>OY728119.1:694605506-699405506 GCA_963277665.1 Viscum album | reverse complement strand
AATAGTGAAAAATATTTAATTTTAATTCAAATATGCCACTAAATAAGATTTATTTATATGGTTATATTATCTTTTTAATTTGTTTTAAAGGGTAATTATATTACTTGTTTACCATTTAATCCAATGTTGGTCGTTGAAATTAATTTCACTTTGAAATTGGATATAAACAAGTATCAATGTTTTCATAGTTATTATTTCTTAAAAACACACTATTTGTTTTGATATCAAGAATTAATTTTAAATTAATTAATGATACATATATGTTTTTAATTTGGTAGAATATACATCATTTTTGAATTTGGAATATCAAATATAGCTTAGGCTGAATTTTTTGTAGTTTTCTGAAAAACATAATTTTTTATGAATAGTGAAACCACTAAGTTGTAGTTAAAAACTGTCATTTTTTCATTTAAATGAATCTTTACTACTTCTATGGATTGAATTTATAAAATATGACAAACATGGTTGTAATTATTAATTAAATTGTTTTCAATAAGTTGAAATTAATTATTGGTGAATAGTTTCTTTTGAATTTTATTTACGGTGGTTAAAGGTAAATAAGGTAATTCAAGGTAAAAAGAATATTATAATAACAATAAATTACCTTAAAACATTTCCTAAACTTATTGGATGAGTAATGGGCGACCATAGGCATCCATGAGTCGATTTTGGGACCCCGTGGAGCCACTTATGAATGATAAGGACAATTTATTTTAATTAACATAATGAAAAGGAAAAAATGACAAAAACAATTATATTCCCATAAATAAAATTTTACATCGGGTTTTTTAATTCATAATTTCAACTATAAATATTCATTTGACATATAAAATAATTTAATACATAATGGAATTTTTATTATAAATTTTAGACATCAATTAAATTAAATTATCGATGACACAGTAATAATGCAGTATTTTCCTCATTAATAAATGATTTAAATAAATAATAATTAAAATATTAAAATAATATCCAAAACCTATACAATTTTTATTTGATTATTTTATTTTAACCATGAGTCATCTTATCTTTGACTTTAATGATTTTTGGACCTTTTTAAAAAGAAGATATGTCTATAATAAAATAATTGTTTCAAACATTCCTAAAAGCCCCTCATCCACCTTAAAAAGGGAGACCACTTATAACCAATTACCGACAACTCTAAAGCCATTTTTCTATACCAAACACTGCCCAATTAATCTGCTTACATCCCTATCCTATTCCTAGAAGCCTTAACATAGGCTGAAGGAACATTAAGAAGTCATTTTGGTTCTATCCAAAAGAAGTTACCTACATTAAATGTAATAATTTATCTTAAATTATTTTGTTTTATTTTGTTTTATTTTTCTTATCCAACCCCTAAAATTTTATATTCCTATATTTTATAACAGAACCAGTATCCTAAATATACTAGGATGTTTTTTTGAGAAGTATTCGTACAACACTTACACACACTCTATGTAATGGGTCAAGAACATACTGTTTCTGTGGATAGAAAACTAACACCTCATGAAATGATGATTGTACAATTTTCTCCTACCACATATTATGGTCGCTATTAATATGGAAATGAATTTATTTATGATATAAATTATGTTAATATTTTTTTTGTGCTTCTTTTTTTTCATTTAAAGCATAACTTTCTGGTTTTCATTATGGGTAAACGCGATAATTTCATTTGAGGAAGTGTGGACTACTGACCCCTCAAAGTGATATGACTAATTCATGCCATATATGGGGCATATAAAAGACATATTTAATGATATTATATATGATATTATACTGGAATTATAATATAAATATGTATCATTATGTTTTAATTCCATTAAAATAAGGACTTAAAATGAAAGTAGCGTTCATCCGTATGTACGACTTACCATCTCTATGAACAGTGCATTTCATTTATTATCTCCAAGTTATATGTACTATTATAAATAAATATATATAAATGATATATAATATATATATTATATCTAAATCATGAATTTCATTTTTAGATAATGGATATTTGACCACATGAACAATTTGTAATTATAAGAAGTTTATTTCTGACTCATGTACCAAATAGAGAAAAAACGACCATTATTAATATAAATGATTACATACTATTTATAACATGTTAATAATTTATATAAAAAGAATAATAAACATGAAAAAATTTCTTAATCAAGTATAAATTACCTTTATTTTATTATTCCGGAGATTAAAGAACGAATGGGTCAAGTCGGACAATGAGGTAAGGGATTTCTTATCTCACTTTTAATTCGGGGAGATTTCCATTTTCTGCAAGTTATTAATTTAATGTGGTGTATTTTGTACATCTATTTGATATATTTTATATTTATTCTCATTATATTCATTGTATAATATGATTTATTTGGGGTTTATTAACATTTGGTCATACGACTCAGTTGATTACAACGTGGTAAAGGGTTTCATCTCACTTTTTTACTTCCGTGAGATTCATGCTATATTCTCCACTATTTCATTTTTTGTGGTGTATATAATTCACATGATAGTACTATTTTTATAATATAAATTCATTTATGGTTATTTACATCTTCATTTTATGATACTTCTTTCATGTGGCATATGTTTAGTAAGTTTCAAAATCGGCAGGCAAACCTTTCACCCTCCTCTTTTCAAAGACTTCTTTTTGTTATGTCTTTTAATTTTCATCTTATTATGTTGGGATATGTTAAACTATATCCTTATTGATGAAGATTTTATGTCCAAGTGATGTGATACCCTTTTTATCTCATCAACTCATTTTCTGAATTCTAAAGATAAACCATTAAGCATTCGAATTTTAGCAAAGAATATTCTTAAACCAATTACAATTCTTTGGGTTAAAAATGTACTTTTGAATATATCATCCTATGAATATTTGTGAATTTCCTATTATTATTTTACACATAAAATCGAATTATATTGGGTGTATTTATTTTTGTCACACATAATTTTGTGATTGATTTATCCTTAATTTATTGATACTGTCTTTATAATGGATTTCATCTAAATTTAAAATTCCATTGAGACTTCATTGTTGTTATGAACCAATTAACTCTTATATGGTGTATATACTCTCCCTTTTCATATTATATCCTGAATCCCTTTATTCACATGATATTATAAAGTTCTGATTAAATGTTATCCCTCAATAATTTTTATTCAAGGTCCTCTCATTATGTTAAAAAATCATTAACTAAAATATCATTTGAAATGTTTTAAATATTAATTATTATAAATCTTTATCATTAATGTATATGTTATAAAAATGTTTTTGTGTATTAATTTATATGTACATTAATCTTTTTAAATTATAATTCCATTAAAATCATAAAAGTGGTAGGGGACACATTGATCCAAAAATCTGTTTTTAAATTGTTTATGAAAATGGATTGATTATTTAAATATCTTGAAAATACTTCTTGTGATTGAAAATGAAATGTTATTTTTGAAATGTTTATATTTTCAGTATTTTATGTGTTATTAATGTACTTGGACATTTAATGGGTGGTTACGCGATAAACCATATGAAGGGTGTTGTCGTGATAAACCAGGACGAATGGTTACGTTATAACATCCAATGCATTGGGTTTGGAAGTTGGTCGTATAGAAACTCCATTTAGTTGTATGTGTGGAAGTCAACCGTACGTTTATTCTATATAGGTATGTTTATGTCCCATGTTATCATTATATGTTATCTGTTTTTTATAAGGGTTTTATGGTAATATTTTGGTTATAAAAGGGTATGAAATGATCGTTTATTCCGTGAAGAGTATTTACTACTTCATAAAGGTGAAAAGTATTACATATGATAATGTATTCATGGTTTACATGTTTTTTTTAAAACAAACCATTTTCCTCCTTTGTGTATCCATTTACGAGGATTTTTATTCTCATCCCATGTTTTTTAATGTTTTTCATATGACTTAAAGATTAATAGGGTCATGGATGGGATCAGGGAAAAATTCATGATGTTTATAACATGAAACTAGACATGATTCATTTTATGAAGAGTTTTTATTTTATGAAAGAAATGGATACACAGTAGAATTTTCTATATGTAATATTCTTGTTCTTTTCAAAATTTTATGACCTAATTCTCTAAATTATAATCCTGAAAATATACTCAATGTGAATTATTAATTTAATTCATGATTATGTAATGTATAAGGCTTTGTCCAATTAAGAAGAATAGGTATTTGAGTACCACAGTGTGTTGATTCTTCCAGAGGCTGGAAATAGGTATGTGTGGTATTTTGATGCATCATGTGTGGGTCTCAAGTGTGTGATTATGCAGGGTGATGATGTGGTGGTGTATGGTTCTCGTGAACTTTTAACACATGAAATGAATTGGTGTTAGAAACTGTGATTCATGCTTTTAAATCAAGTAGTCATTTCATCTTTAAGGAGATTTTTATAGTCTATTCTAGTAAAAAAATACTGGCCTACATATTCTCATAAAAGTACATAAATTTGAGGTAGCGTCGTTGGATATATTTCTTGTATGGGTTTGACATTGACATTGTCTATACCCTGGGCGACAGAAATGTGGTGGTAGATTCTTTGAGTAGAAAAATACCATTGAAAGCAATGATGAAGTCTAGAGATCAGTGGACTCTAATGAGGCTATTCTCTAAGATGCATGTGGAGACCAAGGAGCACAATGGATGTGTATTCTTGGTGATAATTCAGTTTACTCATTCTCTAATGATGTTGATTTAGTGGGAACATCCCAATGATGAAATTGTTTAGTGGTCAACGTTCTTTCTTCATGGTGGGGAGACATCTCTTAATTGCTCATCGCCTCCTGAGGGAATCTTGTGTTTTAAGGCTCGTTAAATTGTTTTTTCATCTATGTGGATGTTGGTGATGCAGGGTCGCCACTAGTCTTAGTGGGTTGTCCATCCGAGTTCCATGAAGACGAAATATAATGTGTGATGACTGTATTGATGTCCAGGTATGATAAAGGACATAGTTGACTTCATATCGATACGCTACACATGTTATCTGGGGAATGTGGAGCCCCAATGGCCCTTAGGTTCTCTCCGGCCATTACCCATTCCTACATAGATGTTGGATGAGGTCTCTATGGACATCATTATTGGATTACCTCGTACAACTGAGGGTAACAATTCCATTTGTGTGCTGGATTATTGTATGAACAAATCATCCCAAATCATTTCGATCAAAGATACTGCTAAAGTGGATGAGTTGGGCCGTTTGTATCTATGGTAGCTGGTAAGGCTCCATGGTGTTCCATCAAAATTTGTCTCATTTAGAGACCCATGTTTCACTTCTATATTTTTTAAGGCTTTCATAAGGACATGAGGTTGTAGATTAAGTTGAGCACCACTTATCATCCTAAAACGGATGGCCAAACAGAGAAGACAAATCAAATCCTGAAGGACATTCTCGATTCTTGTGTTTTGGACATTCGAGGATCATGGTATAACCATTTGGGATTAGTTAAATTTTCCTATAATAATAGTTTCACATCCTCGATTTATGTGGCTCAATTTGAGGTGCTCTATAGTCGGCCATGTCTTTCCCCCCTATGTTGGGTCGAGTAAGGTGAGACTTCACTGTTGGGATGCACCTTTTGTATGAGATGTCTATGAAGGTTAAGTTGACCATGAAGTGATTATCGATAGATCAGAGTCATCATAAATCTTAAGATTACAATAGGTGTCGTGACCTAGAGTTTTCTATGGGTGTTAGGGTATTCTTAAAAGTGACCCCTCTTCTGGGCCATCATTGATTGGGAAAGAAAGGGAAGATGGCTCTACGGTATGTCATTTCCTTTGAGATAATCAATCCTATTGATAGGGTGGAATACTAGTTGGCATTGACTTCTCATTTTACTTCCATTCATGACATCTTCAGCCTATTATAGTTGAAAATATACAACTCAGATCCGTCCCATGTGCTGAATTGGGTTGAACTGGAGATAGAGCCAGACATGTTTGTTTTTCTGAGCAATCGGTGAGAATAGTTGATTCCCTGGAAAATTATCTATGGGGAATGTCAATTCCACCAGTCTAGATTCTTTGGAAGCATGGGAATGAATCACATAAGACTTGAGAGCCAATGTCATGGGTTGGGGAAGAGTACCCATTCCAATTTTTTATCAAGATTTAGGTTGACGTTGTGGGGTGTAGAGTAATTCATGGTTGGGGAATTGTTACATCCATGAATTATTTTATATGTATAATTCATTTAATTTCCATTACTTTAACATTACGAGGATTTATCATGCATTTTTTGAGTAATGGGTGAGTTTTCACGATTTTGGAAAAATCATGATCACATTTCTAGATTTTAAAACCAATTTTGTTTCATTACTAACTCATTCATTTTAAAAAAAATTCATCCATTCCATATTCCAATTGGCTGTTACTGACCTACTCAAACCACCATATCCATTTATACCCCTTATAAACTAACTAACATTTTGGATTTGTGTGATTTATTTAGTCATTAGGTCAACCCGTAAGTGCATTACATATTTAATTTTATTAATTATTTAATATATCATTCATTTTTGTTTTTTCCATGATTCCACCTCTCACTCGATTCAAAATTCCCAAGTCATTCTTCTATTTTCGTGTATACCTCTATAGATCTCATTTGTATCGCGGATTAGGTCCAAATTTCTCAATGTTTCTCAAATAAAACAGATTTGACAAGGTAATATGATTCATCCAAAAATCATTCAATTTCACTTTTTCCCCATTTTAGTCCCCAAATGACCTCATAATCCTCATTCAATCCATCAAATTAGTTTTTTTATTTATAGATTAAACCTTTTTTCTATTTTGGGATATTTTTTCAATATATCTCTAGTATGTGGGTTTCCTTCCTTCCTACTCCCATTTTCTTAGGGTTTCACCAAATATATTTGGGGTTCTTAAATTTTTCATGAATATATTAATTTTCAAATAGTAGGGATTAAAACCTAGGGCCTTTATTTTGTTTCTTGGTACAATCATGTGGTTTTAGGTTTGTGTCCAATCACATGTGGTGTTTTGGGGGTTCATCTGAAGTTCCACATAAGGATTTGTTGAGTTTGACATATATAGTAGGGAATTCCATATGTAAGAATTGTAGAGTAAGTTATATTTCTTTATTAATATATCATTAATGTTCCAATTTCATTATTTTTTGTGAAAATAATTTTTTTGGTAGTATTTGTTATGCGGTTGATTTTTAAGTGACAATTTTGTGTAAAATGGGTGTTTTACTTGTGAATTCCATGTTATACCAATTGGTGTTGTTTATAAATTAATTTAATTTAATTATAAAAATGTTTTATGGATCAAAATTCTAGTTTGATGAAATATTGGTATGAATTTTGTGTTACGAGGGGAGTTTGAATGGATTTTATGTGAAAGGTTTGGTTATAACATGAGTAATTATTTTTTGGGAATTCTAACTGTTTATTTGTGTTATAAAAAAAGGTGAAATTTTTCTAGCTAATATTTTGAGGTTTTATTACCTAAAATGGTGTTTTCATGTGTAAATGGAACTTGGTAGCTTTTTGTACTTGTTTGAGCACAAAGAGGGAAACTTAGGTATTTATGTGGGAGGTCGTGTACTATCACACTCGTGATCCCAAGAGGTTTTGTCCATCATCCACATAGAATGTATTAAATTTAAAGTACTAAAAAATAATGATTATGATGATGATGTTGGGGTCCAATAGGTTATGGGTGATTACCTTACTAGTGGCTAGTGCCTGAGAACAAATATTTTAGTGGTTACATTCACACTAAGATATGAGGTATGTGAGGCTCTCAACTAACTAGTTCATAGAGGTGTTATATTTTTTAGTGCTCATTAACTATTTGAATTTTACCATTAGCAGATGGTGTTTCTAGATTTAAAATTTATTAGCTTACATGTTTTATTTAAATGTACGTATTCATTAATGTTTGCCACTTCGAAAAATATTTTCATTTAAAAGTTTCACCTTTAGAAGTTATGGGTACCCTTCAATGCTTATTACACTTGAATGCTTGTTATTTTATAGTTCTTGTCACATGGAATATTTTGGTGGTATCCTATTAGGATCATACTCACACCCTAAAAATAAATTTGGTTTTAAGTAGACTTGGTTATGGTTGACACTTGTAAGGGAACGTCTTTTAGAATTTGTGGTTCAATTTTCTAGTTTCCCTTATTCTGCGTTGTTGTGGTGACGAATAGAGGATTATGGACCCAAGTCATGTCGTGGCATATGGGTTGTTTTTTCTAATAATTATCTAGACTGTAACTACATTTTCCATGTCAAAAACCTTGTATTATGTTCTGAATTTTTTTAGGGATTTTTTGGTTAGTAATTATAATATTTTTTATATTAATTTCCTTTGGTTGTTAAACGATTATAAAAATAGGAAAGTCTTTAAAAAACTAATAATTAAGATACCTGGGAACTATTTCCAACCCATGGGGATAGGGAACACCATTCAGGTCATTCCATGGGCTTGGTTTTGTAACAATTTTGATAGTGACCATATTCAGTTCCTGACATGACATGAGTAAGAATAGTCCACATATGAGTATTATGATGTGAACTAAATTTAGAGACATCATTACTAACGTAGACATTATAGAGGTTTTATAGGATACAATAATAAATGTTTTATTTGATGTTTAATTCTTTATATTAACATATTATTTCTAATTTTATATCACAAATACTGAAAATACTCTATTTTAAACTTGTTCGGTTTACTCATGGAGAATAATATGATTAAATTATGGTACAGACTCAAAAAAAATTATATTCCATCAGTAATATTTAATCAAAACATTAATATATATAAAATCATTGAGTTAGGTTGGAAAATGAAACATTCCATCTAATTATCCTTCCCTATTATAATAGTCAAGTTTATAATTCATTTTTATAACCATCATCAATTGATGAATAAATTACAATTTTTTTACAAGAAAATCATAATTGATATAAAAAATTTCTAAAAAACCATATGATTTATTTATATTATGTTGAGATAGCCTAGTATATTTAATTATCTTGATATTAATCCTCAGAGAATATCATATTTTTGGTAATATTCTCTTCCATTTATATAATATTAGTAGTTCCTCAAATGTCTACACAATCCTCTGATAGTTTTGATATTAATTGAAATGAAATCACATCATTATTATCTCAACAATATGCAGGATTGTGTATTTATTATATATGGGTTATAGTGAAAATTTATATATAATAATTTTACAAAAAAATATTGATTATAGTGTTTCCATGAAATATAAAAAACTAAAATAACTAAATTTAGTTAATTAATTAGACCCTTGACTGAAATTAACTAATAATTCCATGAATCCTAAATAAAAAATAAAAAATAAAATATTTAATAGGAGGAATTAGTTTTTTTATCATGAAATAAAAAAAGGATTTAATATATATGCCAATATATAGGGAATCATGATTTAGTTCTTTCAAAAACCCACTATTATTATAAACGTGAAACAAAGAGAATGAATTGATAAATGATAAAAAATATTAACCGCATATGATAAAATATTCAGAGATAAATTCATTCAAGAAGATAAAAATGAAAAGTTTATTTTTAATTTTTTCCCATTTTGGAAAATTTATAGTAAAATTATATTTAATAATAAATTAAAATATTTGTATTGAGGTTACAAATGATATATTTCAAAAGAACCAATTATAGTATTGCTATTCACTTTCATGGTCTATTTCTAATATCATTCAATCGTGTAAGGTTATTTTGGTTATATCCCAAACTAGAGGAACTAGAAAATTGATGAATCCACATAATTTAGAGGTTATACAATGGGTATTCTTCTATCGAGAAATTCCATATATTGAGAATAATGTTAGTACTAAGTACTAATGTTATATTGTTCACATATATATAAATATATTAGGAGAAATTATCATAATTTTATGGGGAATATTTGGTACTAAAATACAACATTTTTTTCACCTCACTCATATTAATTCATTTTTTAAACAATAAATCCAACATGAAAAAAGAATGTTGTAACTTTTATTTTTTGTGATCACTAATAGAATCCTATTAGGGGGTGTTGAAAAATAAACCACAATTTTTCCTAATGAATAAAGGTGGATGAAAAGTGTCATATCACTTGATAATATTATTACTCAAATCAATCATGTATTTTATTCCACATATTCTAAATCTTTATGTTTTTATTATTTTTTAAATATAAGGGTATATTGTTTTTATAAAATAATGAAATAAAATTAAAAACTATCTAAAATGCAGATGATGAATAAAAAAATTATGAAATTATGAGATATTGGACTTGGTACTTGGGTTGGATACATGCGTTATTTGATTAATAATTGTTTATTAAAATACAATTTGAAAATCCATTAACATATAAAATGTATTTGATATCTCTAACAGGAGTAAAAAAATTTCAAACATAGTATGACAATTCAATGTAATAGAAGTTCACCTCGCTCTATAGGTAGTAGGCATGAATTTGATATTCATTTCATTCTATACATTAAACACACCCATTCACCATAAAAATAATCATATCATTAAAAAATTTAAAGAATAAAAATTTATAACATGATGAATCTTCCAATGATCCCAAAATCGATTTAGACACATTCAATTGGTAATGGAATAGATCTCATGGTGTAAAGGGGTAAGAGAGAGAATATGTATTGAATATGATGATAAATTTGGTTGGATGAAGATGAAAAATATTTAATTTCAAAATAAATGAATGTGTTATATGGGAATGGTAAACAAAAAAGAAAATGAAAACAATGAAATCATATAGATGTAGTATCCCTATAGTAAAGTGTGTTGGTGGATCCTCATGAACTAATGCATTTTCCATTAAATGTTCATTATAGTTATTATATTCAATTAGTGAATGAGGTTTTATCAGTAGTATTACAAATGAGTCAAAAATTGACATATGGGGGTCTAGGGGTCGTATATACAGTCATCTCAATTGATTGTGATGGGTCAGTATGTTTGTTGGGATGTCCGAAAGTTTCACATCATGTAAGTGATATTGATAAAGTGTAAGGTGTAGTATTGGAAAACTGATTTCCCAAATATTTCATATTATGAATAGTGTAATCATGACATGTAATGTAAAGACAAATATTTCATGTAATTTTTTAAGCAATATAATTCATGCTTGATAAACATCATTAATGACTTACACTACATGTAATGTTCTTCAGTAGCGGGGTTTTATGTGAATCATTCTGGTTCATCATTTTCATGCATTGGAATTGGTCATTAACATGTATATTCATCACTGAATATTATATAAATCAAAAAATAACAGTATTTTATCTTCCAAAATATTGTTTCATGATTCACCATAGTTTTTTAAATATTTAATTAAATACAGCCTAATATAAGACTATGTTTGTATTTATTATTTTAAAAAATTATGGTTTTGGGATTAATGAAAATAATTGATTTTTTAAATGAACTATCCAAAATGAAGATGAAAATATAGGTATAATGGTATTAGGGATGAAAGATCCTGGTCCAATGGTTTGGTACATGAATTCATTCATTAATATTGATTGATGGAAATAAATTTCAAAATCCTCATAGAACATAAATTGATATCATCACTATAACATGAGTGGGTTTTTTTCCATCATTGAAAACAACTTTGGAAAGACAAAAGTTCGTATTCCATTCAAAGAAATAGGAACACATTCACGATTCATTCTATGGTATATGTTTTAAAAAATCATGTAGTTCAATCTCATCCCCCAAAAAATCATTAGAATTAATGAATTTAAAAATAAATAATTATGAATATCTTGAATCATCCACCTAGAAAAATCCTCATGTTAGTTTCATTCAATTAATATGTGAATAGAGATTATATTTGAAGGTGCAAAGTGGGAAATTTGGTTAGGGATGTAATATAATGATGGATATATTAATATGGAAACACTTGAATTAAAAATAAATAAATGTGTTACATGGGAAAAAAATAAAAATAAACGAAAGAAATATTAATGAATTATCATCCCTACAATGTAGTGGAGGGGAGGATTATTGGGAACTGATTGATTCTCCTATGACAAGACTGTGTTTTTATAGGGTTTATTTGGCATATGATTTTGCATCCATGGAAAAATAAATTTTTTAAAAATTCTTATCAGGTTACTAGACTAATAAATGACTGGGTATTTTTCCTTCCAAAAAAATCTATTCGGCATAGAAATTCCTTCTCTATAGGTAAGAATCATAAATGAATTTTAGATTTATGTCATGGTGGATATTCATTGCACGCTTTAAATTAAATCTCATCCTCCACAAAAAGATTCGTTGAATAAATGTATTTTCTGAAAAATAAATAATAACACCATTAATCCTCCCCCAGGGCCATGCATTGGGATAATCCATTTCCATTATGAAGTGAATAGAGATCATGGTGGAATGAGAGAAGAGATAGAGAATGTGGTAATGGTTTGAGTAGAACAAAAGATGAAATAAGATGAAAACATGAGAATAAAAATATAAATAAACAACATAAAAGGGGGAATAAAACTAAAAGAATAGGAAATTAAATAATTCAAAATGTGGATACATACCTACAACACAGTGCAGGTGTAGATCCTCAAGGACTGTTGGATTCTCCTCTAACATTGGCTTGTATTTATACATGTCGATCAATGCAAGGGGGTTGATTGATGGAATCATTAATGAGTCAAAAATTAATCATGGGGGCCTTAGTATCATAAATTTTGGATAATATATTAATTTAGTTATATCTAACCATTTTTTGGGTTTATATTCATGTTTCACATCATATAAGTGAAATTGAGGACATGTAATGTTTAGGATTATCCCCATAATTTCCAAAAACATTCATGTAGTGAATAGAATATTCACGGTTTGTAATTTGTATGGAAGAACCTTCCATTTTTTTTCATATTATGCAATTCATAATGTATCATGACTTTAATGTCTGACAACACATGTAATGTAGATTGGAAATTGGTTTCACACTACATCATATTTTTCAATATTTTCGCACATTGGAAATAGTCCTTCATAATTCCTTTAATCATGGGCCATCATATAAATCATCAAATGATAATAAGTTCACTTTTAAAATAGAGTTTTATACAATGATATGGTCAACTCAATCACTAATCGTATTCTACCTAAAAAACTCTTTTTAAAAATTATATTATTTATTAGAAAATGGAATTTGATTTTAGGAAAATACTGAAAATCATAATTAAACAAACCAAAATGAATATGAAAATATAGGACAAATTAAAATCGAGAATAATTTCCTTGGTCTAGGGATTGGATACATAAGTTATTTCATTATTTATTGTTTGTTTAGATTTAATTTTAAATTTCATTTCATAATAAATGGATTTTTACTCTCTATCTAGAACTGTAATTTCTCATTACACGGAAACCACTTCAATGTAATATAAGTTCACATCTCTTGGTAGGATTTAACAATGAATTTGAAATTTTTGTCATGGTGTTAATTCTACCCGACCTTGAAGTTCACTCACATAGATCACAAAAAATACTGAATTATTTAAATAAATTAAATTAAAATAATTATGAACATCCAGAATCCCCCCTAGTCAAAGACTCAAGTTAGAGACCTTCTGTTGCGATCTAAATATGGCTCATGATTGAATATAGAAGAGTGAGAGAATGTGGTTAGGTTTGGAATAGAATGAGGAATAAAAAGTTGTAGTGAACTGAATTAAAATAAAAGAACAAATCAATTACATTGGAAAAGAAAACAAAAATAAAATTCAAAGAAGGAAATCATAAATAAAAAAACATCCCAATAGAACAGAACAATGTAACATCCTCAGTAATTGATTGATTCTCTGTTAAATTTTAATTTTTTATAGGATTAATTTGGTTTTTAGTCTACCACCAATGGGGTCGTAAATGTCTACGAAAACATATCGAGAATCCCATGGTCTTAAATGTGGTCATCTTTGTTAATTACATAGTATCATATTGTATTTTGGTATTGTTACAATATTCACATAATGTTATTGATATTAAAAATGTGTACTATCTAGGAATGACCTGTGATTTCCAAATTATTACACATCTTAAATTGTCGATTCACAATATGTAATGTGTGGGGATGACATTTTCATGGATTATTTTGTTAATGTATAATTATTCATATAACATTTGTAGAATTACATACATGGCTTTTAATGTTTATTTCCAACATAATTCGCTATGAATAGACTGGTTTTTTAATTTAATCCTCCATATATGTTCCATTTCAATTATATTCATCTCATTCCCTCATATATATCATCAAATTATCATAAATTAGCTTCCAGAATCTGGTTCCATAGTAAACTATAGTCTATTAATTCAATAATTATATTTTACCAAATAGAACCCTTTTTTATTTTAAAAAATTGTTTTTTGTTTTAAGAGAAAATTGAAACGTATAAATGAAATGCACTCAAAGTATACCTAAATGTATATAGAATGAAGTTTCGGGAAATGTCTTGGCTATAGGGTCATCAAAACCTGATCAATCATTATTTTATTATGAAATTATATTTTTTAATCATTTTTCTTCATAAATGGATTGATACTCTATATCTTGTGTCACTATTTTACTACCTAAAAAACCACTGCAGCGCAACAAATGTTCAGCTCCCTCGATATGATGTAAGAATGAATTTGATATTAATATCCTCATGGATATTCTACGGACTAATGAATATCAGTTCCATCCACAAAAAAAGAATCATATCATTAAATAATTTAGATCACAATAATTACGAATAATGTGAATAATAACCCATGGCCAAGCCTTATGTTAGTCACATGCCATTGAAAACTGAATAGAGGTCATAGTGGAAATAGAGTTATGTGGAAAATTGTGGATACTGTTAGAAGAGAAATAGGGAAGGAAGAATTTGAAAAAACATGAATTAGAAAATTAATCAATTCATTACTGGGGAAAAATAAAAAGAAAATGAAAAGAAATAAATCCCAAAGAAGCTACATCCCTAAATCATTGTGCATGAGTGAATCCTTAGGATCTGATTTATATTCATATAACATGATCTTGTATTTAAATTATTCATTTAGTTTATGGGTGTGACAATAATGTAGTGATAAATGAGTCAAAAATTAATCATAGTTCATCCTAGGGTCTTAAATGTGGTCTTCTATGATAATTTAATCATATAGGACTCTTTATAGTTATATCAACATGATTCACATTGTGTATGTGAAATTAATGATATCAAATGTGTAAAGCTATCCCCTTTTCATAAAAAATATTTCACATCTTCATTATATATTAAAATAGAGTAATTTATAGGACTAAACATTTAATGGATATTTTTTCACATGTTTTAATTCATTGTGTCATACATTTTTAATGACATAAATTTTGGGTGTTGTTCATTTCATGTCCGTTTTACTTTGAGTCCGCTGGTTTGTTCATATTCATTTTTCAGACTTGGTCATTAAGTTTTCTATTCATCACAAGATTCTATATACATAATAAAATCATCATAAATTTTCATCCAATATCCAGATTCCTACCACACCATGTCAATTCAATAAATATTTCTATCCAGATAATCTTACACTTTTTATAATTTATTAAAAAAATGTTCTGTAGTTTTTATTAAGACAATTAAATTCATAAATAATGTAGCAAAAATGATGAAAAAATTAAATTTGTAATAATGGTCTTATTCCAAGGGTTGGATACATGGGTAATTTCATTATTTATTATTGGCTTAAATTAAATTTTACAATAATTTTATTTCAAAAATGGATTTATACTCTCTAAATTTTATGGTTATTTTTCCTATATAAGAAACCACTTTTGAAAAACAAAGGCTATCCTACCTGTGAAGGATTTATGAATGAATAATAGATTCTTGTGGTGGTAGTCAGTTTCCATAACCATGAATTTCCATATCATCCATTACAAAATATAATCTTATTATTAACAATGATAAATAGAAATAATTAAGAATTCCATATATACTCTCCCAATCCTAATCCATGAGTTATCACATTCAATTACAATGTGAAGGGTGATCATGATGGAATGAGAGAAGGGAGAGATATAATATGGTTAGGGATGGAAGTCAAAATGGGATAGGATAATCTCTAAACACATTAATTAAATAATATATAAAATTTTTATAATGGAAAATAGAACAAAAATAAAATGAAAAGAATAAAATTCAAAACTAAGAGTGTCACTATAGTGAAACATTATGAAGGATACTCTGGAATGGATTACCTATCATCAGAAATGTGGTTGTATTTATATGATATATTTTGTGCAAGTGGTTTCACAAATAAAATCATTAATGTGCTAAAAATTCATCCAGGTGATCATGGGGTATGGAATGTGGTATTAACCATTAACTAAATCATTTCATTTCATATTTGGGTCTGTTTGCATGATTCACATCATGTAATTGATATTCATGATGTGTAATCTGTGGGACTGGGCTCCTTATTTCGAAATTATTTTACATCATAAATATTAGATAAACATTACATTATGTGATGGAATGAACATTTCATACCTTGTTTTCAAACAGTGTAATTACCATTGTTACACATCATGTATGATGTGCACAAATTATAATGTTGATATTAATCTACTGTCACATTGAATTAGATCATATTCATTCTCATAATTTGAACATAGTCCTTCACTTCCCCCTTAATCCCTGTATATCATATAAATCATTAAATCATCAACGTTTATCTTCCAAAACATGGTATCTTGTAGTGTGGTATTAAATTCAATCACCATTTCGATTCGACCTAATATAACACATATTCTATTTTTTTAATAATTTATTGAGAAAATTGTTTTTATTGTATCAATAAAATAATGAAATTTAGAAATAAAATATCTTAAATGGGGAAGACAATTTATATAGAATTATATTATGGAATAATGTATTTGGTTCTATGTTTGTCTAGATGGGTTATTTGTTTAATTTTTGTTTTGTAAATACAAAATCACAATCCTTTTAAATCATAAATTGATTGATAATACATACTTTGAGTTGGTATCTTTATTTCATATGAAATCTACTTGGTGATACAAATGTTCTCCCCTCAAACTAATGTAATAATAAATTCTATATTCATGTCATGGTGTACGTTTACCCACCGATGAGTTTCAATATCATCCAGAAAAACATAATCATTGAATTAAATAATTTATAGGCGAATAATTATAAAAAAAATGTTAATCCTATCCCTCTGAAAATACTTAGGTATGACAGTTAACATTACCAAGTGAATAGGGATCATAGTGTAAAGATATTAGAGATAGGGAATGCTGTTAAGGTAGGATGTGATAAATTTATATAATAAGGTATAAATGCATAAATTAAAAATTTAATGACCCAATTATGAAGGAAAATAAAAAAACAAAAATAGTAGCATACCTATAGTGATACATAGGAGAGATTCCTAATTAACCCACTTATTCGCATTTAAGATAACCATTTATTAAAAGGACTCATTTTTTATGGGGATCCATCAAAGGCATAATAAATGAATCATAAAATATTTCTAGGGGGATCATGTAGTCATAAATGTGATATTCATCCATAATTGTGGTAGTGAGTTCAATTTTGGGTTCTTTCCACAAGTTTCAAATCATTTATGTGGTATCCATGGTGTGTAATATGATTCACTAGACACATTATTTCAAAATTTATTTTCATCATGAATAGTTGATTCATGATGTGTAATAAGTGGGGTACAAATTTATAGGGTTTGTTTTCACACTATATAATTATTTATGATACACAACATTTAATATATACATGAAATTAAAATATTATTTACAGACATTTTCAATTGAAATCATCATGTTTCTTCATTTTAAATCTTCAGAATTGTTCATTCCCTTGTACCTTCATCATGGGCCCTCATATACTTCATCATATCATCAAATTTATCTTCCAAAATATGATGTGACGTTCACTATGGTCAATTAAATCAATAATTATATTCCACATAACCTAAATCGTATTTTTGTTTTAATTATATATTGAAAAATGGTTATCTATTTTAGGAATATAATGAAATGGATAAATGAACTATCTTCATTTTAGATGTAAATGTAGACAAACTAAACATAGGGAAAAAAGTTCTTGGTCCATGGGTTAGATACATGTATTTGTTGCCTATTTATTGTCCGTTTAAATTAAATTTTAAAATACATTTATATAATAATAATATTTATACTCTATATCATGGGTGGTTCATTTACCTTATTAGGAAAAAACATTATCCTCATATGAAATCACCATCCTTACTATGATAAAGGATGTAAATCGAGATCCATGTCTTGGTGGATATTCCCACAAGTTTGAATTTCAATATAATTGTTAGCAAAAATAATTATAATGTTATATAATTTTGGGAATAATAATTAAGAACACTATGATTCCTCTCTCAAGGAAATTCCGTGGTTTAGTTAATTTCCATTGGGATGTGAACAATGATTATGATGGAAATAGAGAAGAGGGATAGAATGTGGTTATGGTGGGATGATTAATAGTGATAGAGAAAGATAACAAAACATAAATTAATAAAATGAAAATGTGACATTAAAAAATAAATCAAAATGAATTGGAAATATAATAAATCATAAATCACCAGCACCCATAATGAATAGTGTGGTAGTGGAAATTCGAGAATATATTTATTATCCATTTAAATTCATTTGATGAAAATTGTTCAAAAAATATAATAATAAAGTATTAATAAATTAATGCCTTATGTTTTTATTGTCATAAATTTGGTCTCCTATATTAATTTCATTATATCAAGCTATTGTTTGGGTGTTTCAATAAGTTTTACATTACGTATGTGATATTCATAATGTCTAATGAGAAGGATTGGCCCCCTAATTTTAAAAAGACTTCACCTTGTGAATTGTGTATTCACTATATTCAATTTGTGTGTCAAAACACTACATTGAGTCTTTCATGTTTTTTTATTCTCCATCTTGAATGTTTTGAATGACTTACAGAACAGGTAAAGAATATTTCAAGGATTTTTTATATCAAATCAGTCTGGTTATTCAATTTAATGGGTTGGACTTGTTACTTCAATCCACCCCATCGCATGGACCATCATATACATCAATAAATCATCATCTATGTGATTCAAGAATATGTTGTTGTGTTGTTCCTTAGTTAATTAAATAAAAATTTTATTCAACATAATCAAACTATATTTTAATTATTTTTTTTAAATAAAAGATTTTGGATTTTATAGAATAAGGTAACATATAAATATTCGTTCCAAATGTTGATGCAAATGAAAAAATGATATTAGGGAAAAAAATTCTTGTTCTTATGATTTTCTATATGGGTTATTAAATTATTTACAATTGTCTTAAATTAAATTATGAAATCATTTAAATTGAATATGGATTTCTACTCTCTACCTTGATTTTTTTTGTTTTTACTACCTAGAAAACAACTATACCATATCTAATGTTTACCTTTATTGGTAGGATGTATGAAAGAATTCAGTATTTGATTTATGGTGGAAGTTCTCTACACTAATTCAGTTCACTATCATCCACCACAAAAACAATCCAAGTATTAAATAATTTAAATCTAAATAATTATTAATAGGATGAATCCTTTAATCAATAAATACATATGGTTAGTCACTTTTCCATTTAGAAGTAAATAGATATCATTGTGGAAATATATAAGATATATATAATGTTGTTAGTGTTATAATATATAGTGCGATGAAAGAATTTGGAAACAACTAAATTAAAATTTAAATAAACTTATGACATTGGAAAATGGAATAAATAAAAGGAAATAAGAGATATCATAATGAATAATCATTATTGTAGATCAATGTTTTAGCAGATCTCGAGAAACTGATAAATTTTCCTTTTAACTGGACTTGTATTTTTAGGCTTCAGTTAGTGCACATGGTTCCAGTAATGGTGACATAAATTATTCAAAAGTCATCCAATTGTTTCCAAGGGTATTAAATGTGGTCTTCTCCATTAATAATATTCCATAGGTGTATATTTTGGTCTTTCTCCAAGTTTTACATCATGTAATTGATATTCTAGATTTTTAATGGGAAAGACTAGCCATTGATTTCGAAAATATTTCTCTTCATTATTAGTGAATTCATAGTTTTTAATGGCCTGCATTGAACATTTTCATGATTATTTTCAAATTGTGAAACTCGTCAAGTTACACATCAAGAAGGACTTACATACCATGTACTGTTTATTTACAACATGTTTTACTACAAATCATCATAGTTTCTCATTTTCTAGCTTCAAACAGGTTCCTTGACTTGTCACCTCATCACTGAGCATCACATTCACCATCAAATCATCAAATTCTAGCATCCAAAATATGGTGTCACATTGTTCCATTGTCAATTAAATCAACAAATATGATCCAAAAAATCTATATATTTTTTATTGATTGAAAATACTTTTTTATGTAAATAATGATATGTAGAAATAAGCTATATAAAATGCATATACAAATTAATATGGAATGAAATTAAGGAAGAATGTTTTTAGTATGAGGGTTGGATACATGATTTATTTGATTATTTATTGTTTATTTAAGTTCAGTTTTTAATCCATTTTAATCCATAAATATATTTCTAATATATTGATTGATTGCGTACATACCATGGAAACCACATTGACACAAAAAATACAACCTCCCTCTGTAGGAAATAAGAATCAATTCAATATTTATGTCTTTGTAGTAGTTTGTCACACCTTTTTATTTCACTATCATCCAACACAAAACGAATGAAAGCATAAAAATATTTGATGGAAAATATTTAAGAACATCATGAATCCTCCCAGATACACATGTATCTGGTTATTCACTTATAATTAAAAATTTAATAGATATCATGATGGAATTAGAGAAGAGTGAGTGAATTTGGTTAGGGCTTCAAGATAAATAATTATAGATGAATTTAGAAGATGATGAATTTGAATAATAAAATATTGTGTTACATGGGAAAAATTGATATATGAAGTTAATAAATCCTCAAGTAGTAGCATGCATATATGGAATTGCAATAGAAGATCCTCAAGAACTTTTTGATTCACCCATTACATAACCTTGATATATATGATTATTTTTTTGTATTGGGTACCATTAATGGAATAATAAATAAGTCAATAAGTCAAACCATGGGGTCCTAGGTTATTTTATGTGTTCTTCTCAATTAATTTCATTAGGAATGTTTTTTTGGTAATTTCCCTAGTATCATGTCATGTATTTGGTATTCCTGATGTGTAATTTATATTACTAGACCAATAATTTCCAAAATATTTCACATTCTGAATATGTGTTTCTTGATGTGTAATCTGTGTTGATTAACTTTTATTAGATTATTATCTCACTACGTAATTGTTCATGGTATATGTTTTTAATGAATTACCTGATGCATAATTTTTATTTATGTCATGTTTCATTCTTAATGATAAAGGTTATTCAATTCCATGATTCGTACCTGGTCCGTCATTATTACCTCTATCATATATAATTACACATATCATCAAATAATCATATAATATATTACAAAATCTGATGTTCACAATGTAATAGTCAATTCATTCAAAAATTCAATTCCACCTAACCAATCATATTTTTTTATTATTTTTTTAAAAAATAATTTTGTTATTAAGAAAATAATTATATGAAAAAATAAACAATCTTAACTGAAAATTTAAATGTAGATAGAATTAAATTTTTGGAATATGTGTAAGACATAGGTTTGTATACATAGTTATTTCCTTAATTGAATATTTATTTAATTTAATTTTAACATCCTTTTATATCCTATATAGATTTATATAATCTAACATGAGATCATCTTTTTTCTTACTAAGAAACCACATCAAAGAAATAGTAGGTCAACTAACATGGTAAGATGTTTTTATAAATTCGAAATTGATGCCGGGGTTGAAATTATACCCACACCTTTATATACTAATCTCATCAAAAAACATTACATTATATAATTTAAATAATAATAATTAAGAACCGATAAATGCTTTCATAGATCCAATACCCCATTTATTCACTTTTCATTGTGACATGAATAGAGATCACGTTGGAATGATAGATGAGAGAGAGAATTGGTTTTGGTTTGTAGGATAATTATGGATGCAAGAAGATATAAACAATTGATTTGAATTATAAATTAATGTGTTAGATGAGAGAAAAAAAGAAACTAAATTCTATAGAATAATTATTCCTATAGTACCACTATGCGATAAATCCTCAAGAAAAAATTGATTCCCCTCTAACATATTCTTATATTTATAGGATTTAGTTGTTGGCTGAGGATCCATCAACGTAATTATAAACGAGTCAAAAAGTCATCCACGGGGGTGCCTTGATATTAAATGTGGTAATCATCATTAATTTCTTCAGATCGGGTCATTTTTGGGTCTATCCACATGATTCATGTTGATTAGTTGATATTCACAACATCTAATATGTGGTATTATACCATGATATCAAAATAAATTCTCATCATGATTAGTTGATTCATGACATGTAATGTGCTGAGCTAAACATTTCATGTCTTGTTTTATCGATATATAATTCTTAATTTTACTCATTTTGAAAGACTTACAAGTAATTTAATCATTATGTACATCTACATACTCTCAAAATATTCTTATTTCATCATATCAAGCATCAAAATTGGGTATTCACATTCCTATTCATCACATGGAATCATATACATCATCAAATTATTATATTTTATCATCCCAAATCTAGTGTCAAGATCCACTATAGTATATTAAATCACTAATTCTATTCCACCTAATCAAACACTTTTTCTGTTTTATTATATATTAAAATTAATGGATTTTGGATAGAAAAAAATAATGCAATTCATAAATTACTATATTAAATGAAAAATGAAAATATAGAGAGATGGAATTTAGGGAAGAAAGGGTTGAGTTGAAATGATAGATACATGTTTTTTTTCATTATTAAGTTTTTTAAAATTTAAATTTTAAATCTTTCTAAATCCTTAATATAGTGTACCGTAAATTGCAAAAATAGATATTTTACCCTTTCAGATGGATATTAAATACAGTAAAAATTTTCATAACATAGACCTATAATTGTTTAGTGACTTTAGAAATTTGGAGCACAATCATCTTATTTGGGGAAGGATATTAAAAAAGGTCCCACAAATATTATCTTCATTATTACCCTTAAAAAATTTCCTACATCAATCCTTTTGTCTTATCATGTTGAAAAGAAACATAATAAAATTATATTAAAATTCATTATAAGAATAGTTAAGAAAGATAAGTAATTATTACATGAGAATAAGGGTATTAGAACATGATTATTACATTGTAAAAAAGTACCCTACATATCAATGATCAAAACCATAATTCTTATATTAGATATTGGTAGTTCATAAGAAATAAATTAAAAAATAATCAAGGAAAAAGCTTCATGAGAAAATAAAATTGGTAGAAGACATAATTTTGTAGTGTACCCATAAGAATAGAAAATAATATTATAAGGCTAGCCATCAAGAAATTCAGGACATGCTTCGATTGGGATGACAACCAGTGTACCTGCATTGGGCATGGGCTAACAACCATTTTACCCTCCTTTATGTGATTATGTTGCAAAATAATTTACCCTTGATTACAAGCATGGTATGACCACCATCTTACCTCTATGATCATGAAGCATTTATATTTACCCAATTAATTGTAAGGAGATATAGATCATACTCATCAAATAATGAAAAAAATATTTATATGTTCAAAAAAGTCATAATAATTTCCTTATATCCTAACTGTTGCACATGAGAAAAGTTTCGCTATAATTTTATCATAGAATAACATGTTATAATTATTGGGGTTCATATAGATTATTTATTGTATTAACTGTGGATGAAAAATGTGTTTAATAACAAACTATTCATTATAAACATTTCCCATTCAATTATGTTATAATAATGGTTTCCTTTGATCATATTCCCTGTAATGAATAAATTATACAAAAGGATGTCATCATAGACGGGGAATGATTTTGAAAGATCTCTTGGAGAATTTTCATTGTAAAATGAGCGTTCTTCAAAAATTACTTTCAATAACAAAAAAACTATGAAAAATAATTTTTTTAAAAACAAATTTTAAGAAAAATTTATTATTCATTAAAATCCATTTGAAACATATTTGGAGAAGACATACTCTCTACATTAAAAACACATTTTAAAACAAAAACAATTTAAAAAATAATTTTCATTTAAGAGAACATTGAAAAAAATTAATAGAATCTTAAATTCCGTTAAAGGTCATGAATATAAAGACACTGCATTTTAATAAACCACTATTTATTCATTTTAATGAAAAAAACATAATAGAGACTCATATATTGGATCAAAATGAGTAATGTATTGGAAAAGTTTTGTCCATAAATAACTTCTAGATAATATAACAAAAAAATAATTTAATCCTTGTTTATTATCATTATAAAATCCCATACTCTCTTTAGTACATATAATCACATGAAGACATATATCAAATAGAATAGTTGTTAAATTACTACTGATTATATTAATAAGGGACATGAATCAATATAACATGGGTGAGTATAACCATGATTATCATATCATATTATATGATAACCCACAAAATCATGAGGGAATCATGTGACTAGGTCATGGAAGGTTGAATATTAAAAAAATCATATTATTATGGTCAAAGGACACACATAATTGTGAGAATAGCTAAAATAATGTTCATTCATAACATATGTTCATAAATCATAACATCATCATTGTGAAAAAATATAGCATATTGTTCATGCATAATTAACATAGTCTAATGAGATTAATCACATTACTCAAATCATTATGGGGATGTATAATTTTTGTCCCACCAATCACATCATAATATTTACATAATCATGCATTCCAAATAGAATGTATAACAATCATAAACATTAAT
The DNA here is from genome assembly GCA_963277665.1 of Viscum album. Classification (NCBI taxonomy): domain Eukaryota; kingdom Viridiplantae; phylum Streptophyta; class Magnoliopsida; order Santalales; family Viscaceae; genus Viscum; species Viscum album. The sequence continues at coordinate 699,380,438 of OY728119.1, read as the reverse complement.
TAATATATGGAATGGAATGGCTTACATAAGGATTTTATAAAAACTAAATTTATGAATAAACTTTTTCGTTCCCAAAAGAAACAGGAAGATAATAAAATAGAATATGATATCATTTTTCACTGGATGTGAAAAACATGTGGGCGTTCAAATATTTGATTTGTGAAGAAATTTATTTTTTGGAAATCATTGTATTTGAAATAAAAATCATAGTAGAAAATTCTTTTTCAAAAAAAAATGATGAATACTGATATAATATTTAATGATAATTGACAGAATATCGTTTCCAAAAAGTATGTGAATGTGGGAGAACCCTATAAAACAATGTTGTGTTCTAGAATCCCCATATAATAATTATGGATCAATTTCATATCTTTTACGTCTGTGGAATAATAATAATATATTTATAAAAACATGGAATCAAAATTGAAAATTTTTTATTTGTATAAGTATTTATCAAATATTTATAATTAATTATATTTATTCATTTCCTTTTTATCGGGTATCCTTTATGATATATTACATTATATAAAAATTTATAATTTTTAATCGAATTTTTAATTTTTTTAAATGTAATTTATACATTAGAAGAATTAATACAAGATACATATAATATATTTAAAATAAATTTTATATATAATTCATAATATCCACACATGATGATGGTTAGGAATGTTGAAATGGAAATTTCTCCATGTGTTGTTAACCAACATTTGACTAGACATTGTCACAATATTAGAAAATCATGCTTAAAATTTATATATATATTATAAATATGATATGTAATGTTGCTTAAAATCATTAATATAGTGAAAAAATAGAACCTAATTAATCTGATAGGGTTTTGTCATTAATGGTGTGGTGATAGAAATATAAGACGAAGAAAAATTTAGAAGACTTGACTGAAACTTAATAATTTATAGTGTATATTCCTTTGTGTGGCTTTAAAACTACCTTGATGTTTGGAGTTTGATTTCTCCAAAATACCATAAGTATTATATAGGGATTCATTCATAAGATTTTGGTAATGGATATTATTTTTAAATTAGGGAGTCATTGGTTATCTGAGGGGATAATGTGGGGTTATTTATACCTCATGACAAGGGTATTTTTAGAATAAATAATTATATTATAAAACATTTCCAAAAGGTAAAACAAATAATAGGAAATTTTTTTAAAAATGAATCATATATATATATAATATAATTGATTATAAGACTTTAAAAACATTAAAATTATATTTTATTAGTTTATTAATAAGGAAAGTTGAATGATTGAAAGCTTATTATTTAAAGGGATCACTTTTGACTTTGGTTTTTGGAAAATGAATTTATGGTTTGAAATTTGAGTTTATTTTATATTCATAATTACATTATTAAATTAATTATATCATATTAAAATCTCAGGTTCATTAAATATTTATTTAACTATTACATCAATAATGATGTATTTTAAGATATAGAGGATATGTGAACTACTGTATTTTTACTATTCACATGAAAATTCATGTATTATATAAAATTTAAAAAAATATAAAATATAAATTATAGACATGGTTATTTTAAAAGTGAAATTAAATATAAGTATATAAATATACAAAATAGGAATTTGTTTTTGTTATAAAAATTATGAATTTTATGAAATTCATTAAAATACTGTTTATAAAAAATGTTCTTATATATTTCTGAAAATTTTTAATCATTATATTTATTTTAGCATGTTATAATAATAATATTTACAAAAATTAATAGTGGAAAAAAATTGTATCAAATTTTTTTATTTTGAGGTAAAAATAGTATTCCTACATTTAGGTAACTATTCAAAGTGGTCAAGTTACTATTCCCAAGAGTCCGCATAATATTCAAACTATTTGGTTACTATTACCAATGGCCATGTTACTATTTTAATAGTCACAATAATTTTACCAAATGTTATTTTACCAATATAAATTCAAATTCAATATTTTACTCCATATTAAATATAATTAATTCCATGCATATATATATATTCAATTCAAAGATGTTAATTTCTTTACCAATTTTTTTCAGCTCTATAGTGTTGGAATTGAGGGAAATCATTTGAAAGGACTAGGGGATCTATATTTTCTAATTTTAAATTTTAAATTTTATATATTTGTTTCTAATTATATTGTTTATAATTATAATTTTATTAATAAATTAATAATTTAGTTATATTAATTAATGATATATTTTTTTCTAGATTCTCTATATTTTGTATGTGTATAATATTATCTAACATATTACAACACTCATTTTCTAATTATGCAGAATTTTATCAATGAAATTTACCATGTTATAATTATGTCGTGTAGTATAAGAGCATACATTACATAAAGAAGCCATTAATTGTTTTCTCATAAATGAAGTATGATACTTTATTCAACCAATAAATCTATAATAATAAAAAATATTACAATGGGAAAATAAATATAAAATAAGATAACATGAACAAATATTTTTTGAAATTCTTAATCCATTATAATGCCTAGACTCACTAGCAGCAATTTAAAAATAAAACATAATGTTAAAAATTAAAATATCCTTTTTGGTGATGAATGTACATATAACCTTGTGATAAAATATTAGGTAATAATGAAAATAATATAGGGAATTTATAAAAAGTAATAAACCCTTGTGTATGTTAGAAATATGATCATTAGAATAACAACATTACTATTGGAATAGTAATGTGTCCCCTAGGAATAGTAATATATCCATCCAAATATAAAGCACACCTATAGATGTATAACTAAAATTTATGTATCTTATACAAGAAATTATGATATATTTATATCATGGAATATATAAATAAACACTTTTAAAATGATAATTAAGTGTTGTTATTTTTATGAAACATAAAAATTTAATTAGATTTATATAATTAATATATGTATTTAATAGAAACATTATTTTGATAATATATATTCTGAAATTAATATGTTTTTGTAATAATGTTATATGATAAATTTATGATGCCATAATTAATTTTTCAATTTGTCATAAAATGGTTTATAATTTTAGATTTGAATTTTTTTTTAATAAAGTTGGATATAAATTTAAAATCCAATATCTAATTTATTGGGAAATTATATTTATTAAATTGATCATATTAATTAAATCTACACATAGAATAATGTTTGGGATTTATTTTTAGGAATTCTATAAAATATTTGATTATTTTTTAATAGAGAAATAAAAAATTTACAGTAGTTATCAAATTCATATATTTTTTAGTTTGATTATATATTTGTATGATTTATGAAACCATTGTTGAAAATTATCATCCACCATTTTACATATGTATTAATATAAATTAACACTATTGATAGTTCCTATCCAAAATTGTCAAAAAAATGATTAAAATAATCTAAAACACCCCTCTCACCTTATAGATACCCCTCACCAACCCTTATCCTCGCACCTCTTATGCCATGTGGATTTTACAAATTCTACCCAAGTAACTTTCCTAGGCACTTCTCCACATCAAATAGATTATGGTTTTATGAAAATTAGAAACCCCTGGTCCATAATGGGGATCTCAATTAGCATATATTCTGGATGTAATATCCTCATTTTCTTAAAATTCATCCATTATTCTACCATTTCATTAGATTAACATTAAAAATAGCATAAAAGCTCTAGTATCTTATATATACTAGGAATATTTTTATGTTAATGTAATATCCATTATCAAACCCCCCCTATATCCTATATTTATTCTAATAATGAAAACTTCATTTGTGATGTGTCGATTCACTGCATTATTTGATGAAGTCTTTTCATTTTCCATTAATACAATCATGGGTGATCACCAAGACATTATAATTTATTAAAATTATATTAAAATGAATATTATAACTTCTTAAATGTTTTGTTACTAATATAATTAAATAATAATAAATAATAAAATAAAATTATTATGTGATGATAAAAAAACATCCAAAATAATCTAAATTTCTCTCTCCAACATTTTATCAAATGAATCATCAACATAAAAAAATTGATATATAGGACTTTTTAAAATTATTAAAGTATATTAATAACATTTATTTACACATTTGGTGTTTTTAATCCATTTGACAAAAACTCTAATGATTATACCCAAGGGAACCGATAATGAAAACTTTAAACGAATGCTCCACAAACAAAAAAATTAGACAATATATCTCATCAAAATAGTCGTAAACTAACATATAGAAAATTATAATAAATCAAAGATAAGTTTAATATATTCTTAATTAAATTATTAATAAATCTAATTATAATATCCATGACATTGTGTTCAAGATCATAATACATTTGGGAAGATGTTAAGGGATCTACCTGAACACCAAAATAACCCTTAGGTTACACTATCTCTTTAGATTAAAGTATTTGTTCATTATTATTATATAATTATTTTACATTATATATATATATGATAATAAAATATGTTTTAAAATCAATTAATAATTTATTTATAGGAAATATATATTCCTTAAGGTTCCATTTTCATCTCCCCCTATAATAAATCCCAATAAAATGGAGCATCCCTATTTCATACCGATTTTAAAGTACACCACAAAAAAAAAATTTAATCCACAATTAATATTCTACAATCACTCATCTAATTATCAAAAAAATAACATAGTTCATTTAGAGACATGGAAATTTTAGGGAAATTTTTTTTTCTGAAATTATATGGAATTTTACGAGTCTGTGGCTTGTGATGGAAGTTGATTCTAAGGCGCGGTGTGCCCAGAATCAATTTATGAAGTCTAGATCAGGTACGTTCAGTGGAAGAATGAGCAGGTTTTTCTATCATTTGAACCGATGCTCAAAATTGAAATCTGAGGGCACCGTTGAACATGGAGCGCGAGTTTTCTCTTAAGAAGACTTTCAACTCGACGACAAATGATCGGGTATGAAAGTTAGTTGTTGGGGGTTTTACGTGGGTTAATAAAATAAAATAAGTGAACAATATATTTTATTTTTTATACACATGTCGTGCGGATAAAGTGGTTAGACGCTCCACTTGGGAGTTATTGGTGGGGCTCACCGGGATACAACCTCCCATGTGAGGTTGATTGTGGTGGAAACCACACGAGGCCTCCCATTAATGGGAGGGGAATCAAAACGCTTTGACTCCCCCTCATTTATGAGGGAGAGACTCTAGGTTTAAATCCCCCTCTTAATTGAGGAGGATGAAACCTCCCTTTTTAGTGAGGGGACCACCCAAGCAATAACCACACCCTTTCCTTTTTGTGGTTATTTCATGGTGGGGCCTGTATGGAAATATCCTCCCTTTGGAGGATATTCTTCTGTAGGGACCACTCGGGCAAATAAACCCCTTTTTTGACTTACTCTCCATTTTAATGTGCCACCACAGCGGATTAAATAGGTGGAGACCTCTGTCATAAAACCTCCATTTATGACTTGTGTACAAACGACGAACCCTCCCACTCTTATATAAAGGAGGCTAGGGGAAGGAGTTCTGGACAGCTTCTTCAAGCGGTGGAACGCTAGTTGGGAAGAACGATGCCCATCACTTGGAGATATTTCCTCTTCCTCAAATGAAAAACGAAGAATGAAGAATGTCGATGCCACCTTCGGCTCCTTCCTTCTCGATGTTGATGGAATTATGTTTGTCTTCCACAATGCCTGTCTTCCGTGACTCGCCATAGTTTAACACCATTTTATGAGGTAAGGGTTTTTGTGTTCATGTTTTAATATCATCTTCATCATTCTTCAATTCTCGAGTTCCGTTTGGCCGCTTGATTCCAACATAATGAGGAAGGGATTAGACCACACGAACAAGGTCTTACCCTTCCCGTCTCGTTTGTTGTTTGTGGACGACAGAGGCGGACTGCGAAGAACCGGCCGACGTCGGGCCGACCATAAAAGGATCGTCAGCACATGATTGATGGGTCACCACAAAGGCGAGGCATTGTCGCGCTGCGTGGAGTAGATTCGGACCCCGTCCATGCAGGGCCACGGCGGAGGAGTGTGGCGTCGTTACACTATGCCGGAGCTACAAGAGGTCGGGGCGGGCCGGGGCGGTGGGGCGCAGTGTCGTTGCTCCGTGCCGATCATGAAAATCTACGGTCTAAAGGTCGTGGGAGACATGGGAGGGCATCCTGCTGAGCCACCCACAGGTTCCACCAAGAGACAGGACCCAAGGGGGTCCCGCAGTTACCAAAGGGGCCGCCCTTCAAGGCCGACCGCTTTAAAACAATGGGGGAGGGTAGAGCCCCCCCCCCCCCCGCTCCGTGTTTTCTTCTCGGACACTTGGCCGAGTTGTTACTGGCTGCTAGGTCGGGGCGCACCCTATTGGGCTGGACCCAAACCCATGTCGGGTCGACCCGGTTCTGGCCAACACGTGGGGATGTTGGGCTGGGTCGGACCGGGCCCAAACCCCCTATTTTCAGACAAGTTTCGTTTAAATGGTCGTAACCTAAGCTACAGAACTCTGATCGATGCACGGTCAGTTGCGTATCAATATTTGGATCTAGAGGGTCATTTTGGTATATTACACTCAAGGTTTTGGAAAACTTTATGTATGGCTGGGTTGGTTCAATCACGAAACCAACCGGGCCCTCGGAGCGGAAACACATATAACATATGGATCGGATGTCCGATTGACATGTCATCAACTATGTTGGATTTCTATTGATGAGATGAATATTTTGGAATACTCCACATGAGGTGTGGGTATAGTTGAGATATGGTCGGGTTGGTTCATTTACGAAACCAACTAGGCCCCCAGAACAAAGAGGCTAATAACTCACAGACCGAGCGTCTGATTGACACATCATCTATTACGTAGAGACCCCTGTGATGAGGCGATCATTTTTTATACTTCTTCATGGTACATTGTGATACTTGGATTATTGACTAGTGTCTTGTGGAGCGGATCCACCAGGAGGTGAGCATATGGAGTACGGTGACCTTGTAGTTGGCTGAGACAAGATTACTGCTTGTCCGATTTGATTCGGAGTGACTTGTATAGCCTAGTGGGGAGAACTACATTGTGAGGTGTTAGACCCATGGCATAGGAGCACTACATTGAGAGGTGGCAGACCCGTGGTACTCGACAGGAGGAGTACTTTTGTAGGCTATGAGGGGGAGCACTATTTTGTAAGGTGGCAGATCCATGGCGTAGGAACACTACTTTGTGAGGTGGAAGACCCGCGGTACTCGACAGGGGGAGTACCTCAGTAGTCTAAGGTTAGTGAGTTGCACCTCAGAGTCTTCGCAAGACTACTATGCTCAACAGAGGAGGATTTCTCTAGCAGCAGTGTTTTTGTCTTTGTGAATAAAAATCCTTGTTTGAGCTAAGTCAATGACCTTTGTGTTTTCTCATGATTGAGATGGGATACTTTATAACTTAGGTATATGTATGGGAATATACCTAAGTAAAGGATAACTATTGAGATCTATCTTTGTTGTTTATCCTTATTGGATTTAGTGAGACCTTGTGGGTCTCGGGGTCCCTACGGAGTATTGTTTTACTCACCCCTACACGGGATATTCCTGCACCTTGTTGTGTTGGTTGAGGACGATGGAAAGTGTTGTCGGAGGCCGAGTGTTCGAGGACTGGACAGTACCCGGAGGTGGACCTTATGACGAGTCAGTATCCGATGGTGGACCTCACGGCGAATCGATACCCCGGGGAGGTTGATAGGCATGGAGCTTTGAGGAGGCTATCTGTACCTACCCTTTAGGTAGGATCCGTTGTGGACAACCCATGAGCTAATTCCATATTCCAGGTGTTTACCTTTTCTTATGTACTTTTATTTTGTTGTAGCTGTACTTTTCAGATGGGTTTGCCTTCTGGCCCATTTATTTTTCCACACTTCCTTTTGTACTTGGTGTTTGGTTCCTCTTGTAATCTGTGCTGTTTTTTTAATTTTATAAAGGCAATGCCGTCCATTTTTATCAGGATTTTTGCCTTTGGTTTTAGTCACTAGCCCCTGGATATGGATGGTGGGCAAGGGGTAGCCCTGGAACGGGCCCCAAGGATGGGTCGTGACAAATTGGTACCAGAGGAGTTGGTTCTACTGCAATACATAGAACTCTGATATTTTCTTTTCTATGAAGAAATAGTATTAAGGGTACTAGGTGTTTTCTTTAGTTCAAGGAGTCTAGTGTTGGTGAGGGCGGCCGACGTATCCATACACGAGGACCCTGAATTTTGATTTCTGACATAGTGCACGAAACACTGATTGCGTGTGTGCAAAAAATTGTTTTTCCCTTAAGTTATCTCAAACCAGGTCAGCTCACCAGGTATAGTCATTTGACCATGTCACATTTGTTCTTTCAGGATTCCACCCCGTGGATGACCAGCTAGACCCCTGAGAGTTGTACGTACTGACAGCCCTTCGAGCGACAAGGCCTCAGTATAGGGCCCTCAACCATTTGAGGCACCAGCGGAGGCACCAATAGTACTACCACCCGTTGGGAAACTGATGAAACCAGCCCCAGCAGTATGCGATGCACGCCACTTGAGCGAGATACACGAGTTACAGTGCTAGAGGCCAACTAGGTTCCGTGGAGAGACGGACCCACATGCAGCTGAGGATTAGCTGGAGGCTATGGTGAGAGTCTTCTGACTAGTAGGGACAGCAGCAGACAATATGGTGTTCCTTGTTACCAGCCTTTTTCAGGAAGCAGCAGGGAGATGGTGGAGCCTGATGATTCAGATGCACGATGATGTGTCACTCTTATCGGCGGACTTCGAGATCCTGCTCTGGGCAGAATTTGTACCAGCCACCATTCGAGCAGTACAGATACATGAGCTACTGCATCTGCAGCATAGCAGCATGACAGTAGCACAATACTCATCATGGTTCACAGATCTCTCACGCTACTCAACAGACATAGTACGAGAGCCGTTTTTCAAGACCTGGACCATTGAGCAGGGGATCCAGTGAGAGATTAGAGCTTCATACATTTCTCACAGCATCCCGATGCAGGCAGGGGTTTTGGAGCGAGCCTTCCTAGTGGAGAGTTTCCTTGCTGATCAGTATCCAGCAGCGGAACCCACCACTAGTCGACATGCAGCAGAGTCTTCTTCAGCTAGCTGTAGATAGATGACGCAAAGTTCTAAGAAGAGCAGACCTAGAGGTGGTCGACCGCTCAACTCAGGATCAGTAGTGTGAGGCACCCGATGTAGAGACAGAGCCAGACCTGCCACGCTATGCTCCACATGCGGAAGACAGAGTCACATGGTTTGTGATTGTGCTACCCACATCTTGTATGATCAAAAGATAGATTAAGGACCTTCCAGGCAGAGGCAGAGGTTCAATCGTGGCGGTCCGCAGGGCAAAGTCGGACGCAGCAGAGGAGCTGGTAGTGCAACTGGAGGTGGGCGATGCTTCAAGGTGTTGCCACCACCACCACCTAGAGGTCCACCATGACCGCAAGGAGTGGGTGGACAAGGGATATCATAGCTTAAGGCAGCTGAAGCGTACGATTACGAAGCTCTAGAAGCAGGTGGATAAGAGCGGTAACAGTTCCAGGTATGAGGGCCTTTGTTCATGGTGCTTCTAATCTTCCTTGTTGTTTTTGGTTGTAATGTGTCTCTGTTCAAGGAGCTGTATTAATAAAATACACTTGTCCTTGTGACGTTTACACTCCTTTCTTTTGTGTACTAAGAGGATCCGGTTAAAACTATTGACATGTCATTACTTTCGAGATTCCTACTGGAGGAGACCCAGTGACCACACACTGATGCTGACAGTGTGAATTGACCCTTAGGGGCGAGAGTGATGGTTGGATCTCTTGGTAGTAGAGATGAGGCCTTACGACGTCATCCATGACATGGATTGTACTGTTCATGTCAGGAATGATTGTATTAGGCAAAGGACATGGTTCATTCAATGGATGAGACCAGATTTATCTTTTCGGTAGAGGGGAAATCTCAGCAGCTCCTTTGGAACGTAGATGAAGAAGGGTGAGGATGAGTTCTAAAAAATTGGCTAGTCTCACCCATTGTTCGTTGGGAGAATGGTTTACAGTTCTCTCCAACTCTTAATATCAGGTGTACCTTCTCCCAAAAGGACATGAACTAGAGATAGCAGTGAAGGATTGAATTCCTCCAGGACTATGACTTCGAGATTGTTTATACTCCAGGGGAGGGGAATATTGTGGAGTGGCGAGACAGCAGCTGGCCGTTCCACCTCAGATGCACCGGGTGAACGACGTCATCCACATATGTCATAAGAGGAGATGTGTGCATGACCAATCCAACATCATCGACCACTATGATCTGGACATCGATGATGGGGCGACTTTCATGGGGTTCTAGTAGAGGTTGAGGATCGACAAGAGCGGGTCCTACGAGGATAGTCGATTCCTCTTTTGCAATTTCAATGGAAGCATAGAAACCTCAATGAGAGAACAAGGGAGTGCGAGGCTCTGATGTGTTCTTGGTAACCCCTTAGTTTTCCTAGTGTGTGTTGAAGCTTAACGGGGATGTAAATCCCTGAGGTGGGAGTAATGTAGAGACCCATAAATTTTAGGGAAATTTTTCTTTCATAAATTATCTGTAATTTTAAGAGTATTTGGCTTCTAACGGCACATGAATCTGTGGCCCGGTGTGCCTGGAATCAATTTCAGAAGTTTTTCTTGGGTACGTTCAGTGGACAAACGAGCGGGTCTTTCTGTATTTTGAATCGGTGCTCAGAATTGAAATCTGAGGGCACCGTTGAACTCACATCGTGAGTTTTCACTTAAGAAGACATTCACCTCGATGACAGATGATTGGGTATGAAAGTTAGTTTTGGGGGTTTTACGTGGATAATTAAAATAAAATAAGTAAACAATTTATTTTATTTGTTAAACAAATGCCGTGCAGATAATGTGGTTAGAAGCTTCACTTGGGAGTTAGTGGTGGGGACCACCGAGATCCAACCTCCCTTATGAGGTTGATAGTTGTGGAAACCACATGAGGCCTCCTCGTAATGGGAGGGGAATAATAACTCATTATCTCCCCCTCATTTATGAGGGAGAGCCTCTAGGTTTAAATCCCCCTCTTAATTGTGGAGGATGAAACCTCCCTTTTTAATGAGGGGACCACCCAAGTATTAACCACCACATTTCCTTTTGTGGTTAATTAATTGTGGGGCCCGCCCAGAAATATCCTCCATTTGGATGATATTGTTTTGTGGGGACCACCCGGGCCAATAACCCCATTTTTTTACTTCCTCCGCATTTTAATGCACCACAGCAGCGGATTAATCGGGTGGAGCCCTCTGTCATAAATCATGTATTTATGACATGCATGCCAATGACGAACCCTCCCTCTCCTATATAGAGGAGTCTCGGGGAAGGAGTTCTAGACGACATCTTCAAGTGGAGGAACACTAGAGGCAAAGAACAGCGCCTAGAACATGCATATTTTTCCTCTTCCTCCAACGAAAAACGAAGAACGAAGAACACCGACACCACCCTCAGCTCCTTCCATCCCAAAGTTGACGGAACAACGCATGTCTTCCACGATGCCCGTCTTCCATGACTCGCCATCGTTTAACACCGTTTTATGAGATAGGGGTTGTTGTGTTCAAGTTTTAATTCCATCTTCGTCATTATTCAATTCTTGAGTTCTATTTGGCCTCTTGATACCAACATGACGAGGAAGGGCTCAGACCGCACGAACACGGTCCGACCCTTCCCCTATCGTTTTTTTGTTTGTGGATGATAGAGGTGAACCGAGAAGAACCGGCCAGTGTCTGGCAGACCAAGAAAGGATCGTCATCGCATGATTTCCGAGTCTCCGAAAAGGCGCGGTGTAAGATCTCGGATCTACATTTCAGGTACATATTTTCATTTCTGGAGTTTTTGAGAAAGTTTAAGTTTCTGTAAATTTTTGACGTACACGCCATGTACATTCTGAGTACACAACATATAATCTTTTCCAGCCTGATGTCATGTGCTGGATGTGTTTGGGCCACTCACACAGTGTGTAGTGGTGACGTGGAGGCCAATTTTGGCGGAGTACGGAAAAACCTACTACACACCGTATACATTAAAAATACACATTGTGTACTTTTATTTTGTTTCACTAAACGGACTGACGTCATGCCTCATCACGATTTTCATCTTCTTCTAGGTCTGGTTCATTCGAGAGAGACCCATATGGCCGGATCTTCGACGAGCTGCCTCCTCTCCGTCTGTTCTATGATTCGAGCACGGTCGATTGCGTTGGAAGAGCAGCAGTGAGTTCTCCCTTCTGCTTGAGCCTTGTTTACCAATTCTTCCTCTTCCTCATTTTATCTAAGGTTGACTATTTTTTGTGTTTTCTCATATCTAAGACATTATAGGGAGAATTATCCATCATGGTTCAAGTATATCTATCTCCTAGGATCGAGGTAGGTGGTTTGTGCTTTACCATCCAATGTCTCTGCGTTTTATGTGCGAATTTCCACCAATAATCTTAAATGGGGTATCGCGTGTTACCCATTTTTCCTTCGTTGTTTTCCTACCTTGCTTTTATGCTTTTGTAGAGGTAAATGGTCCTTGTTAGAGGATAATTTATAGTCCTTGGATGTATTTTTCCCTTGCTTTGTTCTGTTTACGACCTTGGGTCCCCTTTGCCTTTGGCTGCTACACCTGTTTCCATGCCTTGCGTTATAGGATGAAGTGAAACTCACGACATGCTTGTTGCCCTGTAGACTATATATATAAGTAGGTATATAGGTATACATTGGTTATCCATGTAGCTCTATTGGATTACTTTGGCCATATAGCATTATTATGCTCTGAATGGCACGGGGCGGAGAGAACCTCCTACTGCAGACTATAAGGGATAGACAGAGTGAGCTTCCAAGAGAGTATTAAATATTACAGACTATAGAGGGGATGGACCGAGTGAGCTCCCAGAGAGTCTTGGATTTTATAGACTACAGTAGGGTAGATCGAGTGAGCTTCCTCAGATAGTCTTACCTTGTTTGAATCTCTTTAAGAACCTTCCCAGGGTAGAGTGGGAATTGACCCAGTGATATTCCTTAGAGAGTCTATGGTATACCTGAGGGTATATGAGGAATTGAATGATATAGCTTCCTCAGATAGTCTCTAAACCTTGGGGATAAGAGGGTTAGACCGCATGATCTTCCTCCAGAGAGTCCCTGACTACCCTAGACTATAAGGAGAATTGACCGAGTGAGCATCCCCAGAGAGTCTCATAAATGTGTATGGCCAATCCATAGGGGTTAGGCTGAGTGCATTTCCCAGAGGATTGTGGTACTTCTTGGTTAGGACCAGAGGGGATGGCTATGAGTACTTCCCATCGGGGTTCTTATTTAATAGGTTTGTGCTTCACTGCTATTGTTGGTTGTGGTTTGAGTGCTATTGTATCATCCTTCCTTACTGCTTACTGTTACTGCCCATTGCTTGCTGTTACTGTTTGCTACTCATTGTACATTTACCTGCCATATACATACTGACTGTTAGGAATAGATATTTGGGTGAATGCCTACTTGGATTTTATCTCGCACCATGTTTGGGCCATGATTTTGGGCCCAAGAAGACTATGGTGCTGCTGGTATAGACAAGGGAAAGCTCCCTTCGACTTCTGGAACTTGATTTCATAGAGAAAGGGAGCATGGGACCAAGCATTGGCTTGCGATGCTGAGGAGCTGATTGCATTTATTTTTGTACATGGTTTGGTACTGTAGTTTTTTCCATCATTGTTACTTGTTTGGTTGATTTCTTAATCATGTATCATGCATCATTTTATATATATACATTTGTGCTCCAGTTGGTTGATTTAGTCTTCTGCTATTTAAATTGTTGGTTGTTACTACTTCATCTATTGCATGTTTATTTATTTCTGCGGTGTACTCTTCTAATGATGGAATAGTTTCCTTAATATCACATCCAAGGCCCTCACTGCTAGCCGAAATCCTCTGGCATTTGGGGAAATGCGCATGAGGCCATGTGCCCAACCGGGTACGAGGCACCTCTGGGTGGATTCCCGAACCGGGACGTTACAAAGTGGTATCAGAGGTATTTTTTTCCCTTTCATAAATTTTTGGAGACATTAGCAAGGGATATGACATATTCCGTACTTGGTCATAAGCTGTGCCCAGGAGTTGCTTACCCATGTATAGGGAAAATCCATACTTCCTCATTTATTGCAGTTTTTGGTTTTGAAATTTTACGGTTGATACGATTTCAACTAGAGTGATTCACATGCTTTGTATTGTTATTGTATTGATATCACAGTTCTATTTCTATCTCAACCTCTATTAGATGAGGGTACGTTATCTCATTCATCATCTAGAAACTTGTAGAAATCACATGCCATGCATTCTTTCCATGCCATCTAGCGTGCATTAGCGATTTCATGATGTTGTGATAGACCTTGTGTAGATTATGCATGCTATTGTGACAAATTCTTGATAGAATCTCTGCTTCTTTGTTAGAGAATTGTTTGTATTTCACTTTGAACAAATGAATTCCAAATTTTGATTCTTGAGGTGTTTTGGGCCCTCTTGAATAGGAAATTGGTGGATCATGATCCTTTTTTTCTTGTACATAACTGTAGGTGATGACAAGCATTGATTTGCGGGTAGTATGGGACCTCACGGATCAGAATTTGGAACCTCTTTGCTCTCTTATCCATGTTTCTGTGATTCTGTGCAGTTTCTGAGCTACTTCGCAGAAAAACCCAGAATAAGCATCGTGTACTTTCTTGAAACACGCTGTGTATTTTCAGGCCGTGTCTTTGACCGTCTGAGCAGGGACATGGTGTTCTGGAAATAACTTCAAGAACACACCGTTTAAGGTAGGTGCACGCCGTTTAGTTAGAGTCGTGTACTCGACTGTGTCACTAACAACACGGGTCGGGGAAGCTCGAGTAGAACACGTCGTGTAGTAAAGGAACACGCCATGTAGAATTTTCCATGTACTCGACAGTGTCATGGACAACATAGAGCAGTGACACCTTCTCCTATAAACGCCGTTTATGAGATAGCCATGTAGACGGCCATGTGACCAACAACACGGGCTGCCTATTTAGTGCCTAGTACATGTCATGTCCCTTGGGAACACACCATGTATTCTGAGGTTAGTTTGAACCGTGTGAGTTAGCCGTGTAAAGGGAAGCGGGCATGGGAATAGTTATCATGTACACACAATGTGTTGGGTCAACACGCTATGTAGTTTGAGGTGTTACATGACCTGTAGGGCAGAGGTACACACCCATGTCAGTGGCTTAAGAGGACACGCCATGTAGTTTTCATACATGCCGTGTAGTCATGTTTTATAAACTTGTTGGTTTTTCTTCCCATGTTCCTGTTTTGTACTCTTGTGTTCTCTGTCATTGTTTCCTGATCTAAGTTATACTTTTGATCATTCATAGATATGCCTCCGAGACATCCTCCATTGGTACATCTATCATCAAATAGTGATCAGATTCCAGATATGGCTTATCGGGTACTTCCTGCCGACCCTCCAGTTGAGCCAGCCTTGGCACCAGCTATCATACTCGTTGCAGGCACCGGGGTGCAGTTCATGGAGGACTTCATGATGATGATGCTGACCTTCCAGGAAGCGCCGCCTCCTGCCCTGTTGATGGCTTAGTTGACGTGGGTTTTCTAGCAGTAGAATCATTATACTTTTTCAGGTGATAGAGGACCTCTGGCTGCAGAGTCGTTGATAGAGGCCACACTGACCATCTTTGAGCACCTAGAGATCCCTCCAGAGAAAAGGGTAATGCTGGATACTTATATGCTCCGGGACACCTCCAAGAGGTGGTGGGAGGTGATCTCACGGTCAGGGCGTCAGCAAGACATGTCTTGGGATGAGTTTCGATGCACCTTCTATGACTACTTTAATTCGGAGACCCTAAGGGCCGATCAAGCCTGGGAGTTTATGATTCTGCAGTAGGGTAATCTCTCTATTATGGAGTACTAATCTCGTTTCACTGAGCTTCAGCATTTCAAACCTATCCCAGCAGGTGATGAGTTGTTTCTTTCTAAGAAGTTCGAGGATGGTCTTAGGTAGGAGATTTGTTCCTATGTGAATATCTTCAAGTTGACTTTGATATCCTCCATCGTCAACCAGGCGTTGATCACTGAGTGCAATCTGAGGGATTCTGGAGTAGTGAGCTAGGGCGGTTCGATATCCAGAGCTGGTGTTCCTCCTACAGACAGTAGGAACCATTGTAGAGAGTCTTCTCGAGGAGACCGAGGTTCACAGGATGCATCTTCTGGAGGCCAGGTTGTATGCTACCAGCTAGGTTAGAGTGGGTATACTAGGCCTCAGTGCCGGAGGGATCCGATGGAGTGCTAGTCTTACGGCAAGATGGTCATCATCAGCATTTATTTCATATCTTCTCACCTTCAGCTGGTGGTAGGGGTTCCTCTATGACCCCGCGTTCTAGAGATGCTTCACCGATTTCCCACCAGTCATGGAACTGGTGTTCTTCAGGCCGTTCTGGCCGAGGTGGAGGTCACAGCCGTGGTGGTCAGTCACAAGGTCATCAGCGACAGCAGAGTGGATCAGCTCAGAGCAGTCAGCCAGGGGCACAGGGCCGTGAAGCAGGCCAGTCTTTCGCCTTGGAGAAGACCTATCAGGGGAAAGATCATGGCCCGTCTATAGATTGAGGTACGATCTTAGTAGCCTAAGTTTTATCTTTGGCACTTTTCGATTCTGGTGATTCCCATAGATTTATCTCTGTTTCTGTCGTGGAGAGCCTTGGGCTCTGTATCTTTTCGTATTCCGACTTTTTGACTCTTGACACATCGTTTTGAACGAGGAAAACTAGCGTACATCAGTTCAGAGAGTTCCCTCTCGAGGTTGCAGGGTTTTATTTCTTATGGGACCTCTATGTCCTAGGGATGATGGGCTATGACGTCATTCTTGGTATAGACTGGTTGGTTCCCTTCTAGACAGTCGTCGACTGCTACAGCCGCAGGGTGAGTTTTATATCAGTATAGGGCGGATCATTCCTTCATAGAGGTGAGTGGGATGTCCAGGCGGGTAGAGCTCAACCAGAGCATCAAGGGATATGGGAAGTTACAGCCCAAATTGCCAGTATTTATCTAGATGACCAGGGGACTTCACAGTTAGACTTTCCTCTAGTGGTGGATCATTTCAGGGATATCTTTCCAGAAGCCTTTTCATGTAGACCTCCAGATCATGAGGTGAAATTATCGATTTAGATCATTCCCAGTGCGGCACCGGTGTCCATTTCTACATATAGGATGGATACACATGAGTTTTAGGAGTTCAAGAAGCAGTTTGAGTAGTTGCAAGAAATGGGTTTCATCGGACCCAGTACTTCTCCATGGGGTTTGCTTGTCCTGTTTGCGAAGACGGTACATGGTACCCTTCGGCTCTATGTGGATTATCGTAGGTTGAACCAGTTGATGGTCGAGAACCGATACACCTTTCCAAGGATTGATGACCTCTTTAATCAGCTTCAAGGAGCCCGAGTGTTCTCAAAGATCGACATGAGGTCCTGTTATCATCAGTTGCATGTTGGACCATCATATATACCTCTTACAGCTTTCAGAATCATGTATGGTCTTTACAACTATATAGTCATGCCGTTCGGTCTTACGAAATCGCCCGTAGTCTTCATGGCTATAATGAACCGAGTGTTCTATCCATACTTGGACTCCTTTTTTGTGGTCTTCAGGGACGATATCTTGGTGTACTCTCACACACAACACGACCATGCCACATATCATGAGATCGTTCTGAGTAAACTGAGAGAGCATCGAATTTATGCTAAACTCTCGATATTCCACTTTTGGATGGATCAGATTCACTTCCTGGGTCATGTTATCTTAGAGACAAGAGTTTCAGTGGACCCCGAGAAAGTGAGAGTGGTAGTTTCCTGGGAGCAGCCGAAAAATGTATTTGTGGTACGGAGTTTCCTAGGGATGGCTGGATACAACAAACACTTCATTCAGGACTTCTCATGCCAAGCATCACCATTGACAGGTCTGACCATGAAAGGGGTAATGTTTTTATGGTCAGATTCTTGTGAGTCAGCCTTTCAGGAGTTGAAAGGGAGGTTGATGTCTGCACTGTTAATAGTCTTACCAGATTCAGGCAAGGGCTACACTTTTTACTGTGATGCTTTAGGTGTTAGGTTGGGATCCATGCTTATGCAAGGAGATGGGTTCGTTGCTTACGGGTCTCGGCAGTTGAGGCCACAAGAGAGGATCTACCCAATGCATGATCTAGAGTTGGCAGCAGTTGTTCATGCCTTACGCTGTTGGAGACACAATGTACTAAAAGGGCACTTTGTGGTTTTCACCGACCACAAGAGTCTCATGTATATCTTCACTCAGCGTGATCTGAATCTGAGATAGTGAGGGTGGGTCAACTATCATCAGTCCTTTGACTTCGAGCTCGCCTATACGCCGGGAAAGGGAAATGCAGTGGCAGATGCGTTGAGAAAACGAACACAGATTCAGGTGGTTCAGGAAGCCAACAGTGAGTGGAAGCTTTTGGATCTGTTCTCCAAGATGCATCTGGAGGTGGACGATAGGTAGGGACATACTTTCCTTTCTTTTGTAGCTGTTACCTCCACACTTATTGATCGGGTACGAATGAGGTTGCTATCAGATTCAAATACCTTAGATATGTGTGAGAGGGTGTCAGGAGGGGACCCCCTTCCACAGTGGAAAATAGGCGAGGATGAGATCTTTCATTTCTAGGGACGCATATACGTGCCAGAAGACATACGCGAGGAGCTGATGTAGGATTTTCATTCCTCAAATTGGGTAGTTCATCAATTCATCACCTAGATGTATCAGGATCTTCATCGCCAATACTGGTGGCCATGTATGAAGAGATATGTTGCTGGTTTTGTCATGATATGTTCTACTTATTAGAAGGTAATGGCAGAGCATCAGTGACCAGCAGGGATTTTCCAGCATTTACCCATTCTGGAGTGGAAGTGGAACGATGTGATGATGGATTTCGTGACCGGGTAATCGAGGTCACCTCGGGGAAGTGATGTTGTATGCGTAGTCGTCGATATGCTTATGAAGGTTTCACACTTCTTGTCGATCAAGGAAACCTTTGGTGTTGATTATCTGGGACGACTGTACTCCTGAGAGATTGTATGACTACATGGAGTTACACACACTATTGTTTTGGGTAGGGATGAACGCTTTACCTCTCGGTTCTGGAAAGGACTTTAGAAGGCTCTGGGTAGACAGGTACTTCTGAGTACAACATACCATCCCTAGAATGATGGTCAGTCTGAGCGCACGATCCAGGTGCTTGAGGATATGCTCTGAGCTAGTATTCTACACTTCGGCGGTTCTTGGGAGAAACATATTCCTCTTGTGGAGTTCACCAACAACAATAGTTTTTTTTGGTGACCATCCAGATGGAACCATATGAGGCTCTTTACGGTAGGCCATGCTGATCACCCTAATGATGGCTGGAGGAAGGAGAGGCAGATTTGATTGGACCTCATCATGTAATGGAGACCTCAGAGCAGATAGAGTTGATTTAGAAAAGAATGGCTACAACATAGTCTCGACAGAAGTCTTATGATTATTAGAGAAGATGACCTCTGGAGTTCGAGGTTGGAGACTAGCTTTTCCGACGTGTCGAACCGAGGTTGGGACACTAGAGGAATCCATGACAGGGTAAGCTTTCACCGAAATATGTCGGTTCATCTGATGTATTGAAGAGAGTTGGGCCAGTTTCCTATCAGTTGCAACAACATCAGAGGTATCAGGCTATGCACAACGTCTTCCATGTATCCCATCTTCGACGTTACTTTTCAAACATGTCTCATGTTTTTCAGTCGAAGGAGGATGAGATCTAAGTGGATGCATTGTTTGAAAATAATCCTATCTGGATTGTCTATCATAGTAAAAAGGTTATCCAAGGCTGGTCTGTTCCTCTGGTACGAGTCCTATGGCAGCACGGGCATGTACAGGATGAGACGTGGGAGAGGGAGGCTAAGGTTCGATCACAGTGGCCGGAAATATTTGAGGTTTCTTCATCTACGCCCATCTAGGGAAATTCGGGGACAAATTTATTTAAAGGGGTATATTTGTAAGAACCCAGATCTTTATTTCTAGTACGTCTTTTCTTTTTCTAGAGTTTTTGAAAAAGATGACGATCCTGGCAATTTTTGATGTACATGCCATGTACTTTCTGAGTACACGTCATGTACCCTTTACCCACCTGAAGTCGTGTGCTAGCCATGTCCGGGCCACACACACGGTGTGTAGGGGTGATGTGGAGGCTGATTCTGGAAGAGTACGGAAAAACCTACTACAGGCCGTGTAATTTAAATATTCACGCCATGTAGTTTTCTTTTTTTCACTAAATGGACTGGGTTCGCACCTCATCATGATTTTCTTCTTCTTCTAGGTCTAGTGCATCCGTGAGCGACCCGTACGACCAGATTTTCAATGAGTCCCCACCTCTCGGTCCGTTCTCCGATTCGAGCATGGTCGATTGTGTTGGAAGTGTAGCTGTGAGTTCTCCCTTCTGCTTGAGTGTTTTTTTTCCAATTCTGCTTCTTCCTCATGTTATCTAAGGTTGAATGTTTTGTGCTTTTTCTCAGGTCTACTAAATTCTAGGGGGAATTAGCCATCGTGGATCCTGAATATCTATCTCCTAGGATTGTGGTAGGCGGTTTTTTACTTACCGTTCAATGTCTTTGAGTTTTATGTGCAAATTTCCATCGATACCCGTTAACGGGGTATCGCGTGTTACCCCTTTTTTCCTTCGTTGTTTTCCTTCCATGATTGTATGCTTGTGTAGAGGTAAATTGACCTTGTTAGAGGATAATTTTTTGTTCTTGGATGTATTTTTCCCTTTCTTTTTTTTTTGTTTACAACCTTGGGTCTCGTTAGCCTTTGGCTACTACCCTTGTTTCCATGCCTTGCAGTTATAGGTTTAAGTGAAACTCACGACTTGCTTGTTGCCTTGTAGAATGTTTAGCTAAGTAGATCTATAGGGTTACTTTGGTTATCCAAGTAGCTTTATAGGTGTACTTTGGCCTTATAGTAGAATTATGCACTAACCGGCATGGGGCTGAGAGAACCCGGTGCTACAGACTATAAGGGATATACTGAGTGCGCTTCTGAGAGAGTCATACATATTACAGACTACATATGGGATGGACCGACTGAGCTCCCAGAGAGTTTTGGATTTTATATACTACAGGAGGGAAGAACGAGTGAGCTTCCTCAGAGAGTCTTAACTTGTTTGAGTCTCTTTAAGAACCCTCCCAGGGTAGAGTGGGAATTGACCGAGTGATCTTCCTTATATATTCTGTGGTATACCTAAGGCTATAGGAGGAATTGAATGATATAGCTTCCTCAGAGAGTCTCTAGACCTTGGGTCTAAGAGGGTTAGACCACATGATCTTCCTTAAGAGATTCCCTGACAACCATAGACTATAAGGGGAATTGGCCGAGTGAGCTTCCCCAGAGAGTCTCATAGATATGTATGACCAAACCAGAGGGGTTAGGATGAGTGCACTGCCCATAGGGTTGTGGTACTTATTGGTTAGGACCCGAGGGGATGGCTACGTGTACTTCCAATAGGGGTTCCCCTTTGACATCTTTGTGCTTCACTGCTGTTGTTGGTTGTGGTTTGATTGCTGTTGTATCATCCTGCCTTACTACTTACAGTTACTGCCTATTTATTGCTGTTATTGTTTACTGGTCATTGTACTTTTACATTCCATATACTCACTGATTGTTAGGCACAGATCTTATGGTGAATGCCTACTGAGATTTTATCTCACACCCTATTTGAAAAATGCTTTTGGGCCCAAGGAGACCATGTTGCTGATGGTATAGACAAGGGAAAGCACCCTTTGACTTCAAGATCTTGATTTCTTGGAACATGTGAGCATGGGACCAAGAATTGGCTTGCGATGTTGAGGTGATTTTTACTTTTCTTTTTGTACTTGTTTGAGTACTGTAGTGTTTTCTAGCAATGTGACTTGTTTGGCTTCTTTCAAAGTCATGTATCATGAATCATTTTATATATATGCATTTGGGCTCCAATTTGATGATTTAGTCTTCCGCTGTTTATATTGTTGGTTGTTACTGCTTCCACAATTTCATGTTTATTTATTTTCGTTGTGTACTCTTCCAATAAGGGGATAGCTTCCCCACTATCACACCCAAGTCCCTCACTACTAGTCGGTAGCCACTGGCGTTTGAGGAAATGTGCTTGAGGCCATGTGACCATCTTGGCACGGGGCGCCTCTGGGTGACTTCAAGAACCGGGACGTTACACGCGGCACCGTCGTGCCGCATGGAGTAGAGTTGGACCGTGGCCTATCTGGGCCGTGGAAGTGGAGCACGGAACTATTACATTGCGCCGAAGCTACAAGAGGCCGCAACCATGGAGGGCCGTAGTGGTGGGGTGCGGCGCCGTCGCCCCGCGCCGGTCGAGCAAAGCCGCGTCCAAAGGCCGCGGCCGACCTGGAAGGGCGGCCGGCTGAGCTGGCTGCTGGTGCCACCATGAGGCGGGACCCGAGGGGGTCCCATGGTTACCAAAGAGCCCAGACTTTGTGACTGGCCCCTTTCAATCAACGGGGGAGGGCATAGCCCCCCCTCGCTTCGTGTTTTCCGCTCGGCCGCTTGGCCGAGCTGCAACCGGCCACTCGGCCGGGCCGCCAGTTCCTGGGAGGGCTTCCAGCGCCTGGCCAGACCGCGCCCTATATGTCCATACCAGGACTTGAGTCAGGTCAACTCATTTCAAGTCAACCCGGTGGGATGATGGGCCAGTTCGACGGGGTCCAAACACCCTATTTTCGGATCAGTTTCGTTTAAATTCACATATCATGAGCAACATACCTTCGATCGAAGAACCGTAAATTATGTCGGGATCCTTGGATCACGATGGTCATTTGGGTGTATTACACTCAAGGTTTAGTTGAACTTTGGGTATGGTGAGGTTGGTTTCAAAAATGAAACCAACCGGGCCCCCGGGGCAGAAACACTTATAACATAAAGACCGAACGTCTGATTGACGTGCCATCGACTATGTTGGATTTATCTTAATGAGACATGTATTTTTTCATACTACACATGAGGTTTGGGTATTTTTGAGATACGGATGGGTCGGTTCGGATGTGAAACCAACCAGACCCCCAGAACAAAGATGCTAAATACTCACAGACCGGGCGTCCGATTGACGTGTCATCTATGGCGTTGAGACGAATATGAAGAGGCATTATTTTGTGATACTTCTTCATGGGACATTGTGATACATTAATTATCAACCAGTTTATCATGAAGTGGATCCTCTCGGAGGCGATCATATAGAGTATGATAACCTTGTAGCTGGATGAGGCCTGATGACTGCTTGTCCGATTTGATTCGGAGTGACTTGTATAGCCCATTAGGGATAAATAATTTGTAATGTGGTAGACCCATGGTGGAGGAGCACTACTTTGTGAGGTGGTAGACCCGTGGTAGTCAACAGGAGGAGTACCTCTGTGGGCTATGTGGGGTAGCACTACTATGTGATGTCACAGACCCATGGCGGAAGAGCACTAATTTGTGAGGTCGAAAACCAGTGGTACTTGACATGAGGAGTACCTAGGTAGTCTAAGGTTAGTGAGTGGTAACTTAGAGTCATGTTCGAACTACAGCGCTCGATAGAGGAGGAGTTCTCTAGCAGCTGTGTTTTCTTCATAGTGAATAAAAATTCTGGTTTGAGCTGAGTCATTAACCTTTGTGTTTTCCTCATGATTGACATGGGTTACATGATATCTTAGGTATATGTATGGTCATATACATAAGTAATGGTTATCTATTTAGATCTATAATAGTAGTTTATACTTGTTGTATTTATTGAGACCATGAGGGTCTCGAGTTCCCTAATGATTATTGTTATACTCACCCCTGCACGGGCTATGCCCGCACCTTATTGTGTTGGTTAAAGACGACAGATTGCACTGTCGGAGTCCAAGTGTTCGAGGACTAGATAGTACCCATAGGTGGACCTCACGACTAGTCAGTACCCAGCTATGGTCCTCACGAAGAATCAGTACCCGGAGGAGGATGACAGACGGGGAGCGTTGACGAGGCTATCTGTACATACCTTTCAGGTAGGATCCGTGGAGGACGACCTAGGAGATGCTTCCATATTCTAGCTGTTTACCTTTTCTGTTGTACTTTCATTCTATTTTAGCTGTACTTTTCCGATGGGTTGTTATTCTAGCCCATTTAATTTTTAGCATTTCCTTTTATACTTAGTGTTTACTTCCTCTTGTACTCTATGGTGTTTTTTTTACTTTTATAAAGGCATTTCCTTTCCTTTTTATCGGGATTTTCAACTTTGGGGCTAGTCACCATCCCCTGGCCAATGGAAGGCGGGCATGGGGTAGTCACGACACGGGCCCTGAGGATGGGTCATGACCATTCATTTTTTTATATAAATAATTATCCCATTTTCTTCAATAAATACTATATTATATTATCACTAAAACCGCACAAAAGAGGATCATTTCTAATGTTTATAAAAAAATTATATGTTTTAACATTAGTTGGATAGAAGTTTTCATGATATTTTTATATTTTCTCATATTAATGTCAAAATGAAATTTAAATCCCTTCATTATTGTACACCATTATGATATGACCATTAGTTATTCCATATTACATGATAATGATACCTATTTTTTTCTATGTGTAACATTGATGTGTACTCTTTTTATTTTATTATTTTCTCACCACACACATGCATGAGCATGTTATTATGGATGTCCCCAAGTTTAACTCCAAATGCATGGGCAATGATTATTCTCAGGAGATATCATGTATTGTATTATAGAGTATGCCTAATCCACTCTGGGACTTTCTCCACCATGTGATATAGTCTTTATAGAAAGCCTCAATTCATGTTTATATCATGTAGTATGTTACTAAAAATTATTAAGCTTTATTGATAACATGATAAAATGCTCTTTATGTTATACCTCTATATTTTTATTCCAGTTCTATGAATTAATTTTCAAAAATTTTATTCCTTATAACTCATGTACAATGCGTCATTCTTATGTTTATTCATTTACTGATATTTTTTACTCTTTTATTTTTTCACTATATTCCCCATGTTATCCTTTGCTGATGTAGAAGATAAATAAAAGACATGGTCTCATTATGGATGATTTATATATGTATTTTCTATTCCATTTACATGTTTTCAAATTTATGTGTGTAGTCTTCCAAAGGAACAAGAAATAATGATCTATGCTTTTTATTTGATGGACAACAATGCTCAAAATCATGTCCTAATATGGGAATAAAAATAAGACAACTATAGTTTTCATCAGATCATGGTCTTTTTATTTTTGTGTTTTATAACTAGAAAAATATAGTAAGTACCCTAAGTATAATTCTATCACCATTGATAACCAAGATAGAAACTTAAGAAATTAAAATGCTAAGATATACATTTCATATTTGATTTTTTCCTTCTATATTCAATGTTTCATTTTTATGTGTTTATTATCTATGTATCCATTCCCCATAAGGGTATTTTTATTATTTTCATTTTCAATAGTATTTAATAGGAGAACTAGTTCCAAAAATAAATGTGACATCAAATGTGATGATTTACCGAATGAGATTCCAAATCAGATGGGAACAGGAGACTAGAATTTCACGACAGTACTATCTCAACTTTATCATGTTAAAAATAATTTCTGAATCATGTCGAACATACACCATTTCTATTTAAATATAATGTTATTGTCAAATCTATAAAGAAAATATCCCACATATCATTACTAGATCTTTTGATCCCCATATCATTTAATAATGGATAAACATTATAGAGAATATATATTAGGACCTTTAATGATTAGATGATGAGAAAGTAATACTGGTGGTTTTTCGTTTTAATGGTGAAGCAGACTAGTGGTAGAAGCTAATCCTAAAAACATCATCTAAGTAATAAATTGATTCCATTCATTAGTGATGAATTAAAAAAATTATTTTCATTAAATATTTTCCCCAAAATCTACATCATAAATTGAAAGGGAGTTCCACATACTGATGAAAAATGAATAAGAGTCTTTTAAGGTGTATAAATAATAATTTACAAGGCTTTCATGATTTTTTTTTCATGAACACTAAATCAAATGTGGTTCACTCTTTTTGTGTATTAAATTCAGGTATACGTAAATACTTGGATACTAATTAATTTTACAACTATTCATAAAGTGTATGTTGAACCCTTAATGATGAAATACAGATCCGATAATCTCTATGACCTCACGAACTTTAAGATAAAAAGATGAATATAATGTTTCATATGGAATGATTTACTAATATATTCCATGATGGAAAGAAAAACCATCATCCCATGTGTCAAAAGTGTGGGAAGAAGCAACATGGGAATTATATAAAGGGAATAATGAGATTTTTTAAATGGGGTTTACATGGGTATTTGGATAATTATTTCATATGGGATATGAAGATGCAAAAACTTTTTGTTGAATAATTGAATGTTCTGATTAATAATTAACATGGAGTGTTGTGTTTGGACTACTAGGAATATGTGAATTATGATAGCTAATGCCCTAATCCAACGGTTGTTAGATGAAATAAATAAAAACAACACACAAGGTATAATGGAATAGAATATGATATCAATACCAATGAGGTGGTGGACCAAACTGATATTGTGACATCTACACTAGTTATTCATTCAATAATAGTAAAGATACAATTTTATTTTGGAATTACTCGTTATTTTATGTACTGTATGTTTTTTAGAACTACTCAAACACCAAAAAAATATGATGGTTGAGTTTTATATGATAATAAAATATGGGTACATTATTTCATGAAAATTATATTACTCCCCAAGTTAATTCAAATGGACTGTACCACCCCTCATATCAGATCATACTTCCTTCAGTAGAGTTTAGGGTTTTATTGGGCATGTATTGTTTATCTGTAAATAGATCCTTCCATAACTATCGGGAATGGGGGATCTATTTTTATATCCCTAGGAATCCTCTAATTCTATAAAAGCGTAATGAGGATGATTAATCTACTTTATAATTATTGTATCGGTTTTATATATTATTTCATTAGGAGAAATCATATCTACCTCAAATGATTGAAACAAAGTAGAGTATCATTCTCAAATATATTCCCATTGAGAGAGACTACACGAATGTTTTCCCCTATTGAATTCCCCAGTCATCCTCTTGAATGAGAGGTCAAATTCTCAATTGATCTTATAACAGTATCTCTTCCTATATCAAATAATCTTTACATGATGGACACAATTGAGTTGGAGGAACTGAAGAATAACTTTCCTAAAAATGTGAAAAAAGGTTTTATACGCTTTATTGGTTCACCATGGGAAATGGGACATCTCTTTATAGCATTAAAACTGGAGTTTTGTGATCCTCATCTTCCTGGGTTTCACTAATACTTCCATTTATATTAGGGAAGTCAGTCAGTATCTGAACTTCATCAACATTATTCTAGATGGGGATCATCATGATTAATTTAATCTCATTAAGATGAACTTGGAACCAAAAAAGTGTGTCATCACCTCATATCCCTCTAGTTTGTTCAGAATGATGGACTACCATCAGACTCTTCATATGCAAGACCCGGTGGATTAGTGGAATGATGTTATCCAGGCCAAGTGTATCCTCTCTGAATATAACCTTCTCACCTGTAGAATAAGTAGTAAGGCCATCCCAACTTATTATAATATTAATCAATGTGGAATTATCATGGATTCCAGGTGTACTTTCTGCATGCGGCATAAAGCGGAAAGATCATGTCACCGCTTCTTTCAGAGATAGTGGGTGTGTGAGGTTGAGAATTATTTTTCTGATATCAATTTATCTATTCTGGCTATATCTTAATATCCCTTCTTAGAATGATGGTACCATGGCTCAGGAGATAAACTCTAGAGATAATGGATCATACTACATTGTTACATATAGGTTGTTGGTGTCTATGGTAAGTGATGAATAAGAGGATTCATAAAGGGGTGGCCTCGTACAGGCATTCTATAAATATTTATTCTATGAATCTTATCATTGATATGGTAAGTTTTTTGAGCAACTAGAGGGAGTCCCCTTTATGGAAGCAGTTTAAAATTAAGCCTCATGGTGGACATCATGGAAGTAGTACATCCACGTGTAACTGCAGTTGTTTATAGCCTCCTTCGATGGGATTGAAGCCCAACTCTTTTGGATCCTGATCCTTAGTTGCGTTGAAAGGAGGAGGTGTTTTCCATGGTGGAATGGGATCGATCATCTTTGATTTCACTATTCATATGGTATAGGGAACTTCTCTCTAGGAAGAGGCTATGTCCATGTTCACGTGTGTTAGTGTGTGTTGAAATAGTAGTTTTGATATATCAAAAGATGAAACATACTAAGTGATATTGTAAAACATTTGGAATGGCCATATATCAATCCATGATTCAATTCTCTATATCACTAGAAAATGACATGGAATCTAAGGAAACAACATCAATGTGAGTCCTGATTAGTGGGAGGGAGATAAAGTCACAGGCTCCCTAGAATCTCTCTATATCCATGTCCCTATCAGCTTATATATTCATAAAAATAATATCCTTAAACTAGTGGGTCAATAAATTTAGAGGGATGCCCTATTTCTCCACTATTTTTGAATCCCCATTGTCCCTTGTTCCCCTATAATGGCATGGTGCGATGTTCTATCTTGTTCTCTTCTATTTCCATGAATAAAATTTACATGATGATAAGGATGATGATCTCAACAAAACCATGATAAGAAATAAGTATCTTGTTCCAATGATAGATGTATAGATTGGTCAAATATTTGGTGATATATAATTCACTAAGGTGGGATTTTAGTCAGGATATCAATAATTAAAGGTGATTCCAAACAATGACTTTCCAATGAGGTATGGACACAAAAAAGGTCAGAGTGATTCTCTTTGGACGATTAAATTATCTGTCAAATTTCATAGAAATAATGAATTGGGTATTTTGAGATTACCTTAATAAAATTTTGGTTATATATTTCGTTGATATTCAGATACACACCATGAAAAATGAGGAACATGATGATAATTTGAATACATCGATAAATATATTACACACTATGAAATTATTTGTAATGCTATGTAATTGTGATTTCTCTAAAGTGTATATAACATTAATGGGGAATGTTATCACCTACAAATGAATATATATAGACATTTCTAATGTGAGGAAATCAAGGATTTATGCTGACCTATATCTGTAATAATATTTTGTAGATTCCTTTGTCTAGCAGGGTAATACCAACAATTTGTGAATAAATTATCCAGATAATCAAACCCACTAACTAAGATGACTCGGAAGGGGGAAAAGTTTCAATTACTAAATGCGATGACTATTTCAAAAATATGAATAAGAGTTTCATCACAAAACTAGTAAATAAAATTTCAATATGTTGGGAACTCTTTTCATTAAATAATAATGATTCAAATAAGGTAATAGGTTATGTACTAATGAAAAATGGTAGGGTGATACAAAATTCTTCAAGGAATTATAAATGTCAAGATAAAAATTATCCCACGCATGATATAGAGTTTTCAGCTATGATATTTTCATTGAACATATAGGTGAATTATCTATATCGGGAGATGTGTGATATATATACTGATAATGAAATCCTAAAATATATATTTTCATAGAAGGTAGTTAATATGAGCTGGTGAATATGGTTAGAGCTCATCAAGGATTATAACTACTCAATTAACTACCATTATGGTAGATGAAATAAGATGGTAGATTATATTTTTAGAAAATATCATCAAAAAATATCAATGATGAGAATTTGGAAGGATCGAATCATCTTCATCTTATAAGGGATGTTTATGAGAATTATAAAAGAAGATAAAATTTCCATCCTTTCTCAAATGGCTGCTCAAAACCCATTTTAAATAATATAATTGATATTGAATGAGATTATGTGGAAATTTAGAAGAAGTTTTAAGCTATCATAAAATATAAATTCCTAAAATTAAAAATCGATTTTAATGACTCATAATATTTTGGCCACAGCTTTGTGTACCATTGTACCCTAAGAAGAAGAATGGGATTTTGAGAGATTCACATAGCTCAAATATCTCTATCCATGAATGGAGAAAAATTTTTTATCGAGATCTCCCAGATAAATTTTTGTGGGATAATATGTAGAAGAAGTTTGTTGAATATTCATTATTGTTCCTGGTACATTAGGATGTGGTGGATGAAAAACAAAATTCTAAGGAGAAGATGCAATAATTACCTATACTAATATGGAAATTAGAAACATCAACTTGGACATTCTCACTGGACATATAATGAATGCTATATGAAATAATGATATATTGGTTTTTGTTGACCACCATTGTAAAGTCCTGTAAATTTCAAGGAAATTTTTTTCTTAATTTTCTTTGGAATTTTATAAGAACGCAGTTTCTGACGGCACCTGATTCCGAGGCCCGGTGTGCCCGGAATCATTTTCCGATGTTTTGGCTCGGGTACGTTCAGTGAACGGACGAGCGGGTTTTTCTAACTTTTGAACTGTTGCCCGGAATCGAATTCTGAGGGCACCGATTAAATCGCAGCGCCGGTATTCGCTTAGAAACGCCTCTTCCGGAGTTGCGTTTGCTCGGGTGTGGTTTTTAATTTTCGGTCTTAAAGTTAAGAAATAAAATAATTTTGCGACAACTTTATTTTATTTCGCTTAAGCCACTTGGAAGCCACTTGAAGCCACATAAAGGTGGCTTGAACTGAGTTGAACTGGATAGGATGATATCCAGAAATATCCTACCCCTTGGTAGGATATTTGTGAGGTGGGGCCCGCACGAGCCCCGCCGTTTCTTTCCGCTAAGAAACGCACCCGTAAAAACCCGTCTTAATGAAAGTCAACTGACGCATTTCTTAAAATCTTAACAGAACATTTAATTGGGCTATTTCTTTTGTAAATTAAATGATCTGTTTCTTTCGTTGAATTAATTCTACGAATTAATGGTTCGTTTCTTATCTTTTGAATTTCAAATGTTTAGTTGTGTAAATAAAATAAGGCTTAAGCTTATTTTATTTTGGGTTGAAACTTGTGGCGTGGAGAGGATTTGGAGGAAAGCGTTCTTCTTCGGCGAAGAACGCGAAGAACGCGAAGAACGCCAAACCTGTGGAGATCGACGACGCGAAGCCTTGTACCGCGACGCCAACCGATCTCCCTTCGTGACGCTTCTTCCGTGACGATCCAACCCCGGGACGGCCTTCGATCGACAACAACCAAGGTAGGGGGTTGCGCTTCTTTTTATTTTCTTTTTGGATTTCAACAACAACATGGATTTAATTATTATTAATTAAATCCGTATGTTCTTGGTCCTCGGAGATCGTCGACGCGACGCCCTTCCGCGGTGTGACGATCACCTCCTTCCGCGACGGTCAATTCCGCGACGACCTCGCATCTGACAGCGACAGCGAGGTAGGGATTTATTTTGGGAATTACCCCCTTTTTTCTTTTTATATTCCCGTATTTGTTTCCTTAAAAAGTTAAAGAACTGGATTTGTGAACAATTTTAAAATTATTAAAATTGTTGTTTCCGTTCAAATAAGGAACTCGTTTTTATGAAACAATTTTATTTCATTAAAAATTGTTTTGGATATGCGTTCATGTGTTGAACTTTAATTTCTCCCGTTGTTTATCTCTAAAGCGGAGGGTGCGGGACAAACGACCACGGCCCGACGACCCTCCGCCGTTCTTCATTTTGTGCGGAATTGACGGGCGACGACGGAACGTGCCGCAACGGATGTTTGATGATTCCGCAGTGAAGGACGAGTCCCGGGAGGAGCAGCGGCGCAGGCGGGAACAAAATCGGAACGCCCGAGCGATCCCGGTGGCCCGCGGAACTCGCCGGCGGCGCGGGTCGCGCGGCGCGGCGGTGCCGGCAACCGGGAGCGGCGGCGCCCCGGCGCACCGCCGCGACTCAGCGCGGCGGCGGCAGCACCCGCGGACCCGCGACCGCGCGGGTCCGGTGCCCTCGGACGCAGCTGAAGCCGCGTCCCGACTCAGCGCGGCCCCACGCGGGGGGCCGCGACACCACCAGGCCACGGGGGCAGCGCCCCACGGCGCCAGGCCGTTCGGCCGCTCGGCCGAACCGGACCAGGCCGGTCCGACCGGCCGGGCCGCGCTTTGGTCGGACCGGACCGGGTCGGACCGGGTCGACCCGGTTCGGCCGACTCCCGGGGGGGGGGGGGTCGGGCCGGGTCGGCCCGGGCCCGGACCCCCGTCTTCGGACGGTTTTCGTTCAAACGCACGTAACTTGAGCTACGGGCCTCCGAACGACGTGCCGTCAACGACAACGCGATCCTTGGATCGAGACGGTCGTTTCGGTATACTATACTCAAGGTGCGCCTTCCTTTTCGGGAGCCTACGTAGTTAAAACTCCGTAGTTAAGCGTGCTTGGCCTAGAGCAGTGATCAGGATGGGTGACCTCCTGGGAAGTTTCCCAGGGTGGGTGTGAGAAGGAAAAGTCAATAACTCTCAGACCGGGCGTCTGATTGACACGCCGTCTGCGACGTTGAGTTCCTGTTGTCGATACGGAACTTTTGGCATCCTCCGCCTGAGAATTGGATTCAGATGGATAGTGGTCGGGTTGGATCGCACCGAAATCCAACCGGGCCCCTGGAACGGAAAGGCTGATATCTTTCAAACCAGAAGTCCGTTTGATGAACCGTCAGCGGCGTTGGTTATTACGTTGAGTAACGGTCCCTATGAGTATACCCTATGGGATTTCGGGGTACAGTTGAGATACGGCCGGGATTGGTTTGCTCACGAAACTAACCGGGCCCCTGGGACGAAAAGGCTAATAACTCAAAGACCGGGCGTCCAATTGACGCGCCGTCTGTTGCGTTGAGACCCCTATGATGAGGCGGTCCTTTGAGATACTTCTTCGTGGGACCTTGAGATACTTGGAGTATCGACCAGTAGCTCGTGGAGCGGACCCTCCCGGAGATGAGCATGCGGAGTACGGAGACCGTGTAGCCGGCTGAGACCTGACGACTGCTTGACCGACTCGACTTGGAGTGAGTCGACTAGCCAAGTGGACGGAGCGCCCGATATTTCGCGACAGACCCACGGCGGACGGAGCGCCCGGTAGTTGGCCGCAAACCCGCGGTACTCGACAGGAGGAGTACCTCTGTAGGCTATTGGGGGGAGCGCCCGGTATTTGGCGACAGACCCACAGCGGACGGAGCGCCCGGTAGTTGGCCGCAGACCCGCGGTACTCGACAGGAGGAGTACCTCAGCAGTCTTAGGTTAGTGAGCAGTACCTCGGAGTCGTGACAGGACCACTGTACACTCTAGAGACGGAGCTCTTCAGTAGTTACGGTTTCGATAATGAAAATCCTGGCTTGAGCTGAGACTTTTGACCTTTGTGTTTCCTCGTGATTGAGATGGGTTACTTGATAACTTATGTATATGTATGGGCATATACCTGGGTAGTGGTTATCCGTTGATCTCATGATCCTTGTGTTTCCTCATGATTGAGATGGGTTATTTGATAACTTAGGTATATGTATTGGCATATACCTAAGTAGAGTTTATCTGTTGAGATCTTCTTGTGGTTATCCTTGTTGGTTTTAGTGAGACCTTGAGGGTCTCGGGGTCCCTACTAAGTATCGTTGTACTCACCCCTGCACGGGCTATGCCCGCACCTCGTTGTGTTGGTTGCAGACGACAGGCAGTGCTGACGGAGGCCGAGTGTTTGAGGACTGGACGGTACCCGGAGGTGGAATACATGACAAGTCAGTGTCCGGAGGTGGACTTCACGGCGAGACGACACTCGAAGGAGGTTGACGGACGAGAGCACTGTGGAGGCTATCTGTACCTACCCTTCAGGTAGGATTCGTGGTGGACGATCGAGGAGCTGCGCCATCTGTACCTACCCTTCAGGTAGGATCCGAGGAGGACGACAGAGGAGCCGCTTCCATCCCTCCAGCTATTGTCTTTTTTAGTTGTAGTTGTACTTTCTTTTGGGTTTGTATTCTGGCCCATTTACTTTTCAGCACTTCTTTTTGTACTTAGTGTTTTACTTCCGCTTGTACTCTGTAGTGCTTGTTTTCTTTTATAAAGGCAATGCCTTCCCATTTATCGTGATTTTACGCCTTTGGTGCTAGTCGCCAGCCCCTGGCCTATGGAAGGCGGGCTTGGGGTAGTCACGGCACGGGCCCCGAGGACGGGTCGTGACAAATTGGTATCAGAGCTGGTCGGTTCTACCGCAGACTCTGATCTTTCTTTCTGTGAAGCAATAGTGTTAAGGGTACCGAGTGTGGTTTTCAGTTCAGGGAGTCCAGTGTTGGTGCGGGCGGCCGACGTATCCATACACCAGGACCCTAGCAACTGATTTCCGACTTTGTGCACGAAAACACTGATTACGTGTGTGTTTTCAAAGGTTTCCCCCCTTAAACTAGCTCA
The DNA here is from genome assembly GCA_963277665.1 of Viscum album. NCBI lineage: Eukaryota > Viridiplantae > Streptophyta > Magnoliopsida > Santalales > Viscaceae > Viscum > Viscum album. The sequence goes on along the minus strand of OY728119.1, from coordinate 699,346,000 downwards.
AACCAGGTCAACACACCAGGTATAATTGTTTGACCGTGTTATGTTGTTTCTTTCAGGATGCCTTTTCTCGGACGACCAACTAGAGCCCAGAGGGATGTGCGTTCTGACAGCCTGTTGAGTGACGAGGCTTTGGTACAGGGCCCTCTTGCAGTTGAGGCACCAGCGGAGGCGCCAGCGGTACTACCATACGTTGGGCCACCGATGCCACCAGCCCCAGCAGTAGGCGATGCCCGCTACTTGCAGGCACTGCATGAGTTCCAGCGCCAGAGGCCACCCAGGTTCGGGGGAGAGACGGACCCGCAGGTGGCTGAGGATTGGCTGGAGGCCGTGGTGGGTGTCTTCAGGCTAGTGGGGACGCCATCAGACTTCATGGTGACCTTTGCTGCCAGCCTTCTTCAGGCAGCAGCAGGCAGGTGGTGGAGCCACTTGTTCCAGTGTTGCGATGGGATGGCTTTCACATGGGAAGACTTCGAGACCTTCTTCAGGGTGGAGTTTGTGCCAGTAGCTCTACACCCCGAGCGTGTTCAGGAGCTGCTGCCTTTCCCACGTGTTTTTCGATCAGAAGCCGAGTCATCTGTGGGCAGTAGACAGATGATGCAGAGGTCTAGGAGGACCAGACCAGCAGTTGGGCGATCTCGGGTTTTAGGACCGGTGGTGCGGGGCACCCGGGGTGGGGTCAGAGCCAGGCATGCCAGAAGGAGACTGTGTTACTCGTGCGGTGGAAAGGGGCACCTGGCACGTGACTGTCCGACTCCTCGTACAGTTGATCCATAGGCTTTTGAGGAGCCACTGAGGCAGAGGCAACGACGAATGCTTGAGCAACAGTAGAGCAGTGTACAAGGCAGTAGAGATCCTGGAGCAGGTGGACAGGAGCGGAACTAGTGGATACGTCTCTTGTACTTCTAGTTCCATGTTGATGTTGTTTTTGTGTCTTTGTACCATGAGATGCAATAAAATAAAGACACTTATCTTGTGATGTTTGACTTCCTGTCCTCTTTTGAGATGTTACTGAGTGGTCCCGGTTAAACTGTTGACTTGACCCTCATTTTAGAGATTTCAACTGGACGAGACCCAGTGACCTCACACTGATTCCGACAGTGTGACTCGACCCTTGGAGGCGAGAGTGACAGTTGGATCTCTTAGTAGTTACGCCGAGGCCTTACGACGTCATCAATGGCATGAATGCATCCTTCATGCCAGGATTGACTGTATTAGGCAATGGGCGTGGTTCATCTAGAGAGGGGATGAGACCAGGTTTCTCTTTTCGGCAAAGGAGAAATCATAGCAGCTCTTGTGAGACTAAAGGAGGTGCAGTTCATCCAGGAGCGGATGAAGACTGCACAGTGCAGTAAGAAACAAGGAACTGGTGCCAGTCTTAGAGACTCGGGCGTGATAAATGTTTCAAGAAGAGGTAGCTTTAAATAGAGATGAGTCTGCGAAGCAGCAGACGTGGAGGCAAAGCTAGGAGAGCAGCATGAGGTGGTGTACATCTTAACATGCTACAACCACCCGCCTTAGTTATTCCCTCCAGGCTCAGGGAGCTGGAGGGCGGAGGAAGAGTGCGGCTGCATGCGGTCAAGGAGTGTGACCCAATGGCTCTAGAAATGATTCAAGGGACAGTCTATGTCCACTACTAGCTGTTGTAGTAACAGACGTCGATATGAATCATTCCTCGCTTCCACAAATCTTGTTCCAGACCTAGAGTTTCCGGTAAGCCGTGGACTTGACCCTCACGTCTGGAGATACCTTGGGAGGAGACTCGATAATCACACTTACGCCGATGGTGTGGTCATACCCTCGAGGTGAGAGTTCTGGTTGGAATCTCTTGGTGGCAGCGTCGAGGCCTTACGACGTTAGTTTGAGTATGGAATGGGCAATAACTGTTCATACTCAAATTGACGGTTTTAGGCAAACGTTGGGATGGGTTTTCCTTGGTCGGCGGAAAAGGAAACCCCAGGCAGTGCAGGGTAACTCTTGCACAGGAGGGTGCGACCGATCACTCTTGAGTCGGTCAACCTTACCCTCATAGCAGCAGTCGTTTTGAGTTTCAGTTCTAACAGGAATGGAGACCTCTGGAGTTCGAGGATGACGACCACGTCTTCCTACGGGTCTCACCTCGACGAGGTTTACGGAGATGTGGCCTGGGAGGCAAGTTATCTCCGAGGTTCAACGGACCTTTCTAGGTCCTCAGTTGGGTAGGCGAGGTGGTTTACCGCATGACCCATCCACTTCAGTTGCACTAGGTGCACGACGTTTTCCACGTATCCCAACTGAGGAGATACGTGCTCGACCCCTTCGCATATCATCGACCATGAGGAGCTAGACGGTGGCGATGAGTGTCTTATACGGAGGTTCCTGTGGGGATCGAGGATCGACAGGAGCGGATCCTCGGAGGATGGTCGATTCCTCTTGTGCACTTTCTTTGGCAGCGCGGGAACCTCCAGGTGAGCACATGGGAGCGGAAGGCTCAGATACGTGCTCAGTACCGCTATGTTTCCCTAAGTTTGTGGTGAAGCATTACGGGGACGTAAAACCCTGTGGTGGGATCAATGTAAAGTCCCGTAAATGTAAAGGAAATTTTTTTCTTAATTTTCTTTGGAATTTTATAAAAACGAAGTTTCTGATGGCACCTGATTCCGAGGCCCGGTGTGCCCGGAATCATTTTACGAATTTTTGGCTCGGGTACGTTCAGTGAACGGATGAGCGGGTTTTTCTAACTTTTGAACCGGTGCCCGGAATCGAATTCTGAGGGCACCGATGAAATCGCAGTGCCGGTATTCGCTTAGAAACGCCTCTTCCAGAGTTGTGTTTGCTCGGGTGTGGTTTTTAATTTTCGGGCTTAAAGTAAAGAAATAAAATAATTTTGCGACAACTTTATTTTATTTCGCTTAATCCACTTGGAAGCCACATAAAGGCGGCTTGAACTGAGTTGAACTAGATAGGATGCTATCCAGAAATATCCTTCCCCTTGGTAGGATATTTGTGAGGTGGGGCCCGCACGAGCCCCGCCGTTTCTTTCCGCTAAGAAACGCACCCGTAAAAACCCGTTTTAATGAAAGTCAACTGACGCGTTTCTTAAAATCTTAACAGACCATTTAATTGGGCTGTTTCTTTTGTAAATTAAATGATCTGTTTCTTTCGTTGAATTAATTCTAAGAATTAATGGTTCGTTTCTTATCTTTTGAATTTCAAATGTTTAGTTGTGTAAATAAAATAAAGCTTAGGCTTATTTTATTTTGGGTTGAAACTTGTGGCGTGGAGAGGATTTGGAGGAAAGCGTTCTTCTTCGGTGAAGAACGCGAAGAACGCGAAGAACGCGAAGAACGCCAAACCTGCGGAGATCGACGACGCGAAGCCTTTTACCGCGACGCCAACGGATCTCCCTTCGCGACGCTTCTTCTGCGACGATCCAACCCCGCGACAGCCTTCGATCGACAACAACCAAGGTAGGGGGTTGCGCTTCTTTTTATTTTCTTTTTTGATTTCAACAACAACATGGATTTAATTATTATTAATTAAATCCGTATGTTCTTGGTCCTCGGAGATCGTCGACGCGACGCCCTTCCGCGGTGTGACGATCACCTCCTTCCGCGACGGTCAATTCCGCGACGACCTCGCATCCGACAGCGACGGCGAGGTAGGGATTTATTTTGGGAATTACCCCCTTTTTTCTTTTTATATTCCCGTATTTGATTCCTTAAAAAGTTAAAGAACTGGATTTGTGAACAATTTTAAAATTATTAAAATTGTTGTTTCCGTTCAAATAAGGAACCCGTTTTTATGAAACAATTTTATTTCATTAAAAATTGTTTTGGATATGCGTTCATGTGTTGAACTTTAATTTCTCCCGTTGTTTATCTCTAAAGCGGAGGGTGAGGGACAAACGACCACGGCCCGACGACCCTCCGCCGTTCTTCATTTTGTGCGGAATTGACGGGCGACGACGGAATGTGCCACAACGGATGTTTGATGATTCTGAAGTGAAGGACGAGTCCCGGGAGGAGCAGCGGCGCATGCGGGAACAAAATCGGAACACCGGAGCGATCCCGGTGGCCCGCGGAACTCACCGGTGGCGCGGGTCGCGCGGCGTGGCGGCGCCGGCAACCGGGAGCGGCGGCGCCCCGGCGCACCGCCGCGACTCAGCGCGGCGGCGGCGGCACCCGCGGACCCATGGCCGCGCGGGTCCGGTGCCCTCGGACGCGGCTGAAGCCGCGTCCCGACTCAGCGCGGCCCCACCCGGGGGGCCGCGGCACCACCAGGCCGGGGGGGCAGCGCCCCGCGGCGCCAGGCCGTTCGGCCGCTCGGCCGAACCGGACCAGGCCGGTCCGACCGGCCGGGCCGCGCTTTGGTCGGACCGGACCGGGTCGGACCGGGTCGACCCTGTTCGGCCGACTCCCGGGGGGGGGGGGGGGGGGGGGGTCGGGCCGGGTCGGCCCGAGCCCGGACCCCTGTCTTCGGACGGTTTTCGTTCAAACGCCCGTAACTTGAGCTACGGGCCTCCGAACGACGCGCCGTCAACGACAACGCGATCCTTGGATCGAGACGGTCGTTTCGGTATACTATACTCAAGGTGTGCCTTCCTTTTCGGGAGCCTACGTAGTTAAAACTCCGTAGTTAAGCGTGCTTGGCCTAGAGCAGTGATCAGGATGGGTGACCTCCTGGGAAGTTTCCCAGGGTGGGTGTGAGACGGAAAAGTCAATAACTCTCAGACCGGGCGTCCGATTGACACGCCGTCTGCGACGTTGAGTTCCTGTTGTCGATACGGAACTTTTGGCATCCTCCGCCTGAGAATTGGATGCAGATGGATAGTGGCCGGGTTGGATCGCACTGAAATCCAACCGGGCCCCTGGAACGGAAAGGCTGATATCTTTCAAACCAGAAGTCCGTTTGAAGAACCGTCAGCGGCGTTGGTGATTACGTTGAGTAACAGTCCCTATGAGTATACCCTATGGGAGTTAGGGGTACAGTTGAGATACAGCCGTGATTGGTTTGCTCACGAAACCAACCGGGCCCCTGGGATGAAAAGGCTAATAACTCAAAGACCGGGCGTCCGATTGACGCGCCGTCTGTTGCGTTGAGACCCCTATGATGAGGTGGTCCTTTGAGATACTTCTTCATGGGACCTTGAGATACTTGGAGTATCGACCAGTAGCTCGTGGAGCGGACCCTCCCGGAGATGAGCGTGCGGAGTACGGAGACCGTGTAGCCGGCTGAGACCTGACGACTGCTTGACCGACTCGACTTGGAGTGAGTCGACTAGCCCAGTGGACGGAGCGCCTAGTATTTGGTGACAGACCCACGGCGGACGGAGCGCCCGGTAGTTGGCCGCAAATCCGCGGTACTCGACAGGAGGAGTACCTCTGTAGGCTATTGGGGGGAGCGCCCGGTATTTGGCGACAGACCCACAGAGGACGGAGCGCTCGGTAGTTGGCCGCAGACCCGCGGTACTCGACAGGAGGAGTACCTCAGCAGTCTTAGGTTAGTGAGAAGTACCTCGGAGTCGTGACAGGACCACTGTACACTCTAGAGACGGAGCTCTTCAGTAGTTACGGTTTCGATAATGAAAATCCTGGCTTGAGCTGAGACTTTTGACCTTTGTGTTTCCTCATGATTGAGATGGGTTACTTGATAACTTAGGTATATGTATGGGCATATACCTGGGTAGTGGTTATCCGTTGATCTCATGATCCTTGTGTTTCCTCATGATTGATATGGGTTATTTGATAACTTAGGTATATGTATGGGCATATACCAAAGTAGAGTTTATCTGTTGAGATCTTCTTGTGGTTATCCTTGTTGGTTTTAGTGAGACCTTGAGGGTCTCGGGGTCCCTACTGAGTATCGTTATACTCACCCCTGCACGGGCTATGCCCGCACCTCGTTGTGTTGGTTGCAGACGACAGGCAGTGCTGACGGAGGCCGAGTGTTCGAGGACTGGACGGTACCCGGAGGTGGACTACACGACAAGTCAGTGTCCGGAGGTGGACTTCACGGCGAGACGACACTCGGAGGAGGTTGACGGACAAGAGCACTGTGGAGGCTATCTGTACCTACCCTTCAGATAGGATTCGTGGTGGACGATCGAGGAGCTGCGCCATCTGTACCTACCCTTCAGGTAGGATCCGAGGAGGACGACCCAGGAGCTGCTTCCGTCCCTCCAGCTGTTGTCTTTTTCAGTTGTAGTTGTACTTTCTTTTGGGTTTGTATTCTGGTCCATTTACTTTTCAGCACTTCTTTTTGTACTTAGTGTTTTACTTCCGCTTGTACTCTGTAGTGCTTGTTTTCTTTTATAAAGGCAATGTCTTCCCAGTTATCGGGATTTTACGCCTTTGGTGCTAGTCGCCAGCCCCTGGCCTATGGAAGGCGGGCTTGGGGTAGTCACGGCACGGGCCCCGAGGACGGGTCGTGACAACCATTCATTGAAATCTCACATTATTTTCAGTTTTATAGCGTTTCTTCCCCAACCAACTAGATCTGATATACATACGAGAAGTGGAGACGCTGTATGGAGTTCCATGATCGATTATATCCAATAAGGATATGATATTTAACTCCATGTTCTATAAAAGTCTACAACATCCCCTAAAAACATAGTTGATCATTATTGTGTCTTATTTCCCTCAAACTAATGTATTATTTGAGCAGAATATGGAGACACTAGGAGATATGTTGAGAGAATTTTGGATGGACATAAATGATGGGTGTGATTAGTATCATCCAACTCAAAAAAAAAATATCTTCCACTAAATAATAATAATGGCCCCATATGAATCCCTTGATGGGAAACTATATAGGGCACTAGAATGTTGGGATGATGTTAGTGAACACAAGCTACTGGGGCTTAAAATGGTCGATGAAATGGTATAAATGGCGAAAAACCATTCATCCACACATTAAAACAACCTAATATTGACTGAAGAACTATGTAGATAATCATTTATGAGAAATATAGTTTGATATTTTTTACATGGTATTACTTTTCATATCTCCATTGATTATATTCATTATATTTGAGGACTATGTGAAAGCTACGTCCCATTTATATTTTCCCCATTAGGATTATTAATCACACTAATGCTGTAAATTATTAAAAAACACTAACATTGACCGTGTATTAATTCCAAGATGTATTACATATATCCTTGATTAATAAGTACATACAATATCCGTCAAATATTTTGAATTCATAGGTGGTATAACTTGAAAAATATATCTATAACGTGGTTTAGTCAGTGAAGATCCTAGACCATAGAGATAAATTCCTATGAAAACAGACACATAACCCGGTCAAAGTGCTATAGGGGATCCATAAATACAAATAGGAGTCATGGGATCCTGTGAAAGCTATGAATGAGAAGTACCCCCACCCATTTTTACCAGATTATAAAGAAAGAAATTATAATGGAATAATTTCATAATGGTGTAATTATGTAATGAATATGAATTTCATCAATTAAATTTTTTATTCTAATATTTATTTCATTTAGATTAAAGCTCATAAATCACATAGGGAACATAATATAAATAATATTATCATAAATTTATTATTATCACATATTTGAAAAAATATCTAATAATAATTTCAAATATTATATGAGGGAAATGAATAGAAAAAAAGGTAATATGAATATAAGATACTATATGGGATTAATCCTCGAGAATTATTGTACTCATGAAATGAGATGAATAAATAAAACATATTATTGATAATAAAATATCCATTTATTATACAACACAATATATAACCTTGGGAAAATATAAAAATGGAGAATTAATTTATTGAGAGTTATTTTTAAAAAGTAGTAAACCCTTATGACGATTAGAAAATAGATTGTTTGAATAATAATTTAAACATTACCATAGAAATGTGACTCTAAATAATAATAATACATCAATTAGTATAGTAACATAATCAGTTAATGTATAAAAAAGTGGGAATGATATAAATGAAAATATGTCATATTTTTATCATGCAATAATTAAATATGTTTCATAAAAATAAAATAAATTAAGTGTTTGTATTTTTGTGAAAATAAATTGTTTATTTTTAAATTTATAACTAATGTAATGATTTATATGGGAAACAATTTTAAAAAAATATTGTCATGAATGTATATTTTTTTTGATAATTATTAGATTTTTTTATTAGACCATAATTTTTTTTCATTGTGTCATAAAATAATTTATAATATGTAAATAAGTTTTCTCTAAATAAATGATTATTTAAATGAAAAATTAAAATTGTTAGGAAATTAAAAATTATTTACAAAAGTGGGGTCCTTTTTTGAATTCCAACAATTAAAAAATGTTTGGGTTGAATTTTTAGGAAGTATCTAAAATAGTTGAATTTTTGTTAATAGTGTAATAGGGAAATTTACTATATTTAACAAATATCCAAATTTCCAAGTCATGGATAATATATGGATGATGTAAGAACCCATTAGTTAGAATCATCCTAAACCATTTAATATTTATTTATTTATTATTCATAATGATTGTTATTGTTGTTCCAAAAAAATTATCAAATGAATAAAATAATAAAAACACACCACACAATTCCCCTATTAATTCCAACCACCACCCCTTCTCATCATACATCGATTCATTTTGGGTTCCCTGAATTCTGTCCAATTTTCTTCTTGAGCCTCTTCCCCACGTCAAATAGATAATATTCTCAACAAAATACCAATCCCATGTTCCATATGTAGGTTCTCAATGGGATGATATTTAGGTGGTAAAAGCATCTTCTTTCTATTTAAAACAATTATTTAATCAAACATATCTTCACCTGACCTGTTCAAAACCCCATGATAAGTATAGTTTAATATATAAACTAGAAAATATATTGTCTTAATTTAGTTTACATAATCAAATACCTTTCCCATCACCTTTTATTCTAAAAATGAAACATCCTATGTTATGTGTTGATTAATGGCCTTTATGGATGACGAGTTTTCATTTTAATTACCTCTTTCCCGGTTTTTCATAAAGCCATTATAATGGTTAATATATATTTTAAAATGCGTTTTATATACTTTTCCATGTTATTTAACTAATATATATAAATAATATTAATTAATAAAACAAATCATGTTTATAATGATTAGAAAACTACCATGAAAAATTATACATCTATCAATAACAAATTATCAAAATAATCATCCTCCAATTTTTAATAAAGACCATTTATAGGATAATCAAAAATTATGGATGTATATTAAAAAAATATATATATGTAGTTATGTATTTTTTTATTTCATTATAAATAAAATAACATAATTATACTCATGGGAACCATCCCTAAAATAATGAAAGAAAATCACGTATAACAAAAAATATTAAAACACATATAAATGATAATAAATAAAAATAATAAAACATTAATTAAACAAATATATATTTAATATATTATTAAATAAATTATCAATAGATCTAATATGATTATCTAGGACATTATCTAAATGTGCATAATACATTTAGACATTAGTTAAGGGATATTTCTGAATCTCATAATTACCTTTTGGTTTCTTCTTTCTATCTGTTTACACCCATCTTTTTCTTCATTCCTATTATCGAATTATTCTAAAAACATTATATATTTTCCCAAATTATTTATCAAAATAAATTTATACTTATGTTTTGATAAAAAGTATTTTTTAAGATTCCCTTTTCGATTCCACTCAATAAGAATGTCTAATTACATCGAACTTATGAAAATTTAACCATTCTCATGTACATGCCATAATATATTTAAGAAACCATTAATTTCCTAAAAAATCAATAATTAATTATTAAATCTATATTAATTAATTTTATTTTTTATAAAAAAAATTATTTATATTTCATCTTTAAACAATCTTTAATATTCTCCCATAAACTTCACTAATGTTTCTCAATTCTAAAAATTTTAAACACTCTTTTTACAAATTTTCAGTTTAGTTGGACATAATTTATTATTATCTATAACTATATTCCTATTTTAATGTCCATGTTTTATTTAAATCCATTCATTCTTTTACACCATTATGATACATAAATTTATTTGTCCATATGAAATGATTATGTTATTATTTCTGCCATATGATATAGTCTTGGATGTAAGACTCGACTCGTGTTTTTTTCATGTTATATATTGCTACCACATTCCTATGTTTCCATGATAACATGATACCGTGTTCTAAATGTTATTCCACTATATGATTATTCAGGTTCTAGAACATTTTATGTTATCCTTTAATGTCATCTAACTCATGATATATTATTTATTCCAATGTTTATTCCCTTTCATGGATTTTTTAGTCATCCCTTTGTCTATATAGTCCCTAGGCTATCCTATGATAATGTAGATGCTCAGAAAAATATATATACTAAATATAGATGAGTAATATAATGTTTTATTTATCCTATTACAAAATTTTATTTTTTATGTTCATAGTCTTCCAAATACACTAGACTTACGAACCCTGATTTTTATATTAAGGATAATTATTTTTAATATCATGTAATAATAAGTAAAAAATGACAGGGAATCTAAATTTTTTTTGGAAACAAATATTACAAAGAAAAAATCAGTCATTACATTATGCCCACCATATAAATTTTATCCTCAAAATTGAAACACAAATTCTCGGTTTAGAATGCATGAGGGAAGATCTATTTTATTTTACCATCTAGTTCCCTAGTCACCTCTTCAAATTTATGATTCGACCACAACACATTGATATGTTGAGATATATTTGTTCATATAAATTTGTTTACTTTTTTTAGATCTTCACCAGCTTCTCCTCATAATATTGTTAGTTCTCTACTTGTACCACCTACGAAATTACTACATGTGAGGGATTAGGTTTATAAGTCATTAAGAGTGATGTGGGGAACTCTACATGAACATGATACATATTTGTTGGTGGTGGAACCCTATATGATACATATCAAAGGTTATAAAGGATCTCAAATGTCTCAATGTACTTTGGTATTATCTACCCTTACTTTCTATTACACATTCCTCTCTTTCAAGGTGAAATTCAAAAGAAATCATTGTTTCCAAAAATATACTCAATATACATTGGAAGGTTATCACCCAAGATATTCATAAAACTCTAATAATATTTTATATTCTGTTTGATAGAATGAACCTACACAATCATCTATTAAAAGATATCATGTCCAAGTAGTATTTGTTCCATAATTTCTTTTTTAAAAGAAGGATTTCTACAACGCTTCCCATAAATAACTTCATATGGATCCATTTGAAAAAATTATTTGAAACTTTTTTTAAATGAGAAATCAACTAATCCGATATGTTTATCCAATCCAATTTAATATTAAATTGTTAAGGATACAAAAATTTTCTCAATTGTTTGAATATTCATTTCTGATTGGAAATCTTTTGGGGGGTATTATGCCATGAAAAAAATCAATTCAGTACTCAAATCATGTTGAAAAATCATTATAATTTAGATGTAATATGAGGATCATGATCAGAGACAATCAATTGTGGAACCACAAGAATCTTCACCACATCTTTATCATATATCCTAGAAATTTCATCAAGTGAGATATATTCCCGAATAGTAATGAATTGAGATGTCATAGTGGGTAAATCAACCAAAAACCATGACACATTATTTCCTACGGATTTCATCAAGATTCATGTGAAAAAGTACATAGTGACATTTTTCAATGTCCACATATGTATAAGAAATGTTTTCATCACCCCTTTGGACTTCTGTCTATCCACACTAACATTCTAACATACAAAACACCATGAGATATAATCTCTAATCTCATTCTCTATATTGTACTACCAAGAACTATCTTAATTATAATGCTACATTATGGTTCTCCCTTCTTTTACGGATATAGATGAGTAATTCTTATTTTAAAATATATATTTCATAATCTCTGGAGATATAGGCATACAATTTCTAGTTCCTAATTGAATGAAACCACACACATAAATATATAACTCATGAATATTTCATTCCATTATTTCTTTCACCATATTTAAAAGGACCGAATCATAAATGTGGGCCACCTGAATCGCCTCTTGGATAGATTATTGGGAAATAATTTTCGAACAGATAGAAATATTCCTAAACATTAAGATTTTTTAGTACATCATTCCAATATCTGTGTTTTTATAATCGTTCTATGTCCACATCATGGATAATTTTTCTGGTTCATTTCTTCTATGAAAATGATCTAATATGTTTACCTTTCCCATATGGTAGTGAATAAATAAATCATATTCCTTTACTAGGTATTACCATATTCATTGATGCATGTTGAGCTCCATCTTGGTGAATATATACTAAAGAACTTATGATCAATATATATTTCACAAATATAACCAAAGATATTTTACCATCAATTCATTTTAGTAAATATCACACCTGGTAAGTCATAATAATATGTAAGATTTTTCCACCCTATGATCATCAATATTCTTGAGGGGTAGGATGTCACATTATCTATCTACATGAGTACACAACTGAGAAAATTCTATAAAGTGTATTATAATTTCAAAACAAAATTCCATATGTTGGTATTGTGTGTAAAAGAGCAATGATTTGCCTCTTCTTGATCTTGTTGAATCATTCCTCAAATAATTTCTTTGAGATATACATTACATGTATTCATTTTTAAATTATTTAATGGGATAAAAAATCATGGTAAATTTCTCACAATACATATGTTATACCCTGTAATTCCATTAAAACAATGGATTTCCATGAAACTTTTGGGAATGGTACATTCCTTAAATATTTTTTTATTTAATGGGACCATACAAATTTCATCACTTATGGTCATGAGTGACAGGAATCAAACATGCTGTATCATGATGTCATACTTGCTGAACATATATTTTATTTTATTTTCCTTAATGATTCAATTTGAATACATAGTTGATATTCATGTTCCTCCTCACCTTCGTAGTATAAAATATTATCTTCGATAAAAACTAAAAAATCTATTACAAGGTTATATCTAAATACACTATTCTATTAATCTGTTAATATTTCCATGGGATTTTTATGTCTGATGGGAATCACTCTGAACATGTGGGTCCAATACCTTGTTTAGAAATCAGTCATCTAAATATCAGTCTTCATCAACTTGATTTTATGATACCCCTAATGAATATCCACCATTGAGAAGTATTGATATCAACATTGTAGATCATACATGTCATCAGTCCATAGTAGTGGAAACTTATTTATTATAGTGAACAAGTTGGGATCCATGTAATCAATACATTGTCGTATTGATCAATACTTTTTCATAAAAAATATCACTAGCACATCAAAAGTAGATTCACTAGGGCGTATTATCCATTTGAAAATAAATTTACTTATATCTTCTTCTTTAACTATTATGTGATCATTATCGTTCTATATCATCATTTTTATATTGGAGTGGCTCCAAGTACATGATCTATTGATAACTCCACAAAACTATTAATAGGATGGAGATGTAACCCCTCTATAAATACCACCATGTATTCCATAACATTGTGTATTTCATTTTGGATAATACCATTAAATGAATAATCCATTTTGGTATGTTATAATTCTTCATAGAGAATCAATTATCAACCCATTGATGGATTTTCCCCTGTGTATTCATGATAATTCATTCATTTATAGAGAATTGTTTGATGGTTTTGAACATGAAAATATATTTCCTTTTCTCAATAGTTGTTGTGTTCCTTAAATAATAAAATCTTATCCATTCCTCATATTGCATTTAATTCAAACATGGTAATTATTATGATATTCACTTTAGGTATCATCCCACAAACACTTTAAGGAGAAGAATCCACCACTTGGGTTGCAATGATTTCACTACTAGGAGTATTTAATGATATTCCTATTTGATGTTTTATGGGAATCAATCGAAAAATAGTATACTATAAGGATATATAGGAATTTATATAACCTAAATATAATAAAAACATTTCCATTATTGTGTGAATAGAAAGTGTAAAATGTACGACTTCATTTTCATGCTTCACTTCTATAGCAGTGATGGAATAAGAATTTTTTTTCTCCATTGGTCTTTGGTTATTCTAACAGTGATTACCATCAAGTAACCATGGTTTAGTTCATTGTATTTCATAGTTATCATTCACAAAAAATTGAAGAATTCAACCTTGGGTGGTTCTTTCATTTCCCCTATATTATAGGTGGGATTCTTCCTAAAAATTATTCATTGATGATTTTGGTGTCCTTCTCCCCCACACTTGTAGTATTTCTATGTCCCATTGAGGTAGTTCCCATGATGCTTCATCACACAATATAGAATTGTGTGTAGTTGGATCCTCCTTCCAACTTTTTCATTTGACACAGAAACATGAAAATGCATTATTCCCTTCTTATATGTGTAATCGTGTGACACTTCTCTGAACATCTTCTCTACTTTGAGATCACATCAATGGACATATTCATAACTCCCTATGCATTGGATATCATGATCCATAAAATGTTTTGGATTTATACCAATAATGATTCTATTTATTTTTCAATCATCATTGATAAAAAAACATGAGCAATATCATTCATGGATTATGTTGTTTTCCTCATAAACCATGATAGATTCACCGACCTTTTTCCTCAGCACGATGAATTTGATCTCCATTGTTTCAGAATATTTTAAGGTAAATACAAGTTAAAAATTATTTTCATAATGGCATTCACCTCATTTTTTTCAATTTCATCCATCAATACGATGTATGTTTTCACATCCTACAATTGATAAAATTACCCATCTAAAAATAGATGGAAATATTTAATTTATCCTTCTCATAAAATTTTTAGCATAAAAAATTCTATCTCTATTGAGCTAACCCATTATTCCATGAAAAGTGGATCACAATATCCACTAAAATCTAGTCTTTATATATATATATATGATTGAATGGATAGCTGATCCTTCTTACATGAAAGAAGATATACCACACGGTTCAACTAATTTTTCATAGCATAATACAATATGTTAATCACTTCCCTGATGTTTTGTACTCCACATCCCATGGTGTGGGAGATGCTATTTAGGAAATCATTGTATTGTACCTCACAAGTTCTATTATCCTTGTTTCACCTAGTTCCCATAGTATTCTAAAAAGAGAAATGGTTTGAATAAAATGAATTTCAACACAAAATAATAATTTGTTATTTTCAAAAATAAATATTATATGAATATTTAATGGGATCAATTTTTTTCATTTTTTTAAAAATATTCTAGTGTAATTAAATTAGCAAAGTCTTATCCTAATGGTTTTCAATAAAACATTCTAATCATAACTCAAAAATTAACTAAACCATAGTTGTTATTACAAACTATAAAACCCTACGATTTCATAAATAACTATTACATTATTTTTAAAATAAAAAACTTAATAGAGTTACAAATCTATGATAGAAAGTTTTAGTATATTGGGAAAATTAGTATAATATATTACATGGACTTAATATAACATAATCATGTATTTAAATCCTTATTTATCCATAACATATATGGGGTTCTAAATTGTACATGTATTCAATTTAGGATAGACATCATTGAAATGGGTGATCTAAAACCATCAAAAGAGGATGAAAATGGAAAATGAAGCAATATAATGTTGATCAACATATCCATTATCATCATTTCCAAAGAATGTGATTGTCATAAAAGTTAGGATGGAAATAAGTTATAATTGCATTGAATGTGGAATATGACTAAATATAAAACATCATGTCATCATTGTCAAATACTACACAATGTTGTGCAAAATGTTAACATCACATTAACTCTAAATAAATGTGCATAAATCATAATATAATAGTTATGAAAAAATATAGCATCTGGTTCATGTATATTGCACCTAGTCTCATGAGATTCATCACATTACCCAATTCCTTATATAGTTATATAATTTTCCTAACATTTAAAATAAATATTTATACAAAATCCATTCTTCCAAACTGAATATAAATTAATAATAGTTGTGAAATAACACATGGAATATGGTAAGTTTCATAATAATATCATAAAGTATACATTAATTAATAAAAATTTTACTTCTCAAAATAATGTGTGAGATAATACATATTATTAATTTATTATTTTTCATCAGATAAGAAACAAAACATGAGGAGTAAACAAATTGTTTTGGACAGAAATTTGTTTTTGGAAATCTGGGTATTGTGGATAAAAACTGAAGTTGAAACAAGTATACACCAATAAATTGTAATAATAGTGAAATATTATTAATGGAACAATATTAAAATATCCCAAATGAAATTGATGTAAATGTGGGAGAACACAAAGATATGGAGTTAGGTTTGAGAATCCCCTTATATTCATTAATGTTTTTCTATCACTTTTACACCTCCTAAATATTAAACATAAATTTAATAAAAAATTGATCTGTATGTAATGCTTTTTAATTATTTCCAATATTTATTAATTATAGTCATTTAATTATATTTTATAATTTCATCTCTTATAGGATACACATTTTAGTATCATGTTTTTCGTAAGTTTTTTTTGTTTTTTAATGATTTCGATATTTTGATCAACTAACTTTATACCTTAGAATAATGTTCAGCATCATATAATATATTTAATTAAATGTTTTTATATAACTAAAAATATACATCCATTATTATGGTAATAATTTTTTAATGTAAATGATTATGTTGGCCATTAACTAACAATTGATAGGATGTTGTCAGGAGAGTGAGAAAGGATTGTTTGAAATTTATAAATATTATAAATATGATACTTGAAGTATGATAAAATTATTTATATTTTTTTAAATTAATATATAATTTATATAATATGTTGGGTTTGTGAAATGTGTTGGGAATGTGCATAAGAAAAAGATGATGAAATAAAACAGAGAAGTGTTCATCGAAACATACTAAACCCCCAATTTAACTTCCCTTATATGACATTAAAAATCGATTAATATTTATGGTTGGAATACTCAAAAAATTCACTATGTATTTTAATGAGATTTTAAGGTAGTATTCTTTCATAGATTTGGATTGGGATATTGGTGGATTACTGGTATTAAAATGGGATAAATTTCTGTTATTTATACTTTTGTGGTGGTTTATTTTGAGAATACAAAATTTTAAAAATACATATATTTATAGATAATCATGTAAAAGTGATTGTTTTACAAAAACCATCCATATATAATTATAATGTAATGGGTTTTAAAACTATAAAAATCTATTTTATTTGAATTCATTGTTTTATTAAAATGTAATCAGTAATGAATAAAAAATATTTATTTTATGAGATCACTTTTGAATTTATGTTTTGGAAAACAATATTTAGGTTCAGAATGAATTTTTATTATATTATAATGAATAATTATTGAAATTAAATATACCATGGTAGAACCTCTTTTTATAAAAAATATTATTCCATTATTACATCACGAGTTATTTAATTTAATATACACAAGTAATGTGAAATACTATATATATTAAGTGTTTACATGAAAAATGAAATATTTAATAAAATTTCCATAAAAACATTTGAAAATTTCAATATGATAAATTTAAATTTTATATTAATTTTATCATAAATAATTTAAAATATAATATATTCTAATTTTAATTAAAAACATTATGAATTTTACAAAATACATTTAAATACTATTTTTAAATGTGTTCTTTCCTTTCCCTTTATTTTTTTTATCAAGATATTTTTTGTGACTATAATATTTAGACATACTTAATTTAATAATGATGAACAATTTTTATATCATAATGAAATATTTTTAGGTAACATTATGCACCCAAGATATCTGTTTACTATTCCTAACAATCCGGTTATAATTACAACAATCAGGTTACTATTACAAATGCCCATTTTACTATTAAAATGGTCACATTACAATTCTAATGTTGACAATACACCTATAAATACCACTACATTAGTTCTGTCAATATTCACACAAATTCCTCCCTCAGTTATATTGTTTCATTTTCATGGATTTTCATTGTTTTACTAATATTTGGTCTTTTTTTTGTTACCGTGGGTAATTATAGAGAAATTCTAGTATATTGGGGATATCAATATTTTTAAATTTATTATTTATTATTTATTATTTTTATTTCATTGTATCTTTTTCCATTTTAATTTGTTTCATAGAAGAATAAATTAATGTTATTTACAAATGAGATAATGTTTTTGTTGTATTATATATATTTTTTATGTTCATAATGTTAGCTAACATATTAAAAAAATTTATTCTGAAAAAAACAATAAAAATAAATTGTTAGCCAGTGTAATGATAGTTGTAAATATTGTTCACTCCGTGCTTGATAATATCAATGATTCCTTTCACATATTTTTTTAAAGAAAAACATGCATTTTTTTATAAATACATTAATATATAATATTTTTGTAAAATGTAAATCAAAAATACAAATAAAATTTAAAACTAATAGTAGTATAGTAATATAATATTGAAGGAATGATTTGGTAAGTATTATATTTGAAAGGAACTAAATGATGGACCAAAATGGAAATTGTTTTAAAAAAATTTATTTCAGAGATATTATATAGATGAATAGAGGTAAGTGAAGGGAAAAATGTATTCTCATGAAATAACCACAGGAGAAGAAAATTAATGTGGTCTCTAAGAGGTAGATCATAAAATTTCATAACTAGAAGCATCGTCACAAACAATCTCTATAAGTATTGATATTGTAACATAACATTTATACCTCTTTGGTATCCTTGATTCATATTAACCATGGGGGAATAACATTATATGAGACAAAATATACATTTATGTTGAATATATTAATGATATTAAATTTGTAATTGGCTATAAACCTAACTCATGAAAGTGTATATGTACAAAACAATTCTTATCCTTTACAACCAAAATTCAATAATCAATCACTTAAATATTCCTGGAATTAAAGGATTAATCTATAGAAATAGATATCCCCACATGTTGTAGATTTTATCACTCCCCTCATTTGTTATTTTTTTCTCAAATGATGTACATTGAACATATCTCACACTCTTCACTCAACAAATGTTTGATCCCACGAAGAAACTAATTGTAACAACAATAACAAGATAAATATTAGGATATATTGGTTATTGTCCTTCAAAAGAAACAAATCATATCTTTTAAATTATTTTCTTTTCTTTTTTTAATTGTTTTTGATATTATGTTTATCATTTTTTAGGGAATATAATTTTTAGATAATAGGTACACAGATAGGTTTCAATCTTGTATAGTAATGAAAAATATTGGATTAGGAACCATCTTATGGATTTTTTAAAACTAATAAATATTAAACTTTTTTATATTTAACATTTACTGAGGATGAAAAATTCACATTTTGTGGTTATGTTAAAAGATGTGTGGATATATTATATCAATGAATTTTTCCATTAAATTTTCACGCAATTTTTAACATTGTTCTAAAATGATAAAAAATAAAAAAACATTTATATCATAATCATAAAAACAAAATTTTAATAAAAAAGTAACACCACAACGTCAAATTATTTCTAAAAACACACTAAATCGATTAATTTTTTAAATGTTTAAACAACCTAAAATATGTAAATTCTTCTTGTATTTTAAATTATTTCAAATATTAAGTGGGCATGAAATTTAAATTCACCCACATGTTTAATAATGTATTTTATGATCAGATTATGTATTATAGGGGGTTATTTCAATGAAATTTGCGGCAGTTATAGATTAATAGGTGGTGGTGGTGGAATACTCTACTCCGGATTGTTTCACAGTTTATGAGGACGGATTTAAAACTGTAATTTCTATAGGATTTTTTTCATTCCATGTTGGTTTGGATGTACAGTGTGGTTATCTCATTGGAAAATTGCTTCTTGATTGTGGAGCTATGCCATTAGGGACTCTATAATCACTTCAAGAAATGTCATCAACCACATCCTGTTGACATTGGTGGTTTGTGTTGTCTCTTCATTTGATACATGAACAATACTAAAAATATAATTATTAGAAATAGTGTATTATACAAACTGGGTGTAATAAATATTTTCTAGATGAAAATTCTATCTCGAATTGAAAATTATGAGCATAATCCCAATGTGGAATAGACAATGATGGATGAGGTGGTCACAATAATTCGTCATTCGGTCCTTATAAATTAGGGATTACTCATATGAATATTTATATATTTCTTGAAACTCCTAAATCTACATCTTCATTTTATAACCCACTCTAGAAATATTATAATTTCATTCTTTTAATATTGCAGTGGGCCTTGTTCTCTATATCAATTGGTAGGTTCCATATATTTACAAAAAATAATCCAATATGGTGAAGTTTCTATAGAGATCATAATGTTCTACGGAATGACCTTAATGGACCATCGTGTCTAATAATTTAATATTTTCTATCAATTTGAACTATTTTTTAAATTACCTCTCCATTATACAAATCTGTTAGACCAAGGGATTCTGGGTGATATTTTGTAGAGTGTTTTTTCCCAATCCTATATGGATGAAAAAGGGATGTCATTGTTTAGCTTAGGAAAATATACCAAGGATTCCACGGCTAAAACAAGGTAATCAAAACATATATAATATTCATGATTCCAAAAATTATATAACTATCTTGGAATCATCATTACTCACGGATCATGCCTCTACCCATATGGAAATATCATCTACTGAAAGAATAATTGAAATGATTCCAATTGAATTGAGAAATTTACCCATAAATTTAATTCCCCAAACATAAAAATATCATGGATGTGAATGTTTTTTTTATGAAATTTCATTTATTTTTGACACATTTCCTAGTTTCTAAAAATAACAAAAATATTTATTGAAATAATTGGAATCACAAAATAATGTTTTCCAAGTGAGACCAGAATCAAGGACTATGATAGGCGTTTGATGGTGACCAAAGTTCCCCCACAAGATAGAGTTTTGTTAAATGAATGTAAAAATTTCATCATTATATCAAGAACACAATTCCTAACGACATGATCACTTCACATGAACCAAATTTAAGGGTCATCAAAAATGTACTAATAAGATTCATGCTTTATAAGACTATCATGTTTCTTAAAAATCATTAAGATTGAACAATACTACCAAATAATTTACAATTTCATCATTCCAAGGAATAATATTATTCACTCCTTACAATACCTCATTAAGAAACAAGTCATTTATGGTAATACTAGGTGATTAGTTAATTTTTATACAACGAAGGATTATATTTATTTGGTATACCACCACATTCTACAATCCGTTTTTATCAATTATTTATATATTAAATTTCTAATTTTGGAGAATCCAATGAATGAGAAGTTTTCTGGATTCCAGTTTCATAATAATATATAGAATGATTGAATGGTCCAACAAATAAATTACTTTAGAGCCTTAAATATATTAACTGGATTTATCCAAGGAATACAAAATGTGAATGAATAATTTTTTTCTATGTTGAAGAATTCAATGGTAGGGAAAAGCGTGCATGAGTTATATTCTATGAACTTTTGAGCATGATCGATACTTTGTGATAATACTTCCCGAACTCCATACTTTGATGTGTTACAAATGATCTCAAATAGTAGACCCCTATAAGGTGATTGGATTATCACGGTAATGTGAGACTCTATTTCAATATTTTATAATAATCCACTATTTCTATATCAAAAACAAATATCATTTATTTTTAGAGTAATCAAGATAGGCAGATTTAAATCTTACAAAATAAAAAAATTAAACAATGATAAAACAAAGCATGAAAAAAGAATTTATGGACACCCAATAGGTTTTTGGGGAATGTTGTGTATTAAAGGAGATCAAATTTTCAATTTTCCACTTCGATACCAAACCCAAAAATGAACTATCAATTATTATACCTTTTAACATCATGAAATTTAATTTTTTCTTAATTTAATAAGAGATTATTTTAAATAAAATGACATAAGTTAAAACCAAGACTACACAAACATTCCTCAAAAGAGGATCCATAAATAGTGAAATCATTTAATAATAAATCCATGTAATTCTATTTGTAATATGAAGAAATAAAAATCTCTCATTTGGTTAGAGATAATGAACTATTGATTAGACCAAATGACATCCTTCTATATGAAAATTTTCTAAATGGGAATGTAAATAAAGTCTTTTACTATTCCTATAGGGTAATATATTAATGAAAGTATCCAGAATACCCAATAATAAATAATTAGTGGGACATACCGACTATCCTTTGTAGAATAATTTCAATGAATGAAAATGGGAAATGGTACAAAAAAGTGTGTTGGTTTAGTTTATGATAGTCTATATATACACACCCACTATTCCTCACCCGATTTGATGGAAATTGATTATATTCATTATTTATTGCAGTAAAATATTATTTTTAGGAACCACATGAATTGGAATAATCCATTGGATGTCATAGATAGGTTTAATGATTATAGTAAACAGTTATTATGGAACATATATTTTATCAATATATAGAACACTTGGGTTAAGTCAATGTAGTGCTTGAATAACTCTCATTGCATCATTTTTAACAATATATTATGCATGAAAATTGGTTGGACAATAACCGGAATGTAAAAAATATTCTATCTCAATGATTTTCAACACACCCTCAAAATATTATGTAGTCAAAATTCAATACATAGAGCTAGTAAACTAGAAATGAAGATAAGAAACTGGTTTTTATTCTCATGATATGAATATTTAAATATTTGTGGAAGAGGTTTATGTTCCAATTAAGGTTATTTTTGATTGATGGTATTGATATAGAATTTTATAGGTCAATGTTATTATATAACTACTCAATTATAACATCTTTATATGAGTAATGAAATTATAAAAAATTATCACTGTCATCAATGGTCATGGGATACTCATTGGTCATGAATTATTCAATTGACAAAAAATGAATGTTTTCTAGAAAACATCAAAATTAAATTAATGAATAAGTAATGAGAATGTCTATCAATATTTTAAACGTAGATAGGGGATTAAGATATAGAAAATATATTTTTTCAATGGAAGGTATTATTGAAATAGAATTAACTGAATGTGAGGAGTATTCTTCCGAGGGATCCTTCATATAATCAAGAATGTTTATGTGAGCAATATCAAGACCAACTTCCATAGATAGTTTTACAATATAAACATAAATTATTTTTTACAGTTATCAATAAATTTATCAAAAATATAATTTATCCATGTCTATTTGTCTAATAATCTTTATTTATAACCAAAAAAATGAATCATTAAAATTAAAAACATTTGGCCACTCAAAAACATACTCTAAAACACCAATGGGGTTGGATGTACACCAGTTTTCAAGTTGAACAAAAATTTCAATGGTATTCTATTTCCCAATATGTAATTTAGATAAAATAAAAGTGGGATAACATATTTAGGAAATACAATATTGAGCATACCATTGGAAAAGAAATAATCTCCAATGTTGCATGGAATCAAGAATATTCCATGATCATTGATTTTTTTTCAGAATTGTTGGATCAATAAATTGTAAGATTCTCATCACCAAGATCAAATTTTCATCACCATGATGTCACCTTATGTATGTACACATATCACTTAGGCAATTTCATATCATGGACTTTTCTTCATGACACCGATCAAGGGGATGTTAACCTTTAGGTTTTTTAATGTTTCCAAATTTTTATCATGTTCAGTTTCTTTTTATTTCAATGGTTGAATGCCACATTTAATAAAGTGAATTGGAATGCTGTGTTTCGTATGTTCAGCAATTTAAAATCCATTTCTTCTTTTTGGTATTCTCCTATTACAATGTTTATCCTCATTTGGACCATTTTTAGTTGTTGGGATGCTGGATTTATAAAAAGTGTATGACTTTAATAGAGGATTAATTTTGGATTTTATGTTGTGTTCCACATTGAATGGTTATGTAACTAA
The DNA here is from genome assembly GCA_963277665.1 of Viscum album. NCBI lineage: Eukaryota > Viridiplantae > Streptophyta > Magnoliopsida > Santalales > Viscaceae > Viscum > Viscum album. The sequence goes on along the minus strand of OY728119.1, from coordinate 699,322,054 downwards.
TATTTACATTATCTCTAGTGTTTATTACTAGTGGAGAATGTATTCTAATCGACCCATAACCTTGAATTTCGCCCCTATATTAACAAGTTTTCTTAATTTGGTTTTTAGGTCTTCTATGGTATCCTGGTTTGTATTTTGGAAATGAAAATTTTTCTAATCCACTTGTTTCATCATGTATTTTAGGCTCATATTAGGTATTATTGGGGGTTGTTGCAATGATATTTGTAGTGGTTAAGGATTTCTAGGTGGTGGAGGTGGATGACTACTCTACCCCGAATTCATTCATGGTTTATAAGAATGGTTTCAATAATACAGTGGCTATTGGATTTGTTTTCATTCCATGTAGGGTTGCATGGATTGTATGGTAACCTCATAATGGGTTGGTTATAGGGGAGTCCTAGAGAAATTTCCAAAAACCTCTAAGAGGAAGCTATAAATTTGGGGTATAGATAAAATTATTAGGTGTAAATAGAACAAATACAACAATAGATGGTAGAAGGAAATTTAATTTTCTATTGGGAATGAGAAACATATCAGACTAGGGTACATAGCTCTTTATACATCGTGTCCACCGTATAGTCAAATTAATAAGTCATTACATAGTATACAACTCAAATGGGTATAATATTTCATGAACCAACTTTCAGAGTGTTATGGGCCATGTTCCCAATGAGGTTCCTTGTAGCGATTGAGGATTTATCAAAAATAACACCACATTCAGTAGCATAAGTCATGTTTTGGTCAGTAATAATTAAATACTCATAAAAAAATTAAATAACAAGGGGATCACTTATTTTTAAATGTGGATACCCTGAACAGAACATTATAATTATTTCCCATTATTTATGAAGTGTTTCACCATGGGTTCTCTTTATTCCAAAAATTTCAATCCTTATAGTAATAGTTCGAGAAGCAGGGAAATAATTTTCAAGGAAAATTTATTTAATTTCAACCTAGCCTTGTATTGGGAAATTAAAATAATATAACCAATATTATTACAGTGTCTTCTATAGATTATGGAAATGCTCCAAATTTTAGTAGTGTTCTGTCCACATTAACACGTTTTAATATAGAACACATTTTATTAAATTATTTTCTATTCATATATAGTTATTCTCCCATGATACCACATAATCATGGTAATATGTGAATTAAAACATACATGAGTTCAAAATTAGGATCTTTTCGTTATATTCAAATGCATTCGGGATAGATCAATACATTATAAGGGGTTATTTATTCTAATTTATAGTTAATTTTAGCTATATTATTCAGGTTCATTTAATTCATGATGTTGACTTAATAATATGGATAAGGATCACAAATATTTGGTATTATTTTTTGTGTCCTCTTTAATGGATAGTTCGGTACTTCATGGGGTTGATGATGCCAGATCATCTCAATTTCATGTTTGAATGGAAGAATTTAACCCGATGAAGATCGCATCACGAAAACGGCCTAAAAATGAAGACTTCAGAAATCAATTTAAAAAATGAAGGATGAAAAGAAGTATACAAATTTTTTAAAAATATAAAATATTTATATTATTAAAATTCCCACTAAAAAAATCAATCCCTATAAACGGAACAAAATATTATATGTGATGTCATTATAGGTCAAATTGATTATTTTTTTTATACTTGATTTATATCATACTAAAGAACCTAGGTCATATCTTTAGGAAATTTGGTTGTCTAATGGGTTCATTTTTAATAAAAAATTAGTAAAATAGGTTGAGGGGGTTGAAAATATATTTAATTATTAAAATAAAAAATTAAATAGTTTAATATATAAAAAACAAGTGGATTCTGAAATATATGAGGAAAAATGTTCATTTTGAGTTAACTAAAAACTCATAATGTTCATTGTACTTAGGGATTCATTTAAAATTAATGTAATTCTTTGGTTGAAATTAATCACAACCCCGATTATTTAATAATATTTTTTTATCAATGCTGGGAATAACAAACATTAATGTATCAATTTTATTTCAATGGTCTAGTCCCTATATAATTATTAATAACTTAAAAAAATTAAAATCTAAAATTTTTTGGATTGGAATGAATTCTTGTATTGTCCATTCAGAATAACACATCTTATGAACTCCATACCTCCCATTGATAGGTTAATTATATAGAGAATACCAATAACAAAAATAGATACCTACATTCAAATATTAAATAATATAATATTCATAGAATTTTAATTTTTAAAAACTAAAATTAATCCAACCCATTATCTATTATTAGATATAGAACTCCCTTGACATGTGCTCAACTCCATCACAACGAACTCCACTTTTTAAACTACCGTCAAGAGTTGGTAGAAGCATGAGTAGATCTACTTCTTAATTTTATCTATCCCTACATGGATAGAGATTTACATAACCACAACAATTATTAGAAGGATCCTTTTGTACTCCAAAATATTAGCATCAATTATCCTCGTCAAACATGAAATTACGGTTCCCAATGTTCCAATTTAAAGAAAAAGTGGAAGCTGGTTTTGGACACTTGTATTTCATAAAACAAGTTTTCTCATGGAGTTAAAGAGGATTATCTATATTTCAAAAAAAATCTAAATACATGTTTCCCCACATATTTGACACCACCACTGAATCTATGGAAATAGTTGGAGGCTTACAATTCTAGATATGAATGAAATACCTATCTTCACTGTTAATTGTAAGCATTATATTTTTATTGGATAAATAGGTTTGGTTTGGCCCCTTAATTGAATAATTTGATATGTGTGTATTCATAATAGTTATATCCCTATAATTTTAGGATCCTAACACATATATCCTACCAAATTAGATTCATTGATTATCTTTCGTTGCTTTTTCAGTCCACCTGTTAGCTTGGAATCTTACAAATTTTTTCCCATTCTTTATCAACTTCATTTTGGGTCCTCTAAATCACTTCCAACAATAATGAATAAAAATAAAAATAAAATGTCCATTTTAAAATTTATTGAAAATAATTTTTTGAATAAAAATGGATGTTAAATATGTTATAAAATTTTTTATTTTAAGAACAAAATAAATTTAATATTGTTTTGTATTGGTGAAATAAAATACTAAAACGTTGTGTAATCTAAATTTTAGTTAATTTAAATTCAAAATTCACATGAAAGAATAAAATAAATTAAAATAATAATTTTAATTAAATGTTGTATATTCTATTAATGTCATCATAAAAGAAGAATATATACTAAAAAATATTCTAGATAAAATGACATAAGTCACATAGAAATAAATGTGGGCCCAAAAATCCCCTTACCTTAAATTTTCACATCGGTCATTAATATTAAGACCTCCAAATTAATAATTAAAATTTTATTATAAATAAATTAAAGAAAAAAATTCATATATATAATATAATTTATGAATTTATTATGAAAATTTATGACCTACTTATTAACGATTTTAGTGTAAATATATTTCATGGGTAATAATTGATCTCCTTTTCGTTTGTGTTATGATTTTTTGATTCTTAGTTTACATGATCAGGATTTAATCATCTAAAAAATATATAAAATTATATTTATGTCATATATATTCATTATTAATGTATTTATAGTAATTCATAAAATTTACATATAGTAAATGAAATAATTCATTCATGGAGAAGGTACGATGTATGTATGCCTGAACGTTTAAACAATTTTTTTATCATATTAAATGAAATAAAAATAAATGATATATATAAAATTATATTCTAATTTTTGTAAAAATTTTATTTTATATATATCACATATTTTTATTCTACCCATGGTAAAAACATCTCATGTTAATCGTGAATGAAACACATCAATTCGTACGGTGTCTATCTACCGTACACATGAGCAACATTATTATATTCATAAAAAATAGAAATAATTATTCTATGTGTAATATAATAGTTCAAAAACAATAAAAATTTCATTTATATCATAAATATCATAAATAAATAGTATGTTAATCATTTTTCCTATCCCATGAAATGAGGTATTGAAAAAATGAACAACATCTGTTCTTGAGGTGATATTTTGATGTACACATGAATGATGACATCATAACCCATTGGATGGATGTTTTGTAGTTTTAGGACATGTACATAACATGAAAACATATAATTATATGTATAATACTAACTTTATTATATAATAATTTTATTATAAGAATTTAATAGGATGGAGGATGAACAAATATGGATGCCCATTGAAGAATGTTACCACTTTTTAGGCAATATATTTTGGTTTTACACTAGATAATCGATATGTTGGTTTTATAGATAAAATAATACTTACAGGATTATGGGAGGTAAATTTTTATGTAATATATATATATAATGGTTGAGTAAAATTATTCCTAAGTGTGTAGACGTCGGGAGAGGGAGTTCCTTTCTGTATTTGAGTAGGAGTGTCATTCATCTAAATAATATGAGGTATTAATTATTGTGTATTAAATCATACCTCATTCGGCTCCAAATATGATAAATAAATGTGTTTAGGGACAATAGTGTCTAGATAAATATCCTCCACATAATGAAACACATTTTTAAAAACTTATTAATTAATTTCAATGTATCTGTATTTTTACCATTTTTTTCACTATGGTAACATTTTTTCTAAACTATGTAATTTTTTTGACTAAATTAGAGTTGTAATTATTAGATAATTTGTACCCAATGATATTAAATAGGAATTCTAATTTATAAATTTAACATTAAATGTTTTTTGGAAATTAATTTCATCCCGAGCGTATGTAACGTGCAAAAACACTACAATAATATTAATTGTGCTAATAATGTTTTTACTATTTATGGGACAATATACACTATATAATTGGTAAATTGTTATGTTATTAGAATTTATTTGATATTTTTATCATTAAAAAATAAATTGTTTGAATTTATAATATTAAATAATATTAAATCATTTATTATCATATACCAATAATGTCCATTTTCACATTATTTATTTAATTTAAATTTTATATATATCATGATTATTATATGATTCAAATAAATTGTGTTAATAAATGTTTTACATGAAATATTCATCCAATAAATTATTAGACGCCTATAATTCATTCAATTTACATCACATTTAATAATTTTAGTATAATTTAATTTAGTAAAATATTAACTAATTAATTACTACGTTGGTGCTTTATAGGAATTTTATTAATGTAATTTTTTAATACATGTTTAAGATAAATTATTATAATAAATATTTTTATTTCCATTTATTATATATATAACCAAAATTATTTTTCCCATACCCTTAAAATGTATATGTATTAAATTTATGAAATGTATACTTTTGGTCTTTTTCATTACTTAACTTACTATAATGGTTATATTCAAAAGAAAATATAAAGGGATTTATATGTGTCAGAAAATTTTATTTCAATCGTCTTAGTTAACTCATTCAATAAAATTAAGATAATATTTTAAGTTATTTTCATTCATGACATTATTTTTCGACCCACCATAAACCGATTATAAATTTTTTCTGTGATAAATATATTTTCTTAATTCACTATTCTTTTTAGTAAATAAATTTGTTGCACTTATTAAAATTTAAAATTTTCTCTGATTCCAAATATGGAATAAATTATTAAAAATTCAATTCTCATAAGTTTATAAATTAATTTTAAATTAATCCCACATATGTGATAGGAAATCAAGTTTTTATAAAAAATTTATCTAAATGTTTATAATATATTATTTCAAATTTCTATAATCAGTTTTTATTAATGAAATAAATTTGATAATTAGAATATTATTGAACTAATTAATTGAAAATTAATATTAAAATATAATTTAAATTTATTGATTAATGCAAAAAATTCATTTTTCCATTAAAAATAAATTTTTTTCACTATTTATATAAATGAATCTTCTCAGAAATATCAAAAATATTCCCCTGAAGATAATTTTGACATTAAAAATTACAAAATACGTCTATTTAATAATATTAATATTTAAAATATTTAAAAAAATTTAATATATTAATATTTATTGAAAGACATTAAAATCAATGTTTTTTAGAAAATTATATTTTTGAAACATATAATTTTTTTAATGAAAATATTTACTTTTTAATCAATTTTTTTTCATTATATAAAATAATTATACATTATATTTAAAAATAATTTAGTACATTTCATTTAACAAAGTTTAACTGATATGCTATAATGATCACTAGTGTATACCAAAATTAATAACATATCATGTTTATGTTAGAACTCAAAATTGAGTGATTTGTGTGTTGTAATAAAATAAAATGGTGTTGCGTGTAACACAACATAATCTGAATTTTTTTTGTAGAAAAAACAAAATTTTTGATTTGTGTTATGAAATATTCACATGAAATTTAATTTATTTGAAAAATATTATTTACAGAAAACAACAATGTTAAATTTTACCCACCATTAAATGAATTTCACAATTAATATTTACCTTAATCATTAAATAATTAACCATTTAAAATGTATTCAGGTAAACCCAAATAATATAAATGAATAATATTACTTCACTTAAAATATTGAAATATAAAAATATAACAAATAACCAAAGTAAATCATAATTAGGAATCTGCATAGAAGAACATAGTTGTGATTTAAAACAAGAACATGGAAGAGAAAACTCACAGCAAAATACTAATAGATAGCATTATAGAACATTGTTCAGCAGAAAGTGGGTGATTCATATAAGCATAACGAACACATAACCATAAAATTTGATGATATATGAGACTATTTTTTAATTTTAAATGATCATACTATAATAACTTTTTTGTTTGAAGGTAATTTACTAATTTTTAATAATTATATATAGATGATATTCTTACATAGTTTAATTACACTTAATAAGAAAAATATTACCCATGGATTTTGGCTTGTTCAGTTAAAAACACATTTCATACTCAATGAATTGAAGCTGAATTTACTTTTCCCATGGAACTAATAGATCATAATATTCATAGATAAAATTTGAATTTATTCTGCTTATCATCAAATATCATAAAAAAAGTTGTTTTCATAGGCCATCCAACATGAAATAATCATTATATAGTGAAGTAATATCTAAAACATTATTCTAATTTAATCATAAAACATTCCATAATTGTTACAATTAATGTCCCTTAGAAATGATTAAAATCCAAAACATTAGGAAAAATATCACTCAAATCAACTTAACATTAATCCCCTTTATATAATATGGTATATCTGGATAGGCATATAAAAAAATGAATAACATCATAATTTATTCCCTTGAGACTTTGTAATAACCGGATTTACAATAAAAAAATATTGAAAACAAAAAAAACTTCTTCAATACATTTATAAAACATATATTGTTTGATATATTATTTAAATACCAATTTATTGTAAACATCGTCTATGATAGCATAAACATATTAGTCCTAAATCCATTTAATTAATCAGTATTATCCAATTTTCTATTCAAATTTCATTATCCATTATCGAAATGTTGTAATCTCATCATCCATATCATATTACAGGTTTTCACCTCTTAATCAGAATATCACATGTCCATAAACCACTTCCATAATCCATAAGATTCATTCAATATTTGTTTTCAAATATTTAATGAAAAACCTATACTAAAATATAAATGTATATTTTAAAAATTCATATATTCAATTAGATAAATTTTTTAGTTATTCCACGTCCTACTCAAACCATTATATTGGATTCATCATACTATTCCATAATACAGATTTCTACTCACATTCCATCATATTATTCCTCATTCTTAGGAATATAACCATTACTCACACCACCTTGATGATTCTCATCAAAATAATTCCACTTTGGAATTCAATTTTTAAAATTGACATAAATTCCACAGTTTTAGTGTTTAATATTCAATGACACCTTATGGATGAAAATATACTTATGCATTGAATAAATTAAACATTTAATTTTCCTCTGAAGATACATGTTTTGTGTTCCTCTTTTTTATAGTTAATACTTAATTATATTCTTATAATACTCACACTTCAGTGTTTCTTACAACATTATTGATATAAAGGAAACTAAATATTCTTTTCTCCGTGGTATCCATTTCCTAAATTCTTAGTGACCTCTTTCATTCTCTTATTTGGCGGGATATATTATTTTTAATGTTATAATTGAAAACTATATTCCATGAAAAATGATTAGAGATGATCATAGAAACCGTTACTCAAGTCATCATCCCCTTTGGATTATCATCAGAAAATCATACATCATAGTCAATATAACTTATGTTCCTTCTTGTTCCTTCTTTTTACTAATTCTACGAAGACAAGTGTGATAAAACCTAATTATATTGGGAATCCCAATAATCATGGAAATGATTTATAGTATGTCTTAATCAGGACACCAATTTTTTAATTCATAAAACCACATGTTTATCCTAGGTTGTTAAAAATTATATTCTATCTAAATCCTTAATGATCATTCATGAAGAGTTTATTAATTTTCAAGGAACATCCCCAAGGAATGTTAAACCAGGTGTGTAATAATGGCCATTTCCATGAACCAATTTGGATTGTGTTTAGCTAAATATAGTGTTTCCTTGTTGTTCTCCCATAGGTAAATTTTTTTAGAGCCATATCCACTTTTTTTGTTCATACAATGATGTATTTTCATGGAAACCACATAATAAATCCTTTAACTAAATTCCATGAAATATTTCTATACACTAACTCATAACAATATTTATCCTTGGTGAAATACCATTACATATCCTTTGAATTATCCATTGTGATTACACTTATGATACCTCGTCATAGTTTCCAATGTTTAACTAAGACATTATTTTGATACAAACTATAGTGAGCTATAAATTTCATACATGGATATTGCATCTTTTAAATAGATAATTCAATATATTCCAAAAGTACAAACCAAAGGATCTTAATAGTTTAGTGAGTTTGAAAACATGGAACACAACATCTTAATTAGTTGAATGATCTTCATCATCAACCATAGTGATTAACACATTTATTTCAATTCGTCGACATCCCTACTTAAAAAATATCTTTCTAAACAACTTAAATGAAACATAAGAATGGGTGAGCTGAAATCCTCATTAAGTGTAAAAAAGAATGAAACATATGTATAGTATGCACAATAGGTAGTATGAACATTATAATAACATTAGAAAATTTTACCATGAATAAAAATGATCATAAAAATGAATCATGGAACAATGAATTACATTTCTTAAGACATAAATCAAATAATAATAAGGAAAAATGTTCGATGATAGAATGAAATATTCGTAAGACATAGAATATTTTCATACTCTTAAGAGAAGAAAATATGATGTAAATGATACCCATCATGACATTCATAACATGTTATACTTGTGATTACCCACCACATACTGTTTTTTTCTTGTGATGACAACCCATGTACCTTCCATTATAGGATTGTGTTGACCACCCATGATTCCTCCAATATAGGTTTGGACTGACCACCCATGTAACATAAATGATCATAGGTCATCTACCTTTACCGAATTAATTACATGTAAATTAAGGTTCCATAATTAAAAATTTTAAATAAAATTTATATGTGCTATAAGATAACAAAAATTAATCTATGTCATGACCCATGAAATGAAAAATGTATCATAAACAATTCCACATATAATAAACTACATAAAATTATCAAGTATCATAATAATTTCATCATAATATAAAATTCCAAAAAATTAAGTCTTATAATAATTCATTCATGCTATAACACATGGAAAAGAAACATGATCTGTTAAAAACATTTTGTAAAAAACATAAACCATTTAAATAATGAATAATAATGGTGTCTATGGATTATATTCTCACTAAAGGATATATTAAAACAAAATATTTTATAATATATATAAACGTATTTTTTATGATCCATTAGATCATTTATTAAGGAAAATATCCTATATTTTCAAAATTAATTTTTCAAAAGTAAAACATGTTTGAAAATAATTTTCTTTGAAAAGAAACATGACAACAAATAAATGATGATTTCAAAAACAACTTGATACATTTCACGTTCAGATTGTAATTTCTTCATTAATATAAGCCTTTAATAATTTAAATTTTTTTAAACAAATACTATTTTAAAAGAACATAAAATCCATTTAAGGTAATATTAAATTAACTAACCAGTCATGATAGTGATTAATATTTTTCCTGTTTTCATATACAAAATATACCTTTCACAATTTTGAGAAATTCTAAAAAGGAATTATTTAAACAAATTTCGGGATGAATTGTTTTTTTAAAACTAACACAATGGTAAAAATACCCTTTATAAATCATAGGATAATATTAAACCATTTTTTAATTTTTATTGAAACATGTCTTTTCAAAAAAAATGGAATTGTTTTTAATAATATTGATTTATCTTAAATAAATTACATCAGAAATATTGATTAAATGATGAGAATAAAAAGAAAGGAAAAATATATTACCATGACATAAGAATATGAGAATTAAAATGTAACACCCCTGGAAAATAAAGAATATAACATCTTTATATTTATCCATATTTGTGAATCAAATGTTAATATTATTTTAAAGGGGATGCAATGCTCGATGGCGTACCCAATACGCAACAACGAGTTTCTTGGGAGTCTTACGTTGCACTCTAATAATAAAATAAAATTATTTTAAATGGTAGTTATCATGTAGCCATTGTATTGGCGGGAATGGATAGAAATAACTAAAATTTGATTATATATGTTTTTTAAATTTTTTATCATTTATCCAATAAAAGATAAAGGCTTAAAATACAGAAAGAATTCAATTTTAGGCTTTTATACCCTAATTTTCACTAAAGGTTCACTTATCGCCTTTTGATGGCGAACTATCATTAAATATAGTTTTGATCACTATTATACATTCTTTTGGACCAAATGAAACTCTTCTTTAGAATCGGGACATCAAAGTTTACTTTGTGTAAATTTATGGTATCTTTCCGATAAAGATCATTTTTTAATTAATAGTGTAAAATGTTGTATTTTAATTCAAAACCTCTTTTTAATCTAATTTATTTATATGATTATATTATCATTTGAATTGGTTTTAAAGTGAAATTAGAAAATATTTTTACCATTAAATCCAATAGTGGACGTTGGAATTAATTTCACTTTGAAATCAAACTTAAACTAGTGTCAATCTTTTGATACTTATTGTTTCATAAAAACATTCTATTTGCTCTGACTACGAGAATTAATTAATAAATTAATTAATGAAACTTATATGCTGTGAATTTTGGACTTCATTTTTGAATTCGGAATATCAAATATAGCTTAGGGTGGATTTTTGGTACTTTTCTGAAAAACTTCAATTTTTGATGAATAGTGAAACCACTAAGTGGTACTTATAAAAACTGATTTTTTCGTTTAAATAAAATTTTCCACCTTTGTGTATTGAATTTCAAAAATACAACATACATGATTGTCATTAAGAAGTAAAATGTGGTTCAATGGGATTAAAATAATTTTTTGGTGAATAGTAACTTATTAAGTTTTTAATTGCGATTAGAGGTAATTAGTGTAGTTTAAGGTAAAAATAATGTTTTAGTAATATTAAATGAACTTGAAACATGTCATAACCTAATTGGATGTGTCATGAACGACCAAGACAACCCATGGGTCAACTTCGGGACTCCCTGGAGCCACTTTGGTTGGGAAATGACATAAACAACTTTTTATTTAATGTTAAAGTAAAAATGACACACACATGAAGTGTTTTACTAAAAAAAAATTACATGGGGTTATACAAGTCAGATTTTTTACTATAAATAGTCATTGTAAAGCTAAAAAAATTCCTACATCATAGTATTTTTTTATAATTTTTAAACATTAAATAAATTAAATTATTTATGACATCATGATGATGCAGCGATGACCTCATTATTTAACGATTTAAATAAAATGGAATGATAATGTAATATCTAAGACCTACACATGTCTAAAACCTATTGGATGAGTGGATTAAGAACCCATATCACCTTATCCTAGAAACACATCAATGTGGGTCCTCTTAAATCCGAATACCATTTTCAAATAAAGTAACATTTGCTTACTTTCCAAGAGTGCCCCTCCCCTCCTCTTATAAAAGGCCCCCACCTCTACCTCCTTACCCACACTCCCAAAGCCTTTGGCTCGGCCAATCCATGCCCATTTTTTCTCTCCACTTCCCTCTCTTACTCCTTGAAGCCTCACTTTGGGCAGAAGTCTTCCCAAGGAAACCTTTGAGGTCAACCCAAAGGGAGTTACCCGATTTTAAGGTAATGTCTTCTTTTGAGTCCTTTTGTTTTGTTTTGCTTCTCCAACCCCCTAAAATCTTTTTATTCTTTTCTTTTGTAACAAATATAGTATACTAACTATACTAGGATGTTTTTATAAGAAGGATTAGACCTACACTTACACGCACCTACATCTAATGGTTAAAGAACATACTATTTCCGTGGATGGCGAATTTCTGCCTCCCGAAACGATGATTGTTCAACATTCTTTTAACACCTTCAAAGGTGTCCATTAAGATGACAATATATTTATATATGATATATAATATGTTTATGTTTTCCTTAATCTTTAGTATTTTTCATTTTGGGCATACCTTTATGGTTTACATTATGGGTAAACACGATATCTTCATTTAAGGAAGTGCGGACTACCACCCCCTCAAAGTGATGTGATTCGTTAATACCATATGTGGGATGTGTAAAGGATGGATTTAAAGTTATTATATATGATGTTATACTGGAATTATAATATACCTCTATATCATTTTTATTTATTTACATTAAAGTATGAGATAGAAATGAAAGTAGCGTTCATGCGTACGTACGGCTTACCGTCTCCATGAACGGTGCATTTCATTTATTATCCCCAAATGTAATGTACTATTATAAGTACATGTATATAATGGATATATATGATGAATGATATATCTAAATGATTAATATAATTATGGAATTAAAATATACATACCTCTCATTTAGTTTTAATTCCATTAATATGACAATAAAATGAAAGTAGCGTTCATGCGTACGTACGGCTTACCGTCTCCATGAACGGTGCATTTCATTTCTTACCTCTAAATGATTATGTGATATTATAAATACATGTATATTCTAGATATATATGATATATATGATATACAAATCACGAATTTCATTCTGGATGTAAAGAACCTTTGACCACATGAACAACATGTAATTGTAAGAAGTCCACTTACGACATAAGAACCAAATATCGACCAAACAAACATTATTAACTTAAATGATTACATAATGTTTATAACATGGAAATAAGTGATATAAAAGGAATAATGAACTTTAAAAAGGTTATTAAGCAAATATAAATTAACTCAAGTTTATTATTCAGGACGTTAAAGAACGATAGAGTCAAGTCGGACCCGAGGTAAAGGATCCTACTCCTCTCTTTCTTTTTAAGTACACTCTTTTATGTCATTCCTTATAAGCTCATAATTATTGTTATTTGGATGTTATTTTATATTAATCTTACTGAAATTTTTATGTTCGTATGATGAGAGACCCTATTCTTTCTCATCAATCCATTTTGGATGTTTTGAGTGGCGCTGTTAGGCTGCATAGTTTTCGTATGGGATTTTTCATCTCACTTTTATTCCTGTGAGATTTATACTACATTTGCCACAATTTCCTTTGAGTGGTGTATGTACTGCCCATTATTTTACTCATTGTGTAATATAAATTCTTTTATGAGTATTTACATCAATGATGTATTGTATTTCTTTCACGAGGTGTATGTTTCGAAAGATACCCATGTTGGTAGGGGAACCTTTCACCCTCCTCTTTTTAAAAGACTTCTTTTGTTGGGTGTTTTAATTTACATATTCTTATGATGGGATATGTTCTCATATATCCTTATTGATGTAAATTTTATGTCCATGTGATGAGATACCCTTTCATTTATCTCTCATCAACTCATTTTGATGTGACACCATTAGGCAGTCAAGGGAACTTCTTAACCCAATTTCGATTTCTTTGGGTTCAACATGTAGTTATTGAATATGTCATACTTTGAATATGTGTTAATGATCTTTGAATATTTTACACTTAATATCCACCTATATTTTGTGTATTCATTTGTCACACATAATTATGTAATTGATTTATCCTTAAACCAAGGATACCGTCATTGTATGGGACTTCGTCTCAATCTCCTTTCATTGAGGCATATTTTGTTTTATACACAACCATCATTTATATGGTGTATAAACCCCTTTGAATTTTACGTTTATCCAAATGGAATCTTTTTATACGAAGCGTTTTACTAAATGACAAAATGGAATGTTTTTGTCGTATGTATGCGGCGACAACGACTTCTCTGCCGCAGTGACCATTATTTGAGTTTGGGCTTCCTCTACAAGCCATACCTTCTTTTTAAAAGAAAAATAAATACCATGTTTTACTTTTCTTTTATTTTGGTATTGAAAAAGGTTTTCATAATGTTTTTATATCCATGTGTTGTATTGATATCTTGTGATTGAAAGGTAGAAATGTTATGTTTCCTTTATGCATGTTTTATGTGATACGGTTCTGTTGAGGTTCTTGGGAATTATTATGAAGACGGGTGGTTCCTTGATAAAATAAGGGCGGGTGAGCCCGATATATCTCTCCAATGCATTGGGTAACGTGAAGGAGTGAAACATTAAGGTTTCTCCGAAGAGATTTAGGGAATATACTGTGATAGGTATTCCAAACGTAACCAAGAGGGTTACTCCCTACGTAAGAATGTTATGAATGCCTCAAGTTACCTTTATGTCTTATGATTTCTATGATTTATTCATGATTTGATGAGGTATGTTAAAGTGCCTATGTTTTATGGGTAAAGTATGATTTCATTCATATATATATATATGAACTCATGTTTCCTTTCCATATTTTTTTATAACCCTTACTAATCTTTTTATGCTCATCCCAAGTTTTTTTTAAATGTTTTTCACAGGTCAAGGGAAAGGTACACGATGTGATGATAGTGTCAAGTATGTATCAAGAAAGAATCTGTGTTTTATTTTAAATATGTTTCCTTTGATGGGAGGAATGAATACTGTCTTTTATGTAACCACTTTGTTTAAATGTGGAATGTAATGAATGTTTCATGATCTAATTCTCTAAAACTCTAAACCTGATAATATCCTCAATGTCTAATCTTGTAATATCTCAAGATTAAGTATGGTTTAAGGCTGGGGCCTTATAGTTGGTATCAAAGGGAGGTTTAGATAACTTTAGAGGTTAGTGTATTCTTTAAGAATAAGTGACATTACCATAATGGTTAGGATTTTAGAAAGAGTCATAGTTTTGGATAAAGTGAATAATTAAGTATATCTTAGTGTTTATCTTCCTCATTAGAACATGATGGTTTTGTTGATATACTCACACTGACATTTCTGTTTTTAGTGATTGGATGGATCTAGAAGGCACTAAAGAGACAACAGGTTTGAAGGAAACTGTGGTGGTTCTCTGATTAAGATACTAGATAAAATGGAGGATTCAATGAGGAAACTCGTGGTTGTTCTAAACCAAATATCAAAGAGTCATGATCAACCACTTGAACCTTGGTATGTTCTTAATGCATCATGTACGAGATGACGAATCGATTTGGAAGTTCAGGTAATAATTATAATGGTAACCATTAGAGTTTATATGATCCTTACTTTTGAGGTAATTATGGATTATTATATGATATGCTGGAAAATGAAAGGCATGAGATAAACTTGAGGTTAAAATATGTTATGATCATTTTTGATGATTTATCTCTTTTTGGGGAACGATTTAAGAATTATATAGTTTTGGAAAAAGGAAAACACGCAGACCGTGTGACAACCCGTCGCGTCGGACAAAGATGCGGGAATCGAACCCACAACCAAAGTGCGACTGGTATTTATCGCCTACCACTGGACTACGTGAAGTCCCTTGTTAGTTTGACTGATTCTTTCTAGTTATATGAATTTATGAATTAAGAGTAAGTTGATTTTGGGTTATTTATGAAAATTATTAACCTATCATGGAGGATATGTGATTAGGTTAATTAATTTTCAATACGAGACTTTAGGAGCAACAGATGTCGTTTGGAGATAAATGTTACGATTTAACTTGGAAGAATATGTGACTAAATCCTTCAAATATTTGGGTTTCAACATTAGTTTGGTTTACTTTGAATAATTTTATGGACAAATTGTTTATCTAATGGTCCTCTTTGAACTTTGGGTTTTGTTGGACAAATTTTGGAGATTAAGCATAGATTATCTTTTTATAAAGGGTTATCCTTTTCAGGATTATCTGATCTTGTACTATCCTTTTTGGTTTTGGTTTTGGTTAAAGTCTAAAGATATGGAAAGTATATAGTTCTATTTTGTGGATTAGGTGATTCTCTAAAAGTTGATTATTGTACTCTTATTGTGAACAAGTCTTCCTAAAAACTCGCCTTTTGGAGAAAATATGAGTTTGTGTAAGGAATCTAATAAAAGTTGAAAGTCAACATGATAAGTGATTATGTTTCCTTATGAATAAATTCCTCAATAAAAAGTAACTTAAAACAAAAATTTTGTCTAATAACTTTTCCCACTGGGGAATCGAATACCGTTTATCCCATCACAAGTTTGTGATTTTCTCATGGTTAACTTTTTCATAAACATGTTTTCTATCACTGTCCATCAGAACATGACCCTTTTCTTTTTCATCCATGTCCATGTTTTCCTACACGGAATCCTATTATGGGTTAACTCGGGTGACATTTGAACTTCTCTCCCATTCTTTTAAAGTGATTGTTTTACCGACTCTTGTTCCGATTTGGGACTTTCAAGGATGTTTCCAAGCTCAATTTTAAAATTGCGAGGACGCAATTCCCAAAAGGGTGGAACGATGTAACACCCCGGGTAAATAAATAATATAACATCTTTATATTTATCCATATTTGTGAATCAAATATTAATATTACTTTAAAGGGGATGCAATACTCGATGGCGTACCCAATACGTAACAACAAGTTTCTTGGAGGTCTTACGTTGCACTCTAATAATAAAATAATATTATTTTAAATGGTAGTTAACATGTAGCCATTGTATTGGCGATAATGGATAGAAATAACTAAAATATTATTATAAATGTTTTTTAAATGTTTTTACATTTATCCAATAAAAGATAAAGGCTTAAAATACGAAAAGAATTCAATTTTAGGCTTTTATACACTAATTTTCACTAAAGGTTCACTTATCGCCTTTTGATGGCGAACTGTCCTTAAATATAGTTTTGATCACTCTTATACATTCTTTTGGACCAAATAAAACTCTTCTTTAGAATCGAGACATCAAATTTTACTTTGTGTAAATTTTTGGTATCTTTCCGATAAAGTTCATTTGTTTTAATGAATATTGTAAAATGTTGTATTTTAATTCAAAACCTCTTTTTAATCTAATTTATTTATATGATTAGATTATCATTTTAATTGGTTTTAAAGTGAAATTAGAAAATATTTTTACCCTTAAATCCAATAGTGGTCGTTGGAATTAATTTCACTTTGAAATCGGACTTAAACTAGTGTCAATCTTTTGATACTTATTGTTTCATAAAAACACGCTATTTGCTCTGACAGTGGGAATTAATTATTAAATTAATTAATGAAACTTATATGCTGTGAATTTTGGACTTCATTTTTGAATTCTGAATATCAAATATAGCTTAGGGTGAATTTTTGGTAATTTTCTGAAAAACTTCAATTTTTGATGAATAGTGAAACCACTAAGTGGTACTTATAAAAACTGATTTTCCGTTTAAATGAAAATTTGCCACCTTTGTGTTTTGAATTTCAAAAATCAGAAATACATGTTTGTCATTAAGATGTAAAATGTGGTTCAATTGGATTAAAATAATTTTTTGGTGAATAGTAACTTATTAAGTTTTTAATTGCGATTAGATGTAATTAGTGTAGTTTAAGGTAAAAATAATGTTTTAATAATATGAAATGAACTTGAAAAATGTCCTAACCTAATTGGATGTGTCATGGCCGACCAAGAAAACCCATGGGTCAACTTGGGGACCCCATGGAGCCACATTGGTTGGGAAATGACATAAATAACTTTTTATTTAATGTTAAAGTAAAAATGACACACACATGAGATGTTTTACTAAAACAATTTTTACATTGGGTTATACAAGTCAGATTTTTGACTATAAATAGTCATTGGAAATATAAAACGATTTCCTACATCATAGTATTTGTTTTATAATTTTTAAACATTAAATAAATTAAATTATTTATGACATCATGATGATGCAGTGATGACCTCATTATTTAACGATTTAAATAAAATGGAGAGATAATGTAATATCTAAGACCTACACATGTCCAAAACCTATTAGATGAGTGGATTTATAACCCTTATCACCTTATCCTCGAAACAAATCAATTTGGTACCTCTTAAATCCGAGTACCATTTTCAAATAAAGTAACATTTGCTTACTTTCCAAGAGTGCCCCTCCTCTCCTCTTATAAAAGGCCCCCACCTATACCTCCTTACCCACACTACCAAATCCTTTGGCTCGGCCAAACCCTGCCCAGTTTGTCTCTCCACTTCCCTCTATTACTCCTTGAAGCCTCACTTTGGGCAGAAGTCTTCCCAAGGAAGCCATTGAGCTCAAACCAAAGGGAGATACCCGATTTTAAGGTAATGTCTTCTTTTGAGTCCTTTTGTTTTGTTTTGCTTCTCCAACCCCCTAAAATCTTTTTATTATTTTATTTTGTAACAACTCCAGTATCATAAATATACTAGGATGTTTTTATAAGAAGTATTCGAGCTACACTTATGCACACCTACATCTAATGGTTAAAGAACATACTGTTTCCGTGGATGGCGAATTTCTGCCTCCCGAAACGATGATTGTTCAACATTCTTTTAACACATTAAAAGGTGGCCATTAAGATGACACTATATTTATATATGATATATAATATGTTTATGTTTTCCTTAAGCTTATGTATTTTTCATTTTGGGCATACCATTATGGTTTCCATTATGGGTAAACACGATATCTTCATTTAAGGAAGTGCGGACTACCGCCCCTCAAAGTGATGTGATTCGTTAATGCCATATGTGGGACGTGTAATGGATGGATTTAAAGTTATTTTATATTATGTTATACTGGAATTATAATATAACTCTATATAATTATTATTTCTTTCCATTAATGTATTAGATAGAAATGAAAGTAGTGTTCATGCATACGTACGGCTTACCGTCTCCATGAATAGTGCATTTCATTTCTTATCCCCAAATGTAATGTACTATTATAAGTAAATTTATATAATGGATATATATGATGAATGATACATCTAAATGATTAATATAATTATGTAATTAAAATATACATAACTCTCATTTAGTTTTAATTCCATTAATATGACAAAGAAATGAAAGTAGCGTTCATGCGTACGTACGGCTTACCGTCTCCATGAACGGTGCATTTCATTTCTTACCTCTAAATGATTATGTGATATTATAAATACATGTATATTATAGATATATATGATATATATGATATCCAAATCAGGATTTTCATTCTGGATATAATGAACCTTTGACCACACGATCAACATGTAATTGTACGAAGTCCACTTTCGACTGAAGAACCAAATATCGACAAAACAAACATTATTAACTTAAATGATTAAATAATGTTTATAACATGGAAATAAGTGATATAAAAGGAATAATGAACTTGAAAAAGGTTCTTAAGAAAATAGAAATTAACTAAAGTTTATTATTCCGGACGTTAAAGAATGATCGAGTCAAGTCGGACCCAAGGTAAGGGATCCTACTCCTCTCTTTCTTTTTAAGTACACTCTTTTATGTCATTCCTTCTAAGCTCATCTTTCTTTTTATTGGGATGTTCTTTTATATTAATCTTACTATAATTTTTATGTTCATATGATGAGATACCCTATTCTCTCTCATCAATCCATTTTGGGTGTTTTGAGTGGCGCTGTTAGGCTGCCGTGTTTTCGTAAGGGATGTTTCATCTCACTTTTATTCCAGTGAGATTTATGCTACAATTGCGACAATTTCCTTTGAGTGGTGTATGTACTGCCCATTATTTTACTCATTGTGTAATATACTTTCTTTTATGAGTATTTACATCAATGTTGTATTGTCCTTCTTTCACGAGATGTATGTTTCGAAAGATACCCATGTCGGTAAGGGATCCTTTGACCCTCCTCTTTTTAAAAGACTTCTTTTGTTGGGTCTTTTAATTTACATATTGTTATGTTGGGATATGTTATCATATATCCTTATTGATGTAAATTTTATGTCCAAGTGATGAGATACCCTTTTTTTATCTCTCATCAACTCATTTTGATGTGACTCCATTAGGCTGTCAAGGGAACTTCTTAACCCAATTTCGATTTCTTTGGGTTCAACATATAGTTATTGAATATGTCATCCTTTGAATATGTGTGAATGACCTTTTATTATTTTACACTTTATATCCACTTATATTTGGTGTATTATTTTGTCACACATAATTATGTAATTGATTTATCCTTAAACCAAGGATACCATCTTTGTATGGGACTTCGTCTCAATCTTCTTTCATTGAGGCATATTTTGTTTTATACACAACATTCATTTATATGGTGTATAAACCCCATTGACTTTTATGTTTATCCAAAAGGAATCTTTTTATATGAAGCGTTTTACTAAACGACAAAAGGGAATGTTTTTTTTCGTACGTATGCGGCGACAACGAATTCTCCGCCGCCATGACCATTATTTGAGTTTGGGCTTCCTCTACAAGCCATACCTTCTTTTTAAAAGAAAAATAATTACCATGTTTTACTTTTCTTTTATTGTAATATTGAAAATGGTTTTCATAATGTTTTTATATCCATGTGTTGTATTGATATATTGTGATTGAAAGGTGGAAATGTTATGTTTCCTTTATGCATTTTTATATGATACGATTATGTTGAGGTTCTTGGGCATTATTATGAAGACGGGTGGTTCCATGATAAACTAAGGGCAGGTGATCCCGATATAGCTCTCCAATGCATTGGGTAACGCGAAGGAGTGAAACGTTAAAGTTTCTCTGAAGAGATTTAGGGAATATACTGTGATGGGTATTCCAAACGTAACAAAGAGGGTTACTCCCTACGTAAGAATGTTATGAATGACTCAAGTTACCTTTATGTCTTATGATTTCTATGATTTATTCATGATTTGATGAGGTGTGTTAAAGTGCCTATGTTTTATGGGTAAATTATGATTTCATTCTTATGTATATATGAACTCATGTTTCCTTTCCATATTTTTTAATAACCCTTACTTAGATTTTAATGCTCATCCCAAGTTTTTTTGAAATTTTTTTCACACGTTAAGGGAATGGTACATGATGTGATGATAGTGTCAAGGATGTTTCAAGAGAGAATCCATGTTTTATTTTAAATATGTTTTCGTTGATGGGAAGAATGAATACTGTCTTTTATGTAACCACTTTGTTTAAATGTGGATTGTAATGCAAGTTTCATGATCTAATTCTCTAAAACTCTAAACCTGAAAAGATCCTCAATGTGTAATCTTGTAATATCTCAAGATTAAGTATGGTTTAAGGCTGGGGCCTTATATAAAATCATGAGTTTTTTATAGGCAGATCACTTTATTTCGTCATTGTAAGAATACCATAGATAATACAACTGAACAATGAGATTGTAAAATAACATTCTTAGCACTTAAGTAACCGTGATTCATAAGACTCATGGAGGAATTACATAAAATGACACAAAAAAATTTCTTATTAAGATTTAATTTATTATATTACATTGAGAAATGAATATATATATACCGCATGAAAGAGTGCAGGTGCAATACATACCGTATGTCTCAAAGAATAAAAATTACAACAAAAACCCATTACTACTTTTTTAAATTTTTTGTTGCAATACACATGAAATATTAATATAAATTGAAAAATTAATTATCATTATTAATTTATTTTAACATTATTTCATGGAATATGGATTTATATACACAACATAAAATAAATGAGTGATGAATATGACATTAGTCACATAGTGATAACTTTAAGACAAGAAATCCCCCCACCTTAGGTCTTGACATTCACAATTCACATAAAACCCTCCTATTAATATTGATATGTTTACTATAAATCTATTAAAGAACCATATTCATATATAATACATCATATATTATCATAATATGAACTTTTATTACACTGTTATTATTAATTTCATGTTAGCCTTACGTCCTGGGATAAACTACTTTGTTTTTATATATGTTTTAATTTAGTTTTTTAGTACTCATACATTGATCATGATATAATCATCTAAAAATTTTACCCATGATATAAACATAAAATATAATCATTATTAATTTATTTATATTAATATATATACCTTTTTATATATACTGAAATTCATTGTTCATGGAGACAATAGTACATATATACTCATGAACTCTATTTTCATTTTATGTCATATTGAAAGATAGAAAAATAAATTATATATATATAAATATTTTATAACAATAGTATAGTTATTTTTTCATTTATATCTCATAATTTTATTATACATAAAAATAATACATTAAATGTAAAACATGAACATATCATATCATTTCGCGATGCGGTAGTCTGTTATCCACATAAGGGATGTGGTCATAATTTTCAAAAATGGAAAGCATGAATTTTTTAGTGATTTAAAAATTATATATGCATAATAATATAACATAAATCATAAATATAATATATATTTACTATTTATATCATTATTCCCAACCTTGAATGCTGGTAATGGAAAAAATAATTACATCATTTCACAAAGTGTTAGTTCACCCTAGACATGAATGATTATTTCAAAACCCATTTCGTAGAAGTCTATGTTGTTAATGTTAACTAACATTACATAATGAAATTTTATTATATTTAAGATAAAAATGGTATTATATAATCATTTTATACTAAATCTTAAGGCGAGGAGGCAGAATAAAAATAGAGATGCCCGTTGAAGAACATTATGTCTTCCTCATATATTCTATTTAGGAATTATATAAATCCTTTTTAGGATATATTTTAAAAGAAAATAAGGATTATATAATATGGGTATAGATGTATTCAAGTTACTTTTTCATAAAATGAATGATACAAATAGCGTGATCAATTTTTGATGTGTGGATAGTGAGTTACTTTTTATAGTTGTGTAGTGACATTCTTGTAAATAACCAAATTCTTTAGTATTAAGAGGTCTCTATTACTTAATGTGGATCCAAATATGATAATTTATGGTTTTATGGATTATATGGAATGTATCAATCTCTAAATCACAATTAATAAAATGTTTTCAATATTTACTTCATTATCTTCTATATACCTTTAATTTTACTATTTTGGTTTTTTTTACAGTGATGTCTAATGATATATCATAGAAAATTTATCCCTTAAAACTAAATTAATATGTGAATTATTAGATAAATTTTACACATTTATTCAAACTATTATTTCAATTTTATAAATATTAAATTCTATGTGTGTTGGAATTTAATTTTAACACATGCTTATGTAACGCGAAAAAGCTCTACTTAAAACGTAACTATGATAATAGATTTTTTATTATTCAGGGGTCAATGTGTTCATTATAGAAAGATAATTATCCCATGAATGGACCATATTTGATATTTTTCATCAATTAAATTTAACTTTTAATATATTAGATTTTTATTCATTAAAAATAAATCAATAAAAAATCAATTAATATAAAAATACATTAATATATATTTTTAAATTATATATTTAATCTGAATTTAAAAAATATAAATAAAATCGTGTAATTAGAATCTTTAATGTGAAAACTTTTATAATATGGTATATTCAGATAAAAAATTAATGTAAGACAATATTTCATTCATGCACTTCAGTTTAAATATTTTTTGTGTCATTTATTTTCGTTATATAATATATATATAAATATTACAGTAACATTTCAATAGATTTTAATGTAACTATTTAATTTCAAAAAATTAAACATAAATTATTATGACTATCGAAAATCATATATATTTTAAAATAATATATATAACTTATCATTTTTGGTTTTCCATTATCCCTATGCTTTTTATATATTTAACGTAAGAAGAGTATATTTTTGTCTTTTGTTTTCCATGATTATTATATTTATCATATTCAAATAAATGTTAAAAATAATTAAAATTATTAAATGATTTTGTTTGAAGATGTATAAATATACACTTTACATAAAATTAATATAATAGTTTAGGTCATTTTGATTCTCATCATTCCAGTTTAACCCTTGGTAAACCCATTATTTGTACAATAGTTTTTTTATAATTTTTACTCTATTCACTATTATTTTTTCCAAAAAATTATCTTTACATAATTATAAAATATAAATAATTATTATTTAAAACATGGAATCCATTTATCCAAGTTCAATTGACATAATTATAATGAATTAATAATTAATTTATACCACAAATGTTATGAGTATGCGGTGTTAAATAGAAATATAATCAAAGATTTATAATGTATAAATATCCAATTTCAATATAAAATTTTTACCAATGACCACAATTAAATAAATTTCCGAATAATAGAACTAATTTTTTTAAAAATAAATTTAACATATAACATGACCATATAAATAAAACAAATTAATTTGAATATTTGAATTAAAATTTATAATTTTTAACTATAGAAAAAAATAAAAATTACCAAAATATCATAAAAATTCACCTGAATATAATTTTGAAATTCATAATTCCAAAATGAATATTATTTTATCAAATTAATTTTATAAATTTATAAATAATTAATTTTATAATTGTTCATATAAATAAATAACAAGAATTGTTTTTGAGAAATTATTCTTTTTGAAACAAATAATGTCTTTATAGAAAATTAAGTATGATACACTAAATATATATTATTTATATTAAAAGTATGTACATATTATTTAAAAAGAAGTTATTTCTATTTATATCACTATAAATAATTTATAGTTTTTACCAATATGAATAAATAACTAAATAAAAAATATGGCATGGTTTTGTTAAAACTCAACCCATTATGTGACATAATATTAGCCATAGTTGTGTGTAGAATTAAATAAATATGGTATTGCACATAATAGAAGCTGAAATAGTGTTATGTATATCATAAAAACAGCTTGTTGTTTTATGTAATGCAGACCATCAAAGAAACTTATTTTATTAGAAAAAAATAATTCCAAATGAATAGGCGAGTTATAGTAAATTGATAGATACTTAATATAATGATTCAATAATTTTACTTCCTAGTAATCCAATTCAATGAAACAAAAGATCAAATAAATCAGTAATAAGAAGAAATGAATTCAAGATTTAGGTTGTGGTGGAAGTTCACTGGACCAATTCATTTAACTCTCATCTTCCAGAATTATTTCACAGAGTTATATAATTTAAATAATAATAAAAAATAAAAACATGAATCCTCCCCAATGGTGATTCCTCAGGATAGATAATTTACATTATAATGTGAATAGCGATAATAGTGGAATGAATAAAGGGATTGAGATAAAGGATTTTGTGTTGGATAGGAATGTGTCATGGAAGAAGTTAGGTACACATGAATTGAATAATAAATTAATATGTTTCTTAGGAAAATAAAACAAAAAGAAATGAAAAATAATGTAACCATAAAGAAATAGATCAATTTTAACACAAAATAGTAGTGGATCCTTAGGAACATACGTATCATCATCTAACATTACCATATATTAATAGGCTTCAACAGGTACATTAGGATCCATCAATGGCATAATATAAAAATAAAAGGTCATACTAGGGGTCATGGGGTCTTAAATTTGGGTTTCTATATTTATTTCGTTGGATCATGTAGTTATTAGGTCTCCATGCATCTCTCAAATTATTTAAGTGGTATTCAATAAATCTAATGTGTGGGATTGAACATCATTTTAAAAAATATTTAACATTGTGAATAGTGGATTCAAAACATGTAATGTAGAGGGATTACAATTTTATGGATTGTTTTCACAATGTCCAATTTATTATGTTTCAAATTATGAATTACATACATGTTTTGTAAAGTTTAATTTATTCTAGTTTTGATATGAATCAGTTTAATTCACTATAGTTCTCATTTATAACAAGGGATTTCACTTCTCCCATAACCATGGGACATCATATACATCATTATATCATCAATTGTTTTTTTAAAATATGGTTTAATTCTGTATCATTGCCAGTAAAATCACTAATTATATGAAATCAAATCAAACTCTTTTTGAGGATTTTATTATTTATCAAAAACAAATGTTTTCAATTTTATGAAAATAATTTAATGATTTATGAAAATTCGATAAATATGGATTAAAATTAAAATAGAATGATATTAGTCAAAAATATATTGGTGATACTGTTTTCTATAAAGGCACATTTATTATTTCCTGTTCATTTAACTCAACGTGAAAATACTTTTATATCATAATTGGATATCTACACTCTACCTTGTGGGGGTATTTTATTACCAAGGAAACCAATTTGGAACAAAAATACATTCACATAAATTATTTGGAGTTAGGAATGAATAATAGATTCATTTATTGGTGGAAATTCACTAGACTAATTTATCCCACTCTCATCCACCCAAAAAACCATGTATTAAGGAACATAATGTAAAATAATAATGAAAACTATAAATCCTCCATTAGGTACAATCATATGGATAGTCACGTTGAATTGTGATGTGAATAATGATCAATGTGTAAATAGAGAAGAGAAATAGAGAGATGGATAATGTGGTAGGGGTTGTAAGATAATGATGGATGGAGAAAGATATATACAAATGAGTTGAAAAATAATAACTCAATATGTTATTTGTGAAAATAAGAAATATAAATGGAAAAGAATGAAATCATAATGTAGTATTATCCCTAAATCATAGAGCAACATAAGATCCTTAGGGTGTCATTGATTTTCAATGGACCTAGGCTATATTTATAATATTTAGTGGGTAAACATTGAGACATCAATGGAACCATAAATTATAAAAAAATACACCATAGGGGGTCATGTGGTCTTAAATGATGTCTTCTCCAACAATTAAAAAAAGTATGTATATTTTGGACTGGCCAGTATTTTTCATTTCGTGTAACTGATATTAGTCATATGTAATGTGGGAGACTGAACAACATAATTTTTAAATTATTTTTCATTTTGAATACTGGATTCATGGTGTGTAATGTTTGAAGCCAGTCATTTCATTTCAGTTTTTCACATTGTGTTATTATTCATGATATATATATTAAATGATTTACAAAATGATTAATTTTATTTTATTCTCTTTTCGTAAAAAATTAACTTAATTAATAATTTTGAAGATTCAAAACTAGTCATTCAGATTTCCCATCATCATATACTAACACATCCATTCTCAAATCACCAACTTTTTAATTCCAAGATATGGTGCCATGATATGTTATGGTCTATTCAATAAATCATTCAATTATACATAATATTACTCTTTTATTTTTTTATTATATATCAAAAAAATGGTTATTGGTTTATGGAAAATAATATTATTTAGAAATAAACTATTCTAATTATAGATTAATATATAGGTGGAATAAAAAGGGAAGAATGGTCTTCATCATCAGGATGAAAAAATTGGTTACTTAATTATTTTTATTTTACATAAATTAAATTTTATAATCCTTCTAAATTATAAATGGATTTATACTCTTTACCATGAGTATTCCTTCTTCAAAATTGGAAACCACTTTAGTTCCAAAAAAATTCACCTCTTTTATTGGAAGAATATTTGAATTTGAGATTCAAATATTGGTAGAAATTCACTACAATAGTTCATGTCACTCCCACATTATAGAATTAAATAAATGAATGAAATATAATTAATAACTCTATGAATCCTCTTCCTTGGACAAGACTTATGTTAGCCGATTTCCATCACAATGTGAATAGAGATCACAGTGGATTGTGACAAGAGGGAGAGTTAGAATGAATTTCGGGTGGGAAGATAAATACGGATTGAAGAATTTGGAAACACTACAATTTTAAAAAGAATGATTGAATTACATAGGAATCGAAAAAATATGAAACGGAAAACAAATAAAACAACAATATGCAACATCCATACAACACATCACAACATAACATCCTCTTGAATGGATTTATTTTCCTATGACATGGCCTTGAAATTATAGGTTATATTACTTGATAAGGGTGACATCAATGTTATCATTATGGAGTCAAAATTTTATTATATTAGGTATCAAGGTATTTAAGGTGTCCTATACATAAATTTTTTCATATTGAGATATTTTGGGTCGTTGCATTAGTTTCATGTAATTTAAGATATATTCATGATGCGAAATGTACCATGTTGTTAACTGATTTATAGTATTTATCACATTATGAATAGTGTATTAAGAACATGTAATGTATGTGTCTGATCTTTCCTTTTAAGATTTTCATGCTATTCAAATATTTATGTTACACATTGTGATTCACTTACAAAACAATAAAGTTGATTTCGCAATGAATTCCTATTAAATTAGCATAGTTTTTCATTTACGAGGTTTTGAAATGGTTGTTTATGTTCCTTTTCATCATGGTCCATCAAATAAAACATTATGAAATCAAATTTTATCATATAAAATATAGTTTCAAACCATTGTATCATCAATTAGAACATTAATACTATTCATCCTAATATATATATTTTTTCAGTTTCTAGTATTTAATGAAAAAAATTATTTTTTGGTTTTCAAAAAATATTTCAAAATAGAAATAAACTCATCTAAATTATTATAAAATTCTCATATAATGGAATTAGGGAATAATTGACTTCATCCTAGGGCTATCCATTTGTTGTCTTTCATTATTTATTGTTTCATTAAAATAAAATAAAAAATCTATTTACATATTAAATGGATTTAAACTCTCTTTATTGAGTGGGTGTTTTGAAACTATAAAACTACTTTGTATTTACAATATTTCACTTCACATGATGGAATAGATGAACGAATTCGAGATTAATGAAATTGTTGATGTTCAACATATATTTTAATGAATTTGAATAATAATAATTATGATATCTGTGAATAAAACCCAAAGTAATAGTCTCTAGATATTAACCTTTCACATTGAAGTGAATAGAGATCATGGTAGAATGAGAGAATAAATACAAAATGTAGTTAAGGTGGGAAGATAATGAGTTATATAAGAGTATAGAAACACAAAAATTTAAAAAAAATGAATTCAAAAAATGATAATCGAAACAAAAAAGAAATGGAATAGGTGGAAATCCAAATGTTAAATCACCACTATAGTGCTTTTAAGTAGTGGATCATTTGGAACTGATTTATTATCCTTTAATATGGCCTTCTAATTTAAGGATTCAGTTGTTTCATGGGACTCTATAAATTGAATCATAAATGGGTCAAAACCCTCTTGGGGGTCACAGGGTCATAAATGGAATCTTATTCATTATGTTTGTTCGATCATGCTATTTTCGGATTTGTACCCATGTTTCGGGTTGTGTTAGTGAGATTGTTGATGTGTAATATTTGTTAATTGTGTTATGATTCATATAATTTCTCAGGTCGTGAATAGTTCATTCATGATGTTTATTTGTGGATGGGAAAACATTACATTTATTCTTTTCATGTAGAGTAACACTATATGTTTCATATATGCAATGTCTTACATAATGTGTAATGATGATTTATGGAAGGTTTCACTCTAAATCAGTCTAGTTATTCAATTTCATGCTTCAAAATTGGTTCTTCACTCATCCCTTCATCACAATCAATTCAATACATCATCAAATAATCATATCATAGCTTTGAAAATCTAGATTCATAATTCAACATAATCTATTCAATCACTATTTATTTTAATCCTAATATAACTCACTATGATGTTATTATTATTTATTATTATAAAAGTATTTTGGTTTTAAAAAAAATTAACATAATACATAACTAAACTATCTTTAATTCTTGTGAAAATGGAGATAGTATTAAATTACAACAAAAAGGACTTTTTCATATGGTTGAATACATATTTTTTTACCATTTTATTTCGTTTTTAATCAATTTTGTAATAATTTTACATCATAAATGGATTGGTACTCATTACCTTGTTGGGATATTTTCCCATCATAGGAACCCACAACAGTTAAATAGATATAATAC
The DNA here is from genome assembly GCA_963277665.1 of Viscum album. Taxonomy (NCBI): domain Eukaryota; kingdom Viridiplantae; phylum Streptophyta; class Magnoliopsida; order Santalales; family Viscaceae; genus Viscum; species Viscum album. The sequence goes on along the minus strand of OY728119.1, from coordinate 699,291,758 downwards.
TCCCTCTGTAGGAATGAGGAATGGATTTGGGATTTATTCCTTATTAGAAACTCATCATAGTCATTCATTACACACATATAAAACACAAAAATAATCATAAAAATGATGAATTTAGTGCAAAATAATTAGGAACACCATAAATACTACCCTAGTTTCCATTATGATGTTAATAGACATCATTATGTAAAAAGAGGAGTGATAGAGAATGTGGTTAGTGTGGCAAGATAAAAATGGACAGAAGAAGTTGGATAAGATTAATAGAAAATCATATTGATATGGTAAATTGAAATATAAAATAAACTAATAATACTAAAATAGACATTATCTGTATAACACAGTGTAGTGTTACAAAATCTGGAAATGATTGAATATTTTCTAACATGGACATATATTTAAGGGATTCAGTTTGATCGTGAGTTTCCACCAATGTAATTAGATATGATTCAATAATTCATCCCTCGAGTGATGGGCTATTAAATGTAGATATATATAGTAATTGTTTTAGATCATTCCATTTTAGGTCTTCCCAGATTTTTTATTTTGTATAAGTGATATTCATAACATGTAATTTGTGGGGACTGACCACTTGATTTCAAAAATATTTCATTTCATAAATAGTGGATTCATTTCATGTATTGTGTAGGGATCAACATTGCAGGAATTTCTTTTATACTATCTATTTCATCATGTTTCACATCTTAAAGGGGTAGTTTGACAAGTAATATTTATTTCCAACCATTTTTTGTTGGAATCATTTGTATTCTTCATTTTCCAACTTCATTCATGGTCTATCAGTTTTCCCTTCGTTATATGACATGAATGCCACAACAAATCATCATGATTTATCCTCTAAAATCTATTTTCACACCACTCTATAGTCAATTACAACACAATTTCTATTAAACATAATTTTACTCATTTTTTTCATCAGAATTTTTTTTAAATAATGTAATTCATATTTATAGAGATGATTCAATTTAGAAAAAAAACTATCATTAAAATGGATGGAAATGTAGACCAAATGAAATAATGGAGGAAAGTTCATGGTCCTGGGGTGGATCCATATGTTCTATCGTTATTTAATGTTTTTTTAAATTTAATTTTACAATATTTTTATATCATAAGTGGAATACTAATCTCTAAATTGAGTGTATATTTTTACTAACTAGAAATTGTGTGCTTTTCAAAAACAAATCCCCTATCTTGTTAGGTAGCATGAATTAATTTTAGAATTGTTTCATGGTGTACGTTTCTCTTACTAGTTCATTGAACTCTCATCAACTATAGAAAGAATCACATAAATAAATAATTTATTAAAAAATAATTAAGAACTCTATAATCAACACTTAAGACTAAGAAATGGGTTAGTCATATGCCATTGCAATGTCAATATAGCTCCTATTGGAAATAGAGAAGGGATAAAGATATTGTGGGTTGGTTCGTATGAGAAATAGTGATAGAAGTATATGGGAACATTTGAATTTATAAATAAATTACTATGTTAACTGGGAATAAAAAAATAGAAAATTTAAATGAATGATATTATATTCGAATAGAATCCCTATAGTATAGTGTAGTGGAAGATCCTTAAGAACTATTTGGATCTACTCTAACTTGGAATCATAATTATAAACTTCAATTAAGGCATTGGGTTCCATAAATTGAATCATAAATGAGCCAAAAAGGCCTCTCAAAGAGGTTCTAGGGTATTAAATATAGCTATACCAGTTAATTGTGAATGATTAGTCTATTTTTGACTCTATATATCGGTTCCACATAGGGTATCATATATTAATGAAATATATTGGATGGGAATTACCACTTAATTTCCAAATTATTTCACAGCATTAATAGTGGATTCTTGTTATGTAATTTGAGGGGTTTGGGTATTCATGTATTATTTTTATGTTGTGAAACTCTTCATGTTAAATGTCATGAATGATTTAAATGATGTGTAAAGTTTATTTATAGCTATTTTCACTCCTAATTATCATATTAATTCATTTTAATACTTCATACATGGTTTTTCATGATTCCTTTCATTGCAGACAGTCTAATACATCTTCGAATCATCATATTTTAGATTCTAATATCTATTTTTGTGATGTTATATAGTCAATTAATTAACTAAATCTATTCCACCTAATCTAAATATTTTGTTTATATTTATTGAAAAAATTTATTTTAATTTATGAAAATAATGAAATTTAAAAATAAAGTAATCTAAATGAGGAAAAAATATAGACATAATGAAACCTGGGAAGAATGGTTTTTCCCTAGTGCATGAACAGATTATAGTGAATTGAATGATTATATATATAGATGTCCTTGAATTAATTATCTTGCATTGGTACATGGGGTTCTATTAATTGAATCGTAATTGATATAGAAAAGTCATCGCGCGGTGTGTTGAGGTTTAAATGTTGTATTATCGATTACAATCATTGGATTGTGAAATTTTTTCTTCTTTCACTACTTTGATAACAAGTAATTGATGTTTAGGATGAATAATATAGGGGGATGTCCCCCTAAATTAAATAATATTTCATATCATTAACAGTTGATTAATAGTGTGTTATTGCTGGGATAAACATTTGATGGATTGTTTTGAAGATATGTAATTATTCATGATAATTTTATTGAATAAAAACAAGATCATTTACATCCAATTTCACTCATAGTTAGTCATTTTATTCATTTTCATTCTTTGGACATGGTTATTCTCATGTCCCTTAATCACAAGGAATCTTATACATCCTCTAAACATCATCTTTTACCCTCTAAAATACTATTTTGTGTCTTACTTTTTTCGACTAAACCAAATATTATATTCCACACAATATAACTAATTTTTTTTTACTTAATGACATCAATAGTTCTTTATCTAATAAAATTGTACAATGATGAAATAAATTTGTTAAATTCGTATCAAAATAGTGATCAATTGTAATGGAGAATGAATTTTATTTGAAAATGGGTAACATAATTAGTTCATTCATATATTATAAAAATAGACATTTTAAAATCCTTTTACATCATAATTTTATCTCTACTCTCTATCGTGAATGGGTAATTTCTTGCTCGAACACCAATTTAGTGCATCAAAATTTCACACCCCCACCCCTCTATAGGATATAGGAATGAATTTCATCTTCATATCACGGTGTAAATTCACCACATCCATGTATTCTATGCTCATCCACCAAAAAATGAATCACATCAATATATAATTTAAAATAATATGAATTAAGAAAACTATGAATCCTCACCCAAGGCCACACCTCAGAATAGTACCTTTTCATTATGATGTGAATAGAGATCAAAATTGAAATTAGGAGGACTGATATATTTTGGTTAAGGATTGAAGATAATTTAGTAGGGAATAAAATGGAAAAACATGAATAAAAACATATATTTAAATTTTAGAAGTGAAAATAAAATAAAAAATAAAAATAAAAGAAAGATTTACTAAAGAAGAAACAACCTTTCATTGCATTTCTAAAGTGAATCCTTAGTGAGATATTGATTCTCCGCTTACATGGCATTGTATTTATGGGATTCAACTGATTTTTGAAGTACAAACAACAGTACAATAAAAGTGTCAAAAAGATATCATATAGAACATGAGGTACTAAATGTGATATTATCCTTTAATTAAATTGGATTAGTCTGTCTTTGGGTCTGTCTGGAATGTTAATATCCTTTATGTGATATTTAAGATATATAATGTGTTGGACTAGAACCTTGATTTCCATAATATTTCCCATCATGAATAGTGAACTCACATCACGTAATGTATGCGGCCAAACATATCACCATTTTTTTTCATGTAGTGTATTTATTCCTGTTCCCATTAGTTAATGACGTATGAATTGTGTAAAGATTATTTCTTTCAAATTTTTCTCTAAATAATCTACATTCTTCCATTTCGACAAATGAATTTTGTTTTTCACTTTCCCCATTATCACAATCCATTTTATACTTCATCAACTAATTAACATTTTTTTCAAAATATGATATTGTACTATGGAATTGTTAATTAAGTCACTAGTTATATTCCATACACTATAATTTATTTTATTATTGACTAAAAATACAGGTCTTTAGTTTTAGTAAAATAAATAAATGATCAAAATAAACAATAATTAATGAATTTAAAATTAATGATAGATCCTAATTAGGAGAGATTATTTATGGTTAATGGGTTAATTAAAAGGTTTTATTCATTATTTTTTTGTTGGAATAAATTCAATTTCATTGTATTTTTATATCATAAATAGACCACTAATCCCAACCTTTAGTGGGTGATTTTTTACATCCATATAAACCACATCAGTGCAATAAAATATTTCCCCTCTTAGTTGTTTATTGTAATGAATATGAGATCAATGTCATCAACGATATTTCACGCCCTTGAACAATTCACTCTCAACAACTAGAAAAAGAGTCATAAAATTAAATAATTTAATGAACATTAATTGAGAACAGTGTCAATCCTTATATAGGAAAAAACATTGAGTTAGTCACATTCACCAGTAAACTGAATAATGGTCACTATGGAAAGTTAGAATAGTGGGAGAATGTTTTTATAGTTAGAAGACACTAAGTGATTGATGAATTCTGAACTAGATGAATTTTTTTTAAATAATCTACATGTTACATGGAGAAATAAAAAATTTTGAAAAGAATGAACTCCTAAATCAGCAACACCCATAGAATATGTTATAATTATAAATTATCACAAACATATATTCAACCTATTTCTTGGCCTTGTATTTATATAATGTTTCAATATGTTTATTTATAGTTTATACACACATTGATCTCATTTTATTAATTTCCCACATCAATTATCTGATATATGTAAGGGAATTTCATTTAAAAATCCCATTTTATAATTCTATTTTACAAAATTAAAATGAAAAGTTATTATGAAATTGTCCATGATTTATATTTATTTTTTGGTTATTATGCATTTTTTATGATGAGTTGCGGTACCTGTATCTCCCTCAAATTCATTGTTTATTTGAATGTAAGAGGTCAGATGTATAGTTACGCCATGTTTAACTATGATGGTCACACCTTAAGGTATACATGAGGGCTACATTGTATTGTATCTGTGAGGGATAAAAATTAATAGGCAGCTGCAAGGGATATAATATATGTAAGTAATTCCCCATGATACCTTTATGGTTTTATATATGTTCTCTAATGTTTCATGGAAATATCATGTTTCTCAATGTATGTATATAATTTTATGAATTGTGTCCTTATGAAAATGATTTCGTATGTTCATAAGAAATCCTCGACTAATTGTTTCGTTCCTAATTTTTATATCAATTACTATGATTTTTATACTCAAACAAATTTTTAAAAGTTTTTCACTGGTTATTAGGTTATCGAATGGGATAAAGGTGGTGTTGTTATATGTTATTAATATTTGTAAATGAAATCCTGTTTTTGTTTTGTGTTAAAAATTTTATTTTTTGGATGAAATGGATAATGTTTTAATGATATGTACATTTTACCCTTATGGAGGAATATATTTGATTTATCAACTTGCATTCAAAAACTATAAACTGAAAAGACCCTTGGAAGTGTAATGATGTAAAATCTAGTTTAAATAGCTATATTATGAAATGTTCAAGGATAGTTCCTTATAATTTGTAAGAAAGCATAGTTTAGATAACATTAGGAGTTAATATATTATAACATAATATCATAAATGATTTTTAACTTAATATTATATTGAAATTATAAGGCATTTAATGATTACCATGTTTCTTCATCTATGTTATGATTTATCAAATATTTTTTTAATATATGAAATTGGGAATCTGATGTTGTAAGGAACTGAGAGGTTGATATATTTCAGAATATACAACAATTAATGGTGGGAATTTTAACCATGATGTTTGTGATAGTAATTGATCAAGCGAAGTAGGAAATATATGGTTGTGGCATCCATGTAAGAGAACAACCAGAGCTACGAAAATCAAACACGAAGATCATTGAACATTTTAGGAGGAAACACCCTCTTTAATTTGTGGATCTTCTGACCTAGTAGTAGATGATTAATGGATAAGAGAAAATGAAAAGATATTCAATTTTATCTGATTTTTAGAAAATATAAACTTTAGTCCTTCCATTTATCATTTTTAAGTTGAAGTTGACCAATCCTGGAAAATGGTCATGAATATCGGGGATAGAGAATAAATTTATGCCTTATAGTGGGTTGAATTTAAACATCCCTTCTATGTATAAAATATTCCTCTTGTTTTTCTAGTTTGGATGGAGAATCAATTCCATGAATTTAGGAAATGTAGTAATATTCAATGGTAGTGTACGAAGAAAACATCACCTGACGTTCAAAGTATACTCCAAATCATATATGGGATATTGATAGTAAAATCAAACAAATTTTACTCAGGATTGAAGTTATGATATCAAAGGGAATTAGAATCCCGAGAAATCAAAATTTATGGAAAACTTGTCTAATTTAATGGGATGGTAGAAAAGAATTTTTATGATTGTCACATGTACATTGAAAACCCAACATAGGATGAGCTACAGTTGTCATGCGATGGGTATTAATGAATCAATGAAATGTGATGGTCAGAATTTCTAGTTTCCATTTTGTGATTAGTGTGGTAAAAATCACCCTGAAGAATGTATTACCTAAACCGGGAAGTGTTTTGGATGTGGTATAATTAGACATATGACCCCATATTGTAATTAAAATTATCTTAATTTTATTTATGATAAGAAAACTATAAAGTATTTCAAATGTGGTGAAATGGGTCATTATAAAAATGCCTGCCCAAAAAATCATCCTAGTTATGTGATGCATCCAGACTATAAGAAGAAAGGTCTAGTGAGATCCTTTCTGACTATGTCAGAATATGTTGGGCCATACAATGAAGTGGTATCAGGTACATTGTTAATTTACTCATAATTTTCAAAATTCATGTTTTATATGGGATCTACACATTCCTCTATTTCTGAGAAACGTTATTGGAAATTTGAGATATCACCTCAATATATGAGACTGCAAATTATTGTTAAAACATGAGGGGTAAATGTTACACCAAAAGGTAAATTTAGTAATCTAATTATATTTTTCATTGAAAATACATTACCTAAAAACATTGGTTTTTTGACTTTAATAGAGTCTTATGCCCTTCAAGTATGGATTAGAATTAGGATATCATGTTAAGATTGATTATAGATACTATGAAGTTGTTTTTTTAGAATGAATTTTAGTTTTTATAAAAGCATGAACACATAAAATTGATAACCTATCATGAATTTTAAACAATATTGAATGGTGGAATTAAAATAGAAATTCTCAATATTGTTTAAAACAAGGAAACTATTCATATTAATGATGTTCCTATGGTAAATGAGTTCTTTGATGTTTATTCTGATGTGTTACATATTGTGCTATGTGATCGGAAAGATAAATTCACAATTGAATTAGTTTCTAATTCTATGAAAATTTTAAATTACTATTATCAAATAGATAAATTGTATCTTCATTAATTCAAAAATAAAATACAGGAGTTTCTTGATTAAGGCTTCACTCATCCTAGCACTTCACCATGGGGAGAACCTGATTTATTTCCTAAAAATAATGATGGTTCCATGAGACTTTACATTAATTATAAATCACTGAATAACATTATTTTTATGAATAATTACTCTTTTCCTCATATAGGTGAATTGTTTGAACTTCTCATGGGAGCTCATTATTTTTTCAAGATTGAAATAATATTTGGGTACTATTAATTGAATTTGAAAGAAGTTGACATTATAAAAATATATTTTTGAAATTGAAATTATCCTTATGAATTTATTTATATTCTAGGTGGTTTATATAATGCACCTAATTTTTTCATGGATCTGACGAATAAAATATTTCAGGAGTTCTTGGATAAGTTTGTAGTTATATTAAATGATTACAATTTTTTATATATTATGGGTAAAGAGGAGCATGAAAAACATCAAATGGTTTTTTTTAAAAACCATGAAAGAAAAGAAAATGTAAAAGAATTCTGAAAGTTTGAATTTTTGTTGAGAAAAATTCCATTCCTTTGTCACATTGTATATAATGATGGAATAACTTTTGATCCTTCTAAAATAAATGTTATTGAAGAATGAACAATGCCCAAAAAGATAATAGATATTCATAGTTCTCTTAGTTTGAAAGGCTATTACTAGAGCATTGTTGAAAACATTGTATCGTTATCTAGTCTAAATACTATGTTAACTAAAAAAGAATTAATGTTAATCTAAAAAAACAATTTCATGATTTTTTTTCAGGAATTGAAAACAAGATTGGTGTGTTCACAAGTTCTGGCCCTACCTTCTAGAAATAGAGAGTTTGTAGTCTATAGGTATGCTTTATTAAAGTGACTTGGTTGGGTTCTTCATAAGAAGGATCAGGTAATTTAATATGATTTAAGGTAACAAAAAACACATTTTTAAAATTAACCCTTACATGATTTGGAATTATTATCTATGGTTTTTTAATTAATGATTTGGAGGAATCATTTATTCAGATACATATGTGAAATATATACTGACAAAAAATGAATAATGTATATATTAAATCTAAAATAATTAAACATGTGGTAGATATAATGGATTTAATTTATCAACTACTATGATTTCAGTATCAATTAACATATAGGAAAATCCAACAATGTGGATGATTCCTTGAATCAATGAGGTCATTCATCATTATCTATTATACAGGTAAAATAAGACACTTTGAATAATGATTTGATACATTTTGGCTTGGATGTTGTTGGTGTAAGAAATTCCTCTTTATTGTTTCAAGATTCAGTATAGTAATCATTGTATGATATAATACGTGAGGCATAAAAAGAAGACATGGAGTTACAAAAAAAGGTATAATGGGTTAAAATGGGTTAGTTTCCAGAATTTAACATTAATAAATATTGTTCTATATGATTATTGTTGGATCTTAATATACATGTATATGTATATGAGATGGAAAAATACAACGGGGAGAATTTTATGTATAAAAACATTTTATTTTAATACATAAGAAAGAACATAGTTTAATAGGTCTTAAACTAATAATCTTCACATCCAATAAAATTGACAATACAGGTCTTAGATCCTATAGAGTAATACATTGTAATAAATATTGTAATGAAAAAAAATATTATTCAAATTGAATACAATGATTAGAGTAATACCAATGTAAATAATTCTACCATACAACCTCTAGAATAAATTAATACAATGTGTAATGAATGAATTATAATTGAATCAATTATAATAAAAAAGAAAATAGAAACAATAAAATTCTAGCATTATTATAAATTAGTGAGGAATGTAAAGGTATTACAATTAATTTCTCTAAAAGAGTTTTATATCCATTCACATAGGATAAATGGTATGTATTACCACCACCTTTGTAAGCCCTTTATAAGATTATCAGCAAGACTGCCTTCCTATCCCCAAAATATATCCATGAAAAAGGTATTCAACACCTCTACCTTTAAAACTATTGAATTCCCTTAATACGATGATTGATAGCACACCTTCATATCCCTGGAATCCCTCAATCTTTATAACAATAATCAGACACACAATGTAAAACTATGCACTAATATAAATACAAGAACATGGAAAATGTTGTTCACTTCTAGTATATTCAAGGATTTCACATGAAGAAAGAGCAGAGTCACACTACCTCTCTCTAGAACATGATAGAAGACAAAGTTATATATTCTAGTTCTACTGAACTCTAATTTATATGCCTCTGGTTCCAATGGTCATATTTTCTCCAATAGTTATATTTCTCTAAAAAACTCAGAGGGACATGGACATATTACATTGCAATTGTAAAAACATACATAATACATGACATCATTTTGAATGGTAAATAGCCAACTCAAAGTCATAGTTTTGGTATGATAATATTATATAAAAAACATAATACAATAATTATGAAAAACATATAATCAGTATTGATTTAATACAAGAGTAGAATGCATTACAAGAGTATGATTAATAATATAATCATAATGCTTGTCATGATTATAACGCATATAGTGGTCACAATAAAAAACATTTTTATGTTTCTTAACATGAATAAGATTCATATTGGTTAAAATTTATATTTTGGTTATAATGCATGATATATAATCAAGTAATGATGTAAGATTACAATTTGATACTTAACATGGTTATGATTTTGGATTACGATCCAATTCAGAACCTGGTTATGATACAAATGATTATGTTGCATGCTGTTATGATGCATAACCTAGTTACAATATGGGTGATCATGATGCATGTTGTTATGATACATTACCTAGTTATGATATAGGTGATTACGATGCAAGTTATTATGATTCATAACTAGGTTATGATAAATTGGATGATGATACATGTGGTTACAATGCATAAACTAGTTACGATATAAGTGATTATGATGCATGTGGTTAAGATTCATAACCTGGTTATGATATTGGTTTTTATTATTCTTATGGTTATGTTGCATAACTTGGTTACAATACAGGTGATTACGATGTGTGTGGTTATAATGCATAACCTGGTTATGTTAAAGGTGATTACAATGCATGTGGGTATGATGGAAAACAACCATATAAGACAAGAAAACCACATATATGATTTTGATATTAACATCACTCATGATTATGGTAAATGTTATTACGATTCAAAAATAATATCTCTTGTTAGGTTGTAAAACAAAATAAATGATTATGAGAATGTGATTATGATTTCTTTGATTTGTGATTTCCAAAACAAATGACTTATGGGGATGTCGAAACACCTTTTGAATCAACAATTTGGAAAGATATTATGTGATCCTTTTGACTCTCATCTGATTAAAGAATTATTAAGTGATGCTCCTACTACTGCATTTTTAGTTCATCTTGGTTTCACAATGATGTACTGAGACATTCAAGAGTATTAATTGTGGGATTGAATGAATAGAGATATTTTACATTTTAACGTGAAATGTATAACATGTCAAGAGGTTAAAGAGGAGCAGTAGTTACTGAAGGGGAGGATTCATCCTTTACCAATTAATGAGTGGAAATTTGAAAATATCTCTAAGGACTTCATTGTGGGACTACCAAGGACTTATCAAGGCATCAATGCAATTTTTTTTGTTGTCGGTTGACCAACTAAATATGCATATTTACTTCCTATTTAGGATACTATGTACCTGGACCAGCTTTCTTGACAGTAACTGAAATTTATTGTGAGGTTAAATGGAGTTCCTCTTTCCATTGAATCAAACTGTGAACCCATGTTCACTTCTGATTTTTGGAAGGCCTTCAGAAGTCATTTGGAACAGAGTTAATTTTTAGTATAGGTTTCCATCCTCATTTAGATGGGCTATAAAAATTGAAATATTTGAATTTGGAGGATATTCTTCGAGCTTTTTCAATGGATAAGTAGGAAATTTGGGATCATTATATATCCATACATTAATTTTATTATAATAAATTTTTTCAATCCATCATTAAATGGATCCTTTTTTAACATTATATAATATGTGGTGTCGAACTCCATCTTTTCATAAAGAATTCAGGGAAAATAAGTTAACATGTCCAAAATTAGTAGAGGAAGTGGTAGAGAAAGTAAATATTATCCAAAACACCTGATGATAGTTCCTAGAAGGTAGAAAAGATATATAGATAATAAGTGGAAATTATTTTCTTTTGTGGTAGGTGATTATGTTTTTTTTGAATCTCACCATTGAAAAGTGTAATAAGTTTTGGAATGAAAAGATTATTGAGGCCACAATTCATTAGACATTATGAAATATCAGAGATGGCTGGACTGGTTGCCTTCCAATTAGCTATTAAATTGAATTTATCTCAGTTACAAAATGTTTATCATGTGTCAAAGTTATTGAAATATGTGCTAGAGTCATATCAGTTTTTTATCCCAGATGAAGTTCAGATAGAATAAATCATATCTTATGAAGAGAAACATATTCTAATTCTCGATTGAAGAAAACAAGTTTTGAAGAATAAGGTGATTCTATAGGTAATGGTTTTGTATTGAAACCACTTGGTTGAATAAGAACCATTGGAACCTAAAAATTCCATGGTGGAATGGAACTATCACTTGTTTAATAACTATATAAAATTGTTATGATGCAAATTTACCGATGGTGGGGAGAATGTTACACCCCATGGATTTAAAAATAATTTGAAATTCATGAAACACTAAGTGTCTATATAATGAAACATTTTTTTATTTAGAGTGTAATAAGCTAACTATTAATCATAGTTTTTCCTCTTCTATGATAGCATTTCTAAAAAAAAGACATATACCGTTGTGGTTAGTATGTTATAAGTAATTTGATAAAATGAACAAGTTTTTTGGTGAATAGTAACATACCCTTATAAATAGACATATGATTTGTAATATAACAACAATTAATAGTGAATTTTATAAATATTTTATAGTCTTATTTTTATAAGATAATTAGATCTTGATTAATTTTTTAAGGTGATATAAAAATAGTTATAAATTTAAAAATTTTATTGTCATTTGAAATTTTGATTTTATTTTAAAAAAAATATCATATTTAGAAATTTATTTTGAAGAAATGGAGTTCATTTTTTAATTATACATGTATAAAAATGGTTTGGGGGAATTTTTTGGTTTTTTCTAAAATACATGATTTTTTTTTGAATTGTAAAATTCAATAATAAACTAAATAGGCTAAAAAATGAATTTCTACACCATGCATGACTCATGGATGATGATAATGGAAATTAGATAAAAAGCACACACACAAATTACTATTCTTGACACATTAATCAGGAATATTCATAGTCATTATAAAAAAATTTAATCTAATGATTAAAATAATGGAATATGCATCCTCTTTTCCACTATAAATACCACCCTCACCACCTCTTCCACTGTCCCCCTAAAGATTTGAGAATGTATAAATTATCATCAATACCCTTCCCAAGGCTCTTGACCATTTCCAACTCTTTATGGTCTTATCTAATGTCCAATACCAAAGGCCTTAATGATATTCTCAAGAAGAAGAAATCAATAGGTAAAACTTCTCTTTCATTTTATTGGGTTTTCTTTTCAATTCATTTATTTTCTTATAATCTCTTCACCTCCCCACACCCAAGATTCATGAAACCTCTAGAATTATATCAATTATTTATTTTTATCATGTTTATGAAAAAATACATCATTATTATCTATCTTCTATATCCATTATTCTAAAAATAAAAACTCTACTTGTGCTGTGTTGACAAACCGACATCGTGGATGATGTGTCCTGAATTTCAATTTCTTATTTAAAAATATTGTTGTAAAACCATTTTAATGAAAGGAAAAGTTTTTATTGTGTTTTATATAAATTATATTATGATATTTAATAAACTTATGTGTATAATATTAATGTAATATAATGAAACAAGGTTTTGATTCTCAAAGAACTGCCAAAATGATCTAAGGAATATCTCTAAAACATTATTGAATGATTCATCCTCATACCATAAATAGAAAATTATTTATTAAACCATTAAATATTATAGAAACATATTATCATCATTTCATTCAACTTCTAGAGTTTAACATCCGTTTTATAAGGAAATCATTTACGAACCGCCCACTGAAATCATGTAAAGCACACACCCAAAATAATGTAAATAAAAAATTATTATTAATAAATGGGTGAAATGTTTTTATAAAAAGTGCATATAAGGTGTTATAAAAATGATTTTTATTCTTTAAAATATTAATAACCCATTCCTAACCATTATATAATTGGTTAAAAGAATATTTATGTTAGAATATCCCAAGATAAGGGAATTCTTATCCCAATTTTCATTCTTTCAGTAAAGATTCTACCATATTCAATAATATTTATTAAGATTATAATTGTGATGAATTTTTGTTAATGTTTTGTATTATTATGTGTATTAATAGTTTATACATGTATTCCTTTAATTATATTAATTTATCACATCAATTATATGATATTTATAAGGGACATTCCATTAAAAATTCCGTATTAAATTTCTATTTTACCAAATTCAAAAGCATTTTTTTTTGAAAATATTCATGTTCAATGATTATTTTATAGTCAATAATAATTTTTAATGATTATTTATGGGACCTATATCTTCCTCAAATGCAATGGGTATATGGAATTTGGAGTTTGAACGTGTGGATACTCAAACTGTAACTATTATTGTGACACTATAAGGTATCCATGAGGGTAACATTGTAAGGTAGCTGTGAGGGATTCAAATCATAAGGTAGCCAAATGGGTTAAAATATAGCTATGTAATTCACCAAGATAAATTTACGGGTTTTTATATGTTCTTTAATTTCTTATGGAAATCTATTGTTTCAAAAAGTAATTACACATGGATATGAATTATGTCATTATGAAAATGATTTCCTGTGTTTATAAATATTAATGGCCTAATGATTTATTACCTAGTTTTTATATCCCTTACTCACATTTTTATGCTTATACCATGTTTTTAAATGTTTTTACTGGGTTATAAGTTCATGTAATAGAACGAATAAAGTTATGTTCAATGTTATGGAGATTTTGTCATGTAAATAACTTTGTTGTTTTCTGTTAAAAAATTTATTCTTTGCAATAAATGGGTTCTATTTTTATGGAAACCACTTTGTATTATTGTGGGATGATAAATATGATTTATATCCTAAATTTATAAAAATCTAAACCGAAAATATATTTGTCAATTTATAGAAGTTAAATATAGTTTAAATATCTAGATTATGTAATGTTTAAGGCTGATTCCTTATAAAGGCTCATAAAAGAATGATAAATAAATACATATATATATATATATGTAACAAATCTTATAAATCAGTATGGTTAATACATAAATCGATATACATTAAAATTAACACTACTTTTTCCTTATAAATAATTATTAATAAAAAAATTACACATTAACCAGGATATCACACATGCTATTGGTAGGCTTCAAGACTTATCATCGATCGATCATGGGTTCCAGAACAATGGCCTTTTTGAACATCATTTTTTTCACATGATATATATTATTTTATTCTCTAAAACAACACATATATAATTTCCAAAATATATAAAAATCCTTGATATAAGGATATTCATAAAATATCCTTTTAACCTACAGTTTCAATGAAATCTCAATACATAAATCCATCCTCTGATGTATAGCGTAAACTATTCATGAATAGATATCCTTATAACCCAACTAAAAGATGAAAATCTAAAACATGAGAAATAATTCAATGAAAGAAGATTAACATTCATCTCCTTTATATCACAATGTATCTCTTGGTTGACACTTTCAAAACATGGGATTACCCGCATGGTAAATTCTCTTAGAACATGTTAACAACCTGAATTACCATAAATCATTTCCAAAAAATGATTGCTTCTTTATTCTATATAATATAGGATATTTTCCACAATAAATGATGTTTTAGATATCATCCACGATAGTATGAAATACTTGTCAATAGGTCCTTAATTATTTTAATGATAATTTGTACCAACAAATATACTAATTCATATCACACATATAATTATAAAAACAACAATATCATAATATAAGAAACATATTAATGGTTATCCATCCCTAAATCATGTGTTTTACATAGACATACCTTTTCCATTATACAATTTTATATTCCATCAGAACTATTCAACAGGTTCTTGTAAATCAGTAGTGATAACAATTAACTGAAAAATACTTATATATTTCACAATTCATATACAATAATTATAGAATCAATGTAAATAAAAAGTTTATTTGTACAATTAATTTTTATGCCATTAAAAAGCCATCCTATCCTATTATGAAATACCATATGATTTTTCATTTAATCTGTAGTTTAATAATCATCATCATTAATATAACCAATAATCGTACCACCTTGATAATCTTCTGTAGAATCTTTCCTATGTGGACTTTCATTTTCATAACTACCATTTATTCTACAGATAAAACACTTCCAAATCATTGATGTCACAAATAGGCCAATACTCTAATCCATTTTAAGAAATAAACTCATTATTTTTCCACTATAGTCACTTTCTTTGGGACCTTTTTTTCCATAGTCAAAAAATATTCTTGTTCCTATAAGACGTTAAATTAGGAAATTATTTCCACATTAGGAAACCAAATCTTGTTTCCTACATAGTCTCTATTACTTGAAATCCCAGCAAAATCCTTTTTTCACTTCCATAGTGATTCCAATAGTTTGTTAAGGTACTTGTTGTAAATCATGTTCTGTGAAAACTGACAAGGCATGTTCATAGTAGCATTCCCTCTAGTGATCACCCCACATAACCAATTGTCAACAAATCAGCCATCAAAATGAACAATAATTATATTCTTTCCAATTCTATCCATTGAAAATAAACTTGGTTTGTTTTGTGAGAATTACTTATCAATGAAGAAAACTATATAGTCATTAAAATAATTACATATAGGATTTGTAAATCATGAAACCATACTTAATCAATGATACCCTAGTTTCATCATAGGTTATTCATAACAAACATATATATATATATATATATATATATATCTTTCATGATTTTTTGTGAAGTGTTTGTGAATTCCTAAAGCATATATCTCTGGAGTGTCAAAATAGGAGTAAAGAAAGGCCCATTATCATATACCAGATTATGAAAAAATGGGGCTGGAGTATCTTATCCATGTTTTTACTCCTAGGTACAAATGTTCCAAATCCACATCCACCTTTAGTATCTCGAAATTTAAGTATTTATATAAAACCAATCACTCTATCCTTTACCAAAATTCTAGGACCTTTTAATATGATTTTCTATATCATTAAAATTATCCATAGACTAGTCCTTACCATTTTCTCACTGGGTTTTTAATACTATATTCAATGATTAACTATTACTTTTCTATAATACCCACTATAGAGACCCTATCTTTCATACATAGATATTACATACGTTTTTCAGAATAAATATGAAATTCTAAAAATAGATAACCAAATACTGTAATAGTATAGTTACTTTGGAAACATGGTAAAATATTTACACTAATGAATAAATGGGAAACATTATCACTCAACATGTTCTTATTGAATATCACCCTTCTAGAAACATAAAGCATCACAAATATCTTCATAACATCGGGAAGGAAACATTAAATGTTGCAATCTCAAATGCACTGTAAGGGTAATCAAGTGGGATATGTAAGAATAATGTTTAACATTAGGTTATCATATCATGATCATTGAAATATAAGATCATTCAAAACAAATCAAAGATTAAATACATGACTCGTGATAGAAATCGTTAAATTTAATAAAACATGAATCATAATGAAATAAATAACATTATCCCTGATAGTATAACATAGAAAAAAATGAATTATAAAAAACACATAAGCTTATAATAATGAATTATATATTAGTCATGGTATTGGAAGAAATCTCACCTTAATGAAAAATTTACCTTATTGAACCAGGTTCACACAACCATTCCACCCATGTATCACTGAATGGGGTTCACTCATCTTTCCAACACCATATTACATAAATGAGTTGACTCCCCATTCTAGCATTGTTTTGCTAATCTGAGTACATTTATCATTCCTACCCTATAATTTGTACTATGTTACATTCTTATTCAATCCATGTATATCTCATGTGATATACATATCTACCCAACTCATTTGATGGGGATATAATACAATACATTCTCATAATTTAATCATACAATCATGTTATAGAATATCATAAACAATCAAATCCTAACCAATGAAATTAAAGGGTATTGATAAATATATGAACATATCATAATCATTCGAAAATTATATAGGTTTCTCAATTAATTAATCAAATGAATTACATGTTAATGGGAAACATATTTCCTAAACATATATCCTATAAAAGAGAAACATGTTTCATAAAGACCACGCCATTATGCATAACCCATTCATAGAAAAAAATATGAATTGATACATTATATCACTCCCTAGAAGGGAATTATTAACATCAATAGATGTCATCACTGATAAAAAATACGTTTCAAATTTCATTAAAAATATTCATGAGTAAAATGTCTTTTCTTTCATGAAAAATGATTTTTAATAAAAAAGAAAATTTGAACGTAATTTTCTTATAAAATACCCTAAATTATAATAAATAAGACATGAAATAATTTTATAAACATGTTCACTTAAAAAGATATAAAATACCCCGAAATAATGTGAAAACTGTTTTCCTTAGAAAAATTTAAATATGATTCAATAAATTTTTAATAAAATTTAATTGAAAACATTTTGAAAATGTATAAATAAATAATTAGAATATTTTGAAAAATATTTCATTGAAGATAAATTTGATAATATAGAAATAAATATTGATAATGTTTTTAAAATATTTTTAATGGAGAACATAATAATGAATCATGAAAATGTATTGAAAACCATTTCATTTAAAATAACTTGAATACTAACAAAAAAGTCTTGAATAAATTTGGAAAAACATTTCCATGAGAATGTAAAAAATATTATTGAATAAGTTTTGAAAACAATTTTCCATGAGAATTATTTTGAAAAAATATTATATACTAAATTAAACTTTATGCAATTCATAGGAATATTAAATGAAATCATGGTGGGTATATCTATACAAGTCATATGAGGTAAAAAGAACATTCATTTTCCACGGTTAAATGTATAGAGAAATTCCACCTTAAAAAAACATGAATATTCATTTGAAATCACGGGTGAAATAAAAAATGTTAAAATTTAATTCAATGATCATAGGATATTAGTATAATATTTTTTTAACCCTATTTTAGAAAAAGTTGTCTTAAAGAAACATAATTTTTTTACAAGAGATAGAGTAAAGTATGTTTGTTTAAACACATTATTATCAATCTTATGTAGAAAATAGTAGAAAGATGATTTTTATGAGATATGGGATATATGAATTCAGAATAGGATGAATGGACATTAACAATCATGAGATGTTATACGATTATTTAATTAAACTCTTATCACTTGGTAACTTGAGATCATATTATTCATATAAGAAAAAGAAATAAAATGAAGATTATAATATCATGAAAATATTTATATACATGATATATTATATAAAAATTAATTTCCTCAATATTAATTTTGTTGGAAAACAAAACATGAGTCTCAAAGAAGGAATATTGAGACAAAACTATTTTACAGATTTGGTATCTTTGGAAACATAAACCCCATGAAATAATGGTTATATAATGGATATGTATATACCGATAAATTTAAATATAATAATAATTTTTTACATTAATGGGATCTATACACAACATATCAAAGGAATGGGTAGTGAATAAATCATGTATCTCAATGATATTAAAAGAGAGATGGAATTCCCTTACCTTATTTCCTGACTCCAATCATACTCATTCAATTCACATATATAATAAATATATTTTTATTTTAAATAAATCACAGAACCGAATTATTAATTAAAATAAAATATAGGGTTTTAAAATAAATATATATTACATCATGTTAGAAATTCTATGTTAAGGTCTTAGTTTGTGTAATATCCACTTTGTTTGTTGCATGGTTAAAAATTTGTAATATTTTTTTTCTTTATACTTATATCACAATTTAAATAAAGTAAATAAATATTTAAATAAAATTTATATTCATTATATTTAATTTATAATATTCAATAGGATATAGAAGTATGAAATAATATATACCATTCATCGATATGGTAAGGTAGATGTATGTGTGGACACAATTTTGGTTTAATTGTCATGGTGAATGAATAAATGAAAAATAATATGTATAAATTTATAATTATTAAATTAACTTTATTATTTCATAATATATATATATATATTCACTAAATAATCTCTTAATACCTTCCATGTAGTTTATGATCAATTAACATCACAAGGAGGCGGCGTAAGTCCACATTTCCTTAAATTAAATAACCATTTTACCACAAAATGTAAATTATTCAGATACGTGTTCTGAAATAATTACACATTATTAAAGTAATAATAAATATAATATATATTTATAGTTCCCATCATACATTCCACCCTCATAGGTGTTACGTGAAAAATGAACATTAAACATTTAGTGAGGCAGTAGTTCACCGTGCATGTAAACAATATGTTCGTTACCCATTAGATATAGGTGTTTGTAAGTGTTGGTCAAAAAATAAAATAAAAAATTCTAGTATATTAAAGATAGTAGTTTTTTATAATATAATGGAATAAATATATTGAGGGGTGTAGAAATAAAATAATGGAAATGAGCTTGAGAGAATACATTAGTTATTAATCAGGCAAAACCTATTGGGTTTTTCCAAAAGGATTCATTGGATTACTTAATTTATAAAGGGATTTTTCTAGGATGAAGAGATGAATTTTGGGAAGTGTATTTGGAATATAGTTTCTGACTATAAGTGGTTTTATATGTGTGATAAAATAGGATTACTGATGGTATTTTATAGGGAGGGGAAAGGACATAATAGTCATTTTTGAAAAAAGGGTAGGTGTACCCACATTTTTACTAAAAAAGTTATAAAACACAACTAAACTAAATAATGTAATTTTAATGTCCGAATAATGTCCATTAAAGGTGTTTTGGAAAAGTATATAAGTCATTTGAGGTCATAAATGTTAGGTTCAGTATTTAATGAACATTAATTTTAAATTAATCAATGTAATTAATTTTAATAGCTTTCACTATCATTTTTGGCCAAAAACTAGGTTTACCTTATTAAATATCAGATATTTTCTGAATAAAAATATTCAATACATTTCCCCAAATTATAATAATAATATTGGATTAAATTAATTTAAAATTGATCATTTTTATTGGTCGACATTGTGGGTAATTAAATTAAATATATCCAAAACATTGAGTTGTTTTTATACCCAATCTCAAAGTGAAATTGATTCAAATTACTTAAATTGGATTAAATGATAAAAGTATTATATGATTGAACATTTAAATGATTTTTTATATAATTTAAAATTATAATAAATGGAGATTAAAATTAGTTTTGAATTAGAATGTTATACTTTTCACTATTCATACAAAAATGGTGTTTCATAGAAAAATAAAAAAAAATTATTTTCAGATAAACAAAAAAATTTAAAATGAAAAAAATGATCTTTATTTTATCAAATTAAATTTATAAGTGTGGGTAAAATTAATTTTATTATATTTTATAGAATGACATTAAAATAAGTTCATTTTAGAAAACAGTACTTTAAATATATATGGATTTTTCAAAAAATTATTTATTTTATAATAAATATGTTTTATTTATATAAAAGAAATATAAAAAATATTCGAAAATTAGTTATCACAATTAATTTTACGAATTTTAAAGACTATATTATAATTATATTAGTTAAATAATTATGAAAATAAAAAGTTTTTTTTGTATAAACATAGTGTTGTGTGTTGCGTACACCATGTCAGTGATGCATGTAACATATGCCATATTTCATGCTAAAATCAATGTTCTATATAGTGAAGATACAATTTATGTATTTTATAGTTCATCGTTAATGTGGTTTTGTGTATAACGGAATCCAAAGATAATCTTTTAATAAAAAATAAACTATTATTCGTGTTACGTGAAATGAAAAATATCACAAAGGTATTATAAAATTTTTGAAAAAAATCACAAAATCTCAAGGCATTAAATTACTCAAAAGTGGTATCTTCTTCCCTATTGGCATAAATTTCTCATGAATTATGATCTAAAACATCATAAATTAAATTAAATAAAAACAAAAAACAAAATATTAAAATATTAATATCAGCAATTTATTTTTTAAAAAATTAATAAACAAAGTTGGAGCGATCTTTTTCCAAAAAGCTGAGAAATATGAGAATTATTTTATATATTCTTGTACAATTATAACTCCATAAATTATGTTTCATTAGTTATATGTAAAATATTGAAATTATTTTACATTAATTTTATATATAAGTTTTTAAATAATTTTACGTACCATATTTTATTTATGTATACCAAATGAATATCTCCTGACCCTATATGTGACCTCCCGCGTCACCCATTTATAACATCTAGATGCTAAAATCATCTTTTAGGTATCTCATATCTAATACGATCAGAATCCATCACATACAATATATTATATATATTCATGTCGATGAGAGTGGTGGGACTGGTCAGAAAATGTAAAAGAAGATATACAAATTGATTTTATTCATAGGTTGTGTGAAAAATGAAGAAAAATATATAAACCTGATATTTAGTGAAATATTTGTTTAGAAATTAATTAAATGTATTTCATATTTTTTGTTACATGAAATACTTTTAAAATAACATTACATTATATAATAGTTAGCATTTTGTTTTTCGAATGGTGGGAATAATTTTTATTGAAATTTTTTGATAATATATTTTTTACACATGTATAAAAAAATAAATTCCTTAATGTCAAATTAATTATAAATTTCCATAATAACTATTCAAAAATTAAGGAAATCGTTTAAAAAAAATATTTTATGTCAAAAAACACATTTTACATCAATAAATTTTAAAAAAACACATTTGATGAATTTTTTTTTATGGAAATGTTTGTATTATATATTCATTAAATGTTTTAGAAAATATGATATTATTTTAAGGAAAGAGATTCAAATAAATCTAATTTTATTTTTTGAAATAATATTTTTCAAAAAAAGAAATATTTCTGTGTTTGGAAACTTATTGAAAAACTATTTTTTGAATCATTTAAAAAATTTATCTGAAAAAATAATATTCATTCTTAAAATGAAAATTTATAACATAACATAGGTTTTGTATTTATAATTTTTTGAATAAATTAAATTGTCATTTAATAGTGAAAAATAATGTTTTTTGTAAATAGTTTTCAATTAATATAACGAATTTAAATACATCAAAACAGATTTCTTATTGATTTTAATGAATAATTATGCATATTATAAAACATTTAATAATAATATAGTCATTGGAGTAATTTTCTAATTAAATATTATTTAAAAACATTTCAAACCATTGAACATTATCTCATTGAGAACCCATCTTCTTATAGTGTTTGCGGAATTAATAATAAAATAAATTTTTCAACTTATATTAATGGAATTATGAAAAATTTATTCTATATTTATTATCTAAATAATTAAAATTCTCTAATAAGGTGAAAATAATTTTCTTTATCTTTACAAATATTAATATGGTAAATAATATTTAACACAATTACGTAAACATGGGTTTATCCGAAATTAAATTAAATAAATAGGGGTAAAATGACAAAAAATACCTATACAAAACCCATTGTATAGCCATATTTCGAGTATATTACTTCTATTATTGAGATTTTCCCTGGTTGGAGCCTTTTGGATTCTAAAAAGCAAGGTTTCAATTTTTTTCTTTTTAAAATTTGTAAGTGTTCTACTAATATCACATTTAAATCGACACCCCTATTCTCTCCTATTTACACTTCAAAGAACATTGATTTATCTGTAATGTTTCCAAATAACATCCTTAATAACCTAATATCATCCATGATTCCTTATTTTCATCATAAACCCATCAGCTGAAGCCTATTGTTTCAATCCAAATCAAGTTGTTCGAAGAAGTGGAAATGTACCTAATCATGTAATTAATTTCGCATATACCTACATCCCCTTAAATTATTATTAAACATTGGAAATAGAGTAATATTAGTCTGTTACACGTAATAATATTCTATTATGTTAATTTTATAAACTAATACCTTATACTTTTCTATAAAATAGGTTAGGAATTAATATTTCTTGGGTATAGAAAACTACCACCTTACAAACCAATTTTATTCATATTCCAAAAAACCTCTCAAAATTGGATATAATGATGTATTTATTTATTATAAATGGTATTTATTATATTATTGTTCTTTTTTAATCATGATATTGCATTTAATTCTTTCAATCCATTCCATGTAAATAATATAATGTACTTCATTTATATAGAAGACTACAACCTAATAAAGAAATTTGATTCATTCACAGATTACATAGAATGTAATAAGGATGGAATTAATAATAACATTTGATTTATATAATGAATTTTTTTATTTAGTGGTAATATATTATTTAAATTTTATTATTTCATTCCGTCGATAAAATGGATATAAAATTTATGTGTATGGACATCCTACCATGTCCATGAAAATTATTATCTCCAAATTTTCTGAATCACTTAATAGAAAATTATAATTAATATATATTATGTTAATATCATGTCTAAAATTATGTATACTATGGAACCATGAGAATATTTATGAAGTCAAAAATTAAAAAATCATTGTTTATAAGAAAGGCAATGTAGTTATTGCAAGAAACATGACTTTAACATGGGGTTGTTAATCAATGGGTAAAAAACATCATATGTAAATCACATATCATATTAAATATATATTTATATGTTCTATTAATATATTAATATTAAAAAATTATTTATTTTTTTATCCTTTTAAAAATTTTACGAAGGATGTTGAGAATTATGGTAAGGGATTTCACGTCTCTCTTTTATTTATAGGAGACTTATTACATATTAACCATTTATTCCTTTTTTGTGTTGTATATAAGTCTTCCTTGACATGATATATCATTAATACAATTACATTAATTATATTTAACGTTTCATTATATTTTATTATTTAATGGGGATTAAAATTCATGATATTACAGAATATGCAACAAATTTTTTTCTTCATAAATCTTATTTGGGTAGAATAGTATGTTATGAACCTATCTTCTTTTATGAGGTGTATATATATAACATTTAACATTTAATATGAAGAATTTTTTTATTCTCATTATTTTCATGTATTACTTATTGTTATTAATTCAGGGAGATTATGTATTGGTGTTAATATAGTGGTAAAGGTTTTATGATACAATCTCATTATTTATAGAGAATTTATATTTATGATTCTAATAAATAAATATTATTATCAATAAATATAGAAACTAATGATTTTATTATAATCCTTTAATATCATACGAATACAATTTTCCCATTATTTTCCTCTCTCTATGTTTTCAAGAGTTCATAAATTCTTTTTTTTTCGATAAACAACCTTATTTCACTCTTCAATTGAACATACATTTTCATCCTAAATTATCATTTTTAAAAATTACTTTCTTAATACCAAAAATGCTATATAAAATAAATATTACCCATATATGAACTTTATAATAAGTGTAAAAATCATTATTTTTTAAAATAATTCTTATTTAAATTTTAGTAAATATTTTAAAGCAATATTTGTCATTAAATGTATGGAATGGACGATTTTATCTAATTTCATAAAAAGTTTATTATTTTAAATATAAAATTATGTGTTTCATACTTATTTTCCATTAAATTCATTTCCCAAATATTAATAGTTTTTTTGATAATAGTCAACTTCTAAATGGAAACGGGATTTTCCTCAAGAAATGTTTTAAATAAATTTTTTAACGTGATGTAATATTTTCTATGGTTATTTTCAATGAAAAAGATTTTGAAACATTTTTATTTTTAAGAAGTTTTTATTAAAGTGGAAAGGTTATATTCCCCATTAAATTTTCCTAGTGATGATTGTAAATCATTTTCCCTCAAAGATGGAATCTTTCAATTTTACTTATGATTTACTAGGGATTTGATTGAATGATACCATCCTTATTCATTATAATGATTTTTTATGTTTATATTGATGTAATTATTACTAAATTTTTTTGTTTTTCTTGGGATAAGGTTTCATGAATAAATAAAATGTTTATGAAACCCATTCATACATGGATTAGGATGCGATGATATGGTGTATGTTTTCTAATTTCATTGAGCACATATTTATTGTTATTTTTATTATATGGTAGGGAACTATATATACTTATAATGTATTGGGAGAATATTTATATCTCTTTATATAACAATGGTAATCATGTATATGGGATTGATCTACAATGGTAAAAAGGTTCCTCATAATCCACTATGGGAAACATGTGCATCCTAATCCCAAATATGAAGTAATTGATTAATCATGATCTACTATGTTTATGTTCTTGGAAATCATCCAAGATATATGAAATTTGTTTTATATATTTATGATGGTAAAACAAATTTATTACATGGGTAAATATTTTATTAATTATTTATGATGATTTATCGCACATATGGGCCACGCATTGTTAAATAGGAATTTTTGTTGTTATGAATTAGGTATATTATATTTTAATGGTTCAGTATGAACTTAAAATGTTATTTTAAATATCTCATAAACAAATAAAAATATTGCTTCTTAAAATGATCGTATACTTATATATCCAATTCATACTATTGATGGACATCTGAGCCCACCCTTTTTTACATTTACTTCCCCAGGTTATAAGAAATGTTTGTTTAGGATAATTTTAACAGGAGTACTATATGAGAAAATAATAATTTGAGATGTTTTAAATCATTCCCGATATAATAGGATTATGTTTCTAGTTTCCAAATAAAATAATTAAATAATTTCCTTGAGTGTCTGTTTATGTAATATTTTTAATATTCATCTTAAATGATGCATTTTAATTAACATATTTGTTCTCTATATTTGGAAATGAATGAAATTATTAGTTATCATTTTTAAACTATGATATAAATACAATATTTTTATCAATAGTGATATTTATAATGATTATTCTACGGATGTATATAAGGATAATTTTGTAGATGATTCAATGTATATGATATTATCCATGAATTTTGTAAACAAATTTAGGAAATGGTTTTGATGAAAACAAAACCCTGTCTTGATACTACAAATAGATGTAGATCTAAAAAGGCGGTACCTATAGGTAATAAATCTTAATACGGTGCATCAAGATTTAATTAATCACCACCCGGTGCAAGATAATAGTCTTCTTTTAACATCATGATTGATACTCATAGTGGATATGCTTTAGAAATTCAAACACTCAATACATACAATCATTAAAGATTTAAAAAATGACCACGAACAACCTAGGATAGAAATAAGGAGTCTTAGATTAAAATAAAGCTATCATGAACCAGTAATCAAATAAGAGACCATTATTTATTATGGGGACTCCTTAAATTATGGGGACTAAACTTCTCTCAATCAACATTTAATGTGATTGATAATGAGTTGATGATCATACAATAGAGATGAAAATAGAGTGAAGGGTCTATGATTATAACTTTCTAGTAATCATGATTAATGATTATAAAATTAAACATTAACCCACTATTGGAATTAAAAGAATTAATGGACATTGTTCAATGTGTGTTTATTTGTAAGAAATCATAGATGATGGAATATTCAATTAATTATATGTCAATAATGATGGAATAATTAATCAATGTGATATTTCAATGTAATATGATAATGATTTCAGTGTGGAGAATAGATATATAAATAATATTATTATAGAGGAAAAATGAGAAGTTTAGTCAACCTAATGGATGAGAAAAATAGTCTCCCTTAGATATAATTAATTGTGGAATGTTTCAAATGTTGAAATTATAGAAATTATGAATATTGATGTTGTATGGGGACTGATCTTATAGAGTATCAAGGTAGTATGACTAATGGTTATACTGGCGAAGACATGAGAATAAAATCTACATATGAAAGGTATAGGCTATTATAACAGTAATTTTTATGCTAAAAGTAACAATATTGATTAAATTGAGGATAATAAATGTTAATAAATGACTTATTTTTAAATTTTTTGGAAAAAGTTATTATGGAATAAAATTCTGAACATTAGTAAGAGGTTTGATATTGTAGTGGGTAAAATGAAGCATTTATGTAATAGATTCCATGAGTTATATTAAATAAATTATGAAATATATTATTATTTTTTAGTATAAATTTCACATTATATATTTTCCCATATAAAAGGAAATGTGTTGATGACCTAAAAATATATTTTATGACTAGGTGATATTATGATTAATGTATAATAATCATTAATATTTTCCTAATTTTATCGAATATTATTTTTAGTTCTCTTATGGAAATGATTGATATGAATGACATACTGTATCACCCCAGGAAAATAATGAATAATACATATTTCATATTTATTAATATTTGTGAATTAAAAATTAGTTTTACTCTTAAAGGGTAGCTCTGTTCAATAGAATACCTGATACACAACAACAGGTTTCTTGGAAATCTTATGTTGCACACTAATAATATAATATTATTATTTTAAAAGTCATTTTATTCCTAGAAGTTTTATTAGCGAGAATGAAAAAAACTAACAATAATATGATTATACATGTCTATTAAATATATTTAAATTTATCCAATAAAATTTAGAGTCTTAAAATGTGAATGAACCGAATTTTAATCATAAATTACATTAAAAAGATGATTTTACACCTTTTAAATGAGAATCCTATTTAAATATAGTTTTGGTCACATTAATACATTTTATTTTACAAAATAAAATACTTATTTATAATGGGGACATAAAAATTTACATCTTGAAAATTTATGGAATTTTTCCGATAAAGTTCAATTTTAATGAATAGTGAAAAATATTGTATTCTAATTCAAAACTGTGATTAATTATAATTTATATATATGGTTAGATTATCTTTTTAATTGGTTTTAATGTTTAATTAGAATATATTTCTACCTTTTAATCCAATGTTGGTCATTTTTATTAATTTCACATTGAATTTGGTCATAAACCAGTGTCAATCTTTTGATAGTTATTATTTCATAAAACACGGTATTTGTTTTATCAATAGGAATTAATTATATATTAATTAATTCAAAGTATATGTATTTAATTTGGAAATAGAGATATCATTTCTGAATTCGGAATATCAAATATTTCTTAGGCTGAATTTTTGGTATTTTTCTAAAAAACATCAATTTTTGTTGAATAGTGAAACCACTTAGTAGTAGTTAAAAAACTGGCTTTTTAATTTAAATACTATTTTACCACTTCTGTGAATTTAATTTCTAAAATCCAACATACATGGTTGTTATTATTAAGTAAACTTTGGTTCAATAAGATGAAAATAATTCTTGATGAATAGTAACTTTTGACTTTTATTTACCATGGTTAAAGGTAAATAGGGTAATTCAATGTAAAAAGAATACTATAATAATTCAATAGTACCTTAACACTTTTATTAACATTATTAGATAAGTAATTACCAAGAATGAGAAAAAAATTGTCTATTTTGGGACCCCATTGTGCAACTTGTGAATGATAATGACAATAGATTAAATAATTTAATGTAAAGGAAAAAATGAAAAAAAAAACAAAAATCTTTAAGTAAATTATTTTTTATATGGTGTTATATAAGAAATATATTTATCTATAAATATTAATTTGAAATCTAAAAATATTTCCTACCTCATGTCATTTTTTTAAAAAAAATTAGACATCGAATAAATTAAATTATTTATGACTCAATAATGATGCAGTGTTTACATTATTAATAAATGATTTAAATAAATAACATTATAAATAATAAAATAATATCCAAAACCTTTCCAATTCTTATTATATTATTTTATTTAGACCCAGAGACGTCTTATCATGAACTATAATGTTTTTTTGGACCTTTAGAAACCGAATATCATTATATAATAAAATAATAGTTTCAAACTATCCTAAAGTGACCCTCCTCTCCCTTATAAAAGATGACCATTTATAACCAATTCATCACACCTATCAAACCATTTTGATCATCAAAAATCTTCCCAATTAAGTTCCCTACATCCCTCTCTTCCACCTTGAATCCTTACCTTGGGTATAAGGCTCATCAACAAACCATTTTGGTTCAATCCAAAGGGACTTACCCAAATTTAAGGTAACATTTTCGCCTAACTTCTTTTCTTTTATCATAGTTCTCCAACCCACAAACTATTTTTATTCTATTATTTTATATCAAAATTGGTATCCTAAATTTAATATGATGTTGTTATGAGATGTATTCTAACTACACCTACACACACCTCCATCTAATTGGTGAAGAATACAATGTTTCTGTTTATGGAAAACTAACGTCTCACGAAACAATGATTGTTCAATTACTCGTACCGCCTATCATGGTGGCCATTAATATGGAACTGTATTTATATATGATATATATTATGTTTATGTTTTCTTTATATTTCTGTATTTTTTCTTTATAGCATACCATTATGGTTTCCATTATTTGTAAAGACGATAATTTCATTTCAGGAAGTGCGGACCACCGCCCCCTCAATGTAATATGACTCATTAATGCCATACGTGGGACATATAAAGGATTGAGTTAATTATATTATATATGATATTATACAAGATTTATAATATACCTATGTATAATTATGTTTTAATTCAATTAAAATATGAAGTAGAAATGGAAGTTGAGTTCATGCGTACGTACGGCTTACCATCTCCATGAATGGTGAAATTCATTTCGTACACCCAAATGTTATGTACAATTATAAATACATTTATATAATGGATATATATGATATATATGATATCTAAATCATGAATATCATTCTGGATATAATGAAAATTTGACTATGTCAGCAACTTGTAATTATATGGTGTTCGTTGGTGACTCTATTAAAAAATATCGACAAAACAACCATTATTAACATAAATGATTACATAATGATTTTAACATGATAATAATTGATATAAAGGGGATAATAAACTTGAAAAAGGTTCATAATAAATGACAAATTAACTTCAGTATATTATTCAGAAGATTACATAATTAACGGGTCAAGTCGGACAAAAGGTAAGGGACTTCGTCTCAATCTCCATTCATTAAGGCTTATTTTTTTTAATATACGACCTTATTTTATATGCTGTATAAACACCCTTGATCTTTAGAGGGAAATATTTTCTATGTAGTGTTTTAAAAAATGATAAAAGGAATGTTTCTTTTAATATAAGTTATGACAACAACCTTTCCGCAGCCGTGAGTATTATTTGATCTTTGACTTCCTCAACAAGCCACAATGTTTTTAAAAGAAAATAAATACCATATACTCTTTTACGTATTTTGGTATTGAAAATGGTTTCGATAAAGGTGTATTTTATGTTATTATATTTTAATGATATTTTTTGATTTAAATGTGGAAATGTAATCATTCCTTTTTATTGGTTTTATTTGTTATGATTTTATAATAGTACTTGGATATTTGATGGGTGGTTAGGTAATAAACCAAATGATAGGTGGTGCTGTGAAAACCAGGATTGGTGGTTACGTTATAACCTCCAATTCATTTGGTATGGATGTCAGCCATATGGCTATTCCATTTTGTGATATGTGTAGAAGTCAATCGTATGTTTATTCAATTTATTTATGTTTGTGTCCCATGTTACCTTTATATTTTTTGTGTTCTTTATATGGGTTTTATGGTAATATTTTGGTTACAAAATGGTACGTAGTGATCTTTTATTCAGTGAAGAGTATTTACTTCTTCATAAAGGTGAAAAGTATTAGTTAGCCTAAAGTATTCATGGTTTACTTTTTGTTTTGAAAAACTAATAGTTTTCCTTATTTGTGTATCCCTTATTAAGATTTTTATGCTCGTCCAAAGTTTTGAAATGTTTTTCACAGGACATAAAGAATAATTGGGTGATGTATAGGATTAAGGAAAAGTCATTCTGTATTAAACATGGAACTAGACATGAATCTTTTTTTTCAAGACTTCCTGTCTTGTGAAAAAAATTGAAATATAGAAGAATTTTATACCTTGTAATTTTTAAAAAGAAATTTAGTAGTTATGAGCTAATTAAGTAATTCTTTAAACCTGAAAAATCCACAATGTGAATTATTAAAGCAATACATTATTATGAATGTTTTAAGGCCATGTCCTTATAGTTAGTATCAGATGTTGGTTTAGACAACATTATAAGATAGGGTATAGTTACATAAATGTCCATAAATTAATTTATTGTAATATTGAAAAGATATTGCATTTAATGATTAGCATGTTGCTTCACCTAAGATATTATTATGTTCATAATGGTTTTCCGTAGAGGAAAAAGGGTTGCTATGTTGGGACGACATCATGAGGAAGACAACCTTCCAAATTAGCAACCAGAGATGTTTAGAATTGGAACTGAATAGTTTGTTGTAGTTATGGCATAGTTGACTAAGGATATAAATGGTTGTGGTATCCATGCACGAGATCAGCCAGATCAACCGCATAGGAACATGTCAGTTTTATAGCATTTTTTGAGGCAACATCCCTCATCAATCCAAGGATCATCTGGCACTATGCTAGCAGAAGGGTGGATTAAAGCACTAGAAATCTTTTTGTTGTCATGGGTTGTTTACAACATCAAGAGTTTAGTCTCATTTTTTACCGTTTTGAATGTCAACCTGGTCAGTGGTGGTTGATGGTGAAAAATATCAGGGATAGTGAGGAGATTTATTCTCTTCATTGTAATGAATTCAAAGGTTCGTTTCTTGAGAAATATTTTCCAAAGGAGGTTCGTCTTAGGATGGAAAACAATTTCCTAGAATTGAGGTAGGAGGATGACTCAGTGGTTACTTATGAAGTATAGTTCACTTGACAGGAAATGTATGCACCTAATTTCATTTGAGATCTTAATAGTTAGATAAATCAATTTTACTCAGGACTGAATCCAAGATATCTAAGAGCGTTAGCCTATCTCAAGTTCAGAAGTTATGAAAAACTTGTTCAATCTGCATAGAAGGTGGAAATGGAGTTAGTCGATGACCAGGTGTTCATTGATAAACAATGTAATAAGAGGTCCAGTTCACATGACAAGCGAAAGAATTCATCAAAGAATTCTGGAGGTAAGAAAATTAAATATCCAAATTGTGAGAAGTGTGGTAGAAATAATCATAGAGAATGTTTATCAATTTCTGGAATGTACTTCCTGTGTGGTAAGACTGGTCATATTTCTCGTAACTGTAAGGAAGATGATCAAGCAGGCAATTAAAATACATTGGTATGATGTTGTAATTGTAATGAAATGGTTAATTATACAAATGACTGTTCAGAGAAGAACTCAACTAAGGGAAAGTAGACAGACTACAAGTATAAAGGGGTGGTGAAATCCATTGCGACTACTTCAGCAGATGTTGGGCCATCAAATGAAGTAGTATTAGGTACACTGTTTGTTTGTTCAGATTTTTCTTATCTGTTGTTTGATTTAGGTTCTACACACTCTTTCATATATTATAGGTTTTTTATACATTAGTAATTCCATCTCATGATATGAATACAAAACTTACAATAAAAAACCTGGAGGAAATTTTGAGACAAAAATAGAACATAAGAACCTTGATGTCCTTGTGTGCGGGAAGAATCTACCTGCAATCTTGATTGCTTTTCCTCTAGTTAATTTTGATGTTATTTTGGGCATGGATTGACTATCTTTTTATCATGATAAGATTGATTATAGAGCTAAAGAGGCTTAATTTCTGAAAGATTTAGAGTTTGTGTACAAGAATGAACTATTGCTTTTGATAACATACCACGAATATGAGAAACTAGTAAAATATGGAAATGAATGTTACCTTGGACATATTTTTTGAAAATAAAGGAACTGTTCAGATTAATGATGTTCTAGTGGTAAATGAGAATCTTAAAGTTTTTTCTGATGAGTTTCCTGGTATAATACATGACCAGGAAGTTGAATTTACTATTGACATAGTTCCTAATGCTACGAAAAATTCAAAACCTCCATATTTAATGGCTCAAATTGAACTTTAGATTTAATGATGCAATTACACGAGTTATTAGATAAAGGATTGATTCGATCTAGTACATAACCATGGGGTGCTCCTATCATATTTGTTAATAAGAAAGACGGTTCAATAAGACTTCTCATTGATTATAGAGAATTGAATAACATCGCTGTTAAGAACAAGTAACCATTCCCTAATATGAATTATTTGTTTGATCAGCTCTAGGGAGCATAGTATTTTGTGAAGATTGACTTGAGATCAGGGTACCAATAGTTGAATGTAAAGGCAGCAGACATTCCAAAGACCACGTTTTGTACTAGATATGACCATTATGAATTTGTAGTTATGCCTTTTGGGTTAACCCATAAACCTGTTTTATTCATGGATCTTATGAATATAATTTTCCTTGAGTGCATGGATAAGTTTGTGGTTTTTCTCATTGATGATATTTTGGATTGTTCAAAATTTAAAGAGGAATAATAAAGTCACTTAATGGTTGTCTTGCAATACTTAAAAGAAAAGAAACTATTTGGGAAATTCAGAAAGTGTGAGTTTCGGTTACAAAAATTTATTTCCTTGGCCATATTTTTTGAAAAAATGTCATAACTATTGATCCTACTAAAATAAAAGTTTTTTAATAATGGCCAAGACCAACAAATAAAACCGAGATCCATAGTTTTCAAGGTTTGGCATGTCATTACCATAGATTTTTTGAGAATTTTTTACTGTTATCTAGTCCAATGAATATGTTCGTTTGAAAAGGTGTTAAGTTCACTTGGACAATAGAACGTGATTATTGTTTTTAGGAATTGAAAAGAAGATTGGCGAATGATGCTTCTTTGGAACTACCTCCCACAAATGGTGAGTTTTTTATTTACAATGATTCTTAATTGATAGGAATTGGATGTGTACTTATGTAGAATTATTAGGTAATTACTTATGGTTCACGTCAGTTGAAACCCCAAGAGTTAAATTATGCTACACATGATTTGGAATTAGCTGCTGTTGTTTATGCTTCAAAAACTTGGTGGCATCATTTGAATGAAGTAAAATGTGAAATATATATTGACCATAAATTTTTAAAGTATATATTCACTCAGAATGAATTGAACACAATACATAAGACATGGCTGGAATTAATCAAGGATTTTGATTTCACTATCCATTACCATCCGGAAAAAGAAAATAAAGTGGCAGATTCTTTAAGTTAAAAAAGTAATGTCTCAATAACCATGATACATTTTTAATTATATCCATTGGTTTTTGATTTGATGAACTTTTTCATAGAAGTTGTTTCTATCGGAAATTCTTATGTTTTATTTCAGGTGTTAGTGAAATCATCTCTATCAGACAGAATAATGCAAGTGCATAAAGAAGACAGTGAGTTACAAAAAAATGTAGAGTTTCTTCATGAGGTTATATTTGATGATTTTATTGTAGATAATTATTCTGTTTTGAGGTTTGAAAAGAGAATATGTGTGCCTTGTGATTCCCTATTGAAAAATGAATTATTATGTGAAGTTCATAGTTCCCCATAATCAGCTCATCCTGGTATCACCAATATGTACTGATATCTTTAGGAGTATTACAGGTGGGATGGAATGAAAAAAGATATTGCTGATTCTATGGTGAAGGGTTTGACTTGTCAGTAGGTTAAAGCAGAGCGACAATCACTGAAAGGGATTCTTCAGTATTTTTCGGTACCAGAGTGGAAATGGAAAATTATATCCATGGAATTTATTATTGGATTACCAAACACATGTTGAGGTAATAATGAAATATGTGTTGTAGTTGATCGATTGACTAAATCTTCTCATTTACAATCAATTCGAGATACTTTATCTCTAGATCAACATTCTCAGTTATATGTTAAAGAGATAGTTAGGTTGAATGGATTTCCCCTCTCCATTGTCTATGATCGTGATCCCAAGTTTGCTTCTAACAATTGAAAGGCCTTTAGAAGTTGTTGGGTACTGAATTAAACTTTTGTACAAATTTTCATCATCATTCAGATGATCAATCAGAACGAACAATTCAGACATTGGAGGATATGTTAAATGCTTGTTCGATGGATTTTCAAGGATGTTGGGACCAACATCATTCTTTGGATGAATTTTAATATAATAGCAGTTTTCATTCCAAGATACATATGGATCCATTTAAGGCATTATATGTAAAGCATTGTATAACTACAGCTTTCTGAATGATGTAAGTGAAAGGAAACTGATGGGAGCAGAATTGGTGGAAGAGATGGTAGAAAGGTTCAGTTGATTCAGAGGCACATGAGAATGGATTAGATCAGACCAAAAAGTTATGCAGATAACTAGAGGAAGGATCATTCATTTGAGGTAGGTGATCATGACTTTCTCAATGTTTCTCCATAGAAAAGTGTGATGTGTTTTGTTAAGAACTGAATGTTGAGTCCTTGGTTCAATGGACCATATGAAATCCAAGAGAAAGGTGGATCAGTTGTGTACAGAGTGGCTTTACCTCCAATTGTATCTCAGGTACGCAATG
The DNA here is from genome assembly GCA_963277665.1 of Viscum album. Lineage (NCBI taxonomy): Eukaryota > Viridiplantae > Streptophyta > Magnoliopsida > Santalales > Viscaceae > Viscum > Viscum album. The sequence continues at coordinate 699,255,470 of OY728119.1, read as the reverse complement.
TTTTTCATGTTTCGATGTTGTGAAAGTATATGCCAGATCCATCTCATGTTTTTCACCTAGAGGTACTTCAATTGGAAGAGAATATCTCTTATGAAGAACAACCAGTCCACATTCTTCACCGTAGAGAGCAAGTGTTGTAGAATAAGGTAATTCACCAGTTAATGTTTTTATGGAAAAACTATATGGTTGGAGAGGTAACATGGGAATATGAAAATGCTATGAGGGATAAATACCCCCAGTTATTTTGATAATTAAAATTGCGACGATGCAATTCCAAAATGGGGGGAATGATATAACATCACAGTTAAATAAAGAATAAGACATATTTCTTAATTATTAATATTTATGAATTAAATATTAGTTTTACTTTAAAGGGATTTCTATGTTCGATAGCTTACCCAATAGGCAAAAATGGGTTTTCTCTGAAATCTTACGCAGCCCACTAATAATATAATATTATAATATAAATGGTAGTTTACTCATAGTCGTTTTATTGGTGATAACGAACCAAAATAACTACAATATGATTATACATGTCTGTTAAATGTAGTTACATTTATCCAATAAATGTTAGAGGCTTAAATTGTGAATGAATCTAATTTTAAGCATAATTTACATTAAAAGGTCGATTTACTACATTTTAATGGAAAACACTTTTTTAAATATAGTTTTGGTCACCTTAATACAACCTATTTTAAAAAATAAAATCTTTCTTTACAATGGGGACATCAAAAATTACTTTGTGAAAAGTTTTCGAATTTTTCTGATAAAGTTCATTTTTTAATTAAAACTGAAAAATATTGTATTTTAATTCAAAACAGCATTTTAATGTAATGTATTTATATGTTTAGATTATATTTATAATTTTATTTAAAGTGTAATCAGAATATATTTTTACCAGTTAATCCTATGTTTGTCATTGGAAGTAACTTTACTTTAAATTTGGACATAAACAAGTGTCAATCATTATACAGTTATTGTTTCTTAAAAACACATTATTTGTTTTATCAACGAGAATTAGATTTAAATTAATTAATACAACTTCTATCTTTAGAATTTGGTAAAATAGACATCATTTTTTTAATTCGGAATATCATATATAGTTGAGGCTAAATTTTTGATATTTTTCTACAAAACATCAATTTTTGATGAGTAGTGAATCCACATAGTAATAGTAAAAAAACCTAATATTTCATTAAATAAAATTTTACCACTTCTGTGAATTGAATTTTAAAAATCCAACCTACATGGTTTTTAATAGTAACAAAAATTTTGTTCAATAAGACGAAAATATTTTTTGATGAATAGTAACTTTTGACTTTTATTTACCGCAATTAAAGAAAAATAGTGAAATTCAAGGTAAAAAGTATATTATAATAATTCCAAAATACCTTAGCACTTGTCCTAACTTCATTGGATGAGTAATTAATGACCTTGGGTTTTCTTTTGTTGATTTTGGGACCCCATAGATTGTCTTATGAATGATAATGACACTTAAGACTAATTAATTTAATGAAACGACCAAAATGACAAAAATAAAAATCTTTTATAAATTCATTTTTATATGGTGTTATATAATAATCTTTATGAAAAAGCATATTCATTTTAAAGATGAAAAAATTTCCTAAATCGTGGTATTCTTTTATAATTTTTATACATCGAATAAATTAAATTATTTATGACACAATAATGATGCAGTGTTTATCGCATTAATAAATGATTTACAAAAATAAGATTATAAATATTTAAATAACATCAAAAACCTTTCCAATTATTATTGAATGATTTTTTTAGACCATGAGTCATATTATATTCAACTATAATGAATTTTTGTCCTTTATAAAACCAATTTCATTATACAATAAAATAATATTTTCACACTTTACAAAAGACCCCCTCCTCCCCATTATTAATGGATACCACTTCTAACCAAATAATCACACCTCTCAAACCTTTTGGGACATTCAACCATGGCCCAATTAAGATCGCTATATAACTTTATTTGACCTAGAATACTTACCTTAGGCATAATGCACTTCAACAAACAATTTTGGATCAAACGAAATGGAGCTACCCAAATTAAAGGTAACCGTTTTTCTTAACTTCATATCTTTTATTTTACTTATCCAACCCCTAAACTCTTTTTATTCCCTTATTTTATAACAAAACCAGTATCATAAATATTCTATAATGTTTTTATGAGACTTGTTCTAACTACACGTACACACCCCCCATATAATGGGTGAAATACATACTGTTTATGTGGATGGAAAACTTACAACTCACGAAACGATGATTGTTCAATTACCTCCTACCGACTCTAATGGGGGATATTAAGATGGAACAATATTTATATATGATATATATTATGTTTATGCTTTCTTTATACTTCTTTATTTTCCATTATATCATACCTTTATCGTTTCCATTATGTGTAAACATGATAATTTCATTTGAGGAAGCGTTGACTATCGCCCACTCAAAGTGATATGACTCATTAATAGAATATGTGGGACATATATGGGATCGAGTAAATTAAATTATATATGATATTATAATGGAATTATAATATACCTATGTATAATTATTTTTTAATTCCATTAAAATAAGAAATATAAATGGAGGTAGCGCTCATGCGTATGTACGACTTAATGACTCCATGAACGGTGCATTTCATTTCATACCTCCAAATGTTATGTACTATTATAAATAAATCTATATACTAGATATATATGATATATATGATATCTAAATCATCAATATCATTCTTCATATAAATAACTTTTGACTATTTGAACAACTTGTAACTATATGGTGTTCATTTGTGACTCTAGTACCAAATATAAACAAAACGACTGTTATTAACATAAATGATAACATTATGTTTATAATATGGAAATAATTTATTAAAAAGGACTAATAAACATGCAAAACATTCTAAAGAAATTATAAATTAACTTTAGTTTATTAATCAAGATATTAAAGAATGAACGGGTCATGCCGGACACGAGGTAAGGGACTTATTCTCAATCATCTTTCATTGAGTCATATATTGTTTTAATACACGACCTTCTTTTATATGATGTATAAACACCATTTAATTTTCAAATGGAATCTTTTATTATGAATTGTTTTACTAAATGACCAAAAGAAATGTTTCTTTTAACGTAAGAGGTGGTAACAACCATTTTTCCCCCGGAATTATTATTTGATCTTTGGCTTCCTCAACAAGCCATAACGTTTTTAATGAAAATAAATACCTTATACTCTTTTATGTATTTTGGTTTTGAAAATGGTTTTGATAAATAATTATTTTATGTAAATATATTTAAATGATATTTTGTGATTGGAATGTGGAAATGTTATCATTCCATTATATTGGTTTTATGTGTTATGATTTTATAATGGAACGTGGACATTTGACGGGTTGTTATTTGAAAAACCAAATGATGGGTGGTGCCGTGAAAACCAGAATGGGTGCTTATGTTATAACTTCCAATGCATTGGGTATGGAAGTTGGCCTTATGGCTATTCCAATTAGTGATATGTGTCGAAGTCGATCGTATGGGTATTCTATTTAAGTATCTTTATGTTCTAATTTACCTTTATATGTTATGTGTTCATTATTTGCGTTTTATTGTAATTTTTGGGTTACAAAAAAAGTAAGTAATAATCTTTTATTTCAGTGAAGAGTTTACTACTTCATACAGATGAAAATTATTACCTATGTTAACGTATTCATGGTTTAATTGTTTTTTTGGAAAACTAACAGTTTTCCTTTATTGTGTTCCCCTTACTAAGCTTTTCATGCTCATCCCATGTTTTGAAATGTTTTTCACAGGAATTGAAGAAGAATTGGATCAAGTAAGGGATCATGGAAAAGTCATGCTATCTTAAGCATGGAACTAAACATGACTCTTTTTTAAAGAGTTTTTTTGTGAGTAAAATGGAAATAGAGTGGAAGTTTCTACTTTGTAACTTTTGAAAAGAAATGAAATAGTAGTGACCTAATTCTCTAAAACACTAAACATGAAAAGATCCTCAATGTGAATTATTAACATAATTCATGATTATGTAGGTTTTAAGGCCATATCTTTATACACAATTTAGATATTATTAATAGAAATAAAATTGATTAATTATTTGTGGATAAAGGGATTTATTTTATCATTCCATGAGTTTATATAATTTTTTTGATATATTGATGAAATTAAATAATCAATGGTTTTATTAAAGTAACGAGGATGTATATAGGTTTTCATTATGGTTTGATTAAATTTATTGTAATTAATATGAATCAAAAAAATATATGTCAATGTAATTCACATATATTTTATGTCATAATGAAGATATACATTATGATATTTTGGTGATTAATGTTTTGAAAATTGGTGATTGTACATAAATTTAATATATATTTTTGGATAATATAGTCAACCATTTATGGAATGGTTTAAGGTGGATTTTGGATTAGGATTAGAGATGAATTTTTTATTTCAACATATAATGATTTATTGACAAATAATGTATACTTTTTCTATATTAAATAGACATAGATGGAATAAATTATCATTCTTTTACGGATCGTATTTAGACCTTTATATATAAAAAAGTCATATCATAGGTTAATAAATTATGAAGATATAATCAGGTCACAATCAAAGTAAGAAATTATTCTTAAGAGATGGCTCCTCTCATGCCCATATCTTGTCCTCTACTCATGGCCACACTCACTTTTTTCTTGGCTCCTACTCTCCTTCTCTTCTACTATACTACTATCAACATAACACATTTTTCTTGGGTTTTTAGTTCTCTCGAGAATCTCGGGACCTTTCATCCTCCTTCTTCTCCATGTTTTCATCCTTATTATTCTCTATCATTCATCCCATTGGGGTTTTCTTTTTCATCACTCCTCTAGAAGTCACGCATTCTCTTACACCACCCCTCCTCTATTGGTTTTACTTGAAACACTTGACTTCATATTAGTTATATGTGTTGGTTTCTATATGGATTTAGGACAATGGCAGTGGGATTAGGGGTACCACAGAAATCTCCATCTGGAAGTTTCTTTCCATGGATTCTCTCTCCCATTGTTTCTATTAATTCTTTTAGGGTTTCATCCCAGGTTATCACTTCCTTTCTTCACGATGTTGATCTTAGTGTTTCATCCAATGATTTCACCATTGTTCTTGATTATTTTAGGGATTTAGTCCCGATCTCCCATTTCTTGATCATTATTGGTTCATGCATTATGAATTTTTGGCGTCGTTCTTTGTTTTTATTCCCTCAGCATGTTACGAACCCCTCTTTTACTGCTCCTATCTTCATTAGCTTCCTAGTTCTATGCTCCCAACAAGGTCGGTTGGGTGTGATGATTAATAATGATATATATGGATGTGTATGGGGAGTCGCATGGGGATTTGGGTTGTGTGATCGGTGGTGTATAATTCCACTCTCATTGGCTCGCTCTTTTGGTGATGGTGTATGTGGTGTTAGTCGGAGTCATCTTGGATGAACGACTGTATATTTTGGTTATGATGGTCCATGGTGTTTGTGTTTCACAATGGACACGATGTTGTCTTATCGGCGCCGAGGATGATTTCTTGTGGCTGTTAACAGTGACATCCATGGTGTTGGTAGCTCATAGTGGTGATGTGGGCCTCGATTGAAGCTTCTCCATCGAAATTTCAGTGATGATGGTGAAGACAGTTTCTGTTGGTGATGGTGGCCCAGACTTGTTGGTGGATGATGTCTTCGGTGTTAGGGGTGCATCCTGAGATGATAGGGACTGATGAGCGATGATAGTATATCTATCTTTTGAATTAAAAAATTTTCAATTCCGATTTGGTTTGGTGGCATTGTAGAGTCAAGGACGATGTTGATGGTGGCAGATTCTTTTTCTGTGGACCATCATAGGTTAGAAAGTGACACAACTTTTATATAGATTTTTAAATTATATTTTTTTATGATGCCCTGTATGTTTTTGGATTTTGATGTTGGCAGGTTGTGATGGATTTAAATCTCTTGAATGTGTAATATGGTTAGAACAATATAAATAATTATACAAAGCCTTTGAAAGTGTTATTAGAAAATATAAAATATGGATTTGATGACATTATCTTGATCATGTTCTCAATAACTCTAAATTGTTATTTGGGTGTTAGATTCCACTTCAATGTCTATGTTTTCACTTACCACCTATGTTTCCATATTTTTAAACCTTTCATGTGTTAATTGATAAGACAATTTCAAATTCAGTTCTCTATTTCAAGGAGGAAAATTGAAAAAAAATTAACATGTGGGTTTCCCACAATTGTAATTTAAAATGGTAAACCCTTTCTTAACAAGAACATGTCAAAAATGGGTGGAGAAATTTATATAATGTTTGTTCAATGTACCACACAAATTTTTGTGATTTTATTTTTATTTTTATTATTTTGATATTTTGTATATCATGGAATTATATGTTTAAATGATATAAGACATATTAATAAAATATTATTTTTTAATATGATGGTTCTACCAAACTATTGGACTAGTAGGTATGAATATTTTTTTAATATTTTAAATATATATTATTTACTTATATTTATAACATGAATTCATTGGTGATAAATTATTAATAAATGATATAAAAACAATTTTAAATTAATAGAAATTATTTTGTGAAAAATTATTCATATGAAAACATGAATTTTCACTCAATAAAAAGAAACAGAACCACCAAAGAAGTATTTTAATGGAATATATATATATATATATATTGTATTAAATAAATTTTTTAATAATCAACTTTTGTGTTTTTTAGATAAGATATAATATTAGATCATATTTCACACTTAAAAAATGTATTTTTCTAATTGTAAGCCTTTTTGACATTATTTTAAAACATATATTAAAACCTATTATAAAATTAATTCGAATAAATAATTTTTATTTTAGGATAATAATTTAAATTTTTTATTATGGTTATTTTTCTATAATTTTCTGAGATGATAAATTTTGTGATGAATAGTGGAAAATATATATTTTTTATGAATTTTACTTGATTTTAAAGATTGAAATTTTTTGAAAAATAGAAGATTTATTTGAAAACCATATTTTTAAAAATATATCTATTAATAATTTTTTTCCCATTAGAATATTTTTCAAATTTTATTTTGATATAAAATCATTTAAATCTTTTGAACATATTCTCTTTCAAAACATTATTTCTCGTCAACTGTGTGGGAATAATTATAAATTAAAATTTCCAAATTCTAAGCGTGTAATTTGATAATTTTATTTTATATTTGAAATAATCATAATTTATATTATATAAATTAATCATCTTAATTTTTTAACAAAACAAATTACCATAAGAGTAAATACTATTTACAATAGCTTAAGTAATAGTGGGATTAACACATGTTATAAAATTAACATGTTTTGAAAATGAACCAGAATACGTATAAAACCAATTTTATGGAAGTATAGTGTACATAAACAGTCTAGGGTATATATTTTCCTATAAATTTACCTTTTTTATGTGCATGAAATTGGTACACCTATTTCTTTTCAAAAATTACTTGTGTTTTAATCTCCTCATTTATAGAAGGACCCCTTCTGTCCTCTATATTAACAAAAAACAATTTTCATCCAATACCTAACAAAATAACTCACATAAACCATTATTATGATCCAACAATCCATAATATTTTATGAAATCACACATATGAAGACATTTGGGGGAAATCAAAATAAGATATCTTAAAAAGAAGTAACGTCCCAAACCAAGTGTGTTAATATTTCACTTCATCCACATAATTAATTTTTTATTGCATCATGATTAATAATTTCCTAATGATAATCTATACATTTATCCTTTATTATCTTAATATAATAACCTAAATTTCCCCATATTTCATCAAATTGGTTACAAAATCATTATTTGTTTGTATGATAGACTACCACCACACAAACTGATGTTCATAATATTCCATCATCATTTCTCTATGAAAGATATAATTATAGGATTATTATTTATATATTATATTTATGATATTGTTATGCATCATTAATAATGATACCACATATTTCTTCCCATATTACTTTTATTTCAATACAATAACATAGTTCATGTGTATGGTATAATACCGCCTCCCGAAGCAATATAATTTGTTATGAAATTTAATTTAAGGAAATAAGGATTATTTAAATTCATAATATATGTTATATATCACATAATTTTTTTTAATTGTAATATATTACATAAATTCCATTATTTTTTCCCTTTGGAAAAATGGAATCTTTGATCCTAACTATGTACGGCCAACCGTCTTCATGAATGGTGTACTTTATTTTCTATATTTGACTTCTATGGATAGTAATAAATACATATTTTCAGAATATTTATATAATAATTATATGTTGTTTAATATTTTTATTTTCATGTAACGATAATCAATGTATGATTACTAAAAATAATAGATCCAGACATACATAAAAACTAATGGAATTATTTTCTGAAAGATAAATTTAACATGGAATTTGTAATCAACAAGAAATAAATGGTCACATGAAAGTCATATATGATAATAATATATATAAATATATGTAACACTTTAATAGAGTTATAATAAAAATATATTTAATATATTGGTGTTTCAAATTTTTATGAAAATGTAGTGACTTATAGTAAGAGATTTCAAGTATCTATTTAAATTCTGAGATACGTATGCCATATTCAGCACTCATTTATTTTTTTTGGTGTTTATATGGACCCTTTAACATGTTATATAATAATATAACTTATTCTCATGAAATTTAATGTTTCCATTTGTTTTATTATTTAATGGTTATTATTATTCAATATATTACAAAAGTAGTAATTTATTGTAATCCAAATTTCATTTCTTTTGAACTTATGTTTTGTTATTTTCCTATCTTCTTTTTTGATGTGAATATACATACCATTTGAAATTTAATATATTGAATATATTTATTATCATTATATAATATGATTTATTTAATTATAATCATTCATAGGTCATATGAATTGGTTTTAGCAATGTTTCAATGGATTTACGATACAATATCATCATTTATTATGATTTATTGTGTTTAGGTTTATAAAGAAAAAATATTATGATAAATCATTAAATAAATTAATGGATTTTATTAAATGATTATATGTTTATTTGAATACATTCCATCCACTAATTTTCCTCTATTTATGTACTCAAGATATTAATAATTTTTTTTAATGAAAAATGATATTATTTTTCTCTTCAGTTGAAAAACCATTCTCATAGAAAGTAAATTATTATAAAAATTTAATAAAATTTTTAATTCCTCCAAATTAATTAATATTGATTTTTTTTACACATTTTTAACCTTTATATAATTTTTTTGAAAATAAACTTCATGTTGTCTTCCAAAAAATGCATATTTGGCTTTTACTGAAAATGTGAATTTAATGTTTATTTTAACAATTATTGAATGAATGATTTTATCTTACTCGGTGTGTAAATAATTAAAATAAATATTCCATTATAATTTTAAAATAGTAATTTTAATTAAATTTATTTTTGAAATATTTTATGAGTTTTTAGTTTTGAATTTTTTTTGGAAACGGAAAGGATATTTTCGTCATCAAATGTAGTAATGGAATTTTAAAACATCCTTTGTTGGATTAAAAGGTTAACTAACTATTTATTTTGAAAATGGTTTATTTATTACAAATAATTATTTAATATGGAATGGATATATTCCTCATGAATTGTTCCATGTGGCCATTCAGAATCAATTTTCATCTATGTTAAAATCCTTGGATGTTACATAAGCATTACTATGGATAATATTGAATGACGTCATCACTATTATTTCAATGGAGGTTTAACATTTCTGTTAATGTAATGTTTACTAAACCCATTTATTTTTCTCGGTTTTTCTATGGATTACAGATGAAACATTTATAATTCCATTTTTAATTATATGAGTTAGGATGTGTTTATATTATGAATGGTTTTTATTTTTTTGTCAAAAATAATTATGGTTCTCATTATAATATGTTTTGATTTCACATATATTTGAAATGCATTGGGTAAATATTTATATCCCATGCGATAAATATATAAAAATGTTAATGGGATTTAATCACTATGGAAAAATCATTACCTTGATACACTATAGGAAACATCTATGTCCCGATCAACAATGGGAAATAGGATATAGTACCAAATTCACTATGTTCATGGTAATTGTAGTTGAACTCAGCATATGGAATGATTTTTATATATTTATGATGGTTACATACATAAATTCAATTATATTATTATTTATGAATGATGTAAGATGATTTCTCACACTTATGGACCATGTTTTCTAAAGAGATAATTTTGTATTCCCCAAATCATGTTTACGATCAATGACATGTTGGGTTTGAAAATTTTATGTTATATTCACAATCATTATGTAAATATATTTTTATTATGATTTTATATGATTAGTGATTGTTATCTAATATTTTTAAGGTTACTATAAAATTGAACACACCATTTATTAATTTTCCTTTTCCATGTTGTAAATAAATTTTGTTTGGTATGGTATTCCTAGGAGGATTACTATGTGAGAATATAATTGTGGGAGATATTTATGATCTTTTATGAAAAAGGAAGACAATATTTCATGTATCAAAATATATTATAATATTATTATATATCGGTATGTGTTTTTTGAATAAATTATATATTTATCCTTGATGATGGGATATTTGTGGTTGAAAAGACTAAGACACTTTAAATACATTTGCATTTAAAAATATCATGTTATCCTAGATAAGTGTTTTCCAGATATCAAAAATTAGAGACCAAACATTTTCAAATAAAATATAAACCAACATACATCTGAATAAATAAATCGAAATTAAAATATATTATTTAATAAAATACACTAAACTATTCTATTATATGTTGATAGATGACATTGAGAACATAATCCCATGACATCCATGGTTCATAAAAATAATTTTTTTATAATTGAACCTCCCTTTACATTAGTAAAATTTTAAAAATATTTGATATCAAATAAAAATAAAAATATTATTGAAAAAAATAAACTAAACAATCAAATTAAAATATTTATCTCAAATAATTTTGAATATTTCTATAAATTATTATCCAAATCATGACATTGAAATTTTTCTAGATGATGGCTAAGAATAATCAATATAGAAAACACAATTCCCCCTCTAAATTGGTCGTAATATAGCAGTATCATGTGGGTCGAATGAATCGAGCACATCCTTGGGATGTCTCACATGACTGAGAGAATGAAATAGATCATTAGGAGTGTCTTGAAACTTCAAAAATAAATAATATTACCTATAAAAAGTGTCATTAAATATATCATATATTATAAACCAATAAATACTAGAAAAAAAGAATTACATGAAAATAAATAATAATAAATAATAATATTATATATAAATTAGTATTAATATTTAATCAAATATAAAAAACTAATAAACATAATTTTCAATTTTATATTATAATATGTTAATAATTATGAATATATTTATAATATAAAATATTAATAAATAATTGTATATGTGGTTAAACATCAAAGATCATTTTTAATTTTCCCATCCATAAGAAAAAACAATATTAACTATAATTGTTAATATGAAAATCAATTATAAAAAATAGTAAGTACAAAAATATAATATCTCATTCAAAATTTTCATCCTTATTTTCATATATGGTCAGTTCATCATCTACAAATCTAGTTTCTTGAACATCTATTTTAATTTTCGTTGCATCAACCATTATTTCATCATTAAAATTATCAAAATCATTATACATTAATTGGGGGGTCATTGTCAGTATTTATTTCTCTCTATATAAGTGAAATATGTGGAGATTGTTATTATAAAATATCAATATATCTACTTTATTATAACCATTTTCTCTTTCTAAAAACTATTTATCACTAGATTTCATTTTTACTAAATTCCAAATGTTATTTTTTATCCTAAATAAGAATGGTAATTTTAATAATAATTCTTATGTGATTGATAATCAAATATAGTTGGTTGATTGGTGGAGAGAAGACTTTTATATTTATGTACAATGACTCCATGTCATAGATGAATTAGAAACCCTCTATCAGTTTTAAACTTAATTTATTTATCCATTTTTTATAATTCTTTCATAGATAACATAAATCAATTGTTTCATCAATAATACCATAATAGTCAACTCCACTTTATTTATGAGAATACTTTTTCAAGGAAAATCCAATATAATTTTATTTCTTTTATTAACCATATATGTATGAATGAAATTAAACTTCTTTAACTAGATAACCAATATAATTGTTTACCATTATAGATGGTGCATTTTAGAGTCCACATAATAGACGATTAATTTTATATTCATGTTGTGTTCAATGAAAACAAATAATAATATTATTATTAAATAACTATACAGAATTTATTTAATATTACATAATAAACAACATGATTTACTTGTCTTTGAATATAATATTGAATTTTATGTTGGGGATGTTTGTTAACAACATTAGTAGTAATTTTTAAATAATATTTTTTTACATGTTCATCGTATATTTAACCAAAAAATAATGTAAATAATTTTTATTATAATATAAGTATTATAAAAATAATAAAAATAAATAGTTAATGCAAAAATTAGTTCATTTCCTCGCAATTTAAAAGAATCCATGTTCTAACTTTTTACAGTTCTTCAAATGAAATCCATCGTTCACGATTACCACCAAAACCAAGATTTTATTAATTAAAAAATTAAATATTGATTGTCCCTATTATAGTCATCATTTTACTCATTATGAAATAATATATTTTATTTTTAGAGATATTCTTATTTAATAATATGTGAAATAAAATGTGATATTCTCTCTTATATGTATGTTTCAAAAATTGAAACATCAACTAATTATTTATTACATACATTATTCTTTAATTTATTCCCACATCGCTATTATGGGTATATCAATTTGTATATTATCATCCCTAAACATTTAGATTCATATGATAGATGAAATAATAAATTTAACATTGATTAAAAGTTTAATAGTGGGGATAAATATTCTATTTTACCCAAAATTTAAACAAAATATATTTTCTCCAAAATTCATGCCAAAAAATATGATGTTTATATACAAATATATCTAATTAAATGTGTTATTTTAGTCAACACATACCATAATTAATAATAAAAAAACCCTCTTATACCTAAAAGTAGATATCATTCCACTATGACAAGGAATTCATGATAGGGTATCATTATAATATGTCCATTTCTAATGAAATCATAAAAATTAAAAGAATAACCATCTAGTATCTGGAACTACTTATCCCATTGATATAATTATAGATGTATTTATGTATTGTATTTGGATACATATTTTGGATTCATTTAATAGTGTGATATTTCACCTTAAAATAATTAATTTTTATGGAATATACATATTTGATAAAAAACTAACCATGATATTTTATTATCATTTTTCCTATAGGGTGTGTCCAAAATATGACAATAATTTTCAATAAAAATATTATCAATATGGATCATATCTAAAATTCATATATATATTCATAATATCAAATAAATAAGGTCCCCAAAACAACTCCACATTATCCAATTAGCATCTGTTGAAGAAAAATATATTTTTTATTGCTTTATAGTTGGTTCAAAAGTAACAGGAGGTAATGAAAATATATTTGTAACTATAAAAATAAAAATAGGTATTGAAGTTATCCTCATCAAATTATATATATTTTAAAATTAATTTTCTTCTTTAAAAATTTGTGATCCATCATAAAAAAATAATTGATGATGGTAAAAATTATTACTCAATCATTTATTAACATGAAATAATGCTCTATCTCAAACATATATTTTGAACGTGATAAAATAACATTTGTTATCTATCTAGATTATATATCAAATTCTATAAATTCACAAATCATACACATTATTGGAAACATTAGTGTAAAATTATGGTATTCAACTATTTCATATCCAGTTACACTATTGTTCCATATTGAAATTTAGTCACTAATAAGTGGATTCAAATAAATATCTATATTATATAGTTCATTTCCTATAATTAATATATCTCTCTATATATGTGGTTCCTTCATAATAATTCAACAATGTAATATATAATGATAAATTAAAATAGATTGATTTGAATATTTATTTATGTTAAGAGTAAATGAAAAAAACATCACTCGAAGGACTCAACCATCTCATATGATGTTCTGATGAAAAATAGGATGAAACATATATTTTTTCTATGAATCACTATAATATGGATGTGTAAAGATTTTTATGGTAGAAATATTTTATTTATTTTATTTCATTAGTGTATCTATGTTGCGAGATACAAATAGATGATATAAATTGGGTGTGATTTAAATTTTACTCTTCTATTTTATAATATATACATATTTCCTTATTTTCCCTCTTGATACATCATTTATCTAGATGTTAGAAAATTAATTATATAATCATAATCCACATAATTTACAATGTATTCATTTCAACATGCATGGATCCTCTGATAACTATGACCCAAATTATAGACCAACATTATACATTCATTTAAAATTATATATAATGATATTTTGTAAGATAAAACAATTTTAAAAAATAAAATTATATATATATATATATAAATATTTAAATTTTAGAAACATAATTTAACATCCTTAAATTAGGTAATAACTTTTATTTTCATTTTATGGAAACCCAAATTCAAATACCCTTAGTAGATTTCAAAAAAACTGTGAAATTCATAAGGTTCAGATTTAGGATCTGGAATATAATTCATTTTTTTCCATTACAGACTGGTAAAATTAATAATGTACTAAATTAAAAAATGATGGATTTGGATAGAAAGTTTAGGTTACAAGAATTTTGGGTCTATTATGTTATGGGTTTTGGTCATTCGAAGTGTTCAGAAAGAGATTAGAGATGTTCAGTTATTGGTGGATCGAAGATGGGGCATTTCACATCCTATAACTAGGTTACATGACATTAAATTTTGTTTCATGGTATGAAATATATTTTTCCCAATGTGTTGTTTTTTTATAATATAAAATAATGTAAAATGAATTGATGATGTGTTTTTTTGGTTAAAATCGAACCTTGAGTATTTAATGATGTGAAAGGGGATTAAAAATCATATAATACCCCAATCATGAGAAGTTTTAAAAAATCATCCATTACCTAATTCATTCGGTTGTTCTACCTTACCCCCTCGTGTTAGGTTGAAAAAGGTAACTCAAAGTGTCCCTTAAGCCCTCATTCATACTTCTTCGATCTGTTGATCTCGGTGGGTGTTCGTTGGTTATATGTGGTCAATATATTGTGAGTTATCCAATTTTTCATCCATTTTCTTATGTTCTTCTTCTCGGGATCAATTATAGTGGAATTTCTCTGGGTTGGGAATGTGTTTTGTTTCATTTTGATGGATCCATTGGGATATAGAGAGTGAAACGTAGTTTTAATGGTTTAGTTGTGGTTTGCAATCATTTATCCTTTCCATGGGGTACATAGCAATTTCAAGGCTTCCTTGAGGTATGATTTCATTCATTTCCATCTATTTTGAATAATGTGGGAGGGGTTTTAGTTATTCTTAACTATGATTCATGTTTTGTCCAACCCAATTGAAGAAAAAAAATAAGTTAATTGAAATTTATGTGGAAATGGGGTTTATTCGCATGTTTTAAAGATTTGATATTACTTATGATCACGCAATTACTATGTATTGATGATCCATTAAAAATTATGGCTGTTGGTGGCTTTTTTTATGGATACATCTTATGTAGTTTTTTTCATGTTGAGTTTGTTTATTATCCCTCAAAAATGATAATTATCTAAACACATATACTTGATTAATGAATTTGTTTCCTCGAGATTTTGTTTGTGTGATAATACCCAAAATAAAAGTGGTGGAATCCGATAAATGATAATTTGGACCTATAAGAAGTTTTTTTCAGTGTACAATGGGGATATGAGTGGCACAGTATGATTATGCAGTAGGGTTATGGAACTGGTTGTGCAATGTTTTTTGGTTGGATGTTTTTTTCATTTGGTGGTTTTCATTGGATTGTATGGTTTACTGGGAATGATGACATTAAAGAAGGATAATGGTGATTGGAATGGGAGATTCATTACTAATAACATAAATAAAGATCAAAACCATATATAATCATAAATTTTTTTATGAATGGCTGTTATACACATAGTTCATGTAATGAGGTTTCAATAATATAGATACTCCTTAATTTATTATTCTCTTCACCATTTCAAATGACTATTTCTATTTTTCTAGTGGTGTGTTGTGTATAGTGGTTTCCCAGTAAGTGAATGATTGAATATTTTTTTGATTAAAAAATTTTGGATGGGCTTGGGAAGGTTTGGTTAATAGAATGAAAATGGTTAAATAAACTGGTTAGGAATGGGAAATGGGTTTTATGATATGATGTGTTTTCTTATAAATTTAAAGGATGAAGTTAAGGTATCTATTTTAGGAGTTGTTTGTTTGTTTGAGAACCCATAGGTCAGGAGTGATTTTTTGATATCATATTTTTATATACATGTTTTTCCTTTTTATTTCTATTATCACACCACCTATGTTGGGAAACATACGTTAAACACCCACATAGTCACATATGGGGTGTCTTTCCCAACATCCTGATGGGGGGAGTAGGATGTCCCCCACTCTTCCCTACTCCCTCATTCATGTTGTGAATAACCAAGTTTATTTGGATAGGATGTGGTGAGATTGGTTACCCTATGTTTATACAGCTGAGGTCGTTTGATCCCCAGGTGTCTTCAGGTTGATTTCTGATGCGTTTTC
Source organism: Viscum album (assembly GCA_963277665.1). Taxonomy (NCBI): domain Eukaryota; kingdom Viridiplantae; phylum Streptophyta; class Magnoliopsida; order Santalales; family Viscaceae; genus Viscum; species Viscum album. The sequence goes on along the minus strand of OY728119.1, from coordinate 699,238,580 downwards.
CCAGGAATGAATAGGATGAGCTGTTATGAGATCTCACAGGTGTCTTCGAGATGACATGTGATGTGTTGTTAGTAACATGTTTGTGTAAGAGTGGGGTCTTGTGAGGCCCATGTGTGTGTGTGTGGGATGTTTTGTGATGATCCGGTGTGTGCGGTGAGATTTTTTGTGTGGAACCTGTGTGTGTAGGTGGGACGCGTTGTGGTATATTCAGAAGTGTTGGGAGCGCCAGAACTTTTTCCATTAGGGTATTATAGAAGATAATGAGTGTGAATGTAGTGAAGGGTAACCTATTGTTGATGTGAATTATATTATATTACATGACCTGGGTTTCGTAGAGATAGTTCATCGGTGAGGATGGGTGTTTAGTATAGAAACTTAGTAGCAATTTGGTATTATTATTTTCTCTTGTGTGTATTAGTATGCATATTTCAGATGTACATGGAAGAATTTGGTATTCATTCTATGTTTACATGTATTGTCACCATATTTATATAAACACCATTTAAGTTTCCAGGAGGATTTATGGAATCGTGATATACCTTACTATCGCTAATCTTGACAGTTTTTATGTGGTTTTTTAGCTTTACATTTGGGTATTTACTTTGGAGAATTTTTAATTTGTACCATTTATATTTAACACAAGGATGTGGGATATATCTATATTTCATTACATTATGACTTGGCGATTATGTATTGATGACCAATAATATATTTTTATCTTGATTCATAAACGATTAATTCCTCCATTATTGTGACATTTTTACATAATTAGATCTAGTATCCATCCTAGGGCCAAATAGAGGGGGGACATGGGTGTCAATATATCCATTTCTTCATTACCAACATATGATGGGGATATTTAGATGGAAAAGTTCATGACAGAGTGTTATCAGAGGTGATGATTGAGAGGATGGAGGGAGTTTGGAGACAATAATTTTGATAAAAGAATATGATTGTATGCCAAAGGATCCCGTTTACCGTCCCGGTTGACATAGGACATAAATACCATCTTGGAAATGGGATTTTAGGATCCCTATGATCTGGAGTAGAGAATCTGAGCTTATGGAATGACCAAGTTAGATGGACTTTCTTACAGGGTAGAAAACTATCAATGGTACCTGCTTTGTAATGAATAGTATCACTGCCTAAATTTTTATGTTTTGGGATGGATAAAATTTATAAATTAATGAAATAAATAAAAATAAATTTTAATAACATTCTATATTACTCTGGAATAGGATATCATTTTTTACAGATAAATTGTGGAACCTTGTCATTAACTGTGTGTGGCTCTGGCACTGGGGGTTGAGTAGGATGAACCAATTGATTGTCGTAGTGTTAATCTAGCTGAATAAGATGATCTAAGAAAGATAATGTCACATTATTTCTAGAGGTAGGAATTTAAAACATACAAGTAAAGTGTTACAGATATGCATGTGTAAAGCTAGCTCAAAGATCTTGAGATAACCATTGGACAAATCCATACCCTGACAAAGTAAATGGGATCTTTGGTTGTTATTGACATGTGGGTTGCTACATATTAGTTGTTGAATGTTGTATATGGATGAATGGAATGATAAATACTTTTTATTGGTCGAAATGAAGAAAGGGTTCTTAGTGAACATACTTTCCTCAACCATAATGGCTATGAAAAAGAAAAATATACTCTCCCATCATTGGTGGAGTATGTTCGTTTTGGATTTGTTAATACAGTTCAATTATTTCCTTTATTTTGTCATAGATCTCTTTATTGATGAAATGTTCATACAATACATTTTGAGGAGGCACTTCATCCTATTATCCAGTATGTAGTTAATAAATTTACATTTCCAATGTATTTAGAGGTCTATAAGAAGAAATAAGTTAATGAGTGAGTGTAATAATGATAAGTACTAGAATGTTATAGGATAAATCATTGTTCATCAAACGGGTGAGCTGTTAGTTGAAGGTCACATATCCTAAGAACATCCCATTTTCTACTAGTAGAGAGACATCTTTAGTATCTTAGTTTCTCTTCATCAGCTTCCTATGGACTCCATGCCTTTCATATGGGATTGATACTGATGTCTTTCTTATGTAGGGTTTATGACAATTTTTAGAACTGGTTCCATGTGGTTTCCTGAGATCAGTTTGGTGAAGGAGGGTAGGATCATCATTATCCACATCAGTTGGATTTTGTGAGCTGATTTCCTGTACAGGGGAAGAGGATCATCCTCTACCATGGGAATATACAGTATATAGAGGCGGACCTAGAGATGTTCTTCTTGAATAGGGACCTTAACCTAGAATTGGATTTAGAGGTGGACATCAGTAGATAGGTAGAATATTTGGGTGTGGTTAGGAGCACACAATGGAGGGGTAATTTCGAGAGTGGTCTGAGATTATTAGGGGTACAATAAGATTATTTAGTACAATTTTACGTGTTTTGTTTAATTCAAGAAATTTTCACTCCTTCGTTTCACCCACTCTTTCCCATTCTCTATGACTAGACATAGAGAAGATTTTTCTACACAGGGTGTTACCTACGCCTATCAGAAGCTAGACTAGCTTGTTTGAAGTGTGTTAGGTATGTAGAAAGATAATAATACTACATCATTCTGGTGGTGATATTGTGTTTCTAAAAATGTATCCATATGATGTAATCCTTAGAAATTATTGGTTTTATTCCATAAGTTTTTTATCGATATATTTTTGGGGAGAGTCATGTCTTTCTACCTAGATGGATAGTGTGCAGTTTTTGTTGGTGGGTGGAGTTTTCATGTGGCTTGTTTGTGTATGGACCCCCCCTCTCTTTTTTGGTTGAAATATCAACATAATAAATGTATTCAGAAATTGAATTAGTTCCCAGGTTCATTGGAGAGATCCTCTATGTTTTCAAAAAGGATGTTATAATTCTACCCCATTGACGTAATGGTGAGATCAAGAGAGACTTGATGCCTAATTCCTCTATGATTTCAATGGTTACTAATTTTATCACATCTTTTGATATGTGGGAGTTTAGTAATCTGATAAATGATCTAATGTATAATGGTTTTATCTAGACTAGTGTGTCATTGTGGGGTTCTTCATTATTGTTATCCAAAAATATGGATGGTGGTATGAGGTTATGCATTGATTATTGAAGGTTTATTTAGGTGAAGGTCATGAATCGTTACCCCTTAATGGAATAGTAAATAATTATGACCAGAAGACTGGAAAAAGTAGATTTTATTATAACAATATATAGTCTGGATATCGCCAATTAAGTGAAAATGAATGAAATATCTCAATTTCTTCTTTTAGAGGTAGGTATGTTTACATTGAGCTTTAGTCATTTCGTTCAGTGATACTAACACTCTAGTTATTATAATGGGACCCATGAACACTATTTTTGATGAGATATTGGATTATTTAACAATATTTTTCATATAATATATCTTAATCTACCATATTTCTCAAGAGGAGCATGTTGAGCCTCAAACTACTATCATATATGTTTATTTGTTCCACCAAATATATAGAATGTTTTCAATGTATATGTTCTAGACTATGGATGTTTATTTACTTGGGAATTTAGTGCCTCTTCTATGTGAGGATGTGGACCCATATAACTTTAAAGATATTGTTTTTTGGGAAGTCCCCAAGATTGTGGAATTAGCTCGTAGTTTTCGGGGGCATTGAAAGATCTTTTTAGATGTTTGTACTCGCTTTACTTACAATTTATACCCCATTGATAAATTTAACAAATAAGGATTAGGATTTTTTGTGGAGAGATCAATTTCATACAATATTTGGCAATGTAATGGGAAAGTTTGTTAGTGCTCAGGGGAACTTATTTCCTATGGAATGGGTGATGTTTGAGGTATTTTGTGATGCTTCACGTATGTGTTTGGGATGCATGTTGATGTAGCAACATGAATTGAACTATTATTGGTATAGAAATATATTTCCTCAAGAGTGTATCTATTCCAACCATGATTTGGAGTTGGTAACGATGGTTTTTATACTGTTGTTGTAGAGGTATTACCTCATTGGAGTGCAGTTTTTGGTTATCACGAATCACTAGAGATTGAGGTAAATCTATTTCGAATGTGACCAGAGTCTATGACCGTGGTGGTGGATAATGATTCATTAGGAATATGATTTAGAGATATCCTACACCTCAGGAATTTGAAATTATGTTGTTGAATCTTAGTCTAGAAACTCATAGAAGGAGTTTTTTCAGGAGTCTATAGATTCATGGAATGCGATGGAGGAGTTGACATCCTTTCACATAGATGTAAGACTGGATGATAGAAGAGACTATTTATTTTAGATGATTTTGAAGTACTCTATTAGTAATTAGGTGGTGGTTTCTTAATTTTTGGTACATAGAGGCTATAGTGTAGTGCAGTTGTGTTGAATATATTGATGCTTTGGATGGGTGGTTAGAGGATCGTTGGAACTGGATGTTTTTTCGTGGAATATTATTTGTTCTCGTAGAAATGAATAGTGGAGTCTTTTGTGATTATCATAGCTCATCCTTGGAGGTACATTTAATAGCTTCCAAGATGTATCATGATGTAATTATTCAGTTTTGGTGGCGCTTGATGAAACAGGTAGTCAGGGAGTTTGTGGTCATGTTCTTGATTTTTCATTAGGCAAAGGATGAACATTGTGTTCCTAGTGTATTTTTATATCCCATGGATGTTCTTGAGTTTAAATGAGATTATTACACAATGGATTACTATAAAGTATTACACAAATCTCAAGGAGGCCCTTGGAAATTGAGATTATAGACCATGTGTTCGTGAGTATTTACTATCGATGAGGGTAACAGAGGTTCAAAAGAGGGAGTAAGCTTTCTCCAATGTTTTTTGTTCCCATTGAGGGTTGGGGTGAGTTCAAAAGATGGCGTACTGGTTGGAATTTCATTAATAATTTTAAAGGATCCATGAAATATTCCATGTCTCACATATTGGCTGATATGCCCATGATGACTCCCATTTCATTGACTAGGGGTATTTGAATAAGGGGGATGACACGACATTCATGGATCTGCCATTGGGGATACATGATTTTCAAGAGAAGGTGTTTTGTGTATAAAACATTCCTTTGATTCGTGCATTGTGGATGTAGTTTTCCAAGGTGGAGAGTACTTTGTAGTGATAAATGATGATTCATGCCATGTAACTAAAGTGATTTTTATTTCTTTTTTGTTATTTATTTCATTGAAATTTGTGCCTTGGATCCATTTTGATTTATAAGATTATTTGTTTTCATGATTTTTGATAGTGTGTAATGTAATTTTTGACAAAATCTTATAATATCAATATGGTAGGACGTGAATCCTACACCAGATTCGTTAAATATGATGTGATTAAACCCATGAAGGTGAGTTTGTGCCTCCCTATGTGAATAGTATCTTGATGTTAAAATTTTAATTATATAATTCATATGATTGGAATGATGTAGTTTTTTGGGTGTGTGGTGGTACAATTCATTGGTTGTATTTATTACAATATAGTCATTTGGCGGTGTGGTTTTTTTGAAAGGAGTAAACTTAGGTATGTAATCAAACAAAGTGTCTTTGTGGTCGTTTGGGTAGGCATGTTTTCATGGAAGTAGCATTTGAGGTGTGGTGAGACTTTGGAGAGGTATCTCATAGGGTGGTTTTTCGTACCGCCTTTCTTATAAGATCAATTTTGGTTAGTTGAGGGGGAGAATATTCTCAGAGGTATCTAATTTAATTATATATTCCTTATTGGTCTATTAGATTGCTGTTTTTGGTCATTGAATGTGTTATGAGGGTGTTAGGAGATGTTCAGTTGTTGAAGGATCAAAGAGGCGAGACTTTAAGTCATCAATCTAGGTTACAAGAAGGGACATTCTATTTTGTGGTTTTTCATGGAGGTTTCAAGATGTGTGATATTTTTGGGTTAGAAAATAAAAGAAAATTATGAGGTGATGGATTTTGTTTGGTGAAAACTAATCCCAGGGTATTACACAACATGAAAGGGGATTAAATATCAACATATACCCCAATCACATTCAATTTTAACATTATTTTTTGACCAAAAACTCATTCAATCGATCATGGTCATTTTTTTCTATTCATTTTGGGAAAACCATAATTAACCTGTTGTTTCATTCAAGACCTTATTTATCCCTCTTTGATCCATTGATCCTGGTGGATGTTTGTTGGTTATTCGGGGTCGATCTATGGTGATTTTTCTTCTCCGTCTAATTCATTTTATTCTATTCTTCTCCCAATGATCCATTACAGTAATTTTTACATGGTTATAGGGTGTTTTGGGTTGAATTTTTATGGGTCCTTGTTTCAAAATAGGATGGCCATCATTTTTTGTAGTTCGGTTGTGGATTTTGAATGATCATTCATTCCCTATAGTGAGCACGAATTTTAAAGCATCCTTTAGATAAGAATACATATGTTTATATCTGTTATACATCATAAAAGATGTGTTTTTATTATATTAATATTTTAATCAAGGTTGATCTATCCTAATTGAAGGTAAATAATAAATAAGTTGAAATTGAGGGGGAAGTGTTCTTGTTCTCATGCTTATACATCATTGATATTACTTATGATCTTGTAATTATTCATGATTTATTCCCTGATGAAAATTGTTGTTGGTGGTGGATTTCATTTCACATGATACATCTGATGAGTTTTTTTAAATTCTAGAAGTTTATTTGTATCAAACATCAATGAAAACAGTATAACCATGTATTATTGGATAATTTATTGGGTTCCAAATGATTGGGTTGGTTTGATAATTCCTGAAGGAAAGGTAGTGTAATTTGATATATATTAATGTGAACCTCTAAAATATTGTGTTATCCGTGTACAGTGGTGTTGGGAGGGGCATGGTATTATTATGTAGTAGGGATGTGGAAGATGTTTTTCTATGTTATGTTGATATATGATTTGGTTAGTTGTTGGTTATTTTGGTAAATATGGTCTTTTGGGAAGAATGACTTTGAGGAATTAAATTTTTTTATTGTTATGGGAGCATCTCCATTAATAACATGTAGAAAGGTCCAGCCCTTATCTATAGATTGATATATGATTTTTCATGAATGGGTGTTAAATGAGGAGGTCATGGAAATATTTGTCCCTAATGTGTATCCAAATTAATTTAGTGCTATCTTATCATTTTCAAATGAGTTTTACTATGTTTATTGTAATACGTTGTGAATAATGGTTTTTTGGGTAGGGATAGATTGAATAAATTTATTTCAAATAATGTTTTGAATGAATTGGGCTGGATTGGTAAATGGAATTAAAATGGATAAATAAATTGGTTGGTAATGTTAAATGGGATTTATGACTTGATGTGTGGTGTTTTTTAGTTAGAGGAATTAGAAAAGGTGGCAATGTTGTAAGTTTGTTGTTTGTTTGAGAACGCATAGCTTGAGAATGGGTGTTTCTTATGAAATATCAATATAATTTTAATTTTGTATGAATTATATTCACACCCACCCATGTTGAGAGCTATGTTTCAAACACACACAAATTCACACGATGGGTGTCTTTAAAAACATCTTGATTTGAGGATGGGTGGTTGGCCACCAACAATTCCCTTCCAATTAGTTTACGTGGTGAATAACAAGTTATCATTATGAAGGATATGGTAACATGTGATAGGCCATGTGTGTGTTTCATAGGTAGTTTCTTTACCATGTGCCTTATGGATGAGTTTTGATGTGTTTTCCCAGGTGACTTCAGGAAGAGAATGTATGTGCTTTCCCTAGTGACTTCAGGATGAGATGTGATGTGTTGTCAAGCCCAAGGGTGTGTTGGTGGGATGTCTTCTGAGCCCTATGAGTGTGGATGTAGAATATGTTATGTGCAACAAATGTGTGCGGGCATGCTGTGGTGTGAGGCCCAGGTGTGTGTGGGAGGGATTTGTTGTGACACCCAAGTGTGTGCGGGGAACATGTGATGTGGTATATTCGGAAGAGTTAGGAGCTTCAAGACATTTTTGACTAGGGCATGAGTGCAGATTATTAGTGGGAAAGTGGTGTGGGGTACCCTATCATGGATGTGAATTATATTTAATTAATTTTATTATATTACATGGTGGGCATTCTTTGGTGAGGTTTGGTGGTTAGTAAACTAGATTAGGTTTTATTGGGTTTTTTTTTATCATTGGTGCATTAGTATTCCTCATTCACATGTGCATAAGATACTTTATTTTTCATAATCAGTATACTTGTAATCCCACCCTAGATATATAAAATGATTCTAGGTCTCTAGACGGATTTTATGGACCGTTCTCAACCTTAATTTATGGGACCATGATAGATTAGGCGTCACAACATTTCATTACTTTTGTGTATTTAATTTGGCGACATTTTTATTTGTAACTTTTCTATTTCAAAAAATCATGTGGGGTGATTTTTGGTATAATTACGTCATGTCTTTGTGTTTCTTTTTTGGTGATCCCCCATAAATAGTAATCTTGTTTCTTAAAGAGGGTAATGGATCCAATATTGTTAGATTTGTACTCCCTTGGATTTAGTAACCAACATAGGTCCCACTAGTGTCTGGACTCAGGGGTAATTATCTCCCTTTATTCATTTTTTCCCAGGTGGTGTATATTTAGAGGGAGGTGTTGTGATAAAAAGTTGCAATTGCTATTGAATTTCATTCACAACATTGATAATGAAAAATATACTATTTTTGAAAAGAAAAATGTATTAGATGAATTATAACATAGTAAAACATTTTGAATATCCTCATATAAAATTTATAACATGGATATATAATAGGTCCTTTGGATGTTTTTTTAAATCTGACGTTGAAAATGAGGTAAGAGTTTGATGAAATAAATGAATATATGATTTATACCAGATCCATTGAGTTTTTTTAAATTATTTATCTAATCAAGATCGTGTAATAAAAATCATTGCCTACTTTAGGAGTCCCTTATTATCTATAAAAACATCATAAATTAAAATAATTATTTGTCATTATGACTATTTATAAATCATTGCTATATTTTTATTTAGCTTATTTTTTTATAAATATATTTTATAAAAATTAATAAAAATTATTGTAATTTACAAATATTTTGAAATTAATAATAATATTTAATAAATTATAATTACATAACTAATTGTTAATAAAGTTTATTAATTATTTAGTAATCATTAAAATAATTTAATGATTATTTCTAACCATTTGAATTTGTACTACTTTTAAAATAATTATTTTTGAACCATTATTAGTTGTTGTCAAATTTTATAATTTTTAATAGGTATTATTATTTTTTAGTTACTTTTGAAAATAATTTTTAAATTTTTACTAATTAATACAATTATTTATTACGCATTTCTAATTATTTATTAACAATAACTGATTTTTTAATAAATATTACATATTTAAAGTAATTACAATAATTCTATATGTTTTCTTATACAAATTATTAAAATATTTCATAAATTTATCATATTTACTAGTTGTTAAAAATATTTAGTATTCCGCAATAACATTTACAAATTATTTCAAAAATATTTTATAATTATTTATTACTTGTTATAAATTATATAATGATTTTTTAAAAAAAATTTATTTATTACTAGATATATATTAAATAATGGGAATTTTTATAGATGATAGATGTTTGTTTTTAATACAACATATTAAAAAATTATTAGTAATTAATAAATATTTTTTATATTTTTAATAATTGATATAAATTTTTTATGTAATAAAAAATATTTATTAAATAATCTCTTTTATAAAATTTTAATGTTTATTATAATTACCTGTACATCATATATTTTCTTTTAAAATTTATTAAAAATGAGGTTAATTTATTCATATTTACAAATTAATAATAATATTTATTAATCAGATTTAACATTTCTAAAATAATACTAATATTGAATAGATTTGTATTGATTAATAAACATTATTCAATGATTATTATTAATAATATTAATATAATCTACATTTATACAAATTAATGTGACTTTTTTAATACTTTTTAGTATTTTTAATATTTGTTAAAGCATATTACAATATTTCTAGAAATTATTACTAATTATTATGTTTTATTTTTTCAAAATGATTATGTTATTTAATAAATATTACTAGTTATTAAATTAATATAAATTAATTTTTATTGAATTTTATAAGTTTTTAGTAGTTTTAAGTGAAACATTTATTTTATATTTGAATTTATGAAAAAAAATTAATTTCCTTATTTTTAAAAATTATTATTATTAATTATTAAAAAAAATATTTAAAAATTATTACTAATATTTACTAATTATTCTGTAAATATTCTAATTATTTACTAATTCTTAATTCTTTTAAATTATTACTATATTACAAAAAATTAATGAATTTTTAGAATTTTTAGAAATTTTAATAATTTTTATTATTTTCTATATTTATTTAATTGGTATACTGAAATATTAAATTTTTTACTGAAAATAGTTTAAATAAATTATTCTTATTTTTACTAGTTATTTTTTTATTATGAAAATATTTATATTATATTTAAAAGAAAAAATTCCCAAAAAAACATATATGTTATTTTGATACATTTATGTGTATACATTAACATGTTTATATACATACATACATATATATATTAAACATTACAAATTTTGTTAAAACATTATTATAGAAATTTTCATATGCTGATATATATGTATATATATCAAATAGTTTAAAAACATATATTAAAATTTTCTAAATAAATGAAAACCAATCAAAATATAACAATAAAAACATACTTTAACAACATAACCACTCTCCTTGAATTATCATAATTCATCTATAATTGGGTCACCATAAGCATGTAGTATAGTTACTAATTAAATTTTTTCATATTTATAAATCTAATAAATCCATATACAAAATATTCATTGTAATCATATTTTTAATAATAACATAATATATTAAAATTTCACAAACCCTAACTATATAAAAAAATAAATACGTTAAATCTAAATGTTAATCAATGAAAAATATATCAAATAAATTGGAATCAACCTGTGTGAAGATAGTGGAATACCAAATAATTTATAATAAATATATAGTAACTCCAATAACTAATAAACCACAAAAACCTGGTAAATAATTTATCTTCGAGTCTAAGCTAATTAATTGTTACATGATTTACTGGGAAATCACAAAATAGAATGACCGAGTTGGATAAGGGTAGTCTGTATATACCACCACAAATATATTATGGAATATTTCACTTCAATACATTCAATTTATTATATAATCTATATTTCATGAAGAAGTGATTCATTGTAAATCAACAATGGGTTATTTAGGATATAGTCATAACCTAGCCATTAAAAAAATTCCCTCTTCTATATTTTGAATTTCAAAAAATGGACTTACATAGGTGAAATCAAGGTGTTATTTAGAGTCTAATAGAATCAACATAATTTTTAGTGAATAGTATCTTATCCTTATGAATAGTAACTTGCCCTTATGAATTGTAACTTATGCTTATTATTTGAATTATAACCATTATGAATGGTATGTTTACCCTTGATTGTGTAAATAAAATTTTGGCAACTAAAAAATGAAGACGAATATTTTAATTGTTGTCAATCTTCAATTAAATGCCGATTTTAATAAAAAATAAAATATCTCATATTTAGGAAATTATTTTCAAAAAATGGAGTTAGTTTTTTTATTTTACAAATTTAAAAATGGTTAAGATGGATTTTTGTGATTTTTCAGAATTACTTGAATTTTTTGTGAATAATTAATTACATTAATTTATCGTATAAATACATCATAATTTAAATCCACTATTCCTAACAGAATTAGTGATGTTAGAACCCAAACCTCGAACTCCCATTCAATTTTTACTACTATAGTTCATGGAATCCTCATAATTTCTTATCTTTTAGAGAAATAAGAAATTAACGAATTTAATTTTATGAAAACCATCATCCACTCCACCTTAAATACCACCCCTCACACCCTCATTTCTTCACACCTCTCATGCTTCATGACATGCCTAATTTTTTAAATATTTTTTTATGCTCCCTCCATATCCAACAGACCATGTTCTTCTAAGACAAACAAATCCTCTCCCATATAGGGGTTCTCATAGGAAGATAGATGGAAGAGGTAAAATCATCTTTTCAATTCTTTAGTTTTCTTTTCAAGTTCCTTGGTTATCATTTCTATTATCACCTCTTCTCATCCATATTTATGAAAAATATAGTAACTTATATGTAATAGATTGTTGTTATGATAATGTAATTTTCCATCATCATATATTCTTTTCCCTATATCTCTACTATAATTGAATACACTATTATTAATGTGTAAATCTATCACATTTAAGTAAGATGAGTTATTAATTTTCATTATTATCTTCAATAAATGTCATGAAATATTTTTAATGGTTTAACCAAATCATAATATATGTATTTTATCTCATGTAATGTTTGGTTAATTTTAAATAATCATAAAATAAAATAATAATATAATGCAAGATCATTGTGCCCAAACACGGAATGTTAGTCCATGCGTTTTTAATTAAAATTTATCTAATGAGTCATATTTATAAAATATAACCAGAATCATAATAAGATCATTTTTTATATTTAATATCAATAATAATAAATGTTATCAATTATGGATGTTTAACCAAATATTAAACGAACTTCTATTCTTGAATACAAGTAAACTAATCATGAAAATCACAAAATAAATTCTTCCAAATCAATAAAATTGAACATCATAAACCCATTGAAAAGGAAATATATAAACATAATATGGATAAAATAAATCAATTATATGTTGGGGAGGTTTGGATATTATTTATTAATTAATCTATATTTTTTTATTTCGGTTATTAAGATTAATCAAAGAACATATTTGGTCATAAGGTTTGTGGATTCTAATATCACTTTTAATTCCATGAGATTTCCATTGTTTTCCACTCATTTCTTGTATGTGGTTTATGTTTAATTCCATTTGGTATATAATATAATGAATTTTTTTATATGAATGGTATTCTGTGATTTTTTTTGTGATTATTAATTTTCTGTTATACGATTCGATTGATTACAATGTGTGAAGGGACATTGTCTCAATTTCCATTTCATTGAGACATACTTCGTTTTGTGAACCTAATAATTCCTATTTTATGTATCTAGTTCCCCTTTGAGATAAATTTTTATTTGAAATTATAATACTATTAAATATAAATTTTTTTGTATTATGGATATGATTACTCCTTTAGTCATATACCATTTTACATATGGTGCTTATTTAGAATGGTAATTCAATTGAGGAAATGCTGATGATTCAGTAGCATCTATTCAATATGCATATAGAAAACCCCTATTTTTCTATTATTAAATATTTTATTAATGAATGATTTGGACTAGTATTGTTTGGAGGGGCCCGCTAGAGCCCCTCGATGCATCAACTATTCTCATGATACAAATTAGTTTGTGAAAAAACATTTATGTTTGTTTCCAAAAAAGCTGTCGGGTTTCTAATAAACGACATAATATGTCTTGATGGTATAGTGGTTCATGTGCTAGATACATGACATCGAATTAATTTTCATTCCCTTTATTCAATATTCTTTTATTGCTGACCATGTGGATTTCAGAATGAAAAAATTTGTGGGTTCATTTTTAATCTCAGTATTATTGATGGAATGTGTTTCATTTATTGATCATGCCATTTTAGCCATGTCTAATTGATTATGATTAACTTATTATTGATTCATTATTACACTATATGTAACCCTTATTGATCTTATGAGATCAACATTATTATGTTTAATTTCCCTAGGTTTTGAAGAAGAGAACCACAAATTAGCTTTCAAGGAGTTAGTTCCTTTCTTTTATTATGTATCATGTTGTATTTATATATTTCTAAATGAAATTTGGTTTTCATGTATGTATTATAGTCTCCCAAAACTGATAATCTAATAATTCTATCCAGATTTATTTCATATAATCATTACAATATAATGAGGTAATGAACCAGATCCAGGTGTTATAGTTTGTATCAAAGGAAGCTTGGATGTAACATTTGAAACTAGATTTATGAAATATAGTTTAGATGGAATAAACCTAATATAGAATTTGAGGATAATCATATAGTAATGTCCTATAATTTTGGCAAGGTAGAGACTATCTGGATCATCCTAGAAAAATACATCTATGTCTACATACTATAAGTGGACATAGTTAAGGGACAAATCACCCAAGTAGTAAAAACTCCGACAAGGAGTTTCGAGCATGACCTGATGTATCTTAATACACAACATTGGGATTTACTACGCACCTAGTTTGACACTCCCATGGGATATTCAAAGGATAATTCACATTTTCTTCACGACCAATTTTGTTGGATTTAACGATAAATACAGACAATGTTTACGATTATGATATTATTTGTGAAAACATTGTCAAATTATGGTTAGTATTTTATAGTCAGAAATTATGAATTCTGACATAATATTGAGTATCACATTATTTAGTGATGGCACCAAATGGAAGAATGGAGATCAATAACTATTGAAAATGCAGGGATTGCCCCACTGGGCAAGTAAACACAATCAGTTTTGGACTTAATCTAATCCTGATCATATTAGGACAAATTACTCAGGATCTGATGAATAGCCATGCTACACCAATGTTGGATCGTTTCATGCAACTGAAGCCCCAATCTTTTAGTGTTACTACTAACCCATTTGTATATAGGCAGTGGATCATGTACCGTGAAAATATATTACATGAATTTTGATTCAATTAAAATGAATAGTTATTATTGTTAGTATGTTATATTATGGGAGTTTTAGATCAATGTTGGAACTTGATCCAAAATAACATTGAAAAGATGAAATAAGAAGTTATAGAAAGGAATAAATTTAAAGAAATTTTCTTTCACAAAATTTTCTCTCATTAGAAATGAACTGATATGAATAAGAAATAAATTATGCTAAAGAAAAGGATAGAACATAGTGTTGTAGAGTATGAGGATAACTCCATAATATTATCTAGGTATGATATATATTATGCATGTGATTCAGAAGAAAAGGGTGATCATTTATTTTATGGTCATAATACATGTCTTTGAAGGGAACAATCTTCTTAAACATTTTTATCATATTATCAAATTGTATTATGTGTATAATAAAAGAGACAAAATTTTATAGATCAATTTCTTTAAAAGGGAAACCAAGATAAAAAATCAATACTCTAATAACAATGGAATAGGTTATAAACCAATAAAGAAGAAGGTAATGAAGGAATTCACATTATTGGAGAACTGTGGAATGAATCATACTAAGAAATGATTTTAAGAAATAAGAGTTTCTATAATCTTAGAGAAAAGGCTCATCGATCTAATGAAATAATGGTAATGAAACAGTTCAATGACGTTAAATTCTACAATTGCATAGATATGGGACACTAGGAAAATGAGTTTCTTAAGAGCCAAGGAGACCTACCATAGAAAAGGCCATAAGAGAAAGGAAAAGCTTATGTGATTAAAAACATAGAGGTTTTTGTTCCTATTGATGTGGTTGCAGGTACATTAATTTTTTTCTCAAACTCTTACAATTATTTATTTGATTCAAGATCATTAGATTAATTTATATCTATGTAGTTGGAATGGTAGTTAGCCATGTCAAATTTGATTAGATAAAGTAGTTGTCAGTATGAACTCTTTGGGGATCTATCATTGAAACAATGATGCCTCGACCTGTCCCCCTCATGAAAAATAAATGTTCTCTAGTTTCTTACCATGTAATAATATGCATGATTGGATTTTATATAATTCTATATATGAATTGGATATCAAATTATGATGTGAAGATCTACTGAAATAAGAAGGAAGTTACAATTTTCTAGAATTGTTTATAATCCCTTATATTTAGAGAAGAAACCATGCCATATGAGCCTTTTATAGATTCAATCCTAGTAGATCTGGTGAATTAAATTACTGGGGAGGAAGAAAACACAATATCTATGGGTGTGGAAAAAGTCATCAAATTGGAGACGTACCAATTGTGCAATAATACATTGATGAGTTCTAGAGTATTTACTTTTATATCCTCTAAAGTGGGAAGTTGTATATTCAATTGTTGTAATTAATAGTCCAAGACCTATATCAAGGACTCTCTATTAAATTCCCACTTTGGAATTAGTGGAGATGATGAAAGAACTAGATAAATTGAATGAAAAAGGATTTATCTGAAATGATGCTTTCCTATGGGTATCCCCTTTCCTCTTTTTCAAGATGAATGATGGATCCATGAGGCTATCAATTGGATATAGGGATATCAATGATATTAAAATAAAGAACATGTTTCATCTTTCTTTCATTGATGATTTATTTAATATCCTTTAGGGGGAAAATATTTTTCAATGATTTACCTTTGATCTTGATATCATCAATTTTGTGTGAGTATAAAAGATATTCTAAAGACAATATTTTGAACCAAGTTCAGGCATTACAAGTTTACAATGATTCTATTTGGGATGATTAATGCACTCTATTTTTCTTAAACCTAATCAATAGAGATTTCATGGAATATCTTGATGACATTATTCAGGAATTTGTCTATGGTATCATGGTATACATGAAATTCTATGAAGACTGTGATAATCACTTAAGGATTATTTTGAAAAATCAAAGAATAAATGAATTATATTGGATTTTTAACAAGTGTGAATTTTTGAATAAATTATTTTATTTTCATGTCCATATTTTCTATAAGTATCGAATCATATTTCATTCTATGAAGACAATGTAAATCCATGAATGGCCTACCTCAATGAACATTATCGAGCTAAGTAGTTTTATTGTCTTAGTAGGTTACTATCGACATTTCATTCAGAATTTTTCCTTACTAGATAATCCGCTAATAAATATGACACATTAATGGGTTAAGTTTTCTTATAATAAAATTGTAGAGAATTATTTGAATAATTGAAAAGAATATTGGTCAATTCTCCAATTTTACTCTTCCATATTCATATGATTGATTTTTGATATACAGTGATGCATCAAGGTATAGAATCCATTACATACTTGTGAAAAATTATAAAGTTATTGTTTATGAATCTAGGTAGTTAAAAACTCTTGACCAAAATTACCCAATTCATATTCTTGAGTTATCAGCCATAAATATTTCCCTGAAAATATGGAGATATTATCTCTATAGTGAATGATATGAGATATATACATATCATAAGAGTTTGAAATACTTTTTTACATAGATGGAACACAACATGTGTCAAATGAGATTGATCGAGTTACTCAAAGATTGTGATTGTTCAATAAATATTCACCCACGAAAATAATATAAGGTGGAAGATGCAATGTGCATGAATGATCATGGATTTTTGACCCAAATGAGGTTTGAAAGAGATCCAATATTCATGATTTTGTTAAAGATGGATATGAAAATTGTTAATGAAGGAGAATGATCCTTCCTATTTCAAATTATTTCAAAACAATAATTATTAGAGAATATAAAAATCTCTCAATTTTAAGATGATATTCTATAATAGAAAATTAATGTTGTTATGAATATAAGATTGGGAGACTTCGTTTTTGTTGATGGAGTTTTGAAATTTGGGAACATGTTATGTGTTCCATCATTGCCTAAGCTAAAAAGGGAATTATTTGATGAATCTCATAGATCAAATAGATTTATAAACCTTTCTAGAACCATGATGAATTTTTATCTAAAGGATAATCTTTTGGTGGGAAACCAATAAGAGAGAAATTGCTGACTAGGTGTCAAGTTGTCATGTTTTTCAACAAGTGAAGGCCAAGGGACAACATCCTAGAGGGTTCTTGTAAACTATACCAATTCCTACACATAAGGGGGTGACATTATGACATAATTATTCATTGGACTAATAAGGAAACCTATAATTAATGGTTAAATATGTTTAATTGATTATTATCTTAACAAATTGGAACATTTCCTTGCAATAAGAGTGGATTTAATGCTTGAGCACTTAGCAAGACATTATATTAATGATTTTGTATGATTTAATATTGTAATTATATCAATTATCTCCTTTCGATATACCCAATTTACATAAAATTATAGAAAATTTTCTAGAAGGATTTGGAATCATAGCTTTATAGGAGTGCTGCTTATCACCACCAAACCAATGGAAAGTGTAAATAGACTATTAAAATATTGGATGATTGGTTGAGATCAAGTTTTGATGATTTTCAGGGAATGTGGGATTAGTACATATATTTGGGGGAATATTCCTGTAATAATAGTTTCTGTTATAGCATTTATGAGGTACCATATGAAGCCTTATATGGTTAAAGGTGATGAAACCCATCTTTTTGGGATGAGGTTAGTGAGGAAAAACATCTAAGACCAGAACATATCGAAGATACAATTGAAAATGTAATGAAAACACCAAACCATATTAAAGTTTTCTAAAATGATTTGTGTTTACCACCTAAGAAATTATTTGGAAATCCATGTGGGAGATTAGATCTGTTTAAAATTATCTCCATGAAAGTGTGTCTTAAGGTTCGGTGTGAAATAGAAATTGATCCCCATGGACATCGGTATGTTCCAAATTATATAAATAATTAGAGTTGTATATTACTATTTCTAAATTTCCCCAATTATATCTAGAGTTTATGATGTGTTCCATTTGTTATTTTAAATTAAATACATGAATTACCCAACACCTTTACTCACCTATGAAGAAAAAGTGTTGGAACCTGATTTTTCATACTGTGAAGAGCCTATTAGAAAATTTGACACTACAGAGTAAGTATTGAGAAATTAGATGACTCATCTGGAAATGGTTCTCTGGAGAAACCATAAAATGGATGAAGAAACATGGAAAATTATGTATATTATGAAGAAAATACATCGATATTTTTTAAAGAACCTTAATTACAAGGATGGAATTTTTAATGTTTGGAAGAGTGTAACATACCATCATTTTACGATATGTTTCCATAAATTAATTCAAATTTTTATATAGTCAATATTTCAACCCGCACATAGTCTCTATGAAACAAAACATGGTTATTAAATGATATAGTCATAACCTAGGCATTAAAATTAAATTTCCTACTTATGTGTTTTAAATTTCAAAAGGCAGATGTACATTGTTGCGATCAGGGTAATATTTGGAGTATGATAGATTCTTCTTAATTTTATGTAAATAGAAACTAAAATTTAGAAATATTAACATTCCATTATGAATAGTTACATACCCTTATGATTGGTAATATTACACTAATTGATGGTAACCTTACCCATGAAAGTGTAAATAAAATTTTGGAACCTAAAAAATAAAGATTAATATTTTTAGTATTTGTATTCTTCGTTTAAGTGATGATACTAAATAAAAATTAAATTTCTAATATATATATATAATTATTTTTGAAATATGGATTTTTTAATTGGATTCTACAGGTCAAGAAATGGTTAGGGTGATTTTTTTAGAGTTTTCAGAAATACATGAATTTTTTTAAGTAATATAATATATTAATTTACCATATAAATGCAATATATTTTAAATCCACTATTACAAAAATCAGAAATAATGAATGATCACAAATACTGAACTCACCAGAACTTATTACTATTTGAGGTCATGTAATCCTTACTATTTCTTTCCTTTTGTATAAATAATAAAATAATGAATATAATATTTAGAAAAACCTCTTCCCCTCTATAATAAATATCACACATCACGCCCTCATTTATTTACACCTAACAAGGATCAATCCTTTTCTAAATTATTTTAAAATATCACCCTATTATCCTCCCCCGTGTCCAAAATCCCTTTTCCTCCCCCAAATACCAAATAATCTCCCCTAAAGGGGCTCTCAAATGAATATTGATTCTAGAGGAAAATTCCTCATTTTAGTTCTTTTGTTTTCATTTCACATTCCATTGTTATCTTTTCTATTATCACCTATTCCCATAAAAATTATATGAAAAATCATGTAACTTATATTTACTATTTTTTATGATAACAGAATATTCCATAATCATATATTATTTTACCTCCCTTTAATATATAAATTAATTCACCATCTGAGATGTGTTACTTTATCAGGTTCATGGATGAGATGTTTTTAATTTGAATTACTATATTCAATAATGGTTGTGAAAATTTTTTAATGGTTGATACAAATTTTATTATATTTATATTATCTTATATATTTTTCTAGAAATCCGTACACAATCATAATATAAAAAATTAATACAAAACAAGTACATTGTGCACAAAATTGCCATGTTAATCCATGAATTTGTGCTTTACTTTTATCTAATCTTTCATCCACATGGTATATAACTAGAATAATTATAATAACATTTATATATCTTTAATGTAACTAAAAATATATGTTAACAATTCTAGATGTTTGTCCAAATTTCTAACGAACTTCCATTTAGGAATAAAAGTAAACAGATCATGAAAACCAAGGAAGAAAATAATTCCAAAACAATAAAATTGAATCTCTTAGACCCATTAAAAAGTCCATGAATGAATATAATAAGGTTAAAATATAACAATTACATGTTTATAAGATTCATGAATTATTAATTAATTAAGCAAAATTTTATTTTTTAGGTTATAAATATCTATCGAAAAACACATTTGGGTATAAGGTAATTGGATCCTCATCTTACTTTTAATTCCATGAGATATTCATTGTTAACCACTTGTTTTTTCAATGTGGAAAAATTTATCTTACATTGGATATATAATATCATTATTATCTATATATTCATTATATTATGTGATTATTTTGGTGATTATTAATTTTTGGTTCTATAATTCAATTGATTACAATGTGAAAGGGACTTTCTCTCAATTTCCATTTCATTGAGACTTATTTGATATTGTGTACCTAATATTTAAAATGTGGGGTATAAAATTACACTTCCAGATCATTTTTCATTTTAAATTATATCCATGTTAAATATAAATTTTCTTATATCATGAATATTATTATTTCCTTAATCTGTATAACATTTCATATATAATACTTATTTTGAATGATATTTTAACAAGGGAAATATTGATGAATCTGTATACTCTCTGTAACATCCCAGGTAAATAAAGAATAATTCATTTTCATATTTATTAATATTAGCAAATTATATATTAATTTTACTTTAAAGGGGCTGTTATGTTCGATAGTGTACTTGATACGCAACAATGAGTTTATTTGAAAACATACATTGTACACTAGTAATATAATAATATTATTTTAAATGATAGTTAACACGTAGCCTTTGTATTGTTGGGAATCAATTGAAATAACTAGAATATGATTATATATGTTTTTAAATGTTTTTACATTTATCCAATAAAATGATAAATGCTTAAAATAAGAAAAGATTTCAATTTTAAGCATAGATACTCTAATATTCACTGAAGGTCAACTTATAGACTTTTCATGGAGAACCTTCTATAAATATAGTTTTGGTCACTCTTATACATTATATTTTACCAAATAAATCTTTTCTTTAGAATCGGGACATCAAAATTTACATTGTGTAAAATTTTCGTATTTTTCCGATAAAGTTCATTTTTTTAATGAACAATGAAAAATTTTGTATTTTAATTCAAAACATCTTTTTAATATAATTTATTTATATGATTATATTATATTTTTAAATGGTTTTAGAGTGAAATTAGAATATATTTTTACCATTTAGTCTAATAGTGGTCGTTGGAATTAATTTCACTTTGAAATTGGACTTAAACTACTGTCAATCTTTTGATATATATTGTTTCATAAAAACACGCTATTTGTCCTGACAGCAGGAATAAATTATTAAATTAATTAATTTAACTTATATTTATTTAATTTTTTAAAATAGAAATCATTTTTTAATTCAGAATATCAAATATAGCATAGGGTGAAGTTTTTTTATTTTTACAAAAAAACATCAAATTTTGATGAATAGTGAAACCGCTAAGTGGTACTTAAAAAACTGATTTTTCATTTAAATGAAATTTTACCACCCATGTGTTTTTAATTTCAAAAATCTGACATCCATGGTTTTCATTAGAAGTAAAATGTGGTTCAATGGGATTAAAATAAATTTTGGTGAATAGTAACTTTTATGTTTTTAATCGCTATTAGAGGTAATTAGTGTAGTTTAAGGTAAAAATAATGTATTAATAATATGAAATGACCTTGACACATGTCCTACCCTTATTGGATGTGTCATGGCCGACCAGGACAATCCATGGGTCATCTTGGGGACCCCATGGAGCCACATTTGTAGGAAAATGACATTAATAACTTTTTCTTTAATGTTAAAATAAAAATTTCACAAACATGAGTTGTTTTACGAAAACAATTTTTAAATGGGGTTATACAAGTCATCATTTTTTCTATAAATACACATTATAAATCTAAAAATATTTCCTACATCAAGATATTTTTTTTATAATTTCTAGAAAAGAAATAAATTAAATTATTTATGACACCATGATGATGCACTGATTACCTCATTATTTAACGATTTAAATAAAATGAAAAGATAATGTAAAATATAAGACCTGAAACTGTAAAAAACCTATTGGATGGGTGGATTTAGAACTCGTATCACTTTATCCTCGAAATATATAATTTTGGGACCTTTTAAATCTGAAAATCATCTTATAATAAAGTAACCTTTTATAACATTCCAAAAGTGCCCCTCCTCTCCTCTTATAAAAGTCCCCCACCTCTACCACCTTACCCACACCTCTCAAGCCTTTGGATTGGAAAAAAACTAACCATTTTATCTCTCCACATCCCTCTCTTACTCCTAGATTCCTCACTTTGGGCAGAAGTATTCCCATGGAAGCCATTGAGCTCAAATCAAAAATATTTACCCATTTTAAAGGTAGTGTTTTCTCTTGTGTTCTTATGTTTTATTTTGCTTCTCCAACCCCTTAACCTCTTTTTATTACTTTATTTTGTAACAAAAACAATATCTTCAATATACTAGGATTTTTTTATGATAATTATTAAAGCTACACCTATACACACCTTCGTATAATGGTTAATGAACATACTATTTCTGTGGTTGGCAAATTTCTGCCTCACGAAACGATGATTGTTCAACACTCATATAACACCTTAAAAGGTGTCCATTAAGATGTAAATATATTTATATATGATATATAATATGTTTATGTTTTACTTAAGCTTCTGTATTTTTTATTTATGGCATACCTTTATGGTTTCCATTATGGGTAAAGGCGATATCTTCATTTTGGGAAGTGCGGACTATCGCCCCCTCAAAGTGATTTGATTCGTTAGTTCCTTATGTGGGACGTATAAAGGATGGAGTTAAAGTTATTATATATGATGTTATACTGGAATTATAATATAACTTTATATCATTATTATTTCTTTCCATTAAAGTATGGGATAGAAATGAAAGTAGCATTCATGCGTACGTACGGTTTACCATCTCCATGAACGGTGCATTTCATTTCTTATCCCCAAATGTAATGTACTATTATAAGTACATATATATAATGGATATATATGATGTATGTTACATATAAATGATGAATATAATTCTGGAATTAAAATATACATATCTCTCATTTAGTTTTAATTCCATTAATATGACATAGAAATTAAAGTAGCATTCATGCATACGTACGGCTTACCGTCTCCATGAACGGTGCATTTAATTTCTTATCTCTAAATTATTATGTAATAATATAAATTCAAGTATATACTCGATATATATGATATATATGATATCTACATCATGAATATAATTCTTGATATAATGGATATTTTACCACAAGAACAACTTGTAATTATAAAGAGTTTATTTTTGACTCAAGTACCAATGATCGACAAAATGACCATTATTAACATAAATAATTACATAGTCTTCATAACATGGTAATAAGTGAAATAAAAGGAATAATGAACATGAAAAAGGTTTTTAAGAGTGTATAAATTAACTCAAGTTTATGATTCAGGACGTTAAAGAACGATCGAGTCTAGTCGGACCCGAGGTAAGAGACTTCATCTCAATCTCCTTTCATTGAGGAATATTTTGTTTTATACACATCTTTCTATTATATGGTGTATAAACCCCTTTGAATTTTAATTTTATTAAAATGAATATTTTTATACGAATCATTTTACTAAAAGACAAAAAGGAATGTTTCTTTTAATGTACACGGTGACAACGACCTTTTCCACCGTCGTGATTATTATTTGGTCATTGGCTTCCTCAACAAGCCATAATGTTTTTTTAAATGAAAAAATACCATATAATCTTTTATGAATTTTGGTATTGAAAATTGTTTTTATAATGGATTTGTTATGCTAATAGATTTATGTGATATATTGTGATCAAAGTGTGGAAATGTTTTCTTTCCATTATATTTTTTTATGTCTTATGATTTTATAATGGTACATGGACATTTGACAGGTGGTTATGTGATAAATCAAATGATGGGTGGTGCCATGAATACCAGGACGGGTGGTTACGTTATAACCTCAAATGCATTGGGTATGGAAGTCCGCTGTATGACTATTCCATTTAGTCATATGTGTGGAAGTCAACCGGATAGTTATTCCACATAATTATGTTTATATCCCAAGTTAACATTATATGTAATGTGTTCATTATATGGGTTTTATGGTAATATTTTGGTTACAAAAAGGGTATGTAATGATCTTTTATTCAGTGGGGAGTTTTTACTTCTTCATAAAGGTGAAAAGTATTACATTGATAATGTATACTTTGTTTAAATGTTGTTTTGAAAAACTAATAGTTTTCATTCTTTGTGATTCCCTTAATCAGCTTTTTATGCTCACCCCAAGTTTTTGAAATGTTTTTAATAGGACATAATGTAGAATAGGGTCAAGGATGGGATCAAGGAATAGTCATACTATCTAAAATATGGAACTAGACATGTTTCTTTTTAAGAGTTTTTATTTTGTGGAAACTTAGTATAAGTGTCTACTTTTTAATATTTTGAGATGTAATAGTTATGTCCTAATTCTCTAAAACTCTAAACGTAAAGAGATCCTCAATGTTAATTATTCATTTAATTCAATATTAAGTAAGGTTTCAGGTAGGGGTCTTATAGTGGGTATCAGAGGTCGGTTTAGACAAATTTAGGAGTTAGAAAATTGTTAAATTATAAATTAATTTATGGTATGATTGAAATGATATTGCATTTAATGATTAAAATGTTGCTACGCCTAAGATATTTCTATGTTCAGAATGGTTTTCCGTAGAGGATACAATGCAGCTATGTTGGGATGACATTAGGAGGAAGACAACCATCCAAATCAGCAACCTAAGATAGTCAGAAATGGAACTGAACAGTTTGTTGTAGTGATGGAATAGTTGACTCCAGCTATAAATGGTGGTGGTATCCATGCACAAGATCAACCTGATCCACCATAGAGGAACATATCAGTGGTGGAACATTTCATGAGGAAACATCCCCCATCATTCAGAGTATCATCTGACCCAGTGCTAGGTGAAGGGTGGATTAAAGCACTAGAGAAGATTTTTGATGTCATGGGGTGTTCAGAACATCAAAATGTTAGTCTTGTATTTTACCATTTTGAAGGTGAAGCTGTTCTGTGGTGGTCGATGGTGAAAAATATCAGGGATAGTGATGAGATTGCTGATCTTCACTGGGACGAATTCAAAGGTATGTTTCTTGAGAAATATTTTCCTAAGGTGGTTCATCTTAGGATGGAAAAACAATTCCTAGAATTGAGGCAGGAGGATGATTCAGTGGCTGCTTATGAAGAAAAGTTCACTCAGCTGGCATGGTATTCTCCAAATTTCATATGAGATCATGATAGTAAAATCAACCATTTTTACTCAGGGTTAAATCCAAATTATCAAAGGACATTAGCTTCTGGTGAGTTTGAATGTTATGAAAAACCTGTTTGACGTGTGGAGAAGATGGAAATGGAGTTTGCTGATGATCCTGAGTTCTTTGACAAAAAACAGAATAAGAGAACCAGTAGGCAGGCAAAAGGGAATAATTCATCAAAGAATCAAGGATGTAAGAATACCAAATATCCATAATGTGAGAAGTGTGGTAAAATGCATCCTGGAGAATGTTTATCCATGTCTGGAATGTGCTTTCGGTGTGGTAAATCTGGTCATATTTCTTGTATCTATAAATAAGATGATCAAGAAGGTAATGAAAAGTCAGTGGTATGATGTTTTAAGTGTAATGAAACGGGTCATTATACAAATGAGTGTCTAACGAAGAACTCAACTGGGGGAAAGCAACCAGACTACAAGCAGAAAGGTGTAGTGATATCCTTTACAACTAATTCAGCAGATGTTGGGCCATAGAATGAAGTAGTGTCAGGAACACTATTTGATTGTTCAGATTATGCCATTGTGTTGTTTGATTCAGGGTCTACACATTCATTAATTTCTGATAAGTTTTCTAGTAAATTGGGAATTCCATCTCAAGATATGGATCTTGAACGTATGGTAAAAAAACCCAGAGGAAACGTTGAGACAAAATGAAATTATAAGAACCTTCATATCCTTGTGTGCAGAAAGAATCTACCTGAAAACCTCATTTCTTTGCCTCTAGTAGCATTTGATGTTATTTTGGGCATGGATTGGATTTCTTTTTTTCATGCTATGATTGACTGCAGAGCTAAAATGCTTTCATTTCAGAAGGATTTTCAATTTGTGTACAAGAATGAACCCTTGATTTTGATAACATATCAGGAAGTTGAGAAACTAATAAAATATGGAAATGAATGTTATCTTGCACATATTGTAGAAAATAATGAAACTGTTCAGATTAATGATGTGCCAGTGGTAAATGATTATCTTGATTTTTTTTCCTGATGAGGTTCCTGCTATTATTAATGATCTAGAAGTTGAATTTACTATTGACTTAGTTCCTGATTCTAAGCCAATTTCAAAACCCCCTTACCGAATGGCTCAAGTTGAACTCTTAGTGTTAAAGAAGCAGTTGGAGGAGTTTTTAGATAAAGGTTTCATTAAACCTAGCACATCACCATGGGGTGATCCTGTCTTGTTTGTTAAAAAGAAATATGGTTCAATGACACTTTTCATTGATTATATTGACTTGAATAATATCACTGTTAAGTACAAGTATCCTTTGCCTCATATCGATGATTTGTTTAATAAACTCCAGGGAGCTCAGTATTTTTCAAAGATTTACTTGAGGTCAGGGTACCATCAGTTGAAAGTAAAAGAATCAGACGTTCTGAAGACTGTGTTCCGTACTAGATATGACCATTATGAATTTGTAGTTATGCCTTTTGGGTTAACCAATGCACCTGCTGTATTCATGGAACTTATGAATAGAATTTTCCATGAGTTCTTGGATAAGTTTGTTGTTGTTTTCATTGATGATATTTTATTGTTTTGTAAAATTAAAGGGGAGCATGAAAGTAATTTAAGGGTTATCTTGAAAACCTTAAAAGAAAAAAAAATTTATAGAAAATTCAGTAAGTGTGAGTTTTGGTTACAACAAATTACTTTCCTTGGTCACATTGTTTTAAAAAATGGCATAACTGTTGATCCTGCTAAAACAAAAGTTGTTGAAGAATGTCCAAGACCCACAAATGAAACTGAGATCCATAGTTTTCCTGGTTTGGCAGGTGTCTACCGAATTTTTTTTGAAAATTTTTCACAGTTATCTAGTCCAATGACTAAGCTAACTCAGAAGGGTGTTAAGTTTATCTGAACAAAAGAATGTGATGATTGTACTTAAGAGTTGAAAAGAATATTGGTGAATGCTCCAGTTTTGGAACATCCTTCTAGGAATGGTTAGTTTTTATGTACAGTGATGCTTCATTGAATGGACTTGGTTGCGTCCTAATGCAGAATGATCAGGTAATTGCTTATGCTTCACGTCAGTTGAAAACTCATGAGGTAAATTACCATACACATGATTTTTAATTAGCTACTGTTGTTTTCACTTTAAAAACATGGAGGAATCATTTTTATGGAGTAAAGTGTGAAATATATACTAATCACAAAAGTTTAAAGTATATATTCACTCAGAAAGAATTTAACATGATATAGAGAAGATGGCTGGAATTAATCAAGGATTATGATTGTACAATTCATTAACATTTGGGAAAAGAAAATAAAGTGGCTGATGATTTGAGTCGAAAAAGTACTTCTTCATTAACCATGCTACGTTTGGAACAAGATCCTTTGGTTTTTGATTTGATGAACATTGGAATAGACGTTGTTGGTGCAGGAAGTTCTTCTGTTTTGTTTCAGGTGTCATTGAGATCATCCTTATCAGACAAAATTATGCAAGCGCAGAAGAACGATAGTGGGTTGCAGAAAAAGGTAGAGCTGGTTCAGAAGGGTAAGTTGCCAGAATTTAACATTGATAATGATTATGTTTTGATATTTGGGAAGACATTGTGTGTGCCTTGTGATTCACAGTTGAAGAGAGAGTTGTTATGTGAAGCTCATAGTTCTCCGTTTTCAGTTCATCCGGGCCGTACTAAGATGTACAGAATCTGCGGGAGTATTATTGGTCGGATGGAATGAAAAGAGATATTTCTGATTTTACTGTAAATTGTTTGACTTGTCAGCAGGTTAAAGAAGAGTGGTAGTTACCGAAAGGGATGCTTTAGCCTTTACCGGTGCCAGAGTGGAAATGGGAAAATGTATCCATTGACATTTTTGTGGGATTACCGAGGACATATTTAGGTAATAATTCAATCTTGGTTATTGTTGATCGCTTGACTAAATCTGCTCATTTCCTTCCTATTCGAGATACTTTCTCTCTAGATAAACATTCTCGATTTTATCTTAAAGAGATAGTCAGGTTAGATAGAGTTCCCCTATCCATTGTATCTGATCGTGATGCTAGGATTAGTTCTATCTTTTTGAATGGCCTTTAAAAGTCATTGGGTACTGAATTAAATTTCAGAACAGCTTTTCATCCACAATCAGATGGGCAGTGAGAACGAAAAATTCAGACCTTGGAGGATATGCTACGTGATTACTCTATGGATTATCAGGGAAGTTGGTACCAACATTTATCTTTGGTTAAATTTTCATATAATAACAGTTTTCATTCCAGTATATAGATGGCTCCGTTTAAAGAATTATATTGTAAACGGTGTCGAACTCCAGCTTTTTGGGATGAAGTGGGTGAAAGGAAGCTGATGGGACCAGAATTGGTAGAAGAGATGACAGAAAAAGTTCAGTTGATTTAGAAACACATGAGAACTGCTCAGAGAAGGAAGAAGAGTTATGTAGATAACCATAGAAAGGATCTATATTTTGAGGTAGGTGATCATGTTTTTCTTAAAGTTTCACCCTGGAAATGGTGTGATGTGATTCGGTAAGAAAGGATAGCTGAGTCCAAGGTTCATTAGACCATATGAAATTTTGGAAAAAATTTTATCAGTTGCTTACAGAGTGGAATTACCTTAGAGTTTATCTCAGGTATATAATTTTTTTTTTCATGTTTCGATGTTGAGAAAGTATATGATAGATTCATGTCATGTTTTGAGCCCAGAGGTAGTTCAGTTGGAAGAGAATCTCTCTTATGAAGAACAACCAGTCCATATTCTTGACTGAAGAGAGCAAGTGTTGAGAAATAAGGTAATTCACTAGGTAATGGTTTTGTGGAAAAACCATATGGTTGAAGAGGCAATGTGGGAATCTTAAAATTTTATGAGGGATAAATACCCCCACTCATTTTGATAAGTGAATAAATTTGTGAGGATGCAATTCTCAAAATGGGGGAAGGGTGTAACATCACAGGTAAATAAAGAATAATAAATTTTTATATTTATTAATATTTTCAAATTAAATATTATATTTACTTTAAAGTGGTTTCTATGTTCGATAGCGTTCTCGATACACAACAATGAGTTTCTTCGAAAACATACATTGCACACTACTAATATAATAATATTATTTTAAATGGTAGTTAACACGTAGCCATTTTACTGGTGGGAATGAATAGAAATAACTAGAATATTATTATATATGTTTTTTAAATGTTTTTACATTTATCCAATAAAAGATAAAGGCTTAAAATAAGAAAAGAAATAAATTTTAGGCATAAATACTCTAATATTCACTAAAGTTTGACTCATCGCCTTTTCATGGAGAACCTTCTTTAAATATAGTTTTGGTCACTCATTAAATTATATTTTACCAAATAAAACTCTTCTTTAGAATCGGGCCATCAAAATTTATATTGGGTAAATTTTAGGTATTTTTCTGATAAAGTGCATTTTTTAATGAATAGTGAAAAATGTTGTATTTTAATTCAAAACCTCTTTATATTATAATTTATTTATATTATTAGATTATATTTTTAATTGATTTTAGAGTGAAATTATAATATATTTTTACCATTTAATCCAATAGTGGTCATTGGAATCAATTTCACTTTGAAATTTGACTTAAACTAGTGTCAATATTTTGATATATATTGTTTCATAAAAACATGCTATTTGTCCTGACAGTGAGAATTAAATATTAAATTAATTAATGTAACTTATATGATATGAATTTTGTAATATAGACATCAATTTTGAATTCGGAATATCTAGTATAGCTTAGTGTGATGTTTTGGTATTTTTCTAGAAAACATCAATTTTTGATGAATACTGAAACCACTAAGTGGTACTTAAAAAAACTGATTTTTCATTTAAATGAAATTTTACCACCTCAGTGTTTTGAATTTCAAAAATCCGACATACATAGTTGTCATTAGGATGTAAAATGTTGTTCAATGGGATTAAAATAATTTTTTGGTGAATCGTAACTTTTATGTTTTTAATCGCGATTAGAGGTAATTAGTGTAGTTTATGGTAAGAATAATTTTTTAATGATATGAAATGACCATGAAACATGTCCTAACATTATTGGATGTGTCATGGCCGACCAATAAAATCCATGGGTCATCTTGGGGACCCCATGGAGCCACATTGTTATGAAAATAACATTAATAAAGTTTTATTTAATGTTAAAATAACAATGTCACAAACATGATTTGTTTTACTAAAACAATTTTTAAATGGGGTTATACAAGTCATATTTTTTACTATAAATACTCAATATAAATCTAAAATGATTTCCTACATCATGATAGTTTTTTTATAATTTTTAGACATAAAATAAATTAAATTATTTATGACACGATGATGGTACTGCGATTACCTCATTATTTAACGATTAAAATAAAATGAAAAGATAATGTAAAATCTAAGGACTAAACTTGTCAAAAACCTATTTGATGGCTGGATTTAGAACTCTTATCACTGTATCCTCGAAATATATAATTTTGGGACCTTTTAAATGATAAAATCATTGTATAATAAAGTAACCTTTTATAACATTCCAAGAGTTCCCCTCCTCTCCTCTTATAAAAGGCCCCCACCTCTACCACCTTACCCACACCTCTCAATACGTTGTCTTGGCCAACCCCTGCCCATTTTGTCTCTCCACATCCCTCTCTTACTTCTAGAATACTCAATTTGTGGAGAAGTCTTCCCACTGAATCCTTTTAGATCAAATCAAAAAGAGTTACCCGTTTTAAAGGTAGTGTTTTCTCTTGTGCTCTTATGTTTTATTTTACTTCTCCAACCCCCTATACCATTTTTATTCAATTATTTTGTAACAACACCAGTATCTTAAATATACTAGGATTTTTTATGAGAAGTATTAAATCTACACCTAATATATAATATGTTTTTGTTTTTCTTAAACTTCTGTATTTTTCATTTATGGCATACCTTCATGGTTTCCATTATGGGTGAACGCGATATCTTCATTTTGGGAAGTGCAGACTACCACCCCTCAAAGTGATTTAATTCTTTAATTCCATATGTGGGACATATAAAGGATGGATTTAAAGTTATTATATATGATTTAATACTGAAAATATAATATACCTTTATATCATTTTTATTGCTTTCCATTAAAGTATGAAATAAAAATGAATGTAGCGTTAATGCGTACGTACGGCTTACCGTCTCCATGAACGATGCATTTCATTTCTTATCCCCAAATGTAATGTACTATTATAAGTAAATATATATAATGGATATATATATGATGTATGTTACATCTAAATGATGAATATAATTCTGGAATTAAAATATACATATCTCTCATTTAGTTTTAATTCCATTAATATGTCATAGAAATGAATGTAGCATTCATGCATACGTATGGATTACCGTCTCAATGAACAGTGCATTTAATTTCTTACCTCTAAATGATTATGTATTATTATAAATTCCTATATATACTCGATATATATGATATATATGATATATATGATATCTACATCATGAATATAATTCTTGATATAATGGATATTTTACCACATGGACAAATTGTAATTATAAAGAGTATTTTTTTACTCAAGTACCAATGATCGACAAAATGACCATTATTAAAATAAATAATTACATAGTGTTCATAAAATGGTAATAAGTGATATAAAAGGAAAAATGAACTTGAAAAAGGTTCTTTAGAAAGTATAAATTAACTCAAGTTTATGATTCGTGACGTTAAAGAACGATCGAGTCAAGTCGGACCTGAGGTAAGGGACTTCATCTCAATCTCCTTTCATTGATGAATATTTTGTTTTATACAAAACTTTCTTCTATACGGTGTATGAACCCCTTTGATTTTTAATTTTATTCATAAGGAATCTTTTTATACAAAGAATTTTACTAAATGACAAAAGGAAATGTTTCTTTTAACGTACACGGTGACAATGACCTTTTCCGCCACCACAAGTATTATTTGGTCTTCGGCTTCCTCAACAAGCCGTAATGTTTTTTAAAATGAAATAAATACCATATACTCTTTTATATATTTCGGTATTGAAAATGGTTTTTATAATGGATTTGTTATGTCAATATATATAAGTAATATATTGTGATCAAAGTGTGGAAATGTTTTCTTTCAATTATATTTTTTTTATGTCTTAGGATTTTATAATGGTACTTGGACATTTGATGTGTGGTTACGTGATAAACAATATGACGGGTGGTGTCGTGAATACCAGGACGGGTGGTTACATTATAACATCCAATGCATTGGGTATGGAAGTCGGCCGTATGGCTATTCCATTAAGTGATATGTGTGGATGTCGACCAGATGGTTATTCCACATAAGTATGTTTATGTCCCAAGTTACCTTTATATGTTATGTGTTCATTATATGGGTTTTATGGTAATATTTTGGTTACAAAAAGGGTAAGTAATGAACTTTTATTCACTAGAAATTTTTTACTACATCATAAAGTTGGAAAGTATTACTTTGATAAAGTATACTTTGTTTACTTGTTGTTTTGATAAACTAAATGTTTTCATTCTTTGTGTATCCCTTACTAAGCTTTTTATGCTCACCCCATGTTTTTGTAATTTTTATCACATGATTTAATGTGCAATAGTGTATAGTATGGGATCATGGAATAGTCATGCTATCTAAAACACGGAACTATACATGTTTCTTTTTAAGAGTTTTTATTTTATGGAAACTTAGTAGAAGTGTCTACTTTGTAATCTTTTGAGATGTAATAGTTATGTCCTAATTCTCTAAAACTCTAAACCTAAAAATATCCTCAATGTGAATTATTCATTTAATTCAATATTAAGTATGGTTTAATGCCGGGGCCTTATACTCTCTTCAATATGGATATTGAAAATGAATATTTTCATATTATTAAATATATATGTATAAATAATTATTTTTTCTGGACGTGATGGGTGGGGCATGCTATATCCCTTTTATGCATCAACAGGTCTGAAGAGGAAAATAATTTAGTGGCAAAACCTTTGAGTTTGTTTTCAAAAAATAAGAATTGTTTTGACCAACATAGAGAATCTATATCAAAAATATGATGGTTCATGTTCCAGAAACATGACATCAATGTAATAAAAATTATCTTTATTCATTATTCAATTATTAAAATCCATAATGTTTTTACATTGAAAAAAGATATGGATGCATTTTTATTCTCAAAATATTGATGGAAAGTATTTCATTTAATCATCCTACCATATTATTCATGTATAATTGATTATGGTTCCATTACTATTGATTCATTATTCCATTATATGAAAACCTTATAGAGAATTTTCTCTCACCCTTATAATGTTTTGTTCCCCCTTGTTATAATGAAGATATCCATGACTATGATTTCAAGTATGAAGTTAATTTCAGTTTACTATGTATCATGATGTATTTTATATATTTCAAAATGTAATTTGGGTATCATGTTAATAATCAGGTCTTCCAAAATCTCAAAACTAATTGGTCCTTTAAGACTATTTTCTAATAATCACGACAATATAAGGAAGTAATTCACTAGCTCCGAGAATTAGGGTTTGTGGTGTTATACTATAACTTGGAGTGTTTAACATAAATCTTCATTATATTAGGTGTGAAAGATTATTTTACAGGTTGGGAGTCTGATGATTTTATGACATGATATGGACTATGAAATTGGAGAGGATGGAAGGAGAAATAGGATGAATGATTTGAAATAATTTTTATTTGGGACTGGTCTATTGTGATAGAATATTTCCCGTTATATATATCCTATAATGGTGAAAAATTTTACTATAGTCTTTGATTTATAATATAAATGAATGTTATGATGTTATCTATCAAAAATACCACACTAAATTTCTCGATAATCATTTAAATTATATATTTCATTTCAAATTTTCAAAAATTATATCCAATATCATTCAAAAAAATTTATTGATTTTTTAATCATAAATTATTGATGGTCATTTTATTGGAAATAATTTAATTAGTAAATTTTAAAATATATTTACAATATATGATTAAAATTTCATATTATTCTTTTTTTAATTAATTTATTATAAGTATCATATTTAATTTATCAATATGTTAATCATCCAAAAAATCATTTCATATATATATATATATTTAAATGTCACCAAAGAATACATATCATAATTTTATCCATATATGTTATAACCAATTAAATATAATTTCAAAAAAAATTATGAAGACATAAAATTCTTATAAGAGTGTAACTAAACAATCAATACAACTTATAATTCATGAGACTCAAAATAAAATTACTTTTAATAAACAAATGTAATCATGATAAGTCATAATGAAAAAAAATATGAGATAACACATCAAAGTGAATAATAAAAATATATAATCTTGAAATATATATGGGACATGATAATACACCAAATTTGTTATACTATATTAAATATTCATATTTTCAAAGGTAATATATTTTAGAGGAAATATATTTTTTCGTGTTTCTAAGGAGTTATTTTTGGAATAAAAAGGATAGATTGGATTTATAGATTTCAATATTCTCAAGAAGAATTTTTTTGATGTAAATGATTGCATGGGTGTGTTTCAGGTTCTCTAGTGGATGTTGGGTAGTAGTTAGTTGATAGTTTTGTTTAGTGGATTTTTTTTGAATGTGAAATGGGTAGGAAATTTAATTTGTGATGGGTATTTTCAATCATTATGAGAAAAATTATTTGTATAGTAACATGGGATAAGTGGGTATGGTGGAACATAAATTTACATGTATTGGGATTTAAGATATGTCTTGGAAGGAAGACCTATTTTGAATAGTTTTTGTCAAATTCAGAATAATTTATCATGGGTTTTATTTCAGGGATAAACCTTAAATTTTTAAAGGACCAGAAAACATGGGGTGGGAAGAACCTATGTGAAATTTCCATGGAAGCATTCCATAATGATGTATTTGGTGCTAGATCCATGGTACATGATGATTTATTTTGGTTGTGTGGAGTGGGAATCCAAAAACAACAAGAAGCATTCAATTTAGGTTACTATGGATGCCTTCAAACCATAAACTATGTATATAGGGAGGTGATAAACCCATATCAGTACCATATGGGACATGTGTGTGAAATATGAGAGATAATGGTGGAGTTCTTCATTATGTTTCTATCAATGGGTTTGGAGATAGATTATTATTTGAAATAGTGAGCTGTTATATAGATATTTCATGGGGATATGTGTGTTCTTGGTCCCTGGGCTATCTTTTTTGTAAAACATAGTGTTGTTAAATATGTATTTATACCTTGTGATGTTTTATCATTTATTTAAGTACACATTTCCCCCATTATCTTTGGAAATATTTCTTCATCTCTATTCATCACACGAGCTAGATGTCAAGTGGGATCCCTACCTAAAATATCTCTTGATACCATAATGAAACTCTGTGGTTTTTTATGACTTATTCAATATTTTATTTATGTTTCCTTTTCAACATATTTTCATTCTTTCTTCCATTTTTTCATTATTTATTTTTCAAATTTTTAGATTGTTATTTCCTTTATTATTTCATAATAAAATTGTGGAATTATATGAATAGACTAATTATTTCTTGGGGACAAGATTTATGATAACCCAATAGGATTATTTAACACCATTACATATTGTTTCACTGATATTACATTATTTTGTGGTTCTATTAATGGGTTTTGTGAAATTTAAATTAATTTGGAAATTGAATTTATATTTCATAAAAGGAATTTTTCACTAGAAAATGATATATGTGCAACATGTACATTCATTGAACAGATGTTCAGTGTTCAATGAAATAATGTCGACCATCAATTAATTTATTAATTATTCATAATTTATTTAAAAATAAAATTAATAACAAATTGATTGTAAAAAGTATTTATTAATTTTTTTAATTATTTATTATTCATAAGGGCTATAGATTATGTGTCAAGTGGATGGATTATTTTTGATAGGTTTCGATGAGCATGGGAGAGTGTTTCCATGATCTTCCAATAAGAATTTTCTCCATGAACAATGTACACTGTCCATTAAATGTGCTTATTTGAATTATAAATTTTCAATATTGTATGTGATAAGTGAACTATCCCTAATTAAATGTTATATTCATGAATAAATAAATTTTTTAATGTAAATAAAATATTTTTACTACATAATTTCGTATATTCCATGATGGCCTATTTATCACTTGCATGATTCTACAGTCTCCAATGGTCGAGTACCCAATTTTGAATGAATTCCATGGGACAAATAAAACTAAAGTGTATAAATCAATTGAATTGATTTTATTATAGTATCCCTAGTGTAGGATCATAATTCTACTCCTTTTTTGTGAGGAAATTATATGGAAATGATGGTCCTAGGTACATTATGATATAAACTTATGATTTCTTAATTATTTATAGCTTGTTGATATGAGAAATGGATGAATTTTCTGCATGAAATTACATTTTTTACCCGAGTTGGTTAACCTTGTGGAGATTGATGGATTGGTTGGTTGTTATGACCAACATATGTTGTATTTGGAATGGGATAGGTTTGAGACCATCAACTTTGTTTTACTATGAATATCAATCCAAAGTTTTCATGATAATATAATTATGATTTTAAGGGATTTATTCCCTTCGTGTATTAGTTGATTAAAAATGAAATAAAATTAAACATATGGGAATGTGGTCATTTCTTCCCATGTTAGGTTGAATCTAGAGAAGGTGTGTTCAGCAATGGGTAGAAAGGATGTCATGTTTAACATTAGAATATTATTTTAGTTAATGATCCCAACATGGATATAGTAGTGATGATATGTTTTTCGTTCAGGAGGAAGACCATTATAATATTTTAGGGGTATGGATAAATGGACAACATAACATTAAAAATTATGTGTTATTATTCATAGATAACATCTCCCTTAAATTTTTGTATATTATATATATATATTTTCTAGGATATCACATATTAATTTTAGGATTATATTGATATATAATTCATTTTAAATGTTTATTGGATTTGGAGGTATGCTTAATGATACCCTTGGATTCTTAGGGAATAGTCATTGATTTTAATTACTAATCATAATACGTAATGAATGTCTATTAAAAAACTAATGTATTAAAATTATTAAAATAATTAATTTTTAGGATATAGAGATACAATAAATAACATTTATTTTGATTTTCTATGGTCACCCCCTCAGAATTGTCTTTATGCTGTTGCAAATTTTGGAAACCTAGGATATTCACCCCTGATACGACTATTGACATTGTTATTAATAGTATTCCATTAATTACTTATAAGGATATTCTAGACTCAATTGGTACTATATGGATGATGGTTTTGGTATTGGTCGACACAATTATGTAACATTCCTAGAGGCAAACTATCACAAGCTAAAATAGGTATATTTGATCCTACATTAAACAATAGAACTCGTGGATTAATTGTGGATATTTATTTATATTTATTAAATATGTTAATTTATTTATATAAGAATACACATTCACTTACATAGAATTTTTTGGTAATGTATACAACTTTTTTTGGTGTCTGGTTGAGTTATACTCAAACACAACATGAGTCTCTATGGTAAATGAGTATAGGATTATACATTAGTGATCATTGGTTTAGGTTGATAAAAGTCCTGGTGTTTGATGGATGAGAATAATTTCTTGGATGGAGTTAGATATTTTGATATTGGTATAACTTTTTTATTATAGAATAACACCACATAGATTTTATTTATTTATTAAATTTAGTGTATTTTCATCTTTAAAGTAAGTTATTAGTCATTTTATTTTTGAATAAAAATGGTCAAAATGTCTTCTTGCTTAAATATGTTCAATTACTATTTCATTTAAATTTTATAACTACTACATATTTACTCCCAATTGTAACTCTGTAAACCATGATACTACTCTCCCACATCTGGTATATAGGCTAGAGTACATGAGGAAATGTAGGGAACTATGATGGGACACCAGTGACTAGCCTTCAAATTGGGATGTAACCAAGTTCTAAAAAATCAATTATTTTGTCTCACTATATGTAGATATAGTTGACAAGTGATGTTGTATTATTTTTTATTTTTTTGGATCCCAAATTTTTGCATCACTAACACCTTGTTCAATGTGAATTACTATTTACTGATTTCATAGGCTGTTTATTATTATATTATTCATTTACTATTGTATGATTTTTTGTTGCATGAAGCACATTAATTTTTAGATTTATTATTTATTATATTTTTTACTCATGGATCGTTGGAAGGAGGTCATGTACATCTATCATATTTGGAATATAGGATGCACATGAAATTAATAAGCCTTTACGGGGAATATATTACATATGAAGAGGTTTGTGGTTTTTAATGTTGTAATTACAATTTTTATACAGTTTTCCCATTATATTTATTTATCTGTTTAGTAAGATGAACCAATTTATATTTTCTATATTTAAATTTCAGGTGAATTTTACATTAGGATTTTGATTAATGAATATTACAATATATTCACCTTGTATAAATGATGTATTGCGACCCTTAGTGGTTGTGAAATAGTCAATTATTTCATGGTTTTTATCATGAAAAATATATGTTTAATAGCTTAATGTTTCAGAAAAAACACATAATTGTTTTTGATATATTGTTTTTGTGTTATTCTATATAATAGATCTATTAAACCATGATTATCATGATATAAATATTTATAGGATGATGTCATTATATATGTATATATTTGTAACAATATGAGACAGTAGTCTTCAATGGGGGTGTCTCATATTAATATTCATAGTGAGGATGAGTTAACGAGTATAATAAATCAAGGAATATGTTTCATAATATTCAAGTCTCTATGAAGTAACCAAAGAATTATTGTCCTCATATGAATTTCCATATGGTGTTTGAAATGGTATAGAGGAAATTTCATTATGATATTTGGAATATGAGAGATTCAATTTATTATCTATGTGGGAAGACTTAGTTCCCTTGCAGTGAGTGGTGGTGTATAAGGATGACCCATGAGAGTGATCAGTCTATATTTTTATGTTCCACAATATTGGAATTCCTTCATGACTTATTGGAGTTATGGGAGTTATTCTAGGTTTTTTCTACTAGGTATATTTATATATGATTTTTGGTTTCATTTAAATTTGGGCTACAAATATGTTGATAATTTTTGGACGAAAATTGTGGTTATGGTTGTTAGTGTAAGTGGAATGCCTGGACCAATTTAATTCAAGTTTAGTTTATGATGAGATAATTAAATTAGATCTATGATGGATAGATCATGTTATAATAAAGTATGGGATGAATAATTCAACATTTCCATAAACCTTGAGTTTGAGAGAGAATTTTTAGGAGAACAAACCATATCTTATGTTTTATTATTTGGAAGAGGCGCACATATGGTTCATATTGATTGAAAATAGTAACAGACGTTTTAAATTTTTACTTGATTAAAAATGTGAGTCTATTTAAAAAATACTGAGAATCATCAGAGTGTGTGTTGAGTTCTGGGTATAGGTAGTATGGGTTCATATATCAATTTTTTCTATAAAATACCAATGTTGTTTACACAAGTTACATGGGATGGAATTACTGATATAAATCCATGGGTGGGAATGTGCTGGTATAGTTTTTATGGATTTAATAGAATTTCATGAGAATGGTTTCCTATATCCTTGATAATAATTATATATATAACTATTTAGAGAAGATAACACATGAATGGATCAAGGTATTGTGTTACCAACATTCAAATACTTTTATTTGATAAAAATGTCAAGCGTTGTGTGAGAGCTGTGAGCAAGGTTCAGAATCACCAACACCTATAGAATAGTGAATCTACATGAGGATGTAAATGAGGATTACTATATATATATTCTTATATTGTTGACTGTGAAATAAGAAATTAGAGTGTGTGACCATCATTATAGGATAAAAATATATTATAGATTTAGAATGATGTTCTTGGTGTTCATGGTGCGTCGGGAATAATAATTTATTGAAATCACAAGATGGAGATTTATTATGAGTAGTATGGACACATCCAATATTATGATGGAAAGTGAATGGGTCATATTTGAGTGATCCTGTCATTAGTATAGTAACTTATAAAATTAAAATAGTCATTGGATTATTGAAATTGATTTTCAATTCATGGGTATAGAGATATTAGTTTTTATCTAGTTCTCTAGAAAATATATTATTTATGAAACGGAAATCACATTGGATGGATTTTGGGTTTTGGCATTGAGATCAAGACTAGTTTGTATGTTTTTTGAGGGTCACAACAATTAGTGATAAGATAATTATCAATGTGAGATCATGATTCATATAATAGGGGCTATTGATGCAACCATGATATTACACCAAGAGTAGTGTTTGACAATTGCAGTGTTTGCTCAGACAATATCATGAACCCTTCGACGATATTGGAAATTATGATCATGATATAAGATAGTGAGTCAAAAAGGAGACCTAGTTTTTATTGAATTTATTATTATAGGAGATTATATCAGAGTTTCTATGCATAAATATGATTGATGAGACAAAAACCAAAATCGGTGGGTCAATATACATTTGAGAATTTATTTTGGTAGGTCATTTATACGGTGGGGAGAACTGTGGCTCAGAATTAGGACTCATATGATGTGAAATATTTTTGGGTGTTCTATATTCCAATGGATTAATTTATTTATTAAACCCAATTTCCATAGACTAGATGTGTGTTTTTGGGAAATATTTTTATGTCTCATTTATGATGTAGTGTGGAAACATGAGTTTTACAAACATAGCCTCCCTTTTTGATTTGTGTTTCAAAGTTTAATCTCTATTTCTTTTCATAAGTAAAACAAAACAATTTTTGTAGTGGTATAAAATATAAAAGATCCATACCTTTCCATTATACGGATTCCAATTTTTTGGTAGTAGTTTCACAATGTCTATTGGTTTTTTATATAATATTAGTATT
Organism: Viscum album; assembly: GCA_963277665.1. Classification (NCBI taxonomy): domain Eukaryota; kingdom Viridiplantae; phylum Streptophyta; class Magnoliopsida; order Santalales; family Viscaceae; genus Viscum; species Viscum album. Next base: position 699,196,816 of record OY728119.1, on the reverse strand, counting down.
TAAAAATTAGTCATGAAAAAATGTATTTCATAATTTCAATTTAATCTAAAATTAAAAAAATTAATTAAAAAAATTAATTGGATATTTTTCATGTGATTGAAATATTATAAACATGTTTCTATAGAATTTTAAATGATATCATAAATTATGGAAGTGCTTTTTAGTGTTTGGAATTCATAATAAACCCTTTATATAAATATATATAATTTATTTTAATTAAAATGAATATAATTTTCTGTAAAATATATACCCATACATAAGAAATTGGATTTTGGTAGTGTTAAAGGTGTTATTTAATACCTTGTATAACATTAATGTGAAGTTTCTACTTCTTGAAGATGGGTAATCTATTGATTTTAAACCATGAAAAATGTAGAGGATTTGTTTCCCTATATTGTGTAATAGTAATGGTGAATTTATAAATCATGTATAAGGGTATGCATGAATTATTAAGGACTTTTTATCGTTAGTTCAATACATTGTATGGTTAAGGGAGTGTTTCATAGGCTTTAATAAAGGATGACAGTTCCCTATGTATAGGAAACTCTATAACTACATAAAGGTAACCATTACATTTTTGTAAATATTTATGGGTAATCGTGCTTTTAAACTGATCTATTAAGGGTATATTATCTTCTATTTAAATGTACACATATATTTCCTAAATCTCATTTATGGGTAATCAAAATCTTTTGTAAGGGTAACCATGTAATTATAAATATGTTGTAAAGGTAACCATATGATCCTTAATCCAATTTAAGTTTGATATAGTGTTTTTTCTTCTCATGTAATAGTATCCATATATGTAATTTTATATCCATGATATATTTACATTTTAAATCCTTAAATTGTATTGTTAACAGTAATCTCTTCAAAACATTAATTTTTTTAGACACTACTATATAATTTTTTAAATATAATGGGAATTTAATGTGGAATTTAGTAGGGGTTTCTTCGTTAATAGTCTTCAACGTGACCATTCGCATTAAATAAATTTCGAATAATTAAATATTTTTTAAGGTAGATGGCGATAATATATAATTTTATATGAATTATAGAGAAATAAAATTTTGAAATTTTTATGGATATTTTGAATTATTCAAGAATAGACATATATAAATCATAAATATCTATTTTATCCACACAAACGACTATGTTTTAACTTATCTTGGGATTTGGTGATCGAAAATACACCTTTTTATATATGAAAATTATCAAAAAAAATATTTATGAGGTTTCCCTTATGATTTTGGTAACATTATCTTCCCACATCCTTTATATTATTTGGTGTAGTGATTTGTTAGATATAAACTAAAGGTAATGGATCATATTTCTCTCTTTATTTAATATTATGGTGCAATTTTATAACTATTTTAATTATGTTTTGGTTGATAGTAACTATTAGATTAATGAATATAACTTATTGAACATATTGAATTTGATGTGGGAAGGGAGATATCTCTTTTGAATAAATATTTTTATGTTTTTTACCTCCCAAATTATGAGTTCTATTTTTATGATTATAATTATTATTGATATTATGTATCTATTTTATTTTTTATCTATATACTTGGTAAAACACCATCACATAAAAACAAAGTATGAAACATTAAAATAGTAATCTAATCATATATATATAATCAAATGATATTTTTTCTTCCTCTTGTTTTATGTAATAATATGTGTAAATGAGTAATTAATGGTTGGGTTTTAGGTAACAATTTTGTGGTTGTTGTAGAAATGTATGATGTAGGATTAAGAAATTTATATATAAATGGTTAAGGATTGGAATAATTAACGGTAAATGGGATAATAATGTCTATATTTAATATGGGATGAAGATAATTGATGTAAAAATTATTTTCAGATGAATGGGTTAATATGTATTAGTGAAAACATAGTAATTATAGAAACTATATAACTTATAATGGATTTTCAGGTAGTTTTGTACATATGTAAAGGTTATAATGATATATTAAAGTTGTGTTATTATTTTTATGTTGCAATGAAGAATTTCTTTTAATGTTGAATGATGTGAATGATCTTTGTGTTAACATGGGATAGATGCTTGTATTTCTTGTTATTGTGTTGAGGTAGTTTCTTGATTTCTATTGAATTAATAATTTATGATGAAACAAAAATATATTGGGTCAGATATGATGAAGAAACTCTATAATTAAATTTGGATGTGTGGATGAGGATGTAGTTTTTTATTTATAAATTTATGTGTTGGATAAATTAAAATAAACATATTTTTTCAAAATTTATTTAACGTTGAAATGAAAGGTATAATAAGGGTTCTGATTGTGGATTTCATGTGTGATGTGATGCAATTATAAGTGTTATTATATGTTGGGGAGGATTTTAGGCCTTTTGTGTGATACCATTAATGAAATGATATTAATTTTGAAACGTCATAGGATAGAATTATACGAGTGAGTATGATATGGATTATTTTTATTGTAATTTATATATTCCCCCAAAGGTATATCACCATGTTCAAAAAACCATATACTATGGGGGAAATTTTCCAAAAATCCAGATGGTGATGATCGACGAATGGATTCCCACTCTTCCATTATTCTTCCTCCAATATATAATCTTTTTCATATGATTTTATGGATTGAGGAATATAGTAAATTTATGTCTGTGTTTGATGACGTATTATGGTAGTTAATAGATGGTGATGTGGATGACAGGATGAGAGAACACGAATTATGTGTATCATGTTCGTGACAGCATATTATTCGAGATACCACTGTGGATGACATTTCATGTGATGGTCTAGATGTTTTTGAATTTTATGTGATATGTTGCCCCATGTGTCGCTCGATGATATGTGATGAATTGTCACACATGTGGTCCTAGGAATTTGGTTTTTTATATTGTGTTCTCATATTGGATTATACATAATGTATTTGAGTGCCACAACTTATGAATATTAGGAGTTAGGGTGGAAGATCATCGGGAATTGTTATAGGGAATAAATTTTTCAATATACTCTTAATAATGTTACCATACTTGTAAGTGTTGGTTAGTCAGTGTGTCTAAGTGAGGTAAGGGACTATTTATCAAGATAAGTTCATTTTCATTCTGAAATTACCTTACTCGGGAATTTGTATTCTCTTCTCAAATTTTATAGAGAGTCATTAAATATGATCCAAATTAGTAAAAAAGTAACATCACCATAAATATATAGTGTATTTATAGTGTTCTTGGATGGAATCATGTAATAATACGGACATTTCCTGATAATTCATTTGATCTGTGGTGGAGTTTTTCTCCAAAGAATGTATTTGATGTTTTACTTTGTGCCTTATTCAATATTTTTATGTCATTACATGATATGTGTATATTTTGGATTTTACCTAATCATATGATTTTTAATGATTTGGTGGTTAATATCCCATAAGTCAATCAAAATTTTCATTACATTGAGGTTAATGCCACCCATATGTGTGAGATTCTTTTTACCCAAGGTGATAATGTACAATCAATTGCCTAATTGAGGTGGGACTCTGGGGTTAATATTTCCTTTATACTATTCCATACCAAGAGCTATATAATTAATGATATAGGGTTGTGAAAATATTGTATCTAATGTTTAGGTTGCAAGATAGGATTTATTATAGAGGTTGGAACTACATGGATTGTATGGGTGGGTTGGGAAACTATTATAAATAACCATTTTCATGAAATATGATATAGAGAAAAACTAGGTATCAAGATATTAGGGTCCCTCATGATCAAATTAATGGGAACTAATCCATAAAAATTACCTTGTGATTTGGTTTTGGTTATATGTTATAGAGCATGTACACATATACAAACCATTATTCTATGCACATATTTTTGTATGAGATGGTTTTTTTATATTAATTAATTTAAATAAATAAATTACGAAATCTATGCATGTTTCACTGATTGGGTCCATATTTTTGTTGCTAATGAACTATTATTTTTTAATCAACTAATCATTTATCAAGGACGGAATGAGTAAAATGTTAAATAATTCTTTTGACATATTTTTGTATCATATTGAATCATGAATTATTTGATAACATTAATATTATTACATGATTCTCTATGGATTCAATTTTTTAATGTTAAAATATATAAAATGAATATTTTTTTTCATATGGTCTGAAATTGGTAATAAAACATGATTTTTAATTTTTTAAATAGTTATTGAATTTTGAAAATCCATATGAGGCATTTTACCATGAAAAACTTTCATACTATAATATTGAAATAATTAAACTAAAAACCCTCAATAGGTTAATTATAGTGTCCATGTGTGTTAATATGACATGAATTCATATACATTCATTCGTTTTTAGAATCATGCACTGTTTAATCAATATAAAAAAATTGGTCATTTATGACACGTTTTTTTTAAAATGTCAATTATTTTAATCAATATTTCATATAAAATTTTGAAATATTGACAACATGAACATTATATAACACGTTTTTTAATGATTATATTTATATAGTGTTAATATTGTTATATGTTTTAATATTGTTTTTTTCTTTAAATTCTTATGTCATTTGTTTCGGTTTTTTTAAAATAAGAAAAATTGGGGATAATGTTTAATTATTTGAATGTTTAAAAAAATCACTAATGTTTCCCTTTCATGGTTAAAAAAAATTATAATACCACATTTATTTTATTAATCATACAATTTCAAGCTTCATTCCATATATTTCCTTCATACACATTTTATTTTATATCTATGTGTTAAGAATTTATTTTAATGCTAGACATTAATTTTTTTCAAACTCATGGAAATTTATTATCATCCATTATGGTATCCTACTGTTACTAAAAACATTGATATGATAATATATATAATTTATTATATTATTCATAATTATTCATGGTGAGTTAAAATTTCCATGTATGTTAATCTATTAGTAGTTTGATATATGGAGAATTCCCACTACTAAAAACACATGTTTAGTATATGTTAAAATGTATAGAATCTCAATGATGACAATTTAATTTTTTTAACATGTTGTTTTTATTATAATAAATAAAGTTATTTATTGATCATGTTTTATTTATATTTGGATATAAAAACATTTTATATTCAACACAATATATTTGTATTTTTTCTAATGAAATAATATTTTAAATGAATTTATCGTTTAATCATGTTAGTTATGATTCATGATATATCACATCTACAAATTTTATCCCTTATCAATGACATATGTTTTAATTATTTAATCAAAATGATGGATGATTCCTTGAAAATCAGTTTAAATTATTTATTTATTTTCTTTTGATGAAATGTTTTATTGATTAGTACATCAATGTGTTGACATTCTTTGGTGAAATTGTTTTTACTGGATTTTAAAATGACATTCCAAAGGAAATTTGAGTTGTTATTATATAATGCAATTTAATCCAAAAACTCTTTATGTATCTTTCAAACCAATGTATTTAATTTTTTTTCACAAAGTATCCACTTGAGTCAATATATGTGTTTGTTTTGTTTAGATATAGTAGAGATTTTTCGAGGATTGTTATGGATGAAGTTTTTATTCCCAGAGAGTTTTCCTTGAATCCACTTATGGAATATGATTTAATGAATTTAATTTTTTATATGGAATTAGATGTCATGGTGGTATTAATCTTCTTTTTATAATTTTGAATATAGTTTTTTCTTAATATTAATGAATAATACACGCTGTAATCAAGACACATTTTTTTCAACTTTTTTTAAAGAATAAGGAAGACATTGATATATAAAATTCATTTTTAATGATAAATTGATAAGGATATAAGATTAATAATGTTGGAACAAAAACAATTAGTTTCATATTTTTATATAATTATATGTAATCTAATATGTAATTCTTCGACCCGAGCAGCCCAGAGTCGGTGCATTATTTTAATACATTGGAATGATTACAAAGAATCAAGTCCTAAACGATTGATCTGTTTAGTAGCCTCTTAAAATAGATTACATACATTAAATTTACATTAAAATTTCAAAATAAATAAATAATAGATAGTACTTTTATAACACCATTATTCCATTTCACTTAACCCAACATATCAATCTTAAAACACTACTTGTTACAGGGGAAAATAATACATAATAAAGGGGTGTCCTCAAATTCTCAGTAAGTGTACACAATTTAGCAGAAGATAACATAAACAATAATCTTGGTGAAGAATTTAAAACTATTTCCTTTACAAATAATAATCCTGAACACTTTATGGAGAAAATATGAGATGAGTAAATAATTACATAATAAAACACTGTCATGGGTATTCTATTAGTCGAACAACCACATGATCCATCAATATTATTTTTAAAATGAGAGAATTCATAATGCCAGAAATTCTGAAACATTTTTCTAGGCCTCATCCACGAAGTCTGAAAATGATTAAGGCCTCATCCAAAACCATATATCAAATAGGGAAAGGACTCATCCAATTCCACATCTAATTGTCTCATGAGTTATACTGATTCATCGAGGAGCTATAGCGGCATCCACCTCTCACTTACTATGTACAATACATTCATCATATGAAGAGGTTGAAATATAACATAATCATTTTTATTAAAACAAGAATTATAAATGTCAATAATTTTACCATAAAAAATGAATGGAATAAAAATCACGCATCCATAGTAAAAAATATCACAAAACATTCAATACAATATAAAATATTTGTTGCAAAAAAAATCAACCTTGATCATGAATAATATCCCTTAATATATGCTGACAATGTTGAAAATGATAAGTATAAATATTTCAGAGAAATATCCCTTTTTGAGGAAATCATTTAAAAGTCACATAATTTATAAAGAATTTCAAATAGAAGATAATTTCGAATCAAACTTTCCTATACCACTATGAATCTTTTGAAATTAATTAACATTTTAATACATTCATGTCCAAAAAAATACATCCCTTAAACCATTTTGAAAACATGGACATTAATTAGAAAGGTTTAGAAGAATAAATCTTTAAAAAATTTAAAATTATGTTTTAGTAAAAGTGTAACATAAAATGAATACCTTTGAAAAAACTTTTATGAAACATGGACATGGATAAAAATATTTCACATTAGATACTCCTGTAAAAACATCCTCGGATAATAAAGTGATTGTATAATTAACCCTTACCATGAACTTTTCACTGGTTGATGGTACGTTTAAACTCATGTATAATGACCATAGTACGTTATTAGATTATAACAGATACATATTGATATTTATTATATCATACATGATTCATTTATGACATTATACTACCCATTTAATAATGATTTTCCCTGTTTACTTAAAATTTTTGCTAATAATCGCTTTCATTATCATACATGTTTTATCTTGTTATTCATGATCATATAATATAGACAATTATTTAAATAATTTCAGAATATAAAATTTTATTTATATGTCTTATTTATTTATAATATAAATATTTATAATAGATATTTATATGAAATGAAAGGCACCATTTATGGAGATGGTAGGTCATACGTTCGCATAAACGTTGTTTCTCTTTTCACATCGTATTGAGCGAAAGTAAGTGAATAAGATATATGTAAGTATATATATATTTTATATCCAGTAGAATTATTATTTCATATATTAAATACATATTAATAATATATATATTTTTGTAATCACCATTGAATGGTGAATGTTGCAATGAATCTCAAGGCGTCATGGAGACGATAATATGAACGTACGAATGAGCAACAATATCCTTATATTGGTGGAGAAATCGTATGTAATTGGATCGTATATCATATATAAACAATAATTAATATGTTTTATTAAATTTTTAAATCAGTTATACTCATTATTATACCCATCCAAATAATGATGTTTTTGAATAACAAACTACACCACGACCTGGAGATGGTATGTCATACGTACACACGTATAGTGACTTTGTCCTTTGTGGGGTGGATATAATATTGAATATGGTTGTACCATATTTATAATAACATCATAGTATGTATATAGTACTTGATTTATTATTTTATAATGGAAACAACAAAGATAGAGGAAACAGAAGAAGAAAAGAACTTGAAAGAGGTGATGAAATATTTTCCACTTTTTTGGGTTCTTACTTTTGATTTGATCAAACGTGGTCATTGGTTGGATTTATCATCAAAGTGGGGACTCTAGGATTATTTAGGGAAGCTGGTAGGATATTGGGGTATGGGATGGCCAATCCAATTGTCTTTGGAGGTGTGATTTAGATAGAATGGGATGTTCCCTTTTTTAATAGAGGGGAGGGTCACTTTAGGAAAATCTTTTAATATTATTTTATAATAAAATGATTTCCGGTTTATAATGGATCCAAAATGAATTATTTAGAGGGTAAGGTTTTGATGGGTCAAAATAATCTCAAAAAATAGGTTTCAAATTGGATTATGTCTTCATATTAACCTTATCTTTTAGATTTAACTCTTAGTTAAATAGTTTGACATTTACCATTTCTCTTTGTATTTTTTTATTATATGGTTAATAAAAATACTATAAAAATACAAGTGAACCCCATGGGGTTCATTAATAATATATATAACATTATTTTTGTCGATAGGCCTAACTTTAGATTTTTAGTTATATTATATGAATTAATAATATAGTATTTTTTTAATAACCCAATTATGAAAATTTTGACACTATTTAGTAGTTAATTTTTTAGAAATCCATAAAAACATTATCACTTCAGAAATAAATTCATTTAACCAACAGTAACATGTCATATTAACCCATAAAATAATTTAAATTCATCAAGAGTCTCATTTTACATTTATCTGGATATTTATAATTTCAATTATTTTCATATTTCATTAATAATGTAATTAATCTATAATCATTGTGTCAATAATAAAATAAAGTATTTAATTTTTCAAAACTATAAATAAAAAATTATTATGTGGGATATAGTTCTATCTTTTGAATTAACATTTATAATCGAATTTATATTGTGTGAAACCCTATATTAAAAAGGTTTTAGTTATTAATCTTTGATTATAACTGTTTAAAGTCTTTTTGAATAAAATAATAATAAATGTCCTAATCTAATCCAAGTTGACCTAAGAGGATCATATTTTATTCTGATGTCTTTTTTGGTTGAATTAAAATTGTCCCATTGAATTAGAAAATGTGGCAGGGTAATTATGATATCATTATTACCCTTAATTACCCAATTTACTTTTAACTATTGTAAATAAAAGTAAAAAAGTTACTATTCAGAGAAATTATTTTCATCATATTGAACCACGTTTTACTTACAGATATTAATGATGTCTCTCAGAGTTTTTATATTCAACTCGCATAAGCTGTAAAATTATGTTTTATGAAAATTTGCTAAGGTGCCTAGAAGGTGGGTAAAAGAGGTTAAAAATATCAATAAATTTTATACATCTAATATTTTTATAAAATTACTCCAATTAATTTAATTTAAATTATATAGGTATTATATATCTATTTTTTCATAAAATAAATTTAAATAAAATAAAAAATTATTTAAAAAAAATTCTGTTTTAAATAACAATGTAGTGTTTTTCACTACTCATCAAAATTTTGAATGTTTTTAGAAAAATACAAAAAATTCGACTTAAGATAATTTTGATATTAAGAATTAAAAATTTAATTCTATTTTTACAAATTCAAAACATATAAGTTTCATTTATTAATTTAAAATTAATTCCTGTTGTCAAAACCAAAAAGCTGGTTTTTTAAATATAAAAACTATCAAAAGATTGACACGTGTTTAGGTCAAATTTAAATGTGAAATTACTTATAATAACATAAATTGTATGAAATGATAAAACTATAATCTAATTATACTAATGAACCATTCAAATTAATAACATAAAAATATAAAATATTTCGATTAAAAAAGTTTTTTTCAATTAAAACATTGTACTTATCATTATTCATCAAAATATGAAAGTTATCAGAAAAGATCAAAAAATTTATCCAAACTAAATTTTTTATGTCCCTCTTTTAAAGAAGAAATTAGTTTAGTTAAATATGATATATAAAAGTGTCAAATATTGGTTTTAAAAAAGGTTCTCCATTAAAAGGCGGTAAAATTGTATTTTAAAAACAATAATTCATTTATCTAAAAAAATAATTTTTTTATTATATTATGACTTTTAAACACATAATATTGATGTTAATGTTATATAGAGTATATGATATTTAAAATGTAGTTAATAGTATTTATAAGAGCTATTTGAACAGCTAGTTTGGTAAGTTGTAGTGCACTCGAACTCATTGTTGAGTGTAGCACAAGTTATTGAATTACATTAATTAGATAACGTATTATGAAATCATGGGGTGGTATATTATCTCCTCCTTCAATAAATTACATCATTGAAATTTGAAATTGATCTTCGAAAATAAATTCTTAAAAATAGAAAAATACCGTTGTGGAAAACCAACATCAGAAATTGGTTTACTAAAATTTATAATTAATAAGAGTGAAAGGGAAATGAAAAATTCAACACCAAATTATCATCACGATTAAAAGAATATTTTTGGAAACTAGAGACATAATTTGAAGAGAAATATAAATATTTATAGGGAGTGGTTTAGGCTATCAATCACAAACATGTGTAAAATTGAGGGCCTCAAAGACATCAATCTATGGTGATAGAAAATATTGTTAGTTGAACAAAACATAAGGTATTAGGTAACACATTTTTTGTTTAAAGATATGATCCTTAATGTTTTAGATTTAATTTATTCATAGAGTAATATGAAAAAATATAATTGATAAGTAGTGTTTCATCCTTCAACTAATTCCTTCCACAAACTCACCTTTGACTCCAAAAGCTAATATAATTAGAAAATATTCAATTTATCGTAATCATATAGGATTCTATAAATAATGAAATTATAATTCATTAGTTAGAATATTTTGAAAAACTATACTACTCAAACCAGGACATCATGTAGGCCAGTGGTAGGTGATGCACACTTGCCTCCCTTCGTTTTTTGGGCTCATGTCTCACACCCGAACCGGACGTGACAGGTTGCCACCCGACCTCTAGGTTGTCATTTTTATGAAAATCCAAAAAAATATCTTAAGAAATTCTTTAACCTTAACGATATTATCAAATTTCGAACATAAATTTTTCCCAGATTTTACTTATCCAAAATACATCTGTCCAAACTCACAGTCCAAATTTTATGAGGAAGGTAAACACAATGAATATAATTTTTTCCATGTAATAACATCTGAATACATTCATCATGTATTCTTTTAAAACATGATAACACATTGAATTATCAAAAATTCTTATTGATTACATTTATGATCCCTTATTCGTTTTAAAATACTAGATATATTCCTTATATGAAAAAATTATGAATAATACAATAATGATGTAATAAAGAAACCATTAATCATTTCCCAGGTAGTAAGGAATATCCAATGTAATTTATCCAATCAGTAATATCTTATTCCAAAATCACTACCTCAGTATCAGAACCAATTTAAAATTTATCTTTCCATCAACAATGTATTTTAAAAAAACATCATCTTTCTATTGAGTAACTTTTCATAAAACCAAATAATCTAGAATCCTCAATCAAATAGTACTGTAGTATAATCCTTATTTATTTCCATGATTTATATAACCCAAAAATTGATGATAAAGCACTCAAAATAAATAATTCCTTAAATTAGAACATAAAAATAGTAGTCATTCTTTTTCATATGTGGTAGTATCATAACTTGATTATTAACCAATGGCATCATTTGATTCATACTATGCTGATTTTGACATTGATTCGCATAGTGTCCCAACATCTTACAGATGAAGCATTGTACCTTTGACACCATTTTCTTACCCTTTCAATCATGTACATTCTTTACTTTTTCAACATAATTATAACAAACTCTCATTCACTTCAAAAATTTACCAAGGCGATTCATTCCACAATTATCCCATATGGGAAAATCTCTCTTTCCCCTCTTCCCTTTATACATCTTTCTCTCTTCCATAATTTTCTTCACATTCTTCCCTTCAAAGCCATAGGACTCAGTGAATTGTTTACTTATGTTATTATCATATGATACAATTTATTCATTTGATGATAATACTTGGTAGACTATTTCCATTCTAAATGTTATCTTAATACCATTAAAAATATGAACCTTCTTAATCATGGGATCATGCGTATTACTGGAGTTCACATTCCTTCTACTAGGAACCATTTCTAGACAATGGCATACACTAGGTTAGTTTATGAATATCAATACATTATTCCAAACTTGTAAAACACATAACATAAATTGAACGGTTTATGGATATAATCTATAATCATAAAAATAAATTTCTTTGAGGAGGTATATACTAATAAATTCTTCACAATGGGTTGTAATAAAAAGGTGAATTTTCAAAAGAATATCCCATGGTGTTTCATAACCAAGAGTACAACAAGGCCCGTTGTCGTGCACCAGTTCTCATTTGAGTCAATCTCAAAGTAGTGTTTTCGGGTTTTACACCTAGGTACATCTGTGTTAGAGCCACCTATATCAGTTCACATCCAAACATGGATGTATTGCATGGAAAATTAATTAAATCTCTATATTACCAAAATTCTTAGAAGTTCATATATAATAATCCCCAAGGTCTATCATAGGGTAATTTTTTCTAACCAGAGATTATCTAAATCTATTTCCAAGGTTGTTACTAAAATTCCTATGATACCTACAGTAACATCTGGACCCCAGAAGACCAATGTCGGTGCATTATTTTAATACATTGGCATTATTACAAGGAATCATGTCTCTAAGGACTGATCTGTTTAGCTATCTTGAAAAATAGATTACATAAATTAACTTTACATTAAAATTTCAAACATTAAACACATCCTAGATAGTTTCTTGAGAATTCCATTATTCCATTTCGCTTAACCTTATATATTAATCATAATACACATCTTGGTATCCTGGGAAAATAAAACTTAAGAAATGGGAGATCTCAGATGCTCAGTAAGTGTAAATATTTTAGTGGAAGAAAACATATACAATAAGCATGTTGAATAATTGAAAACACATGCCTTTTCAAATAATAAACATGAACACTTATTGGCCTAAATATGAGATGAATAAAAAATTCTTTATTAAAACATTGTTGTTGGTATTATACTAGTTGAATAATCACACGAACCGTCAATATTATTTTCATAATGAGGGAATTTATAATGAATGTCATTCAAAAACATTTTGTCATGGCCTTAGAAAAGAAATCTAAAAATGATTAAGGCCTCGGCCAAAACCATATATCAAATTGGGAAAGGCCTCGGCCAATTCCATTTCTAATTGTCTCATGATACCTACCGATGCATCGATGAGCTATAGCGGGCTCCACCCAACACATACTATGTATAATACATTCCTCATATGAAAAGGTTGAAACATAACATAATAATTCTTATTAAAACTACCATATGAAATTTCAATACATTAACCATATACTATGAATGGTACAAAGTAACACAACCAGTATCAAATATATCACAAAACCATCAATACAATAAAGAATATTTGTATCATAATAAATAATCCTTGATCAAGAATAATATTATGTATAGGATTTTGACATAGTTGAAAATGAGCAGTAAAAATATTTGAGAAAATATCCATTTTCCATGAAATAATTTAAAAGTCACATAATTTATAAAGGAATTCATTTAAAAAATATTTTTGAATCAAATTTTCCCATACCACTTTGAAACTTTTGAAATGAATTATTATTTTAAAACAATCTTGTCAACATAATAAAATCCTTAAAACCATTTTGAAAGCATGGATATTAATGTGAATGGTTTATAAGAATATGTTGGGAAAAAATCCCTCAAGGTAACATTGCAGTATTTTTGGGTTGATTGTGTTTGTTGACAAAGCAGGTTTCCATGGAGAATTGTCGAGTTCCTGAGAATTTGTTGACATTCCTTGTTGAAAAAGAATGATGACAAAGGAAAGGATGATCTTTAGGTGGTACAAAAGAGCTTTGCAAAGGAGCTTCGCGGCGATGAAGGGCATTGCAAGAGAGGATGCTGGGTTTGGAAATCGTGAACACCAGAAGAATGGAGGCGGTGAGTCTTCGCGATTACGACAATTTTCGCGAACGGCAGAGGCTGAAGCACATCGCAGTGGTGAAGGGATTTGCAAGGGAGCTTCACGGCGATGAAGGGCATTTCTAGGGAGCTTCGCGGTGAAGGCGCAAAAGAAAGTTGACGGTGATGCTCCGCAATTACGACGAGCTCCGCGATCAAAAAATTTCTGTGGTGCTTCGCAATTTTGACAGAATTCTGGCGGAAACTTCGGAGCTTTGCGATTGGCGATGACATGGCGTTGTCTTCATGCAGAAGGGTCGAGGGTCGGTGGAATCACCTATAAATAGAGGCCGACCCCCTCGAGAGAAGAAGATAGAATTTTCAGAGAAGACCATTTGCTCTTGATTTGCGAAGGTGGTTCGCGGAGCCAGTGTGCTTCGCGAAAGGGGAGATTCCCGGTGGCTATTTTAGCTCTGCAAAACCAGCAAGCTCTGCATTGGCTTAGTAAGCTTCACGAGGTAAGTTTCTTTGAGATGTCTTGAGCTTCGCGGTAGTGCTTCACGGTAGTGCTACTCGAGAGTGCTTCGCGAAAAGGCAGGAGCTTCGTGAAGGCTTGTTTGAGCTTCACGAAATTGGGACCCTAGCAAAGTAGGGTGCATTGCGGAGGTGTTTCCCAAGGTAGTTTCCCAGTGGTCAGAGGCAAAGGGGTATTCATCAGTGGATGAAAGTTGGACTTTAACAGAGAATCTATCTATAGTTGAAGATTCATTATTTCAAGCAAATGAAGAGACCTGCAGGTCTATAAACTGTGAGTGAATCCCTTCACAGAGTAGTGAGCTTCGGAAGAGGAAGAAGGTGATCCTCTCCACCGGCAGTGATCCAGAGAGAGAAATAAGGAGTGACCCTTGGGAAAGCAGTGAGCTGACCCTAAACCTTGTAACGACAGTGAGCCTAGGCATAGGAGTGATCTAGCCTGAACCTTGTGAACATTATTGGCAGTGAGCCTTAGTGAATTTGGTACAATGGAACATCGCCATTCTATGCTCCTTGGACGTAGCCCAGTGCAGGTGAACCACGTAAAAATCTCTGTGTCTGCCTAGTCGCTTCCCTGCATTGCATTCAAAGAATCATCATCGGACAAACCAGAAAAGAACTGATCATAATAATCGCACAATAGAAAACAAAGTGACCATTGTAATAATTGGTCAAGATCCAGTGGGGCAGGAATAACATTGAAAAAGAATATCCATACCCTAATTCACCCCCCCCCCCCCCTCTCAATGTATATAGGCCCCTATTGGTCCTAACAATTGGTATCAGAGGGAAGGTTGCTTTTATCAGATTTGATTGCTCCGACTTGATATAGTCAATCTATGTGTTTAAAGAATCAGTCTGCTCTTATCTCAGTGTGCCATGGCAAAGGGAAAAACATCCAAGAAGAAGCAGAATTCAGGTGGTATTCCTCAGTGTGGAAGTGTGTATGGAAAATGTGTGATTTAATTAAAAGAATCAAACATTTTACTGAAGGAAGGTCTGGATGAATCTAATAGGGAATAGATTGATTCACTCAAGCATGATGCAGGGATGAGTGAAGTACATGAACTTCAAAGTGATATTGAAACAAGTGATGATGATGAAGAAAGAATTGAAGGACGAATATATATGAAAGCTGAGTTAGAGGCTTCTCTTGATGAGATAGATGTTTGGAGAGCCAAAACAAAGAAAGCTAACAAATTTGTTCATGATGCCAAACTCTATATGCAGCAGCCAGAAGAAGAGAAGTCTGAGTTGATGGATAAAATTGAGGAACTCAAGTTATCAGCACCAGAGAACTCAGAAATAGTTGATGAGTATAAGCTTAAGATTAATGAACAGAAAAGGGATATCAATGGCTTGAATAGAAGAGTGAAAGATCAAGTCAAGTGCCTCGATGAACCTGATATTCCACGTGAAGTTGGAAACACAGAATAAATAAAATCTAAAGATATTCGGATCAAAGTATTGGAGATTGAGGTCAATAAGCTAAGAGGCTTAAATGAAAGGATTATTGGTGTGGAAACTGAGCTAAAGGAGATGAATGGTTCTCAAGGTGAGGAACTACAAAGCCGGCTAAAATAAAAGGAAAACAATAGGATAGTGATTATGAAGAGAGTCAAAAGTCAGATGAAGTTCAGAATCTGAAAGCTAGAAATGTTGATCTTGCTACACAGCAATCTGAGCTAGTTCAAAAGAATCAAAGACTACAATAAGACAATGCATGTTGTTTTGATTCTGTTGCTCCATAAAAAATGAAAGTAAAGGATCAGAGTGACATGGTGGATAAGCTGACAAGCGAATTGGAAGATGAGATGAGTAGAGGGAAGCTTCTCAAAGGAGAAATTCATGTCCAACATGAATAAAGGGATACGAAGATTCAAAAGTTGGAAGAAGAGCTAGAATCAGTCAAGAAGCAAATGGATAAGTCTAAATCCAAATATAATCCCAAGTTTAAGGATGCACTACACTTATTATTTGATTATCCTTCGGTAGGTGATGATGAAATGAAAGCCAAATATGCTACATCAGAAGAGAAGAAATAAAGGATTGTATCATCCCAATGGTCATCCATGTTGGGAAAATCTGGATTTGGATATGATGATATCACTCCTATGCGTGTTAGGAAAACTGCAGTTAAAATATATAGAGATATGAAAAACCTTGCTGGTGCTAGAGATAGACCTAAAAGGAATTTTACAGGAATAAATGATAGCATATGCTATTTCTATGGGATTCATGGCCACACATCATGCTTCTGTCCAGATGCTTTGGAATACATTGCAGGCTGTGAAAATTTAAACATTGATAAACCTGATGATAAGAAGATGCATCACGAGAAATCAGGGAGAAGAGTCTCTCAGAGGAATTCATTCATAAGATGCTATTACAGTGGAAGAATGGGACACACCATGAATATGTGTCAGGAAGCTCAATATCTCAATGTTAGGGGTAGAACTCAAGCTGCATCAACATCTTGGCTAAGAGATGATGAAATGAGGTATGCCTTTAATGGAAGTTGTTTCATATGTTCTAATCATGAGAATTTGGCAAGACATTGCAGAAAAAAGAAGTCATGAAAGAAAAAGGAACTCCAAAGGAGATTCTTTACTCCTGTGGTGTAAAATAAGAAATCGTACACTGGGAGAAAATGTGCTATGTTGAAGAATAAGCTTAGAGTTCTTGGAGGATCACAAGGAGATGATCAAAAAGTGTATCAGTCACACTCACAACCGCTCTCTAAGAATGAACATGAAAAAATATGGAAGAAAAAGGGAGGAAACACTACATCTGTGAATAAGAAGAGTGCACATTCAATGTAGGACTCACCACCAGTGAAAAGAGTGTGGTGATTCAGACATCTGATAAAAGGCAGATAATTAAAGAATGCGTTGAAAAATTCACAATTCATGTGCCACGGAGAGGACTGGAAGAAATTGGAAAATCCCTGCAATGGTGGAAGAAGCAAGGGAAGATGCCAAACAGAGAGGTTCCTACTCAGATAAATAATATAGGAAAATGGAATTTTGGTAGAACCTCAATGAAGGAATGTGTACTAGCGGGTTTATACCCCAAGGGGAGAGAAAGGCCGAGCCTACCAAATCTACATATCAGAAAAAGGCTCAGAATGTAGGCAATTAATGCCTAGTCATATGGCCAGAACAGTTGAAGTTGGCTAGGCAGCTAGAGGTAGCAACAAAGGAGTGTGATTCCCTCCAAGAAAAAATTCAAGGGGTGACCCATCAGGATAAACCACTATCCTCGTTTTGAGGATTCAAGAAACACCCCCTCTCCCTATGTATATAAATTCTATTAACTGATTATCCATGTGTTTCAGGTTTTGAGGAGATACAATCCATGGGGAAGTGGCATCTAAAGATGAAAAGTGGAAAGGTGATATGCTTCAGAGTTTCAATTGACTCAATTCAGGTTCTAATGTTGATGAAGAAAGGGAGAAACAGAGCACTACAGGAACTAATTGTGTTGTTGACTTTGTCTCTTGTTTCTTACACCGAGTACCAACTCAGTACGCTTAGAGATTTTGTTAATGGCTCAATTCCTATTATAATATGAGAATAAATGATTCATGAGGAAAATAATGGTTATGGTTCTATACAGTTGGGCCTAACTCCAGGAAGTGTTTCAAAACATAGGGAGAGCATTCAATAATAGAATCAGATGCAAGAGACATCAAAATAATAATTGGATGACTCATCTCAGGCATTCCCTATCGAGGGAAGAAAGAAACATAGGAAGAAGCAGCAATAATCATCCATCTCATACTTATCTTTTTTGATATGATAATGTGGTATCAGCTGACTACTTTCAGGATAAAAAGAAGTTGTGAGAGAAAATCAAAGGTGTTTCAACAAAGATCTGAGATAATATGTTCAATGAAATTAAGTCATTGAACAGTGACACAGAGAAAAGTAGCTAAACGAAATGAAGCCA
Organism: Viscum album; assembly: GCA_963277665.1. Taxonomy (NCBI): domain Eukaryota; kingdom Viridiplantae; phylum Streptophyta; class Magnoliopsida; order Santalales; family Viscaceae; genus Viscum; species Viscum album. The sequence goes on along the minus strand of OY728119.1, from coordinate 699,178,268 downwards.
CTGAAAAATGAGTCAGTGAACAAATTCCAGATGAATGTGTTGAGGAAGAAAGCAACAAAGGGGGAGCATAAGTGGAAGTGGCTGACTTAGAAGAAGATACTGATGATGAACAAGAAAGTGTCAAGTCTGTGTCTGCAAAAAAAGACAAAGAGTCGAGCTGAAATTGATAGACAGAATATCATTGGTGATTAGACATCTCCAATTCATACTCGAAGAATGAATTCATTACAGTAAACATCATTTTTATTTCAGGTGTAGCCAAAATGTTTTTCTGATGCAGCTAAAGATGAAAAATGGGTTCAGGCTATGAATGAAGAGCATCATCAAATCGATAAGAACCAGACATGGGAGATTGTTTCGAGGCCAGCAAACAAGAATGTCATCGGGTCTAAATGGGTCTATCACAACAAGATGAATGAAGATGGAACTGTCATTCAAAATAAAGCATGAATAGTGTGAAAGGGGTACTCCCAGAGAGAGGGAATAGATGTAAATGAGACATTTGCACCAGTTGCAAGGCTGGATACAATCAGATTATTTTTTGCCATAGCAGTATAACAATAGTTCAAATTGTTCCAGATGGATATCAAATCCGCATTCATGAATGGGGTTCTGGAAGAAGAGGTGTCCATTGAGCAGCCAGATGGTTTTCTCATTCATGAGGATGAGAACAAAGTTTGAAGGATGAATAAGGCATTATATGGGATGAAACAAGCACCACGAGCTTGGAACTGAATGATATATCAGTATTTGAAGAAGCTTGGTTTTCAGCATGGTGGATTTGATTACAATATCTATTTCGACAACTACAGTAAGAAAAGGATGATGAGGCTGGTCTATGAAGAAGACATAATATTTGTCAGATCATATTAAGCACAATGCAGACAACTTTCTGAATTCATGAAACATGAGTTTGAAATGTATATGATTGGTGAGAAGATGTTTTTCCTTGGTCTACAAGTGACACAGGGAAGGAATGGAACATTCATTTCTCAATCCGAGGGTGTCAGTGAGGTTTTTCGAAATATTTTGAATGGAAAATTCAAAGGAGATAAAGACTCTGGCAGCTACTCGGATGAAGTTGTTTGAATATGCGGATGGAAAGGCAGTTAATATCACATAGTACATGCTGATTGTTGAATGGTTCTTATACTTGACTGCAACAAGGCCAGACATTGTATTCTCCATATGCCAAGTAGAAAGCTATCCGAGTAATCCCAAGAAAGCCACATGCTTTCAGTGAAACGAATATTTCGGTATATTAAAGGCAGAGTGGATTTTGGCTTGACATATACTTCCAAATCTCAGATAGAGTTATTGGGATATACTGATGCAGATAGGGCCGGTTCAGCAGATGATAGAAAATCAACATGAGGTGGTGCATTCTATCTTGGTGGATTTTGTATTTCTTGGCTAAGAAAGAAGCACAATTGCATTTCATTGAGAACCGCAGAAGCTGAGTATATTGCGGCCACTCAAGAATTTACACAGTTATTGTGGATGAAGCAGCAGCTTGAAGATATGGGAGTTGAAGTGAAGTCTCCGATCGGAATCCAGTGCAATAACTCAAGTGCAATAAATCTAAAAAAAATCCCGTCCATCACTCAAAGACAAATAACATTGAGATAAAGTATCATTTAATCAAGGATAAAGTTGAACATGGAATCGTGAAGTTGGTGTATGTTCCTACAGAGCTACAGGTTGCAGACATTCTGAAAAAAGCCTTACCCAAGGAAACTTTTGAGAGGCATCGACTAGCTCTGGGAGTTCAGTCGACTCCCCGCACTTGACATAGTGTGGATGTGGAATCCCCCTCCCTCTCCCCGAGGTATGATGTGTTTTTCCCTAATGTGCTGATTTGTGTTCTCTACTCTGTTAGAGACTATAAAGGAGTGACCTTTGGGTTAGTTGAAAAAGGAGGAGAAAATAGTGTTTGTTAAAAGGGTAGAAAATAGTGATTTGGTGAATGTGTGGCTATTTGAGAAATCATGACAGATACGGGGAGAAGCTGACAGGTGGAGCAGCCAGATAGGGGGAGTGCAATGAGATAGGGGGAGAGTATTAAATCTGACGATGCTAGACGTGATCGATCAAAGCATAGAAATCACGACAGATGAGGATCGTGATAAAAGTAGAACAATGGTGTTGGAATGGTGAGAGAAGGTTTCTAGATATCACCAATTAGGATCAGTGTGGTTCAAAAATTGGTATCAATTTAAGAATTGGTATCCTGTTGGAATCGACAATTTGTGTTTGACATGAAGTGATTCATTGATGAACTTTTCATACTACTCTTGTTTCTTACGCCGAGAATTGCTCATTTGGGCTTAGAGTACGTGTTAAGAGATTCCTTGAATGCTATCAGAATCGCAAGAAGCGAATGGTGGTAGCAGCTGGAAGAAGACTCAGGGAGGTATCAACATGCAAAAAATCATTCTGAGAAGAGTTATGAAGAATTGTCAACAATCCCAAAGGGGGATATTGTTGGGAAAAAATCCCTCAAGGTAACATTGCATTATTTTTGGGTTGATTGAGTTTGTTGACAAAGCAGGTTTCCATGGAGAATTGTCGAGTTCCTGAGAATTTGTTGACATTTGTTGTTTACAAAGAATGATGACAAAGGAAAGGACGATCTGGAGGCGGTACAAAAGAGCAGTACAAGGTGGCGCTGTTTACCAGTGTTTGCCAAAAATTTTGGGTCCAAAATTTAGAGTTTGGTGAGTATCGTGAAAATAGGATTTCTATGAAGATCATAATTTAATATGGAAAAGGCATGAATTTCGTGAAGAGAGGATGCATGGTTTGGAAATAGCGAACACCAGAAGAATGGAGGCAGTGAGTCTTCGCGATTACGACAAGCTTCACGAACGGCAGAGGCTGAAGCGCATCACGGCGGTGAAGGGCATTGCAAGGGAGCTTCCCGGTGATGAAGGGCATTGCAAGGGAGCTTTGTAGTGAAGGCGCGAAAGAAAGTTGATGGTGATGCTCCACAATTATGACGAGCTCCGCGATCAGAAAATTTCCATGGTGCTTCGCGATTTAGACAGAATTCCGGCGGAAACTTCAGAGCTTCGCGATTGGCGATGACGTGGCGTTGACTTCGTATGGAAGGGTCGAGGGTCGTTGTAATCACCTATAAATATAGGCCAACCCCCTCGAGAGAAGAAGAGAGAATTTTCAGAGAAGATCATTTACTCTTGATTTGCGAAGGTGGTTCACGGAGCCAGTGTGCTTTGCGAAAGGGGAGCTTCCCGGCGGCTATTTTAGCTCCACGAAACCTGAAAGCTCCGCATTGGCTTAGTAAGCTTCACAAGGTACGTTGCTTTGCGATGGCTTGAGCTTCGCGGTAGTGCTTCACGGTAGTGCTTCGCGAGAGTGCTTCGCGAAAAGGCATGAGCTCCGTGAAGGCTTGTTTGGGCTTCACGAAATTGGGACCCTAACGAAGTAGGGTGCATTGCGGAGGTGTTTCCCAAGGTAGTTTCCCAGTGATCAGAGGCAAATGGGTATTATCAGTGGATGAAAGTTGAATTTTAACAGAGAATCTATCTATAGTTGAAGATGCATTATTTCATTTAAATGAAGAGTCCTGCAGGTTAATAAACTGTGAGTGAATCCCTTCACAGAGTAGTGAACTTAGGAAGAGGAAGAAGGTGATCCTCTCCACCGGCAGTGATCCAGAGAGAGAGAAAAAGGGAGTGACCCTTGGGAAAGCAGTGAGCTGACCCTAAACCTTGTAAATGCAGTGAGCCTAGACAGAGAAGTGATCTAGCCTGAACCTTGTGAACATTATTGGCAGTGAGCCTTAGTGGATTTGGTACAACGACACATCGCCATTGTATGCTCTTTGGATGTAGCCCAGTGCGGGTGAACCCCGTAAAAATCTCTGTGTCTGCCTAGTCGCTTCCCTACATTGCATTCAAAGAATCATCATCGGACAAACCAGAAATGAACTGATCATAATAATCGCACAAGAGCAAACAAAGTGACCATTGTAATAAATTGGTCAAGATCCAGTGGGGCAGGAATAACATTGAAAAAGAATATCCACACCCGGATTCACCCCCCCTCTCAGGGTATATAGGCCCCTATTGGTCCTAACAGAATAAATATTTAAAAAATTTAAAATGATGATTTAGTAAAAGTGTCCCTTAAAACTAATTCCTTTGAAAACAATTTTTTGAAACATGTATATGGAAAATAAATATTTCCAAATAGATACTCATATAAAAATAAGCTCGAATAATAAATATATTGTCTAATAGACCCTTACGTTGCACATTCATTTGGTTGAGGGTACATTTAACCTCATATATAATGATCATTGTGTGTTATTAAATTATAACACAACCATATTCATATTCATTATATCAAAAATTATTCATTTTTGAATTTATACTTCCCATTTAATAGTTATTTTCATGATTAATTTACATTTCAGGTAATAATTTCTTTCTTTATCGTACGCATTCTAACTTTTTAGTCTTAATAGTATCATTTGGATCATGATTTTAATACATAAAAAATATAATACATCAATTATATATCAAATATATCTTGAAGATAAATATTTATAATATATAGATATATGAAATGGAAGGCACTGTTTATGGAGACAGTAAGTTGTACGTACGCATAAATAAATGTTACCGTTTTCACATCATATTGTACGGAAGAAAGTGAATACGATATATGAAATTATATATATATATATATATATCTCCTATAGAATTATTATGTCATATATTACATACTTAATAATAATATATTTTTTTATAATCTTTATTGAATGGTGAACGTGGAGATGAATATCATCATGTCGGGGAGACGTAAATCAGTACGTACGCAGGAGAGACAATACCAGTATATTGATGGAGAAATAATATGTAATTGGATGGTATATCATATACATATAATAATTAACATTATATATATATTAATTATATCAGTTAAACTCATTAATATACCCATTCAAATAATGAAGTGTTTGAATAACAAACAATACCACGACACGAAGATGGTAAGCCGTACATACGCACATATTGTGACTTTGACATTTATAGGATGGATAATATAACGAATATTGTTTTACCATATTTATAATAACCTCAAAGTATATATAAGGTACTATATTTATTATTTATAATGGAAACAACAAATAAATATGAAGTGGAAGAAGAAACTAACTTGAAAGAGGTGATGAAATATCTACCTCTTCTTCTAGTTCATCCTTTTAATTTGATGAAAAGGGCTCCTTGTATTGGTTTTCTGATAAAAGTAAGGACTCTAGGTTAATAAGAGGGAAAATGGTAGGAAATTTTTGTAGGGTTTGGATAATCCAAATGGCTTTGGAGGTGTTATATTTAGAGACGGTGAAGTTCCCATTTATAAGAATGTTGAGGGTCCCTTTAGGAAATTCTTGAAATATTTTTTTATAATAAAATAATTTTCGGTTTCTAATGGCTCCAAAATTAATTATTTATAGGCTAAGGTGATTATGGGTCTTATACCACTCAACCAATAGGTTTTTGAAAGGTTTTTGTCATCATATTGACCATATCATTAAGATTTAACTATTTGTTAAATAGTTTGACATTTACCATGTCTCATTGTATTTTTATATAATAAGTTTAATAAACATACTGTAATAAGACACATGAACCCCATGTTGTTCATTATTAATATATAAAACCTTATCTATGTCCTTTTTCCAAACCATAGTTTTTTTGGATTATTATATCAATTAATAATATAATATATGTTTTGAAAACTAAATTATGTCAATTTTGACACTTTTTATATTTGATTTTTGTTTAAGCCGTTAAAACATTATCAGTTCGAATAAAATTTATTTAACCAGCCCTAACATTTAATATTAACCAATAAAATTATTGTAATTTATCTTTAGGCTCAATTTACATTTATTTGGATATTTATATTATCAATTATTTTAATATTTCATTAATAAGGTTATTAATGCATCATCAATGTGTCATAAATAAATTAAATTATATAATTTCTAATAATTATAAATAAAATTCCATTATGTAGTAAATATGTTTATATTTATAACATATATTTATATTCAAATTTATATTGTGTGTATGCGAATATTAAAAATGGTTTTGTTATTAAACATTAAATTTAACTCTTTCAACTCTTCTTTAAATAAAATAATAATAAATGTCCTAGACTAATCCTAGTGGACAAAAGGGGGTCATATTTTATTAATAATTTTGTTTTACGTCAAATTATTCTTATTCAATAGAATTAGGACATGTGTTATGGTAATTATGATATCATGTTTACAGTTATTTACCATATTTACTTTTAACCATGGTAAATAAAAGTCAAAAGTTATTTTTCACCAAAAATTATTTTCATCTTATTGAAACACATTTTACAAACTGATACTAACCTTATGAATCATATTTTTGATATTAAACTTACAGAAGTGGTAAAATTATGTTTTATGCAAATTTTCTAATGTGCCTTGAATGTGGGTAAAAGAGGTTAAAAAGTTAAAAAAAATTTATACTTCTAATTTTATTATAAAATAAATCCAATGAAAAAAATTGAACTTATATAGGTATTAAATATATATTTTTAATGAAAATAAATTTAAATAAAATAATTAATTATTTAAATAAATATACTGTTTTAAATAATAACAGTGTGTTTTTCACTATTCATCAAAAATTGATTATTTTTAGAAAATTACCAAAAATTCACCGTATGATAATTTTGATAGTACAATTCCAAAATTGAAGTCTATATTAGTAAATTAAAAACATAGAAGTACCTTTATTTTAATTAATTATTAATTCCCGTTGTCAAAAACAAAATGAAGGTTATTAAAAAGTAAAGATTATGAATAGATTTACATGTGTTTATGTCAATTTTAAATGTGAAATTTATTATAATAACCTAATGTGTTTTAATTGAAAAATATCTATTCTAATTATACTTTATAACCTTTAAAATTCATAATTTATCAATTCAAATTATTATGATTAAAAAAGTTGTTTTCAATTAAAAGATAGCATTTTTAAATATTCATCAAAATATAAAAGTTATCCGAAAAGTTAAAAAAAAAATTCCAAACTAAATTTTTATGTCACAATTGTAATGAAAAATTTAATTTCATTAAATTGAATAAATAAAATTTTAAAATATTTGGTGTAAAAAATGTTCTCCATTAAAAGGTGCTAAAATTTTATTTTTTGAAAAATACTTCTTTTATCTGAAAAAATAATTTTTTACAAATATTATGTCTAAGAATCATATAATATAGATGTTAAAATTATATAGAGTATATAATATTTAAAATAAATTTAATAATATTCATAACTATTGTTTGAATGACTTGTTTGGTATGTTGTGTTGCACTCGAACTCGGTGTTGAATGTAGAACAATTATTGAATTACTTTAATGAGATAATGTATTATGAAATCATGTGGTGTTACAAAATATGACCCTAAATTAAAAAATGTGTTATACTAATAGACAATGTCCCATACTCAGCTAGACCTCAAGAGTTGTAGGACCAAATGGCCAACCATGGATAATGTATCCTCCCAAGCCTTATCAATAGTGTAAGAGGATACATCAATCCCACTAGGTTAGGGATGGTGCATGTTTAAGGCCCTTAGATTGTGCTTTCGTATCATAGCATGGGTTAGTCTAAATCCGGGTGATATGTTCTCCCTAGGATTGTGTATTCGATTTTGGATAGTGACACCCGGGAAAGCTCATTATTACAATGCCAGGATTGGACTGTTGAGATAAAGTAAATAATGAGGTGTAATTTGTTGTGGGATGGCACTGTATAGGTAAACATTACATTTCCATTAAATGGGTAGAAATATCATCACGTATCTAATTTTATATCCTATATAAATTAATGATGTCTTATCTATGTGGATGTTTTTTTAAACTCATCCACGTGTAGCCTTCATGGATGAACTAATCATGGTTGACAGTTTGTAGATAGAGAATCGACAAATAATCTTTGATTCTAAGTGAAATGAACTAGAATTTTATTAGGTTCAAATATAGCTATGTATGATTTACCAAAAAGAATATAAATGCATTATGAATGTTATATGTGGATGAAGAGTGACTTCAGGAAAATGTTGTTTTGATATAATTTTCTATGTGGGATTTTATTAAGTGGTGATAAATAAGAATATTTATTTTTGGAAATAGATAAAATATTTTTTAAAACGGAATGATGTTAATTGAATGTTATGGAGATGAACTATATGTGAGTGAATTCTATGCGAAAAGTGTTGTTCAAAATTAAATGTGGACTAGACTTTTTAAACAACACTGTTTTTCACTGTGAAAATCTATGTGAATGAACCATGTGTTTTTTATGATTACTTGTGGATGTGCAATACATGGATAAGAATAGATTGTTGTGTAACAGATATTCAGTGATGAACACATATGTTACGTGGAGTAAATAATTGGATTTGAATGAACCACTTTTAAACTACCTCCCATGATGTCCAATATTATCAATCAAGAAATATCATGAATAACTTGTGAGAATATTTCCTATATGCTTCATGTTTTCTCCACATAAATTAATTCAACGGTTTGAGTGTTGAGTTATAATAGAGGTAATTGTTTGATAAACTCAATTGTCAATCACATGCTGAGATAATGCTCGTAAAGAGATTAATTATATTTATGAGAGTAAGTGTAATTATATGTGTGTGACAAAGTATCCCACAAAGCAGTATATATGATGTTGGAAGGGAGATATCTCACGTGAATAAATATTTTTATGTTTTTTGCCTCCCAAATTATGAGTTCAATGATTATGATTATAATTATTATTGCTACTATGTATCTATTTTATTTTTTAGTCATATACTTGTTAAAACACCCTCACATAAAAACAAGTTATAATACATTAAAATAGTAATCTAAACATATATATATAATCAAATGGTCTTTTTTCTTCCACTTGTTTGATGTAATAATATTTGTAAATGACGAATTAATGGTTGGGTTTTAGGTAACAATTTTATGTTGTTGTAGTAATGTACAATGTGGGATTAAGATACTTATATGAAAATGGATGAGGCTTGCAATAATTAATGGTAAATGGTAATATAATATCTATATTTAATATGGAATAAAAATAATTGATGTAAAAATTATTGTCAGTTGAATGGGTAAATGGGTATTAGTGAAAACATAGTAATTATAGAAACTATATAACTTATAATCTAATTTCAGGTAGTTTTGTACATATTTAACGGTTATAATGATATAATAAATTTGTGTTATTATTTTTATGTTTTAAGGAAGTTTTGATTTTAATTTTAAATGGTGTGAATGATCTGTGTGTTAACAAGGGATAGATTCTTGGATTTCTTGTTATTGTGTTGTGGTGGTTTCTTGATTTCTATTGAATTAATAATTTATGATGAAACAAAAATATATTGGGATGGATATGATGAAGAAACTGAATAATTAAATTTGGATGTGTGGATGAGGTGATAGTTTTTTATTTTGAAATGTATGTGTTAGATAAATTAAAATCAATGTATTTTTTAAATTGATTTAACATTGAAATAAAAGTTATAATATGGGTTGTGATTTTGGTTCTTCTGTGTGATGTGATGAAATTATATGTGGTATTATAAGTTGTAGAGTATTTTAGGCCTTTTGTGTGATACCATTAATGGAATGATATTAATTAGGAAACCTCATAGGATGGAATTATACCAGTGAGTATGATATGATTTCTTTTTATTGTAATTTATATATTCCACCAATGCTCTATCACCATGTTCAAATATCCTTATACTATGGTGGACATTTTCCCAAAATCCATATGGTGATGATCTACAGATGGATGTATACTCTTCCAATATTCATCCTCCAAGATATGATATTTTTAATATGATTTAATGGATTGAGTACTATAGTAAATTTATGTTTGAGTTTGATGTTGTATAATGTTAGTTTATAGACGGTGATGTGCATGATAGGATGAAATAACAAGAATTATGTACATCAAGTTCATGACACCATATTATTCTACATAGCACTATGGTTGAGATTTCATGGGATGGTCTATATGTTTTTGAATTTTATGTGATTTGTTGGCCCATGTCTCTTTCGACGATATGTGATGAATAGTCACACATGTGGTTCTAGGAATTTGGTTTTTTATACAGTGTTTTCATATTGGATTATACATATCGTATTTGAGTGCCACAACATATAATGATTAGGTGTTTGGGTGGAAGATCATTGGGAATTGTTTTTGGGAATAAATTTGTCAATATACTCTTATAATGTTACCATAGTTGAAAGTATTGGTTAGTCAGTGTGATTTAGTGAGGCAGGGGACTATTTCTCAAGATAAGATATTTTTTATTCTGAAATTTTCTTACTCGGGAAATCGTATTCACTTCTCACATTTTATAGAGTCATTAAATATGATCCTAATTAGTAAAAAAGTAATATCACCGTAAATATATAGTGTATTTACAGTTTTCTTGTATGGAATCATGTAATAATATAGACAATTCAAGATAAGTATAATGATCTGTGGTGGAGTTGTTCTCCAAAGAATGTATTTGATATTTTAATTTGTGCCTTATTCTATATTTGAATGTCATTACATGATATATGAATATTTTGGATTTTAACTTTTCATGTGATTTTTAATTATTTGGTGGTTAATATCCCAATAGTCAAATCAAAATTTTCATTATATTGAGGTTAATACCACCCATATGTGTGAGATTATTTTTACCTAAGGCGACAGTGTCCAATTAATTTCCTAATCGAGGTGGGACTCAGAGGTTATTATTGACTTTATACTTTTCCAAACCAGGAGCTACATAATATATGATATAAGGTTTTGAAAATATTTTATCTAATGTTTAGGTTGCAAGATTGGATTTATTATTTATTATAGAGGTCGGAACTACATGGATTACATGGGTGTGTTGGGAAACAATTAAAAATGACTATTTTTTTGAAATATGATATGGATAATAACTATGTATCGAGATATTAGGGTCCCTCATGATAAAATTAATGGAAACTAATCCTTACAAATTACACTGTGATGTGGTTTTGGTTATATTTTATAAAACATGTAGACATATATAAACCATTATTCTATGCACTTACTTTTGAATGAGATGAGTTTTGGATATTCAGTAATTTAACTAAACAAATCAGGAAATTTATGCATGTTTCTCTAATTGGGTATATATTTTTGTTTCTAATAAACTATTATTTTTTAATCAACTAACCATTTAACAAGGAAGGAATGAGTAAAATGTTAATTATTTTTTTGACATATTTTTGTATCATATTGAATCATGAATTCTTTGTTAACATAAATATTATTTCATGATTCCTTATGAATTGAAATTTTTAATGTTAAAATATATAAAATGTATATTTTTTTCATATGGTTTGAAATTGATAATGAAACATGATTTGTATTTTTTTAATAGTTATTGACTTGTGAAAATCCATATGAGGCATTTTACCATGAAAAAATTTCATACTATAAAATTGAAAGAATTATAATAAAACCCCTCAATAGGTTAATAATTGTTTCCATGTATGTTAATATGACATGAATTTATATCCATTAATTAACTTTTATAATCATGCACTGTTTAATCAATATAAAAATATTTGTCATTTATGACATGTTTTTTTGTAAAATGTTAATTATTTGTATCAATAATTCATAAATTTTTTTGAAATATTGACAACATTAACATTATACTACACGTTTGGTAATGATTATATTTATATAGTGTTAATATAGTTATATGTTTTAATATATATTTTTCTCTTGAAATTCCTATGTAATTTGTTTTAGGTTTTTTAAATTAAGAAATAGTGGGGATAATGTTTAATTATTTGAATGTTTAAAAAATTCAAAAATGTTTCCCATTCATTGTTAAAAAAAATTTATAATAGGATATTTATTTTATTAATCTTATAATTATGATCTTCATTCCATGCATTTCTTTCATACACACTTTATTTTATATCTATTTGTTAGGAATTTATTTTAATCCTAGACATTTATTTTTTTCCAACTCTTGGAAATTTATTATCATCCATTAGGGTAACCTAATGTTACTAAACACATTGATATGATAATATATATTATTTTTTATATTAATAATAATTTTAAGTGGTGAATTAACATTTCCATGTATGTTAATCTATTAGTAGTTTGATATATGGAGCATTCCCACTAAGAAAAACACATGTTTAGTATATGTTAAAATGTATAGTATCTCAATGTTGATGATGTAATTTTTTTAACCTGTTGTTTTTATTATAATAAATAAAGTTATTTATTGATCTTGTTTTATTAACATTTGTATATAAAACCATTTTATATTTTACACAATATATTTGAATGTTTTCCAATGAAATAATATTTTTAATGAATTTATCGTTTAATCTTGTTAGGTATGATTCATGAGATATCACATGAATAATTACATCCCTTATCCATGACATATGTTTTAATTATTTGAACCAAATGAAAGATGTTTCCTCAAAAATCACATTATATAATTTATTTATTATATTTTGATTAAATTTTTTACTTTTTAGTACATCAAAGTCTTGACATTATTTGGTGAAATTATTTTTACTGGATTATAAAATGTCATTCCAAAGGAAATTTGAGTAGTTATTATTTAATGATATTTAATCCAAAAACTCATTATGTATCTTTCAAACCTATGACTTTCATTTTTTTCACAAAGCATCCACGTGAGTCAATGTATGTGTTTGTTTTTTTATATGTATTAGGGATTTTTAGGGGATTGTTGTAGATGAATTGTTGAATCCTATAGAGGTTTCCTGGAATCAACTTATGGAATTTGATTTAATGATTTTAATTTTTTATATGGGATTAGATGTCATGGTGGTATTGATCTTCTTGGTATAATTTTTAATATAGTATTTTCTTAACATTAATGCATAATACACACAGAAACCAGGACAGATTGTTTTCAACTTTTTTTAGAAGAATAATTAAGAACATGATATATGAATTTCATTTTTAAGGATAAATTGAGAAGAAGAGAAGATTAATAATGTTGGAACAAAAAAAATTAGTTTAATATTTTTATGTACATAAATGTAATTTAAAATGTAATGGATCGACTCGAGAATCCCAGAGTCGGTGCATTATATTAATACATTGGCATGATTACAAAGAATCATGTCCTGAAGGACTGATCAGTTTAGTAGTCTTGGAAAATAGATTACATACATTATCATTACATTACAATTTCAAACATAAAAAATAGAATATAGAGTTATTTTAGAACAACATTATTCCATTTCACTTAACCCTACATAGAAATCATAATACACTTCTTGAGTCTGGGGAAAATAAAAGATAATAAAGGTGTGTGCTCAAATTCATTGTAAGTGTAAACAATTTAGTAGAAGATAACATAAATAATAGGCGTGGTGAATAATTCAAAACAAATGCCTTTATAAATAATAAACATGAACACTTTGTGGCGAAAATATGAGCTGTGTAAATAATTACATAATAAAATACAGTCATGGGTATTCTACTTGTCGAATAACCACATGAACAATCATTATTATTTTCATAATGAGTGAATTCATAATGCCAGAAATTCTGAAACATTTTTTCTAGGCCTCATCCAAGATGTACGAAAATGATTAAGGCCTCACCCAAAACCATATATCAAATAGGGAAAGGACTCATCCAATTCCACATCTAATTTTCTATGAGTCATACTGGTGCATCGAGGAGCTATAGCGGGCTCCACCCATCACTTACTATGTACAATACATTCATCATATAAAGAGGTTGAAACCTAACATAAACACTCATATTAAAACTATAATAAGAAATGTCCATAAATTTTCCATAAACAGTGAATGCTATAAAAATAACACATCCATAGTCAAACATATCACAAAACATTCAATACAATATATAATATTTGTATCAAAATAAATCAACCTTGATCATGAATAAAATCCCATAAATGATGCTGACAAAGATAATAATGATAAGTAAAAATATTTGAGAGAAATATCCGTTTTTCATGAAATCATTTAAATGTCACATAATTTATAAAGAAAGTCATATAAAATATAGTTTTTAATCAAACATTCACATACCCCTATGAATCTTTTTAAAGTAATTAACATATGAAAACATTCATGTCAATAAAAATAAATCCATATAAACATTTTAAAAACATGGATATTAATTATAAATGTTTAGAAGATTAAATATTTAAAAAATTTAAAATTATGTTTTAGTCAAAGTGTACATTAAAATAAATACCATTGAAAAAACTGTAATGAAACAAGGACAAGGATAAAAATATTTCCCAGTAGATACTCCTGTAAAAACATCCTACGATAATAAAGTGATTGTACTATTAACCCTTACCATGAACTTTCCTTTCGTTGATGATATGTTTAATCCCATGTATAATGACTATAGTACGTTATCAAATTATAACAGAAACATATTAATATTTATTATATCATACATGATTCATTTATGACATTATACTATCCATTTAATAATGACTTCCATGTTTAATTGAAATTTCTAGTAATAATCGCTTTCTTTATCGAACATGTTTTAAATTGTTATTCATGATCATATAATATAGATCATGAATAAAATAATTTCAGAATATAAACCATGATTTATATATCATATATATTTATAATATAAATATTTATAATAGATAGCTATATGAAATGGAAGGCACCATTTATGGAGACGGTAGGGCATACGTTCGCATAAACATTGTTTCGGTATTCACATCGTATTGAACATAACTAAGTGAATAAGATATATATAAGTATATATATATATATCAAGTAGAATTTTTATTTCATATATTATATACTTATTAATAACATATAGATTTTTATAATCATCATTTAATGGTGAACGTTGAAATGAATCGCATCGCGTCATGGAGATAGTACTCTGTACGAATATATAAGCGACAATATCATTATTTTGATGGAGAAATCATATTTAATTTGATGATATATCATATATAAAGAATAATTAACATGTTTTATTTATTATTTAAATCCATTATACTCATTATTATACCCATGCAAATAATGAAGTGTTTGAATAACAAACTACACCACGACCTGGAGACGGTAAGTCATACGTACGCACGTATAGTGACATTGTCCTTTATAGGAGGGATATAATATTGAATATGGTTGTACGATATTTATAATAACATCATTGTATGTATAAAGTAATGGATTTATTATTCTAGAATGGTAACAACAGAGAATGAAAAAGTCGAAGAAGAAAAGAACATGAAAGAGGTGATGAAATATTTTTGTCTTCTTCGGGTTCATCATTTTGATTTGATGAAACATGCACATTGGTTGGATTTATGATCTTAGTGAGTACACTAGGATTATTTTAATAAATTTTTTAGGAGATTGGGGTAGGGGATGGCTGATCTAAATGTCTTTGGAGTTGTAATTTAGAGAGAATGGGAAGTTCCCTTTTTTAATAGAGGTGAGTGTCACTTTAGGAAAAGCTTTTAATATTTTTTTATAATAAAATAATTTTCATTTTATAATGGCCCCAAAATGAATTAATTCGAGGATAAGGATGGGATGGGTTGGAATCCTCTCAACCAATAGGTTTCATATAGGATTATGTCAACATATTAACCTTATCGTTTAGATTTAACTGTTAGTTAAATAGTTTGATATTTACAATTTCTAGCTATATTTTTTTATTATATGGTTAATAAACTTAATATAAAAATTCAAGAGAACCCCATGGGGTTCATTAATAATATATATAAACTTATGTTTGTCCTTTGGCCAATATTTAGATTTTTAGAAATATTATACCAATTAATAATATATTGTTTTTTAATAACCCAATTTTTCCAATTTTGACACTATTTAGTATTTAGTTTTTTTGAAGCCATAAAAACATTATCACATCTAATATAATTCATTTAACCAACACTAACATGTCATATTAACCCATAAAAATATTTAAATTCATTATAAGTCTCAATTTACATTTATTTGGATATTTATAATATCAATTATTTTCATATTTCATTAATAAGGTAATTAATGTATCATCATTGAGTCATTAATAAAACAAATTATTTAATTTTTAAAAATTTTAAATAAAAAACCATTATGTGGGAAGTATTTTTATCTTTATAATTTATATTTATAGTCGAATTTATATTGAGTGTAACCCTATATTAAAAATATTTTAGTAATTAATCATTGAATTTAACTCTTTAAACTCACTTTAAATAAAATAATAATAAATGTCCTAATCTAATCCAAGATGACATAAGAGGATCATATTTTATTCCAAATATTATTTTTGGTTGAATTATCCTTATCCAATTTAATTAGAAAGTGTGGTAGGGTAATTATGATATCATTGTTACCATTAATTACTGAATTAACTTTTAACAATTGTAAATAAAAGTAAAAAGTTACTAATCAGAGAAATTATTTTCATCATATTTAACCACATTTTACTTACTGATATTAACTGTGTCTCTTAGAGGTTTTAGATTTAACTCATAGAAGTGGTAAAATTATGTTTTATGCAATTTTTCTAACGTGCCTAAAAGGTGGGTAAATGAGGTTTAAAAGATCAATAAATTTTATACATCTATTATTATTATAAAATGACTCTAATGAATAAAATTTAACTTATATAGGTATTATATATCTATTTTTGACTTAAAATAAATTAGAATAAATTAAATAATTATTTTAATAAAATTTCTGTTTTAAATAACATGGTAGTGTTTTTCACTAATCATCAAAAAATTGAATGTTTTCAGAAAAATATGAAAAATTCGACCTAAGATAATTTTGATATTAAGAATTAAAAAATTTATTCTATTTTTACAAAGTCAAAACATAGAAGTTTCATTTATTTATATAAAATTAATTCCCGTTGTCCAAACCAAAAAAGTTGTTTTTAAAATGTAAAAACTATTAAAAGAATGATATGTGTTTAGGTCAAATTTAAATTTGAAATTACATATAATGACAGAAATTGTAATAAATGATAAAACTATAATCAAATTATACTTATGAACAATTAAAATTAATAACATAACACTATAAATTATTTCGATTAAAAAAGTTTTCTTCAATTAAAACATTGTACTTATCATTATTCATCAAAATATGAAAGTTATCAAAAAAGAACCAAAAATTTAACCAAAATAAATTTGTATGTCCCACTTCTAAAGAAGAAAATAATTTATTTAAATTATATATATTAAAGTGTCAAATATTGGTTTTAAAAAATGTTCTCTATTAAAAGGCTATAATATTGTATTTTTTAAAAAATACTTATTTTATCTAAAAAATAAATTTGATTTTATATTATGTCTTTGAAAGACATAATATTGATGTTAACGTTATATAGTGAATATAATATATAAAATGTAGTTAATATTATTCATAATAGCTGTTTGAACAGCTAGTTTGGTATGATGTGGTGAACTCAAACTAGGTGTTTAATGTAGCGCAAGTTATCGAATTACTTTAATTAGATAACGTATTATGAAATCATGGGGTGGTACATTCTCTCCTCCTTCAATAAATTTCATCCTCGATATTTGAAATTGATCTTTGAAAATAAATGGTTAAAAATTGAAAAATACGATTGTGGAAAACCAACATTGGAATTTGGTTTACTGAATTTTTGTCTTGATAAGAGGGAAAGGGAAATTAAAAATTCACCACAAAATTATGATATCTATTAAGATAATATTTGTGGAAATTAGAGACATAATTTGAAGAAAAAAGTAAATATTTATAGGGAGTGGTTTAGGTGACCAATCACAAACATGTGTAAAATTTAAGGCCTCAAAGCCATCAACCGATGGTGATTTAAAATATTGTCAATTGAACCAAACATAAGGTATTAGGAAAACACATTTTTTGTTTAAAGATATCATCCCTATTGTTTTAGAGTTATTTTATTCATAGATTAAGATGAGAAAATATACTTGATAAGTAGATTTTCATCCTTCAACTAATTCCTTAAACAAACACACCTTTCACTCCAAAATATAATAGAATTAAAAAATATTCAATTTATTGTAATCATATATGATTCCAAAAATAATGAATTTATAATTCATTAGTAAGACTGTTTAGAAAAACTACACTACTCAAACCAGGACATCAAATAGGCCAATGGTATGTGATGGACCCTTGTCGCCCTTAGTTTTCGATTTCATGTCCCACGCCCTAACTAGACGCAACAGGTTGTCACCCGACCTCCAGGATGTCCTTTTTATGAAAATCCAAAAAATATCTTAAAAAGTTATTTAACCTTAACGGTATTATCAAATGTCAAAAATAATTGTTTCCCACCATATACTTATCCAAAATACTTCTGTAGAAACTCAAAGTCCAATTTTTATAAGGAAGGTAAACACAATGAATATACTTTTTTCCATTTAATAAGATGTGAATACATTCATCATATATTCTATTAAAACATGATAAAACCCTGAATTATCACAAATTATTATTGATTAAATTTATTCTACCTTATTCTTTTTAGAATTCTAGATATATTCCTTCTATACAAAAATTATGAATACTCCAACAATTATGTAACCAACAAAACATTACTCATTTCCAAGGTAGTAATGAATATCCAATGTAATTTTTCCAAATCAGTAATATATTATTCCAAAATCACTACCTCAGTATCAGAACCATATTAAAATTTATCTTTCCATCAACCATTTATTTTTAAAAAAAAATCTTTCTATTGAGTAAATTTTCATAGAACCATATAATCTCAAATCCTCAATGAAATAGTAATGTAGTACAATCCTTATTTATTTCAAAAATTCATATAACCAATACATTAATGATACAACACTCAAATTAAATAATTTGATAATAAAAATATATGAATACTGATCATTCATCTTCATATGTGGTATTATCATAACATGATTATTATCCAATGGCATCATTTGAGTCATACTGTGATGATTTTAACATTGATTCACATAGTTTCCCAACTTCGTACAGATGTAGCATTATACCTTTGACACCATTTTCTAACCCTTGAAATCACGTATATTTTGTCCTTTTTCAACAAAATTATAACAAACTATCATTACCTTTAAAAGTTTACCAAGGTTATTCATTCCACAATTATCACATATGTGAAAATATTTCTTTCCCCTCTTCCCTTTATACATATTTTTCTCTTCCAACATTTTCATAACTTTCTTCCCTTCAAAGTCATAGGACTCGGTGAATTTCTTACATATGTTATTAACACATGATACAATTAATTCATTTGATGATAATAATTATGAGACTATTTCCTCTCTAAATGTTGGCTAAATACCCTAAAATATACAACCCTTCTTAATCTTGGGATCATGCGTATTTCTGGAGTTCTCATTCCTTATACTAGTCACTATTTCTAGACAATGGCATACACTAGGTTAGTTTATTAATATCAATACATTATTCCAAACTTGTAAAACACATAACATAAATTCAACAGTTTATGGATAGAATCTATAATCATAAATATCAATTTCTTTGAGGAGGAATATACTAATAATTTATTAAAAATGGGATTAAATAAAAATTTGAATTTTTATAATCATATCCCATGGAGTTTCATAACTAATAGTGCATCAAGACTTGTTATCGTGCACCAGTTGTCATTTGAGTCTAGCTTAAAGTAGTGTTTTTGGTTTTTACCCCTAGGTACATCTTTTCTAGAGCAACCTCTATCAGCTTGCATCCAAATAGGAATGTATTTCGTGGAAAATTAATTAAATCTCTATATTACCACAATTCTTAGAAGTTCTTCTATTATAATCCCCACAGTCTATCTTAGGGTAATGTTTTCTACTAAGAGGTTATCTAAATCTATTTCCAAGGTTGCTAATAAAATTCCACTGATAACTACTACAACATCCCGACCCCAGAATCCCAAATTCGGTGCATTATTTTAATACAATAGTATGATTACAAAGGATCATGTCCCGAAGGACCGATCTGTTCAGCTGTCTTGAGAAATAGATTACATACATTAAATTTACATTACAATTTCAAACATAAAACATATCCTAGATAGTTCCTTGAGAATTACATTATTCTATTTTTCTTAAGCCTACATATTAATCATAATACACATCTTGGAATCCTGGGAAAATAAAACCTAATAAATGGGTAATCTCAGATGCTCAGTAAGGGTAAACAATTTAGCGGAATAAAACATATACAACAGGCATGTTGAATAATTTAAAACACATGCCTTTACAAATAATAAACATGAAAATTTTATTGCTTAAATATGAGATGAGAAAATAATTCCTCATTAAAACATAGTCGTGGGTATTCTACTTGGTGAATAAACACACAAACCATCAATATTATTTCCATAATGAGGGAATGTATAGTGCAAGATAATCAGAAACATTTTGTCAAGGCCTCATCCAAGATATCTAAAAATGATTAAGGCCTCTCCCAAAACCATATATAAAATTGGGAAAGGCCTTGACCAATTCCATGTCTAATTTTCTCATGTGACCTACCGATGCATCAAGGAGATATAGCGGGATCCACCTGTCACTTACTATATCTAATACATTCCTCATACGAAAAGGATGAAATGTTACATAATCATTCCTATTAAATCTACCATAAGAAATGTCAATACATTAACCATATAATGTGAATGGTATAAAATTAACACATCATTTATCAAACATAACACAAAACATTCAATACAATAAAAAAATTTGTATCATAATAAATAAACCTTGATCAAGAATAAAATCATGTAATGGTTTTTGACATAGGTGAAAATGATCAGTAAAATTATTTGAGAAAATTATCTATTTTCATGAAATAATTTAAAAATCACATAATTTATAAATTAATTAATTTAAAAGATATTTTTGAATCAAATTGACTCACACCAATTTGAAACTTTTGAAAGGAATTAACATTTTAAAACATTCTTCTAAATATAATTAATTCATTAAAACATTTTGGAAAACATGGATATTAATGTGAAAGGATTAGAAGAATAAATCATTAAAACATTAAAAATGATGTTTTAGTAAAAGTGTCCCTTAGAAAGAATTCCATTGAAAACACTTTTATGAAACAATTACATGGAAAATAAATATTTCCTAATAGATACTCTCGTAAAAATAACTTTGGATAATAACAAGATTGTGTAATAGACCCCTACGTTGAACTTTCCTTCGGTCGAGGGTACATTAAACCTCCTATATAATGACCATTATGTGTTATTAAATTATAAAATATCCTTATTCATATTCATTATATCATAAATGATTCATTTATGACTTTATAATACAAATTTAATAGTGATTTCCATGTTTAATTTATATTTCAAGAAATAATTGATTTCTTTATCGTATGTATTATAACTTGTTATTCTTAATCGTATCATTTGGATAATGATTTTAATAAATAGAGAATATAAAAATTGATTTATATTGCAAATATACTTAGAATATAAATATGTATAATATATAGATATATGAGATGGAAGGCACTGTTAATGGAGACAGTAGGCTATACGTACACATAAACAATATTTCAGTTTTCACATCATATTGAATGGAAGTAAGTGAATAAGGTATATGAAATTATATATATATATATATATCTCCAGTATCATTATTATTTCATATATTACGTACTTATTAATAATATATATTTTTATAATCAACATTGAATGGTGAACGTGGAAATGAATCTCATCATGTCATGGAGATGGAAAACTGTACATACGCAGGAGTGACATTATCAGTATGCTGATGGAGAAATAATATGTAATTGGATGGTATAACATGTATATATAATAATTAACATTATATATATATTATTAACATTAGTTAAACTCATTATTATACCCATCCAAATAATGAAGTGTTTGAATAACAAACAACACCACGACGTGGAGACGGTAAGACGTACATACGCACGTATTGTGACTTTCCCATTTGTAGGATTGACAGAATAACGAATATAGTTGTAAAATACATATAATAAAAACACAGTATTTATAAGTTATTAGATTTATTATTTTATAATGTAAACAACAATGTAAGATGAAGTGGATGAAGAAAATAACTTGAAAGAGGTGATTAAATATTAACCTCTTCTTCGGGTTCATCCTTTTCATTTGATGAAAATGGCTCCTTGGATTTGTTTTCTGAAAAAATTAAGGACTCTAGGTTGATATGAGGGAAATTATTTGGAGATTTATGTAGGTTTTGGCCAAGACAAATGGATTTCGAGGTGTTATTTTGAGAGAAAGTGATGTGTACATTTATAAGAAGGTTGAGGGTCCCTTTATTAAAATCTTGAAATATTATTTTATAATAAAATATTTTTTGGTTTATAATGGCTCCAAAATGAATTATTTAGAGTCTATGATGGGTACGGGTCTCAAACCACTCAACCAATCGGTGTAAGATAGGTTTATGTTATCATATTAATCATATCATTAACATTTAACTATTTGTCAAATAGTTTGACATTTACCATGTCTCATTGTATTTTTATATTATATGTTTAATAACTATACTATAAAAAGACACATGAACCCCATGTTATTAATTATTAATATATATAAACTTATCTATGTCATTTGGCCTAATGTTAGTTTTTATGGAATATTATATCAATTAATAATATAATATTTTTTTAAAAAACTAAATTATGTCAATTTTGACACTATTTAGTATTTGATTTTTATAGAAGCCATAAAAACTTTATTACTTCAAATAAAATTTATTTAATCAACCCTAACTTGTAATATTATTCTATAAATTTTTTTATTTATCTTAATACTCAATTTACATTTATTTGGATATTTATAATATCAATTATTTTAATAATTCATTAATATGGTAAATAATGAATCATCAATGTGTCATAAATAAATTAAACTATTTAATGTATAATAATTATAAATAAAAGACCATTATGTAGGAAATAAGTTTATATTTATAATATATAATTATAGTCAAATTTATATTTTGTATATGTGTATATTAAAAATGGTTTAATTATTAACAAATTGAATTTAACTCTTTTAACTCTTCGTTAAATAAAATAATAATAAATGTCCAAGTATAATCCTAGTGGACCAAAGTGTATTATATTTTATTAATAATTTTTTCATATAAAATTCTACATATCCAGTATAATTAGGATTTGTGTTATGGTGTTTATGATATCATGTTTACACTTAATTACCCTATTTACTTTTAACCATGGTAAATAAAAGTCAAAGGTTATTGTTCACCAAAAACTATTTTCATCTTATTGAACCACATTTTACATACTAATATTAACCTTGTCATTCGTATTTTTGAAATTTAACTCATAGAAGTGGTAAAATTATGTTTTATTCAAATTTTCTAATGTGCATAGAACTTGGGAAAAATAGGATAAAAAGTTCAATAAAAATTTATACATCTAATTTTATTATAAAATTACTCCAATGAAATACATTAAACATATATAGATATTAAATATCTATATATACTTAAAATAAATTTAAATAAAATAATTATTTATTCAAATAAAAATTGGGTTTTAAATATTAACATAGTGGTTTCACTACTCATCAAATATTGAATGTTTTTAAAAAAATACCAAAACTTCACAATATGATAAAATTGGTATTCCAATTCCAAAAATGAAGTCTAATTATCAAAATTCCAATCATAGCTACAACAATTTTTTAAATAACAATTAATTCCCGTTGTCAAAAAAAAAGCGTGTTTTTAAAAATTAAAGATTATGAAAATATTGACATGTGTTCCTGTCAAATTTAAATGTGAAATTTCTTATAATGACGTAAATTGTTTTGATTAAAAAATGTATATTCTAATTATACTTTAAAACCTATAAAATTTATAATTTATCACTTCAAATTATTTTTAACAAAAAAGTTGTTTTCAATTAAAACATAGTATTTTTCATTATTCATCAAAATATAATAGTTATCAGAAAAGTTACAAAAAATTTACCATAATAAATTTTTATGTCCCACTTGTAAAGAAGATTTTAATTTCATTAAATTGAATATATAAAAGTATAAAATAATGCTTTTAAAAAAGGTTCCCTATTAAAAGGTGCTAAAATTTCATTTTTAGAAAAACACTACTTTTTTCTGAAAAAATAAATTTCTTCTTATATTATGTCTAAGAAACATATAATATGGATGTTAAAATTATATATAGTATATAAGATTTAAAATGAATTTAATAATATTCATAACTATTGTTTAAATGACTAGTTTGGTAAGTTGTGGTGCACTCGAACTCAGTGTTGAATATAAAACAATTATTGAATTACATTAATGAGATAACATAATATGAAATCATAGGCTATTACACAATATGACCCTAACTTATAAAATGTGTTATACCAGTACAAAATGTCCCATACTGAGCTATACCTCAAGCATTGTATGACCCAATGGCGAACCATTGATAATGTATGTTCCCAAACCTTATCAAGAGTGGAAGATGATACATCAATCCCACTAGGTTTGGGAGGGTGCATGTTAAAGGCCCATAGATTGTGCGTTCGTATCTTTGCATGGGTTAGTCTAAATCAGTGTGATATGTACTCCCTAGGATTGTGAATTCAAATTTGGATAGTGACCCTAGGGAAAGCTCATTATTAAAATGCTAGGATTGGACTGATGAGATAAAGTAAATAATGAGGTGTAATTTGATGTGGAAAGGCACTATATATGTAAACATTACATGTCCATTAAATGGGTAGAAATTTCATCACAGATATAATTTGATATCCTATATAAAATAATGATGTCTTATATATGTGGCAGTTTTTTAAACAAATCCACATATATCCTTCATGGATGAACCCATCATGGTTGAGGGTTTGTAGATAGAGAATCAATAAATAATCTTGGATTCTAAGTAAAATCAACTATAAATTTATTAGATTTAAATATAGTTAAGTATGATTTACCAAAAATAATATAAATGCATTATGAATGATTTATGTGGATGAAGAGTGAATTCAGGACAATGTTGTTTTGATGTAATTTTCTATGTGGGATTTTATTATTTGGTGATAAATTAGAATATTTATATTTGGAAATAGATAAAAGATTTTTTAAAACGGAATGGTGTTAATTGAATGTTATGGAGATGAACACCATGTGAGTGAATGCTATGTGAAAATTGTTGTTCAAAATTAAATGTGGACTAGTCTTTTCAAACAACTTTGTTTTGCGCTGTGAAAACCCTATGTGTATGAACCATGTGTTTTTTATGAGTCCTTGTGTATGTGTGATACATGGATAAGAATATATTATTGTGTAACAGATATTCAGTGATGAACACATATGTTATGTGGAGTAAATAATTGGATATGAGTGAACAACTGTTAAACTACCTCCCATGATGTGCAATATTATCAAGAAAGAAAAATCATGAATAACTAGTGAGATTATTTCCTATATGCTTCTTGTTTTCTCGACATAAATGAATTAAAAGGTGTGAGTTTTGAGTTATAATAGAGGTAATTTTTTGAAAAAATCAATTGTAACTCACAGGCTGAGATAATCATCATAAAGATATTAATTCTATTTATGAGAGTAAGTGTAAGTATATGTGTGTGAAAAAGTATCTCACAATGTAGTATATATTTTTTATGACAATTATCTTGATGATACATATGTTTTTTGATAATCAATTAATTTAAAATATTGACAAAATAAAAAACTATTTATGAATTATATAGTTTATATTTCAAGAGGAATAATTTTGTGGAAGTACATATATCATTATGTTGATAATATGTTGATCTTGTTCTATTTTATTAGTCATAAATTATGAAAATAATGACCCTCATATTTTATTTATGAACCAACCAAAATTCAAAAGTGGAATTTAAAATGATGATGTATAATTAGTTTTTATTGAAAATGTTAAAATTTTGTTAAATTGGGACACAATAGTGAAAAGTGTGACTCTATGCTACTGAATGAATTTATGTCATAACTACATGAGATTATTTTGGAGAAAATATTATTTGGGATTTGAACTAATATTTTTAATGAGTTGGACCATTCAGACGCCAATCCTTGTAATTTTTGTTAACTAATATATTTATTTTTAAAGCATTCGATAAAGAATGAGTTTTCAAAAGAGTTTATTAGATCCTAACATGTCAAAAGGATTATTTAATGATAATGAAAAATTGAAAAAAATGCTTATTCACCCACCTTCTTAATGGTGATACTCCTCATATTTCATTAATTTGGTAATAGATCATCTCGATAAATTTCCTAAGATCCACTAATTATTGAATATCGATAATATTAACAATGTCAAAATAATGGGGATTAACATTAGATTACATGAACTATCACAGTTGGAAGCATTAGAGTTACCTTATCTTTTCTCTCTTTCCATTGATGTTAAATATGTAGTAATTAAAAGATTCCCAATTATTTATTATATAGTTATAATGAATTTTATCATGAAGATAAATATGGATGTTAATGACATATATCAAAATTCCATATTTATTTCCCTTTCAAGAAATGTTTACACTATGGTTTTGAGACTAAAAAATGCCAGGTAATTTTGTGATAAATTAGAAATCATTTACGATGGAAAAGTAAAGTCATGGAGAAAAAATTATGATATTTTAGAAGAAATTTCTGGTTGTTAATATTTTTAAAGAATATAATTTTGATGAATTATTCACAAGACTCAATGAAAATGATAGTAGTACTTGGGGGTTTGGTTAAACTATGGATGACTCAACTATTTCAAAAAAAAATTATGAGATATTTTCATAAATGTTTTCATCTTAATATATTATCTTGGGAATATAAATATGATATTACTCTCAATTAATTACATAACATTTTCACTACAATGGGAATGAGAATGATCCAATTTTTATGAAAAAAACATCAATGATGAGAGAGATTTTGAATCCACGTGAAAGATCAGAATCATAAATGATTTAATGTAAGAATGATGTTAATATAATGATGAAAATGAAGATAGATATTTAAATATAATCCTTTATTTTTATGAAAAAAATCCAAAATCCAATTTTTTGTTGTAAATATAAATTACCATAAGGGTGTAATACCTATAATGAAATCAGAAATTTTTCTAAAAATTTCCTAAAAAGAAGTCCATAGTTGGTCAGAAAGATGCAGACAAACCTAATAAAAATAAATGGGCGTGGATAAAAAAATACACAAAAAATTATATATTAAATAATAAACACCTTAATATTAAAATAATATTTTTAGTGTTCAAGTAAGACAAATATAACTCCACCAATGCTTCCTATAATATGATGAAACTAACTACATGACTCAAGACGAAAAAGGCATTGATGCATCTAAAATTAAATATAAAAAAATTGAGAAAATTTTTATATAAAATATAATGATATATGAATTAGATGAATTTCCTAACCGAAAATCAATGATAAATAAGGAAAATAGAATTTGTTTGAAACCTAAATACGTTAACTAACGAAATGGTAGAAATTCAAAATAATGAGATTATTTTCATAGAATAAATAAAAAAGATGAAAGATGAATATGAATGAAATTAAAAATATCGTAAAGGAATTAGAAAAAAATACTTCAATGATGAATAATAGTTTATGATTGAAAATAAATTCATTGAATAAAAAATTGCTTAATAAAGAAAAGAGATTATTTTAGAAAGATTATTGTGGTCATGGAAGAATAATAAAAAAATGGAGAATAGTGTCATTTAATGAAATAGGATAATTTTTCACACTATAAATATCAAAATAGATCTGTTATCTCTAACAATACCATTCAAAAAAACAATTATGGACATGGTTGGATCATTGATACTAGTCATAAATCATCTTCTAAAATAATGGTAGAATGAAATTCATTAAGTGGATTTTCCCATAGAAAAGGGAAAATCACATTATATTGAGAGATATGGCTACTATCAATTTGGAAGTTTGTGAAATATGGGAAACATATAATGTTTTGGATTTTCTGGGAACAAATAATATATATGTTAGTATAATATTTCCATACCAAAGGTAGGTCATCAACCAAGGGGGAGTAATTCCTTTGATAGGAGAAAATCATTCAATGATAGAATGTAGTTAATAGGAATTCATCAACACTTTCACCGCAAAACTAACATGTTTTTGTTGGAATAACAATTTTTTGATTTCATTAACAAGGAACTTTTTTTGAAAATTTAATGATTATTATCCCTTAACAAAAATACTATTTTATAATATATAATCTACTCTGATAAATAAATGAATAAATGAAATGTTTCATTGAATTTTATTTAAAATCAAGTATAAAAATCAATTATTTAATTCTTGGTAAAAAAATTTCATCACACATGAGTGGTGAAAAAGATACTGAGAAACATTGAGAATAATGAAGGAGGAGCAATTTCCTTTGTAATAGATTGTTCATTAAAATCAAGGGAGTTGGAGATAAAAATAAGGAAGCCCAAAATATGAAGACCAATTTTGTATTGTATGTTAAAGGGATGAATCAAAATTTTCATTGCATTAGTAAAAATTGTGATGGTCAACATTAGGCATTGTTGAAAAGTAATTCATTTATAATAATAAAAAGACATGATTTTTGACACTGTTTTCAATGTATTATAAGTAAAATAATGAGTCTCGATTTTGCAAGAGATTTTTGAATAAAAAAGATAGGTAAGGATGAAATCATTGAAACATGGAATAATGAAAAATTGGATCTATATTCTCACAATGTGGTGGATATCATATCTTTTATGCCCATTGATCTTATTAATATTTTCATATGTGTCTCAATGATACAAAATTCTATTTTAGATGACCTTTATTTAATTAAATTTATTAATGATTATAAAGGGAATAATATTTTCATGTTTTTCAAGCCTAAGATAAATCCAACTATAATTATTAAAAAATAGATTGAAATATGATATTGATATTTTTCTCTAATTTAAGAAAATGAGATAGAATAATGGTACTAAATTTTATTATGATTATTTTCCAAATTATCATTCCAATTATGGAATCATTATGGAGTATCAAACACCATTTACAATATAAAATTTTTTTGGCATCGGGATAAAATAACAGAAGAATAATTTGGATGGGTAAGACTATGTCGTTTCAACACAAAACCATTAAGTATTTATATAGGGAATTTGTATGTACTTCCATATATTTAATTAAAATATTTCTACTAAGACTAGATACAAAAAATAAAATATATGAAATATATTTCAATAAAATACCTACTATGAAATACTTCTGTGTTTTTGGATACCCATTCATTATGAAGATGAAGAACATAAATTTTTAAAACTGTGTGAAAATATATTGGAAGATTTTTTAGTGGATACCATTATTATATTAGTGGATACAAATTTTGGAACCAATTTTTGAATATGTTTGTTGACTATAATGTTGTAAAAATTATTAAAAAATTATATGGGACATTAGATAATGATACATGATATTTGATATAAAATTGTATGAAAATGGAATAGACGAGTGATTAAGTTAATGAAGGAGGGGAAAAATACAGATATTGATTCTAATTATATCAGATAATAAATATTAAGAAGTCTATGATAAGATAAAATGGTAAAAAAATTGAATAAAGACATTAAGACTCAAATTTCATTTGAAATCAATAAGAACAAGTTCAAACTAGATGATGATTGTGAGTTAAAGTACAAATATAATATATTTTCCTAATAAATCCTCATCTAGTTGTGGAGGAATTTTAGCATGTGAAATGGATACAATGTATGAATGTGAAACTTAATCATGTTAAGATGAATTCCACTTGTGATATTGTATGAAGACAAAAATATAAAATGTAATAGGAACCTAGTTAGTTTTCTAAAATAAGATAAACGAGAAAGGTGAAGTAACAAGATTACATTTTACACTAGTATGTAAAAGATATTCTCAAATAGAATTAAATGTACTTGAAAAAACATTTTTACCAATAGAAATTTTGGAAAACATTATAATTTTCATGTCACAACCCATCCTCGGGGTCCGTGCCATGACTACCCCAAACCCGCCTTCTATATGCCAGGGGATGGTGACTAGCACCAAAGCCGTAAATTCCAAAGAAAGGGAAGACATTGCCTTTATGAAACATAAACACACAAATACTCATAGAACAAGCGGAATAAAACACTAATTAAAGAAGTAATAGGTTTGTTGAATGTACAAAGGGTCTGGAAATACAATCTCAACAGAAGGTACAACTACAATAGAAAGAATGTACAACTAAAAAGAAAAACAGCTAAAAGGTGAAGCATCTCCTAGATCTTCCTTCAGGTTCCTACATTAAGGGTATGTACAGATGTCCTCCTCGGTACTCCACATCCGCCAGTCTCCTCTTGGTACTGACTCATCGTGAGATCCACCTCCAGGTATAGTCCATCTCTACAAGCCTCAACCATGATCAGTGATGTCCATCGTCTGCAACCAACACAACAATGTGCGGACATAGCCCATGCAGGGGTGAGTATAACGATACTCAGTAGGGACCCCGAGACCCTCATGGTCTCACCGAAACCAAAAGGATAAACCACAACAAAAATATATCAACAAATAACCTTTACATAGGTATATGACCATACATATACCTAAGTTATCAAGTAACACATATTAATAATGAGGAAAACACAAAGGTAATTGACTCGGCTAAAACCGGAATTTTATTCGTGATTTCAAAACCACAGTTGCAGAAAAACTCTTCCTATGTCGAGCATAGTAGTATTTTCACTACTCCGAGGTGCTACTCACTAACCTTAGACTGGTGAGGTACTCATCCTGTCGAGTACCGCGGGTCGGCCACCTCACAAAGTAGTGCTCCCCCCCCCATGGGCCTACCACATCACACAGTAGTGCTCCCCCTCATAGCCTACAGAGGTACTCCTCCTATCGAGTACCACGGGTCAGCCACATTATAATGTAGTGATCCTCCACCATGGGTCTGCCACCCCATCAAATTAGTGATCCCCACTTTTCTATTCAAGTCACTCTAAAATGAATCAGATAAGTAGTCATCACGTTTCAAATAGCTACTTGGTCTCCGCACTTCTAAGGCTCATCTTTTGGAGGATCCGCTCCATGAGCTACTAGAATATACACCAAGTATCTCAATGTACCACGAATAAATATCAAAAAGGACCGCCTTATCATAGGGGTATCAGTACAACAGATATCGTGTCAATCAGACGCACGGTCTGTAAGTTGTTAGCCTTTTAGTCTCGGGGTCCTGGTTGGTTTCGTTTATGATCCAACCCAACCATAACTCAACTGTACCGCAAACTCCCTTGGGTAATACTCAAAGGAACCATTTCTCAACGAGTTTACCAATGCCCCTGACGGTTCGTCAAACAGACGTCTGGTCTAAGAGTTATTGGCTTTTCTGTTCTAGGGGTCATGTTTGTTTATAAGTAAAAACAACCCGACCATACTCCAACTACATCCAATCCTCAAGTGGAGTTTGCCAAAATAACCGTCTCATCAAGAGGAATCCAACGTAGTCGATGACACGTCAATCAGAAGTCATGTCCTCAAGTTATAAGCATTTCTGCTCCGAGGGCCCGGTTGGATTCGGGTTCGATCCAACCCGGCTATACCCAAACCTCTCTGAAACATGAGTGTAATATAATGAACCGACTGAATCGATCCGAGGAATCCTATGCAACTGATGGTGTGTCGATCAGAGGTACACAAATCATGTTATGGGTGTTTATCTAACGATGGTCCAAAAATAGGGTGTCTGGGCCCGGTCCGACCCGGCCCAACACCCCCTGGGTCGGCCCGAACCGGGCGACCAGACCCGGGTCAGGGTCTGGCCCTGGCGCAGCCCAGCCGGCGCGGTCTAGCTAGGCTAGCACAGCTCAGCCCACGTGTCCCACGCAGGTATCCACGGGGTTGGCCCACCAGGGGTGCAGGCTGCGCCCAATAGGGCCCGCCCTACCTACTGGTCGGGGGGCGGGGGGTTTCACCCCACTTTTTCTTGAAAACAGACGGTCATAATGGTCGGCCCTTGGGTAACTAAGGTACCCCCTTGGGTCCCACCTAATGGTGGCACAGATGGCCGACATAGCTGGCCGCCCTTCCAGGTCCGCCAAGGCCTAAGGTCGCGACTTTCTTCAACCGGCGCTTTGCGACAACACCACGCCCCATCATCATGGCCCGCCCCCACCGTGGCCCACCCCGGTCATGGCCCCTATAGCTGCGGTGCAGTGTGACCACACTGCCCCCCCTCCCCCAACGCGGCTCCTATATCTCCTTCGCGGGGCGACATTGTAGCGCTTCTCCACCACGGCCCGAATAGGCCGTGGTTCGGCTCGACTCCGCGTGGCACGACGGTGTCTCGCCTTTCCGGTGACCCGACAATCATGCACTGATGATCCTCTCTAGGTTGGCCTGATTTCAGGCGGTTCTTCACTGTCTGACTCTATCATCCAAAAACAAAAAAAAATCTAGGGGAAAGGTCAGACCTTGTTCGTGCGGTCCGAGCCCTTCCTCTTCAATATGGTATCATGCGACCAAACAAAAGACAAGAATTGATGAACGATGATAAACAATATTAAAACATGACGATAAAAACCCCTACCTCAAGGTTTGTCATTTGTCGGATCTGATGAGGGGAAGACGTCAGAGTCAACGTAGTTTATTGGGCCTGCACCACGCTAACGATCCCTACTCATTTGTCGGTGTCTCGTTGGAGAAGATGGAACCTCAGTGGTGGTACAAAAAAATGAGGAAGGAGAGGGAGGGCAGGAAGGAGAGGATGTTATCCAACAGATTCCCCCACATCAAAAAGGCTCCTCCCTTAATTAATTAAGGGAGGAGTTATTTTAATTAATGTGGGGTTGGGGATCCCCCACATTAATTCAAATAATATTGAAATTCAAAATAAAATAAGAAGATGTCTATTTTATTTTTATTTCAAGAAGTTATGAAAACTAACATTCACTCCACCCCAACTGAATTCGAGTGGATGGTACCATTAAGAAATTATCAGAGCTACGAGTTCATCAGTGCCCTCAGATTTCAATTCTGGTCACCAGTTTAAGAGATAGAAAAACCGGCTTGTTCGTTTACTGAACATACCCAAGCTAAACTTCTTAAATTGATTCCGGGCACACCGAGCGTCGGAATAAAGTGTTGTTAGAAGCCACGGACTCATAAAATTCAAAATAATTTAAAAAAAATTCATTGAAATTCCCCGGGTCTTTACATTACTCCCACCTTACGCCATTATGCACCCAAAAAGCTACATCACAAAATAGGGAAACTAAATGAGGTACTGAGCACGCAAATGAGCCTCCCGCTCCCATGTGCTCTCCTAGAGGTTCCTGTGCTGCCAGGGAAAGCACACAAGAGGAATTGACTGTCCTCATAGAACCTGCTCCTATCGATCCTCAACCACTACTAGAACCCTATGAATGTCGCCCTGACATCGATGTCCAGCTCTCTGGGGTTGATGATGATGGATATGTCGTTCACACATCTCCTCAGCTGAGATACGTGGATGATGTCATGCATCCGGTGCATCTGAAGTGGAAAGGCCAGGCGGTAAGCCACCTCAACTACCCTGCTAAGGACCTTGAAAGGCCCGATGAAACACGAAGATAACGTTCCTCCCCGGCCAAAACTCCATAGACCCCATCAAGGTGAGACCCGTATGAAGACATGGTCATAACACATGAACTCTATTGGTCTCGCCTCCTATCAGCATAGGACTTATGTCAGCTATGTGCAGTCTTCATCCGCTCCTGGATGATCTACACCTTCTCTATCATAGCCTGACCCATCTCTGATTTTATATGTTCTGACTCCATCACTATCCACAAAGGATATCTTAAACACTTCCATCTTCTATCTCTCCACTCCTAACAACTGAATTCCTGATCTCATACTACGAGAATATGCTACAATGTTCCCCTACACAAAAGTTTAAACTATCTCGAAGTCATAGTCCTGGAGAAAATCAAGCCATCACCACTATCTCAGGTTCATGTCATTATGAGAGAAGATACACCTGATACTATTGAGTTAGAGATAACCATAAACTATTCTCTAAACGAACAATGGGTGAGACTAGAAAAAAATAATAACTCATCTCCACCCTTCTTCGTCTACGTTCTACCAAAGAGATGCTGAGATTTCTACTCTGCCGATAAGGGAAATCTGGTCTCATCCCCTTAAAGAACCACGTTTGTTGCCTAATACATTCATTCTTAACATGAATGGTAAAATTCATGTCTTGAATGATGTCGTAAGGCCTCGACGCTACTACAAAGAGATCCAACCATTGCTCTTGCCTCCATTGGTGGAGTCACACTGTCGGCATCCGGGCATGGTTACTGGTTCTACTCCAGTAAGAATCTCACAAGTGAGGGTCAATTCAATAGTTTAAACCCGATCCTCTTCGTAAACAAAAAGTAAGGAAATAAAACTTCACAATGACAGGTGTCTTTTATTACTGCAACTCAAGTACAAAGACACACAACAACCAAAAACAACAACGACATGGAAACTTGAAGCACCAAGAACAAAGGCCTCCATGCCTGGAACAAGTCTTGCTCCTGTCCACCTACTTCCGGAGCTCCACTGCCTTGTCCACTGCTTAGCTTCTGCTAAAGATTCTGCCATTGATTCTCTCTCGGTGGCTCCTCCAACACCTGCAGATCAACTGTTTGGGGATTCGGACAGTCACATGCCTTGTGACCAAGCCCGCCGTAGGAGAAACACTATGCGTTCATGGTATGCCTGGCTCTGACTCCTCCCCAGGTGCCCCGCACTACCAATCCTGAGTTGTGCAGTCGACCAACTATAGGTCTGGTCCTCTTGGACCCATGCATCATCTTTCTACTACCTATATATGACTCGGCTACTGACGGAAAACCCTACGGAAAAGGAAGCATCTCCTAATCACGCTCAGACTGTAGAATAGCTGTTATAAACTCCACCCTGAAAAAACACTCGAATTCTACCCATGTGAAGGTCATCGCATCGGAAAACCGGAGATTTGGGCTTTTCCACCTCTCAACTGCTCTCTGAAAGATACAAGAAGGTTGGTACACCATCAAGCCTGCGGGTGTCCCAGCTATGTGGAATGCTCATGCTAAAAACTCCAGCCACTGCCCAGCCGTCTGAAAATATGACTTGCCTCGAAACCTCAAAGGCCTTTGTCACTGGAACTCGTGTAGCACGCTCAAGAAGCCTGCACTCTATGATGGTGTCTCAACTAGAATGGGTCCCTTTACTGAGGCCTCGCTACTTTTTGAGCTATCATCACGCTCTCCACTCGGTACCCATGCTGACAGACTGGGTGAAGACGTCCTGAATGAAACAGATGTGACATGTTCAAAATATTATACCTGGTGACCTGACCTTGTTTGAGATGACTAAAAAGAAACTTCTGAAAACACACATTCACTTAGTGTTTTCATGCACTGAGTCAGAAATCAGAAGGCAGGGTCCTGGTGTATGGATACGTCAGCCGCCCGCACTATCACTGGACTCCTTGAACTGAAAACCACACATATTACCCTTAACACTATTTCTTCACAGAAAAAAATTATTAGAGTACTATGTTCTACGGTAGAACCGACTCCTCTAATACCAATTTTTCATGACCCGTCCTCGGGGCCCATGTTGTGACTACCCCAAACCCGCCTTCCATAGGCCAGGGGCTGGTGACTAGTACCAAAGGCATAAATCCCTATAAAATGGGAAAGCATTTCCTTTATGAAATGTAAACAAACACATACTCAGAGAACAAGCGGAAGAAAACACTATGTAATGTAGTAACAGGTATTCTGAAAGTACAAAGGAGCAAGAAATACAAACCCAACAGATGGTATAGTTACAATGAAAAGAAAGTACAACTTAAAATACAAACAGCTTAAAGGTGAAGTAGGTCTAGGATCATCCTCCGGGTTCCTACCTGAAGGGTAGGTATAGATGTCCTCCTCAGTACTCCATGTCTGTCTATCTCATACGGGTACCGACTCTTTGTGAGATCCACCTCCGGGTACCGCCCAGATCTACAAGCCGCAACCATGATCAGTGTTGTCCGTCATCTACAACCAACACAACGAGGTGTGGGAATAGCCCGTGTAGGGGTGAGTATAACGATACTCAGTAGGGACCCTGAAACCATCATGGTCTCACTAAAACCACAAGGATAAACCACAAATAATGATCTCAATAGATAACTGTTACACAGGTATATGCCCATATATATACCTAAGTTATCAATTACCTTATCTCAATCATGAGGAAAACACAATGGTCATTGACACAACTCAAACCAGGATTTTAGTCATGATGTCAAAACCATGGCTGCTGGAGAACTCCACCTATGTCGAGCACTATAGTCATGTCACGACTCCGAGGTGCTACTCACTAACCTTAGACTACTGAGGTACTCCTCCCGTAAAGTATCGCAGGTCGACCACCTCACAAAGTAGTGCTCCCCCACCATGGGTCTGCCACCTCACAAAGTACTGATCCCCCTCCTATGCTACAGAGGTACTCCTCCTATCGAGTACCATGGGTCTTCCACCACACAAATTAGCACCTATCTGCAATGGGTCTTCCACCCCAACATAGTAGTGCTCCCAACTGGGCTATTCAAGTCACTCTGAAACGTATTGGGCAAGCAGTCATCAGGTTTAAAACAACTACTATGTCTCTGCACTCTGAATGCTCATATCCGGGAGGATCTGCTCCATGAGCTACTGGATGGTACTCCATGTATCTCAAAGTCCTATTATGATATATCACAAAGTACCGCCTCGTCATAAGAGTCTAAACACAATAGACGGCGTTTTAATAGGACTCTCGGTCTGTGAGTTATTAGATTTTTTGTCCTAGAGGCCCGGTTGGTTTTGTGTAGGAACCAAACCAACCATAACTCAAATGTACCTCAAACTCCCATGGGGTATACTAAAAAAGACTATGTCTAATTGTGTTACCAATGCTACTAACGGTTCGTCAAATAGAGGTCTGGTATGAGAGTTATTGGATATTTCGTTCCAGGGGCCCTATTGGTTTATAAGCTCAACCTACCCGACCGTACTCCAACTGCATCCAATACTCAAGTGGATTATTCCCAATGAACTTTCTGATCAAGAAGAATCCAATGTAGTCGACGACACGTCAATCGGACATCTGGTACTCAAGTTATATGTGTTTCCGCTCCGAGGTATCGGTTGGTTTCGTGTTTGAACCCACCCGGTCATACCCAAACATCATCGAAATCTTGATTATAATATACCAAAACGAACATCATGATTTGAGTAATAATATTCAACTGATGGTGCATCGATCGAAGGTCCACAACTCATGTTATGAGAATTTAACTAAAGAAGGTACGAAAATAGAGGGTCTGGGCCCTGTCTAACCCGGCCCAAAAACCCATGGATCGACCCAAACCAAGTCGACCCGACCCGGGTTGGGGTCTGGCCCGGTTGGGCATGGCCCGTCCTAGCCGGCGCGGTCTGCCCCGGTTGGCATGGCCCGACGTACATGGCCAACGAGGTTGGCTATGTGGCTGGCTGACCAGGGGGGTTTGCAGCACCTAGTGGGGCCCACCCTAGCTGCTGGTCTGGGGGGGGGGGGGGTTACACCCCCCGGTTTCATCGAAACCTCTGGCCATTATGGCCAACCCTTAGGTTACCGCAGGACCCCCTCGGGTCCTCCCTCTTAGTGGAACTGGCGGACGGCACAACCTGCCACCCTTCCAGATCCACTGCGGTCATAGGTCGCGACTTTGTTCAACCGGCGTGGTGCGAAGGCGCCACGCCCCACTGTCGCGGCCCGCCCTGACCACGCCCTTATGGCTCATGTGCGGCGTGACGGCATTGCGCCCCTCCAATGCAGCCCGACTAGGCTGCGGTTCGGCACTACTCTGCGCGGCACGACGGTGTCGTGCCTTTGCAGCGACTCAGTAATAATGCACTGATGATCCGCTGGTGGTCGGACCGACGCCGGCAAGTTCATCGCGGTCCGCCTCCATCATCCACATACAACAAACGATATGGGAAGGGTCAGACCATGTTCGTGCGGTCCGATCCCTTCCTCGTCATGATTGTATCATGCGGCCAATAAAAACTCATGAATTAAAGAACAATGATGAACGTTGTTAAAAATAGAACATAACAACCTCTACCTCAAGGTTCTCCATTCGTTGGATCTGACGTGGGGAAGACGTCGGAGTCAACATAGTATTTTGTGCCCACACCACCCGACTAATCCCGGCTCGTTCATCGGTGTCTTGTTGGAGAAGATGGAACCTCGGTGCTGGTGCAAAAAAAGGAGGAATGATTGGGAGGGAAAGAAGGAGATGATGTTCTCCGGCGGATTCCCCCCCATCAAAAAGGCCCCTCCCTTAATTAATTAACGTAGGTGTTAGTTGATTTAATGTGGGGTTGTGTAACCCCCACATTAATTAAAATAAATTTGAAATTCAAAATAAAATAAAATGATATTTATTTTATTTTTATTTCATGAAGATAGGAAAACTATCTTCCACAACGCCCCTACTACATTTGAGGTGTAGGTCCCCTTATGCAATAACCTGCATTGTGAGTTCATCAGTTCCCTTGGATTTTAATTTCGAGCACCAGTTCAAGAGATTGAAAATCCCTCTCATTCGTTTACTGGATGTACTCGAGCTAAACTTCAGAAATTGATTCCGGGCACACTGGGCCTCGAAATCATGTTTCGTCAAAATCCCTAGACTCGTACAATTCCAAACAAATTCAGATAAAAAAAATTCCTTGAAATTTATGGGTCTTTACAATTCATGTAAGTAGAATCACAATATAATTATAAATTTCATAACATGGATATGAAATATTATTATCTAAATAGTGACAATGAAGATGATTTATATATTGATCATCCCATTGTATTATTATTATAAAATTATGAAATCATGGTCTACTTATTGAGGAAATATTTTTGTGGTTTCAAATTTTCCCAAAGAGACTGGTATTCCAAATTACATGGTAGAATAAGGGATATGAATTTTGTAAATCATAATGTTTATAGTAACCTTTTTTGGAGAGAAATGATCAATAGTAGTCCCATAGATATTATATATGTTGATGAAATCAAATTTTATGGTGATAAGGAATGTATACGTGAAGAGTTTATTAATAAAATTTAAACATATTTTTAGTTGTCCATGCTAGGTCATATGATATATTTTCATGGTTTTCTAAATGAAAAAAAATCAAATTCTATAAATATATCACAACAAAAATATGCAAGGGAGTTTATTAAAATATTTGGAATATAAAATGAAAAATAATTTTAAACAAACATTTTATTTGGAATGAAATTAATCAAGGATGATGTTGGAAACATTTATAATCACAAATAATTCAAAACAATAATTATAACTCTATATTATATAACCAAATACAAGATATATATAACTTATCTAGTGAATACAGGTTCATGATTTTAGAGTTACCCAAAGGAATCTCACTTGTTTGATGCAATGTGAACAATATGATATAGGAATAGATCATTCAACAATGTGATTCTATATAAAGATATT
This sequence comes from Viscum album, assembly GCA_963277665.1. Taxonomy (NCBI): domain Eukaryota; kingdom Viridiplantae; phylum Streptophyta; class Magnoliopsida; order Santalales; family Viscaceae; genus Viscum; species Viscum album. The sequence goes on along the minus strand of OY728119.1, from coordinate 699,138,519 downwards.
CTAGATTTAAATGTCTTAGGTTTTGTAGATGTTGATATGGAAGGTGATTGTTAAAAATGGAGATCAAAATATGTTTGAACCTTCATTACTGGATAAGGATTTGTCAGTTGGTATAACAATAAGGATAATTCAATGAAACTAACAAATGATTATGAATAATATATTATAGACACATATGCATGAATACTTATGATCTGGATGGAAGTAATGTTGGTGGAATATCATATGAAGGAATATAATATGACCAATATATAGTGGAGATGCCTATATGAATTATCTTGGGGAGGAACCAGTTCAATTTTGTTCAATGAAAATTGAGAATATGATATTTTATTTATTATGAAGGATCAAAAAAAATACCTTCATCATTTTTTTTATAATTGATAAATATTAAGAAGTGGTCATTCATAGGATGTTGTGTATTATTACTCAATTTAAATTATGAAACTATTGATCATGGGACACTATAATGCATAGTTTTTCTCAAATCAAATGATGAAACAATTATTGTAACTACTTGTAATTATAGTAGAGAATTTTTGATTGGGAGTCTAAAAAATTAAATTTATGAGTAGGCTCACTCATAGTTTAATCCTTCTAAAAATAATGTGTTCATGTGCTATTTATTAGTACTAAATTCAAGAGATGCTGAATCATTATAGTAGTGGATTAGTTCTTAACAGTTCTACGTAGAATTATTTTAAAATAAATTAGACATTTAAAAATCAACAATAAAATAAACCCCATGTCTAAGTGGTAGAACTACTCATAGGAACATCAGTTTCTAATCATGCAAAATTGTTTCATCTAAAACTTGAAGTTACTTGATTTGAATGTCATCACCCTTTTATGATTATGTTTTTTATTTTTTTGGATGTAACAACCAACCTTCCCTAATTTAAATAATAACATAAATTTGAAAATAAATTAAATTAGTTTATTGGAATATAATTAAATATATAAATGTTATATTTTATTCCATATTTCAATTATTATAAGTGGTGAATGTGTTTAACTATAATGATATTAATTAGGTTTTTTTGACTGATCTTATTTTGAGGTAATATAAAAATCCCTCAGTAGATTAGGATATGTGGGAAATAACATATCATGAAATGTTATATTAAAATATATCTAAACCCAAATTAGGAGAGTTAGTGCCACTCAGTGAGAAAATTATCATTTTTACACGATGGGTTCTATTTGTTTATTGGATTTTATAATAACTATCATGGTTTATATAAGATATTTTTTAGATTGACATATGTTATATGAAGCACTTGGATGTAATATTATGAACCTATGTAATATATAAAATGTTATGTTGAATCCCATCTAATTTTATTCTGAGTCTACTATCAGAAATTAATTTATTTTAGAAAACCAAGATAACAAAGTAGTTGAATAATATGGATTATATCAAAAACATGTCCTGAATGTTGATAATGTGTTATATTAAATCGGGACCACTATTATTAGTGTTATTTTTTGAATCATTCCTACTAAATTCATATTGTATCCTCCTAAGTTGAATAGAAACAATTTGATGACGAAATATAACCTTTTCATTTTATATCATTTATAGAAGCACGTTAAATTTGAATGGTTATTTTTGAAGAATTTAAAAGATTAAAATATAAATCCTTTAACATAAAAATGTGTTTCATTTATAAAGGATAATAATTTTTGGATGAATTAAATCATTTGATGCATGATGAATTCAAATTTTTAATCCTTTGGATTGATAATTTTTTTAAAAATTATGATATTTTTTAAATAATATTTTATTTCTTGAATATTATCCTTGGATAATAAAATAATTCTATATAACACAGGTTAGTGAGACCCACTAGAGAAAATTTATTTTGATGGACCATGCTGTTTCAATTATAAAATTGAAAAATATTAAAATTTTCACCAATTAATATTTTATTTTATATATGTGTTAATTTTTTTCACTAGTAGAATTTTGTTATATACATTTTTAGGTGAAGTATAATAAATGTGTTTCTAATATGTTAAATATTATTAAATCAATGTGACTTAGTGGGAATATTTTTTCAACATGATTTTGAAAATAACTACTTTTAATATGAAATGTTTTGATTCATGTCATACAGGAAATGAATCATTAAAAATGCATGATATAGGTTTTGGACATCATAATGATTTTAATTTAATAAATTTTTTTAAATAGAATAATTGAGTTAAAAATAAGTATATTATCAAAATAATCTATTTTGTTAATGACATGTTGAGAATCAAATGATTTTAATGTTATTAATTTTTATATTCTTAAATTAAAAATGAGAATAAATAAATTATTAATTTTCATTTGATTTTATTCCAAAGTAATTTTTTCACTGTAAAAAAAATTATAATTTTCTATATACCAATAATTTAATGTCTTTTAGTTGAAATAAATTTGATGGAAATTTTTCTTATAGATTACACTTATATTGTCTTGATTTATTGAAATTATAAACTTTTAGGTCTTTTTTTGTTTTTTGAGGATATATTTTCTTCATAAATCTTATTTGAGAGTTACATTCCTCAGACAGTCTTTATCGTTGTTTTGTTATTCTATGTAGAGAGTAATCCTTCAGTTGTATCTCAGGGTGTGGTCGAATTATCTCCATTTATTTTTATTCCACCTATAATGTTTGTTTTAATTTTTAATGAAGATAATTTTTTAAGAGGAATCCAATTTAGTGTATTTGTGTAATTTCCCATGATTTTAAAAAAAAATGTTTGAAAGTGTATATTTCTTGCTACTTCAAGCCAAAACGATAGATGAAATATTTTTATTTAAGTATAGAAAATATAAAAATAATGTTAAATTGGTAGGTATGAATTGGTTAATATATATTATAATATATATATATATGTAAATTTACAAACAAATAAAAATTTAATTATTAAATCCTTGTAAATAAATGCTCTAATTTTGATAAATCGATTTGATTCATTAGAAAAAAAGGTGTGTAAAAAACGTTTCTTTCAATTTGTGATGATTTAAATAGTAATAATTTAATTAAATATTTTAAATTATAAATTATATCAATTATATAATTTTTTATATCAATATATAATTTTTTTAAAATATTTTTCTTTTATTAAAAATATTTAAATTTCGATTAATATTGGAAAATTCTATTTTTTGTAAAATAAGTTGTTGTTATTTTCTTAAAATGCATCTTTATTCATAAAATTATATCTCAATTTAACACTTACATTATATTAATATATATAATATAATTAACATAATTTGAATCATTATATAACCGATTTTAGATTAAGTACATCATGGTCTTAAAAGACATATTTCATAAAACTATTTTTTCAATTCATTGGACACATTTATATTAGATGTAATTTATGCATCTCTTAGAAATTTAATCAGGAAAATATTATTCCATATTTGGAATTATTGGGAATGTATTGGGTAAATGAGTGTATTTTTTGGACATTCTTAATTTCAAAATTGGTAATTTGTTAACATGGTAAATGGTATTTATGTATGTAAGGTTACAATCGCAATTATATAGACTGAATTATTCCACAAAAATAATAAAAAAATAATTTTATGAGTATATATCTCCCAAAATCATCCAATAGTTGATTATATGTCCTTTTCCATTTTCTATGATTTTGTCCCTTTATATTATTTTATATAATGATAAATCTAAAATATCATTACAATTGTTTTATTAATTTTTTATTTCTTAAATATTGATAATAAGTTGATATATTAGGTCACAAATATTAATTAGAAATATTAATTATTTTCAATATTGATAATTTAGTTTTAAAATATTAGTGAATATAATATTTCTGTTAAGGCTTATGAAAAAGTGAACTAACCTTTGTTGAAGTTATAAAAAAATCCATATAATAATTATAAAAGCTACAAAAATTGTATAAAATTTTTAGATTTTTCTGTTAAAAAATTATTTCATCTATACATAAAATATAATAGTGTTTTCGATACATTTTATTTGAATTCCATTTTTTCTATCGTTTTAAAAGTAATATTAATTGAGTTCTTAAAAAATATCATTTATATTATTTTATGTTAACTATTGTTTTATTAAATGGTTTCATATGAATAAAAAAGTTTTTATCATCATATATAATGAGACATGGTTTATGATATAAAAAATTGAATTTTTATGAAACCCACCTCATTTTATAACAACTATACTAACACATGGTGATAAAAACATTATTTCATTGCAATAGTAATAAATTATTAAAATTTTGTTAAAATGAAAAGATATTGTCACATATTTAATCCAAACAAGTTTAATTTTTATTATTATAGAATATATACATTCATAGACATCTTATAATTGAATTTTATAAAGTTAGATCTATTTTGTCAGAAAATTTATGTAATATTAATTTAGTGTTTTATGAAATTATTTAACAACCCCCCCCCCCCAATTTTAATAAAGGAGAACATATTCTCCTCATTTATTCACACATGTAAAAAAAATATGGATTATCCAATAATGAAATAAAACCATCATTTAATTCCATTTCATATAACATAGTGCATCAATAGGGTATAACACCAACTGTATAGGTTATTATTTCTAACCATATGATGTTTTTTGAAGTGAAGTTGTTGTTATTAACCAATAATTTTGGTTTTCTTTTTTTGTTCACCTACAAAAAATCATATTCAACCATTATGAAGTAAAAAAACCAGTATCTTAAAAAAAAGTATATTATTTTGTAAATGATCCAACCTGTATCCTTATCCTCTTCCTTGAAATGGTAATCAAAACCATCATTCATGTGTACGACTTACTATAGACTGATAAACCAATGGAATTCATTTTAAATCAACATAAATTAGAAATGGTGATAAATATGGATTTATTATTATATATATATATGTATGTATATGTGATACTAATGGAAAAGTAGTCATTCTAAAAAATGAATTTATTATTTAACTTATTAACTCTCAATTAACTAAATTATAATAACATAGATTGGGAATACATGTGGACTAACAACACTATGAAGCAATGAGATTAATATCTTATGATCAAATAAGATGGGTGATATATCTAAGAATATTTAGTGAAATAATATCTGGTCAATGATGTAATTATCTTCCCGTAATGATAACGTAATACATACTTTAATTCCATAATGATATTTTCAAAATGGTAACATTACACTTGAATAAGTATGTCCCACTGTCTCTATGAGTGTAGAAAAATTTATTTTTTATTACGATATATAATGACTGTTTCTAAATTTGAAACTATTTTATGAATATTACAATTATGTAAATATTATTATTCTGGAGATAATGGAACAATGACCCATTTTTTCATGCTCAACATACCAATTCTATTTTTAAATTATGCACCAAACATACTAAAAACACATAAGATGCACATAATTGAAAATGTGTTTATAATTAGAAATGAACTAAACTAAATTAATTATTTATTTAAATAAAATTAATATATGAAAAGTGTCATGTAAAATATATTAATTGAAATAAGATTACTACATTGTATAACCATAAGCAATTGAAGAAAGATAACTGAGATTGAGAATATATATAACATGAAACAATAATCATGGATGTGAATATAACACCCAAATAATTTGTGATATATTTATTTTTAATCAAATTTCTTCTATTTGTTAGCTTGCAGAACCAACATCCCCAACTCCAAACAGATTGTAATATAATATATTGTTGTAACTGTGTTGCATAGTTTATTATGTATATTTCAAAATAAATTATAAAAATTAGATGGTTTAAAAAAAATTTAATATAAATTTAACTGATATATATTGAATAGATATAAAAATTATCATTTTATTTTGAAAGAAATTGTTTTCAAAAAATTGTATTTTTTAATGAAAATATATGTATTGATTTTTTTACACTTATTTTAAAAATAATTTATATCAATTGTATAAATTTTATTTCGAAAAATGAAATAAATTTCTGAAATAATCTTGTCAAAATTATTATAGAGTTAATTTTTGAGAAGGTTTTGAAAAATAATATATTTTTAATGAATAGTAAAATATACGCTTTTTTATTAAGAAATGTAATTTATTTTATATAATTTAGGAATAACCATTTATTTTAAGATTGTTTTAAAATAAAAATAACTTCAGTTAAATATCATTAAATCAAACATAGGCTATTAAAATCAATATCATATTTAATTTCAATATAAATTGATTTTAAATATTATAACATTTTAATTTTGAAATACTAGTTTCTCATTATATCTATAGGTTTAGTAATAAATTTAGATTTTCCACTTATATGGGAAGAATGTTTCAAAATGGATTTCACTGATTGAATTAGAATAATTTATATTGTATTAAATTGACAAATTAATATTTAACCCAAATTGCTAGTAAAATTGTAAAAATTATTTACGGTTATTAATAAAAAAAATGGGTTTATTGGGGGTTAAAGTTAATACATGAGGGTTAAGAATTACCCAACACCTATAAAATAGTCATTGGATGGTTAATTTTTATCAAATATATATTATATGGTCTAGAATGGTCCATTTTTTTCCTTGTTTCAGGTAAAACACAAGAAACACCCTTTTCTTTTCAAAATTTAAAAGTGAGAAACCACCTCACATATATAAGGCTACCCTTATCCTCCATAATATAAAATTAAAAATACATTTTCAGAGGGATAACCAAATTATATCCATTCTTTTCTACCATAAATACATCCTAGATTTATAGGATTGATCATAAAACCATCCTAAAATGGCTTTTTGGTGAAAACTAAAACATGTTCCCCAAAGTATAAGCAACATTCTTAAATGATTGTTTTTTTTCTTATTCATACACCATAAAACATTATTATATTTTGATTATAGAATAAAATAATTATTTTACATATAATTAAACGTTATTATGAATCATGAATTTCATGTATCTATCTACTCTATCATAGAATGGAAACATAAATGTTTGGCATTTGTACGATGGACTATCACCACAAGAAATAATGTATTTTTTTCCAATCATGTTTTTAAATTGATGGTTTCATTAATTTATTTTAAAAAATTATATAATATTTTACAAAATATTATAATCCTAAAATAATAGTAACAAATATACATTCCTAATTTTGTCTTTGTAAACGTTAATGATGCTCTTCTGTATGGTAAACTACAACCTTGGGAAGTAATGTCATTGTTTTTTTAATTACTCATTAAGTGGAATGTATTAAAGATACAATTAATGAATAAATGTGACATATATGTCTTTATATTGATTATTTATAATAAAATATAAGCCAAATTTATATAAATTCACTCGTTAATGGAATGTTATTGTCGCTTGTGTGTACGTATGACCTACCATCTCTAATATGTGATGTGATTCATGTTCAATAAATATACATAATGATTTAATATACTAATGTATATAATTAGTAAATTTTATATTTATAATATTAATATAATTATTTAGATGTTGGATATATTACCAATACACAATAATCTGAACATTCAAGAAAAAACATGAAAGGGAACTTAATGAAATTAAAAAATTAACCAAGGAAAGTATTGTAATATTATTAACAAAAGGTTGGTAAAATATTATAACAGGATCATTTAATATATTATAAATATGAATACTTTTTCTAGTATAAATTAATTAAATTATTAAATCCTGAATAGTGGATATTAAATAAATTTGAACCTAAATGAAGGATGAAGATAAGGACTTCAAATAAATTTCACATAATTTTAGAATTTTTTAAACAATTTAACCTCATTCAATTTATATATTGTAATACAGTACTTTTAAAATTTAATAACCTGAATCCTTTAAAATTCATGAAATTTTTGTTTTTACATTTAATAATTTCATCCATATTTATTTGAATTGAAAATTACTATGAGCTGAATAATTTCATAACACAATTTATTTTCATTAGGTTATATTAAATTTTCATTTTCATTGATATTGTACAATTATTTTTGTTATTAGTTTTTTATTATATAATATTTACTTTTAAAAATATTTTTTTGAATTTACATTCGACACCCATAATATTTTCATGGATTATTTTTCACTTAAACATTAAAATCATTGAGAGGGTTTATTTCATTCTCCTATTTTAATTATAATTGTTAATGCTCGAATATTTATTTAAAATAATTATTCAATTATTTGATAATAATACCCATTATTTTTATTCTTATTTGGTAGTTCATAAATTTTTTTCATATCATAGTACCATTTTTCAACCCTTTGGTATATAAAATTATTGAGAAAAATGTTTTAAATAACATCCCACAACATTTATTTCTTAATAGAAAATCCTTTTTTAATAAATACATGTTTTAAAATAATATTATAAAAATGATATTTTAATATTGTTAAAATTATTTATTAAATAAATTTTTAACATTATTTTTACTTTTTATGATTACTTAAAATTGATCTTCTAGTAATTTTCAAAAAAAAGTCATTCATTATTTAAAAAAAATGAAAGGATTCTTTGTTTTAATATATAAAACATGTTCATAAATTCCGTCCCAGAATAAAAATAAATTTTTTATAGGCTACTTTATTTTTTATAAATGTTATTTTTAAAAAATAATATTTTCAAAATGTTTATAATTTATGTTTTAGATTTATATTTTGATTATAAAAATGCAATATATATTTTCATCTAGAGTTTATAAAGATATTTTTATGATATTATCATTAATCAATGAAAACAAACTATTATTTTATATAACATACATTGGGCATATGTTTTATTAATAAAAACAATATTCTTCCATTGGATGGCTTATGATTATTTTGAATAAGGTTGTTGTTGAAACTCACTTCCATGATTCATTTTGTTATTCATTTACAACCCCTGAAATATTCACTTTCTTATGACCATTGGTGTTTAAATTTCACAAAAATATCAACGTTATTTATCCTATATATTCTTATTCATGAAAATGTATCTCATTTCAATATATAATTTTTTCTTATGAATGTTATTTGAATGATTAGGGATATATTGAAAAATTGTTTTTTATTCAATATGGATATTGTTTTCTATAATATTATTTAGGAAATAAATTTTTTATTCAATATATGAGGAATAATTTTTTTTTAAAAAATTGTTGTGGAATTGTTATGGATATATTCACAATGAATCGATAATATAATGTGTTGAATCAGTTAGATATGTTTAGAAAAAACATTTATGGCCCATACTCAAAAATCAGTTTTAAACATTCCTGAGAATGGTTTTGATACTAGATGTATCATGATAACTATGATTATGTCATCGAATAATAAATAATTTCCACCACAGGAAATTCTTTTATTGGATTCAATGATATTTTTGAAATGGTACAATATCTAGATGAATTTCATTCTCATTTTATTGGATAAATACAATTTAAAATTATTTACATCACAATATTTTTTATTCCATATCTGGTAATGATAGTCATTGTATTGATCAAATAGAAATTTATATCAGTTATTTACATTTCCAGAATTATTATACTAGTAAAAATATTTTAATGGAATTTTTGTTTTTTTATTCACCTTCCAATATTGATTATTACTTTCAAAATATTTAAATAAAATATATATTCAGTTATTATCCATTCATTTTTATTATTCTTATTGAATCATGATATGTTCCTTTATAATTATCCATTTTGAGCATTTCAACTAACCCATTTTTTCTATTCCTAGGAATCTAGGATGTGTATTATGATTGAAGTTCAATGATATAAAAGAGTAAATAACGTTATACTAAAAAATTATGTTTTAAAGTACGTTTTCAAATGTAATATGGGAATCATGCATTGTAACGACCTAAAATTTTATAAATACAATTCCCTTTGATGTTGAATTAAATTACATATTTTTTATTATGGTTGAAGAAAACATATGTAATTATTTGGTTTTATTATATTATATCAAATTTAATATACAATTAAGTATCATTATCAAGGAAAATATTGATATTAAATATTGATAATAATATAAATATAAATAGAAGGTATTGATAATTGTAATTGACATTTGAAAAGGAAGTGATGGATTAGACCATACGAATTATAACTTATGAAATCCATATATTGGAGATTATATTGGATATGGAATCATTGGAAATTTTCCCTAACCAATCCCTTTATGAGATCATACAATTAATGCATCATCAAAACTAATTACATTATTTTTTTCATGATCATCGTTATAATGAGAAAAACCATGTATATTGAACCACCCAATGAAAAAATCACCATCAAACTAATAATACTTAGTGTTTATTTCAGGGTAATAGTGGGATATGAATCAATACACAAATAATATGGATATGAATAATGAATTTTCAATATAATAGTTGATATAGTTACTTATTATGTTTTTTTGTTTTAATTTATTTTAATTTTATATGATAAAAAATTATTTTTTGTAATTATGTTATATAAATTAAGAAAATAATTTGGATGAATATTTTTTTTTTCATGTAAATGATATTCTAATAAAAAATTATTATCAAATATATTTTTTAAAATATGAAGGAAAATATAATTTTTATGAACTCAAATGTAATTTTTATAATGATTTGATAAGTTTTATTATTAAAAAAACACAACTTCTCATAACATATCAATTCATATTTTTAAATTTAAAAATATCCTAATTAAAGAACTATTTTGGTAAAATGAAATTATTTTTTCACTATAATTTGGAAATTATCAAATAATTTTGTTTTCATTATTTTCTTATATATTTGAATTTTTATGTTAAAAATAAATACCATCAAAATATAGATATGTATTATGACATCATAATGACCACAAAGTGATGAAATAAAGTGTATAAAGTGTATAAAAGACCAAATACATTTTTTACATTTTATATAATGTGAATTGATGAACATTTTGATTAATTTTATAAATCCTTTAGGAATCCTTCAAAACCTATATCATGTTTTAATGCTTTAAAATCATTTCATTAAAACCATGATTCATTTTTATATAAGCATGGGTAATTTTTATCAATTTCGTAACTTGGATTTATAAGATAATTAAAAAATTACCCATTTCGAATAAACTAATAAAACTACCAATGATATGTGTTGTGGTTTTGATTTTTTTATATATAGAGTTTAAAACCATGGATTCGAAAATAAAAATGTACTCCCCTCACTTTTCCAATATAAACCATCCCATTCTCCAATTCTTATTCACTCACAAAAATTAGATAACATAATTACTCTTGTATCCCCTCTCTAGATTCCTCACAAGGATCCCCTAGGAAATCAAGAATATCCTCCCAATTATATGGAATCTCAATATCAATGTATGTGATCCTTTCTATATAACAATTATTCAAGCATCATCATTATTTTATTTATTTGAATTCTAATTTCCAATTATGTTATAGGTTTTTCATGTACCTATTACGGTAATTTGTATTTTAAAATTATTATAGACCCCTTTATCTCTCATCAAATCATATTATGAATATTTACACACCACTATTATTCTATTGAAATAACGATATTATTTTTCAATGCCATATTATTTTATTCGGAATACCATCACTACATCCACTCAAGAGTATTTAACTATAAATACCTATAATTCCTTGATTTGGTACATGAATATATTTCTTCCAGAGAAAATGATTATGAAAATAAACATTATAAAATATGATCCTATGTGTAATGTTATATGTGGCACAGTTACACATGTACATGATATGAAAATGATGAGTGAACCAGAAATCATAGAGGGATCCAATGCATTGGGTAACATTTTAGTCTCATAACATGTCATGTAATGTCATATTGATTGAACCTAACTTGTAGTAAGACATTTTCCATGCTGTTATGATGTCTTTCCAGTTATAATTGGACTAAATTTTAAATGTTAATTTTGAATTCATCTCATATTTCTCTTATTCTTTATGTTATCATGTTATCATATATCTTGGTAATTTTTTTGTGTTTAATCATTATTATTTTTCAATTATACTATTATGTTATATTATTTAATAAATTTTTCATGTTAGTATATATTTTTTTCCTTACTAGGCTCTATAGTTAACCCATTCATTATATATGACCCTAGGTGATCAGAAGAAATTTTATCTATAAAGGAATACAATGAGAATATAAATGATGTTTTCAATAATTGAGATATTCCCTTCTATTTAAAAATGTTATTAAATACGCCTAATTACACAATGAAGAAAGACTTATAAATCATCTGAATTTTATTATGTGTATTCCTATTTAATAAATGTTTAGTTAATATGTAATGAAAAAAGGATTTGTCATAGATTTTATAAATGGTACATTTAGTTATATTACATATTTGAATTAGAAAAAATAGAGAAATATTTTTGGAAAATACTAAACCTATGTTATTAACTATAGATTCTGTAGTTTAAAATAAAATAATACCATTTCTGGACAACCTGATTAAATGTTTTTTCTAGAATATATGAACACATTGATCAAACCCAAAAACAAAAAATTGTTCTTTACATGATTAGGAATTAGTGCATGAAAATAAGAATTGATTCACACCTGGTTTCACCCATTTGGGGGAAATAATTTTATAAATTCTAAAACTCATGATCAACAATAATTTGGGGGAAAATATTCTAAAAAGATACTATGTTAGTAATTGGTTCAAGGAAAAAATTAATGAACATGGGAAATTTAGAATTTAAGGAAATAAAATCATTTATTAGATATCCAATTGATTTTATTATATTCTAGTATATGTGTTTAATTTATTAAAATTAAACATCCCAAAAATATCTAAATATTCTATCCAATGATTGGAAATAAGAGGAACCACGTAAACCAACAATGTAAATTAAAATGTGATGACTGGGCTATTGGGATTCCCAACCTGATGGGAGAAGGAATAATGAACATTGTGATGATATGATCTTAGTTGACTATTGATATGAATTAAAACATAGATCATAAGGAATTACGAATTCTATCTGATATTGAACAAACAACTCTTATGAACATTATGCATAAGAGGCCTCAAACATTAATTAGATTATTAGATCCCTTTATAATGAAACAATGAATAAAATCAATTAAAGAAGATATTTTGTATTAATTTATAATTTGAGAAGGATAATGTTAAACTAGATATTAGTTTTTGGATGTATAAGATGAGATGTTGTGGAAATTGTTCAAGAAAATGATTCATCAAAAAGATATCGAAGTGATGGTGAGGAAGGATCATTAATAAATTTTTTTTGAATAAATATATTCCTCGCACATTACGATATAAAATGAAAATGAATTTATTTTCCCTCAAGATAGTTGTTGATGAATCCATCAGGGTGTATAAAGAAAATATTACAATTCATGCATCATATGCCTCCGATATAATCACTACCACTGAATTCAAATATAACCACTTCTTTTGTGTAATAAAAATGATCGTGATCAAATATGAAGTGATCTATGATTTTGAAAGATATGGTGAACTTTTTTGATATACCTTCATGTAAAATCAAATATCAATGAATATTAAGGTCCATATTATGATAAGTTGTAAAATAAATGTAACATTCAATTATGGAGGTACAATGATAAAATATAATTGTTGTATGATATTTTAACATCATTCTAATAAAAAATTTGTAAAAAGATCCATGAATATTTCTTGATTGTGAATAAGGAACTATTTATTTAATAGAAGGATGGGAACCTAGCTAGTGATCATATATAGGACAAAACAAATAAGGTAATGCAATATAGGAATGTCCCATTTTACTCCATTTTTTTTAAAAATCTTTCATTTTTATTGAAAAATGATTCTTTTCATAACAAAGCACTAATCTAAAATATGGTTATAAACAATCCGCTCCAAAATATCCCAGCCAACAAGTTTGATCTTATGTCATTAAAATCACTATGGTAGAACAGGAATAAAAAAGTGGTGATATAAATTGTAACTATTCATTTAATAATAGTGAAATTAGTTTTTAATTCTAGTTCTACATATTCATTTATATCAAGAATGTTTAGTAACAAAATTAAAACAATATTGCGAATTATAGAAGTAGAATTGTCTGTGAATATTTTATATTGAGAAATTATTGAATCCAATGTATATTACTAATCACATATCAATTTTATTGGTATAAATTATCATATAACCTTCTGATACTCTATTTAGTTTAATTTTATTTAATTTTATATATGGATAGGATTTCCATGCAAAGAATCATCCTAAATTGTTGTGATAAGAAACTATATCTTCGTATCACTAAATGTCCACTGATTCTCTATAAATTAATGAGGATGAATGAATCTTGTTTAGATCAAAAAGCTCAGGCATGTATTTTTTCCCATAAAAAATCATATCTAGCTCAAATAATTAATTTTATGGAAAATATCATGCATGATGAAATACCCATTGTAAGGGAATATAATGATGTGTTTCCTGATGATTTTAATTGTATTCTTCTTAAATTATATGTTGAATTATTTATACAGTTTATACCATTGGAGTTTCCATTATCCAAGACACTTTATATAATTTAAATGGTGGAACATGAGAAGATGAAGAATTTTTTTTTTGAGAATTTGGGCAATGTAATTGAACAACATTTTTTTCCCAGTGGGGTATACTTCCCTTCTCATCAAGAATATAGATGTTTCAGTTCAATTTTTGATTGATTATCATGAAATAAAATATATCCTAATAAATAATAAGTTTTATATTCTATGAATAATTAAATTTTAATACTGTTTTTATGGAGTCCAATATTTCTAAATTGTTGATATTCAGTTAAGGTATTATAATTTGAAGGTTGAGAAGGAAGATATTCTCATGAATACATCATGTACAAGGTTTATGAACATTGATTTCATAATAATTATTTTATAGCTAAAAAATTCTCTATAAATATTTATCGATATGATGAATAGAGACTTTTTATATTACCTCAAAAAATAGATAGTTTTCATTATATAACTGAGAAGGATAAAATATTCAAAGACATTAAAATAATGCACATGGTAATTAAAAACGAAGGAACACCATTAATCCATTCCCAAAGTATTTCTCAAACATACCTTATGGAGAATATAAAATGTTATCATTTATAATATAGGGAAATTTTGTAGATGGTGGAATCTATACGAATAAGGAAATCCATAGAGTTGAAAATTAATGGAGAAGTATTTGTATAATTTTGGACACCTGTGAACAATAAACTCCTGATTCAAAGAAGGAGATGATGCACATAGCACAACCTTATCAATCCATTTAGGGAGAAAAAATACGGTCCATGATCAAAAAGAGAACTATTTATAGGATTATATTAATATGGAAATATATTAATATACATCAATGTGACTTTTATGTCATAAACTAAAGGCTAAAATGAAATATCCTTGGGGATGAAGAAACTAGTAACAATACCTAGATGGAAATTGGAAAACATAACCATGGACATTCTAAATTATCTTATAAAGACATAAATGGAAAATAATGTTATATGGGTTGTAGGGTATCGTTTAACAAATCCTTCTCAGTTCATTAATGTATATGATGACCTATCACTTGATAAACTTGAAAGAATAAAGATTATAGAAGTGGTGAGTCTATATAGAGATTGACTAACAAATGTAACTGATCAAGGTCCAATAGCTACATCCACATTCTAGATGATTTTCCATAATTATCTCAATATTTAGTTGAACTAAATCATTTAGGTTCAATATTAATTAAATATCCAATCCGACTAGACAATCCATATATTTGATGGCATTTTGAGGGAATGACCATTTTAAATTAATAAACGTTGGGATCAACATCATTCTATATCAATGTTATCCTAAAATAAAAATTTTCACTCAAGAAACAAAAAGGTCTTATTATGAATTAACTTATAGGATGAGGTTCATAACTACCACATTATAGGACAATGATGGGAAAAAACTACTATGTAATGATATGATTGAAAATAATTATAGAAAATGTTAAAACCATTTAGTAGAATATGACAACAACATATCGTAAACAAAAGAGCTATGTAGAAAATAATTGATGAGACCTAGAGTTTGATATTGGGGATAAAGTATTCCTCCATAATTCTCCATGAAAATATTTGGTGAGATATAGAAAAAATATAAAATCAATGTTTGAGATATATTGTTCCCTTTGAAATGCATGATCACATCAGAGTTTTTCTCAATCAACTAGCACTCCCACATTATCTATATCATGGGCATGATTTGTTCCATGTATCCCTCATGATTAAGTAAATATCACTAACATTACATGTGATGAATATAGATATTATACTCTACAATAATGATCTCTTATATGAGGAATATCTTGTAAAGATCCCAGAATGTAGAGAATTATGTTTTCGAAATAAGGCAATAGTCCTAGTCAATGTGCTAAAGAGAAACCGAAAATTTTATGTAGTAATGTCAGAAGAAAAGGATTTTATTAAACAAAATTACCATTTTTTATTTTATTGTTTTAAATGAAAATGTTTTGGGATGGATTTTTTAATGGGGAATATTGTAATTACTAAAACTATTATAAATAAAATGTGCATTATGGTAGAATAAAATTAACAATTAGGAATATTGGTTATATAAAATATGTAAAATTATTATATTTATTGATATGTGATAGTATACATAATTCATTTAATCATTATTTCAGTTGATAATATAGATATTGTACAGTGAACATATGATTAGTATAAATATATTTTTTTGACAAATCAAATTTACACAAACAAATCGATTTGATTTCCTCAACTAGTAGGATCATTCCCAATGAATCACTTTTATTAGAGCTTCCAAGATCCATATAATCATAGAGAGTTTTTCATTAACATTCCCAATATGAGACACAACAAAAAAATCATTTGAGGTACAATATATAGGAGAAGATCTAGCACATTGTGGTTAGAAATATAAACATGTATTTAAAAAAACACATTAAAATATGAAAATTGCAGTTGTAATACATAGGGTGTTTTTTAGTTTAATAAAGGAATATGTATAATATCTCTAATAATATGAATATTTATAATCTATTTACAATAGAATAATTGTTAATTTTAATTTTTTATTATTATTACTTTATAAATTATATTTTACTATTGTATAATAAAAAATGAATTTTTGGGTTTTTTGAAATCTCAATTAAAACCTTAATATTGATGAATTAATATATTTTTGAAATAAATTTTATTTTAATATAATATTTTTATATAACATTTTTTATTAATTATAAATTATATTATAAGTTTTCTAAAGTCAAATGTAGTTTTTATAAGGCTGTTAAAATTGATATTAAAAAAACCCAACATTTCTCAATAAATGCGAAGTCTTATATTAAAAAAAAAATTCAAAAAAAATATTTTTGTTAGATAGATATTATTTTTGAACAATTAAATTGAAATTATCAAATGGTTATTTTCAAATAATTTTCAAAGATAGTCAAATTTTTTTAGCTAAAAATTAAATAAGATATAGATATATCATAAATAATATGACCTCATATTTACACAAAAATGTAGTAATAATTACTATAAATTATATCAAATGTAAATTATATTATTCTATTTTTATATAATGTTATTTTTGGAATATTTACCAAATTTTATAAATCTTTTATTAATCCTCCAAAAACTATATTATATTTTATGGTTTTAAAATAATTTATTTTAGAACAAGACTCCCTTCAACATTATAAATTTCAATATTTTAATAATTTAGGCACCATTCCATATGATATCATTAAAAACACTTAGCATTGTGTATAAACCATGAGGAAAAACCATGCTAGGTCTTGTGGTTTTGAATAAATCTATATATATTGTCTATAAACTTATATTTGAGAAATAATAAAGAACTCCCATTCTATTTCTTATATGAATCCACCAAATCTATAAATAAATTTCAAATAAAATGGTGTATACAATACCTACAATTACTTACCCACTATATAGACCTCAAAAGTTCCCCCCCCCCCAAGCACTTAAGAATTTCAGTCCTTTTATGTAGAATCACCCTCTCATGATAAGTGATCTTTTAATTCTACCATTTATTCAAGAATATTATTTATTTAAAATATATTTTTCAATTAATCAATCTTGATTAGGCTTTACCTATTCTTATTATTATAATTTTATGTCAAAAATGTGATAGATTCCATTTTATCTCATTAAACTCTTTTATAAATCATTATGTACCATTGTTCTACTATTGAAATTTCACTCTAAATTTTTTATTCCAAAACATTTTATTGTGAAAACCATATCTATTTTTACACAGGTTTATTCATCTAGACATACCTATATTACTATGATTTCAGATTAAATTGTATTTATTCTTTATCACATGATCATAGAATTTAGTATGATTATATATAAGACTGTGTTTATTTATTTATGTTTCAAACTTATGAATGTATAATATATTAAAAGGACTTGTGTGTTTGGAATTATATAGTTCTCCAATGAACCAATGAAAAATGATACTATTAATAGTTCCTTTTTTTGTTTTCATTTTCTCTCTAATGAATTATTCATTTTTTTATTGTTAGACATTACATTTTCCCTAAATACCCATATTATTTATCATGGACATATTTATTTGTTATAATATATTAAAATTATATATATGGTGTTTTACATTGAATTTTATATGATTTAATGTGAAAATATTGATAAACCATAATTTTTTCTTAATATATATATTTAGTGGAGCCACAATTTTACTATAGAATTTAATTGATTATTCTAATGATGAGGTGTGATTTGGGAATTATGTTATTGGTTGAAAATATTTATATATAACCCCTTATTGAATCATTCGTCACATTTGACATATCAGTTGTATATCCCTAGTTAAATGGGTTTACGGTGTAATCTTACACATCAGTTTTAATCTATCTTCTAAAATTCCATGATAGTATAGTTATCATTATGTCTCAGATCATGCTTTGAAATATTTATGAATTTTAATCACTGATAATTTAGTTATTATTATCCATGCAATTTTGGAAAGTATATAATATTTGGATTCATTTCATTCACAATTTATTGATTAAATGAAATGTGGTTTCAATTTTTCACCCCGCCATATTAATTATGTCCTACAATATTGTGATAGTCTTTTTTATTTATTAAATCGAATGAGTATAAGGTTATTTTTTTCCTTATTTATAATGAAATAAAATATTTTTAAATGGAATGGGTTTTCTTTTATTTATCTTTCCATATTTATTATTATAGTAAAATTATATAAATGAAATCTATGTACAGATATTTTCCATTCCATTATGATTATTCTTATTAAATGATGATATATTACACAATACATAACACTTAAGGAGAATTTTTGATCACCTTTATTTTCATTCCATTTCCTGGACTCCCTAATGTGTAATATGGTTGATATGAAAGGATGAATTTGAGGGAATAATGTTATTCCAGAAAAAAAATATCTTGTACATTGTGCTTTCAAATGTAATATACATATTATGAATGTATGTTGTTTACTAAGATGACTAATGTATTGGGTCCATTATGATAAAATTTATTATATATTATTCGATTATAATAAAACAAACACTAGATTTGGGTTATGTGTTTTAGGGTCATTACATATACAGGTGTTAACAGACATATATAGAATGTATAGACTACGTGTATCATATTTCTTCTTAATTTTAATTTATTGGGTAATATTGTATTTTTATTAAAAAAAATTCATTTAAATGGTGTATATACTACCCTATTACATATTATATAATTAATCAATCAAAAAATCATTCTATTTTAATTTGAATAATTAATTATTTCATCCAATGGAATTTCACTTGAATTTTACCTTGTTTTAATGGGTTTCATTAAAAAAAATTATTGATGGGTCATAACTCTTCTTTAATAATCTTTTATGCCATAATTGAAACTTAATAAATGAATAATTTATTTTATTCTATACATACAATTTAATTCTAGATTATTATTTCTTAAATGTAATATCTTAATTGATAAATTCTCAATTCAATGATTTGATCATTTTAAGGGTTATTTTCCTCAAATTCTATTTCAATGGAATATATATATATTTAATATGATCTTATTATATTTTAAAAGGTGTATATACTAAACCCTTTCAATGATATTTCATGAATAAATTTATTTATATGATATTTAACTATTCATTTGATGTTCATGTTTCATGGGACTTGTGATTGAAAAGTAACCAATGAGGAAAAGGATTATGTTTTAGTATCTTTTATTTCCTAGATTATTTATATTCAAGGTTCCCTGAGCGAAATTTTTATGGTAATATTTTATTCATGAACATAATTTTTATTATCCTATGATTATAGTTAAGTATTATAAGTTTAATATCCATTTCTACTATAATTATTAATGAAACATCATTAAAGTCATCTTTATGTGACACTGATATTTTATCATGTATTATACGATGAATCATTATCTTCCACATACATGTATAAAGAAATTATTTTTAGAAAATTAAGGATTTAATAAATCTTTTGAGTTCCTATTTTACATTAATTTAAAAGGTTTTAAAAAATAAATTTATTAGTATTTTCAAAATGGGTATCTTTAGAATTCCTTTATAAAAATATCGAAAAGATATTTTTTTTAATTTCAATGATGGAATGATTTTTCCTCTATCACGCACATTATTTAATTTTACATTTACATTATAGGTTTTTAAGGGTATATAAAAAATTATTTCCAAATATTTTGAGGATTTTTCAGTTTCATATGGTGTCTTCAAATTCAAATGTGTAATTTATAAAACAATGATTTCAATGATCTATTACTCATACTTCTATTCATCAACATCAACAACCCTTGTAGTTAATTCTTCTCCACTGGGATTAATTTGAAATAATACCATCCACATTCCTCTTATAGTGTTATTATTATTTATTTAAATATATATCCATTGAACCCCTTTTTTAACCTATTAATTATATTAATAAATGAATAATGATTGTTCAGATGTGTTTTATGATGAAATAAAAGCATTGTAATTTTTTCCAAATATCATTCTTACACATTTTTTTCATTAAACCTGATCTAAAAAATAATATAATAATGGTGAGCCCTCGAATTCCTCTATAATTTATTGTGTAATATTCATTTTTCAAAGGTGATTATGATGTTTCTTCCGAGTATTACCTTGATGTTTATATAAGTGGTATAAAAATCATCCTCAATACCAACACGTTTTATTTATTATTTTTAAGAGTTAAAATTGATACATTTGATTATGATTGACATACCATAGATCATGATGGGTGATTTCTATAATCATTTACTTAGAAAAATCTCATGATATGTTTCAAGATTGATGATCCATGTATTTTTGGGCTTGAATTATATTATATTTACTCAATTTTATAATGTATTGATGACTTTAATATTTTGTTATGATCACTAATGACATTAGATAAATACTATAGATGTATACCGTTTACATATAATAAGATCTAGGAAATTATTATATTTCCTTTTCAATATGATGTAAATAACAGTTTTGATAATGTTATTCCTCAGATAGAAACTAGATTAGAAGAATATCATAGGGGATAGTATAATATTTTATGAACTAGTATTTCATATAACTATGTTTTTATATAATAGTTAATCCTCATTCTTTGAAACAATAATCCAAAATATTTAGTTAGTATGTAAGTGATCTAATATTTACTTTTTTATGGTGAATGGTTTTAATTAAAAATTTGTGCCACATAAACTAAAATAAAATATAAAAAAATTATTTTTATGTCATTATAACTAGATCAATGTGTGGTTTATGACATTTGTATTTGGTATCTATAGAAAGTAAATATAATTTTAGATATCAATATTTTTTCACATAATGTTATCTTTTGATTTATGGATATCCTCTTGGATTTTTATGTTTAAGGTTGTATATAATTTTAATGAATTTTAAATCCATTTCATGGTTTTTAGTGATTGAATTTAATAATGAGTGTTTATATTTTGTGACATTGTTTATTAGGTTGAGGTATATGTAACACTTATGTCTCACATGAAGTTTTTTAGGATCAACAGAAGAAATATATTTTTAGTAGAATATATGATCTTAAAGTGTACTTATAGTGATTGCGATAATTTAATTACATGATTTGAATATTTTTGGAGATTTTATTATTAGGGAATTTATCTTTTCGTTATAGGCCTTTATGGGTGAGTAATATTTTTTTAGAAAAATTTTAAATATATATTTGATGATTGTGTAATAATATTTCTGATCCAAGGGTTTAAATATAAATCATAGGTATATTGAATAATTTTATGGATAGATATTTATATATTGATTTATTTTTGACATTGGGTGTTATAGTTGAATTTTAATGATTAATATATTGTTTCTTTATAAAAATTTTAGAATCATATAACCTTTGGAGAAATATTTTTTTTGGATAAAGTATAAAGACAATGATAATATATTCTAATTATTTTATTGATAACATGTGATTATTTATATTTTAATTATTGGGATTTTCTAATGATACAATATACATTAATACTCATTGTTTGGATAAAATGACGAAATTGTGATAGAAATTGATTAATGTATGAAATCGTACATGTAATGTAAGTATGTTACTGTAATATTTTAGTTTATTCATCAAATGAATTCATGAAAATTATTTAAATTTATATAAAATCAAAAGGTATATCTAATTTTTTTATTTCTATTGAATTTATGTTCTTATTAACACCTTTATTTTATAGAATTGTGGTCATCGACTTTATCATTATTTTTCCCTTTGTTGTGATCAATTATTCGTATCAATCGCTATAATTATGTGAAAATCTTTCATTCTCCCATTTTCATATCCTCACCTCCAAATAATGTTCTCTTGTATTGAAATATCACATGTATCATTTACGAAAGACCATAATACTTCCCATTGCATCTTTTAATGTGAATACGTTATTAATCCTTTTTACAATTTGTGATTTCAAAAATGAAATTTCAAATTATAAAAAAACAATTTAAAATATTATATCCAAATTCTGTGGAAAAAATTTATTATGTGTAATAGAATTAATTATCCATTATTTCAAATAAAAATAGAGTTCGATTGCATATGCAAAATGAAACACTGACCCTAGAAAGACCATAAAATATTATTATTTAAATATGACTAAATAAACAATGTTTTTTACTTTGAATGTTTGAATAAGGTTATATAAGAAGTGAAATATTTATAGTTGTCAAAATGAAAAAATTATTATTTAATTATTTCTATATAAGAACATTATTTTTATTAAATCCGTTATATTCTTCAAAAATATTTTTCTCCAAAATTATATTTATTTCATTTCTTGTAAATAATATTATAATTATGTTTATGATCGTTTTGATCATTTAATTTGATAAAATTATATAAATTTTGATATAAGTATACCAAAATTACCATTGGCTGAAATAATTGTATTTTTCTTGAAGGATTGATTTTTCAGTAAATATTGAAAAATACTAATTTTTGTAAAACAAAATTCCATTCATTGAAAAATGTAATTATTATTATAATAAAATATAAATTTATCGTAAATATTTTAAATTATATATAATATAATTTTCTTCATTTCAGTTATCATTTTACATAATTTTTTTATATGTATAATGTTTTTTCTTAAAATTTCATTTATCTAAAAACCTTTTTCCTTTGTGTTTTATGAATTTATATAAAATGTAATTTATGAAATTTATAAAATCAGCATATTTAAAAATGGATTCTATTATTTTAATTTGGGGGTCTAATGTTTTTTAATAGTTCACTTATTTATTAGGAAATTTAAAATAGTAACATTAGTAGTTTTTGTGACCATGGTAAATGTTAATCTATGAAATTAATGTTGTGAATAAATTAATATTAACTATGTAATAAACTAGAAATTTTATTTAATTTTATTGTATGATTTTATATCATAAAAAATATTAGTAAAGTCTAATATATGTCTTTTTACTTGACATAGACATGAATTTGATCCATTGTATTATTTTATATAATGAAACGTAATCAAAATTCATGCATTTTTAATCAATAAATTGTTTACTGGGGAGTAAACCTATTATAAAATATGTAAAAAATATTACTCTAAAAAATAGGGGATTAAATTAATCATGGTAATATTTTTTAACATTTAGTGATGATATGGATGGCTTATATCCTTCTACAATAATGACATAGAGCTTGTGAATGCAGTAAAAAAATCTATAAAATAAATTTAAAAACACCAAAATCATTATATTTGGAGTGATATTTTTGGATCCAATATTCATTATAAAATAATTAATTTTTATTGGGGTTTTTATACATATTATTTGAAAAATATATGTTTATTGTATGTTTTAAATCCAAATAAAATGAATAGTCCCAAATTTTACATTAATTTTTTTTATGTTAAATAATATTTTATGAATCAATTAAAATTTCAATAATATAATTTCATTGGAAAATTTAATATTATATGGTTTATAAAGTTATCAATAGTATATTTTTTTCCTTATTTTTATTTAAAATAATAATAAATAATCCTTGTTCTGTGGTAATAATAAAAAAGGGTAAAAAAATTGTTAAAACAAAATATTAATTTCAAAAATGTGATCCAAAATTGTCCAAATTTTATTAAATGATAGTATTTGGACACATAATAATATTATACACTATTAATATAACATTCGATCTATTGTAAAATGAAAATTAATTTATATAAATTTAATATTTGAAAAAATAATAGGCGTCCCTATCACTTATCATATAATAAAGAACATCTCCTTCTCCATTATTTATCATTAAAAAAATATTATGTCCGACAATACATGCCTTAATAAATTTATTCTAACCCTATACACATATTATATGAATTATTTTGGGTATAAAACAAAACATATATTTCTTAATGGGTATATCCAAGGAGATTGTCTAATGAGGAGGTATAGTTCTTAACCGAGGGGTTTTTTAATCTTTCTTCTTACACATGCTTAAAATATTATTAGATAATGATAAAATAATAAAATAATTATATAATATATAATGAGATATTTTTTGGTTAAAAAAATATATCAATAACCTCTTACATAAAATGGAAAACAAATCCATTATTTGTGTGTATGTTGAACTACGACCTCATGAACTAGTGTTATTCATTATCCTTCACCACATCTCTTGGATAGTTCTTATGATGTATTTAATATGTCTATATGTTATTAATGAAATATTTATCATTAATAATATTTAATATATCATTTAAATTCTTACATATATAATCACTAAATAATAACATTGTTGTTCCTGCATAGGTGTGGACTACTACCTCTATGAGGTGTTGTGATTATTTTTTCAACATCACCACACATGGATGATATATATTTATATATTTAATGAAATATTATATTATTTATGCTATAATTATAAATATATTATGATAAATTACCACCTAACATCTGTCCATAATTATCATTGGAAAATGGAATCGTTACCCATATGAATGTACATCATAACACCTCCGTGATTTTAACATATATAATTTTTAAACAATCACTGATGATTGTTTTTATAATTATAATTAATTTTTTAAAATTTTAATTATTAAATAATTATGATTTCTGATATTATGGAATAATTAACCCCTCAACAATTATCGACATACAAATACATTTTGATATTAATGATAGAATTTCCTCATGACACCCGATGTGGACGTAACATAAAATGTTTATATATATATCATTAACATTTATTATATTAATTATTTTAGGATAAGGTAAAAATATTGAAATTTTTTATTAGGAAATAAAATAAAATAAATATTTTTATTATACAGGTTTCAGAGGAATTCATAACAAGTCTTGATTCAAGGTAAGAGATTTTTTCACAATTTTTTTTATTGAGGCATATTTTATTATTATCAAAATTGGATTATTTTATTTTTAATATAAAAACCTTAGACATATAATGTAATTAATACTTCATAATTCATTTTTTTATATGTTTAATCTTGTTTTATCTCATATAATGGATTTTATATTATTGTCTAAAAGCTTAAATGGGATTATTTACTCAACTTCATTTTTTAGTTTGTAAATCTAATTTATCAATTTTTTCCATTATTATGTTAGAATAAAAATCCAATTGTATAATTTATTACTTCTACATATTGTTTTGAGGATTTATAGTTTCTACAATGAAGCTCCCAATTCACTATTTATCAATTTAATTATTTTTTCTTTATAAGGGTTATTCCTCTAAAATATCATTTCCTTTGGGAAAATGAATATGAATCTAAATTATAATCTTCTATGTAGTTTATATACTACACAATTTACATGATATATCATTAATATACTTATTTTAATGATAGTAATGTTTTTGTGTGATTTTATTATTCCCTAGGGATTCTGATTCCAAAAGTTATGAAATTGGAAAGCCTTTATGTTAAAATTTGATTTTCTTTGTGGATTGTTTATGATCATGCATACAAGGGAAGAAATTATATTCTTATATTTTCATAATCTAGACATATATTATTCTCCATTTCTTATGAATGTGGTTTACTTTTTTTATTTTCATTTCCCCCATCACTAATTAATAATACATCATGAAAGATTTTTATAATGGTTAATGGTCTACTATATTATATTAGATATAAAATCATATTCTTCCATATAAACCTTTTCAAAACAATATTAATGAATTTTCATTTCAAAATATAATTGATTTTTAAAATCTATTAAATAAATACTTTTACCATATTTCTAAATTACAAAAAAGGAAACTTCATAACGTTTTAAAAATTAATTACTTTACACTATCTATACCATTATTTTGGAAATAATTTTTATTAAATGATTCCAACGTGAATGGATTTTCCAACTACAATGAATTTTTTTTAAATTGCAGTTAACATTATAATTTTACTTATTTATATTAAATTAAAATTATATTGAAATTATTATTGGTTTTTTATTTTTTAAAATTGAATTTTCATTTGAAATGTGTCCTTTTACGCTAAATGATTTCATTGATGTTTTAATTGAAGTTTCAGTCATCGGGGTCAACATCCCGTGATGTTATATATAATGAACTAGGGTATTTTTTAGTGATACCATAAAAATTCATTATATTGATGGATTATGTCCTTTTAAAAATCATTTTTATGGAACCCATTTTTTATTATATTAATTATGTTTTGAAATAAATAATAGTTCATCTTATGAGTTTTATAGTGAAATGCCTGATATATATTCTTAATTAATTTTATTAATTATGGAATTTATTTATTATAATACAAGGTCCTAATTGAACATAAACATCATGTGATCCCCAATGTTTCATTATAATTAATTAGACAATATATTGGTTTAGAAGTTTATTGCATTGGTGATTACAAGTACAACTATAATGATTTTTTCCTGACTATTTGTGATAGTCAATAAAGTTTTTACAATTATTGTTACACCATATATATAAATGAGGGATATTAAACATGTATGAGTGATATAAAAATATTCCAAGGAAAAGACATGTGTTCATTATACTATATATGGTTAATAAATTATTCCCTTTATGAATATTGGAAACCGATGGATTATGAATATTTATTCATACGACATTTCCCTTTGATATATCATAATAACTTTTTTATGTTTTGCGATCTAGTTATTTATGTGTAAATATTATAATATATTAATTATAATTGTTTATGTTATTATAACCATATCCTATATTATTCTCAATAACTATATTCTTTTAATAATAATTATTTTAACCCTTACTAACCATTTTATATCACCCTATCAAATGTTTCCATTTCCAAATGTTGTGACTAAAATTTTTGAGAATGTTATTCCTAAGATGATTTTTTAATGTGAAAATAATTTATATATAAATTGTAGATCATTATGATGTAGTTTTTTCAATATTCTATTTGTTATATAAGTGTTCATCCAAATTCAAAAAAACAATAAAACTCTAAGATCCATGGGTATGTTAGTGATCATTTATTTCATTTTATTTTTAATGTTTTTATTGATAAAA
Source organism: Viscum album (assembly GCA_963277665.1). NCBI lineage: Eukaryota > Viridiplantae > Streptophyta > Magnoliopsida > Santalales > Viscaceae > Viscum > Viscum album. The sequence goes on along the minus strand of OY728119.1, from coordinate 699,110,377 downwards.
TTAGGTCATATTTAACTATATCAATTATATAATGGAAAATTTAATGTTTTTATCATGGTTTCTAGGGTTTTGGGGTCATTGCATATATGCTATTACGAATCCATATATTCCAATTATGGATAGGATTGTGGTTTAGGAGTACATTAATTAATTATAGATTATTTTTTAAAATAATATTGTAATTTATAAATTATATTTTTAAAAAAAGTTTTCAAATTAATAACAGTTTACTATAAAAATTAATTAAAAATTTAAAAATTTATTTAATATTTTAATATGATTTATAATTGTTTTTCTAATGATTTAACTTATTTTGTAGGTGTTTTGTATTTTTTTTAAAATTATGAACTATTTTAATATTTATTTATTAATTATTTTATTTTAAATGATAATATTTATAATTAAATATTTACACTTATTCTTGAAATTGGATTTTCATAATGGATATTGTTCTTTTAGAAAGATATTATAAAGTTTATGGGATTTTTTACATAATTCATAATAGAAATATATGGTTTTAAACCATCATAATGCAAGGTTCTGGTTTTCTTTTATTGCATATGGGAAAAGATTAATTTATAATGTTTGTATAAGGGTAACCAATAATTTATAAGGGTTGACAAATTCTATTTCACTTCTATATAAGAGAACAATAATGTGTATATGGCTTGGATAATAGTACTCAGTTTTCTTAATAAGGGTAAAACTATCTGTATGTAATGTTAAATTTATCTTTTCTATTATTTATGTAAGGGTCTTATAGGATTTAAAATTTGTGTGTAATGGTTTCTTCTCACATATGATATGGTTTATCATATTTTCATTTACCCAAGTAGAGTTAAGAAAAATTCAATTTAATGGTATCAATAAAATTCAAAATATTACAAAAGTTTTACTACAATAACCTTAATCCAATGTAAGTGTCATAATGAGTATCTCCTTATCAAATAAGAGTAACTAAATACATAATGGTAAAACCACATTACCCTTAAAAAATAAAGGTGTCATTTATATGGCTAGTGACATAAATTAAAAAGTCTACTTTTCAATTACAAAATATTTGATAATATTTATAAATCATAACTATGTGAATATAATATGGATATTAGTTGTGCTTTCATGGTTATGTTCTTTCAATGTGATCAACAAGAAGTCCATATATTTTTAAAAATTAAAATATTTTTAATTGAAATATTTTTAATATGAATTTTTAATAAATTATCGTTAAATAAAAAATTTAGTGTATGATTTTGTTTTTATTATCCATGATGACATATATGTAAATCGTTGAAATTAAGTTTTCTACTTAAATGAGTCTCTCCATTTCTCTAATGATAGTTTGATCAAAACCACATATTATTATTCCTAAAAGTCTTTAAAAATATCATCCATGATTGCTCAATTACATTATATAAATATGTCTTCGTCCCCTGCCTTTTATCCATTTGGGACTAATGATATGAATGAGAAAATCTACAGGACTGAGATCTAATTTGTCTCTTCAATATATAAATGATAAAATCGTCATTTTTTTCAATTTTTTAATTGAATAATTTTAATTTTGGAAGATAATTAATTGTATATAATGAATTTTATTGGTGAAGGTATATATTACATGTTCATTATTTATTTTATTTTATTCTCTAATATTACGTGTCAAAAGTAGTTTAATATGATCCTTGTTTAATGTTATTATTTTTTTTCTAGTAAGATGATATATACATTGGAAATTAGCATCAAATGAAAACATATAAATTTAATTATGTGGGATCCTTAAATTGATATGAAAATTATTGAGGATAGAAATAATGATTTGTTACTGGTATAATGGTGTATACTTTGTACATGGAAGGATGAAAATAGATGTGAATGTAGTTGGTAATTAAAATAGATAAATGAAAACTATGAATTAAAATAGGGTAGTAGAAATAATATGAATCATAACATAATGAGTTCTATGAAATGGAATAGTAGGTTATATGTTAGTTTGTGAAAACTAAACAATTTTGGAAGTAATGTAAATATTTGTGGGTTTTGTGTTTATTTGAATTATATGTTATGGTTCTGAGGATATATGGATTTTATGTTAATATGTTTTGATTGTAGTGGGGATGATTGTTCAATGGGAAATGATGGTAATTTAAGGAATATTGGAATGATGATATTCAATTTTTATTCATTTTGATATGGTTATACTGGTTCGTAGTAGTTACAGAATGAGATGTTAATGATGATCGATAAATTTATTTGGTTTGAATGGGTAAACTAAATCATCAGTTAAAATGCGATGTGCGGTAAAAGAGGTTATTTTTCAATATTAAATGAATGGGCTATATAAATTTAATTGTATTTTATTTTCAAATTATGGAAAATGAATTAACATTAAAATAAAGGTAGTGCGTATATTACATTGGAGGTTTTATTGTGTAATGTTAAACATATATAAGTGAAATTAGACGTTTTGGTGGTCATGATTCCATTTTTGAAAATCTCAATAATTGTTTTATAAAATATATCCCTATTTATAATTTTATTTTTTCAATATCATGTTATTCATGAAATAACAAGATTAATATATTCATGTATGAATATTAAAATACAACGTGTCTATTGTCTGCATGTATCTAGATTGGAATGAAACCATACTAAAAAATAAATGCTTAAATATATATGGTTGTAAAATTTATGAAATTAAATCATTATCTATAAATTTATTAGACTTATAATCAAAATTAATTTGGAATGAAAAGTTTTTTTCTTTTAATTTTTTTATGCATGAAATTTATTTTCTGTTAATAAATAAAATTAATCACTATTTCTGAATGAATTTACTAAAATAATAAAAATATTTACATAATCATAATTTTTAAACATTTAAAAAATATGTTTTAAATATTAGGATAAGAATAAATCATTGTATTTTTGTTAAAATATATAATTTTTGCAATAGATGTTTTTTTCAAAAAAATTCACATATGAGTTAAAATTGTTTTTGTGAAATTTATAGTATTGAATTATATTATATTAGTTAACTTTTTAGAGTCAAAATTTCAATATTTTTCAAATATATCCCTTTTTTATTAGTATTTACAGTAACCGTGATAATATTTACCACACCATTGATGGTTATATTTGGTGAATCATGGAGAAAAATAATTCAAAATTCCATATTTTTCATAATTCGTATTGAATCAATTAAATTGTAACATTATACTTTTTGGAATGAAATTTGGTTTTTTAATGGAAACATATCCATTAAAATAACATATATATAATCAAAATTCTATGAATGCTTCAAAATGTCACCCTCTTTAGTTTAGATATTATTTTTGAGTTCAAATAGAGAAAATACTAATAGATGAATAATAGTATTCCTTATTTTCATAATAAATTTATATTCATAATGATAATTTATTTAAAATTACAATATATTATATAATTACCTTAAATTATTATAGGGAACCATGATAGTATTTATTATATTAATGAAAATATATAAATAATTTTAAATATACACAAAGTTATATAGTTTTTTATATTTATATTTTTCGATGTATTATATCATTTTATATTACTTATTAGTTTTTCTTTTGATATTATATTCAAATTTAGACTTTTTTATGTCATTTGTTAAAATAAAATTGATACCATCAAATTTAATAACAATTATATTTTATCAAAAAAATATTTTAATAAACTATTTAAATTTTTTAGAAATAATGAAATAAGTCATGATGTATATTATTTTATCTAAAATTCCCTAAAATATCATTTTATTAGATAATTTTGACCTTATATGTAAAAATTACAACCCATTAATTTTGAAAATTTGATTCCATTACTAAAATTATTGTTGGTTTTCAAATGTTATTAAAATTATATTGTTTAAAATGACACCAAAAAATCTCAAAATTATATTTTTTTTAATTGGAATTAAGAACATATACTCCTTTATCCTCAACCCTCCTACAATTTAGTGTAATTTTTCTTGATAATGATTATATATAAATTATGATTTTGATAAATTTAAAATGATCCACTCACCTCAGTTAAAAAAGAAAACCACCTCCATCACTTTTATACACCACATTGAAAATTATTGATCTAATAATCTCAAAAAAATTCAATTTTAATTATCCATAGACTCATTTTAGAGGTTATGAACTTTCCAAAAGACATACTATATATCTCTTTAGATGAGTTCTATTGGAGGCATTTTAGAGAATAAGTAATCACCTTAACCGATCAATTTATCTTCTATTATTTCATACATACTCTTAGTCTATGATATTCATAATAAAATATTAAATTAATAGAAATTCATATTATTAGATATTATTAGGATTTTTGAAACACAATTATAAATCCTCTCTCCCATAAAACAGGAAGTGAAATTATTTCACAAGCATACGTATGGCCTACTGTCTCCACTTAGTAATACAAATATTTTTTAATAACAATATTTTGAGGATGGGTATTATGATGATTCAAATATTTATATCATATTTCTATGATAAATGTTTATTCTATAGTTTTAATTTCATATCTAACTTCTTACCATATAATACTTTGTGAAAAGAAAACATCATTGATTAAAATCTGTGCACTACCAGCTTAACGATGAATGTGATATGTTTTTCATTTATAATTTTCAATAATGATAATGATAACAATTTTTAGGAATATAAACGAAGTATATGACATCATAAATAATTTATAATGTTTATTTATTATTTAACATTCTTTCATTCAATTGATTAATAATGGAAAATAGTGTTCATCTATATGTACGACCTACCATCTCTCGGAATGGTGTAATTCATTTTTATGTATCTAATTTTTTTGATAAATATGAATAAAATGAATAAAATGAATATATATGATATGAAAATCATGATTAATATTATATATATTAGTGATCGAAGATAAATATTCATGTAACATTGTTTCTTAACTATAATACTCATGATAAAAAAGAGGGAAGCATGTATAAATGATTATTTTAATATGGAATTATAGATGCAATGGGGTATTGAATTATTATAAATGGATAATTTATGATATTATAAGTATGAAAACAATTCTATTATAGAAGTATAGAAATAATTAATTTATTATATAGGTGGATAATATTCCGCAAAAAGAAGTTGAACTCGATAAAAGTGATTCTCATTACACCTTTATTTCTTTGGGTGCGAATATAGTACTTTATTCTTTTATGTTGATTGCATAATTAAATGTGGAAAATTAATGTAATTAATATAATTAATATAATTAATATAATTTTAATTATTTTTTGAATTGATTTTACTCTATCACTGGGCTTCTGATTCGTTGGTTTCCAAATTGGAAAGGGGTTATATGTCAAAAATATCACTATTTATCAAAATTGTTTATGATTATGATTTTCATGATGAAATACTATTTTAGCCTTCTCATGAAAATCATGAATTATATTACTTGATGATTATTTATGCAAAATACATGTTTTATATTCATTATCTCTAATTCATGTATTAAATATACTACAAATGTGTTTTTATAAAACAACCTCATTTCTATCTTCAATCAAAAATATCTTTATTCAATATATATTTCCTAAAAATTATTTAAATCATGTTTTTACTGTTGAATTATTATTTTTATTTCATTTTTTCAAAGATTTTACTTATTAAAAAATCATTTTAAATGAATCTTCTGGTCATTTTCTAATTTAGGTAATTCATGAATTTATTGATAAAAATATAGAAAAGGGGATTTTTAACATTTAAAAAATGAATTAAATCTTCTATTTTCATGGATGATAAATGATTCGAAAATTCATCGATTTTTTCCAATGTTTTTTAAATTATAAGTATTGTCTTATATTTTTAATGTATTTGTATTTTGAATAAGTTATTTCAAAATAAAAATGTATGTTTATTAAAGAATGATTTTGGTGTCCATTGATCCATTAATGAATAAAAACATAATTTTTTTATTTTATTTAATGGGAATATTAACCAAGGATACCAATTTTATTATTTATCTATATGGATTATATTTATTATGAAATTAAGTGTACAAAAATCATTCTATTTCTATGGGTTATGCAAGGCTGGATTTTTTTTTCTGAAACCCATTTATTTTCATTTGTTATGATGTATTAAATTATTTAATTTCCTGTGGAAAATATATTTTTTCTTTCATTATATGAAGGGTGGGACCAATATCACCCAATAATTAGTTGAGTAATGATTGATATATAATGTGATGAAAATGACCTGCATAGTGAGTGAACTGAAATCACTAAAAGGATTTTCTACAATTTGATAGTCTTTGGAGAGAACCATGAATACTATAATGGTTTAGGGATTGAACCCATTCCATAGTGAATTTATTGGAAATTATCATTTACTACTAAGGATGTGATTTTTTATTCTTATATTTATTCTATAATTACATGATTGTTTCCACTATTATGATCAAATGGAAAATTTTCATTTATTCCATTATAATTCATGTCTTTTGAACTCCAAGGAATTATACAATGAATCAAGATTATTATATAAGATAGTAGTGTATGTGTATCAATTGATAAATTTATTTTATCATACATTTTCTCATGTTAATCTCATATTATAATTCATATATTACTTTTTTCCCATAATGATAATTTGAAAGCACACTTTCATATGATTCAATTCCTAGTAAATAATGTTTGGATTTATGAATTATATATATAAAAATGGTCATAGTTATATAAAAATAAGTGGAAGATGATTTTTATATTTTATGATCAAGTTGTTTTTGTTTAACTTTTACTTAATATAGTGTAATACAATGACCCTTCTATTGATCAGAATATTATGAAAATAATCCTCATCCATTAAGATGTAAAATATATGTATGAAAATAAGTGGTCATTATATATATTATTAGTGAAATATTTTGTTATAAATTTTATTATAATATGAGAAAAAATTTTCTAGAAACCTAGGAATATGTCTATATTTTATAAAATTATAGTGTTTTTGTAAAGATCATTAATGTCAAGGTTTATGTCATATGATTCATAGAAGAATATATCACAATTTAGACCTGGTATAGATTATTTTTAAAAGTTATTTGGTATCCCACCATCTTTATTATTTCATACATTATTATTTTTCAATATAGTTGAGTTGTAGAAAGTGATAGAATATTTTGAATATTGAATGAAATGGAAAACAAATCAATTTTTCTCTTGATAAAATTTGTAGTATGGGATAATGAATGAAAAATATTTGTTATTTTCTCATCATACTATTTCATGATATGATTCATGTTGAGTGTTCAAATTACCATTGGAAGGAACAACGTTCTGTTGTGTCCTTAATGATATAATGGACTCCTTTTTTTATGTTTAACAATTCCACTAGTCATTGAAAAATGTATCATCTCTGTTGGAATGATATATACAGTCATCAATGTTTGAAAAATGAACAATTTATTCCGGATGTTTATTATTATAGAGTAAATAAAGATCAATGGTGGAAAATTTCCAAGAACATAATAAAATAAGAGAAAATTAAATCTATTTAGTTGAACAAATTAATATTTTATTTTATAATAACTTCTTTCCTCATATTATTGACATAATAATGGAGAAATAATTCCATGAGTTAATGTATATTGGTAATTTTGATAAATGGTTCAGAAGACATATAATCTATTCTTCTAGTACTATCATCTATATAGAAAATAAGGATTAATGATTCATCAATGGGTTAAAATGATGTCTCCGATTGGTTTAATACATAAAAGAAATTAATAGCTTTGAATATAATTTTTTGTGGCCTCAAGGTGGAGATGAATATTAGAGATACCCATTAATCTCATGATTTTAATAAAAATGGAAAATGGATTTAGAATGAAATTATAAGAACAATATATAATAGAATATGAACTTACCATTATTCTTGATGAATGGAATGGAACTTTTTTTAAAATTTTCATCATGGAATTGGTTAATGATTCATGTATGGAATAAAATTTTTCGATCAATAAATTGACCAGAAGATTTGATGAGGTAATCTAATGATTGTAATAGTGAAAAATACCCAATAAATTCACCACCATCACTCAATTTTTTTAAAATAATGGATCATTAAAATACTTTTCACCATTTCACAAATCTACATGTACATTATGATGATTGAAGTCTAAAATGTAACATAATGAGATGTTGGGAAATATTATTTTTGAATTAAATTTAATGATTTTTTTTATTAAACAAAAATCCAATTTTATATTTCATTAAACACATTACTGAGTATATAATGTGTTATAGGATATAGTTAGTTTAGCAAGCATTACAAAAAACAATGATAGTGTGAATGACACATGACAACGGGCATTAGTGAAAAACAAAAAACATTATTTTAACTATTACCATTATAACCTACCTATTAAATAGGAATATATATATATATATATATGATAAATAACATCATGATATGTATATATATATATATAAATTTCCGACATCATATAAATTTATTTTCCCAACACATAGAAAAAAAGAAATCAATATGTAGTGTTGTAATTATATTATCTAATTATACAGCTTCCTAATAAATGTATTTCCATTAAATTTTATAAGAAAATATTATAATTAATATATAGATATTTTTTTAAAATTTATTTAATGAATATAATTTCAATTTCAAAATCTATATATTGAAGATAACTTATGTTGGAATTTTTTGATTTTTTCAAAAATTCTCAGGGTTCAATGAATATTGAAAAATATTTTGTTTTGTAAAACTATAACTTCACATAAATATATTCAATAATATAAATTCTCCATAATTTTTAAAAGTAAAATAATTATTCATTTTTTTAATTAAATTCAATTTATTATTTTTAAATAAAAATTATATTAAAATTTTGTGTAAGTTTATTTATGGGTTAAAAAGTGTTTCGCTGAAAAAATTCTTAATGTGCATAATGATTCACAACATTTAGTAAAATAATAATGATAATTTATTAAAAAAATTAAATTAAATTTATTAATTGTATTTAAAATAATCTAATATACTGTCATAAATTTAATTTTATAACACAAATAGTCATTGGGAAACCATCTTTTCAATAAAAAATACACTTCTTGAAAACAAATATGTTCGCCGTGTCTGTGGGATTTTTATTAAATTTAATTTAAATTAATTTTTGAAAATTTAATTCATTATTTAAATTTTATTTTTTAAATAATAATAAAATAATTACTGTTGTACATGTTATTATAATTTTATAGAATGATTATTATTTTGACGAATAGTTAAAATACCGAATTATTACTTAAATATGATATTTTTAATTTATTAAGAAATATAATATATATTTTTTAAATTGGATTTAAATTAAATTGTGCTTAATTATACACTGCTTAATCCATTTTCTGTTATTTTAAATAATTTATTATTTAACTTGGATATAAAAACATTTAATCTTCTAAACATTTTCCCATTAAACAACAAATTTCTAAACTTTTTCACTTTTGTTAATTGAATTTGGAAAAAACAATTCTATATTTTATTTAAAAATATTATATATTAAAAATATTTGAAATTAATTATTTTAAATAATTAATATTAAAAATTTATATAAATATTTTCAACCATTAAGTTAAAACTGGTCTTTCAAAGGGGTGAAACAAAAAAGATGAGGTTGAAAAATTACTCAAGATGAGTCCAACCCCTATTGTTTGTAAAAATTTAGAAATTATCACATATATTCTAATGAAACATTAATTTAAATATTTATTATATAAAAATATAATGGGTGGGTGTCGTTATTTTCCTAAATAACAAGTGTTTCAGTCACCATGCTAATAAAAACCCAAAATTTTTCCACACTCACTCAAACCGTCAAACCATTTTTATTTAGACACATCCTACAAAAATCACATCCCAACATCCCTAATACCATCCAACAATGTTTTTGGTCATAAAGAATACATATTAAGGATTTTGGGGAATACCTAAGGTGGATATCCGTAGAAGAGGTAATGTTCATCAACAAGATGTTTTTGGTTTATTTTTTTCTCCAACTATATAAGATCCTATCATAACATGAAGATATAATATCACCATAATTTATAATATAATAATTTCTTTTATGTTTAAAAAATTTCCTAATTTTTTTTTCAATTCCTTCAATGATGTTATGAAATCAATTTATATTTGTACGTTGAACTATCGCCTCAAAAACCGATGCCATTATTCTTTTCACAACCAACATTAATGGTTACAAAAAATGAAGGATTAATTATTAATATAAGATATTTATGATATCATAATGATTTTTTTATCATTATATCACATACACCTAAATGATTTTATTTTTCTTGGATAATATGATAACATCACACATGTGTACAAAAAACTTCTACTTTACTAAGTGATGTGATTTGATAATGCCTTATATGGAAAGAAATATGGAATATATTAATGAACTTTTATGAAATATTTGTAATAATAATAATAATTATTATAAATATCAATTCATATTATTCCATAAAATCATATAAGTAAATTGAAAAATGTTTGTGTTTATGTACGACCTACATATCCATGAACGATGTATTTTATTTTTTATCAGTAAGTTATATAGATTTCTATAAATATATATAAACTTTATATTAATGATATTTATTAATTGGTTAAAAATATATATATTATTGAATAAATATTTTTCTATTGGGACCAAAATATTCAATATATACATAATAAAACAAAGTATTTGTTGCTTGAAACAGTACATTAACCTAGAATTATTAATAAATATGCAGTCACTATCCCTAAAAACATATATATTATGATTTATAAGAATATGTTTTTATAATATATTTATATAAAATATATATTAATTATTACAATTTTTTATTATTTATAATAGATGTAAGGCATCAGGTAATTTATTTTTAGGCCTTCTATAATTTTTGGGAGAATTATTAAAATTCCCTACTTTGTTATTTTTTGAATTGTATATAGTACCCCTATACATATTATATAACGAGTAAAAGTATTTTAATGATATTTAATTTTTCATATTACGTAATCCATTATGTAGGGTTATGATTCAAATTATTACTAATGTAGTATGGGATTTTCGTCTCACTTATTACTTTTGTGACACAGGTACCATATTCAAAATATATTACATATATGTGGTTTATATAATACACATAAATGTATTTTATGATTATTTTTTGGATAATATTTTTTTATAAATTTATATTTTGGTATCTCTATTTCATGAGATTTATATGTAAACTTTTACAAATGTGTTACGATATTTTTATCAATATTTTCCTTCTTAGATATTTTTGTTATGTTTTGAATTTATATTCATCCACAAATAATATATACAACCAATTTTACTTTTATATCATAATTTTTTTTAACTTTTGGTATTTTTTGTTTAAATTTATTGTATTCCTTCTTGATTATTTCATATCATGGTAACTAATGTGGTAATTTTTTTTCATAATCTCATTAATTGTCAGGATTATTTATGAATATTATTCCCATAATAATATATTATGATCTATATCACTATAATCGAATGAAATATATTTCCCTATAGTTTTTTCATGATAATACACATTTCCCTTTTTTATCCTCTATTTATGTACTCAATAATAAAAAATAACATTTTTATGAAAATAAAAATCAATTTTTGGTCTAAATATAATTTTCATCCAAAACCATGCTTTATAAAGAAATTTCAAAAGTTTTATTCTTCAAAAATTATATTCAAAGTGGAAAATATATTTTCTATGAGAATTTACTGAATTATTGTTTTTATTCTTTCCTTATAAGTTTTCATTTTTAATTAATACAATATTTACAAAATTTTTATTTTTTCAAATATAATTTCTATTATATCTTAATTTTTCTCAAAATAAGGTTCAAATTGAACTTACACAATAATTTTACACCTATGATGACAGCCTTTAATTTTACTTATGTTTTTGGATTTATTTTCAAAAAATACCATTCTAATTTTTTTAAAGAATGGTTTGATATAATAATAAAGTGATGTTTATGAAACATATTTCATTTTCTTTATGATATTCCATGATTAAATTTTTAAAAACCCCACATAGTTCTCCAAGGTTTATTTTATTATAAAATGTAGAAATTATTTTCAATCCTTTCTCTTTTCTATAGGTTATGATAAGATGAAATGATTATAAAAGCCATTTCATTTCATGGGTTTTTATATGTTTAATGTTTTATGATTGTATGTAACAAATGTGCATATTGTTTTTTTTTGTGATGAGTGGGACCTATATATATCACTAATTCAATGGAAAAATATAGATAACTCACTAGTAAATATGTTTTTCATGAACATTCTTACATGCTTAATATAGTAAGAATTAACCTAATGAAATTTAAATAGTATTATGTGTCATCATGAATACTTGTTCACAGTGTTATGCATAAACCTTATTGCTTGTTCAAAATATTATAAACAAACCTGATTTCATGTTCAAAATTTTATTTGTGGAAATATATTTATAATCCATGATGACATGTGTGGACATATTTTTCTTTTCTATATGATTAAATTATGGCCTGATTTTATGTCATTAACATAATCATTTTACATGTATGCATTTAAAAAAGTTCATAAGGTCATATAATGGATTGAATACAAAAACACTATGTTGTATTCCAATGTCTTGATCACATAGATCATGTTTATTGGCTAGCATTGATTCGTGAATTATGAACAATAATTATTTATTCCATAAATAAATATTATGGTATTTGATATGATGGATATGTCTTTCAACAATTATGATACAATTTTACAACTGAAATGTGCATTTTATAGTTAGATACTTCTTTTTTCTATCCATACACTACTTTTATCCCCATTCTATCATATTTTTTATGTCACGACCCGTCCTCGGGACCCATGTCGTGACTACCCCAAACCCGCCTCCCATAGGACAGGGGCTGGAGACTAGTACAAAGGCATAAAAACAAACAAAAAGGGGAAGGCATTTCCTTTATAATGTAAAAAACACCATAGAGTAAGCAAGCAGAAGTAAACAGTAAGTAAAACTGGGTAAAATAGTATTTTTGGAAAGTAAATGGGCCATAATACAAACCCAATCTGGAAATAAAGTACAACTAGAAAGAAAGTACAACAAATGAAAGTAAAGAAGCAACATCAAGCCATTCACTGGAAGTCCCACATTAAGGGTGGGTACAGATACCCTCCTCAGCTCCTCTGGTCTATCTGTCCGCTCTGTGTACATCCCACCCAGTGGTCCGCCACCAGGTACCGACTTTCTCCCCAAGCCTCAACCACGATCAGCACTGTCTGTCGTCTGCATTCAACACAACGTAGTGCGGGCATAGCCCATGAAGGGGTGAGTATATGCTACCTAGTAGGGACCCCAAGACCCCCGAAGGTCTCCCAGAATCCATAAAGGATAATCCACAAAGTAAATATACAATCCCGAAATAACATCCAACACTACTTAGGTATTTACCAATACATATACTTAAGTCATCAATTCCAGTTCAGCTCCAACATCAGAGCCTATGTTCGTTCACGTCCACACAAGGTAGCACAAATCCAATCCACACAGGATAACACAACCACATCCACATAGGAAAGAAAGTCAATCATATCGATGATTGTTGACGCTCCTTTCTGTCACAGAGTCTAACGACTGAAAAAAAGGAAATACCTTAGTCCAAAGTGATTCATCCTTTGAAGAAACATCAAAAAATCGACAAAGGGATGAACAAGGAGAAAATTTCCCATAGGTCGCGGAAGTTCCCTCATGGTCGCGCAAGTACACTTGCGCGCCGACAAGTGGTCATGCAAGTACTTGCGCACTGCCTAGTGGTCGTGCAGGTATACTTGCGCGCCGCCTCATGGTCGCCCATGTGACTTGCACGACCTAAATGATAACTGCCCGGTAACCGCCCGGGGTCTTGTCCTGCCTATAAATAGACCCTGTGGGCCCCCCATTCGAGGAGGATCTTTTTCCAGAAACTTGGATTGAAGATCCCGACGCCCAAGTCTCTTCTCAAACCTTTCGGAACACTTCTAAGGTAATTTCTTACCTAGAACAGAAGATCTAAAGAGAGGGAGGAAGGCCTAAGTGTTGAAACTCATCAACACTTGCGCGCCTGAGTTGCCGGCCCTTAAGGAAAGTGGTCCCACTTGCGTGCTGCCTTATTCCTTCGATAGAAATTGCGCGTCCCTTTTTTGGAAGAACCTCAAGAGAATTTTAAGGATTTAAAAAAGAGTTGCTCAAGTATTTCAATTCTGGTTGACCATCGCGCAAGTACATCACATGTTGCGCACGTATACCTGCGCGACCAATACTTGCGCGATGCCGCAGTACCTGCGCGCCTTCCAAGACTTGCGCACCCCTTCATTATTGGGTGCCTTTCTTGCCCATTTCACCCCTCTTAAGACATTACACCTTTCCTTTTCAAGATTTAGTCTTCAAGACACTCTTCAAAGATATTTATGGCATGATTTCTTGATTTGACTTCCTTATCTGAAAGTAATTAGGTGGAATATCTTTCAAAACCTAGTGATTTAAATATCTTTTTGTCACTAAATATGGAGAGTTCATTCATTCAACCTCATCCTTTAAAATGAGAGAAATCCTTAACCTGGGCTTCCTTTTCAGGAATAAGTTCCAGTCATAAATCTTGGGCATCCTTCTTAGGAGTAAGCCACAATCTCAAATATGAGCATCCTCCTCAGAAGAAAGCCCCAATCTCAAATATGGACATCCTCCTCAGGATTAAGCCCCAAACCTTAATCCTTAACCTGGGCTTCCTTTTCAAGAATAAGTCCCAGTCATAAATCCTGGGCATCCTTCTTAGGAGTAATCCCCAAGTCCCTTAGTTTGGGCATCCTTCTTAGGAGTAATCCCCAATCTCAAATATGTTCATCATCCTCAGGAGTAATCCCCAAACCTTAATCCTTAACATGTGCTTCCTTTTCAGGAATAAGTCCCAGTCATAAATCTGGGGCATCCTTCTTAGGAGTAAGCCCCAAGTCCCTTAATTTGGGCATACTTCTTAGGAGTAATCTCGAAGTCCCTTAATTTGGCCATCCTTCTTAGGAGTAAGCCCCAATCTCAAATATGGGCATCCTCCTCAGGAGTAAGACCCAAACCTTAATCCTTAACCTGGGCTTCCTTTTCAGGAATAAGTCCCAGTCATAAATCTTGGGCATCCTTCTTAAGTGTAAGCCCCATGTCCCTTAATATGGGCATCCTTCTTAGGAGTAAGCCCCAAGTCCCTTAATTTGGGCATCCTTCTTAGGAGTAAGCCCCAATCTCAAATATGGCATCCTCATCGGGAGTAATCCCCAAAACTTAATCCTTAACCTGGGCTTCCTTTTCAGGAATAAGTCCCAGTCATAAATCTTAGGCTTCCTTTTCAGGAGTAATCCCCAAGTCCCTTAAATTCTCCTTAACCAGTCCAAATTTACGTTTGATCTGGGATTCCTTCTCAGGAGTAAAACTCAGTTATCAATCCTCTCCTAATTTGGGTTTTCTTTTCAGGAATAAAGTCCCAAGTTAGAGTGTTCAAATCTCCATAAAGCACATATACCTTTATGGACCTTGTTCCTGGATTTTCTCCTTAAAGTAAATCCTAAACTTCATTCATCTGGGCAGTCATACATACATAAGCCCCAAACCATTTCTTATGATTGCATCTTTCATGGCACAAGTGTCTAATTTTTACCAATACCTCTTGTTTCTCACACCGAGCATGACTCACGTGAGCTTAGAGTGTAAAATTAATTGTGACATCCTGCTTTGAGCCATCAATCATAAACATCATACCCTTACTCGAACTACGTGGGTTCTGATTCCTTTTCCAAAACAAAGGATACGTAGGTAGCCCATCTATGGGTTCGATCCCAACTCAGAAATAATTTATTGTCCTTCTAAATGACAATAAACTTCAAGTGCCCTACTGAGTGGCTTTAATACCAGCCTGGTCATCATAATGACCAAGAGAATTTTATATAAATGTTTTGAAGGTTACCATTGATCAAGAATCTCTAAATAGATATAGATGACTCTCTATTGATGAAGAACCTCGAATACATATAAAAGATTCTCTAAATTTCTTATAATATTTAATCATTGATTTTCAAAACTAGTGGAAAAGCTCATTTTATACTTGTTAATGTAATAAGGATTCATGAACATAACTTAAATATATAAAGAGAGTCCCGGAATAGACAATAATACCCCTCAAAAAGGTGTGATGAGTCCGACCTCCCATCCTCTCGACCAATGCAAATTCCTAAGCCTCATAAGTCCACAAGCTAATGAGCACCCACCTTTGGAATGTAGGTCCAAATGGATATGGAATCATTGGATGTTTCCGGTTCTACGAACAAACCCGCTAGAAACCGATCGGAACGTTTGAATCTCCCATCCAGGAGGTCATCCCCGAACTCCGAGGGAAACAAAAAATGGTGAACCCGACGTGAATCCTTAACCAAGTTAAAATGATGTTTTACCTATTTCATAAGACCCTATTTAAAACTCAATAAGAGGGCTAACAAAAAAAATCATTGACATGTGTTCTCATCCAAAGGATGAAGTAGCTGAATTTATGTTGATTACGTATGTTATATCAAACAGGCACTCTTTTCCAAGATCTTCTGTATTTCCATAATGGCTGCTCTCAAATTCGCATCTGTGAATACTGCTACTGCAAATATCACTGCTGCTATTCCTACTGGATCGTCATCTGCTCTGAGGATGACATCACCTACTCAGCGTCTTCAACGCTGGGTATCAAATGCGCTAGTTAAAGAGTACCGTCAACACGGTACCATCCCAACTCTGGAGTCTACCCGACATGCCCTCCAAGTGAACAACTCACACAGGTCGTCCGGACAACGACGACCAGTGATCAAGAGGCAGGCGGTGCTGACTACCGTCTCCCACCGTTTCGGGTCGTTATCCCCAGAACGCAATTTCCATTCGCTCCCTTCCTTGGAGGAAGTGAATGAGCAGGTCCCTCATGGCCTTAATTCAAAAAGACAGGAGTCCTTCCCGAGGGATCCCATCAACAATCGCCGCCAGACTCGTGTGGTAGTGCGCCCTCAACATGATGAGGGTACCGACTCCAGGCATTCAGCTCAGGTTCCTCGAACCCGAGCAGGCAAGACGAATCGCCAGAGACGGAATCCGGTTAACAATGGGCAGGTTTTCATCCCTGCCATCTCCGAAGAAGTCCACCAACCTAACTTGGTGGAAAACAACGAGCAGGCACACACACCTATCCGTTTTAATTGCGCTGTCCAGCAGACTCGTTTGGAAGCATCACACCAATCCCGCCAGGCAATTCCGGCGGAGTACTATAGGTAGGAACATACACCTGCTTATACATCATCAGTTAGTCAGCAGGCTCTCCTGACTACATATGATGGATCTCATCAACCGCATTTGGCGAAGTGTAATCAGCAGGCACATACACCTACTATTACTAATCAAGCCTACCAACAGTCTCTCTTGGTAGCGCACGGAGAAGTCAGTCGGAAAGCTCCGATGACAAACAGGAGGCAGAATCAACTCTCTGCCTCCACACATGAGTACTGTCAGGATTCACTGACAGGAAAAGGAGGACAGGAGAAGGCACATACACCTACTCCAAACCCGGAATGGACGTATATTCCCGTTCCGGCGGCTGAAGTCACCAAGCATATTTTGTCAATGGTGAAAGAGCAGAAGAAAATTCCTTCTCATATTCTGGATGCTTGCCAGGATATCATAACAGCTTCAGCATCATCTCAAGGAAAGACACATAAATCTATCCCCAGTAGTGGAGTTACACATCAACGATTCACTCCGGAACAGACACGCACATCTGTTCCAGTCCAAGAGGGTTATGGGGCATACTCCCCCATATCATACGGACAACCAAGTCAGGCACATACACCTGATTTGAGTGGAGATCGTCAGCCTAACCTGACCATCTTTCCTGATCAGGCACATACACCTGCTCAGAGCAATCACTTTCGTCATCGAGTGGTTTCTAAAGCGAGTAAGAAGGAATCTAAGAAAAATATTTGCCCAGCACAGTAAGGAGATCAAAGGCCAATCTGTAACCAAGCCTTGCTCGATGTTGGAGTTCTTGAAGCCCTCAGACATTTATCTGTCGGAATTCAAGATTCAACTCCCTCAGTTCCTAATAATGGGAACATTAATTCTGAAGGTCTTCAACAGACACTTCCCCATGAAGGATTTCTTCATGAAAATTCAGTCAATCTTGAAGTTTCTTCTTCATATGAGAGCCACAGGAACCCTCTGTGTTGTCAGAAGACCAAGGAGCAAGAGATCTCATCTTTTGTTGTAACCCATTATGGTGGTCCTCCCCATGATGATGAATTTCGATGCGAAAGTCCTCTCCGTAGTAGTGATTCACATTGCCTGGAAAATACTACAGTGGAAAATGTAGTGCTGAGAAAGCCCTCTTATCTTGAGGCACTTGCAAATGCGAAACCAGTCATGTCTGATGCTTTATCACTGGCCAATGAAATACTTTCTCAATCAGAAGATAGCCCAGGGTGTAGGTCATTCTCCGAACCACCCCTAAGTCATGCATCTTCTAGTTTGATCAATGACCTCTCTACCAATCTTGTTGAATCCAATGAAGCAACAAGGAAACACCAACTCTGGTCAAAACAGGTTGAAGAATCTTCATTTAATGATAAAGAGGAAATGCGGAACATGAGGAAAAAACTGGAAAAAAGTGAAGTACCAGTAATGTTTTGGCCTTTGGCGGACTCCCAATATGATATTCCAAAGATGTTGATGGAAGATGGAGTCCATGATATTCGTCTCAACATATGGAAAACTCTTTGTCAATTGAAGAAGAAGGTATTATCTTATGATGAATATGAAAATCATCTTACGATAATAGAAGGGCTACAACGTCAGATTGATTTGGATTCTCTATCAGTCTCTCGGTATCCGAAGGCTGAAAAACTACAGAGAACCCTTCAACGTTCATGCCTCGGCGCACTAAGAAAATTGCGTCAGTTAATTTCCATTGCTCCATCTGGTGTTCAAATTAGAGGATGGGGTGTTCACGGAGCACTACATTTCACGGTGCTTTCCAGTCAGCAAAGCCCGCCGAAAATGGTCTCATGCAATGTTATTGCCCATGGCCGGCCACAGTCAATGGGATTTGTTCATAATCAAAAGCTTGCTTAAGAACATGATTCATCTAGTTCCTCTCAAAATCTAGCATATAGAGAAAAAGTTGTTGAATTACTCTTACATCAAGAAGGCGAGAATATTGCACAAGACTCTCGTCTGGAGCAAACAAATCATCAAATGACAGAAGTCTCGGAAATCATCCAACGGTCTGTTGAACCAGGTGACAAAAGTGGATACAGGTTAATGCATCCAGCTAATTTCCGATCTAAGATTCGCATGATCAAGAGAGATTTTAAGAAAGTCTCAGACATAGCATGTCAAGATCCACCCCAGCTTGTTAGACTGGGGACTCCTTTAACCCAACCCTCAGAGTCATCAAATGGGATTCGAGGAGTTGAGCAGAATCAGCAGGAACATCCCCAGTTCACAAGACTGGGGACTCTTTCAAATCATAATTCCCATTCTAAGAGAATATCGAACTTTTCTCTATTGGGGAAGAATCCCCAAGAGGAAGGAAGAGACAAATTATCAGGAGATTCCCTCCAAATTATAGCTCGTCAAGAAGTTACTAAAGGATTGAATCAACAAAAGGCAATGTCTCGTCAAAGATTTGAAAGAAGACAATATCACAGAAATGTTGATAGAAGGTATGCGATGCATTATGCAGCAATCAATGTCATCAATGCCATTGTTGCTAATCCACCAGAGGAGACTCACTCAGGGGGCTCAGGTGAAGAGCGTCATGCTCAAGAAAATGTACGCACCGATACAAATGAAGAAGGAGTGTGTACACGAAGTCAAAGGATTACTCAGAACCTAGGTAATCCACTTCCTTCTCTCCAAAAAGTATCCAAAAAAGGGAGGGGAAAGAATCAGGATACAAATCCTTCCTCTGGAGAAGGTCAATCACTCTCGTTAGAGAAAAGGTTTTCACAACAAGAGGAATAAATGAAAGAATTTTGAAGTTTGAATGCAGAACTACTTCAGAGTAGTCTTCTTCTTTAGAATTCTGAAGTCCGACAGCTGAAGGAATTTGTTGCAGTTACTGAGATGGATCAAGAATATCCTCCTTTATCAGTACACCCTCAGAGGTCTAATCCCGTGGGTCAAGCGCAACAACGGTTGGCAGTGCTACCATCAGTTGTCGCACCAACCACCACATCTTTCCAAGCTCCATTCATTTCACCTACTCAAGACCAGATTCAACCGGATGTTTCTCAAAAGTTAATAACTACTTTTGAGTCATTAACAGGTCGGTTAGAAACTATGGAAGGGAAACGGGCGCAAGTTCAACCAGAAAAGAAAGTTTACCCTGAATGGGTAGATTCAATTTCTCCTCCATCCAGTTTTGGAAACATTGTTTTCCCTACTTTCAATGGATCAGGCGACCCTGAACAACATTTGACGCATTACGTGTCTTGTTGTGATCCTATGATGGGAACTCCAGATCAACAAGAAGTAGTGAAACTCAGATGCTTCATGAGAACATTGCAAGGACCAGCTTTTGTCTGGTATACAAGCTTGCAATCCCGGTCAATCATCGGGTGGGAGGATCTTTGCCAAAAATTCCTTCTTCAGTTCAGCTCAACTATGCCAAAAACGACAGTTTTCGATCTTACAAACTGCAAGCAAAAGGATTATGAAATAGTCTCTGATTTCATTTCTTGCTAGAAGGGATTAACGTATTCCCTTAGTTTATCACTCCCTCGGGAAGAGCTGTTTCCAATCTGTGTGGAAAATTTGCGTGACGAATTATGCACGCCATTGATCCCTATGAAATAAACAGGAGGGTTTCTAGACCTTAATTCAATCGCTCAGCAGATTGAAGATTCCCTTATACAGGCTAAGGTTAAATCTTGTTTAATTCCATCAGCTTCAGGAAAGAGAAAGGGTAAAGCAGAAACTGCTACAGTTATGCTTAAACAAGCACCTGTACCTATTTCGACTTCAAAACCATCATCTTCTCAAAGGGCTCCACCTCCTGAACGCCAACAACAAAGGCCGTTTCGTCCAAATGATCAAAGAGATCAACAACGAAAACAATTTGAGGATATGAATAGTAAAACATACTCCTTCTGAAGTGAGCAAGTTCATGGTTACTTTATTTCAGCTCTAGAAAATAATATGGTTCAATTACCAGTGCCCAAGAGGCCAAACAAGGAAGGAGATGAAGACCGTCCCAATTATTGTCCCTTTCATCAAATGTTAGAGAATCCCATCTAGGAGTGCTTTGTCTTCAAAGACCTCCTGAAAAAGATGGCCGACTTAGGACAAGTCAAGTTGAATGGTTCTTCGACTCAGGTAGCATGTGTTACTGCTACAGTTCTAGAGGAGGAAGGTGAATGGAAAGAAGTAAAAAGTAGAAATGCATAGAAGTATGATGATTGGATGGTCAGAAAGACAATCAATCGGACTCATGCCATTTTGCGAACACAATTAAAGAAACCAATTGTGTCTTCTGCCATGAATATTGCGGTAAAACCCTCTTCGTTAGAGGGAAAGTCCTCAAAGTAATGGTTTTATTCAAAGAAGAAAAAAGAATCAGAAGAAGATGAGTATGTGTCAAAGCCTAAATTGTCTTTGACTCTGGCAGACTTTATGCCATCTACTTTAAAACCATGGGCACCGCCCCATCAAACGGCACAACCTAAACAGGCTAGTTAGGCAGGGTCTTTATTAGACGAAGAGTTAATCTTCGGTTCTGTTAATATGATTCAATTAACAGATCTGTATTCCAGTCGTAATTTCAATTTTGATGAGCCTAAATTCCCTGTATCAAATAAGAGAATCCGAGGAATTTCCAGAGGTTCAGGATACAGGGGAAGACATGGATCTTTCCAAAGCCACTGCTCCAGTTCTACCCCTGCTAGCACTGTGTATGCAGCAGAAACTCGTGGTAGAGCCCTTCAGCGAGCTCAAAAAGAACAAGAAAGTTCTTCTGCCAATAGTCAACTCAGTCTTGGAACAGTTATTTTGGAAGACCGATTGAAAATTACATCTTCTTTATCTCAGCAAGTAAATGGATCTAATCGGTCTAATCTTCCAAAACCAAGGATTTTTCCAACTTCTATCCCAATACAAGATACATCAGCTTCCAAAGCATCTGCTTCCAAGGTACCTGCTAAACCGCATATTCCTATTGGGAAACACAGACCTCTAGATCAAAAGTATGATATATTGAAACACTTGGCCCAAGTACCAGCCAAGTTATCAATTTTGGACGCTTTGAATCTGTCAAAAGATCTTTGAGAAGCACTCATCGAAGCTTTGTCAAGTCCTCAGGAATTTGAAGCTGAAATTGCTGCAGCTGAAGTCTATCACAAAGAGAATAATCCTGCAGAATTCCATGCAGTGATATCTTTTACTGATAAAGATGATGATGATGTTGTGCATGGGAACATAAAAACTCTCTACATATCTGGAAAAGTCAATGGTGTAGATGTCCAAAGAGCTTTCATTGACAATAGTTCTGGAGTCAACCTCATGTCCATCCGTACACTTCGTCGATTGGGCCTCACGGAATCTGATTTATCTCCTTCTACCATGATGGTACAAGGATATGATAAAAATTAACAAGAACCACTGGGAGAAGTTACACTCAGAACTCAGTTTGGAGATCTTGTATCCAATTCGGATTTCATGATTGTTGATCAAGACTTAGATTTCAACATCTTGCTTGGAATACCCTGGCTACATCAGCATGTAGCTATCCCTTCATCATACCATCAATGTCTCAAATATTGTTTCAATGGTCAAGTTGGAACATTGTATGGTGATAAGGCCCCGTTCAAGACATGTGAGTCTCAATACATTGAGGCAGAATTTTATCACATGAAGGGAAGAGAAAAATCTACAATGAAGGAAATTACCAAAGTTAATGCTCCATATGGTTTGGAGAAAATTCCAATAAATCCATTTACACATGTGAGTACAGATTATGTGTTACCTATTAGTAAAATTGACAAAATAGGCCCAAATCAAAATACTCTTATGGAAAGTTCCATAATGTCAGTTATGGCAGTTGAGCCAGATAATATGAAAGAAATTGGTAACCTACCAAACAGTGATGAAAGCACAAGTGGTGACATCTTCATTTCATCTTCTGAAATCCAACAGGTCTATACTTCGCCAATCAGGCCAGAAGAAGTTATAGCAACATCAGAGGTGAATAATGATGTCAATTCTCAATCCATCATCTCCTCTTTATTTTCCAAAGATATCCCTTTATCATCAATAGGGTCGGAAATGGAAGATTCTTCTTCAAAATTTGGAAATCTTGAAATCTCTTATGATAATGAAAATTTCGTTTTGTCATCTACTATGCAAGTTGAAACGGAAGAAATAGCACATGATGGAGAGGAAGAGGAATATCTTAGAGATGCTCCTCCAACATTTGAAGAAGGTATCTCTACTACTGTGGATGAACTCAGAGAAATAAATCTGGGTACAGAGAAAGATCCATGCCCCACTTTAATTAGTGCGGCCATGACCCTTGAAGAGCAAGAGATGTATATTTCTTTTCTAAAGAAAAATAAAGATTTTTTCGCTTGGAAATATACAGAAATTCCTGGGCTTGATCCTGATATTGCTACTCATCATTGGGGTTTACCAAAAGAACATCGAGGATTTAAGCAAGCCGTGAGAAGAACACACCCAACCTATGCTTCCAAAATTGAAGCTGAAGTGGATAAGCTGATCAAATCTAACTTCGTCAGAGAAGTTCAGTATCCCAAGTGGTTGGCTAATATTATCCCAGTAAAGATGAAGAATAGACAAATTAGGGTTTGCATCGATATCAGAGATCTTAATCGGTATTGTCCTGAAGATGTTTTCCCAGTTCTGATTACAGAACTCTTAATTGATGTGACGGCTAGCTATGAAGTACTTTCCTTCATGGATGGATATTCCGGATATAATCAGATCCGAATGGCCCCAGAAGATGAGGAATCTACATCCTTCAGAGCCCCTCAAGGTGTGTTTTGTTACCGGGTGATGCCCTTTGGTTTAAAGAATGCAGGTGCAACATATCAACGCGCCATGCATCGTATCTTCAAACCATTTTTAGGGAAGTTTGTTGAATTATATGTAGACGATTTGGTGGTTAAATCCAAACAACGTTCTAATCACTTGGCTGATTTGGAAGTCATATTCCACAAGCTTCGACAACATAATTTGAAGATGAACTCCTTAAAATGTGCTTTTGGGGTAACCTTAGGAAAATTTATCTGCTTTGTTGTACGCCATTGTGGTATTGAAGTCAATCCTGAGAAGACCAATTCAATCCTTGGTATGTCACCTCCTCAGAATTTGAAATAATTAAGAGGACTTCATGGACACTTAGCCTATATTCGGCGTTTCATCGCCAATTTGGCAGGCAAAAGTTTACCCCTTACCAAATTATTGAAAAAAGTAGTCACTTACCAGGGGACTGAAGAATGTCAAGAAGCGTTTGATGTTCTCAAGAAATACCTCTTGAGTCCTCCAGTACTCATGCCACCTGTTGAAGGAATACAACTTATCCTCTATGTGACAGCTCTAGAGCGATCATTGGGTGCCTTTCTCGCTCAAAAGAATGATGATGGGAATGAAAATAGCCTCTACTATCTCAGTAGAACTATGCATGAAGTAGAAACCCAGTATTCAAGTATTGAGAAGTGCTACCTAGCATTAATATTTGCAGTTCAGAAACTGAGACACTACCTGCAACATCACGAGGTCCAATTGGTATCTCGCAATAATCCGCTCAAATTCATCCTTAGTCGTCCAATGCTCACAGGACGTCTAGCAAGGTGGGCAGTTATTTTGCAGCAATTCGACATTCAGTGTGTATCTCAAAAGGCAATAAAGGGCCAAGCTCTGGCTGATTTCCTAGCTGAACATCCTTCAGTGGAAGACACGTCTTCAGATATTGAACTCCCTGATGAGGAAGTTTTCTCTATTCAAGAGAGTCCTCAAACATGGGAAATGTATTTTGATGGTGCTTCCAGAAGTCCAACAGGGAAGAAAATGGAAAATCCTAAATTCAACAAAGTTGGTTTAGGAATTGTACTCATTTATTCAGATAAGGAATTGTTACCTTATTCCTTTTTATTGTGGGAAGGTGGTGCCAATAATGAATCCGAATACCAAGCTCTTATCACAGGCTTGGAGTTAGCACTTCAAGCAAAAGTGAATCACTTAAAGGTGAAAGGGGATTCAGACTTTGTAATCAAACAAGTCAATGAGGATTATGCCATCAGAAAAGAAGAGTTAATCCCTTTGTATGATTACGTCAGAAAGTTAATGGCGGAATTCCCTTCAGAACCGACATTTTCTTATGTCCCAAGATCACATAATGCTCAAGCTGATGCACTGGATAATATAGCCACAACTCTAGCAGATCCAAATCGGGACGAGACAACCATCAGTATTGCCCACCGTCGTGCAATTTTACCTTATGTTCAAGCCAGAACAGAGGAAATTAATGAAATTAGTCCCATTCCTGAACCATATGTTCATACTACAGGATGGATGTCACCTATCAGGGAATACCTTCAAAATAGAACACTTCCACTTGATAGACCCGAAAAAGAACAAATCCGGCGACGTGTGGTCAATTTTACTCTTTATGATGGCCCAAACCACCTAGAGAAAATTCTCTACAAACGTGGTTTTGATGGAGTTCTCTTCAGATTAATTGATGGTGAAGAGACAATGGCTGTCATGAAAGAAGTGCATGCAAGAGTCTATGGTGCCCACCAGTCTGGACATAGATTGTCTGATCAAATTCGAATGCTTGGATACTTTTGGCCTTCAATGATACAATATTGTGTTGATTTTACAAAGATGTGTCATTCATGTCAAGTACATGCCAACTTCATTCATCAACCTCTAGAGTTGCTTCATACAGCTAAATACTCATCGCCATTTTCCACATGGGGAATGGATGTGGTGGGACCTTACCCTTCAGCTACGACCAAGCAGTTTAAATACATTCTTACTGCTACTGATTTCTTTTCCAAATGGGCAGAGGTAGTACCTCTCAAGGAAGTCAGTTCTAAATGAATTGTTAGCTTCATCAAGTCTAAAATCATTACTAGATTTGGTGTCCCTCATACCATATTGGTGGACAACGGCACCAACTTCTGTTCTTCTGAGGTGAAGAAATTGTATCAAGAATACAACATTAAATCCAACCATTCATCTCGGTATCATGCGGCAGCCAATGGACAAATATAAGCCTTTAACAAGACTCTTTCAAATATACTGCAAAAGATGGTGGATAAAGATAAGTGGTCATGGCCTGATAAACTCTTTCATGCTTTATGGGCTTATCGGACTACCACCCGCAATGCAACATGGTCAACTCCATATTCGTTGGTATATGGAACAGAAGCAGTCTTGCCAATTGAAGTTCAATTACCCTCACTCATAGTAGCCATTTGGGATCAGTTATCTACATATGAGCAATCCCAAAAGTGATTGAATGAATTGGAATGGTTAGATGAGAAAAGATTGTGTACTTTGCACCACTTGGAAATCTATTAGAATCGAATAGCACAAACTTTTAACAAAAAATTTCGTCTTCGTTCATTCATTCAGGGAGAATTGGTATTAGTTCTCAGAACTCCAATGATACCAGGAAAGAAACCTCCCAAGCTTGAGCCAAAATGGGAAGGACCTTATTCAATACATAGGGTCTACTCTAATGGAGCTTATTCATTAATCTCTATGGATAGAGAACTCATTACTACTCCAACTAATTCCAGATTTTTGAAGAAATATTTTGTATAAAATACAATGTATTCATATATGTCCCCGCAACATGACACTAAACTGTGCGGCACCTTCTCTTCCTTGCTCTATGACGTTAAAATATACAGCAACAATCCTTGCATATGACCCTAAACTATTTGCAAGACCTTCAATGTCCCCGCAACATGACACTAAACTGTGCGACACCAGTTCGTCCTTGCTATATGATGTTAAACTATACAGCAACGGTCTAAGCATATGACCCTAAACTATTTGCACATACGTCCAACATGACGTTAAACTGTGTCACCTTCAATGTCCCCGCAACAAGACACTAAACTGTGCGGCACCAGTTCGTCCTTGCTATATGACGTTAAACTATACAGCAACGGTCAATGCATATGACCCTAAACTATTTGCAAGACCCCCAATGTCCCCGCAACATGACACTAAACTGTGCGGCACCAGTTTGTCCTTGCTATATGACGTTAAACTATACAACAACGGTCTAAGCATATGACCCAAAACTATTTGCACATACGTCCAACATGACGTTAAACTATGTCACCACCAATGTCCCAGCAACATGACACTAAACTGTGTGGCACCAGTTCATCCTTGCTATATGACGTTAAACTATACAACAATGGTCCTGTATGACCTTAAACTGCAACTTCATCCCACACGACGTTAAATTGTGAAAAAGTTCCCTCAACGGTCCATGCATATGACCCTAAACTATTTTGCAAGTCCCTTACGTCCAGCAAGACGTTAAACTGTGACGTCCTAACTACATGACGCTAAACTGTATAAAAGTCCCTTACGTCCGGAAAGACGTTAAACTACATAATCATCAAAGGTCTTGTATGACCTTAAACTACACCACCGTCCAGCATGACATTCAACTGAACCATCCACGGTCTATGCATATGACCTTAAACTATTCGCCCTTTCATCCAACATGACGTTAAAATGTGAAAAAAAAAATCCCCAATGCGTCCAACATGACGTAAATGGTGTGTTATTTTGTCCTTACTACATGACATTAAACTGTGCAGTCCCCCTTTTGTCCAACATGACGTTAAAATCTAATGTCCCCGCAACATGAAACTAAACTGTGCGGCACCAGTTCGTCCTTGCTATATGACGTTAAACTATACAGCAACGGTCTAAGAATATGACCCTAAACTATTTGCACATACGTCCCACATTACGTTAAACTGGGAAAAAGTTCCCTAAAAGGTCCAGTATGACCTTAAACTGCATCATCAATGGTCCATGCATATGACCCTAAAATATTTGCAAGTCCCTTACGTCCAGCAAGACGTTAAACTGTGAAGTTCTAACTACATGACGCTAAACTGTATAAAAGTCCCTTACGTCCAGAAAGACGTTAAACTGCATAATCATAAAAGGTCTTGTGTGACCTTAAACTACACCACCGTCAAGCATGACATTAAACTGCACCATCCACGGTCCATGCATGTGACCTTAAACTATTCGACCTTTCATCCAACATGACGTTAAACTGTGGGAAAAAAATCCCCAATGCATCCAACATGACGTAAATGGTGTGTTATTTTGTCCTTACGGCGTGACATTAAACTGCGCAGTCCCCCTTTCGTCCAACATGACATTAAACCCTATTTTCCCCATCATCCTAACTACATGACGCTAAACTGTACAGAAAATTCATAATATGTCCTACATGACATTAAACTGTATTTTGTCCCTGCTACATGACATTAAACTGTGCAGCACCAAAATTCCTAACTGCAAGAATTTAAACTGCATAGTCCCTTTATATGTCCAACATGACATTAAACTATGCATTGTTAAGGTTGTTGTTACCTCTTGTTTCTCACACCGAGTATGACTCACGTGATCTTAGAGAAAACCTCAACTGTAACACTCTCTTTGGGCCGCTAACCATGTATAAGTCCCAACAACATTTTATTTATTTTATTTAGATCGTTGTCCCCAAGAACAACTTGATCATTAATTTATTCTTTAATTGAACTACATGGACTTTGATCCTTTCCCTCTAGGCTGGGTATGTAGGCAACCTCCCAGGATTCAAGCCCAAAAACAATCTCTTCATATCGGTTCATCACCATCTCATACGATGTTGATTCGTGAGACCGCCCCTAGAATCAATATCTTTACATTGATTCACTTTCGACCTTGTTATATGACGTTAAACGATGCAAAAAAAATTTCTGGTACGACAATAAACTACAATACTCTTTGATTTCCTCATTTGAGAGAGAACTATTATTGACATTGATTTTTCAATCATGGTTTCATTTCAAAAGACTACGTGCATACATGGTAATACTTAAACTTTTTGTCTCAGGTTAAACCATCATTACACTAAAGTCCCCTTTCACCCGTACGAAACAAATTTGTACAAAGTGTATTTCTAGAACTACGTGGACTTGATTCCCATCCTTATGGGATACGTAGGAACATTCGAGTGTCCCTCGAATCCAGTCCCAAGACTTTTGGGCCTAACCCCAAATTTCACTTTCAGTCCCTTGGCTGAAAAGTCCTCATGAAAACACACACTGTGTATTCATTATTATGGTCCGAATTCAATGACCCTAAACTAAGATCTCTCATACATTCGTCCTACACGACGTTAAACTGCATTTCAAGAACTATGTATGGCTTGATTCTCATTCTTATGAGATACGTAGTGAAGTCCAAAATTTCAATTCAGGACCCAGCCACAACATGATTATGGTTATCATTGACCTATGTATCTCTATATACATTGGACAATACCCATATTTATGTGTTATAATCCTATACTTAAATATTTTCAGATCTTCATAACCCTTTTTCATGACTTCTAGTCACAAAAATGTCAAACTTCAGAGAATTCTTTTTCCTGACTATACAGCACGTGCCCATAGGTGGCCTTCCATAAACAGTCTACATAACAGACTCGTTAGCCGAAAGATTCTATTTATTTGACCATGCAGCCAATGCCCTTAGGTGGCCCTGCATAATTCAACCCCCTAACGGGTTTTTGTCAAATAATAGTAACTTCATTATTGGGAAGAATTCCTCTTTTGTCCTTATTTGTCTTAAATGACGGTATGTAGGGATCTACAAAAAATATCCATCCTTAAAATATTTGTCCCATGTCCTTTTTCATGATCTGAAAGTATTCAAGTCTATGGTTTATACTCTCCATATTCTCTTTCCCTATGTTTGGGTTAGACCTTCGTAGGAGTGATATTCATTCAATTCTCCAATATTCTTGTTCGGAAATATCTTCTCCATATTCAAGTACCTCTTTCCATACAGCAAACTCTATACTTTAGAAAATTTGAATCTCCATAAACTTTCATTGGCTTTTAGCACTAGGAAAGTAAACTTCAGAGAATTCTTTTTCCTGACTATGTAGCACGTGCCCATAGGTGGCCTTGCATAAACAGTCCACATAACAGATTTGTCAGCCGAAAGATGCTATTTATTTGACCATTCAGCTAATGCCCTTAGGTGGCCCTGCATAATTCAACCCCCTAACGGGGTTTTGTCAAATAATAGTAGCTTCATTCTTGGAAACTACTTCTTCTAATTCCTTTTAGCTCTTTTTCATATCATTCCTCAGATTCAAAAATTCTTAAGTCATAGCTTACATATTTTCCCTCATACATGAGTATGGTACTATGTTTTCAGATGAGTTGTCAAGGAATTGAGTCAATTCTAATCCATTTTGGTCAAAA
This sequence comes from Viscum album, assembly GCA_963277665.1. Classification (NCBI taxonomy): domain Eukaryota; kingdom Viridiplantae; phylum Streptophyta; class Magnoliopsida; order Santalales; family Viscaceae; genus Viscum; species Viscum album. The sequence goes on along the minus strand of OY728119.1, from coordinate 699,079,699 downwards.
CTATTTCGACCTTAAACATTATCCCATTTATGTTCGACATGCATGACTTTAACCTGCCAGAATTCTTGTTTTTCTTTTCACCTCAGAGTCAAATCCTCTTTTCTCTCCGGATCCAACTCTGAGGGGGGACTTTTGTTGACGCTCCTTTCTATCACAGAGTCTAACAACTGAGAAAAAGGAAATACCTTACTCCAAATTGATTCATCCTTTGAAGAAACATCAAAAAATCGACAAAGGGATGAACAAGGAGAACATTGCCCATAGTTCGCGCAAGTTCCCTCATGGTCGCACAAGTACACTTGCGCGCCGACTAGTGGTCGTGCAAGTACTTTTGCGCCGCCTCCTGGTCGTGCAGGTATACTTGCGCGCCGACTCCTGGTCGCCCATTTGACATGCGCGACCTAAATGAAAACCACCCGGTAACCGCCCGGGGTCTTCTCCTGCCTATAAATAGACCCTGTGGGCCCCCCATTCGAGGAGGATCTTTTTCCAGAAACTCGGATTGAAGCTCCCGACGCCCAAGTCTCTTCTCAAACCTTCTGGAACACTTCTATGGTAATTTCTTACCTAGAACGGAAGATCTAAAGAGAGGGAGGAAGGCCTAAGTGTTGAAAATCATCAACACTTGCGTGCCTGAGTGGCCGGCCCTTAAGGGAAGTGGTCCCACTTGCGCGCTGCCTTATTCCTTCGATAGAACTTGCACGTCCCTTTTTTGGAAGAACCTAAAGAGAATTATAATGGATTTAATAAAGAGTCGCTCAAGTATTTCAATGCTGGTTGACCATCGCGCAAGTATATCACATGTCACGCAGGTATACCTGCGCGACCAATACTTGCGCGCTGCCGCAGTACCTGCGCGCCTTCCAAGACTTGAACGCCCCTTCCTTTTTGGGTTCCTTTCTTTCCCATTTCACCCCTCTAAATCCATTACACCTTTCTTTTTCAAGATTCAGTCTTCAAGACACTCTTCAAATCCATTTTTGGCATGATTTCTTGATTTGACTTCCTTATCTAAAAGAAATTCGGTGGAATATCTCTCAAAACCTAGTGATTTAAATATCTTTTTGTCACTAAATATGGAGAGTTCATTCATTCAACCTCATCCTTTAAAATGAGAGAAATCCTTAACCTGGGCTTCTTTTTCAGGAATAAGTCCCAGTCATAAATCTTGGGCATCCTTCTTAGGAGTAAGCCCCAATCTCAAATATGAGCATCCTCCTCAAGAGTAAGCCCCAATCTCAAATATGGACATCCTCCTCAGGAGTAAGCCCCAAACCTTAATCCTTAACCTGGGCATCCTTCCCAGGAATAAGCCCCAGTCATAAATCTTGAGCATCCTTCTTATGAGTAAGCCCCAAGTCCCTTAATTTGGGCATCCTTCTTAGGAGTAATCCCCAATCTCAAATATGGGCATCCTCCTCAAGAGTAAGCCCCAAAACTTAATCCTTAACCTAGGCTTCCTTTTCATGAATATGTCCCAGTCATAAATCATGGGCATCCTTATTAGGAGTAAGCCCCAAGTCCCTTAATTTGGGCATCCTTCTTAGGAGTAAGCCCCAAGTCCCTTAATTTGGGCATCCTTCTTAGGAGTAAGCCCCAATCTCAAATATGGGCATCCTCCTCAGGAGTAAGCCCCAAACCTTAATCCTTAACTTGGGCTTCCTTTTCAGGAATAAGTCCCAGTCATAAATCTTGGGCATCCTTCTTAGGAGTAAGGCTCAAGTCCCTTAATAAGGGCATCCTTCTTAGGAGTAAGCCCCAAGTACCTTAATTTGGTCATCCTTCTTAGGAGTAAACCCTAATCTCAAATATGGGCATCCTCCTCAGGAGTAAGCCCCAAACCTTAATCCTTAACCTGAGCTTCCTTTTCCGGAATAAGTCCCAGTCATAAATCTAAGGCTTCCTTTTCAGGAGTAAGCCCCAAGTCCCTTAAATTCTCCTTATCCAGTCCTAATTTACGTTTGATCTGGGATTCCTTCTCAGGAGTAATACTCAGTTATCAATCCTTTCATAATTTGGGTTTTCTTTTCAGGAATAAAGTCCGATGTTAGGGTGTTCAAATCTCCATAAAGCACATATACCTTTATGGACCTTGTTCTTGGATTTTCTCCTTAAAGTAAATCCTAAACTTCATTCATCTGGGCAGTCATACATAAATAAGCCCCAATCCATTTTTTATGATTGCATATTTCATGGAACAATTGTCTAATTTTTACCAATACCTCTTGTTTCTCACACTGAGCATGACTCACGTGAGCTTAGAGTGTAAAAGTAATTGTGACATCCTGCTTTGAGCCATCAATCATAAACATCATACCCTTATTCGAACTACGTGGGTTCTGATTCCTTTTCCAAAACAAATGATACGTACGTATCCCATCTATGGGTTCGATCCCAACTATGAAATAATTCATTGTCCTTCTGAATGAAAATAAACATCAAGTGCCCCACTGAGTGGCTTTAAAACCAGCCTGGTCATCATAATGACCAAGAGACTTTTATATAAATGTTTTGAAGGTTACCATTGATCAAGAATCTCTAAATAGATATAGATGATTCTCTATTGATGAAGAACCTCGAATACATATTAAATATTCTCTAAATTTCTTATAATATTTAATCATTGATTGTCAAAACTAAACGAAAAGCTCATTTTATACTTGGTAATGTAATAAGGATTCACAAACATAACTTAAATATATAAAGAGAGTCCCGGAATAGACAATAATTCCCCTAAAAAAGGTGTGATGAGTCCGACCTCCCATCATCTCGAACAATGAAAATTCCTAAGCCTCAACAGTCCACAAGATAATGAGCACCCACCTTTGGAAAGTAGGTCCAAATGGATATGGAATCATTGGAAGTTTCCGGTTCTACGAACAATCCCGCTAGAAACCGATCGGAACGTTTGAATCTCCCATCCAGGCATTCATCCCCGAATTCTGAGGGAAACAATGATATTGATTGAAAGTCAATCCTCAACTCACAGAGGTATACTTTTTCGTAAGGTGATAGAGATGATCAGATGTAGCCATTGATTTATCTATGTTGGGACCCACGTAGGATACTAGACCAGGTAAGCTGTCAGACCCTCATAGAATACAGACCAGTTACTCTTCCAGACCCACGTAGGATACAAGAACAGAGCCAAAAACTGCCAGACCCACGTAGGATACAAGAACAGTAGTCATCGACGTTGAACCCACGAAGGATTTCAGTACGGTCTTCATTGCTGCCGAACCCACGGAGGATTTCAGTGCAGTCTTCATCTCTGCCGAACCCACTAAGGATTTCAGTGCAGTCCTCATCGCTACAGATCCCACGGAGGATTTCAGTGCAGTATTCATTGCAGCCGAACCCACAGAGGATTTCAATGCAGTCTTCATCACTACCGAAACCACGGAGGATTTCAGTGCAGTCATCATCGTCGTCGCAGTCGACGCCAGCTCTAGGGTTCCCGCACACAGCATGCTCGATTCCGGGAGGGTCTTCTCCACGAGCCAAGGGGGGTCGATACATCAACTGACACGTAATACGGATTTGATGTATCCCAAAGTTCGGTCTCGACAAAAGGAACTCAACGTGATAGACGACGCGTAAATCAGACGCCCGGTCTGAGAGTTATTGGCATTTTCCGTTCTAGGGGCCTGGTTGGTTTTTAAGTCAAAACCAAACTGACCATACTCCAACTACATCAAAACCTCGAGCAAAGTAAGCCAAAAGGTCTGTCTTACAAAGAAGAATCCAACGAAGTCGACGGCACATCAATCGAACGTCCAGAGCTCAAGTTATAAGCGTTTCCGCTCCGAGGACCCGGTTGGTTTCATGTTCGAACCAACCTGGCCATACCAAAAGTTCTCCGTAACCATGAGGGTAATATATTGAAATTCCCTCCTCTATCCAAGGATCGCATCTCAACTGACGGTGCGTCGATCGAAGGTCTGTAGCCCATGATATAGTCATTTAAACAGAATTATCTAAAAATAGGGGGTTTTGGGCCCGGACCGACCCAGCCCAAGACCCCCTGGGTTGGCCAGAACTAGGTCGACCTGACCCAGGTCCGGTTCTAGCCCATTGGGCATGACCCGACTTAGTGGGCGTGGCCCCGGCCAGCCGGCGCGGCCCGTCCCGTTGGGGCGACCCAGCCCCGCCGGTGTGGCCCGACCTGGCCTGGGCGGCCCGACCCGGTGCGGCCTATTGGCATGGCGCGGGCACGGCCCGCAGGGCCAGCTCAGTGCTGGCTGAACCGTCGCGGAATGGGGGGGGGGGCATGATGCCCCCCCTGATTGAGAAACGGCCCCCGCAAGGGGGCCCGCCCTTTTCCAGCCGAGTGTTTCGACCCCCGGGTTTCTCAGAACCGGTCGACCGGTTTGGCCAGCCGGTGTGTCAACATAGGACCCCCGTGGGTCCCGCACTCCTTATGCCAGAAGTCGGTGGTTCCAGCCATTTATCCCCACACTCGTGCGTCCATAGGCCGCAGCCTTGTCCGACCGGCACGATACGACGTGGTCGTGCCCCTACACCGCGACCCCGCTCCGGGAGCAACCACATCATGGTTCTTTGGGGCGGCGCGACGGCGCCGCTCCCCTTCGCTATGGCCTGACTCCAGCCGTGGCTTCATTCGGCCTCAACGGCACGGCGTGATGGCACCGCGCTTCTTCGCCGCATTCCTCCACATTTCTACGCAGTGTCGTTGCACCGCGCCGACTTCATTCGAGCCACAACAAACCCAACAACAAAGGGGGAGGAGGGTTGGCCATGTTCGTGCGGTCTAACCTCATCCTGTAATGTTAATAACAAGCGGCCCAAAATAAAAGACGAATAATGGCAATAAATATTTAATGAAAAAAATTCCAAACCCCTACCTCGATGAAGTCATCGAACGATGTTTGTCACGGGAAAAGGACGTCGCGGAAGACGACGTTGCGGAAAACGGCATCGCGGAAGATGGCATCACGGTTCGATGCTCCGTAAGCGTCGTCGGTGTTCACTTGAAGAAAGATGCAGTGGGTCGTCATTCCCTAAAGAAGGTGTCTCTCGCCGGCTGCGCTGATGAGAGGAGATGGCATGGAAATTCCCTTGCAGTGATGGAGTTCTTCATCGATGACTCGACGTTATTCGCATTCTTCGACGAGGAAGAAGATATTTTTCAAGAGCGCAAGAGTCCTCTCCTTCTTTTTTCACAACGAATCAACCACTAATAAAATAATTCATTCTCTTATTTTATTAACACTCACACAAGCCATTAACTTTAAATTCAAATGGAATCTCATTCAATTAATTCACTTAATTGAAGAGCATTTAAAATTCAAATTAATTTGAGGGTTGACTTTCCATTAAAAAGGGGGTTGTGGGTGTTTTACAAACTTAATGCACGAGAGGGAGGTTAAAGGAATTGAAGGGGTGAGGATCGTTTGGGCCCCACTTCACTAATATCCTACCTAGTGGAGTAAGGATATTAGTGGGTCCCACTCCAACCGCCATTCATAGGCTATACTACTTAGAATAAAAGTAAAAATTGATGCACAAATTTTTATTTCATTCCTTAGTTAACCAATATTTTTATTAACCACACCCAAGTAAAAAAACTCCATAAAAGGTTTTCCTAGGGAATTATCGGCGATGTGGATTCATCAGAGCCTTCAGATTTCGATTCCGAGCACCGGTTCAAAAGTTAGAAAAACCCGCTCATTTGTTCACTGAACGTACCCGAGCTAAACTTTGGAAATTGATTCATGGAACACCAGTTATTAGAATTAGGTGTCGTCTGAAACTGCGTACTTGTAAAATCCTAAAGGAAAGTAAGAAACAATTTCCCTTTAAATTTATGAGTCTTTACATTACTTTCATCTCAGGGCTTTACGTCCACGTAAAGATACATCAAAAACTAGGGGAATAAATGAGGGTACTGAGCACACATCTGAGCCCCCCGCTCCCAGGTGCTCTCCTGGAGGTTCCTGTGATGCCATATTATACGCATTAGAGGAATCGACCGCCCACGTAGGACCCGCTTCTATCGATCCTCGATCTCCACCGGGACCTCCGCAAAGGTCGCTCCATCGTCAAGGTCTAGCTCCCCATGGTCTATGATATGTTTCGGGTCGTACAACCAGTACAACTGAGGTGGTAGAGACAAGCGATAAGCCACCTCGCCTATCCTAATGAGAACCTAGAATGGTCTGATGAAGAGCAGATATAACTTCCCGCCCCGGCCTAATCTCTGTAATCCACGTTGTTGTGAGACCCGAAAGAAGACTTGGTCACCATCCTCGAACACTAGTGGTATCCACCTCCTGTTAGGATAAGACTTCTGCAGGCTCTGAGCTGTCCTCATCCACTTCTGGATGACCCGGCCCTTCTCTATCGTGGCCAGGACCATTGCTGGTCCCACAAGTGCTGACTCCCCAGGGTCTGTCCAGCATAGATGTGATCAGCAAGGTCAACCGTACAATGGATCGTATGGTTCCATCCTGATGGTGGAGTGGTTGTTGTTGTTGTACGCGAACTCCCCCAAGGGTAGGTGGTTCTCCGAGATGCGACCAAAGTCGATGACAAATGAACGGAGCATGTCCTCAAGAGTCAGAATGGTCCTCTCCGTCTGACCATCCGTCTGATGGTGAAAGGTGGTGCTCAGTCGTAGCTTTGAACCGAATGCCTCCTGCAACCCCTTCCAAAGATGGGATGTTAAGCGAGAATCTCGATCAGATAAGATAGATGATGGCACACCATGAAGCCGTACAATCATCGGAACGTAGAGACGTCCCATGCTCCCTACTGAGCCCTGATTTCTGATGGGTAAGAAGTGGGCCGACATGGTGAGTCGGTCGACAATCACCCAAATGGAGTCATGAACTATAGAAGTGCATGGAAGTACAGTAAAAAAATCCATATATATCACATCCCTCTTCCACCCTGGGACCTCCTAGGGCTGTACCAAACCTGATTGTACCTGGTGCTCCTCCTTCACCTGCTATGAGGTGAGGCATCATGAAACAATCTTAGCTACACCCTTCTTCATACCAGGCTACCAGTGATGTCGTCTGAGAGACTTTTACATCTTCTCCACTCCTGGATGTACTTATAATGGGTAAGTGTGAAACTCTCTTAGTGCATCCTCCTATAAAGTAGATGGTGCCGTGGTATGTCCTTTGAAAAGGACGACGTTCTCTCCTCCCACAGAAAATCCATCAGGTGCCTGTCCTGAGGATATATGTGCACCCCGCATCTCACAGTCAATATCCCCACGCTGAGTCTCTCTGACCCACTGAAGATGTGGAGGAGTGACTATGAGTGACTGAAGAAAGGCTGCTTTGTCTCTATCCACGAAGGATATCTGCAAAGCGACTAGCATCTCTGTCGCATCCCCATATAGTTGAATGCTCGTCCTCCTGCTAAGAGCATAGGCTACTACGTTCCACATTCCAGGAGTATAGACTATCTCAAAGTCATATTCCTGGTGGAACTGGATCCATCACCGCTGTCTCAGGTTCAGGTCCTTCTGCGAGAATATGTACTTGAGACTCTAGTGGTCGGAGTAGACTGTAAAGCGCTCTCCCATAAGATAGTGTCACCACATATTCAGAGCGAAGACCACTGCTTCTAACTCCATGTCATGGGTAGCATAGATCTGCTCATGCGTCCTCAACTGACATGATCCATAGGCAGTCACTGCCTGCTCCTGCATCAGGACACATCCGAGTCCGGTCCCTATTGCATCGTAGTAGACTACGTACCCAACTCCCTCCTCCGGTATCCCCAAGATAGGTGTGTTGGTCAACCTCTGTCTCATCTCCTTGAAGCTATGCTGACATCTATCTAACCACATGAAGGGTTTTCCCTTCTTTGTCATGGCTGAAAGTGGTTCCGAAAATCTAAAAAAGTCTAGCACGAACCTCCGAGAGTACCCAGCTAGACCCAAGAAACTCTGCACCTTTGTCATGCTCATGGGTGGCTCCTAAGCTAGCACTGACTCGATCTCCGAAGGATCCAATGCAACTCCCACCTCAAAGATGACGTGTCCTAAGAAGTGGACATCACATAACTTGAACTAACACTTTGAGAGCTTTCCATAAATCTGGGGCTATCGGAGTGTGTCCAGTACAACCCACAAGTGGTAGGCGTGCTCCTCCTCAGTGTTCGTGTATATCAATATGTCGTCGATGAAGACCACGAAAAATCGATCAAGGTATGGCTGAAATATCCTGTTCATGAGACTCATGAACACCGAGGGAGTATTGTTTATGCCGAATGGCATAAACAAGAACTCATAGTTTCCATACCAACATCTGATGGCCGTCTTCGGCACGTCCTCGTCTCGAACTCAGAGCTGATGATAGCCTGGCCTGGGGTCTATCTTCGAGAACCATTATTCTCCCTTGAGCATATCAAAGAGGTCTTCAATCCTCGGTAGTGGATACATTTTCCTCACGGTCACCTGGTTCAGGCGACGATAGTCGACACACAGTCGCAAGCTCCCATCCACCTTCATAGAAAACAAAATCGGGGAAGCCCAGGGTGAAACACTGGGTCAGATGAATCCCTCGCTCAACAAGTCCTCAAGCTGTACCCGTAGCTCTTGAAGCTCTGCGGGATCCATCCAATATGATGGAGTGGATATTGGGGCTGTCCTGGGGTACAAGTCAATATAAAAGTCTACCTCTCTACGGGGAGGTAGTCCTGGAACGTGGTCCGGAAAGACGTCTGCATACTGATCCATTACTATAGGAAAACTCGGACTACGCATGTCAACTGCTCCTAGGATGAGGCAAGGCAACTGATGAGTGATGGGTTGTCCTCTCCTTTGTGTGAGTCCATCATGCTCTACAAAGGCTCCCTTCTCGCCAGTGAAGGTGAACCTACTCCCATCGGTGCGAACACACCGCACCTTGTGCCTAATGCAGTCGATCTGAGCATGGACTCTAGATAACCAATCCATGCCCAAGATGACGTTGTAAGGCCTCAACGCTGCTACAAGAAGATCCCAGCCGAAGAACTCGCCTCCAGGAGTAAGATCACACTGTCGGCACCGGTGCGTAATCATCGAGTCTGCTCCCGTATGAGTCTCTAGTCGTAAGGATCGATCCAGTGGCTCTGTCGGAATCTCCGAGCTCCGAACAAGGGCAGAGACAATGAAATAATGACTTTCTCCTATGTCTATAAGAACTACCGGAAGGGTGGTGTAGACACAGATAGTACCTCAAATTATCTCTGGCGCGTTGTGGTTGTAGGCCTCCACTGCCTGAAGCTGGGACTATCTCTCCCCACTAGCTCCCTATGGTCGGGGTGGACCTCCTGGTGGTGGTGGTGGTGGTAAAGCCTCAAAGCGTCTCCAACCACCTGCTGCTCAGCCAGCTCCCATGCCTCATCCGCCTGCTCTCGACAGACCACCACAATCGACCCTCTGCCTCTGCCTAGGTAGCCCCTCAACCATCTACTGCTCCTCTACATGAAAGGTTGGCCAGTCACGAGCCACGTGGCCATGCCCACCGCATGCGTAGCACTTTCTGCACCTCAGAAGGCTGGCTCTGGGTCGGGTGCCCTGCACCTCTGAGCCAGTGTCCTGAGGTCGTCTGCCTGATTGACTGGTCCACCTGGACCCCTGTGACATCCGTCGACTGCCAGCTGTAGATGACTCAGCTATGTGCCACCCTGCGGTAGGTCTCGATGTTGGTGTAGGCTTAGTAAAAAAATCTCTCTATGAGAAGGGCTCGCTCCAGTACTCCTGCCTGTGTCAGAATGCTGAGGGAGATCATCGATGCCCTGATCTCATTCCCTAGTCCCTGCTCAAATTTCTGGGCCCGGATGAATGGGTCTCGTACCATGTCCATTGAATAACGTGAGAGATCGGTAAATATCTCCGAGTACTGGGCGTCCTTCATACTGCCCTGCCGCAGTTGTAGAATCTCCTGGATGCGCACTGCACGGAGGGTGGCTGGGATGAACTCTGAGTGGAAGAGGCTCTCAAAGTCCGTCCAGAGGAGTGATGCCTCGTTGTGCACCTGGAGCATCAAGCTCCACCATCTTCCTGCTACAGCGTACAGGAGGCTCACTACAAGGATCACCAGGAGGTCATCTAGTGTCCCCACTAACCTGAAAACTCGCATAACCGCCTCCAGCCAATCCGCGACTGCCTGAGGGTCTGTCTCCCCATGGAAACTGGGTGGTCTCGGATGCTGAAACTCGTGAAGTGAACGTAGGTGATGTGCACTCTCAGCAGCTGGGGCTGGTCGCATCGGTGGCTCGGTGGGTAGAGGTACCGCCGGTGCCTCCGCTGAAAAAAGGCCCTACACCGAGGCCTCTTCACTCGGTGGGCTGTCGGCTCGCACAAAACTTGTAACACTATATTGCTGTTATCATGGAGCCATCCTAAAAAGAAATAGATGTGCCATGGTTTAAACAGTATACCTGGTGAGCTGACACAAATTAATCACAATGAAAACTTTTGAAACAGACACGCAATCAATGTTTTCATGCATTGAGTTGGAAATCAGAGGTCAGGGTCCGGGTTTAAAGATATGTCAGCTGCCGCACCATCATTGGACTCCCTGGACTGATAAGCACACTCAATACCCTTAAAACTATTTCTTCACATAGATGAAAGATCAAATTCCTGAGTTCTGCGGTAGAACCGAACTCTTCTGATACCAATTTGTCACGACCCGTCTTTGGGACCTGTGTCGTGACTACCTCAAGCCCACCTCCCATTGGACATGGGCTGGTGACTAGAACCAAGGCATAAAACCTGAAAAAATTGTAAGGCATTTCCTTTATAAATTTAACAAACACCACAGAGTTAGAAAGAAGAAGTAAACACTAAGTAAAACTGGGTACAATAGTATGTTCAGAATGTAAATGGGCCAGAATACAAACCCAATCTCGAAGTAAAGTACAACTGGAATGAAAGTACAACAACTGAAAGTAAAGCAGCAACGTTGAGATGTCCACTGAAAGTCCCACCTGAAAGTTGGGTACCGATATCCTCCTCATCTCCTAGGGTCCAGCCGTCCGCTCTGTGTACGTCCCGCCTAGTGGTCCGCCTCCAGGTACCGACTTGCTCCACAAGCCTCAACCACTATCATTGTTGTCCATTGTCTGCATCCAAAACAATGTAGTGCGGGCATTGTCCATGCAGGGTGAGTATATGATACTCAGTAGGGACCCCGAGACCCCCAATAGTCTCCGATAATCCACAAAGGATAATCCACAAAGTAATGATACAATCACGAAGTAACATCCAAAACTACTTAGATATATTCCCTTACATATTACTAAGTCATCAATTCTAGTTCGGCTCCAACAACCGAGCCCAAGTTCGATCACATCCACACAGGATAGCACAAATCCAATCCAAACAGGATAACACAACCCCATCCACATAGGAAATCAAGTCAATCATATCGAAGATATTGATTGAAAGTCAAGACCCATCTCACACAATTACACTTCTTCGTAAGGTGATAGAGATGATTAGATGTAGTCACTGATTCATCTATGCCGTGACACATGTAGGATACTTGACCGACTAAGCTATCAGACCCATATGGGATACAGACCAAATACTCTGCCAGACCCACGTAGGATACAAGAACAGAGCAAAGCACTGCCAGACCACATAGGATACAAGAATAGTTGTTATCTCCGTCGAAACCACGGAGGATTTCAGTATGGTCTTCATCTCTGTCGAACCTATGGAGGATTTCAGTGTAGTCTTCATCAATGAGGAACCCCCAGAGGATTTCACAGCAGTCTTCATCGTTGCCGAACCCACGAAAGATTTTAGTGAAGTATTCATTGTTGCCGAACCCACAGAGGATATCAGTGCAGTCATCATCGTCGTCGCAGTCACTGCCAGCTCTAGGGTTCCCGCACATAGCATGCTCGATTCCGAGAAGGTCTGCTCCACAAGACAAGGGGGTTAGATACATAAATGTACACGTAGTCTGGATTTGATGTATCCCAAAGTTCCATCTTTACAAATGAAACTCAACGTGACAAACGGCGCGTCAATCAGACGCCTGGTCTGAGAGTTATTGGCCTTTTTCTTTCCAAGGGCCTAGTTGGTTTATAATTCAAAACCAACCCGACCGCAATCCAACTCAGTCCCAACCTACATAAGCGTAAGCCAAAAGGTCCGTCTCACTGAGAGGAATCCAACGATGTCGACGACACGTCAATCAGACTTCCAGAGCTCAAGTTATAAGCCTTTCCACTCCGAGGGCCCGGTTGGTTTCGTGTTCGAACCAACCCGGCCATACGCAATGTTATAAAAAGCATTGATTGTAATATACTGAAATGACCACCTCTATCCAAGGATCGCATCGCAACTGACGGTGCATCGATCAGAGGTATTTATGATAAGATACGGGCATTTAAATGAAATTGTTCGAAAATAGGGGGTTTTGGGCCCGGACTGACCCAGACCAAGGCCACTGGGTTAGCCTGGGTCCAGGTCCTTCCCATTGGGCATGGCCTGGCCTGGTGGTCATGGCCCGGCATGGCGGCGCGGCCCGGCCCGGCCTGACTGTGCGGCCCGGTGCGGGCACGGCCCGCATGGCCAGCTCGTCGCTGGTTGAGCTGTCACGGAAGGGGGGGGGGGGGCTGCCCCCCTGATTGAAAAACAGGCCCCTCATGGGGGGCCTTCCCTTTGCCAGCCGGGGGTTTCGACCCCCGAGATTCTCAAAACCGGCCGACCGGTTTGGCCGGACGTTGTGTCACCACGGGACCCCCGCGGGTCCCGCCTTCTTTGCGTCGGCGGCCGGTGGTTCTGGCCACCGCTCCCCACACCGATGCGGCCTTAGGCCGCGACATTGTCTAACCAGCGTGGCGCGACAGCACCGTGCCCCTCCGCCGCGGCCCCTCTCCTGTCGCGGCCTCATCGTGGTTCTCCGGTGTGGCGTGACGGCACCGCGCCCCTTCGCTGTGGCCCGACTCCAGCCGTGGCTTAGTTCGGCCTCAACGTTGTGGCGCGACAGCACCACGCTTCTTAGCTTCATACCTTAATATTTCTGTGCGGTGTCGTTGCACCGTGCCGCCTTCCTTCGTGCCACAACAAACACAACAACAATGTGGTAGGAGGGTCGGTCGTGTTCGTGCGGTCTGACCTCCTCCCATATGTTGATAACAAGCAGCCCAAAATAAAAGACGAAGAATGATAAAGAATATTTAACGAACAAAATTAAAAACCCCTACCTCGAGGAAGTCGTCGAATGAGGTTCGTCGCGGTAAAAGGACGTCGCAGAAGACGACATTGCGGAAGTTGGCGTCGTAGAAGAAGTCATCATGGTTCGATGCACCATAAGCATCGTCGGCATTCGCCCGAAAAAAGATGTGGCGCATTGTCGTTCCCCAAATAAGGTGTCTCTCACCAGCTACAGAGAAGAGAGGAGATGGCATGACGATTCCCTTGCGGTGATGGAGTTCTTTGCATTCTTCGATGAGGAAGAAGATATTCTTCAAGAGCGCAAGATTCCTCTCCTTCATTTCGCACAACGAATCAATCCCAAATAATATAAGTCATTCTATTATTTTATTAACACACACACAAGCCATTAATTTGAAATTATAAAGGAATCTCATTCAATTAATTCACTTAATTGAAGGGAAATTAAAATTCAAATTAATTTGAGGGTTTACGTGCCATTAAAAAGGGTGTTGCAGGTGAGTTACAAACATAATGCACGAGAGGGAGGTTAAAGGAATTGAAGGGGTGGGGCTCGTGTGGGCACCACTTCACTAATATCCTACGTAGTGGAGTTAGGATATTAGTGGGTACCACTCCAACCACCATGCATAGGTTATACTACATAGGATATAAAATAATAATTGTTGCACAAATTTTTATTTTATTCCTTAGTTAACCCATGTTTTTAATAACCACACCCGAGAAAACGCAACTCCAGGAATGGTGTTCCTAGGCAAATATTGTCACTACGGTTTCCTCAGTACATTCAGATTTTGATTCTGATCATCGGATCAAAAGTTAAAAAAACCTGCTCGTTCGTTCACTGAACGTACTCGAGCTAAACATCGAAAATTGACTCTCGGCACACCGGGCCTCGGAAATATGTGTCGTCAGAAACATCGTACTCGTAAAATCCCAAAGAAAATTAAGAATAAATTTCCCTAGAAATTTAAGGGTCTTTACATTTTATTTCCCTATGTTGTGATAAAATGTCTTCTGTATTGTATGTATATGATGGGTACTATCTATGAATATCATTGTTGGAAACAATTAAGATCATTATATAAATTATAATATTATGTATGTATTGTCTATATACAATTAACTATCATTATCGCAAGGCATGGTTTTGTGTAATGTTCGGAATATTCATCTAAATGATGTAATATATAATTTTTAAAAGAATGGATATCTATAGATTTTATAAAATAAAAGGTTTATCTAGCCATTTGAATATAGGAGGGGGAGAATTTTAGTGAGATACCTAGATATATTTCTTTTAATATGTCTTAGGATGTATCAAATAATATGTATAATGATGAGTCAATGTATTAGAAAATGTCCTAGTGTTTTAGAAAAGGACAAAAATAAGGGTTTTTAATGAAATTATATACCTTTCTAGATCACACATGTGGTTGAGTATCTAGAAAATAGTAACCATTTAGTAATAAATTTGAAACTATTGTATTGAGTTAGATATGATCATCACATTTTTCACGATAATGGGAATTACTGGACAACTGGTTGCACACTCCAATGTGATATTAATTGGAAATTCAAATACACTATAAATACATTCATTTTGTATTTATATTCATTATGAATATCATTGTTATATTATAAAAATAAGGTAATATATATTAAAAGTTTGTGGAATGATTTAAATATTATATAAGAGAGTTTTCATGATTATTTGGATTCCCAGAATGAGTATTATATCAGAGAATATTCTTATTATTTTAGTAAATGGTTGGAATAATATGAAACATTATTTACATTAAATTTGATATACCATTTTCTATATAATAGTGAAATGGGATGATCAATTGAGAAAATAATATTATAAATATTTTTATCTATTTATAAGAAACATGATTATCGAGGTTTAGTAAACCAACTATCAAACTATCTAAATAATATAAGGAACATGTTTATTGATATTCAGTAGTGGATACTATAGAGGAAGGAATATATATTTTATTATATGTTGAAAATGTTGGAATAATCACTCATGTGAATGTCTCAGATTGATGAGAATATGTTTTGGTTTTTCAAAAGGACACAAAGATTGTATCTCGAATGAGAATAATGAAATGTTAATTTGATGGAATGGATGAGAATAGTGTAATACATGAGGAATAATTGATGTTTCAATGTTTAGAATATGAAAATTTAGGGAATCATTCAAATAAATATTTTAATGGGTGTTTTTATGATGGAAATCTTCACGCTTTTACATGTAATGGTTATATTGTTGAAGATAAAGAGGATAAAAATGAAATATGAAATGAATAGGTTTTAAGGAATGAGAAAATAATAAGTAGTTAAGTGTTAGTGAATATCATTGAACCAGTCATGTATTTATGTATTGTGATTCAATGAATTATATTTTTAGGGGATATTTTGGTAGTTATAATAACAAACAGCAATGGATTGTTCCACATTAGATTTGCTATATGGAGTTTCATGAATATGGAAAATTGTACTAATGGAATTGGAAATTGATTCAATGTAAAGGTAATATTTTGATTAGAAATAGATTAATTTTATTATGATCATGAGGATGAAAAAATAGTGTTTTTTAGATAAATTTATTATTTAAAAGGACAAGTTTAATTGGATTGTATTAATGGCTTCAGAACTGACAGATCATTTTTTGAACAAATGTTTATGTAATCATTGAGGGGTTTTGAACCATATTGGATTTATTTAATATGTTCATAAATATATGGTTTTATTCATGGATTGTGTCACGAAACGCCCTCGGGCCCCGTGCTATTACTATCCCAAGCCCTCCATCTATAGGCCAGGGGCTGGTGACTAGAACCAAAGGCATAAAACCCTATCCTGGGAAGGAATTGCCTTTATAAAAGTAAAAAAACCAAATAGAGTATGCAACAGGATGTAAAAAATAAGAATAAATGAATACAAAAGAGTGTGCTGGAAAGTAATTGGGCCAGTATACAAACCCAACTAAACAACAAGTACAAGTAAAAAGTGACAAAGAGCGGAATGTAAAGAGCATCTCCTGGATCGTCCTTCGGGGTTCCTAGCTGAAGGGTAGGTACAAATGGCAACCTCATCACTCATTTCCATCAATCTCCTCCGTGTGTCGACTTGTCGCAAGGTCCACCTCTGGGTACCGTCCAGTCGTGGTGCTCTCGGCCTCTGTCAGCGATGTCCATCGTCTGCATCCTACACAATGAGGTGCGGGCATCGCCTGTGCAGGGGTGAGTATATCGATACTCAGTAGGGACCCCAAGACCCGCAAGGTCTCACAATATCCACTAAGGATAAACAAATGAAGAAATATACAATAAAAAAGTATCAACCAACCCTACTTAGGTATATGCCCATACATATACCTATGTTACTAGTCATAATCCAACTCCAACTCTCGAGCCCAGTCACAACCCAGTCCGAACTAGAAGTAAAGTTAATCACATCGATGATAATGATTGAGAGACAATAATCATCTCTCACACGTATGCCAAAATAGTAGAGAGATATAGATGATCATATGTAGCCACTAAATCGTCTATGTTGTCAGACACACACATGATATATGACCAGCTATGCTGTCAAACCCACACAGGATACATGCCTGCTATCTCGTCAAAGCTGTCGGTCCCATATAGGATACAGTCTAGCTATCTCGTCTAACTTATCAGACCCCCACGTGATATAGTCTAGCTATTTAGACTAAGATGTGAGACCTACATAGTATACAGTCCAACTATCTCATCGTCGTCGAACCCACGGAGGATTCCAGTACATAGTTGTCACAGTCGCATCCATCTCTAGGGTTCCTGCACACAGCAGGCTCGTTTATGGGAGGATCCACTTCTTGAGAAAAGGGGTTGATACAACAACTATCACTAAGTCCCATGTTGTTGTATCCCAATGTTTCGTCTCATCAAAAGAAACCCAATGTGATAGACGTCGCATCAATCGGTCATCCAGTCTGAGAGTTATTGGCTTTTCCGTTCCAGGGGCCCGATGGGATTTATGATCGATCCAAACCCAGAAATTTTCCAAATTCCTCCAAAACTCACATAGAGAAACATTAAATGAACCCCACTCCTCAAGGGTCATAGTTCCGTAGACGGCTCGTCGTTCGGATGCACGGACTTAAAGATATTCGCATTTACGCGAAGTCGGTCCAGACCCGTCAAGCTCACTGGGCTTTGATGGGTAGGCCTGGCCCGATTCGGTTTGCCCAACCCACCTAGGGGTTGGCCTGGCCCAGTGGAGCACGGCCCAGCCACGGACCCAGCATGGTCGGTCAGACCCGGTTGGGTGGTTGGCCCACCCTCGGACCCGGCCCGCATTGCGGGACGGTTCTGCTCCACCAGTGGTGTCGATCTACCCTACCCAGCTAGACATAGCTGGCCGGTTCTGCTGGCTCACGCAGCCTATAAAGTAGGTCACGGTTCTCTTCCGCACGGCGCCGCGGTTCACTAATCTAGTCGGTAGGCAGCCGGCCGGTTCACCCGGTAGAGCGGCCCGTGGGAGCGAGCCGCGAGTCCTCCCCGCGGCGCCAGCAGGCGCCGCGATTTCCCTACCCGGCTGGCCATAGCAGGCCGGTTCTTCTCAGGTTTAGATGCCAGTGGTGCGGGACGTGGTCCTCCTCCATGTGGTGCCTTCGGGTGTCATAGTATTCTAGTCAGCAGGACAGACGGTTGACCGGTCATCCCGCTGCCCAGCTCCACGACGGCCGGCTCCGCCAGTCTCCTCCGGACCTTCACTTCGGTGCGACAGTGCCGTGGAACAACTACTCTTTGCATGGCGCGACGGCACCATGTCACCTCCACCTCCGAATTAAATCAACATAAACCAATGGAGGTATATCAGGCCATGTTTGTTCATCTCACTCCCTCTATGTTAAATGATAACAATTGGCCACCTTCGAACAGGGTAAATGTCGAAGAGCAAGGATATTATTTAAAGTAATCAAATCCCCCTACCTTAATATGAAGTTCGTTCATTGACGATGGCATCGTTTCGTTGACGTCAGGGAGTGTCCCGGGAGGAAGTTTCATTGTTGGCGATGTTCTTCACGGGCGGCCTCTGCCCTTGCTATTCCAGGTTGTAAAGGAGGAAGACACATCACCGTTCATCGGTGGAATCATCATTATTCATCAAGAGAACATTATTCCTTCAAAGATACTCCCAATTCATCCCAATCCAAAGAAATATTATTCCAACTATCACCATAATAAAATATCACATATTATTATGTTGGCATAATGTATCAAATTAATTCAATAAAAATATTATCAAAATAATTAATTGCAAGCTTGATAATTAATTGAGACAGAGTTGGAATCATTAATATGGAAGGTGGAAGGTGAAGGGTTTTCCAAATATAAAGGGTAGGGTTAGAAGTTTAAGAGACCCACTTAATTAAATGTGAGTTACACAGGGAGTTGGTGGGTTTGGTGTTTATGTGGGCCCCACCACACATTATCCACCCATGGTAGGTTTTGTGGGGGGTGGGCCCCACCTCCATCTTCCTTTTGAAGATAATAACCACTAACTAAATAAAATTATGACACACATTATTTAATTTAATTTATCAAGATTCCACAAAATTAACTTCTACTCTCTACCAAACGCAACTGTGGTAAAGGTCTTCTAATGTGAATATTGGCGCTGCAAGTTCATCAGTGTCCTCAGATTTCAATTCCAAGCACCGGTTCAAATGATAGAAAAACTCGCATGTACGTTTACTAAACATACCCAAAAAAACTTCAGAAATTTATTTCGGGAACAATGGGCCTCAGATTCAGGCGCCATTAGAAACTGCAGACTCGTAAAATTTCAATGAATTTATGAAAACAATTTCCTTGAAATTTTTGGGAAATTAAATTAACCCCAACTTAGGGATTTACGTCCCCATAAAGCTACAATACACTATAGGGAAACATATGGGGGTAGTGAGCACACATCTGAGCCTCTCGCTCCCATGTTCACTCCAGGAGGTTGTCGTGCTGATAGCGATCACGCACCAGAGGAATAGTCCATCCACACAGGACCTGCTCCTATCGATCCTCAATATCCACTATAACCTTCATGATAGTCTCCCCTTCATCGATTTCCAGCTCCCCATGGTCGATGATGTGGGATGGGTCGTGCACATATCTCCTCAGTTGAGATATGTGGAAGATGTCGTGCACCCGGTGCAACTGAGGTGGAAGATCCAGGCCGTAATCCACCTCACCTACTCTATTGAGGACCTGGAATGGTCCGATGAATCATGGAGATAACTTGATTCATCGGCCAAATCTCCATTGGCCTCATTCGAGGTGAGACCCATAAAAAGACGTGGTCTCTATCCTCGAACTACAATGGTCTTCGTCTCCTATCAGCATAGAAATATGTCTGCTATGTGCAGTCTTCATCTGCCAATGGATGATCTGCATCTTCTCCGTCATAGCCTGCACCATCTCTGGCCCTACAAGTGTTGTCTCCCCTGGGTTAATCCCGCACATAGTTGATATGCAAGGTCGGCCATTCAGTGCCTCGTAAGGGGCCATCACGATGGTGGAGTGGAGATGTTGTTGTATACAATCTCCACCAAGGGTAAGTGATCCTCCTAGTTGTGTCCAAAGCCGAGGAAACATGCACAGAGCATGTCCTCGAAATTTTGGATAGTCTGCTCAGTCTGGCCATTCATCTGAGGATGGAAGGTAGTGATCATGTGAAGAAGCATCCCAAAATCCTCCTGCAACCCCATCCATAGCCAGAAAGTGAAACGAGAATCATGATCAGAGATTATAGTCGATGGAACACCAAGAAAACATATGATCCCCCTAATGTAAAGGTGTCCCAAGCTCTCTACTGAGCCCTTCTCTCTGATCGGTAGGAAGTGGGATGACATGGTGAGATAGTCTAAAATCGCCCAGATAGAGTCGTGTCCTCTAGATGTACGTGGAAGTCCCATTATGAAATCCATGGATATCCCATCCCACTTCAACTCTGGGACCTCTAAGGGCTGAACCAAGCCTGGTGGAACCTAGTGCTCCACCTTCACTTGCTGGGAAGCGAGGATCACAAGACAAAGAATGATACTGGCTTCTTCATACCTGGCCACCAGTGATGTCGTCTGATGTCCTGATACATCTTCACCACTCTTGGATGTACCTCTAGAGGGGATGTGTGGAACTCCATAATCACCTCCTCCTAAAGTGAAACTGGTACCATGGTACATTCTCAAAAGAGAATTACATGCTCCCCACCATTAGAAAACCCATCAGGTGCATGCCCTAATGATATCTGAGCACGTCGCATCTTACAGTCAACATACCCACACAGTGCCTCTCTAACACGCTGAAGAAGTGGAAGAGTGACTGTGAGAGATTGTAGAAAGACTGCTCCATCTATATCCACAAAGGATATAGGCAACACAGCCAGCTGCTCTATCATCTCGCCTAACAGCTGGATGCCTAATCTCCTGATGAGATGATCTGCTACAATGTTCACCTTCCCAGGAGTAGAGACTATCTCAAAGTCATATTCATAGAGAAACCGGAGCCATCGTCACTGTCTCATGTTCAGGTCCTTCTACTAGAAGATGTACCGGAGACTCTGGTGGTTAGAGTAGACTATAAAATGCTCACCCATTAGATATTTCCTCCACTTCATCAAGGTGAAGACCACTACTACTAACCCAGGTCATATGTAGCGTAGTTCTTTCTGTCTTTGTCTCAACTAATGTGAACCATACACAATCACTGCTCACTCCTACAGCAGGATGCACTCAAATGTGGTCCCTGATGCATCGTAGTAATCTACGTACCATACTCCCTCCTATGGTAGCCTCATGATGGGTGTACTGTTCAACCTCTACCTCAGCTCTTAAATGATTTGTTGGTATCTCTCTGACCACACGAACAATTTACCATTCGTCATGAATGCTGAAAGTGGTGTTGCAACTCTGGATAGGTCTGGAACAAATCTACGATAGTACCCAGCCAGTCCCATAAAACTGCAAACCTTAGTCACACTCATGGGAGGCTCCCAAAAAGTACTGCCTTGAACTTCAATTGATCCACTGCAACTCCAGTCTCCAAGATGACGTGTCACAGAATGTGAACATCTCGAATCTTGAATTGGAACTTCGATAGGTTACCATAATGTTGGTGCTCTTAGAGTGTGTCTAGTACTACCAGAAAATGGTCGGTGTGCTCCTCCTCAGTAGTTGAGTAAATCAGTATTTTGTCAATGAAGATTGCGACAAAAAGATGGAAGTAAGTCTAGAAGATCCAGTTCATGAGACTCATGAACAATTCTGGTGTGTTGGTTACACCAAAGGGCATAACCAAGAACTCATAGTGGCTATACCAACACCTGAAGGCCTTCTTATACACATCCTCATCTCGAACACTGAGCTAGTGATAGCCTGACATGTGGTCTATCTTTGAGAACCAGCGTGCTCCCTTGAGATGATCAAAGATGCCATCAATACTTGGGAGTGGATACTTTTTCTTCACGGTCACCTTATTCAGGAAACGGTAGTCAACACACAGTCTCAAGCTCCCATCCACCCTCTTAGAGAACAAAATCGGTGATGCCAAGGGTGAAACAGTAGGTCGGATAAATCCCTTCCCCTGCAGGTCCTCCAGCTGTGCACGCAGCTCCTAAAGCTCGGCGGGAGCCATCCGATATGCTGGAGTAGATATCTATGTTGTCCCGGGGTATAGGTCAATGTAGAAGTCTACATATCTACAAGGAGGTAGTCCTAGAGCGTCGATAGGAAAAAATACGCGTACTGATCCCCCACAACAGGAAAACGCGGACTCCGCACAACAACCACTTTGAGGATGAGACTAGCCAAATGATGTGTGATTAGTTGTACCCTCATATGCGTAAGACCATCCTGCACTGCTAATGTTATTTTATCACTAGTGAAGGTGAATGTAGTCTCATCAGTGCGAATACACCGCAATATGTGCCTAATAAATCCGATCTTATCATGGACTGTAGATACTAGTCCATACCAAAGATGACGTCATAAGGCCTTGACGCTGCTAAAAGAAGATCCCAGCCGAAGCTATTGCCTACTAGAGTAAGCTCACACTGCCGACACCGGTTCCTAATCATCGATTCATCTCCCGCAGCAGTCTCTAGCCATAAAGAGTGAGCCAACGGCTCCGTTGGAATCTCCTATCTCCGAACATGGGCAGCAGTAATAAAAGAATAACTTGCACCTGTGTCTATGAGTACTGCAGAAAGGGTTTAGTATACAAAGATAGTACCTCGAATCATCTCAGGTATGCTGTGGTCGTAGGTCTCAACTACCTGGAGCTGAGCCAGCCTCTATCTGCCTGCTCCCTGTGGTTAGGGTGGACCTCTTGGTGGTGGTGGTGGTATAGCCTCGAAACGTCATCCACCACCCACTGCTCGGCCCGCTCCTCTGCTACATTTTCCTGCTCCTGGAAGACCGCCATGGTCGAACCTCTGCCTCTGCCTAGGAGGTCATTCTAATGTCTGATGCTCATCTACATGGCGGGTCGGGAGGCACGTGCCATGTGTCCCTACCCACTGCATGCATAGCACTGCCTGCTCCTTGTATAGCTGACTCTTTCTCGTGTACCCCACACAACTGAACTTGTATCCTAGGATCTCCCACCGGATGGCCTGGTCCGCTTGGGCATCTACGAAATCTATCTACTACCAGCTATAAAAGACTCTACTACATGTCACCCTGTGGTGGGTCTCGCTACTGGTGACTTCTAAGTTAGAAAGCTCTCCACTAGAAGGGACCGCTCCTGTACCCCACCTATGTTGGAATGCTGAGGGGAATCTTCGAAGCCCTAATCTCATTCTTGAGTCCCTGATTGAAGGTCTGGGCCTTGAAGAACGGGTCTTGCACCATATTCGTGGAGTAGAATGAGAGGTTGGTGAACATCACAGAGTACTGAGCTACTGTCTATCTGCCCTACTGCAGATGTAGTAACTCCTGAATTTGCACCGCACAAAGGGTGGCTGGAACAAACTCTGCCCAGAACAGGCTCTCTATGTCTTCCCAAAGTATTGATGACTCATCATGAACCGGGAGCATCAGGCTCCACCATCTTCTTGATGCTACATGTTGGAGACTCACAACATGGATCACCATGAGGTCGGCTAGTGTCCCTACCAATCTGAAGACTCTTATGACAGCCTCTCGCCAATCCTCAGCTGCATGTGAGTCCGTCTCTCCCTGGAACATGGGCAGTCTCTATCATTGTAACTCATGGAATGCACTTAGGAGGCATGCACTCTATACTGCTGGAGCAGGTGGTATCGGTGGCCCAGCGGGTAGTGGTACCACTGGTGCCTCCACTGTGATGGGGCCTGACACTGAGGCCTCATCTCTCAGTGGGATACCATCTCCTACGTAACTCGAAACCCTAGTTGGATGCCTTAATGGGGACATCCTGAAAATAAACAGGGGCACCACAGTTAAAATAGTATACCTTTTCAGCTAAAACAAAGTAATCAGAATGAAAACATTTCAAAGGAAACACACATGCAATTAGTGTTTTCGTGCACTGGGTTGGAGATTAGAAGTCAGAGTCCTAGTGTGTGGATATGTCGGGCGCCGCACCTACATCGATTTCCAAAAACTAATAACCACACCCAAAACACTTAAAACTATTACCATTAAAAGAATCAGAGTGTATGTTCTGTAGTAAAACTGACTCCTCGGATATCCAATTTTTCATGAATAGTCCTTAGATCCAGAGCAATGAATACCCCAAGCCCACCTTCCATAGGCCAGGGGCTGGCAACTAGCACCAATGGCATAAAACCCTAAGCTAGGAAGGAATTTCCTTTATAAAAGGAAAAAACACAATATACTACATAAGAGAGAACACAACAGGATGTAAACACTAAGTAGAACTTAATACAAAAGAGTGTGTTGGACATTAAATGGGCCAGTATAAAAACGGAATTGAATAAAAAGTACAAGTAAAAAAGGACAAATAGTTGTAGGTAAAGCGAAGCTCCTGGAATGTCCTCCAGGGATTCGACCTAATGGGTAGGTACATATGGCCACCTCATTCCTCACGTCTATCAGTATCTTCCATGTGCCAACTCGCCGCACGGTCCACCACCGGCTACCGTCTAGTTTTGGCGTTCTCAGCCTCTGTCAGCGATGTCCGTCGTTTGCATCCAACACAATGAGGTGCGGGCATAGCCCATGCAGGGGTGAGTATAATGATAATCAGTTGGGACCCCGATACCCGCAAGGTCTCAAAATATCCACTAAGGATATAAAAATTAATAAAGATACAATCATGAAGTATCATCCTACCCTACTTAGGTATATTCCCATACATGACCTAAGTTACCAGTCATTGAAGGCTCCAAATCTCGAGCCCAATCACAACCCAGTCCAGAGAGGATATAAAGTCAATCACATCGATGATAATGATTGAGAGACAAGACTCAACTCACACAGGAACACCACTATAGTAGAGAGATATATATGATCAGATCTAGCACTGGATCATCTATGGTGCCAGACCCACACAAGATACATGACCAACTATGCTCTCAAGCCAAAACATGATACATGCCAGCTATCTCATCTAATCTGTCAGAACAACACAGGATATAGTTTAGCTATATCGTCTAAGATTTCGGGCCCACACATGATACATTCCAGCTATCTTGTCTAATCTATCAGACCCACACAAGATATATTCCAGCTATCTCATCATCTTCGAAACCACGGAGGATTCCAGTACAGTAGTTGTCGTAGTTGTAGCCAGCTCTAGGGTTCCCTCACAAAGCATGCTCAATTTCTAGAAGATCCACTCCTCGATCAAAGGGTTAGATACATCAACTATCACGAAGTCCTAGGTTTATGTATCCCGAAGTTCCATATCATATAAAAACCCATCACGACAGATGGAGCATCAATCTGACACCCGATATGAGAGTTATTGGCTTTTCCAATCCAGGGGACTGGTTGGATTTACACTCGATCCAAACCTGGAGATTTTCCAAAATCATCTAAAATTCACATAGAGTATCATTAATGTACAGTCTCATCGCAAGGGTCCTAGTACCATTGACGGTGCATCGTTCGGACATGCCGTCATGATGATATTCACATTTAAGGGATGTTCGGCCCATCCCATCAAGCCCAGTGGGCTGTGGTGGGTCGGCCCGACCCAGTTCGGTGGGTCTGAACTAGCTGGGGGTCAACCTGGCCCGGTGGAGCATGGACCACCCGCTGACCTAGATTGGTGGGTATGACCTAGTTGGGGGGTCGGCCCGGCCTGGTTGGGCGGGGCCCTCCATCACACCCGGCCCGCGTTGCGGGCCGATTTGGCTCGCCCAATGGCATCAAACAATGATGCCTTCTCCTACATGGTCGGTTGTAGCCTTCCAGTTCTACCAGCTCATGCGGCGCGTACAGTAGGCCGTGATTCTCTTCCACATGGTGGTTGTAGGTGTTGCAGTCCACCAGTACGGTCTGCAGGTGGTCGGCTGTTATGCTCGGCAGAGTGGCCTCCAGGAGCAGCTGCGACTCCTCCATCAGGTTCCAAAAGGCTCTGCGATCTCCCAGCCCAGCCGGCATGAGGCCGACCGGTTGTTCTTCATCTGAGAAGACCTTGGTTGTGGCCTGCAGTCCTCCTTCATGTCGGTGCAACGACGCCACAGACCTACTAAACATCGCGCGGCGCGACGGCACCACGCAACCTCCGCCTCCGAAGATAATAAACTTAAACTAATGGAGGGACGTCGAGTCATGTTTTTTCGGCCCGCGTAGTCTGCATTAAATGATAACAATTGGCCACCATCGAACAATGTAAATGTCGAAGAGAATGGATATAATTTAATGTAATCAAATCCAATTACCTTGATTCGAAGTTTGTTCATTGACGATGGCGTCGATTTGTTGACGTCGGGGTGTGTCTGAGGAGGAAGTGTTGTTGTTGTCGAAATTCATCATGGGAGGCATCTTACTTTGCTAGTCCTAGTTGGAAACGATGAAGACATGATGTCGTTCAATGGTGGAATCTGTGTTTTTCATCGAGAGAATATTATTCCTTCAAAGTTCCTCCCAATTCTTCCCAACCCAAAGCAATATTATGCCAACTCTCACCATAATAATATATCAAATATTGTTAGGATCTCATAATGTATTCAAATTAATTCATAAAAAGATTATCCAACAAATTAATTTCACTATAGATAATTAATTGAGAGAGAGTTGGCATCCTTATGAGAGAAGTTGCAAGGTAAAGGTTTTTCAAAATTTAAAAGGGAGGGTTATAAGTTTTAGAGACTCCATTAATTAAAAGTGAGTTACAAGGGGAGTTGGGGGGGGTTGTTGTCTGTGTGGTCCCCTCCACACATTATCCTCCCAAGGGATGTTATGTGGGGGGTGGGACCCACGTCCAACTTCCATTGGGAGATAATAACCAACAACTAAATAATATTATAACACACATTATTTTATTTAATTTATCAAGAATCTCCAAAATTAACATCCGCTCCCGACCAAATCCAACTCTAGTAAAGGTATCCTTATGCAGATATTGGCGATGCAAGTTAATTGGTGTCCTCAGATTTCAGTTCTGAGCACTGGTTCAAAAAATAGAAAAACCGGCACGTACGTTTACGAAACGTACCTGAACAAAACATTAGAAATTGATTCCAGGAACACCAGGTCTCGGAATCAAGCGTTTTCAGAAGCTGCGGACTCATAATATTCCGAATAATATATGAAAAAATTTACCTTTAAATTTCTAGGACATTACAGAATGTGACAGAATTCATGTTTTCATTGATGTTTTCTAAATGTTCTTGTTATTACCATGATTCAATAGAATATATTCCCTTGATATTCACATATTATTTTTCTAAAAAATAATAGAATTTGTATTATGTTTTGATAATTAATGTGAAGTTAATTTTCATAAATTATATGTCCACATTTTTAAATTTTTAATTTTTGGATGATTTATATTATTTATCATATTTTGGAGGTGTTTATGTTGGAAATTTGATGATGCTTTATAGAGTAACATATTAAGTCACCGTATGAATATTTATCCATTTTGGATAACTAGTGTTATATTTTTTAATGAATATAGACCGAATGGTGTGTTATTTTTTTGGATATTTTGATCAATTAGTTATTCAAGACCAAATAATTCACAGTTGTTTATTTGAGTAATAGTTGCAGTAAAAATTGATCAAGGAAAAACCAATTTATTAGATTGTGGTTACAAAATGGAATGGATTATGGAACTTCAATCTTCTATTAAAATTCTTTAACTTTATGGAACCCATAATGAAATAATATAATGTATTTTTATCATTATTATTAATGAAATTAATGAAATTTTCCACATCTCTTTAGTTTATGGGATTATGGTAATTATACATATTTCTACAACCCTCATTCTAATAATTTGTGTTCTCTATAAATCTCCATCAGTATTTCATAGTTAGTTTTCTATTATATGTCCATGTTGTCACATACCACATATGTTATACTTTTTGCATAACAATTATGTGCTATTCCATATGAATTTTAATAGTGACATTATATTTTTGAAGAGGTCATTTTAATAAACATTATTATGTTGAGGATTTATAAAAAGTAATTTATATATCATTAATCCTATATGAACTAGAAAAATATATAGGGATGAATTCATTGGGTGGGGTATAATGTAAACCATGAGATTTTGTGAACTATTTTTTCAATAATATTTAATATTTTTTATATTATTTATTTCACAAGACACTGAATTATTATTCCACTATATAAAATAAAGTGTATACCTTGCATTATAATACACATTTTGTTTATATTATGTTACATGCAATAATGATAGCATTAATGACATGTGACCCTGAGCTTTTAAAAGCTACGAAATAATATTATTAGAAATATTACCTTTATGATCTATCTATTAAAATTTACGGTATTAATAGTATAAAAAAATAATTAAATATAAAATTTAATTTCCTATTCAATATAAAAATATTTATTAATACTTATAAAAATTCAATTAATTATTATTAAAGTAATTATTTTCTCCCATAATATATATCATTCCAAAATGATTTATATTATTTTATATGAAATTTTTTTAAGTAATATATTGAGATTATTGAAAAGATGTTTGATAAATGTTATTTCATTTATGACATAATCCTATTTATATTATCACATTCAAATTTTTTTTATTTTTTCAAAAAGTGAGGATTTTTTTGAACAGTGAAAATTGATGATTTTTTATTAAACAAACAGTTTTTTCTAAAAGATATGTAATTTGAATTCCCCATTATAATTTAATGTAAATTAAATAATACATTGTAATATTTATTCAACTAAATTAATTTTTAATTAACTTAAAAATGGATATTTCTATAAGTTTATATTTGGGTTAGAATGGTTTTCTTAAATTATTATTAATTGCATAATGATGTCCCATTTTTATTAATGAAATTAATAACTAAAAGGGAATGTATTACATTAAATAAATTTAAAGTATATATATAAATATTAATATAGAATAATAAAATAATTATTATTAATAAAAATGATAATATAAATTCTTCTTTTCCTTTGAAAATACAATTATCAGAAACCTATTTTTCTTGTGTCTGTAGGTTTTGTTTTAAATTTATATTATTGAAATTTTATAATTTTGTTTTGAAAAAAACTTAATTTTCTAAATAATCATGTAAAGTTTATATTAGTGTTATGTTTTTTTAATTTTGGGGAAATATTAAATTTTTGATGAATTGGGAAAAATAATAGTTTAATTGAAAACATCACTTTTGAATAATTTATTTAAAATTATAATTAATATATTAAATTAGATAAAGAGTAAAATTAGTAAAATTATTCACCAATAGATATAATATATGATTAGTTATCATATTTTATACTTATTAGTGTTATAATAAACTTATAAATATTGGAATATTATCTCTCTAGAAACCCATATTCTCATGACAACTATATGATTAATTTTTAATTTAATTAACCACATTTGTTACTATAATTTAGAAGAAATGATTCAAACAAATAATTTACAATAACTTATATTCTCAAATATAAACAAATTTTTTGACAAAAATAAATATTTAAAATATTGAAAATTAATATATGCGGTTTATTTAAATATAGTTTTATTTAGGATTTGAAAAAATAATATAAGAAACAAAAATGGAACAATATGTGTAAATAATATTTTATGATCACATTTAATAAGTATAAATTTTATTTTAGATAATAATCCATTCATTAACCATGTGAAATGACAAAAAATAAGTTTTTAAATCATTCATTTCAAGAACTTTCATGTGTTCCACTCACCTCACATAAAAAATGAAACCACTTTTCCTCTCTTCTACACACCTTCCCAACCTTTTTGTTTATCCAATACCATCCTTAATAACTTAAAATATTACATAATATCATCATTAAATAATTATTTTTTCATAAATAGGACCTAAGAATGATTTTAGTGAAAAACTAAGAAGAATACCTGGTGAAGTAGTGACGGTCATCATTAAACAATTTTGTATTATTTATTCATCCACCTCTTTAAATAATTATTATATCATGATGATATAATATCCACAGTATCTCCCATATACTAATGTATTTTCTTGTTATGATATGGACTTGCATCCATCTCTTCATCCATCAACGTGATTTGGAAATCATCCTTCAAGGGTACAAAAAACTACAAAAAACGGGAATCAATGTTATTAATTTTTCAATTATTTAATATCATGGTTGGGAATATTAATGTATTCATTTCTTACAATGGACTACCGCCTCGTGTAGCGACATGATTCATTCACAGATTAAATATAGATTTTTAAGGATGGTTTTAATGATCATATTCTATAAATAAGATGTAAAAATTATTATTTATTTAATAGACATATATATATTTCATTTAGTTATATTTCATTAAATCTGACAAGAAATTGGAAACAACGTTCATGCATACATGCGGCCAACGGTCTCCATAAACATTGTATCTCATTTATATGATTAAATTTTATGGATGAATATAAATACATATATAATGAAAATATATGATATATATATATATATATATCAGGGTTTTAATTATTGGTACTCTGAAACTATGTTTTATGTAAGAGGATCATATAAATAATATTTTTATATATACATGAATAACAAAGTTGTTATTACCCTAAACCTAACATTTTCATATAATTGTTTATAACAGGTAATATATGATATAACTAAAACGTATATGATTTTATATATATATATAAGTATATGATAATCTACTATATTTATACTAAAATAATATTTATTAAGTATGATTTTTTAATGTCTACGATAGAAGTTAAGAAATAATTTAAGGGATATCTAGTCACTTTTTTATTTGGTGGTAACATTTCAAATTTCCACACATCTATATTTTATATGTTGTATAAAATGTCCCATTGACATTATATATAATTAATCGCATTATATTATTAAAATTTAATGTTTCATTTCATTTTATTCATTACTGACAATTATGATTTAAAATAGTACTTAAGAGGTAATGGATTTCGGTCTCACTTTTTACTTTTATGAGATTCATTATATATTCAAAACCAGTTTATTTGTTACGGTTTATAAAGTTAATATGAATTTAATTTATAATGAATCTAAATATTATTTTCATTTTTAAATATACATTTTAGGAACACTGTTTCATTTGTATTATGCTTCAAATATTTCTATAGTGGTAAGATAATCGTGTCTCTGTTTTCTTTTTTTAGAGTTTTGTTTTGTTATGAACCAATATTCTTCAGTGTGGTGAATATAAAAATTCATATACATTTAATGTTTTAATTTATTTATCACAATGATATTTTTTGTTTCATTTTACAATATTATATATGGTTATTATAATTCTATGTTACTAAATTTGAATTATTTTTATTCTACAATGTGATCATTTATTAGGATTATTTATGATTATCATTCCAATAATGACATATTATTATCTATTACTCATGAAACTAATGTAATTTATTGCATTCTATATATGTATATCATGATAATAAAAGTTTTCCTTCACATTAAACACCTCATGTTTTCAAGAATTCTAATTGAATGTGTTAACAAAAATTGAATTTTTGGGAAAAAAAATTATTCATGATAATATTTTTAATCAATTGTTTTATAATTTATTTATGTTCAATGAAATTATTTTTAAATTAGAACGGATATATTCCACATGAATTATTTTAAATTTTGTTTTAGAGATTCTGGTATATGTTTTCATATTTATTTTAAAACAAAATGATTTCAAAAATGTTTTACATTTTAAAAAGTGATTTTCAATAAAAAAATTATCTCAATGAATTGTTCCTTGTGATATATAAAAATCAAATCCATATAATTTGAAGTGTATTATTTCTACTTATGATTTCCTAGGTTTATGATCCATGAAACCATTCTTATTCTTTCCCTGAAATGGTTACTCTTATAAGAAATAGATGTTTATGAAAATCATTTCTTTTTCCATGGGTTATACCCCATTAAAAATCTTATGAATCCCACATATTAGACCATAGGATATGACATGGTTAAATAATTAAAGGTTTATGAAACCTATCTCTTTTACACATATTTTTATAAATTTTTTTATGAAACTCAATATATTTCAAGGGTTGTTATATGATTACAATTTTTGATCAAGTGACACACATGTATTTGATTTTTATTATGTGACATGTGGGAACTATATATTCATCCAATAATTTTAAAATATTTTTATAACCCATGATTAAATGTGTTATTTTTTAACTTCATTACATGGTCACGATGTTTTGTAGGAACCTTATTATATATTAATAATGGTAGGCAACAACCTAATTATATGTTCACATTGTTTTCCTTTTAAATGTTTATTTGTACACAATGTTTTTATTGAACAAAATTACATGTTCAAAATGATATTAATTGAAATATAATTGATGCCCATGATGTTATTTATTATCCTGGTTACATTCCCATAGGAAATTTCTTAGCCCAAAATTTATTTCTTTAACTTATCGAGCAAACGCGTTCTATTTACAGAAGTTCAAAATGTTATACGGTGATGATTATTCAAAAAATATACATTAAAAAAATATTTTATCATAGGTCATGTTATTTGATTATATTAATATTGATTTATCATAAAATAACTATATCTAATGTATTACTAATCATTATGAACCTGCATATGAAAAATATAAATTCCAACTGTTATGCTCATGTTCTTATACACATAGGTCCTTGTTAGAAATACGTTTCTAAATTTTTTATCCTTATTGAGCATATTATATCCCCATTTAACATTTATCCATTCAAAATATTATAATTAATTTATTTTTGTGTGGAATTTATATGATTATTTCTAAATGGTAAGATCATTATGGGAAACAATGATGAACTTTCACCAAATAAGAAGATTTTGAAACCTGTTTTCGAAGACACTAAACTATTACTGTCCTTTTGAATGTGTTTAATTAATGTATTTAACATTAATCTAAAATATAGTAAAATATATGTAAAATCATGGTTCTATATTAAAATTTTTCTAATCATTTAGAAAAGGATAAATATCATGCAATCATTTTTTATGAGGGGAATTATAGTGATGCGGTGAAAGATACAATTAACCTCAACTGAATATCATATAATTTCATATTTAATTCTATATATTCCAAAACATTAATATATTAATAAATTTATAAAGGTAAAATATTACAAACCTCAATTAAAAGATACTAATTTAATTGAAAAATACCCTCATTGAATTACTGTCATATCCCAAGTCAATGATTCTTTTCCAGTTAATGTTTATATAAATGTGTTTCATGTAAACATTTTCATTCTTTCTCTAGTTGAATTTGATTAAATTTATTTTTTCATGGATTTGAATTATTTACATAAAACCATATTCAATTTTTGAGTAATAGATGTTATGATTGATATTAAGAAGTAACCTATGATAACATAACAGTTTGATGAGAAAAATGAACTACTAATAGAAATCATATCTATCGTATGGGTCATTATTCTTATTCAAAAGGGGAATTTATAACATATGGTTGGGTAGAAACTCAGAATAGAATTTATGATTTTTTAGTGTTTAGTTATGTAGTTATATAAGAGTTTCGTACTAATAAACTAATTATTTATTCATAGTTTTAAATATAACTCATATAAGGTGTTATAATTATTTCCAATTCTCCATATAGAATGCCACTGATTGAGTTTCTAGAATTTGAGAAGAAAATCTAGGTGTATCCTAAAACGTGATCAACGATTCTAAGTGTGTAACCATAGGGTGACCCAATTTTATATCTTAGTAATAAATATTAATCAATACGACTCATTATTGGCTGATAAACAATAAACAATATCACTATACAAAAAAAGATTATTCATCCTTTTTTAAATATATTTTTTGATCATTTACAAAGTTCTCAATTCATTTCCAAGAATGATATATATTTTTTATATCATATAATTATGGTCATGAGGGATTAAATATTTATGTAATCATTTTATTCATGGTATGAAGACTATAAATTTAAAATGATTCAAATTTTTTTATTTCCTCATTATTTTGAGGGAATTAAGGAATAGAGTCTTTAAATATTACCCTGATAAGTTTTTGGTATTCAACTAAAATGATATTATAATTTATTCCATGTGAATTAGAGATCATAAATATAATTTCATAATTTTATTACACACCATAAGCTATTATAATTTTTATGAAAATATTTACCAAGTGTGATCTTTGGATTTAGAAAGATAAATTTTACTGTTATATAATCTCATGTGAAAGTATATCAGTAGGCCCCTCTAATACAGAAGATATTAAATATTATCCCAGACAAACCTATATAAAATCCACACACAAATTTGACATGTAAAAGAGAATGGTTCCTTTGGATTTATGAATTTGGGAACATATGTTTTAACTGAAGAGAAGGCTAGTTATCAAACATGTTATTTTAATACCTTCTAGTGGATAAGTGTTTTAAATATATAACAATTATTCAAAAGGGTCAATGATATATCCTAATTTTCAATGATATTGTTTTATCTTATTAATAATTGAAATTTATAGCCTTTATAAAAATTTCCCAATTATTGATTTAGAGTTGACTACAATAATTTTCGAAATAAATATATATAAGAATTATCCCTATAGAGAAATGTGGGACATATATACTTCTCACAAATTTATAAAGTATATTTTCACTAAAAAATA
This sequence comes from Viscum album, assembly GCA_963277665.1. NCBI lineage: Eukaryota > Viridiplantae > Streptophyta > Magnoliopsida > Santalales > Viscaceae > Viscum > Viscum album. Next base: position 699,045,235 of record OY728119.1, on the reverse strand, counting down.
TCAGAACTTAGGAAAAAAAATTAGTTGGAGAAAAGTAATTATTTTAACTTTTCATCACATTAATTCAAAAATGAAGAGAATAATGTTTTATATGATCTAAGTTGAAGGTGACGTTATAGCCTATATAGGATGAGGATCATAAATTTACAATATTAACTTTATAGAAAAGTATGTATATTGAAATTTTGAAGGAAGGGGAGGATTTTTATCCTTAGTAAAAGAGTGTTCAATCATTTATCTTGTTAAACATTAAAGATGCACAAAAAAGATATATTGATTAAAAATGATATAAAGGATCATTTGTCAAACCATGATTTAGATTTACTAGAATGGTTCTAGACCCATTTATTTATCACATTAGAACCATATATTTAATGTAGAATTAACTGAATCTCATATTTAGCCTTTCTATATTTTTTTCTAGATGTAATTTGATACATATATATTTTAAATTTTATTTTTGGTTAGATGGAATGGGGAGTGTTTTGGAATAGTATATTTTTTATATCGTGGTATGTTAGAAATTTTTGGATTATAAATTGAATTCATTGGGGATGTTACTTTAGATACCTATACAAAAATGGAAATTGGAAAAAATCACAATGTTTTTTTTCTTTGGACTCCCAAAAATAAATAATTGTAATAATAATATGTGTGTATATTTTACCACCTTATGATGTCATGTGACAAAATTTACATTATATAGGTTTTCCCTGTTGATCAACTAACTCAGTAATACATCAAGGAAGTGTTATAATTTTCTGTTTTACAAATAAATTTTTTATATGATTGGGAATTGATTTTTACCTTAGATTCATTAAGATATATTCAGTTGGATCCAGATACTGAGTTATTTTTTAGTACTTCATATCATCCTTATAAAGATGGTATGTTGGAGTGGACCATTATAACTCTAAATCTAATTTTCAAAAAATAAATCTAAATATTTTAAATAGTGGTTCGGTTCAACACCTTCTGTGGGGGTAATTTTCATATTGTAATAATTTTACTCTATCAATATAATGTATCATTATTAATACCTATATGTTTGGAAGTTTATAGATCAAACATTATACGTTGATATTGGAGAAAAAAACATGTGGGAACCTGATCTAGATGGTGCCATTGTGTAGATGTTCAGATCCTTTCAGAACTAAATATGAGTTTTTCACTCTTAAGAAAATTTTCTATTTGAAAATCATTAGAAAAATACATAGATTTATGTCTATTAAAATATAATCCAATGAATATATACCTATAAAAAGGACCTTTAATTTTAAAATATGTTCATGCTAGCACCATGGTATATCCATTGTTTTTAAATTCATGATAATATGAGGACATAGATTCTTGATTATCACTTTAAATGAATCTATCTCATGTTCATGAAGTGTTCTATAATGCTCTATTAATGATGTGTATACATGATCCACCACATTTACTCAACAAACAGGTCATGCCATAGGATAATGATATTTCTTTTAGTGATTTTCTTTTTCTGATTTTGGATCTTAAAGAAAATAAAATATGAAACATGAACATTCACTAAGACAATGTTTTGTGAAAAATCAATAGTCTAAGGAAGGTATGTGAGAACCTAATTATGTGATTAAGAACCAATATACTTTTCAATTAGTATCATAGTGACTAGTTTGAGGGAAAAATTTATTTTAATTAGAGTAAAATATGTCCCCTAATTATATTGATGAAATATTTCTCTTCGAATAATATTTTTATTAAATATCATATGTTAAAAAAGACAAAAAATATAAAAACCGCATAAAATTATTACAACAATATTTTTCTATTATCTCATAGGTATTGGAATAGTATGTATGAATAGTAATATCCAAATTATAAAATTAAATTTGTGGTTTTTAGAAAAATTAGTTTTTGTGTGCTTATTGTATTTTTATATTACCAGATTAAATTAATATCTAACAGGGTTTTATTTTAATTAAATATATATATTATATACTAGATCAAATGTTTTAAAATATCAAGATATATTTTTCTAATCATAGGTTATCAATAACATCATATTTATGTTTAAAAATGTATTATTTAAAAAAATTTATATTTTGTTGCATATGTACCCTTCCTTTAAAATTAATTTCATTAATTTATAATTATATAATTATGTTAAATGATTTAAATATTTAAAATTTTGGGATTCATATTTTAAAAAATACCTCTATCTTTTTTTCAATATGAATATTAACCATGGTAAAATATACCACCTCAATAATGAGTATATGATGTAAATCTATGATAAAAAATAAATGATAACAACATAATTATTTAATATTAATTTGTATTGGATTAATTTAATTAGAACCTTGTAACATTATTCTATATATTGAGAAATTTATTGGGCACAATTCAATAAAAAATATTTAAAAAATATTTTAAGTAAAATATTCATAGGGTCACTATTTTAATTTTAGATACAATTTGCATGTTTATATAGAGACAAAAACAAGTTATTAATGAAATATTACTATCATATTTAGAATATTTTAATTAAATTAATGATGGTAATATATTTTTTTATTAAAATAGTATATTTTAATTCTAACCTTCTCATTATTTATATTTATTCAATTTAAATTAATAGTTTTAAAATTGACAATAATGATATTTTTTGTTAACAATATCATATTAAATAATTTAAAATTAAAAAAACAATTATATAAGAAAACAATTTTTTGTATGGTAAAAAATTTAATGAAGATTCCATTTATGTGTCAATTTATACATTATAATAAAAATTAATACCCCTATATATTTAAATTTATTTATAGTTGTTAAAATTAAAATTAGTAACCTAATATTTTATCAAATTGATAATATTTAAAATGAAACCAAAACATTTCTAAATTATATTATTTGATGGGATTAAAATTATATACAACTTTATCATCGAATGTATGGCAATTTGGAATCATTGTTTATTGAGAATTTATTTATTATAGTTTTATCTTTTGTGAAACTCCAAAAGTTTCCCTCACCGAAATTATAAAATTGATCCTTCACTATCACTTATATACAAAAAATCATGACTAATATATTGAATAACTCTTCCAATTTCTATTAGAAACATCACATGTATACATACATCATATATTGTCCACATTGTGATACAATTCATTTTTATCCCAATATTTTATGGATAGATATAATTAAATGTTTAATAATAATATATTATTTATGAAACAAATTAATACTTATAGAATTGTAATATCATTTTATCCTTCTTACTATCCATTGTATGGATATATTATTACATCACTCATGGGTACGTGTGGACTTCCACCTCCTCAAAGCGATGACATTTTTTGAAGTATATTATACATGGATGGTAATTAAGATGAATATTTCCATGTCCCCATCTCCAAAATAGTGTACGCATCTTGCTCTATAAATGTTTGAAGGGTGATTTTGACCCTCAAGTCCTACCTCTAATGGGAACCAGGTTGGGGACTAGCACTGATGGTATAGTGAACACACAAAATGGGTGGCACTACCCTCTTAAAGAGAACATGAAGAAAAATGTGATACAATATAAACCAACCAACTCTTAATCATACTAAAATATAAAATAAATTCCATGTACACATATGTAATGTCATGTAATAACTACAATAATTGAAAGGGACTACTTTAAATAACAAAATAAAGTAAACCTGGCAGTGACCACGATGCCCGAACAGCTCATGCAACCCCAAGCTTGTAGTAACCAGCCTGATCTCCAACCTACTCAAAGTGACATAAAATTAGTTTATATATGCCTTGGGTTAGGATAAATGTATACTTAGTAGGATCCTGCTGAGATCCTCTCATGAAAAAGTTAAGAAGGCATGCTAAATCTTAGTGAACAACAAGTGAAACTAACGTGTCACCTAAATAGGAATATTATGTTCCCAAACTGAAAATGGATACTCTCACGAAGTATTATATACAAGATTATATAATATAATTATGAATATCAATGTGATACTACTACCACTCCCATACTGATTTTACGCTTTTCTCCAACGTCACACATCCTAAGAATCTCTCTCCAAAATTTTTTCCCGTAGACACCTGGGAAAATTACCACAACATCGACCTACTGTAACAAAACCAAAACATACACATAACCAATGAAAAACATTTCTTTCTGGGATCCTACAAATCTCACTTAACGTGTATAATTCATCAGCCATTATACCTCAAGCCATTACAAACCATACACCGATTAAGGATCCTTCTGACATCACAACCTATACATGTTACACCTATAGATGTCCATATGAAACTATATGAAGAATTTTTTGTGAATTACCACAATCCATTACATCCCTCTTCACACATATATGGGGAATCTAACCGTTATTCCTACCAACACAAGTATCTACCAAGAGATGAGGGTGGGGGGAAATAGGGTAGTTATCCATCCATCCTCCCATCTAGATGTTGAAGAGAACAACCCAAGGGCTCCAAATCCTCAGGGTGTTATTTTCCCAAACTGATAGGGTAGAGTAGTGTATAAAAACCTGAGAAAATACAAAATATTTTATAGATCACCACCACAATAGGGGAATACCATTTTCATACACACAACAACAACTAACATCTCTGGTACTCCCAACTACCACTAAAAAAACAAGGTATACTATATGCACACAACCATTTAATGAGAATTATTATAATACATCATACTCTTTTTATCATTTTCACTTTTCTTTTTATAATTATTTAAAAATTAATAAACCATTATCAATTTCACAATATATTTCATTAGCATCACACCCAATGTCCACTATTCAATTAATTTGCAACCTAAACTTTGTGTCCCATCAAGCTCCAACCCCATGGGTTATCATCATTTAATCAATCAATTATTAAAAGAATTATCAATTTCTTATATTCCATGTAATTCTTGAAAAAATTCTTGGATACCATGGATATTATTCTCGACACAGTGAGTAGGTGAACTACCCATCGAGTCATCGAAACCTATTGTAAGTGTCAAGGACCATTCATCCCCACGAATCTAAACATATATAGCATGTTGTATAAGCCATGTGATTTCACCTCTTTTTCGATAGAGGGTATCAAGACCAATTTCCTTGAGAACTTGGTAAAGTAAAGAACATAAAAAAGATCAATATCTAGAAAGCATCTAATCATTCATATCCACCACGTTTTATCATCTCTAGAGTCCTCCCTCACACGCACATGCATAAAATGATGCATCTCGCCACTCTAGGCATAAAATGTGGCCCCAAAAACGAGGACCATACCCCCATTTGTCACAAAATATATCTAGATTCATTACACATCACATGAAGAAGATAAAACAATGAAACTGGGCCCTTTTTTCTAATCAAGTCATTCAACCTTCACATGCAACAAGCTCTCACAACTCAAAAGAAGAAGTCTCCCAGCCTTACAAGATTGAGGGTAACACAACCCCATACAATGAATTAACATTTATTGATCAAATTTTACTTTAATACCTCTTGAATTATATGAATCCTTTTTAGTACATTCAATCTAAGGGAATCATAAATAGAAATTTATAATATCTTTCACATATTACATAAGCATGCTTACTGCCTCAATTTGATTATCACAGATTTTCAAGAGAAACAACCATATTTATTTATATTCCACTTTGTCATTGAAAATTAATTAAAATTTATCCTATTTAACATTATTTACTAATATACATCAAGAACTAAATGTTAGACAGGGCAGGCATAGATATCAAGCAATTTTTCATTACAAGTTGAAATAACATATTAATGATACCAATTTATTTAAATGGTACAAATATTTATTATTCAATTTAAATAAATATATAGGGATATAAAATATTATATATCTATATTTTGATGTATAATAATAGATAATCCATGAATCTCTTACCTTAAAAGGTTATTGACACTCATTACACAAGAACGTTCCATGCAGCAGATCACGATCGCCTCCCCAGGTGACATTTGCATCCAACTGGGGATGCCATGACATGATCACACAAACCAAAACTGAAGAAAAAATCATTAGAAACAATGATATCTCATTCCATGACATGGAAAGGAGACACAATAGAATAATTATTGAAGAAAAAACAAGAAGAGAGGTAGATCATTCCTTTTATCAATGATGGATCGTCACATGATTCTTGCACCAAAATAGGGAGTGTACATGCAACACGAAGAAACATCTAGGGGAAACAAAACAATGATTAATGTTAAAACACTCCACTCTTATAGGGATAGTTTCTTAGGGCACCTCACAACGAGATAAAGGAGAATGAATGAATGAATGGAGGGTGCCCATCATTGAAGTATTAGATTCAATACTTATGATATTTGAAAAGGTTTAGAGTTTACATTAATTTATACACATTAATAAACACAGTCTGAACAAAGTAAAGGCACACCACAGCTTAGAAAATTTAATTAACCTACTGACATTTGGAAACACTATTCACCTTCTGACTTTTGGAAAGACTCTATAGAAACTGATATTAAGAAATACTATACTCCTACCAATCTCTGGGAACATTGTACACCAACCGATGTCTAGAAACAATGTGCACCTACCCACGGCTGGAAACATTGTACACCTACCGATAACTAGAAACACTGTACACCTAGTGATTGCAAGAAACACTATACACAAAACTAGAAACAAAATTCACATAACTAGAATTTTTTTAAATTATTGGTGTTAAGTCACCTTGACCTCCCGAAACACCTCAAACAAAATATTTCAACAATTGAATGGATCACATAAGTCTGGGTCATTATATTATATATCTCTCATAAATTCTCACTTTCAAGAATTCCTATCCAACTAAAAATTAAATAGAAAAGAGTTTCGAACAACCACCCATCAAGATACCTCTCAAAAGCGATGAATCCACACAAGAAAAAATAATCTCATAAAAAATAAAATGTAGTCTATCTCAAAAAAACATCATTACATGGAAGGAGATAAAAATTAGACAACTAGGGGTACTTAGCATGTATCAGCAACTCATGTTCCCATGTACTCTCATATGTGCCACAATGTTTCCATAAGAAACATATCAAAAGGATAACATACCAACACAATACCTTATCATTGAAGTCCAATATCTCAATAGGATGCCCATCCAGGGTCACATCATCATCAATGTCGATATCTCACCAAAAGATTATGTGAGAGTCATCATGATGAAAATGATGAAGTTATGACACATGCAAAAAATCCTGTATATGGCTCATCATTAGGTTTGGTGCTAATTGATATGACACCACACTACTGCAATCCAACAACTCAAGAGGCCATAAAATAGAGGTGAATGCATACTCCAATGAAAAAACCTTTGTTTTCCATGTTAGGGATTCACATTTAGAATAATGAGATCCCAACATTTAAACACCAAATGTCTCCTACTATGATCGACATATAATTTTTGATGATCATGTGTAGCCTTCAACTTCTTGTGAATCACCAAAACCATCTCTATCATACTATGCACTACTTTCAGTCCAATAATTTGTGAGTCTCCAACCACAATCAAGCACAATAGAAAATGAAAATTATGCCCATAAAATTCGTCAATTGATTCCATATCAATGGTGTAGGGGAAACTATTGTTATAAGTGAACTCCACCAAGGTAATATGCATCCTCCCTGAACCTTCAAAATCTTGGACACAAGAGTGAAACATGTATTCAAGATTATATATGGTCTGCTCTGTCTAATTATCCATCTACGGATTAAAATAAGTGATAAGGCATAACTCAGAACTAAAATCATGCTAGAGACCTCTCCACGCCCTGGAGGTAAAATAAGTTTCATGATTGGAAATGATTGTCCTCAGGACACCATGATGTCTCAAAAACTCTTTCAGATACTGTCCCAACAAAACATCCACTAATCTAGATTCCTTGATTACAATGAAGTGTGATTATTTCATTAAATGATCCATTACCACCCATATTGAATCACAATCTCCATTACTTGAGATAAAATAGTAAAAAATCTATTTTTATATCCACCCACTTCCATTGAGAGACATCCAATGGCTAGAGAAAACCATCTAGAACATGGTGCTCAGACTTCACCTTTTGGCTAACCAAACATCAAGACACAAACTCAAAAAACTGCATGCTTTAGCCTAGGCCAACAAAACTGACTCCACATGGCTCAGTACATAATTTGCATGCCAGGGTTCACCGCTAATGTAAAACTATGGAAATCTAGGAGAACAATCTCTCATATTTCTAATTGAATGAATATATATACCTGATATAACAATCGGTGTTGTTCGTACTCATACAAACCATTAGGGACCTAGACACAAACAACTCAATCTCTTCATACCTCCACCTCTACATCCCCCAACTGGGACTCTTCCAACAACTGAACCAAAGATTACTAAAAAATATTCTAAAAATTACAAATATTTTCACTGACTTCTCCAATGTGTAGTTCAAATGATTAATGTTCTTCCACTACTCTATATGAATCACTAGATTCATACACTACATCACTACATGACTTCTGATCAGTGCATCATGTAAAAAAATCCCATTTCTAGATGTATATGATATTTCAATGTTGTATTCCTATAAGAACACCATCAATAGGCAAGGCAACAAGTTCATATCAGACTATGGGATAACATACCTTAGGCTCTTATGATTGGCATAAACACCAATGCGCTCACTAATGAGAATATGTCTCCACTACAATAGGGAAAAGAACATTTCTGCTAACTCCAGATCATTCATGACATTGATCCATTCATGGGGATGCAACTACACAGGCCCATAACAAAAAAATGACCTCTACTACATTATAACGTAGCCTAAATTATATGTGAAGCAACACATAAAACATCAAATTTTGTTCCATCTACTGGTAGACAAGGAACCAGAGCACTGATAATCTTCTCATTCAGACACTCAAATGTTTCATAACACTGATCCATCCAAACGAACAACTAATGCTTCTTGTTCAATTCTATAAGAGGTGTCACAACCCAATTGAAATCTGTTACAAACCTCCTATATTTTCTTGCAATACAATAGAACTTACACACCTCAACCACTATCAAGGGGCTTCCCAAAACACAAAATATTCTTTTGTCAATGGATCCCCCATGAAAAGGATATCTTATGGCCAAAACTAACACTAAGAAAATATCCCAAATAAATTTTGTTGACGAATAACTCGCAAAACCATGTGTATATGATTTGTATGATCCTCCTCAAACATAGTGTACAAAAGGATGTTATTGATTAAAACCACCATGAACATATCTAGGAACTCATAGAACACCGTGTTTATCAACCCCATTAACCCAAATGATAATTTCACCACCCTAAACAACATTAAAACAAACATGTAATGCCCACGATGACAATGGAAAGCAGTCTTCGGGATATTCTCATCCTTCACATGCATCATATGATTTCCTAACTACAAGTCAAAATTTGAGAATAAACTTTAACCCTTTAGTTGTTCAAATAAATCATTAATCTGTGGATGATGAAATAATTTTTAAAAAATTATATTTTTTAAGAGACCATTATCAATAAATAACCACAAACTATCGTCATCCTTATTCAAGAAAAAAAATTGTGCACAACGTAGTAACAAACTTGGCTGAAAAAACCACACATTAACAAAACATCAAACTATATACATAACACCCGTAACACTGAAGGGTCAACCCTATATGAATGCATAAATATAGTTGACAATACTAGTTGTTCCTTGATCCCTAACTCGATCTATTATTGAGGGGGTAATGCTACAACATCTTTTGAAAAGACATAAGGTTTCTCTTATATGACCCTAGGAAACTCCAACTTCTAAACCACCATTTAACTTAGAATCAGCTAAGCCATCATGGATGAAATGGAGAAAACAAGCCTCTGATCCATCATAGGGTCTCGCTTGACAAAACACACCACTGGCTATCTATCAATATATAAGAACACCATATTCCTCATGAATTAATCCACAATATCCTGAACTGAATACAACCACTACATGTCGAGGATGAATGCATGTGGTTGTATTCGTAAACACATGAAATCTATCCAATTGTGATGCTACCCCATCACTACCTCCCAGTCTCTACATACAATAAACAAGTCATCTAATCCTCTAACTTTCATAGTCATCCCAAAGGGAAATGGAAGACTCTCAACATCAAGTCCTATGGAATGGAAAATGAATGGTGATATGATGAAGTGTATAACTCATGAAACCAACAAGGAATATAAAAATTATAAAACATGTAAAGGTTATCTTGAATGATGACTGGCTCTCTTGGAGCTACCAAAACTATAGCATGATGTTGACCACAACTTGCTCCATGCCCTCTCTGACCATATTGACGACCACCAACAAAGCCTCACTCTACTATATGAGGACAAGAAGAATCATGAGGTTAATTTATACCATCCCAATATACTCTCTACTAATCCAAATCTAGTTCAACCAATAACTTCTTCCTTGGATGGAATTTCCTCAATGGAGTAACTTGAAGAGGAACACCTAACACATGCTGACTGCTCGGAAAATTTGGGCACTCTTGCTAATAATGACCTCGACCACTACACAAAAAACAAGAACCAAAACTCTTGAAAGAGGATTGAGAGATTACTCCAACAAAGAAAAGAGATGATGAGTGTGGGTATATATCACCAAACAAATAAAAACTCTTCCTCCCAATAAACAAGGAACCCCATACCAAAAATCTACTTCATGAGAAATCATGATGACTCCCCTCTCATGAAAATAAAATTATATATAGTGTCTTATTAATGAACTCTTCCCTCTCCAAAACCATAAGACATGTCCTCAGTAGTAGCGGGGTGACTTGGTGCTAGATATTTGAACGCCAATCCTCTTATAATTGCCTCACCCTGGATGCCTCATCTAGCAACAGGTCTGAATAATTTAGTAAAATGTTCTTGAAACTTATTCTAAATTATTGCACACTAGATATCCCCTACTAAATGGTGTAAAGATATTTGTGAATGGATTCCTTCACATACAATGAAAGTAAATTGGCTCTGAACATGTCTTGTAACCCCTCCAAAGAGATCTCCAACTCCCCATGATCCCTATGGAACAATAACCACAACTAACTCGTTGGCCCATGAATCATCATCACAACCAAAGACACCCAATCCTCTCTCTAAGAATGGATCAAACTGAAGGCTATCTCAACCACCTCAAAATATCCTTCCATAAATATATATAAAACAGATCCCTCGTACTTATGTAGACTCTTGTGCTCAAGCATTCGTAGTGTCATCCTCCATGTGTCATCGGCACAAACCTCTAACCTATGATGATCCATGAGTGTATCCTTGTAGACATCTTCTATGTGAACCTGAAGACTATATAGACCTAAATCCATACTTGAAAAATAAAAAATTAGATCTCCTGAACAATGAATATGGAAGACTCAACATTAATTAATTAATATATTTCTTATATTCATAATAGTTTAACCAATATCAAGGTCTACCCATTCGAACATTAGAAAATGGATGAATGATGTGTGATCATTTCCAACATCTCTACCATGTAACCAGTATCTCCCCTTTTAGTATTCACTAAAAACATTATGGTTCATGCATCCGATCACAGAGGTCCCTAAACACATATGTAATTAGTGGTCTCTAGTGTTTACATAAGATTCTAAACATGTATGATAGTGTTTCCCTACCAACCCATGTATCCTAAAATGTTCTTAATACGAAACTCCAATGTAATCTACAACCAGAACTTCGATAACACTTTTCATGAGCCCCTCCCCACAAGGTCAACTCTCCTAGGTCAGCAATGTGAGAAAAGAGATAGTGGCCCTGAGTCTTGCCTCCAGTAGTCCCCGGGTTGGTGACTAACACTGGGGGTATAGTAAAAACAAAAAATGTATGGAATTACCCTATAAGAGAACATAGTTGGAAGAGATATATAAGACATAAAAAAACTAACTCCAACTCATAATGAAGTTTTATTGAAATACCTTGTTCACATATGTAATTTCATGTTACAACCACAACAACTGATAGGTAAAAATGAATGTACTAAATGAATGGAAATACATTACTAGCCATGAAGCTCGAACAACTCTAGAAACCCCAAAATTGTAGTGACCAGAATGATCTCCATCCTTATCCAAGTGAATTGAATAACATTTAATATATGTGTAGGGTGTGTATAATAGTATACTAAGTATGATCCACCTTGGATCCTCTTGTGAAAAATAAAACAAAGAATGCTAAATATCAGTGAATAACAAATGATACTAACTCATCACCTAAACAACTATACTGTGTTCCCAACCTCAATAGGTAATCATTGACCATGTATTTCATAAAATACTTTTTAATATAATAAATAATATAATTGTTAACCCGCAACCACTTCCCCTCTTGTTTTCCACTTTTACCCAACATCTCACATCTTAAGAATCTCTATCCATAAATGATTTCCCATCTATAGCTTGGCGAAGCACCACAACAGGAAACTCATGAAACACAACCACTACGCCCACATAACCAAAGTAACAATGTATTTTCTTGGATCCCTCATATCTTTCCTAACATGAATCATACATCGGTCATTATACCTCAAGCCATTACAACCCATACACTGAGTAAGGATCTTCAAGACATCACAACCAATACATGTTAAAAGAATATTTGTCCATATGAAACTATATCCAAAAATAACATGTGTGAATAAAAAAAATACATTACATCCCTCTACACACACCTATGGGGAAACATAATACAGTTCATACGGGCACAAGTAACTACCAAGAGAAGAGAACATCTCCAAATGGGTAGTCTGCAATCCATCATCCCATCAGGATGTTGAGGAATACACACCCCATGTGATCAACATCCATGGGGTGTCAGTTTCCCTATCTAATTGGGTGGAGTGTCATATAGAAACAAACATGTACATAATATACTATAGCTCACAATCACACTATGAGAGTAAATTATCATTAAATTCAACAACATCTAATGTCTCCTAGACTAAGGACTACCACTTCTAACACTATGTATCCTACAAGCACACAACCATTAATTGATATTTAAATATTACATCATCCACTTTTTTTAATTTTCAGTTTATGTTAATTAACTCTTTAAAATTTAATTATCCTTTATAAATTCAAAAATTTGTTTCTTTAGCATCACAGCCAAACTCCATTATTCCGTTAAATTGAAACCTCCACATTGTGTCTCAGAAAGCTCAAACCTTTGGGTTAACATCATTTATTCAATAAGTTAATAACAAAATTATCTCATCACCATATTCCTAGGAATTTTAGACAACATCTTAATATATCAGCCACAAGGGGACCAACATTATGAGTAAGTCAAATTCCTGTCGAGTATTCTCCAAATATATCAAGATCAAAGACCCATCAATACTAGAGAAGCTATATACGGAATAAATTTGTTATAAACCACATGTATTCACCTATTTCTGGATAGAGGGTAGAAATAAAACGCCATTTAGTAGTGTAAAATGCAATGAAGATAAACAATAAACATGATTCATAAATCATCTAATCATTCATATATAATTGTTTCATCATCTCTGGCATCCTCCCTAACACCCAAATGCATAAACTGATGCATATCACCACTCTATGTGTCAACTACTACCACAACCATTGGACCTCCAATCCCCCAAATCTCACACCATTCATCTAAGATGATAACACAACATATTTATTAGTAAAATAAGAAAATAGGTTCTTAGACCTATATAAAGAATTCATCCTTCACACACAATAAGATCTCAAGGATCCAATGCAGAAGGCTCTCAACCTTACAAAACAAAGTTTAAAATAGAACTCTACTAGGAATTACCTTTTATTGATTAGCTATATTTTTAATCTATATTTAAATACAAAATTCATTGTTAGTTATCTCAAACTATGGTTATCCGAATAATCTATCTAACACCACTCTCACAAATTACATAATCATGCTTACTACATCAATTTGATACTCATAAATTAAAAAAGAATAATTTTTTTCCTCCTGCCTCCTTATCTTTGACAAATCAATTACAATTAATCCAAATTTACAATAATTACTAATTTCCATCTAGAACCACATGATAAATAAGGAAATAAATAATACCACACTCTCTAGAAAAACAAGAGGCAATAACATATAATCGATAACATTTTATCTATCCAATTAAAATTTTACTTAGGTCATTTATATAATTAAAGATTCTGATAAAACATTATTACTCTATATTTTCACATAAAAGAATAGTGAATCCTTGAATCCCCTTACTCAAAATGTTTTTAACATTCTTTTCATTCGAACGATCCATGCAATAGATCATAAATGCCTCCCCCTATAACAACTGCCTTCACATAAGAACATTACTACATGACCACACCGACCAAAACCTAAGAAAACTCCATTAGAATCATGTAGACCACATTCCATAACATGGAATGGAGAAACAAGATAATAAGGATCAAATAAAATACAAGAATATTGGTAGGTCATACATTCTATCGATTATAGATCGTCACATGCTTCTTGCACCAAAAAGTGGGCTCACATGGAGCAAGAAGAAAAATAAATGCGAAATGATGAAAGGATAATGGCTTGATCACACCACTCTAATGAGAACAATGTCTCAAGAAACCACATGTTGAGAGAAAAGGATATGTAACGAAAGAAGGGAAGGCGCCCAACATTGAAAAATTAGATCCATGACTAATTGAAATTGAAATTGTTCAGAATATCTATTAATGCTTATCACAATAATACATTGGACATGACCAAGTGAAGGAACCACAATCCTTGTGAAAATTAATTAAGGAGTTATGGGATTTGAATGTGCCATAAATTCCTTAAAATAAGGCATTGAATGAATTTTTATTCAGTAAAAGATAACTGGGATAACTGTAGGATGTTAAAAACATTGTACACCTACCAATGATTGCAAACAATGTACATCTACTGATGTTTGGAAACATTATACACCTAATGATGTGTGGAAACATTGTACACCTAACGATGTCTGGAAAACCTGTATAGATACCGACATCTAGAAACACTAGACACTTACTGATGTCTTGAAACACTATACACACACACACTGATATATGGAAACACAATATGCCTACCCATGATTTGAAAAAATGTACACCTACAAAAATTATGAAAAATTGAACACCTATCAGCATTTGGAAAAAATATGCACCTACGGACATCAAGAAACATTGAACAACTATTAATGTCTGGAAACACTGTACAATTACCGATGTCAGGAAACACTATAAACCTACCGAATTCTAGAATCACTATACACCTACTATTGGCTTGAATCATTATACACCTACCAACAGATGGAAACAGTATACATAAAACTATAGGAACTATTCCCAGAACCATTTGTTTGTCAATGTGTTGGGGATTAGTCACTTTAGCCTACTGGAACACTTCAAATTCTATATTTCAGCAATGGAATAGACCATATAGGTCCTAGAAATTAAAAATTTGATGAATATAGATGATATATATAAGATATTACAAATCTATGGAAGATGAATTCACATTTCATTTATTTTATCCCTAAAAAATGTAACATGCTTTCATACGTACAAACGAACCTCATTCTCAATGAATGGTGTCATTTATTTGTTTATCGCTACATATTAAGATGAATATAATTATATAATTAAAAATCTATATGATATTTATCTTATAATAAATATTCTGAATATGATGTAACCAAGATAAATGTACGTGGAATGAAACTAATGAACTAAGAAACTATTTATGAACAAAATAGTACACTCTATGAAATGAGAATTTTAATAAGTAATTTTTGATAAAAGGGGTGTTGATTTTTTATAAATAGATAATATATTATACTAAAATTATTAAAATTACTCAATTATAAAATTTTAATAAATATAAAATTATTATATAGGTTATTAAAGTGTATTCAATGTAATTTAAAATCATGGCAATGTATTTTTATCCAACATTGATTTCCATTGGAGAAATTCTGTATACCTCACATATTTTTCATACGTGATGAATATAATACACTATGATCTTGTTATTTAATTATTATAAATATTATAATGATATTTAATGTTTTATTCGATGTTATTCTTCATTTAGATGGTTTATTTTTATGATGGAATGGAATTTACATAATATATAAATTTGCATTTGTAATGTTATGGTGAAATGTTTATTAAAATCATTTATATTCAACTTTTTGGGAAGGTTGAATGGTTTATGATCTGATTAAAAACACAAATATATATTGATTCCATTATATGATGGGTTGTACCAATATCACTCTGAAGTGAACATGCTATACATTGAAATCTGATGAGTTAACTTGATTGGAATGGAGAGTGAACCTAGTTTATTAAGGGTATTTAACCACTATGTTAATATTGAGAGTGAACCATGACTACTACGATTTTTTGGGAGTTAATCAATTATATTATTAATATACTTTATATGTTCCATGACTAATAATGAATTTATTTCCTATAAATTTTAGTATTACACAATTCAATGTCTTTTTCTAACATTATGCTCTCAAAATTTGTGATATTTGATTTCTATTTGATTCATATCTTATGAAATGAATACATATATATCATGAATTCGGATTATGATCTATGATATAAAGATTAATATTTTACAATAAAATTTTTCACATCACCAAATATTTTTTATCCTTTTATTTTTATATGATCATTGATATATCACTGGTTTTGTCACAACTCGTCCTCGGGAATCGAGCTGTGACTACCCCAAGCCCACCGTCCATAGGCCATGGGATGAGGACTAGCACCAAAGGCGCAAATCCCTAAGCTTAGAAGGAATTGACTTTATACAAGTAAACACACATAAATAGAGTACACAACTGGTAGCAAATCACAATGCAATTCTTTATACAGAAGAAGTGGTGGAATGACAAAAAGGGGCTTGAAATAAAAGCACATCATTAAAGTACAAGTACAACTAAAAAGCAAGTACAACTGAAAACAATGTAAAGCAGCTACTAGGTTTTCCTTTGGGGTTCCTACCTGATGGGTAGGTATAGATGGCCTCCTCATCACTCCATGTTCGTCTGTCACCTCTTTGTACATTCAAACTGAGTGGTCCCCCACTAGGTACCATCTAGACCCTCTACTCTCTACCTCAGTTAGCATTTCCATCCATCTGCAACCAACACAATGACGTGTGGGCATCGCCCGTGCAGGGGTGAGTATAAAGATACTTAGTAGGGACCCTAAGACCCTCAGGGTCTACAAAAATCCAACAAGGATAAACCAAAAGGTAAGAATTCAACACATTACCACTAATTAAGTATATGACCATACATATACCTAAGGTATATAGTAACCCATATCATTTGTGAGGTAAAAATAATATTCTTTAACTCAGCTCAAACCAGGATTTTATTCTAGAAGGGTAGAATCAAGTAACTACCCTAGTCACTCTATCGGAACCTCAGATGATGGTGTACTCCTCCTCTATCGAGTACAGTGGGCCTGCTGCATCACACAGAGGCACTTCCTACCTTCCTAGACTACTGTGGTACTCCTCCTGTCGAGTACCATGAGTATTTTGCATCAAATAGAGGCACTCCCCACTGTGGGTCTTCTACACTGACACACCAGCACTCCCCCTCGTAGCCTACTGAGGTACTCCTCTTATTGAGTACCATGGGTCTTCCACATCACACAGAGGAGTTCCCCATTGTGGGTATGATGCGTTACACAGAGGCGCTCCCTACTGTGCTAGTTGAAACACTCTGAGTCAAAAGGTCAGATGTCATAATGTATCAGACACCTACTAGGTCTCCATACTTCACTCTCACATCTCTAGGAGGATCTGCTCCATGATCTACTGGTTGATTCTCCGACTATCAAAAATTCCCAATTTGAAGTATCTCAAAGATCTGCTTTGTCTTAGGGATCTCAACGCAATAAACAGTGCGTTAATTAGACGCATGGTCTATAAGTTATTGGCATTTCTGTTCTAGGGGCCCTATTGGCTTTTAGGTTCAAACAAACCTGACCATACCCAAAATATTTCCAAACCTCATGTGGGGTATGCCAAAAGAACCGTCTCAATCTAGGCATTCCATTACAGCAGGAAGTTCATCATTTGGACACATATAGCCCATGATACGGGTTAGACGGTGTATTCGGGCTAATCAAGTCCGGACTGGGGTCCGACCCGGTCCGCGGGTCTGACCCGGTCATGAAGGGAGTGGCCCAGCCCGAGGGTGGCCTAGCCTGAGTGCTGCCCGACTGGAGTGGTGGCCCAACACGAGTGGGTGGCCCGAGCGGGGGGGGGGGGGGGGTGCGGTCTAGCACAGTGGCATATGGAGGGGGGGGGGGGGGTTACAACACCCTGTCTTCCGCAACGACCGACGCGTGGCGCATGCCCGGTCTTCACGGGATCATTCGGGTCCCGCCTGTAGCCCAAACCAGCGGTCCACTAAGAATACCTTCCTCCTCTGTCTGCCATGGCCTTTAGCCATGGTTCTTCTCTGGCATTGCACCCAGCCTGTCCGACTGCTGCGTCACCTTCTTCCGGCGCGGTGCGACGACACCGCACCCCTCCGGCTCTGCCGTGGCCCGCCTGCCCGTGGCCTGTTTCTCTATGCGGTGCGATGTTTCTGCACCCCATTGGCTACCCGGCATCCTTCTCGCTGCTGGATTCCATCGTTGTCCATCTGACGTCGACCGGTTTCCTTTGTGGTCGGCCCGACACTGGTCATGTTGCTCCGTCGCGATCCGCTCTTCCAACAGTGTTGTTGCCCTGCCGTCGTCGTCAAAAAATGAGAAAAATCAAAGGGTGAGGCTGGGGCATGTTCATGTGGTCCAAGACCTCTTCATTATGGTGATATCATTCAGAAACTCTCAAATCATAAATTGAACGACGAAGAACGGTAATAAATTCAACTCAAACCCCTACATTGTTTGTCCATCGTCGTTCGTTGATGGTGTCATGGAAAGGAGGACATCGATTCGTCATTCCCCACGTTCATCACACACTACCAATTCATGCTCATGCATTAGAGAGTGTTCGGGGTAGAAGACGGAGGAAGAAGTGTCACCGGCCTTTTTCACGTTCTTCCTCTGGGAGGATGATTCTCCAAGGGTTCTCCCAAGCCTCCTCTTATCTGCCAATCCCCCTCCCATGTGGGTTGTGGTGTCAAATTAATATAATTGAGTTTATTAACTTAACACATAATGTTGGCACATTAATTATGCTAGAGTTGGGACAATTAATTTGGATGGAGAGAAACCAAGGCTCATCTCACTTTCAAGAGGGAGCTCAAGGTTTTAGAAGTCAGGTGGTCCCACCTCATTAATTAACAATAGGTGTTTAAACCTTGGGTTTCCCCACCAAAAATATCCTCCCAAGGGAGGTTATGTTTGGGTGGGCCCCACCACCATAACCTTACATGGGAGGTTTTGGTGTGGTGACCCCCATCACTAACCTCTTCTTGGAGGTTTTAACAACAATGAAATAAAAATAAAACTAATACATTATTTTTATTAAATTTTAACAAAAAAACCCAAAAACTAACATTCATTCTTGACCAACTGCTGTTGAGATAAAAGTATTTTTAAGAGAATACCAGCACATTGAGTTTAACGGTGCCCTCCGATTCAGTTCCAAGCACTGGTTCAAAAGTTAGAAAACACAGCTTGCACGTTTACTGAATGTACTCGAAAAAATGTTCGGGCTATTATAATCAGTCACCCTAGAACCGCTCTGGTCGAGGATATGCTCTGCCTATGTGAAACACACCCCAAACAACCCAACGGTAATCTCGGATTCTCAATCCATGTTAATGTTTAGATGTTATGAATTTTACAATAAAATAACTTCCACTTAATTTTTTTGTTTTGCGGCCAAAAACTAACTTTTTCTAGTGTCCTGTGCAACCCAAAGTTAGTATATTTTTAAATAAATAATTCCCTTATGAGTTCAATGGTGGTCTCATATTTTTAATTTGTGTTACCATTATTGGGTTATAAGAATTTGAAAAATAAAATAATCTCTTTAATTATTTTATTTACAATTAAGACAATTTTGGGTTTCCTCACAGGAGGCCCGCACCGACTTATCTTATGTCGCACCAAGGGTAAACCCGCCATCCTGAGCACAATAGTGCCCACAGATTTCTTAACGGAGTTTCAATTTATGATTTATTCTACTTTTTCATGAAAACTTCTTACGCCCGTTAGGTTAAGCTTATCAAAAACATTGACGGATCATTTCAGGCACTCCGGGCCTCGTAATCTCATGCCATCAAATTTCGCGGACCCGTAAAATTCACATTTAATTATGAAAAATTACATAGAAAACTCTGGGTCTTTACATTCTCCCCACCTCAGGGCTTTAAATCCTCGTAAGTCATTACTCAAAACTAAGGAATAAATTGGGAGTACTGAGCATTCATTTGAGCCTCCCGCTTCACGTGTGCTCTCCTGGAGGTTCTCATGCTGCCAGCGAATGCACACTAGTGGTATCGACCGTCCACAAAGGTACCACTCCTATCAATCCTCAATTTACACTAGAAAATCCGTGAATGTTTCCCCATCTTTGACGTCCATCTCCACGTGGTCGATGATGTGAGAAGGGTTGTGCACATATCTCATCAACTAAGATACGTGGAAGACATCGTGCACCCATTGCAATTATGGTGGACAATATAAATGATAAGTCACATCGCCTACTCTGTTGAGGACCTGGAAAGGTCCGATGTATCGCAGATATAAGTTGTTGCCTTGTCCAAATCCTCATAGACACCATCAAGGTGAGACTTAAAGAACGACATGGTCTCCAGCCTCAAACTCTACAGGTCTTCATCTGTTATTAGAATACGTGTTTTGTCTTCTCTATATAGTCTTCATCCGCTCCTAGATGACCTACACCTTCTCTGTGGTAGCTCGTACCATCTCTGGTCAGTTGGATGTTGGCCGACATGGTGAGTCGGTCAATGATCACCCAAATAGTTTCATGTCCCCTGGATGTACGTGAAATACCCATCACGAAGTCCATGGATATCTCATCCCTCTTCTAGTTTGGGACCTCTAAAGGATGAACCAAGCCTACTGGTACCTGATGCTCTGCATTCACTTGCTGAAATTTGAAGCATCGAGAGACAAACTCTACTACTGCCTTATTCATACCTGGTCACCAGTGCTATCCTCAAAGGTCTTGGTAAATCTTATCTACTCTAGGATGTACCGCTAACGGGGATGTATGAAACTCCCTCAACACCTCATCCTGAAGTGACACTGACACCAATGTAAGTCCTCTAAAGAAGATGATGTGATCCCCACCTTCAGAAAATCTATCAGGTTCCTGTCATGTGGATATCTGAGCACTTCGTGTCTCGCAGTCAGTGTCCCCACGCCGTACCTCCCTGAATCGCTGAAGAAGTAGGGGAGTGACTGTAAGAGACAGAAGGAAGGATACTCCATCTCTATCAGAAAAGGATATCTATAAAGTAGCTACCTAATTTGTCACCTATCCTATAATATGTATTCCAAATCTCCAACTGAGTGTATCCACAACAACATTTCCCTTCCCAAGAGTATAGAGTATCTCGAAGTCAAAGTCCTGGAGGAACTCAAGCCAACATCACTCTCTTGGGTTCTAGTCCTTCTGAGTAAAGATGTACCTTTGACTCTTTTGATCAGTGTATAGGGTAAAACATTCACCCATAAGATAGTGCCTACAAATACTGAAGGCAAATACCACATCAGCTAACTCCATGTCATTGGTAGCATAGTTCTTCTCGTGTTTTCTCATCTACCGAGAACCATAAGTGATCATTGATCGCTCATGCATCAAGAAACACCCAAGTCTGGTCCCTGATGCATCAAAGTAGACTATGTACCCTAAGCCTTCCTCTGGATGCCTCATGATGGGGGCACTAGTCTTCCTCTACCTCTCCTCCAGAAAACTCTTCAAGCATCTCACTATCCACATGAAGGGTTTCCCCTTCTTCGTCAAGGATGATAGTGGTGTTACAATTCTGGAGAAGTCTAGAACGAACCTCTGATAGTATCCATTGAAAGAATATGTCCCTCCTCCTTCGGGAGGACTAATACCGGAATCATATTTTGAAAATATGTCAACATGTTCTATCACTCTTGGTTCGAACTCAAAACTCAAAACTCATGCATCCATGAGGGTAAGGATGGCTGACTCAAGAGTGATCGGTTGCACCCTCTTATGCATGAGTTTAGCCTGTGCTACCTGTGTTTACTTTTTTTTGAATAAGGAAAACCTCATCCCATCATTGTAGATAAACCCCAACCTTTTTGCCTAATACAGTCAATCTGTGTATGAACTATGGTTTCCCAATCCAAACCCAAACTAAAGTCGTAAGTCCTCGGTGCTGCCACCAAGAGGTTCCAACCGAAACTCTCGACTCAAGTGTCGGATCACACCATCGGCATATGTGTGATTATCGATTCTCCTACTAAAGGTATCACTAGACGTGAGGGTCAAGTCAGCTGTTTAACCGGAAACTCTAGGTCTGGGACAAGATTCGTGGAAGGTAATAATGATTCATAACTATGTCTATTGATACAGTAGCTAGTTGTAAACATAGATCGTAACTCGAATCATTCCTTGAGACCTTGGTTCACACACCTTGACTACATGTTTCTACTCTCTTACCCTTCCCTCGAGCTCCATGAGCCTGATGGGGACTACAAGGTAGGTGGTTGTAACATGTCCAAATGTACACCCCCTCATGCTTCTCTCCTAGCTCGGGTTCCACATCTACTACCCTACATATTCACCTATCCATAACACTTCCTCTGCTGAAACATCTCACACGCCCAAGTCTCTGAGACTGGAGACAGTTCGCAGCTTCCCACTACTATCATTCACTGGCTATATCTACTCAACCAAAGAACATTCATCAACAAAGGTTCTCTCTATAACCCATACATATGTAGGAATGAATTGAGGAAAAGGTGTTGGCTCGGATGTCCTTAAACACACCTCGCTCAGAGGTATGATCCCTAAAGAACCGATCATTTCGTATTCATTGAGTACCATGAGTGATCGGTATTCCTCGATGAATTCTCAGATACCAACATGTCGTCCTTCTAAAGCTGTATAAGCTCTATAAAACTCTCAACCACCTCCTAAATCTATTACTTAGCTGCCTATGGGTCGGGTTCGCCTCGGAAACTGAGGGGTATCTGATGCTGAAACATCTGTAAGGAACTAAGAAAACATGTGTCATCTACGGGTGCCGCCGGTTGTAACTACTGACCAACAGGCAGTGTTATAACTGACACACTACCTGAAGGTAAAATCTCAGGCAGCAGTCCATGTACCGAAGCCTCATCACTATGTGGACCATCCTCATGGATAGTCACTGAAAAAGTCTAGTAGCTATGATCAACATCTGCTCTACAAATGTCTCAACTAGGCAGAAAACTCTAGCAATCGCCTCCAGCCAGTCCTCTGCTGCATTGGAATCTATCTCACCTTGTAACCTCGGAGGCCTCTGCGGCAGGAAATCATGCAACGCGTTCTGTTAGTGTGCACCATACGCTAGTACAGCTGGTGGTATCTGCTGCCCAACATGTGGTGGGGCTACTGGTACACCATATAATGGTGCCAACAAAGTAAGAGGGACCTGCACGGAGCCACATCGCTCGGAGAACCATCATCTTGTACTCTCTTGTCACTCTAAATGGTTGTCTGCGTGGAGGCTTACTGAAAATATGCGACATGGCCAAAATATTATACCTCGTGAGTTGACCTAGTTGAGCTGACATAATAAATTTTTTGAAAACACACATGCAATCAGTTTTTTCGTGTACTGAGTCAGAAATCAGTAATCAGGGTCCTAGTTTATGGATATGCCATCTGCTGCACCAAAACTGTACTCCCTGAACTGAATACCAAACTCAATACCATTAAAAATATTTATTCATAGAAAAGAAAGATTAGAGTTCTATGTTTTGTGTCATAACCGACTCCCCTAATACCAATTTGTCATGACCCGTCCTCGGGACCCATATCGTGACTACCCTAAGAGTGTCATCCCTATGTCAGGGGCTGGCGACTAGCACCAAATGCATAAATCCCTAAGCTGGGAAGGAATTGCCTTTATACATGTAAACACACACAAACAAAGTACACAACTGTAGGAAAATCACTAAGCAAGACTGTATACAGAAGAAGTGCTGGAATGAAAAAAGGGGTCAGAAATACATGCCCAAATGTAATGTAGAAGTACATCCAAAAGCATATACAACTGAAAACAATGTAAAGAAGCTACTGGGTTGTCCTATTGGGTTCCTACTTGAAGGATTTGTACATATGGACTCCACAACACTCTGCGTCCATCTGTCACCTCCATGTACTGTCACACTAATTGGTCCACCTCCGGGTACCGTCTAGTCCCACTACTCTCTACCTCAGTCAGTGCTGCCCCATCGTCTGCAACCAACATAACGCCGTGCGGGCATAGCCCATGCAGGGGTGAGTATAACGATACTCTGTAGGGACCCTTATACCCTCAAATTCTCACAAAATCCTAAAAGGATAAATCAAAATGTAAGAATTCAATAGATAACCATTACATAGGTATATGCCCATAAATATACCTAAGTTTTCTAGTAACCCATCTCATTCGTGAGGTAAACATAAATGTCATTAACTAAGCTCAAACCAAAATTTTATTCTAGAGGGGTAGTATCAAGTAACAACCCCATTCAATCTATCAAAATCGCAGCTGATGGTGTACTCCTCCTCTATCAAGTATAGTGGGCATGCCACGTCACACAAAGGCTCTTTCCAACAGCCTGGATTACTGTAGTACTCCTCCTGTTGAGTACCGAGGGTCTGATATGTCACACAGAGGCTCTCCCCACTGTGGATCTATCATGCTCACAAAGAGAAGCTCCCCATCGTATCCTGCTGAGGTACTCCTACTGTTGATTATCAGGGGTCTGTCGCGTCACAAAAAGGCACTCCCCACTATGGGTATGCTGCATCACACAAAGGTTCTTCCCACTAGACTAGTCGAAACACTCATAGTCGAAAGGTCAGTAGATGTCAGGTATCTTCCAGCTGTTTGGTCTCCGTACTTCGCTAACTCTTCGCTGGGAGGATCTTCTCCATGAGCTACTGTTCGATACTCCAACTGTCAGAATGTCCCAAATAGAAGTTTCTCAAAGTTCTTCCTCGTCATAGGGATCTCAATGCAATAGACGGTGCGTCAATCGGACGCCCGGTCTGTGAGTTATTAGAATTTTTGTTCTAGCAGCTTGGTTGGTTTTTAGGTTCAAACCAACCTGACCATACCCCAGCTTTGTCCAGACCACATGTGGGATTTTAAAAATGAACTAATCACTCTATGATTTCCATCGCCATAGGAAGTTTGTCATTTGGACACCTGTAGCCCATGATACGGGTGAAAAGGTGTATTCGGGATAATCAGGTCCGGATTGGGGTCCAACACAATCCTTAAAGGAGCAGCTCAGCCCGATGGCAACCTGGACCGAGGGAACCCCAGCCTGAGGCGGTGGGGGAGGGGGCTCGAGAGGACTGGCCAACCCATGGGCCACCCATCCCGAGGGGGCGGCCCAGCCCGAGGGGGTTGGTCTGGCCTGACAGCGCACGTGGCCGGGTTGGCAGGTGGCCCGCATGGCCCGTCCGCCCCGCGGCCCGTGTGGCCGGCGGGCGGGCGGGCCCATGTGGCTGGCAGGCTGGCGGCCCAGGAGGCTTGTAGGAGGGCGGGCCCGGTGGGCCGGCTGGCCGCATATGGTGGGGGGGGGGGGGGTGGTTACACCCCCATTGTTTTCAAAAACGTTCGGCGCGTGGCGGCGGCCAAGTCTCCGTGGGACCCTTCGAGTCCCAGTTGTAGTGCGCATCAGCAGATTGCTTAGCTGGATGTCCTCCTCTATCATCTGTGGTCTATGGCTGCAATTCTTCTCTGACACGGTGCGATGGCACCACGCCCTGCCCGTCCGACCGTCGCAGCTTTCGTGGCCGCAGACCCTTCTTCCGGCACAGTGTAACGACACAGCGCCCCTCCGGCACCGCCGTGTTCCACCTGGACGTGGCCTAGTTCTCTACGCGTTGCAATGACACCATGCCCCTTCGGTGACATTGCGGCCTTTGTGCCGCTAGTTTCCTTCGCGGTCGGCCCGACGCCGGCCGGTTTCTTTTTGCGGTCTTCCTGACGCCGGTCACATTGCTCCATCACGATCCAATCTTCCGGTGGCACCGTTGCACTTCCGCCGTCGTCAACAAATGAGAACAATCAAAGGGGAAGGGTCTTTTCATGTTCGTGCAGTCCAATCCCTCCTCGTTATGGTGATATCAATCGGTAACTCTCAAACTGTAAATTGAATGATGAAGAATGGGAATAAATTCAACTCAAATCCCTACCTTGTTTGTCAATCGTCATTCGTTGATGGTGTCACAGAAAGGCGGACATCGATTCATCGTTCGCCACATTCATCAAGCAATCCCAATTCAATCTCATATGTCAGAGAGTGTTCGGTGTAGAAGACCAAGTAAGAAGCGTCGACGGCGTTATTCGTGTTCTTCGTTTGTGAGGATGATTCTCCAAGGGTTCTCCCAAGCCTCCTCTCCTCTGCCAATCCTCATTCCATGAGGTTTGTATTGTCAAATTAATATAACTATGTTTGTTAACATAACACATAATGTTGGCACATTAATTAGGTTTGAGTTGGCACAATTAATTTGGGAGGAGAGAAACCAAGGGTCATATCACATTCAAGAGGGAGCTCATGGTTTTAGAAGTCCGGTGGTCCCCACCTCATTAATTGACAAGAGGTGTTTAAACCTTGGGTGGGCCCCACAAAATATATCCTCCCAAGGGAGGTTATGTTCAGGTGGGACCCACCACCATAACCTCAAATGGGAATTTATAGTGTGGTGGCCCCCACCACTAACCTCCTCTTGAAGTTTTTAACCACTATGAAATAAAAAAAAATATAACACATTTTTTTATTTAATTTTAACATAAAACTGAAAAAATAACATTCATTCTCGACCAACTACCGTCGAGTTGAATGTATTCTTAAGAGAATACTGGTGTTGTGAGTTCAATGGTTCCCTCGGATTTTATTTCCACAAACTAGTTCAAAAGTTATAAAATGCTGCTTGGGCATTTACTGAACGTACCATACAAAAAGTTCGAAAAATTATTATCAGTCACCCTCAACACGTACTAGTCATGGTTGGGCTCTTCCTAAGTGAAAAACGCCCCCAATGAACCCAACAGTACACCTTTATTTTCAATCCATCATACTGTTTAGATGTTATGAATTTTAAAATAA
This sequence comes from Viscum album, assembly GCA_963277665.1. Lineage (NCBI taxonomy): Eukaryota > Viridiplantae > Streptophyta > Magnoliopsida > Santalales > Viscaceae > Viscum > Viscum album. Next base: position 699,017,820 of record OY728119.1, on the reverse strand, counting down.
AATAATTGTCATTTAATTATTTTATTTCATTCAAAAAACTAACGATTTCTTGTGTCACGCAACAACCAAAGTTAGTAACTTCGGAAATAAAGCATGACCTCACGAGTACAGTGGTGTTCTCGGATTTCCGTTTTTTGAGTTATAAGAATTTGAAAAATAAAATAATTTATTTAATTTTTTAATTTATGATTAATCCATTTTTGGGTTTCTCACAGGAGGCCCATGCCGACTAATCTTATGTCGCTCCAAGGGTAATCCCACAATCCTGAGCGCAACTGTGCCGTCTGATTTCTAATCTAAGTTTCCATTTAAGAGTTATTCAAATTTTTATAGAAAACATATTACGCGCATTCACTTAAGCTTAGAAAAAGCTTCGACGAATCATTCCAGGCACTCCGATCCTTGCAATCACACGTCGTCAGATTTCTTAGACCCATAAAATTCTTTTTTAATTAAAGAAAATTACATTGAAATTTCTGGCCTTCCCAGGTTTTCAATAATTAGAAAATTTAGATCACCATTTCATATATTCAATTTCCCATGTAATGAAGAATTTATATATGAATAGTAATAAAAAAGGGATATATATGTGAGTAAATAATAAAGATTTGATGAAGATATTTTTTTTAAACAATTGTTTAGGTTTCTGTATTTCAAAATATACATTAACTAAATTAATCTTTCATGGATGTAAATGATACATAATGAATATTCATATATTAAGATATAATATCTATGTATGAAAATTATGAGTGACAATATTTGGGGTGATATTGTGAATATGATTATTCTATAATTTAAAACCCATTATATTGGATTATATGTGTGACTATTATATGAAAATATTTAAATCTAAATTTCTATACACAGTCTACTATTGTTACGAATAATTTTATAACACCCAATCATTTTGGGTGTGGTTTTAACAACTTCCACATAGTGACGATATTTGGATGGTAACCTAATATTCCCACTATCTATTCTAGGAGTTGTTTATTACAAAACAATATCATTTTTTCTGATGATTGATTGTTGGGGAATTGAATTTTTTATAATCACTCATCTCAACCTCACTATTTTTGAATGAATTCCTACTAGATTGTATTTCTGGATCCATATAAACCCCAGGATTCTATATTAATGATCTCTCATGGATATTGTATCCAAAGGATAGAGCTCATTCGGGGATCAATAAACAATACTAATGAACACACAATGGTTGAGAAAATGTAAGGTCGGGCTCATCAAACACTTTTGGGGGGTGGGATGTTTCATATTCTAGGACTCTCTTATATATTTAAATATGTTCCAAAATCCAATTTTTATTCCCAATTATAAAATGAGTCTCCCTTGGATTAAAAATCAAAAATTAGCATTTATGGAATTTATAATCTTTTGTATGTATCAGATGTTCTTCTTTAATTTGGATATCTATATTAATTTAAGGTTATCCTTCATTGGAACCCTATGATATAGAAGTTATATATTCTTATTTTTTTAATATTATGATTCTATTTTTGAGCCAAACAATGGGGAACATTATAGTGTATCATCATATAGGTATATAAGAGTTGTTTTGATTTCAGGATCATACCCATGTGATGGGATTTCTATGTATCCATATGAAATGAAAAATAACCCATGTTTCTGGTGCCACATAATGGGGCCAATAAATTAGTTTATGTTCTCATGATTGTTACTAAAACACATTTTTTAATGTCAAAACATGATATGAATATAAGAAAATGGTTCTTAGTCAATGATTGTTGTGGGAATTCCTTCGATGTATCTAAGGGAACCTAGAAGGGATATGGATTCAGAAGTTAAAAATGTGGCCCCATGGTAATTTGGGTTGATTTGGTGTATTGAACATGAACTTTAGGGGGGATACCAATGTATCCCATTTGGATCTGAGTCCATTCCCATGTAGTTAGGTGTTGAGGTCTAATCTGATGAAGGCACTCTGAAGGGTTTCCTTACATGGAAGTGTGTCCCATTGAGAGGAACAATTTGGGGCTTATTTCTGATGAGGATAAAATTTTAAATTGGTTTTGAGTGTTACGCTATATAGGTGGATGCCCTGGTTATTTGGTATATTTGGATCCGGATTGATCATAAGAAGTATTCTTATGTTTAGTTTGGAATTACAATTGGAATGATAACAATGGATGATTTCATAGATTATTGATGGATAAGATTCCCTTCTTTTCATGAGTTTCACACTATAACGGTTTCAAAAAGGATGGATTTATGGGCATATTAATGAGGATTTTTCCCTTGTTAAGTTGGGGATTATACTTGAAATGATTCCAATATTATGGATTTTAGGTTGTATCCCTACGGTGGATTTCATTTTGTAGTTGGTTCTTACACATTTAATCATTCACCGTTGATGAATTTTGGGGTTTATGTCTAAGGATGATTCCCTATATTAGTTTATGATTACACATGGAATAATTCCAAATGGTTTGGTTTTAGGGAGTACTTCAATTACATAATCCGTTGTTAATATGGGGATTACACATGGAATCAGACCAAATATTTTTGATTTGGGGTATATTCCCAAGGATGGTGTCTATGTATAGTTGGTTCTTAAACTTTGATGGATTCCTAAAAATAATATTTAAAGACTTATTCATTTGGATTATTCCCTTGTTTTGTTAGGGATTATAAATGGAATGATTTCCAATCAATATATTTCAGGTCATTGTATTGAATATGATTCCCTTATTTTGTTGGGTCTGAAACATGGAATGATTCCTAGAAGATTGATTTTAGTGACTATTCAAAATGAAGATTCCTTAGTGCTGGGTTCAAAAAGATACCATGATCAACACCAATCTACAAGCCCTTGTGAGTAATTCTCGGTGTGTGTGACTAGAAGAAACATATGATCGAGAAAACCACAACATCCTTATCCCACTAGTGAATGGGGGTGTGGTGATAGGATAAGAATAAGGGGTTTTGATATGCTAGTTCTCGTCCATCGTTGTACCTTTCATTGATAGGTAAGAAGGAATGAAGTTTAGGAGTTCTTGAATGATTTCATTGGGGATAAATCTAGGAGAAATTTCGTATAATTGGTTTTGAGGGAAGAGAGTAGGATATAATTCCATGTGTCACCACCAAAAACCATAGAACCCAAATTATAGATATGGAACATCAATGACATGGAATTAACCCTCATACCCAAGAATAGAAGTTCTCTTGCACATCCCTCAAGATTGGGGTCCACATGACCATGTGAACACATATCCACATTCACCCTTATGACCCTACATGTCATAAGAGATACGTGTAGAATCTCATATAGTAGGCTTGTTCATATGGATAGAGCTTTACAATGTAAGGAATGGACAAGTAAGAATGGTTTTGGGAGATTTCTCCCTTGGGAATCAAAATATTGGCAAGTATTTTCGTAAGGCATCAATGGTTTCCTCATGGGTTTATTGATTTATCTTATACATGCATTTTTTTATAGAATGGGACCTCATGCTAGTGTTCACTAACCATGGGGGGGGGTTTCTCACATAATTGTAATTTATATCAAACCCTAGGGGAAATTGATTCCATGAAACACCTTGTTTCCTTTTCTATTAGGTTTTTAAGAGAATCACGGAATGTTTCAAAGGGACTTTGTGATGGAATATTTCATATAGAATGTTTGGTGTTCTTAGGGATTTTTCATCACTCATATGAGGTTCCTTAGGGTCCTGTTTATTTGAAAATATGGAATCCTGGTTGAAAGAGACTTTTCTCCCATCTCCAAAGTGAAATTACCTAGCATATGTGTTAGACACAGGGGTAGATGATCCTTGATTTTCATGCAGGTTTAGTGTGTGAAGGTTTCTTATATAGAGGTAGATGTTAATTTAGGGATGCCTGAGTTGTGCTTTTGATATCCTCCTAGAGGGCCTTGTTGGTACCCTCATGACCACCTGGGTAAATGATGTTTGTGAAAACAGTAATCAAAACTGTCAGTGTTGTGGCCTCACACATTTTTTTTCATCTGTGTTGAGATGTGGTCCCATCTATTTGGGTTTATCCATCCAGTGCCATCTCTATCCAACATGAATAATAGAGATTCTCACCCTAAACATTTTAGGCTCGGTTGAGGACCTTTTGGTTCATGACACATGAAATGAAAACTTTTTATTCTTAAATCATAAATATGCATTTTCAAGTGAAAATATAAATTTGCTGTCAAAATGAGGTTCACATCTATAATTAGAATTCAAGCATCATGGAATACATTTCACAATGTCAAACGAATTTTCACACATTCTCTATTATAGCTTATAGATTTTAGTGAACATATGGTTATGTTTAACGATATGATGAGATGATTCATTGAGGATTTCATGTATGTCATTATGAGGTAATGAGGTTTATTTAATTACTATTCACAACACCAAACTATCATATATATGGGTATGGTTGATGTTTGATGTGACAGACCATGTGTATTTCAATTAGATTTCATGTTTTGGACAATGCTTTTTTGGTAGGGTGTTAGGAGAATTCATATAGATGGTTCCTAAAATGATTTTTCTTCTCAGGTTTGTTCAACCATGATTATATGAAATAGATATTTGTTCCATGATATCTGATTTCAGTGTGTGAGAGTGAAAAATATATGGGAAAGTGGTATAGATTACCCATTTAGAGATATGATTATCATTATAACACAAACCATTTATGAGTTAATTGGGGAGTTGACCTTAGAGTAGTTAGGGACTATTAAACAACAAATATTCTAATTGATTTTATTGTTTATTGACTAGGGAATTAGTATTGTTTTAGGAAATTTTCATGAGTGTCCTTGAGTACCAACCATATGAGTATACATGCATTCTCTGCCAAAGTTTATAAACTATTTTCAGGTTTAGAATTGGAATTTGGTGATTGAGGATAAAATTATTATATTTCTCAATTAAGGTTTTTTTGAATTTCTAAATTAGTAATAAGTTTGACCTTTTAGATGATGAAATTAATTGTATAATTAGGACCTTCGATTTTTTTATTTATGGATATTACGATTTATTTTGTTATGTATTTTTTTTGGATGATATCTAATACCATGATCTTACATTTCATCCAATGTAGGGAAATTCAACCCATATGGGTGACCTTATTTACACCATCCATTCATGCCACCAATTGAGGCCTAATAGATGGAGGAATCATGTTAATTATACACCATTGACATTTTATATCCCAATATGTGTATAATGTTAATTAGGGGTTTGTGAAAATATTATTTTGAATTGATGGTTGAAATTTGATGAAATTAATGGATGCAAACTGATGGGGATTATCATGAATGGTAAATGGTTTGGTGGGAGGATTTAAAGACCTAAGCCTTAAAATGATATAATTTTTGGAGGAAATTATAATTTGATAGTTTGTGTGGGTTTATTATGAACCAAATTTTATATTGTAATTAACATGTTTAGAATAATTCATGGATATGATTTTTGATATACATAGAAGTTATATAGTGGTTCATGAGCTACGGTGGATGTTAGAGAATGTTCGGGTGATCATGTAGTGCATGGGGGTTGTCCCTATTTTAAATAGGTAGTAAAATAGCTCTAGTGATGATAGATTTGAAACATTTATAGTATGGTGATAAGAAGAAGAATATATGTATAATTAAGAGGGTGAACACCTATTAACAAGGATGTGGTGTGTAGAAATTTTTAGGAAGGAGGATCAATTCTATGGTTGATGGGTGTGTATGTCCCTACAATTATTATGTCTTTTGATAGAGAAAAATGACTAGTATGGGTGTGTCAAGATCCAAATAAATTAAGGGGAGAACCCTATGATATAGAAAAAATAATATATTCCATTTTGGAAGTTGTGGTGCCTTTTATGAGCCCATTTGAGGATGTTATTTTATTATTTCTAATTAAAAGAAATAAAAATTTTGCAGAAAAACTTTTTGTGAGACTTTTGTAACCTTGGATATTATCTATTGTTTTTGGGGAGGAAACAAATTTAGATCAATTACATTTATGGATAAATATTTTTTTGAGAGTGTCATATGGAGTCTTACCTCGGTTTTTAGGGCATGGTATATTGGAGGGGACAAATATTTGATAAAGTGAGTGACAAGGTTCCAAAATCATGAGACTCTGCATATTTTGAGTCCTTAGGTGAATCATATAGGTGATCTATAGAATAGTATAAGTCATGGGGATATTTTATTTCCTCCCAATGCAATTTTCAATTTTTTCCCAAAACCATTTTACCCGATACATTTAAAACACTCTCTGAAATAAAGTTTTATCACACACCCGCAACAGATAGGATGGACCGAACACTAATATCAATATCATTACCCTAATGATAAGGGTTTTTATTATTATTAACCTATTATTTGAGGAGGATATTCTATCCCCATCCATCTATCATCATTATCATTTTTTCACTATTTATTTCTATTAACATCATACTGTTTCAATGATGATTCAACCAAATCACAGAGAAATCATACATATATTCTACTAATTTTATGATGTATTACTATTAGATGCCCATGGATAATGATTATAGAAAATTTAATGTGGTTTCATTAATGTTAAATCCCCAGATAGTATGAATCATGTTTTTTTAATAAATTAAATTAATTTTAATACAGAACTAATATCATATATTATTGAATTTTATGGTATGTCTGAGAAGGTAAACAATTGATCTTCCATTACTGGTTTCTAATCATTCTTTGAGATGTAATAAACTAGTGAGTATTTAGGAAAATATGACTAATTAATAAATTAATAAATTATTTTAAATTATTAATATTTATTTAAAAAATAGTTATGAATTATAAAATGTAGATATTGTTTAGTTTTGGAATTTAACTCATGTGGTTGGATCTGGAATGTTCTATTTGGATTACCTAGGTTGAGAGTTAGTAGGTTGTGAAAAAAGGGAATAAATCTATGAGTAATGTTGGTGTTCCTCCAAAAATTCCCATTAAAATTATGTATGAAAATTGTTTCTTGTGATATGGTGTATCTTTTGTATCACTCTATGATTTTAATTGAATACTACATTCGGTAGCATGTACAACACACAATACTGAGCATAAACTAACCACATTATATTTTTATGATATTCATAACTTAGTTATGGAATTGGAGGGTAAAAATATATGTAACTAAATTATGGAATAAATATAATTTTCATAAGTAGTAAAATATTATCTTAGATTCTAAAGAAAAAAGATTTTAATTTTTAGTAAGTTCATATTTATCATAATTATATTTTTGATTAACATTTCTATTCTAATATTTTATAAAATTTTAACGATATCTAAAAAATGTATGTGATACTATTTATATCATTTTTGAAACCATTATATCAAAATATAGTTATGTTATCTTTTTGGGATTTATATTAAAGGATTGATTTACTAGTGAATAGTGAGAAATAATAATTTTTGATGAAAAATATATTTCTGTTTCATAATTTTACAAATAATTATTTTTGAAAATACTTTCAAATTAAAATTAGTTCCCTTGAATTTTTATTGATCCATAAAAGTTCATTGGAATCTATTTTATGGTTTAAGTTGGAATAATAACACTTTCATAGATAATATTTAATTTATCCTAAAGAATCATTTCCATTTTGTTTTCTATTATTAGCATAAATTGATTTCCACCCCTTGTAGAAATTGAAAATTGAAAATTTTATTTTATAATTGGAATTATGTGTAAAAAAATTTATATGCATCAATTTTTATCATTATGAATAAAACCATGAAACATTTTTACAACATCAATATGGCTAAAATTGGATAATTAATTTCAAATATAATTTTAAATGGAACAAAATTTATTATATCAACTTACTTTACTTTCTTTAACAATTATAATTTTTCCATTATAATACACATTTTGAAAAATAAGACCTTTTGTTTCTATTTTACATTGATTTCAACCTCAATAATATTTAAGTAAATGATAAGGTAATGAATGTTTCTTTATATGATTTCATATCTACAATGTTTTATGACATGGATAAAAAATCTTTTAATTTAGAAATTTTTAACTAAAATATTAGGGATTTTGAATCATGGTAATTTACTTTTACTTTTTTATGATGAAATAATTACCTTAAATGCCTATATAACAACAACACCACACATGGTAGAGTTATAAAAAAATCATGTTATTGGTTCTGAAAATAAAAAAATTAATTTGTTTATATAGAGTTTTTAATAAAAATAGAATTTGAAAATAGTATATTATATTTTGAATAAAGTTTTCTATTCAATTTTTATTTCTTTCACATCGTGTTTAATATCAATTTTTAAAAGTACATAATAATATATTTATAGTATGTTATGATAAATATATTTTATTAAAATATTTAAATAACATGAATATCATTTAGGATGATATGTTGGATATTAAAAGGTGAAATATTTATTCCCTTTCAACTTATGAATAAATTTTTCCCTTATAAGAAAAATTATAACTAGTTAGTACTGAATAAACTTTCCCAACATCTAGAATAATTTTTTTAACAAACTTGTTAAACAACTTGATATTTTTTAGAGTGAAACAAATTCATATATAAATTTCATTGTATTATGTTATTTATTGAATATCTCATTTTTATTTGAATTCATTTGTATTAAAAATATGTATAGAATGTAGAAACATGAATTATATATAAATATTTTATGTAATTCTATTTATTTTATTTCATCACATTATAAAATGACATGCCTTTTGTCATTCATTACTCCTCCAAGAGACATATAAAAAAATAATCATGTTAATTTCAAAATTCTATTTCACTAAATTATTGGTATTTCAATTATAAAATAATTTTCCATGGGTAGTTAAAAAGCAATATAATGGAAGTATACTGTTGAAGTGATAATGTTATTTATCGAAAATTAAAAAATTTATTCTTCTAATACTTCATAAAAATAAATTTTACCGATCCTAAATTAATAAATAATGTATCATAATTAAATATTGTAATATTATGAATTTGGTAATTAATTTTCTAATTGTTTGTATACTAAAAAATGTTAGACCATCTGTTGTGAATACCTACAAATTACCATCTCTATATTGGGGTAAAATTTATTTCTCATCACTATTTTATTTCCATAGTCAAAAATGTTAAAAACAAGAAAAAAAAATTTATTTATGATATAAATATTAAACTTAAATTATAACATCATATCTATATTCATTCTTTCATATCCATTTTAAAACAATAACATCACTCATGCATTCATTTAGAGAACCACATCCTTAAATTGGAGTGATTCATTTTTTATTTCTATTATACATATATTTAAATAAATATATATTTAATTAATATATAAGGTAAAATTTTAAAATTATTGATATTGAAATATTTAACTATTATTTAACATTATTTCATTCCATTCACTGAAATTTGAGAAAAAAATCATGCGTACGTACAACATTTGGTCTCTTTGAATGGTGTAATTTAGTTATATTTATTTAAATTAAGGATTAATATAATTATACTTTAAATTAATATATATGGTATTTATATCAAATTGAAAACATTGAATAGATGGATCTAGGTTCAAAAAACATTGTTGGGAACTACATAACCAAAATTTTCCAAATAAGATAAACTTTTAACCAATGGAAATAACAATTTTAACAATGTGTAATTAATAAATGTTCTATAAAATGTAATAATTATAAAATATATGATATTATATGAATTTCTATGACTCGATAATATTAAATTACATTAATTTATATTTATAATAATGGTTGTTATAGGACATCCACAAAATGATGATATTAAGGGAAGGGATTCTAATCTCAATTTTATATATGTGAGAAAAATTTAATATTCACCACATGTATCCAAGGTGTAGTTTATATAATAATCATGAATATATATTATTTTTAATAACGTGAAAAATAAGGGAATTTAGAAATAAATATAAGGTACTCTTTTTCTTAGGGTTTTAATTTAGATATTACTTAATCGTTAAGGGTTACTCATCTCATTATTGTTTCACAAGGATATGTTTGATTTTCAAGAAAAAAATATCTATATGAGGGTATATAACTACCTTATAACATGTTATATATTTAATTACATTATGATAAGGATATTTAATTATTTATTTATTTTATTGTTGTGTGGGTATGACGACTCAAAATAAACCAATGTGCGAATAGTATTTTGTTACAATCTCATTATTTAGGAATATGTATCCACTGATGAATTTTGTTTATATAACTCATCTAAAACTCATGAATTATATTATTTTATATATATTTATAAAGATACATTTTCATTTTACTCAATTTATTTACTAAATAAATATGTTTATTTCTTAAGTAAAACTGTCTTAATTTTTCCCTCTAGTTGAATTTCCTTTTTCTTCAATAAGTAGGTTTTCAAAAAATAGTTTCAATAAAATTTTGAATACACTCATATGAATATTAAAATTAATTTTTTCATAAAATTTTACTAAATGTACTAAAATTAATATTTTTTTTGTTTTTCAAATGATGTACTTGAAAACTTTAACAAAACATATGAGAGGAAATATTATTTTAATGTAATGAAAACAAAATGTATCTCATTTTTATGACTGCTCAATGATTTGGTGAATCCTATTTAGGATTCAATGCTTCTATTATAACGAAGTGTTTAACATAATATTATGAAATTTTTATACTTTAAATAATTTATTTCAATGTAGATATTTAATTTCTATATTGAAATGATTATGTTATATTTTAATGGATTTGTTTATCCATGACAATATCCTTCGTATTTAATTATTCATTTTTTGGGATATAATTAAGGATACCATCCACATTCATTATTTTATTGACTATAATTATAGTTCTTTGATGATGATTATATTTAAATTATTTATTATAAATATTTTATGGTATGATAAAATGATAAATTTCGAATAATCCATATTTCCATTCCATGGGTTATACTATGATGAATGTTTTATTTTTCTTTCAAAAACATATTTGAGATTTTTATTGTATTAATGGTTAGCCAGAAATTACATATCATTTCAATGGGTTGGATAAATATGTACAATTTCTAAGATAATAATGATTATAATCGGAGGTGAACCATGTTTAGTAAGGGAATATTCCAACTTAAATAGTCTTGGGAGTGATCCTTTACTATGTATACGATTAAAGGGGTAGTCAAGCTAATCATCTATGATAGCCAAGGTAATGATCCTTTACTAAGGAAATATTTTTTTTAAGATTATTTGTATTCTATAAACTCATGTATTATATCGATGTTATTATCCCATAAATAATATTATGTGATTTCTTTATGATTAATGTTTAAGAAAAATAAATTCATTCTTCTTAGATTCAAATACTGGGAATTTATTTTCAAATGTTATTGTCATGTTCTCAAATCCTTGTTCTCATGTTTTTTAATTGATAATTTATATTTAAAATATTTAAATATACTCAGTATATATTCACACAGTATCTTATGTTTATTTTCCCCATGTTCTTAATTTTTTGGCTGTTTAAAATGAGTAATATGTAATAAGATAGTCATGGTAGAAATTGAATACCGATCAAGAAATAATAAATTTTGTTATCTCTTCTCCAAATATAAAAAAATTACAATTTGGAAAAGGATAAAAATGTCATGAAATGAATATTATTATTGTAATATTAAATATTTATACTTGAAATGTATGGTTCTATATAGTTTTTATCACATAAGGTTTTTAGTAATACGTGATGATTATTATTTTAGATGTTTGGTGAAACAATTATTGATATTTTTATGTATAGGATATGTTCATAAATCAATATTAAGGAATGTATTATGAGGTTTTTGCTCGTAATAAATATCTCTCTATATAGTAAATTTAGTTGTTCTGTAGAAAGTGATTTATTTATGGGTAATAAACCTGAAAAAACCAGTCATGAATTTCTACACTACTATTTTTTTGCATGGTGAGTGTGAACTCACTGTACACCTAGATTTACTCTCCTAGAGAATATGATTGGGTTAAATAACATTTTCCCATTGAACTATAATGACGTATTTTAATAAATGAAAATAAAGGAAGGTATAGTTTAATCCTAAGTTGTTATAGAATTAAAAAAAGGAGTTATTATATAAATGGATTTTCAGGATTACATTATTCCTCAATATGGTTTTTATTTATCACAAAATACATTTTGGTTATATTCAACTTATTGAATCAAGATGAATCTTGTTAAGATTTAATATTATGAATAATATAATATTTTCACTCATGAGAATCCATATTTAATGTAATATTGAAGATGAACCATATGATTACATCTAATAAACTACCTATTTTTATGACTAAAAATATCACCATGAATGAGCTTACTAACACACATAATAAAAAAGAAATTAGGTTTCTATAATGCAAATAATATGGTAAGATTCAACTTTATTTAGGTGAATAATTGGGAAAAAATAGTAAGAAAATATTAGAGGAAATATAAAATGTATTATTTACCGAATATAAGTTAATAGAGCTAGTAATTTCTAAGAAAATATGAAGAGTTTGATTGATGGATATATAATATATCATAAGGTATTATTTATAGTTTAATTGATAATGTGTGTATAATATGGTAATTATTTATGCCAATGACCAATTCCAAGGGTTAACATATAGTCAAAGGAAATATATATGATATTCCAAAAGAAAAAATAAATGGATTAAAATGTTTATATATTTACATTGAAGAATTATATTACATATGTTTTATATCAATGATATTTCAATTATAATAACCACTAATAAACAATTTAATTATCAAAAATACGTTCTATATATGGATTTGGAAACTAATTAATCCATATGGCATATATTTTGGAGACTTGGGATCAAAGGAATAACATCCCTTAGGATGCTTTTTATGTTGAAATAATAATTTTAGTTTAGGTAAAAATATGATGGTGTAAATTGGATAGTATTGATGACCATGAAATTTAATGGTAATTTGAATAAAAAAGGATTTATGGAATCATTATCAAATTATACAAACGTTTTTATATATAGATTTAATTAAAATGATTTATATAAATTTTGGTAATATGTTTGGTTCTATTTGTTGATATTTTGAGGTAGCATGGATATTTTACTAGTATTTTGGAAGTATACACTATTAAGGGTTAAATAACAAAGTGGTTTAATAGATGATTTAATGTTATATTAATTATGGTCTATTATATAGTTGATTAATATAATATTTATGGTTGAAAATTGATTCATTGATAAGGTGATATTTTTTAATGTTTTTTTGGTGCTGAGAAGGATTGTCTTTTAAAGTTAGTATATAAATTTAATTAAAGATATTTTTTGGTATTTGGCCATATTTTGAAAATATTGAGTTATTTTTCAAAATGATAAATGACATATTGAGATATATTTATTTATGTTGAGGTATTTGTAATCATTTTTATTAACATGGGATTTAACAACAACTATTATTTGGTAAGAATAGAATTAAAATTTTCAAATATAAGAATATTGGATTGAGAACATCATTGAGATTAAAACATTATTTTATGTATAGATAATTTAATAAATTTTTTATGTAGGTATGTTTTTGTTAGGAATGATATATAGGGAAATGTTAGAGTTAATGAAGAAAATTTGTGAGTGAAATAATTTATATATTTACATAATGTTTTATACATGTTTTATATTATCTTAAATTATGTTTAACATTTTAGTTTTATTTATTGTTAACAAATAAGGGGAATGTATTGGTATAATTTTATTTATTATTTGAATAATTATAAGTCAATTTTAGTGATATAGGTGTGGAAACAATTTTTCTTGGACCGTCGTCGTTTTGAAAAAAAAATCTATGTTTGAAATTGACTAAAATATTAAATTGTACTTGTAATGTATTTGTAATTTCATATTATCTTAGTCTACATGTTAATAAAATTACTATTTCCCTGTTTAATATCTTGAAAAAAAATTATCCTATTACATTCATATCTAACAAAAAAATTCTTTTTTACTACCACATTATTTATGGAATTTTTTCATTAAAAATTTCATGAACATTTAAATTATTGGAAAAAATGTTCTCTATAACTCCCTAACATTTTTTGACATTACAATTTTCCTCTATATACATATTTTTACATATCACTATGACTATCATACTTCAAAACCCAATTATGGGTTATTCTATATGACATTATATTTTCATTTATCCATCATTAAAGAGGATGTATTATTAACCATTTCACCTAAGTTTGTTTTAAAAAAAATAATATAAAAATATCTAACCATTGATTAATGATATCAATATGTTTTTGAAAGGATGATATTTTTTATTTTTTGGGTGAGGTATGGATAATATACCAACCTAGTATTTTAAATGAAAATTATATTCAAAAACATATTAAAAAAGTAACATTATGTTGAAATTAACTATAGAATTTTATTAATACCATTATAATATTTCTATTTAATTACTGGGTATGTAAAGTTGTTGTTTTCTTGAAATATATATATAAAAGAAATAATAAATAAAATTGTTTTGGAATATTCAATGAATGTTACCACTTATTGTTTAATAAGGGTATTTTATTCTTTAAAATATGTATTATTTTATTCTGTGAGTGAATATAATAATTAATTTCTATATTTAATTAGTTTTTTTATAAAAATAAAAACATTTTCAAAATTTTCATATTAAAATTATAATATGGTGTATAATTTAGGAATTTACTGACGAGAATATTTTTGAGTGAATAGAGAAATATACTAGTTTTTATTAAAAATGTTATTTTAGGTTCATGAATTTTAAATATAGTATTCTATTTTAAAATATATTTTAGTTGAAATTAGTTATATTATATTATTAATCATTCAATTATGTTAACTAGAAAAAGTATTGTTTTTGAAATTTGACTAAGGATGTTAATATTTTTTTAAGAGGTGTTTGTATGGAATTTTTTTTTAAATTGTGTTTAGGGTTTTTTATCTTAAAATAATATCATTAAATTATATATATTTAATCATAAAGTATAAAATAGTTATTTATTTTTAGTAGTTCTAAATATAGTAAATAGTTCCCTTTTGGGTCACTATGAATTGTATTCAAAAATATTTTTTATCACAATAGTAAAGATAATATGGTTTCTTTACGGTAGAAGCTAATATTATAAGAATTTCTGTTCATTAAATTACAGAAATTTATTTCATCTGATGAATCTATTTCACCTATAATAAATCAGAAATTAGAAAATATTATCTTTTTCTCCAATTAAACAATTATTTTTAGATTATATTATTTAATTAATTTACAAGTAAAAAAAATTTACCTTCATTCTATGAATATTAATAATGTTTGGTATAACGGATGAAAAAAATGAATGATCAATTATAATTATTTTATATATATTAATGATTATTTTTTCATGTAAGTAAATTTTTCATTTTTAGGTATAATATAATATCATAGATGGTTTTGCAATGCTGACACAATGATTGTTCTAATAGAAAACAAATCATGTAAATGATTTTAAATACTATAGCAGTAATACTATTTAGTTGAGTTAATGTTGAAAATAAATTATAATGAAAAATCTCATGTATTATTTACTTTTTTTATTTTCTAAATTAAAATAAAATTGTTTCCAAGTAGTATTCAATATCAAATTATGTGAAATGGTTAAAAATGAGATAAATGGCAAATTTTTATAAATATATATTAATAAATTTTAATATAAATTAAATAATATTTGAATAATGAATAATAGATCTAAAATTTCCACACATTTCAATTTATGATTCAATTTTTCCCATATATGTAAAATTATAACCCTTAAAATTTAAAAATATAATAATCACACTTTTTTTAAAAAACAATATAACCAATGGGTTAAACCAAAAAATATGATTAATGTGTCACCAAAACAAATATATTTTTCCTTTTAAGATGATATATTTACTATATCCTCTTCTAATTTCTTGTATATTTGGATTCAATATACATGACAACAACATTAATTAGAGTGAAATATATGAAGGATTCCCAAATGTGTCTCTTACATTGTTTATAAAAGGAATATGCATATTTCTTTTGTTTACCACTACAATAACCACATAATTTGAATGAAAAATAAATTATATTCCAATATTACCTATATATCAATATAGTTGTTGTTATTCGGAAAATACTATTCCAAGGGTCCATTAAAAGGGGTCAAAAGGATGCTTACGAAAGATGAGGTGCTCATCTTTATTAAATCGATACAATTTCATTAATCTTCTATGTACCATAAATATATAATAATAATAATAATATTAAAAAATACACTATAAATAATATATTGACATGTTGTATGATTATGTTACAACCATTTTACATCACTTTTTCATCATAATGAATGTAAAAACTGCACTCATCCATACATATGGATTAACATCTCCATGTATTGGTGAAATTATTTTTTGATAAAAAATTTATATGGATGGTTTTAACAATATAAATAATTAATATATATTAAATTGATTATATAACTATTATATTTTAATTATTATATCATCTCTAAATTTTTAATTTCCTATTACTTGGAAAATGATAGCATCACTCATACATATTAATGAACCCCCTCCATGAACCGATGTGATAATATTATTAAATTTTCATTAATGGGATGGTAGTTAGGATATATTTAATGATTATATATGATAGATATGATATAATAATGAACATTATAGGTATATTGTTTTCACCATTTTTCTGTTCGATCCATTAAAATTTGAAAACGTCGTCTTTGCATACATACATCACATCGTCTCCATGAATGTTGTAATTATTTTTTCTATCAGTACTAATTTTTTATTAGTCATTATTTTTATAATCAATATATATATTTTATGTAATAATTAATATTATAGATATGTTAGAACCAAAAAATATGATATTAAACATGATGTTTCTTAGTGAAAAAGTTTACTTTCCTTATGAAATGGTCCCACGATATATAAAATGAATATTTATATATAAAAGAATCATTAAAAGTTAATATTTATTTATAATGAATATGATCCAATGATACCAATATATATTATTCATTATATGTATTTTGTTTATTATTATTTTAGTATAAAGCTATTTTCTTTTCTATGGGTTTTAGTATGATAAACTTATGGAATATTTATGAAATTATTTTCCATTATACAGATTATGATATGATTATTGTTTTATGACATTATGGAATAAATATGTGATATTTTTAATTTTTTTGAGTGGGTCCTGATTTATATATCCCTATAGTGAATTGGATAAATATGGATTTCTCATTGGTATATTAGATTTTCAATTGGGTGTAAATGTAGTTCAATAAGGGTTATTTTCTACTATGATAGACCTACGAGTGAACCATGAACACGTATATAACGATGGTAATGTGTACCCAATCCAATGTGATATTCATATAAAGTTGAATTGTCTAAAAATTAATTTTATATATTTATGTGTATTCTACAAACTTTTGTCTCACATAAATTTTAATCCCTTATATATCATTTTTTTATTTCATTATGATTCATATATTTTGATTTTTTTGGATTTATACCATGATTCCTAAAAATGATATATGATATATTACCATTGTCAAATATTATTAACATGTTCTGATAACCATATACTCGTGTTATGTATATGAATTCATTAAAGTTTCCCTTATTTACCCTATATGTTAAATTGATCTAAATATTTCATCTGTTTCCCTTCCCTAGATTATTTATATTTGTTTTAGTTTGTGTTTTCAATGAATAGTTCAATGATATAATATAATTTTGGGAGATATCAATCATTATAACGAGTTAAAGGATTAAAATGTTATTAAATGAATATTTATCTATTAAATTTTAATATTTATCAATGAAATGTATGGATTATTAAATCCCCACTATGGGTGATAAATATTTTTATTAAACTAATTTTTCTATTTAAATGAAATTCATGGACTGAATAATGTTCTTATTCCATGATGGACCCTTGTTCATTACATGATACATTATATGTTTATTGTCGGGGCGTAGATTATGAATTCATGCAATGTGACACTTAGAAAACTCTTAATAGTGGAGTATGATTGATTCAATTTGTAAAACCATATTATATTAACAAAAATAATTTTTTGATATCATATTTGGCATTAAACACTGAGTGTAAACAAACTAATAGATATTATTATTTAAATATAAACATTATAAACATGTTGATGAATTTGAAAATATAAATAAGATTGAATGAATAATGAAAAATATAAAAAAAAAATTCCTACACAGTTTATTTTTATTTATTAATTGTTATGAGATAATAAATATAATTTTACTAAAGTGATTTCAATCGGCATTAATAAATTATCAAAAAAAATATTTTTAACATCTAATAGTATTAAAAAATCTCGACACTTTTATAAATTTTTATTACAGAAAATATAACATATTAGTAATATTCGTTTTAAAATAAGCTAATAATGGATTTTGGATAATTATGTGAAATGATTTTTTTTAATTGATAATGAAAATATTTATTTATTTTAAGATATATTATCATTTAAATCATGTAAGAAAATTTATTATATCATTAAATGATTTAAATGTTTAAATAGTAAATTTATATTATAAATTTCCAATTAATATCAATGAAATTAAATAATGTTTTTATTTTTGTATAAAATCTATTTATACTTATGTGGTATTTTTATGCAAAAAAATATTTCATCACATTTTTCAGGACTATTTTTAAATTAAATATATCCAAATTAATGGATTTAATTTGACAAATTTGTTTTATATTTTGAATCACCATAATTAATATTGGTTAAAAAATTTATTTTTTTGGTAATAATGAATAGGAAAAGATTTATAAATCTATTATAATAGTTAACAATAAAACATTTTTAATGGTGTTTAACATTTTAAAATTAAAAATAAAAATCATTAAATATAATTCTATGAAAATATTTCAACACTATATCATTTTATCATATCAAATTGTTAATTTGGAGATATATTTTATTCATTAAAATATTAATATTTTTTAATCCTTTTAAAAATATTAATTATGTATCCTCCTCCACTTATAAAAGTACACACACATCATATCCTCTACACCCATCTAGGTAATTTTATTTCTTAAAATTCATTCGACAATAAATTCTTTCAATGCCTATTAGTAATTTATTTGTTGTAGTTTTTAATTTAAAAAACAAATTTATTTCAATCGAGTAGTAATTAATATGAAATTATTAGATGAATAGGTAATATTCTTAACCAATAATTTTCATATTATTTCTTCTATTACCTCAATAAAATATTATTCATCCACACTGAAAGGATAATATGATTATATCTAAATATAAAAAATTCAATTAATATTATGGTATTAACCTTTCCATCAACATAAAATACTAATGAAAATTTAAAACATAAGTAATGTGTGTGTGTGCACTACTACCTCATGAGACTATGTATTTCATTTTTATCCCTGGATCATAAGTTAGAATATAAATATATGTAAAAATTAAATAATATTAATTTGTTTATATTTATCAAATAATTATAAATATTTAAATTTAATTAATCTATTTTTTTAATTACTCTCCATCCATTAAAAATGATAATGTTATTTTTCATGTATATGTGGTTTAATAACTACATGAAGTGATGTGACATATTTTTCATCATCAGCGAACATGTATGGTATATATATAAATTAATTATTATATTTATGATATAATAACAATTATTAAATATCAAAATGATAATTAACATATTTCCATTAATAGTATTATAAAAAATGTAACTCATGCATAAGTATAACCTATCATCTCCATGATTTTTTCATAATTACTTTTTCATAACCATATTACATATCTTGATATAAATTTCATATTATAGTATGAAAATTATAATTATAAAGTTATAAAAATTCTATAATTGATATAATTATGATTCTATGAAGAAATTCATCCTATGAAAGTCATTTTGGACTCATGAACCAATCATCCTCAAAATATTTTTGGGAAACATAATCAATTAAGAAATTATATATAACATTTATTTTAATAATATAAAGGGAGTAATAAAAATGAAAAAGGTTACTAATATATTATATAATTTACTTATTTAAATTATTTATGAGGATATAGAATATGTGTGACAATTTAGTATCTAATTAAGTGATACATTACCTTAAAAGCCACATTTTGAATGTTTTGAATATTTATTTACAAATTAATTATATTAGATTTATATATTATATAAATTATTTCGGGCAATTAATAATATCATCAAAAATAAATTATAATGTATATTATATATATATATATATATATATTCTACTTTCATTTAGAAGTCTTAAATTGGAAAAATTTTTCAAATTTTATATGGACCATTTGGACATTCTTTACAAAAGGAAAAAATGAAAAAGATCAATTATAAAATATATGAAATAAATATATTTTACCATAATTGAAAAAATTATTATTTTTTCAATTATATTATTTTTGTTTTTTTAATTTAAACCGCATTATTCATTAGTTCTATTCCATATTGTATAGAGATTTTAGGATTTACTATAATTGGAATTAAAAATATATGTTTTTTATGTGATGAATGGTGTATTATTATGTGTCTCATAATAGAAATTATGGATTCTATTTGTTCCATAAATGTTGTGGTACTTTTAAATATTTTATGATTATGGGTGATCATGATATATCTCTCCAATAAATTGTGCAATTTAAATGTATTATGGAATATTTTATATGACGTTAAACATGAATGTAATTACATTATAAGGTTTTTTGTAATAAGTATACAAATATTTTATCCCATGTAAGATACATGAGATTTTTTATTTCAATAATCAGTTTTAATTGAAAATTTTATATCTAAGAATGTATAATAATGATCATTTTTTTGAATGAGTTACAATGCCATTTTTTGTAAAAATGTACGCTTTTCTGAAAATTATTCAATGGGTCCCCATATATTATATGATACACACATGGTTTTTATTTTTTTAGAATTTTCTATAACTAATATTTTTTATGAAATTATTTGGGTAGTAATGTATATTTAATTCAAATGTAAATTATTTTTTGATCATAATGATTATTTTCTAATGGAAAAATATCATTTAGGATCTAGTTTTTTTGAAATATTCTTAAATGTTTCACTACTAACATTTAAATTAATCCTATTATAGTGGACTAGGATTATTATATATATAAATTAAATCTTTTTAAATGAATATAAAATATATTTCACAAACACACGCTTGAGGAATTTGAATGTTTATTTAATTTGGTAACTAGGAAGACAATTATTAAATTTGATAAATTATCTTTGATTTTCCCCATAATTATCATCCCATTTAATACTCTCCAAAAACATAAAATTAATAAAATCATACTTCATAACATTAGAAGGGGAAATATAAGAAAGTTTGAGAAAATATTCTATATAAGGGTAAAATTGGTAAACACAAAAACATAACTTGTGGATAATGGTTTAATAAGGTGAGAAAAACATATTAATCTAGTTTCATGCATATTAAAGATCTATTTCCATAGTCATCTAATAAATCTATGATTTATAAAATTCATAAATATTATGTAAATTAATGAAAAATAGTCATGAGGTCCTAATATTTTCATACAAACTGAAATTGTCTCATACCTTAAACACATAAAGCTAATGTTGTAGATAACCACTGAGGAATTCATGAACTATTAGGCTTTGGAATACCACCCAAGTACCTATTATAGGATTGTGATAAACTTTAATTCACCCACATTTACGCATGGTATGAAGACCTATGTATGTTTCTCTCTCTTTAGATAGCCTCGCATGTACCATTACAACTCATATAACATTAATCATTTCCCATTGCATTGGATGGACATATAGGCCCCACCCATCAGATAATTAAATTAATATAGATTTGTTCCATAAGATCTTAAAATATTCTTTATATAATAATCCATGAATTGAAATTGGTTTAATAAATATCATATCATAACATGTGGAAAGATAGAGGATTCATAATCATCTCTTCATTTAATAATTACATTACCCGTGAAAAAAATATATACTTGATAATTATTTCATCATGGAATAATTATTGTTATGGGAATATATTTTATAAACATCACATCATAATAAACATAAACAATTCAACAAAATAATATTAATGGTGTCCTTAGATCATAAACATTGTAGTCAATAAAAAAAATAAAATTATGTTCTCCTATATTAAAAATGATATAGAAATGTTATTTGAAATATTCCATTGTGTAAAAATAAAAATTTAAGAATTAAAAAAAAAATAAACTATAAAATATTTTTATTATCAATTTCATTTGAAATATCCTTGATAACATATAAAAGGATGATTAAAAAATCATAATTTTTTTACAAAAATATCATTTATAGTGTAAAATAGTTTAGACCAAAGAACGATTTTAAAATACTTTTATTTTAAAAAAACCATTAAAACATATAATGTAATCATCAAAGAAAATAATTTTTTGATGAATGGATTTCTTTTTATTTCGTTCATGTTAATACTATGAATCATTTACTATTTTAGGTAAAATCATAACATGCATTGTTTAGTAAAAAACAAAATGAATATATTCATATTTTATAAAAAAAATATCATAAAATTAATACAATAGTATGAAAAAAATTAAACACTTTTTAAAAAAATATTATTTTGGAAGAAAAAATATTTCCACCTGAAGAGTGAAACAGATTCATATTTTTATAAAAATTGTTTATATATTATATTATGTAACAAAAAAATTAAAAATTGAACTACTAAATGAAAATATCCTCAGTAGCCAAATGATAAAAAAATATAGTGTATCATTAGAGATTGACCATGAATTCATTTATTGGTAATATATTCCTAAAATATTAATAAATGAGGACATTGTATCCTATGAAACTGACCACATTGGTAACCATCAATCATAAACCCCACGAAAGAACAATATAATATTTATAATAAAATATCATTTGTATAGATAAATTATTGATATTATATTTCAATGGTGTTGTATATACATGTCATTAAATTATGATGGTGCGTAAAATAACATAACTATGAATGGAGGAAAATAGATTCAAAAACACTTACCGCTTTAGTAGTATTTGGAATCATAAGACAAAAAATGGAAAATATTTAACCAAACATAAAATACAGAAAATAATAATAAAATTAATTATATAAAATGACAATTTGGTATCATATATGCCCTAAAAAATAAATTAGTGGTGAATATTTATATATCTCCTAGAAATAAAAGATACAGTACAGCTCCGTTACTGATTTGTTAAATTTTAAACTATAAAAATATTGAATGAGATGTCAAAATTTAGATATTAAAGTAACAATAAATTTTATTATAATTATTATTAATTAAATTCATGGGAATGATTTTCACCACATAAATTAAATTTCCAGTGAATAAAGTATGTGTCTTACTGAAGTTAAAAATGTGAGACGGAAATCCCTTACAAGTTTAGTAATATATTAAATATTAATACCAAATAAAGAACAAAAAAAATTCACCATTAAATATTATCAAATAATAGATATTTATGACATAATGAGTCAATGGGGAATTATATTCCCCCAAATAAATAATCAAGCCATGATTTAACAAATGTATCCCTAAAATAAAAGAGAGAATAGACATCCCTAATGCTAAGTCTTTACTACATTCATATACATTAAAACATTATATATAATTTATATATGGAAATTAAAAACCAATTATAGAAACATAAATCTTTATATCATTCCATATATGTTTAACTGATGAATGTTTCTTAATAAATAATTAACAATTATTTTTTAATGTTAGGTTTTGGGGAATAAATTTTTTGTATTTTATGTAAATTTTGATTTTTCATCATCCTATTTTGATCGTGGTTCAATCATATATATAATTTTTATTATTATATAAATATCATATATATTGTTTACATATGTATTTATAATCATCTATAAAATATATAGATATAAAATGAAATACACTATTCATTGAGAAGGTAGGCCGTAGGAACACATGAATATTGTTTCAATTATCATATATGAATAAATGAAAGAAATATAAATGAAATATTATAAATAAAAAATATTTTGTATTTAATATATGTTTCATATGTCCATTAAATCAATCTTTGTTATTTTTTATGTAAATTATGAATAAATCACATCACTTCGCTATGAGGTAGTATGATGTACAAAATGATGATGTTATCATATACCCCAAACACGGAGATTATGATGGAATGACTAATATAATAAACCAATAATTATAATAATATCATAAATAACATATATAAATAATAAAATAATTATTATTTCCATCAATGAGAAACAATATTGGAAACACGAATGACATCGATTCATGAGGTGATAGTCTCCTGTAAATAAGAAATATTATTTTGTTACACATAAGATGGGTGTAGGGATGAATTTACGTAATTACAATGACAATAAAACATATAATTATATTTTATACAAAAATTATATTTTATAATCAAGGTATAATAATATGTTAATGGTGTTAAGGAAGAAATAAAAAATTGGTTGTTGATGAATGTTTCCTCTTCTTTAGGTATCCTCCTAAGGATTACACCACAATCCTATATAAGATCGATTTTCTAAAAAAATAATGCTTTTGGGATTAGAGTGGGGATTTTTGGAAGTTATTATTGCATTCATTGTATGAAAAAATTGGTTTGAATATTTTAATAGGAGTGGATAAGGGGTGGAAATTTATATATGAGGATAGTGAGACACTGGTTAATTTTAAAAATAAATAATTACTCTCATATTCATTTGATGTAAAAAAAGAATAAATGGTATACCATTCTTGATAAAAGAATATTTAAGGTATAAATATATTATAAAATGACAGTTTTATATTTTTTTCATAATTTTTACACTTATCTATTTATTTTATCCCCCTCATAAAACAATTTTTCCCATAATTGTAATAAATAATTTTTAATATTTTTAATCTTCATTTTGGTAAAAATTAAATTTGAAAATATTAAAAAATATAAAATATTTTGATTCAAAATATGAAATCAATTTTTTAATTCCATTGTCATTGGTGGTTAAATTCAAATTATAATTAATCCCACATAAGCGAGGAGAAATCATGTATTCATAGTTAAGCTTTTTAAAAGATTACTATGGTTTTATATAAAATTACAATATGAAATTGAAAAAAATATATAAATTGGATTTATATATATATATAATATTTGTTTAACATTAAAATAAGTTAAAAAATCTTTTATAATAATTACATTAAAGTTGTAATTTTTATTTAAAATTCATTATATGTTTCAATATACATTAAAATATGTATATTTTCATAAATATGTCAAAAATTAATGCTAATATAATTTTGAAGTAATAATTTATAACATTATGTTTATATTTTGAAATAATGGTTTTATAAGTGGGAAAAAATAAATTTAAATCCAGGCCCATAGACCCGATGAAAAATACACACTTTCTGGAATTATATTTTTCTAGATGATGATGATTTTATATTAATTATATGTCTCAAAATAGTCATTATGTATATGTAAATTAAAATACATAGAACAATATTATATTTAAATCTTATAAGAAACTTCACATTACATATAATTTTTATAAATTAAAATGGATAAATAATTTTCACATTAATAAAATTTTTGTAAAAAACAATTTTTTGTGCCAAAAAATTTATTTCCACTAAAATCCAATATAATGTTGATACCAAGGTCATTATGTGAAATAAATATAAAGAAATAATACTTATGATAATTTTATAAATAATTATTCTTTTACAGATATATAATTTATTGATTATAAATAATTGTTTTCCAAAAAAATCAATATTCAATAATAAATAAAAATATTTTAGAAACATCAAAAAACTAACATGTTACTAAATTTTAATATAATTGTTACAAAAATTAAGTTAATTTAAAAATATTATAGTTTTTTAATTTCTAAACATAATTTACTATATTTTCTCATAAATAGGATAATAATCATTTTTAATAAATATATATTTTTTAAAAATATAAATCATTCACAATAAAAGTTATTTATTGTTTTGTTACTATATATGAATAAATTATATATAGAGTATAATATTTATATTTATATTTTTTAATGTATTCAAAACTATTAATTCCATCATATTTAATAGCTATGTTATAATAGATATATTTAAAATAATATTATTTAATGGTTCCATGAACCACTATGTCACATGTCATTCATGCTATCGATGAAACATGTTGTTGTGAGTCATGAAAGAAACTCTTGGTGTTTTATATAATTTGAGATATCCAAAATAGGTAAAATTGAATGTCATACACCATTCAATTTTAACATTTCATTTATGTGTAATTTGGTCAAATGATTTTAGGAGAAATATTCACTGATTACAATGAAGTATGCATACATAATAAGGTGATAAAAAAGAACCAAGAATTACCTCACCGTAAAATATATGACAAACTTTTAATTTAAGTAATACATTTAATCATTTCCTATAAAATTAATTCCACCTAAAACCTAAAGTGTTTTATATTTATATATTTCATTTAAAATATCCTTAATCATGATAAACTCCAATCACATAAAACCTCAGCAGTGGTATATATTACATTAAAATTATGTGAATTTTATAACTTATAAATCCAAGATGGATTACATAACTCTTATATTTTTCTTACATGGAGAAATAAATGCTAAAAAAATAACATAATATTTATATGTTTCATGATTAGTACAACCCAAATACCATTAGGAAAATACTTTAACAACATAATCCATGATTCCAAATTCATATATAAATAAATACTTATACAATATAGAATTAAAATATTTGGGTCATACCATTTTACATAAGTTAATTCATCGGTCATGTCATTTAGTAGTACAATTCCCATGTTCGCCAAACATAATACATTGAACTTGTCGAGAATTGTTCACTATATTTTGTTCTTTTCTGTAGATATAAAATCATACCCTCTATTATAGATACTATTATAGGTTATTATTCCAACAATATTGAAATTTAGAACAATGAATTGACTTTCCTTTTGGTCAGTTACCATATGAACACTAAAAAAATATTATCTTCCTCTAATTTAATGAATTCAGAATATCACTAAAGTACATGGTTTTAATCATATATCATGATCTTTGGTTAATAATAGACACAACATATATCTCTCATATCATAATCTATTTTGGTTTCTCATACTCACAAGATTATGCGTCAATTTTTGTGTTATATTGATTCATTCTGGTTCCAACCATTGATTAAAACTGAAAATATTAATGTGGGAATCAATAATCATGGTGGGAAGACCATATAATCATAAATTATCACTTATATGATGTATGAATTAATATAAATTACCTTTAATCAATTAATACTTTGGTATAAACTAGTTTATCCATGATCTTCATATATTTAAATCATTCATAATGGTTCGAAAAGAGTTAGTGAATTTTGAAAGCATATCGCTTAGGGGTGCCAATCCAGGTCTGTAGTAAGGCTTGTTTTCATGCACCATGTGATGATAATGTCAATCTCAGACCCCAATTTTTGGAGTTATTTCCCATATATAACTTTGTTGTATAGAAACCTGAACTTGTAATATCCTGAATGGGATGCTTTTTTGTGTGTGAAACCCAAGTTCTAACATGTTGAAATACCTAGGATATTTTCTTATAAATTGAGTCTCCCATTAAACTATAATTTAGTAAATCCCCAGACACATACTTAAAAGTGACACTATGGATGTAATACAAGATTTATCATCCATGTATCTAAATAATCACTAAATATTTCCTCTATTACGAAAAATAGTTACCAGTCTTCTAATACATGGATATTATAGCTTTTTATTTTAACATACAACAAATTACACAATCAATTTCTTTATGAATGTAATTATTTATTTAATTTTGAATCACAGAAAAAATTATAAAATATAGTAATCGATATTAAATGTTTTCCATGGAGATATTAACTTTTAGTATTCTTTATAGATATAAATGCATTGAACCATTCTATATAACATGGAGAAACGAAATACGTTATAGGGTGAGATAGTATTTAATGTAATGGTATTCAAGGAAAACACATAACAACAACATGATAGATTAACATTGGTATATCACATAGAATTGTGGAATAAATATAAAAAGGAAATATTATATTAATGATATCCATCGAGACATTTAAAACATGTATGGATTGGCCAACTAATCAGTGTACATACTTAGATATTTTCATTAATAACAATATACCCTCTTTCAAGCTTGGGATAACCATTTTTGAACCCCCTTTTGGGCATCAACTGACCACCTACATACCAATTGATATAACATAAAATATATCTATAAAAACTGAATTGAAGGGAGATATAGGTCTCACCCATTAAATACTAAAAATCGTAAATATTTCTTCTAATAGATTATTAAATATTCATTATATCATACAAATTAAACTAAATGGGTTTCCAAAACAACATATCAACCCCTACATAATTGAATTTTGTTCATAATTATTCACTAATTAAATAATTGAATTAGAAAAAATGATATGGGATTCAAAATATATTCATAAAGTTAAAACTTAAGGATGAGAAAAGGGATTTCAAATATATTTCAATCATAATCATAAACAATCCAGAGAAATAATTATAATGGTATCCATGAATCATTACCATAATAATTCATGAATATAATAAAATTATTTCATCTTAGATGGAATATAATTTTTAAATATAACCATTAACATTTCATTGATGAAAAATAATTTTTTATGTTGAAAAAAACATTTAAAAACTTAAAATTAATGAAAATAAATTTCATTCAAAAAATCCATAATAAATTATAATGTAATCTAAAATGTAATTTCAATAAATTAATGAAAAATATATCCACTAAAAATAAAACAACCCATTTTAAAATAAGAAACATATTTACAATAATTTTATTTGAAAATAATATTGAAAACATAAAATAAAATATTTTATGAAAATAGATTTCATAGGGAAGAAAAGTATTGTTCCTTCCCCATATATATAAAAAATTATTTCATAATTTTTTACATAAAAAACTATTTAATTGTAAAATGACGTGTTTTTTAATTTATAAAATATTAGTAAAAAATTAAAAATCAATAAAAAATAATTTTGATAATCAAAGGAGAATGAAAATAAATTTTTGAAAACATTTTTAGAACATATCATTTTAAAAGATAATATATTTATCACTAAAAAGATAATTAAAAACAATTTTTACCAAAAAAAAATTCCTCAATTATGATCATTAAAAAAGATATAAAAATTGTAATATTACATGAAAATTACATTAATTGACATAGAAAAATAAAATTAATGATATTATTGAGATATAGATAAGAATATTTTATTATTATAAACATAATCATAAAAAAACATGATTAATCATAACATTGTGACTTAAAATGATTAACCCATTTGTATTATTGAATCATAAAAAAATTAACTAATAATGTTATATTGAAATTAAAATATCAAAATTATAAAATTATTATTTATATTATAAGTCAAATTTTATTTATATACACCAGATGAAAGAATGTAGACGCATAACCTAATGATTATCTAAAATAAGAATAATTGAGATGAAAATCTTCTTCAACATTAATACAATTTTGAATCGAACTCCACAAAATGAAAAACAAAGAATGAAAAATTAAATATCATAATTTGAAATAGATTAGAAATATAAATTTTCAAATGAAAAGTATATAAACTATAGAAATCAAATAGGTGTTAAAAATTGGTTATATGTCACCCAGTCATAAAAGACATACTAGAACTCCCTTACAGATTTTGTATATTTTGAAGCATTTATCTCTTGTAAGATATGTCTTTCAATGGAAATATAAATAACAATAATTTTCTTTTGAATATTTATAAAATACATTCAAGGTATGTATTCTCACCATATATAAAAAATAAATGATGAATATGAAAATTTCCCATAGTAGAAAAAAAGAATGATGAAAATACCATGACGCTTTAGAAATATTTTGAATCACATTTTAAAACAATGAATATCATAAATCTATGAATTAAAAATCATTAAAAATTATTTTAATGACAAAAAATTTCAATTTTTAGTATATACACCATACACAAGAAACGAGTATTGAATTTTCATATATCTCTCAGAAATAAAAGAGAGACAACAAATCTTATACTTGTAGCCTCCTATTCATTACTACACTTTATAACCTCATTTATAATAAATATAAATTTATTATGAACCCATTAAAAATAATTATATGTAACATAAAATATACATTTAAGTATGCTCTTTTATTACCTTATAATTACCATTATAGTTTTGAGTTCAGGTTTTAGGCAATACCTACCTTGTTTTTCATATATATTTTGATTTTTTTGAACTAATAAATTCATCATTATTACATCATATAAATAATTTTATACATTATATAAATATAATATTTATTAATAATATATTTTATAGTAATCTATAATATATAGAGACTGAAAATTAATTACACCGTTCATATAGACGGCATGACGTACATAAAGTTTAATACTGTTTAGATTTTTTTATAAGATGGAATAAAAGAAAGATAATTGATATATTAAAATCCATTAATAATATATATTTTATACATATAACATATTTAAATGAAATACATATTTTTTACTATCCATTTAATGTGGGATTTAATCACACCGCTTCAAGAGGCAATAGACTGTAGCACACCAAAATGACGTTATTATATTCTATAAAAAAATGAGATCATAATAGTATGTGTGAAATAATTACACCATAATTTAAATAATTATATATATATATAATTTATACAATAAATTAATTATCATTTATATCATTGAGTAGTGTTATTTGAAAAACAAATGACATTGGTTTTTAAGGTGGTAGTCCAATGTACAGACGTGTAATAATTTCATACCCCATTAGATGGAAGTGGAATCGATTTCAAGTAATTCTCATAACCTTTTAAATTTTATTATATGGATTATAATTAGGTTATTATACCATAATGTTATATTAATAAAAGATTCATGTGTATTATGATATAAAAAAAACAGCTTATTGATGAACATTGAATCTTCTTCGGGTAACCTCCTTTGGTTTTAAACAAAATCCATTCAAAGATGGATTTAAGTAAAAAAATAAGTATTAATTAATTAGAGGATATAATTTTGGTTTTGAATTGAGTATTTATTCTCAGATCAAAAAGGTATTTATTAATTTAATTTTTTTTAAGTAGGGGTGTCCTTTTATATGTGAGGTGAGTGTCTCCGTTGTATTGTTTTGAAAGAATAATTTCCACCAATGTTGTTGTTTCATGTAAAATAGCTACAAAACTGAATTTATTAAAGAATATAAGATATAAGGTTTAAATAATTATATAATTTTTATTATTATTATCTATTTTTATCCTTGATCATTTATATTACCCCTTCCCCTCTCGCTAAAACTAATTTTACATTAACCACAATAAATACTTTTTATTTTCTACAATTAATTTTCAACAAAAACGATATTTATGATATATTATAAAATAGAATAGTATGATTCTATATAATCTCAAATTTTTACAATTTATATACACAGTATTGGAAAAAATTTTAAATTAATCTCACGGTCTCGACGTTAATGTGGGATTTATAAGAGAAATTATTTAAAAGTTTACAATGTTTTTACATGCAATTTGAATATAAAACTGATTCAAACAAACTAATTTGGATTAGAAGATAAATTATTTAACTAGTTTTCTTTAAATGTAATTATATATATATATATATATATATGTATGTATATATTATCTTTATAAATTATTTCAATTAAAAGGATGTTTTCAGTTAACATTCATTATTTTTTAACTATTCATTAAAAATTAATCCTTTAAAAAATATCTAATAAAATAAACCGTAAATTAATTATTACATGAAAAATATAAAAATTAATTATAATTTTTTAAAAAAATATTTTAAAATTTTAAATAATTAACTTTAAATAAAAATTTATATTCATAAATAAAAACCATTTTTTAAAGAAGTGAATTTTTTAAAGAAAATTTATATTTAAAATTAACTATAAGTCGAATAATAACAACTTCATCAATATAAATTAAAATATATGGAAAGATATTAGATATAATATTCAAAACAAAATATAATAGTGGTAATAATAATCATTCGAAATGAGTAAACATTAATGACTTTAAAACAATTTTCATAAAAAGACTTTTTTGAACTGAAAAATAAAATTATACTAAAATATAAAATAAAGTTTATTATAATGTAATTTTGTGGAATAAATATACCTAAATAAAATTTATGATGCATTCAAAAGTATTTGTGAATTTAAATAAAATAAATTATATAATATATAATATTTCATTAAAAATTATATATATTTCACATTTTAATGAATAATAAATATTTTCTAGAAAAATCATAACATTTTTCCATATATAAATTTTTATATGAAGGTTCATTGATGTATTTAATTTTATTAAATAAATTATTAAATTCTATATATATTAATTATATTTTCTTACTGAATGAATAAATAAAATTATTTTTGAAAAAAAACATATTTTTGAGGAATATAAGTTAGAAGTTTGTATATATTTCATAACGTGGTTAATAAATTTCATACCTGCCTATTTTATTGATATGTTATAATGGATATAGTTAAAATAATAATATTTCATGTTTTAATAATGATTTTTTTTCTCATTCCATATACTCTATTGAAGATATACATTATTTCATGTAACATAAAATACAATTAGTGTTGTGAGTAATTTAATATATACTCAGTGTTAGTGGTAATTAAAAAAATTCAAAAGATTTCATTTTTTGAAAATAGAAATTTTGAAAAAAATGGGTTGTTAAATTTATTTAATATTTTCTGATCATATTTTTTTTATAAACACATTGTTTTAGAATGATTATGAAAAATGTGAATTTAAAGCTGAATGTTTTGATGATATTTCATTAAAATGAATTTTTGTTATTTAAAAGGTTTTTTTATTATAATAAAAATCTAATAAGAAGATAAAGTGATAATATGCTAATAAGTATGTTTTTATACAACATTTAGGTCATAATTCTCTAATACTCTTAACATAAAAATAAATTTTACAATCTATGAATACGAATTTTTTTTAAATGAAATTATAGTATGAATAAGGAATGGGTCCATATATTTGGCCATAGAGAAAATGTTGTAAAAAATATACGTTATTATGATTCAATTGAGTATAGAGTCTTATTTGTACATACCATTATATATTAATACTTCTACATATATGATAATTTTTCAAATTTTTTAAATTGAATGATTTTGTTGTTTTCCTGGAAAATATATCCCAATTTTTATACAAGAAAGTGGATGTGGCTATAGATGAGATGAACATAGTAGTAATACATATGATAGATGATGACTGGGTATTAACATAATTATCACATGGTTAAAATTATTTTAAATAAGACCATACACATTTCTAGTCACTCGTGAGGGATCTTATTGGGTCAGGATTTATTTTTTAGGCATTGGAGATTATTAAAATATTATTTAGGATGGTTTATACATATTTGATAATATTTTTTATTATTATAAAAATTTTAGTTTTAATAATTTCATATAGATATGATGAATAATATTTTATATGTTTTTAACTCTCTTGACCAAATAAAATTAAATATTTTATAATAGATAAGTTCTTCATATATATTTTTTATTAGAGATAATGTTGATTAAACTGTTCAAAATGAGTGGAACAATAACCAAATATATGAAATTGATTATATGGATTTAAATAAACAAATTTAAGTGTTTTATAATATTTTCATAGCAAAAATGGTATTATAATTCCTCCATTCTATAAAAAGTATCTTGCCGAAAATTTTATATACCATTATGTTTATTTTTGGTGAATTTAATGACTTTTGAGACATCAAATATTTATGGTTTTTAGTTTGTGGGCCTTATCATGATCATTCAAATTATTTTGATAAATGTTCTCTATTTCTCTAAATCAATTCTAGGAATCTAAAATTTCATCTAGGTCTATATATTCACATCAAACTAATGTTCTCATATTTATAATCCTAGTTATGTGTTATTCTATATTACATTCATCTTTATTTTTTCAATCATTTCAAAAGGATGTTTTATTTATCCTTTTTCTGATGTAGATTTTCATGAATGTTATCTTAAAATGTTAAAAACATGATTAAAAATCATGTTAATATTTTTAGGATGATATTTATTAAAATTAATGATAATTTAAAATTGTATGATTTCAAATGAGAACAACTTTTTATAAAGTATTTGAAAAACTACACTGAACATAAACTAGCCACAAAATATATTTTTTAAAATATTAGAATTATAAATAAGTAATTTATTTACATTATAAAAATATTAATAAATAGATATATATATATATATTATGTTACTAGTCAATAAAAATTTATATCATAATTCATAGTAATATTAATTCGAAGTTAGGTAATGTAATTTTAGGCATCAAAATATAATTTTTTCACAAAATAACATTATTAATTTTTTTGAGCATCTATTATAATTGATTTAAAAAAATTTATTGAATTTATATTTC
This sequence comes from Viscum album, assembly GCA_963277665.1. Classification (NCBI taxonomy): domain Eukaryota; kingdom Viridiplantae; phylum Streptophyta; class Magnoliopsida; order Santalales; family Viscaceae; genus Viscum; species Viscum album. The sequence continues at coordinate 698,983,023 of OY728119.1, read as the reverse complement.
CTAATGTAGATATCATTTATTAAAAGTAATTTCAAAATTTTATTAAAACAGATTTAATAGAATTTTATGAAATATTTCATTTATTGAATGAATTGTAAGAAGACTTATGTTTATTAAAAACTATATTTTTGTTCCAATCATTTAAAAATAATAATTTATTATTAAAATTAGTTAAGATATAATTTATTTCTTTTTTGGTATTAATAATCTATTGGGTTACATGTTAATCATTTTTATACTAGAATTAAAAGAAAATGTAAACTGAAGAAGAATGTTTTAATGGAAAACTGATTATCATCAATTTTTGGGGTTTAATTTTAAATCATAATTTTCTAATAATATTTGAAAAAATGCATTCAATTACTATATTAATTTTAATTAATAATAGTTAAAAGGATAACATAATTTTAGGTAGTAATTAATATTGAAAATTGTAAAAAACAGTTAATATTCGGATGGTTTGAACATATATACTTATAGTTAAACTAGAGATATAAGGGTTATAAAAAGCTAAAAACATGTCTAAATGTATTTTTAGAGACTTATGTATAACATATATATTTAAATAATTATAAATGGTTATTTTTTTATCCATTTATCATGAGTTAAATTCTAATAAATTTCACTCTTTTATAAAATAACATCTGAATCTTTATCCCCACATATAAAAAGGAACCACATAAAATATCTACTCCAACATTCGAGAGCGTTTTATATTAGAAAATACATTCCAAAATACAATCATAACATACCTATCCTTATCATATAAGTAGTTCTCTAGTATAATACAAGCATTAGAATACTAAATTTAATGAAAATGATGCATTCTAAATGAGTGGAATAGTTCTTAAACAAGCATTTTTATTTTATTTTGTATTCTACATCACTAAAATAATATTCAATCCTGATTAAATAATACATAAGTATCCCACATACTATTATATTTTATTATGATTATTTTTTTACAAATTATCATTTACATAAACATCTAATGAAAAATAATATCATTGCTAATGCGTACATGCAGGGTACCCCTTATAAGATGACATATTTCATTGTTCATCCTAAAATATTATGGTTGGTCATAAATATTCATCCAAATAATATAATATGATATTAGTAAATGTTTTAGAATATTTATTAATCAATAATGAAATGATATCATCTATTTTACTACATATATATCTACTATAAATTTTATAATTTTTTTCATGCGTATGCGTTAATTACTGCCACCACAAAGCAATGTGACACAATTTTCATCACTGCATCACAAAGATGGCATATATAATTATATTTAAATATTTAATTTGAAAATATTTTATAAAATAATAGTTTTATAAATATCAAATTACAATTACCTTTTTACCTTATGTTTCTTAAAAATTGAAAATGTTACTAATGTATACATACAACCAAACTTATTAATAATTGTAATGCCATAGTGTTTATAACCATTATAACTAGTTGGTTTTAAAAGTATAATTAATTTATACAAATGATATTTATAATATTATTATTATTCTTTAAATTAAATAATCATGATCTATTTAGGAAAAAACTTCATTTAAAAGTCATTTTGGGCATGTTGACTAAGCATCCATCACATTTTAGTGGTAAACACAATCTATTAATTAAATAAGTATAACATGGATATATTTTATATAAATGGAATTAAAAACATGAAATTTGTAATGGGCCGAAACATTTAAACAGTTACATTACGAAAATATGATAATTGTGCTTTCCATGGGATTTTTGGGGTGTTTCGAGACATGTGAGACTTTACAGTGGTTATACATTTCCATTAGTATGAAAAATTTAAAATTTTATAACAATGAACACCATGTTAGTGACACATTATAGAAACTAAATGTTATTTTTGTGACATATCCTAGTGTTCACTCATTCTGGTATTGACTAATCATGATGGTGACTCATCCTCACATTGACTAACCCTGGATGTGACTCCTCCTGGCGGTGAATCATCCTACATGAGAATCATTCTGGTTTTGACTCATCTTAACGGTGACTCATACTTGACATCACTCACCCTTGAAGTAACTCATTCTGGTGGGGAATCCCTTTTTGCAATGAATCATACAATCATTGAATCATTACTGAGTTGACTCATCCTGGTGAGACTCATCCTACTAGTGACCCATCGTGGTAGTAAATCAAATTTTTGATGACATATCATGGAGGTGACTCATTCAGGTTATAAAACCTCTTATTGGTGACTCATTTTGAGGGTTTATTTTTATATAGATGAATACTTTTAGCAGTAACTCATCTTTTTGGTGACTCATTCTTATGATGACTCATCCAGGCCGTGACTCATCTAAGAAGAGACTCATCCTGGGGGTTTCACATCCTCGAGGTGAAATATCCATATAGTGAATCATCCTAGTGGTGATGAATTATGATACTGACTCATTCATTATTTAACTAATCCTAGGGTAGAGTCATCTTTGTAGGGACTAATTCTAGTGGTGACTCATGAATAATGATTCTATTATTTTTAAATTTTCTTGTTTTACATCTTTATTTGAAGAGAAATGGTTTTAATAATTTAATTATTCAATTTTAATGTCATTTCAAAATTTATCAATTTGTTCCATAATTTTTAAATGGTCATAATGTCTATAAAACATATAAAATTAATGGTTTTAATTAGTCCATTAGTTAATGGGAAAATAAACTAATTCAAATAGTGTTAAATTCGAATCTAATCTTTATATGACGAAGATATTCCCTTCATTTGTTCCTTATTCATTCTCTTGACATGGGATTATCCAAATCTCACATAAATAGAGTAAATAAGTGTGCTTCTCTAATTTTCTTGAGTTCTCACCATAAAAAAAGAAATTTTTTTTATTGGCACACCACCTATTTTGGGAAGCAATTAGGTGAAAGACTTATTCCATCTATGTATGATTTTCAGTCATTTATTTTAATGTGTATCATGTAGGGTGGGATTATAATTGGTATCCATGCGGAGATAGTTGAATGAAGACTAAAAAATAAATTAATTGGTTTAAATTTAATTTAGAGTCGTCTTCGAATGTGATGTATGATGATAAATATTTTTATTTATTTGATTTTTATTTTATTGATATTATGATTGTATGGGTGTAATTACCTAATAATGATTGTTCCTTATAGATGATAGATTATTATATGGGTAATTTTATTTTTAAAACAATATTTTATGATATATTGGTATCATCCTAAATATCTTTCTTACTATGTATTGTTTCTCAATGATATAAATGATCGAGGATTTAATTTATTGTTTCAAAACACCGATAATTGATGATGTGAAATTGAATAAGAGATCCTTTGCTAAATATGTAAATATTCCATGTTGTGGAATGAAATATGATGTGTTTGGGGGAAGTGGGCATGATATTGTTGAGAAATGTGGTTCAGATGAATGGTTTTGGTGGATATGGTTGTTGGGATTTTTGATATGCTGATTTTTGTGTGATTTTTTTGTTTTAGGTGCACATTTGGTATGAATGATGATAATAATTGTCTTCGAATATAAAGTAATGTAAATATTTTAATGAAATGGGTTAGTAATATAGAATTTGGAGAATTTCCCAACATTAACTTAATATTAAAAACCAATTATTCCTTTTTTTCTTCTTGTGTGGGGTTGTGAATTTAGCCTTGGTAGTGGACATGTGAGACATCATATGTTGTTTGATGGAATGATTGTAAACATGTAGGAGGGGATTTTTGAGATTCTAAATATATATATATATATATATATCTATCTATACATTTTTTATTCATTTTGATTTATATAGGTACCCCACCCATGTCCAGGACTATTTCTTAACACCTGCATTGTAATGTCATGGGTGTCTTTACTAGAATCCATGTGTGAGGATAGATAGTTTTCTACCTAACAATCCCTACCCCCTCTACTTAGAGATAATGGCACAGTTATCTTTGGACCAGTTGAGATGTGTTGTCCTAGGTGTCATTGGGATAATTAGTGATGTGATTTGATTTGATGTGTGACCCAGGTGATCCCTGATGAGATATGTTGTTAGGTGTGGCCAAGGTTGGCACTGAGAGGGTGTGATGTAATGCATTTAGAAGTGGTGGGAGTTCCATGATGTTTTCATTTGGGAAGAGTGAGTGTTTAATTCATGGGAATGTGGTTTCATGAATCCTGTTATCGATAAGATTTATATTATATTATATTTTTTGGATTCGGTACTTAGTGAGAGTGCCTTGGTGAGTTTGGGGTTATGGTTAGTTTCTCTATTAGGTGTTGCTTGGTTATAATGTTTTTTCATTAATTCATTAGTATGATCCTCCCACATATGCATGGAATACATTAGTTTTCATACTGAGTACATATTTATTCTCATCCTATATATATAAAAATATTATTGTCCCTGAGTATTACATGGACTATGTTGGGTGTTACTTGTTATAACCTTGGGAAATTGAAATTTTACAACTATAGGTTTTTGGGTACTAACATTGGTGAATTTATTTGTATCAATATGTTTACACATGAATAATGTGATGGTATTTGGTTTCATTTTTTATATTTCAAGGAGTTAATTATGGTTCATACATCTTAACTCTTAGTCACGTTTCCCATTATATTGTAATGTCTCCCATATTGTGATATTTTTATAACGTTGGGGCTACTCAATAACATATGGAATTCTAGAGGTGGGACATGGGGGGTCAATAAAAATATCCCTTATTCATTGTTAATAGGTTTGGGGGACATGACAACATGATATCAAAGATTATGGATGAGATATTTTGTGGATTTTGGTGAAGGTTAGAGTGGGGAATGTGTGGGTTCATATGGAAATATTGTCAGTTGACATTGGGGCATAAAATAGGCTAGGGAGATGAGCTAGGGCATTTGATTTTAGGGCCCCCATGATCCAGTGCATGGAATCTGAGTTTATTTGACAACCATGTTAGACAATACTTCTAGTAATGTAGATACTTTGGAGAGGTAAATGCTTTATTATGTCTTTTGTTTTATTTAATTGGTTTATTATTTGGGAAAGTCAAAATAGATAAACTTAATTAAATTAATTATTGTTAATTAATATTTATCATATTGAAAATCCATACGACAAAGCTATGGAAATCTATATATCCCATTTTATTATAGATTCTGGTTATCGTTATTGTGTTTCTTTGGTAGTGGAGGTTCAACAGGATGACCCAGTTGATTAATAATTGTTTTTCAAATTGGGGATTAAGATCATTGCTTGATTATGTTCCATTATTTTCTATGGATGGCTTTGATTAAGTACATGGGGAGTGTTTCAGATATAAAAAATAATAGTTGTGAAGATGATTTGGAAATCACATTCTCTTTATCTTATACATATAAGACTATAGGCTATCGTTGGTGGTTATTCATATTCGAGGAGTCACACATTAGTGGTAGACATTGTACCTTGATGAGTAGAGGGAGATATATGATTCATGGGTTCACATAAAGAAGGAGTTCTATGAGGATTTTCCCTCTGTAACCATGAATAATTGGAATGGTCATGATCTATTACCCCTTCATCTTAAGTGTATGCTTGTGTAGAAGCATGGGATTGTGTTCAAGTATCTTTTTCCCTTTACAAAGATCTTTTTCTAGATGAGGAGTCCTAAAAACTGAATCATGAAGAGGAACCCAATACTTTGATCTAATATGTAGTTAAAAATTTTACATTGCTTATTTACATGGAGGTTTAGAAGAACAATGAGGTTATTGAGCGGATTCACAAATGATGAGTTTTTCCATGAGAGGGGAACCAACAATGTTCCATAAGATGGAGAGTTTTTGACAGTAGACTTTAGGTTCCTATGACATAATGTTTTTTAATAGATGGTATTTGACCTCGATTTCTTCCCACTCAAACTTCTAGGTTATTATGTTTACTGTAGGATTAGGGATGATTTGTTTCTAATGTGGGGTTAACAGCAATATTCAGGACTAGTGCCTAGTGTTTTCTCGAGATCAGTTTGTCCAATGAAGACAAGTTTAGGGTTAGCCACATCATTAATTACCAATGTATCCATTCAATAGAAGGGGAAAAAATCTTTTGTTCGCGAAAGGGTAGATGAGGTAGGATGAGGAAGACCTCAAGATGTTCCTAAAGCATAGGGAATGTAACCCAATAATGTAATTAGATGTGGCCATTAGCATAAATATAATGTAGTTGGGTGTGGTCTGTTTCATATAGCATTAATATTCTAGTTAATTATAGAATAATAAATTTTAATATCTATTAACATTTTTGAATAAGATATTAATTTTATTTTACAGGGAAACTTTTTCCAATACCGTACTCGACACTCAACAATGGGTTTCTCTGAAATCATACATTGCACACAATATTGAGTGATACCAAAAGATAATACAACAACATTATTATAATTTTAAAAGGTTGTTATTTCGTAGTCATTATATTGGTGGGAAGTAACGGAACAAACTATAATATGATGGTAAATGTTTTATAAAAGTTTTTACATTTATCTAATAAATTTTGGAGGTAAAAAATGGGAATGAATACAATTTTATGAATAAAACACTCCAAATTTTTTAAAATATTGTTTTAACCCATTTTGATAGAGAACTGTTTTTAAATATATATTTTTAGAATTATATTTTATATATGACATTATAAACTTATTATTTATAATCGGTACGTAAAAATTTATATAGCTTTAATTTTGGTATTTTAATGATAAAATTCATTATGCAATGAATAATGAATAATATAATATTATAATTCCAAACTACCTTTTGATATCAATTATTTATATAGTTAGATTATATTTTAAATTAGTTTTAATTTTTAATTTAATTAATTTTTATCATTTAATCCAATTTATTTCATTGGATGTAATTTCCCATTTAAATTGGACCACAACATATATAAATCTATTAGTAGTTTTTAGATATTAAAAACCCACTTTTTGGTATTGAAAATGGGAATTAATAATAAATTAATCAGTACAATTTATATGCATTGAATTTGGAAAAATGGATTCCATAGATGGAATTATATGTTTCACATTGGGTAAATTGGTACCTTTTATTTGTAGACATTATGAATAGTAATTTCATTAATTAGTTTTATTTAGCATTGTAAAATGGTAAATTAGGTAAATATGGGAAAAATATTATTATAATTATATAAAACTACCATGACACATGTAATAATATTATTGGTTCATTAATTGTCATCCAAATATGTACTTAGGCTGAATGTTTTGCATTTGGGAACTAATTTGGTGTGATAATGACATGTTATAATAATTAATATAACGTAAAGACAAATATAATATAAAAATGTGTCATTTACTAAATATATTTTAAGGTGGGGTTATATAATTCATACCTTTGAATATAAATATTCATAATAAATCTAAAAAAATTTCCCACATCATGTAATTTTATTTATAAATTTTTGACATTAAACAAATAAATTTACTTAGGACATAGTGATGCGATAATGATTACCTAATTAATGAATGAATCAAATAAACAATATTATAAATATTAAAATAGATATAATTTAAAACATTTCATGAATACCACGAATTTTTTAGATGATTATGTAATTTTATCATTATGTTAATGTATTGTGTTCAATTGAATCAATTTTTTTTGACTTAAAATCATCAATTAATAAATAATGTCAAAAGTGATATAAATGAGTTTTTAAAAAATTCTATTTTTTTAAATGATATAATTTCATAAAATATAAGATTCAGAAAAATTTCTAATTGAGTGTTATAGAGGTAATTAATTCCCCAATTTAGGTTATATTGGTATTTTATAGTATCTATGTCTACTATATTGTGTAAAAATACAAGAGGACATGGAAAGTGTACCTTTTTAACTATGAGCTAATGCCAAAAGATAATGTTAATTTTGTGATAAAAAAAAGTCTAAAACATATTTGATTAGTGGATTTCAAACCATACATATCTTATCCTCAAATAATATCACTTTGGAGCTATTATTAAATGATAATAAATTTATAGAGAAATACTATTTCAAGACATTCCTAAAGTTCCCATCATCCCTCTTATAAGAATCATTCACCTATACCCACATACACACAAATCTCAAGCCCATTTGTACACCCAAATAAATGTAAAATATTCTCTCAACAAACCTAACATCATTGTATAAGCCTTAACTTTGGAATAAGGCAACTCAGGGATGTCTTTTGGCTCCAAACAAACAGAATTACCCAATTTAAAGGTAATATTTTCTCCAAAGGTCCATTAAATTATTTTTCCTATCTAACACCATAAACTATAAGTATTTGATTATTTTATAACCACACTAGTATATTAAAAATATTTTTATGTTTTTATGAAAATATTATAGACCAAAACGTACACACACCTGCTTATAATGGATATTGGACATACTATTTCTATGTATGCTGAACTACTGCCTCACAGAATGATGATTGTTTAATTTTCACTTACCACATCTCACAGTGGCCATTATGATGGAAAATTATTTATATTTGATATATATTATCTAAATATGCTTCTATAATTTTTATTTACAATATAGCTTTATACTTTCCATAATGGGTAAATACAATAATTTAATTTGAAGAAGTGTGGACTCCAACCCGTTAGTGTGATATGATTCGTTCATGCCATACATCGAACGTATAAAGGATGGTGTTAATGAACATATGTGAAATATATAAAATAGATATTTTAATGGACTTATAGTATACCTATATATTATATAATTTTGATTCATTTAATATGTCAATGAAATGAATGTATTGTTCATGCGTAGGTACGCCCTACTGTCTCCATGAAGGGTGCATTTCATTTCTAATCTTCAAATATTATGGATATTCTGAATTCATATATACTTGATATATTGATATTTATATCATGAATAATATTCTAGGAATAATGGAATTTTTACCACACTGACAATTTACATCAAAACATGATCAATTTTGATAGAAGTTCCAAAAATCAACAAAACATCCGATATAGACATGAAAATTGATGAAATTTTTATAATATAAAAAATGACACAAAAGGGATAATAAAAATGAGAAATTTTATGATGGAAGTATATATTAACCTATGATTTTTAATTAAGAACATAAATATTGAACGTGTTTAGTCAAACTCAGTGTAATGAAAATAAAAACTCAACTTCTATTCATTGAATTAAATATCCATTTCATTGGTTTTATATTTCCAAGAATTTGTGTGAATTAACTCTGACTATTTTACATTTATTATCAAATTATATTTGGTATATTTATTTTTTTATGAAATAGTTATAAAATTGATATATCCTTAATCTAAAGATATGATATTTGTATGGGACTTCATATCAGTCTCCTTTAATTGAGTCATATTTTCATAATATACACCACCTTATTTTATATAGTGTATAATTAACCATTTTGACATTTAATTAAAAGGGAATATTTTTTATTTTAAGCACTTTACGAAATGAAAAAAAGAATGATCTTAACATATGCAATGAAAATGAATTATATGTTACTATACTCATTATTGATATTTGCATTCCATTGTAATACATAATGTATTGAAAAGGAAATGATATCACTTATTCCATTTCATGGTGTTTTGGTATTGAAAATAATTTATAAATTTGACACACTATTTCAATATCTTGAAATGATTTCTCATGATTGAAAATGAAATTTTGATAATTGTAACCTTTTTTATGTTATGATTATATAATGGAACATGAACATTTGAAAGGTGGTCACATGATAAACCAATGACGGGTGGTACCATGTTATACCAACTATGGGTGGTTACATTATAACCTCCAATAATTTGGGAATGAATGTTGGTCATATGTCTATTCAATTTAAAATAATGACATGTGTGCAAGTTTACCGTATGGTTATTCCATTTGTGTTTGATTTTGTTTAAGTTACATTTTAAATAATATATGTTTCTTTTTTTTTTGATTTTATAGAAATATTTTTGTTACAAAAAGGATGTTCAATGAGATTATATTAAGAAAATAGTATTTACTACATCATAATGTTGAAAATTATGACTTCATGATAATGTAATCATGGATTTCATGTCTTTGGAAGATTAATAGTTTTCTTTATTTTTGTATTCTTTAATTATCTTTTTATGATCCTCCCATGTTTTTGAAATGATTTTAAAGGTTTTAATAAATAATAGTCTTAAGGATGAGATAAAGTAAAATCTATGATTTTTAAAAAGTCAATGAAAGCTTGGTTATTTTTTAACGATCATGTCTTATGAAAAAATTGTTAGTGAGTAGAAGCATCTCTTTGTAATACTTAAGTTGTAATGTTGGAGTTATGACCTAATTTTCTAAATCTCTAAACCAGAAATGATATTCGATGTGAATTAACATCAAATTATTGACATAACTCAATATTAATTAATATTTAAGGATTATGCCTTATTATTGGTATCGAAGGTCAGTTTAGGAAAATTTAGAGGCTAAGATGTTATTCGTCTGTAGGTTAAAGATCCTATATAACCAAGAGGGTTATTATCATATAGAATATTTGGAGGTTTATTGTAAATTTCGTTGACTGTATGAAAACCAAATAATTAGAGATATAAGTAGGTTGATACATTGGATTATTATAATTTTTCATTATGTTATTTTTACCTTATAGAATATTCTTATTTTAATAATTCTCATCATGTTTAAGTGATGATTCTTTTTAGTGGATTACAGATAATTTTTCATGGTGGAAGGAAAGAAAATGTACAGAGCCTTCTCATTCCTCCCCGACAATTTGATCATCACTATTATGGCAATGGCATGTTTGAATGATTTTGACAGCTTCTTGTGTATTATAATCACCTACAAGAGATTATTTGAGTTATCCAACACCTACTCATTTAAAAAACAATTTTATAGGTCATGGTATCTTTTTTATACAAGTTTATGACCTCAACATTTTCAACTCTATAAAAAAGTGATACTACAGAATTAGAGTGAATTTTTACTTTTTGAAAGTAGGAAAATTTTACAAAAGGGGAAGGGAACATCAAGAAGCACATTGTATCTAGATTCAAAGTATGATTTATTATATTATCCATAAATAATGAAACATCCTTGGATTGATATTTATAAATTTCGATGATTTTTTTGCAGGAATGATATATTAACAGAAAATGTGTCAATGCATAGTTAATGGATTGTGAAGAACACTGAATGGTTCCGAAGAATCCAAAACATTATTATAGTGTTATGGTAGATTGTAAGATGAAAAAATTATTAAAATTATTAATACTCTATTGATGATGATATTCCTTTGGAATAATTTTCCAAGTATTTATGACTATGATTTTTTTATGTGAATAATTTATTGGAGGATGAATTATATTTTTTTTGTAGAAACAATAATAAATTTAATAGATAACCTTTAGGGTTTTTATAAACTTATGTTTTTGAGGTGATTAAGGGATGTTAAATTTTCAGATGCAAAATGAAAAGTATGAGATAAACATTGAGGGTAATGTAGGTTATGTTTTTTAAGGCATTGTATTATTTTTGGGAATGTTATAAGAATTATATAGTTTTATAAAAAAGGAAACCCTTAGGATGGGTGAAGACACGTCGCATCGGAAAAGGACGTAGGAATCAGTCCCACAACCGAACGAAAACATGGGAGCATCGCCTTCCACTGGACAACAGGAAGTCCCTGGTTAGTATGACTTCATTTTTGGTTAAAAAAGTTGATGGAAAAATAATAAATTTATATTGGGATCTTATGTTTTATCAAATGGATATCTTTGGAAATGTAAAATGAATTGGGGATTATGTGATAAATTTTATTTGGGAAGACGTTTGCAATTTTTGAAACCCAATATGGGTATGTAAAATAGAATAGTATGGTATTTTATTTGAGGAAAAATGGTTGAATTTTATTTTAGAGGAAAATATGTTTTTATTATAGACATATAGTGATTAGGGTTATTAATGGAAGTGATTAACCTATCTTGTATAATATTTGATTAAGATATAACTTTTTGGAATGAGACATTAATATTGGTTGATGTTATTTGGAGATAATTTTTTTAAAATATATCAAGGAATATTATGTGATCAAATCCTTCTAAATTTTTTGTTTCAATATTAGTTTGGATAGTTTGTGAAATTTTAAGGAATGTTTTTTATAGAATGGTATTGGCTGGACATTGGATATTAATGTTTAATTATGGAGATTAAAAGTTGAATTTTTATCTTATAAATGATAACTCTTTGTTTGGAATTATATTTTCTTATCCAAACCATTTCGGTTTCAGTTAATGATTCAAGATCTGATGAATATAAAGTTAATATTTTTTGGATTATGTCATTCTATAAATATTGATTCTTGTGCTTCATCTGAGTCCAAGTAATATTGAATACTCATTGTTAAGGAAACGTTGTGTTTGGGGTAGAAATTTATTTAATAATGAAACTCTACATGAGAAAAAACTATAGTTCCTTATATTGTTACCCATGCTCGCAAGTAATTTACTCAACATTATGAAAAGGACCATACAATCATTTTCAATTTAATTTTATTTTTTTGAAATCAGTGAACCTTTAACCAATCAAATGTTTGGGGTTTTATTATTGTTAACTTTGTCCTACTCTTGTTTTCTATCACTCTTCATTATAACAAGATGGTTTTTTCTTCCATATCCATGTTTTCCTATATAGGATCCTAGTATGTGTTATATCTGGTAACCTTTTTACAATTATTTATTTATTTTAAATTGGTTCTTTTCCAGACTCATTTTTAATGTGGGACTTTCAATTATGTTACTGATCCCAATTTTAAAATTTTAAGGAAGTAATTTCCAAAAGGGGGAATGATGATACATCCCAGTTTATTATAGAGTAAAAAATTTAATGATTATTAATATTTATGATTACGATATTAATTTTATGTTAAGGGGACTCTTTGTATGATAGTGTACTCGACATGAAACAATGTGTTTCTTCAAAATATTACATTTCATTCAATATTTAGTTACACTGAACTATAGTACAATAATAATCAAATTATTTAAAATGGTAGTTAACACCTAGTCGTTGTATTTATAGGAATGAATATAACTAATTATATAATGATTACACATGTTTTTAAATGTCTTTAAATTTATCCAACAAAATTTATTAGATTAAAAATGTAATGAATCCAATTTTAATCATACAAGGCTCTAATATTTTTAAAAATTTGTTTTACAACCTTTTGATGGAAATACATATTTAAATACAGTGTTTGTCACATATATATGTTATATTTGAAAAATTAAACATATTATTTACAATAAGGACATTAAAATATCCTTCATTTAATATAGTTAAATCTTTTATGATAAACATCATTTTCAATTAATATTGAAATATATTAAATTTTTATTTAAAACATTCTTTTCATCTAATTTATTTATATATTTATATTATATTTTTAATTTTTTTAAGTGAAATTTGATTAAGTTTTTAAATTTTAATCTAGTTTTTGTAATTTTAATTAATTTACCACTTAAATTGGATACAAAGAAATATCAACCATTTGATGGTTTTTAATTCTTAAGAAACTTGTTTTCTGGTTTTGATAGAGGCAATTAATTTTAAATTAATTTATAGTATTTATGTGTATTGAATTTGGAAAAATGGTTTCCATATTTGACATTCTATGGTCCAATTTGTTTATATATGTACCTTTTATTGATGTAATTTATTTATATAAACATCATTAATTATTTCTATTTACCATGGTTAAAGGGAAAATTTAGGAAAATAAGTGAAAAAATAGTATTAAAATAATATAAAACTACACTAACAAATGTACTAATATTATTTCATTATTTATGGGTGGAAAATTAAATCCTTAAGACAAACATTTGGAAAATGGGAACCAATTGGGTGTGATAATTACATGTTGTAATAATTAATTTATATTAATGAGAAATATAATATAAAAATGTATCATTCACTAAAAAATATTTATGGTTGGTTATATAATTGATATATTGGAATATAAAATTTCATTATAAATCTAAAAATAATTCTTACATCATCAAAGATTATTAATAAATTTTAGAAAATGAATAAATAAATAAATTTATAATATAATAATTATTTAGTGATTATCTTATAAATGAATGAATAAAATAAATCATATTATAAATCATAAAATAAATGAAATTTGAAGATTTTGATTACATCCAATAGTTTTTTAGCTGATTATGATTTGTTATATTTTATTTAATTTGGTTTTATTGAATGAATCTTGTTTTTATCATGTAAAAAATTAAATTAATAAATAGTGACAAAATTGACATAAATGAGTTTTTAAAAAAAATACTATTTTATTAAATAATATAGTAGACATAATAATATAAGATTTTGAAAACCGACATATAATGTGTTATAAAGGTCATTAGTTATCTACATGTGGTTCTCTTGTCATTCAATAATATCTATATTAACCACATACTTTAAAAGAAAGAGGACATGGTAAGAGGTAATTATTATAACTAAGGGTTAATAAAAAAGACAAGGTTATATTTTTGATATAAATATATTTAAATCCTATTTAATGATAGGATATAAATTATTTCTCATCTTATCTTCGAAAAATATCTCTTTTTAAATATTATAATTCTAAAATTAATAAATAATAAAAAATATTTCAATGCTTTTTGAAAGTGCCCATCCTCCCTCTTATAAAAGGCCACCAAAAAATACCGACTTACACAAACCTCTGAAGGCCATTGGATCTCAAATTGTTTGATCAAATATTCTCCAAACATCCCTCACATACTTTTACATGCATTACCATGGGAATACAGAAACTCATTAAAGTCTTTTAGATCAAATCAATATGAATTATACTATTAAGAGGTAATGTCTTCTTCGAAGCTCCATTCATTTATTTTCCATCTACATCGCCCTAAAATATATTTATTCTATTAATTAATAAGAAAACATGTATCCTAAATATAATAGGTGGTTTTTTTTCTAAGAGGTTCAACAGACACTTACACGAACCTCCATCAAATTGATATAGAACATACTATTTCTATCTATGGTGAACTACTACCTCATGAAACAATGATTATTCATGTTTCATCTACCTACACTCATTGTGAAAATTATAATGAAACTGTATTTATTTATGATAATATATATATATTCTCTATTCTTATATAATTTATATTTATAACATACCTTAATGCTATCCATATTGTGTAAATACGAAAATTTCATTTGAGGAAGTGTGGTCTACTGACCCCTCAAAGTGATATGACTCATCCATGCCTTACATTGATTGAATAACGGATAGAGTTAATGAACATATGTAAAATATATTACATAGATATTATACTATAATTATAATATAAAAATGTATCATCTAGTTTTTATCCATTTTTTATAACTTAGAAATGAAAGTAGTGTTAATGTGTTTGTACGATCTACTAGCTCGATGAACAGAGTATTTCATTTCTTATATCCAAATATTATGGATATTATAAATAAATTTATAATGGATATATATGATATTAATATGATTTATAATATTTTATAGATTACCTAATGTTGACTACATCGACATCTTTTAACAAAACATGTTCATTTTTTACTTATGTACGACATCTTGACTAAACATCTGATTTGAACATAAATAATATTTCAATTACTATAAAATAGTAATAAGTGATATAAAAGGAATTACATACATGAAATAAGTTCTCAGGTAAGTAGGAATTAATCTATATTTTTTTAGGAACATAATGATTTTACATTACCTGTTGGACTCGATGGAAGAGAAATATTAAATCAATTTTCATTTATTAAGTTAAATATCACGTCATAGGTTTTGTTTTTCCATGTATATATGTGAATTACCACTGATTTTATTACACTAAATATCTACTTTTATTGGTTATATTGATAATTTTAAAAAATAATTTTTTTCATTTATTTATCCTTAATCTAATGATACGATCTTTGTAAGGGGATTTGTCTTAATCACCTTTCGTTGAGGCATATTTTGAAAATATAACCCACCTTATTTTATAAGTTATATAAAAAAAATCATTTACATATTATTCAGATGTAATCATTTTTCTAAATTTAATTTTGCTAAAGGACAAAAGTAATGTTTTTAACATATGTGGAGATAACGACTTATCCACTGCCATAATTGTGTTTGATTTTTATATTTCTCTATAAGCCTAAATGATTATAAAAGTAAAAGAAATAAATTAATCACTTTTTTGGTGTTTTAATATTGAAAATGGTTTTCAAAGGTGATTGACTATTTCAATATCTCAAAATGATTTGTTGTGATTGAAAATAAAATATTGATAATTGAAACCTTTTATTTTTAGGATTATATAATATTTCTTCAACATTTGATGGTTGGTTACATGTTAAACTAAAGACAATTCGTTCCATGATAAACCAAGGATTGGTGGTTATGTTATAACCTCCAATGAATTTGGTATGGAATTCTCCCGTATGGTTATACCATTTGTATGAATGATATGTGTGGATGTAGACCTTATGGTTATTCCATTTAAGATTTTTTCCCATTTAATCTTTTATATAATATATGTTTCTTTCTATTTTTTTACGGTTAATCATTGGTCACACAAAAGGTAAGAAATGAGATTATATTTAGTGAAGAGTAATTACTAATTCATAATTTATAAAATTATTACATTATGATAATGTATTCTCGGTTTTCATGTTTTTGAAAAAATAATATTTTTCATTCTTTGTGTATCCCTTATTGAGATTTTTATTCTCATCTAATGTTTTAGAAATTTCATCAATGGTTTCAATGGTGTAGTGAGTAAAGTATGGGATCAAGGAAATGATATGATGTTTAAACATGAATCAACAAATTATTTCTTTTTAAAAGTTCTTGTTTAATAAAACAAATGGTTAGTGAGTAAAACTGTCTATATATAATATTTCTATTTTTATGTATTAGTTATGACTTAATTATCTAAATCTACATACATAAAAATATTCTTGAAATTAATTAATGAAAAAATATTTACTTATCAAATATATTAAGTATTGATTGAGTAATATGACTTATATTTGGTATCAGAGGTTTTTTTAGACAACTATAGAGGTTAGAATGTTATCTTGGTGTAGGTTAAGGATCCAATATAACCATTAGGGTTTTTAACATATGAAAACTTTTATATGGATATGGTTATTTAGGTTTATTAGATAATAAAATAAACATTGGAGATATAACCATGTTAACATATTAGAGTATTATAATGTTTCATGTTATCCTTAACATATAGGGGATTCCTCATTTAATATATCTTTCCATTTTTATGTGATGATTAATTTCATTAGATTATGTAATAATTGTCAATATTGAAGGGAAGTTATATTGCCGAAACTTCTTATCCTTCCCCTAATAATTTGATCATAACTATAATTTAAAAATTGTATTCGAATGATTTATATACCTTATTTAGTATTCAAATCACCAGAAAGAAATCGTTTTAGTTATCCAACACATAATTATTAATCAAAAAAATTTATAGTTCATGGAAGCTTTTTTATATAATTTCTTGAACTCAGCTTGTCCAACATTATTGAAAAGTAAAATTAAAAAAGTTGATTGAATTATTACTTTTTAAAAGTATGAAAAAATGCAAAAAGAGAAAGGGAACATTAATAAGATCATGATATCATACTCAAGTTAGGATTTTCTTCTTATCCATAAATAATGAAATATCATTGTACTGATATTTCAAAATTATGATGATATTTGATTTACATGAATTATGTATGATGAAATAAGTTGTAAATTTATAGTTAATGTATTTTGAGGAATTTTTAATGATCATGAAGTATCCATATATGGGATTTAATTGTTATGGTGTATTGTAGGATGACGAAATGATTAAAAGTATTAATGCTCTTTTGATTCTGAGATTCCTTCTTAAGAATTTTTTATAGTATGTGTAACCCTAGAGTTTTTAATGTGAAAAAGTTATTCAAGGAATAATTATCATTTCTTTTTTGGACATAATAATAAAAGTAATAGATAACCTTTAGAGATCATATAATTTTTTTTTGTGGTAATGGGTTATTGCTTTTTAGTATGAAAAATTAAAGGTAGGAGATAACATTTTAAGATAATACAGGTTATGGTTATTTTTTATTACATTGTCATTTTTTTGGAAATGTTGTGTGCGTGATATAGATTTTGAAAAATCATAACCTGTATGATGGGTGACAATCTGTCACGTCCGGTAAGGTCATGGGAATTGAACCCCCACAGTAGGGTGACATGGGTTCATCACCTACCACTCATCTACATGACGTCTCTGGTTATTATCACATTACATTTGGTCAAACAATATGAAAAATAAGAATAACATGATTTTGGGAACATATGTTTTATCAAATAGATAGCTTTAGTATTGGAATATGATTTTGGGATTAAGTGACAAATTTTATTTTAGAAGATGTTAAATATTTTGGGAACCCTCTATGCATAATTGTAATAGATTACTATTGTATTTTAATTGAGGAATAATGATTTAATTTTATTTCAAAATACTATATTTTTTATTGAAAAAATAATGATTGGGGTAATTTATTGAGGTTCTTAACTAATCATACAGTATATTTGATTATATTAACAGTTTTTGTTTGAGAAATCATGAGTGGTTGATGTTATTTATAGATAGATTTTTTAAATCTTATCATGGAATACTATGTGATCATGTCCTTATGATTATGGGGTTTTTTGTTACATCCCTGACTGAGAAGCCACAAATAAGTGCCATCATCTAGGATTCCACATGACCTAAAGTGTGCATCACTATATTCAAGAGGTTAAATACTAGTATAAAGTGTCTAATATGTCATGTGGGGTTAATATACCAAATCTACCATAGTAATCCACATAAGAATTCTACATAAATAGATGGAAAAAAATAAATTGAATAATAACATGAAAAAATAACCAACTCCAAAACATGGTACAACCATATACAATAGTAAATATTTAATTCCATGCAACAATGCTATGTCAAAAAAACCCAAATTGTATGAAAAACAATTTATTCCCCAAAATAGTCCACAATCCATATCTGGAACCTCACCGAGACATGTCATGTGTTCCAATCAATTCCCTTCAATATGGCCCATTAACATACCCTGACCAACTAGCATGAAATCTATTCGTGTACCCAACGGTGGCCCAAATAGGGTTTGAGTATAAATAATTAGGCTACCACCAACTGTGTTTAAAAAATATCTAATAAAATTAGATAGTGCATACATGTTAAAAAATGGAAATTAATGGTAGACATTTCAATAGCCCATTATAGACTTTGTTCCTTTAAATTATGCTAGCATTGAATCTAAATTCTCTACATAGGCATCCCATGGCTTAATATACCTTTTTAACATGTTCAATGTATTAGGGATGTTTAATATTCTAAAGCATATGGGAATAAAATAGAGTCATATCTCCATCTCATCACATTATAATAACCACATAATCCTCCCTAAAAAGCTTTAGCCTATGTGGAATTCAACTATTAAGGGAATATAACTCTTTCCCATTCAATAACCTATGAATTTAGGGGTGGTGCTATAACCTCGTTCCCACTAGACCCATGGGCGGAGAACCTCATGTCAATAACCCACTCTACACAACCATGTGCACATGCTTACCTAACGTTCACTAAAATTAACCACATAACAACAATGCATATCCAGTATCATTTTCAATAAAACAAGAATATAAATAAATGATATGTTAACAATATTCTCGAATCCATTTAAACATTCATCATTTATATCACTTAACACCATTTCTCTATTTCCCATTTCCCATGCCTATATCACTATTCATATTGAATTGTAAACAAAACTCCATGTCATATTCTCATTAATCCAATTTATCCTGTTTTAATTTCAACGAAAAAATCAATTAGATTTTATCCACATTAAACACAATAAGACACCTTGCATTATAACTCATTACATAAACCAATTGTCCTACTCGATAGGTATCTACATCATTATGAGTGATTATTTCACCTTATACTCTTGTTATCCTAGTAGAAATGGTCGGATCAGGCAATGGTATCCCTATAAATAATCATAACATCCTCCATGAACCCTACAAGGACTATGAGGGTTTATTTACTTATTTAGGCCCTCAATATACCACATTGTTTATACAACACCAAGAACAGAACATTATGAGAACAATAATGAATCCCTACATGGACAAATATAATGCTAAACTATGGGATATAACATTTAGACCACCTACCTTGAATCTATTGGATAACACACTCCTAAACAAGTCCTCGGATCCTGATTCAACCACCATTGAATAGATCAACATAAATATCACTGAAATAAAAGGGTTCTTGAGTTTTGTATGGAGAGAAGTAAGAGATGACACCCATAAACCATAAAGAGTAGAAATTTTGGGATCAGTCTTACTCGAATATTCAATCTTCAACAAACGACACTCCAAACGGACATAAGATTAAACAAATTCATCCATGTTTACTCTTTATACTTTTCTAAGTCACTAGGGTTCAAGGTAAAAGAAAGAAGGAAAATCCGGAGTGGAAAATAAAATCATGTAATGGAATTTTTTAAAAAATCTCTCAATGTTACTATCATTGACGGTATTCCTACACGATTTTCCAATCTATGCACAAACTGTGTAGATTCTAATGTCTGAAAATATCCCCCACACATGGTTGACTAGGATTTTAACATGGAATCCCCTTACCATGTGAAAACCATGACACATGCCCTCCACACACTTTTTCTTCATCTTTCGAATCTTGATCCCCTAGAACACCCCCGGGTCATATCATAAATGTGGGGAAACACTTTTTAAACTATAAAAAGGATATTAAACAAAAAAAATACACAAAAAAATACATTATTTGTGATATAAGTTCATTTACCCCCCCCCCCCCACATTATGACATCTTGTCCTCAAGATGCTCTTTTCGAGCATCAATGACTCCTCAAAGGAAAGAGATCGACCATTGGTCCCACATATCTGATTCCTACTTCCATATTTCCTCCTGATAGTTTACATGTGTCCATAAGACATGAACCACAATAACAACCATTCCGCACAAGCCCTTCTCACCATGGACCAAAATATGAATCAGAATCTCTTTAATGGACACATCAACTTTAATCTCGACATTATCAGTGTTGATCACATGGGATAGATGAGTGTGATACTATCGGAGTTTTGAATCATGGAATATGTCATTCACCCCACTTTATTTATTTGAAGTGAAAAAATTTAACCAATAGGTGTTATCCTTTCCAAAATCTCAATCATCCCCACATACCTAGGTGCCAAACTGCTTTGTTTTGGGATACAGTTGTGAAAAAACTCAAAAGATCTGAATGAAACATTCTATCACCCACCATAAATTATAGATGTTTACGATTATAACCAACATATTATTTCTATCTACCCTGATCCATTTTTATACGCATTTTAATCAATTGATCCTTCACTGAAATCTCATTCACTAGAATCAATCCAAGTACCTCAGACGCACTAGCCTCTAACTAAAATGCACAGTGATCTACACGGTCTCTCATTGAGTGACTCACATGGAGGCATCTGAATAGTAGCATGAAAAAATTATTTGTATAAAAAAATAAACATGTGACATCTTCCATTCCAATGAACCACCCAAGTACAAAACCCATTCATTCAACATGTCTCCTAAAACCTAAATTTTATGCTCTAATTTCCTTTCAGTCCGTGGTTGGTAAGTCGTACTAAAAAACACTTGAGTACAAATTGACTTTTGTGGCCCCTCAAGAAGCATGAGGTAAATGGGGATCATGATTTGAAACAATTATTCTTGGAACTCCAAAAAATCATAATATTTTATGAACATTCAATTCTACCAAATAATTGAATGTATAGGTCTCATCAATTAGAAATAAAAGAGATACATTGGAAAAAAATTATACAAGAACCCTAACTGCATCATTCTTTTGTATAATCCATGGATGTCCCACAATGAGGTCCATCATTACATAAAATAACATCCACTCTATAAATGGAAATTAAAGAAAAAACTCACTAGGAAAAAGATGTTCAACCATTACCTGTTGATATGTACGGAATTGTGCCAAAAAAATTGGCAACTTATTTCTTCATTACCATCCTCCAAAACTACCTACAATGATGACAAAATATATTAGTGATGCTTTGATGCACATCCCACATTGATGAATGAAACTTGTTCAAAAACTCATCTTATACACCCTTTTGAACCATCAAATGGTCATGAACATAAGAAACTATTTCTCTACTAAAATCCCTACAAGATGTAGAATCCAACCTTGTATGAAATTCCTTCATAGGAAAATAGACTAGATCCACCAACTAAATCACATTAACTCTGCTTAAAAGTGCAGATTCAACACCTATTAGACGAATGGGTCATCTACATGTTCCCATCCTGTATACCAAAATGCATAATAGAAAACACGGTCATCATCTTCTTCTCTAAAAAAATTCCTGAGCCACCTGATTCTGAGTCTTCCGGCTTAGAGCATCAGCTACACTATTCTCCTTCCAAAGTGTATAGACCAACTCAAAATCAATGGATTGTAGGTACTCAACCCCACATCTCTGTCAAAGACTAAAATCCCCATGAGTGAATATATACATTAGGATATTATGGTCACTAAACACTGTGAAGGGTTCTCCCACCATGTAATTCCCCCAACACAACAAGGCATGGACCAAAATAAATAGCTCAAGGTCTTGAGTGTTGTAATTCCATTCATGAGACCTCAATCTTAATGACCCATAAGCTATTACCTGGTCACTAGGCACCGAAACATCCCCATGTCCAACACCAGATGTATCACAGAACAGGTCATACGTCTTACCTAGTTTTGGTAAGATCAAAATCGGTGTAGTGGTCAGCCGCTTCTCAAACTCATAAAAATAATTCTAATCATCCTATGACCATTCAATCATAATTAATTCATGGTTAGGCATATGAGAGGCACTTCCAAATGATATAAATCTCTTATAAACCTTTGTTAATATCAAGAAAAACCCAATAAACTTTAATCAATAGATACGTTCTTAGGCTGCTCCCAATACACCACATCCTGGTCCTTTTCTGTATCCACTAACACTCCTGACTCTAAAATGATGTGTCCTAGAATGTGCAACTCATCAATACAAAACTGACATTTTTGGAGTTTAGCGTAAACCCTATGCTCTCATAGTGTACTAATTATGATGTTATGATGTTTGGCATGCTTTTCATGAGTTCTATTGTAAAACAAGATGTCATCAATGAATACAACTATGAATTGATCCAGGTATGGGGGAATATTTGCTTCATCATGACCACGAACATAGCCGGTGCATTAGTCAATACAAACAGAATCAATAAATATTCATACCTATATCAGAAATCTATTCGGGGTATGTCAGAATGTATCAACCTCAAATGATGGTATCCCAATATCAAAGAGATCATAGATAATACTAAGGAGCCTCATAGGAGGTCAAACCAATCATTGAATTAAAGAATTGGTTATTGGTTCTAAACCATAATATAGTTCACCTACTATAATCAACACATAAACTCATTGATCCACTAACCATCTTTGTAAATAGAAAAGGTCATCTGTAGGAAACTCATTCCAAAACTGGATCTCATAAAAAAGAACTAAATGATAACCTTTCACCCAATAATCTAACATAAGACATGAAACATGGGCTTTGAGTTCTACCAACTACTTGAAGAGTGGCCATGTGTGACACGCTTGAGTATTTCACTCACCACGAATGACATAAGTTCTTCTTTAAAGAGATGTGAACATTAAATGATGTCAGTAATAGTCAATATGGGCGTGATATAATCCTCAACAAATCTATCCATAGTATTAGGTCAAAACCATATATCTGTAGGGGAAACATATACCACAAAATATGATACACACTAATATAAAGAACACGACCCTTACAATACCTATATTCCTCCACTCATCCCCCTAGGGGACTATCAAGTGAAATTACACCACATGCCTTATTCATGATCAATACAAACACAACTATGTGTTGTGATTAAATAAAACCTTTTGTATAACCTGTATCAAATAAAAAACTAGGGAGCATATAAGCTATTGAAATTATATCTCAAATAGTTGATGGTCATGCCTCTTCACCTTTATGTGTATTCTAAACCGCATGGAGATGACATGCGCCGTTACCATGCGCCCTTTTCGGAGAACCACGCTCTATGCTACCCTGTGGATAAGGTTAATCTCATCCCTGAGATACACATCCACTGCCTCAACCATTACAACCCATGAAGCTCCAACTACATTATTGATACAATTTCAGTGACCCCTAAACTACACATAGAATCTTCCTCTTATAATTATCATTCCCAAAATGTGGTAGGTTCTTTCAGAACATATTCAGATGACTTATACTACTAAACACTTAGATCTCAATCGGTGGGGCTGTACATTAGTCATAAATATTCTTGGGAGTACCACATAGATAGAAGAAGACCTGGTTGTTACCCTTAAGAGATGAACCCCTATTATATTGGTCCTATCTGATTCTGACAAGAAGAATGATTCCAAAATGGCGCGTCATTCTCTTGAAAGTTGAACCACTTCCATTCCCAACAATGACCAAATGTTCACTACTAGAATCTCCCGTTAGGTTCTCCACTGAGATAAATACTTGGGCCACCACTTCCCAAATACATTTTAAATGGATGATATAAACCAGAGACCAGATCTCGTGTCTCTACCCATCCTAGAAGAGTTTATCCATAACATCATATCTCCATGTCAATGTTAGAAGGAAGCATCTGAAATCAGTAAAATGAATAGAAAAATCCATAACTGATATTGTCCCCTAAGTCAACCTCTTATAATATGTATCATTCTCTTGCCTCATGTTTTCTATGTAATAGTGGTCAATAAGCTTCTCCTACATACATTTCCATGTCAATCCATCTGCCCGGTCCGTCTGAGCCATGATGTCCCACAAGCACTTTCTTTGACCTATCAGTATATAGGCCACTAACATGACTCGCTTGTTGAGGGAAGCCTCCAAATGGTCAAGACTAGTTATTATGGAAAATATCAATGAATGTGTTGCCTCGGTCCCACCCTATACAGTAAAGGTCAGATGATGACATAGTGGAAACTCCCTGGTCCGCTCAAACATACTTTGGGAAAGACTCCCTAGGTCTCGTTCCACCATCTTTATAAAATGATCAATGATTTCAAAGAACTTCACTTCTCTATCATCATGGGTCACCATGTTTTCCTACTATAATACTGGAGGAGAATTCCCAGCAATGTCCTCCTTTCACCCAACCTGCACCTGTCTTCAAAGTGACATTTCTCTATAATTCCAAACATGATCTTTTGAAAAAAAACCATAATACTTTTACGAAATGGAAATATATATTGGTAGGATCATCGCTTGACATAACAAGGAAAGTCCGCATAAAATACACAAATGAGCCAACTCTCAACTGGATCACCACCCTTGTCCCTATATCCTAAGGTTGTGAATAATATGAGTTTCTAATTCCCACAGTTACAAGCTATAACTTTTACAGAGTTCAAAAATAGTTTCCACAAACTAATTTACTCTTATAACATGTTAATAAACTTTTACTTATTTTTTGTGCACCATTTTCTAATTAATTGATACCACTTAGTCGTTTTTTATTCATTAATACTATCCCATCAACTAAAATTTCATTACTTTTAAGAAAAAAATGCTTCATAACCATTATATCCCATACACCCATCCCGTGTGTGGGACTACCATGATTAATGTCATTTATCTGACTAGGTTTCTAGAATAATGTCTGAATTCAGAAACTGTTACCCTTCTAGTGATGACATAAATATCACAAAACCATCACATCAGAAAACATGTGCATCCCCCAATGGTGAAATATTATCAATTATAACAACACACAACAAGAAAGACAATCCCTTCCCTAGGTGACTTGGGTTATCCATCATAAATTGGATAACAACCCCCAAGAATGAGATCATTACCATGACCCGAATTTAACTTAACCAATTATATACCATTCCCTATATAGTAATAAATTTAAAAGAACTCCTCTGATAAAACTTTGTAACAAACTCGACAGATACTCTACTAACCAGTACCCTGAGATGGGTCACCGCATGACCTGAAGCATAACTCCCAATGAACAAGAGGTTGCTGTCTATTAGTGAGGGTCTAATATGTCACACGGGGAGACTATACCCTCTTTACCAGAGTGAGCCACTGCAGAACATAATTGAAATAGTGGAAACAATAGGAACCAAATAAAAACATTCATAAATAACCATCTCCTTAACTCGGTACAATAACATGCAATAGTAGATATGTCATGACATGCAACAGTGACAAGTGAACATAATAAAAAATGTAAAGAAATTAGCATAATCCCTAAAATGGAATAAATTACATGTCCGGAACCTAACCCATATATGCCTCATGAAAAACTCAAATTCTTAGAATAATTCCCTTTCCCTTGTCCTGACCTATAAGCATGTAATATTCTCTGGTACCCAATGATGACATAAGCATGTTGTGAGTATAACTTAGATTCCACCACCATTGATGTCTACAGAATATCCATTAAATGTAGATAGTGCATGAAAGTGATTAAAAATGAAATGTAAAGGTAAATAGTTCAATATTCCATTCTAGAATATGTTCCTTTAAATTATGCTACCAATTAATCTTGGAACACTACGTAGGCATCCCATGGTTTAATATACCTTTTTCTTATGTTAATTTGAATAGAAATTTTTAATATACTCAATCATATGGGAAAAAAGTCATGCATTTTATAACAAGGAATCACATTATAATAACTTCATATCCTTAGCTCAATGCCTCTGTCGGGGTGGTATGTATCCATTTTGTGAATAGAAATACTTCTCCATCCCTAACACAAGAATTTAAGGGTGGATATAGAACCATAGTCCATCTCATCCCGTGGTTGTAGAAACTCATGTTAATACCCCACTCCACCATGTGATGTTTACATGGTTACTTATCCATCATTGTAACTGACCACATCACAACCAAGAATATCCAATATCATTTGAAACATCACAATAATATAAAGAAATTATAATTTTTCATTATTCCCTAATGCATTATAACATTCATCATTTATATCACTTAACCCATTTGCACCATTTCCCAATTCCCATTCCGATCCCACTAAATGTATTGTAGTGTAAACATAATTCCTTATCATATTCAAAACAATCACATTAATCTATTTAAATGTCAAAAAATACATTAGACTTTAACAAAATATAACAAAACTATCAGTCATCTATTATAACACATTACGTAAAACAATTAACCTACTTTCTAAGTCTCTACATCATTATGAGACAATTTCCAACCTTATGCTTTTGTTTTCCCATTTTAAAGGGGTGTGGCACCACATTGGTGGCCTTAAAAAGAGTCATGACATCCTCCATGTATCCCATGGGGATCATGTGGGTTAATATAGTTATTAATTAAATCAATATAATATATTTTTCTAATGGAAACAACAACACGTCATTATGAGAACACTAATGAAACCCTACATGCACAAATCTAATCATGAACCATGGGATATAACTTGTAGACCACAAAATCGAATCCATTGGTGAACACACTCCTAATCGTAGCCTTAGTTCCCAATTCATACACCCTCTTATTCCATATCCTAAATCTCACTAAAAAAGAAGGGTTTTGGAGTTTCATATGGATAGAAGTAAGAGATTCAAACCCTAGACCAAAAAGTGATGCAAGGGTGGGATTTGACATACTCAGATATTAAATATGAATCCACTAAAACTCCAAATAGACCAAAGATGCAGTTAATTGATCCATGGAATCTCTTGATGCTTTTGGGGCGGCCCTTGGGTTTTATGTAGAAGAAAAGAATAAAAACCCATGTAGAACATCAAATCCCATTATGCCATTTTTGTAATTTTATCAATCATATTGAGGCTCATAGTTTACCCACAAAGTTTACTAAACCATGAGAAAACCATGTGGATGATACTATCTGAAATCATGTCCTCTTTACATGGGATTTTCTCAGCCATTTCACTAACCATGAAAAACCCATAAATTATGCATAAAAACCCCCTTTTACTTCATATTTAGTTTCCGGAACACCCATAACACCACCTAGTCTTCACATGAACTTGGTAAAACACTTTTTTAACCAAAAATATAATATAAACTGAAAAGTAAACAAAAACATACCTTCAGGGAGATACAAGATCTCACAGTTTCAACATTAGATTGGATTATTTTAGAAATTTTAAGGAATGATAGTTATTGAATGGTCTATGTTGGACTTTGGTTACTAAAATTTAATTTTGTAGATTAAAAGTAGCTTTTTTTCTTATACATGATTATTATTTTTTTGGATTATGATATTCAATAAAAGTTGTATTTAGTGCTTCTAGTGTTACCAAGTGAACTTGATTACTATTTATTTGGATAAAATATGATTTTGTGGTATAAATTTATTAAATAATGAAATTTTACATGGAATTTATATATTTTTTATTAGGTTTTTATTTAAGTTCATAAAAAAAATTTTCAACATTTTGAAAAACAAATTCAAACAAAAAAATTGAAAATTTATTTTCCAACTGTGAAATCATATACCATTTAACCCAATAAAAGTTTTTTGAATTTTTATTGTAAACATTCCCCTGATAATGTTTTCTATTACTCTCTATCAACACAATATGGTTATTTTTTCATCTATATCTATTTTAATACATAGAATAGTAGTATGTTTTATCTCATGTGACTATTTTACATTTATTTTTTCTTTTCAATTGGTAGATGTACTGAAACTTTTTTCGATGTGGGATTTTCAATGATGTTACCAGGATAAATCTAAAAATTACGAGGATGCAATTTACAAATGGGGAAGTATGTAACATCGTTGTTAACCATTGAATAAGAAATATTCATATTTATTAATATTTATGAATATTAAATTAATTTTAGGTTAAGGGGAAGATTTTTACAATATCATACTCGACACACAATAATGAGTTTCTCCAAAATCATACGTTGCACAAAACATTGAATTATATAAAAAGATAATGCAATAAAATTATTATTATATTAAAATATTATTAACGCCTAGCCATTGTATTGGGGGGATTGAAATGAAATAACATCAAGATTATTACACATTATTGTTAAATTCTTTCACATTTATCCAAAAAATTTAGAGGCTTGAAATGATACAAAATCCAATTGTATGTATAAAATACTCCAGTATTCTAAAAATTACATATTACTTCATTTTGATGAAAAACTTTTTAAAATATATGTTTTCAATTTTATATTATCCATTTGAGAAAAAATTCTTATTATTTCAAATTGGGGAAAAATTACTTCTTATCAATGTTACTAATTTTTATGCAAAAACTATATTTTAATGAATAGTAAAAAATAATACATTTTACATCCAAACTTCTTTTTCGTCTTATTTATATCGTTAGATTATATTTTTAATTTTTTATTGTTTAATTGGATTAAATTTTTATCATTTAATCCAACGTTGGTCATTGGATCTAATTTTATTTTAAAATTGGATTTAAACACATGTCAATCTTTTGATACGTTTTAGTACTTAAAAACCCTTCTATTTGGTTTTGACAACGAGAATAAATTTTAAATTAAAAATTAAAATTTATATGTTTTGAATTTGGAAAAATGGATTCTATATTTTGAATCAAAATGTTTCATATTGTTTAACATGTTACATTTTATTTTTTGTACATTATGAATAATAACTTTAGTAGTTTTTTTAATTTACCACCGTTAAATGGTAAATTTGGTAAATAAGGGTAAATATAATATTATAATAATATAAAAAACCATAACAGATGTCATAATATTATTCTATGAGTCATGAGAGAAGAAAACAATACTTGGGCTAAAAGTGTAGCCTTTTTTAACCACTTGGGTGTGATAATCAAATGTTATAATAATTAATTTAAGTAAATATGAAATATAACTTAAACATGTATCTTTTAATATAAAATTTTTAAGGTGGGTTATATAATTTGTCACGTTGAAAATAAAAAAACATTAGAAATATAAAATTATTTCCTAAAGGTTTCTATTTTATTTATAATTTGCAGTCATAAATAAACAAATTTATTTATCACACAATGATGTTGCAGTGATTACATTATTAATGAATAATTTAAATAAAGGATATTATAATTATTAAAATATCTATAATTATAAAATTTTGATTCCATCCATGAATTTTATAGATGATTATGATATTTTATCTTTGAATAAATTAATTTTTAAATGAATCATTTTTGTAGGACATTAACAAATATCAATTTATTAATAGTGTCAAATTTTAAAAAAATGAGTTTTTTAAAAATATTATATATTATTAAATGATGTAATATTCATAAAAATATAAGATTACGCAAAATAAATGATATATTACTAAAAATAAAAATAAATATCCACTTTATGTTCTCATGGAACGTTATTGTAACTATATTAACCATATAGTATATTAATACAAGAATACATGGTAAGCGTTATTTTATTTAACTAAGTGTAAAAGTCAAAACATGAGGTTAAATTTGTGACCTAAACTAGTCTAAAACCTATTGATTATGAGGATTTAGAACCATTGTCATTTTATCCAATAAATATATAACTTTTTATTTATTATATTTCTAAAATAAATTTATAAAACAAATATTTCAAGACATTCTTAATGTACCCCTGTTTCTTTTTATAAATGGTCACCACTAGTACCCACATACACACACGTCTCAGAACATTTGTCTCACCCAAAATCTTATCAAATAAGCTCCAAAATTTCCTCAAATCCACATAGAATATTTTCCTTTGGATGAAGGAAACTCAGGGAATTATTTTGGATCAAATTAGAAGGAATTACGAGATATAGATGCAACGTATTCTCTCAATCTCCATTCATTTATTTTCCTTCTCCATCCCTACAATATATAGTTTTTACATTATTATATAAAAACACCAGTATAATCAATATAATATAATGTTTTTATGCTATGATTATCTACCTAAATATGCACTCACCTCCATCTAATGGATAAATAATACATTGTTTCAATGTACATCTAACTATTACCTCATGAAACGATGATTTTTCAATTTACTCCAACAACCACTAATGGTGTCCAATATAACGGAACTATATGTATAAATTATATATATTATATTTCAATTCATTATATTCTAATGTTATTTTTATTTACCTAATACATTTATTCTTTCCATAATGTGTATATAAGATAATTTAATTTAAGGAATTGTGGACTACTGCCCCCAAATGATATGACTCATTTGGGCCATACAGATAACGTAAAAAAGATGAATTATTTATTTATTTAACATTAATAACATATACATATACATTATATTTATAATATACTTATATAACATTTAGTTTTATTTTGTAGTCAAGTACATAATATTGTAAAAACATTCGATATGAACTTAAATAATTGTGTAATTTTTATAACATAGTATTATGTGATATAAAATACATAATAAAATTAAAAAATGTTCTCATGAAATTTGAAAATAACATATGTTTATTATTTAGGAACATTAAGATTGTATGTGATGAGTTAGACTCAAGCTAAAGAAAATATTAACTCAATTTCTATTAATTGAGTTATATATCCATGTCATTGGTTTTGTTTTTCTAATAAAATATAGAAATGAAATATGATTTTTTAAAACATTATATCCACATCTATTGGTTATGTTTATATATTTCACACATAATTATGTCATTGATTTATCCTTAATCTAATGATTCAAACATTTTATGGGACATTGTATCAATATACTTTAATTGATACATATTTTGATAATGTCACCAAATTATTTTATACAGTGTATAATAAAACAATTAGACTTTTAATTCAATGAAAATCGTTTTTAACAAATCATTTTACAAAATGAAAGAAGGAATATTTTTAACATATTCAGTGACAATGACTTATGTGTTTCCATAATCTTTATTGATATTTGGATTCCTCAATAAGGCATAATTTTTTTAAATGGAAAACAAATATCTTATTTAATTATTGAATTTTTTGGTATTTAAAATATATTTAAAGTGGATTTACTTTTTCACTTTCTAGAAATAATATCTCATGATTTCAAATGAAATTTTGATAATTGAAGCCTTTTATGTGTTGTGATTATATAATGGTACTTGATCATTTTAGAGGTGGTTATATGATAAACAAAAAAATGGTAGGTTTGATAATAAACCAAGGATGTGTGGTAACATTAAATCCTCTAATGCATTGGGTATGGTATTCGACCATACGACTATTCCATTTTCAAGAATATTATTTGTGGAATTCATTAATATGGTTATTTCATTTAAGTAGAATTATGTCCCAAGATACCTTTTATATAATATATGTTCCTTTTTAGGGGTTTGTGATAGTATTTTGATTACAAAATGAAAATAAATTATATATTATTTATTTAATATTATTTAATACTTTGTAAAGTTGAAAATTATTACTTTATGATAATGTAATCATGGTTTTCATGTTTTTTATGATTAGCGGTTATCCATCATTATGTGTCCAATAATGAAATTTTTATACTCTTACCATGTTTTTTAATTTTTTTTTCATGGGATTTAATGAGTTATAGAGTAACATATGGGATCATGGAAAAGCTATGATGTTTAAACATCAAACAAACCCACGTTTCTTTTTAGAAGTTCATACTTTATGATAAAAAAGGTTAGTGTCACGACCCGTCCCCTGAGGCCCGTGCTATGACTACCCCAGGCTCGCCTTCAATTTGATGGGGGTTGGTGACTAGCACCAGAATGGTATATCCCTAAAAACAGGAAGGTATTTACTTTATACCTGTAAAATCAGAAAGACTTGACCACAACAAGATGAAAACAACGAAGTGAGACTATTGTAGTAAAAGTGTGTAGTAAATGTAAGGGGTCGGATTATAAGCCCAACTAAATAGATACAACTACAACTAAAAACAGAAAATATCTCTAGAGATCATCCACTGTGAATCCCACCTGAAGGGTAAGTACAACCCATCTCTGTAGCACTCCACATCAACCGTCACCTACATCCACTATCAGGTCCTTGCTCCCCAAGTCCTAGTCAAGGCTGTCTCTCATCTGCAAAAGACACAAAAAGGTGCGGGAGAAGTCCGTTCATGGGTGAATATAATAATTCCTAGTAGATACCCCATGACCCCATAAGGTATCTTAGAATTCGACAATGGGAAAGTACAAGAATGATCTAAATAAAAAAGCACAAAGAAAAAGAGATAGCTCAAACCAGATATACTTGTCTCATCCACAATGAAACATATGGACCCAACCTCAATCCATTTCCAGGAATTCTAAAGAAGGCTTAAAGAATAACTCAAGGATTAGTACTGCATGCTCCATGATCTTTCCATTCCTGATGGAACCCATATGAGAGATTTACTCCATCAGGTACAACTTAACCATTCCTAATTGGATGTTCGAAAGGTCATGCTCTATTAGGAACATTCTGCTAGAACTACCTCTAGGGCATGGAACTAGTGGTATTGTAGTCACAACCTTGCACACGAGGCAAGAATAAGGGAATCCAAGTGAATAGGACCTCTCTTTAACACTATATCCTCCAGTCGAGGGAGCTCCAAATCCCGCGAAGGACTCGATCCTCGTCTCTACTTGGAGACGGGGGAGTACTACTTCATATGTGAGGACATGCACCCTACCTTGTAGGGGAATACAAATCTGGTAGTTTGATAGTTGTGGGGGACCTTCACCCTAGTATGTCAAGGGAGTATTGACCCCTATCTACACAACATGTTCCATGGAATGATAGGGGAGTACCGACTCTATATGTGAGGACTCGCACCCTACCCGGTAGGGGAGTACAACTCTAGTAGTTTGTTTCTTGTGGGGGACCTAATCTCTAGCATGTATGGGGAGTACCAACCCTAGGCTTTAGGACACGCACCCTACCACAGTAGGGGATTACTGACTCTATATGTTTCTACCCACACCCCTTTCGGTATGGGAGTACAACTATGGTAGTTTGATTGTAGTGGGGGACCCACTCCCTAGTACGTTAGGAGAGTACCAAACCCAATCAAGAGGACCCTCACCCTGGAAGGGAAAGGGAGTACCAACTCTGTTGTAGTACTACATAAGGAAGTCTAAACCCTAGGTTGATAGGGGAGAACCGACCACTAACATAAAGAACGTGCACCATACCCGTTAGGGGAGTACCCGAAAATATGTGAGTTTAGTTTAGAGGACCTATTCCCTAGTACAATTGGGTAGTACCAAATCCAATGATATAAAAACCAATAATAGGGAAACAATCTTGCTCTCATGCTGTGGGGAGTCTTGTATCTACCAGACTAGAGGAGTAAGGAATACATGCACATTGATTCATCTAGGGAGTTTCAATCCCAACAATCACTAAATAAACACCCTAGTTCTTCTCCTCATGTTATTTTCCATACCCCAACCACCATGAAGATCGACAAGGGTATAACCTAATGATTCATCATGTCATAACAGTTCCATCACAATAGACACCACCTAACTCAGACACCCTGTATATATGCTATAGGAATTTTATTGCTAAGGTCCTGGGTGGATTTTAGTACGATCCAACCCACCCAAACATTAACATTCTCCATAAGAAACATAGAGTATCTGGAAAGGACCATCTCACTCCAAGGATCTTATAAACATATAGGGTTCGAGAAAAAGACATATGTTTCACAAGGTAAGGTCATTTAATCATTACTGGGACCGAATTGGGCTAGGTGCGGTCCGACCCGGTATGACTAACCTGAGCTTATCGGACCCGGTTCAAATCGACTCGGCCTGGGCTGACCATCTAGGGAAGTCCCAGTTGGGTTGGGCCATGGTGGGCTCAGCACACTAGGCCACAGACCGGCCTGAACCACTGGCTGAGTGTAACCTATCGGGCAATGAGGTTCGGGGCGCTGGTGCAACTCACCAGCTGGGTGGCCGCTAGCTCCCCGAACGGCTCATGAATAGTCGTTCGACTCTTCAATTAACGGTTCCACATGGAACCGCCCTGTGGTCTTTGGGACCTGTGGGGTTTGGGTCCCCATCCTGTCACAGCATCAATGTCATGGCACCTTCTCCACAGCGTACGATCGTGTGCCGCCTAGCCAACCTAGTCGAAAATTTTCCAACCACCCCACCAGGACCACTGCGGTGCCAAATGGTCTCGCCCTCTTATGTGGATGGAAAGCATCACCTGCTACCTTCGTCACTGGAACCGATCACCAGTGTTGTGCCAGTGAATCTTCCATAGGCCCCTGGGTGAGCTCCAGTGGTCTGTTCTTCCTTCTGGATGTGCTAATGGACCTTTTGGGATACCACCATCATTGTGTGCCTCTCGGTTTCATGGATCCATCATCTTAGAAGAACCGTCCTCTGATGAACACAATGAAAATCAAGCACCAGAGAATATGATCCTTGTTTATTGGCTTGCACCTTCTGTGTGAGCTTTATATCAAGTCAGATAAATTAATAAATCACAATAAAATAACGATGCACCCCATTCAAATTTCCTGAAACAACCTCCAACAAATTCGAGAATGAGGAATATAATTGAAGGAGTTTCTTCAATTAAAGGGAAACCCATACCTCAAATATCGTTGGAGTAATCATGGTAGGGGAAAGATAATACGTACTTCTACGAGGCCACCAACATTTATCACTCAATGTTCGTAGTCTCCCAAGCATCCATCACTGTTGGTGGAAGGTGTCACGTCAATTCTCCAGAGGTTCCTCTCTTGAAGATGTCGTGTCAAAAACTCTGACATGAGCACCATTTAAATAAAGGAGGAAAATGTTGAGCAACGCACTGGTAAATTAATGATATTCATTAATTGACGTAATTAATGTGCCAAATTATTTACAAGAGGGTTGGTTTGGAAACCTAAGTGTAACCGAGCAATTAATATCCCATATATAAAAGTTGGACCACCTCTGTGGTCCCTACCACCACCACTCATTAGGTGGTAAGAAAAAAAAAATATTATAAAAATTCCTATGTTATTTTATAATTTTTTAAAAAGTTTTAAAAACTATCATTATCACACGACTAACTACGGTCGAATTTAAACCTCCCATAAGAAAATCATGGTGGAGAAAATTCAATTGTGCCTTCATATTATTAATCCGAGCAGTGGTGAAAAAGATAGAAAACCCCACTAGAATGTTTACTGAATGTACCTTTAAAAAAATTCCAAAGAAATTTAACAGTCACCCTCGACCTACGATGGTTGACGTTAGGATACACATAAAGGTAACACACCCTCACGAGCTGAAAAGTACTCATAGATTTTCATTCCGAGTTAACGATTAGATGTTAACAATTTTCTAATAAAATAATTATCATTTATTTATTTTATTTATGACCAAAAACTATCTTTCACTAGTGTCCCACAACGTCCAATCTTAGTATCTACATAAGGAAATCATACCCTTCTCAGTTCAGCGGTGGTCTCAAATTTTTTATCAGAGTAACCATTCATGAATTATATCCATTTGAAAAATAAATAATTTTATTTAATTATTTTATTTATAGTTATTCAATTTTCTTGTTTTCCAAATGGAGGCCATCACTGACAAAACTAATGTCACGCCTATGGTAATCCTTGAAACCTGAACGCAATTGTTCCCTTAGATTTCTGATATGGGCATCTTTTTTAGAGTTATTCAACTTTTACCATAAATCTACTCATGCATTCTATTTTAAGCATAAAACTTTTTGATGGGTTATTCTAGGAACTCCAAGTGCTTGAATCACATTTTTTTAGATTTCACAGTCTCGAAATAATTCTGTATAAATAAAAAATTACACAGCAATTTCGAGACATTACATTCTCCCCACCTTTAGACATTTCATCCTCGAAAAGTCAAAAAAAAAGTAAAATTAAACAAATGATGGTATTGTGCAAGAATATTATCCTTCCACTCCCAAATAATCTTCTGGAGGTTCCTGTGATATCACCGAACAAGCACCAGAGGGATCGACCATCAATATTAGACTCGCTCCTGTCGATCCTCTATCTCTGCTGTGAACTCCCTAAAAGTGACCTCGTAGTCAAAGTCCAACTCTCTATAGTCGATATCATGTAATGGATCATGCAATAATCTCCACATCTGTGACACATGGAAACAATTATGCACCAAATTCATTTGTGGGGGAAAATCTTGGAGGTACTCCACCTCCCCAACTCTGCTAAGTGTCTGGAAATGTTCGATGACCCTCAGAGATAGATGTCGCCATGGCCGAATCTTCAAAATCCTTTGTCTGGGTGAGACCCGAAGGAAGAAATGGTCTCCCTCATTGAACTCTAAGGTTCTCTAATTCCTTTCAACATAAGACTTAATCCGGCTCTATGTAGTCTTCATCCCAATACACCATTACTGACACCAGGGGTCCTAGAACATCTTCGCCACTCATGATGTACAACTAAAGGGGATGTGTGGAACTCCCTAAACACCTCTTATTGTAGAATCATTAGTACCATGGTGGGTCCATTGAAAAGGATGTCAGGCTACCAACATTTAGAAAATCCTTCGAGAGCCTGTCTTGAGGATATATGATCACATCAGTCCTCACAGTATACATCCCCATGTTTTGCCTCCCGAACCCGTTTATTGTGTGGGGGACTAATAGTTATAAACTGGAGTTAAGCTACACATTCACTATCCATGAAGGGTTTTTGTAACGCGGAAAGCTTCTTTGTCTCCTAAATCAGTAGTTGTAAACCAGACCTCCTGGTGAGTGCATATGCCATCACATCACCCTTCTAACTCTCCGCTCCTTGATCTATTAAAGAACCACTAAATATGCAGTTGTATATATTGGTGTTATCATTGGGTATAATCCAAGGCGCAATTCCCTCTCCCTGTGGGGACATAATTCTAGAAACATCTTTTGAAAATATGTTCCCACACTCTGCCACTACTATTGGGAACTAAAAACTCAAAACACATACTACCATGAGTGTAAAGATACCCGAAAAAAGAGTGACCAACATCACCCTCCTTGTAATGAGTTTAACCCATTCTTCCCGGGTTTCCTTTTTCACTGACCAAGGTAAACCCCACTCCAATTCTATAAATTTACCACAAAATTTTTACTAAAGAAATAAATCTCGTCATGAACTGTGGATGACCAGTTCGTACTCAAACAAAAATCTTAAGGCCTCGAAGCGACCACAATGAGGTTCCATCCAAAACTATTTTGTCAAGGGTTAGATCACATCATAGGCATAATTTTTCTTATCAAGTCTCCTCCCAAATGTATCACCATACATATGGGTCAATCCAATGGTTTAACTAGAAACTCTAGGTCTTCAGAAATATTTATGACAAGAATGAATGATCTGTACCTATGTCTATTAATACAGAAGCTAGTAGTAGACACATATCATACCTAGAATCATTCATGGATCCCATTAGTCACACTCTTTGACAGCATGTAGCTACTCCATTCCCTTGTCCTCTTACCCCCTGAGCATATTGGGGAACACTTTTTCTTAGTGGTTGTAACATGTCAAAATGTATACAACATCCGTCTACTCTCCTATATCATCTTCCACGTCATCTACCCTACAGATCCATCTACCCCTATCAATTTCTCTTCCCAAATATTTTTTACAAATATAAGTCTCTAAGAATAACATCAGTTTCCTCCATTCTAATTACTAACAATAACTGGTTGTTTATGCTCAGCCAAAGTGATTTTCTACCACAAATGATCTCTATAGAACCCTAACATTAGTAGGAATTCATAGAGGAATATTAATATCTTGTATGTCCCTAAAAACATCTTCCTTAGAGGTCTGAGACCTGATGCGCTGGTCGTATCGTACTCATCGAGTACATGGAATGGTTAGTACACCTCGATGAATACTCGTCTACTGACAAGGCATCCCACCGAAACTCTAGAATCTCTTGGGAACACATTATACTTAGCATTTTGTAGAAAGAGGATCCCATTAATGAAGACTGTTCTCCATATCTGTCTATGGAAAATGTAACCTCATCGTATGATAGGGGGAATCTAAACAGTATCATCAATCTGTTGAGACACATTGAATCCTCAGAGGTAGGACCACCATCTGATCTAATAGTCCCCAAGCTAGATTGAAACTCAGTCACCACCTCAGGACATTCCATAGAGGCTTGTGAGTCGGGCTCGCCACAGAACCATAGAGGTATCGGACAATGAAACTCATGTAAATATCTAAGACTATAAGTCTCCTATACTGCTACCAAAAATAGTAACTTCCGACCAACGGGCACTGGTATCATTTGGATACTGCTCAAAGGTACCTATCTTGGGAAACAATACTTAAAATAAAGCCTCATCACACTGTTGACTATCCATGTAGGCACGCACTAAAATCCTGTCTGGAAATATGGGTGGAGGAATCTTGATAGATAATCAAGACGTACCACATTTATTAATTTATACCCAATGAGCTAACTGAAAAGATATCAAAATAAAAATATTTCCAAAACATACACAATCTGTGTTTTTTTGATCCATGTCCAAAATAATAATTCCGGGTCCTGGTGTATGGATATATAAGCCACTACCCCAACACTGGACTCCCCAAACAGAAAACCACACTCATAACACATAACTCTATTTCTCCATTGGAATGACCAGAGTCCCAGTTCTTCTGTAGAACTGACTACTCTGATACTAGTGTTTCATGACCTATCACCCAGGGCCAATGGCATGACTACCCCAATCCCAACTTCCATAGGTCAGTTGTTGGTGACTAGCTCTGGAAAGGAGTATCCATAAAATTGAAATGCATTGCCTTTAAACCTGAAGAAACACACATAATAAAACACAAAAAAATGCAACCACATAGTAAAACTAATGTATCAATCGTGTGTACTGAACGTAAGGGGTTGTAATACAAGCCCTAATAAGAATATAAACCCACAATTGATAATAGAAAACATCCCTTTAAATAATCTACCGGAAACCCTACAAGAAGGGTAGGTACATCTCGTCTCCACAGCTCTCCACATCAACCATCAGCACTATCCACCATCAGGTCTTAGATCCCTGAGTCCCAGTCAAATCTTCCCGCCATTTGCACAAGACACAACATGGTTCTTGTGAATCCCAAATAGGGGTGACTAAAACAGTACCCATTAGGGAACCCAAGACACCCGAAGGGATCTCAAATCTCCACAAAGTAAAACACAAAACATGACATCAATCACAAAGCACAAAGAAAAGGAGATAGATCAAACTATATATTCTCATATCATCCACAAAGAAACATAAGGCCCTAACCTCAATCCATTTCCAGGATTTCCAATGAAGGCTCAAAGCATAACTCAAGGATCATTATTACACACTCTATAAACTAGCCATCCCTGATGGCACCTGATTGAGAGATTTAGTTCATCAGGTACAACTCAACCATTCATATTGGGACAACCAAAAGGTCATGCTAAAATGTGATCTATATGCTCTAAATTTCCCTAGAGCCCAACACTAGGGGTATCACAGTCACTGTCTTGTGCCCAAAACAAGGTCAAGGGAAACCAATTAAAGATGCCCACACCTAGACATTATGTCCAATAGTCGAGGGAGCTCCAACTCCCCAGAAGGACCCACTCCCCATCGCTACTCGAAGACAGGGGGTGTAATACAACCTAGGTGAGTACCTGCACCCTACACGGTAGGGGAGTAAGAAACTGGTAGTTTTTTTTGTTTTGGGGGACCCCCACCATAGTATATCGGTAGAGTACCAACCCTAGGATAGAGGACCCGCACCCTAGAACGATAGGGTAGTATTGACTCTATTTGTGAGGACTCGTACCCTACCTAGTAGGGGAGTACAAATTTTGTAGTTTGTTCACTTTGGGGGCCCTGCACCCTAGTATGTCAGGGGTGTACCGACCCAAGCCTAAAGTTTACAAACCCGGGCATGACAGAGGAGTGCCAACTCTATATGAGAGGTCCCACACCATACCTAGTAGGGGAGTACAACTATGGTAGTTTGTTTGTTGTGGGGGACCGACGCCTTAGTACGTCAGGGGAGTACCGACCCCAGGATAGAGGACCCGCACCCTGGAAGAGCATGGGAGTATTGAATCTATTGTAGTACTGCATAAGGAGGACATGCACCCAAGGTTGATAGTCTAGTAACTAGTTCTAACATAGAGGACACCCACCCTACCCGGTAGGGGAGTACCTGACTCTTTTTGAGTTATGAATAGAGGACCCACACCCTGGTCCAATAGCGGTGTACGAACACTAATGATTGAATATCCATTTATAGGGAAATGAACCTGCACTCATGATGTGGGGAGTCTCATATCTACAAGATAAGAGGAGTAAGGAATATCGGCGTCTTGAGTGATTAAGGGTGTATCCATCCAAACTCTCACTAAAAGAAACACCTTGGTTTTGCTTCTTTGATTATTGGTCATAACTCAACCACCATGAAGTTCCAAATGGAAGTAACCCAATGATCTTTCATTTCACAAGGGTTCCAATGATGTAGAAAGCATGTCAATAAAACACCAAGTCTGTAAGCTATGAGAATTTTAATGCCGAGGGCTTGGTTGGATTCGAGTACGATCCAACCTGGCCAAACTCGAACTTTATCTAAAAGTCACATATAGTATCTAAAAAGAATTTTCTCACACCATTGATACCTATTCCATAGACAGTTCATCAAACAAAAATTTGGTTTGCATGGTACTATAATTTAAGCTTAACGGGGCCCGAATGGGTCTAGGACTGGTCCGACCCCATCGGACGGTCCCAGCCCAAACCGACATGGGCCGACCCAACATGATTCTGGGTGACCCGACCTGATATGGGTTCAACCTGGATTGGCCTGAACCGGCCTAGATGGGGTGATGGTGGGATCGGCCTGCTAGGTCGTGGACCAGCTCGGCCATCTAGAAGGGTGCGACCCATCGGGTGATGCAACCCATTGCACAGGCGGGGATCGCCAACCGAGAGGCCGCTATCTCCATGAATGGATTAAGAAGAATCTTTCATCTCTTCAATAAGCAGCACCATATGGTGCATCCCCATGGTTCGTGTGACCAGTGGGGCATTAGTCACCCCTCCTATTGCAGCTCTATCTCCAAGGCATGGGACAATGTGCTGCCTCACCAACGTGGCTGGCCGGTTGACGTCCAACCCTTTGGGCTCGCTGCGGCGCAAAGAACCAATGCCCTCTTTTGCATCCAGCAAGTATTGGCCACCCTGTTCACCACCGACACCGGTCGTCGGGGCCACCACCTCGGTGCCACACCATCAAATCTCTTGCGGGATACCAGGTGAGCTATGGTGGTCCATTCTTCCTTCCAGACAAGCCTA
Organism: Viscum album; assembly: GCA_963277665.1. NCBI lineage: Eukaryota > Viridiplantae > Streptophyta > Magnoliopsida > Santalales > Viscaceae > Viscum > Viscum album. Next base: position 698,940,413 of record OY728119.1, on the reverse strand, counting down.
CGGCCATAACAAGGTGCTTCGGTCATTGGGTGCCTCTCTGTTTATTGGTTCTGTCACGTTGGAACCATCCACCTACAAAGAATGCAATGAAAAAAAGTGGCAGAGGGTGAATTCCATGTTCATTTGTCCCTTTCCCTCCATGATATCTTTATATCAAGAGAGATTAATTTATACATCGCAATAGTATAATGATTAACCCCATTAAAATCCACCGCAACAACCTCTCACAAATTCAAGAATGGAGAATAAAATCAAGGGAGCTTTTTAAATTAAAATAAAACCCCTAACACAAAAATAATTGGAGTCATCGCGGTGGTTGAAGGATAATCTGCACATTGATGAAGCTGTCGACGTTCATCACTCTCGATTCGTTGTCTCCTGAGCTATCATCCCTATCAGTGGAAGGCCTCATGTAACATCCCCGAATGTTCTGAGTTTGAAGAATCCATGTCAAAATATCTACCTCGATCCAAAATTAAATAATGGGGGAAATGGGTGAACATGCACCAAGTAATTAATGGGATTCACTCGTTGATGTAAATAATGTGATACATTAATTACATGAGGAGTGGTTAGGAAACTAATGTGTAACAATTCAATTAATTTACCATATATAAAAGAATGACCACTTCTGTGGTCCTCGTAACCGCCGCTAAACTATTGATAGGAAATTGAAATAAAATAACAATTCCTATGTAATTTTATTATTTCAATTAAAATTCATAGAAACTAACATTTTCACCTAACCAACTGCGGTCGAGGTTAATCCAACCTTACGAGAACCCCAGCGCTGCTGATTCAACAATTCCCTCAGACGTTTAACCCAGGAACCGAATCAAAAGATATAAAATATTGTCCGCACATTTACTGAATGTTCATTTAAAAAATAATAAAAAATTATTAACATCCACCCAAAACCCACAACTGTCGAGTTTATGCTCCGCCTAAGGGGAAAACACCATCACGATCTCAATGGTACTCTCATATTTTCATTTCACGTTACCATTTAGATGTTAAGGATTTAACCATGAAATAATTTTCACTTAGTTATTTTATTTAAGGCCAAAAACTATCTTCTACTGGTAGCTTATGTCGGAAAATGTTAGTATCTACTGATGAAAATCATACCCTAATGATCTTAGTAGTGGTCTCAGATTTTTAATTGGAGTCACTATTCTTGAGTTATAAGCATTTGATAAATTAAAATTTACTTAATTATTTTTTATGGTTATTACATTTTTGGGTTTTCTAACTGGAGGCCTACGTTGACTAAACATAAGTCGCGACTAGGGTTAACCCACCATCTTGAATGCAATAGTGTCATCAGATTTTTGTTATGGGCTCCCTTTTAAGAGTTATTCTGGTTTTTCATGAAAACTACTAACTCGCGTTATTTTATGCTTCATATTTGTTTGTTAGATTATTACGGGCATGACAAACCATAGAATCACGTGCCTTCAGATCTCATGGAATCAAAATAATTCTATATAAATAAAAAAATTACACAAAAATTCCTAGACATTAATGTTAGTGAGTGGATGTGTCTACTTGTAATATTAAAATTTTCATTTATGATTTATAATGTAATTACCTAAGTATATAATCCTTAAATGATCCTCGAAGTGTGATAAAGTCAAATTATTGACAAAACTCATGATTAAGTAATTTTTAGGGAAATGGAATTATAGCAGTGCATGTCAATGCACAAGATAGGCCATAGATCATTATACACACTATTAGTTTATCATCTAAGGATATCTATAATTTGATTGATTTTGGATATTTACACTCCTCTTTGTCACCCATTCACGCGTATGTTTTGGGACTAGACATATAAAATCTTCTTGTAAACTTTTTGTGGACATTTATAATTAGAGACTATACGTTATAGTATAATTTCTGATAGGTATATGCAATGATGATTCGGAAAATCAGCCTTCTGTTGAACTAATCATGGTTTATATGTATAAATATAATGTCATCCTTTGCATCGATTGGTTTTTTTCTATGCATGTTGTTATTGAATTCGTTATATGGTTAATTATTTTATCGAATGTGGATTGAGAAAATGATGTTTTCATTGTTGAGTTGAGCTATCTAATATGAAAAGCAACACAAATCTACTTCATTCCATAATCGATGTGATGTATGTTGAGATAGTGGGTTCTTAATTAGAGAAGTCTCCCTTTGTCATCTAAATGTTCTTTGACATTTTCCCAGAGGAGGATGTGTCCCTACACCATCAACGTGATGTTGAGACTGTGTTATATTTGTATCATGGTGCATATATGATTTTTATGGATCCTTGTTTGATGGAAGCCTATGATTTATTGAAGCTAGGTATTCAAAATGTTTATTGGATGCAAAAAATATTTATCAATCCTAGTTTCTCATCATGTGGTACTCTAGTGTTGTTCGGAAAAAAGGGTGGAAGGTAGTATGAGGTTATCCATTTACTATTTGTTGTTAAATAATATAAAAATAAAAAAACATAAACAATTAATATCATCAATAATAATTTTGACCATCTGTGAGGGGAGAGTGTGTTTTCTAGAATCGGCGTATAGTCAGGATATCACCAGTGAAGGGTTAAGGGGAGGGGGTGATATCCCAAAGACTGCCATATGATACCGGTATGGGCTCTAGGAGTTTGTAGTCAAGTCATATGGTTATATGAATTCACTAGAAATTTTGATAGGTATTATTAAATACATGTTTCATGAGTTCTTGGACCATTTCATCATCTTATTCATCAATGATATCTTGATCTATGAAATATTAGAACATGAGTATGTTGTGCATCTCCGAACTAAAATTGAGAATAATCGATGACACCAACTCTATATAATATTGTCGAAGATCCTATTTTAGACATGATAGGACCATTTACATAGAAATTTTGTTTCCTAAAATGGGGTAGAAATTGATCCAATGATGTTCGAAGTAGTTTTTAAGGAAGCTCCCTAGAATGTGGAAGTAATCTAAAACTTCCATGGTCACGCATACCATTATAAAAGGTTTGTTCCCGAATTCCCTTGTGCCACAACCTCATTGATAGAATTGAAACGAATAGATCATGATTTTGTATGGAATGAACAATTCTAGGAAGCATTCAATTTATTGAAGGGTAAATTTGTTAGTGCTTTAGTGCTCTTGCTGTAAGAGGAATGTATAATGTTTGAGGTATTTTGAGATGCTTCATTTTTCGGATTGGGATGTGTCTTGATTCAGAAGAATGTAGTGAACTATTATGGCTATAAAAATTTACTCACACATGAGTTCTACTATTCCACCCATGAGCTAGTGCTTGAAGAAGTTGTGTTTTTACTAATGTTATGGAAACATTCTCTTATTGGGGTGTGATCTGTGGTCATTATGGATCAAAATAGTATAAGGTGTATCTTTTCCCATTGTGAAATGAATCTATGAAATTTAACATCTACGGAGATCATTTAGGACTATTATAATGTTTTATCTTACAATTCTGGAATGGTGAATTTTGTGGATGGAACATTGTGTAAATGTTCATTAATGGTTTTTTTTGAGGAGTTTGTAGATGCTTGTACAGAAATAGTGGAACTCGATTCCTTGACCATGAATGCAATGGTGGTGGATGGATGACGTTACATTTCCCAGATGATGATTAAAAATTCCATTATGTGTAAATGGTATGTGTATTATTGGGGAGACTTAGAGGTAGAGGTTATGTTCAATTATTTATTCCATAGTGATACTATAGCTGGATTGTCATAGGATATTCAGAACTAGATGTGGTTTCATGGATTTTTGTTTTTCTGGTAGAAATGTGTAAGGGTGTTCTTCATGAGTTATATATTAAACCTAGTAAACCCATGAATTTGTATGAATTAATACAACTTAAGGATATATTTTTGGTGGACCTATGTTAAATAGGTAGTGATAGAGTCTATGGAAAGGTTCTTAGTTTACTATTAGGTGAAGGATGAGCATTGTGTTTCAAGAAATTTTTTTCAGTGCTTTGATATTCCTGAATAGAAATTGGATGAAATCTATATAGACTTGTTCATGGGTTTTCCCTGAGCTTCATGTGGTTTTAATTTAATATGGGTAAATGTTGATTTTTTGATGAAGCCAGACAATATCCATGATATCAAGGAGTTTTGTGTGATGGATGTTTTGGAAAATAGGTATGTGGATGATTTATTGAGGATGAATGGTGATCCAAGATACATTTTCTGAGTTTGGGGCACAGGATTTACATCATGTGTCTTCACGGATTTTAAAAATCCTCTTTGTACTCAGTTACACCACAACACTACCTTCCACCCTTAGACAGATAGGCAGGCAGAGTTGACTATATATACATTGGAGGATATGTTGCAGTCATACGACATTGAATTTTGGTGGCTCTTTGATAGAACAATTTACAATGGTTGTGTTTTTCTATACAAATTATCATCAATTCTATATAATTATAGTCCCATTTTAGGAATTGTATAAAAAATTTGTTTCAATATTTCTTGTATTGGACTAAGGTTTAGGAGGGAGTAGTTTTTTGACCCGAGGTGTTTAAGAACACTTCAGAAAAGGATTATTTTATTTGAGAGGGTATGAGTGAAAAAAGTACCCAAATATGTCTTATGAAACTCACAGGAAGATTCCCATATAGTTTTAGGTTAGAGACCAAGTCATCCTTAATGATTACATTCAACGTGGGTAGTAGAGGTTTTACCAATGATTTGACCTCTTAACTCAAATTTTTGGTCCCTTAAAGGCGTTGGGGTGTATTGAGGAGGTATATTACCAGTTCTAAATTTCACCATGAATGGTTTGGATCCATGATTTATTCAATGTCTCTTAAATATATCGGTATCTTCCCAATGACACCATGTCATCGACAGTAGAGAGTTGAATATGTATAATTATATAACCTTCATGAAGCATCTAGTGGAGATCGAAGACCATATAAGGAAGGTTATATAAGGATGGACCATTCCCCTGGACTATGTTCTATGGATGTATGGTGGTCTGGTGTAGAGTACATTGGAGAGTGACATACAGAAGTGAGACATGTAGTCAGAGTTTTTTTTATATTCTTTGCTTATCTAATTTATTTTTTATGTGTTGTTATGACCTTCAATATTTTATGAAATGTGTTGTTTTTTTCCTGATATGATTTTTAATGTGTGATGTGGGATAATGTTCCTACATTATAAAAATGGATGTCCTAATTCTTAATCTAGACGGATTTTACAATGATATTGCAAAACCTGGTTCGGAAAGTCTGTGTCATCTAGAGAGGACAATATCATGACATGGAGGATGTAATTACTTTATCCCGATGTTCGTGAATTATGTTTTGTATATTTTTAGTGGATGATTGAGATATCATGTTTGATTCATGCTAGTGTTTCAGGTTTGATGATATCTTTGAGAGCTATCTCAGGGGATGGTTGCATGGTATTTTTCATTCCATCCTTCTTGGTGGGTATTGAATTATCGATAGTGATAATCATTAGAGAGGTAAATATTATATTTAAAAAATCCTTATATACTTTTAATTTACCAAAATATGATAATTGATGTGGTTGGGGGATGAATGGGGTGTTTTTGAGACACGTAAGTCATTCATTTGGTGAGACATTCCAATTGTTTTTCAAATTTCTGGTTTTCCAATTCTGACTCACCCTAGCAGGGAATCATTCTAGAATTGAATCATTATACCAGTGACTCATCCTGGTGATGAATCATTCTGGCGGTGACTCATCTTTTTGGTGACTCATCTTGGAAACAACTCATCTTACCGGTGACTCATATTTATGGTGACTAATACTGGTAGTGACTAATCCTAGCATTGAATCTCCATTTCCATGACTCATCCCTGCATTGACTCATTTTGGTAGTGACACATCCTAGTGGTGACTCATGCTGACAGTGATTCATGATGGCGACGACTCATTCTGGTGGGGACTCATACTGGTGGTCACATATTAGGGAGGAGACTCATCCTGATAGTGACTCATTCTGTTGCTAACTCATCCTGTTCTTGACTCTTTCTGGAGGTGACTCATCCTCGAGGTGACTCATCATAATGATGACTCATTCTGGTTGTGACTCAACATGGTGGTGACTTATCCTAGTGGTGAATATCCTAGCGATGACTCATCATGATGGTTACTCAAACTAGATTTGACTCATCCTATACATGAATCATCATGGGACTGACTCATCCTGGCGATGAATCATTTTTAAAGAAACTCATTCTGGCGATGACTCATCCTGGCAGTGACTCATCCTGGTGGTGACTCATTCTAGTGGCGACTCATGATCTTTGATCTAGTTTTTCTAGTTTTTATTTTTTTAATATATATTTTTATGAAAAATATGTTTAAGAAATTAATTTATGAATTTTAAATCCATTTGAAAACCTATCATTCATATATTGAGTTCTGAAATGCTTGTATGCCTTTATAATATCGTAGAAGTGTGGTTTTAATATGATACACCTTTAATAATCAACAAAACCCTTCAAAATCTTGACAATTTTGGACCTAATAATTAAATAGTGGAGATCATCCTTTCATTCATTTATTCTTTATTATCATGATTAGGGGGTCCCAAATCCTTATTCTAGGGACTTTTAGAATGTACAACTTTAGTTCATTAGAGTTCTCAATGTTGAATAGGCAATTTCCTCCTATATGTGAACCCCCTATTTTGGTGAAGCATGTCTATGAAATGCTTCTTCCTTCCTAGTAGGATTCTTCCAACTTTTAATTTCATGTTTATCATGCAAGATGTTTTTATAATTTTTATCAATGTGGATATGGTTGAATCAGGACTATGTAATGTAGATGAATAGTGTAAAATGAAATTTAAAGAGGCACGAGATTTAGAAGAAAAATCATTCATATATTTTTTCTATTTTATCATTTATTAATTATAAATTTATTGATATTATATTATGATTGTATTTATGTAATTCCTTGATGAAGATCACGTCTTTCTGTTGATTGATTTTTCTATAGTGATATTTCTTTTAAAACTTCAAATTTTATGATTGTTTGGTATCATCATAAATAACTGGCTAACTATGTATAATTGGATAATGATTTAAATTTATATTGATCAAATGAATTGTGTTATCAAAACCTTAATTAATTAAGTGAAATTTAATAATAGATTCATTGGTAAATCAATACATTTGTGGTATTGGGTAATGAGATATGATGTGTATCGGAGAAGAGGGAAAAATATGGTTGGGCACCAAGGTTTCATTGAATGGTGGGAGTGGATTTTGTTGTTGGGAATTATTGATATACTACATTCCAAGTGTTTCTTGGTAACTAGAGGGTATGGTTGATGATAATAATAAACATTTAATATAAATTGATGTACAGGTTTTAATGGAGTTATTTGGTTATAGATAATTTATAATATGTTCTTAATATTTACTACGAACTATAAAAAAATTATGGACTTAGTTTTTCTTGTGTGGGGTTGTTCATTTATTCATGACAGAAGATTTGGGGGGGGGTATTTTATGTTGATGATTGAATTTATTTCAAATTAGTAAGTGGGAATCATGGGTCTCAATGTATATGTATGTATACATTGTAATTTATTGATTTGGATTTCAATACGCACCCACCCACACCAGGAAATGTGATTTCATCCCCACATAGTCACATGGGAGTTTCCTTCCCACCATCTTAGCGGGAAGATGTATTCTGGGCCACCCACACTTCTATGATCCATTATCCATGTGATTATAGACTATGTATCTTGATGATAGTTGAAAGTTTAGTCACACTTGTCTCCAATAAGAGATGTTATGTGATGTGATGTGACGTGTGGTCCGAGTGTGTGCATGAACGTTATTTTATGAGGTGTGGCTTTGGTGGGTTGAGATTCGGTGGATGGGAAATATATAAAAGAGGTGGGAGTGCCAGATATTTTTTTTGTGGTGTGAGAGAGACTAATAAATGGATAATGGTGTAGGGTACCCTATTATAGATTTTCATAAAATTCTGTTATATTATATGAATGAGTTATTGATTAATATATCCTTGGTGAATAAGGGATTTTGGTTAGTCTGCGTGTTAGGTGACGTTTTGGATATTCTGTTTTCCTATGTGTCCATTAGTATTCTCCTTGGATTTATGCATGATATAAATTGGAATTACAACTATGTATAACATTATGATTATCCTATATATATTAAAACTATTTTCAGATTACCATGAGTATTTCATGGATTATTTTGTGCATTACATGTCACACCCTTTTATTGTTTCTGAGTTGATACTCTGGTTTTTTGGGTATTTACTTTGTGGCCTTTTATTTCAATCAATTTTATGAACACATGAATTGTGAGATGGTTTTTGGATTTATTATATATATTCCATGGTGTGGATTATGGTTGATACATCCTCCCTCCCTATCCTATATTCTTAAATTGGGAAATAAATTTCATATTCTAAGATTTTTTAGCATCAAAAATTTCTGCCAACTCGTGACCTATTGAAAGTAGGACTCATGATTCATTTTCTCTCTGTCTCTCGTTACTGTGTCCTTACTAGTGTGTGGGGTAAAGATAGAAAGAGATAGTAATCAGGTATGACTTCAAATAATTTTGTTATCTTAGAATATAATTATTTGATATGAAACATTAGTTTTCGGGTACGTGATTCATTACCTTAAAAACCTCATTTAATGTAACTTCCTTGACCCGGAATCCACTAAACCGATGCTTCAATCTGGGTGGTTTCATGACCTTAAGAGTTCCTCCCCGTATTCAAAAGGTTGCCAACAAGCAGAAGGGGTATAAATAGTCTATTATGGAGACTATACCGCTTTTAATTAGAGTAAGACACAACAGAAGATGAATAAAATAGCAGAATTAATAACCAATAATACAAGAGTATGCATAAACTTCCATTTCCCAAACAGGGTTCAAACTTTTCGAATAGTAAATATATCTGTCCATGCTACTAGTGAAAAAGTGAACAAAACCCAAAAATGAAGTCAACTATAAAATTCCCAAAAGGGTCCCAAACCATGTATGGTCCCCCCTCCACTAAAACTCATTCCAACCCAAATACCTATCAAGGTACTTTTCTATTCTACAGACCTGCAACATGTAGTCTACTAGGGTATCCAACGACGGTCTGAGTAGGGTGAGAGTACAACTCAGTAGGCGATGAAAAATGGTGTCTATGAAATATCTGGTATAAACATATATGCATGAAAAAAAGGGAAATTAATAAAAAATGACATGGTAAAGATTAAGTTCCATTATCCAGTTTAGGTTCATACCATCATTTATTATGATTTACATAACATTCCATTTCATCCCATTTCCCTTTACTTACCAAATCACAATAATTTATCATGGGTTCATCAAACACAAAAAATTACACGAGATCAAGTACAAAATCCCATACCCAAGGGAAAACACATAGTGGAGTTTGGAGTGTCATTCTAACTCACCCTCAACCATATACTCACCTGAGATCATTCTCCTGGGAGGATAAAACTCTTAGGGGAATAGAGCCTTTGTCCTCATCCTTAACCCATGCATTGGGGTGGAATTTAGAGCATCAGTCCAACCCGAACCATGGGCATACAACCTCGGTCAATACGCCACACTACCTAGAAATGTTCACATGCTGTAAATATATATATATTAACCATTGACACCACATCACAATGATTATACTTGGAAAACATAAATCATATCAACATATATGAGTTTATACCAAGCATTAACACACTAACACCTTTACCACTTTTCACATCATCATCCATTTAGATGTATTCCCTTTTGATATGATTATCTCACTAAGAATTTTTATTTATTCCTATGTCACAAGGCTTTATTACAAGACTCATAATCCATTCCATTATGGTCTTTCATCATTTCCACATACGAACCCATTACATGTTCCAACACTATTCACCATTCATTTACAATAGCATTGTTCACCCATATATAACACTTTCATGTTAACCCAACATTAATTAGTTTTTTATTATTAATCCTTGGTGCATCGCCTAGCTTATACCACAACACTGTCAATATAAACAACACCTTTATCAAGGGCCCATAATAAACACACAAAAATCCTACTTGTTCTTCACAATACCTAGGTTTGGAAAAGTCGGATCACTCCATAGGCATCCCACATTTAGTCTCATCACCCTCGACGCATCCCATGTGGTTCGTGAGGGTTCCCATTTACCCATTTAATAATCATTTTACCAAAACATTCCATGGTTAGTCAAAATTATCAAAGTAGGCACCCATGAACAAAACAAAAAATGATCAAATCCACATATAAACCATTAGATATAACATATAGACCACCTAATTCGATTCCGCTTGTGAACTCACTCTTAATCGATCCCATAGATTCTACTTTAAAAAAACATTGAATCTTAAAACTAATTCTCACCCAAAGAGTTTTTTATTGATTTAGAAATAGAGAAGAAGAAGATACAAACCATAAACTCAAAAGAGAGGCAAGGATGGGATTATCCTTACACGGAGCTTTTATCCAAAAAAATGGCACCGAAAACACCTTAAAAACATTGTAGATTGATCTCATGGACCCCATGTGAGATTTGGTTCGTTCCTACATTGATGAGGGGTGAAATTTCAGGAAATACCAAGATGGGGTTTAAAATCGTGGGGTGAATTTTTTTAATAGCTTTTTGGTCCTCACATTTTACCCTTAAGGTATGAAAAACTGTGCACAAATTATTCAGAGGCTTTTGTCCCAAAATATTCCCTCACACGGTTTACCCGCATGGTTTTATAAACTATGATCCAACTATGTGGAGGATATTATACAAAAAACTTCCTCTTGCACAATTTACCTGGGTTATCCACGTAGTTAGCACTAAACATGTGCAGACCCTGCGGCCAACCCAGAAAACACCTTTTTATCCACTTTTACTTTCCTAAATCCTTTAGACACCCTTGAGACTCCTTTAGGACTTGGGTATGCTCATAGTTATCCAATACAATGGATTGAAACCAAAAGATAAATGAGAACATACCTTTATAAGATCTGGGATCTTACAATCTCCCAAGTTCATAAAGGCTCGTCCTCGATCCGAGCTCCTATGCTTCAATACACATCTAATTAAAAGAGATCGGGCCACCAAGCCCACATATCTAATTCCAGCTCCCATGTTCCTTCTCAAAATTTTCCATGCTGCTATAATACTTGCACCAATGGCACAACCTTTCACTACAATACATTCTCACTACGATCCAAAACATGAAACAGATGCTCCTCAAAGGATTCATCAGCCCCATGCACAACATCCTCAACATCAACTATGTAACGCCCCGACCCCAGTTACCTAGATTCGGTGCATTATTACATAACATTTTCATGATCACAAGAAAGATCAAATCTCTAAAGACCGATTAGTTTAGTATCCTTGGAAACAATAGATATATTCATAAAGTTTTACATTAAATCATAAAAATGAAAACTACAACAAACTACTCTCCATAGTTTACACTCTTATCCCCTCATAATCTCCCTTCAGGTCATTCATAATTTACTTCTTCACATCCTGGGAAAAATAAAACATATAAAATGGGTGAGCTCAAATTCCTAGTAAGGATAACAATATCGCGGAAACTTTCATAAATAAGAATAAACATTTAAGGCAATGTATAACTAAAACAAAAGACTTTTAAACTTGAACATCATCATATTATGGAAAAAATAATATGAAATAATTCCATTTACTTATTCACATGGATATTCTACTAATCAAATAATCACATGCAATATCAGTAACAACTTTCATAATGATAGAATGCATAATGCCAGACTATCATAACCACATAACCAAGACCTAGTGCCAAGAATACAAATAAGATTTTGTCAAGGCCTTGTTCCATGACACTAGTATGTCTTATGAGACCTACCGATGCATAGAGAAGTTATAGTTGGCTCCACCTGTCACGTATTAAGTCCAATGCATTCCCATATGATAAGGTTTAAACATAACATAAACATCTGTATTAAAACTAGCATACAAAATTTAAATACTTCATCCAGAAACCATGAATGGAATAGAAATAACACATCCACAGTCAATCATATCACAATACCTTCAATAAACTATAGAAGTTTTGTATCCTAGTAAATCAACTTCAAATAAGTGTAAAATTCACCAAAAGATGTTGACATAGATGAAATCCAAACTCTTTTTAGAGAAATATCTCTTTCTATTTTGAAATCATATATATATAAAATAAAAAAATTTCTTTGAAAATATTCTTATAAGCATGTAAGGGAAGATTCAAAGATTTTATAACGGCAGAAAATAGCCACACCCGCAGTATAAGTTAAAGAAACATTCTTTCCTTAATTCTGTCCAAAATGTTAAAAAGGACCTTGTTTGGAAAACGACAGAAATATTCATTTATAAATATCTTATAAAAAGTAAAACAAGGGCATAAATGACATTAACCCATATTCTGTAAAATAGTAAGAAATTTTTGAAATACACTTTCAAGAAACATGGATGTGAATGATAAAGAGACCTCAGTAGATTATTATGTATAAACAATCTCGAATAATGAAGAGATTGTGAAATAAACCATTACCTTATACATTTACATGGTTGATGGTAGGTTAAAATCTTGTATAATTGTGAAATAATTTTTATTAAATTATAAAAGAATCATATACACTAATATGATATCATATATGATCTTTTAACATTGATTTGTTAATAATATCTTAGTATTATCGTTGTTTCAGGTGTTAAATTACTCGTTTTCTATTATATTTTGTGTCACATATGATGTGTTTGTCACAGATAGGTTGTATATTAATCATATCCAGAATGATATCAAGTACTTAGATACTATTATTAATCATCAAATGAGAATTATACTTGAATGGATACGATGGAGAATTAATCTCATTGTGTTCGTGGAGACAGTAGTCCATACATACGCACGAGGGACAATATCATTCTTTTGATATTAAAATAATATATAATTGGATGGTATATCATAGATAAAGAATCATTATCATGTTATATTTATTATTTAAATGAGTTAAACATAATTATTGTACCCATCCAAATAATAATTTATTGAATAACAATTACATCACGACGTGGAGACGGTAAGCCGTACGTACGCACGTATGGTGACATGTTATTCAAAGGATTGATAGAATACTGAATATGGTTGTACCATATTTATAATAAAATCAATGTATATATAATATACTGGAGTTATTATTTTCGAATGGGAATAACAAAGAAGGAAGAAGTGGATGAAGAAAGGAACTTGTAAAAGAGTGGTGAAATCATTACCTCTTCTTCGGGTTCTTCCTTTTGATTTGATCAAAAGGGCTCTTTGGTTGGCTTTATGACTAAAGGAAGGCCTCTTGGATGAATTGAGGGAAGTTTATAGAGTATTTGGTAAGAGTTTGGCCGATCTAAAAGGATTTTATGGTGTGAATTAATGAGATGGGGGAGTTCCCTTTTATAAGAGGGGTGAGGGGCACCTTTGGAAAAGCTAGAAATATTATTTTATAATAAATTCATATTCAGTTTCTAATGGCTCCAAAATGGATTATTTAAAGGTTAAGGTGGGGATGGGTCGAAAACCACTCAACCAATATAAATTAGACAGGTTTGGGTTTCTATATTAACCTTATCATTAAGTATTAACTCTTAGTTAATTAGTTTCTCTTTTACAATGTCTCTTTGTATTTTTATATTATATGGTTAATAAACATACTATATACATACTAAAGACCCCCATGTGGTAAATTAATGACACACCTATCATGATATAAGTCTCTTGGACGAACCATATATTTTTAGGAATTTAATATCAATTAATAATATAATATTTGTTTTAAAAACAATTTTATGTCAATTTTGACACTATTCAATAATTGATTTTTGTAAAAATCATAAAAGAATGATTACTTCGAACAACGTTAATTAAATCATTCCTAACATTTCATATTAACATATAAAATTAGTTTAATTCATAAAAATTCTCAAAATATATTTATTTGGTTGTCTACAATATCAATCATTTTATTTTTTTCACTATTATGGTAATTACTGCATCACCATGGTGTCATAAATAAAATAACTTATTTAATGTCTAAAAATTATAAATAAAATACCATTATGTAGGAAATATTTTTATATTTCTAATTAATATTTATTGTCGATAATCCAACATATATAACCCTATGTCAAAATTGGTTTTCTAAAAGATATATGCTTGTGTCATTTTTGTATTCATTTTAACTTAATTAAAATAAAGTGTCCCTATCACTTACAAGTGGCACCATGGGGTCCCAAAATCGAACCAAAGATTCCCATTGTCAGACATGTATCAATAAATAAGGTTAGGACACGTTTTAGGGTAATTTTTTTTTATTATAATATTATTTTGTAACCCTTATTTACAGGATTTACCCTTTAATTATGGTAAATAAAATATTTACCGAAGTAATTATTCAAAATGTCTAAAAATAAAAGTTACCTATTTACAAAATTTGAACATCCTGATTCCAAATATGGAATCCATTTTTCCAAATTCAAAACACAAAATTGGCAGAAATTAATTTAAATGTAATTCTCGTTGCCAAAACAAAAAGCATGTTTTAAAGATATAATAACAATCAAAAGATTGATACTTGTTTATTTTCGGTTTAATTGTGAAATTATGTCCAATGACCAACATTGTATTATATGGTAAAAATAAATTCTAAATATACTTTAAACACACTTAAATTCATAATTTATCACTAATAAATATTTTGAATAAAAATTTTGTTTTTAATTAAAATTTATTAATATTCACTATTCATCAAAATATTAAATTTTTCTGAAATGTACCAAAATTTCACCTTAGGATAAATTCGATACTCCGAATCAAAAAATGAAGTTCATTTTGAGTGATAAAATTTCTATATTTCTAAAAAGTAGGTATTACTATTCATAACGGCTAGTTTGATCGGTTGTGGTGTGTTTTGGAACTCGATGTTGCGTACAACACACGCTATTGCATTATTCAAAGAGAAGCGTACCATAGATTCTTGGGGTGTTAAATTCTCCCCTACTTCAAATAATTTCATCCTAAAAATTTCTAGAATACTACTGCATGAAAAGACTCAGGTGGTTCATTATCATAAGATCCTCGGGTTCCCACGTTGCCTTTCCATCTTGTGGTTTCTCCACAAAACTTTTACCAGACGCATTGTCCGGTTTCTCAGTACTTGTTCTCTCGTATCAAGAATCATGATGGGCTCTTCCCAATAAGACATATCGGGTTCCAGTTCCAATTCATCATAGGTGAATACATGTATTGGGTCAGGCATGTGTTTCCTCAATAGAGATACGTGGAACACATCGTGAACATTGGAGAGACTTGGCAGCATAGCCAATCGGTAAGCTACAACCCCAATTCGTTCTAGAATTTCAAAAGGTCCGATATATCTGGAACTCAATTTACCTTTCTTACCAAAACATATGACTCCCTTCCATGGAGATACCATCAGGAAATCATGATCACCGACAAGAAATCCCATATCCTTCCATTGATTATCAGTATAGCTCTTCTGCCTACTTTGAGCTGCATTGATGTGATTTTGGATTACCATCACCTTTTCCATCATTTCCTCCACCAGTTCTGGGCCTACAAGTTTTCTTTCAACAACGTCATCCCAGAAGGTTGGGGTACGAAATCTCCTTCCGTATAACGCTTCATATGGTGCTATCTGAATACTCGAATGAAATCTATTGTTATAGGAAAATTCTACCAGAGGTAAATATTGATCCCACATACCCTGAAAGTCAAGTGAGCAGGATCTCAACATGTCTTATAAGGTTTGAATTGTTCGTTCTGATTGTCCATCTATTTGAGTGTGGTAGGCAGTGCTCAAATGAAGTTCAGTATCCAAGGCATTTTGGAGACTTTTCCAGAATCTTGAAGTAAAACGGGGATCACGATCAGAAACAATTGATAGGGGTAATCCATTAAGTCTCACAACTTCATCAATATATAGTCTTTCTAGACCTTCCAATGGTACATCATCTCTTATAGCAAGCAAATATGCTGACTTGGTAAGACAATCAACAATGACCCATATTGCATCGTTCCTTCTAGGAGTCTTTGGCAGCCCCATGACAAAGTCCATCGTAATATTGTCCCATTTCCACTCTGGTATGGGAAGAGGTTGCATGACTCCTCCAGGATATTTCCTTCCAGCTTTCACTTGTTGAAAAACCATACATCTTGACACAAAATCAGCAATCTCACTCTTCATGTTGTCCCACCAAAAATCTTCTTTCAAATTTCTATACATGTTGGTGCTCCTAGGGTGTATAGAGAAATTTGAACTATGAGCATCATCCAGCAATTCCCTTTTTAGATCAGGTATATCTGGAACACAAAGTATCTTCCTGAATTTCAAAATTCCATCTTCATACACAAAGTCTATCAGTCTCCCATCATTCAGTGCTTTAATATTCTTTTGAAATTCTTCATCATCGGTCTGAGAACTCTTAATCCTTTCTAGTAATGATGGTTTGGAAACCATTTGAATAAGCATTGATGTTTCACCTTCCCTAGTTATTCTCATTTCCATCTTTACTAGATCCATGAAAATTGGATCCCATTCAATTCTCATATTGTTCAAAAGTCCATGGTCTTTTCTTCTCAAAGCATCTGCCCCCTTGTTTGCCTTCCCCGGGTGGTAGTGTATCGTGCAATCATAATCATTGAGTAATTCAATCCATCTCCATTGCCTCATGTTGAGTTCTTTTTGTGAGAAAATATACATCAAACTCTTGTGATAAGTATAAATCTCACATTTTTTCACCAAGAGGTAGTGCCTCCATATCATCAAATAAATGATCACATCTTATAACTCGAGATCATGAGTATGATAGTTTTTCTCATGAATTTTCAACTGTCGTGATGCATAGGCAATAACCCTATCATTCTGCATAAGGACACAACCAAGTCCATTCTACGATAAATCACCATAAATAACGAACCCATCATTCCCCGATGGTAGAGTCAATATAAGAGAATTGACTAATCTTCTATTCAGTTCTTCGAGACATTCTTCACACTATTTTTTCCCAACGAATTTAACCCCTTTACGTGGGAGCTTCATTAATGGGTTAGCCAATCGGGCAAAATTATGGACGAAACATCGATAATAACCATCCAAAACAATAAAACTACATACCTCAGTTATACTCGTAGGTGCTGGGTATTATTTGATTACCTTGGTCTTAGAAGGATCGACAGAGATTCCATCTTTAGAGATAATATGGCCAAGAAAAGAAATCTCATGAAGCCAGAATTCCCACTAGCTAAACTTCCCATATAATTTATGTCTTCTCAGAGTCTTCAGAATAATGCGCAACTAACATTCATGATCTTGGTAGCATTTAGAGTATACCAAGATATCATCAATAAATACCACCACAAATTCATCGAGATATTCCTTGAAAACTATATTCATTAGATCCATGAATACAGAGGGTGCATTAGTCAATACAAAATGCATTACAGTAAACTCGTAATTCCTGTATCTAGTTCGAAATGTTGTCATCGAAATGTCTTCCTTCTTTACACACAACTGATGGTATCCAGATCGAAGTTCAATCATTGAATAGTATTGAGTTCCATGAAGTTGGTCAAATAAATCATCAATGCGAGGTAGGGGATACTTGTTATTTATTGTCATAGCATTGATATCTTTGTAGTCGATACATAACCTCATAGATCCATCTTTCATTTTATAAAAAAGAATATAGGCTCTCCATGGAGAAACAGTAGAGCGAATAAATCCCTTATTACTCAATTTCTTCTAAATGTTTCTTTTGTTCAACTAATTCTACAGTGGCCATTCTATAAGGGATCTTCTATATAGGTGTTGATCCAGGAATTAAATCAATGGAAAACTCAACTTCTCGTTCTGGAGGATGTCCAGGTAAATCATCCGGAAATAAATCTACATATTATTTCACAATAGGTACATACACTATTTGAACATTCCTCTCCTCACCCACAATCATTTCATTCTCTTCTTCCCCAAAAATTGAATTTAGTTGAGCTACTGGGGGTGGATCTAGATAAGAATTAGGCGGTGACTATTCTGCTTTAATGATATGGTTTTCCTTATCATCATCATCAAAAATCTTAACATCCTTCTTCTTACAATAAATCTTCACATCATAGTCTGAAAGACAATCCATACCGATGATTATATCAAACTCGATCATAGGTATGGAGATGAGATCAGCAGATAAAGAACATTTATGTGCTCTAATGGGGACTGATTCACAAAGCATTGTTGCAATGATAATTCTCTTAGGAGTTTTAACTGACAAATACTTTGTTAAATAAAATTTGAAATATCAAATTTTCTTAGTACACTGGGAAGATATGAAACAATGCGATGATCCAGAATCAAATAATTCCTTTTATAAACTTGAGGAAACCATTAAATTACCTCCCACCATGTCTTTTGGAGCTTCTACCTCAGCAGTAGTGATAGGAAAAGCTTATCCTTGATCCCTTGGCCTTTTCTGAAGTAAGTTCCCCTGACAATTAGGACATTCATTTTCATTATGTCCCATCTCCCTACAATTTTAGCACTAAACATTGGTATCTTCCTTCATCAATTGCAATCACGAGCTTGGTGGCCTTTTTCACCACACTTGTAACAGACATCCATTCCCTTGATGAAAGTAACGGGATTTTTCTTCCCACATTTACCAGAGGATGGATATTCAACCTTTCCCTTCTTCACCTTATTTACATTCCTAGATTGATCAGTAGATCTCTTCTTCCCTTGCTCTGCTTTAAGGTCATAAGACTTAGAGAATTCATTTTCTGTCTTGATATCACATGAGACAATGTCTTCGTACGACCAGAAGGATTGTGAGACTATTGCTCGACGGAGAAATGGTTTTAACCCATCAAAGAAACGATAAATATTATTTATTGGGTTATTTATATAATCTCTAGAATACCTTACTATCCTTGTAATGTTAGCCTCATACGTTATGACATTCTCATCGTCCTTTTGTCTCAGACTCATAAATTTCCTTTCCATATCTGCTCGATGATGAAGAGGAAAGTATTTTTCTAAAAATAGATCTTTGATCTCCCTCCATTCCATATTTGATACTTCATCATCTTCCTTCGTGTTTTGAATCAATGACCACCATTGATCAACATCTCCAGTGAGGCGGTAAACTGCAATGATAACATTTTCCCTTTCACTAATCCCCAAAGATTGACATATTTTCTCTAGGGAATTTATCCATTTCTCAGTTTCTAAGGGATTTGTACTCCCATTGAACTTTGGTGGTTGTTGCCTCATGAATTGATCTAACATTGATCCACCACGCTATGGATCAGGGTTCTCCATATGGTTAAGGTTATTATTAATAACCTGAGTGAGTTGTCCCAATATGGTGATTAGCAGATCGGCACCAGTTGCATCACCACCTCCACTCTAATTATCTTGAGTAGGAGGGAAATCCTTACATGGAGTACGTGCGTTGATACAGTTTCCATTTCTTCCACTAGGCACCATTTCTAAACAATGGCATAAACTAGATCCATTTATGAATCAAAATACATAATTCCATACTTATAAAACAATTAACATAAATTGAACTATTTATGGATTTAATCCATAATCATTAAAATGTTTTATTTGGGGAAATATACACTCAAAAACTCATCATAATGATTTTTAAAGAAAATGAGAGTTATCCTAAGCATATCCCAGGGGAGTGTCGTAACCAAGAGTGCAGCAAGGCCCGTTGTCGTGCACCAGTTCCTGTTCGAGTCTATCTCAAAGCGGTGTTTTTAGGTTTTACCCCTAGTTACATCTGTGCAAGAGCCACCTCTACCTGCATGTATCCAGACAGGGATGTATTGCTGAGAAAACTCCCAAAATATATACGATACCAAAATTCTAGGAAGTTCTCCTATACTAATCCTCAATTTCCATCTTAGGTCTATGTGCTCTAATCAGAGTTTATCTAAATCTAGCTTCCAAGGATTATACTAAACTTCCTCTCGTACAAACTTTAATACCCCGACCCCAGTTACCCAGAGTCGGTGCGTTATTACATAACATTGGCATGATCACAATAAAGATCAAATCTCAAAATACCGGTTATTTTAGTAGTCTTGGAAACACTAGATATATTCATAAATTATAACATTACATCATAAAAATTAAAACTACAAAAATATAGTCTCCATAGTCTACACTCTTATCCCCTCATAATATCCTTGTAGGTCATTCATAATTTACTTCATCACATCCTAGGAAAAATAAAACATAGAAAATGGGTGAGCTCAAATGCCCAGTAAGGATAACAATATAGCAGAAACATTCATTAATAAGAATAAACATGTTTGGAAATGTATAACTAAAACAAAATCCTTTTAAACTTGAACATCAACATAGTATGGAAAAAATAAAATGAAATAATTCCATTTACTTATTCACATGGATATTCTACAAATCGAATAATCACATGCAATATCAGTAACCCTTTCATAATGATGGAATGCATAATGCCAGACTATCATAACAACATAGCCAAGGCCTCGTGACAAGACTACAAATAAGATTTTGTGAAGTCCTTGTTCCAAGACACTAGTTGGTCTCATGAGACCTACCGATGCATTAAGGAGCTATAGCGGGCTCCACTCGTCACATATTATGTCCAATGCATTCCCATATGAAAAGGTTTAAACATAACATAAACATTCGTATTAAAACAAGAATACGAAATGTAAATACTTCATCCATAAACCATCAATGGTATAACAATAACACATTCACAATCAAACATATCACAAAACCTTCAATAAAACATAGAAGTTTTTCATCATAGTAAATCAACATCAAATAAAGGTAAAATCCATCAAAGGATGTTGACATAGATGAAATCATAACTCTTTTTAGAGAAATATCGCATTCTATTTTGAAATCATATATTTATAAAATAAAACATTTTCATTGAAAATATTCTTATAAGCTTTTAAGGGAAGCTTCAAAGATTTTATAACAGCAGAAAATAGCCGCACCCGCCGTATAAGTTAAAAAAAACTGTCTTACCTTAATTCTGTCAAAAAGGCAAAAAAGGACCTTGTTTGGAAAAAGACTGAAATATTCCTTTATAAATATATTATAAAAAGTCAAACAAGGGTATAAATGAATTTAACCCGTATTCTTTAAAATAGTAAGAATGTTTTGAAATACCCTTTCAAGAAACATGGATGTGGATGATAAAGAGATCTCAGAAGATTATTATATATAAACAACCTCGGATAATGAAGAGATTGTGAAATTACCACATACCTTGTACTTTTCCTTGGATGAGGGTAGGTTAAACTCCTGTATAATGGTGAAATAATTGTTATTAAATTATACAAAAATCATATACATTAATATGATATCATATATGATCTTTTAACATTGATTTGTTAATAATATCTTAGTATTATCGTTGTTTCGGGTGTTAAATTACTAGTTTTCATTAATATGTTGTGTTACAAAAGTTGTGTTTGTCATGGATAGGCTGTATCTTAATCATATCCAGAATGATATCATGTCCTTAGATACTATTATTAATCATCAAATGAGAATTATACTTGAATGGATACGATGGAGAATGAATCTCATCGCGTTCGTGGAGACGGTAGTCCATACAAACGCACGAGCGACAATATCATTCTTCTGATAGTAAAATAATATATAATTGGATGGTATATCATATATACAGAATAATTATAATGTTATATTTATTATTTACATGAGTTAAAAATCATTATTATACCAATCAAAATAATAATTTATTGCATAACAATTACACCACGACATGGAGACGGTAAGTTGTACGTACGCAGGTATGGTGACATGTTATTCACAGGATGGATAGAATAATGAATATGGTTGTACCATATTTATAATAACATCACATTATATATAAGATACTGGAGATATTATTTTAGAATGGCAATAACAATGAAGGAAGATGTGGAAGAAGAAAGGAACATGGAAAAGGGTGGTGAAATCATTACCTCTTCATCAGGTTCTTCCTTTTGATTTGATCAAAACGGATCATAGGTTGGCTTTTTGACAAAAGTAAGGCCTCTAGGATGAAGTGAGGAATGTTGAGAGAGTATTTTGGAAGATTTTGTCCGAGACAAAAGCCTTTGAAGGTGTTAATTAATGAGAAGGGTGAGTTCCTTTTTATAAGAGGGGTGAGGGGAACCATAAGAAAAGCTAGAAATATTATTTTTTAATAAATTTATATTCGGTTTCTAATGGCTCGAAAGTTTATTATTTAATGTTTAAGGTAGGGATGGGTCGAAAAAAACACAACCAATATAATTTAGATAGGTTTAGGTCACTATATTAACCTTATCATTAAGTATTAACTCTTAGTTAATTAGTCTCACTTTTACAATGTCTCTTTATATTTTTATATTATATGGTTAATAAACATACTATATAGATCCAAACGACCCCGAAGTGGTACATTAATGATACACCTATCATGCTTTAAGTCCTTTGGCCGATCCTTATATTTTTAGGAATTTAAAATCAATTAATTATATAATATATTTATTCAAAACTCTATTATGTCAATTTTGACACTATTCAATAATTGATATTTGTAAAAAACATAACAGAATGATTACTTAGGAAAAAGATAATTAAAAAATTAATAACAAGTCATATTAACCTATAAAATTTGTTTAGTTCATTAAAAGTCTCAAATTATATTAATTTGGGTATCTACAATATCAATCATTTTAATTGCTCACTATTATAGTAATTATAGCATCACCATTGTGTCATAAATAAATTAAAATATTTAAAGTCTAAAAATTATAAATAAAATACCATTAATTAGGAAATACTTTTAGATTTATAATTAATATTTATAGTAGAATATCCAACATATATAACACTATTTAAAAATTGTTTTTCTAAAAGAAATATGCTTGTGTCATTTTGTATTCATTTTAACTTAATTAAAATAAAGTGTCCCTATCAGTTAAAGGTGGAACCATGGGGTCCCAAAATCTACCCAAAGATGCCCATGGTCGGAAATTTATCACCCAATAAGGTTTGGACACGTTTTAGGGTAATTTTTTATTATTATAATATTATTTGTAACCCTTATTTACCTGATTTACCCTTTAACTATGGTAAATAAAATATTTACCGAAATAATTATTCAAAATGTCTAAAAATAAAAGTTACATATTTACACAATTTAAACATCCTGATTCCAAATATGGAATCCATTTTTCCAAATTCAAAAAATAGAAGTGGTATAAATTAATTTAAAATTAATTCCTGCTGTCAAAACAAAAAGCGTGTTTTTAAGATATAATAATTATCAAAATATTGATACTTGTTTATGTTCGGTTTAATTGTAAAATGATGTCCGATGACCAAAATTGTATTAAATAGTAAAAATATATTCTAAATATACTTTCAAACCACTCAAATTAATAATTTATCACTATTAATTATTTTGATTAAAAAAGTTGTTTTTAATTAAAATTTAGTTATTTTCAGTATTCATCAAAATATTAAAGTAATCCAAAAAGTACCAAAATTTCACCTTAGGTTAAATTCGATACTCCGAATCCAAAAATGAAGTCCATTTTGAGAGATAAAATTTCTATAATTTTAAAAAGTAGGTTTTACTATTCATTATGGCAATTTTGATCGGTTGTGTTTTGTGTTAGAACTCGATGTTGCGTACAACACACACTATTGCATTATTCAAAGAGAAGTGTACCGTAGAAGCTTGGGGTGTTTCACACTAAATGGTTTGGGTCAGGCTGATATAGCTAAATTTGTGACGCATGAATGTCATCATCTATCCCACAATTCCATAATGAATGAGTAAATTGATAGGCCACTAGCCCAATAATCTCTATAATCTCAAACGACCCCACAAAATTAGGTGACAACATTCGCTGCTTCCGAATTCATTGAACAACCAACATCGGAAACACCCGAATTAACACACTATCACCCTCTATGAACCCAAGAGGTATACGCCTCCGATCCGCATATGACTACTACCTGATCTGATCCATTTTCATCCACATCTGAATCAACTAAACTTATTTCAATGTCTCCTACACAAGACTCAGTCCCAACTGCTCAGATTCACCAGCCTCCAACCAACCCAATAGATATCTACACAACCCATTAGAGAGCCTCAAATGGTACAACATGAACCATACCCAAAAAACTATTATCATAGTGAAATTCAACAAGTTATGGGTGCTACTCTCAAGAACCACAAAAATCAAAGATACAAGACCTCAACATGTCTTCTAAAACATGGATTGTATGCTCCAACTTCCCGTCCATCTGTGGGTGGAAAGCCGTACTCAAAAGAACATATATACCTAGCACCTTGTGAAACTCTTTCAAGAAATGTGATGTGAAACAAGGATCATGGTCAAAATCTATATTCCAATGGTAAACCATAAAACCGTACTATTTCTTGAATCCACAACTCACCCAACTGATCAACTGTTTAAGTCTATTGAATCCGTAAGAAATGGGCCACATTCGTTAGCTGATCCATAGACACCCACGTTGCATCATTCTTCAAAGGCGTCCTTAGAAGTCCCACCAAAAAATCCATCGTCACATCATCCCACATCCATTCTAGTGTGGGAAATGAATGTAACAGTACACCAAGGCATTGATGCCCGACCTTCACCCGCTGAAATGTAGGGAACCGTGTCACAAAGCCCACAACTTCAATTTTCATTCATGGACATAAAAATTATTTGCAAAGATCCCGATACATCTAGGTCAAAATAAAACACACTACCCATTTTTATGCATGGAAATCATGCAACCACACTTCCTTCTTGCACACCGATACAACCACACGATCATGAACACCAAAAATATCATCCACATCGAAAGTGCTTCCAGTAGGTGGCTCCCCACCTTTATGTCATTCGTTTATGGACAAACATTCAGGATCATCAAGATGACATCCCTTAACATGACTCAAAAGTGTCGACTAATCCTCCATGAATGCAATATTCACATAACTATTTTCTTGCCGCACCTCTAGGTGAATCTCTGCGAACTAATCCATCACCTTCCATTCGGTGCTGGATTCCTGATCCACTAGGATCTGAGTCATCTAGTTCAATACATTAGTAAAAATGATCCCTTTCCTAGATGTATATTCCATTTCAAATTATGAAAACTGGTGATATTCGACCCATAATTACTGCAAATGAATCAAATTATATTATGAATAGATATACTTTAATCTCTTATGTTCCGTATGAACATTGAACCATTCACCCAACAAGTACTACCTCCAGTAAATTATGGTATACACTAATGGATCCATATAAAGTTCATGAGTGTGATATTTCTACCCATGGGGTCTCAATTTCCTCGACCCATAAGTCACAACCCACTTATCTTGCATCAACATAACCCCAAGCCCGATACTGGACACATCAAAAAATATAACATACATCAAATCTGGCTTGGGTAAGATCAACATTTTTGTAGTCGTCAATATCTTTTTGAACTCTTGAAATGAACTCTCATAAGCCTCCGAGCACTCAATCCAAATCTGATTATTGGTAAATCCTTATAGTGGTGCTATCAAATGAGAGAAATAATGAACGAACCTCCGGTAATTCCTGGAAAAACCCATAAATATGTCTTCCCAGCCCTAGTTAACCATAGTCGGTGCATTATTACATAACATTGACATGATCACAAAATATCATGTCTCAAATGACCGATTAGTTTGTAGACATGGAAATACTAGATAAATTCATAAGATTGACATTACATTATAAAAAGAAAATCTACATCAAAATTGTCTCCATATGACAAACCCATATCCCTAAGACTATCCCTTCATGTAAGTTATAATATAATTCTTTGCATCCTAGGAAAAATAAAACAAAGAAATGGGTGAGTTCAGATGCTCAGTAAGGATAAAAATATAGCAAAAACTATCATAAATAAGCATAAACATTTATGGAAATGTATAAGACTAAAAAAACCTTTTAAACATAATCATCAGTATAATATGGATAATATACAATAAAATAATTCCATTTACTTATTCACATTGATATTCTACTATTCAAATAATCACATAAAATATCAATAGCCACTTTCATAATGATGGAATACATAATGCCATAATTCATAACCACATAGTCAAGGACTTATTCCAAGACTACAATTAATATTTTGTCAAATCCTTGTGACAAGACACTAGTTTGACTCATGAGACCTACCTATGCATTGAGGATCTATTGCGGGATCCACCCTTCACTTACTAAGTCTGACGCATTCTGCATATTAAAAGGTTTAAACATAACATAATCATTTGAATTAAAAATAGCATAATCAATTTCAATAAATTATCCATAATATGAGGTCCCAGACATAAAACATAACTTAATATTGAATTAAATTGAATAATTCACATTGAGGATCTTTTCAGGTTTAGAGTTTTAGAGAATTAGGACATAACTATTACATCTCAAAGATTACAATGTAGACACATCTACTTAGTTTCCATTTTTTAACAAAATATATACTTTTTAACAAAAGTGTCTTATCTAGTTCAATGTTTTAGACATCATGACATTTTTTTGATCCCATCCTTGACCGTATTCCTCATTAAGTCATGTGGAAGACATTTCAAAAACATGTGATTAGCATAAAATGCTCATTAAGGGATATAGAAATACAGAAAGAAAACATTAGTACATGTATACATAAGAATCAATGAAATCATACATTACTCATAAAACATAATCCCGTTATCATACCTCATGAAATTATATGACTTATGAATAACTCATAGAAATCATAAGATATAAAGGTAACTTGAGGCATTCAAAACATTTTTACTGTAAAGACCCATAAATTTCAAGGATTTTTTTTATTAATTTTCTTTGGAATTTTACAAGAACGCAATTTCTGACGGCGCCTGATTCTGAGGCCCGGTGTGCCCGAAATCATTTTCCAAAGTTTGGCTCGGGTACGTTCAGTGAACGGACGAGCGGGTTTTTCTAACTTTTGAACCGGTGCCCGAAATCGAATTCTGAGGGCACCGATGAAATCGCAGCTCCGGTATTCACTTAGAAACGCCTCTTCCGGAGTTGCGTTTTCTCGGGTGTGGTTTTTAATTTTTGGGCTTAAAGTTAAGAAATAAAATAATTTTGCGACAATTTTATTTTATTTCACTTAAGCCGCTTGGAAGCCACTTGAAGCCACTTAAAGGCGGCTTGAACTGAGTTGAACTGGATAGGGTGCTATCCAGGAATATCCTACCCCCTTGGTAGGATATTTGTGAGGTGGAGCCCGCACGAGCCCCACCGTTTCTTTTCTTCTTAAGTAACGCACCCGCACCCCCCCCCCTATTAAAAGAAGTCAACCGTGCGTTTTTCTGGTTAAGAAACGCCCCATTTAATTGGGCTGTTAATTTGTTACAACTAATTCCTTGAGATTAATTGATCGTTTCTTTTCTTTTGAAATTCAATTTCTTATCTTGAGTTAATAAAATAAGACTTGGGATTATTTTATTTTGTTTGAGTCTTGTCACGTTGGGAGGATTTGGGAGGCTTGAAGAACATCTTCTTCAACGATGAAGAACGTGAAGAACGAATCGGTCTCCGACGAAGAACGTCGTCACGTCCCTCTTCCGAAGAACCACGACACGCCATCCCTCGTTCTTCTTTCCACATCAAAGGAAGGGAGACGCTGTTCCACCTAGGACAACCTCCGTCTTCGTCTACGAATCCACTTCCGCGACGACGCGAAGCCTTTCCGCGACGACGCGACGATCCCCCTCTTTCGCGACGAGCCTTTCCACGAAGAACGCCCGCGCGCGACGATCAACGAGGTAGGGATTTTATAATTTTGGAAAACCCTTGTTTATATTCCCGTGAACGTTCTTTAAAAACTTAAGAGCCGGTTTCAAATGAACAATTTTATTTTATTAAAATTGTCGGTTCATGTGTTGAACAATTTCTCCCGTTGTTTTTATCTAACGCGGAGGGTGCGGGTCAAACGAACACGGCCCGGCAACCCTCCGCCGTTCTTCGTGTTTTACGGATTTGGCGGGCGACGAAGGAAGATGCCGCAACGGGTGTTTGATGATCCCGCAGTAAAGAACGGAACCCGGGAGGAACAACGGCGCAGACGGGAAGGAAAACGGGCCACCGGAGCGACTCCGGCGGCCGGAGGCGGCGGCACCCCGCGGGTGCCGCGGGGTGGTCACGCGGGACCCCGCGGGTGTCCAGGGCGACACCCCGCGGGTCCCACGGGGTTGTCACGCGGCACCCCGCGGGTGTCTGGCTGACACCCCGCGGGTGCCGCGGGGGTGTCACGATGGGCGACGACTTTCCCCCTCGTCGGCCGCTCGGCCGAGCGGAGCCGGACCGGCCCTGGCCGGGCCGGGCCGGGCTAACCGAGTCGGACCCGGCCCGGGCCCGGACCCCCCTTCTTCGGACGGACTTCGTTCAAATGGCTGTATCTTGAGCTACGGGCCTCCAAACGACTCGCCGTCAGTGGCAACGCAATCCTTGGAGCGAGTCGTTCGTTTCGGTTTATTGCACTCAAAGTTTCGGAATACTTTGGGTTCGGCCGGGTTGGTTCGTACACGAAACCAACCGGGCCCTCATAGCGGAAACGCTCATATCTTGAGCTACGGACGTCCGATTGACGTGCAGTCAGCTTTGTTAGTTTCCTCTTAGTGAGACAGATCTTTTGGCTCACTCCGCCCGAGGTTTGGACGCAAGTGCAGTACGGTCGGGTTGGTTTTGCCTTAAAAACCAACCGGGCCCCTGGGACGAAAAAGCCAATTACTCTCAGATCGGGCGTCTGATTGACGCGCCGTCTGTTGCGTTGAGTTCCTCTTGATGAGACCGAACTTTTGGCATCCTCCGCCAGAGTTTTGGATGCAGATGGATAGTGGCCGGGTTGGATCGCACTGAAATCCAACCGGACCCCCTGGAACGGAAAAGCTGATATCTTTCAGACCAGACAACCGTTTGACGAACCGTCATCAGCATTGGTGATCACGTTTAAAAAAGGTCCCTATGAGTATACCCTGTGATTGTTCGGGGTATAGTTGAGTTACGGCCGGATTGGTTCGCTCACGAAACCAACCGGGCCCCTGGGATGAAAAGGCTAATAACTCATAGACTGGGTGTCCGATTGACGCGCCGTCTGTTGCGTTGAGACCCCAATGACGAGGTGGTCCTTCGAGATACTTCCTTGTGGGACTTTGTGATACTTGGAGTATCGACGAGTAGCTCGTGGAGCGGACCCTCCCGGAGACGAGCGGGCGGAGCACGGAGACCGTGTAGCTGACTGAGACCCGACGACGGCTGATCGAACGACTCGGTGTGCGATAGAGGTGCGCTTGGTTATAGCAACACATGGGAGCGCTTGGTTGTAGCGGCAGACCCACGACAGAGGTGCGCTTGGTTGTAGCGGCACATGGGAGCGCTTGGTTGTAGCGGCAGACCCACGATAGAGGTGCGCTTGGTTGTAGCGGCACATGGGAGCGCTTGGTTGTAGCGGCAGACCCATGACAGAGGTGTGCTTGGTTGTAGCGACACATGGGAGCGCTTGGTTGTAGCAGCAGACCCACGACAGAGGTGCGCTTGGTTGTAGCGGCACATGGGAGCGCTTGGTTGTAGCGGCAGATCCACGAGAGAGGTGCGCTTGGTTGTAGCGGCACATGGGAGTGCTTGGTTGTAGCGGCAGACCCACGACAGAGGTGCGCTTGGTTGTAGCGGCACATGGGAGCGCTTGGTGGTAGCGGCTGGCCCGCATTACTCGATAGGTGGAGTACTACAGCAGTCTTAAGTTAGTGGGCAGTACCTCGGAGTTGTGGCAGGACCACTGTACACTCCAGAGACGGAGCTCTTCAGCAGTTACGGTTTCGATGATGAAAATCCTGGTTTGAGATGAGACTTTTGACCTTGTGTTTGCCCCATGATTGAGATGGGTTACTTGATAACTTAGGTATATGTATGGGAATATATCTAAGTAGAGGTTATCTGTTGAGATCTTCTTGTGGTTATCCTTGTTGGTTTTAGTGAGACCTTGAGGGTCTCGGGGTCCCTACTGAGTATCGTTATACTCACCCCTGCACGGGCTATGCCCGCACTATGTTGTGTTGGTTGCAGACGGCGGACAGCGCTGATCGTGGAGGAGGCATGCGGGGCAGGACAGTACCTGGAGGTGGACCACTGGGCGGGACGTACTCGGAGTGGTTAGGTGGACCCGAGGAGCAGTGGAGGATATCTGTACCCACCCTTCAGGTGGGACTTCCAGAGGACGGCTCGACGCTGCAGTTTTTCCTTTCAGTTACTGTTTTTCCTTTCAGTTGTACTTTACAGTTGGTCTTGTATTTCCGGCCCCTTTTACTTTCAGCACAGCTTGTACAGTTTTTACTTAGTGTTTACTTTTCCGCTTGCTTACTCTGTGGTGCTTGTTTACTTTTCAAAGGCAATGCCTTTCCTTTTTGTTGGGATTTACGCCTTGGTGCTAGTCGCCAGCCCCTGGCCTATGGAAGGTGGGTTTGGGGTAGTCACGGCACGGGCCCCGAGGACGGGTCGTGAAAAATTGGTATCAGAGGCGGCCGGTTCTACCGTAGACTCTGATCTTTCTTCTATGTGAAGCAATAGTGTTTTGCGTATTGGGTGTGGTTATCAGTCCAGGGAGTCCAGTGTTTGTGCGGCGGCCGACGTATCCGTACACCAGGACCCTGACTTCGGATTTCCGACTTAATTCACGAAAACATTGATTGCATGTGTGTTTCAAGTTTTCTTTGTGATTACTTGTGTCAGCTCACCAGGTATACTGTCCTGACCGTGGCGCACTTGTTTCCTTTTCAGGATGGCCCCACGGCGACAGCCAACTAGGATTCCGAGTGATGTGCGTGGCGAGAGCCCACCGAGCATCGAGGACTCGGTACATGGCCCTTTGACAGCTGAGGCACCGGCAGTACCTATACCCGCTGAGGCACCGATGCTACTAGCCCCAGCCGCTGACGATGCACGTCGCCTTAGTGCACTGCATGAGTTCCAGCGCCAGCGACCGCCCAGGTTCCGCAGGGAGACGAACCCTCAGGCCGCTGAGGACTGGCTAGAGGCAGTTGTTCGGGTTTTCAGATTAGTGAGGACACCAGCAGACCTCATGGTGATCCTCGCAGCGAGCCTCCTGTACGCGGCAGCAGGCAGATGGTGGAGCTTGATGCTCCAGGTGCACGACGAGGCGTCTCTCCTCTGGACGGACTTTGAGAGAATCTTCCGCTCCGAGTTCGTCCCAGCCACACTCCGAGCGGTGCGCATCCAGGAGCTACTACAGCTGCGGCAGGGCAGCATGTCAGTGGCCCAGTACTCGGCGAGATTTACTGATCTCTCGTGCTACTCAACAGATATGGTACGGGACCCGTTCTTCCGGGCCCGGACCTTCGAGCAGGGACTAAGGCATGAGATCATGGCTTCGATGATCTCCCTCAACATTCCGACTCAGGCAGGGGTGTTGGAGCGAGCCCTCTTAGTGGAGAGTTTCCTTGCTGAGCAGTCTCCAGCAGCAGGACCCACCACTTACCGGCATGCGGCAGAGTCTTCTGTAGCAGGCAATAGACGGATGACGCAGGGGTCCAAGAGGACTGGACCTACAGGTGGTCGACAACATGACTCTGGATCGTTTTCGCGAGGCACTCGGGGTGGGAAACGACTTTCCATGAGAGGGCAGTGTTACTCCTGCGGCGGGGTTGGTCACATGGCTCGTGACTGTCCGACCCGCCATACGGATGACCAGCAGACGAACGAAGGACCCCCCAGGCATAGGCAGAGGTTCGATCAGGGCGGGCCGCAAGGAGAAGGCGGCCAAGACAGGGGAGTTGGCCGTGCAGCCGGAGGTGGACGGCGCTTCGGGGTGTTGCCACCACCACCACCAGGTGGTCCACCCCTACCGCAGGGGACAGGAGGACATGGGAGAGCTCATCTTCAGGCAGTTGAGGCCTACGATCATGGGGCTCCGGGAGCAGATGGACATGAGCGGGACTAGCTCCAGACCTGGAGACTTTTGTTAATGTTGCTTATAGTTTTTTTTGATGTATGTTTGTAGATGCTTTGTGTCTTTGTACTTGAGCTACAGTAATAAAAGACACATTTCCTTGTGGCATTTACTTCCCTGTCCTCTCTTGTGTTGTTACTAAGAGTTTCCAGTTTTGACTGTTGACTTGACCCTCACTTGTGATACATCTAATGGAGGAGACCTAGTTACCACACACTGATGCCGACAGTGTGACTCAACCCTTGGAGGCGAGAGTAACGGTTGGATCTCTTGGTAGTAGCGTCGAGGCCTTACGACGTCATCCTTGGTATGGATTAGTATCATCCATGTCGGGATTGACCGTATTAGGCGAAGAACGTGGTTCATCCAGGGGATGAGACCGGATTTCTCTTATCGTCAAGGAAGAAATCATAGTAGATCTAGTGGGACCAGAGGTGGTCCGAGCCACGATAGAGAAGGTCCAGGTGAGCACATGGAGCGGAAGGCTCAGATGCATGCTCAGTATCGCCTTTGTATCCCTAGTTTGTATTGAAGCTTTACGGGGACGTAAAGCCCTGTGGTGGGAGTAATGTAAAGACCCGTAAATTTCAAGGAAATTTTTTTTCTTAATTTTCTTTGGAATTTTACAAGAACGTAGTTTCTGACGGCACCTGATTCCGAGGCCCGGTGTGCCCGGAATCATTTTCTGAAGTTTGGCTCGGGTACGTTCAGTGAACGGACGAGCGGGTTTTTCTAACTTTTGAACCGGTGCCCGAAATCGAATTCTGAGGGCACCGATGAAATAGCAGCACCGGTATTCCCTTAGAAACGCCTCTTCTGGAGTTGCGTTTTCTCGGGTGTGGTTTTTAATTTTCAGGCTTAAAGTTAAGAAATAAAATAATTTTGCGACAATTTTATTTTATTTCACTTAAGCCGCGTGGAAGCCACTTGAAGCCACTTAAAGGCGGCTTGAACTGAGATGAACTGGATAGGGTGCTATCCAGAAATATCCTACCCCCTTGGTAGGATATTTGTGAGGTGGGGCCCACACGATCCCCACCGTTTCTTTTCTTCTTATGTAACGCACCCGCACCCCCCCCCCCTATTAAAAGAAGTCAACCGTGCGTTTTTCTGGTTAAGAAACGTCCCATTTAATTGGGCTGTTAATTTGTTACAATTAATTCTTTGAGATTAATTTACCGTTTCTTTTCTTTTGAAATTCAATTTCGTATATTGAGTTAATAAAATAAGACTTGGGATTATTTTATTTTGTTTGATTCTTGTCACGTTGGGAGGATTTGAGAGGCTTGAAGAACATCTTCTTCAACGACAAAGAACGTGAAGAAAGAATCGGTCTCCGACGAAGAACGTCGTCACGCCCCTCTTCCGAAGAACGACGACGCGCCATCCCTCGTTCTTCTTTCCACATCAAAGGAAGGGAGACGCCGTTCCACCTCGGACAACCTCCGTCTTCGTCTACGGATCCTCTTCTGCGACGATGCGATGCCTTTCCGCGACGACGTGACGGTCCCCCTCTTTCGCGACGAGCCTTTCCGCGAAGAATGCCCGCGCGCGACGATCAACGAGGTAGGGATTTTATAATTTTGGAAAACCCCTCTTTATATCCCCGTGAACGTTCTTTAAAAACTTAAGAGCCGGTTTCAAATGAACAATTTTATTTTATTAAAATTGTCGGTTCATGTGTTGAACAATTTCTCTCGTTTTTTTTATCTAACGCGGAGGGTGCGGGTCAAACGAACACGACCCGACAACTGTAACGCCCCGACCTCAGTTACCCAGAGTCGGTGAATTAATTACATAACATTGGCATGATCACAAGAAAGATCAAATCTCGAAAGACCGATTGTTTTAGTAGCCTTGGAATCACTAGATATATTCATAAGTTTTACATTACATCATCAAAATAAAAAAGAACTACTACAACAACATATTGTCTCCATAGTCCACACTATTAACCCCTCATAATATCCCTGTAAGTCATTCATAATTTACTTCTTCACATCCTGGGAAAATAAAACATAGAAAAGGGGTGAGCTCAAATGCCCAGTAAGGATAACAATATAGCGGAAACTTTCATAAATAAGAATAAACATTTAAGGGAATGTATAACTAAAACAAAATCCTTTTTTAAACTTTAACTTCAACATAGTATGGCATAAATAAAATGAAATTATGCCATTTACTTATTCACATGGATATTCTACTAATCGAATAATCACATGCAATATCAATAACCACTTTCATAATGATGGAATGCATAATGCCAGACTATCATAACTACATAGCCAAGGCCTCGTGCCAAGACTACAAATAAGATTTTGCCAAGGCCTTTTGCCAAGACACTAGTTTGTCTCATGAGACCTACCGATGCATCGAGGAGCTATAGCGGGCTCCACCCTTCACATATTAAGTCCAATGCATTCCCATATGAAAAGGTTTAAACATAACATAAACATTCGTATTAAAACTAGCATACGAAATGTCAATACTTTCACCATAAACCATGAATGGTATATAAAAAAATAGCACATCCACAGTCAAACATATCACAAAACCTTCAATACAATATAAAAGTTTTGTATCATAATATATCATCCTCAAATAAGCGTCAAATCCATTAAAGGATGTTGACATAGATGAAATCAAAACTCTTTTTAAAGAAATATCTCTTTCTATTTTGAAATCATTTAAGAGACATATATTTTTAAAATAAAACATTTTCTTTGAAAATATTCTTATAAGCTTGTAAGGGAAGCATTGAAGATTTTATAACGGCGGAAAATAACCGCACCCGCCGTATAAGTTAAAAAAACATTCTTATCTTAATTCTGTTGAAGAGGTTAAAAAGCACCTTGTTTGGAAAATGACGGAAAGATTCCCTTATAAACCTCTTATAAAAAGTCAAACAAGGGTATAAATGACTTTAACCCATATTCTTTTAAATATTAAAAATGTTTTGAAATACATTTTGAAGAAACATGGACGTGGATGATAACGAGGTCCCAGTAGATAATTATGTATAAACAACCTCGGATAATGAAGAGATTGCGAAATAAACCCTTACCTTGTACTTTTCCTTGGTTGGGGTAGGTTAACCTCCTGTATAATGGTGAAATAATTGTTATTAAATTATAAAAGAATCATATACATTAATATGATATCATATATGGTCTTTTAATATTGATTTGATAATAATATCTTAGTATTATCATTGTTTCAGGTGTTAACTTACTAGTTTTATTTTATATGTTTTGTTACGTAAGACATGTTTGTAATGGATAGATTGTATATTATTCATATCCAGAATGATATCAAGTCCTTAAACATCATTTTTTAAATCATCAAATGATAATTATACTTGAATGGATACGATGGAGAATGAATCTCATCGCGTTCGTGGAGACGGTAGTCCGTACGTACGCACGAGCGACAATATCATTCTTTGGATATTAAAATAATATATAAATGGATGTTATATCATATATACAGAATAATTAACATGTTATATTTATTATTTACATGAGTTGCACATCATTATTATACCCATCCAAATAATAATATATAGAATAACAATTACACCACGACGTGGAGACGGTAAGCCGTATGTACGCACGTATGGTGACATGTTATTCAAAGGGTGGATAGAATACTGAATATAGTTGTACCATATTTATAATAACATAACAGTATATTTGAGATACTGGAGTTATTATTTTATAATGGTAAGAACAAAGAAAGAAGAAGTGGAAGAAGAAGGGAACTTGAAAAGGGGTGGTGAAAACATTACCTCTTCTTCGGGTTCTTCCTTTTGATTTGATCAAAAGGGCTCCTTAGGTTGGATTTCTGATCAAACTAAGGTCTCTAGGTTGTATTGAGGGAAGTTGGGAGAGTATTTGGGCAGGTTTTGGACGAGCCAAGTGGCTTGAGAGGTGTGAGGAATGAGTAGAAGTGGTCTCCTTTTATAAGAGAGAGGAGGGGCTCTTTAGGAAAGAGTGAATGTATTACTTTATAATATAATTATATTCGGTTTATAATGGTCCAAAAATCATTGGGGTCGAAGATAAGATGACCCATTTTCTAAATAACATCAACCAATAAGAATTGGACAGGTTTTAGATAATATTTTAATCATTATAATCTTATTTATTTAAATGATTTATTAATGAGGTAAACATTGCATCATTATTGTGTCATTAATAATTTAAATTATTTTATGTCTAAAAATTATAAATAAAATATAATTATGTAGTAAATCTTTTTAGCTTTCTAATTAATATTTATAATCGAAAATCCAACATGTATAACCCTATGTAAAAATTGTTCTTCTAAAAGATGTAAGCTTATGCCATTTTTATTTTTATTTTAACTTTATTAATATAATGTGTCCCTACCACATACATGTGGCTCTAAGGGGTCCCCAAATCGACCCAAGGATGCCCATGGTCGGGTATGCGTCCACCAATAAGGTTAGGACACGTTTTAGGGTAATTTTGTATTATTATAATATTATTTTTTAACCCTTATTTACCGGATTTCTCCTTTAACCATGGTAAATAAAATATTTACCGTAGTAATTATTCAAAATGTGTAAAAATAAAAGTTACCTATTTACATAATTTGGACATCCTGATTCCAAATATGTAATCCATTTTTCCAAATTCAAAACAAAGAAGTGGCAGAAATTAATTTAAAATAAATTCTCGTTGTTAAAATAAAAAGCGTATTTTTAAGAGATAATAACTATCAAAAGATTGACACTTGTTTATGTCTGGTTTAATTATGAAATTATGTCCAATGACAAACATTAAATTAAATGGTAAAAATATATTCTAAATATACTTTAAAACCACTCAAATTCATAATTTATCAATATTAATTATTTTGATTAAAAAAGTTGATTTTAATTAAAATTTAGTAATTTTCACTATTCATCAAAATATAAAAGTTATCCGAAAAGTACCAAAATTTCACCCTAGGCTAATTTCAATATTCCGAATCCAAAAATGAAGTCCATTTTGAAATAAAAAATATATATGATTTCAAAAAGTAGGTATTACTATTCACAACGGCTAGTTTAATTAGTTGTGGTGTGTGTTAGAACTCAAGGTTGCGTACAACACACGCTATCGCATTATTCGAAGGGAAACGTACAGTGGAAGCTTGGGGTGTTACATTCTCCCCTCCTTCAAATAATTGCGTCCTTGCAATTTCTAGGGTATTACTGCATAAAAGACTCGGGTGGTTCTTCATCATAAGTTCCTCGGGTTCCCACGTTGCCTTGTCCATCTTATGATTTCTCCACAAAACTTTTACCAGACGCATCGTCCGGTTTCTCAGTACTTGTTCTCTTGTATCAAGAATCCTGACAGGCTCTTCACAATAAGACAGATCGGGTTCCAGTTCTAATTCTTCATAGGTGAGTACATGCGTTGGGTCAGGCATGTATTTTATCAACAGAGATACGTGGAACACATCGTGAACTTTGGAGAGACTTGGCGGCATTGCCAATCGGTAAGCTACAGCCCCAATTCGTTCTAGAATTTCGAAGGGTCCGATATACCTGGGACTCAATTTACCTTTCTTACCAAAACGTATGACTCCCTTCCATGGAGATACCTTCAGGAAAACATGATCACCGACTTGAAATTCCAAATCCTTCCTTCGATTATCGGCATAGCTCTTCTGCCTACATTGAGTTGCTTTGATGTGATTTTGGATTACCTTCACCTTTTCCACCGTTTCCTCCACCAGTTCTGGGCCTACAAGTTTTCTTTCACTAACCTCATCCCAACAGGTTGGTGTACGACATCTCTTTCCGTATAACGCTTCATATGGTGCCATCTGAATACTCAAATGGAAGCTATTGTTATAGGAAAATTCTACCAGTGGTAAATATTGATCCCACATACCCTGAAAGTCAAGTGAGCAAGATCTCAACATGTCTTCTAGGGTTTGAATAGTCCGTTCTGATTGTCCATCTGTCTGAGGGTGGTAAGCAGTGCTCAAATGAAGTTCAGTATCCAGGGATTTCTGAAGACTTTTCCAAAATCTTGAAGTAAAATGGGGATCACGATCAGAAACAATTGATAAGGGTACTCCATGAAGTCTCACAACTTCATTAATATATAGTCTTGCTAGACGTTCTAGGGGTAGATCTTCTCTTATAGCACGAAAATGTGCTGACTTGGTAAGGAGAACAACAATAACCCATATTGCATCATTCCTTCTAGGAGTCTTTGGTAGCCCCATGACAAAGTCCATCGTAATATTGTCCCATTTCCACTCCGGTATGGGAAGAGGTTGCATGACTCCTCCAGGCTGTTGCCTTCCAGCTTTCACTTGTTGAC
Source organism: Viscum album (assembly GCA_963277665.1). Lineage (NCBI taxonomy): Eukaryota > Viridiplantae > Streptophyta > Magnoliopsida > Santalales > Viscaceae > Viscum > Viscum album. The sequence goes on along the minus strand of OY728119.1, from coordinate 698,901,883 downwards.
AAACCATACATCTTGACACAAAATCAGAAATCTCCCTCTTCATGTTGTCCCACCAAAAATGTTCCTTCAAATCTCTATACATTTTGGTGCTCCCAGGGTGTATAGAGAAATTGGAACTATGAGCATCATCCAGCAATTCCCTTTTCAGATCAGGTAAATCGGGAACACAAAGTCTCTTCCCGAATTTCAAAATTCCATCTTCATACACAAAGTCTCTCAATCTCCCATCATTCACAACTTTAATCTTCTTCTGAAATTCTTCATCATCGGTCTGAGAACTCTTAATCCTTTTTAGTAAAGATGGTTTGTCAACCATTTGAAAAAGCATTGATGTTTCACCTTCCCTGGTTATTCCCATGTCCATCTTCACTATATCCATGAAAATTGGATCCCTTTAAATTCTCATCATGTTCAAAACTCCATGGTCTTTTCTGCTCAAAGCATCTTCCACCTTGTTTGCTTTCCCCGGGTGGTAGTGTATCGTGCAATCATAATCCTTGAGTAATTTAAGCCATCTCCTTTTCCTCATGTTGAGTTCTTTTTGTGAGAAAATATACTTCAAACTCTTGTGATCAGTATAAATATCACATTTTTCACCATAGATGTAGTGTCTCCATATCTTCAAAGCAAAGATCACAGCTTCTAACTCAAGATCATGAGTAGGATAGTTTTGTTCAGGAATTTTCAATTGTCGTGATGCATAGGCAATAAATCTATCATTTTGCATAAGGACGCAACCAAGTACTTTCTTTGATGCATCACTATAAATAACGAACCCATCATTCCCCAATGGTAGAGTCAATATAGGATCATTGACTAATCTTCTTTTCAGTTCTTCGAAACATTCTTCACACTCTTTTTTCCGAACAAATTTAACCCCTTTACGTGTGAGCTTCGTTAATGGGTTAGCCAATCGGGCAAAATTCTGGACGAAACGTCAATAATAACCTTCCAAACCAATAAAACTACGTACCTCAGTTATATTCGTAGGTTCTGGCCATTCATGGATTTCCTTGGTCTTAGAAGGATCAATAGAGATTCCATCTTTAGAGACAATATGGCCAAGAAAAGAAATATCCTGAAGCCAGAATTCACACTTGCTAAACTTCCCATATAATTCATGCCTCCTCAGAGTCTTCAAGATAATGCGCAAGTGATTTTCATGATCTTCGTAGGTTTTGGAGTACACCAAGATATCATCAATAAATACCACCACAAATTCATCGAGATACTCCTTGAAAACTCTATTCATCAGATCCATGAATACAGAGGGTGCATTAGTCAATCCAAACGGCATTACGGCAAACTCGTAATGCCCGTACCTGGTTCGAAATGTTGTCTTCGGAATTTCTTCCTTCTTCACACACAACTAATGGTATCCAGATCGAAGGTCAATCTTTGAAAAGTATTAAGCTCCATGCAGTTGGTCAAATAAATCATCAATACGAGGTAGGGGATACTTGTTCTTTATCGTTATAGCATTGATCTCCCTGTAGTCGATACATAACCTCATAGATCCATCTTTCTTTTTAACAAAAAGAACAGGGGCTCCCCATGGAGAAACACTAGGGCGAATAAATCCCTTATTACTCAATTCCTATAGTTGTTTCTTTAGTTCAACTAATTCTATAGTGGCCATTCTATAAGGGGTCTTCGATATAGGCCTTAATCCAGGAATCAAATCAATGGAAAACTCAACTTCTTGTTCTGGAGGATGTCCAGGTAAATCTTCCGGAAATACATCTAAAAATTCTTTCACAACATGTACATCCTCTATTTGAACATTCCTTTCCTCACCGACAGTTATTTCATTCTCTTCCTCCCCAATAATTGAATTAAGTTGAGCTACTGGGGGTGGATCTATATAAGAATTATGTGGTGACGATTCTGCTCTAAAAATAAGGTGTTCCTTATCATTATCATTAAGAATAGTAACCTCTTTCTTCTTACAATAAATCTTCGCATCATAGTCCGAAAGACAGTCCATACCGAGGATTATATCAAACTCAATCATAGGTATGACAATGAGATCAGCAGATAAAGAAAATTTATGTGCTCTAATGGGGACTGATTCACAAAACTTTGTTGCAATGATAATTCCCTTAGGAGTTTTAACTGACAACTCCCTTATTAAATCAAATTGGAAATATCTAATTTTTTTAGCAAACTGGGAAGATATGAAACAATGCGATGATCCAGAATCAAATAATGCATTTTCTAAACTTGAGGAAACCATTAAATTACCTGCCACCACGTCTTTCGGAGCTTCTACCTCAGCAGTAGTGATAGCAAAAGCCTGGCCTTGATCCCTTGGCCTTTTTTGTGGTAAGTTCTTCTGACGTTTAGGACATGCATTTGCATAATGCCCCATCTCCCTGCAATTGTAGCACTGAACATTGGTAGCTTCCTTCTTCCCCTTGCAATCACGAGCTTGGTGGCCTTTTTCACCACACTTGTAACAGACTCCCATTCCCTTCAAGCAAGTACCAGGATGTTTCTTCCCGCATTTAACACAAGATGGATATTCAACCTTTCCTTTCTTCTCCTTATTTCCATTCCCAGATTGATCAGCAGGTCTCTTCTTCTCTTTCATTTCTTTAAAGTCATAAGACTTAGAGAATTCCTTTTCGGTCTTGATAGCACATGAGACAATGTCTTCGTACGATGAAAAGGATTGTGAGACTAATGCTCAACGGAGAAATGGTTTTAACCCATCAAAGAAACGATCAATCTTACTTCTTTGGTTGCGTATATAATCACCAGCGTACCTTTCTAACCTTGTAAAGTTAGCCTCATACTTTGCGACATTCTCATCCTCCTTCTGTCTCAGACTTAGAAATTGCCTTTCCATATCTTCTCGATGGTCGCGAGGAAAGTATTTTTATAAAAACAGATCTTTGAACTCCCTCCATTCCATATTTGATACTTCATCATCTTCCTTCATGTTTTGAATCAATGACCACCATTGATCAGCATCTCCAGTGAGGCGGTACACCGCCATGATAACTTTTTCCCTTTCACTACTCCCCAAAGCCTGAAATATTTTCTCTAGGGAATTTATCCATTGCTCAGCTACTAAGGGATTTGTACTCCCATTGAATGTTGGTGGTTGTTTCCTCATGAATCGATCTAACATTGATCCTCCATGCTGCGGATCAGGGTGCTCCATACGGGTAAGGTTATTATTCATAACCTGAGTAAGTTGTCCCAGTATGGTGATTATCTGATCGGCACCAGTTGCATCACCAGCCCCACTATAATTATCTTGATCAAGAGGGCAATCCCTACATGGAGTGCGTGCATTGATACGGTTTCCATTTCTTCCACTAGGCGCCATTTCTAAACAATGGAATAAACTAGATCAGTTTACAAATCAAAATACATAATCCCATACTTATAAAACACTTAACATAAATTGAACTATTTATGGATATAATCCATAATCATAGAAATGTTTTCTTTGAGGAATTATATACTCATAAACCCTTCATAATGATTTGTAAAGAAAATGAGAGTTATCCTAAGCATATCCCCCGGGAGTGTCGTAACCAAGAGTGCAGCAAGGCCCGTTGTCGTGCACCAGTTCCCGTTTGAGTCTAGCTCAAAGCGGTGTTTTCGGGTTTTACCCCTAGGTACATCTGTTCCAGAGCCGCCTCTACCTGCTCGTATCCAGACAGGGATGTATTGCTCGGAAAACTCACAAAATCTCTACAATACCAAAATTCTAGGAAGTTCTTCTATACTAATCCTCAAAGTTCATCTTAGGTCTACGTGATCTAATCAGATTTTATCTAAATCTAGCATCCAAGGTTTGTACTAAACTTCGTCTGATACCAACTATAATTCCCCGACCCCAGTTACCCAGAGTTGGTGCATTAATTACATAACATTGGCATGATCACAAGAAAGATCAAATCTCGAAAGACCGATTTGTTTAGTAGCCTTGGAAACACTAGATATATTCATAAGTTTTACATTACATCATCAAAATAAAAAAGAACTACTACTACAACATATTGTCTCCATAGTCCATACTATTAACCCCTCATAATATCCCTGCAAGTCATTCATAATTTACTTCTTCACATCCTGGGAAAATAAAACATAGAAAAGGGGTGAGCTCAAATGCCCAGTAAGGATAACAATATAGCGGAAACTTTCATAAATAAGAATAAACATTTAAGGCAATGTATAACTAAAACAAAAGACTTTTTTAAACTTTAACATCAACATAGTATGACATAAATAAAATGAAATAATTCCATTTACTTATTCACATGGATATTCTACTAATCGAATAATCACATGCAATATCAATAACCACTTTCATAATGAAGGAATGCATAATGCCAAACTATCATAACCACATGGCCAAGGCCTCGTGCCAAGACTACAAATATGATTTTTCCAAGGCCTTGTGCCAAGACACTAGTTTGTCTCATGAGACCTAACGATGCATCGAGGAGCTATAGCGGGCTCCACCCATCACATATTAAGTCCAATGCATTCCCTTATGAAAAGGTTTAAACATAACATAAACATTCGTATTAAAACTAGCATACGAAATGTCAATACTTTCACCATAAACCATGAATGGTATATAAAAAAATAGCACATCCACAGTCAAACATATCACAAAACATTCAATACAATATAAAAGTTTTGTATCATAATATATCATCCTCAAATAAGCGTAAAATCAATTAAAGGATGTTGACATAGATGAAATCAAAACTCTTTTTAAAGAAATATCTCTTTCTATTTTAAAATCATTTAAGAGACTTATATTTATAAAATAAAACATTTTATTTGAAAATATTCTTATAAGATTGTAAGGGAAGCTTTGAATATTTTATAATGGCGGAAAAGAACCGAATCCGCCGTATAAGTTAAAAAAAACATTCTTATCTTAATTCTGTCGAAAAGGTTAAAAAGCACCTTGTTTGGAAAACGACGGAAAGATTCCCTTATAAACCTCTTATAAAAAGTCAAACAAGGGTATAAATGACTTTAACCCATATTCTTTTAAATATTAAAAATGTTTTGAAATACATTTTGAAGAAACATGGACGTGGATGATAACGAGGTCCCAGTAGATAATTATGTATAAACAACCTCGGATAATGAAGAGATTGCGAAATAAACCCTTACCTTGTACTTTTCCTTGGTTGGGGTAGGTTAACCTCCTGTATAATGGTGAAATAATTGTTATTAAATTATAAAATAATCATATACATTAATATGATATCATATATGATCTTTTAATATTGATTTGATAATAATATCTTAGTATTATCGTTGTTTCGGGTGTTAACTTACATGTTTTATTTTATATGTCTTGTTACGTAAGCCATGTTTGTAATGGATAGGTTGTATATTATTCATATCCAGAATGATATCAAGTCCTTAAACATCATTTTTAAATCATCGATGATAATTATACTTGAATGGATACGATGGAGATTGAATCTCATCGCGTTCGTGGAGACGGTAGTCCGTACGTACGCACGAGCGACAATATCATTCTTTTGATATTAAAATAATATATAAATGGATGTTATATCATATATACAGAATAATTAACATGTTATATTTATTATTTACATGAGTTGCACATCATTATTATACCCATCCAAATAATAATATATTGAATAACAATTACACCACGACGTGGAGACGGTAAGCCGTACGTACGCACGTATGGTGACATGTTATTCAAAGGGTGGATAGAATACTGAATATGGTTGTACCATATTTATAATAACATCACAGTATATGTGAGATACTGAAGTTATTATTTTAGAATGGTAAGAACAAAGAAAGAAGAAGTGGAAGAAGAAAGGAACTTGAAAAGGGGTGGTGAAAACATTACCTCTTCTTCGGGTTCTTCCTTTTGATTTGATCAAAAGGGCTCCTTAGGTTGGCTTTCTGATCAAAATAAGGCCTCTAGGTTGTAGTGAGGGAAGTTGGGAGAGTATTTGGGCAGGGTTTGGTTGAGCCAAGTGGCTTGAGAGGTGTGAGGAATGAGTAGAATTGGTCTCCTTGTATAAGGGAGAGGAGGGGCTCTTTAAAAAAGAGTGAAAGTATTACTTTATAATATAATTATATTCATTTTATAATGGTCCAAAAATCATTGAGGTCGAAGATCGATGACTCATTTTCTAAATAACATCAACCAATAAGAATTGGACAGGTTTTAGATAATATTTTAATCATTATAATCTTATTTATTTAAATGATTTATTAATGAGGTAAACATTGCATCATTATTGTGTCATCAATAATTTAAATTATTTGATGTCTAAAAATTATAAATAAAATATAATTATGTAGGAAATATTTTTATCTTTCTAATTAATATTTATAATCGAAAATCCAACATGTATAACCCTATGTAAAAATTGTTCTTCTAAAATATGTAAGCTTATGCCATTTTTATTTTTATTTTAACTTTATTAATATAATGTGACCCTATCACATACAAGTGGCTCTAAGGGGTCCCCAAATCGACCCAAGGATGCCCATGGTCGGGTATGTGTCAACCAATAAGGTTAGGACACGTTTTAGGGTAATTTTGTATTATTATAATATTATTTTTTAACCCTTACTTACCGGTTTTACCCTTTAACCACGGTAAATAAAATATTTACCGCAGTAATTATTCAAAATGTGTAAAAATAAAAGTTACCTATTTACATAATTTGGACATCCTGATTCCAAATATGTAATCCATTTTTCCAAATTCAAAACACAGAAGTGGCAGAAATTAATTTAAAATAAATTCTCGTTGTTAAAATAAAAAGCGTGTTTTTAAGAGATAATAACTATCAAAAGATTGACACTTGTTTATGTCTGGTTTAATTGTGAAATTATGTCCAATGACAAACATTAAATTAAATGGTAAAAATATATTCTAAATATACTTTAAAACCACTCAAATACAAAATTTATCAATATTAATTGTTTTGATTAAAAAAGTTGATTTTAATTAAAATTTAATAATTTTAACTATTCATCAAAATATAAAAGTTATCTGAAAAGTACCAAAATTTCACCCTAGGCTAATTTCAATATTCCGAATCCAAAAATGAAGTCCATTTTGAAATATAATATATATATGATTTCAAAAAGTAGGTATTACTATTCACAACGGCTAGTTTAATTAGTTGTGGTGTGTGTTAGAACTCGAGGTTGCGTACAACACACGCTATCGCTTTATTCGAAGGGAAACGTACCATGGAAGCTTGGGGTGTTACAGCAACCCTCCGACATTCTTCGTGTTTTGCGGATTTGGCGGGCGACGATGGAACGTGCCGCAATGGGTGTTTGATGATCCCGTAGTAAAGAACGGAACCCGGGAGGAACAACGGCGCAGACGGGAAAGAAAACGGGCCACCGGAGCGACTCTGGCGGCCCGCAGAAGCCGGGGGTGGCGCGGGTCGCCGGCGCGGCGGCGCCGGCGGCCGGAGGCGGCGCCGGCAGCCGGAGGCGGCGGCCCCCCGCGGGTGTCTAGCGTGACACCCCGCGGGTGTCCAGCGCGACACCCCGCGGGTGCCGTGGGGTTGTCACGCGGCACCCCGCGGGTGTCTGGCCGACACCCCGCGGGTGCCGCGGGGGTGTCACGCTGGGCGACGGCTTTCCCCCGCGTCGGCCGCTCGGCCGCTCGACCGAGCCGAGCCGGACCGGCCCTGGCCGGGCCGGGCCGGGCTAACCGAGTCGGACCCGACCCGGTTCGGGCCAACCAGGGGGGGTCGGGCCGGGTCGGCCCGGGCCCGGACCCCCCCCCCCCGTCTTCGGACGAACTTCGTTCAAATGTCCGTATCTTGAGCTACGGGCCTCCAAACGACTCGTCGTCAGTGGCAACGCAATCTTTGGAGCGAGTCGGTCGTTTTGGTTTATCGCACTCAATGTTTCGGAATACTTTGGGTTCGGCCGGGTTGGTTCGTACACGAAACCAACCGGGCCCTCGGAGCGGAAACGCTCATATCTTGAGCTACGGACGTCCGATTGACGTGTCGTCAGCTTTGTTAGTTTCCTCTTACTGAGACGGATCATTTGGCACACTCCGCCCGAGGTTTGGACGCAAGTGCAGTATGGTCGGGTTGGTTTTGCCTTAAAAACCAACCGGGCCCCTGGGACGAAAAAGCCAATAACTCTCCGACCGGGCGTCCGATTGACGCGCCGTCTGTTGCGTTGATTTCCTCTTGATGAAACGGAACTTTTGGCATCCTCCACCTGAGTTTTGGATGCAGATGGATAGTGGCCGGGTTGGATCGCACTGAAATCCAACCGGACCCCTGGAACGGAAAAGCTGATATCTTTCAGACCAGACAACCGTTTGACGAACCATCAGCGGCATTGGTGATCACGTTGAAAAACAGTCCCTATGAGTATACCCTGTGAGTGTTCGGGGTATAGTTGAGTTACGGCCGGATTGGTTCGCTCACGAAACCAACCGGGCCCCTGGGACGAAAAGGCTACTAACTCACAGACCGGGTGTCCGATTGACGCGCCGTCTGTTGCGTTGAGACCTCAATGACGAGGAGGTCCTTCGAGATACTTCCTTGAGGGACTTTGTGATACTTGGAGTATCGACCAGTAGCTCGTGGAGCGGACCCTCCCGGAGACGAGCGGGCGGAGCACGGAGACCGTGTAGCTGACTAAGACCCGACGACTGCTGATCGAACGACTCGGTGTGCGACAGAGGTGAGCTTGGTTGTAGCGGCACATGGGAGCGCTTAGTTGTAGCGGCAGACCCACGACAGAGGTGCGCTTGGTTGTAGCGGCACATGGGAGCGCTTGGTTGTAGCGGCAGACCCACGACAGAGGTGCGCTTGGTTGTAGCGGCACATGGGAGCGCTTGGTTGTAGCGGCAGACCCACGACAGAGGTGCGCTTGGTTGTAGCGGCACATGGGAGCGCTTGGTTGTAGCAGCAGACCCATGACAGAGGTGCGCATGGTTGTAGCGGCACATGGGAGCGCTTGGTTGTAGCGGCAGACCCACGATAGAGGTGCGCTTGGTTGTAGCGGCACATGGGAGTGCTTGGTTGTAGCGACAGACCCACGACAGAGGTGCGCTTGGTTGTAGCGGCACATGGGAGCGCTTGGTGGTAGCGGCTGGCTCGCATTACTCGATAGGTGGAGTACTATAGCAGTCTTAAGTTAGTGGGAAGTACCTCGGAGTTGTGGCAGGACCACTGTACACTCCAGAGACGGAGCTCTTCAGCAGTTACAGTTTCGATGATGAAAATCCTGGTTTGAGATGAGACTTTCGACCTTGTGTTTGCCTCATGATTGAGATGGGTTACTTGATAACTTAGGTATATGTATGGGCATGTATCTAAGTAGAGGTTATCTGTTGAGATCTTCTTGTGGTTATCCTTGTTGGTTTTAGTGAGACCATGAGGGTCTCAGGGTCCCTACTGAGTATCGTTATACTCACCCCTGCACGGGCTATGCCCGCACTACGTTGTGTTGGTTGCAGACGGCGGACAACGCTGATCATGGAGGAGGCGTGCGGAGCAAGACAGTACCTGGAGGTGGACCATTGGTCGGGACGTACTCGGAGCGGTTAGGTGGACCCGAGGAGCAGTGGAGGCTATCTGTACCCACCCTTCAGGTGGGACTTCCAGAGGACAGCTCGACACTGCAGTTTTTCCTTTCAGTTGCTGTTTTTCCTTTCAGTTGTACTTTACAGTTGGGCTTGTATTTCCGGCCCCTTTTACTTTCAGTACTGCTTGTACAGTTTTTACTTAGTGTTTACTTTTCCGCTTGCTTACTCTGTGTTGATTGTTTACTTTTCAAAGGCAATGCCTTCCCTTTTTGTTGGGATTTACGCCTTGGTGCTAGTCGCCAGCCCCTAGCCTATGGAAGGCGGGCTTGGGGTAGTCACGGCACGGGCCCCGAGGACGGGTCGTGACATTTACGTTGGTAGTAACCCTCATGGTTACATTTGGAATACCCATCACTGTATATCCCCTAAATCTCTTCGGAGAAACCTTGTCATTTAACTCCTTCATGTTACCCAATGCATTGGAGAGCTATATCAAGCTCACCCGCCCTTAGTTTATCATGGAACCATCCAACTTCATAAACAATACCCAAGAACCATAACGTAATCACAACAATTAAAACATTCATAAAAGAAACATAAAATTTCCAAATTTCAATTACATGAGATCAAATCATGATATTATCGTAAATAAAAACATCTAATAAAATCCTTAAAACTCAATGAGAGAAAAATCCCATTATACTTTGAAAATTTTAAAAGAAGACATTTGAAAGAGATTTTAGAATAAAGTGTCCCATAACACTTTAAAGATTTTAAAAGGGTCTTAAAACATTCATGTACATATAAATAAGTCCTTTAAACAATTTTTAAAACATGGACATGGATGATAAATATTTAAAAGGATAAATCTATTAAACCAATTAAAATAATGTTTTAATAAAGGAGCCCTTTTCCATTTTGAACATTTAAATTATATGCCACATGAATGTAGACCATTTTCAAAACATTTAAATGACTTTAGTATAGACATAATATGGATATGGAAAGTCAAAGGGGCTGTATATACACATTATAAAAGAATAAAAGTGCATATCATTAATAAATTTCTCAATGAGAAGAAATTGAGATGTAATCCCAATCAAGTATCATGCCATTAAGGCATGGATAAAGAAATGACATAATAATGTGTGACAAATATAAATATACTAAATATAAGTGTATACTCAGTGTAAATTAATCATATGTCATCCCCACATATTCATAGCACGACATGATCACGAAGTAGTGGTTTAACCCAAATAATTGGAATTGGGTTAAGAAGTTCCCTTGCAAAAAGTCGATAGCCTAACAGCGTCACATAAAATTTTAGAAAAAGAGTTGATGAGAAAGATAAATGGTATTTCATCACTTGGAAATAAAATTTATACCAATAATGATTTAAATGAACATATCCCAATATAAGAATATGTAATTTAAAAGTCAAAACGAAAAGAAGTCTTTTAAAAATTGGAGGGGGAAAGGTTCCCTTACCGACTTGGGTATCTTTCAAAATGTACACCCCAAGAAATAAGGACTACAAAAAATTAATTTAAATACCCATAAAAGAAATTATCTAACCCAAAGAGAATAATAATGGTCATTAAATACACCAATCAAATGAAATTATGGAAAATGTTGCATAAATCTAACGGGAATAAAAGTGAGATGAAAAAGCCCTTCTGAAAACTCAACAGCCTTATAGTGCAACTTAAAATGTCGAAAAATGGATTAATGAAATAAAATAGGGTCTCTCATAATATGAACATAAAAATTATATAATGAGGGTTATAAAAGAGCATCCCCAAACATAAGAAATATAATCTTTATAGAAATGACATAAAAGAGAGTACTTACAAAAAGAGAGGTAGGATCCCTTACCTCCAGTCTGACTTGTCTTGTTTATTTCGTTATATTCCTGAATAATAAACTTTGGTCAATTTATAATTTCTTAAGGACATAATTTAATGTTTATTATTCAATTAATATCATATATTCTGATTTTATAATAATTAGTTAATTATTTGAGTTCATATCATACGTTTTCTCGATGTTCGGTACATGGGTCAAAAATGATCTTATTTGAAAAGCATTGTCAATGTAGTTGTATGTACGTCATATCCAGAATAGTATTAATGATGTAAATATCATATATATACATTATATATTCGTTTTATACTTATTCCATAATATTTGGAGATAAAAAGAAATGAAATTCAACGTTCATGGAGACGTTAGGCCGTACGTACGCATGAATGCAACTTTCATTGCTTTGGCACATTAATGGAATTAAAACTAGATGAGATATATATATATATATAATATAATTAAATTATAATATATATGTTATATATTTAACATATTTTCATTAATTTATTTCTTTATACATTACATGTATAGCATGAACGTGTAACATCACTTGAGTGGGCGGTAGTCCACACTTCCTCGTATGAAATTATTGCATTTGCAAAACATGCAAAGCATAAATGTTTGTTTTAAATATAAAATAAAGAATCTTATATAAAACATAAATACCATATATATGATATATATAATACAGTGACATCATAATGGCCAACATAAAGGGTGTTAAGAGAAGATTGAACAATCATCGTTTCATGAGGCAATAATTCTCCATCTACAGAAAGAGTATGTTCTTTAAGCATTAGACAAAGGTTTGTGTATGTGTAGCACGAATCCTTTACATAAAAACATCCTAGTATATTTAAGATACTGTATTTGTTACAAATTAAATGTATAAAAATAGTTTAGTTGGTTGGACAAGAAAAATAAAACAAAAGAACACAAGTGAGGACAATACCTTTAAATCGGGTAACTCGTCTTGGTTTGAACCAAAAGGGTTTCTTGAAGAAATTTTTGCCAATGTTAAGGCTCTTAGGATGTAGAGAGCAATGCAGAGAGATAAAATGAGAAGAGTTTAGTCTAGGCAAAGGATTGAGAGGTGTGGGTAAGGGGGTAGAGGTGGATTCCTTTTATAAGAGGGAGGAGGGGCACTCTTGGAATGTCTTGAAAAGTTACTTTATTATAAAATGATTATCGGATATTAAATGTCCCAAAATTATATATTTCGATGATAAGGTGATAAGGGTTCTAAATCCACCCATCCAATAGGATTTTGACAAGTGTACATCGTAGATTTACCTTATCTTCTCATTTTATTTAAATCATTAATTAATGAAGTAATCATTGCATCATCATGGTGTCATAAATAAATTAATTTATTAAATTTCTAAAAATTATAAAAAATTACTATGAAGTAGGATATCTATTTTTTTCAAATGGATATTTATAGTCAAAAAATATGACTTTTATAACACCGTGTAAAAATAGTTTTTGTAAAATAATACATGTTTGTGACATTTTTATTTAAACATTAAATAAAAAGTTATTAATGTCATTTTCCTACCAAAGTGGCTCTAAGGGGTCCCCAAGATGACCCATGGATTATCTTGGTCGGCTATGACACATCCAATAAAGGTAGCACATGTGTCAAGGTCATTTCATATTATTATAACATTATCTTTACCTTTAATTACACTAATTACCTTTAATCGCGATTAATAAAACTTAAAAGTTACTATTGACAAAAAATTTATTTTAATCCCATTGAACCACATTTTACATCCTAATGACAACCATGTATGTCAGAATTTTGAAATACAAATATCATAAGTGGTAATGTTTCATTTAAACGAAAAATCTATTTTTTAACTACCTCTTAGTGGTTTCACTATTCATAAAAAATTTACGTTTTTCAGAAAAATACCCAAAATTAACCCTAAGATATATTTGATATTCCGAATTCAAAAATGATGTCTATTTAAAAAAATTCAACACATAAAATTTTCATTAATTAATTTAATAATTAATTCCCACTTTCAAAACAAATAGCGTGTTTTTAAGAAACAATATCTTTTAAAAGATTGATAGTAGTTTAAGTCCAATTTCAATTTGAAATTAATTTCAATGACCACCATTGGATTAAATTGTAAAAATATATTCTAATTTCACTTTAAAAAAAATTCAAAAGTTTATCTAATCATATAAATAAATTAAATTAAATATATGTTTTGAATTAAAATAGAACATTTTTCACTTATTCATTAAAATGAACTTTATCGAAAAAACCAATAAAAACATACAAAAAGTAAATTTGGATGTCCCGATTCTAAAGATATATTTTATTTTGTCCAATAGAATTTATAAAATTTACCAAAGATATTTTCAATGAGGGTTCTCCATTAAAAGGTGATAAATAGACTTTTTAGTGAATACTAGTGTATTTATGCCTAAAATTGAATTCTTTTCTTATTTTAAGCCTTTATCTTTTATTGGATAAATATAAAAACATTTAACAAACATATATAATCATGTTTTAGTTATTTATATTCCTTCCTGCCAATAAAATGACTATGTGTTAACTACCATTTGAAATAATATTATTATGTTATTTGTGTGCATCGTAATATTTCAACTAAACTCATTGTTGCGTATTGGGTACTCCATCGAACATAACACATCCTTTAAAGTAATATTAATATTTTATTCACAAATATGGATAAATATGAAAAAGTAATATTCCTTATTTTCCAGGGATGTTACATCCTTCCCTCCTTTTGGGTATTGCTTCCTCGCAATTTTTAAAATTGGGCTAGTAAAATTCATTAAAATCCCCACATCGGAAAAAGAGTAAATTAAACTGTCACATTAAAAGAAAGAATGGGAAGTACAAAGGTCACCTGAGTTAACCCATACAAGGATTCCATGTAGGAAGACATGGATATGGATGAAAAAAGGGTCATGTTCTGATGGAGAGTGATAGAAAAAATTTTAGGAGAAAGTTAACCACCAGAAAATCACAAACTAGTGATGGGTTAAACAGTATTTGATTCCCCAGTAGGAAAAATTAACAGACAACATTTTTGTTTTAAGTTAATTTTAATTGAGGAATTTATTTATGAGCATAACTAAAACATAAGGAACACACTTTCTTGTCATGTAGACTCCTACTAGATTTTTTTACACAAACTCATATCTTCTCCAAAAGATGAGTATTTAGGATGACTTGCTCACATTAAGAGAGATATAATCAACTTCTAGAGAATAACCTAATATTCAAAAGATAACTATATATTTCCCATGTCTGTAAACCTTATCTAAAACCAAAATTGTTAGAACAAGATCAGATAATCCACAAATTGATAATCCATTATAAAAAAGAAAATCTACTCTTAATCTCCAAAATCTGTCCATAAAAACCCAAAGTTCAACGAAGACAATTCAATAAACAATTTGACCATAAGATTCTTAAAAGTAAACCAAACTAATATTGAAACCCAAATATTTTAAGGATTTAATCACATAGACTTCCAAGGTACAAATTAACATTTATCTCCAAATAACATCACTTGCTTTTAAAGTATCATATTGAAAAGTAATTACCCTTATAACATATCCTCTGTGATAGGTTAATAATTTCCATAGATAACCCAAAATCAACTTACTCTTGATTAATAAAATCATCTATCAATAATGAATTAGTCAAACTAACCAGGGACTTCATGTAGTCCAGTGGTAGGCGTTAAATACCAGTCGCACTTTGGTTGTGGGTTCGATTCCCACAGCTTTGTCCGAAGCGATGGTTTGTCACACGGTCTGCATGTTGTCCTTTTTACAAAACTATATAATTCTTAAAACATTCCCCAAAATGAGATAAAATCAACAAAAATAACCAAAACATAATTTAGCCTCATGTTTATCTCCAACCTTTAATTTCCCATTATAACATATAGTAACCCATAATTACCTCAAAAGTAAGGATCATATAAACCCTAATGGTTACGTTTATTATTATCACCTAAACATTCACATCGAGTTGGTTCTCTCATACAAGATGCATTAGAGAACTCACCAAGGTTCAAGTGGATGATCATGACTCCTGATTGTTGGTTTAGAATAACCACGACATTTCTCATTGAATCCCCCATTTCATCAAGTCTCTTAATTAGAGAACCACCACAGTTTCCTTCAAACCCATTTTCACTTTGGTGCCTACTAGAACCATCAATTTACTAAACCCAAAAAGGTCAGTGTGAGTATATCAACAAAATCATCATGTAGTAAAGAGGTAGATAAACACTACGATATACTTATCCAAGATATCTCAAACTCATCCCAACGTTCAAAAATAACAATGACTCTATCTAATATAATTACCATTGTGGTTATACACAAATTTTCACTTATTATTAAACAACAATCTAACATCTAAAGTTATCTAAACCATCCTTTGATACCAACTATAAGAACCCAGCCTCAATACATTACTTAATATTGAATTAAATTGAATAATTCACATTGAGGATCATTGCCGGTTTAGAGTTTTAGAGAATTAGGACTTAACTATCACATCTCAAAGATTATAAAGTAGACACATCTACTCAGTTTCCATTTTTTTCACAAAATATAATCTTTTGAACAAAATAGTCCTATATAGTTCCATGTTTTAGACATCATGAAATTTCCTTGATCCCATCCTTTACCGTATTCCACTTTAAGTCCTGTGGAAAAATTTCAAAAACATGGGATGAGCATAAAAATCTCAGTAAGGGATATAGAAATACGGAAAGGAAACATTAGTACATTTATACATAAGAATAAATGAAAACATACATTACTCATAAAACATAAGCATGTTAATATACCTCATGAAATCATAAGATGTATGAATAACTCATAGAAATCATTAGACATAAAGGTAACTTGAGGCATTTATAACATTCTTACGTAGCATGTAACCATCATGGTTACGTTTGGAATACCCATCACAATATATTCCCTAAATCTCTTCGGATAAACCTTACTGTTTAACTCCTTCACATTACCCAATGCATTGGAGAGTTATATCGGGCTCACCCGCCCTTAGTTTATCACGGAACCACCTGTCATCATAAACAATGACCAATAACCATAACATAATAATCACACTTAAAACATGCATAAAAGAAACATAAAATTTCCACATTACAATCACAAGTGATCACTTCATGATATTATCATAAATATGAACATCTAATTAAATCATTAAAACTCTATGAGAGAAAATCCCTTTATACTTTGAAAATATTAAAAGAAGACATTTAAAAAGAGATTTTAGAATCAAAGTGTCCCATAACACTTCGAAACATTTG
This sequence comes from Viscum album, assembly GCA_963277665.1. Lineage (NCBI taxonomy): Eukaryota > Viridiplantae > Streptophyta > Magnoliopsida > Santalales > Viscaceae > Viscum > Viscum album. The sequence goes on along the minus strand of OY728119.1, from coordinate 698,885,122 downwards.
AAAGGGTTTTAAATAATTAATGTCCCTATAAATAAATCCTTAAAACCATTTTTAAAACATGGACTTGGATGATAAATGTTTAAAAGAGTAAATCTTTTAAAATAATTAAAATAATGTTTAATAAAAGAGTCTTTTTCCATTTTGAACATTTAAATTTTAATCCACATGAATGTAAGAAATTTTGAAAACATTTAAATGACTTTATTATAGTAATAATATGGATATAGAAAGTCAAAGGGGCTGTATATACACTTTATAAATGTTTAAAAGTGAATATCATCAAGAAATGTCTCAATAAGAAGAAATTGTGATGTAATCCCAATCAAGGATGATGCCATTAGAGCAAGGATAAAGAAATGACATAATTATGTGTGACAAATATAAATACACTAAATATAAGTGGATACTCAGTGTAATATAATCATATGTCATCCACACATATTCATAGCATGACATGATCAAGAAGTAGAGGTTTAACCCGAAGAATTAGAATTGGGTTAAGAAGTTCCCTTGAAAAAATTCGATTGCCAAACAGCGTCACATCAAATTTTAGAAAAAGATTTGATGAGAGACATAAAGGGTATCTCATCACATGGACATAAAATTTACAAAAATAAGGATTTATAATAGCATATCCAAATATAAGAATATTTAATTTAAAAGACAAAACATAAAGAAGTATTTTAAAAATTTGAGTGTGAATGGTTCGCTTACCGACTTGGGTAACTTTCGAAACGTACACCCCATGAAAGAAGGACAATAAAACATTGATGTAAATACCCATAAATGAAATTATATAACACAAAGAGTATAATAATGGTAATTACATACACCAATCAATGGAAATGGTGCCAAATGTAGCATAATTCTCACAGGAATAAAAGTGAGATGAAAAATCCCTTACGAAAACACGACAGCCTAATGGTGCCACTTAAAACGTCCAAAATTGGATTTATGAGATCAAATAGGGTATCTCATAATATGAACATAATAAGTACAGAATGAGGGATATAAAATAACAACCCAAAATATAATAAATAAGAGCTTAAAAGAAATGACATAATAGAGAGTACTTAAAAAGAAAGAGAGAGGTAGGATCCCTTACCTCAAGTCCGACTTGTCTTATTCATTTCATTATATTCCTGAATAATAAACTTTGGTCAATGTATAATTTATTAAGGACATAATTTAAAGTTTTTTATTCAACTAATATCATATATTATCATGTTATAATAATTAGTTAATAATGTGAGTTCATATCATATGTTTTGTCAATGTTTGGTACATTAGTCAAAAATGATCTTGTTTGAAAAGCATTGTCAATGTAGTTGTATGTACATCATATCCAGAATAGTATTAATGATTTAAATATCATATATATCCAGTATATATTCGTTTTATACTTATTCCATAATATTTGGAGATAAAAAGAAATGAAATGCACCGTTCATGGAGATGGTAGGCCGTACGAACGCATGAACGCTACTTTCATTGCTTTGGCACATTAATGGAATTAAAAGTAGATGAGAGAGAGATATATATATATTATAATTTCATTATAATATATATGTTATATAGGTCACATATTTTCATTAATTTCATTCTTTATACAATACATTTTTTGCATGAACGAGTCAAGAGAAGATTGAACAATCATCGTTTCATGAAGCAGTAATTCGCCATCCACAGAAATAGTATGTTCTTTAACCATTAGACGGGGGTGCATGTAAGTGTATCACGGATTCTTCACATAACAACATCCTAGTATATTTAAGATACTTTTTGTGTTACAAAAAAATGAATAAAATGTGTTTAGGGGTTGGAGATACAAAATAAAACAAAATAACACAAGTGAAGACAATACCTTTAAATTGGGCCACTCCTCTTGGTATGAACCAAAAGGGTTTCTTGAAGATCTTTCTGCCAATGTTAAGGATAATAGGAAGAAGAGAGGGATGTGTCGAGATTGAAATAGAAGATTTTGGTCGATCCAATGGTTTGAGTGGTGTGGTTACGGGGGTAGAGTTTGGGGCCTTTTATAAGAGGGAGGAGAGGCACTCTTTGAATGTCTTGAAAAGTTACTTTATTATAAAATGATTATCCAATATTAAAAGTCCAAAAATTATATATTTCTAGGATATGGTGATGATAGTTCGAAATCTACCCCTACAATATTTTTATGACAAATTTATGTCTTTTTTTTACATTATCTTCTAATTTTATTAAAATCATTTATTAATGAGGTAATAATTCCATTATCATGGTGTCATAAATAAATTAATTTATTTAAATTTTAATAATTATAAAAAAATTAATATGATGTAGGATAAAATTTTAGATTTCTAATGGATATTTATAGTCAAAACTAGGACTTTAATAACCCCATGTAAAAATTGTTTTAGTAAAACAATATATGTTTGTAACATTTTTATTTTAACTTTAAATAAAGCGTTATTAAGGTAATTTTGCTACCAGATTGGCTCCACGGGGTCCCCAAGTTGACCCATGTATTATCTTGGTCGTACATGACTCATAAAATAATGGTAGGACATGTGTCAAGGTCATTTAATATTATTATATCATTATCTTTACCTTAAATTACACTAATTAACTTTAATCGCGATTAATAAAACTTAAAATTTACTATTCACCAAAAAAATTATTTTAATCCCATTTAACAAAATTATACATCCTAATGACAAACATGTATGTCGGATTTTTGAAATTCAAATATCAGAAGTTGTAAAGATTCATTTAAACAAAAAATCAGTTTTTTAACTACCACATAGTGGTTTCACTATTCGTCAAAAATTGATGTTTTTCAGAAAAATAACAAAAATTCACCCTAAGCTATATTTGATATTCCGAATTCCAAAATGATTTCTATTTTACAAAATTCAAAACATAAAATTTGCATTAATTAATTTAATAATTAATTCCCACGGTCAAAACAAATAACGTGTTTTTAAGAAACAATATCTATTAAAAGATTGACACTAGTTTAAGTCCAATTTCAAAGTGAAATTAATTTCAATGAAGAAAATTGGATTAAATTGAAAAAATATATTATAATTTCACTTTAAAACAAATTAAAAATATGATCTAATCATATAAATAAATTAGATTAAAAAGATATTTTGAATTAAAATACAACATTTTTCACTAATTCATTAAAAATGAACTTTATCGAAAAAAATAACAAAAACATAAACAAAGTAAATTTTGATGTCCCGATTCTAAAGAAGGATTTTATTTGGTCCAATATAATTTATAAGTGTGACCAAAACAATTTTTAATGAGGGTTCTCCATCAAAAGGTGATAAATTGACCTTTTAGTGAATATTATAGTATTTATGCTTAAAATTGAATTCTTTTCTTATTTTAAGCCTTTATCTTTTATTGGATATATGTAAAAACATTTAACAAACATATATAATCATATTATAGTTATTTATATTCATTACTGCCAATAAAATGACTACGTGTAAACTACCATTTGAAAAAATTTTATTATATTATTAGTGTGTATTGTGTGATTTCAACTAAACTCGTACTTGCGTATTGGGTACGCCATCGAACATAACATCTCCTTTAAAGTAATATTAATATTTTATTCCAAAATACGGTTAAATATGAAAAAGTAATATTATTTATTTACCTGGGATGTTACACATAAATCATGAATGGTATAAAAATAAATCATCTACAATATAACATTTCACAAAACCTTCAATAAAATATGGAAGCTTTGTATCATAATAAATCAAATTCAAATAAGCTTAAAACACATTAAAGGATGTTGACATAAATGAAATCGAAACATTTTTTAGTGAAATATCTCTTTCTATTTTGAAATCATTTATTTTGAAAATATTATTATAAGCTTTCATGGGATGCTTCGACGATGTTATAATGGAAGAAAATAGACGCAAACACCATATAAGTTAAAAAAACATTCATACATTAATTTTGTTGAAAAGGTCATAAGGTACATTGTTTGGAAAATGACATAAATATTCCTTTCAAACCATTTTATAAAAATTTAAACAAGGGTATACATATATTTAACAAATATTCTAGAAAATAGTGAAAATGTTTTGGAATAAATTTATACGAATCATGGAAGTGGATGATAAAGAGGTCCTAGTAGATACTTATATAAAAACAATCACGGATAATAAATAGATTGTAAAATTAACCCTTACCTTGAAAATTTTCTTGGAAAAGGGTAGGTTAACCTCCATCATAATGGTGAAATAATTGTTATTAAATTATACAAGAATTATATACATTAATATGATATCATATATGGACTTGTTACATTGCTTTTTTTAATAATATCAAAGTTTTATCGTTATTTCAAGTGTTAACTGATTATTTTTATTTTATATGCTTTGTTACAAAAGTAATGTTTTTTATGGATATGAAAATTCATATTCAAGATGATATTAAGTCTTTAAACATTATTTTTAATCATCTAATAGAAATTAGTCTTGAATGGATACGATGGAGAATTAATCTCATCACGTTCGTGGAGACTGTAATTCGTACGTATGCACGAGCGATAAAATCATTATTTTGATATAAAAATAAAATATAATATTATTGTATATCATATATACAGAATCATTATCATGTTATATTTATTATTTACATCAATTACACGTCATTATTATACCCATAAACATAATAATGTATTGAATAACAATTACACCACGACGTGAAGAGTATAAACCGTACGTACACACATATTGTGAAATGTAATTCAAAGGATGCATAGAATAATGAATATGGTTGTACCATATTTATAATAACATAACCGTAAATAGAAAATAGTGGAGTTATTATTTTATAATTCAAACAATAATGAAAGAGGAAGTGGATGAATAATGGAACTTGAAAAAGGTGATGAAATATTTACCACTTCTTCGGGTTCTTACTTTTGAATTGATCAAAAGGTCTTCTTAGGTTGGCTTTTTTACTAAAGGAAGGCCAATAGGATGAAGGGTGGACAGTTTAGAGGGTATTTGGGAAGGTTTTGGCTGAACCAAATGGCCTTGAAGGTGTGAATTTGAGGGATGGGGGAGGGCCCTTTTATAAGAGCGGTGAGAGGCACCTTTGGAAAAGGTAGAAATATGACTTTATAATATAATAATATTCGGATTCTATTGGTGAAAAATGAATTATATAAATTCTTTGGTGGGGATGGGTTGAAAAGCACTCAACCAAAAGGTTTTAGACATGTTTGGGTCACTGTATTAACTTTATCTTTTAGATTTAACTCTAAAATTAATAGTTTGACATTTACCATATCTCTTTGTATTTTTATATTAAATGATTAATAAAAGAATTATAAACATCCAAGAGTACCTCAAGTGGTTCATTAATTACATATATAATATTATTTAAGATCTTTTGATGAACCATAGGTATTTATGAATAGATTATCAATTAATAATATAATATTTGTTTTGAAAACACTTTTATGTCTAATTTGACACTATTTTGTAATTTTCTTTTTCTAAATTCATAACAGCATTATTACTTCTTAAAAAATTCATCAAACAAACCCTAAATGGTTATATTAACCTATAAAATTATTTTAATTCATATAAAGTCATAAATTACATTTATTTGGATATTTATAATATAAAATTTTTTATATTTCATTAATTTGGTAATTACTGCATCATCATTGTGTCATAGATAAATTAAAATATTTAATGACTAAAAATTATAAATAAAATACCCTTATCTAGGAAACCATTTTTCATTTCTAATTAACATTTATAGTCGAATTTATCTTATTTTTAACACTATATTAAAAATGGTTTCATTCTTAAACCTTGAATTTAACACTTTTAAATCTTCTTTGAATTAAATAATAATAAATGTCCTAATCTAATCCAATTGGACCAAAGAGGTTAATATTTTTTCCCTATGTTTTTTGGTCGAATTATACTTATCCAATAGAATTAGGACATGCGTTAGGGTAATAATAATATCATTTTTAACATTAATTACCATATTTACATTTAACCGTGGTAAATAAAAGTTAAATGATAACATTCACAAAAAAATATTTTTATCTTATTGAACCACTTGTTACTCACATATATCAACTATGTCTTTCGGATTTTTGAAATTTATCTCACAGAAGCGGTAAAATTATGTTTTATGTAAATTTGCAAATACTCTATGGAGGTTGGTAAAAGATGGTAAAAAGTTCACTAAAAGTTTTATATATCAAATATTATTTAAAAAAAACTCAAATGAATTAAATTGAACTAATATAGGTATTATGTATCTTTTTTTACCAATAATAAATTTAAATAAAATAAATATTTTTTTTAAAAAAAAATTCTGCTTTAAACTATAACATAGTGTTTTTCACTATTCATCAAAAATTGAATGTTTTTAGAAAAATACCAAAAATCCACCCAAAGCTAATTTTGATATTTCAAAAGGAAAAATGAAGTCCATTTTGGATGATAAGATTGAAAAAATTTCAAAAAGTGGGTATTACTATTCATTATAGCTACATTAATTGGTCGCAGTGTGTTTGAATCTCGAAGTTACGTACAATGCAAGCTATTGCATTATTCAAAGGAAAATTTACCATGGAAGCTTGGGGTGTTAGATTCTCCCGTTATTCAAATATTTTCATCCTCAAAATTTCTAGAATACTACCATATAAAATATTCGGGTGGTTCTTCATAATATGTTCCTTGGGTTCCCATGTTGCCTATTCCATCTTATGGTATCTCCATAGAACTTTTACCAGAAAAGTCATCCAGTTTCTCAGTACTTGTTATCTAGTATCAAGAATCATGATAGGCTCTTCGCAATATGATATATCAGGTTCCTATTCTAATTCATCATTGATGAGTACATGCGTTGTCTCAGGCATGTATTTTCTCAACAGTGATCTGTGGAACACATTCTGAACATTGGAGAGACATGGTGGTACTACCAAACAGTAAGCTACATCCCCAATTAGTTCTAGAATATCGAATGGTCTTATGTTCCTGGAACTTAATTTTCCTTTATTACCGAAACACAGAACACCCTTCCATAGAGATTCCATCAAGAAAACATGATCTCTTACTTGAAATTCCAAATCCTTCCTTTGGTTATCAACATAGCACTTCAGTCTACTTTGAGCTTCCTTGATGTGGGTATGGATTACCTTAAACTTTTCCATAATTTCCTCCTCAAGTTCTAGGACTACGAGTTTTCTTTCACCAACATAATCCCAATGTATGGTGTGTGACATATCTTTCCGTATAATGCATCATATGGTTCCATCTGAATACTTAAATGGAAGCTTCTATAATAGGAAAATTCTACCAGAGGTATATATTGATAACACATACCTTGAAAGTCAAGTGAGCAGGATATCAACATGTCTTCTACAGTTTGAATAGTCCATTTTGATTTTCCATCAGTTTGGGGGTGGTAGGCAGTGCTCAAACGAAGTTCAGTATCCATGGAATTCTGAACACTTTTTCCACAATCATGATGTAAAATGTGGATCATGATCAGAAGTAATCCATTGTGGTACTCCATTAAGTCTTACAAATTCATTAATATATAGTCTATCTAAATGTTCATGTGGAAAATATTCTCTTATATAAACAAAATGTGTTGACTAAGTAAGATGATCAATACTGATCCATATTGTATCGTTCCTTCTTGGAGTCTTTGGTATCCCCATGAAAATGTACTTCATGAAATAATTCCATTTACACATAAGTATGGGAAGAGGTTTCATGACTCCTTCAGGATGTTTCCTTCTAGCTTTCATTTGTTGACAAACCACACATGTAGACAAAAATCCGTAATCTCCCTCTTCATGTTGTCACACCAAAAATGTTCCTTCAAATCTCTATACATCTTAGTGCCACCAGGGTGTATAGGGAAATTTGAACTTTGAGCATCATCCAACAATTCCCTTTTTAGATCTGGTATATCAGGAATAAAAAGTCTCTTTATAAATTTCAAAATTCCATCTTTACACACAAAGTCGCTCAATCTCCCATCATTCACAACATTAATCTTCTTTTGAAACTCTTCATCAATGGTCTGCATACTCTTTATCCTTTATAGTAAAGATCGGTTGGCAACCATTTGAAAAAGTAATGATGTTTCACATACCATTGAGATTCCCATATCCAAATTTTCTAGATCCATGTATATACGATCCATTTCAGCTATCATCTTGTTCAAAACTCCATGATCTATTCTACTTAAAGAATATTCCACCTTATTTGCCTTCCCCGATTGATAGTGTATAGTGAAATCATAATCCTTGAGTAGTTCAAGCCATCTCCTTTCCCTCATGTTGAGTTCTTTCTGGGAGAAAATATACTTCAAACTCTGGTGATCAGTATATATCTCACATTATTCACCATTGAGATAGTGTCTCCAAATCATCAATGCAAAGATTACTACTGGAAACTCAGGATCTTGAGTCGGATAGTTTTGTTCATGAATTTTTAGCTATTGTGATTTATAGGCAATAACTCTATCATTCTGCATAAGGACACAACCAATAATTTTATTTGAAGCATCACTATAAATAACAAACCAGTCATTCCACGAGGGTAGAGTCAATATATGAGCATTGAATAATCATCTATTCAGTTCTCCAAAAAATTATTCACACTCTTTTATCCAATCAAATTTAACCCCTTTACGTGTGATGTTGGTTAATTGGTTAGCCGATGAGGTAATATTCTGGAAAAAATGCCTATAATAACCAACTAAACCAATAAAACTGTGTACCTTAGTTATACTCGTCGATGCAGGCCATTCATGGATTTCCTTGTTCTTTGAAGTATCAACAGATATTCCATCCAAAGAGACAATATGGCCATGAAAAGAAATATCATTAAGCTAGAATTCACAATTTCTAAACATCCCATCTAATTCATTTTTTCTAAGAGTCTTCAGGATAATGAAGAAGGGATTTTCATGATCTTATTAGATTTTTGAGTATACCATGATATCATCAGTAAATACCACTAAAAATTCATCAAGATATTTCTTGAAAACTCTATTCATTAAATCCATGAATACTGAGGGTGTATTAGTCAATCCAAATGTAATTTTTGTAAACTCTTAATGCCTGTACCTCGTTCGAAATGTTGTTTTCAGAATGACTTCCATATTCACACACAACTGATGATATCCAGATCGATGTTCAGTCATTGAAAAGTATTAAGCTTCATGTAGTTGGTCAAATAAATCATCAATGTAAGGTAGGGGATATTTGTTCTTTACTGTTATACCATTGATCTCCCTGTAGTCAATAAAAAACCTTATAGATCTGTCTTTCTACATTACAAAAAGGACTAGGGCTCCACATGGAGAAACACTAGGCCTAATAAATCCCTTGTTACTCAATACCTCTAGTTGTTTCTTTCATTCCACTAATTCCAATGTGGTTATTCTATACGGGGTCTTCAATATGGTCCTTGAACTAGGCATTAAATTAATTGAAAACTCAATTTCTTGCTCTGGATGATGTCTAGGTAAATCCTCTGGGGACACATCAATATATTCAATCACAAAAGTCACATAACCTATTCAAACATTCTTTTCCTCTCACATAATTATTTCATTCTCATCCACCCAAATTATTGAATTTAGTTGAGCTATTAGGGTGGATCTAGATAAGAATTCGGTGGTGACGTTTCTGCTATAATGATATGGTACTCATTATCATCATCAAAAATTTCAACCTTCTTATTCATACAATAAATTTTTTCATCATGGTCAGAAAGACAATCCATACCGAGGATTATGTCAAACTCAATCATGGGTATGAAGAATATATCAGAAGATAAAGAACATTTATATGCCCTAATGGGAACTGAATCATAATACATTGTTGCGATGATACTTCCCTTTGATGTTTTTATAGAAAACACCCTTATTAAATAAAATTGGAAATATCTAATCTTCTTATAAAACAAGGAGGATATGAAACAATGTGATGATCTAGAATCAAAAAATAATTTCATAATTTGACGAAACCATTAAATTACACACCACTATATCGTTCTGGGCTTCAACCTCCGTAGTAGTGATAGAATAAGCTTGGCCTTGATCCCTTGTCCTTTTCTGATGTAATTTCCCCTGAATATTAGGACATTCATTCTCAAAATTCCCCCTTTCTCTACAATTGTAGCCTTCAACATCGACCACCTCTTTCTTCCCATAGAAATCAAAATATTGGTGGCCTTTTTTACCACAATTGTAACAAACTCTCATTCCCTTCAGGAATGTACCTGGGTATTCCTTCCCAAATTTTCTACAGGATGGATATTCATCTTTTCCATTCATCCACTTATTTCCATTTCCAGAGTGTTCATTGGATCCCTTCTTCCATTTCTTTATTTTAAAGTCATATGAATTATAGAATTTCTTTTCTATCTTGGTAGCACATGAAACAATATCTCTGTACAATGAGAAGGATTGTGAGAATAATTCTCGATAAATAAATGGTTTTAACACATCAAATAAATGATCAATCTTTCTTCTTGGGTTACGTATATAATCTGTAGCATGCCTCACGAACCATGTAATGTTATCTTCATACATTGCGACATTATCATCCACCTTTTACCTCAGACCTAGAAATCGTCTTCCCATATTCACTCGATGGTCATAAGGAAAGTATTTTTCTAAGAAAATTTTATTAAAATCCCTACATTCCATATTTGATACTTTCTCACCTTCCGTTTGTGTTTTGAATCAATGACCACCATTGATCAACATATCCAGTGAGGCGGTAAACTACCCTGACAACGTTTTCCCTTTCGCTAATCCCCAAGGTATGGAGTATTTTCTCTATGGAATTTATCCATTGATTAACTACTAGTGTATTAGTAACCCCATTTAATGTTGGTGGTTGTTGCCTTATGAAGCTATCTAACATATATCCTTTAGGATGTGGATCAGGGTGCTCGATACGGGTAAGGTTATTATTCATAACTTGAGTGAGTTGTCCCAGTATGGAGATAAGCTGATCAGCACGAGTTGTATCACCAGATCCACTATAATTATCTTGAGTATGATGGAAATCACTATGTAGATTGTGTACATTGATACAATTTCCTTTCCTTCCACTATGCACCATTTCTAAACAATAGCACAATATAAATTATTTTATGAATCTAAATACATAATTCCAACCATGTAAGACACTTAACATAAATTGAACAGTTTATGGATATAATCCATAATCATAAAAAAAATTCATTGAGGAAGTATATACTCATATACCCTTCATAATGTGTTGTAATGAAAGTGAAATTTATCATAAGCATATCCCTTGGGAATGTCGTATCAAAGGGTGCAGCAAGGCCCGTTGTCGTGCACCAGTTATCGTTTGTGACTAGCATAAAGTAATGTTTTCAAGTTTTACCCCTAGGCACATCTGTGCCAGAGCCTCTTCTACTTGTTTTTATCCATACATGGCTTTATTTCTTGGAAAACACAAAATATATCTATTATACCAAAACACTAGGATGTTCTTCTATACTAATCCTAAAATTCTATTTTAGGGTAATGTGTTGTTATCAAATTTTATCTAAATCAAGATTCCAAGGTTTGTAATAACGTCCTCTAAAAAAAACTATAACTCCCTGACCCTAGTTACCTATAGTTGGTGCATTTTTACAGAACATGGGCATGATAACAAAAGATCAAGTCTCAAAAGAACTATTAGTTTAGTAGTATTGGAAATACTAGATACATTTATAAGTTTCACATTACATTATAAAATGAAAAACTACAACAACATAGTTTCCATATGACACACTCATATCACTAAGACAATCCCTACTGGCAGTAAAAATATAATTCTTCACATCCCGGGAAAAATAAAACTTAGAAAGGGGTGATCTCAGATGCTTAGTAAGGATAACAAAATAGAAGAAACATTCAAAAAATAAGCATAAACATTTAAGGAAATGTATAAGACTAAAAAGAATCCTTTTATCTTTAATATTTATCATAATATATAAAAGATACAATAAAATAATTCCATTTTATAATTAAAATTGATATATACTAGTAAAATAATCACATTCAATATCAATATCCCCATTCATAATGATGGATTGCATAATTCCAGACTTCATAACCACATAGTGAAGGCCTTCTGCCAAGACTAGAAATATGATTTTGTCAAGGCCTTGTGCCAAGACACTAGTTTGACTCATGAGACATATAGAACCATCGAGGAGCTATAGCGGGCTCCACACGTCACTTATTATGTCCAATGAATTCCTCATATGAAAAGGATTATACATAACCTAAAAATACATATTAAAACTAGAATATGAAATGTCAATAATTTATCTACAAACCATGAATGTTATAAAAATAACACATCTACATTCAAACATATCAGAAAACCTTCAATACAATATGGATGTTTTCTATCACAATAAATCAATTTCAAATAAGCATAAAATCTATCAAAGGTTGTTGACATTGATAAAATCAAAATATTTTTCAGGGAAATATATTATTCTATTTTGAAATAATTTATGAAAACATTTGTTTTCAAAATATTAAAATAATATTGTAAGGGTATCTTTGATGATGTTATAATGGCAGAAAATAGTCACACACGCCGTATAAGTTAAAAAAACATTCTTACCTTAATTTTGTCGAAATGGTCATAAGGTACCTTGTTTGGAAAACGACATAACGATTCCTTTCCAAACATTTTATAAAAACAAAATCATGGGTATAAATGGCTTTAACTCATACTCTAGTAAATATTGAAAATGTTTTGGAATACATTTTTATGAAACATGGATGTGGATAATTAAGAGGACGCCGTAGATTATTACGCAAAAACAATATCAGATAATACAGAGATTGTGAAATTAACCCTTACCTTATAAATTTCCTTCGTCGAGGTTAGGTTAACCTCATTTATAATGGTGGAATAAATGTTATTAAATTATATAAGAATCATATACACTAATATAATACCATATATGATCTTTTAACATTGCTTTTTTAATAATATCATCGTATTATCGTCGTTTCGGGTGTTAACATATTCATTTTTTATATGATTTGTTACGTAAGAAATGTTTGTTATAGATAGGATGTATATTATTCATATTAAGAATAATATTAAGTCATTAAACATTATTTTTAATCATCTAATGAAAATTATTCTTTAATGGAATCGATGGGGAATGAATCTCATCGCGTTCATGGAGACGGTAATTCGTACGTATGCACGAGCAACAATATCATTTTTTTGATATTAAAATAATATATAATTGGATGTTATATTAATTATATAGAATCATTATCATGTTATAATTATTATTTACATCAATTAAACATCATTATTATACCTACCCAAATAGTAATGTATTGAATAACAATTATAACATGACGTGGAGATGGTAAGCTGCCCTTATGCACGTATGGTGACATGTCATTCAGAGGAGGAATAGAAAAATGAATATGGTTGTACCATATTTAAAATAATATCACATTATATATATGATATTGGAGTTATAATTTTATAATGGAAACAACAGAGAAAGAGGAAGTGTATGAAGAAAGGTACTTGAAAGATGTGATGAAATATTTTCCTAATATTCAGGTTCTTCCTTTTGATTTGATCAAAAGGGCTCCATAGGATAGATTTATGGCTAATGGAATGCCTCTAGGATTAAGGGAGGACAATTTAGAAGGTATTTGGGCAGGGTTTGGGAGATCCAAAAGGCTTTGAAGGTGTTAATTTGAGGGAAGAGAGAGTTACCTTTTACAAGAGGGGTGAGGGGAACCTTAGGAAAAGAAAAAAATATTATTTTATAATAAAATCATTTTTGGTTTCTAATGGCCTAAAAATAAAATATTTAAAGACTAATATCGGGAGGGATCTAAAATCACTCAACCAATTGTTTTTAGACAAGTTTGGGTTACTATATTAACTTTATCCATTAGATTTAACTCATAGTTAAATAGTTTGAAATTTACCATGTGTCTTTGTATTTTTATAATAAATGATAAATAAACACACTATAAACATCCAAGTGAACCACAAGTGGTTCATTAACGACATATGTAATATTACATATGAATTTTGGCCAAACCCTAGATTTTTAGGAAAATAATATCAATTAGTTATATAATATTTGTTTTAAAAACACTTTTATGTCAATTTTGACACTATTTGGTAGTTTGTTTTTTCTAAATTCATAACATCATTATTAAATCGAAAAAATCATCTAACCAACCCTAACAGGTCATATTTACCTATAAAATTATTCAAATTAATAAAATGTCACATATTACATTTATTTGGATATTTTTAATATCGATTTTTTAATATTTCATTAATTAGGTAATTACTGCATCATCATTGCGTCAAAAATAAATAAAAATATTTAATGTCTAAAAATTATAAATAAAAAACAATAATGTTGGAAATCGTTCTATATTTATAATGATTATTTATTGTTGAATTTATATTACATGTATCCCAATATTAAAAATGGTCTAGTTATTAGACATTGAATTTAACAATTTTAACTCTTCTTTGAATTAAATAATAATAAATATCTTAATCTATTACATATGGACCCAATAGGTTAATATTTTATTACTAAGGATGTTTTTAGTCTAATTATACATATCCAATAGAATTAGGACATGTGTTAGGATAATAATAATATCATTTTTACCCTTAATTATCCTATTTACTTCTAATAGTGGTAAATAAATGAAAAAGGTCAATATTCACCCAAAATGATTTTTATCTTATTGAACCAGATTTTACTAACTAATATCAACCATGTCTCTTGGTTTTTTGAAATATAACTCACAAAAGCAGTAAAATTATGTTTTATGTAAATTTAAAAATTCTCCTAGGATGTGGGTAAAAGTATGTAAAAAGTTCAATAAAATTTTTATATATCTAAAATTATTATAAACTACCTCTAGTTAAATACTTTGAACAAATATAGTTATTATGTATCTATTTTGAAATAAAATAAATAATTATTTTAAACAAAATTGGATTTAAACTATAACTCAGTGTTTATCAGTATTCATCAAAAATTGAATGTTTTCATAAATATACAAAAAATTCTCCCAAAGCTAATTTTGATATTAAAAACCCCAAAATGAAGTCAATTTTGAAAAATAAAATTGATACAATTTCAAAAATAGGGTATTACTTTTCATATCAACTACTTCGACTAGTAGTGATGTGTTAGAATCTCGAAGTTGCGTATAATGCAAGCTATTGCATTATTCAAAGGGAAACATACCATGAATGATTGGTGTGTTACAATAAAAGTTTGAATATATGAAACACTCTGGGGCTACACTCAGGAAAAAGTATCCTACATTTTCTCTTGATCTACCGACAAACCTTCCTCAGAGATGATGTGACCCAAAAAATGCACTTCTCCAATCTAGATATGACACTTTGATAGCATGGTGTATAGATGATGCTCACTTAGTGTACTCAAAATGATGATAAGATGTTGGGCTTGATAGTCATGAGTCTTAAAGTATACTAAGATGTCGTCAACAAAGACAACCACAATCTGATCTAGATAAGGATGAATGATTCAGCTCATCAAATCCTTGAAAACTGCATGTGCACTGGTTAAGCCGAAAGGCATCACCAAAAACTCAAACAACCCATACTGACTCCTGAAAGCATTCAGCGTTATGTCAGAAAGCCTCACCCTCAACTCATGATAACTTGATCTTAGATCCATCTTATATAACACTGACACACCACTCAAATGGTGAAACATGTCATCAATTCTTGGAAGAGTGTACCAATTTGTCATCATCATCAGATTTGAATTCTTATAATCAACACACAACCTTAATGAACATTTAGACTTCTCTGCAAAAAGAAAAAAGGATCCCCAAGGAGATGTATTATAAAATATGAACACCTTACAATCCAACTCCTCAAGATGAACCATTAACTCTTGGAGTTCTGCCAGTACCATTCTGGATGGCCGAATAGAAACTGGCTCCAATCCCTGCAGCAACATAATCATGAAATCAACATCCCTCTCGTGTGGAAACCCTGATAAATACTCAACAAACACATCTTGAAAACTGATCTACTGCTGTAGGGATAACAAAATGTTCCCCTCTTTTATCATCAAGTATATGGAAAGCTACTTGAGCTGTGATCCTATCCAACTACCAACAGAATGGTCCTGCACGGCCTGCTTGAACATCCCACTCTCTGGGATGGACTTATGTGTCACCGTTAAGTTACCTGAACGGTAAATTTTGATGGTAATAGTTTATTAGTTCTTGACAAAACATTAAAATATCCGTACATAAGATCTGGTAAAACACTAACATCTTGATAATGAACCAGTTCTACATGGGAAGATTCCCACCGACCTCTAGAACACATCCCTTATACTAGGAGATATCTTCATTCCTTACCCCCAATGGAGTGTCAATTTAAATAACCCCGCACACACTCTCCAAATTCAAATCCAACACTACCACAACATGAGCTAAAATAAACGAGTGTGTGGAACTAGTGTCAAACAATGCACTAGAAAGAATAAATGATACATGGATCTTACCTCAAACAGTTAATGGTGTAGCCTCACCATCAACAGGGGCAGACTAAACCACGTGAAGATAACCTACCCCTCTACCCTGGGATCCAACCTAAGTGCCATGTACATCTCTATGCTACTAATTTGTGCGATCCTACCCTAGTGTTCTATGTCCACTACCTCATCCAGTATGGATCGTGGAGCACTAACTGCCTGCCTAATATGGGGAAATTGATCCCTTTCCTTGACATGGAATCTGCATGTCTCTAACATTCATGTTCAATTTCTAAGGGTTCCTACTGAACCTCTGCACATGTCCCAATATTCAACACAATCAGCACTCAACTGGAGGTGGAGGACACTATCCACACAAGTTCCCTGACCTGCAACATGGATAGAAGAACACCCGATCACCATCTTGAGAGGTTGTCCCTCTCTTCTGACCCCCTTTCACACTCTCACCATGATGAAAATTTCAAAAACAACAATTCCGACCATCAAATTATGCACCACGTGTCCACCCAGCTGGCATAATAATCCCACTACCTAAAAATCCCTTCAGCTTCCGTTCTGATATCAATGCCTAATCCACTACCTCTATAAACATCATCAGGTGAATGATATTCACATGAGAGATAATCTCATTTCTCATCCCATCCAGGAAATGTTTCTCCACTGTGGCTTCTTCCCTTTCCAATGATTGAATATAATGTCAATGTTCAGTGAAGCTACTAGCATACACTATCACCAACATCGATCCCTGAATCTCGCCAGTGAACTCTGTAGCCCACTCCTTCCTATAGGTCTCTGGGTAAAAGTGCTCTAGAAAAACATCCTGTAAATCCTTCCACATCATCTCTTAAGCCTACTCAGTCTCATCCAGGATGTCCCAAAAACGCTTTTCCTAGCCCCACAACATATAAGCTTCTAACTTTACCTGCTTCCCATCAGGTGTCTCTAGATGATCAAGTATCATCTTGACAGACTCTGTCAAGAACTCTGCTACCTCAGGCTGACCCTATCTGATATAGTTAGGAGGGTGATGTAGTTGAAACTTTCTATTCAGCTCAAATATACTCGGTGCAACTCGCCCTGGGTCTTGATCCAACGTCAGCATAAAAGAAGCCCCTTTTCCCTTGTAAGAGCTCATCCCTACCATCCTGGATCACCAAATTTTCTTTCTCTTCAACAAGAGGAGAGTTCTCTGCAACATCCTCTTGTTTAACAACCATGACTCAATGTTGTGCTGGAATTTCTCTATATTTTCAAACATGAGATTTAGAACACATACCCTCGAACATTCACAATTCATAACATGCAGGCTCTTCACCAGCCACATCAACCCATTATAAATGCAACATCCCAATACGCTTATCATTACTGCAACATTACCCTGTCCATCCCTACTATGGGCCATGGTCCACAAGGGGTAAACAAACATACACCACAACAAGGCTCACACAACACATTACAAACACAATGTTCAATTCACTGTGAAACATTAATTAGACTTATTTCATTAATCATCACTTATCATTATTTTATCTTTACCCATTTAAATTGTTTCGTTTACAACATTTGACCTTTTTAATTATCAAATGCAAGGTGCATTATTTCATTCATGCCTCACACACCCAACCCGTCTGTGCCTACCATGATGTGTGTCACCAACCTCCCAAGGTGACTATAATGACGCATGAATGCACAATATTTCACCATTGAGGCCACGATCCAAATATCATAAATCCATCGCATCCCAAATCACATGCATCACCTAATAGTGAAATATCATCATATGTAGCTTTTCTCAATCAAGAACAACAATTACCTCCTTGGGTGACTTGGGTTTTCCCTAATAGAAGGGTTAGATACTCCCAAGAACATACTCTTTACCAAGGCCCGACAAATCCTAAATTCAATCTACCATCCCAAATAAGAATATTTCATAGATGTATTAGAAATACCTCCTCTTATACCTCATTGTATTGTCCCTGACCTAGAATCCACTAAACTGGTCCTCCATGCTGGGTGGTAACAAGACCATAATCACACCTCCCTCTATGCCAAAGGTTGTCGACTAGCAGCGGGGGTATACATTGTGAATTGGGGAGACTATTCCACATTTTTATCAAAGTAAATCAAAATAGAAGATGAATAAAATAGAGTAATTGACAACCAATAATAACATAATATGTATAAAAACCCATTTCTGAAATGGGATAAACCCATATCCAACAGTAAATATGTCACACCATGGTACAGTGCAAAAGTGAAAAAAACCTCAAAATGACGACAACTAAAAAATCCCCAAAAAGGGTCCTAACACCATGTTTGGGCCCTCCTCCATACAAACTTGTTCCTAACCAACTACCTAGAAAGGACCTTTTCCCATATCATGACATGTAAACATGAATTTCACTTGGGTACCCATCGATGGCTGGAGTAGGGTGTTAGTACAACTCAGTAGGCCATCGGCAATAGTGTCTATGAAATATCCAGTATAAAGAGATGTGCATGAAAAATGATAAATGAATAATACAAGGCAAAGTAATAATAGAGTGCCATTAGCTAGTTTAGGTCTATTAAAAACATATAATACCATTTTCATAACATACAATTTCATCCCATTTCCCATTACAGACCATTTCCAACACATTTAACAAGGGTTCATCAAACACAAAAAACTGCACGGGATCAAGTACACAGTCCCATACCCGAGGGAAAACACACAGTGGAGTTTGGAGAGTTTGAAGAACTCACCATCAGCCACATCCTCACTATGAAGCATCTGCCTGGGTGGATGCAACCTTTTGGGGAATGGAGCATCAGTCCTCATCCCGATCATGGGCATTGAGTTGGAGTTTAGAGCATCAGTCCAACTCGACCCGTGGGCTTAGAACCTCAATCCATAACCCACACTACCATGAAATGGGCACATGTTATATACATGTATCCATTAACCATTCACACCACATCACAACGGTTTCCTATGGAAAAAATTAATCATAACAACAAAAATGATTTTATACAATGCTTTAACCCATTAACTCCTTTACCACATTTCACATCATCATTCATTTAACCCAATTCCATTTTTTATGTTTATCTCACTAATAATTATTCATTATACCTATCTCACTAGGCTTTATTACTAGACTCATAATCCATTCTATTATGATCTTTCATCATTTCCACATACTAACCCATTACATTTTTCATCAGTATACACCATTCATTTACAATAGCCATGTACACCCATATAAATCACATTCATGTAAACCCAACATCAATTAGGATATTATTATTAAGCCAAGATGAATCACCTAGCTTCTAACCCACCACATTCAATCTCATCAACATTTTTACTAAGAAATCATCATAAACACACAAAAATCCTACTTGATCTTCACAATCCCTAGTTCTGGAAAAGTAGTTTCACCCCATAGGTGGCCCTAGATTAGTCTCACCACCCTTGATGCATCCCAAGGGGATCATGAGGGTTCTCATTTACACTTTTTAAATAAAAATTTCCAAAACATGCCATGGGTAGTCAAAACACACCATGTAGACACTCAAGAATAAAACCACACATGCTCAAATCTACAAATAAACAAGGGGATATAACATACAGACCGCGTACCTCAATTATTTTGGTAAACACACTCTTAATCGAGCCCTTATATTCCACTTCAACCATGATTTGATGCTTCAATATAAATCCATCCGAAAGAGTAGGGTTTTAGAGATTCAGGAAGAGAGTATAAGAAGATATAATCCATAAACTGAAAAAAGAGGAAATGATGGGATTTTCCTCACATGGTACTTCGATCCTAAACCAATGACACCAAAAACAGCTTATAAACAAGGGAGATTGATCACTTGTGTCCCTTGGGAGGTTTTGTTCATTCCTTGGATGAAGAGGGGTGAAAAGCGAGGAAATACTGATTTGGGGTTACAGATCCTAGGGGTGGAAAAATTGTAACTATTAAAATATTTTTGGGCTACACGGTTTTTCCCTTCGGTTTGAAAACCCATGCACAAATCATGAAGAGACTTCTTCCCCAAAAGAATTTCCTCATATGGTTTACCCACATTTTTCTCAAAATCGTGCGAAAACCATACTGAGGATGCTGCTCGAAAAGAATCCTCTTGAATGGTTTACCAGGCTGTCGACACGGTTAACACTAACTATGCCGCCTACAAAGAAACCACCTTTTCTCCAAATTTTGTGGCTAGAACTCTCAGAACACCCATGATTCTTCTATAATGTTGGTGTACAAACATAATTATCCAAAACTAGGGATTCAAACCAAAACATAAATGAGAACATACCATTACAAGATCGGGGATCATACATTTAAAATGATTTAATGATATATTTTTTAAATCACATTCTTGAAAGTAAAGCGTCATGTATTAAATTTATGGTTTTATTTATATTTAAGTAAATTAATTCAAAAGGAAATTTTAAATCTATTATAACTCAATTCAAATTTTTTTCAAAAATAATATTTTCACATATTTTATATGGAATATTTTTATTTCATTATAGAATAAAAATATATTATTTTTTTAATATACATGAGGATCAAGGATATTCCCAATGTTGTAGACAATATTTTATGTTTATGTTTATTTATAATACTCTATTTTGTATCATAAAAATTCATCCTCCCCATTTCCCAAGGAATTTTAGTGGTGATAATTGGGCTATGAATGAATGATATATATTAATATCTAAAAATATACTACTAATGTGTTAAAAACTTTTTTATGAGTTTTATAATGGAAATTAAAGATTCTTTATGGAGAATAAATTTTTTGGTCCATATAAATTGTTTATAATGATGTGTTAGCCAAATATACTCATATAATGAATAATGTAAGTATTATGTCATCTATATATCTATAATATAAATTGACTACATAGGTTATTCCATTTGTATGTTTTCATTTAAGGACTACATTAACTGTTAAATGACAGTTATGTTACAAAGAACCCACCTGGGTTTTTAATTATATATAATTAGTTATTTTAGTGGGATGATTATTCCTATTTTTGAAAAAATGCATAATTTTAAGAAAATGATTTTCATTGGTACTCATGTATTTATAGAAACCATCATTATTTAGAATTTTGTTTTTTTGTTTTCATAAAAAGTCTTCAATCAAAAACATTGAGCCGAAAATTGGATTAATTGTGTAGGTGAACAATTATTTGA
The DNA here is from genome assembly GCA_963277665.1 of Viscum album. Classification (NCBI taxonomy): domain Eukaryota; kingdom Viridiplantae; phylum Streptophyta; class Magnoliopsida; order Santalales; family Viscaceae; genus Viscum; species Viscum album. Next base: position 698,863,302 of record OY728119.1, on the reverse strand, counting down.
TTTCAAAATTTTATGCTAAATGGGAGTTTTAACATATGTCATCGTGGTCCTGAAATGGACCATTAGGATTCATCAATCGTTTTTTATTTCCCTTATTGTTATTATTATTTTCATCTAATGAATTTAAATTATTTTCATATGGTTAAATTTTTAATTGAAATAATGAAAATTATAATTTAAAAAATGTGAATATATTTCATGAAAAGAATTTATGTTTTATTTTACATGTTCTATAATATGTAGAAAATTGATTCTAATATTATTTATTTTTAATAATATTTATTTCACAACTTTCTAAAAATATATTATAAAAATTATCATAGTGGATCCTTGAAAATATGTTATTTTTTGAAACATGACATTATGTTTTGAATATGTTTTGGGACCTTATTGAATTGATATTCCATCATAGTCAATGAGTGAACATTGGGAGGTATCTATGAATCCTAAATTTTAGGTATAGTTAATGGGAGAGTGTTTCTACCACACATATATGTTTTTATCTTGGGGTAAAAAATTAGAACATTGGTTTATCAGTGGGGTGAATGAAATAAAAAGGATGGATTTGGAAAAGGATGAGTATGAGGAAATTTTATTATACTTTTATATTTTTAGAAATATTTATTTAAAATAAAATTATTCTAGTAGATATTTTATATAATAAACAATAATAAGTGTATTTGGAATTAGATATAAAAGTAACTATAAATGAAACAGGAGATACTATTAAATTATTTTTTATTGATATGATAATAATCACGTAGTCATTGTATTGGTTTTTACGAATAGTATTAAATAAAATTTTAAAATATATACTTGAAAAATATATATTAAATGAAATTTTTTGATTATCAATTAATAATAATTGAAATTAAAAACTATTTTAAAATAAAAGGACTTATTTTTTGATATTCAATTTTTACATAAAAAAACATGTAATACCTTAGCATCTTTTATTGAAAAAAATTTTCAAAAATATTATATTTATTTTTAGATACTATATATTCAATAGACTGTTTTAAAATAATATAAATATTTTTTGAGAAGTAATAAAAATTAATAATATTTTATTCTTACAAATTTATTTTTTATAAAAACATAGTTTATAGATTTATGAACACATAAATTAAAATTAATTTTACAAAGATTAAAAAATTATTTTTTTATAAATTATTAAATTTTGAAATCAAAATGTGAATTTTCATATATTTTTTTAATTTTTATGAAATGGATAATTGATCATTGAATAGTGGAAAATATTAGTTTTTATTGGAAATTAATTTTTCAATTAATTAATTTATAACGATAATTTTTTTTAATATTTGAATAATTGTAAAATTTAATCAATTATATATCAATTAATAAAAAATTTCATATTAATCATTTTCATTTTAAATTTTAAAATAATGTTTTTAAATATTTGTAATTTTCCATTAAAAAACATACATCTTCAATGCGCCTATAAGAATAATTTAAAATTATATTTTTATATATCGGTTATTGGAATTTTGAAACAACAGATTTCATAATTTCAGTCACAATAATAAGTATTATTTAGTAAGTCAAACATAGTTTTAGTAGGACATAAATCTTAAAAATATTAAACCTTATTCACTATGAATAATGTAGAAATAAGACCAATAGGGATTTAAATAAATAAATAAAGGATAAAAATGATGCATTTTTTTCAAACACCCACCTTCTCTCCATATTTCGATGTTATATCTTCTATCATTTATAATGTTCCAATTTTTAGGCCTTTTAAATGAAAAAATGGGGTTTCACCATATTCATTTAAAAAATATCCCATTTTTTCCACATACCTATCTTATAAAATGCCCACACGTATATCATATTCCAACATCCAACACCCATTGGAACTAAAAAGACATAACAAAATGACTTCCTTTATTCCCGGACGCTGTATTTTAATCCCTATTTGGGTTATAAATCGAAACTGATGACCCTTTTGGTTCCAATTGAATGAGTTTTTCTGAAGACGAGGTAACAAAATTAACAAGTATTTTTATTTCATTTTGAATCCACATCATAAAATTAATTTTCAACCATTATTATATAATTAAATATGTGTACATATTGTAAAATTATATTTTTTTATTATGTTAATGAAAAAAACTATATCCTCTCCAATCACATGGGTAAAAACATTTATATTTGTGTATACAGTGGATTAATGCCTCACGAGCACATTTTATTTGATTCCCAAAAAAACCAATCAATACACCATTTAATATTAGATTAAATGTTTATATGTTATATTTATGATATTATTATCCCTGTTGAATTGCTATATTATATATAACAGCATTCATTCCATTATGTGTGAATATGCCAATATCTCTCATGTGTTTTATAGACCACCACCTCACCAAGTATTGTGATTCATTTATAATTTTCATGGAAGGTAAAAAGGATGATATTGATGAAAATATGGTATATGTATATAATAAAACTTACAATGTAATGTTAATATATTAGTATGATTTATTTCAATCAATCAATCATGAAAATTTAAATAACATTTATGCATACATACATCCTACCAACTCCATGAATGGTGTATTTCGATTTCCATATCTAAATAATATGGATTACACTAAAAACATATATTATTATTATATATAATTTGTATTGCATGTATAAAATTCATGATAATATTGATCCATGATCATTTTGGGAATTCATAAAATAAAAAAACAAAACATACAAGAAAAATATAGACGTTATTTAAAAAATGACTTTACCATGGAATTTTTATTAAATGGGAAATAAACTATCATAAGACAATCATATATGATATGATATATCTATGTATTACTCATTAAAATATTTATCATGAAAATATATTTAAGATACCTTATATTTCAGAATATATGATTGAACATGAAACATATTGTAATGGATTTTTATCCATATTTTATATCATTCAAAAAAATATTTATGCACCTACATTATTTTATGACGTGTATATCTAGAAACATTGAAATTTAATATCTTGAATTTATGTATTTTTATGATATTTAGTGTAAATTTTTTTTTCATTAGTTCATGGGGATTATGGTACAAATTTAAATATTTGGTCACATTTTTAAGTTATAATCTTATAATTTATCAAAAAAATTAATGATTTTGATTCAAATGATGAAATATTAAGATATTTATCTAATGAAATGAATTATATTTGAAATACTATAGTTACATCAATTAAATTAATTTTTAATATTCATTTTCCTCTATATATTTGTTTTTTATTTCAAAAGAATATTATAATGAAAAATCATTTTTATTTATCTCTTTGGTCGAAAATCATAATCCAAGAAAAAATATTCAAAAAATGTTTCCAATATTTTTTTTAAATTTTTGAAATTGTTCTTGAAAAAAATTTAACAATGTTTTATATTTAAATTTTATTTGAGATTAATCTTCATATCATTTTACAATCAATGATAATTAATCTTATACAAAAAACGATCACAAGAATATTTTTTTGATCGTGTATTACCTGTAAGGAATATATAATGTATTGGCCTCATAATGTTTTAATGATTTATTTATATATACTTAGGTTTATTTTAATGGAATATAACATCTAAATTTTTATGAATTTTTTGTTTTATAATGTCAATTTAGATGAAAATTTATCTTCCTCAAGAATAATTAAAAATGTTTTATATTTAAAATTATTTTTCCCCCATATGAATCATTCAATGTAACATATTAATTAATGGGGAAATAAAATAATACAATCATTATTCATCTACTGAATGGTTTTCAATTGCTGAATAATTCTAAAACCAATTTCACTTCCATGGGTTACTACATGATAACATTCATATGAGACCTTCTTCTATAACATCGTGAACCGAGTGCCACGTGACATTGCCCCGAGCCAGTTAGCCACATGACTTCAGTCGTGCCTCCCCATATACTAGAGGATGCCAACTATATTTGATGGAATGATAAGTCTGTCATGAGGATACAATACCGTCATTTATATGATTAAAACACTGGTGAAAATAAACAAATAAACACTAAAGCACATATAACAAGAACAATACTCGTGTCACAAGATAATCAAATAGGAAAACAATACACTTCTGAAAGTTGAAACATTCTATGAAGATATAAGTGCCAAGTGTCTATAATTCAACTAAAAATAAAGACACTATGAATCCATAAGTAGGTTCCATACCAGGTTTATTCCCAACATCTAAACTCCATCCCCAACCAACAATCCATTCCAAAGCCATTTCCCTTAACTTTTCCATCAATAATATCATCTATTTGTTTACCCATTAAATAGATATAATAGGGTGTGATTAAAACCTAGTAGACCCCCAACAACAGTGTCTAATACAAGTCAAATCAAAAGACAATGTATATAGTTCAATTAGAAATTATTACAATGTATAAATAACTAGTTATTACATTTTAATTTATTCATATCTAACTACATCATCTCTTGGGTTCCCAAGGTGACCCGTATCCCAGTACCATTTTCTTCTTGTAGTAGAGCCCGATTTTTACCCTTCGTAATATCATATCTTAATATGCGCTTCCTAGAAAATCTCAACACATTCATAGGTGTTAGGATGTCTCAGTACCTGATTCAATAGATGTTAGATTTCAATTATTCTTTTGTGAGGGCATAACACAGAGTGCCATTATTTCCATTATTTAATTTCACATTTATATGGAAAATTTCCAAAGTTAACTATATCAAAAATAATTATTAATATGAACATGTGACCATACATACTCTACAATAGAGCTACCGTGTTCTTATTATCTTACTCAAAAGTATACATTCAATGTTACATGTATACTTCTCATTAGAATGACCATGTTCTCATTCTCTTACTTGTAATTATGATAATTATCATACCATTTATACTTATATATTTTCAATGAACATGTTCCAATTCATTCAAAAATATTCAGTTATCTAAATAAATCCCACTATTAATTCAATAATTTTTAAAATACAAAAAATTCATTAGTCACCACAACAATTAATAGAAAATTTCAGTCATCATTAATTTAATCTATCGATTAATTTATCAATGTATCAATTCATATCACAATAATTATTTTTTGTTGAATTAATTATCCAATTCTAAATGTTAATCATCACAATTAATCTAGAAATTATTTATCGAGATCATAATATCAAAACACATAAATAATTCATAATTAATTATATACACATAACCAATTAGTTATCTCATAATCGATCTGATTATTAATTATCAATATTACAATCTCTATATACCAAAATAAGTTTCCAAAATAAATTATCTAAAATGTCTGACCCTTTGTATCCTAATTAATTCCTCAAATAATCATTTAATTCAACAATACTTTGATAAATCGATTTTTCAACCAAATTAATCCATATTTTCCAAAATCAATTGCCTAATGATAGAATAAATTCTAATTTTTTTCATATACATATATAATCCATGACAATGAAAATTATATTTTAGACCACATTCGATGATTTTTTAAATGATGTTCACTCAATGGAAATCCCCAAAATTTGAGTAGCACATTAATGTTAATCTGAGTTCTGAATCAGAATCCCTAAATCAAGATCAAATATATCAAGATCATATCAATCTTTTTACAGATCTAAAATCATTGATCTTGATCTCAATGATTCAGTTTATATTTAAAGAAATAGAGAATATATTCAAATAAAATATCATCGAAACAAATGATAATGTATGGGAGATGAATTTGGTTGAGATCCACATACCGGGAGAAGAGGGGATGTTGTATTTAGGAATTGAATCTCAAAGGATGGAGCTCCGATGGCATTGGAATCCATATGGTTCATTGTGAATACCATCTGTTACTAAAAAGAATATAAAATCCCGAGTTAAGGCCCATTTGGGAAAGAAAATTCTCATTAAAAAGTAAAAACTTGTGAGATCCACAGTTTTAGGATCACATTTCTATCTCATGCATGGTAAACTCATTCAATTAGATTAATCTGGCGCTAACTATTACATAGACACTACTTCAAGGGGGGCCTCTCATAGTTTCATCACATATCTTCCAACTTCATGCTTTAACCATGATGATGGTACTTTCCCATAATCACTAGAGTGTGTATAGTTTCTCTATGACAACCACATAGTTTTCACAAACCATTCTAATACTATATTCAAATTTGTTTTCATAAAAACATTTTAATACCCCACCCAATGGCACCATAATTAAAAACTCCAATCCAAGGTACTTATGTAAAAACAAAATTACCTGAAATCTTTCCCCATATTACTCCAGAAATTGTCAAGATATTAAAATCTCTCATCACTATAATAGATCATCCTCGAGTAGAAATTCAAAGAAATTATATGAGGCAGAGCTGAAATGATCGGGCCATTGATCCCTTATATATACTTTTCTTTCCCCTATTTCCTCTTGTACAAATTCATGTTTACATAACACCAGAACTATTGGTATGATCTTTCCATGCAACACATTCTCACTACGATCCAACACACATACCATATCCTCAACAGAGGATGCATCTATCTCAAGGTCAACCTCATGCATATTGATCATATGAGGAGTGTCTGGGTGATACCGCCGAAGATATGATACATGGAAAACATCAATCATAGAGGAGTTAAATTGTGGAAAATTCAATTGGTATGCCACCAGTCCCATTATCTCCACTATCTCAAATGGTCCAACTAACCATGGAGACAACTTTTCTTGCATCTGAAACTGGCGGTGATCTGACCAAGGTGACACCCGATGGAATACCAGATCACTCTTTGTAAACTCTCGTGGTCATCAATGTCATTTAGTGTATGAATTAGTTCTACTCTGAGCTGTAGGCATACCTTTCAAAAACATCTATACCTACTCTAATATATCCAGCAAGATACATTGTCCCATCAAATATGACACACCAGCCTCCTTCCAGTATAGTAGTGATCAATATGGCCTACCATAAAGATCATTGAATGAGTCCATCGGTATATTTTCCTAATAGATGTTGGTTTATTTTATCTACATTAAATCCAGTTCTTTTCCCAAGATCCACCGAAGTCAAGCACACATTCTTATAGCATATCCTCACGAACCTACATAGTACATTCCGATTTCCCATCTGTCTATGGGTGGAAATCCATACTCAATAATACATACGTGCCAACATATTTCTATAGGACTGACCAAAAGTGTGATGTAATGTGTGAATCCTAATCTAAAAATATCAGTTGTGGAACTCTGTGTAGGTAGAAAATCTCCCAATCATAGAGTTCTCTGACTGTTCTACTATAATGTTTTCCCTTATAGGTAATAAAGGTTCTACATTTCTTATTCTATCCACATTGACCAAATTGGATTCATTATTCCTAAGAGTCTTTCAGAGACACACTATAATATCCATGGTCCTCTCACCCCACATCCATTTCATGATAGTTAATGGTAGTAGTAAACAACTAGGTTGTTGATGCTCTAACTTTACCTGCTGAAAACTAAAGCATTATGTCACAAACCTTTCTATCTTTTTTATCGATGAATAGCCACTAGAATTATCATCGTAGGTCATGGTACATTTTGGTACCACCTAGTGGTACCACACATTTCGAGGCATAAATTTCCCATATGAGATCCTATCACATGCTCATAGGTAACACAACTCAATTAATTACATAGATGATCTCATCCTCATATACCAACCATTCTGAAGAAGTCTCATAAACCTTAATGATTTCACTCCTGGATAATAACTATGGATCCTTATACATTCTATCCCTCATCCATCTCAAATTCATAGAATCCACTATAACATAAACCATATTCATTTTCTCCTAACTCTCCTGAACCACCAAACAGATTTCAGCTAGCTTGTTCATCATCATCCACTCATCACTCAACTCCTGAACCATATGAGTATTTTTTTTCTACTCAAGGAATCATAAACACTATTTCCCTTCTGAAATCATATATTCGAGTTCAAATCAAAAGGCTGCAGATACTCAACCTATCTCTGATGCTGAAGATTTTAATCACTCTCTTAAAATATATATTCCAATATCATTTGATATTTATAAAATCTATACTTTTATCCCAAAAGGTATTTTTAACAATTCATATGATCTTAAACCTTTGTTTCTAAATCGAGGTCATTTATACTGTAATTTACTTCATGCGGCCTCAGCTTCCAAGAGCCATATTCCACAACTTGATCTCCCTATATTAGCACATCTCCATGTCTGATCACAGAAGCCTCCAAATAAACTGTATAATACTCACATAACATAGGTTGGATCAAAATTGGTGAGGATTTATAGTTCTTCTTCAACTCCAGAAAATCTATCTCACAACACTCTAAACATTAAAATATTATACCTTTTTTGGATCATCCTGAAAGAAACATTTTCAAATGGAAAAATTCATTGAAGAATCTCATGTAATGTCGATCTAATCATAAGAATCATTGGATATCATAAACATTTATTGGAATATCCAATAAAACCACTTCATGAACCTTATTTGGGTCCACTAAAACACCATCATTCAAGATGATGATTTGTTGGAGGTGTAACTGGTCCTTCCAAAACTAAAACACATATATCATTGCGTATAACTAATTATCTCTCAGTGTACCTATGATGATATCAATATGATAGTCATGATATCATGGATTCTTGGAGTACACTATGATGGAATTCACTAACACCACCACAAACTGATCTATTTAGAGATGAAATATAATGTCCATAAAAGCCATGTTCAATACTAATGCACTTTTAAAACCAAAAAACATTTTAAAAAACTCATAAATTCCTTACATGCTTTTGAATTTACTCTTTGGTATATCATAAGTCCCTACACTCAAATGAGAATTCCCTGATCCAAAATCAATCTCTGAGAACACATAAGATTCCTTCAATTGGTGAAACAAATCATCGATATCAGAATATTATATTTGTTCTTCAAAACAATTTTGTTCACCTTGCAGTAATTGACACACAAAACTAAAATACTATCAGCCTTCGGTGGAAAAACAATTGGTGATCCCTAAAGTGAAAAACTTTTATGGATAAATCTTTCATCATCCAACTCCTTAAAATGAGTCTTGTGATCTTGATGCTCAGTCAGTGACATTTCGTATGGTGGAATTGATACTATCTCAGACCCCCGATATGAGCTCAAAAGTGAATTATACATCCATATAAGGTGGTATCCCAAAGAAAGCTTCAGGATAGACATCCTGAGGAAGTCCCCATACTGGTGGAAGGACAACTTTCCTAACACCCATATCATCCCACAACAGACTAGTGAACTAGGCTATCATATCTACTAGTTGGTGAGTAATTATTCCTGGTTGATCCACTATGATATCCCACTCTCCATGATGAATATACTATTTTCCCTTATGAGACACAGAGGTCACCCTCATATATAAAAAATCAATTTGGGATTGGTAGGTGACTAGAATGTGTATCACTATGATCATGTTAAATCCGGTTATATATATAACATAGAGATACCATATGAAATGATATACCCTGATTTATAATTAACATACTTGACATAGAAATATATCATTTTACCACACTCCCAATGGAATGAATACTAGATTTAAGATAAAATTGTGCTCACTGAAGTAAACTCTAGAGTCTCTAAACATTGTTGATGCATGGAAAATCCCACTTAGAGTCTTGACTGACAACTCTACCTCTAGTAGTTCGGGGATTGATTCTATATTCATTTCAAACATGAAAGAAATAAAGGAATGTGTAGAACCAGAATCAAATAAAGTACTTCCTAGTTTTGAGAGGATAACCAGAGTACCAGCTACCACATCGTTCGGAACATAAACTTTAGTTGTTGTGATAACAAAAGCATGACCATGCTCCCTTGGCCTCTGCTGAGGTTGATGGTGATTCCCCTCCACCGCCCTCGGATTTGGACATTTATTTGAAAAGTTCTCAAGTTATCCACACATGAAGAATGTGACTTCGGGTAGGCCCAAAACCATCTTTCCTCAATCTTTAGTGTTGGGAGGTTGAGGTTTCACATCACTACAACAATTTCGAGAAATATGGCCTTCTTTTCCACACCTGTAGCACTTACCACTTTCGATCAAGAAGTTCCCCGAATGCTTCATCCCACATTTATTGCATGTTGAATGTTGCATATGCTTTCCACCTCTTTCTTGATCAAAACTTCTTCCCAAGCTTAGTTATAGAGTTATCCTCATCTCATTAGATTTTTTATACCACTGTGTCTCCCCAAACTCATGTTCAACTTTCATAGCACTTCGAACTATTTCTTCATAGCTATCATAGTCCCTGTTGGCTAGATTCTTCCGCAGATGAGGTCGTAGTCCACCAAATAATCTATCAACCTTCCCATTAGGGTCCATGACAAAGCTTGAGGTATATCAGGAAAGCCTTGTGAAGTTCATCTCATAGGTTCCAACTGATTCATTCTACTTCTGCTTCAGCTCGAGAAATTATTTCTCCATTCTCGTTCTCATCGAACGAGGGAAATAATTATTAAAGAAAATTACCAGGAACTCTTCCCACTCCATACCTTCCATATCTCCTCGTGGCTTCGTGTTTTTGATCAGTGACCACCACTGATCAGCTTCTCCCTCTAGGTGGTAAACATCAAGGGTGACTTTTTCATGTTCCGAACAATGAAGTACATAAAAGATATTTTCAATGGATCATATCCATTGTTCCGCAACCAATGGGGCAGTAGATCCACTGAATGTTGGTGGTGATTGACACATATAGGACTCAACATAATGTTGTTCCCTTCGTGGGGAGATCTCCCTCTCAGCTTGATTCAAGTTATTACTCATAACTTGAGTCATTTGGTTCATCATTCGTATGAATGTTTCCATTCCTGGTTCCATCGGAGGTCTGTCAGCACATGGTGCATTGCGGTCACCATCTGCACGGTTCCTCCTATTGCCCGACATTTTCTAAAATAATTAAACCTTAGTGAGAAACTTATTTCATTTATGAATCTTTTAACTAAGACTTCATGATTAGACAATTATAATTCTCTATAATTCCTTCATAATGATTCATAAAAAACTTGTGATTAACCAAACATATCCCCCGGGAGTGTCCTAACCAAGAGTGCAGCAAGGCCCGTTATCGTCCACCAGTTCCCATTCAATTATAGCTCAAAGCGGTGTTTTTGGGTTTTACCTCTATGTACATATGTTCATGAGCCGCCTCTACCTGCTCATATCCAGACATGGATGTATTTGTTTGATAAACCACTTACTCAATACTTACCAAAATACCATGAAGTTTTCCTATATTTAACTTTTCTATAGGATTCTTCTTAATGTTTTAATATCCTAATTTCCATATATAACTAAACCTCCCTTTGATACCAACTATATCATCTCACCTTTTTATAACATAAAAATTCATTACATTACAAAAAACTGAGGATCAATAAGGTTTAGTGTCTTGGAAACCAGGATCATTATACATGAAAACAACATAAAACATTCTTCTTAAACACTTGAAAGGCTTCTCCATAAGTTCATCATATTTTCATTACTACACCTCATAACCTGGGGAAATACATCAAAAGAAAGGTTGAGAAGAAGTCCTAGTAAGGGAAACAAAAGAAACATTTTACATGTGAACTTGAGATACTTCAATAAGGTCATGAATAGAAATTTAAGGCAAGATAAAGAAATCCTGAGGCATCTCTTAATAAAACTAACATTTTTCATAACATGAAGATGTGGATACATAATTTAACATAGAAAATCATGAAAATATCATCAAGGTCCATCCCCAAGGTTTCATTTGAAAATTTCCAAGGTTATTCACCAAGATATCATGAAAATTGTATTCTCTAGTGGTTATATCATTACCCAATGCATTGGAGCGCTATCAGGGCGCACCCTTAAATTTTCCATTATTATCATGTGAGCCACATATATCATCATCAAACATTTCATAAATAACCCATATAGAATTAACGAAATGTGTTTAATTTCATAATCATAACGTTTTAAAAACTGCTTTAAAGACATGAACTTTATGTCACTTTAAACCCACGAAAAGGGAAAGCAGGTTTCATGTATGTAAATACTAGAATTTAAAATAAATTTTTTTGATATATATGTGAATAACCCTATAGAAATAAGATCTTTTAGTTTTCACTTAATTACAAAAAATAATTTTGAGAAAAAGAGAGAGACATTTTGAGGTGAAAATTCTACAGCATAACGACTATGTTTCGGGGTTTTAGAAAAAATTGAAATGAGAGGGGACATGGGTCAAACATTCATAAATGACCCATAAAACAGTAGGGGGACATAATAGGAATGATATATGAACATGTTAATGAAATTTTAAGGACATACCATTTGAAATGAAAAACATGGAAGGAAGACAAAAATAAGATTTCTCTTATGAAAATTCGGCAGCCTAACGGTGTCACTTAAACTTCCACAAATTGATTTGAAAAGATAAAATCGGGTCTCTCATCATGTGAAAATAAGAGTTAAGTATCATATATATATATATATCATACCCCGACATAATATTAAAAATAACTTGAAAGAGTTGACATGAAAGTATAATTTTGAAATGAATGAGAAGGGTGAAAGAATCCCCTAAAAAATCCGGCAGCCTAACGGCGTAACTTAAACATTCTTAAAAAGAATTGATGAGAGAAAAAGGGGGTATCTCATCATGTGAAAATGAAAAGGGAATTAATATGAATATATAAGAACATCCTCCAACATAATAACATGGATTATAAAAGCAATGACATAAAAGAGATTACTTGAAAAGAAAGAGAGAGGTCAGATCCCTTACCTTAAAACGTAACACTTAAAACTCAATGGTATGGACCTTGAGGGCGTGGGGGCACCTTGGGAGGACGCCGTGGGAGGAAAGGAGACCAGAAATTCGTTGGGGGAGAGTTGGGAGTGAAAACTAAAGGAGTAAAGTGTGGGTATTTATAGGGAAAATGACGGGACAATGCATTAATGGCCAAGGGACACCTCACAAATGCTTTTCTCAAAACCATGTGCTCTCCCATGTCATTTACCCTGGAGTTAGGCCACATGGAACCCCCAATACAATAATTCATCAAATTGTGCCGGCCAACCCTTAAAATATCTCATGAAAGCATCATGACACCTTTATGATGTCATTAAACATATTGAAACCCTAAAACGACATGTTTACTATTCACTGAAAAAATTCATCTTTCTTAGAAAAATCCCAAAATTTCACCTTAACAAAATATCGATTCTCTAATTACATTTAAGAAATCAATTTTATAAAAATAATTTTCTAAATATTTTTATTTTAATTTTTAAATAAAAACACTATTCATCGAGAATTCATTTTTCTAAAAAAAATCCCCCAAAATTAACATAACAGAATATCGATGCTCTGAGTTCAAAAATAAATTCCATTTTATAAAAATAATTTTCTAATTATTTTTAATTAAATTTTTAATTAAAAAAAATATTCACCAAAAAAAACTAATACATGACTAATAATTTATGAAACCGTTATTTACCCATTTTATTGAATCTCATTACTTAATCAAGGTGTCTGAATTATATTAAAACTTTCTTTAAGTGAGATTACTAATACATTTGGTCACATTACTAATCCTAAGCATAAAATAACTTTTCATAATTTTCTATTCATCAAAAATTGAGTGGATCTTATTAGACTCCAAATTCCTTAATGAACACTTTTGCAGAAGACCTTTTTTTGAAAATCATTACACATCATTAATTATTTAATGTTTACATAAATATTTTATAATATTATTTTTCCTAAAATACATCCTAAAATTATCCAGACATTTTAAATTTCACAAACATCACTAAAGGAAGAATTCTTAATTTATTCATCCCAAAGGATTACACAAAGAAACTACGGTCTTGTCACATAGCCCCTTATAACACCAGCATATGACCTAAGTGTAAGGTGTTCTATGGTGATAGAATCTGAGGGAGGCTCAGATAACATTTCCCTAGGAGTAATATCTATTAACTTGAACTTCTCCTGCAGGCATTTTCATTCAATCTTGACACGCTGGAGTTCATCTTGGGCTTGTTCTAAAGCGAAGCCCAAAGATGATACCCCCTTCCCAAGCTCTGATAAGTGGGCTTCATAAAGTTCGAGCCTACTGGATGAAGCCAGCGAATCCTCTTTCTGAATTAACCATTAACATCTCTATTAAATCATTATGAGTAAGTTAATATACTATTTAAAAAGTTTGGGTCGTTACATTATTCCCCTCTTAAGAAATTTCGTCCCTGAAATTTATACTTGAGGCCTAGTTGAAAAGGAGAGGGTACTTTTGCTTCATCGTTTCTGTAGGCACCCAAGTCACTTCTTCAAACTTATGATTCCTCCAAAACAATTTCACAAGGTGGGTGGTCTTGTTTTGTAGAACCTTGTCTCTACGGTCTAAGATCTCCACTGGCTGCTCCTCATAAGAGAGGTCATGTTCCAGTTGTACCACCTCTGGGTTCAGTACATGCGAAGGGTCGGGCATGTACTTCCTCAAGAGAGATACATGGAAGACATCGTGAACATGAGCTAGGTTCAGTGGAAGTGCTAGACGATAGGCCACTTCTCTTATTCGATCAAGGATTTCATAGGGGCCAATATACCTAGGGATAAGCTTCCCTTTCTTCCCAAACCGCATGACACTCTTCTATGGAGAAATTCGAAGCAAGACCTTGTCTCCAACACCAAACTCCAAGTCCCTTCAATGGTTGTCAGCATAGCTCCTCTGCGGACTCTGAGCAGCCTTTATGTGTTGTTGGATGGCGTGAACATGTTCTGTCATCTCTTGCACAAGATCAGGCCCAAGAAGCTTTCTCTCACCAGTTTAATCCCAATAGGTATGAGTTCAACATCGCTTTCCATATAGATCTTCATAGGGTGCCATATGAATACTCCAATGGAAGCTGTTGTTATAGGAGAACTCAACTAATGGGAGGTGTTGATCCCAACCACCATTAAATTCCATTAAGTATAATCTTAGCATGTCTTCGTGTGTCTGAATAGTCCTTTCAGACTGGCAATCAGTTTGAGGATGATAGGCCGTACTAAAATTCAATTTAGTATTCAGAGCATGTTGAAGACTTCTCCAAAATTTTGATGTGAATCTTGGATCACAACCAGACACGATGGATAGTGGTACCCCATGCAGCCTTACCACTTCCTTTACGTATATCATGGCAAGTTGATCTAGAGTGACATCTCCCCGAATAGAGATAAAATGGGAGGTCTTGGTGAGATGGTCCACAATAACCCATATCACATTGTTTCCTTTAGATGTTTTCAAGAGACCAGTTACAAAGTCCATGGTGATATTATCCCACTTCCATAAGGGTATTGGTAGCGGTTGTAATACCCCCTTAGAAAGTTGTCATTCTGCCTTTACATGCTAACACACCAGGAACCTTGTAGTGAAATCAGCAATCTCCATATTCATGTGATCCCACCAATAATGATCATGAAGGTCTCTATACATTTTAGTGCTTCACGGATGTATAGAGAAAGTAGAGCTATGAGCTTCATCCATCAGTTCTTTCCTTATCTCTGGAATAGTTGGAACACATATTCTTGTATGAAATTTCCATACACCTTCATGATCAATATTGAAATCAGGGAACTTCCCATCCTTTAGAGCCAAAAACATCTCCTGCAACAAAGGATCTTCTTTTTGAGCCTTCTTGATATTCTCTAGTAATGAAGGTTGAGAAATCATTTGGGATAAGGTTGATGATGTCCTTTATCTTACAATTCCCATGTCCAGCTTTACTAGATCTTTAATCAAGGGATCTCCTAGGATCCTCATTGTTTCCAGAACAATAGGTTCTTTCCTGCCTAATGCATCTACGACTTCATTTGCTCTTCCAGGGTGATAATGAATTGAACAATCATAGTCTTTAATAAGCTCCAACCATCTCCTTTTGTCTCATGTTCAATTCATTCGGCGTTAAAATATACTTTAAACTTTGGTGGTCGGTGTATATATGACATTTCTCCCCATAAAGATAGTGCCTCCAAATCATTACAGCAAAAACAACTGCCGCTAGCTCTAGATCATGCGTAGGATAATTCTGCTCATGAATCTTCAACTGTCAAGATGCGTAAGCAATTACCTTGTCATTTTTCATGAGGACACATCCAAGCCCTTTTAGAGATGCATCGCTAAAAATAATGAATCCTTCTCCGATAGAGGGTAGAGTTTACACAGGTGCAGTAACCAATCTCTTCTTCAGCTCTTGGAAACATTCCTCGCATTCCTTCTTCCAGATGAACATAACCCCTTTTCGAGTCAACTTGGTTAGTGAATTAGAAAGACGTGAAATTTTTTTCACAAACCTCCTATAATATCCCGCTAAACCAAGGAAACTATTAATCTCAGTTATTATTGTGGGTTGAGGCTAGTCCTCCACAACCATTGTCTTTGTAGGGTCAACTGAGATTCCTGCATTGGTTACGATGTTCCCCAAGAAGGCTACTTGTTGTAACCAAAACTCACACTTGCTGAAATTTCCAAAGAGCCTCTCCTTCCACAGAGTTTTCAAAATAACCCTCAGATGATCTTCATGCTCCTCACGACTTTTTGAATATATCAAAATATCATCAATAAAAACTACCACAAAGGTATCAAGGTAGTCCTTAAGGACTCTATTCATCAAACCCATAAAAATAGTAGGAGCATTAGTCATGCCGAAGTGCATAACAGTAAACTCATAATGCCCATTTCTTGATCGGAAGGCAGTATTGGGAATATCTTCCTTCTTCACCCTAAGTTGATGGTAACCAGATCGAAGGTCAATCTTGGAGACGAATTGATCCCCACAAAGTTGGTCAAATAAATCATCAATTCGCGGAAGAGGGTATTTGTTCTTGACTGTGATCCCATTCAGTTCTCTATAATCAATGCATAGCTGCATTGATCCATCCTTCTTCTTCACAAAGAGAACTAGTACTCCCCCAGGTGACACACTCGGTCAGATAATCCCCTTCTCTAACAAGTCTTGGAATTGTTTCTTTAACTCTTTTAGCTCCACATTTTCCATTCTATACGGAGTCTTTAATATCAGTTGAGACACCAGTATGAGTTCAACGGAGAACTCTACCTCTCTTTCTGAGGGAGGTCCAGGTAACTCCTCATGAAATACATCCATGTATTCCTGAACAATTGGAACATCTTCTATTTGTATACTCCCTTTTCCTTCATCATCATCACCGATTAAATCCATATAGAAAGATATAGGAGGTGCTTCTAGATAGGGATCAGTTCGTGATATCTCTCATTGGAAGATAATTGTAGGTCATTCATTAAAGACTACTGATAATTCCTTACTTCTGCATTTTATCTTAGCATTATACATTGAGAGCCAGTCCATCCCTAGTATAACGTCAAATTCCAACATGGGAATGAATACTAGATTTGCGATAATATTGTGCTCACTGAAGTAAACACTAGAGTCTCCAAACAGTATTAATGCATGTATAATCCCACATGGATTCATGACTGTCAAATCTAACTCTAGCAGTTTGGGGATTGATTCTATATTCCTTTCTATCTTGGAGGAAATAAAAGAATGTGTAGAAAAAGAATCAAATAATGTACTTGCTAGTTTTGAGAGGACAACAAGAGTACCTACTATCACATCGTTTGGAACTTCAACTTCAGTTGTTGTGATAGTGATAGAAAGACCTTGCTCCCTTTGCCTCTGCTAAGGTTGATGGTGATTCCCCACTACCGCCCTCGGATTTGGACATTGATTAGAAAAGTGCCTAAGCTATCCACAATTGAAGCATGTGACTTTGGGTAGGGCCAGAACCATCTTTCCTCGTTCATTAGTGTTGGGAAGTTGAGGTTTCACATCACTACGACAATTCCAAGAAATATGGCCTTCTTTTCCACACCTGTAGCACTTACCACTTCTGATCAACCAGTTCCTTGAATGCTTTCTCCCACATTTATTTCATGTGGCATGTTGCATATGCATTCCCCCTCTTTCCTGATCAAAACTTCTTCCCAGGATTGGTTCTAGAGTTCCCTTCTTCTCATTAGATTTTTGAGACCACTATGTCTCCCCAAACTCTAGTTAAACTTTCATAGTACTTCGAAATATTTCTTCATAGCTATCATAGTACCTGTTGGCTCCGCATATGAGGTCGTAGTCCACCAAAGAATCTATCAACCTTCCTGTTAGGTTCCATGTCAAAGCTTGAGGTATAACAGGAAAGCCTTGTGATGTTCATCTCATAGGTTCCAACTGATTCATTCTCCTTCTTCTTCAGCTCAAGAAATTCATTCTCCATTCTTATTCTCATCGAACGAGGGAAATACTTAATAAAGAAAATTCCCCAGAACTCCTCCCACTCCATAACATCCATATCTACTCATGGATTCCTATTTTTTATCAGTGACCACCACTGGTCAGATTCTCCCTCTAGGAGGTAAACAACAAAGGTGACTTTTTATTGTTCTAAACAATGAAGTATAGAAAAGATCTTTTCAATGGATCTTATCCATTGTTCCACAACCAATTGGTTGGTAGATCCACTTAATGTTGGTGGTCACTAACACATGAATGACTCAATAGAATGTAGTTCCCTTCATGGTGAGATCAGCCTCTCTGCTAGATTCAAGTTATTAATCATAACTTGAGTCAGTTGGTTCATCATTCGTATGAATGTTTCCATTCCGGCTTCCATCAGAGGGCCATCAGCACATGGTGTATTGTGGTCACCATCTACACGGTTCCTCTTATTGCCCACCATTTTCTAAAAGAATAAAACCCTAGTGAGAAACTTATTTCATTTATGAATATTTTAACTAAGACTTCATGCTTAGACAATTACACTTCTCTATAATTCCTTCATAATGATTCATAAAAATCTTGTGATTACCCAAACATATCCCCCGTGAGTGTCGTAACTATGAGTGCAGCAAGGAACGTAATAGTGCACCAGTTCTTGTTCGAGTCTATCTCAAAGCGGTGTTTTCAGGTTTTACCCCTATGTACATCTATGCCAGTGCCGCCTCTACCTGCTCATATCCAGACAGGGATGTATTTGTTTGATAAACCACTTACTCAATACTTACCAAAATACCAGGAAGTTTTCCTATATTTAACTTTTCTATAGGGATCTTCCTAATGTTTTTATATCCTAATTTCCACAAATAACTAAACCTCCCTTTGATACCAACTATATCATCCCGTCTTTTTATAACATAAACATTCATTACATTACACAAAACTGAGGATCTTTAAGGTTTAGTGTCTTGGAAACCAGGAACATAATACATGAAAACAACATAAAACCTTATTATTAAAAAGTTGAAAGGCTTATCATTAAGTTCATCCTAGGTTCAATACTGCATCTCATAACCTGGGGACATACATCAAAAGAAAGGGTGAGCAGAAGTCCCAGAAAGGGAAACAATAGAAACATTTTACATGTGAACTTGAGATACATCAATAAGGTTTTGAAAAGAACATTAAGGCATGAGAAAGAAATAATGAGGCATTTATGAATAAAAATAACATTTTTCATAACTTGAAGATGTGGCTACATCATTTAACATAGACAATCATGAACATATCACCAAGGTCCATCTTTAAGGTGTCATTTTAAAATTACCAAGGTTATTCCCCATGATATCGTGAAAATTGTAATCTATAGTGGTTACATCATTACCCAATGCATTGGAGCGCTATCAGGGTGCACCCTTAAATTTGCCTTTATTATCATGTGAGCCACATATATCATCATAAAACATTTCATAAATAACTCATATAGCATAAAAGAAATTGGTTTCATTTCATAATCATAACGTTTTAAAAACTTCTTTAAAGACATGATTTTTATGTCACTTTAAACCCACGGAAGGGGAAAGCGGGTTTCATGTATGTAAATCCCAGAATGTAAAATTGAACATTTTGATATATATGTGAATAAACCTATAGAAATAAGATCGTTCAATATTCACTTAATAATAGAAAATAATTTTCCGAAAAATAGAGAGACATTTTGAGAAGAAAATTCGGCAGCATAACGACTATGTTTTGGGGTTTTAGAAAACATTGAAAGGAGTGGGGACATGGGTCAAACATTCATAAATATCCCATAAAATAGTAGAGGGATAGAAAAAGAAGGATATGTGAACCTGGTAATGAAATTTGAAGAACATAGTATTTGAAATTAAAAACATGGATGGAAGAGAAAAATTAGATTTCTCTTATGAAAATTCTGCAGCCTAACGACGTCACTTAAACTTCATCAAAATGATTTGAAATGATAAAATATGGTCTCTCATCATGTGAACATAAGAGGTTAGTATGATAGATATAGAGATCATACCCTGACATAATAAAAAATGAACTTGAAAGACTTGACATGAATGTAGAATTTTGAAAAGAATGAGAAGGGTGAAAGAATCCCCTTAAAAATTCAGCATCCTAACGGCGTCACTTAAACATTCTTAAAACGAATTGATGAGAGAAAAACGGGGTCTCTCATCATGTGAACATGAAAAGGGAAGTAATATGAATATATAAGAACATCCTCAAACATAAGAACATGGAGTATAAAAGCTATGACATAAAAGAGATTTCTTGAAAAGAAAGAGAGAGGTCAGATCCCTTACCTTAAAACATAACTCTTAAAACTCAATGGTTTGGACCTTGATGTCTTGGGGGCACCTTGGGAAGACACCTTGGGAGTTATGGAGACCAGAACTTCGTTGGGGGGGAGTTGGGAGTGAAAAATAAAGGAGGAAAAGGTGGGTATTTATAGGGAAAATGAGGGGACAAGACATTAATGGCCAAGGGACACCTCACAAGTTCTTTTCTCAAAACCATGTGATCACCCATGGAATTTAGCATTGAGTTAGGCCACATGGGGCCCCCAATACAATAATTCATCACCTTTGGCTGGACAAACCTTAAAATATCTCATGGAATTTAGCATTGTGTTAGGCCACATGGGGCCCCCAATACAATAATTCATCACCTTTGGCTGGACAACCCTTAAAATATCTCTTGAAATCATCATGACACAGTTATGATGTCATTAAACATACCGAAACCCTAAAACTGCATTTTTACTATTCACTGAAAAAATTCATCGTTCTCAGAAAAATCCCAAAATTTCACCTTAACAAAATATTGATTCTCTAATTACATTTATGAACTCCATTTTATAAAAATAATTTTCAAAATATTTTTAATTTAATTTTTTTAAAAAAAACACACATTATCGAGAATTTATTTTTCTCAGAAAAATCCCCAAAAATCACCATTACATAATATCAATGCTCTGAGTTCAAAAATAAAGTCCCTTTTATAAAAATAATTTTCAAATAATTTTTAATTAATTTTTTTATTAAAAACCCTATTCACCCAAAAAAACTAATACTTGACTAATAATTTATGAAACCGTTATTTACCCATTTTATTGAAACTCATTACTTAATCAAGGTGTCTAAATTATATTAAAACATTCTTGAAGTGAGATTACTAATACATTTAGTCACATTACTAATCCTAAGCGTAAACTCACTATTCATAATTTACTATTCATCAAAAATAAAGTTGATCTTATTATACTCCAAATTCCTTACTAAACACTTTTGGAGAAGACCTTTTTTTTGAAAATCATTACACATCATTAATTATTTAAGTTTTACATAAATATTTTAAAATATATTTTTTTCCAAAAATACATCCTAAAATTATCCAGACATTTGAAATTTCACAAACATCACTAAAGGAAGAATTCTTAATTTATTCATCCCAAATGATTACACAAAGAAGCTACGGTCTCATCACATATCCCCTTATAACACCAAAATATGACCTAAGTGTAAGGAGTGATATGGTGAGAGAATCTGTGGGAGGTTCAGATAACATTTCCCTAGTAGTAATCTCTACTAACTTTAACTTCTCCCATAGGCGTTTCCGTTCAAGCTTGACACGCTGGAGTTCGGCTTGGGATTGGTCCAAAGAAAAGCCCAAAGATGCTACCCCCTTCCAAAGCTCTGATAAGTGGGCTTCATAAGGTTTGAGTATACTAGATCAAGCCATTGACTCCTCTTTCTGCATTAACGATTAACATCTATATTAAATCGTTAAGAGTAAGTTCATATACTATTTAAAAAGTTTGGGTCGTTATAGTTTTTCCCCACGGGTTGAAAACCCGTGCACAAATCGTGAAGAGGCTTCTTCCCCAAAAGACCTCCCTCATATTGTTTACCCACATGTTTTTCAAAATCATGTGAAAACCGTATAGAGGATGCTGCCCGAAAAGCATCCTCTTGCATGGTTTAGCAGGCTGTCGACCCGGTTAACACTAATTGTGCTGCCTACATAGAAACCACATTTTCTCCAAATTTTGAGGCTAGAACTCTTAGAACACCCCCGAGTCTTCTATAAGGATGGTTTAAAAACTTAATTATCCAAAAAAGGGATTCAAACCAAAACATAAATGAGAACATACCATTACAAGATCTGGGATCATACATTTAAAATGATTTAATGATATATTTTTTAAATCACATTCTAGAAAGTAAAGCGTCATGTATTTAATTTATGGGGTTTATTTATATTTATGTAAATCAATTCAAAATGAAATTTTAAATCTATTATTACTCAATTCAAATTTTTTTCAAAAAGAATATTTTCCAATATTTTATATGGAATATTTTTATTTCATTATATAATAAAAATATATTATTTTTTTAATATACATGAGGATCAAGGATATTCCCAATAATGTAGACATTATTTTATGTTTATGTTTATTTATAATACTCTATTTTGTATCATAAAAATTCATCCTTCCCATTTCCCAAGGAATTTTAGTGGTGATAATTGGGCTATGAATGAATGGTATATATTAATATCTAAAAATGTACTACTAATTTGTTAAAAAGATTTTTATGAGTTTTATAATGGAAATAGAAGATTCTTTATGGAGAATAAATTTTTTGGTCCATAAAAATTAATTATAATAATGGTTTAGCCAAATATACTCATATATTGCAAAAGGTAAGTATTATTTCATCTATATATCTATAATATAAGTTGACTACAGAGGTTATTACATTTGTATGTTTTCATTTAAAGACTACATTAACGGTTACATGACAGTTATGTTTGAAAGAACCCACCTGGGTTTTTAATTATATATAATTATTTATTTTAGGGGGATGATTATTCCTATTTTTGAAAAAATGCATAATTTTAAGAAAATGATTTTCATTGGTACTCATGTATTCATAGAAACCATCATTATTTAGAATTTTTTTTTTATGTTTTAATAAAAAGACTTCAATCAAAAACATTGAGCAGCAAATTGGATTAATTGTGTAGGTGAACAATTATTTGAGTTCAAAGATTATTATGCTAAATGAGAGTTTTAACATATGACCTCGTGGTCCTGAAATGGACCATTAGGATTCGTCAATCATTTTTTATTTCCCTTTTTGTTATTATTATTTTCATCTAATGAATTTAAATTCTTTTAATATGGTTCAATTTTTATTTGAAATAATGAAAACTATAATTTAAAAACGTGAATATATTTAATGAAAAGAATTTATGTTTTATTTAACATGTTCTATAATATGTAGAAAATTGAATCTAATATTTTTTATTTTTAAAAAGAGTTATTTCATAAATTTCTAAAAATATATTATAAAAATTATCATAGTGGATCCTTGAAAATATGTTATTTTTTGAAACATGACATTATGTTTCGAATAAGGTTTGGGAACTTATTGAATTGGTATTCCATCATAGTCAATGAATGAACATTGGGAGGTATTGATGAATTCTAAATTTTAGGTATAGTTAATGGGAGAGTGTTTCTACCACACATATGTTGTTATCTTTGGGTAAAAAATTAGAACATTGGTTTATCAGTGGGGTGTATGTAATAAAAAAGGATGTCTTTGGAAAAGGATGAGTATGAGGAAATTTTATTATACCTTTATATTTTTAGAAATATTTATTTAAAATAAAAATATTCTAGTTGATATTTCCTATAATAAACAACAATAAGTGTATTTGGAATTAGATATAAAAGTAACTATAAATGAAACATGAGATACTATTAAATTATTTTTTATTGATATGATAATAATCACGTAGTCATTTCAATGGTTTTTACGAATAGTATTAAATAATATTTTTAAATATATACTTTAAAAATATATATTAAATGAAAATTTTTGATTATCAATTAATAATAATTGAAATTAAAAACTATTTTAAAATAAAAGGCCATAATTTTTGATATTCTATTTTTACTTAAACAAATGCTTACTACCTTAAAATCTTTTATTGAAGAAAAAACATTTCTGAAATATTATATTTATTTTTAGATACTACATATTCAATTGATTGTTTTAAAATAATATATTTTTTTGAGAAGTAATAATAATTAATAATATTTTATGCTTACAAATTGATTTTTTTATAAAAACATTGTTTTTAGATTTTTGAACACATAAACTAAAATTAATTTTACAAATATTAAAAAATTAATTTTTTATAAATTGGTAAATTTTGAAATCAAAATGTGAAATTTCATCTATTTTTTTAATTTTTATGAAATGGATAATTGATCATTGAATAGTGGAAAATATTACTTTTTATTGGAAATTAAATTATCATTTAATTAAATTATAATGATAAATTTTGTTTTAATATTTTTAAAATTCTGAAATTTAATCAATTATATATCAATTAATAAATTTTTTTCATATTAATCATTTTCATTTAAAATTTTAAAATAATGTTTTTAATGATTTGTCATTTTCCATTAAAAAACATACATCCTCATTGCGCCTATAAGACTAATTTAAAATTAGAGTTTTATATATCTGTTATTGGAATTTTGAAACAACATATTTCATAATTTGAGACACAGTAATAAGTATTATATAGTATGTCAAACATAGTTTCAGTACGACAAAAATCTTAAAAATAGTAAACCTTATTCACTATGATTAATGTAGAAATAAGACCACATGGGATTTAAATAAATAAATAAAGGATAAAATTGATGAAATTTTTTTCCAACACCCACCTTTTCCCCATATTTCGATGTTATATCTTCTATCATTTATAATGTTCCAATTTTTAGGCCTTTTTAATGAAACAATGGGGTTTCACGATTTTCATTTAAAAAATATCCCATTTTTTCCACATTCATATCTTATAAAAGGCCAACACTTATATCATATTCCAACATCCAACACCCTTTGGATCTAAAAATACATACAAAAATGACTTCCTTTATTCCCTGATGTTGTATTTTAATCCCTATTTGGGTTATAAATCGAAACTGATGACCCTTTTGGTTCCAATTGAATGAATTTTTCTGAAGAAGAGTTAACAAAATTAACAAATATTTTTATTTCATTATGAATCCAATTCATAAAATTATTTTTCAACCATTATTATATAATTAAATATGTGTATATATTGTAAAATTATATTTTCTTTTTCTGTTAATGAAAAAAAACTGTATCCTCTCCAATCACATGGGTAAAAACATTTATATTGGTGTATACATTGGATTAATGCCTCACGAACACATTTTATTTGATTACCAAAAAAGCCAATCAATACACCATTTAATGTTGGATTAAATGTATTTATGTTATATTTATGATATTATTATCCTTGTTGAACTACTATATTATATATAACAACATTCAATCCATTATGTGTGAATATGCCAATATTTCTCATGTGTGTTATAGACCACCACCTCGCCAAGTAGTGTGATTTATTTATAATTTTCATGGAAGGTAAAAAGGATGAGAATGATGAAAATATTTTACATGTATAGAATAAAACATACCCTGAAATGTTAATATATTAGTATGCTTTATTTCAATCAATCAATCATGAAAATTGAAATAACATTTATGCATACATACATCCTACCAACTCCATGAATGGTGTATTTCAATTTCCATATCTAAATAATATGGATTACACTAAAAAAAGATATTCTTAATATATATAATTTGAATTTCATGTATAAAATTCATGATAATGTCGATCCATGATCACTTTGGGAGTTCAAAAAATAAAAAAACAAAACATACAAGAAAAATATAGGCGTTCTTTAAAAAATGACTTTACCATGGAAGTTTTATTAAATAGGAAATAAACTATCACAAGAAAATCATATATGATATGATATATATATGTATGACTCATTAAAATATTTATAATGAAAATATATTTAAGATTCCTAATATTTTATAATATATTATGGAACATGAGACATACTTTAATGGATTTTTATCCATATTTTATATCATTCTAAAAAAAATTATTTTATCCACTTACATTCTTTTATGACGGGTATATCCAGAAACATTGAAATTTAATATCTTGAATTTATGTATTTTTATGATATTTTGTGTATAATCTTTTTTCATTAGTTCATGGGGATTATGGTACAAATTTAAATATGTGGTCACATTTTTATGTTATAATCTTAAAATTTATCAAAAAAAATTAATGATTTTGATTCAAATGATGACATATTAAGATATTTATCTAATTAAATGCATTATATTTGAAATACTATAGTTACATCAATTAAATTAATTTTTAATATTAATTTTCTTCTATTTATATTCTTTTTATTTCAAAAGAATATTATAATGAAAAATCATGTTTATTTATCTCTTGGGTCGAAAATCTTAATCCAAGAAAAAATATTCAAAAAATGTTTCCAATATTTTTTTTAAAATATTTAAAATTGTAATTGAAAAAAATTTAACATTGTTTTATATTTTAATTTTCTTGAGATAAATCATCATATCTTTTTACAATCCATGATAATTAATCTTAAACAAAAAATGATCACAAGAATATTTGTTTGATCGTGTATTACCTGTAAGGAATATATAATGTAATGGCCTCATAATGATTTAATGATTTATTTATATATACTTAGGTTTATTTTAATGGAATATTACATCTAAATTTTATGAATTTTTTGTTTTATAATGTCATTTTAGATGAAAACTTATCTTCCTCAAGAATAATTAAAACAAATTTATATTTAAAATTATTTTTCCCCATATGAATATTTCAATGTAACATATTCATTAATGGGGAAATAAAAAAATTATAAAATCATTATTCATCTACTGAATGGTTTTTAATTGCTGAATAATTCTAAATCCAATTTCACTTCCATGGGTTACAACATGATAACATTCATAAGAGAACTTTTTCTATAACATCGTTAACCGAGTTCCACTTGGCGTTGCCCCGAGCCAGTTAACCACATGACCTCTGTCGTGCCTCCCCATATGCTAGAGGATGCCAACTATATTTGATGGACTGGTAAGTCTGTCATGAGGATACAATACCGTCATTTATAAGATTAAAAAACTGGCGAAAATAAATAAATAAACGCCTAAGCACATAAAACAAGAACAATACTCGTGTCATAAGATAATCAAAAAGGAATAAAATATTCTTATAAAAGTTAAAACATTCTATGTAGATATAAGTGTCAAGTGTCTATAATTCAACTAAAAATAAAGAAATTATGAATCCATAAGCAGGTTCCATACTAGGTTTATTCCCAAAATCTAATCTCCATCCACAACCAACAATCCATTCCAAATCCATTTCCCTTAACCTGTCCATCAAAAATATAATATATTTGTTTACTGATTAAATAGATATAATAGGGTGTGATTAAAACATATTAGACCACAAACAATAGTGTCTAATACAAGTCAAATCAAAAGACAATGTATATAGTTCAATAAGAAATTAGTACAATGCATAAATAACTTGTTATTGCATTTTCATTTATTCATATCTAACTACATCATCTCTTGGTTTCCCAAGGTGACACGTTTCCCAGTACCATTTTCTTCTTTTACTAGAGCCCGATTTTTTCCCTTGGTAATATCATATCTTAATATGCACTTCCTTGAAAATCTTAACGCATTCATAGGTGTTAGGATATCTCAGTACCTGATTCAACTGATGCTAGATTTCAAATATTCTTTTGTGAGGAAATAACACTGAGTGCCATTATTTCCATTATTTAATTTCACATTTTATGGCATATTTACAAAGATAACAATATCATAAATAATTATTAATATGAACATGTTACCATACATACTCCTGAATAGAGTTATCATGTTCTGATTATCTTACTCATAAGTATACTTTCAATGTTACTTGTATACTTCTCATTAGAATGACCATGTTCTCATTCTCTTACTTGTAATTATGATGATTATCATACCATTTATACTTATATATTTTGAATGAACATGTTCCAATTCATTCACAAATATTAAGTTATATAAATCAATCCCACTATTAATTCAATAATTTTTTAAATACAAAAAATTCATTAGTCACCAAAACAATTAACAGAAAATATCAGTCATCATTAATTTAATCTATCAATTAATTTTTCAATGTATGAATTCATATCCCAATAATTATTTTTTCTTTAATTAATTATCCAATTCTAAATGTAAATCATCACAATTAATCCAGCAATTATTTATCGAGATGATAATATCAAAACACATAAATAATTTGTAATTAATTATATACACATAACCAATTTGATATCTCATAATCAATCTGATTATTAATTATATATATTAAAATCTCTAAATACCAAAATAAGTTTCCCAAATAAATTATCTAAAATGTTTGACCCTGAGTATCCTAATTAATTCCTCAAATAATCATTTAATTCAACAATACTTTGATAAATCGATTTGTCAACCAAATTAAGCCAAATTTACAAAAATCAATTTCCTAATGATAGAATAAATTCTATTTTTTTCATATACATATATAATCCATGACAGTGAAAATTATATTTTATAACACATTCGATGATTTGTTTACTGATGTTCACTCAATGGAAATCCCCAAAACTTGAGTAGCACATGAATGTTGATATGAGTTCTGAATCAAAATCCCTAAATCAAGATCAAATATATCAAGACCATATCAATATTTTTATAGATCTAAAATCATTGATCTTTATCACAATGATTCAGTTTATATTTAAAGAAATAGAGAATATATTAAAATAAAATATCATCGAAACAGATGATAATGTATGGGAGATGAATTGGGTTGGGATCCACATACCGGGAGAATAATGGATCTTGTATTTAGGAATTGAATCTCAAAGGATGGAGCTCTGATGGAATTGGAATCCATATGGTTCGTTGTGAATAACATCCGTTACTCACAGGAATGTAAAATCCAAAGTTAAGGCCCATTGGGAAAAGAAAATGATCATTAAAAAGTAAAAACCTGTGAGATCCACAATTTTCGGATCACATTTCTATCTCATGCACAGTCAAGTCATCCAATTAGATAAATCTTGTGCTAACTATTACTTAGACACTACTTCAAGGGGGTCCTCTCATGGTTTCATCACATATCCTCCAACTTCATGATTTAACCATGGTGATGGTACATTCCCACAAAGACTAGATAGTGTATAATTTCTCTCGACAACCACATAGTTTTCACAAACCATTCTACTACTATAATCAAACATGTTTTCATAAAAACATTCTTATAACCCACCCAATGTCACCACAATTAAAAACTCCAATCCAAGGTACTTATGTAAAAACAAAATTACCTAAAATCGTGCCCGATATAACTCCAGAAATTTTCAAGATATTAAAATCTCTCATCATTATAATAGATCATCCTCGAGCAGAAATTCCAAGAAAAAATATGACGCATAGCTGAAATGATCGTGCCATTGAGCCCTTATATATACTTCTCTTTCCCCTATTTCCACTTGTAAAAATTCATGTTTACATAACACAAGATGTATTTGTACGATCTTTCCATGCAACACATTCTCACTACGATACAACGCACATACCATATCCTCATCGGAGGATGCATCTATCTCAAGGTCAACCTCATCCATATTGATCATATGAGCAGTGTCTGGGTGATACCACCGAAGTGATGATACATGGACAACATCAATCATAGAGGAGTACAAATGTGGAAAATTCAATTGGTATGCCACCAGTCCCATTCACTCCACTATCTCAAATGGTCCAACTAACCATGGAGACAACTTGCCTTGCATCTGAAACTTGCGGTGATCCGACCAATGTGACACCCGATGGAATACCAGATCACCCTTTGTAATCTCTAGTGGCCATCAATGTCATTTAGTTTATGAATTAGTTCTACTCTGAGCTATAGGAATACCTTTCAAAATCATCTATACCTGCTCTAATATATCCATAAGGAGACATTGTCCCATCAAATATGACACACCAGCCTCCTTCCCGTATAGTAGCAATCAATATGGACTACCATAAAGATCATTGAATGATTCCATCGGTATAGTTTTCTAATATTTGTTGGTATATTTTAACTAGATAAAATCCAGTTCTTTTCCCAACATCCACCGAAGTCAAGAACACATTCTTGTAGCATATCCTGAAGAACTTACATAGTACATTCTGATTTCCCTTCTTTCTATGGGTGGAAATCCATACTCTATAATACATACGTGCCAATATATTTATGTAGGACTAACCAAAAGTGTGATGTAATGTGTGAATCATAACCTAAAAATATAGGTTGTGGAACTCCGTGTTGGCATAAAATATCCCAAACATATAGTTCTCTCACTGTTCTACTATAATGTTTTCCCTTATAGGTATGAAATGTTCTACATTTCTTATTCTATCCACAATGACGAAAATGGATTCATTCTTCCTAAGAGTCTTTCAGAGACACACTATAATATCCATTTTCATGTCATCCCACATCCATTTCTTGATAGTTAACGGTAGTAGTAAATAACTAGGTTGTTGATGCCCCACCTTTACCTACTGACAACTAAAGCATTATGTCATAAACCTTAATATCTCCTTTTTCGATGAATAGCGACAAAAATTATCATCGTAGGTCATGGTACATTTTGGTTCCAACTGGTGGTACCACACATTTTGAGGCATAAATTTCCCATATGAGATCCTATCACATGCTCGTATGTACCACAACTCAATTATTTACATAGATGATCTCATCCTCATATACCAACCATTCTGAAGATGTCTCATCAGCTTTAATGATTTCCCTCTTGGATAATAACTATGGATACTCATACATTCTATCCCTCATCCATCTCAAATTAATAGAATCCACAATAACATAAACTAGAGTCATTTTCTCCTAACTCTCTAGAGCCACCACACAGATTTCATCTAGCATGTTCATCATCATCCAATCATCACTAAACTCATGAACCATATGATTATTTTTTTCTACTCAAGGAATCAGACACACTATTTCCCTTCTGAAATCATATATGCGTGTTTAAATCAAAGGACTGTAGCTACTCAACCTATCTCTGATGCTAAAGATTTTAATCACTCTCTTAAATTATATATTCCAATATCATTTGATATTTATAAAATCTATACTTTTCTCCCAAAAGGTATTTTAACAACACATATGATCTTAAAACTTTGTTTCTAAATCGAGGTCATTTATAAGGTAATTTATTTCATGGGGCCTCATATTCCAAGAGCCATATTCCACTACTCGATATCCATGTATTAGCACATCTCCATGTCTGATCACAGAAGCCTCCAAATAAACTGTATAATACTCACCTAACATAGGTTGGATAAAAATTGGTGGGGATTTATAGTGCTTCTTCTACTCCAGAAAATCTATCTCACAAGACTCTGAACATTAAAATATTATACCTTTTTTGGTTAATCCTGAAGGAAACATTTCCAAATGGAAAAATTCTTTGAATAATCTCATGTAATGTCGAGCTAATCATAAAATATTTGGATATATTAAACATTTATTTGAATATCTAATAAAACAACTTCATGAACCTTATTTGGGTCCACTAACACACCATCCTTCAAGATGATGATTTGTTAGAAGTGTAACTGGTCCGTCCAAAATGAAACACAGTTATCATTTTGTATAACTAATTATCTCTCAGTGTACCTATGATGATATCAATATGTTAGGCATGATATCCTGGATTCACGGAGTACACTATGATGGAATTCACTAACACCACCACAAACTGATCTATATAGAGATGAAATATAATATCCATCAAAGCCATGATCAATACTGATGCACTTTTAAAACCAAAAAACATTTTAAAAAACTCATAAATTCATTTCATTCCTTTGAATTTAGTCCTTGGTATTTCAGAAGTCCCTACACTCAAATGAGAATTCCCTGATCCAAAATCAATCTTTGAGAACACATAAGATACCTTCAATTGGTGAAACAAATCATCAATATCAAAAGATTATATTGGTTCTTTAAAACCATTTTGTTCACCTTCAAGTAATCGACACACAAAACTAAAATACTATCAGCCTTCGGTGGAAATAAAATTGGTGATCCCCAAGGTGAAAAACATGGAAGGACAAATCTTTGATCATCCAACTCCTTAAAATGAGTCTTATGATCTTGACGCTCAGTCGGTGACATTTCGTATGGTGGAATTGATACTATCTCAGCCCCTCGATATGAGCTCAAAAGTGAATTATACATCTCTCTAAGGTGGTATCCCAAAGAAATCTTCAGGATAGACATCCTGAGGCAGTTCCCATATAGGTGGAAGGACAACATTCCTAACACCCCTATCATCCCACAAAAGACTAGTGAAATAGGTTATCATATCTACTATTTGGTGAGTAATTATGCCTGCTTGACCCACTATGATATCCCACTCTCCATGATGAATACACTAGTCTACCTTATGAGATACAAGGGTCACCCTCCTATAAAAAAATCAATGTGGGATTGGTATGTGACTAGCATGTGTATCACCATAATCATGTTAAATCTGGTTATATAAATAACACAAATATACCATATGAAATTATATACCCTGATTTATAATGAACATACTTTACATAGAAATATATCATCTTACCATACTCCCAATGGAATATCTACAATTTTTACCCTACTCACAATCTCCACCATAATTCTCAATCCATCAACAAATTTTTCAGATAAAATAGAATGAGAGAAACCAGTATCAATCAATCAAATAAATGAAGTAGAATCCACTAGAATAATATGTCAGACTCTCGATGGTCTAGCCTCACACTCCACACGTGTAGGTTGTACTGCATGTAACAGTACTACTACTCTTCTTTGTGATAATGTCTGACTCTCCAAAGTAAAACCACCATACTGATACAGGCGCTCCTACCCAAAAGCACCACATCCACTATATATACCTCTTCATCCAGTAGATCACCAATCACCAGCCTAATATAGTGTAGCAGATCCTCTTCCCATACTCTGGCTCTGCACCACTTCCCCTTCATTACCAGTCTATCCATGTGACCCTATAAAATTATGTATATTTCCCATATTTTCACAACATTGACACTCTTTTGGTGGTTTAGAAATGTTTTGAAAATAGTGTCACCTCCTACCAAACTGATGGATTTCCACCATAGAAATTTACAGTCTAACTGACCATCTAGTATGCGTACTCTTCTTCCCACTTCCATGGACAATGTTTTCATAATTTCTCATCTGGATCTTGGATGTCTCACCAATTTGTTTTCTATCGACAACTACTTACCTAGAACATGAATCCTCCATCAGGATCCCATCAACTATGAGAGATTGATCAACCACTATTGTAAAATTACTCATCCGAACTATATTCACCAGGGTCATAATCTCAAATTTATGTCCATCATGAAAACATTTTAAAATATCATCCTCTAATCCTGCAAAACATCGAACAAATAATTATAGACTAGTGTGGCATCCTGCATATTCTATCACTGGCATGCTCCCCATTAGTCTATCATGTTTTCACATGAATGTCCCATCAACGCTTCAATGATCTCCATAGCATATAAGAAGCCAACTTGGCTGTCATCTCAACCGATTTATCAAAGATTTACGATATTTTCATTAGGGACTCAACCAATGATTTGGCCCCCTCATGTCAACCATCATTATTAAAATTTAAAGGGTGTTCCAAATGAATATCCCATTTCATGATAGACATACATTTGAAAACTATACATAGGTCTCATTCCATGAATCACAAGATGAAATTAATGTTCTCTCAAAACTTCTCCCATTCATCTTTTGCTGGAATGATAGGTTCCTCATGTTCCCTAACTATAAAATCATACATAGGAATTCCCCTCATTCATCCCCTCAATATAAATCAAGGATAAATACTCTCTAATATTCCAAGCATACATATTAGTTCTAATAACACGACCTCATAACTTTTACCTATGAAGAAATAATTAGAATAGTTAACAACATGTTTTTTCGTCAAATCTATCCACATGTTCAAACTGAGGCACGATCACTACACTTAACCATCATATTCCTAGGTAGAGATTTTTTCATAACAAGAATAAATACACTATCATAATCATGTTTCTTATTTACACCCCTAATTATTCTCATTATGTATTAATTTTTAAATACAATTTTCAATTTAATTTTAGGAACCATTGTTAATTTTAATCGCACAAACAAAGAAAATAGTTCATATATTAAAAATTACCAATAAACAGTTTTCACATGCATACCTAAAATGATAAATGTCATAATAACCCTATGTGACTTTAATGATAAATGTAGAATCAAATATCATTCCATTATAGTCCACGAATTAATAATATATAATTTATCAGAAACAATAACCAGATCACACCCTAAGTGAATCACCCAATGTGAGACAATATTAAATTGTTCCAACAAACAACAATAAAAATAATCCAACCCTGAGTACTTAGGATTCCTCCCGTACATGAGTTTGATACTCCAATGCATGAGCTCATTACAAATCATGAAGTCTTCCAAGTCTCCTATTTACATTATAATAAAAGTAAGACAAGAGAAGAAGAAAGAAAACTAGACCATAGATACCACCTAGTGACGTCCTAACCCGGGTTCCACACAGTTTTTCCCCATGCTAGTTCAACATATTCCCTCAACTTCTTCTCCACGCATGCTAGATTCTACGGAAAAAAATGTGGGTAAAGTAAGTCAGTTATAGTGATAATATTCCCTCATTTATTAGAGAAATACAACATCAAATATAGATAAACAATCACCGAAGAAAGTATAATCAGAACAATGATCATGTCACTAGATAATCAGTTTGTAAAACAATAATAAATGTGATTGGAAAACATGTTATTCAAATTTTGTTTTCAAGTTTCTATAGTGAAATTATAAATAAAGACACTATAACTCCCCATGTGAGTACTGAACCATGACAGATCCCCACATTTATGATCTATCCCAAATCCATAATCCATCATATGTACATTTCCATTATCCATCCCTAAAACAATAAAATCTATTCTAGTACTAATCAGGCATACCAAATTGGGTGTGAGTACAACTTAGTAGGCCACCACCAATGGTGTCTAAAACCAGATGAGTAAAATGTTATTATATAATGTTTTATATGAATTAAATGAAATTCATAAATATGAAGGTATTACATTATCATTTATTATTATTTAACTACATTATCTCAAGGGTTCCCAAGGAGACCCATACCCAAATACTGGATTCATCTCATTCCCATGCCCGAAGTGTTCTCATTATAATATAATATCTCAATACCTAATTCTTTATAAATGTCAAAGTATTAAACGGTTCTATGATATCTCTGCACCTAATTTGACACATCCTAGATTTCAAATTTTTTCATGTATAGCCACAACTCAGAGTGCCATTATTTCAATTATTTAATTCCACATTAAATATCCACATTTCCAAATTAACCCATATCACAAACCTATGGAAGAAAACCATGTTACCATAAATTCTATTCAATTGAATGAATTTGTTCATATTCATTTACTCATATGTATGATGACCATTTTACCATTTTTAGATCCAATTTTGAATGACCATGTTCCAATTATTTCACACATAATTACATCTTAATTAAATTTCCACATCAATCCCATTACTAATTAAATTATTACTTTAATAGAAAAAATCCATTAGTTATTTAAATAAATAACTAAAATTTTCAATCATCATTAATTAATTCAATCAAATAATTAATCAATGTGACAATTCACATCATAATATTTAATTTTCCCAGAATTAATTATCTCTTTCTGCAAATCAATCAACATAATAAATTCCATAATTAATTATCAAGATCCTAATACTAATGACCATAAATAATTAATAAATAATTATCTCATCAAAACATACTCTATGTATCATAACTAATCATGTAATTAATAATATAGATTACAATCCCTAAATCTCATAATAAATTTCCATAATTAAATATATAATAGGGAATCCCCAAAGTATCATGATTAATTATTCATCTAATTATTTAATTCAATAATTCTTTTATAAATCAATTGGTCCAACTATTTAACATAGATTTATGAAAATTAAATACTAAAGTATGAGAGAAATTCTAAAAAATTTCATATACATATCATATCCCTTACTATGGTAATTAGTGTTTAGACTACCAACCTCAATTTTATGATGTAGATTCAATCAATAGAAATACCCAATATTTGAGCATCACAATGACATAGATATGATTTTATGATTTAAACCCCTAAATCAAGGTCAATGATATCATTATTAAATTAATTTTTATTTTTTACAATATTCTTAGATCTAGATCTCACCAATTAATTTTAGATCTAATGACACAGAGAATATATTCCATTAAATGATGATGGAAATAGAGGAGAATGAATAAGAGAGGAATTGGGATGAGATTTAGATAGAAGGATTTGGGAGGATCTTTCATTCAGGATTTCTTCTCAAAGAAAGAAGGTCTAAAGGTCTTAGACCCCTATGTGGCCACGGGTGAACCTTTTTTACACATATAAATGTAAAATCGCATATAATGGTAACATAAGAGAAGACACTGTTCATTGTATTGTAAAAAGAGCGAGACCCATAATTTTAGGATATCATTGGTTTCCTATGCATGGTTTAGTCATATGGTTAGACAAACTGTGCATTAGCCACTTTTGTAATGGAAACTTGTATGATTTCCTCTCATAGAATCCCAATTCATGCTTCAACTATTCCATGGTTACTACCTCCAAATACCAGGGAGCACATAGATTCTCCTAGAAAGATGCACAGTTTGTAAAAACCATGTGCCAACCATGAACAACCCCATTTCTCCAAACATTTGTCAAAATCCAACCAAATTGATCCAATGTCACCACTCTAAATATTCGTTCATAAATAAAAAAAAGCACCTGAAATCACACCCTAGATAACTACAGAAATGATTTAGATATATCACCTTTTTTCAATGGTTTATACTATGATTAAATGGAGAAATGATTATGAAACCTATTTATTTTTCGCATGTTATGATATGATGAATTAATTATGAAATCCAATTATTTTCAAAGTGAATGAAATTATTAATTTTTTATTACCACTTGGAACAAGTGAATATGTTTTTTATTATGTCATTGGTTTTACCATTGTCTCCGACCATTGGAATTCGTAAGGATTTCTATCTCATGATATATACAGGATTGGATTGAATAGTGTACCTGGTTCCATAATGGAATTTTTAGAAAATCATTTTATTGTGACTGAACACTGACTATAATGATGGATTGTGCAGTGAACAAATTCTACTATGAAATAATTTATATTTATAAATAACAAATATAGAAAAGGTTTTCAATAATTATGTATATGTCACAAATTAATGTATTATTCCAATTTTATACTCACATGGATCATTATAATTTTCCCTATTATTATTCTGGCCTTATAAACATCCAATATTTATACAATGTTTAATGATTTTTATCTTTGATAGGTTGGGTATGGTTTTCAAATGTTATTTTCATGTTCTCATACCATTATGTTCATGGTGTGCTCATGTATACACCTTTTTACACAGATTGATATTCTTATCTTCTTCCATATTACATTTTCATTCATTAGATAATGAATAATTTGATTATGTACAATATTTATATGATGGGTTCCAATAATGAATAACACAATGTGAGATGATTTAGTTCACCTATGAACCAATTATTTGTGTTTCCATGACTGAAAAGTTTATATAAGTTTTTTATCCTAAATGATGTATTTTCTAAATGTTACAATTGTATTTCAAAAATGTATATAATATATGTGTATGAAAGGCCTAGGTTATTGTATATGGTATTAGACTGTAGTATTAGTTATAATATGAAAACTATAAGAAAATAATTCATGTAAACCATAATTATAAGTCTATTTATTTTAAGATATACATGAATTTGGTGAATGATATTGAGAGTATCATCCAAAAAATTCCATCCTTGTGTAAATATTACATGTGGATGTGGATCTGGAATAAATGAACATAGTGGTAATATCATCAATAATATCACTTTTGAATGTACTCGATAATTACCTTGTGCTTCGAAGATGTGACCTGTTGCACACCTAATCAGACTCTCTTGTGGGATATTATATAGAAATTCAAAACCAATATATGAAAAATAATAATGGAATTTAGTAGATAATTATAATATATAAACTAGGTTAATACTTTGATATAATATATTGTAAGTAATGTTTAATGATTTACCCATTATATAAGTGATTTATCATGATGATGTTTTTCACTAGGATTGTTGTGTACAACAATATCAATATTTTGATTCTGCCAATTTATGCAACCCAAATGAATTGTGAAAACCATGAATCTGATTGGACTTTTGCTGACAATGAGGAACATAATAAGATTATTTCTAGAGGGAATGATATATTATTACTCTTAATTAGTTTTCAAAATATAAAATTAATAGCATACTCTTTAAGAAACTCAAAGAATCACCAAAGAAGAGATGGGTTGTAGACATATTGGGTTGTGAAGAAGGAATAAGAATGAAAATTTATATTTTAATATGTTACAAATTTTGGAAGAAGAACCCTTGTTGATATATTAAAGAAATGAGAAGACTTTTTGAGTTTGTAAAATAAGAACCCAAAGTTTGTAATTATATGGAAAAATGAATATATTGTCTAACATAATGGATGTGATTGATGTAATACATATGATATCCTTGACAATAGAATGTTTCAAAAGTCGAAATTATGGTCATTATAAAAATCAATTTTTTAAGGGGAAATACTAGGAAGAAAATCAGAAAGGTGGTTTGACTAATGGTTATACCTCTAATGATGAGGTGACTCCAAATGTTATAAAACAATTATGGGGTTTTCTAAAATAATTTCCAATGTTAATCATGAAGAGTACAAAAAAAATTAGGATAATGAATTTCAATAAAATATATATATTTCATATTATTTTAAATATATATTAAAGAATGAGATAATGACTCCTTGTCTAGGGGTTGAGAAGGAAATGAGATGATTGATATTTTTATGTATTATATTTCAAAAATAATGTTTTATCAGTCAATAAATATATAAGGAATTTTTATTATATGATTTTTAGTACGGGTATACAATAAAATGTTTACACATTCTAAGGACTTTGAAAATTTATTTAAAGGAATGGTGATATTTTGATTAATAAAGGATTACACTATATATGATCATCATGTTAGAAAATTGGTTTTTTGTTATGATAAAGAGATTATTGATGGAAACAATGTAAATTGGATAATTTTTGTGTCCATGGAAATGATTAATGATATGTGGAAGAAGTGGTTAAAGTCAAATTTGAAGGATTTTATAAAATTATTTTATTTAAATAATATATTAAAGAACATATGGATTTATTCAAGGAATGATGAAGCATATAATTTTCTTCAATGTTTAGAAGAAAAATCGATTATTACCATAATTATTGAAAATATATGACCATGGTAATGAAATTTGTTTTATGTGAAAATGAAGAGAAACTCAATGATATTTTTGTGATAAATTTTATTTTCATTTTGAAAAAAGTAAGATTATAGTAAATATAAATTTTACAATTTTTAATTTTTATTAGGTTAACCTTTTTTTGAAACGTTTATGATGGATTTTATATATAGTTTTTGTGATTAATGATTTTTTTATCATATGATGATTTTTTCATAACATGTGTTATCCATGGATTTGATAATAAAAATAGATATAATAAATGAATTATAATTGTTTTTTCGATATTACATATTTCATTAGACCGGATTAAATTGTCTCTTACTGTTAGAAATGAATGTTAAACAAATCTAGTCACTACTAAAGGATAAGTGTGTACTAATTAAATGGAATAAAATCATTAATATAGAAATTAATATTTTTTCATATGACTATCATTTTTTATGATATTAATGAATTTTTTCACACCTCTTTCATTTATTTGTTTTCTGGTTTTTAACTTTCTTCTTATAATGCTCTCTCACTCTCCATCAGTATTTGAGTGGTAATATTCTCCTATTTATCCATATATCTTCATCCAAGACATTTCCTCTAATTTGGAAACAAATTATGTGTTATTCCATATCTGTATCACAAATCCCATCCCCTCTTTTCAAAATATTTTATGATTAATCTATTGTTCGATGTGGGTTTTCCAAAACAAAATTTTTCAATGATTGGCGCATTCTTATTCAGAAAAATTTCAAATTGTGAGGATGCAATTTATTTAATAGGATATAATGGATCAAAATAAATTCAAGATAAATTTATTCTTTTTGAAATTTTTCATTACACAAAACCATGGGTTGTTATTGTATATCATGAAAGATCACTTTTAAATAAAAATAGACATACTAATAAAATGTTATGTATTAATATGATATTTATCACCTTACCGTAAGAATATATATTATGATTAAAATAAATAATTTTTATTAAAATTTATGGTCTTTAAATTTATATAAAATTAATTATTTTCTAAAAAATTTATTTCAAATAAAATAAAAAATAGTTTGAAATGACGTAAATATATTTTTGATAAATATTTTTTACGAATTTTTTTTTAACTAAATAAATAACCACTTTTATTGACTTTCTATTTTGAAATTTATTTATTATATATTCAATAATATGTACATATCCTTATTTTTTATAGTTAAGTGATATGAATAAATTTAATTATACTTTTAATAATAATTTCTCCGTAAAATAATTTGTTGTATTCTTGAAAACTTATAAAAACTAATTTTTAAAACATTTATAAATTTAATTAAATCAATAATTTTGATTTTTGAAAAAATATTTTTAGAATTATACTAAGGTGATTTTTATTATTTTTATTAATTTATTAATTATTCATTGAATAGTGAAGATGAATAGTTATTATTGAAAACTATCATTTATCTTAAATATTTTATAAGGTACATTTCTCATATCAAAATAGTTTAAAATGTTATATTTTTACAATTATATATCAATAAAAATATTTTATTTTATTTTATTCATTTTAAAATCAAATTTCATACAAAATGATTTAAAATTTTGAAAGTTTTCTCTATACAAACCGACATTACCCTAGTGTCTATAGTATTAATTTTATATTATATTTTCCCAAAATAATTAATTGGAATATCGAAAATTTGTTCCCTTATATAGAATAATAGTAAATTATTTTATCTAATATGGTCAACTTTTTTTTTGAACAAATGAATTGCAAAAATAGTAAAAATTATTTACGTGGTTATGGTGAAAATATATTTCTTGTATTTAATATAAAATGATGACGATTAAAAAAAACTTTAAAACAACAATTTGATAGAAATATTTCAACCATATATATTCTAGGATCTGTAATGTTAATTTTATAACATTTTTACTATGAAAACATGTTTACACCTTTTCCATTTAAAAATATTATAGTTATTCCACACAACACATATAAAAGGCCACCACATACCCTCACATATTCAATCTTAAAAATACTTTTGTTCATCCAATGCATTAATAAATCACATTAATACTTCCCTCCTCTCATCCTAGAATCCTTATATTAGCTAGGACAAATTTCTATGATGGATTTTGGAGAAAACCAAATTATGTTTTCTAACTAGGATGTAAGACCCCAAACTGAGTGGTTTTTATTTCATTCTAATCCTACTTAAATTATAATAAAAACATGATGATATAATAACCAATATATTAACCATATTTTCATATGGTTTTTTTAATATCATGGAAGAGAACCATCTCACCTTACATAAACTGTTTTACAAGATCATAATTCCTTTGTATAGAAGACTACCACCTCAGGAATGTTGTCATTAGTTTTCCATAACCACCACTAAAAATGATAAAAAATATGGAATAAATTTTAATATAAAATATTTATGATATTATAAAACTAATGTATTTAATTTTTTTATGTACCTTCATACCTTCCACTCTATGGGAATTCTATAATGGTGCACATGTATATGACATTATACCACCCAATGAAGTGATGTGACTAATTCCTGATTTATTTGGAAGGTAATAATGATGGATTTAAAGAAAATATGTTATATATATTTAATAAAAATGATTATTTAATTTAATTTTATTATTTATCTTTTTTTCTATCAATGTATTATGAAAATTTAGACAACATTCATGTGTATTTATGATCTATTATTAGAATGTATAATGTATTTACTTTTTGATCTCTTAATTTTTTGGATTATGGTAGAAATTTTTATAATTACTATATATGATATCAATATAATGGTAATAATTATGGTTGTCATTGAACAATGATCATATTTATAAGATTAATAAAGAAAAATCAAAACATATATTGAAAAAAATCACTTATTAATCCTAATTTTGTTAAAACGTAATTGTTATGTAATGGTTAATAAATGGAAATAATAAAATAATATATTTTAATAAATGTATAAGTGTGCTTATTTAAAAGATTTAATATATACTTATATTTATTTTAATGGTGTTTTAAACATCTATTATGGAATTTGAGTCTTATGATCACTTATTTTTGCCTTAGTTTTTTTCATTGTGTTGTATATTAAAATTACCACCCAACTTATTTTATGAGGAGTGTATAAAAATTCATAAAAATTTAATATAGTTTTTTATTTTTTTCTCATGTTACATAAATTTTAATTTTATTAAATATTTTATTTGGAATATGATAGAACGCTATCGCAGTGCTACGATTTTTATGCAACAGTCTCATCGTTGGTCAAGATTGTTTATGATTATTCATACAAAAATGATAAATTATGATCTATATCTCAAGAATCAC
This sequence comes from Viscum album, assembly GCA_963277665.1. Taxonomy (NCBI): domain Eukaryota; kingdom Viridiplantae; phylum Streptophyta; class Magnoliopsida; order Santalales; family Viscaceae; genus Viscum; species Viscum album. Next base: position 698,820,001 of record OY728119.1, on the reverse strand, counting down.
ATATATTTTATTATATTCTATTTATTTTATTAGAATACATGATTTTTCATCTGTATCCTTCATTTATGTAACTATGACTTCAAAATATTATTTTAACAAAAATATGTCCTTATTTCTCTCGATGGATAAAAGGCATTTCATCGAAAACCATGTTTATAAAAAAGAATTAATTATTTTATCATTTTTAAAATTATTTATGAATTATATATTTATATATTTTTTTAAGGGAATCATCATGAATTTTTCGAAACAATTCCCTTGTAGATTCAATAAAAAATTAAAGGGAACCATTATTTTAAATTGTTGTATGAACATAATTATCCCCAATTATTAACTAATAAATATTTAAATATTCTTTTAAATGTTTTCATGTTTATTTTTAATGAGATTTATTTCAAAAATATTTTATGATTTTTTATTTTAATAAAGAAAAATTAAATTAAATCCTATCTTCCATATGAAATGTCCCATGTGATTTATCTATCAAAATAAATTTATATATTTGATGTAATTCTTTAATGTAACTTATTATTTATTGGGAATAAGAACCATGAATACCATTGTAATTATCTAATTTTCTTATTAAAACAATGAATTTATGAACCCTTTCCTCTTCCATGGGTTAAACCTTGATAAAATATTATGGAACAAACTTCAATTTCCACATGATTTTCAGTGATAAAATTACCAAATGACTAGGGGTGGTATCTATTTTATATAGAATAATAATACGATCAAATTTTTATGACACCTATTTAATTTTTTTTGATATGGTTATATTTTTAAAATATTTTAGTGCACATAAATATGGTTTTTAATATGATATTGATAAAAAATATGCCTCTTACCAATGCACTTGCTAGTGATTTATATATCATTAGATATATAAGACATAAATGGGGACTAAACATGGTTTATGAGGGGGATTTTCTTCTATAATGGTACTAGGAGATAACAATTAGTCCTACAAATGTTTTTGAGTGAACCCCCCCAACTATGAGATTATTTTTTGTGAACCTCGACTATTATGTAAATTATTTTCTATGTTAATGTGTATTATGAAATTCTATTTATTAAGAAAATATTACTCTCTAAGGGATTAGCTTCTTTGATACCTTATGATTCAAGTGTCCTGGAATATTAATATTTATTTCCTCACTCAATATTTTGATAATTTTCATGTTGGGTATTTTTTTCAACTGTTATGCATATTTATTATATCATTATGTTCATGTTTTACTAGCATATTTATCTTTTATCCCTTTATATAAAATCAAATATCACCATTTATTATGATTCCTTTGCCCAGGATATGTGGAAATTAATTATTCATGCTATTTATGAGAAGGGTTCTTGAAATATGGAAAATAGTGGAAGATGATTTAGTCAAAATATGAAAATGTTTTTCATATTTCCATATTTTGAAATTCTCTATAACTATATGATCCTTATAATATTCTTTCTGTAATGAAATAATTGTTTATAAAAAATTATTCAAAAATATGTATGAAATATTTGTGTCACCATATTCATTCATTTTTTATCCACATATACTAGGATGATGAGGTCCAGAAATTATTATGATGACTTCAAGGAATTTTATTCCTTCCAAGTGATGGGTGTTGACTTAAAAGATAAGTTGAGCCATAGAGGACCTCTGTTGGATGCTAATTGGTTTTTATGCACATGAATGGTTGGATATAATATATTTTTAGTAATTAATTTAGTTGTTTCTTTAGTAACTAATTTTTTTTGATTGATCTGGATATAACCGTAGTGATAAATATTAGACCTTTACTTTGGAGGTGGAATTTTTTTAGGTGTGATGGGTTTAGGTTGATAGAAAACCCTTATTATTATTATATGTGTTTTTTCAATGAGAGATACACTTTCATAATATTTTTTTTCATATATGGATTTCCAAGTGTATCATATTAGAATACACATATTATTATGTATATATAATTCCATGATCATGCACCTGGGACTTGCAGAACACATATCAATATTATTATATTCCTAGGGAATTATCCATTGATCCAACTATTGAGATTCATTTTGTATGACTTCATTTGGTAATGTTGTTTTATTAGGATTATGAAAACATTATATGTCAATTATGTATAGATCCCACCCATCATGTTAATATGGATTTCCATGTGTCATCCCCATGAAATCTACTTTATTCCAAATGAAAAAATGGTTTCGTTGTTAAATATCCTCTGATTACTCTTTTATGATTTATATTAATGGTATAAATTTTCATACATCTATTTTTCATGTCCTCGTACTTATGAATTTATATCGTTAGGTCCATTATAGATAAATATTGTTAGTGGTTGTTCTTAAAGAAATACATGCACTACCTAAAGTATGTATTTCCAATCCTTCATTTAAAGAAAGAGTCTGTGGACCGACTATGCATGTTTTTTTTATTTTTATATTGTATTAATTTACTCAAAAATTCATAAAAATAGATACTATATATCATGGTTATGAAAATGAATTTTTTTTTGTTTCTATACCTAGTTCTACTCAGAAGATTCATGTAAGGCCATGACACTATATTACCCAAGAAAACAAAATTGAATATATGATCTAGTTGAGAATAAACCATGTGTTTCATCATTGAATGTAGATTCCTATATGGATTTGGAGCAGTGATTATAGAATGAAAATAGTTTAGTATTGTAACATCAAATACATTATATTTAATTATTTTTTATATTATATTGTGATTATCCTAGTGTGTGACCAGTTATACTATGAAGGAAGGATTATGAATTTATATGGATTCTCAATTAGGGGATTATATATATATCAAAAAATTTCATTTATTAATTATATGTATTTTACTTACTAATTATTCATTTATTGTTGACTTTTATAATAAATATTTACTCTTATATGGGAGTATAATCACACATAACAACACCCTAGACCCCTAGTTCTAGTCTCTATCCATTACAATATGGGTAGAAAACCCTAATGAAACATGGTTTACAAAGTAGATGCATTAGGGAGTGACCTTTTTCTTGGTAAGTTATGACTTCATATGTGTTAGTTCTATTGTATTTATATCTCTTCCTTCAATTTATTTTCACTCATGATTTTATGTAATATATATATATATATTGGCTGAATTATCATTTTTAGAATCAAGATATAATTTTCATAGACCTTTGGTTAATTTATGATCTCCACCTGCATGAAAATGTTACACGATTATGTAATAAATATTAATGGAATGGATCACACTAGAGAAAAATAATTAACAATGTATTTCAATAGGGAATATTGCATATTGTGTTAGTATGATATACATACCAGGAAATATAAAATTATATTTAAATACATGTTAAAAAACATATCATAATTAATAAAATTAATATATAATGAAATAAATGAATAAAATATAATAATTAAAATAGAATAAATGTAGAGTACAAGAAAAAGTGAATTATATATAGAAAATATAAAAAATATAACATTAATAAAAATAAATAAGATTCAATTTCACCATTTCATATAATAAACATTATATGAAATGGTCTTTATAATACTAAATATGGCCCCATGGTAAAGTCATACTAAAGGTAGTATATAATCTTGAACATTGATGATAAATCAAAAATAAAAAACAATATACAAAAATGATTTATATATATTAATTGATTATAAACATAGAATTATATTAAAAAACATTAATCCCCATTTTATTTAAATGATCATACATTTATTCTAGTTTGAAAATTAATACTAAAATAAATTTATTTTAAAAAAATGAATTAGAAATAAAAAAATTTCTCTATAAATTAAAATAAATTTCAAAATAAAATAGAATAATTGTTTAATAATCATCAAGATATTATAAAATTAAACAGAATTAATCATGTTGATAAAATTCATAAAGGCTGATAGAGACAATATAGGTCTTCATTATTAATGACTTGTCTTCCAAGAAGAAGATACAATCATATCACGATACACCTAACATAACCTCTCTTGGACCCATCAAAAAGGTATGCAATTATATCATATGAAACAATAGCTATAGATATATATAGGGAAGAATTATAACTTCGAATAAACTCATCAATTTAATTATATCTTTGATACTATTGGTTTCCATTGAATATTTATAAATTGTAACAATAAAAATTCAAATAAATCAATTATAAATATTATATTTCACAATTCATACACCATCAGAAGAAAAATAACATTTAATATCAATATAAAGACTCTTTTATTAATTCATAAAATAACACAATATATATTATTAATAGGAAAAAACATAATATTAATTAACGTAACATCATATTCCTTTTATAAATAAAAAATAACTTACACTTTCAAATTGAAATTAAAAACATTAAATTTTATTCTAAATGAAAACAATAAATCATGAATTAAGTTATAAAATACATTTTTTAGTAAAAAAAATGAAAACATTTACTATACTAACTATCCATTTATTGAATAAATCATAAATGATTCATGAATGAAATTTAACAATATATATATTTTATGAAAAAATAGATGAACCATATGAATATTGAATATGTACAATTGAATAAATATATAATACCCAGAATTATGTATTTATAAAAAAATGATTCATATGTTATTCTACCAAATGTAAAAGTGTATAATAACTGACCTAAGATCAAAAATGATGAGAAAAATTAATCAAATAATATTTGATTTTGTCTTACTAGAAGATTTACAAACACAAATAAGAAAAATAATCAATCAATGTCAGGATATACTAGTGTAATCAGGTGATTGTAATATGTTGTGGTAGAGTAAGAGAAATAATAGTGGAAAATGAAAAAAAAATTAAAAATTAACATTCATTGATTATGATATAAAATTACAATGACATCCATCATTATTTACTAAACGATGAAGAAATGGAAGAACCAGTCTATAGAGATATTAGATTTACATTAAAATTACATACATGAACGATAATGTAAAAATCATCATGAAATGAAAAATTAATGTAAAAATAACCATATTTTATAAAGATACATGGCATGAAAGCATAACCTAATAGAAAATGAGTTCATCCATAGAAATCTAATGTTTCATGTTTTTTTTCTATACATGATCTCTATGAATAAACTTTATATATTTGATTCAAGTATAATTTATATAATTTTATTACATTACAAATGGATGTTCAAAAACATAAATAACTAAATAACGACTAAAATAAATGCACATAAGTTCCATTATGGGTCTTATAAGCATTCCCTAGTAATAATTATTGGTTTTTAAATCTTTTGAAATTATTTATTCATGTCCCAAAACGATATATACATCATTTACCTTGTTTATAACTGAAAAATAATTTATTGGGTCTCTATCTGGTTCACTTATTAGAGAGTTATTTCACATACATTAAATAATATTTAATTCCCCATGCCAAATCAATTGTATATATCGAGTAAGGAACTATTTCATAATAATGCATCTTTCAATTTAAATTAATATATTTTTTATCCATATATGAATGATTACAACTCTCAAACAAATTTATTCAAAAGGGAAAGGTATTAAATTAAAAGAATATATCTATGTATAAAACAATACAAAAAATTTAAATCAATTAATTCAAAATATTTTTTATAATAATTATTAATATATTTGTTTTATTACAATTCATTTAATGTCAATATATAGTTTAAAATTCTCAAAATATATAATGAAATAAAAACTTAAAATTATATAGTGTTTATTATAATACATAAAACTATTTTCCTATTGATGATATTTTTTTTAATTTAATAATATATAATTAAATGAGACATTATTAATTTTCATATATTCCAATAATATAGAAAAAATTAATTATCATATTAATAATTTTCTTGTTATTTTCTTTTAATTATACATTAAAATATTTTTTTATTAATTTTTTATTTTCTGTCAACATTGTGATTATGATTCATTTTTGTATTATTATAAAAATAGTATCTAATAATGATTGAGTTACATTTCATACCATGTAATAAGATGAATTCCTAGTAACGTTGTTCCAATCATCTTGTTATCTAAATGGATGTTATGGTTCTAAACAATATTTATAACTAATGAATTTTAATCGATGATCATGAAATAAAGTATGTTGAATAATTGATGTAACAAAGATAGAATTGTATCTATATAAATATCAAGCTAAAATTTCTATAAGTTACAGTTAATCATCATATATAAATATTTTTAAAACTGTAATTGATTTCAATGAGATGAGGTGTATAAAATTAATTAAATTTAGAGAGATAAGGATCACTAAATTTATAATGGGTAGACACTATATAAATGAGTATAAATACTAGTACAATATGGATAAAAAATTTATGATTACTAAAGAGTGGTTTGATTTTCAATGTAACATATTATCATTCACGAATCCCTCAGATATAGATTTTATGATGTCACCAGATATAGGTATGGAATAGAATTATATGGAGAACATTTAAGTCATTTTATGGTGTACAATACATGTATAAAAGTTCAATGAATTTATTATTTAAACTAAGTGTTCTAGTTGAATGTAATTAAAACAATGTAGCAGTAAACAATGTTGTATCTAAATGAAGAATTATTGGAAGAGTCTTTTTTGTAATCATTTATATTATAACGCAATGAAAAATTGATAGATGATATTATATATACATTTAAATTTTTTAATTAATAGTGTTTTGAGTATATTTTATACATTTTTTTAAAGTCATCCACTAAGAAGATACAAGGTTATTAATTCAACAATAATATATCTATAGAAGATTTGAGGAATATTTTTAGAAGAACATATATTTGTAGAATTATGTAAAAATAATATTTTTTGGATTTCATGTTTTAGAGGCATTGAAAGTGATCAAATGACTTTTGAGTACCACAATAAATTCATTTTAAAGCCTTATCTTCCCCACTAATTTTTAGAGATAATATTCGTATATAATGGGTTGATGACTCTTTTTTGTATGTTTTTCAAATATATTACTAGAGGGTAAAATTAATGAGGATTTCTTATGTGATATATTAACAATAAGTCACTTGTTAAAGAAGAGAATCACCATAATGATGTGTGAAACAGAGGTGTTAAACAAATAGATAATTAGTGGATAGATATACCAGACTAAGGAATCAGAATATAACTTTCTAATTCCAGGAACATGGGATGGAGACAAACCATATGAAAACTCAGGATCATTATATGTAATAATATTATATGGTGATTTTTTAACAAAAAATATGGATAATTTTTTGTATGAAAATGTCATGCTTTATTGTTTTACTATCTGAGTAGGATATGTATAAATTATAATTATGGTGTGATATCATAATAACATATCAAGAGAATAAATTTCACAACATTTGTTGGGTCAAACTCTTTTACTTAATTATATAGTTGATATTATACGAATGTAAAGATTCACCCTGTAAAATACTTAGTCACCAATAATTTAAGAAACCCTTCTAAAAACTATAGTTCAATGGCTTACTTATTTATCTTTTCATATGAATGATGATGTTTTTTAGTATAATAGTATTGAGTTAATAATGGAATCCATTAGTTATTTTAAAAAGGAAAAAACTTTTAAGGCCTAATTTTTATTTACCCACTCTCGATGGTCTAAAAATTCATAAGAACTTAAAATTCATTTCATAAAAATACCATACAAATTAAAATTATGGTTTATATAAGAAATGAAAACATACCATATTATATTGAACCTTAAATAATGATTAATTTATAACTAAAATGAAATATATATTCAATTTACAAATACCATTAAATCACCATTCATTCATGAAAATGAAAAAATATATTCAAATCATGAATATTTAGAAAAAAAATTAAATTCAATAGGAAGAATATTTCTTCAATAATAGATTCAAACATATTAAAAATTAGAATTAAGAAAAATTAAATAATGTAATATATAATTATATTTATAATTGTAAATTTAAAATATCATAAATTTGGTCCTTATATCAAGGATTTTTTTGATATTTCATTTAGAAATAGTTTAAAGCTAAATAAATGTTATAATGAGAAAAAATATCATTAATATCACAATATTACAAAACCAAAAACAATCATTCCACATTTTTTTTGAAATAACTATGTTTTACATGATTCTTTTGACCATTTTTACTAGAAAACAAAAAAAAAATACTCTTCCATAGTAAAATAACTACTAAATACAGATTTAATGAATGTTTCATATTTTAAATGATAAAAATACTCCAATACATATATAAAGAAAATGTTTTTTTTCAAATTTTGGATGATGTTATTGTGTTGATAGGAGGGGTTAGTGATCTTGGGTAATCTATAAGAGTGTATGGATAGATCATTGATGAGATATTTATAGGGTTTTTTAATTGAATATTTGATGGATGGTGGAATGTAGAGGATATGAGAGGATTCCTATGGATATGGTATAGTATAAGTTGGAATCAGATGTCAATAAGATTCAACTACTTTAATTAGGGGGATAGAGCAAGAGTGGGGTAAATATGGGGTCATTGATTTTGGATTTCTTAAATATATAGTTGGACTTATTTTAAAATCTGTTCCAAATGTATTATTTTATAACACATTAAAAAAATAATGGATATAATTTATTTATTTTTGGAAAAATATTAAACTATATTTATTATATTCTAAATCATAATTTCAGTAAATTTGGATAAATAATTTTCATTTGCATCTAATTTTTTAATTCATTTATGAGAGTAATTTGTTTTATATATTTATTATTTTATTTAATAATTAAATTTTTTACAATTTTAAAAAACCAGATTGAAATTTTAATTTTATTATATTATAATAATTTGGATTTTATAGTAAATACGACTGAAATATTTTAATTAAATTTTTTAGATAATATACATCATGAAATTTCGTTGTTTAAATTGATAATCTATGATAATATGATTCATCATATAGAAGAACAATATATAATAACATGTTTGAATAATAATAAAATTATGAATTTGATTGGACACACAATATTAAAATATATTATTAAGTATTAACATAACCTTAAATAAAGGGTTACCCAATATTTTTACTATTTTTATCTTGAATGTGATTCTAAATAAAATTTCTTGAAACACATCATCATCTATGGAATCTTATATGCATCATAAAATATGAAATCTCAATAACCAAGTTGAAAATGTTGATTTCCTTATTAATGGATACAATGTGTGAAATTTTATATAATGGATGAGCGTTGAATATCATCTTATATTAATTTTAATTCCATTTTGTTATTTATGTGTAATGTTTTTGTAGTAATTTAAATGTAAAATTGGATTTCTAAGAATAAAATCATGAACCATGAAATTTTTAGAGTTATAACAAACACTCCACATTATCTTAGTTAACATAAATAACATAGAATAAACTAATACCATGATAAGGAGAAATCCAAAACGAATTTTTATCCTTCAAGAATACAAATTAAATATTATAGATCAAAAAAATCTACATATGTCTTTTTCTAAAGATAGGAGAAACTCATGTGTTCCATGTAAAACCAAATTAGTTAATAATTAATAAAAATATTTAATATGAATGAAAATAAATTATGGTAAAAATTCAGGATGATTTAATAATAATAATGAATAAATGATTTAATAATAACTCGGTGGATGGATTAGAAAATTGAAATATAATGGAAGAATGTGTTTTTACATACCTATATTCTAGGATGAGGAATATGTATAACGAACAAAGGTAGTGAAATTATATATACTTTGATCTACTATGGGGATAATAATTAATGTAGGTATAATATTAGATAATGAAGTTAAAGGAAATGATAGCTTAGTTGACCACTACAAACCACATTTAGAGAAATAAATTCTTGCAAAAAAATTACAAGTTGTAAAAATTAATATATTTTTATTAACAATATGATAATTAGGACGATAGTATATATGAAAAAACAACACTCCCATGTTTTAAAACAATAAACATTAAGGAAATAAATGATTATTAACAATACTACAAAAAAAATATAGGGATCATGCTATTTACATGATTAATTTTTATTTGAATTTTCAATACAAAAAATTCACAATATAAAATTTTATATCCCTAATAATATATCGATCAAGCCATTACTAAAGCTATAATGTAAATAATAATAATATTATTCAATGTATATGATTAAATTTTGGATTGAAAGATAAGAGACTATGATGCCATTTTCTATAAAACTAACTCCTCAAAGAACCATTTCCACATAACCGTGTTTCTACAGTACAAACCATTAACAACACTAAAAAAAGTGCAGATAAAGGGTGTTACTCTATCAGCAATATCAAAAATCGGATGGTAAAGGGTAATTTTAAATACTAAAAAAACACTAGTACTAGTTCCACTTTATTATATATTTTTTTTCATTGTTAATGTGCCACCTTTATCAAAGCTTTTTTAGTAGCACCGATAATGAGGGGATTTTTCAGCACTTTTTTCCCTTTCTCTGATAAAGTGTGTATTTAAAAACATTATTTCCTAAAAAATAATATATATATATATATAAGTATATATATATTGACAGAAATATAATATATATATTTTTTAAATACGTTTTATATAGGTAAAATAAACATTTTCACTTAATTTATAAGATATGTAGTGAAAATAAATTTTATAATTTATTACAAAGTTAAAAATGTAAATTTTGATAATTATAATAAACTAATAATCATTTAATAAAAATATGAGGACAGAAAAAACAAAACTAACAAAAGATGTAAAATACGTTCAAAACATAACTCAATCTTCAAACGATAATATCATCTGATTTTGGTGTTCGATTAAGCTCTATAGTACATCAAATCGAAACATAAGATGAGATCTCCATGATAGTGACAAAATAGAACAATCTATCTCATTTTTTATGCATGAAAAGGCCGATAAGTCCTCCTAAACATAGTTTTTTGTCCGGATACCCAAATGTTTTTACATTCGATAGAATTTTAGCTGAGTTTAAGGGGGTATTTGTTTTCTTTTTTTAAGTGGGAAATTAAATTATTTCAACGGATTACATTGGTAATCATATTATGTTATTAAAATATTATCATTTTTCAAAATATACTATTATTTATAATCTAATAAATAACAATATATACATATTTTTATATATAAACACATAAATATTTAATTTTATAATTAAACAATTAAATATATATACATATAAAATATATTTCTCAAATATAGAGGAATTCTCAAAAAAATATCCATAAGGAAAATAAAATTATATGAATATTTATATACCTATATATTATTTACATGGGTATATATGTATATATATATATATATGTTTGTATGTATTAGAAAACTAATATATACTATCTATATATTCTAAACATATGTATATACATATTAATATATAATATTTGTATATATATATATGTATAATTATAGTTACAGATACAAAATATATATATATATCTATGTGTGTGTGTGTATTAATATATTTAGAAACACCCACAAAAAGCATATTTTATATATTTATTTAAAACCGATCTGATAAATATATATTAATATACCATTATATATATATATAACAATATATGTTTATATTAATATATAGATATATATATATATATATTTAAACATATTAATATTACTATATATATATATATAAATTAATCTTAATATAAATATGTTAATATAGATATATGTTAAAATAAATATATATATTGATATATATAAATATATTAATATAAAAGTAAACACAACAATATATATTACTAAATAGAGAGAAATGCAATATGGTGTACTGGTAATGGTTTTTGCGTGTAGGACAGAGGCTCCAAGTTTGAATACAAGGGAGGTAGGGCACACACGTTGTAGGAAATGGGGCTAAGCACTGTTAAAGGCAAGGGTGGAGGTTGGGGCATACATATTTGGGGTGGGTGGGGGGCTGTCGAAGGGGGATTCAAGCACGGTTTATGACCCGCCCTTAATTGTAGTTTTTATTTCTTACTTTTTTTTAACTTCTATCAATGGTATAATAAGTGCTAATAAATAACCCATTTATCAATTCTTATTTTAGCAAAGATAAAAGGTACCCCTTTTATCTTCGGTGAGTTTAACAACGCATTATTAGCACTGTGAATGGTCTTTTCTAGCACCTTTTAAGGCCATCTTTTCAGTAGTGAACATCAGAACATCACATGTATAAGGATATAAAAAATTACATGTGTAAGCCCTTTACATTATTCCCAGTCGATCTAAACATTTATTCCACTATTAATTTGGTATTTTGATTGATGTAATCCATAAAAAGGATTATCTACTTATAGATTCCATGAATGGAATATTTTATGTAATATATAAGGTAGTTCAAATCAATGAAAAACACATCATTAGTATTTAGGATGGTTGATGTATTAATATTGTTATAGATAGCAATGATGTTACACCTATTAATGAATAAACCAATAATTTATTTTCCATTTTCCAATTATTTTAATTTTATTTTATTTTAACTTTAATCTAATGGTTTTGTTGAAGGATATTAGTTCTTATATTCATTGGTAGAGCATTGGATGTAAATTTATACATTATATTATGTCTACATGGATGAGCTAATATATCTTAATTTTATCTAATTACTAACACCACATATTCAGGTTTAATAAAAATTAACATCGTAATGGATGTGTATATATGGGTTGGGGATGTTAATATTTTTTTTCATATTTCTATATTATTAAACTTCTATATTTTTATTTTTAATATTTTTTTATTAAAACCAAAACATTTTTTAAATAAAATATCTAAACTAGTTTTTCAATATAAAGTAAACTATAGGAAGTATTTAATGTTTTTTGAAAAAAATGAATTATATTATTTTCAAATTGAAAACTAATAAATGTTGATTAATATTGGATGTAATTGTTCTAAAATGTAAAAAAATTTCTATAAACACTCCCAATTTTTTTCATCCAACAATATTTACCATACCAAGTTATATTAAATCCAAATTTAAACATTCTTCTGGGTTCTCTCAATTTTACAGTGAATTATCTGATATTTTCAAAACATGAGCATGTAAGAATTCGTTTTGAATTATAATTATATTTTATGAAATGTTTAAATTTTATTTCGGAAACTAACATAGATAAACCTAATTTTTTAAGATCCACCTTTAACGTCAACACATATATATTCCATATATAACCCATAAATTTTTAAATATATTTATGAACCATTATATGTTTAGTTTTTATAAAAATACCCAAGCACTAGATAAGTTTAATTTTTTTTTTGTTTTTTGGTATTGAGTAAGGACATTAAGTTTATTTTGTGTGTCATTTTATTGGATGAGTTAGTTTTTGTGTCATGTATTCCTTCTGTGCATTTTAATAATTCGTGGGAAAATTTTTTTACACATATATATCATCCCAATGTCATTGAATGATTTATATAAAAATATTTTACAAAATAAATAAAATTCAAAAAAATATGTAAATATGAAAATAAAGGTGTAAAATATATAATTTTTTTTGAATAGGTATTAATTTTTTTCCAAACATATTTTCATGAATAATAAATTAAGGAAATATAATATGGAATTTTTAAGAGATAATATTATAAGGGGGATTTAGGGAGGCACATTTCATGTGAGAACATAAATTTAATAATTTGTTGTGTATATGGTAAAACACTCCTTATATTAAAATTTTTTTATATTTCATTCCCACCAACCTAGTTCTGTAGAATACATCTTTAAAAGACATCTTGATTTATTATATCATTAATTTTCTCATATTATTTATATTAATTCTGTTTTAAATCATATAATAAACTTATTTTTTCTATGTATGATTATGACATCATACCTATGTTTTTATTATAAATAGATATTAAAATTCATTAAAATATATGGTTTTTTGGGTTATTGATAGATAATTTAATTTAAAATATAAAATTGTGGGAAGACAAGATGATACAATTTATTGCATCAAAATGACATGATAATTTCATTTTCGTCAATAAATGGATATGTCCTCAAATTTGATTATTGTGAAAACGTTGGATTATAAGAAAATATTTCTATATTGGAAAAAAATATAATTATAGGTTAGTTAAAAGAGAAAAATTATAATATATTTCTCACTATATTTGATGGTTAAATCCCTTAAATTATGTTAGTTAGAGAGAAATCAAAAAAAATTAATTATATTAATATAATTTTTTGATTTATGAATTTGTTACCAAATTATTTGAATCAAATTATTTTAATAATTATTTTCACAAAATTTCTACAAAATAAATAGATTTTACGTGTTGATGACATTGAATATGGAAGAAGGATAGAATAAAACATTTCTAAGTAGGAGTAAAATGTTGAATTGCACATAACATGTATAAATAGAAATTTAACCCACTAAACAATGATTAAAAAATATTTTTCTTTAATATGTAAGATTTTATATTTTTATTCAAGATATTGATTTCTTAGGTTATTTAAATATTATCTTACTAAAAATAAATAATGCTTTTTAATAAATAAAACTCTATTAAATTGTTGGAATAATGTATTTTAATTATATTAAGAGGTTAAAAATCATGTTAGGTAATATTAAATTATGAATTATAAATAATAAAAAAGTGTAACATTGATTTCCAACGGGATATCTAAATATAAAATCATAAAATAACTCCCAACTTGGGAAATGAAATAAAATCCTCATGATCAATTTTTATATTCACTACATTAAAAATGCTATATAAATTATTCGGTGTTCCCCGATGGAATAAATTATCATATTTACAAATGATGAAAGAAATGATATGTATATTTTCAATATATTTCTTTTATGAATGAGAGAAGATCACTATATATTTACATTAAAAAATAATGGATAACTAAAAAAATCCATAAATAATATGATAATTATAAAAGGAAAATTTACATCTTTGGATGATTGGAAGTAATACATATCTATGTGAAAAACCTGATGATGGATACATGTGAACATCCACTGATAAACCCAATTGACATTGTATCACATTGTGATATAGTAGGGAAAATTTAAATTCGATATTCAAAGAATATAAAATAGACATTGATCCTCTACTAAAATGGTTCCCACCCAATGGGAGTATACTAATGTATTACTATTCAAAATATATTATTAATATTTAATTTCATTTCAATATTTAAATGTTTTCATGTGCTTATCTATATGATGCTTCTTCAAACCACTGATCATTAGGAACATACCCAAGGGTTTTGCCGTAAGGTTTGTTCCCTAATGAAGGTATTTAATATTAAATATACTAATTTATCATCCTCCATGGTGAATTTACATTCATGTTGAGGTAGAGAATGTGTTGAGAGTGTTTTTTTATATTTTGAACACTTATTATATTCTATCAAGATCAATTATTATTTGACCATATTAATTTTACAACCCTGTATTATATTTTCTATTGTCTATTAGGATTAAGGGAGATTAATGATAATACAAATATGGTGGGGTTTATTGTCTCAATTATTAAATGTTTATATCCATATCATGTTCCTCATATTAGAAATTTTATGGATGTGTGATTGATGAATTATCATGTATACTTGCCTAGTTAATATCAAAAACATTACTAGAGGATGAAAATTCAAAAATTGAATTACATGGTTCAATCGATATATAAATAATGAACATAAGAAATTTTTTATAGGTATTCCCTATCTAAATTTTGGGTCCTCAAAAATTTAGACTGTAGCATTTAATTTAATTTTTTTTCATAGATTTAATTTTTTTACAAATTATTTTTCCGATGTTCAAATTCATAAATTAATGGTAATTTAAGGAAATTGTATACGTATTTTTCCATTAAACAATATGGTTATTTTAAATGACATATACATAATAAATTAAAATTTATATTCTGACTTCATCATTTAAAATTATCAAGTCATACATCAATACATATTCTTTTTATGAAATTATATGTATAATATTGGTTCTATATATGTTGATAATTAGGAATGTTTAGGGTTTCCATATACATGTACACAGTGGTAAATTTATATGGTCTTGAGGCATTGACATGTATAATGGATTTTTTCATACATATCATATAACATCATTTTAATGACAAAGAACAAAAAGCCATTTCAAAATAAGGATGAAATAGTTTAGTTTCTTGGGAAAATTTGGACCATACAAAACTATTAAAAAATAAAACATAAATCTTTATTTAAATCTTTCTTCTATAGATTCTTATTATACCATGGATTCCACTTAGTGCGTGTAATCACCTGATGATGTACATCAAAGAGAGGGGAGAGCTAAAATCTTAGTAATATGATAGATATGAACTAGATACAATATTACATGTGGTGAGTATAAACATAACATAAAATCATAATATCATCCTAGGATCAAAATCATGGGGGAACAAATTAAAATAATCTAGGTATGAGGTAATTAAAAAAATTGAAACATCATGTCTTAGTTGTCAACTACCACACATAGTTGCGAATAAATTTAGAATCATTCTCATGAATATTTCACCTTCCTCAGGAGATACATTACATAAAAAAATTTATTTAGGTAATATATATTTCATGTCTCACTCTCCTCCATACATTTACATTGCACTATATAATTTCAACTGCACCCATCATATCATAACAATTACATTATCTTGAATTCAACATAGAACATAAATAAATAATTTAAATAAAATATCCCATGTAAAAGAATATATTTCCATTTATAAGAGTAAATTCATAAGCATTTATTTTCCTAAATTAAATAGGTAATAATAGACATTAATCCATGACATTGAGTGAAGAAGAAATAGTCTCTAGATATAAATGTCTGTTTTTTGAAAGAGGAGTTCTTTCAGAAAACAATGGGACTACCATAAACTATAGTATAAAACATTTATTTTCCATAAAAACGTCATGTTATTATAAATAAATTATATTTAAATAATATCCATACATAAAATGTGGTGAAAATAGGTAAACACCGAAGAAATAGAGTTGGGGTTGAGAATTCCCATTACATTGTGTCTGAAAGATTCCATCCCATTAATATATTTTATAATCACATTTTATTAATTAAGTAATAAAAAATAAACCATTTATATGTAAATTTAATTCATTATGATTTTATTATGATCATTTTTATCCATTTATGTTAGTAATATATTTATAATTTCTTCGTTCAAGAGCAGTCATTTTTATTGTTCTCATGAGTCGTACACTTGTATACATGAATGGAAGTTCATGTAAAATTTTGATAAATATCCATAATTATTATTACATATTATTAATTATACATCATATTTTTATATTATCAAATAATTAATTGGGTTATATGCTATGAGAAAGAATCATTTGATAAAAGTAAATGATGATCATTTTAAATTAATTTTTGCATTTTTTTGATCAAAATGAAATCATTTTGTTTTATCATTTAGAATTATGTATAAATTTAAGTTCCATAACATAAATTTTTTTTATAATAATGTTTAAAAAAATTTAAAACATTTAATTGTTTTAATATCATCCTTCAATGAATTATTAGAAAAAGATGGTGCATCAAACATGATGTCAGTAAACTGACACATCACGGGTGACGATTTCATTATTATAATAAAAGACTGAGTGGGATAGGTTTAATGATGTAAATTAAATTAAATTTATATTATTCCAGTATATGTAAGGTAATAGATTTGTCATTACTTTTGGATTAATGGAGGTTACGAGATATTAATAAAATGAAATTTGAAAGAAAATTAAATGAAAATGACAGAGGTTTCACCTCTTTAATTCTTCTATTGAGGTTATCCTCAAGGAACCTTGGCTTGGAATTTTTATGAGGAAAAGATGTCATGGACATGGGGGAGGGTCTAGGGAAATTATTTTTCGAATAATTTGGTCAAGGATCAAAGCATGAGAGGTACATAATGAAGAGGGTGTGAGGGGTTGTATTTATAGTGGTTGTGAGAGGAGTTTTCCTAGTTTTTAAATCATTAGTTTATTATCTTTCTGAAGAAAAAAATAATTTATTATTGAGACTAAATATGTTAGTTATGTCATTTGAGTTTTAAACAATGTTTCTTACCTAAAAAATGACACAATTAATATTTTATTTATCTTATAATGTATATATATCGTAAATTACTATATTTCACTATTCACCAAAAAATCATGTAATTCATAAAATTCGAAAATAATAACGCACAATTTTTTCCATATGTATTCTTTAAAATTAGACTACAGTTCATGGAAAATATTTCTTTATATAAGTAATTTATTTTTTAATTAAAATCATGATTTACATGGAAGTTAAATTTTTTAAAACTATAAGTTTTTTATTACACATTGAAAAATTAATTAAGGTCTCATAAAATCATAGGAAATGAAGATATTAATTTAGGAATGAATATTATGAACTTACATTTTCTATTAAATTATTAAATTAATCATAAAAGTATAATTAAATATTTATCCCTTATAAAAATTCTAACACTTATTAATCATTAAAACAATTATTTACTTAGACTATTATACCATACTTTTATTTATTATATTCCTATATTTTATTAATATATTCATGTATGTGGAAACAATTTATTTCTTTGGTTTACTATTTAAAGGGACATATTACTATTCCTATGGTAAAGTTACTATTTTATTATTTTTAATTCCTTAACTCTTTAAAATACTTATTATTTCCTAAATTATAAATTTATTTAATTTTTATTATGTTCTGTGAATGATTATTTGTGATTTAGCCTAAATGACATAAATATAACATGGGAGAAATTAAACTGATAAATGTTTAAGACATTACATTCATCCCCTCTTTTGAATTTTATTCATTGAATTTTTTAACATAAACAAGTTAGTGTACATATCCTTTTTCAAAAACTCCAATTGTCATGCTTCTTCTTCCTACTTTTCTTTCCACTAAAACTCTTTGACATGGTGAGCTATAATTTTTCCGAGAACCGTATATCTCTAATCCAAAATCCTTATTTTCTATTTCTCATATGAGAAATCATCCTCCAATTGTACCACATATGAGTTTAGAATGTCTGTAGGATCAGGTATGTACATTCTCAATAGTTATATTTGGATCATATCATGCTTGATCCATACTCTGTGTAAGGGAAAGTCAATAGGCCACAACAACTTTGTGATCAAGGATCTCAATGTGGACAATGTACCTTGTGATTAACATCCCATTCTTTTCAAACCACTTGAATATCTTCCATGGATATATTCAATGAAATTGTTTATCTCCAGTGTCGTCCTCCAAGTCCCTTCATCTGTTGTCATCATTGCTATTTCTACAACTTTTAGAATCATTGATATGTTTCTGGATTAGTTGAACCTTCTATATCATTTCCTTCACAATATTAGGTTTATGTGGCTTCCTTTCGAGAAAATAATCCCAAAAGTTTGGACTTCTAACTCACTTTCAATATAGTAATTCATATGGATCCATCATAATACTCGACTGGATGCTATGTTATATAAGATCTTATCCAATGAGAAATACTGATCCCATCCATAATTTAATTGAAATGATAGGGCTCTTAGAATATCATCGAGTTTCTTGATAGTACATTTAGTTTGGACATCAGTTTTGGGGGTTTACATTGTGTTAAAATTTAATTTAGTTCTAAAATCATTTAAAAGAATCTTATAGAATTTATATGTGATCCTAGGATCATGATCAGATACATTAGAGATTCTAACTCTATGTAGACTCACAACCTACTTCACATATGTCATTACATGATTTATAATCCATAGATCTTTTTAAATTCTGATAATGTGTGAAATCGTGGTGAGTCAGTCAACCAAAACACATATTTCATAATTTCATTTTGATGTATTAGCGAGGCCTATGAAAATTCCCATACTTACATTATCCAATTTCCACATGGGTATAGGAAATTGTCGCATCATTTGTTTATAAGTTTATCACTCAGCTTTTAATTATTGAAATATCAATCACCATGATATATAATCTTCTATATATTTCTCCATGTTGTCTAACTATAAGGGTTATTATATACCATGTTATATCTTTGTACTCTTGTGATAGATATAGAATAATCAACTATAATCGTTTTCCAAAAGGTACTTCATTATCCTAGCTGATGATGGCATGCAAATATTTTTTCTAAACTGAATCATTCCATAATGATCAATATGTAACTCTTACCACTTCCCTTCATTTACTACATTCACCTTCTTTTGTAACTTTGGATCATCCCTTTGTTCCACATTAATATTCCATTGGATAGATGATATGGAAATCATTTTGGCATTGTATGATGTATTCCATACTATTATGATATTCAAGTCAATCCTTTTCATTACAATAAATATAGGGTCTATCCCAATCCCAATCATAGAAAATATGCCAGGTTATTTTTTACTATGAGGATAAGCTACCTTGATTTCATTACATGGATGTTAATGAAATGATAAGTCATTGTATTTGATTATCTATCACCATATCTTTTGAATCATATTGATATAATTTTCTGTGAATAAATATTATAAGAACATTGTATTACTAGATAAGTCAAAATTCACACTATATAGTTAGTAAATCAATGTTTTCAAGATAAAACATTGTTGTTTTCTCGAGATCATGTGTTTAGAAGTTTGGGTCATGGTTCATCAACATTCATGAGCCATAGGATATCACATTATCATTTTTCTAGAGTACACAACCCATTACATTATTGGAAGAAACATTGTATATCCCAAAATATATTCCAATTTTTTTTTAATATGAGTATATGTTTAGTGATTAGCCACTTCTATAGCTCCATGATTCATTCTTAACATTCGTTTTTTCATACATAAATTAACTCTTTCTTTGTTAACAAAGTAAGAAGGATTTGAAATAGTGATAATTTTAACTCAAAACATTAGTAGTACACTACTAAGCCCAGAAAATTATGGATATCTCTGGCATTATATGTTTTAATCCATTCCTAAAATTCATTTTTATTATTGTTCCATAGAAATGTATTCACTCGTGATCAATTGTCACAATAATGAGATTTTTTGCATCTAAAATTCAAACATACTAAACATATATTAAAATTTTCCCTTCCTTACTATCACCAACAAAAAACATATATGTTCTCCATTTTCCTCCATTCTATTTGTGTTTGTGAGAATATAATTGAAAAAACCTACAAAAAATATGTCAATTTAATGTATAAATAACTTATTAACCGGATCTATGAATATCTACAGTGAAATAATTAGTCCTGAGGGCATCACTGAGAACTCATATTACATATACCTTATAAGGATGAAAATCATCTAAATATCTTCCTTCATTACCATTAGTAGATAATATCCAGAACATAGTTACACCATTTAATATTACTAATATCATTGTAACTAATTGAACATATCATCAATCATTGTAAAATGATACTTGTTTATTATGGTGATCTTTTTGATTTCATGATAATTGATAAACAATCACATTGTTCCATCCTTCTTCACGACATAGGTCACTGTTAAACACCATGGTGATACACTAGGGATAATGAACCGTTTATCCAAAATATCATGTATTATCTTGTATAACTCTTTTATTTCAATAGGGTTGTCCTATAAAGATATTTTGTGGTAGGAGTGGATCTATGAATGAGTTCTATTGAGAAATATATGTCACGGACTGGGGGAAATATGGGTAAATATTCATGATATACTTCATTTTATTCCCCGCACAATGGGAATTTCCCATTCGTTGGTACCTTCCTCTAACTCAACCACTCGAGAATGATCTTATTCATTGTAGGGAATCAATACCAACACCATTGATGGATTTTACAAAGAAGATTCATGACCATCCTTTAATTCGTATAGGATTATGAGATGGTTCTAATTTAGAAAAGATATTTCCTTTTCTAGAAAGTTGATGTCTGCTATAAATAAAGAGGGACAATCCATACCTAGTATGACATCAAATTTTTCCAAGTGATGTATCAAATGATTTTATGGATGAATCTTCCCATAAAATCAAATAGGAGAGGAGTAAAACAAATTGGATTTTTCTATTTCACTACTAGGGGTTTATATATATGTATATACATATAATGTTTTTAGGGATTCTATTAAACAATTTTAGAAAACATGAACGATATAATGTAATTTATAGAAATAGAATAAATAATACATTTTCAATTATTGAGTGAATAGGAATTGTACCAAGTTTGACATCATTTACATTCTTAACATTTATTGATGTGATGGAATAATCCTTCCCTTCCACTATTGGATTTAGTGGATGACGATGATGATTACCATTGAGAACCTGAGGAAAACTTCATTGGCTTGCATAGTACAATTTCACTATATAATTTAATTATTGTAGTATGGGTGGTGCTCTTGACTCATCCACATATTGTCCTACTTTCTCATGTCTTTTCAAAAATCATGATCTTGAGGGACATCTATTCCCCATATTAAGCATTTCCCTATCACTTTGAGGATGTTATCATTCTACTTCAACTATAATTATTGGCATGTAGGTGGTAGAGTTTTCTTTGCACCTTTCTCATTAGATAATCCATATTGAAACTTCATCATTCATATAATATCACCAAAGCCATGTGAGATATTTACAAATGACATCTCCACTTTGAGTGCACAGAAAAAGACATCATAACTACTGAGTAAATGAATTGCTAATGACATTAAAATGTGTGGTTTTAATCTACTAAATAGTATTTCAATTTATATATCATTGTTGATAACTAGGCCCAATTCATACCTTATATGCCTTTTCAAATTTGAATTTTAGGTTGTGACATATTGTCTTTTTTTCATCACCTCTATGAATTCTCCCTGAAACATTTTATGGAGAGTTAATGGAAAATACGTTTTCATAAACACTATCAAAATGTATTCCCACTCAATGTCTTCAATTTCATATTTGGGATAACTTTTATTAATAAAATTCCACATTTTATGAGCCTCCCCATCTTAAAATTAAATGGTCAAAGTCACCTTCTCCATCTCGGAATGTTGAAGCACAAAAAAGATAATTTCTATAGATTGAACCGACTATTTTTTCCATTGTGGAATAGGAGGTCCACTAATAATCAAAGGTATTTGATGCATAAAACACTCGATAACTAGTTTTTACCTATAAGGTGATGGTGTAAGTTCCATATTATAATGGTTTTTGTTTATAACCTGAGATAGCGGGGTAATAATGACTATGAAATTTTGAACTTCACCTACCAACGAATTAGATATGTCTTTTGGGAAATACCTACAATGACACTCACTTGGGTTGTTGATTTGGATTCTCTGGGTTCCAAAATTTTTAAAAAATTGATAATTTTATCAAAAAATTTAAGTAAACAAGTCCTCAATAAATACTATTATTCAGTGCATTTATGTCTAAAAGAGTACCATGTTTGATCCATATGGTTATAATTTTATAAAACAAATAATTCTAAGAACATTCATATAATTATTATAATACTATGGGTTTACACTAGGTTTCTCTAATCCTAATTAATAAATTAACTAAACTATCCTTTTATACGAACTATAACAACCACACTTTTTATTACATATTTTGTTTCATCATTTTAGAGATAAACGACTAGAAATTATTACACAGTACGAATCTAGTTGTTTAGGGACTTAAAAAAATTAGGATTATAGATATCATTTAAAAAATAAAACATTAACATTTATTTAATATTTTATTCTCAAGAATTTTATTTGACCTTGGATTCTCTTTAGTACATATAATCACTAGAAAATATGCATCAAAGAATGGGGTGACCTAAATATATTTTAAGAGGACATATAAGACATTAGACAATGTAACATGGTGTGTGTTTAATAATAATTTCATCATAATATCATAATTCTAGTATAATAAAAACAAGGGGAATCATGAAGATAAGTCCTGGAATGTGGAAATGCATAAAAATTAAACACCATATCCTATTGGTCAACTAAGACATGTAGTTCTCAACAGATAATGAACCATATTTATGTATATTTCATTTTTATGATAAGATAAAAAACAATACCAAATGTATTGGAGATTTATAATTCTTGGTGGACCCTTCACATATAATTTACATCGCGCTATATATTTCTTGGTGCACTAGTAACATTATAACATTTACATAATCTTTCTTGTCACATATAAAAAATATCATTCTTGAACATGAAAAAACCCTGGAAATAAATGGATTTCATATAATTATAATACATTAATAAACATTAGGTTCTAAAATGAAATAGGGAATGACATAATTTAATCATTATCCATGAGTGATGAAGAAACAATCTCAAGAAGTAAAAGGTGCGTGTTTTTTTGAAAAAAAAAATTACCTCACAAAACATTATGATGTCATAAACTCATGTATAAAATATTTATATCACAAAAAAAGAAATATAGTGATGAATAAATGATATTTATGTAATATTGATACTATAAATGGGGAGAAATAGAGAAAACCAATATAAATAGTGTTGGCTTTGTGATTTTTCCTTAACAAGTGTGTGAATGATTCATTCAAGTTAATATCACATATAATAACATAAAAATATTTAATTAAAAAATAAAAAAACATTCATTCATATATTTATTTATAATGGTTTTATTTTGATTATTTATTCCTTTTGAAGAGTAATATAGTTTAATTTCATTACACGAGAGAATACGTTCTCTAAGTTTTCATGATTGATTAACATGAATAAATAAATGACTGTTCGTATAAATTGAAGATAAATATTATGAATTTTTATTATATATATTTAATTATATTTTATAATTTTAAATGATGGTATATTGAATATGGGTATATTCTCTGAATACTACTGGTCATATAAAAAAATTATTATGATCATTTTATGTTAATTTTTGACGTTATTCAATGAAAATGAACTCGTTTTGTTTTATGAATTAGTATTATGTATAAATATTATATATATAACATAAATATTGTTTTAAAATAAAAATTAAAATATTCTTTATACCATTTAATGGTTTAATTATCATCATGAATTGAATTAATGGAAAATAAAATGCACATCGCCAATGATGTCGTTAAATTGACACATCACAACCAATGATTTCATTTTTATAATAAAAGAGTTAGAGGGGAGATTTGAATGATCAATAATACATTAACACATCATAATTTTATTATATGTAAGGTAGTGAAGTAATAATTCCATTTGGATGATGTGATGCGAGTCAGGAATAAGAAATGAAAATAAATTGAATGAAAATTAAAAGAAAAAGATGGAGTATTTACCTTTTCATTTATCCTATTAAGACCCTCTTAAAAGAACCTAGTCTTTGGATTTTGATGTGACTAAGGTATCCTAGAAATGGGTTAGGGACTATGGAATATTGTTGGAAAGAATTTAGGAAATGATCAAAGCATGAGAGGTGTGAGAAGAATAGGGTTTGAGGGGTGGTGTATATAGTGGAGTAGAGGAATTTTACTCATTATTTAATTCATTGGGTTATTATTTTCCTCAATATGAGAAAGAGTGTTTATTATTTAGAATAAATAAAGTAAATTTATCATGTGAGTTATAAATAATTATGATTACCTTAGTTAAAACTTGATGAAATGTGTATTTGGGTGATAATGTATATATAACGTAAATTATCATATTTCATTAATCACAAAAAATTCAGGTAATTCAAAAAATCAAAAAAAATCACCTTTCAAATTTTTCGATTCGTATATTTAAAATGTGAACTACCTTTTATATTAATAATTTAATAAATATGAATAATTTAATTTTTAATTAAAATCATCATTCACTTGTAATGTACATAATTCAAAATAATAACTGATTTTATAAAACATTGAAAAAGTACTTCTGGTCTCATAATATCATAAAACATAAAAATATTAATTTATGACTAAATTTTATAGAAATACATTTACTTTTATTTTAATAAATTATTCATAAAATATTTATTTAGTATTTATAACATCTCAAAATACCAATACTTGATTAATAATTTTTAAAACATTTATTTAAATAGACTATTGTTCCATACATTTATTTATAAGATGCCTTAATTTTATTTTGACTTTTATGGGTAATGATACTATTCATTTTACAAATTTACTATTAAAAAGTATCATATTACTATTACAATGGTCAACTATCTATTTCATCATTATTGGTTATTTAACGTCTTAAATACCTATTATTTAATTATTTTTTCATTTTTAATGTTTTTATTCTTGTCTATGAGTGATTTTATGTTATTTCTAATATAAGAAATTACTTTGTGAAGGGAAAATGTCCATTGATAAATGTTTTGTCATTACAAGATGTATATCATGATTTTAAAATTTACATCAATATAATTATGAAAAGTTATTAATTTATTTTATCTATTTTATGATGATATTAAAATTATTAGCATAATGATTTTATAGAAAACAAATATGTTCAGTTCCTTGGGTGACATGTATTCCAAATGAAAGTATAAATTATATTATATTTAAAGTATCTAGTAATATCCTTCATCAATGAAATAGAGGCATTTCTGTAGTAAATTACTATAAAAGTTATGAAAATTAATCATTTGTATTAATAGTGATGATAAAAATTACATTGATTAACCCAAAAAAATATTATATAAATGGGACCTTTTATGGCTATAATTTTAGTTCCTATAAAGAGGGAGATAATCTTTTTTGATAAATGATAATGGGGGAACACTATCCTTAGGATTTCAAGCACTGATTAAATCAATTCCATAATAGTTTTATTCTAATATTACAACAGAATGGAAGACAAAAATATATAATTAATTTAAATTAAATATACCTCACAATACATAACATACTATTGAATGATTTTAAACATTTCTAACAATATATAGAATAATTACAGTTGAATGAAAATGAAACAAAAAATCCAAAATATTAAAGTCATATTGTTTTGGACATATGCCCTCTCTCAAGGGAATCGGATCATGATAACCACTTAACCAAAAACATACCATCTCATATAATTGAGTATATATTTATAGAGAAGAAATTATTATCATAATTGTAATTTAAAAAAATTAATTCATCATATATATAGTGAAATTAATTAATAAAACATACCATTTAATCTAAAAAAGTACACTTTGAGTCATCATAGTTTCGCCATGTGATATATTAAAATGTGGTTTATTCATAAATAAGGGTATAATATTTTGACCATTTTCCAAACATGTCAAGACACCATGATCTCAGATTAATGGGTTTGAGTATGATATGTTTATTTTCAAGTAAAATTTAAATTTTAAACAAAAATATTTACTTTGAGTTATTCAACCACAATATTTTCTATATTGGGATAATAATAATTAATACACATTCTAAATGATATATATATCTTTTTCATAAATTATTTTGTCAATTATTGTTTTTTTAAATTATTCAAGAGTGATACAAATGTTTAACTAAAAATTTAAGTTTTTAATGTATACAGACACTATGATTCATCATATTCACAACTAGAATTGGATTAATATATGTAATTTTTTTCAAAAGTATCTCAATAGTATTAATGTTTTTCTTTATTTATACTAATAAAAAAATGTTTTTATGCAAATTCTTTTTCATAATGGAATCAAACATTTTGTGTAAAAAAGGTTACACCCTATGTATATTTGAATTATTAATAATTCATATATTTAAAAAATTAATTATGGATTTATTAGTATCATGTTTAGTATGTTATGAATCATTCGAAAAAATGTCAATTTTGAAGAAAAAATATTTCAGATCGTGTTATAAAACCCACACAACGATTCAAATTGATATGTTGTCGATTAATTGTTATAATAAATTTATACTGAATCATTTACAATTAAATGAATAAAATAATAATGTGGTTTCATGGATACCAATTAGGGAAACATGTTCCTTAACAAAAAAATTCATTTTATATTGATAAAAAAGAAATTTAGTCATATCAGTCACTCCATGTGTTGAATTATTATAAGATTATTAAAACATTGAAACTGATTTATTGATTATTTCTTTAATTTATCAATACATTATAATTTTTTTACTTGGTTTTCGTTGATTTACTCATGTTCTTAACTAAAATTTCATTTTAAATTATAATCCAATACATTGATTCATACCAGTAAAATTGTGTGTCATATTGAAATGTGAAAGATTCCTACAAAACAAAAATGACATGTGAAACATTATACATAATTTTTAAAACTATGTGAGTAGGTTTTCATAGTTTTCAGTGAGTGAAACTTGGTTATAACTAAAATTCCAATTTTAACAAAAAAAAAATATATTTCAATTCATAATGAACACACCTTGTATCATATTTACAAGAGACTATATCCTCAATGTTGAAAAATAATGTGTAATCATCATCAAATGTATCAAAGTATTATTAATTTTTTTTCATTGTTATCATTTTTCCAAACTTCTTTAGAAACAAAATATAAATTTTAAATAAAAAGGAATATGACGAGTCATAAATGGAACAACACATGTCCGATAATTTAATGGTTTATTTATATGAAAAAATATCTTTTGGGAAATTTTACTTATGTATGAAGTTATTTATATTCTGTTTTATTTATTTTAAATGTGAAAGACACAGATTTAACCTAAATAATATTATTAAACTAAAAACATATTTATTTCATAACATTACAACTATCTGTCTAATTATAATTTATTTACTTCCAAATTTTAAAAATATTATTATGGAACATCTTCCTAATGTATGAGGAATACATCTATATGTTTTCATGGTTTTAAATGAGTGAAATTGGCTCATTAATTTTTTTTTAATACTCAAAACAAGCTCATTGAGTCATACAAGTAACACAACATCTCACATGAAATTAAGTCCTATATTTCAAAATTTAATTATATATCTTTTTTATAATTAATAAAGACTATAAAATGTAATTTTCATTGTGTATAATCCATGAAAAATAATTTTAACTAATATTTATATTTTAAAATGAAAATACACATTTCAATATATATTTTCCAAAGAATGGGTTAGATTGAGATATAGTTGATTCGTAAAAAACAAAAATGATGTTGATATTGTATTCCTAATGTATCAAAACAATATTATTTGGTTTTCGATAGTTTATGTATTATAAGATTATATTGTTCTAAAATTTACACATTAAATTAAAATTTACATTTGGAGTCATACTGGAAAATCCATGCATTATATTAATGTTTAGTTGATTTGTACTTGTCACAAATAACATATGGATAACATTCATAAATATTCTTGACAATATATGTGTATTTTAATTATTTATCAATGATTAGATCATGTTTTAATCTGATATATTAATTTATTAAATAAAATTCACATTGCATTTCATAACGGTCATCCAATGAATATTATTAATGTTTCGATACAAATTACATGTCAAAAATGTGTTATGGGTCATTTTACAAGATGATAAAAACAATTTAAATTTTTTTCTCAGTTTTGAGTATGTAAGATATATTTTGAAATATAATGTGAGTCTAAAAAACACAAAAATTGAATCATTCTATATGAAACATGTATTGGATTGACATGTGGTTGATTCCTAATTATCTAAAATCCTTTCAGGATCATTTTACAATGTATCGAGATAATTCAAGTTTTTTAGACAGTATTTAGTGAGTGATACCAATTTTTAACTAGAGTGGAATTTTTAAAATGAAATCACACAAATCAAGTTATACTTTTCATACAATGTATCTGATTCATGTGTGGATAATTCAAGCTAAACGCATATAAATTATGGAATTTTTCTCTAATGTATCTTCCTATGTGATATTGTTTTCTCTACTTTCATCAAGTGAAACAATTATCATAAAAATGATTTTTTAATACTAAAAACTTATATTTTAAATCATGTGGATCACACCATGTATTTGATTGAGGTGAGGATGATAATTACATGCACAAAATAATTTATGGATAGTTATCAAAATGTATCAAAACTAACTGAATATGTTTTCTCAATTTGGAGTATATGCGTTCTATTTTGAAAAACAAATTTAATGAAATCACCAACATTAAATCATACCAGTCACATCGATTTTAATATTGGTGTATAGTTAATTGAAATATATCCAAAATTCCATCTAGGTCATTTTCCAAATGTATCAAGATAATAAATGTTCATTTTCATGATTTTTAGTGAGTGAAACAAGTTTTTAACAAAAATTTCATTCTTAAATATAAATCATGCAATTTCAATAATAATGATCACATCATGTTTAAAATTAACATGATAATGAGTCGTCTATGTAAAAAATAACTTCTAGATATTTTTCTAAATTTATCAATAAAATATGAAAGTGATCTCTTTGTTTTTTGTATGTGAGAAATGGTATTTATTAAAATCGCATTTGGAAACTGAAAAAATAATCATCTAGAGTCACATAGATTACAACATAATGGAATGTTAACTAAAAATGATAACGATAAAAATAATGAAGAAACAATCAAAAAATATATTAGATTAAATTCTATGAAACTAAATTACATATTTATTGGGATGTAACCTCTTTATTGTTTCATCATACATTATGACACAATTTATTTTTTATTAATTATAAAAAAATATTAATACACTTTTTAATAGGTGGAATCTCAGAATTCTTGAATGTGTTGGAGAAATATATATAAAAATGATTAATAAATAATTTTTAATTAGATAATCATTAAAATAAATAATTTAGGACACATTATTCTTGATGTATTATGATATATTTTATAAACATTCAAATTTTATTGGAAGAAAATTACAATTTTGTTTCCTAGAACACTAAAAATACATTGAAAAAGCTATGTAATTAATTTTTTATGTTTGTTTCGCTAGGGAAATTCTGAAATGTTTTTAGGTATTTTGTAGAGTTGATCAATTTTAGAATGATCTGTACAACCATTGTATCTTATATAGATAACCATGAAAAGTGAGTAAGTGGAATCTTGGTGGGTGTAGTCATAGGTGATCTATATTTCAATACTATATGGACAGCTTTGGAAGACCATTCTTTTGGTGACATAGGTATTTTCATAGTAATTGCAAGGTTTTCATAACAGTTCACTATATCCAAGCATGAAAAAATTAGACATTAGAACGGGTGATCAGATATGTGTTTTATCCTAAAAGGATAATTTTACACATATGTTCACAAAATCAAGAAATACTTATATCCCAATTACTATGGATACCAGTCGTCTATTACCAAGAGTGATATTTTTGTGATTCCTTATGCATTGGAGGTACAATTTCCTCAGTATGTCTCTATTCATTATTGTTTTCCAATAGTTTTTTGTTAATTCCTTGCTTATAATGATAGACATAATACATAGGGTAGGGATATATGTTTAGTGATTCTAATAATATAGATATATGGATGTGTGTATTTTATGGAATAATATATAAAGTGGATTTTTGTAGTTTCAATCTAGTTTGGTTGAAGAATTTATGTCTTCCTATTATTCCACACTGGTTTTAAAGGTAGGTGACATTAATAAAGAATCATTTTTCAAGAACTATGTGGCTTAATTTCAAATATTTTTCTTCAATAAATTTATTGTAAAATTTATTTGAAAATCATTATAGAAGACCTCTTTCGTTATGGTTTGGAAAACTGTGGAATTAGTTGTTATAAAATATTCATTATATCTTGATTATATGATAAAATGTAAAAATTTATCTTGGTTTTGATTCAAGGAATTTTTTTTATATAATTGTTTTCTATAAAATAAATGTTTTATAAAATTTTCTTGAAATTCTGGAATTTTAATTGCTCTTGTATTACTTGGTAGGCAACTAATCATTTTAATTTATTTGTCCATATGGAAGGGGTGTTTTCAATTGGGGAACTCCATATATGGTTACCATATGACGACCTGGATGATTGTTAAGAGACTTATCATGAGAATGAAACTCTCACTTGGCCATGGATTTGTGGGTTTTTTTGGGAATTTTGGATAAATGTAAAGTGTATTTCAGTGGTTTCTGAATTGGCTTATGGAATTTTTTTTGTTTCATTCACATGAAATGATTTTGGTTTGGAAAAATGTATAGGTATGAAATTTTGTTTCCTTGGAATTGGTATTTCTATGACATAAATATCTATAATGTGTTCTATAAAAAAATTATATAAATTTTATAGCATGTTCTTTCCATGTGGCATGAGTAGGGAAGTCATTTTTGGGAAACTTATTAATTTTCATTACATACCCTGTTCTTGGAAACTTTGGTGATTTTATCAATTTTTTATATTGGGACACAGATAAGGGAATCATATCAGATATTATGAATGATGAATCATGAAAAATTATACAAGTATTGTACAATTAGGGCTAATATATTATGAGAGATGTGGAGTTGGTGTATTTGGAGTCTTAAAATTCTGTTGGTTTCGTCTTCCTATTTTTACATTAATATTAGTTTTAGGTTTAATCATTTTAATAATGATATTGTATATAGTTTAATGTTGGAATGTTGAATAGTATATTATGTTGTATTATATTTTGTTTAGGCAATATATAATAGTTTTTTGGCTATGTTTACCTTGTTTGGTTAATTTATTTTAAAAAGGAATATAATCTCGCAACTAAAAATGAAGCCATTGGAATTTATTTTCAGACTTTGGAATTATGGGGATGATTTCTAAGTCCATGTAGATTTTATGAGTCATGTCATTCAAATGAGGAGAGGGGATGGAACACATGGTATAAATTTGTTTTATCATGGTGATAGATATATTATTAGTTTAGTCTATATGTATGGATGGTGGCAAGGAGTATAATAGTAAGAACATGAAATTTACTATATAATGAGCTATAGATAACCTATATATGATGAAGTTAAAGTCACTAGGTATTTAGGTATATATGTTCATTAAGACACCGCTAGGGGTTGTAAGGTCATTATCATCAGATTAGTTGATCAGAAGTGCAAGATGTGAAGTTATAGAACTAAATTCCCACTTGGATTTCATAATCCATTTGGAGTTAGGATTTATGAATTCGTGAAAAATGTGTGGATATTTTAAAATATCTAAAAATGCATGAATTTTCAAAACCATGGTAGAAATTTCAAAAATGTGTTGAAAATAAAATATTTTGAATTTTACAAATCCTTTTTTCATATGTGTGATGTGGTAAATTCAAAATTTCTATGACTTTTGTTTATAGTGAGTGAGAGTACATGGTATTTTTTAATTATATAAAATTGAACCTGTTAGGAATTGTAGAAACCATCTTGATGATATTGTTGAGAATGTGATTTCACTTATGCCAAGGTGTACTAATGACAAGTTCAAATTATTTTCCATGCCTTTATTTTTGCGGTTATTAGTATCATGAGGGCGGATCCTAGGCATGTTGATAATACCATCTAGTTGTAAAAATAGAATCCACCAATATTTCTGGGTGATTTAGAACAAGAGAAAGAATAGGTGTATCTAAATAGAAATAATCAACACATTTATTTCCATGCCACATCAGTGGAGATAAATTCATGTTTGTTACATATGTGATGGAATATATTGAATAAAAGTGGTGGAATTTTTCTGATCATGCTAAATTAGAACATGGAATTACATCAGATCATTTTATATAATTGATAAAAAACAATTCTAACCTCACACATGTAGGATTTCTATAAAAATATAATTTTTTAACATGAACCTAGAGAACATCTTAATGATATATTATATATCTAAATTTATGAACTTATCTCCATTGTGCATAATTTTGTAGCTAGTAATTTCTTAAATGTTTTCATTCTTGAATCGGGACAGATAAAATATATTAAATCAATAATTTTTTGATTTTTATAAAATATTTTAAAAAGATCATCTATATCAGGATGGTGGAAGAAAAATAATTCTCAATAACTCTCGTTAGAGGAAGCATGTTGATACATACGTGAAATGGTGGCAAATCTAATGTAGGAAATAAGTGGATGATGGGAATGTACTTCAAATGTGGGGGTATGAATTTGAATTAGATGGTTGGATCATTAGATCCTCCTCAATAAAGTAATAGTAATGGTGGGTGTTTTTAATGTTGATATTTTGTTCAAATGAAGTGATATTTTATGAAACAACGTAGATCATGATATAATTGCAACATGATGGGGTATCATCAACCCTATTTTCATTGTTCTTTTAGGATAGTTTTTCAATAAACATCTCATGTATCACTTCAGTTGGCTACATTGATGGGAGAAGGGCGTCATTATACCTATGTTCAGTAGAGATGAGATATGAAAGGTTATTCGAGGAATTCCAAGAATACTATAAAAGCACAGTCTAAACATGACAATAATGAACAATGTGGAATGAGTAATATGTTATATAGGGATGAGAAAGTTATAGTGGATGGTAAATATAATCATAGATAGTGAGAGGTTAAATTCATTTCAATTATACGACTATAATGTATTTTTTAATTCTTTTTCATCCGATATAATTATTTTTTATCTTTCTACTGATTTTAGGTGATTTAATGTTGAAATGATTCCTTCAGTTTTGAAATTTCATAATGAACTCTGTCAAATAGAATGTCAAACCATTATGTGAAAATCATGCACTCTAATGATTAACGAAGATAAATTGACACGATATTTCTATCTTCTAGAGATGGATGACTATGATATAATCCTGGGTATGTATTGGGGAACTCTTTTATGACTCGCATTGAATGTTATACCAAAAGGGTTAGATTAAAAAGTGATTATTATGTTGAGAGTATCGTTCGTGGTGATAAGATTGTGAAAGCAAGTGGATCATTATTCCATTCAAAAGTCATTGGATGTATCTCGTACCATTATTATGTTATGATCATGGAGTTTGTGGATTATATTGATATTATTGGTATTCTAAAAATCATTGACAATGTTTCTTGATGTGTTTCAAAATAATTTATTAGGGTTTCCACCATGAAGAGATGTAGAGTTTAAGAATGGTTTATTATAAGAGACATGTCCATTATCACATCTATATTACAAGATGGAACCAATAGAATTATAGGAACAAAAATTCAAGTTGGAATTGAAATAAAAAATGGTTCTTTCTTCCTAGTATATTTTCATGGATATCATCGGTTTTTTTTAAAAAGGTGTATGAATATCTAAGGTGTTTTTTTAATTAACATAATCCTAACAAAGTTATGATAAATTATTGGTATCCACTCATGTTAATTGATGTTTAGATTGATCATTTTAGGGGATCATAGTGGATATATAAATTTCAAATATGTTTTGTATATCTCTAATTGTGCGTTGAAAATGTGGATAATCTGAAAACATCATTCTGGATTAGATATTTACACTATGATTCTATTGTTATGACTTTTTTGTGCTACAAATTCACTAACCATAATTATGAAGTAGATGAATAATATATATATATTTTATCTAGATTCTTTTGTTGTGGTATTTTTGGGTTAAATATTGGTTTATTGAATTACATGGTACAATAATGTGAAAAAAGTAGTGATTGTGTTGTGTTTTATGAGAGATCAGTTCCTTTACTATAAACATGAAAAGTGTTATATTTGGATACAACAGGTTTTTTTCTTTTCTGAATTATCTCAAAGGGGTTTTTTGTATCTTGAAAAAAATTAACACTTTGATATCATGAAAACTACCAAAATATTTATTTGAGATACAATGTTTCCCTGACCTAACTAGTTTTTATAGCTTCTGCTTCTAGAATTTTCATGACATGCTTCACCAATGATATATTTGAAAAGGAATGGAGATCCATTTCAATGAATATATGAATGTGAGATGTTTTTTCAAGAGCTTAATGTTTTCTTTACTTCATTATTTATATTTATATTTCATGAATCAGGATCATGCTATGTGGTGTGTTATGATTATTTTAGGTCAGGGTTGGTGTGTGTTCTCTTATAGGGAGATCATGTTGTTTTTTATGGGTCATTTAAATTATGTTTTCCTTAGAATAACATCCCAACACACATCAAGGAATTTTCAACTGTAATTCATGCTTTAAATTCATAGTGACATTATATATTTGGTGATAAGGTCATAATGTTTACAGAATATAAGAGAATCAAACACATTTTCTCAAAATATATCTTTTTATAAGGTGAAGATAATATATGAATCATCTAAACATGGTCTAATATAAATTGATGTAAAAACTAGGTAATAGAAATTTGGTCATAGATTCATTAATTTTGAAGTCATATATTCTATTGGTGAATGTGGATTCAGACCAATGGTAGCTCATATCAGTTATAAAAAACATATACATGGATTTATATAGAGAATGTTTCATTGTGGGTTTCATTAATGTTTATATTTCCCTTATTTGTTTAAGAGGTCTATAGAAGCACATAAATCAAATTAGTTATGTGTGGATATGAGGTGAAGACTCAATGGTTGGGAGACCATTGAGGTATGGTAGCTTAACAAATGATCTTCTTCTGGTTTGGAGATCAGATGTGGATTCCCTTAGCTTATTTGTAATAACTTCTTTATGATTACGACCATACATGATGGCCCGTTAATCATAGAATACAAGTGACATATATGGAACTAAAATAACCATTTTGGTGGGATGAAATTTAAAGGTTAGTGGATGAGATTTTCCATATATATATCTGATATGTCATTAGGGTTATAGAATAGAATGAATGAACAACATGTATATTGAATTCTTTACATATTCCTATTGGTAAATGGGAGATGATTTTAATGGATTTTCTGACCAGTCACCCAAGGATGGTTCAGAAACACGATTCCTTATGGGGTATGATGAATCATCATACAATTTTGACCCATTCCATCTCAATCCAGGAGTCTCAAACACTTATGTAATTGACTAATATTTATGTCCAAGAGGTCAAAATGAGTCAAATATTACATGTTTACTTAGTATCATATTTGGAAATAAGGATTATGTTATGATTATAGAAATCCTTATAGAAATATTTTGGGACTCATTTAACTAGGATCGTGTCATATAATACTCTGAGAGTTTGAAAATCTAAATGAATGATAAAAAATTGGAAGAAATGATTCAGGCTTATGTATTGTGTTTTTGTGGCCCATGGGAG
The DNA here is from genome assembly GCA_963277665.1 of Viscum album. Lineage (NCBI taxonomy): Eukaryota > Viridiplantae > Streptophyta > Magnoliopsida > Santalales > Viscaceae > Viscum > Viscum album. The sequence goes on along the minus strand of OY728119.1, from coordinate 698,782,829 downwards.
GTTCACAAACTATTGGTGGAGTTTACAAATAACCATAATTATTAGGCCTCAATTCAAATGGATCCTTTTGAGGCATTGTATTGGTATATTTATCAATATCCACTTTATTTGGTGGAAGAACAAGATAATTCACTGGTGGGATGAAAATTTTGTAGAGATAATGAAGAAGATCCAATGGATCAAGAAAATAATGAGGATGACTCAGAGTCATCAAAATTATTTTGATGATTATTTCCTCTGGTCATTGAGTTTGAGAACAATGATAATGAGTTATTTTAAATATCTATAAGGACTGGTAATTAACATTTTTGAAATAATATAGTGATATATCCTAGATACAAAGTCTATTTTGAGATATATGAACGTGTTTGACATGTGGAATATTGGTTGGATTTTCCCACACAACTCAGTGGATAGAAAAATGGGTTTAATTTATCTCAGTTGAGAAACAATCATACTCATCATAACCATGTAACTAGATGGAATCAAATTGACTTAGGAACATATACTTCATTGGTTAATATGTCATATCATATTGTTGATAGGTTTGAGAAATTAGTGTGTTGGTATAGAATAAGTCTACTATGGGTTTTGTGGAAATATTTTCATATGCAGGAAGAATTATAGGGATTGGAAAATAAAAGGGTTAAGAAATGGGCCAAACTTGTATAGTGGAATGGTGGGTTTCTACATTATGGGGAAGGAAATTACAACGTTGTAGTGAATTTTGTACAATGGTTTTCAATTATGTAACCAATTATTTTTTCATTATATGTGTGATATGTTCTTGGATGATGATTGGGAGTGTTTCTTGGACTATTAGAAATTTTTTGGGATCTTCTAGAGGATGACTATGTTTAAATTTCTTGTACAAACTATGAAACTCCTACATGAATCCATGAAAATTGACATTGTGGGATATGACTATGAAACATGTTAGGTGCCTAGTTTTGAAAAACTATGTGGCCACCAAGAAGAAACATTGAATTTGTTGATATGGCCATTTCCATAGTTATTACACTATTTTGCTAACCGTGCACCCAATCTATGCATGAAAATTTTGGATCCTTGAATTCTTGATCTAATTTTTTATTTCCCTTAAATGTATTAATTTTCCTCCAGTTAACCCCTAACACAAATTATTCTGGAGCAATCCATTGGTGATTCTATGTGCAATAGTGGCTTAATTTTTTCACTAAGTATCCATTCTCAGTTGTAATCCATTTTATACCTATTCCTCCATCAATATTAATTATAGATCAAATCCATTGGGGATGTATCTTTCTTTTTATTGCAATCATGTTAAGAACTGGCAGTTTTTGATTATGGGGTACAATATTTAAGGACCGTATTCGAGTTTCAACTCGGTTTTGTTGAATTATTTGTGTTTTTCTTCATTTCATCCATAGTTTATAAGGTATGTGGCATTATTATCGACTCCTCTTGATAGAATCAAAGGTATTTATTTGAAATTTTTTTAATTTAATGATATTGATTTTCCAATTTATGTGTAAATCATGGTAGGAACCCTCTTAAGGGATGGTTTGAAAAATTGTGGAATTGTTTGGTATGATATGTTTATTCATTAATGATTTTAAAATTATGTTTTAAAATATTGGTTGGTTTATATTCATATAAATATTTTGATAAAATGGTTTTATTTAAAATAAATGATTTATTAAACTTTTGTGAAATTATTTGTTTGTCATGGTTCATGGATTAATTGGTTGATATGTGCACATTTTTATTGATTTGATCATGTGGAAGTGAAATGTTATATTTCAAAAAATATTATATTTCATACTTATGACAACGTGGTAGATCGATGATAGACCAATCATGAGTACACATATATCACCTAGAAATTTCATTGTTGTTTTATGGAATTGTGGAACCAATTAATGCTATTATAATGTGTTGAGAAATTAGTTAAATAATTGTTATGCATCATTTTCATTGAAATTATTTTATTTTAAAAAACTATTATGTTAGGAAATTATTTTTCCTTGGAATTTTATTTTCATGGAAATATACCATTTTAAAGTGTTTAATATATATTTTTTATATGAATTTGATAGCATGTTCTATCCTAGAAGGGTGAGGATAGAAAAAATATATGGAAATCCTACTGATTTTCATTACTCACCCTCTACATGGGTACATTGATGTTTTTGTAGATTTTTTTATTAGGATACATGTAGAAGAAAATTATCTCAATTCATTAGTGATGTGTTATGATACATTTTTCATGGATTTTGGAGTTGTACTTTGGAGTATGTTGGAGTTATTGAGTTTTTTTATTTAGAGTCATTGAGTTTTTTGGGGTATCTATTCTGATTTATACATTGATATTGGTTATGAGATTCTATATTTGTGCAATTATTAGATATATGGTTATATTTTAATTTTTTATTCTGTTAGGTTATACATTGAGTTTTATTACATTGTTTTCATGAATGATATATTAGTTTCTTGGATGTTTTTAACATGGTTGGTTTATTATTATTGTTTTTAAAAATCATCCACACCAATTAATGAATAACTTGAAATTTATATTATCCTCTGGAATCTTCAGGATGTAACCTAAGGCCATGTAGCATTTATGCATCATTTAAAGCCATTTATAAGGAGTGGCATGGTTTAATAAATGTCATTATATGTGGATCATTTTTTAAGAAACTAGTTTTTCTTTATGTATAGATACAAAAAATATAAGTCTAATTCATTATTTCAGACATTAGAGGAATTATTTGATTTTCTGTGATAGTCTCGAGGTTATCTGGGGATAGTTCAGATCCTAGAACCTATATATTTTTAAAACATGGACCTATCCTATGGTTAGAGTAAACCATGTTGTTAGGTTAATCGTTAGATCTAACTGTGAAGATGGTATGCATTTTTTGAGGAGAGACCTCTCACATAGTTGGCGCAGAGTTCCCCTAACTATGCATCCTAACTATGAGGTATACCACATTCTCTATATACCCATGCATTGTTGTTGCATGTTTTTTTAAATCGTACAGGAAAACCATGCACAAGATAAATTTTGGGTAATTTTACAATTGTTCTCATAATAATCAAATTAACCCTCTACATCCTCTATATTATGATTTCAGCAGGACTGGAATCATTTATTTCATATTAAATATTTCTAATGGCCTAAGAAAGGGAAAATGACATATCATTTTTCTGACATCCATTCTAGATTGTTTCATCACGTATGATATGCAATTGTATGTACATGATTCTATATGAGCAGCTCTTGGTCTCTCTGGTTCCTGACCTACTTATCGAGGTGTGAGTAGTTTTACATTTATCTTAGATCTACTCTCATCCTGGATAAATTGGGGTCCAATACTCATTTAGAAGACTCAAAAGATCCTATTTGGGTGGTAATATCTCATCCCTCAAGTCCTATGATTTTCAAACTGACTTGTGGGACCCATTGATTTCATCGTGTATCATTTAATGAATTTATTTGACATGTCAATACTCATTACAACAAAATTGTATTACTATTTGAAAACATGTGATTAGTTTTTAGTGGTTATTACTACAACTACATCCATCCACAATAAGATTCTATTCTATATTTTTCGTTGTCGTGTTTGGACATGTTTGAGCAATTATTCAGGTGTGACATGGAATGAACTTATTAAGGGTATTTTTTTCTATATTAAATGGATTGATTTATTATTTGAATTTAATATTGGAATGTACCGTGTATTTTCACCACTTATCATGACTACAGTAAGTCCATAAATTAATAAAATTACATGAAATGGAAATTTGAATGTATAGTAAGTATATGAATTCCCTTTTAAAATATAAATGATTAATAGGTTACATGTCTGCTGATCCTCTTACTATGTTAATATAAGGTAGTGGAGTGATCCATGCACAGAAAAATACCTTAAATGGATTAAATAAATTTTTTTATGCTCAATTATCCTTGTTAAACTAATTAAAGGTATTGTTATAAACCTTAGAAATTCAATATGACTTCCTTGTGAAAATATGAGTGTCCTGACATGATCTATCCTTGGAATCATGAGGGATTGCCTAGAGCACTCAAGGACCCCATTCAAAATTCAAGGATATGATATGATTAGGTTAAGACCAACTTAGAACCCACTCCTTGTATATATTTTGATGCTTGGTATGACAATATATGATCGCTCACGTATGACTACAGGATTTGTTGGATACACTCATTAGATAAAAAATTGATATGTCAGTTGTATGGTTAAATATAATCATATCTAATCATTGCATTGCCTTATTTTACATTGGATGAAATACTCGGATAGAGTATGCATCATATTATGGAATGACTTAGACTATTATCTATAGATTACACTCTAAACCTTATCCATGTAACAATCCTTACTGATTTGGAGACCCTTGATATATAATTTCAATTGTTGTTACATGTGATATTCATTACAAAGTATCACTATAGGATCCTATGTAATATCCTTGAACATTCAATATTGTTATAATGTGACTATTTATAAACTGGTAATAATAATTTAATGAACTAGTTAAATGTTGAGATACAAGATAAGGTATGGAGCAGATACATGCATATTTAATTACATTGTACTACATTACATTATATATGAAAAATTTCACACTATTACATTTCCATTACACGGTCTGGATATTATAGACACCACTGGTGGTGGTCTACTGATATTTTTCTAACACCCTCTTTGGGCGCCATTTGGTAACCATAGAATATTACAAGAATGAATATGTAGATAAAGTGAAGAATATGGATTCGAAAACATAATTTCAAGATGTCTTGGATGGAGCATTATTGAAGATGATCGAGCCGAAGCTCATAATTCTTAGGATAGTATTTTGATTTCCTTCATAATTTTTTCGAGAATGTTGTGGATGGAATATTGTACCCATGTTATCATGTTTTCTAGTGAAATGACATATCATCATCAGTTTTATCTATTGATACAGTTATTGTTATCTTATGTATCTGTTGGTTTTTTTCTTCCTTTGTTTACATGTATTTCTTCTGATAGTTACATCTGTTTATATTTATTAATTTTTCTCGACTTTGTTAATGATGGAATAGTCTCCCTATGGACACACCATAGGTGCTCATTTCTAATAACCATCCTCTGGTTATTGGGGACATTCACTTGATGCAATGTGGTCCTCCAGGATCAGGGAACCAATTAATTGACATTAAAGTCCATGGAATCACAATGTGGTATCAAAGCAAGTTCTAATCATGATTTACTATTTAGAGAAAATATAATTGTGATTAGGAATACTTGGAATATGGTCAAAAGACATTATTGGTCATCGTGAACCCATGTTCATTGTAAAATCCATGTTACCCAAAATATAAAGGATACTATCTTTTTCTTATTATAGTTGTTATTATTTCACCATAGGGTGACACACATGATGTGTGTCGATGTTGACTATTATTATAATTGATGTCATCTTTTATCCTCGTCTTGATGAGGTGAAGAAATGTACCACTGTTACATGAATTATGTAGACACCTATAATTTTCATTTTAGGATTATTTCCATGCTATATAGGTGAATTTATCTATTTTAATTGCTTGATATGTCTGTGATTGTTGACTGGTGCTTTTATAGATGACTAATTGTTTTTATATTACTTATTTGTTATTGAGAGATTTACTATTTCAATCCATGAGGTTTATGGGCCCTTATTGGTACAGATGAGTAATTTACCGAGTAAATAAATTAGGCTATAAATAAATGGGTGTCACAATCATTGATGTGGTGTATGGAAACTGATTCAATTGGAATAGATTTACATTATAAAGTGAACCATGGCTTATTAAATGACATTGATTTCTTGTTTTTATCCATCCTTGTAATTTTTATGAATGGTAAAGGATGGAACCTGGTAATTGATTATAAAATGAAACGAAAATTATACTTTAGAATATACTGATGTATGGTCCTCTAAGAGGGTAGATGGGATAGTACGCCCTTGGTAGTGAGTTTTAACACATTAATATTCTAATAGTGATGATATATATATTCATAATTTTTTTTCTAAGGTGTGTTCATTGAATTTTTAGACCAATTCCACCACTTCATCATTGTATTAGATTCCAAAAAGATGGAAAGGATCATGCTTTAGAAGTGGTGGATCCTGAGCCAAAAATCTTACCTCCAAGAGTGCCACTTGAGGAACAAACTTTTGTAACTAATTTGTGCACTAACACCCATGTTCTTGATAGTATCCTACAACAGATCCAGTCCATGCACGGTTCTCCATGGATTACACCTTTGTTTTCTAATATGACTCATGAGTTCCAACAATAGCATCCTCCCACTTAATCAAGGGACGTTATTCTAAAGGTTGTTTAGTCTTGTATAGAGCCAATATTGTATATCTTTTAGCATATTTATATGTATCTAGATTAGAGGGTCGTTATTGATACAAAAAGACTTTGGGATTTTACATGTATTGGTGCGATGTGGTTAACCAAGATGATCATGATCAAGAAATGATTTGGGATAAATTCAAGACTATTTTCTATGATCAGTTCTTTCGTCATACACTATGAGATACTGGAGATAGAGAGTTCATGAATCTCAATCATAGATCTACACCGGTTATTGAATATTCATCACATTTCAAAAAAAAAATAGTGCATTGCACCACTTCTAGTCGGTGATGAGATTTTGTGTTCTAGACTATTCGAGTAGTGTCATTTGTATGTCATACATACATCGGTGAATTTATTTCCATTACCAAATTTTTCTAAAATAGTCAGTCAAGTATTATCTCTAAGAACACATTAAGAGACTGAAATAACACTGTGTATGAAGAATCTGTGTCATGGTAGTCTAGTATTAAATGTTCCCTCAAAAAACACTAGTTAGGGTAGTGATTATCATAGTACTCATTTTGATAAGTCCATGGTGTGTCATCAGTTCGGTTGATTGGCGAACCAAAAGACACATTGTCAAATAGACCCAATGGATAGATGTTCTTGCTTTTGTATAATGAATCTTCAACATTTAAAAAGTAAATTTTGACTAAATTAGTTTGGAAAAGGATTTGTGCCAATGCCTCATTCAATAGTAGGTTCTTTTTCATCACCTCAGGTGGGCAGTTGGAATTTCACCGGTAGGTCTGGCCGAGGAGGAGGTCATGGTCATGGTATCCAGACCCCTGAATACTAGTAGATCTTACTAAGTAGTTATAACCTAGGTTGTCTAGCGATTTCATATGTTTTTGGATCTTGCTGCATGACCTTATATAATACGAGGTACAATTCTAGTGGATTCTACTATAGTATCATCATTATTTGATATAGGTTTTTTAAATATTTAATATCTATATATATCGTGTATATACTCATATTAAGGAAACAGTATTTTTGTGGTGTAATGACCCTAGATACATGGTTAGGTGTGTGGCTAGAGGGAATATGACAATGTAAGGATTATCCATATCATTTAGCCCGTTACCCACTACTAGAAACATAGGTTATAGCCACAAACCTATAGCCATATTTTTTTAGGTTAGTGGATATATATTTTTTATATCCACAATTCAATTAAATTTTTTTTCCATATTTTTTTATACGTTTTGGGCTTCTCCTCATCCCTAGATATGAAACCCTCTTTGAACCCCCCACCTCTCTCATAGTGGAACCCTCTTCCCTGATGCTTCAAATCAATACCTCCATTCCACTTCCCAACCAATGTTGTTCAAGGTGGCCTCCCCAACCCCTCCTTTGTAATTACTCTGACGCGGGTATCTGTTACCCATGCAAGGTCTCCTCTCCATGATTTTCCTCCCAAAGTACTGCCACCCAACGTCGCAACCCAGCTGACACTACAAAAAGATGACCACACCACCTCATCCTTCAGCGCGCCTCCGACTTGGCTACCCCACCTCCTAGGAATCATCCATCGTTGACGGTTCTATTAATTTCCATTCTTCTTTTCACATGATATATAGTATTTTTTTTCCTTCATTTTTATTGCAGATTATTTTGATGAATTAAATATTTATATTTTTAGGCTAGTGTTTTAAGGAGCATTAGTTCCCAAAAAATTATTTAATAGAGGGTTGGTTCTTGGTGTTATGTTTTGTAATTGGATAATATTATGTTCTATAATTTAATGTTGGATATGTGTAACCTTTCTATAGTTTTAATGTAAAAGTGTGAAATTATCATGATTTATTCCTTTTTGATATAGTGTAATTAACCTAAAAAATATAAGAACATGGGAATGTAAAGGAAGAATGAAGTTGTTATTTTTATTGAAATGAAGTTTTGTTTTATACCAGTTAATGCCTTGTCATATTATATAAAATTATGTTATCTTTTTGTTACAATAGAGGTTGTGCTTAATGTCTTCATTTTTCAATAAATTTGATAAACAATATATGTATGGAAAATTTTAAGGACATTATTAAATAAATAGGAATTTAAAATGATATATTCGCCTCCTTATATCTAATATAATATGAAATTCATTTAAAAAACAAGGTCTAGTATTTTAAAATTTATTAATTGATGATAAGTTATATTTTACCTATTTCTGAAATGTTGTGCATAATAAATTGGAAATTTCAAAAATGGAATTAATTTTTTTTCCTAAAATTAATAAATAAATTGGGGAGGATCAATTACATTTTTATTGTGGAAGGCTTTCATAACAATTCTTATGGCCTTAATTCCATTTCTAGTGTGTAAAAAATACATTTTGATGGGTGTCTGATCTATGAAAGTTTAGTTCGTTTTCCTATTTGTTAGATAATCATGAATGATAGGGTTTCTTAATTATAAATGGGCTTCATTCCTAAGGCTATTTTACTGAAATTGTTTTGATATGGTTGGGGTCCTTGGACGAGAGATGTGTTGGTATAATGTTTTTTTTGATATGTCATGTATTTTTTTGATATGGATGGGAACCTTGGATGAGATATGTGTTGGTATATAGGTTATATTGTTAGTTGATATTGATGATGGGTTATTATCGATGTAATAATGAAATTTCATGTTGTGTCCTAGTGGTTCATCAAAAACACCAAACATTTTTTCTCATTAATGGAACATAGTATTTACATATTACCACTAACAAATGTTAATCTTTAATTTTATCTCTACCCAATAATCATTATGTTTACCAATAATTAGAGGGAATATTTAGATTGTATATTTGTTATTCCATTCCATAACAAATCATAGGTGAATACATAATAAAAATAAATATAGTGTTTATATAATAATATAATGATTATAGATTCAAATGCATCTTAATGAATTTAAAAATCAAATTAAAGTGCGAGGATCTTTAATGGGATATGATTCACCACTGAGAGAGGTGTGAATAGTTGGTTGAAGAATTACTAAAAAACATATAATGTAATTTTTCTATATTATAAACTCCATTTTCCATATATCGATTAGGGAATGGATATTTTTTGATAGTATGTGTAGAAGGGAAACCAATAAGTCCCAATTATTATGGTTTTATATCCAAGATTCCATCACAATAACAATTATTGAATGATAAAAGGAAAGAACCAATTATTGCATGTTTGGAAATAGTTTCTACAAAAAAGGATAAAGAAAATAATGAATAAGGAATGTCATTCACCAAATGATTTTATAATCATGTTAACAAACTATTTTGAAAAATCCAAGAGGATTGAGTAATAATAAAAGAAGGAAATTTCAATACAATATAAAATTGATAAACCTATATTAAATAAAAATAAAGGTTAATTCCAAAATAATAACATGCTAAAAAACTATGTTTCAATAATAAAAAACCATGAATGATTTTGGAAAATAGTGTTTTAGGTGGGGGTGGTGGGGATAAAGATCGTAGGTAGGGGACTGTGGGGGAAGTGGCTGTAAAGGTTGGGGGAAGTGAGGATGATGTTTGGGGGTGAAGAGGGCATGGTGTAGTGTGAAGGCAGTAGTGGGGATGATGGGGGTAGCATGTACGGGGTGGGGGGGGGGGGTTGCAGTTGGGTGGGTGGGTGGGGGCACAATAGTGGTACAGGTTGGGGGCAGTGTGGGTGCATTTAGGAGGGGAAATGTGGTTGTGGGTGTGTTGGGGGGGCAGGGGCAGTGGGGATGGGGGTAGGGGGAAGCGAGGGCGGGGATAATACATTTTAGTAAAAAGATTAATATTTATATAGATTAAAATTCATTAGATTTATGAAATGTTCTATGACAACAAGTTGATGAAAATAGAATTATGCCACATTTAAAAATACCTAGATTTTCAATTAAATAGATTCAATCAAGAAATGATATATAATTTTTAATGGGTGTGTCTTAATTTTATGTCACATTTATTGGTTAATATTTTATAGAAATGGAATGTTTCATTAAATATTAGTGAGAATAAAAGAAATAGAATACTATTTATTTTCCATAAAAACACATAAAGAGAACCAAAATCATTAAAAATGGTTTTTATGATATATAAGTTGTTTTATGAATGGATAATTGATCTAACTATTGGTATAGTACAAATTAAAAACAATAATATGATTAGGAGTATGCTAAAGTCAATCAATGTCACTTTCCTGGATGATGTCTGGAAATTACTTTTTCATACAATAAAAACATTAAGTAGGGAACCGATGTTTATTGATGTTGATAACTCTATTAGAAAAAAGTAATTTGAGGTTTAGGATTTTGATAACATGATAATAAATAGATTTCTTAGGTAGAGGGAAGTATAATAACCAAATATTAAAGCATTGAGTGTTGAAGGTAGTGAATTTTTACCCAATTAAAATATTTTTTGAATGAAAAAAATTCTATATATGGGAATATAGGTAAATCTACCATAATTATTCAATGTTTTTGGAACTATGATAAGTGATTAAATTTAATAAAATTCATTAAAAATTCATAAAGGGAGTTCTATATGACCATTATTTTGAAGATTAGATTCATTAATAATTCCTAAATTCTTCTGTTTAGATTTTGGTGGTGAATATATTGGAAGGGACAATATGAAATACATACAGAACATAAGAACAAATAAAAAAAAATTAGAACAAAAACACAATATTATTGTTGAACTATTGAATAAAATAATTATGGAGAAGGAATAAAGAATTATGTTTAACTCCAGTATGTGTAAAAAAATTCATATTACTTCTTTTATTTTTTTTACATAGTCAATATGGGACCATTGGAATAAGTGGTGAGAAAGCTTCATGATAGGAAATAGTATATAAATTGAATGATAATAAATCAACACAGATTAGCGGGGAATTTAAACAAAAAACCAATAATAATAATAATGTTATTTTTTATTGGCATGTTAATATCAATATATATTATTTGATCCATGATGATTATGGATTCATGTATGATTTATCTTGTACATTTTACAATGATATTACATATATATAAGAAGTAGTTATATCACAATTATATTACATCTATTTCTTTACATGTGGCTTCTTATGATGAACCTGGTTCAATCCACCACCATCGAAGACATTGAGTTCATCATCAAATTTTGTTAAGGTTTATCAAGTTTTTAATTTCATGCCCAATTTTAATTAGGGAATTTATGATATTTGGGTTCCTTCTATGTGTGTAATGCATTTAGGATCCTATAGAGGTGGATTCAAGTCTTTGGTGATGAAGACATTCGAGGGTATACATAGGTTGGAATACACATATATAAGTTCCCCCATTATATATATCTTCAGTCATGGAAGTATGAATATATAAATTGTGGAGAACTGTTCTTATATATGGATATGAAAAATGTATACATGTGTAATTGTAATGTGGTATATGCATGTATAAACATATATCTAAGGACACCCTTGGGGATATTTTTTCATGGAAATATATACAAAGGGGCTAGGTGTCCTAATATATTTGTGAAGTTGAATATGCGTGCAACGAGAAAAAGAGGAAGATTTGATTTTTCTTCTTCTAAAGTAGCATGCTTTCAGGTTGATGGAGGTTCCCTTTTCCAAACCCTTTAATTTTAATTCTACATTTGTTTATTTTTTTAAATACATTTTCTCCAAATTTCATTATTGATTAAAAAATGGTTATCTAATAACCACTAACTTTTTCTTAGAAATAACTATTTATGCGTTCTAAGTGTATAGGATTACTAGTTTTGGTAATGTCCACTCTTATACTATAAAACTAAGAAAAAAAGAATTATATTTTCTCTTTTGTAGCATATTGTTTAGAAAGGACGCTAATCTAAGGACAACACAAACCTTGATTCATGATCTCATTGGATAAATTTCAGGGGGATGGTGCAAGAGGATTGGGAGGTGGGGTATATCAGGGGTAACTGGTTTAGGTTTGGTGGGGTGCATGGGGATGGGGGGACTGGGGGTACCTCAAAAGGGATGGGGATGTGGTGTGTAGGGCTTGGGGATAGGGGTGAAACATGGGTGGACTAGTGCAGGGGGGGATGCGTTGGGGGCTAGTGCAGGGGGGTTGGGCTGCATCAGGCTATGTAGGGGCCAGGGATTGGAATTTGTGCAGTTGGGGTGTCCATCGAAATGTATATGAAAAATATCCCAACACGAAGGTGATGGAAGGAGGGATATGGGAGTGGAGAAAAAACATAAAATTTCCTCTCCTAATCTATCCATATTTCATATACCCTAAAACAAATGACCTAGAAAAAGAAATAATTTAACCAATTTAAAAAACCCACACTGGCATGATACATGGTGTGAAAAAGGTTTTCACATCATGAATTCTTACCCATGGAAATTTCATGGCTTGAATTGAGGTTTACATCCTGAAATGTTCGACATAGGGGGTTCATCCCACAACCAACCCCATTCATTGAATAAAACTAAGGGTTCACAAGATAAAAGGATACATCTAATCAATGTTTAGTTATATTCGCCCCCAACCTCAACCAATATCCACCCACACCCCAAATCTATTCAATTCAACAAAACATGTCTCACAAACAATTGTGATTTTCAATTCCCAGAACTCACTATTCTCTATCTCAGAATTCTGAAAATGTTTCTATTAAAAAAATAAAAATATCATGGCACACATTACACTTGATGTCGAGCCACTAACTCCATAAAAATGTTAAAACGAATGATCTCACCCCACCCTTATATTTGGACACTCCTCGACGTCTTTTACTAATTAATCCAATATCATGTGGTTATATAAACCATACTAATCCTCTCATTATTGATGACTATACATCATGGTGTACCTAACCAGATGAATTTCCCACTGAGAATGATCATCAAATTAACTATCGTCCGGGTAACTAGAATTTGAAAAATGATCTCAAGTCAGTTTTCACCTCTCAACATCCATCCCCATACAAAGAACCAATCGGTTCTCCTCTAGACGAGTTTTCGTAAAAAATATTGGTTGCATCCTCTATTTTGATATCTTATATCACAATCATGATGATTTCACCTATTGAGGCATTATGAGGTTATATAATTTCTAAAAATAAGTCTGATCCCCAAATCCTAGGGTAATTTCATGTTTGGATCAAATACTATTTTATTTTTCGTTCTTGGTCCCACTCTATGCATGGACTCAACTCTGATCAGATTCACCATCAGATCACTCAAAAACCACCATTAGAATGGTTCCAATTCACTAAATCCACCAAACACCACATATGTTCTTCGAATATAGTATTACCATAGGAACCAAAAAATATGTGATCTTCCCACAGACTATCATCACTTTTTCACCAAATTCCTTCATTCATTGGTATCACTAGAATAATGACCTAGGACATTCATTAGCTACAACAAGGGGAATGAGATTATGAATTTTTTTTGTTACTAATATTATAATTTATTAGGAGGGGTTCTATAAAGGGTGGGGGTGTGTGCAGGGTTGGGATTTCTATGGGGGTGTAGTTTGGAGGGTGTTGTTTGTGGGGTGTGCCTATATTGGTGGTTTTCCATGAAGGGTGGATCCATCCAAGAAGGATGGGTGGTCAGTCCAGGAAATAAGGGGGCTTTCAAGGGGGTGGGATACAACAAGGTGAGTGGGGGAATTTTTCACGGGGGTGGGCGGAGGTGTTTCTAATGAATCATGGAAGGGTTCAAATTTCCAATATTAATTGAAATATTGATGGGAATAATAGTGTAATGAAGAAAATTAAAACTTAGAGTTTTCAAATGGGTGGTTGAATCAAGAGGAAATCATATTTATTCTTACCACCTTCTTTAAAATATAAGACCTTGGTATGTAATTAGTTAGGTAGGTATAGTATTACGATGACTTTGTTTTCATATGATACAAAATCCTACAAATGTACAGTTTATCTAGGAGGGTTTTGGATGTCCTATAAATTATTTTCAGGTAAAATATGTATAGTTATATCAACATCATTGAAATAAACCCATGATGACCTAATTGAACCATATATATAGTTAAAATTTATGGTAATTAAGGTGGATGTCCAGGAGGGAGAGGGTGTCCAAGGGTGTGTCAATGATGGAGGGTGGACTGTCTAGAACGGGGTATCTAGGTGGTGGGGTTGTCCATGAGGGAGGGGGAGGGGTGTCGAAGAGGTAGGTGGGGTACAGGTAGGTGGTTGGTTGTCCAAGAGGGTGTCTAAGAGGGGTAATGGTGTCCAAAAGGGAGGAGGTGTCTAGGAGGGAGGGTGGATGGTCCAGGAGGGGGTGTCTTGGAGGTTGGGGTGTCCAGGATGGAGGGGGGGTAATGGAGGGAGGAAGTGTCTAGGTGGTTGGGGGGTTGTTCATTGGGATATATAGGGGAATGGAGGTGTGCTGGGGAGTGGAAGGGGGTCTTTAGGGAGGTAGGGTGTGAGTGGGGGTTCTTTCTATGAAGGAGGGGTTCTTTCTAGGAAGGGGGTGTCTATCTATGGAGAGGGTGTATGGTGGGTGGTCTATATAAAATAGGAGGGTCTATTCAAATAGGGGGTGGGATTTCTAGAAGGGTGAACTATCCAGGGGGAGTAGAGTGGGATATTTGTTGGAGTAAGAGGTGTGGGGTTTACAGGGGATAAAATATATCAAGGGGTGTGGGGTGGGGTTATGGTGGAGGGTGTATGGGTTTTTTTTAATGAAATGGGAATCCCTTTAGAAAATATTTATAATAGTGGATTTTGACATGTATCCATAGTTAGAAAATTTGGAAATAGTCCATGTGTGGATTAATATTATTCCAGAATTTCAAATTGTGGCTATAAGGATTTAGAAATATTTGCAACTATGGATATATGGATTCTTCCTATTTTTCAAACTATGTATATAGGCCATTTGTGACTTAAGTGTCTTTCAATGTTTCAAATAGTGGCTATAGGTATTTATCCACAGATTGAACTGTTGATATATGGCTTTAGAAATCGTTTGAAATTGTTGTTATAGTCTTTAAACTATATCCATACCAATACTAGCCATAATTTGTTAAACTGTGGTTATAACCTATAGCCGTGGTTTTCTAAATTATGGCCATTGTTTTAAACTATGTATATAGAAGAAATTTCTACTAGGGACCATTTCTTATGGAACCTCTTCATTCTCTAATTGATAGTCTTACATATCATTCTCGGGATGGTTTGGTAATTTACTTCCATGATTTTATAAAATTATATCACATGTCGGTTTATTTTACATCACTATAGAGAATGAGTTATCTATATAAGGATGAGTGGGATGTCTAGGCTAGTAGAGACGAAATAGAGAGTCATGGGCTAGTTTGAGTGACCGCAAAGATTCCAGACCTCTTCATTGAGGATCAAGGATTAAATCATCCTGAATTTCCAATAGTACTACATCCATTTAGGGATGTTTTCTCGATGATTTGTCATCATTACCTCCTTCTATAGAGGTAGATTTTACCAGAACTCTTTTTTCATGAGTAGCTCCAGTTTCCATTTCTCCCTATAGGATGGAACCTACAAAGCTCCTAGTGCATAATTGGATATTAAAGGACATTGTGTCCAAAGGTTTAAAATTTCCTAACAATTCCTCTTGGGGTTCACCCATGTTTTTTCCAATATGGTGGACTATACCCTTATTCATGGTGTGGATTATTGAAAATAGAAATATCATTCAATCATGAAACGATATCCATTTCCTTTAATAGATGGTCTCTTTGACTGGCTATAAGAAGCAATGGTCTTCATTAAGATCGACATGAGGTTTGGATACCACAATGTGTGAGTAAGGCCATCATACGTAGCTCGTATATCCTTCCATATCAGGTATGGTCTATAGGAGTACTTATTTATTCCATAAATTCATATAAATGCGCCTTCTGTTTCCTAGATATGATGTATATGGTGTTTCACCCCATTTTGGATTCTTTTTTAGGGTCTTTGTAGAAAATATCTTGGTGTAATATCACACTCGTAACAACCTTTCCAATTATTTGGTGATCATTATGAGTGCACTTAGAGATAATCATCTTTAAGATGATCATTCTAAGAGACACTCCTAGATAAACAATTTTAACTTTATGGATCATATGAACTCAAAATCAGGTGTCTATGTTGACCATGAAAAGGCTAGTGTTGTAGTTTCCTCAGAGAATCTAAAGAAACTGTTTGACAAATTTAGTTTTTTCGGATGGAGGGAAATTTATGGAATTCCATACAGGACTTCTCACTTCTTTATTCACCTAACAGTGGTATTACAAAGAGATTTTGAATGTTCATGTGGCCAAAATCATGTGAGAACATCATTTAGTAGCTAAATGGGAGGTTTTTCTCCTCACCTATTATAGATCTTCTAGTGCCAGGAAGTGGTTATATCGACATTTATGTTAAATAATTAATCATCCAAAGAAAAATTATCATTATAGGGGACAGAGTCATTGTGTATAGATCATTGTAGATGACACCCCATGAGAGAAATAACACGACACATAACCATGAGCTGGATCTAGTTTTCCATGACATACTATGTTGAATACAATTTCTATTGGGTGAGTGAATTGTGTTATACATAGATCATAAGAGCCTCAAATATATATTTACGCAGTGTAACTCAAACCTCCGACAATGGAGATGGAATGAATAACTAGAGTCCGTTTATTTCAATCTTTCCTATATAATTGGATTGGGAAACATAGTTACTGATGTGTTGAGTTCGAAAAAAAACTGGCTACGTGGGAAGGTAGTGATGATTTGGAATTAATGGACCTCTTCTTTAATATGAATCGAGAGTGTCATTATAGTCACAGTCAGACTTGTGTATCCTCATTGATAGTTACATCTTCCCTCCTTGATAAGGTTAAGGATAGAAAGTTTTTAGACCCTAAGGGATTGGTTCCCCATTAATATATATCATGCGATAGGCATCCTCCAGATTGGTTTATAGCCTAGGAAGACATATTCATCATACTTGTACATGTCTAGGTTATTAATGATATGAGAGTGGATTTGATGCAAGAGTCACATTCATCTTAGTGGGAATTTCATCCAGGAATCTCATGGTAGTCTCGATATATTCAATGCTAGTATCTGTGGCCTGGGATGAGATATAAAATAGAAGGATTTATCACCAAGTGGTCAACCTTCCAGTAGGTGAAGGTGGAACACGGGGGACCTATAGGATTGTTATATCCCCATTTAGTCCAAGAATGGAAATGGAAAGATTCTTCCATGGACATTGTAGTCGTTTTACCTAGGTCACCTACAGTTAGCATTAATTTAATGGTTTTCATTGAAATAATGATGAAGGTGCCACACTTAATTTATATTCGAGAGACCATCCTAGTTGATGAGATGCAAAGATTTTATATCTGTGAGAATATTTGACTACCTGAGATCCCTATTATTATTAATTATATTGGGACACTTGATTCATTTCATGTTTCTGGAATGGATTGATAAAATATATGGATCTAAAGGTAATTTGTAGCATAATAATTCACCCTAAAACTAATATATAATCATAAAAAATAATCTCAGATTTAGAGTATATGTTCTGAGTATGTTTCCTTGATTTCTGTTGTTATTGGGAGAAGCATATCCCACTCATTGAGTTCTCATATAATAAATCATTTTCGGTGATGATTCAGTTGTATTTTCTAAGGAACTATATGGTATGCCATGACATAAACGTCTATGCCGGATATAGGTAGGTGAGGCATCCCTACACGGTCTTTATCTCATTCGAGTTACATTAGAGTAGGTTCAACTGGTCCGAAATCATTTGAGTTATATTTAATCTAGAAATAAATCCTATGCCAATAACCATCGACAACCTCTGGGATTTGAGGTCACGAATTAGGATTTTCTTTAGGAATCACCTAGGCCAGGGAATAGATGGTTATAGAATCATGGGATTTTATAACCTTGTTTTGTAGATCTATTTGATATTTGAGAGATCATGAGGATAGTATTCTATCAGTTAATACTACCTTAGAGGTTTCATTCCATGCATGATGTCTTCCATGTATCATAACATTTTAAATATCATGTTTCCTATATCATGAATTGGATCCATAATATGTGGCGTTAGATTTCGATTCTACCATTGTGGATTATAAAATAAGAATCATTTACAATAGGCTAAAGGCTCTTCGATGCCGATCTATCACTCCAGTACGGGTTCTATGGAAGCACATCAACGTATAGGATGAGGCTTTGGAGGGGGATGCTAACGTAAATTACAATGGACAATGTTTTTATCCAATAGTGTTTCCCACCCTTGGATGTTGAACTCATGGATGAGTTATTTTAACGGGGAATACAGTAAGAAGTCAGTTTTTGTGTTAGGTATGGATGTATTTAATTTCAGTCAAATTACATATTTTGGACCTAATATGGATGCCTAGTGTGTTAGGGAAGGTCTCGAGGGTGTCTATGGGAGTTCAGTGCCCAAAACCCAACTTCTTGGAAAAAAAATTTGGCGGAGGGTTAGAGTAAATAGGGCCACACAGTTAGATGAAATAGTGTAGATTACCACCACTTTCAGGTAGATCCATCTCAAACGATTGGATCATGGTTTCCATAACCATGTGGCCTAATCATGTGGTACACCACTTTTTCTAGGTACCCATGTATTTTTTATTCATGGTTTGGAAAACCATGTAGGAATATAATGAACATGATAAATTTGGGGTGATTTTTCCATTTCCCCCTTAATGATCAAATAAAGACCCTACTTCATCTCTATTAAAATTTATATTGGAATTAGCCTCATTTAACTATTTTTAGAGAACATTGAAGGACTATTATAGGGATACATATATTTCCCTCATTCAAGATCTATTCATGAATCTATTCATCACATTGGATACACGATGGTAAGTACTCATGTTTGTTTGAGATATTATTTTTCTCTCTTTCTCTAAACCTAGTTATCAATTTGGCATCATTATTACAAATTTATCATAACAAATTTCATCCAATACAAACCCTTGGACAAAATTGCATTAGTAGTGTCATACAAGCCTATGGAGTGTTTTTGATTACTCCTGATTCATGTTCATTGATTTTAGAATAGTCATATGGGGCATCCCAGTTTCTTTTGTTGATGTTTATTGAATTTAGATTCCATGAATAAGTTCAATATAATTGTATGGTTTTGTTCATTCAAAATATGTGAATATTTTTAAGTGGTTTCCCCTATAACACCCTCCTCCCCATATACGATTTTATTCCATAATTGTATTCTAATTTTTTTGGCTGCTTTGAGCCAAAAACCAGTTGAGTCTGGGCTTCATATTACTAAGGAAATATTTTTTATATTATTTAACGTGATTTATATTTTGAGTTCATCAATGGAAAGTACCATTCATGCTCACCATTTTTCCGTCTTATGTTATGTTCTTAAATTAGTAAACTTTTGTGAAATGGAAATTGGAATGTATAGTATGTTTAAATCATTCCCTTTTTAAATATAACTGAATAATAGTTTGCACATATATAGCACGCATTTCAATGATGAAGGAAGGTAACATAGTTATTCTTGATTAAGAAAATATATTACAATGATTAAATGAATTGTTTCATGCTTGATTAGCCTTATCACATCAATGAAAGGTAATAGATTGAACCTACTGAATTGTATCTGACATTATTAAAAATTAGAAGTTTCTTGACTTGATTACTCCTTGGATTTCGGGGGGAGTGCCTTCAGCACGTAACGACCCATTACTAATTCAAGGACACAACTTACTTAGGTTGAGACCCACTTATATCCTAATCCTTGTCTCGAATTGGATGCCTAGTTTGACATTGTAGGATGCATCATGTAATACTACATCATTCTTTGGATACACTCCTTGTATCTTTCATTGACAAGTAGGTTTCATTGTTAATGCACATCGGTCCCAGTCTTTCTTATCCCCATTTTACCATTGATGAAAACCTTCAGAACATTAGGTTTATTACTTTAGAATTCCATGGACTATGCCCCACGTATTACTGTTTAATCCTTATCCAGTCTACAATCATTGTTGAGTTGGAAACCATTGTGGTATTTATTTCATTGGCTATTACCAGGGATCTTCATTAATAAATATCATTATAGGATTCCTTGTAACATCATGTATCCTTCACTATTTCTAATATGTGACTTAATTAGAAACAAGTTATAATAAAATAATGATGTTTTTAAATGTTTATATTCTTTTTGATTCCTAAAGAAGGCACTTGGGAATTTAGTTACATTTTATTTATTTACTTTATACTTGCATGCTTCCACACTGTTACATTTCAAGTAAACAAGCTATATGTTATAGACTAATTTATTGGTGGCCCACTAAGATTTGTCTCACACCATCAATGGTACCATTTGGTATATATGGTAGATTACATGAATGTAGGTTTTGATAAAGGGAATTATAAAGTTTCAAAAATCTAATTTCTTACACATAAAGTTGCACCTTGATAGGATATGAACATGCTGGAGATCAGGATTCATAGGATAATATTTTTTTTCATTTATAGTTTTGTGTAACATGTTATGCATGCTGTATTGTACACATATTTTCTAGTAGTCATGTGACATGAAATATCATCTTTAATTATTCCATTTTATAATGTTTTTTGTATCCTTACTTATCCATTACATTATTCTTTTTCTACTATTTACTTATATTGCTTCCACTATATACATATGTTAATTTTTATCAGTTGTGATAAAATGTAGTAATGAGGGATTAATCTCCCTATGTAACCAACCTAGGGCCTCTTGGATGGTGGGTAGCCTTTGGGTTTAGGGGATATTCCTTTGAGGCAATTTGGACCTCCGGGCATGAGGCACTTCTTGGGTGGCATCTATGTCCGGGATGTCACAAATTTGACATGAATCAATGTATTGAATCCTTTTAAAAAATGTTTCGAGTACTAAAATTTATTTCCTCATGAATACAATAATCTCTAAAAACAATTACCAATTAATTATATTAATATTTATTTTATATGATTATAATTTATAGTTCAACCTGAATTCCAAGGTTATTTTGAAGATGATTTCATTTATATGTTTCTTTTAAAACAATTTAACAATTTGTTAAACAAGTATTATATGTTAATATTAATATAATGAAATTTCACTATTGAGGATATGAGATGATTAATTATTCCATGTTATTGTTCACAATGTTTCCAATAAAAATAATAATGATATATATGACAAACATAAATATGAATAACATATAATTGTAATATAAATATTAGATCATGTTTTTGGAATAATAGATTCTAGAAATAATCCTCTTGAAGATATTTATAAGAGATAGTCCTTGAGATCAATACATGAGGATTTAATCTACAATCAAATTAATTTTAATGTCTGTAATGGTCCCTTCCTTCATCTTTCTTCAAAATAAATCATGGTTTTATCAAAATTATATAATGTTTTTTTTATGATCCTATTGTTTATGTAAATACAATTGTTGATATATTCGATTAAAGGTCCTCAGAAAATTAAAATTTGATTGATTGGTTGATAAATTATATTTTAATAATTTTAAATTCAATTTATCCTTCATATTATCAACATGTAACAATATTCTATGATTTAGTCATTTTATTCATTAACTATTACTGGTTTTCATAGAAAATTTATTGTAAAGTGTATAAATCATTGTTGAAATGTTTTTTACCCTAATGTTGTATCCATCATTTTAAGGTTCAAAAAAAAATTAAACAATATTTTTTTTTGAATATTATGGGGATTTGGTATCTCAATTCTTATTCATTGATCTATGTGAATACCCAATCTCACATGAAATTTCATGATGTTATTTATTTTGAATATCTCAATATGTAATGTAAAATTTATTCATCATAATAAGGAAATTGGATGGTTATGATTAATATAAATAAAATGAATTTAAACATTAATAATATTATTAGAAGAATGGTATTAGTATATTTATATAAATAATTTCACAAAAACAATGATGAAAAAATTCGACAACATCAAATCAGTTATTATTTTCAGGGGAATGGATGACATCAAAATAGGTGTTATGGATATTCTAGTTTTTGATATTTTTTTGTTGAATAATTTCATTAATTCATTCTCATAACATTATATAGATAAATATATATCCAATTATGTTTTAATTATGGAAAATTTATTTTTCCAATAGCTGATCAATTTTCACATATTTCACCCCTCTATGTTTATTTCTCTTAATATCTTTGTGGAGATGCTACATAACCCAAACCTTTGATGACTCCTCAACATTTTAATTTTTTAAAGTCACTAAATTTAGTAATTTATCAGATATAATGGATGATAGTTATTATTTATAAACTACATAAAAATATAAAAATTAATGAGTTATTGTTTTTTTATACTAATTTATTTCGAATAACATTTTTATCATGTCATACATACGCTTGATTACAATATTAAATAGTCAATTACGACTACAATAGTTATATACATAATTACATGATCCACCTTCCAAATAAAATGATAGGGGATTAAAGTTTCATTCTATATTGATTAATCAATCTATATATAAATAATGTAATATAATTAGGTTGTGTTTAATCAACAAGTTAAAGTATTAATAATGTTTAAAATTCGAATTATTTTTTCAAATGAAGTTTACCCTATACATACTCTTTTTTAGGGGTACATTATTTCAGCCAGAATTCACATTTACATGACACAGATGATATTTCATTAATTAAAATTTCTAAAAAAAAATTAAAAAAAAATTCCAGGTAATTTATTATCAATTATAGTTCACCTAAAATTATAATTCTATAAGATGCTAAATAAATAAATTTCATGTTTTATTTTTTATCATATGTGCATATCTATAGTTGGTGTGGTTCAAAATTTCCTATTGGGTTCCATATACAATGAATCACAAGAATTAAGAAAACATCATTATTATCCATTCTAGGGATTATTAATACAATTTTATTGAAAATCAAATTGTACATGTTCACTTTGTAAGGGATAATAAATTGTCAATAATAATAATAATATTATTATTTTTAAAATAGTGATATTTTATCAGAATATATCAATACCCTCTTCTATGATTTTTGGGCTTAATAAATAGAAAACCAACACACCATGTTTCTACATCATTCTGAATTAGAATTTTAATGTCCACACAAATATTAATAACGCAAATTGTGTATTTGGGGTTAAACGGATGTTCATGTGAATTCCATACAACATATAATATAATTCCTTCCATGATCACACTAAAATTTGTATTTATGATATATATGATATGATTTTCCTATCTTGGGAATAATATTTTTCAACTTCTACCATTTACTCAGTGTCAACATTAATAGTATGTTGTTCATTAGAATTGATATAATTTATATGGGGATAATCTTTTTATTCTTATATATTAATAACATCATCATGTATTGAAGCATATTGATTATTAGTAGTTAGAGAATCAATTTATGTAAAATAAATTATATATATAAGTGGTGGAACATTTAATTTATTGTTTAAGTTCAAATGAAAACAAATAATACGATTATGTGATGTAATATATATTAACAAACCCACCTTATTATTGAACAATACTTTTTTCCTTGAAAGGATGATGGTATTAGGAAACTATATTGCATATCAAAATACCCTCATTATGGTATCCCTTCATATTAAATACCAATAATAAATTGGAAATCTCATGAAAGGAATGTGACATCCCAAGGAGGGGGTCATCATAAGTAGAATTAACTTCGGATCCATTGATGGTTTTTGTTGATTATATAACAATTAAACAATTTATATTTATATGATATGGGATATAATATAAAAATATTTAAATGATTATATAACAAAAATTTCATATAAATACCCTTACATACATCAATCTACCATTTAGATTCACAAGGAAACAATTTTAACAGCACTCACATCATTGTCCAAAATGAATTGCAAAATTTTCATATGATTGTTGCAAATAAAACATAGATATTTTTTTGAAGATCCCAATTTATTAAATATTCAAATAAATTTCATTATTTTACATGGTACTAGTTACATGGGATGCTTCATCCAAAATATTAATTTCACTATTTTCATGGTACTATATTAATCATTTTTATTTTGATAAAATTTATAAACATTAATTTAAAAACATTATAAAATAATATATCTTAACTTAAACCTATAGTTCTCAATTTAAATACATATAATATTTAATATTGATATATAGTTTAAATTATAAAAACATAGTCTTGAAATATTCTGATGAGTTATCAATTATGTGTATATGATATCCATTTTTCAGTCCTCTATAGATTCAAATATCATTGAATTATATTTTATTTTTCAATTTATGAATGAACATTTTATCTATTTTATAAACATTAATTAAGATCATGCTCAAAATATATAATCTTAATTGAGAAAGAAATTAGTTTCAAATTTCATCGTCATGTCTCCATCTTTTGTTATATTTTGTACCATAATTCCTTCCACATCGTACAAGTAGTTTGTAAAAAATTCAATAGCTTCATCATCAATATTTCCCTCTATTATATATTGTTCTTTAATACTTGGATTAGTTATATACCCATTTAATGTCATAATATAACTCTTTTTTTGAGGATCATCCATCTATATTACACAGGAACACATATCTGGATCTATATTACAACAAGAAACACCAATAGAACTATCATGTAAATGAATGATGATGGAATGAACACATGTATCATACATAACATCACAGTAAATCAATTTTCTCTAGTATTAATGTTTTAAGATTCAATAATTATTAAATATATAGAATCAAAAAAAAATTGATAATTCATGATTCAATTTTATGAAAAAATGTATGTTTAGAAACAAGTATTGGAACATTTATCAAGACACGAATATCATATGATTTCATGCAGTTTTACATTAAATTATTTTTGGGAAAAAATATTCTCTATTGGATGAATATACCTATAGAACCATTACATCATTTTGGTAGTTACAAAATATATATATTTAAGGCCAAAATTGACAAAACTATTAGTGAAATTAATTTTTTCCCTTCAATATTCCAAAACACAACATCTTCCAATATATTTGTTTCAATCATGTTTTACAATTACATAATGTTATCCATGATTCATGGTGTATTTAGAAACATGAAAAAATGGTATTATAACATACATTTTCATCTATATTCATGATATACATAAAAATATTTATTTTCAAATGACTCATGTGATGTATGTTTTATGAAATTAAATCTATTTTCAATAGGATTTGGTGTGGATTTTTTAAGAATTGTTACCAAATGTGGAGACTATATAATTTACATTCTCAAAAATATGATCTCCATTTAATGGAGATGTTTTGAATGCCCCTTATGAATTCCCTTGAAAAAAATTTATGAATGATATAAAATTATTTCATTAGTGTTGAAATTTTCAATGCTCTGGATTCAGAGTCATTAAGATATATTTCAAAATAATTAAGTCAGTACATAGTTCATAAATTGGGAAACCTAGGTCAATAAAACTGCTATATCATGAAAAAATACAAAACATTTAATTTCATTTAAACTCATTTAAAACACAACTCTCATTATAATATATTCAATTATTTAAAAATAGAACATCTTCACACATCATTAAAAATATTAATTTTAGTTCACTGATCAATGGAACGAAATAAACACAATTATCATTAATGTGTTTTTTTGGGCCTAATGTAACTTTATAAAACATAATATATTTATTCTCCGTGAATTTCCATTTAATAATGTCATAAATTACATGAATAACTGTCAATATATATTTGGAGGTACTATGTAAATATAAAGGATTCACTACATTAGTAACTTGTACATGAAAAAAGTCTCATTGCACCGTTCAAAATTAATGATTCTTGTGATAAATTTCATACATTGAGAAGAGTCTATAGGGTGAAAATGTTTCCCATATATGTTTCTATTATCTATGATACATGTCAATTTATTTAATATATCACCAAATTAATTTATGTTCACAAACCATGGAATATTTTGATGTACCATTCAATATTCTATTAAATTCATTGAAATTTATTATATCCAGATGAACTACACATTGGTAATTTTTGACTGATTCATGGTTCTTGATGAAAAAATATGCATTCAGGTAGTAATGAATTCATTTAGAGATCACGCCCATTGAATATAGAATTATTTTATAGTTATATATTTGGAGTGGAAGATCATTATTATATTGTGCCATATAATCAAATAGAAATAGTAGTGTGCTGATGCTGGTGTTAAACAATAATTAGATATATTTTTCATTATATTGCATCTGTGTGGAAGGAAATCATGCATATTTGGCCCAAAAAAATTTAATTTCACCATTTAATACTCCCAGAATGTAAAATAGATTCATAAAATCATCTTTTTATAGAAACCCAAACCTCTCACATATATTTTAAAATTATTTTAAACATAAATATCAAAAAAACATCCCGTGGATTGAGATTCATAATATATTTTGGAGAATATGAATAAAAGATCATCAACAATCAACTAAAAAAACTACCTTATTTTAAACTCCCTAAATTTATCCTTGATCCCTTTGACTTTCTAAAACATCAATTCATAAATTAGAAAATACATATGAAATGGGGGAGCTATAAATCCTAGTAACCAATTATGAATGATAAGGAAATATATCACATGAGTCAAATTGAACAACATGATATCATAAAAGATAATGATTATGAATATTACTATAGAATAATGAGATATTAGACATTGAATGACAAGATAATTTAATACAATGAATGTGGTAGTTATAAAAACATGAAATTACATTAGTGAAGGTTAATATCAAAGAATGTATCACATGGTGGATAGAGTCCCATCATGTTTTATTTTGACTCCCTAATAACATACACATCTGCTTAGTACATTAAAAAATTACCCAATTAATTGGGGCACGGTCTATTAAACACCATCATAATATGTACATTCATATGTGTGGTAGAGAAAAAATATTTCTCATGGAATAACGATCATAAAGCCACAATGAATGAAATAGGGTTACATGACCACGTAATACAATTTTTCTAACAAAACAACCTAATTAATTCCAATAAATATGGGATAAAATCATTATTTAATATTACAAGATAATGAATTATGTATAATACATGACTATTATGTATAAATAAATTTAATATATAAAAAATGGAGGAAAATAATATTCAAAATGTTCTTTTTAAATGGAGTCTTAAGAAAACTGTACATAGTCATTAAAGAGTAAAATTGAATAATAATTTACATAAAAACATAATTCAAATAAAATTTGTTTTTATAATTATATTTTATATAATTCATGTATTATTAAATCTATTTTATTTATTGACGCTTGATATTATGAAATAAAAAATTGTTGACCATTTTTGTCAGCTATATGTAATGAAATAAGTTAAAAATAATCTTTTAAAAGATATATATTGTAACATTACACGTAGTATCCCTAGTTCGAGGTATATATCCCTTTATTATATATTTATTTTGTATATTAGGGGTTGGTTAATATTTGAAAGTGTTTGGATGGGTTTTGGAATGTTTTTGGGTCTTTTCTAAGGGTGCAGAATTTGAGAATGGTTAGTGGAAACAATATAGAATCTATAAGAAACCATGTAAGTTGAGGAAGTGTTATTTCACACTGATAGTTCATTATTAGTGCATATTTTCTCT
The DNA here is from genome assembly GCA_963277665.1 of Viscum album. Taxonomy (NCBI): domain Eukaryota; kingdom Viridiplantae; phylum Streptophyta; class Magnoliopsida; order Santalales; family Viscaceae; genus Viscum; species Viscum album. The sequence goes on along the minus strand of OY728119.1, from coordinate 698,754,706 downwards.
AATTAATAAATCCAATCATGTATATTACCTATTTTTAATAGTCTAAGTTACACAATTAGTTCACATATTTTCTAATTGCACCACCTTACAGTGTGTGGTTTTCAAAAGGGGAGTTATAAAAAATTTGGCCACATGGGATTTACTGTAAAACACCAATTTTACCTCCCATATGAACCTGACATAGAATTTTCTCTTATCAAGGGATATTTCACCAAATCCACTCATCTTGGAATTGAACTGAATGGGTTTTACGAGTTTGATCATGTGGTTTCCTTGTAAAACCTCTCTTTGTAGTGTATCATAGTTTTTCTCTAGATATACCTTATTATCTCTCTCGGTGTTTTCTATATCTTCAATCATCACATAAATTTATATTGTTTTGGTTACATAATATTATGATTTTGAGGTTAGTTGAGGCTAGGAAAAGGGTTATAAGGTGTTTGTGTTGAGGTTTAGTTTAGAATGTGGTGTGGATGTCTATTGGTCAATTTTTCCAAAATCCTAAGGCTTGTGGCTTCAATAACGACTCTATATTGCTATAAAATTAATTAATTGTTTTAAAATTTATGTATTAATTTATATTTTTCTTGAAATTAATGTTCTAATCTTGTATGGACTCCATTGGATATTGATTTCTAGGTTTTGGGGGGTTTTATGATATTTTTGTGAAATATGACTAATTGTTGAATTTTAAAATTATGATTCTAAATTTTCATGCTCGGTTAGTTTTTTGGTTTTTCTAAAAATGGTTATCAATTAAAATTTTGTTTAATTGTCATGTTTCTTTGTTTAAAGGGTTTATTTGTTTTGATATCCATAATTTTACATGATTTTAATAATTTTTATCTTTCCATCGATGTGTAGCTTACTTGTTTAACCATAAATTTGGTGTAGTGAATAGTGGTTGTGATGTACCACAAAAATGTATTGAGATGTGGCATGATGAACCCCACTATAAATTGGTTGTATTTATATTTGATGTTCAACCATCAACAGAAACATAGAGATTATGTGATAAATTGTGTGAATGGTTGAAATATGTTACCAGACATCAAAGATAAATTGGGTTATGCCAACTTAGATTTGGTAAATGGGTAAATATTTGTTTGATCGATTTCCATGTTTATGTGGATTTGGTTAAGGTACACTAATAAGTATGTGTTTGACATATTGGAAATTTCTAAACTATTTATGGGTTTTAGATAATAAGTTTACCAAATTGTTCAACTTGTTCAATTCTAGTGGAGTGAGTAGGGTAGTCATTTAGGGAAATTGTTCTATGTATTATTACTCCCCCCTACTTTGGAACAAGGGTTCTTTTGTATATGTGGTGTGCTTGGAAACAATTATGTAAAATAAAATATTATTAATTAGTGGTTCATCATGATTATTGGGAGGTATTGTGGTTCTTAGATAATGGAAAATAGTGTGTATCTAAGGAGTTAAGTCATTGATTCGAGAGATTTATTGTTTGTTTTTCTACTTGGTAGTATGGTTTTGGTATTTTGATAGTTTTGGTGTTTTTTTCATTGCAAAATGTTGAATACTAATACATTTTTGACATGAAGCATGTAGATATTTAGTTAATAGAACATCTTGTTGGTTATTTTCATTTTAAGGGGTAAAAAAATAGCCCAAAACTCATTAATCCCTCAAAATTTATTTCCATAATTTGGAGCATTGGGGATATCAAATTAATCCAAGTAGCACATTTGTCTCTTCTCAAGGAAATGAGTAGGGGTGAGATGTTATATGTGGAATCATTTGGTTTGTTCATTTTTTGAATCAGATGTCAGTCATGGGTTTGAAATTCATTGATGGTTAATTTGTATGAGACTAGATAATGAGAAGTTGTATTATTTTTAGAATTTGAACTGTATATCATTAAAATACATACATATCATTTTTATGCTGAAGTTCATGTTACTAGGTTATCTGTTACATAACTGTATTGAATACACTTTTAATAATCACAATATCATTTTCATGGGATTAGCCTATGAAAAGAACATGACATGCATTTTGTAAATGAATTCCAGCTTGGTTTTCATATAACATATAGAGAGGAAATTATTATTGTGTTCTAAATGACTTTATTTTTGAAATATTTTTTTTTCTAATGTGTGATCTTGAAAGTGAATTGTTGTGGTATTTTGAAAAATATTTGATTTTCTAAAACATGATATGTTTTTCAATGATGATATAAAATGTGAAAATTTTAAATTGGAATAATGATCTAGATATTGATAATTTGATAGAATTTGAAATTTTATGCCTTTAGTTGTAAGATAGTGAAACATCTTGTGGTTATTTTGATGATAGGAATGGCCCAATGTAAGAATAATAGAGACCAATGAGAGGAAGTTATGAAAAATGTGGTTGCGCCTGAACCCCACATGAACCATTAGTAAGTTCATTGCATAGAGAATTCTTTATCAAGGACCAGATAAATGGATCCCAAATGATTTACTAAACTATGTGGATTATTCAACTAGGTTTCAGAAATAGAATCCACCATGTTTTTTATGGAAATTCAGAATGTGAAATGGTGGATACATTGTTCAATATGATAAATATTTTTTCTATTTACTAGGAACATCGAGAAATTCAAATATAAAATTATAAACATATATGTTGGAATACGATGTGTGTCAGTGGTAGGAGCTAGTGGTCCATGATAAAGTGGAACATGGATTTTCATTGGTGGATTTGGAAGGATTTTTTAGAAAACAATTATATCCCCCAAAAATAAAAAATTCTATGAACAATGTATTTCATCATATTGAAACTAAAAAATATTTCTTTGATAGAATATGAAATCATGATTATGAACATTGTATGATTTTTACCTAAGGATTCAAATAGTGTACCCCAAAAGGCATACATTTTTAAGAGTTAATGAATTGGAATATCTGTTAGAATAATGATGTGATTTGTATAAATGATTATACAGAGTTGTTTAATATATCTATGGTGGATGAAAGAGATATCATGTTTGTGGGGGAATGATAAAGTATGTATATACCCATAGGAAATTGTGGTAACTTTAACACATGAAGCAATCCATATAGTTACACTTATTTACAATTTGGTTGTATGGATTAGAATCAGTAGGAAAGGTCAATGAATCTTCCACTAAATACATAGAGAATGACAATATATTTTCAAGGTGGATCTCTAAGCCATGTTAAGGGAGAATTCATAACATAACCATGGGAATTCCATAACTAGAAATATATAGGGAATCATGATCATTAATTTTTTAATGTTCTATGGTGAGGTTCATGATGAAATTCTCAGTGGTCACAAACATATTATTCATACATGGGACATTGGAAGAATCATACACCTCATTAAAATTTTATAATTATAAATGGTGATTCTAGGAAACACAATACTCTTTAAAAGGGGATGTTTTAGTAGGTTAAAATAGTGAAATGTGTGGCTAGTAAGCAGGTTTTCATAGATGAGCACATTATGGTGGATAATTAGTTATAACATCTATAGTAAGTGGTATGATTATTTTTAAAGATACCATTATTAAAGACTTTTTTGATTTTTGTGCATCTCATTATTTTATTGGTTATTGTATTGTTGAACTACTTGGATTAATTGTGGGAATGATGCCATCAGTTTTCAAATATCACACTTCTCTAGGTCAAATGGTGTTCCCTGACTTCCATTGTAGAGAATGTAATATAGTTGTCGATGGTATAGATATGATATGGGGCTTCATACATATTGATATGGAAGTATATCATAGAATACTTGGTATTTATTAGTTTGAAATGTTTATGGAAGATATCAAAAGTTAGTCACGAATGGTTAGCTTCATGACTTAGGATGGTGTCAATGATCACTTTAGAGGAATATAGAAGAATGTGGTGGGAGAAATGGTGTTTTTGACACCACATGTTGGGAATATCCCATATAATACAGTGGATATATCATTTACATAATTGTAAGATATTGAGAGAATCATTTTCCATATGTTTCTTTATCAGTTTTTGAATTTATTTTCTGAATAATTCACCAGGTTACCACCTGTATGAGAAGTGGGGTTTATGATTGATATCCTTACAGGGACCAGTCTAATTTATCTTCCATCATACAGGATAGATCCATCTGAATTTGGGGAATTTAAGTTGAATATGTATTAGATTGAAAATAAAGGTTTCATATGGCCAATAATATATTTATGGGTATCAGTGGTCATGTTGTTCAAAAATAATGATAGAAATTTTTGGATGTGTGTTGATTATCATAAAAAATGTTAGGATAAATAATTAACAACAACATTCACACATTAATGATATTGTAAATCATCTTAGTCGAGCTTAGTGGTTTTCTAAAAATTTTTAGAGATCAGGATATATTTTGTTGTGGGTGTGGAAGGTCGATATTCTGAAAATATCCTTCTAGAGTAGATATAACTATTATGAACATTTGGTAATTCTCTTTGATATTAAAAATGAACCAGTGGTCCCCAGGGATTTGATGAATCAAATATTTCATAAATATGTCCATTCTTTCTTGGTCTCATTTTTCGTTGATGTATTGGTTTATTCCATGATAAGGGTGAAGCCTAAGAAATAATAGAAATTTGTGTTAGGATCTTGAGAGACCGTCGGTAATAAGAGAAACTATCAAAGTTAGAATTTTTGATACATGTTCTACATTTAGATTTCCAAATGATATCATTAAACAGTGTTTCACTTGATCTAGTGAAGAACAATTCTCTTATTTCTCTCCAACATCCATGAATGGTTTTTTGATATGAATTTTGTTGGGTCTATCTAGCTATTACTTATGATTTATTTGTAAACTCTCACGATTGGCTTCACCAATAAAAATTTAGACCGGAAAAAATGTTCCATTTCAAGGAAATGGGAAATGTAATATGTATTTTAATGTTCTCAAGGGTTTTATTATATATGAAAAAATTATTATTTTTTATAGATAATTGAAAAGGGTATTTGGTGTACTGTGTATATCACCATTAAAAATGGGCTTTCCACCCCAAAATAGAGATATATTTTTTGTATTTGAAGATCAGTTTTGGTGGACCATTATAAAATACAATGTGACCAATTTTGTATCGATATGATTCAACTGTTAGTAATTCAAGGTGGATCATAAATTAGAAGTTGTTATGTTATAACATTTACCTATCCATATGTGTATATGGTATAAAAAATCAATGATTTTTGTTGTTGTTCTTACATTAATTGATTGTAATCACGATTCCATATGGGTTATAGTGGATCAACACAAAAAGTCGTCTGATTTCATCCTTAATGGTTAATATCATATGATGGAATATAAATCCAATATATATATATATACATATATATATATATATTAGGTTGTAAATAGACATCATTTTCTTGTTTAAATTGTATCTTGTAGATATCCATGGTTCACATTTAATTTCTAGAAATACTTGCAACAATACATTGTTAATCATTTTATTACGAGTTAGATATATCACCCCCAGTTTGATGGTAAATCCAATGGGATTATAAATACATTGTGATATATAATAATTGATTTTGTGATGAATTTTGGTGGCCCATGGGAGGATCACTAACCATTATAAGAAATATCATATATTAATAGTTATCAGGAATCGATAAATATGGCTCTATTTGAATAATTTTGTTTCCATCCTTTTCATTATCCACATTGTTGGGTGGAAATATGTTAGAAATTAATATTTGTGATGAGACTCATCCATGAGGCTACATAGAAGACTAATTTGATTAGTAAAATAATGTAGATGGATTAGTATCTTCAAAAATCGTATGCAGATCACCATCGATGACCAATATTATTCGAGATTGGTAACCTGGTATTCATGGTAATTTCCCAAGGGATTGGAAATCATCGATTTGGAATGAATGAAAAGTTATCATTGATATATATTGGTCTATTCATGATGGATAAGCATGTTTGATAGGTGGTTTATATGATAGATTTTACACCTCAATTCATTTTAGTGCATAATGTATTTCATGTATCTCAGTTGAAGAAGTATCAGTTTTATACTAACCATGAGATTTTATAGGATAATGTTGATTTAGAGTCGGATGCATTGTTGGAACTCATGCTAGTGAAGATCTTGGATAGGTATGAAATATAATTTCATTGGAAGAGCATCTACCTTTGTGGTTTTGTTGGAAACGTGGATAGATTCCTAATGAGACATGGGAATGTGAGAATAAAATGGATAAGTAAAGTCCCATGATCTTTTGGGAACATGATTGTTTCCTACATTCCAAAGATGGAAAGACCAATGGTGGGGAAAATTTATTACCCTCGGTTTGAGGTATTTATTACTATTTATGTATTTTTTACCATAAAAATGGCTAAGGTAATGTTTGATAGAGTTAGGAAATTTTTTAGGATGCTTTTAGAGCATTATTAAGGGTAAAATATTTGAAACAATTTAGTTAAAATCATGAATAATATCTAATAAACCAGGAAATTGAGTTATTGGGATCTTACATGGTCAGTGATCTTTTTTTAAAAATGTGTATGAAAATCGCATGAGGTACCCTTTCAAGATAGAATCGTTTAGACAATAAGTGCACATTTTTTCTATAGTGCAGGCTAACAGTGGAATTTGGTTTAAAAAATGGCGTTTTTACAAAATGGGGTCACTATGGATTTACATTAAAACAACCAGTTATTATCACACTAAATAATCTAAGTATTTTCACTTCTCAGAGGTTACTCCACCTATTCCATTTATCTTGGAAGTTAATTGAAAGAGTTTCATAGCTGTTTGAAGGCAGTTCTTCCATGGTAAGTCTCTAACCATGGGTTTTCATTGATTTTTTCTAGTTATACATATATCACTCTCCCACTCTCTCTGTTTTTGAAAACTACACCCACCACATGTAGATCTTGGGTTTTGGTTTCATAAAATGATGAATTTTTTGTCTTTATCAGGGTAAAGGGATAAAAGGTTTTTTTAGGTTTAACCAAAAATTTGGTGATTATAACACCCGAGACTTTTATAAGAAATATTTTCTTTTTATTTTATATAAATCATCAAATACATCATTCACTACACACAACACTAGCTTGGCTTTCTTTACCCGCTATCGCGGCCTTCCTTGATAGCTTGCGGCGTACGCAATACCGAGTTTCACTAAACAACGATATGCTATTAAAATATAAATAAAACTAGCTGTTATGAATAGTAATAACCACTTTTTGAAATTTTGGAAATTTTATTTTCCAAAATGGACTTCGTGTTTGGATTCGGAATATCGAAATTATCCTAGGGTGAAACTTTGGTATTTTTCTGGAAACATTCAATTTTTGATGAATAGTGAAAACACTAGGTTAGTATTTAAAAACAGACTTTTTTTTTAAATAATTATTTATATTATTTAAATTTATTTAAGGTAAAAATTTATGCATAATACCTATATAGGTTCAATGTAATTTATTGGAGTAATTTTATAATAATTTTAGATATATAAAAATTTTATTGAACTTTTCACTGTCCTTTACCCACCTACTGGGAGAATTTTCAAATTTACATAAAACATAATTTTACCACTTCTGTGAGTGGAATTTCAAAAATCCGATAGACACGGTTGATGTCAATAAGTAAAATGTGGTTCAATGAGATGAAAACAATTTTTTGTGAATAGTAACTTTTTACTTTTATTTACCACGGTTACAAGTAAATAGAGTAATTGCGGGTAAAAATGATATTATTATTACCCTAAAACATGTCATAATTCTATTGGATAAGTGTAATTCGACCAAAAAAACCTTAGGAATAATATATGACCATTTAGGTCAACTTGGATTAGATTAGGACATTTAATATTAATTTATTTAAAGAAGGGTTAAAATAGTTAAAATCAATGTTTAATAAGTAAATAATTTTAATATAGGGTTATACATAAGATAAATTCGACTATAAATATTCATTAAAAATATAAAAATATTTCCTACATAATGGTATTTTATTTTTAATTTTTAGATATTAAATAATTTAATTTATTTATGACACAAGGATGATTTAATAATTATATTATTAATGAAATATTGACATAATTGATGTTATAAATACTAAAATAAGTGTAATTTGAGACTTTTTATGAATTAAACTAATATTATAGGTTAATATGACATGTTATTATTGATATAATTAACTTTTTTTGAATTAATAATTCTTTTATGATTTTCACAAAAATAAATTACCAAATAGTATCAAAATTGACATAAAATAGTTTTTTAAAAAAAATAATATATTAATTGTTATTTTATTCCTAAATATCTACGGTTCGGCCAAATGACTTAGATAAGGTTATATATATTAATAATAAGCAACTTGGTGTTTGTTTGGCTAGATATAGTATGTTTATTAACCTTATAGTGTAAGAACACAAGAAGATACGGTAAAAGTAAAATTATTTATCATAAAGTTAAATCTAAATGATAAGGTTAAAATAGGAACCTAAACATTTCTAAATTCTATTGTATGAGAGGATTTCGACCCATCCCCACCTTATCTTCGAACTAAATTAATTTGGAGCTATTTGAAACCGAATATGACTTTATAATAAAATAATATTTTTAGTTTTTCCAAAGGTGCCCCTCCTCTCCCTTATAAAAGGGCACCTCCTCCATCTCTTCCTCAAAACACATTGAGCCTTAATGCTCGGCCAAACCCTTTCAACATCCCCTCTAAACTTCCCTATAAACATCTTAGAGGTACTCGTCTTCTTCAAACACTAATTTTAGTTCCCTAAAAGGAGGTCTCAAAGAAGCGCTTCAAAGAAGTGGTAATGTCTGTTACCGATTCTTTCAACATTATTTCTTCTTTCACTTATTCTTCATTAGTTGTTTCCTTATGAATTAATAAAATCAGTATCACTCTTATACTGATATTTTATTATAAGTATTAAACAACCATATTTAACCATATATCAATCCTACGGAAAACGAAATCACCGCACGTGCGTACGTACTGAATACCGTCTCCACGCCGTGGTGTAATCTATTTTCCACCACCACCTTACTTGGATGGGTATAATGGTGTAAATAATGAATATATATGATTATTGTAAATTAATATTGATTCTGAAATAGTATACATACACTCCAATACAATTCCACGATCATGGGAACAATATCATCGCTCGTGCGTACATACGGAATACCGTCTCCACGATGTGATGCGATTCATTCTACATGATTTTCATTGCATAATGATTACATAAATGAATTTAGTGAATAATAATGATATATATAACACTAATACCATTTTATAAATCAGGTATCTATAACCTAAAAATAATAAGAATAATTTATTCGACAAAACACGCATAAGAACAAAAAGTAACAAACACCCGAATAACAAGTAGCAATAAAATATTTCTAATAATAAGCTAAGAATATGACCATATATGATATCATAACAACAAGTATGATTCTGGAATAAGTCAATGACATTATAAAAATCATTATACAGGAGGTTCGGACACTTACAAAGCAAATCGGACCAAAGGTAAGGGAAAATCTCGCAATCTCAATTTTTATCCAAGATTGTTTATACTTCAGAATTTACTGGGGAATATTTATCATCCACATACATGTTTCCTAAATATGTAATATTTATATCCTTCTACAATATTTTATATCCAATTTTACCCTTCGCTGAATTTTTAGTAAAAGATATGAAATTAATCTTTTGTCGTTTTTCGTACGAGGTACTTTTTGACTTTTCCAACAAATGTACGAGAAGAATGTTTTGTTAACTTATACGGCTTGAATGGATTTTTAAAAAATTATTTCCAAGAAGCTTCAATTACATGTTTTCAATATTATTTTTAATCAAAATCTTTTAGTTTTAAATTGTATGACATGTTAAGAAAGAAAAAATGTTTTTGAAGTAGAAAGGATATTTTCCTCAAAAATGGAGTTCAAGTGTTTCATAAAAATTATTTTCCATCTAAGATAATATAGGGTTCTGTTTCAATACCTATTTTTACATTGATTTTATTATGTTATGATGGAATTATTTTTATGATGTACTTTTATCTTATATGGATTATGTTATGATGTCATGATGTTTAAGATTCCCATTTTTATTACATGGGTTATGAAGTGATGTATGATTTTTTATTTTGTGGCACACATAAGAATGGTATCATTATTAGAGGGGTGGGACCTATATCTCCCTCCAATGCATTGGGTAAAGATTTTATATCTCATGAGATAGACATGGCTGGAACGGCTGGTTAAACCGGTTCAGTGAAACATGACTGAAACAAGGAATGAACTCGGTTCAAAAAATGGACTTTGTCCACTAAGATAGTATTGGAAATGAGTCTTTACTAATAAGAAATGATTCTATATGATTATTTGTGTATGACACAAAGCTTCATGTTTTACGTTGTGATTATTGTGATTATATTTCAATACCATGATTTATCCCATGTTATCAAATTATGATCTCTTTTTCAGTGTAAGATTTCCAAATTGTTATGTTCTTATGAATATGATGTGATTGATATTTATTTTTTTACCCTTACTGAGCATTTGAGCTCACCCTTTTGTATGTTTTCTTTCCCCCATGCCAAGAAGAAGGTTATTAAGTAGGATATTCCAAAAGGGACTCTAGATATGATAAAATAAATGGGAGACAAGGTAGACGCTTTATGAACCAGTTGTTTATGTTTCCCAGTTTCAAAAGATACTATACCTTTACGGTACTTTCATGGTTTTGTTATATGTTGTAATAAGTGTGCTTAAATTTTGAAGTATTAACAATGTATGTAATGTATGGGTCATTATAGTTGGTATCAGTGGAATGGTATAGTCAACCTTTGGAAAATAGGATGTGAAAGACTTAGTAAGAATCATAAGGATAATACTAATCATAGAACACAATCATAGTGTTTTAGAAATGGACATGAATAACCTAGGATAAGTCCTTAAGTGTGAAATTTTATTCTTGATTATGTTGTTTTCCTATTAAAATTATTGTTGCTCACACTATTATTCATGGTTTTATTCAATGGCTGGATCCCAAAGAAACCATGTTAATGCGGAATACGACGGGAAATGAAATGATTGTCCCCCTGAGCAACCAAACGTTATGGAAGCTAGATTGAAAAATCTTGTAGCCATGCTCACACAACATTATCAAGCTATGAATCATGCTGGGCTTCCAAACAAGCAAAGGAAGGAGCAACATTCTGTTTAATCCTTTATGAGATAGTGTCCAACTTCATTCAGCGGGTCTACAAATCCCTTAGTTTCTGAACAATGGATCAGTACTACTGAAAGATATTTTCAGTTCTTCAATGTTCTGAACATGATAAATTTATCTTAGTAGTGTTTCGTTTGGATGGTGATGATGATCAATGGTGTAATCTTATCAAGAATACGAGGACAAGAGATGAAATTGAGTCCATGGAATGGGATGAGTTCAAGAACATATTTTTCAATAAGTAATTCCCTCGTATTTTCCAAAAAATGATGGAGAAGGAGTTTCTTGAACTAAAGAAAAAGGATGATTAATCTGTTGGTACCTATGAAGAAAATTTTACCAAACATGCATGGTACGCTTCTAGGATTATTATCTAACCTGACAGTAATATCGATCGATTCTTTAGTGGCTTAAAACCAAGTCTTCTTAGGGAATTAGCCATAAGGTAATTCAATAGCTAAGAGGAAATTGTTCGATGTGCTATCAATGTTGAGATAGAGATTGGAGTAACACATCAGTCATATGGGTTTGATAAGAAGAGGAAAATGGAATTCAAAGGAAAATCTAAAGAGCACATTGAAAGGAATATGAGCTTTCCCTTATGCTCAAATTGTGGAAAGAAAAATGGAGGGAGTTGTCTTAAAGGGACAAGTAAATGTATTAAATGTCGAAAGGAATGTCATCGGGCATTTGAATTCCGCAATAATGGGAAGAAGATGTCTAATGATGCAAACAAAGGAAGGGATACACAGAATGAACCTACTACACTTCAATGTTTCAAGTGCAAGGAAATTGGGCATTATTCCAATCAATTCCCAAATCCAAGGGTTGATGATGATGGTCGACGTCAACAAACTCTTAAGGCTAAAGACAAAGGAATGTCACATGCAATTTCGTTCAGCGATGTGGAGTATGATAACGAAGTGGTGAAAGGTACACTTACCATCCACTCCAAAGTAGAAAATGTTTCATTTGATTCTGGATCCACCCACTATTTTATTTCTGAGACTTTTCTAAGGGTATCACCGTATTACCTCAACAATTAGATGTTGAGTTAGCTGTGACAACCCCTAAACGAACAACAGTCACATCTCAAGTTTATAATTCTTCTCTGATTGAAGTTTGTGGGAAAGTGCTTCGTGCATATCTTGTGACCCTTCCTATAGTGTAATTTGATGTGATTCTTGGCATGAATTGGCTTTCTTTATATGGAGCTCATATCAATTTCCAAATAAGGGAAGTCACATTTAATATTCCAAATCAATCTATGATCATCTATCTATGCAAGGATGAACAAAACCTTCCGGTGGAAATTTATTCCATCTTATGGGTCTTGATTCCACTAAATGAATGTTATTTACCTCAAATGGTTGGCGAGAAATGCATGATTAAGAAGATTCTAATTGTATTAGAGTTTGAAGATGTCTTTCCGGAGGAATTTCTGGGTCTTCCACAAAATCGTGAAGTTGAGTTTTTAATAGAACTCATATCGGGTGCTTTACCTATTTCAAAGACACCTTATAGAATGTCCCCAATTGAGTTGCAAGAATTGAAGAAGCAACTCCAAGAGAATCTTGATAAGGGGTTCATATGACCTTGTGTGTCACCTTGGGGAGCACCTGTTCTGTTTGTTAAGAAGAAAGATGGATCAATGAGACTCTGAATTGATTATCGAGAACTTAACAAGATCACTATCAAGAACAAATATCATCTCCCGTGCATTGATGACTTATTTGACCAACTACGCGGAGCTCAATAATTTTCCAAGATTGATCTTCGTTCAGTGTATCATCAATTAAGGTTCAAAAGGGAGGATATACCAAAGGCATCTTTCTATACAAGGTTTGGACAATATGAATTTTTTGTGATGCCATTCGGTCTTACTAATTCCCCTGCTATCATCATGGATCTGATGAATAGAGTCTTTAGAGACTATCTTGATCAGTTTTTCGCAGTCTTTATAGATGATATTCTGGTATATCTAAATAGAAAGTAAGTACATGAAGATCACTTGAGAATTATATTTAAGACAATGAGAAAGGAGAAGCTTTATGCCAAATTTAACAAGTGTGAATTTTGGCTTCAAAAAGATTCATTTTTGGGTCGCATAATCTCAAAAGATCGGATATCTGTGGATCCGAAAAAAATAGGTTATCGAAAGATGGTCGAGACCAACAACAGTAACTGAGTTCCGATGTTTTCTTGGTTTGGATGGATATTACCGACGTTTTTGAACGATTTTCCACAATTATCTAATCCACTGACAAGGTTGACTCGAAAAGGATTTATGTTCTTGTGGACAGAGGAATGTGAAGATAATTTCAAGTAGTTGAAATGAAGGTTATCCAGTGAACATGTACTCACACTTCCTTGTGGTGGAGAAAGGATTGTGATCTACAGTGATGCATCCAAGAACGGATTGAGGTGTGTTCTTATGAAAAATTATATGTTGATAGCTTATGCCTCACGAAAGTTGAAAATCCATGAGAAAAATTACACAACTCATGATTTAGAGTTAGCTACGGTAATATTTGAATTAAAGATTTGGATGCATTATCTTTATGGAAAAAGGTGTGACATTTATATTGATCATAAAAGTTTAAATTATATTTTCACACAAAAGGAGTTGAATATGCACCAAAGAAGATGGTTGGAGCTGATTAAGGATTACGACTGCTCAATCCACTACCACCCATGGAAAGAAATCAAGGTGGCAGATGCATTAAGTCAACAAGACCCTGCCAGTTTATCCATGATGAGGATCACAAAAGATCCAATATTTATGGATTTACAATAGATAGATCTTGGAATTATAATGGAAGGGTAAAAATATTATCTTTCTCAAATGAATGTTCAACCATCTATACATGTGAAGATTAAATAGGTACAAAAAGAAGATGTAGAGTTACAAAAGAAGGTGAGAAATGTTCCTGAATTCAACCTTGATTTTGATGGGATAATAAAGTTCAGGAATAGGGTTTGTGTTCTTCCCATCCCCAAATTAATGAAGGAGCTTCTGGATGAGGCTCATTGTTCTTTATTCTTTATTCATCATGGAATCATGAATATGTATTGGGACCTGAAAGAGTACTTCTGGTTGGATGGCATGAAAAGAGATGTTGCTGAATATATCTCTCGATGCTTGGTTTTTCAGCAAGTTAAAGCTGAGAGATAGAAGTCTAAGGGGATGTTTCATCCATTACCCATACCCGAATAGAAATGGGAAAACATCACTCTGGACTTTGTCATAGAAATTCCTAAAACATCCAAAGGCAATAATGCTATCTGGGTCATAGTTGATCGTCTTACAAAGTCTGCACACTTCATTACAATTACAGAGGATTTCTCTCTAGATCTGCTTGCCAGGATATATTTAAAGGAAGTGGTATGATTGCATGGAGTACCACTTTATATTATATCTGATCAAGATCTGAGGTTTACCTCAATGTTTTGGAGAAGTCTTCAGCATACTCTGGATACAGAGTGGAGTTTTAGCACTGCTTATTATCCTCAGATAGACGGTCAGTCTGAGAGGACAATTCAAACTCTAGAAGATATGTTGAGAGCTGGCTCTATGGATTTCAAAGGTGGTTGGGATCAACACCTACCTTTGGTGGAAGTTTCTTATAATAATAGCTTTCACTCCAGTATTCAGATGGTTCCTTATGAAGCTCTCTATGGAAAGAAATGCATGACTCTAACTTGCTGGGATGATGTAGGGGGAGGAAAACTATTAGGACCTGATCTTGTTGATGAGATGGAAGAAAAGGTCAGATCTATTCAACAAAACATAAGAACAGCTCCGAGTTGACAAAAAAGTTATGCAGACAACTGAAGAAAAGACTTAGAGTTTGAAGTGGGTGATAAAGTGTTTTTACTAATATCTCCATCGAAGAGGGTCATGAGATTTGTAAAGAAGGGAATGTTGAGCCCTAGGTATATCGGTCCATTCGAAATACTAGATCATGTTGGGAAAGGTAGCTTACCGAGTGGCGCTTCCTCCGAATATCTCACAAGTATACGATGAGTTCCATGTATCTCTCCTAAGAAAGTACATACCTGATCCTTCACATGTACTTAGCTCAGAAGTTGTACCGCTGGAACAAGATCTTTCATGTGAAGAATAGCCGATAGAGATTATCAATCATAGTGAAAAATTCCTAAAGAACAAGACCACTCTCTTGGTGAAAGTTTTATGGAGGAACCACCAATTAGAAGAAGCTACATGGGAGCTTGAGGATATGATGAGGGAGAAGTATCCTCATCAGTTTGTTATAATTGACGAATTTCGAGGTCGAAATTCATTTTAAGGGGGGTAGAATGTAACAACCGAGACTTTTATAAGAAATATTTTGTTTTTATTTTATATAAATCATCAAAGGAATATTTCACTACACACAAAACAAGCTTAGCTTTCTTTACATGAAATCGCGACCTTCCTTGATAGCTTGCGTCGTATGCAATACCGAGTTTCACTAAACAACGATATGCTATTAAAATATTATTAAAACTAGCAGTTATGAATAGTAATAACCAGTTTTTGAAATTTTGTAAATTTTGTTTTTCAAAATGGAATTCTCTTTTGGATTGAGAATATCGAAATTAGCCTAGGGTGAAATTATGGTATTTTTCTGGAAACATTAAATTTTTGATGAATAGTGAAAACACTGGGTTACTATTTAAAACCCGACTTTTTATATAAATAATTATTTATTTTATTTAAATTTATTTATGGTCAAAATTGATACATAATACATATATATGTTCAATGTAATTCATTGGAGTAATTTTATAATAATTTTAGATATATAAAAATTTTACTGAACTTTTCACCGTCTTTTACCCACCTCCTAGGAGAATTTTCAAATTTACATAAAACATAATTTTACCGCTTCTGTGATTGAATTTCAAAAATCCGATACACACGGTTTATGTCAGTTATTAAAATGTGGTTCAATGAGATGAAAATAATTTTTAGTTAATAGTAACTTTTTACTTTTATTTACCACAGTTAAAAGTAAATAGAGTAATTACAGGAAAAATGATATTATTATTACCCTAAAACAAGTGATAATTCTATTGGATAATTTTAATTCGACCAAAAACAACCTTAGGAATAAAATATGACCATTTAGGCCCACTTGGATTAGATTAGGACATTTATTATTAATTTATTTAAAGAAGGGTTAAAATAGTTAAAATCAAAGATTAATAAGTAAATAATTTTTAATATAGGGTTATACATAAGATAAATTCGACTCTAAATATTCAATATAAATCTAAAAAGAGTTACTACATAATTGTATTTTATTTGTAATTTTTATACATTAAATAAATTAATTTATTTATGACACAAAGATGATGCAGTAATTATCTTATTAATGAAATATTGACAAAATTGATGTTATAAATACCCAAATAAATGTAATTTAAGACTTTTTATGAATTTCAATAATTTTATAGGTTAATATGACATGTTAGTATTGATATAATTATCTTTTTTCGAATTAATCATTCTGTTATGATTTTCACAAAAATAAATTACCAAATAGTACCAAAATTGACATAAAATAGTTTTTAAAACAAATAATATATTATTAATTGTTATTTTATTCCTAATAATCTAGGTATCATTTAAATGACATAGATAAGGTTATATAAATTTATAATAAAAAACTTGAGGTTCGTTTGGCTTGTTATAGTATGTTTATTAACCTTATAGTGTAAGAACACAAGAAGACATGGTAAAAGTAAAATTATTTAACTTAAAGTTAAATCTAAAGGATAAGGTTAAAATAGGAACCTAAACATCTCTAAATTCTATTTTATGAGATTATTTCGACCCATACCCACATTATCTTCTAAATAAATCAATTTGGAGCAATTTAAGACCGAATATGACTTTATAATAAAATAATATTTTTTGTTTTTCCAAAGGTTCCCCTCTCCTACCTTATAAAAGGGCACATCCTCCCTCTCTTACTCACACAACATTGAGCCTTCATGCTCGGCCAACCCCTGAAAATTTCTCCTCTACACTTCCCTAGAAACATCCTATAGGTCCTGGTCTTCTTCAAAGACCAATTTTGTGCCCTAAAAGGAGGTCCCAAAGAAGCGCTTCAAAGAACAGGTAATGTCTGTTACCGATTCTTTCAACTTTATTTCTTCTTCCACTTATTCTTATTTAGTTGTTTCATTATGAATTAATAACATAAGTATCACTCATATACTGATATGTTATTATAATTATTAAACAACCCTATTTCACCATATATCCATCCTATAGAAAACGAAATCACCGCGTGTGCGTATAATCGGAATACCGTCTCCACGTCGTGGTGTAATCTATTTTCCACCACCACCTTACTTGGGTGGGTATAATGATGTAAAGAATTAATATATATGATTATTGTAAAGTTATATTGATTCAGAAATAGTATACATACATTCTAATACAATTCCACGATCATGGGAATGATATCATCGCTCGTGCGTACGTACGGAATACCGTCTCCACGATGTGATGCGACTCGTTCTACATTATTTTCATTTCATAATGATTAAATAAATGAATTGAGTGATAAATATGATATATATTACACTAATAACATTCTGGAAATGAGGTATCTATAACCTAAAAAGAATAATAAAAATTTATTCGACAAAACACGCATAAGAACAAAAAGTAATAAACACCCGAATAACAAGTAGCAATGAAATATTACTAATAATAAGCTAAGAATATGACCATATATTATATCATAACAATGAGTATGATTCTGGAATAAGTCAATGAAATTATTTAAATCATTATAAAGGGGGTTCGGACACTTACGAAGCAAATGAGACCTAAGGTAAGGGAAAATATCATAATCTCAATTTTTATCTGAGATTGTTTATACTTCAGAATTTACTAGGGAATATTTATCATACACATCCATGTTTCCTAAATATGTAATATTTATATCCTTATACAATAGTTTATATCCAATTTTACCCTTCAGTGATTTTTTAGTAAAAGATATGAAATGAATCTTATGTGGAATTTCATACGAGGTACTTTTGGACTTTTCCGACAAAAGCACGAGAAGAATGTTTTTAAACTTATATGGCTTGAATGTATTTTTAAAAAATTATATCCCAGAAGCTTAATTTACATGTTTCAAAGATTATTTTTAATCAACTTCTTTTAGTTTAAAATTGTAGGACATGTTAAGAAAGAAAAAATGTTTTTGAAGTAGAAAGTATATTTTTCTCAAGAATGGAGTTCAAGTGTTTTATCAAAATTATTTTCCATCTAAGATAATATAGGGTTCTGTTTATATCCCTATTTTTACATTTATTAGGTTATTTTATGATGGAATTATTTTTATGATGTCCTTTTATCTTATATGGATTATGTTATGATGGAATGATGTTTAAGATTGCAATTTTTATTATATGGGTTATGAAATGATGTATGATTTTTGATTTTGGGGCACACATAAGAATGGTATAATTATGAGATGGGTGGGACCTATATCTCTCTCCAATGCATTGGGTAATGATTTTATATCTCATGATATAGACATGGATGGAACGACTAGTTAAACTGGTTCTGTGAAACAAAACTGAAACGAGGAATGAACTCGGTTCAGAAATGGTCTTTTTCCACTAAGATAGTCTTGGAAATGAGTCTTGACTAATAAGAAATGATTCTCTATGATTATGTGTGTATGCCACAAAGATTAATGTATAAAGTTATGATTATTTTGATTACATTTCACTAACATGATTTATCCCATGTTATGAAATTATGATCTCTTTTGCAGGTTAAGATTTTTAAAATGTTATGTTATTATGAATATGATATGATTGATATTTCTTTTGTTTACCCTTACTGAGCATTTGAGCTCACCCTTTGGAATGTTTTCTTTCCCCCAGTTCAGGAAGACGGTTATTAAGTAGGATATGCCAAATGGGACTCTAGATATGATGAAATAAATGGGATACAATGTAGATGCTTTATGAACCAGTTGATTATGTTTCCCAGTTTCTAATGACACTATACCTATACGGCCCTTTAATGGTTTTGTTATATGTTTTAATAAATTTTCTTCAATTTTTAAGTATTAACAATGTATGTAAAGTATGGGTCGTTATAGTGACACTGTCCGTTGGTCGATTTCAAAAAAACACATGGTAAGTGGATTAAATCACAACATTATATTATTATAACATGATGTAAATTATTTTATATTAATTATTTGCTATTAATTTATTGTTAAATTTAATGAAAATCGTTTATAAAAACACATTGGGGTTAATTATCTTGTTTTATATTGTATTATGATATATTTGTGCAATATTCCTTTTTGTTGGAATTAAAAATGATTAATTTAAAGTTTTATTCTCAGTTTTATTCTTGGAAAAATATTAAGAAAATAATTTTCAATTAAAATGTAATTTCAATGGAATGTTTCTTGGAGTGAATTGTAGATTTTGTTTGATAGTCATTTTTTAAGATGCTATTTGTAATTGTAATTTAGAATAAAAGTGTGGATTAATTGTTTAAATATTTTTTTTCTTGGATGAATTGTCAGTATGAATTTCCACAAAAAGGAATGATATGTGGCATGTCATAGAACACTAAAATGGAATGAGATTTGAAGATATGTTACATAACAAATGGAAACAGTGACCTCATGTGTTAATGCTTTGTATGGTTAAATATGAGTGCGACCACACATGGTATAGGGGGTTATACCAACTAGAATTGGGTAAATGGGTAATGATTTATTAGGTTTATTTCTATGTTGATGTGGATTTGGGTAAGGTTATTCGGTGAGTATAAGTTATATTTATTGTAAATACGTAACTATTTATTACTTTTATATAATGGTTTTTGGTAACTGAACAGACATGTGATATCCCAGTGGTATGAGTGGGAAATTAATTTATGGGAGGCATAATGAGTATTATTACTCGCCCCATACTTTATTAAAAGGTTACTTTTTAGGATGTTGTATTCTATGAGACATGTATGTTTGACATATCTCATTTCCATAGTGTTTCATCTTGTTACTGGGCAGTATTGTGGAGCATGAAGCATGGTGATTGGTGCAATTTTGTGGAGTATAGTCATATACTCTTAGGTTTTTTTGTATATTATTCCACATTCTACTCTTTTTATGGTGTTATGATATTTTTGTACTTATTTTACTGTGTAAGATGGTAAACATTAATAAATTTTTGACATACATCGTGTAGTTGTTCTTGTAATGGCATGTTTTGTTAGTTTCATTAATTTAAAAATAAATGTTATTCCCCCACCATTCAGGTAGGCCAAAAAAACTTTCACTAGACTTTGCTAACTATTGGATGTTTCCAAAGATTGATTAGCACTTTCATCTTGACTCAAGAAAATGAGAAGGGGCAGGCTGTCACATCCCATGTTTATAAAAAGTAAAATTTTAGATAGCGTACATGATACACCACATCAAGTTTAAATTCAAAATAAATATGAATATATAATTGTCACCATTAACTAGACATTATAATGTTGGTAATGAATAATAGTTACTAAATTAAGAAAAAATGGTTTACACATGTATATGTAGTTAATTATTTTGCGCATAATTACGTATAAAATAATGTAAAAACATTTTTAAAATGAAATATTTTTTTGAAAAAATATGTAAATGTGAAAAAATATTTTTAATATCAATGATTAATAACACAGACTGTATTAAATTATTTTAATATAATATATATATCATATATTCAATATAAATTTAAATATTCATCTTTAATTATTTTCTAGATAGGATATATGAATAAATATAATTTTAGGCATCAAAAAAGTATTTTTTAAATTTTTTTTTTGTTAATTTTTGATGGAGCGCCTTTTTTAAATAACAAATTTTACATTTTTATAAGTTCTATTTGAAAAATAAAATCCTTCATTGAAATGTTATTTTTCCAAATTTACCTCGGTTTAATTTATGGTATATTTTAGATATGATCAATTTTTTTATGAATAATGAAAAATAATGCATATTATTTGTAAACAACTTATTCATCAAATATACATATATAATAAATATATATTTAAACATTTTATTAAAGTAAAATTATTTCTATTATAAATTAATGAAACCAATTTAGGTTATTTTAATAAATTTCACATTAAAAGTATAATTATTTCAATTAAATGATGAAAAATAGATTATATATATTAATTCAAATGTTTCGAATCATTTTTTAGGTAAATTTTATTTTTAGGAATTATAAAATTACCATGGTAAATATATTATTTATTGTAGTGTAAGAATAAAAATAAAACTTGCTAAACTTATAAAGGGTAAAGCATTAAAAAAACTAAAACCTACAACATTTAAGGAAGGGTTGAGGTGTGTATCTACCCTATCTAGACTTCATTTTATTAATTCCCATTCAAATAATTTGAATTTAATTCCACTTCAAATGGTTGGATTTAAATATAAAATATACAATATTTAATCTCATAAAACCACCTCTCCTCAAGTATAAATACCACCCCTCACCACCCTATTTTGTCCCCAAAATGATTTTATTTCATAAAATACCTCCCCTAATCACTTATAGTAACTCTTACCACGTCCATGTTCTTATTTAATCACCAAAAGAGAAAATCATAGGTCCTCAAGTGCCTCTTAAATACCTAATATTCATAAGGTGATTTTCCCAAAGAATGTCTCCTAATTTATTTTCTTTTTCTACATTCTCATAACCACCATATCAATAAATTCAGGAATATTCTAGAATAATTTATATATTTGAGTTTTTTATTCTAATGTAATATATAACATAAATTTCATTTCTCATATCCTCTTCTTCGAATAAACAAAATTAGTGTTCATTTTCTATCGGTTAATCACCTCCATTAATAATAATTTTTAATTTTTTATATTACCTCTTTCCTGGAAAGAATTAAAAATATTTTGATGGTTAAATATGATTTTATTAAGTTTATTATAATCATTTTCATATTATTTATGTAATATATACATATAATCCTTAATAAATTGAAACTGGTTCATGGTGTTCGAAAAACCCACCAATATAATGAAAACATTTATCTATAAAATTTTATCAAATGAACCATATTCATATCAAAAATAAAAATTATAAATGGGGCCATTTATAATTCATAAAATACATTAGTACTATTTCATTATACTTCTGTATTGTTTAAAAAAATTTACAAAAATATCCATAATTTTAAATAGATGAATCCATCATTAAACAATGAAAAAAAGGAATCTGAAACCATTAAAATAACAAAACAATATTAACGAATTCATTAAAATATGTTATAAAATAATCATATATTGTACTATAAATATGAATTTATTTCTGAAATATTTTTATTTCCTTGATTAAATAATTATAAACAATGTTTTAACACATTTGAAGGAAGTTGAATGCAAGTGAAGTGGATTTTTAATCCAACTTCCATTTTTTGGGTTAAACTTATACTTCTGGATTATGTCTTTCCAATATTATCTGTGAAATGAATTTTTAATATATAGTTTCATACATAAAATTTTATTATGTTGACTTAAATAAGATACACATAATTGATTCATTTAACTAATTTCCACTTCCAGGAAAAGATATTTGTAACAGATTTGATCTTAATATCATTTCATTAAATCATTACTTGATTATATGAACCTTTATGGTTTTATAAGGAATATATACTATTAAAATTCTATTTAATATGTATATTTTATATACAAATCATTTACATAATGTTTTGGTCAATTTATTCTTTTATTAGGATTATGATTTTACTGTTAAATGTGGCATGGGACACATTAAATTTTATATGATTTAATTATCAAATCCTTTTCTACATGTCAATATTTTTTATATAAATTTACATATTTATTTATATGTGTATAAAATAATTATAATAGAATGTTAATTATATTATTTAATTTCATTAATTGTTTTTCAAAAGTGAATATTTTTACGTTTTTTTATACGGAACATTTTTGAAATTGTTTATAAAGAACTTTCTACTCTTAATGAATATAATGAAAATTTCTTTTTAATCATCATGCAAATTATATTATTTTAATTTTTCATCGAAATATTTCAGGATTTAGTAAATTTAAACTAATCATTCCCTTTTTTGGTGTTTTGGATTTAATAGTGCGTTTTCAATGAAAATGATATATTGGTATTTAAAATGGGTTCTTGAAAAAAAAGGGATTTTTTATGATTTGATATCATAGGGTATTATAAAATACATTAAAATGGTTTTGTAGTGATGTTTTTTGTTAATGGTAAGGTAAATTAGAACTATATAAAATGGGTGAGCCCAGTACGACATATATGAAGGGTTGAGCCACATTATTATGCATATGAGATCCTGATAATATTTATATGAGGGGTTGATTCCCATAATAGCTCACAAGTGAGCTCATTGTAGCTTATACAATGGGATTAGACCCATTATAGCTCACATGTGAGCCTGATTTAGATTATATAAAAGTTTATATCTATTATTGATTGAAAATTCATTGGATACAAATAATATTGGATGCAAGGAATAAGGTTATTCCATTTGAATGTATTTTGAAAGGATTTTATGTATATGATGCTCTATGTCACCTAGAGGAGTTTTAATTTAAATCATTTTTAAGTATTTTCTTTGGGAAATGTTTTTGTATTATTCATGTAAAAATGATATGTCTCACTCACATAATGAACATTCAATGGGTTTTCATGTTTTTCACAACACTAATGTGTTTATTTTTCTGTATGTCTATTACAGAAGTTTTTGTTCTCATCCCATGTTTTAAAAAGTTTTTTATAGGGTTAAATGATGAGTATAGACATAGATGAGAACAATATGATAATAGTTATGTTTTATGAATAAGCCATGTTTTATTTTAATATGTTTACGTTGAATTAATTCATTTGGTAAGTGTCCACTTGTAATGTATCAGTTCACTTTGAAATTTTTTTTCTTAAATATTTAAAACTGAAAACAGAAAAAATCCTTGACTGTAAATTATATTCAAAAAAATAAAAACTATAATATTTAATGTTTAATTTTTTTGCATTAAAATTTGTATCAAACGATTTTTTAAAAATATTTGTAGGTTTGGATAATCTTACCATCATTCCCTTAGAATAATTTATATTTTGGTTTAGTTTAAATTGTGTAAGATATTAGAATTACTATGTTTTTTCTTCTAAAATATACATATTCAATATGTTTTTCCATAGAGGGAACTGGTAAGCTATAGTGGAAAGGAACTGATATGGAGATGTTATACCAAATCAACATCATGAAATATAAGGAATTAGAATATATCATATTGTTCCAATGATGGATTAGTGGTTTTTGGCGAGAAATGGTTGAGGTATCCATGATAGAGGGGAACCTTATATACCATGGAGGAACATGTATTTTGGGGTGCATTTGTGGAGGAAACATCCCTCTTATTTCACTGTTTTATCAATCTCCATGGTAGGTCAAGGATGTATAAATGATCTGGAAATGATATCTAATGTCATGGGATGTTTCAAACATCAAAAGTTAACCATTATTTCTATAATTTTGTTGGTTAATCATATCAATGGATGTTTTGGTTAAGAATAATAGAGATAAAAATGATCTTTATGCAATGGAATGAGAAATTTTTAAGGATATTTAAATGATAAATATTTCAGTAATGTTTTCATTTTAGTATAGAGAATCTATTAATTTAATTAAAGAAAAAGGATGATGATTGAGTTTCCACATATGAAGGAAATATCACAAGATTTTCCCTGTATGTGCGTGATTTTATTCATGACATTTATAGTAATATTAATTTATCTTACAATGGATTGAAATGATTTTCATGAAGATCTTCAACCTCTCTAGAATTCAAATATTATGTAAAACGTTTTTCATTTAGCAAGACAATTTTGTACGGAGTTTTCTGACATATACATTCCATAGGATGATAAGATTAAAAAGTGATCAAAGTGGTTGGAAGTGGCGAGGAAACCAAAAAATATTTTTAGAGGTATTCCTAAAATTTATTCCAATAGATGTATAAAATATTTTTTGGATGTATATCTGGATTTTGAAATTGTTACTCATTTGGTAATCTTTGTCACAAGCTTTACGACTACAAGGAAAAGAGTCATGAACAATACAACAATGAGATAATAGATTTATAGATAGTCATAAAATTAATTTGTTGAAATGAGATGGTGAATTAGGAGAGTATTTGTCCAAACAATGTTACTCAAGGTGGATATCATCATAATCAAAAAAAAATATATGGTATAATATTATTCTAGTTTTGAAGTTGATAATGATATATCTAGGAATGTGATGAAATATCCACAAAGTTTGGTATTTTATTATAGTATAACTATAATCCCACAATATTAGACACACATTTTGAGGTTTTATTGTAACACCCCAATCTACGAAGGTATGCTTTTCTTTGAGTAATACATTGAATAATGCAGTAGCGTGTGATCTATGCAACTTTGATTTCTAACACACACCACAACCAATCAAACTTTCCGTTATTAATATTAATTAAAACTTTTTGAAATTGTATAAATTTTATATTTCAAAAGGGACTTTTTTTGGATTCGGAATATAGAAATTAGCTTAGGGAGAATTTTTGGTACATTTTGGATAACTTTCATATTTTGATGAATAGTAAAATTACTAAATTTTAATTAAAAACAACTTTTTTAATTGAAATTATTAATAGTGATAAATTATGAATTTCAATGGGTTGGAAGAATAAATATATTATATTTTTATCATTTAATAAAATTTAAGGCATTATAAGTAATCTCACATTTCAATTTGTCATAAGAATTTGTCGATATTTTGGTAGTTATTATTTAATAAAAACACGCTTTCTGTTTTGACAACAAAAATTAATTTTAAATTCATTTCTGCCACTTATGTGTTTTGAATATAGAAAAATGGATTCCATATTTAGAATTAGGAGGTCCAAATTGGGTAAATAAGTAACTTTTATTTGTATTCATTTTGAATAATTACTTTGGTAAACATTTTATTTACCATGGTTAAAGGGTTATTCTTGTAAATAAGGGTAATAAAATAATATTATAATAATATTAAATTAATCTAACATGTGACCTAACCCTATTTGATGATTAATGTCTGACCATTGGCATCCATGGGTTGATTTTGGGAACCCATGGAGCCACTTGTATGTGAAAATGACAATTTATATTAATTAAGTTAAAGTAAATAAAAAATGACATAAGCATATATCTTTTTGTAAAACAATTTTTTACAAAGGGTTATATATATATATATATATATTATATTATATTTTAGACTATATATATTAATAATAAATATAAAAACATTTCTTATATAATGGTTTTTTATTTATAATTTTTAGATAATGAATAGTTAAATATATTTTTGACAAAATAATGATGTTGTATTTTCCTTTATAATGAAACAATCAAATAATTGGTATTATAAATGTTAAAATAAATATAATTTGAAATGTTTGATGCCATCTAAAAATTTTATTGGTTAATGTTACATGCTACTATTTCTCAAATTAATTTCTCTGAATTAATATTGTTTTTAAGTCTTAAACAAAAATCAATTATTAAATAGTGTCAAAATTGACATAATAGTGTTTTTTAAAACAAATATTATATTAGAAATTAATATAATATTCCTAAAAACCTAAGGATCGCCCAAAAGAATTTTATAAGGATAGGTGTATCATTAATGGACCACATGGGGGTCTCTTGGATGTATATATTATGATTATTGACTATATAATATAAAAATACAAAGAGACATGTTAAATGTCAAAATAATTAACTATGATTTAAAACTAAAAGATAAGGTTAATAATGTGACCCAAACCTGTCCAAAACATATTGGTTGAGTTTTTCTCGACCGATACCCACCTTAGACACGAAATTAGTCACATTATAACCATTATTAACTGAATTTGAATTTATTAAAAAATAATATTTCTAGCTTTTCCTAAGGTTCCTCTCACCCCTCTTATAAAATGGCACCCCCTTCTCTCTAATTCATAACATCAAAGCCATTTGGATCAGCCAAAACCTGCCCAAATAACCTCTCAGATTCCATCACATCAACTTACAGGCCTTAGTTTGATCATAAATTCAACCAATGGAGCCCTTTTTATTAAATCAAAATGAAGAACCCGAAGAATAGGTAATGATTTCACCACCCTCTTTTAAGTTTCTTTCTTTTTTCAACTTCTTCATTTTTTGTTATTTCTATTCTAAAATAATAACTTCAATATATTCTATATAATGTGATGTTATTATAAATATTGTACAACCATATTCAGTATTATATCCAACCTTTGATTGGCATGTCACCATACATGAGTATGCACGGCTTACCGTCTCCAGGTCGTGGTTTAATTGTTATTCAAAACATTATTATTTGGATGGGTATTATAATGATGTTTAATTTATTTAAATAAAAAATATAACATGATTATTATTCTATATATATTATATACCATCCAATTATATATTATTTTAATATCAAAAGAATGAAATTGTCGCTTGTGCGTACGTACGGACTACCGTCACCACGAACGTGAAGAGAGTCCTTCCCCATCATATCCATTCAAGAATAATTGTTATCTGATGATTAAAAATAATGATTATGGACATTATATCATTCTGGATATCAATAAGATATAAAATATCCACAACAAACACATCTTATGTAACAAAACACATAAAATTAAACGAGTAAGTTAACACCCGAAACGATGATAATACTAAAATATTAGTAACAAAGAATTATTAGAAGATCATAAATGATATCATAATTAGGAATATGGTTATTTTTTAATATAATTACAATGTTTTAAATATTATACATGAGGTTAACATACCATCGAGAAAGGAATAGTTCAAGTTAAGGGTTAATTTCAAAATCTCTTTATTAACTAAGGTTGTTATTACGTAAGTATCTACTAGGACCTCTTTATCATCCACATTGATGTTTCTTAAAAATTTATTTCAAAATATTTTTACAATTTACTAAACTATGGGTTAAATTCATTTATACCCTTCTTTTACCTTATATTTTTTGAAATGAATTTTTTCGTCATTTTCGAAACAAGTTACATTTTGACCTATTCGACAAAACTAAGGTAAGAATATTTTTTAACTGAAAAGATGGGTGCGTTTAATCTCTGCCATTATTAAACCTTTAAAGCTTCCCTTACAATTTTATAAGAATATTTTGAAAATAAACAATTTCTTTGGAATTGTGTGACTTTTAAATGATTTCATAAAACGAGATATTTCTCTCAAATAGTCATGATTTCATCAATGTCAGCATCCATTGATGGATTTTAAGCTTATTTGAAGATGATTTATTATGATAAAAAACATCCATATTGTATTGATGGTTTTGTGATATGTTTGACTGTGGATATTTTATTTTTATACCATTAATGGTTTATGGAAAATGTATTGACATTTCGTATGCTAGTTTTAATATGAATGTTTATGTTATGTTTAAACCTTTTCATATGAGGAATGCATTGGACTTAGTATGTGAAAGGTGGATCCCACTATAGCTCCTTGATGAATCAGTATCTCTCATGAGACAAAATAGTGTATTTGAATAAGTCATTGACAAAATATTATTAGTAGTCTTGGCACAAGGCCTTGATTATGTGGTTATGATAGTATGTCATTATGCATTCCATCATTATGAAAGTGGATATATGATATTGCATTTGATTATTAGACTAGTAGAATGGCCATGTGAGTATATAAATGGAATTATTTTCATTTATATTATCCATATTATGATAATTTTTATTTTGAAATGGCTTTGATTTAGTTTTATATATTACCTTAAATATTTATGCTTATTTATGAAAGTTTTTGCTATATTTTTATCCTTACTGAGCATCTAAGCTCACCGGATTCTATTTTTATTTTTCCTAGGATGTGAAGATGTATATAATGAATGACTTGGAGGGATAGTCTATGGGATATCAGTGTATTATATGGAAAAAATGTTGTTGTAGTTTTCAATTTTATGATGTAATGTAAACCTTATGAATGTATCGAGTGTTTGTATGGATACTAAACTAATCGGTCTATTGTTATTTCATCCCTTGTGATCATGCCAATGATACGTAATAATGCATTGACTCTGGGTAACTTGGTCCGGGGCATTAGAGTTGGTCTCAAAGAAAGTTTAGTACAAACCTTGATGCTAGATTTAGATAAACTCTGATTAGAGCAGATAGCCCTAACATAGACATTGAGGATTAGTATAGAAGATCTTCATAGAATTTTGGTATTATTGAGATTTTGTGATATTTCCGAGAAATAAATCAATGTCTAGATATGAGCATGTAGAGGTGGCTCTAGAACATATGTACCTAGGGGTAAAACCAAAAAACACAGCTTTGACTTAGACTCGAATGGGAACTGCTGCACGACAACGGACTTTGCCGCACTCTTGGTTACGACACTGCTGGGGGATATGCTTATGATAATTATCATTTTCATTAAAAACCATTATGTAGGGTTTATGAGTATATTCTTCCTCAAAGAATAAATTTTTATGATTATGGATTATATCCATAAACTTTTCAATTTATGTTAAGTGTTTTACATGTTTGGAATTATGTGTTTCAAATCATAAACTAATGTAGTTT
Organism: Viscum album; assembly: GCA_963277665.1. NCBI lineage: Eukaryota > Viridiplantae > Streptophyta > Magnoliopsida > Santalales > Viscaceae > Viscum > Viscum album. The sequence continues at coordinate 698,724,739 of OY728119.1, read as the reverse complement.
ATGACATTGTTCAGAAATGGAGACTAGTGGAAAGAATGGAAATTGTATCAATGCACAAAAACCATGTAGGTAATTACCTCATACTCAAAAAAATTATTGTGGAGCTGGTGATACAACTGGGGATGATCAACTTCTATCTATACTCGGACAATTCCCTCAAGTTATGAATAATAACCTTATCCATATGGAGCAACCAGATCTGCAGTGTGGTGGATCAATGATACAAAACTTCATGAGGATACAACCACCAATATTCAATGTGAATAAAAATCCATTAGTTTATGAGCAATGGAAATGTTCCCTAGATAAAATAATTTAGGCATTGGGGAGTAGCGAAAGGGAAAAGTTGTCGTGGTAGTTTACCGCCTTACTGGAGATTCTGATCAATGGTGGTCATTGATTCAAAACAAAAAGGGTGAAGAGGAAGTATCATATATGGAATAGGGGTATTTTAAATAAATTTTCATATAATAATACATTCATCATGACTATCTAGTGGATATGGAAATACAATTTCTATGTCTGAGGCAAAAGGAGGATGAGAACATCACAAAGTATGAAGCTAACTTTCCAAGGTTAGTGAGGAATGAAGTAAATTATATACGTAACCTATGAAGTAATATTGATCGTTTCATTAATGGATTATAATAATTTTTCTATCATGCATTAGTATCACAATCCTTATCATCAAATGAAGCTATTGTCTCGTGTGCTATCAAGATAGAAAAGGAATTATCTAAGTCATATGATCTTAAATCAAAGAAAGAGAAGAAGAGATCTACTGAAAACTCTGGGAAAGGAAATAACGAAACAAGGATGAAGGGAAGAATTGAATTTCCACCCTGTGATAATTTCGGAATGAAGCACCCTCGTGCCTCTCTAAAATGAAAAGGAGTATGATAAAAATGTGGACAGAAAGGCCATATTTCTAGTGATTGTAAGGGAATGAAAGATACTACCAATGTTCAATGATACAACTTTAGGGAGATGAGACATTATGCAAATGAATTTCCTAAGAGTCAGGGGAACTTACCTCAGAAAAGGCTATGGTATCAAGGCCAAGCTTATGCCATCACTACTACTGAGGTTGAAGCCTCGAAAGGCGTGGTGGAAGGTAATTTAATCGTTTCCTCATGTTTAAAAAATGATTTATTATATTCTGGATCATCGCATTGTTTCATATCTTCCCAGTTTTCTATGAAAATAAGATATTTCTAATTTTATTTATCAAGGGATTTATAAGTCAAAACTCTTAAGGGATGTATCTTCACAATAATTTTTTGTGAATCAGTCCACATTAGAGCATATAAATGTTCTTTATCTGCTAATCTGATCATCATACCAATGATTGAATTTAATATAATCCTCAGTATGGATTGGATTTTGGACCATGATGAAAAAATTTATTGTAAGAATAAGGAGGTTACTATTTTTGATGATGATGATAAAGAACACCTTATCAATAGAGCATAATCATCACCACCTAATTCTTATCTAGAACCACCACATGTTTCTCAACTAAATCGAATTATTGAGGAGGAAGTGAATGAAAGTACTGTGGGTGGGGAAAGGAATTTTCAAATAGAGTATGTACCTATTGTGAAAGAATATGTTGATGTGTTTCCAGAAGATTTACTTGGACATTCTCCAGAACAAGAAAATGAGTTTTCCATTGATTTAATTCCTATTTCAAGGACCATATCGAAGACCCCTTATATAATGTTCATTTCTGGAATTAGTGGAATTAATGAAACAACTATAGGAATTGAGTTATAAGGGATTTATTCTCCCTAGTGTATCTCCATGGGGATCACCTTTTCTTTTTATTTAGAAAAAATATGGATCTATGAGGTTGTACATTGACTACAGGGATATCAATGCTATAACGATAAAGAACAATAATCCCCTACCTCGCATTGATGACTTATTCGACCAACTTCATGAAGCTCAATAGTTTTCAAAGATTGACCTTAAATATTAATACCATCAGTTGTGCATGATGAATGAAGACATTCTGAAGATAGTATTTCGAACCAGGTACGGGCATTATGAGTTTACAGTAATGCCTTTTGGGATAACTAATGAACCCTCTATTTTAATGGATATAATGAAGAAAGTTTTCATGGTATATCATCATGTCTTGGTAGTGGTATTTATTGATGATATCTTTTTATACTCCAAAAACTAAAAATATCATGAAAATCACTTCAATATTATCCTAAAGACTCTGAGAAGACATGAATTATATGGGAAGTTTAGAAAGTGTGAATTCTAGCATCAGGAGATTTCTTTTCATGTCCATATTATCTCTAAGGATGGAATCTCTGTTTATCCTTCTAAGTCAAGAGCAATCCAAGAATGGCCAGAACCAATGAGTATAACCGAGGTACGCATTTTTATTGTTTTAGCAGGTTATTATCGACATTTCGTCCAGGATTTTGCCTGATTGGCTAACCCATTAAGTAATCTCACACGTAAAGGGGTTAAATTTGTGTGGACAAAAGAATGTGAAGAATGTTTTGAAGAACTGAAGATAAGACTAGTCAATGATCCTATATTGACTCTACCATTAGGGAATGATGGGTTTGTTATTTATTGTGATTCTTCAAAGAAAGTACTTGGTTGTGTCCTTATACAGAATATTAGGGTTATTGCATATGCATCACGACAACTGAAAATTCATGAGAAAAACTAGCATTCTCATGATTTTGAGTTAGATGCTATAATCTTTGATTTGAAGATATGGAGGCATTATCTCTATAGTGAAAAATATGAGATATATAGAAATCAAATTACTTTGAAGTATATTGTATCATAGAAAGAACTCAACATGAGGCAAAGGCGATGGCTTGAACCACTCATGGATTATGATTGAACGATACAATACCACTCGGGGAAGGAAAAAAAGGTAACAGATGCTTTGAGCATAAAGGATCATGGAGTTTTGAACAATATGAGAGTTAAAAGGGATCCAATTTTAATGGATCTAGAAAAGTAGGAGATGCGAATAACCATGGAAGGTAGAACATAAGTACTTTTTCAAATGGTTACTAAACCATCTTTATTAGAAAGGATAAAGAGTTCTCAGACCAATGATAAATAGTTTCAAAAGAAGATTAAAGATGTGAATGATGGGAGATTGAGTGACATTGTATATGAATATGGAATTTTGATTTTTGGGAAGAGAATTTGGTTTCCCGATATACCAGATATAAAAATGGAATTTTTGGATGATTTTCATAGTTACAATTTTTCTATACACCATGTGATCACCAAATGTATAGGGATTTGAAGGAACGTTTTTGGTGGGACAACATGAAATGAGAGGTTTCTGATTTTGGGTCAAGATTTATGGTTTTTCAACAAGTGAATGCTGGAAGGAAACACCCAGGAGGAGTCATGAAACCTCTTCCCATACCTAAGTGGAAGTGGGATAATATCACGATGGACTTTTCATGGTAATACCAAAGAATCCTATAAGGAACAATTCAATATGAGTCATTGGTGATTGTCTTACCAATCCAACACATTTTATTTCTATAATAGAAGATCTACCACTTGAACATCTAGAAAGGATATATATTAATGAAGTTGTAAGACTTCATGGAGTACACCTGTCGATTGTTTCAGATCATGATCCATGTTTTACATCATGATTTTGGAAAAGTCTCCAGAAGGCCCTGGATACTGAACTTCATTTGAGCACTGCCTACCACCCCCAAAGTGATGGAGAATCAGAACGGACTATTCAAACCTTATAAGACAAGTTTAGATCATGCTCACATGACCTTTAGGGTATGTGGGATCAATATTTACCTTTGGTAGAAATTTTCTATTACAATAGCTACTATTCAAGTATTCATATTGCACCATATAAAGAGTTATATGGAAATAGAATTCACACACAAACTTATAGGGACGATGTTGGTGAAAGAAAACTTGTAGGCCGAAAAGTGATGGAGGAAATGATGGAAAAGGTGAACGTAATCCAAAACCACATCTAAGAATCTCAAATTAGGCAGAAGAGATATGCCGATAACCGAATGAAGGATTTGGATTTTCAGGTAAGAGATCATGTTTTCTTAATGGTATCTCCATTGAAGGGAGTCATACATTTCGTTAATAAATGTAAATTGAGTCCCAAGTACATAGGACATTTAGAAATTCTAGAACGAATTGGTGTTGTATATTATCTTTTGGCAATGCCGACAAATCTCTCCAATGTTCACGATGTGATCCACGTACCACTGTTGAGAAAATACATGCCTGACCCACCGCATGTTCTCACCTATGTGGAAGTTGAACTGGAAAGTGATTTGTCTTATTGCGAAGATCCCTTCTAGATTCTTGATACTGGAGAACAAGTGTTGAAAAACCAGATGAATCGTCCGGTAAAAGTTCTATGGAGAAACCATAATATGGAAGAGGAAACGTGGGAACCTGAGAAACATATGATGAAATACCACCCGAGTATTTTTACACAAGAATATTCTAGAAATATTGAGAATGAAATTCTTTGAAGGAGGGGAGAATGTAACATCACATGATTCAACGGTATGCTTCTCATTGAAGAATACATTGAATAATGATGTTGCATGTGTTGTACGCAATTTCGAGTTCTAACACACACCATAACCAATCAAGCTTGCCGTTATGAATATTAATACCCACATTTTTAAATTTTATCAATGTTATCCTTCAAAATGGAATTCATTTATGGATTTGAAATATTGAAATTAGATTAGGGTGAATTTTTAGAACTTTTTGGATAACTTTCATATTTTGATGAATAGTGAAAATTACTAAATTTTTATTGAAAACAAATTTTAGATCAAAATAATTAAAAGTGATAAATTATGCATTTGATTGGGTTGTAAGTAAAATTAGATTATATTTTTATCATTTAATACAATTTAGGTCTGTATGAGTAATCTCACATTTCAATTTGACATAAACAAGTGTCATTCTTTTAGTAGTTATTGTTTTAATAAAAACACTCTTTTTATTTTGACCACGAGAATTAATTTTAAATTAATTTATACCGGTTCTATATTTTGATTTTAGAAAAATGGATTCTAAATTTAGAATCAGGCGGTCCAGATTGTTTAAATAGTTATCTTTTATTTTCAGACATTTTGAATAATTACTACGGTAAATATTTTATTTACCGTGGTTAAAGGGTAAATTTGGTAAATAAGGTTAAAAAATAATATTATAATAATATTTAATTACCCTAACATGTTCCCTAATCCTATTTTATGATGAAATTTCCGTCCATTGGTATCCTTGGGTCGATTTTGGGACCCCACGAAGCCACTTGTATGTGATAATGACACTTTATATTAATGAGGTTAAAGTAAATACAAAAATGACATAAGAATATATCTTTTAGTAAAAAAAATTACATAGAGTAATATATGTTATATTATATACAATAAATATTGTTTATAAATATAAATGGATTTCATAAATAATGTTATTTTATTTAAAAATTTTATACATTGAATAATTAAATTTAAAAATGACTCAATAATGATGCCATATTTTCATTATTAATTAAAGAATCAAATAGTTGGTATTATAAATGTTAAAAAAAATATAATTTGAATGTTTTGATGACATACCAGAATTTTAGTTCTTAAAATGAATGTTATTATTGATTAAATTAATTTTTTTCAAATTATTAATGTTTTTTAGACTTTGAAAAAAATAAATTATTAAATAGTGTCAAAATTGAAAAAAATGAGTTTTTTTAAAACAAATATTATTTTATAAATTGATATAATATTCCTAAAAATCTAAGGTTCGACAAAAAGTCTTGTATAATGATAGGTGTATAATTAATAGACCACTTGGGGTTCACTTGGATGATTATAGTAATTTTAATAACTATATAATATAAAAATACAAAGAGACATGGTAAATGTCAGACTAATTAACAAAGAGTTAAATTTAAAAGAAAACAATAATAATGTCACCCAAACCTAATTAAAACATAATGGTTGAGTTTGTTTCGACCCATTCCAACCTTGGCCTCAAAATAAGTCACTTTGGAGCAATTATAAAATGAAATTAAATTTATTATAAAATAATATTTCTATTTTTTTCTAAGGTGCCTCTCACCCCTCTTATAAAAGGGCACCCCTTCTCTCTAATTAACACATTAAAAGCCATTTGGGTCATCCAAAACCTGCCAAAATATCCTATTATCTTTAATAAATTCAACCTAGAGGCCTTATTTGGATCATAAAGCCAACCTATAGAGCCCTTTTGATCAAATCAATAGGATGAACCTGAAGAAGAGGTAATGATTTCGCCAGCCTCTTTCAAGTTACATTATTCTTCCACATGATCATTATTTGTTATTTACAATATAAAATAATAAATACAGTATATTATATATACTATGATGTTATTATAAATATGGTACAACCATATTCATAATTCTATCCATCCCATTAATGACATGTCACTATACGTGCGTACGTACAGCTTACTGTCTCCACGTTGTTGTGTAATTGTTATTCAAAACATTATTATTTGGTTGGTTTTGATAATGATGTGTAATTGATGTAAATAATAAATATAACCTGATTATTATTATTTATATATGATATACCATCCAATTATATATTATTTTAATATCAAAATAATGAGATTGTCGCTCGTGCGTATGTACGGACTAATTTCTCCACAAACCGATGAGATTCATTCCCTATAGTTTCGATACAATAATAATAATTATTTTATGATAAAAAGTAATGTTTAAGTACTTTACATCATTTTGGAATTGAATAAGATACAACTTATCCATAAAAAACATAGCTAATGTAACAAAACATCCTAAATAAAATGAGTATGCTAACAATTGAAATGAGGATAATACTAAAATATTATTAACAAATCATTAATAGAAGAAAATATATGATATAATAATTATATATATGGTTATTTTATAATTTAATAACAATGTTTTATCTATTATACAAGAGGTTAACATACCATACAATAAGGTAAAGTACAAGGTAAGGGTTAATTTCACAATCTCTTTATTAACTGGGGTTGTTTTTACGTAAGTGTCTACTGAGACCTCTTTATCATCCACATCCATGTATATTAAAAATGTATTTCAAAACATTTTTTTTTATTTTTACTATAATATGGTTTAATGTAATTTATACCCTTATTTTACCATATATGTTTCGAAATAAATCTTTCCATCGTTTTCCAAACAAGTTACTTATTGACATCTTCGACAAAACTAAGGTAAGAAAGTTTTTTTAACTTATACAGCAGGTGTGGTTATTCTCCGCCCTTATTACACCATTGAAGCTTCCATTACAATCTTATAGGAATATTTTGAAAATAAAGGCTTTCTTTAGAATTGTGTTACTTTTAAATGATTTCATAAAAAAGATATTTCTCTCAAATCGTTTGGATTTCATATTTGTCAACATCAATTGATAGATTTTAAGCTTATTTGAAGTTGATTTATTATGATACAAAACATCCATATTTTATTGAATGTTTTGTGATATGTTTGTTTTTGGATGAGTTATTTTTATACCATTCAGGTTTTATGGATAATGTATCGACATTTTGTATGATAATTTTGATACGAATGTTTATGTTATGTTTAAACCTTTTCATATGAGGAATGAATTGGACTTAGTAAGTGATGGGTGAAGCCCGCTATAGATCCTTGATGCATTGGTAGGTCTCATGAGACAAACTAGTGTCTTGGCACAAGGCCTTGACAAAATATTATTTTTAGTCTTGGCAGAAGGCCTTGACTATGTGGTAATGATAGTCTGGCATTATGCATTCTATCATTATGAAAGTGGCTATTTGATATTAAATGTGATTATTCAACTAGTAGAATATCCATGTGAGTAAGTAAATGGAATTATTTTGATTTATATTTTCCATATTATGAGGATGTTTATGTTGAAAAGGGTTTTTTATTTTTATACATTGCCTTAAATGTTTATGCTTAATTTTGAAATTTTCTAATATATTGTTGTCCTTACTGAGAATTTGAGCTCAACCATTTCTAGGTTTTATTTTTCCCTGGATGTGAAGATGTATATTATGAATGACCTACAGGGATAGTATATGGGATCTTAGTGTGGTCTATGGAATTTGTTTTTACATTTTATGATGTAATTTAAACCTTATGAATGTATCTAGTGCATCCACGGTTATTAAACCAATCGGTATTTTGATATTTGATCCCTTTTGATCATGCCAATGATACGTAATAATGCACCATATCTGGGTAACTGGGGTCGGGGCGTTACATTTATGTTATGTGAAAATATGTTATTAAGGACCTTTATGAGATATTTTTTATTTTTTTATGTTTAAGAAATTATTTTGTTTAAGGGGACATACGACATTACTTTTGGAAATTAGTTTTTAAGAATTGATCACATTTTGGGTTTGTGTTAAATTTGATGTTTAATGTAATTCTTATGGATGTACATCATAATTTCACAATATTATTAGGATGATAAGCTTTTATAAAATAGAAATATATTAGTCCTGTATATATCTTGATTATCATAAATAGTAATGGAATTCCAAAACTCTCTGAAAATTATTTTTTGAAAAAAATGTTATTCGTTAACTTTTCTTACAATGAAATCAATGACCTAATAATAAATTAGTGGTTTCTGGTTTTGTGACACTCAAATATATCTTAAACATGTTTCTAATCACTATCTTTCAGATCATGATGGTTAGTATTACCATAAATATCCATGTTTTAATTTTGTATCCTACGAATGTGTTATCTTAGGAGACCTCAATACAACCGTTTCTTTATTTTAATGTCGATGTTTTATTAATGCTTTTCTCAATGTGTGATTTCAATAAGTATATCATGAAAGTCCAGACCCTTATATATTTATCCCAAATAAAAAATTGTAAGGATGAAATTTCCTTGGGGGGGTAGTTACATACTGAATTTTTGAAAAGGAAAATACGATGTTCGATACCATATATTATACACCACATCGAACCAAAACTGTCAAATACGTGATATTATTTTACTCTTACATTTATACTAAAATTTAGAATGGTGTGAATGAAAAGTATTAAATAAATTATGAAAATATGGTTTATATATATATAATTAATTTGTGACCAATTATTTATAAATTAAATTAAAACAATTTTTAAATAAAATGAAACGTTTTTCTGAAAAACTATTTAAATGTGAAAAAATGAGTTTTATACAAATAAATAAAAAAATCTATGGGATTATATTAATGTAACACACATATATATAATATATAATATATTGTTTAAGATCTAATATTCTTATTTTTTATATGTGATATATGAATAAAACCAATTTTAGTCATACAAGAAGTATTTTTCATAAAAGGTAGCTTTGTTGACTTTTGATTGTACACCCATTTTCAGTCTAATTGTTGTAAAATCTAATAGTTCTATTTGAAAAAATAAAATTATTCGTTTTTAGAGTAGTATCAAAAATTACTTTGTCTTATTTTTTGGTATTATTGGGATAAGAATCAGTTTTGGGTGAAAAGTGGAAAATACTGTATTTATTTGAAAAGAACATATTAATTTAATTTATTTATATATGTAAACTATATTTTAAATTTTTTTATGTATAAATATATCAATTTTTAATATATAAAACTATTATTGGTATTTTTAATCAATTTCATAATGGAATTAGATGTAAAAACATTTCACACAATTGAACATTTCACTTCGAAAACTTATTTTTCTATATTTTGTATACTATCTTAATTTTAAATATAATTATGAATATTTTTTACTATAATAAGGTAAAATTTATTATAATTTTAAACATAGATATTTGAAATTATTATTTTTGATCAAATTCATTTTATGGCATAAAAAATTCTATGGTAAAAATTTATTTACTGTGGAATATGTAAAAAATGAAATATTATATTGTTAAAACAGGTAATTGATTAAAATAACTAAAAAAATAAAAACAATGATGTCGGAGGTATATAATGATTCTATCCTATTTCCAAAATATTAATTTTCTTCAAATGTCATTTAATTTAATTCCACCTCAAAATGAATGGCTTTAAATATAAATGATTCATTATTTAATCCCATAAACCCATCCCTTTTCAACTATAAATACCACCCCATGTTTTCCCTAAAATTGTATATGTTTAATTATCTTCCCAAAAACATCATCCTATCCTTTCCCACATCACTGTGATTCTTTTCTCCCTGAATGGATGAATTCAAGGTCCTCAAGGGAATCTCATCTAGGTGATATTCAAGAGGCAATTTTCCAAAAGTACCTCTCTTATTTTCATATATTTATTTATGGTATCCACACCCCCTTATTCCATAAACTCATGATAAATATAGAAACATTTATATAATATAGATTATGATTGTATAGGAATATTTCATATAATTTTTATTTCTCAAATCCTCTTACTCAAATTAGAAAAATTATTTTCGATGTTCTGTAGGTTAACAACGTTTGTTAATAATGTTTTTGTTATGTTTTTCCTTACCACATTCTTAGTCAATATTAAGTCTATTTTTATGATTAAATTTTTTTTTATTATTTATATTATATCATATTTAATGTTAATTTCTTATCATATACTCATAATTGTTAATAAAATTAATTATTTAAGGTGAATATACATCTACAATGATATCACATATACAAATTTTATCTTTAATCATGTTATTAAAGGTTTTGGTAATGTTAATATTTAATGGAGATTATGACTTTAATGTTCAAAGTGATATGGGACACTTTTAATGATTTAATATTTATTTATAAAATCATTTTCTCATTGTCAATATTCTAGAAATTATTTTTCATAATTATTTATAATGGATAATAAAGAATTATAAATGAAATATTTCATTAATTTTTAATTTCATTCAATGGTTCTCAAAATGGAATAAGTTTATATTTTTTATATGAAATGTACTTAAAAAATTATATAATGAATGTTTTATAATTAATGTATACGATGATAATGAATCTTCCACAACCATGTATATTGTTTTATTTTATCCTTCTGTTCAATGATTTCATGATTCCTTAAATTAAAAAGCATGTTTATATGTTCGGATGATTTTGTATTGAAAGTTTATTTTCAATGAAAATGGTGTTTTGGTATTGGAAATGGGTTCTTGAAAAAAAAATGGTTATTATTATCTGGAGGTGATTTATTATGGGATTAAGGTACTTTTTACAAAGGGTTTTATGATGATAGTGTTTTATTGAAGATACGGAACATGATAATTATATGAAAAGGGTGATCCCGATATTACGTATTTGAACAGTTGTTACCCACTATAGCTCATTCGAGGGCATGATAAAGGTAATATGATGGGATGAGTCCATTTATAGCTCCTTTGTAAGGTCGTTATAACATATATAAAGGGGGGTAGCCAATTATACCTAACAGGTGGGAATAAATTAGGTTATAGTAATTATTTTCTTTATTTTTGATCTACAATTAAATTTGTAATAATAATATTTCATCTAGGCCATATGGTTATTCCTATTGAATGTGTTTTGAATGGGCTTAATGTATATGATTCTTTATGTCACCTAAAGGATTAATAATTTTATTCGTCGTGTTTTAATGATTTTATGATATAAAATCATATTTCTGTTAGTTATGTGAAAATGTATTATTTCATTATATCAAATAATTTTAAATATTTTTTCATGTTTTTCACTAGACTAATTATTTTATTTATTTTTAGTTTATTTTATTGATATATTTGTTGTCATCCTTTGTTTCAAAATATATTTTATAGATTTCAATGATGTGCATATACGGTGATGATGACAAAATGAGAATTGTGATTTTATGGGTATAATCCATGTTTTAGTTTAGTTTTTGTATATAGTGAAAATAATGGAAATTGAGTATAAGTGTCCTCTAGTAATCTTTCAGATTAATTGGTAAGGTTTTTTCATAATTATCTATAACTTTAAACTAAAATGTTTACCAAATATGAATTATATTCAAAAAATAAAACAAGTGAATATAAAATATTTATGGTTGGGGCCTTACATATAACATAATTATGTAATGGTGAATTAAAAAAATGTGTATATTCATAGGAAATTGATATAAAATATAATTTAATTTAATAAAAATATTATAGTGATAATGGGTTGAAATTAGAGAGAAATCATAAAACAAAAAAAATGGACATACAAAGAAAATCATTATCAGAATTATATAATTAATAGTAATCCAAACATAAAAACCCAAAAAATAAAACATGACTCATTAATTTATATATAAAATACATTTAAAATAAATATTAAATTTAATATAATTAAATTTTTTAAAACTATTTTTAGGAGATGTCATCTTAAGTTCCATTGATTCGAGGGTAAACATTTCCTGGTTCCATGGTTAGAAAAGGGTTGGAGAAATAATAATATTCATGAAATATGAGAATAAACATCCAAATCTCAAATGAAATAATATTCATTTCATTATAGATATTTTTGCATTGTAATTTTTACAAATGTGTTGTACCATATGGTCATTTCATGTTTTAAAAACCTTATTGTTATACTATTACATCATTTAGCTAGTTTTATCCCCCATCACATACTATATTCATTGTATTTAATTAATACGCTGAAATAATTAAATATGATATTTTGTAATTATTATCATCACATTGAACCATTTTAATATTTCAATTTCCATTGTCTAATGTGGTGTAGTAAAATTAATTCAGCTCTTTATGGAGTTCGAGAACCAATCCAATTGTAAACAATGATTTATATAAATAATTAAATTAAAAGAATTATTATTATGAATATTAAATTAACAAAGTCATACTATAATATATTTATGAAATTGTTTCATTTCTAGATTCATAGTAATAATTTTTTCAGAGAATGATGATGATTAATATTTAATAACATCAGTTGAGGGTATTAGCTTCTTATAAGGATGTATCCTTTTAAGGGCCCCCTCAAGGAAACATGGATAAGATGATTAATGAAAATATTATTATATTGATGTAAGGGAGATATAGATAGATAATTTATTATATATTTTAAATGGTAATAATGTTTGACAGTGTGAGGAGAAGGGGTGTTGTGGTCTGGTATTTGTAAGGTTATGATAGGGTTGTTTTATTAATCATTAAATTCATTTGTGTATTATTTCAATTCTAGAATACCTATTGTGTTGATTATAATTATTAAATATATAAATTAAAACTTTTTACGCAATAAAATAGACATTTAGATCCTCCATGACCCATTTTTGCAATTTTTTTTCATATTTATCTATTTTTTTTATTTTGTAGTATTTGTCTCTTCCCTAAAATTAATGTATTTCATAAAAATAAGAAAACAAAATTAAATAATATTTTTTCAATATGTAAAAAATGAAAATAAGTTTCATTTTATGAAATTAATTTTTGAAATATGTTAAAATAATATTTTTAATTAAAATAATTATTTATTTGCAGAAAAAAATTATTTTGTTCACATTTATGACCATGTATAAAATATCATATATTCACTAAAAATTATTTTATCATTATAAATAATGATATTATTGCTTTATAAAAAACATTGTTAAACCAAATTTTATTTCAAACTAATATATTTGTTATAAAAATTAAAATAAAACATATATATTTTCTAAAAATATAATCACTTTAGTTATCATATTTAAAAAATTTATTTACTTTTATCATTATACAAATATGAAATATTTTCATTTTATTATATTCTTAAACAATATTTTACACATCCATTGAAGATTACAATATTTTAATGGTTTGGTGACTATTCTTTATTTTCATATTACTATTCCAACCGCTATATTACTATTAAAACAACTAGGTTTTTAATGGTCTTATAACTTCTATAGATACAAAAAATATAACATATTTAATTAATTATTTTTTAATTTCAAATTTTTTTCATATTTTATATAGATTAATTTTCAAAATAACTATTTGTTTACTAATATTATCATTTATTTCTATTTTGTTGTTGGTGGGTGAAATCATTCTGGGGGTGAGCATTAATTATTTTAATAATATAGATATATTATTTTATTTCTTTTTTCCAATATATTACATTTAATTGTTTTGGTAATTTTTTATAGAATTTAATTTCAATGAATAGATATTAAAAATTATATAGTATTCATTTTTTATCATGTTTTTTATATAATATGACGTTATTAAATGTTGAATAATTTCATAAGAATGAGAATTGAATTGATAATTTTATGGGTTGTTTCATTATTCCTCCCTTAATAAATTTTTTCCTCTAAATATCATTTTATATGATATGGTGAAAACATGTGAGTGTACATACACTTTTTTTGTCTTATTCCCAATTTTCTAATCCATACATATAAATCTAAAATAATAATTTTACATGGTGAATTTTCATATTACATAGAACAATGTATATTTGGTATATGATTTAAAATATATTTTCCACATATGGGAGGCCACACCCCCAACAAACGTCGTTCATATTAATTAATGGTGGGGGATCAACTATATTAATTCTTAATAGGGATTCATGAAACACAATATATATTTAGGAAATGTTTGGTGGGAGTTTACTCTATAGCCTATCGATCTGATGTGATCAGGATCATAAATGTGGATGAGGTATCTAGAATATTAAATTAAATTCCCCCCAAATCTAAGGAAACTCTTCCAAATAATTATTTCATCTAACAACATAACACTCAAATAAAATAGAAAGATTCCCCAATTATTACCAGCATTTTTTATTCATCGACTCTAGGATTTCATGATGTGAAACTAAATAGTCTTGAACATTTATTACATTTCATTGATGATATGAGGTCTCAGCTACTTGTGTTCACCCACATTAACCTAATAATTGAGTGTTCTAAAACATATGCCATTAAAGGACTCGTATGGAAAAATTTTGGTTCCTAATGATAGAAATTATTGTACAAGCACTATAATAGAGTAAGTTATTTTTCCCACAATCCTTTGATGTCTGTCATGGATCTCTATCAATTTGGTGGGGATAAGAGTTTTATGGTTATACATGTTTTTTAGATCAAGTTTGTTGAATTTCAAGAACATAGAGGTAATCCATGGATCTCTATCAAATCCATTTGATATTGTTATAATATTCCACAGTGAGTGAGTGTTAAGTCCCATTGAATTATTATGAAATGAGTAGTCTAGGAATGCTGATATACCAAAACCCATTTATTGTCATTTCATTTTGATGTATGCGTAACATGAGTAAAATTGTAGATTGTGATGGTTTCGTATTTCCAGGAATGTATTGGACTGAAATGCAACATCCCCATATAATTTTTCAATTATTCCTTCACTTTCAAACTAATCATGATCATTGATTTATATTCCATGATATATTGATTTATCATTTCTCTCCAATAGTTATCTCATAGATATTTATACATATTCATTCTACCATAGTTGATATATAGTGACAACCTTTTTGCATTTTTCAAGGACTCCATCATCGTCTTGGGACTTGATACCACAAATAGTCAAACCAAAATATTTCACGTCCTACTTGTTCAATATTTTTGTATTTCCAGACTATCTGATTGAGAATCTATTATTTTCTACAAAATGGATGTTTTGGAAAAAATTTGAGATTGATGTGATAATGTCATATCATTTATCAATATAATTTCCGTAAATTATTGTTAAAATATTATTGAATACATATCAACTCTCATCATGGATATCATTTTATGATCCATTATACATAGTTTGTATTCCACTTTATTCTCCTTTTCCACATGTTAGTGTATTGATAGTTCATAATCCTTGATGAGTACTATTTGTGTTTGATGGTTCATACAAAATTCAGTCTGTTTGATTATATGCTTTAGGATTATATTTTCCGTATATATTTCAAACGTCACTCTATATAGATCACATCCCTATGTTTACAAAATGAATATAACATTATCTAACTAAAAAAATATGAATCTGATAGTTCTGCTCATGAAAATTCTACTTCATAGAGGTATATTATATCACATTATAGTTCTTAATTACTATACTACCAAATGTATTTTTGGATACATCACAATATTCCATGAATAGTAATACACATAACTGTACAATTAAGATTATTTTAGTTTTAAGCCTCAATTTTAGCACATTTAATATTACATTGTTTCCATTAAAACAAAATAAATCAACCCTCCTGAGTCATCTTGGATCACGGGTTTGAAAATCACAAATCATTTCCCAAAAAAAACATAAAAAACCCTAGATAATCTAATAAATATTTGGATATGTATTATGGATTATTGTACTGGACACCAATAAATTTCCTTTTTAATATAAATATATATTTATAACACTTTTTTTAACTAAATTTCCCAATATTTATTGGCTCATCAATAAAAAACTAACCGTTATTTTATTTTACTTCATGATTATTATTTGAAAATGGCTTAATCAAATTACACATATAATATTGTTGTTCCTACATAATTTTGGAGAATATTAAAATATCATCTATGAATATTACCACCATCAAAGAAAGATAATATATAAATACATTATTATTCGATGCCCACAAGACTATGTTAATAGTAGGTAATCTGAATGGTATCAATATGATCTCATAGAGTTCATGATATATTCTATTTTATGTCCAAGGAATATATCCATGTCTCAACATTATTTGATGATTACCAAGAAAATGTTGAACTATAAATAAGTATTGGTCCCCACATAGTTGATCAATCTATTAATCAGTACATGGATTTGGAAAATATTTATTCATGTTGATCTTTCTGAGTTCATGATAACTAATGCCTGGGAAAACTAATACATCCATCATTATGAAGAATATGGGTGGTTCTATCAATTGAGGGTGAATTTGGAATATAAAAATATTATTACTATTCTAAATTAACTTCTCCAGTACATAAAAAACAATGGTGTGCATTTTATATGTAGACCTAGATATGGGAAGAGAGGAAGGTATAATATTAATTTAAAACTAACACTCTCATTCATGATGAAAGCTATGAAATCATTTAGGGAATATATGATTATAGTTCCTAAATTGGGCATTTAATTCATAATTATACAATCATTTGATCTAACAATTTTACCTAGATATTCACTCACATGAGTTAATAATATCCATTAACAAGATAAAGATTCCAAAGGTATATAAATTTTACTCTTTACACATGTATTGAATTAGTGGTTGGCTTGAGATATGAAGAGTGATATCACTATCCGAACATTAAATGTTTTAATTATATAATGGAAAGAAATGCATAAACACAATAGTAAGAAATTAAAATAAAAAAGCTATGTAAATATTAAGTGGTACTATTTTCCAATACAAATTCACCAGGGAGGAATCAAACACATATGATTGAATAATATCTCGGATGTTTTCATCATTTATTACCCAACCTCAATGACATTTTGTTTTGTTTAATTGTTTATACTAAACCTAAATTATAGGAAATTGTTCATTCAATTATAATTATATAAGAAAGTATATGTTGACGAATCAATAACTAATGAACAATTATCTATTAAATTATGGTTCTTGCCATTTAATATATGAAAAATAAATTTTCGATCGAAAATAGATATTTTAATAATAATATAAAAAGGGTAACTCTATGACTTGAATTAATAACTCATTAATTACATGTATATACTATCATATGGGTCTCCTAGTTTTTATCTTATTTACACATGTAATATTTCTTATTAGGTTTTCTATGATGACATTATATTCATGTGGTTATAAAAAATGAATATCCCTCGGGTTATCAAAACAGATTTCTAGCATGGCCACATTTTCATTTACAAGGTAAAAGTAGAGAATATATTGAATGAGAATTTTTATGGTTCTACAAAAAGGTACATATGTTCCCCTGCAACATACCCTTGATGTATTGAGATTGGGATGTAATTACATTGCAATAATTTGGTATATACATCCCAAAAAATTGAAGATAGTTTCCTTTACTAAGACAAATCATTAGGGATCATTCTAAATTTCTCTATCCATAATCCCTAAAAATTTCTAAACCATTCATATGGTACAAATTATAATACCCAAGCCCCATACTCACATAATAATATTATTTTTAACATAAATATATCATAAACACAACCAAATGTTCCAGACATGTATTTTCATTGTGAGACTAGCTACATAAAAAATCAATATTTATGAAAAAAATTAATTAAACTTCATAATGTTGATCAATATAAATTTTATCATCTAAAAAATCATTGGATAAAATATTTAATACATTATAATAGATAGATAGATATATCAATATAATGGGATAAGCATAATAACAAAGCATAGTGTGTTTGTCATTAGACATAAAATGATATTATAAAGTAAAAGGCCCATAAAATTATTACTGAGTAATGAAATATATAAGATGGAATCATATAAATGTGTGTGTAATATGGAACATGAAATATGGGTATGTAAACTATAGTTGCTAAGAAAACATCAGATGGGGTAATGAGTCCCATCATTTATTATTTTTAATCCCTAATCACAGACATATCATCTCATGATAGATAAAATTTGATAAATTCATTATAGTGATGTCATCGTTCTCCCATAATAAAATTTAAATGAATACATGGAACCTAAAATGAAATCATACTTAAGAAATATGCTTTATAAAAACCCATTGATGTGAAATGGGTTGTATAATAATTACTAATGAAATAAAAAATGCAATATAATAATTAATTCCATGAATTAAGGAATTGAATGATTAAGGAATATTATAAGATAATTTGACAATAATAATACTAAATTATTATTTAGTCCATGTGAATTGAATACAGAAACAATATTGGAGAAATATTGTTATAAATGTTCATTTTTAGGTGGGATATAAGTAAAGGGTAAAGAATCCGTAAACTATGTAAGGGTAAAATAATATCAATAAAAAAATTCAAAAAAAAGTTAATAATATGGGTTTTTTAGAATTTTTGGATGGGTAAGTATTTTTCATTGAGTTATACAAGAAAAATTCATGAAAGATGAGAATTTCAATTTAAATATCTCTACATAATTAGTGAATTTGGGAAGGAATCCATTAAAGAATGAATATGACCATAAAATAATGTTTAATTAAACATGATACCTATTTTTGGGAAACATATATATATATATATATCTAAATATTATAGTATATTTTAATAAAAACAATGGAGATGTATTGGGACATACAGAGAGATAAATCATAACCCTATGAAAAATATAGTGGTTATAAGACATCCATTACATATGGTCCAAAATCATTCTTCACATGGTGATATTGCTTGTAATATTCAAATTTGAATCATTAATTATATATTTTATATCCATTTAAATCTATAATAAATTTATGATAAATAAATTATGTAAACATACAACCATTTCAATGGGATATATTTTTTTATTTCACTGTTCTGATGGAGTTAGTCTCATGGTTCCATGATCAGATCAATTGTGGATAATTATTGAAGTAATTATAAAATTGAAATATTAGACTATAAAAATAATTAAATAATCATCCTTTTTTACAAAACATGATCATTTGCAAAATATATATATGTTTTATTAAAAGGGGTTGATTCATTTATTAAAAACATTATCATTAAATGGTTATTGTATTTCGGTGTTTGTATCGAATATCATAATATTAATAAGGATTATTTTATTAATATATTAATAGAAATGAAATAAGTTATAATTTACATATAATCATCATATTTAAATATATAAATATTTTTATAACAATTGTTGATATAGGTGGAGAGAAATGAAATGTGTTTTTCGTGGAGTCCGTGAACCAACCATATTATAAACAAGGTTTTCATTTTATAATGAAATTACAATAGCACGGGTAATGGGTATTGGATGAACGTAATAAAATATGAATATATATATATATATATATTATTTAAATTATTATTCCCTGTACGATGAAAATTTATTAAGAAGATGGAATGGAATTAAAAATAGAAAGATTGGTAGAGTATATTACCTTGTCAAATGACGTTCACCTTTAATATTTCCACTTAAAGAAAAATATATTTGTATTTTTATGAGAAAAACAATTTATAAAAGTAGGGTTAATATGGGGAGTGAAACTAGTAATGATATGGTATGTTAAGGAAGTTATAATGTGTGAAAATATGGGGTTATATTTATAATTGGAGAAGAGTTGTGATTTGTATTATATTATATTCATTTGTTTATTATTTTCCTTCAAGACTACCAATAGTGTAACTTATTATTACTATGTACTTTATACTTATAATGTGATGTTGAACCAAATGTCACATATATAATAAATTACTCATTTCATCATTTTGGGGATGATATTTATAATGCTTTATTTTTCCATATAACATTATACATCACATATTCAAGTATTTCGGAAAAAGAAAAATTTCAACTGTATAAACAATTGAAATATTATATTAAAAAAATTATATGCATTTATTAAAAATTATTTTCAATATATGAAGTATTTAATTCTTAAATTAAATAAATATTTATTTTTAAAAAATAATCATTCATAAAAATAAAAAATTTCTATCAGTTTTAGAAATTAATTATTCTCTAAAAAATGTATATTATATTATATTTAAACATAGTATTTTTTGTAGAAAATTTTATGAGAATTAATATTATTTCAGATAATTGTATTTTCATTAAGAACAGAAATTATTACAAATTTATTTATAAAAAAGTATTTATTTATTTATTTTTAAATAAATTATTTAAAGTTATAATGATATAAATATTCCATAATTTTATTTTATAAGAATCCTAAATATCTGTTAATACATCCATGTGTGTGGATATTAATCTCTTGTTCAGGTTACAATTCCTAACATCCTTATTACTATTCCAACAGTTAAATTACTATTATAGTAGAAATGTTTTCCCTTGATATGTTTTCTCTATATTCTATTAATACAAAAACATTTATCCATCATTTTTTTAGTCTTATTCATCCTTTTCCAATCATTAAAGCTCGTATTTAAAAATAATAATTAATTATTCTGTAGGTAATAGAGTAGAATTCAAAAATATTTTGTAAATGTAAACACACATATAATAATTATATTTGATATAAATTTTCATTTCATTGATAAACTATCATAATATATAAATGAAAAAATTATATTAATACAAGGTATTAAAAAATATGTTCTTATTAATAGTATTTGAATACCATAAGTCTTTATATTTTTAAATATATTCATCCAGATAGGTAATGATGTAAATTTTAAAATAGAGATCATTATATCCATAAATTTCACTTCATTAATGGTCGTAGAGATGATAGAAATTAGTTAGAGCTCACATTGAATAAAATATACTTATAAAAAACAAAATCATCAATTTCTACGTCTAATGTGGATCATTTTTTGTTTCAAAACCTAGAAGAAGATCAATTATTAATGATTTATTTTTTTGGATCATAATAAAAAATAAATATGATAATACCAATATTAAATCATCATTTATTCAACTATGTTTAAAAATATTTTTTTAATAAAACATTATGTAATATTATTTCAAAATAATATGTTTATCATACAATGACACGCCAACATAAATAGTTTCTAAAACATTCACATGTGTATTCACTTTTCTAAATTGGTTAAAAATAATTTTTAAAATATCAAAGATTATGTTTTACATAGTAAATGGATTTTTTGGAACATTTTAAAGATTCTATTTTTTTGCATCCAATACATATTTATATTTCTTAAATTTTTTTTGTAAGTAATAAAGTAACATAAACCTATATTTTTTTATTATTTTTCTAAAAATGTATGTGGTGATAACAAAAGTTATTTTTATGAAATATTTCAATCTTCTCTATTTCGGTATTTTATATTCCTATTGTGGAGTTGGACATAATAAAAACTTTTGAAAACACACATGCAATCAGTTTTTTTATGTACTGAGACAGAAATCAGTAATCAGGGGCCTAGTTTATGGATACGCCAGCTGCTGCACCAACACTGTACTCCTTGAAATGAATACCAAACTCAATACCATTAGCACTATTTATTCACAGAAAAGAATGATCAAAGTTCTATGTTTTGGGTCAAAACCGACTCCTCTGATACCAATTTGTCATGACCTGTCCTCGGGACCCATTTCGTGACTACCCTAAGAGTGTCATCCATATGCCAGGGGCTGGCGACTAGCACCAAATGCGTAAATCCCTAAGCTGGGAAGGCATTGCCTTTATACAAGTAAACACACACAAATAGAGTACACAACTGTAGGAAAATCACAAAGAAATATTGTATACAGAAGAAGTGCTGGAATGAAAAAAGGGGCCAGAAATACAAGCCCAAATGTAAAGTAGAAGTACAACCAAAATCATATACAACTGAAAACAATGTAAAGAAGCTACTAGGATGTCCTATGGGGTTCCTACTTGAACGGTTTGTACAGATGGCCTCCTCAGCACTCTGCGTCCATCCGTCACCTCCATGTACTGTCACACTGATTGGTCCACCTCCGGGTACCGTCTAGTCCCGCTACTCTCTACCTCAGTCTGCACTGCCCCATCGTCTTCAACCAACACAACGACGTGCGGGCATAGCCCATGCAGGGGTGGGTATAATGATACTCTGAAGGGACCCTGATACCCTCAATGTCTCACAAAATCCAAAAAGGATAAAGCAAAAGGTAAGAGTTCAATAGAGAACACATACATAAGTATATGCCCATAATTATACCTATGTTTTCCAGTAACCCATCTCCTTCATGAGGTAAACATAAAAATATTTAACTCAGCTCAAACCAGGATTTTATTCTAGAGGGGTAGTATCAAGTAACAACCCCATTCAATCTATCATAACCTCAGCTGATGGTGTACTCCTCCTCTATCAAGTATAGTGGGCATGCCGAGTCACACAAAGGCTCTTTCCAACTTCCTAGACTACTGTGGTTATAAGGCCCCAGCCTTAAACCTTACTTAAAATTGAATTAAATGAATAATTCACATTGAGGATCTTTTCAGGTTTAGAGTTTTAGAGAATTAGGACATAACTATTACATCTCAAAAGACTACAAAGTAGTCTCTTCTACTAAATTTCCATAAAATAAAAACTCTTAAAAAGAAACAGGTCTAGTTTCATGTTTTAGGTAGCATGAATTTCCCTTGATCCCCTCCTTGACCCTATTCCAAGCTAAGTCCTGTGAAAAACATTTCAAAAACATGGGATGAGCATAAAAACTCAGTAAGGGATACACGAAGAATAAAAACTGTTAGTTTATCAAAACAAAAAGTAAACCATGTATACTTTATCAAAGCAATAATTTTCACCTTTATGAAGTAGTAAAAACTCTTCACTGAATAAAATATCATTACATACCTTTTTGTAACCAAAGGATTACCATAAATCCCATATAAAGAACACATAACATATATAAAGGTAACTTGGGACATAAACATACTTAAGTGGAATAACCATACGGT
Organism: Viscum album; assembly: GCA_963277665.1. Taxonomy (NCBI): domain Eukaryota; kingdom Viridiplantae; phylum Streptophyta; class Magnoliopsida; order Santalales; family Viscaceae; genus Viscum; species Viscum album. The sequence goes on along the minus strand of OY728119.1, from coordinate 698,701,202 downwards.
CAACTTCCACACATATCACTTAATGGAATAGCCATACAGCCAATTTCCATACATACTTAATGGAATAGCCATACGGCCGACTTCCATACCCAATGCATTGGAGGTTATAACGTAACCACCCATCCTGGTATTCACGGCACCAACCATAATATGGTTTATAACGTAACGACCCGTTAAAATGTCCCGGTACCAATATAAAATCATAAAACATAAAAACAATATAAAGGAATTATAACATTTCCACATTTGAATCATAATATATCATAAATATATTGACATAATAGAATCCTTTATCAAAACCGTTTTCAAAACCAAAGTACATAAAAGTGTATATGGTATTTATTTTAGTTTAAAAACATTACGGCTTGTTGAGGAAGCCAAAGACCAAATAATACTCGCGGCGGCAGAAAAGGTCGTTGTCACCGTGTACGTTAAAAGAATCGTTCCTTTTTGTCATTTTGTAAAACGCTTCGTAGAAAAAGATTTCTTTTGTATAAAAGTAAAAGTAAAAGGGGTTTATACACCATATAAAATAAAGTTGTGTATAAATCGAAATATGCCTCAATGAAAGGAGATTGATATGAAGTCCCTTACAAAGACGGTATCCTTGGTTTAAGGATAAATCAATTATATAATTATGTGTGACAAACGAATACAACAAATATAAGTGGATATTAAGTGTAAAACAATCAGAGGTTATTCAAACATATTTATAGAACAACATATTCAAGGAGTAAAAGTTTATCCCAAAGAATCAAATTTGGGTAAGAAGTTCCCTTGCAAAAATTTGACAGCCTAACAGCGTCACTTCAAAAATTCAGAAAGTGAGTTGATGAGAGATAAAAAGGGGATCTCATCACTTGGACATAAAATTTAAATTAATTAGTATATAGAAGAACATATCCCAATATAATAGTATGTGAATTAAAAGACATAACAAACGAAGTCTTTTAAAAAGAGGAGGGTGAAAGGTTCCCTTATCGACTTGGGTAACTTTCGAAAAGTACACCCCATTGAAGAAGTGTCATACAATGAATATGTAAATACCCATAAATGGAATTATATTACAATAGGAGTGTAATAGTGGGCAGTACATAAACCACTCAAAGGAAATTGTGGCAAATGTAGCATAAATCTCACAGGAATAAAAGTGGGATGAAAAATCTCTTACGAAAACTCGGCAGCTTAACGGCGCCACTTAAAACATGAAAAATGGATTTATGAGAGGAAATAGGGTCTCTAATCACATAAAAATAAAGTTTACAGAAAGAGTAATATAAAATAACATCCCAATAACAAGAAAGATGAGCTTTAGAAGGAATGACATAAAAGAGTGTACTTAAAAAAAGGGGGGAGTAGGATCCCTTACCTCGGGTCCAACTTGACTCGATCGTTCTTTAACGTCTTTAATAATAAACTTGAGTTAATTTCTACTTCATTAAGAACCTTTTTAAAGTTCATTATTCCTTATATATCACTTATTTCCATGTTATAAACATTATGTAACCATTTATGTTAATAATGTTTGTTTTGTCGATATTTGGTTCTTAAGTCGAAAATGGACTTCATACAATTACATGTTGTTCGTGTGGTCAAAGGTTCTTTATATCCAGAATGAAATTCCTGATTTAGATAGAATATATATCATATATATCCATCATATACATGTATTTATAATATTACATAATCATTTAGTGGTAAGAAATGAAATGCACCGTTCATGGAGACGGTAAGTCGTATGTACGCATGAACGCTACTTTCATTTCTTTCTCATATTAATGGAATTAAAATTAAATGATATGTATGTATATTTTAATTCCAGAATTATATTCATCATTTAGATGTATCATTAATTATATATATCCATTATATACATATACTTTTAATAGTACATTACATTTGGGGATAAGAAATGAAATGCACCGTTCATGGAGACGGTAAGCCGTACGTATGCATGAACGCTACTTTCATTTCTATCTCATACTTTAATCGAAATAAATAATAATGATATAGAGGTATATTATAATTCCAGTATAACATCATATATAATAACTTTAAATCCATCCTTTATACGTCCCACATATGGCATTAACGAATCACATCACTTTGAGGGGGCGGTAGTCCGCACTTCCTTAAAGGAAGATATCGCGTATACCCATAATGGAATCCATAAAGGTAAGCCACAAATGAAAAATACAGAATCTTAAGTAAAACATAAACATATTATATATCATATATAAATATAGTAAAATCTTAATGGCCACCTTTGAAGGTGTTATATGAGTGTTGAACAATCATCGTTTCGTGAGGCCGAAATTCGCCATCCACGGAAACCATATGATCTTTAATCATTAGATGTAGGTGTGTGTAAGTTTAGCTCGAATCCTTCTTATAACAACATCCTAGTATATTGACGATACTATATTTGTTACAAAAAAATGAATAAAAAGCGTTTAGGGGGTTGGAGAAGCAAAATAAAACAAATGAACAAGAGAGAATGAATTACCTTGAAAAGTGTAACTCCTTTTTATTTGAGCCTAAAGGCTTCCTTTGAAAAGATTCTGCCCAAAGGGAATACTCTAGGATGCGGAGAGGGGTGTGGAGAGAGTAAATGGGTAGGGTATGGCCGAGCCAAAGGCTTGAGTAGTGTGTGAAATGAGGTAGAGGTGGGGGCCTTTTATAAGAGGAGAGGAGGGGAACTTTTGGAAATCATGAAACTATTATTTTATTTTCAAAAGTGTTTCGAATTTCTAAGGTCCCACATTGATATATTTGAAAGATAAGATGATAAGGCTTCGAAATATTCCCATCCAATAGGTTTTGGACATGTTTCGGTTTTAGATATTACATTATCGTTCCATTTTATTTAAATCGTTAAATAATGAAGTCATCACTGCATCATCATGATGTCATAAAGAATTTAATTTATTTAAAGTCTAAAAATTATAAAAAAATACTATGATGTAGAAAATATTTTTATATTTCTAATAAATATTGATAATCAAAAATATGATTAGTATAACCCCTTATAAAAATTGTTTTAGTAAAACAATATATGTTAGTGTCATTTTCACCTTTATTTAAAAAAAGGCATTAAAGTCATTATCTCACCCAAGTGGCTCCATGGGGTCCCCTAAATCGACCCATGGGTTTTATTGGTCGGCCATGACACAGCAAATAGTGTTAGGACATGTTTCAAGCTCATCTCATTTTATTAAAGCATTATGTTTACCTTAAAATACACTAATTACCACTAATCGCGATTAAAAACTTAATAAGTAACTATTCACCAAAAAATTATTTTTATCCCATCGAACCACATTTTACTTCTTAATGACAACCATGTATGTCGGATTTTTGAAAATCAAAACACAATGATGGCAAAATTTCATTTAAACGGAAAATCGGTTTTTATAAGTACCACTTAGTGGTTTCACTATTCATCAAAAATTGAAGTTTTTCAGAAAATTACCAAAAATTCTCCCTAAGCTATATTTGATATTACGAATTCAAAAATGAAGTATATTTTAAAAAATTCAAAACATATAAGTCAGATTAATTAATTTAATAATTATTTCCCACTGTCAGAGCAAATAGCGTGTTATTATGTAACAATAAGTATCAAAAGATTGACACAAGTTTAAGTCCGATTTCAAAGTGAAATTAATTTCAACGACCACTATTGGATTTAATGGTAAAAATATTTTCTAATTTCACATTAAAAACAATTCAAATGATAATCTAATCATATAAATAAATTAGATTAAAAAGATGTTTTGAATTATAATACAACATTTTACACTGTTCATTAAAAAATGAACTTTATCGGAAAAATACCAAAAATTTACACAAAGTAAAATTTGATGTCCCGATTCTAAAGAAGAGTTTTATTTGTTCCAAAATAATGTATAAGAGTGATCAAAACTATATTTTATGACAGTTCTCCATCAGAAGGTGATAAGTGATCCTTAAGTGAAAATTAGGGTATAAAAGCCTAAAATTGAATTCATTCTGTATTTTAAGCCGTTGGATAAATTTAAAAAACATATATAATCATCTTTTAGTTATTTCTATCCATTCCCGCCAATACAATGGTTACATGTTAACTGCCATTTAAAATAATATTATTTTATTATTAGAGTGCAACGTAAGATTCCTAAGAAACTCGTTGTTGCGTATTGGGTACGCCATCGAGCATTGAATACCCTTTAAAGTAATATTAATATTTGATTCACAAGTATGGATAAATATAAAGACATCATATTCTTTATTTACCTGGGGTGTTACATAATTCCCCCTTTTTGGGAATTGCGTCCTCACAATTTTAAAATTGGGCTTGGAAACATCCTTGAAAGTCCCACATCGGAAGAAGAGTCTCTAAAACAATCACTTTAAAATAAAGGAAGATAAGTACAAAGGTCACCCGAGTTAACCCATACTAGGATTCCAAGTATGAAAACATGGACATGGAGGAAAAAACATGGGGTCATGTTCTGATGGAGAGTGATAAAAAACATGTTTAGGAGAAAGTTAACCATGAGAAAATCAAAAACTTGTGATGGGTTAAACAGTATTTGATTCCCCAGTTGGAAAAGTTAATAGAAAACATTTTTGTTTAAGTTACTTTTTATTGAATAATTTATACATAAGGAAACATAATCACTTATCATGTTGACTTTCAACTTTTATTATATTCCTTACAGAAACTCATATTTGTTTTCCAAAAGACGAGTATTTAGGGAGACTTGTTCACATTAAGAGTACTATAATCAACTTCTATTGAATTACCTAACCAAAAAAAGAGAACTATATACTTCCCATGTCTTTAGACTTTAACCAAGACCAAAAACCCAAAGATTAGTACAAGATCAGATAACCCAGAAAAAGATAACCCATTAGAAAGAAAATCTATTGTTAATCTCCAAAATTTGTCTAACAAAACCCTAAGTTCAATGAGGACCATCTGATAAACAATTTGTCCATAAAATTACTCAAAGTAAACCATTCTAAGATTGAAACCCAGACATTTGAAGGATTTAGTCACATAGTCTTCCAAGTTAAATCATAGCATTTATCTCCAAACAACATCAGTTGCTCCTAAAGTCTCGTATTGAAAAGTAATTAACCTAATCACATATCCTCCATGATAGGTCAATCATTTTCATAAATAACCCAAAATCAACTTTCTCTTAATTCATAAAATAATATAACTAAAAAGAATCAGTCAAACTAACCAGGGACTTCACGTAGTCCAGTGGTAGACGATAAATACCAATCGCACTTTGGTTGTGGGTTTGATTCCCGCAGTTTTGTCCGACACGACGGGTTGTCTCACGGTCTGCGTGTTTTCCTTTTTCCAAAACTATATAATTCTTAAATAATTCCCAAAAAAGGGATAAAATCCTCAAAAATAACCATAACATAATTTAACCTCAATTTTATCTCATGCCTTTCACTTCAATCATAACATATAGTAACCCATAATTACCTAAAAAGTAAGGATCATATAAACCCAAATGGTTCTTTATAACTATGTCCACAAATGAAAAGACAACTATTCCTTGACTAAAATTTTTATATATTAAACATCAGTGTTACACATACTATAAAAAGTTTTCTAATGTACCCCATCATCAAAAGACACTTAATACTCTTTTGAATTTCACCATAACTCTTGAAGCCCTTATATGTTGACATCTTACTCATTGAACATTCTTCATGATCCATTAACCATTCCTTTCCAAATTATTCCGAAATACCTCTTTCCTACAAACAAAATCATGAATCATATCCTAAGATCCCAAAATAGAAAACAAAAGTTAAGAAATAATCCATACCTTTGATTGGTCATTGTCGGTTTCTTCATCCTCAATCAGAATGGCATTAGGTATTGGTAAACGAGTATTTGTATGATATTGGTGATCCCATTCACAAAACATCTTCATAGGACATGTGTTTGCATAATGACCATGCACACCACATTTAAAACATTCAATTGATCCCTCATAAAGAACTTCTTTCCCTTTCCTAGAGTAAACTGGATGCTTCCTTTTTCCACGGCAGGTTCTTGCTTTATGACCTTAATTTCCACATCTATAGCATATTTCTGTCTCTTTGAAACATTTTCCTAGGTGTTTCTTTCCACATCTTTTACACATGGTTTTTTGAACACACTTACCTTTATGATTATTACCTGTAGTTCCATAGGGATTTGTTTCTCGCATATATGATGCCTTATAGAAATCACCATGGTTTATGTGGTCAATCATAACTCTAGATAGTTGGTTGAGGATAAACACAAGAGTTCTCATTGAAGCTCCCATATCATTTAGTTTCTCGCTCAGAAAACTGTCACAGTTTCCTTCACATCCACCGTTACCTTGGTGCCTGCTAGATCCAGCCATTTACTAGAACCAAGAAGGGTCAGTGTGAGTATAACAACAAAACCATCATGTATTAATGAGGACGATAAACACTAAGATATTCTTACTCATTCAATTTATCTAAACCTAGGAATCTGTCTCAAATCCTAACCATTATGGTAATGTCACTTATGCTTAAAGAATACCTTAACCTCTAAAGTTATCTAAACCGACCTTTGATACCAACTATAAGGCCCCAGCCTTAAACCTTACTTAAAATTGAATTAAATGAATAATTCACATTGAGGATATTTTCAGGTTTAGAGTTTTAGATAATTAGGACATAACTATTACATCTCAAAAGATTACAAAGTAGTCTCTTCTACTAAATTTCCATAAAATAAAAACTCTTAAAAAGAAACATGTCTAGTTTCATTTTTTAGGTAGCATAACTTTCCCTTGATCCCATCATTGACCCTATTCCATGTTAAGTCCTGTGAAAAACTTTTCAAAAACATGGGATGAGCATAAAAACTCAGTAAGGGATACACAAAGAATAAAAACTGTTAGTTTATCAAAACAAAAAGTAAACTATGTATACTTTATCAAAGTAATACTTTTCACCTTTATGAAGTAGTAAAAACTCTTCACTGAAAAAAATATCATTACTTACCTTTTTGTAACCAAAGGATTACCATAAAACCCATATAAAGAACACATAACATATATAAAGGTAACTTGGGACATAAACATACTTAAGTTGAATAACCATACGGTCAACTTCCACACATATCACTTAATGGAATAGCCATACGGCCAATTTCCATACATACTTAATGGAATAGCCATATGGACGACTTCCATACCCAATGCATTGGAGGTTATAACGTAACCACCCGTCCTGTTATTCACGGAACCACCCATCATATGGTTTATAACGTAACCACCCGTTAAAATGTCCAAGTACCAATATAAAATCATAAAACATAAAACCAATATAAAGGAATGATAACATTTCCACATTTCAATCACAATATATCATAAATATATTGACATAATAGAATCATTTATCAAAACCATTTTCAATACCAAAATACATAAAATAGTATATGGTATTTATTTTATTTTAAAAACATTACGGCTTGTTGAGGAAGCCAAAGACCAAATAATACCCGCGGCTGCGGAAAAGGTCGTTGTCACCGCGTACGTTAAAAGAAACATTCCTTTTTTTTGTTTTGTAAAACGATTTGTAGAAAAAGATTCCTTTTGTATAAAAGTAAAAGTCAAAGGGCTTTATACACCGTATAAAAGAAATTTTTGTATAAAACGAAATATTCCTCAATGAAAGGAGATTGAGACGAAGTCCCTTACAAAGACGGTATCTTTGGTTTAAGGATAAATCAATTACATAATTATGTGTGACAAACTAATACACCAAATATATGTGGATATTAAGTGTAAAACAATCAGAGTTTATTCACACATATTCATAGAACAACATATTCAAGGAGTACAAGTTTATCCCAAAGAATCAAATTTGGGCTAAGAAGTTCCCTTGCAAAAATTTGACAGCCTAACGGCGTCACTTCAAAAATTCAGAAAATGAGTTGATGAGAGATAAAAAGGGGATCTCATCACTTGGAAATAAAATTTACATTAATCAGGATATAGAAGAAAATATCCCAACATAATAGTATGTGAATTAAAATACATAACAAACAAAGTCTTTTAAAAAGAGGAGGGTGAAAGGTTCCCTTACCGACTAGGGTAACTATCGAAAAGTACACCCCAATGAAGAAGTGTCATAAAATGAATATGTAAATACCCATAAATTGAATTATATTACAAAAGGAGTGTAATAGTTGGAATAACATAAACCACTCAATGGAAATTGTGGCAAATGTAGCATAAATCTCACGGGAATAAAAGTGGGATGAAAAATCTCTTACGAAAACTCGGCAGCCTAACAGCGCCACTTAAAACTTCCAAAATGTATTGATGAGATGAAATAGGGTCTCTCATCACATAAACATAAAGTTTACAGAAAGAGGAATATAAAATAACATCCCAATAACAAGAAAGATGAGCTTTAGAAGGAATGACATAATAGAGTGTACTTAAAAAAAAGAGGGGAGTAAGATCCCTTACCTCGGGTCTGACTTGACTCGATCGTTCTTTAACATCCAGAATAATAAACTTGAGTTAATTTCTACTTGATTAAGATCATATTTAAAGTTCATTATTCCTTCTATATCACTTATTTCCATGTTATAAACATTATGTAACCATTTAAGTTAATAATGTTTTTTGTCGATATTTGGTTCTTAAGTCGAAAATGGACTTCTTACAATTACATGTTGTTCATGTGGTCAAAGGTTCTTTATATCCAGAATGAAATTCCTGATTCTAATAGAATATATATCATATATATCCAGCATATAAATGTATTTATAATATTACATAATCATTTAGAGGTAAGAAATGAAATGCACCGTTCATGGAGACGGTAAGTCGTACGTACGCATGAACGCTACTTTCATTTATTTCACATATTAATGGAATTAAAATTAAATGAGAGGTATGTATAATTTAATTACAGAATAATATTAATCATTTATATGTATCATTCATTATATATATCCATTATATACATATACTTTTAATAGTACATTACATTTGGGGATAAGAAATGAAATGCACCGTTCATGGAGACGGTAAGTCGTACGTACGCATGAACGCTACTTTCATTTCTATCTCATACGTTAATGTAAATAAATAATAATGATATAGATTTATATTATAATTCCAGTATAACATCATATATATTAACTTTAAATCCATCCTTTATACATCCCACATATGGCATTAACGAATCACATAACTTTGAGGGGGCGGTAGTCCGCACTTCCTTAAATGAAGATATCGCGTATACCCATAATGGAAGCCATAAATGTAAGCCACAAATGAAAAATACAGAAGATTAAGTAAAACATAATCATTCTATATATCATATATAAATATAGTGACATCTTAATGGCCACCTTTGAAGGTGTTATATGAGTGTTGAACAATCATCGTTTCGTGAGGCACAAATTCTCCATCCACGGAAACCGTATGCTCTTTAACCATTAGATGTAGGTGTGTGTAAGTGTAGCTCGAATCCTTCTTATAAAAACATCCTAGTATATTTAAGATACTTTATTTGTTACAAAAAAATTAATAAAAATAGTTTAGGGGTTTGGAGAAGCAAAATAAAACAAATGAACAAGAGAGAATGAATTACCTTTAAAAGTGTAACTCCTTTTGATTTGAGTCTAAAGGCTTCCTTTGAAAGGATTAAGCCCCAAGGGAATCCTCTAGTATGAGGATATGGATGTGGAGAGAGTAAATGGGCAGGGGATGGCCGAGCCAAATGCTTGAGTAGTGTGTGAAATGAGGTAGAGGTGGGGGCCTTTTATAAGAGGAGAGGAGGGGCACTTTTGGAAATCATGAAACTATTATTTTATTTTCAAAAGTGTTTCGAATTTTTAAGGTACCAAATTGATATATTTAGAAGATAAGATGATAAGGCTTCGAAATATTCCAATCCAAGAGGTTTTGGACATGTGTAGGTTTTAGATATTACATTATCTTTCCATTTTATTTAAATCGTTAAATAATGAAGTCATCGCTGCATCATCATGATGTCATAAATAATTTAACATATTTAAATTCTAAAAATTATAAAAAAACTAATATGATGTAGAAAATATTTTTATCTTTCTAATGAATATTTATAATCAAAAATATGATTAGTATAACCCCTTCTAAAAATTGTTTTAGTAAAAAACTTTATGTTAGTGTCATTTTCACCTTTATTTAAAAAAAGGCATTAAAGTCATTATCTCACCCAAGTGGCTCCATGGGGTCCCCTAAATCGACCCATGGGTTTTCTTGGTCGGACATGACACAACCAATAGGGTTAGGACATGTTTCAAGCTCATCTCATTTTATTAACGAATTATTTTTACCATAAACTACACTAATTACCACTAATCGCGATTAAAAACTTAATAAGTTACTATTCACCAAAAAATTATTTTTATCCTATTGAAACAGATTTTACTTATTAATGGAAACCATGTATGTCGGATTTTTGAAAATCAAAACACAATTATGGCAAAATTTCATTTTAATGGAAAATCGGTTTTTATAAGTACTACTTAGTGGTTTCACTATTAATCAAAAATTGAAGTTTTTCAGAAAATAACCAATAATTCACCCTAAGATATATTTGATATTACGAATTCAAAAATGAAGTCTATTTTACAAAATTCAAAACATATAAGTCACATTAATTAATTTAATAATTAAATCCCGCTGTCAGAGCAAATAGCATGTTTTTATGAAACAATAAGTATCAAAAGATTGACAATAGTTTAAGTCCGATTTCAAAGTGAAATTAATTCCAATGACCACTATTGGATTTAATCGTAAAAATATTTTCTAATTTCACTTTAAAAACAATTCAAATGATAATCTAATCATATAAATAAATTATATTAAAAAGAGGTTTGGAATTAAAATACAACATTTTACACTGTTCATTAAAAAATGAACTTTATCGGAAAAATACCAAAAATTTACACAAAGTAAAATTTGATGACCCGATTCTAAAGAAGAGTTTTATTTGGTCAAAAAAATGTATAAGAGTGATAAAAACTATATTTAATGACTGTTCTCCATCAGAAAGTGATAAGTGAACCTTTAGTGAAAATTAGGGTATAAAAGCCTAAAATTGAATTCTTTCCGTATTTTAAGCCTTTGGATAAATTTAAAAAGCATATATATTCATATTTTAGTTATTTCTATCCAGTCCCGCCAATACAACGGCTACATGTTAACTGCCATTTAAAATAATATTATTTTATTATTAGAGTGCAACGTAAGATTCCTAAGAAACTCGTTGTTGCGTATTGGGTACGCCATCGAGCATTGCATCCCCATTAAAGTAATATTAATATTTGATTCACAAGTATGGATAAATATAAAGATGTCATATTCTTTATTTACCTGGGGTGTTACATTGGTACTCCTCCTATCGAGTACCGAGGGACTACTATGTCACACAGAGGTGCTCCCCACTGTGGATCTGTCGTGCTCACACAGAGGAGATCCCCCTCGTATCCTGCTGAGGTACTCCTATTGTTGAGTATCAGGGGTCCGTCGCATCACAAAAAGGCACTCCCCACTATGGGTCTGCTACATCACACAAAGGTTCTCCCCACTGGACTAGTCGAAACACTCATATTCGAAAGGTTAGTAGATGTCAAGTATCTGCAAGCTGTTCGGTCTCCGTACTTCGCTCACTCTTCGCTGGGAGGATCTGCTCCATGAGCTACTAGTTGATACTCCAACTGTTAGAATGTCCCATATAGAAGTTTCTCAAAGGTCTTCCTCGTCATAGGTATCTCAATGTAATAGACGGTGCGTCAGTCGGACGCCCGGTCTGTGAGTTATTAGAATTTTTGTTCTAGCGGCTAGGTTGGTTTTCAGGTTCAAACCAACCTGACCATACCCCAGCTTTTTCTAGACCTCAAGTGGGATATTACAAAATAATTAATCACTCTATGCTATCCATCCCCATAGGCGGTTCGTCATTTGGACACCTATATCCCATGATACGGGTGAAAAGGTGTATTCGGGCTAATCGGGTCCGGATTGGGGTCCGACCCAATCCTTAAGTGAGCGGCTCAGCCCGATGGCAGCCTGGACCGAGGGAACCCTAGCCTGATGGGGGTGGGGGGGCAGGCCTGAGAAGACTGCCCAACCCATGGGCCACCCAGCCCGAGGCGGCGGTCCGACCCGAGGGGGGTGGTCCGGCCTGGCAGCGCGCGTGACCGGGTTGGCAGGTGGCCCGCGTGGCCTGTCCGCCCAGCAGCCCGTGTGTCCGGCGGGCGGGCGGGCCCATGTGGCTGGCAGGCTGGCATCCCAGGAGGATGGTAGGAGGGCGGGCCCAGTGGGCCGGATGGCCGCGTATGGTGGGGGGGGGTGGTTACACCCCCCCTATTTTACACAACGTTCGGCACGTGGCGGCGGCCAATTCTCTGTGGGACCCTTCGGGTCCCAGTTGTAGTGCACACCAGTGGCTTGCTTAGCTGGCTGCCCTCCTCTATCTGTTGTGGTCTATTGCTGTAGTTCTTCTCCGACACGGTACGACGGCACCGCGCCCTTCCCATCTGACCGCCTCTACATTCGTGGCCGCAGACCCTTCTTCCGGCATGGTGCAACGACACCACGCCCCTCCGGCTCTGCCGTGTTCCACCTAGAGGTGGCCCAGTTCTCTACGTGGTGCGACGGAGCCATGCCCCTTCGGTGACATGGCGGTCTTTGTGCCGCTGGTTTCCTTCGCGGTCGGCCCAACGCCGACCGGTTTCTTTTGCGGCCTTCCCAACACTGGTCGCATTGCTCCATCATGATCCAATCATCCGTTGGCACCGTTGTGCTGCCGCCGTCGTCAACAAATGAGAACAATCAAAGGGGGATGGTCTTGTCATTTTCGTGCGGTCCGATCCATCCTCGTTATGGTGATATCAATCAGCAACTCTCAAACTGTAAATTGAATGGTGAAGAATGGTAATAAATTCCTCTCATATCCCTACCTTGTTTGACAATCGTCGTTCGTTGATGGTGTCACGGAAAGGCGGACGTCGATTCATCGTTTGCGTCATTCGTCAAGAAATCACAATTCAATCTCATATTTCAGAGAGTGTTCAGTGTACAAGACCAAGTATGAAGCATCGATGGCGTTCTTCGTGTTCTTCGTTTCTGAGGATGATTCTCCAAGGGTTCTCCCAAGCCTCCTCTCCTCTGGCAATCCTCATTCTGTGAGGGTTGTATTGTCAAATTAATATAATTTAGTTTGTTAACATAACACATAATGTTGGCACATTAATTAGGTTGGAGTTGGCACAATTAATTTGGGAGGAGAGAAACCAAGGGTCATATCACATTCAATAGGGAGCTCATGATTTTAGAAGTCTGGTGGTCCCCACCTCATTAATTGACAAGAGGTGTTTAATCCTTAGGTGGGCCCCACCAAATATATCCTCCCAAGGGAGGTTATGTTCAGGTGGGACCCACCACCATAACTTCAAATGGGAAGTTATGGTGTGGTGGCCCCCACCACTTACCTCCTCTTGGAGTTTTTAACCACCATGAATTAAAAATAAAGCTAACACATTTTTTTATTTAATTTTAACATAAAACTGAAAAAATAACATTCATTCTCGACCAACTGCCATCGAGGTGAAAGTCTTCTTAAGAGAATACTGGTGTTGTGAGTTCAATGGTTCCCTCATATTTTATTTCCACAAACGGGTTCAAAAGTTATAAAATGTTGCTTGGGCATTTACTGAATGTACACTACAAAAAGTTTGAAAAATTATTATCAGTCACCCTCAACCCGTACTAGTCATGGTTGGGCTCTTCCTAAGTGAAAAACTCCCCAATGAACCCAACGGTACACCTTTATTTTCAATCCATCTTACTGTATACATGTTATGAATTTTACAATAAAATAATTGTCATTTAATAATTTTATTTGCATAAAAAAACTAACGATTTCTTATGTCACACAACAGCCAAAGTTAGTAACTTATTAAATAATGCATGCCCTCATGAGTACAGTGGTGTTCTCGGATTACCATTTTTTGTGTTATAAGCATTTGAAAAATAAAATAATTTATTTAATTATTTTATTTACGATTAAGCCATTTTTCGGTTTCTCACAGGAGGCTCATGTCGACTAATCTTAAGTCGCGCCAAGGGTAAACCCGCCATCCTGAGCGCAACTGTGCCCTCTGATTTTTTATGTTAGTTTCCATTTAATATTTATTCCAATTTTTATAGAAAACATATTACACGCATTCACTTAAGCTTAAAAAATCTTCGACGGATCATTCCTGGCACTCTGATCCTTGCAATCACACGTCGTCAGATTTCTTAGACCCATAAAATTCTTTTTTATTTAAAAAAATTACATTGAAATTTCTAGTCTTCATAGGTTTTCACTAATTAGAAAATTTAGATCACCATTTCATATATTCAATTTCCCATGTTATGAAGAATTTATATATGAATAGTAATAAAAAAAGGGATATATAAGGGAGTAACTAATGGATATGTGATGAAGATATTTTTTTAAACAATTGTTTATGTTTCTGTATTTCTAAATATACATTAACTAAATTAATCTTTCATGGATGTAAATGATACATAATGAATATTCATATATTAAAATATAATATCTATGTATAAAAATTATGAGTGACAATATTTGGGGTGATATTGTGAATGTGATTATGTTATAATTTAAAACCCATTATATTGGATTATATGTGTGACTATTATATGAAAATATTTAAATCTAAATTTCTATACACAGTCTACTATTGTTAAGGATAATTTTCTAATAGTCAATTATTTTGGGTGTCATTTTAACAACTTCCAGATAGTGACGATTCTTGGATGGTAACCTAATATTCCCACTATCTATTCTAGGAGTTGTTTTTTCCAAAACAATATCATTTTTTCTGATGATTGATTGTTGGGGAATTGAATTTTTTGCAATCATTCAGCTAAACCTCACTTTTTTTGAATGTCTTCCTACTAGATTGTTTTTTTGGATCCATATAAACCCCATGATTCTATATTAATGATCTCTCATAGATATTCTATCAAAAGAATGGAGCTCATTCGGGGGTTTAGTAAACAATACTAATGAACACACAATGGTTGAGAAAATGTAAGTTCGGGCTCATGAAACACTTTTGTGGGGTGGGATGTTTCATATTCTAGGACTCTCTTATAGATTTAAATATGTTCCAAAATCCAATTTTAATTCCCAATTATAAAACGAGTCTCCCTTGGATTAACAATCAACAATTAGCATTTATGGAATTTATAATCCTTTGTATGTATCTAATGTTCTTCTTCAATATGGATATTTATATTAATTTAAGGTTATCCTTCATTGAAAACCTCTAATATAGTTGTTATATATTTTTATTTCGTTAATATTATGAATATATTTTTGATCCAAACAATTGGGCACAATACAGTGTATCATCATATAGGGATATAAAAGTTGTTTTGATTTCAAGATCATACCCATGTGATGGGATTTCTATATATCCATATGAAATGAAAAATAATCCATGTTTCTGGTGCCACATAATGGGGCCAATAAATTCTTTTATGTTCTGATGATAGTTACTAAACCACATTTTTTAATGTCAAAACATGATGTGAATCTAAGAAAATGGTTCTTACTCAATGATTGTTGTGGGAATTCTTTCGATGTATCTAAGGGAACCTAGAAGGGATATGGATTCCCAAGTTAAAAATGTGGCCCCATGGGAATTTGGGTTGATTTGGTGTATTGAACATGAACTTTAGGTGGGATTCCAATGTATCCCATTTGGATTTGAGTCCATTCCTATGTAGTTAGGTGTTGAGGTCTAATATGATGAAGGCCCTCTGAAGGGTTGCCTTACATGGAAGTGTGTCCCATTGGGAGGAACAATTTGGGGCTTATTTCTTATGAGGATAAAATTTTAAATTGGTTTTGAGTGTTATTTTATATAGGTGGACGCCCTGGTTATTTGGTATGTTTGGATCCGGATTGTTCATAAGAAGTATTCTTATGTTTAGTTTGGAATTACAATTGGAATGATACCCATGGGTGGATTTCATAGATTATTGATGGGTAAGATTACCTTGTGTTCATGAGTTTCACACTATAAAGGTTTCAAAAAGGTTGGATTTTTGGGCATATTAATAAGGATTATTCCCTTGTTATGTTGGGGATTATACTTGTAATGATTCCAATATTATGGATTTTAGGTTGCATCCCTATGGTGGATGTCGTTTGGTAGTTGGTTCTTACACATTTAATCATTCACCGTTGATGAATTTTGGGGGTTATGTCTAAGGATGATTCCCTATATTAGTTTATGATTACACATGGAATAATTCCAAATTGTTTGGTTTTAGGGAGTACTTCAATTACATAATCCCTTGTTAAAATGGGGCTTACATATGGAATCTGACCAAATATTTTGGATTTGGGGTATATTCCCAAGGATGGTGTCTATGTATAGTTGGTTCTTACACTTTGATGGATTCCTAAAGATAGGATTTAAAGACTTATTCATTTGGATGATTCGCAGGTTTTGATAGGGATTATAATTGGAATGATTTCCAATGATTGTATTTTAGGTCATTGTATTGAATATGATTCCCTTATTTTGTTGGGTCTGAAACATGGAATTATTTCTAGAAGATTGATTTTAGTGATTATTCAAAATGAGTATTCCTTAGTGATGGGTTAAAAAAGATACCATGATCAACACCAACCTACAAGCCCTTGTGAGTCATTCTCGTTGTGTGTGATTAGAAGAAACAAATGATCTAGAAAACCACAACATCCTTATCCCACTAGTGAATGGGGTTGGGGTGATAGGATATGAATAAGGGGTTTTGATATTCCAGTTCTTGTCCATCATTGTACCTTGCATTGATTGGTAGGATGGAATGAAGTTTAGGAGTTATTGAATGATTTCATAGGGGATAAATCTAGGAGAAATTCCTTATAATTGGTTTTGAGGGAAGAGAGAAGGATATCATTCCATGTGTCACCACCCAAAACCATAGAACCCTAATTATAGAGATGGAACATCAATGACATGGAATTAACACCCATACCCAAGAACAGAAGTTCTCTTGCACATCCCTCAAGATTGGGGTCCACATGACCATGTGAACACATATCCACATTCACACTTATTACCCTACATGTCATAAGAGATATGCGTAGAATCTCACAAGGTTGGCTTGTGAATATGGATAGAGCTTTACAATGATAGGAATGGACAAGTATGAATGGTTTTGGGAGATTTATCCCTTGGGAATCAAAATATTGGCATGTATTTTTGCAAGGTTTCAATGGTTTCCTCATGTGTTTCTTGATGTATCTTATACATGCATTTTTTAGAGAAGGGGACCACATTCTAGTGTTCACTAACCATGGGGGAGGATTTCTCACATAATTGTAATATATATCAGACCCTAGGGGAATTTGATTCCATGAAACACCTTGTTTCCTTCTTCTATTAGATTTTTAAGAGAATCATGGAATGTTTCTAAGGGACTAGGTGATGGAATAGTTCATATAGAACGTTTGGTGTTCATAGGGATTTTTCTTCACTCATATGAGTTGCCTTAGGGTCCTGTTTATTTGAAAATATGGAATCCTGGTTGAAAGAGACTTTTCTCCCATCTCCAAAGTGAAATTACCTAGCATATGTGTCAGACACAAGGGTAGATGATCCTTGATTTTCATGCAGGTTTAGTGTGTGAAGGTTTCTTATACAGAGGTAGATGTTAATTCAGGGTTTCCTGAGTTGTGATTTTTATATCCTCCTAGAGGGCCTTGTTCGTACCCACATGACCACCTGGGTAAATGATGTTTGTGAAAACAGTAATCAAAACTGTCAGTGTTATGGCATCACACAATTTTTTTTCATCTGTGTTGAGATGTGGTCTCATCTATTTGGGCTCATCCATCTAGTTCCATCTCTATCCCATATGAAAAAAAGAGAGTCTCACCCTAAACATTTTAGGCTCACTTGAGGACCTTTTGGGTCACGACACATGAAACGAAATCTTTTTATTCTTAAATCATAAATACTCATTTTCAAGTGAAAATATAAATTTGGTGTCAAAATGAGGTTCACATCTATAATTATAATTCAAGCATCATGGAATACATTTCACAGTGTCAAATGGTTTTTCACACATTCTCTATTATAGCTTATAGATTGTAGTGAAATTATGGTTATGTTTAATGATATGATGAGATGATTCATTGAGGATTTCATGTATTTTATTATGAGGGAATGAGGTTTATTTAATAACTATTCACAACACCAAAATATTATATATATGGGTATGGTTGATGTTTGATGTGATGGACCATATGTATTTAAATGAGATTTCATGTTTTGGACAATGTTTTTTTGGTAGGGTGTAAGGAGAATTCATATAGAGGGTTCCTAAAATGATTTGTTTTCTTAGGTTTATTCAACCATGATTATATGAAATATATATTTTTTCCTTGATATCTGAATTCAGTGTGTGAGAGTGAAAAATATATGGGAAAGTGGTATAGATTACCCATTTAGAGATATGATTCTCATTATAACACAAACCATTTATGAGTTATTTGGGCAGTGGACCTTAGTGTAGATAGGTACTATTAGACAACAAATATTCTAATTGATTTTATTGTTTATTGACTAAGGAATTAGTATTGTATTAGGAAATTTTCATGAGTGTCTTTGAATACCAACCATATGAGTATACATTCATGCTCTGACAATGTGTATAAACTATTTATAGGTTTCGAATTGGAATTTGGTGATTGAGGATAAAATTATTATATTTTTTAATGAAGGTTTTTTTGAATTTCTAAATTAGTAATAAGTTTGACCTTTTACATGATGAAATTAATTGTATAATTAGGACCTTCAATTTTTTTATATTTATGGATATTACATTTTATTTTGTTATGTATTTTTTTGGATGATATCTAATACCATGATCTTACATTTCATTCAATATAGGGAAATTCAACCCATATAGGTGACCTTATTTACATCATCCGTTCCTGACACCAATTGAGGCCTAATAGATGGTGGAATCAAGTTAATTATATCCCATTGAAGTTTTCTATCACAATATGGGTACAATTTTAGTGAGGGGTTTTTGAAAATTTTATTTTGAATTGATGGTTGAAATTTGATGAAATTAATGGTTGAAAACTGATGGGGATTATCATGAATGGTAAATGGTTTGGTGGGAGGATTTAAATAACTAAGCATTAAAATGATATAATTTTTGGAGGAAATTTTAATTTGATAGTTGGTGGGGTTTTATTATGAACCGGATTTGATATTGTAATTAACATGTTTAGAATATTTCATGGATATGATTTTTGATATTCATAGAAGTTATATAGTGGTTCAGGATCTCTGGTGGATGTTAGAGAATGTTCAGGTGATCATGTATTGCATGCGGGTTGTCCCTATTTGAAATAGGTAGTAAAACAGCTCTAGTGATGATAGATTAGGATCATTTATAGTATGGTGATAAGAAGAAGAATATATGTATAATTAAGAGGGTGAACACATATTAACAAGGATGTGGTGTGTAGACATTTTTAGGAGGGAGGATCAATTCTATGTTGGATGGGTGTGTATGTCCCTACTATTATTATGTCTTTTGATAGAGAAAAATGAATAGTATGGGTGTGTCAAGATCCATATAAATTAAGGGTAGAACCCTATGATATTGAAAAAATAATGTATTCCATTTTGGAAGTTGTGGTGCCTCTGATGAGCCCATTTGAGGAGGGTATTTTATTATTTCTCATTGAAAGAAAAACCAATTTAGCAGAAAAACTTTTTGTGAGACTTTTGTAACATTGGATATTATTTATTGGTTTTGGGGAGGAAACAAATTTAGATCAATTCAATTTATGGATAAAATTTTTTTTGAGAGTGTCATATGGAGTCTTACCTCGGGTTTTAGGGAATGGTATATTGGAGGGGACACATATTTGATAAAGTGATTGACAAGGTTCCTACATCATGAGACTCTGCATATTTAGAGTCCTTAGGTGAATCATATAGGTGAACTATAGAATAGTATAGTTCATGGGGATATTTTATTTCCTCCCAATGCAATTTTCAATTTTTTCCCAAAACCTTTTTACCCGATACATTTAAAACACTCTCTGAAATCAATTTTTATCACACACCCACAACAGATAGGATGGATCAAACACTAATATTAATATCATTACCCTAATGATAGGGTTTTTTTTATTATTAACACATTATTTGGTTAGGATATTCTATCCCCCTCCATCTATCATCATTATCATTTTTTCACTATTTATTTCTTTTAACACCATACTGTTTCAATGATGATTCAAGAAAATCACTGAGAACTCATACATATATTCTACTAATTTTATGCGGTATTACTATTAGATTCACATGGATAAGGATTATAGAAAATTTAATGTTGTTTCATTAATTTTAAATCCCCAGATAGTATGAATCATGTTTTCTTAATAAATTAAATTAATTTGAATATAGAACTAATATCATATATTATTGAATTTTGTCGTATGGCTGAGAAGGTAAACAATTGATCTTCCATTACTGGTTTCTAATCATTCTTTGAGAAGTAGTCGACTAGTCCGTATTTAGGAAAATATGACTAATTAACAAATTAATAAATTATTTTAAATAATTAATATTTATTTCAAAAATAGTTATGAATTATAAAAAGTAGATATTGTTTACCCTTGGAATTTAACTCAAGTGGTTGGATCTGGAATGTTCTATTTGGATTACCTAGGTTGTGAGTTAGTAGGTTGTGAAAAAAGGGAATAACTCTATGATTAATGTTGGTGGTCCTCAAAAAATTCCCATTAGAATTATGTATGAAAATTGTTTCATGTGATATGGTGTATCTTTTGTATCACTCTATGATTTTAATTGAATACTACATTCAGTAGCATGTACAACACACAATACTGAGCATAAACTAACCACATAATATTTTTATGATATTTATAACTTAGTTATGGAATTGGAGGGTTCAAATATATGTAACTAAATTATGGAATAAATATAATTTTAATAAGTAGTAAAATCTTTTCATAGATTCTAGAGAAAAAAATCATATCATTTTTATTAAGGTCATATTTATCTTATTTATATTTTTGATTAACATTTCTATTTTATTATTTTATAAAATTTTAACTATATCTAGAAAATGAACGTGATACTATTTATATCATTTTTGAAACCATTATATCAAAATATAGTTATGTTATCTTTTTGGGATTTATATTAAAGGATTGATTTACTAGTGAACAGTGAGAAATAATAATTTTTGATGAAAAATATATTTCTATTTCAAAATTTTACAAATAATTATTTTTGAAATTATTTTCAAATTAAAATTAGTTCCCTTGAATTTTTATTGATCCATTAATGTTCTTTGGAATCTATTTTATGGTTTAAGTTTGTATAAAAACACTTTCATAGATAATATGTAATTTATACTAAAAAAATCTTTTCCATTTTGATTTTCATTATTAGCATAAATTGATTTCCACCCCTTGTAGAAATTGAAAATTGAAAATTTTATTTCATAATTGGAATTATGTGTAAAAAAGTTTATATGCATCATTTTTTATCATTATGAAAAAAATCCATGAAACATTTTTACAACATCACTAAGGCTAAAATTGGTTAATTAATTTCAAATTTAATTTTAAATTGAACAAAATATATTATATCAACTTACTTTATTTTATTTAACTATTATAATTTTTCCATTATAATACACAATTTGAAAAATAAGACCTTTTGTTTCTATTTGACATTGATTTCAACCTCAATAATATTTAAGTAAATGACAAGGTAATGAATGTTTCTTTATATGATTTAATATCTACAGTATTTTATGACATGGATACAAAATCTATTAATTTAGAAATTGTTAACTAAAATATTAGGGATTTTCTATCGTGGTAATTTAATTTTAATTTTTTATGATTAAATAATTACCTTAAATGCCTATGTAACTACAACAGCACACATGGTAGAGTTATAAAAAATCATGTTATTGGTTTTGAAAACAAAAAAAATTATTTGTTTATATGGAGTTTATAATAAAAATATAATTTTAAAATAGCATATTATATTTTGAATAAAGGTTTATATTCAATTTTTATTTCATTCACATCGTGTTTAATATCAATTTATAAAAGTACATAAAAATATATTTATAGTATGTTATGCTAAATATATTTTATTAAAATATTTAAATAAAATGAATATCATTTAGGATGATATGTTGGATGTTATATGGTGAAATATTTAGTCCCTTTCAACTTATGAATAATTTTTTCCCTTATAAGAAAAATTATAACTAGTTAGTACTGAATAAACATTCGCAATGTCCAGAATAATTTTTTTTAACAAAGTTGTTAAACAACATGATATTGTTCAGAGTGAAACAAATTCATATATAAATTTCATTGTATTATGTTATTTATTAAATATCTCATTTTTATTTGAATTTGTTTGTATTAAAAATATTTATAGAATGTAGAAACATGAATTATATATAAATAATTTATGTAATTCTATTAATTTTATTTCATCACATTATAAAATGACATGCCTTTTGTCATTCATTACTCCTCCAAGAGACATATAAAAAAATAATATTTTTAATTGTAAAATTCTATTTCTCTAAATTATTGGTATTTCAATTATAAAATAATTTTCCATGGGTGGTTAAAAAGCAATATAAGGGAAGTATACTGTTGAAGTGATAATGTTATTTGTTGAAAATTAAAAATTTTATTCCTCTAATAATTCCTATAAATAAATTTTACCGATCCTAAATTAATAAATAATGTATCATAATTAAATATTGTATTATTATGAATTTGGTAATTAATTTTCTAGTTGTTTTTATATTAAAAAATGTTAGACCATCTGTTGTGAATACCTACAAATTACCATCTCTACATTGGAGTAAAATTCATTTCTCATCACTATTTTATTTCCATAGTCAAAAATGTTAAAAACAAGAAAAAATATTTTATTTATGATATAAATATTAAAATTAAATTATAATGTCATATCTGTATTCATTCTTTCATATCCATTGGAAAACTATAACATCACTCATGCATACATTTAGAGAAGAACATCATCGAATGGAGGTGATTAATTTTTTATTTCTATTATACATATATTTAAATAAATATATATTTAATTAATATATAAGGTAAAAGTTTAAAATTATTGATATTGAAATATTTAATTATTATTTAACATTGTTTCATTCCATTCACTGAAATGTGAGAAAAAATTCATGCGTACGTACAACATTTGGTCTCTTTGAATGGTGTAATTTTGTTATATTTATTTAAATGAAGGATTAATATAATTATACATTAAATTAATATATATGGTATTTATATCAAAATGAAAAAATTGAATAGATGGATCTAGGATCAACTAACACTGTTGGGAACTACATAACCAAAATTTTCCAAATAAGAGAAACATTTAACCAATAGAAATAACAATTTTAACAATGTGTAATTAATAAATGTTCTATAAAATGTTATAATTTTAAAATATATGATATTATATTATTTTTTATGACTCGTTAATATTAAATTACATTAATTTATATTTATAATAAGGGTTGTTATAGGACATCCCCAAAATGCTGATATTAAGGAAAGGGATTCTAATCTAAATTTTATATATGTGAGACAAATTTAATATTCACCACATGTATCCAAGGTGTAGTTTATATAATAATCATGAATATATATTATTTTTAATAACGTGAAAAATAA
Source organism: Viscum album (assembly GCA_963277665.1). Lineage (NCBI taxonomy): Eukaryota > Viridiplantae > Streptophyta > Magnoliopsida > Santalales > Viscaceae > Viscum > Viscum album. The sequence goes on along the minus strand of OY728119.1, from coordinate 698,677,334 downwards.
GGGAATTTAGAAATAAATATAAGGTACTCTTTTTCATAGGTTTTTAATTTAGAGATTACTAAATCTTTAAGGGTTACTCATCTCATTATTGTTTCACAAGGATATGTTTGATTTTCAAAAAAAATTATCTATATGAGGGTATATAAATACCTTATAACATGTTATATATTTAATAACATTATGATAAGGATATTGAATTATTTATTTATTTTATTTTTGTGTGGGTATGATGACTCAAAATACACCAATGTGCGAAAAGTCTTTTGTTACAATCTCATTATTTAGGAATATGTATCCACTGATGAATTTTTTTTATATAACTCATATAAAACTCATGAATTATATTATCGTATATATATCTATAAAGATACATTTTCAATTTACTCCATTTATTTACTAAATAAATATGTTTATTTCTTAAGTAAAAATGTCTTAATTTCTCCCGCTAGTTGAAATTCCTTTTTCTTCAATAATTAGGTTTTTAAAAAATGGTTTCAATAAAATTTTGAATACACTCATATGAATATTTAAATTAATTTTTTCTTACAATTTTACCAAATGTACTAAAATTAATATATTTTTTTGGTATTTCAAATGATGTACTTGAAAACTTTAACAAAACATATGAGATGAAATATTATTTTAATCTAATGAAAACAAAATGTATCTCATTTTTATGACTGCTCAATGATTTGGTGAATCCTTTTTAGGATTCAATCCTTCTTTTAAAACGAATTGTTTAACATAATAGTATGAAATTCTTATACTTTAAATAAGTGAATTCAATGTAGATATTTAATTTTAATATTGAAATGATTATGTTATATTTTAATGGATTTGTTTATCCATGACAATATCCTTGGTATTTAATTAATCATTTTTTGGGATATAATTAATGATACTGTCCACATTAATTATTTAATTGATTCTAATTATAGTTATTTGATGATGATTATATTTAAATTATATATTTTAAATATTTTATGGTATGATAAAATGATAAATTTATAATAATACATATTTCCATTACATGGGTTATACTATGATGAATGTTTTATTTTTCTTTTGAAAACATATTTGAGATTTTTATTGTGTTAATGGTTAGCAAGAAATTACATATCATTTCAATGGGTTGGATAAATATGTATATATCCTGAGATAATATGGATTATAATCGGAGGTGAACCATGTTTAATAAGGGAATATTCCCACTAAAATAGTCTTGGGAGTGATTCTTTACTAAGTATTCGATTAAAGGGGTAGTCAAGCTAATCATCTCTGATAGCCAAGGTAATGATCCTTTACTAAGGAAATTTTTTTAAGATTACTAGTATTCTATAAACTCATGTCTTATATCGATGTTATTATCCCATAAATAATATTATGTGATTTCATTATGATTAATTTTTAAGAAAAATAAATTCATTCTTCTTAGATTCAAATACTGGGAATTTATTTTCAAATGTTATTGTCATGTTCTAAAATACTTGTTCTCATGTTTTTTAATTGATAATTTATATTTAACATATTTAAATATACTCAGTATAAAATCACACAGTATGTTATGTTTATTTTTCCCATGTTCATAAATTTTTTGTCTGTTTATAATGAGTAATATGAAAGAAGATATTCATGGTAGAAATTGAATATCGATCATCAAATAATAATTTTTTGTATCTCTTCTCCAAATATAAAAAACATTACAATTTGGGAAAGGATAAAAATGTCATTAAATGAATATTATTATATTAATATTTAATATTTATACTTGAAATGTATGGTTCTATATAGTTTATATCACATAAGGTTTTTATTAATACATGATGATTATTATTTTAGATGTTTGGTGAAAAAATTATTGATATTTTTATATATAGGATATGTTCATAAATCAATATTAAGGAAGGTATTATGAGGTTTTTTCTGGTAATAAATATCTCTCTATATACTAAATTTAGTTGTTGTGTAGAAAGTGATTTATTTATGTGTAATAAACCTGAAAAAATCAGTCAAGAATTTTTACACTACTATTTTTTTTCATGGTGAGTGTGCACTCACTATACACCTAGATTTACTCTCCTAGAGAATATTATTGGGTTAAAAAACATTTTCCCATTGAACCATAATGACATATTTGAATAAATGAAAATAGAGGAAGGTATAGTTTAATCCTAAGTTGTTATAGAATTGAAAAAAGGAGTTATTATATAAATGGATTTTCATGTTTACATTATTCATTAATGTGGTTTTTATTTATCATAAAATACATTTTGGTTTTATTCAACTTATTGAATCAAGATGAATCTTGTTAACATTTAATATGTTGAATAATGGAATATTTTCACTCCTGAGAAGCCATATTTAATGTAATACTGAAGATAAACCATATCATTACATCTAATAAACTACCTATTTTTATGACTAACAATATCAACATGAATGAGCTTGCTAACACACATAATAAAAAAGAAATTAGGTTTCTATAATGCCAATAATGTGGTAAGATTCAACATTATTTATGTGAATTATTGGGAAAAAATAGTATGAAAATATTAGAGGATATATAAAATGTATTATTTACATAATATAAGATAATAGAGCTAGTAATTTCCAATAAAATATGAAGAGTTTGATTGATGGATATGTAATATATCCTATGGTATTATTTATAGTTTAATTTACAATGTGTGTATAATATGGTAATTATTTATGCCAATGACCAATTACAAGGGTTAACATATAGTCAAAGGAAAGATATATGGTATTCCAAAAGATAAAATAAATGGATTGAAATGTTTATATATTTTCATTGAAGAATTATATGACATATGTTTGATATCAATGATATTTCAATTATAATAACCATTAAAAAACAATTTAATTTTCAGAAATACTTTCTATATATGGATTTGAAACTAATTTAGCTATATGGCATATATTTTGGAGACTTGGGATTAATGTAATAACATCCCTTAGGATGCTTTTTATGTTGAGATAATAATTTTAGTTTAGGTAAAAAGATGATGGTGTAAATTAGATAATATTGATGACTATGAAATTTAATGTTCATTTGAATAAAAAATGATTTATGGAATCATTATCAAATTATAATAATTTTTTTTATATAGAGAGTTAACTAATATGATTTATATAAATTTTTATTATATGTTTGGTTCTATTTGTTGAGATTTTTAGGTAACATGGATATTTTCCATTAATTTTGGAAGTATACACTATTAAGGGTTAAATAACAAAGTGGTTTAATAGATGATTTAATGTTATATTAATTATGGTCTATTATATAGTTTATTAATATAATATTGATGGTTGAAAATTGATTCATTTATAAGGTGATATTTTTTAATGGTTTTTTGGTGGTGAGAAGGATTGTCCTTTAAAGTTAGTATATAAAATTAATTACTGATATTTTTGGGTATTTGGCTAGATTTTAAATTTATTGAGTTATTTTTGAAAATGATAAATGACATATTGAGATATATTTATTTATGTTGAGGTATTATTAATCATTATGATTAACAAGGGATTTAACATGAAATATTATTTGGTAAGAATAGAATTAAAATTTTCAGATATAAGCATATTAGATTGAGAACATCAATGAGATTAAAACATTATTTTATGTATATATAATTTAATAAATTTTTTATGTAGGTATATTTTTGTTAGGAATGATATATAGGGACCTGTTAGGGTTAAAGAAGAAAATTTGCGAGTTAAAAATGATTTATATATTCACATAATGTTTTATACATGTTTTATATTTTCTTAAATTATGTTTAAAATTTAAGTTTTATTTATTGTTAACAAATAATGGGAATGAGTTTGTATAAATTTATTTATTATTTGAATAATTAAAAGTCAATTTTAGTGATATAGGTGTGGAAACAATTATTCTTGGACCGTCGTCGTTTTGAAAAAAAAATCAATGTTTGAAATTGATTAAAATATTAAATTGTACTTGTAATGTAATTGTTATTTCATATTATCTTAGTCTACATGTTAATAAAATCATTATTTCCCTGTTAAATATCTTGAAAAAAAATTATCCTATTACATTCATATCTAACACAAAAATTCTTTTTTTACTACCGATTATTTATTGAATTTTGTCATTAAAAATTTCATGAACATTTAAATTATTGAAAAAATGTTCTCTATGACTCCCTAACATTATTTGACATTCCAATTTTCCTCTATATACATATTTTTACATCTCACTATGATTATCATACTTCAAATCCCAATTATGTGTTATTCTATATGACTTTATATTTTCATTTATCCTTCATTCCAGAGGATGTATTATTAACCATTTCACCTAAGTTTGTTTTAAACAAAATAATATAAAAATATCTAACCATTGATTATTGATATCAATATTTTTTTTAAAGCATGATTTTTTTTATTTTTTGGGTGAGGTATGGATAATATACCAACCTATTATTTTAAATGAAAAATATATTCAAAAACATATTATAAAAGTAACATTATGTTGAAATTAACTATAGAATATTATTATTACCATTATAATATTGCTATTTAATTACTGGGTATGTAAATAAGTAGCTTTCTTGAAATATATATATATAAGAAATAAAAAATAAAAATGTTTTGTAAAATTCATTGAATGTAACCACTTATTGTTTAATAAGGGTATTTTATTCTTCAAAATAAGTATTATTTTATTCTGTGAGTGAATATAATAATTAATTTCTATATTTAATTAGTTTTTTTTATAAAAATAAAAACATTTTCGAAATTTTCATATTAAAATTATAATATGGTGCATAATTTAGGATTTTACTAAGGAGAATATTTTTTGAGTGAATAGAGAAAAATACTAGTTTTTATTAAAAATGTTATTTTAGGTTCATGAATTTTAAATATAGTATTCTATTTTAAAATATATGGTAGTTGAAATTAGTTATATTATATTATTAATCATCTAATTTTGTTAACTATAAAAAATATTGTTTTTGAAATTTGATTAAGGATGTTAATATTTTTTGAAGAGGTGTTTTTAAGAAAAATTGTTTTAAATTGTGTTTGGGGTTTTTTATATTAAAATAATATCATTAAATTATATATATTTAATCATAAAGTATAAACTCATTAGTTATTTTTAGTAGTTATAAATATAGTAAATAGATCCCTTTTGGGTCATTATGAATTGTATTCAAAAATATTTTATATCATAATAGTAAAGATAATATGGTTTCTTTACGGTAGAAGCTAATATGATAAGAATTTATATTCATTGTATTACAGAAATTTATTTCATCTGATGAATCTATTTCACCCATAATAAATATGAAATTAGATAATATTATCTTTTACTGCAATTAAACAATTATTTTTAGATTATATTACATAATTAATTTACATGGTAAATAATTTAACATTCATTCTTTGAATATTAATAATATTTGGTCTAACGAGTGAAAAAAATGAATGATCAATTATAATTATTTTATAAAAATTAATGATTATTTTTCCATGTAAGTAAATATTTCATTTTTAGGTTTAATGTAATATCATAAATGGTATTTCAATGCTGACACAATGATTGTGCTAATAGTATACAAATCATGTAAAATATTTTAAATACTATAAAAGTAATACTATTTATTTGAGTTAATATTGAAAATAAATTATAATGACAAATCTCATGTATTATTTACTTTTTTATTTTCTAAATTAAAATAAATTTGTTTCCAGGTAGTATTCAATATCAAATTATGTGATATGGTTAAAAATGAGATAAATTGTAAATTATTATAAATATATATTAATAAATTATAATATACATTAAATAATATTTGAATAATGAATAATAGATCTAAAATTTCCACACATTTCAATTTATGATGCAATTTTTCCCATATATTTAAAATTATAACCCATTATCTTTAAAAATATAATAATCACACTTTTTGTAAAAACAAGATATCCAATGGGATAAAACAAAAAAAATATGATTAATGTGTCGCCAAAACAAATATATTTTTATTTTTAAGATGATATATTTAATATATCCTCTTGTAATTTCATGTATATTTTTATTCATTATAAATGACAACAACATTAATTAGAGTGAAATATATGAAGGACTCCCAAATGTGTCTCTTACATAGTTTATAAAAGGAATCTGAATATTACTTTTGTTTACCGCTACAATAACCACATAATTTGAAAGAAAAATAAATTATATTCCAATATTACCTATATATCAATATAGTTGTTGTTATTCGGAAAATACTATTCCAAGGGTCCATTAAAAGGGGTCAAAAGGATTCTTACGAAAGATGAGGTGATAATCTTTATTAAATCGATACAATTTCTTTAATCTTCTATGTCCCATAAATATATAATAATCATAATACTATAAAAAAATACACTATAAATAATATATTGAGATGTTGTATGATTATGTTACAACCATTTTACATCATGTTTTCATCACATTGAATGTAAAAACTGTACTCATCCATACATATGGATTACCATCTCCATGTATTGGTGAAATTAATTTGTGATAAAAATTTTATATGGATGGTTTTAACAATATAAATAATTAATATATATTAAATTGATTATATAACTATTATATTTTAATTATTATATCATCTCTAACTTTTTAATTTCTTATTACATGGAAAATGATAGCATCACTCATGCAAATTAATGTACCCCCCTCCATGAACCGATGTGATTATATTTTTAAATTGTCATTAATGGGATGGTAAGTAGGATATATTTAATGATTATATAAGATATATATGATATAATAATGAACATTATAGTTATATTGTTTTCACCATTTTTTGGTTCGATCCATTAAAAATTGAAAACATCGTCTTTGCATACATACATCACATCGACTCCATGAATGGTGTAATTATTTTTTCTAGAAGTACTAATTTTTTATGAGTCATTATTTTTATAATGAATATATATATTTTATGTAATAATTAATATTATAGATATGTTGGAACCAAAATATAAATACATGTTCCAAAACTACCAAATAAAAATTCATATTAGGAAATGAAACATTTTACACTTCAAAAAGAACATTTTAATAAGTAGTTATTAATAAATAGAATTTTAAATTTTATATGTGCATCATATATGAAATTATAATTATGTAAATGATTATGGTACTAAATTATAATAAAGATTTATTTATTATACAAGTGGTCATCACATAATTAATTCATGTTGAACATTAGGATAAAGATTATCATAATGTTTTATTCAAACGAGACACCTTCAATATTAACCATTTGATTCCCCTGTGTTGTGTATATAATGAACAAATATTTATGTTATTGTTTTTCATGTATAATATATGGATTTCAAAATCTAGATAATTTTATCCCATTATAGGTTTTTATTATTGGGAATACCAAAGAATTAATTGATCTTCAACTCAAAATTCATTTGTGAGAAATTATTGTTTTTATATGTATATCTATGTTTTTGAAGACTACAAACATCCACCGTGACATGATATATTACGAATATAATTATATATAGGATACATGCTTTTTCATTTCATTTTATTTCGTCATAAGGTTTATGATTAAAAATGTAATAAAGATTTATGTGACTTAGGATGAAATGTCAATATTTATTAGGGTTAATTACAATTTTGTTTATGATGATAAAATTTAATCATCTACCACTAATGAAGCTCATAAATTTTTTTATCCTTTATTAATATCCATATATTTCCTTTTTTACCATATTTACATAATAGCTAAATTGAATGAATATTTTTTATTGAGAACCGATTTCATTTCTCTATTTGGTTGAAATTATTTTTTATCCACATCCATGACATCTAGAAATTATTTTGATAAATATTTTCATATTACTTTATGATTTTTAAATTCTTTTTTACCCAATATTTTCTAATTTCCAAATGTTTTAATAGTATTTTTCCTATCCAATTCTAAATAGGGTACTTTTGAATTTTTATAAAATGGTGGAAATGAAACATTGTATTAATATACATGAAATGAATTATGTTCCCCATAGTCATGAATTATCAACCCATTTATGAATAATTTATACGTTTCCATGATTTTTCCTAATAACAATTTTTCTATAGTATTTTTTTTTCAAAAAATATGATATTGAACATGATTTTTCTTAGTGAAAAGTTTACATTCTATATAAAATGGTCCCATGATATATAAAATGAATATTTATATATAAAATAATCATTAAAAGTTAATATTTATTTATAATGAATATGATACAATGATACCAATATATAGTATTCATTAGATGTATTTTGTTTATTATTATTTTAGTATGATGCTATTTTATTTTCTATGGGGTTTAGTATGATAAAATTATGGAATATTTATGAAATTATTTTTCATTATACGGATTATGATATGATTATTGTTTTATGAAATTATGGAATAAATATATGATATTTTTAATTTGATTTGAGTGGATCCAGATTTATATATCCCTACAATGAATTAGATAAATATTGATTTCTCATTGGTATATTAGATTTGAAATTGGGTGTAAATGTATTTCAATAAGGGTTATTTTCTACTGTGATAGACCTATGAGTGAACCATGAACACGTATATGGCGAAGGTAATGTGTTCCTAATCCAATTTGATATTCATAGAATTTTGAATTTACTGAAAATTAATTTTATATATTTATGTGTATTAAACAAACTTTTGTCTCCCAGAAATTTTAATCCCTCATATATCATTTTTTTTATTTCTTTATGATTAATATATTATGAATTTTTTTGATTTATTCAATGATTCCTAAAAATGATATATGATATATTAGAATTGTCAAATATTAATAACATGTTCTGATAACCATATACTCGTGTTATGTCTATGAATTCATTAAATATTCCATTATATACCCTATATGTTAAATTGATCTCAAAATTTCATCTGTTTCTCTTCCCTAGATTATTGATATTTGTTTTAGTTTGTGTTTTCAATGAATAGTTCAATGATAGAAGATAATTTGGGGAGATATCAATCATTATAGTGAGTTAAATGATAAAAATGTTATTAAATGAATATTTATCTATAAAATATTAATATTTATCTATGAAATGTATGGATTATTAAATCCCCACTATGGGTGATAAATATTTTTATTAAACTAATTTTTCTATTTAAATGAAATTCATGGACAGAACAATGTTCTTATTCAATGATGGACCCTTGTTCATTGCATGATACATTAGAAGTTTATTTCAAGGGCCTAGATTATGAATTCATGCAATGTGACACTTATAAACCTCTTAATAGGGAAGTTTGTTTGATTCAATATGTAAAACCATATTATATAAAGAGAAATAAATTTTTGATATCATATTTGGCATAAAAAACTGAGCGTAAACAAACTAATAAATATTATTATTAAAATATAAACATTATAAACATGTTAATGAATTTGAAAATATAAATAAGATTGAATTAATAATGAAAAATATAAAAAAAATTCCTATACCGTTTATTTTTATTTATTAACTTTTATGATTTAATAAATAAAATATTACTAAAGTGATTTCAATATTCAAAAATAAATTATCAGAAAAAATATTTTTAAGAGATAATAGTATTAAAAAATCTCGACACTTTTATAAATTTTTATTACATAAAATATAACATATTATTAATATTCATTTTGAAGTAAGATAATAATGGATTTTGGATAATTATGTGAAATGATTGATTTTTAAACGGATAATGAAAATATTTTTTTATTTTAAGATATATTATCATTTAAATCATGTATAAAAATTTATTATATCATTAAATGGTTTAAATGTATAAATAGTAAATTTAAATTATAAATTTTCCAATTGATATCAATGAAATTAAATAATGTTTTTATTTTTGTATAAAATCTATTTATACTTATGTGGAATTTTTATTCAATAAATATTTCATCACATTTTTCATGACTATTTTTAAATTAAATATATCCACATTAATGGATTTAATTTGACAAATTTGATTAATATTTTGAATCACCATAATTAATATTGGTTAAAATTTTAATTTCTTTTTTTTGTTAATAATGAACAAGAAAAGATTTATAAAACTATTATAATAGTTAACAATAAAACATTTTTATTGGTGTTTAACATATATTGAAAAGTTTTAAAATGACAAATAAAAATATATAAATATTATTCTATGAAAATATTTCAACACTATATCATTTTATCATATCAAATTGGCAATTTTGGAGATATATTTTATTCATTAAAATATTAATATTTTTTAATCCTTTTAAAAATATTAATTATGTATCCTCCTCCACTTATAAAAGTACACACACATCATATCCTCTACACCCATCTAGGTAATTTTATTTCTTAAAATTCATTCAACAATAAATTCTTTCAATGCCTATTATTATTTTATTTTTTTGTAGTTTTTGATTAAAAAAACAAATTTATTTCAATCGAGTAGTTATTCATATGAAATTATTAGATGAATAGGTAATGTTTTTTACCAATCATTTTCATATTATTTCTTCTATTACCTCAATAAAATATTGTTCATCCACACTGAAAGGATAATATAATTATATCTAAATATAAAAAAATCAATTAATATTATGGTATTAACCTTTCCATCTACATAAAATACTAATGAAAATTTCAAACATAAGTAATGTGTGTGTGTGCACTACTACCTCATGATATGATGTATTTCATTTTCATCCCCGGATCATATGTTTGAATACAAATATAGGTAAAAATTAAATAATATTAATTTTTTTTATATTTATCAAATAATTATAAATATTTAAATTTAATAAATCTATTTTTTTAAGTACTCTCCATCCATTAAAAATGATAATTTTATTTTTCATGTATATGTGGATTAATAACTACGTGAAGGGATGTGACATATTTTTCATCATCAGCTAACATGTATGGTATATATATAAATTAAATATTATATTTATTATATAATAACAATTATTAAATATCAAAATGATAATTAACATATTTCCATTATTTTTATTATAAAAAATGTAACTCATGCAAAAGTATAACATATCATCTCCACGATTGTTTCATAATTACTTTTTCATAACCATATTACATATCTTGATATAAATATCATATTATTGTATGAAAATTATAATTATAAACTTATAAAAATTCTATAATTGATATAATTATGATTCTATGAAGATATTCATCCTACAAAAGTCATTTTGGACTCATGAACCAATCATCCTCAAAATATTTTTGGAAAACATAATAAATTAAAAAATTATGTATAACATTTATATTATTAATATAAAGGGAGTAATAAAAATGAAAAAGGTTACTAATATATTATATAATTTACTTATTTATATTATTTATGAAGAAATAGAATATGTGTGACAATTTATAATCGATTTAAGTGATACATTACCTTAAAAGCCACATTTTCAATGTTTTGAATATTTGTTTACAAATTAATTATCTTAGATTGGTATATTATATAATTTATTTCGGGGAATTAATAATATCAATAAAATAAATTATAATTTATATTATATATATATATATATTCTACTTTCATTTAGAAGTCTTTAATTGGAATATTTTTTCAAATTTTTTACGGATCATTTGGACATTCATTACAAAAGTAAAAAATGGAAAAGATATATTATAAAATATATGAAATAAATATATTTTACCATAATTGTAAAAATAATTATTATTTTAATTATATTATTTATGTTTTTTTAATGAAAACACCATTATTCATTAGTTCTATGCCATATTGTATAGAGATTTTTGGATTTACTAGAACTGGAATTAAAAATATATGTTTTTTATGTGATGAATGGTGTATTATTATGTGTGTCATAATATAAATTATGGATTTTATTTGTTCCAGAAATGTTGTGATACTTTTAAATATTTTATGATTATGGGTGATCATGATATATCTCTCCAAAAAATTGTGTAATTTAAAGGTTTTATGGAATATTTTATATGACGTTAAACATGAATGTAATTACCTTATAAGGTTTTTTTTAATAAGTATACAAATATTTTATCCCATTTAAGATACATGAAATTTTTTATTTCAATAATCAGTTTTAATTGAAACTTTTTTATCTTAGAATGTATAATAATGATAATGTGTTTTGAATGAGTTACAATGCCATTTTTTGTAAAAATGTACGCTTTAATGTAAATTATTCAATGGGTCCCCATATATTATATGATACACACATGGTTTTTATTTTTCAAGAATTTTCTATAACTAATATTTTTATAAAAATATTTGGGTAGTAATGTTTATTTAATTTATATGTAAATTTTTATTTTATCATAATGATAATTTTTTAATGGAAAAATATATTTTAGGATCTATTTATTTTGAAATAGTCTAAAATGTTTCATTACTAAAGTTTAAATTAATCCTATTATAGTGGACTAGGATTATTATATATATAAATTAAATATTTTTAAATGAATATAAAATATATTTCACAAACACACGCTTGAGGAATTTAAATGTTTATTGAATTTGGTAACAAGGAACACAATCATTAAATTTGATAAAATAAATTTGATTTTAACCATAATAATCTTCCCATTTAATACTCTCCAAAAACATAAAATTAATAAAATCATACTTCATAACATTAGAAGGGGAAATATAAGAAAGTCTGATAAAATATTCTATATAAGGGTAAAATTGGTAAACACAAAAACATAACTTGTGGATAAGGGTTTAATAAGGTGAGAAAAACATATTAATCTAGTTTCATTCATATTAAAGATCTATTTCTAGAGTCTTATAATAAATATTTGATTTATAAAAGGCATAAATAATATGGAAATTAATGAAAAATAGTCATGAGGTCCTAATATTTTCATACAAACTAAAATTGTCTCATAACATAAGCACATAAATCTAATGTTGTAGATAACCACTGAGGAATTCATGATCTATTAGGCTTTGGAGAACCACCCAAGTACCTATTCTAGGATTGTGATAACCTTTAATTCACCCACATTTAAGCATGGTATGAAGACCTATGTATATTTATCTCGCTTTAGATAGCCTCGCATGTACCATTACAACTCATATAACATTAATCATTTCCCATTGCATTGGATGGACATATAGGCCCCACCCATCAGATAATTAAATTAATACATATTTGTTGCATAAGATCATAAAATATTCATCATATAATAATCCATGAATTGAAATTGGTTTAATAAATAACATATCATAACTTGTGGAATGATAGAGGATTCATAATCGTCTCTTCATTTAATAATTACATTACCCATGAAAAAATTATAGACTTGATAATTATTTCATAATGGAATAATTATTGTTAGGGGAACATATTTTATAAACATCACTTCATAATAAAAATAAAAAATTCAACAAAATAATATTAATGGGGTCCTTCAATCATAAACTTAGTAGTCAATAAAAAAAATTAAGTTCTCCTAGATTAAAAATGATATAGAAATGTTATTTGAAATATTCCATTGTGTGAAAATAAACAATTAAGAATTAAAAAACATTTTTAAACTATAAAATATTTTTATTATCCATTTCATTTGAAATATCCTGGATAACATATAAAAGGAAGATTAAAAAATCATATTTTTTTACAAAAATTTCCCTTATAGTTGATAATAGTATAGACCAAAGAATTATTTTAAAATATTTTTATTTTAAAAAACCATTAAAACATATAATGTAATCATCAAAGAAAATAATTTTTTGATCAATGGATTACTTTTTATTCCATTCATGTTAATAATATGAATCATTTACTGTTTTAGGTAAAATCATAACATGCATTGTTTAGAAAAAAAATGAATATATTGATATTTTATAAAAAAAATATCATAAAATTAATAAAATAGTAAGAAAAAAAATTAAACACTTTTAAAAACAATAATATTTTGGATGAAAAAATATTTCCACCTGAAGAGTGAAACAGATTCATATTTTCATAAAAATTGTTTATATATTATCTTATGTGACAAAAAAGTAAAAATGGCACTACTAAATGAAAATAACATGAGTAACCAAATGATAAAAAAATTAAAGTGTATCATGAGAGATTGACCATGAATTCCTTTATTGGTAATATATTCCTAAAATATTAATAAATGAGGACATTGTATCCTAAGAAACTGACCACATTGGTAATCATCAATCATAAACCCCATGAAATAACAATATAATATTGAAAATAAAATATCATTTGTATAGATAAATTAATGATATTATAATAAAATGGTGTTGTATATACACGTCATTAAATTATGATGGTGCGTAAAATAACATAACAATTAATGGAGGAAAATAGAGAGAAAAACCCTTACCGCTTTAGTAGTATTTGGAATCATAAGACAAAAAATGGAAAATATATAACTAAACACAAAATACAGAGAATAATAATAAATTAATTATATAAAATTACAATGTGGAATCATATATTCCCTAAAAAATAAATTAGTGGTGTATATTTATATATCTCCTAGAAATAAAAGATACAGTGCAGATTCGTTACTGATTTGTTAAGTTTTAAACTATAAAAATATTGAATGAGAGGTCAAAATTTGGATATTAAAATAACAATAAATTTCATTATAATAATTAACAATTAAATTCTTGGGAATGATTTTCACCACATAAATTTAATTGGCAGTGAATAAAGTATGTGTCTCACTGAAGTAAAAAAGGTGAGACAGAAATCCCTTACAAGTTTAGTAATATATTAAATATTAATACCAAATAAAGAACAAAAAAATTAACCATTAAATATTATCAAATAATAGATATTTATGATATAATGAGTCAATGGGGAATTATATTCCCCCAAATAAATAATCAAGTCATGATTTAACATATGTTTCCCTGAAATAAAAGAGAGAATAGAAATCCCTAATGCTAAGTCTTTACTTCATTCATATACATTAAAACATTATAAATAATTTATATATGGAAACAAAAAACCAATTATAGAAACATAAATCTTTATATCATTCCATATATGTTTAACTGATGAATGTTTCTTAATCAATAACTAATTATTATTTTTTAATGTTAGGTTTTGGGCAATAAATTTTTTGGATTTTATGTAAATTTTGATTTTTTTTATCATCCTATTTTGATCATGGTTCCATCATATATATAATTTTTATTATGATATAAATATCATATATATTTTTTACATATGTATTTATAATCAACTATAAAATATATAGATATAAAATGAAATACACTATTCATTGAGACGGTAGGTCGTAGGAACACATGAATATTGTTTCAATTATCATATATGAATAAATGAAAGAAATAAAAATGAAATATTTTTAATAAAAAATATTTTTTATGTAATATATGTTGCATATGTCCATTAAATCAATCTTTGTTATTATTTATGTAAATTATGAATAAATCACATCACTTCGCTAGGAGGTTGTATGTTGTACAAAATGATGATGTTATCATATACCCAAAACAAGGAGATTATGATGGAATGACTAATATAATATACCAATAATTATAATAATATCATAAATAACATATATAAATAATAAAATCATTATTATTTCCATCAATGAGAAATAATAGTGGAAACACGAATGACATCGGTTCATGAGGCGGTACACTCCTGTAAATAAGAAATATTATTTTGTTACACATAAGATAGGTGTAGAGATAAATTTACGTAATTCCAATGACATTAAAACATATCATTTTATTTTATACAATATTTATATTCTATAATCAAGGTATAATAATATGTAAATGGTGGTAAGGAAGAAATAAAAAATTGGTTGTTGATGAATGTTTCCTCTTCTTTAGGTATCCTCCTAAGGATTCCACCACAATCCTTTATAAGATCATTTTTTAAACAAATAATTCTTCTGGGATTAGAGTGGGGATATTTGGAAGTTATTGTTGAATTCATTTTATGAAAAAATTGGTTTGAATATTTTAATAGGAGTGGATAAGGGGTGAAAATTTATATATGAGGTCAGTGAGACACTGGTAAATTTTAAAAATAAATAATTACTCTCATATTCATTTGATGTAAAAAACGAATAAATGATATACCATTCTTGATAAAAGAATATTTAAGGTCAAAATATATTATAAAATGACTGTTTTATATTTTTTGTCATAATTGTTACACTTATCTATTTATTTTATCCCCCTCATAAAAGAATTTTTCCCATAATTGTAATAAATAATTTTTAATATTTTTAATCTTCATTTTGGTAAAAATTAAATTTAAAAATATTATAAAATATAAAATATTTTGATTCAAAATATGAAATCAATTTTTTAATTCCATTCTCATAGGTGGTTAAATTTAAATTATAATAGACCCCACATATGCGAGGTGAAATCTTGTCTTCATAGTTAAGCTTTTCAAAAGATTACTATGGTTTTATATAAAATTTCAATATGAAATTGAGAAAAATATATAAATTGGATGTATATATATATAATATTTGTTTAACATTAAAAGCAGTTAGAAAAACTTTTATAATAATTACATTGAAATTGTAATTTTTATTTAAAATTCATTATATGTTTCAATATACATTAAAATATGTATATTTTCATAAATATGTCAAAAATTAATGCTAATATAATTTTGAAGTAATAATTTATAAAATTATGTTAATATTTTGAAATAATGTTTTTATAAGTGGGAGAAAATAAATTTAAATCAAGACCCATAGACCCGATGAAAAATACACTCTTTCTAGAATTATATTTTTTTAGATGATGATGATTTTATATTAATTATATGTCTCAAAATAGTCATTATGTATATGTAAATTAA
Organism: Viscum album; assembly: GCA_963277665.1. Classification (NCBI taxonomy): domain Eukaryota; kingdom Viridiplantae; phylum Streptophyta; class Magnoliopsida; order Santalales; family Viscaceae; genus Viscum; species Viscum album. Next base: position 698,660,447 of record OY728119.1, on the reverse strand, counting down.
AATACATAGAACAATATTATATTGAAATCTTATAAAAAAGTTCACATTACGTATAATTTTAATAAATTAAAATGGATAAATAATTTTCACATTAAAACAATTTTTGTAAAAAAACCGTTTTTTGTGCCCAACATGTTATTTCCTCTAAAATCCAATATAATGTTGATACCAAGGTAATTATGTGAAATAAATATAAAGAAATAATACTTATGATAATTTTAAAAATAATTATGCTTTTATAGATATATAATTTATTGAATATAAATAATTATTTTCCAAAAAAATCAATATTCTATAATAAATAAAAATATTCCAGAATCAACAAAAAACTACCCTGTAACTAAATTTTAATATGATTGTTAAAAAAATTAAGTTAATTTAAAAATATTATAGTTTTTTAATTTCTAAAAATAATTTACTATATTTTCTCATAAATATGATAATAATCATTATTAATAAATGTATATTTTTAGAAAATATAAATCATTCACAATACAATTTATTTATTATTTTGTTACTGTATATGAATAAATAATATATAGAGTACAATATTTATATTTATATTTTTTAATGTATTCAAAACTATTAATTCCATCAAATTTAATAGCTATGTTATAATAGATATATTTAAAATAATATTATTTAATGGTTCCATGATCCACTATGTCACATGTCATTCATGTTATCAAAGAAACATGTTGTTGTGAGTCATGCAAGAAACTCTTGGTGTTGTATATAATTTGAGATGTCCAAAATAGGTAAAATTGAATGTCAAACACCATGCAATTTTAGCATTTCATTTATGTGTATTTTGGGGAGACGATTTTTGGAGAAATATTCACTGATTACAATGAAGTATGCATACATACTAAGGTGATAAAAAAGAACCCAGAATTACCTCACCGTCAAATATATGATAAACATTTAATTTAAGTAATACATTTAATCATTTCCTATAAAATTAATTCCACCTAAAACCAAAAGTGTTTTATATCTATATCTTTCATTTAAAATATCCTTAATCATGATAAACACTTATCATATAAAACCTCAGCAGTGGTATATAATACATTAAACTTATGTGAATTCTATAACTTATAAATCCTTGATGGATTACATAACTCTTATATTTTTCTTACATGCAGAAATAAATGCTAAAAAAATAACATAATATTAATATGTTTCATGATTAGTACAACCCAAATACCATTAGGAAAATACTTCAACAACATAATCCGTGATTCCAAATTCATATATAAATAAATACTTATACAATATAGAATTAAAATATTTGGGTCATACCATTTTACATAAGTTAATTCTTGGGTCATGTCATTTAGTAGTACAATTCCTATGTTCCTCAAACATAATACATTGAACTTGTCGAGAATTGTTCACTATATTTTGTTATTTTCTGTAGATATAAAATCATACCCTCCATTATAGATACTATTATAGGTTATTATTCCAACAATATTGAAATTTGGAATGATGAATTGACTTTCCTTTTGGTCAGTTACCATATGAACACTAAAAAAATATTATCATCCTCTAATTTAAAGAATTCAAAATATCACTAAAGTACATGGTTTTAATCATATATCATGATCTATGATTAAGAATAGACACAACATATATCTCTCATATCATAATCCATTTTGGATTCTCATACCCACAAGATTATGCATCAATTTTAGTGTTATATTGATTCATTCTGGTTCCAACCGTTGATTAAAACTGAAAATATTAATGTGGGAATATATAATCATGGTGGGAAGACCATATAATCATAAATTATAACTTATAGGATGTATGAATTAACAATAATTACCTTTAATCAATTAATACTTTGGTATAAACTAGTTTATCCATGATCTTCATCTATTTAAATCATTCATAATGGTTCATAAAGGGTTAGTGTCTTTTGAAAGCATATCGCTTAGGGGTGCCAATCCAGGTCTGTTGTAAGGCTTGTTTTCATGCACCATGTGATAATAATGTCAATCTCGGACCGCAAGTTTTGGTGTTATTTCCCATATATAACATTGTTGTATTGAAACATGAACTTGCAATATCCCGAATGGGATGCTTTTTTTGTGTGAAACCCAAGTTCTAACATGTAGAATTACCTACGATATTTTCTTATAAATTGAGTCTCTCATTGAACTATAATTCGATAAATCCCTAGACACATACTTAATAGTGACACTATGGATTTAATACAAGATTTATCATCCATGTATCTAAATAATCAATAAAAATTTCCTCTAATACCAAAAATAGTGACTAGTCTTCTAATACATGGATATTATTGCTTTTTATTTTAACATACAAAAAATTACACAAACAATTTCCTTATAAAAATAATGCATTATTTAATTTTGAATCATGGAAATAATAATAAAATATAGTTATCGATATTAAATTATTCCCATTGAGATATTAACTTTTAGTATTCATTATAGATATAACTGCATTAAACCATACTCTATAACATGGAGAAATGAAATACTTTATAGGGTGAGATAGTATTTAATGTAAGGGTATTCAAGGAAAACACATAAGAAAAACATGATAGATTAACATTGGTATATCACATAGAATTGTGGAATAAATATAGAAAGGAAATATTATATTAATGATATCCATCGAGACATTTAAATCATATATGGATTGGCCAAATCATCAGTGTACATACTTAGATATTTTCATTAATAACAAGGTACCCTCTTTCAAGCTTGGGATAACCATTTTTGAACCCCCTTTTGGGCATCAACTAACCACCTACATACCCATTGATATAACATAAAATATATCAATAAAAATTGAATTGAAGGGAGATATAGGTCTCACCCATTAAATACTAAAAATCATAAATATTCATTATAATATATTATTAAATATTCATTAAATCATACACATTAAACTAAATGGGTTTCCAAAACAACATATCAAACCCAATAGAATAGAATTTTGTTCTTAATTATTCACTAATTAAATCATATAATTAGAACAAAATGATATGGGATTCAAAATATATTCATAAAGTTAAAACTTAAGGATGAGAAAAGGGATTTCAAATATATTTCCATCATAATCATAAACCATCGAGAGAAATATTTATAATGGTATCCATGAATCATTACCATAATAATTCATGAATATAATAAAAGTATTTCATCTTAGATGGAATATAATTTTTAAATATAGCCTTAAACAATTCATTGATGAAAAATAATTTTTTAAGTTGAAAAAAAATTTAAAAACATAAAATTTAATGAAAATACATTTCATTCAAAAAATCCATAATAAATTATAATATAATCTAAAATGTAATTTCAATACATTAATGAAAAATATATCCTCTAAAAAATAAAAAAACATTTTAAAATAAGAAACATATTTACAATACTTTTATTTGAAAATAATATTGAAAGAATAAAATAGAATATTTAATGAAAATAGTTTTTATAGGGAAGAAATGTATTGTTCCTGCCCCATATATATAAAAAATTATTTCATAATTTTTTTACATAAATAAAACTATTTAAGTGTAAAATGACGTGTTATTTAATTTATAAAATATTAGTAAAAAATTAAAAATCAATAAAAAATAAATTTAATAATCAAAGGAGAGTGAAAATAAATTTTTGAAAACATTTTTAAAACATATCGTTTTCAAAGAAAATATATTTATCACTGAAAAGATAATTAAAAAAAAATTTACCCAAATTTTATTCCTCAATTATGATCATTAGAAAGATAAAAAATTGTAATATTACATGAAAATTTCATTAATTGAAATAGGAGAATAAAATTAATGAAATTATTGACATATAGATAAGAATATTTTATTATTATAAACATAATCATAAAAAACATGATTAATCCTGACATTGTGACTTGAAATCATTAACCCATTTGTATTATTGAATCATAAAAAATGAACTAATAATGTTATATTGAAATTAAAATATCAAAATTATAAAATTATTATTTATATTATAAGTCAAATGTTATTTATATACACCAGATGGAAGAATGTAGACGCATAACTTAATGATTTTCTAAAATAAGTATAATTGAGATGAAAATCTTCTTCAAAATTAATACAATTTTGAATCGAACTCCACAAAATGAAAAACAAATAATAAAAGTTAAATATCATAATTTAAAATAGATTAGAAATATAAATTTTCAAATGAAAAGTATATAAACTATTGAAATTGAATAGGTGTTAAAAATTGCTTATATGTCACCCAGACATAAAAGACATACTAGAACTCCCTTACAGATTTGGTATATTTTGAACCATTTATCTCTTGTATGATATATCTTTGAATGGAAATATAAATCAATATAATTTTCTCTTGAATATTTATAAAATACATTCAAGGTATGTATTATCACCATATATAAAACATAGATGATGAATATGAAAATTTCCCATATTAGAAAAAAAGAATGATTAAAATGCCATGCCGCTTTAGAAATATCTTGAATCATATTATAAAACAATGAATAGAAAATTATGAATTAAAAATCATAAAAAATTATTTTAATGAATTTTTTTTCAATTTTCAGGTATATACACCCAACACAAGAAACGAGTATTGAATTTTCATATATCTCTCAGAAATAAAAGAGAAGCAACAAATTTTATACTTGTAGCCTCCTATTAATTACTACACTTTTAAACCTCATTTATAATAAATATAAATTTATTATGAACCCATTAAAAATAATTATATATAACATAAAATATACATTTATGTATTCTCTTTTATTACCCTATAATTACCATTATAGTTTTGAGGTCAGGTTTCAGGCAATACCTACCTTGTTTTTCATATATATTTTGATTTTTTTGAACTATTAAATTAAACATTATTACATCATATAAATAATTTTATACATGATATGAGTAGAATATTTATTAATAATATATTTATACTAATCTATAATATATAGAGACTGAAAATTAATTTCACCGTTCATATAGACGACATAACGTACATAAAGTTTAATACTGATTAGATTTTTTTATAAGATGGAATAAAAGAAAGATAATTGATATATTAAAATCCATTACTAATTTATATTTTATACATATCACATATTTAAATTAAATACATCTTTTTTACTATCCATTTAATGTGGGATTTAATCACACCGCTTCATGAGGCAATAGACTGTAGCACACCAAAATGACGTTATTATATTCTATAAAAAATGAGATCATAATAGTATGTGTGAAATAATTACGCCATAGTTTAAATAATTATATATATATATATAATTTATATAATAAATTAATTATCAATTATATCATTGTGTAGTGTTATTTGAAAAACAAATGACATTGGTTTTTAAGGTGGTAGTCCAATGTACAGACATGTAATAATTTCGTAACCCATTATAAGGATGTGGAATCGATTTCGAGTAATTCCCATAACATTTTAAATTTTATTATATGGAATATAATAATGTTATTATACCATAAGGTTATATTAATAATTTATTCAAGTGTATTATGATATAAAAAAACAGCTTATTGATGAACATTGAATCTTATTCGGGTAACCGCCTTTGGTTTTAAACAAAATCGATTCAAAGATTGATTTACGTAAAAAATAAGGATTAATTAATTAGAGGATATAATTTATTTTTGAATTGAGTTTATATTCTCAGATCAAAAATGTATTTATAATTTAATATTTTTAAGTAGGGTTGTCCTTTTATATGTGAGGTGAGTGTCTTTATTGTATTGTTTCGAAAGAATAATTTCCACCAACATTTTTGTTTCATGTAAAATAGCTACAACAAGGAATTTATTTAAGAATATAAGATATAAGTTTTAAATAATTATATAATTTTTATTATTATTATCTAATTTTCTCCCTGATCATTTATATTAACCCTTCCCCTTTTGCTAAAACTAATTTTACATTAACCACAATAAATACTTTTTATTTTCTACAATTAATTTTCAACAAAATCTATGTTTATGATATTAGATAAAATTGAATATGATGATTCTGTATAATGTCAAATTTTTACAATTTATATTCACATGATTGGAAAAAAATTTAAATTAATCTCACGGTCTCGACGTTAATGTGGGATTTATAAAAGAAAATATTTAAAAGTTTACAATGTTATTACATGCAATTTGAATATAAAACTGATTCAAACAAACTAAATTGGATTACAAGATAAATTATTTAACATGTTTTTCTTTAAATGTAATTATATATATATATATGTATATATTATCTTTATAAATTATTTCAATTAAAAATATGTATTCAGTTAAAATTCATTATTTTTCACCTATTCATTAAAAATTAATCCTTTAAGAAAAATCTAATAAAATAAACCGTAAATTAATTATTACATGATAAATTTAAAAATTAATTATATTTTTTAAAAAATGATTTTAAAATTTTAAATATTTAATTTTAAATAAAAATTGATATTCATAATAAAAACCATGTTTTAAAGAAATTAATTTTTTAAAGCAAATGTAAATTTAAAATTAACGATAAGTCGAATAATAACAACATCATCAATATAAATTAAAATTTATGTAAAGATATTAGATATAATATTCAAAACAAAATATAACAGTGGTAATAATAATCATTCGAAATGAGTAAACACTAATGACTTTAAAACAATTTTTATAGAAAGACTTTTTTGAACTGAAAAATAAAATTATACTGAAATATAAAATAAAGTTTATTATAATGTAATTTTGTGGAATAAATATAACTAAATTATATTTATGATGCATTCAAAATTATTTTTGAATTTAAATAAAATAAATTATATAATATATAATATTTCATTAAAAATAATTTATATTTCACATTTTAATGAATAATCAATATTTTCTAGAAAAATCATAAAATTTTTTCATATGTAAATTTTTATATGAACGTTAAACGATGTATTCAATTTTATTAAATAAATTATTAAATTCTATAAAAATTAATTATATTTTTTACTGTACGAATATATAAAATTATTTTTTGAAAAAAACATATTTTTGATGAATATAAGTTAGAAGATTGTATATATTTCATAACGTGGTTAATAAATTTCATACCCGGCTATTTTATTGATAGGTTATAATGGATATAGTTAAAATAATAATATTTCATGTTTTAATAAAGATTTTTTTCTCATTCCATATACACTATTGAAGAAATACATTATTTCATGTAACATAAAATACAATTAGTGTGGTGAATAATTAAATCAATACTCAGTGTTAGAGGTAATAATAAAAATTCAGAAGATTTCATTTTTTGAAAATATAAATTTTGCAAAAAAATGGGTTGTTAAATTTATTTAATATTTTATGATAATCGATTTTTTTTATAAACACATTGTTTTAGAATGATTATGAAAAATGAGAATTTAATGCGGAATGTTTTGATGATTTTTCATTAAAATAAATTTTTGTTATTTTAAATTTTTTTTATTATGATAAAAAACTTTTAAGAAGAGAAAGTGATAATATGATAATAAGTGGGTTTTTATACAACATTTAGGTCATAATTCTCTAATACTCTGAACATAAAAATAAATTTTTCAATCTATGAATATGTATTTTTATTAAATGAAATTATAGTATGAATAAGGAATGGGTCCATATATTTGGCCATAGAGAAAATGTTTTAAAAAATATAGGTTATGATGATTCAATTGAGTATAGAGTCTGATTTGTACATACCATTATATATTAATACTTCTACATATATGATAATTTTTCAAATTTTTTAAATTGAATGATTTTGTTGTTTTCCTAGAAAATATATCCCAATTTGTATACAAGAAAGTGGATATGGCTATAGATGAGATGAACATAGTAGTAATACATATAAAAGGTGATGATTGGGTATTAAAATAATTATCACATGGTAAAAATTATTTTAAATAAGACCATACACATTTCTAGTCACTCATGAGGGATCTTATTGGGCCAGGATTTATTTTTTAGGCATTGGAGATTAATAAAATATTATTTAGGATGGTTTATACATATTTGATAATATTTTTTATTATTATAATAATTTTAGTTTTAATAATTTCATATAGAGATGAAGAATAATATTTTATATGTTTTTAATTCTCTTGACCTAATAAAATTAAATACTTTAGAATAGATAAGTTCTTCATATATATTCTTTTATTAGAGATAATGTTGATTAAACTATTCAAAATAAGTGGAACAATAACAAAATGTATGAAATTTATTATATGGATTTAAATAAACAAATTTAAGTATTTAATAATATTTTCATATCAAAAATGGTATTATAATTCCTCCTTTCTATAAAAAGTATCTTGCAGAAAATGTTATATACCATTATGTTTATTTTTGGGTGAATTTAATGTCTTTTTGAGACATCAAATATTTATGGTTTTTAGTTCGTGGGCCTTATCATGATCATTCAAATTATTGTGATAAATGTTCTCTATTTATCTAAATCAATTCTAGGAATCTAACATTTTATCTAGGTATATATATTCACATCAAACTATTGTTCTCATATTTATAATCCTAGTTATGTGTTATCCTATATTACTTTCATCATTATTTTTTCAATCATTTAAAAAGGATGCTTTATTTCTCCTTTTTCTGATGTGGATTTTCATTAATGTTATCTTAAAATGGTAAAAACATGATTAAAAAATCATATTAATATTTTTAGGATGATATTTATTAACATTGATGATAATATAAAACTGTATGATTTCAAATGATAACTACTTTTTATAAAGTATTTGAAAAACTACACTGAACATAAACTAGCCACAAAATATATTTTTTTAAATATTAGAATTATAATTAAGTAATTTAATTACATTATAAAAATATTAATAAATAGATATATATATATATATATATTATGTTCCTAGTCAATAAAAATTTATATCATAATTCATAGTAATATGAATTTGAAGATAGGTAATGTAATTTTAGGCATCAAAATATATTTTTTTTCACAAAATAACATTATTAATTTTTTTGAGTATCTATTATAATTGATTTAAAAATTTTTATTGAATTTAATTTTCCTAATGTAGATATCATTTATCAAAAGTCATTTCAAAATTTTATTAAAATGGATTTAAGATAATTTTATGAAATATTTTATTTATCGAATGAATGGTAAGAAGAGTTATTTTTATTAAATACTATATTTTTGTTTCAATCATTTAAAAATAATAATTTATTATTAAAATTATTTAAGATATAATTTATTTCTTTTTTGTTAATAATAATCTATTGGGTTACATGTCAATCATATTTATACTAGAAATAAAAGAAAATGTAAACTGAAGAAGAATGTTTTAATGTATAATTGATTATCATCAATTTTTGGGGTTTCATTTTAAATTATAATTTTCTAATAATATTTGAAAAAATGCATTCAATGACTATATTAATTTTAATTAATAATATTTAAAGTGATAACTTAATTTTAGGTAGTAATTAATATTGAAAATTGTAAAAAACAGTTAATATTCTTACGGTTTGAACATATATACTTTTAGTTAAACTAGAGATGTAAGGGTTATAATAAGATAAAAACATATCTAAATGTATTTTTAAAGCCTTAGGTATAACATATATATTTAAATAATTATAAATGGTTATTTTGTATCCATTTATCATCAGTGACATTCTAATAAATTTCACTCTTTTATAAATTTACATATCAATCTTTATCCCCACATATAAAGAGGACCCACAAAAAATATCTACTCCAACATTCCAGAGCATTTTATATTAGAAAATAAATTCCAAAATACAATCATAATATACCTATCCTTATCTTATAATTAGTTTTCTGGTATAAAACAAACATTAGAATACTTAATTTAATGAAAATTATGCATTCTAAATGATTAGAATAGTTCTTAAACAATCATTTTCATTTTATTTTGTATTCTACATCACTAAAATAATATTCAATCCTTATTAAATAATAAATAAGAATCCAACATATTATTATATTTTATTATGATTATTTTGTTACAAATTATCAATTACATAAACATCTAATGAAAAATAATATCATTGCTCATGCGTACATGCAGGGTACCCCTTATAAGATGACATATTTTATTGTTCATCCCAAAATATTATGTTTGGTCATAAATATTCATCCAAATAATATAATATGATATTAATAAATGTTTCAAAATATTTATTAATCAATAATGATATGATATCATCGATTTTCCTACATATATATATATTATAAATTTTAAAATTTTGTTCATGCGTATGCATTAATTACCACCACCACAAAGCAATGTGACACAATTTTCATCACTGCATGACAAGGATGGTATATATAATTATATTTAAAGATTTATTTTGAAAATATTTTATAAAATAATAGTTTTATAAATATCAAATTACAATTACCTTTTTCCATTATGTTTCTTAATAATTGAAAATGTTACTGATGTATACATACAACCAAACATATTTATAATTGTAATGCAATAGTGTTTATAATCATTATAACTAGTTGGTTTAAAAAATATAATTAATTTATACAAATGATATTTTTAATATTATTATTATTCTTTAAATAAAAAAATCATGATCCATTTAGGAAAAAACATCATTTAAAAGTCGTTTTGGGCATGTTGACCAATCATCCATCACATTTTAGTGGTAAATATAATCTATTAATTAAATAAGTATAACATAGATATATGTTATATAAATGGAATGAAAAACATGAAATTTGTAATGGTCTGAAACATTTGAACAGTTACATTACCAAAATATGATAATTGTGGTTTCCATGGGATTTCTGGGGTGTTTTGAGACATGTGAGACTTTACATTAGTTCTACATTTCCATTAGTATGAAAAAATTAAAATTTTACAACAATGAAACCCATGTTAGTGACACATTCTAGAAACTAATTGTTCTTTTTGTGACATATCCTAGTGTTCACTCATTCTGGTGTTGACTAATCATGATGGTGACTCATCCTCACATTGATTAATCCTGGATGTGACTACTCCTAGGAGTGAATCATCCTAGATGCGACTCATTATGGTTTTGAATCATCTTGATGATGACTAATACTTGACATCACTCACCTTGAAGTAACTCATTCTTGTGGGGACTCCCTTTTGCAGTGAATCATACAAGCATTGAATCATTACTTAGTTGACTCATCCGGATGAGACTCATCCTACTAGTGACCCATCTTGGTGGTGAATCATATTTGTGATGACATGTCGTGGAGGTGACTCATTCAGGTTATAAAACCTTTTATTGGTGACTCATTTTGATGGTTTCTTATTATATAGATGAATACTTTTAGCAGTAACTCATCTTTTTGGTGACTCATTCTTATGATGACTCATCCGGGCCGTGACTCATCCAAGAAGAGACTCATCCTGGGGGTTTCACATCCTCGAGGTGACATATCCATATAGTGAATCATCCAAGTGGTGATGAAATATGATACTAATTCATTCATTAGTTAACTCATCCTAGGGGTCAGTCATCTTTGTAGGGACTAATTCTAGTGGTGACTCATGAATAATGAATCTATTATTTTTAATTTTTTAGTTTTACATCTTTGATTGACGAGAAATGGTTTTAATAATTTAATTATTCAATTTTAATTTCATTTCAAAATTGATCAATTTTATCCATAATTTTTAAATGGTTATAATGGCTATAAAACATATATAATTAATGGTTTTAATTAGGCCCTTAGTTAATGGAAAAAATAACTATTTCAAGTAGTGTTAGATTTGAATCTAATCATTATATGATGAAGATATTCCCTTCATTTGTTTCTTATTCATTCCCTTGATATGGGATGATCCAAATCCTACATAAATAGAGTCAATAAATGTGCTTCTATAATTTTTTTCAGTTCTCACCATAAAAGAAGAAATTTTTTTTATTGGCACACCACATATTTTGGGAAGAAATTTGTTGAAAGACTTATTCCATCTATGTATGATTTTCAGTCATTTATTTTAATGTGTATCATGTATAGTGGGATTATAATTTTAATCCATGCGGAGATAGTTGAATTAAGACTAAAAAATAAATTAATTGGTTTAAATTTAATTTAGAGGCGTCTTCGAATGTGATGTATAATCATACATATTTTTATTTATTTGATTTTTATTTTATTGACATTATGATTGTATAGGTGTAAATCTCTAATAATGATTATTCTATATAGATGATAGATTATTATATGGTGAATTTTATTTTTAAACCAATATTTTATGATATTATGGTATCATCATAAATAACTTTCTTACTATGTATTGTTTGTAAATGAAATAAATGATTGAGGATCTAATTTATTGTTTCAAAACACCGATAATTGATGAAGTGAAATTGAATAAGAGATCCTTTGCTAAATATGTAAATATTCTATGTTGTGGAATGAAATATGATGTGTTTGGGGGAAGTGGGTGTGATATAGTTGAGAAATGTGGTTCAAATTAATGGTTTTGGTGGATATGGTTGTGGGGATTTTTGATATGCTGATTTTTGTGTGTTTTTTTGTTTTAGGTGCTCATTTGGAATTAATGATGATAATAATTTTCTTGTAATATAATTCAATGTAAATATTTTAATGAAGTGGGTTAGTAACATAGAATTTGGAGAATTTTCTAACATTAACATAATATTAAAAAACAATTATTCCTTTTTTTCTTCTTCTGTGGGGTTGTGCATTTAGCCTTGGCAGTGGACACGTGAGACATTGTATGTTGGTTGATGGTATGATTGTAAACATGTATGTGGGGATTTATGAGATTATAAATATATATATATATCTATAACTTTTTTTATTCATTTTGATTTATATAGATACCCCACCCAAGTCCAGGACTATTTCTTAACACCTTCATAGTAATGTCATGGGTGTCTTTACTAGAATCCATGTGTGAGGATAGATAGTTGTCTACCTAACCATCCCTACCCCCTCAACTTAGAGATAATGGCACAGTTATCTTTTCACCAGTTGAGATGTGTAGTCCTAGGTGTCTTTACGATGATTATTGATGTGATTTGATTTTATGTGTGACCCAGGTGTTCACTGATGAGATATGTTGTTAGGTGTGGCCAAGGTTGGCACTGAGTGGGTGTGATATAATTCATTTAGAAGTGGTGGTTGTTCCATGATGTTCTCATTTGGGATGAGTGAGTGTTTAATTCATGGGAATGTGGTTTCAGGAATCTTGTTATTGATAATATTTATATTATATTATATTTTTTGGATTCGTTACTTAGTGAGAGATCCTTGGTGAGGTTGGGGTTATGGTTAGTTTGTCTATTAGGTGTTCATTGGTTCAAATGTTTTTTCATTAATTCATTAGTATGATCCTCCCACATGTGCATGGAATACATTAGTTTTTATACTGAGTACATCTTTATTCTCATCCTATATATATAAAAATATTATTTTCCCTGGGTATTACGTGGACTATGTTGGGTGTAACTTGTTATAACCGTCAGAAATTGAAATTTAACAACTGTAGGTTTTTGGGTACTAACATTGGTCAATTTATTTGTATCAATTTGATTACACATGAATTATGTTAAGGTATTTGGTTTCATTTTTTATATTTCATGGAGTTAATTATGGTTGATGCATCTTATCTCTTAGTCTATTTTCCCATTATATTGTAATGTCTTCCATATTGTGATATTTTTTTAACATTGGGGCTAATCAATAACTTATGGAATTCTAGATTTGGGACTTGGGGGGTCAATAAAAATATCCCTTATTCATAGATATTAGGTTTGGGGGGACATGACAACATGATATCAATGATTATGGTTGACATATTTTGTGGATTTTGGTGAAGGATAGAGTGGGGAATGTGTGGGTTCATATGGAAATAATTTCAGTTGACAATGGGGCATAAAATAGGCTAGGGAGACGAGCTACGACATGGGATTTTAGGCCCCCATGATCCAGTGCATGGAATCTGAGTTTATTTGACAACCATGTGAGACAAGACATCTAGTAATGTATATACTTTTGAGAGGTAAATGCCTTATTATGTCTTGTGTTTTATTTAATTTGTTTATTCTTTGGGAAAGTCAAAATAGATAAACTTAATTAAATTAATTATTGTTAATTAATATTTATCGTATTGAAAATACTTACTACTAAGCTATATAAATCCATATATCCCATTTTTAAATAGATTATAGTCATCATTATTGTGTTTATTTGGTAGTGGAGGTTCAACAGGATGACCCAGTTGATTAATAAAATGTTTTTCTAACTGGGGATGAAGATCATTGCTTGATGATGTTCCATTATTTTCTATGGATGGCTCAGATTAAGTACATGGGGAGTGTTTCAAATATAAAAAATAATAGTTGTGAAGATGAGTTGGATATCTCATTCTCTTTATCTTATACCTATAAGACTATAAGATATCGTTGGTGGTTATTCATATTCGAGGAATTACGTATTAGTGGTAGACATTGTACCTTGATGACTAGAGGGAGATATTTGATTCATGGGTTGACATAAAGAAGGAGTTCTGTGAGGATTTTCCCTCAGTAACCATGAATTATGGGAATGGTCATGATCTATTATCCCTTCATCATAAGTGTATTCTTGTGTAGAAGCATGGGTTTGTGTTCAAGTAACCTTTTCCCTCTCCATAGATCTTTTTCTAGATGAGGATTCCAAAAAACTGAATCATGAAGAGGAACCCAATACTTTGATCCAATATGTAGTTAAAAAGTTTACACTGCTTATTTATATGGAGGTTTAGAAGAACAATGAGGTTATTGAGTGGATTCACAAATGATGAGTTTTTCCATGAGACGGGAACCAACAATGTTCCATAAGATCAAGAGTTTTCGATAGTAGACTTTAGGTTCCTATGACTTAATGTTTTTTAGTAGATGGTATTTGACCTCGATTGCTTCCCTCTCAACATTCCAGTTTATTATGTTTACTATACGATTAGAGATGATTTGTTTCTAATGTGGGGGTTTGCAGCAATATTCAAGATGAGTTCCTAGTGTTTTCTCGAGCTCAATTTTTCCATGGAAGACAAGTTTAGGGTTAGCCACATCATTAATTACCAATGTGTCCATTCAATAGAAGGGTAAAAATATTTTTGTCTCGAAAGGGTAGATGAGGTAGGATGAGGATGACCTCGGGATGTTCCTAAAGCATATGGAACATAACCCAATCATGTAATTAGAGGCGGCTATTAGCATAAATATAAGGGATTTGGGTGTGGTCTTTTGCGTATAGTATTTATATTCTAGTTAATTATAGAATAATAAATTTTAATATCTATTAACATTTTTGAATAAGATATTAATTTTATTTTATAGGGAATCTTTTTCCAATACCGCACTCGAGACTCAAAAATTGGTTTCTCTGAAATCATACATTTCACACAATATTGAGTGATACCAAAAGATAATACAACAATATTATTATAATTTTTAAAGGTCGTTATTTCCTAGTCATTATAATGGTGGGAAGTAACAGATCAAACTATAATATGATGGTAAATGTTTTATAAATGTTTTTACATTTATCCAATAAATTTTGGATGTATAAAATGAGAATGAATCCAATTTTAAGAATAAAACACTCCAAAATTTTTAAAATATATTTTTAACCCATTTTGATAGAGAACCATTTTTAAATATATTTTTTTAGAATTATATTTTATATATGACATAATAAACTTATTATTTATACTCGGTACCTCAAAATTTATATATCATTAATTTTGGTATTTTAATGATAAAATTCATTATATAATGAATAATGAATAATATAATATTATAATTCCGGAATATCTTTTGATATCATTTGTTTATATAGTTAGATTATATTTTTAATTAGTTTTAATTTTTAATTTTATTAATTTTCATCATTTAATCCAATTTATTTCATTGGATGTAATTTCCCATTTAAATTGGACCACAACATATAAAAATTTATTAGTAGTTTTTAGATATTAAAAACCCACCTTCTGGTATTGACAATGGGAATTAATAATAAATTAATTAGTACAATTTAAATGTATTGTATTTGAAAAAATGGATTCCATAGATGGAATTATATGTTTCAAATTGGGTAAATTGGTACCATTTTTTTGTAGACATTAGGAATAGTAATTTCATTAATTAGTTTTATTTAGCATTGTAAAATGGAAAATTAGGTAAATATGGGAAAAATATTATTATAATTATATAAAACTACCATGACACATGTAATAAAATTATTGGTTCATTAATTGTCATCCAAATATATACTTAGGCTGAATGTTTTGCATTTGGGAACTAATTTGGTGTGATAATGACATTTTATAATAATTAATATGACGTAAAGAAAAATATAATAAAAAAATGTGTCATTTACTAAATATATTTTAAGGTGGGGTTATATAATTCATCCCTTTGAATATAAATATTCATAATAAATCTAAAACAATTTCCCACATCATGTAATTTTATTTATAAATTTTGGACATTAAATAAATAAATCTATTTAGGACATAGTGATGCGATAGTGATTACCTTATTAATGAATGATTCAAATAAATGATATTATAAATATTAAAATGGATATAATTTAAAACATTTCAGGAATTCCAAGAATTTTTTAGATGATTATGTAATTTTATGTTTATGTTAATGTATTGTGTTCAATTGAATCAATTTTTTATGACTTAAAATCATCAACTAATAAATACTGTCAAAAGTGATATAACTAAGTTTTTTAAAAAATATATTTTATTAAATGATATAATATTCACAAAATATAAGATTCAAAAAACTTTCTAATAGAGTGTTATAGTGGTAATTAATTCCCCAATTGAGGTTATATTGGAATTTTATAGTATCTATGTCTACCATATTGTGTAAAAATACAAGAAGAAGTGGAAAGTGTGACTTTTTTTAACTATGAGCTAATGCCAAAAGATAATGTTAAATTTGTGATCAAAACAAGTCTAAAACTTATTGGTTTAGTGGATTTCAACCCGTGCATATCTTATCCTCAAATAATATCACTTTGGAGCTATTATTAAATGATAATAAATTTATAGAAAAATAATATTTCAAGACATTCCTAAAGTTCCCATCATCCCTCTTATAAGAATCTTCCACCTATACCCACATATGCACGAATCTCAAGCCCATTGGTACACCCAAATAAATGTAAAATATGCTCTCAACAACCCTAACATCCTTGTATAATCCTTAACTTGGGAATAAGGCAACTCAGGGATGTCTTTTGGCTCCAAACAAATAGAATTACCCAATTTAAAGGTAAGATTTTCTCCCGAGGTCCATTAAATTATTTTTACTATCTAACAACCTAACCTATAATTATTCCATTATTTTATAACCACACTAGTATATTTAAAATATTAGTTTGTTTTTATGCAAATATTATAGACCAAAACGTACACACACCTGCTTATAATGGATATTGGACATATTATTTCTGTGTATGCCGAACTACGGCCTCACAGAATGATGATTGTTTAATTTTCACTTACCACACCTCACAGTGGCCATTATGAGGGAAAATTATTTATATATGATATATATTATCTAAATAAGCTTCTTTAATTTTTATTTACAACATACCTTTATACTTTTCAAAATGTGTAAATACAATAATTTAATTTTAAGAAGTGTGGACTCTCACCCCTTAGTGTGATATGACTCGTTCATGCCATAAATTTAACGTATAAAGGATGGTGTTAATGAACATATGTGAAATATATAACATATATATTTTAATGGACTTATAATATACCTATGTATTATATAATTTTGATTCATTTAATATGACAATGAAATGAATGTATTGTTCATGCGTAGGTACGCCCTACTGTCTCCATGAAGGGTGCATTTCATTTCTTATCTTCAAATATTATGGATATTCTGAATTCATATATACTTGATATATTGATATTTATATCATGAATAATATTCTAGGAAATATGGAATTTTTACAACACTGACAATTTACATCAAAACAAGATCAATTTTGATAGAAGTTTTAAAAATCAACAAAACATCTGATATAGACCTAAAAATTGATGAAATTTTTATAATATATTAAAAAGCGATACAAAAGGGATAATAAAAATGAGAAATGTTTTTATGGAAGTATATATTAACCAAAGATTTTTAATTAAGAACATAACTATGGTACGTGTTTAGTCAAACTCAGGGTAATGAAAATCTTAACTCAACTTCAATTCATTTAATTAAATATCCATGTCATTGGAATTATTTTTCCAAGAATATGTGTGAATTAACTCTGACTAATTTACATTTATTATCAAATTTTATTTGGTATATTTATTTTTTTAAGAAATAATTATAAAATTGATATATCCTTAATCTAAAGATATGATATTTCTATGGGACTTTATATCAATCTCCTTTATTTGAGTCATATTTGGATAATATACACCACCTTATTTTATATAGTGTATAATTAACCATTTTGACATTTAATTAAAAGGGAATATTTTATATTTTAAGCACTTTACTAAATGAAAAAAAAGAATGATCTAAACATATGCAGTGAAAATGAATTATATGTTACTATACTCATTATTGATATTTGCATTCCTTTGTAATACATAATGTATTGAAAAGGAAATGAGATCACTTATTCCATTTCATGGTGTTTTGGTATTGAAAATAATTTATATAATTGACACACTATTTATAACGACCCATATTTTGCATACATTGTTAATACTTCAAAATTGAAGCACACTTATTACAACATATGACAAAACCACAATGGACCGTATAGGTATAGTGTCTTTAGAAACTGGGAAACATAAACAACTGGTTCATAAATCTTATACACTGTCTCCCATTTATTTCATCATATCTAGGGTCCCTTTTAGCATATTCTACTTAATATCCATCTTCCTGACATGGGAAAAAAACATAAAAGGGTGAGCTCAAATGCTCAGCAAGGGCAAATAAAGGAAATAAAAATCATATCATATCTTTTTGAAAATCAAAACCTGCAAAAGATATCATAATATCTTAACATGGAATAAATCATAGAAGTGAAAATGAGATCCCCATAATCATAACATAAAACTTGATACTTTGTGGCATGCACACATAATCATGGAAAATCATTTCTTGTTAGTCATGACTCATTGCCAAGACTATCTTAGTGAACAAAGTCCCTTTCTGAACCGAGTTCACTCCTCGTTTCAGTCCTGTATCACTGAACCGAAATAACCTTCCGTTCCATCCATGTCTATCTCATGAGATATAAAATATTTACCCAATGAATTGGAGGGAGATATAGGTCCCACCCATCTTATAATGAATCCTTTCTTATGTGTGCCACTAATCATAAACCATACATCATAGCGTAACCCATGTAATAAAAATGGAATTCTTAAACAACATGACATCATAAAACAGTTCATATAAGATAAAGGAATTCATAAAAATATTTCCATCACAACATAATCAAATCCATGTAATAATAGGGATAAAAACATAACCCTTTTATTATCTTAGATGGAAAATAATTTTGATAAAATACTTGAACTCCATTCTTGAGGAAAATATCCTTTCTATTTCAAAATTTTTTTTCCTTTCATAACATGTCATATGACTTTAAAACAAAAGAAGATGATTAAAAATATACTTGAAAACTTGTAAAGGAAGTTTCTTGGAAATAATGTTTTAAAAATCCATTCATGTCGTATAAGTTAAAAAAAACACTCTTCGTACTTTTGTCGGAAAAGTCAAAAAGTACCTCGTACTAAAAAAACGACAAAAGATTCCTTTCATATTCTTTACTAAAAACTCACCGAAGGGTAAAATAGGATTTAAACTATTGTAAGTGGATGGAAACAATATTACATATTGAGGGAACATGGATGTGGATGATAAAATACACCCCAGTAAATACTTACGAATAAACAATCTCGGATAAAAATGAGATTGTGGTATTTTCCCTTACCTTAGGTCCGATTTGCTTTGTACGCGTCCGAAGCTCCTGTATAATGGTTTAAATAATGTTATTGACTTATTCCAGAATCATACATATTGATATGATATCATATATGGTCATATTCTTATCTTCTTGTTAGTAATATTTCATTGTTACTTGTTACTCGGGTCTTTATTGCCTTTTGTTCTTATGCATGTTTTGCCGAATACATTCTTATTCTTCTTTTAAGGATATAGATACCTTATATCCAGAATGGTATTAGTGTAACATATATCATATTTATTCATTCAATTCATTTATATAATTACTATGTAATGATGATCATGTAGAACGAGTCACATCACATCGTGGAGACGGTATTCCTTACGTACGCACGAGTGATGATATCGTTCCTATGATCATGGAATTGTATTGGAGTGTATATATATTATTTCAGTATCAATATTACTTTATAATAATCATAAATAGTTACTCAATACACCATTATACCCATCCTTGTAAAGTGATGGTGGAAAATAGATTACACCACGGCGTGGAGACGGTATTCTGTACGTACGCATGCGCGGTGATTTCATTTTTCTGTAGGATGGATAGAAGGTGAATTAGGGTTTTTTGATATTTATAATAACATATCAGTATGTAATTAATACTGATGTTATTACTTTATCATGAAACAACTAATGAAGAAGAAGTTGAAGAAGAAAGAAATTGAAAAGATCGGTAATGGATATTACCTCTTCTTTGGAACGCCTCTTTGAATCCTCCACTTAGGGAACTAAGATTGGTCTTTGAAGAATACCAGGACCTCTAGGATTATTCTAGGGAAGTGGAGAGGAGAAAATGGCAGGGTTTGGCCGAGCTTGAGTGCTCAAATTGGTGTGAGGAGGAAGGGGAGGAGGTGCCCTTTTATAAGGGAGGAGAGGGGCACCTTAGGAATATCTCAAAATATTATTTTATATTAAAGTCAAAATCAGTTTATAATTGTTCCAAAAGGCCTTATTTCTAAGATAAAGTGGGGAAGGGTCGAAATACTATCAACCAATAGGATTTAGACAAGTTTGGGATATTATTTTAACCTTATCAATTAGATTTAACTCTAAGTTAAATAATTTAACTTTTACCATGTCTTTTTGTTTTCTTTCACTATATGGTTAATACACTTACTATAACATGCCAAACGAACCCCAAATTGTTTATTATTAATATATATATCCTTATCTAAGTCATTTTGCCGAACCTTAGATTTTTAGGAATAAAATAACAATTAATAATATAATATTTGATTTAAAAACTATTTTGTGTCAATTTTGACACTATTTGATATATGATTTTTTTGAAAGTCATAAAAGAATTATATGTTCGAACCAAGTTGATTAAATAAACACTAATATATCATAGTAACCTAGAAAATTAGTGGAATTCGTAAAAAGTCTCAAATTACATTTATTTCGGTGTTTATAACATCAATTATGTCAATATTTCATTAATAAGATAATTATTGCATCATCATTGTGTCATAAATAAATTAAATTATTTAATGTCTAAAAATTACAAATAAAATACCATTATGTAGGAAATCATTTTAGCTTTCTAATGAATATTTATAGTCGAATTTATCTTATGTATAACCCCATATAAAAAATGATTTACTTATTAAACTTTGATTTTTACTATTTTAACCCTTCTTTAAATAAATTAATAATAAATGTCCTAATCTAATCCAAGTGGGCCTAAATGGTCATATTTTATTCCTAAGTTTGTTTTTGGTCGAATTACACTTGTCCAATAGAATTAGGACATGTTTTAGGGTAATATTAATATCATATTTACCCTTAGTTACCCTATTTACTATTAACCGCGGTAAAAAAAGTAAAAAGTTACTATTCACCAAAAAATTATTTTTATCTCATTGAACCACATTTTACTTACTGATATCAACCGTGTCTGTCGGATTTTCGAAATTCCATTCACAGAAGCGGTAAAATTAAGTTTTATGCAAAATTCAGTTTTTAACCTACCACTTAGTGGTTTCACTATTCATCGAAAATTGAAAGTTTTCAGAAAAATACCAAATTTTCACCCTAGGCTAATTTCGGTATTACGAATCCAAAAATGAAGTCCATTTTGAAAAATAAAATTTATAAAATTTCAAAATTTGGTTATTACTATTCATAACGGCTAGTTTTAATAATATTTTAATAGCATATCGTTGTTTAGTGAAACTCAGTATTGCGTACGACGCAAGCTATCGAGGAAGGTCGTGATTGCGTGTAAAGTAAGCCAAGAAAGTGTGTAGTGAAAGAATCCTTTGATGATATAAAAACAAAATATTACTCATAAAAATTTCGGGTGTTACATTCTACCCCCCTTAAAAAGAATTTCGCCCTCGAAATTCGTCACTTTGTAACAAACAGATGAGGATACTTCTCCCTCATCATATCATCAAGCTCCCATGTAGCTTCTTCAAGTTGGTGGGGGGCCGGTTTCACAAAGGGGGGGCAGGCGACCCCCCGTTTCCAGCAAGCTCGGCCTTGCACCGAACCGGCGCGCCTGGCCGGTTCGCCGCGTCGGGCCGCGCCGGGCCGCGCCGGGCCGGGCCGGGCTGTGCCGGGCCGGGTCGACCCTGTCCGGGGTGGGTCGACCCGGTTCGGGCCATCCGGGGGGTCTCGGGCCGGGACGGCCCGGGCCCGAAACCCCCGTTACCGAGCGGTTTGTTCAAATGCCTGTATCTTGGGTTACGGGCCTCCAAACGACTCGTCGTCAGCGGCAACGCGATCCTTGGATCGAGACGGTCGTTTCGGTATACTATACCTAAGGTGCACCTTCCTTTTCGGGAGCCTACGTGGTTAAAACTCCGTAGTTAAGCGTGCTTGGCCTAGAGTAGTGATCTGGATGGGTGACCTCCTGGGAAGTTTCCCAGGGTGGGTGTGAGACGGAAAGGCCAATAAATAACAGACTAGGCGTCCGATTGACGCACTGTCTGTTTCATTGAATTCCTCTAAGTGAGATGGATCTTTCGGCTTACTCCGCTCGAGGTTTGGATGCCAACGGAGTGCGGTCGGGTTGGATCGCACCGAAATCCAACCGGGCCCCTAGAACGAAAAAGCCAATAACTCTCAGACCGGGCGTCCGATTGACGCGTCGTCTGTTGCGTTGAGTTCCTGTTGACGATACGAAACTTTTGGCATCCTCCGCCCGAGTTTTGGATGCTGATGGATAGTGGTCGGGTTGGATCGCACCGAAATCCAACCGGGCCCCTGGAACGGAAAAGCTGATATCTTTCTGACAGAACGTCTGTTTGACGAACCGTCAGCGGCGTTGGTGATTACGTTGAGTAACGGTCCCTATGAGTATACCCTATGGGAGTTCCGGGTACAGTTGAGATACGGCCGGGATTGGTTTGCTCACGAAACCAACCGGGCCCCTGGGACGAAAAGGCTAATAACTCACAGACCGGGCGTCCGATAGACGCGCCGTCTGTTGCGTTGAGACCCCTATGACGAGGCGGTCCTTTGAGATACTTCTTCGTGGGACCTTGAGATACTTGGAGTATCGACCAGTAGCTCGTGGAGCGGACCCTCCCGGAGACGAGCGTGCGGAGTACGGAGATCGTGTAGCCTGCTAAGACCTGACGACTGCTTGACCGACTCGACTTGGAGTAATTCGACTAGCCCAGTGGATGGAGCGCCCGGTATTTGGCGATAGACCCACGGCGGACGGAGCGCCCAGTAGTTGGCCGCAAACCCGCGGTACTCGACAGGAGGAGTACCTCTGTAGGCTATTGGGGGGAGCGCCCGGTATTTGGCGACAGACCCACAGCGGACGGAGCGCCCGGTAGTTGGCCGCAGACCCGCGGTACTCGACAGGAGGAGTACCTCAGCAATCTTAGGTTAGTGAGCAGTACCTCGGCTGTTCTTTATAAGAAAGATCTTGCTCGAGCGGTACAACTTCTGAGCTGAGTACATGTGAAGGATCTGGTATGTACTTTCTCAGGAGAGATACATGGAACACATCGTGAACTTGAGAGAGATTCGGTGGAAGCACCAATCGGTAAGCTACCTTCCCAACACGATCCAGTATTTCAAAAGGACCGATATATCTAGGGCTCAACTTCCCCTTCTTTCCAAATCTCATAACCCTCTTCCAGGGAGATATTCGTAAGAACACTTTATCACCCACTTCAAACTCTAGGTCTTTTCTTCGGTTGTCGGCATAGCTTTTCTGTCGACTCTGAGCTGCTCTGATGTCTTGTTGAATAGATCTGGCCTTTTCTGCCATTTCATCAACGAGATCAGGTCCTAATAGCTTTCTTTCCCCAACTTCATCCCAGCAAGTTGGAGTCCTGCATTTCTTTCCGTAGAGAGCTTCATAAGGAGCCATCTGAATACTGGAGTGAAAGCTATTATTATAAGAAAATCCCACCAAAGGTAGGTGTTGATCCCAACCTCCTTTGAAATCCATAGAGCAAGCTCTCAACATATCTTCTAGGGTTTGAATTGTTCTCTCAGACTGACCGTCTGTCTGGGGATGACAAGCAGTGCTGAAACTCAACTCTGTATCCAGAGTATGCTGAAGACTTCGCCAGAACTTCGAGGTAAATCTCGGATCCCGATCAGATATAATAGAAAGTGGTACTCCATGCAATCTTACCACTTCCTTTACATATATCCTGGCAAGCGGATCTAGAGAGAAATCCTCTCTAATTGCAATGAAGTGTGCAGACTTTGTAAGAAGATCAACTATGACCCAGATAGCATTATTGCCTTTGGATGTTTTAGGAAGTCTTATGACAAAGTCCATAGTGATGTTTTCCCATTTCCATTCGGGTATGGGTAATGGTTGTAACATCCCCTTAGACTTCTGTCTCTCAGCTTTAATTTGTTGACAAACCAAGCATCGAGAGACATATTCAGCAACATCTCTTTTCATGCCATCCCACCAGAAGAACTCTTTCAGGTCCCTATACATCTTCGTGCTTCCAGGATGAATAGAGAATGATGAACTATGAGCCTCATCCAGCAGCTCCTTCTTTAATTCGGGGATGGGAGGAACAGAAACCCGATTCCTGAACTTTATTATCCCATAACAATCAAGGTTGAGTTCAGGAACATTTCTCACCTTCTTTTGTAACTCGACATCTTCTTTCTGTGCCTATTTAATCATCACATGTATATATGGTTGAACATTCATTTGAGAAAGATAATATTTTTCCCCTTCCATTATAATTCCAAGATCCATCCTTTGTAAATCCATAAATATTGGCTCTTTTGTGATCCTCATCATGGATAAACTAGCATGTTCTTGTCAACTTAATGCATCTTCCACCTTGTTTGCTTTCCCAGGGTGGTAATGGATTGAGCAGTCATAATCCTTAATCAGCTCCAACCATCTTCTTTGACGCATATTCAACTCCTTTTGTGTGAAAATATACTTTAAAATTTTATGATTAGTATAAATATCACACCTTTCACCATAAAGGTAATTCCTCCAAATCTTTAATGCAAAGATTACCGCAGCCAACTCCAAATCATGTGTTGGGTAATTTTGCTCATGGAATTTCAACTGTCGTGAGGCATAAGCTATCACCATATCATTTTTCATAAGAACACACCCCAATCCCTTCTTGGATGCATCACTGTAGTTCACAAACCTTTCTCCACTACAAGGCAGTGTGAGCACAGGTGCACTGGATAACCTTCTTTTCAACTCCTTGAAATTCTCTTCACATTCCTCTGTCCAAACAAACTTAACTCCTTTCCGAGTCAACTTGGTGAGTGGATTAGATAATCGTGAAAAATCTTTTACAAAAAGTCGATAATACCCAGCCAAACCAAGAAAACTTCGGATCTCAGTTACTGTTGCTGGTCTCGACCATCTTTCGATAACCTCTGTTTTTGCTGGATCCACAGATATCCCCTCTTTTGAGATTATGTGACCTAAAAATGCAACTTTTTGAAGCCAAAATTCACACTTGGTAAATTTGGCATAAAGCTTCTCCTTTCTTAGGGTCTTCAATATAATTCTCAAGTGATCTTCATGCTCTTCCTTGCTCTTTGAATAGACAACAATATCGTCTATGAAGACTACCACAAATTGATCAAGATAGTTTCTAAAGACTCTATTCATTAGATCCATGAAGATAGCAGGGGCATTAGTAAGACCAAATGGCATCACTATAAATTCATAGTGTCCATACCTTGTACGGAAAGCCGTCTTTGGTATATCCTCCCTTTTGAAACTTAATTAATGATACCCTGAACGAAGATCAATCTTGGAAAAGTATTGAGCTCCGCGTAGTTGGTCAAATAAGTCATCAATGCGTGGGAGAGGATATTTGTTCTTTATAGTGATCTTGTTAAGTTCTCGATAATCAATGCAGAGTCTCATTGATCCATCTTTCTTATTAACAAATAGAACAGGTGCTCCCCAAGGTGACGCACTAGGGCATATGAATCCCTTATCAAGATTCTCTAGGAGTTGCTTCTTCAATTCCTGAAACTCAATTGGGGCCATTCTATAAGGTGTCTTTCAAATAGGAAATGCACCCGGTACGAGTTCTATTGAAAACTCAACTTCACGATTTGGTGGAAGACCCGGTAATTCCTCCGGAAAGACATCATCAAACTCCCGTACAATGGGCATATTCTTAATCATGAGTTTCTCACCAACCATTTGAGATAAATAACCTTCATTTAGTGGAATCAATACCCATAATATGGAAGAAATTTCCACTGGAAGGTTATATTCATCCTTGCATCGATAAACGATCGTAGATTGATCTGGAATATGAAATGTGACTTCCATTATTTGGCAATTGATATGAGCTTCATGTAGAGAAAGCCAATCCATGCCAAGAATCACATCAAATTCCACTAAAGGAAGGATCACAAGATTTGCAGGAAGCACTTTCCCACAAACTTCGATCGGAGAAGAATTATAAACTTTTGATGTGACTGTTGTGCCATTAGGTGTTGTCACAGCTAACTCAACATCTAATTGTTGAGGTAATACGGTGATACCCTTAGAAAATTCTTTAGAAATAAAAGAGTGGGTGGATCCAGAATCAAATAAAACATTTGCTACTTTAGAGTGGATGGTCAGTGTACCTTTCACCACTTCGTTATCGTACTCCACATCGCTGATAGAAATTGCATGTGACTTTCCTTTGTCTTTAGCCTTAAGATTTTGTTGACGTCGACCATCATCATCAACCCTTGGATTTGGGCATTGATTGGCATAATGCCCCATCTCCTTGCACTTGAAACATTTAAGTGTAGTAGGTTAATTCTGTGTATCCCTTCCTTTTTTTGAGTCATTAGACATCTTCTTCCCATTATCACGGCATTCAAATGCCCGATGACCTTCCTTTCCACATTTAAAACATTTACTTGTCCCTTTAAGACAACTCCCTCCATGTTTCTTTCCACACTTTGAGCATAAGGAAAAGCTCATCTTCTTTTCCGTGTGCTCTTTAGATTTTTCTTTGAATTCCATCTTCTTCTTCTTATCAAACCCATGTGACTGATGGGTTACTCCAATCTCCATCTCGACTTTGAGAGCACATCGAACGATTTCCTCATAGCTATTGAAGTCCCTTATGTCTAACTCCCTTCGAAGACTTGGTTTTAAGCCACTAAAGAATCGATCGATCTTACTCTCAGGTTGGATAATAATACCAGAAGCGTACCTTGCAAGTCTTGTAAAATTTGCTTCATAGGTACTAACAGATTCATCATCCCTTTGCTTCAGTTCAAGAAACTCTTTCTCCATCTTTGTTCGGAGAATACGAGTGAAGTACTTATTGAAAAATAAGTTCTTTAACTCGTCCCATTCCATAGACTCAATTTCATCCCTTTGCCTCGTATTCTTAATAAGATTCCACCATTGATCAGCATCTCCTTCCAAACGATACACTGCTAGGATAAATTTATCATGCTCAGAACATTGAAGAACTGAAAATATCTTTTCAGTAGTACTAATCCATTGTTCAGCAACTAATGGATCAGTATACCTGCTGAAAGAAGGTGGACGCTGCCTCATGAAGGATTCAACAGAATTTTCCTCCTTCCTTCGCTCGTTTGGAAATCCTGCATGATTCATAGCTTGAGAAAGTTGTGTGAGCATGGCTACAAGATTTTGCATTCCAGCTCCCATATCGTTTGGTTGCTCAGGGGGACAATCATTGCATTGCCCATCGCATTCCGCATTAACACGGTTCTTTCGGGTTCCAGCCATTGACTAAAACCAAGAAGAATAGTGTGAGAAAAACTAATTATAATAGGAAAAACACATAATTAAAGAATAAAATTTTCATGCTTAAGGTTTTATCCTAGGTTATTCATGTCCATTTCTAAAACACTAAGATTGCGTTCTATGCTTAGACTTATCCTTTGGGTTCTCACTAAGGCTTTCACATCCTAGTTTCCAAAGGTTGACTATACCTTTCCTCTGATACCAACTATAACGACCCATACTTTACATAAATTGTTAATACTTCAAAATTGAAGCACACTTATTAAAACATATGACAAAACCACAAAGGACTGTATAGGTATTGTGTCTTTAGAAACTGGGAAACATAAACAACTGGTTCATAAATCTTCTACAGTGTCTCCCATTTATTTCATCATATCTAGGGTCCCTTTTAGCATATTCTACTTAATATCCATCTTCCTGACCTGGGGAAAAGAAAACATAAAATGGTGAGCTCAAATGCTCATCAAGGGAAAATAAAGGAAATAAAAATCATATCATATCTTTTTGAAAATCAAAACCTGCAAAAGAGATCATAATATCTTAACATGGAATAAATCATAGAAGTGAAAATGAGATCCCCATAATCATAACATAAAACTTGAAACTTTGTGGCATGCACACATAATCATGGAAAATTATTTCTTGTTAGTCATGACTCATTGCCAAGACTATCTTAGTGAACAAAGTCCCTTTCTGAACCGAGTTCACTCCTCGTTTCAGTCCTGTATCACTGAACCGAAATAACCTTCCGTTCCAGCCATGTCTATCTCATGAGATATAAAATCTTTACCCAATACATTGGAGGGAGATATAGGTCCCACCCATCTTATAATGAATCCTTTCTTATGTGTGCCACTAATCATAAACCATACATCATAGCGTAACCCATGTAATAAAAATGGAATTCTTAAACAACATGACATCATAAAACAGTTCATATAAGATAAAGGAATTCATAAAAATATTTCCATCACAACATAATCAAATCCATGTAATAATAGGGATAAAAACAGAACCCTTTTATTATCTTAGATGGAAAATAATTTTGATAAAATACTTGAACTCCATTCTTGAGGAAAATATCCTTTCTATTTCAAAATTTTTTTTCTTTTCATAACATGTCATATGACTTTAAAACAAAAGAAGATGATTAAAAATAAACTTGAAAACTTGTAAAGGAAGTTTCTTGGAAATAATGTTTTAAAAATCCATTCATGTCATATAAGTTAAAAAAATTCTTCGTACTTTTGTTGGAAAAGTCAAAAAGTACCTCGTACGAAAAAAAACGACAAAATATTCCTTTCATATTCTTTACTAAAAACTCACCGAAGGGTAAAATTGGATTTAAACTATTTTAAGTGGATGGAAACAATATTAAATATTGAGGGAACATGGATGTGGATGATAAAATACACCCCAGTAAATACTTACGAATAAACAATCTCGGATAAAAATGAGATTGTGGTATTTTCCCTTGCCTTAGGTCCGATTTGCTTTGTACGTGTCCGAAGCTCCTGTATAATGGTTTAAATAATGTTATTGACTTATTCCAGAATCATACATATTGATATGATATCATATATGGTCATATTCTTAGCTTCTTGTTAGTAATATTTCATTGTTACTTGTTACTCGGGTCTTTATTGCCTTTTGTTCTTATGCGTGTTTTGCCGAATAAATTCATATTCTTCTTTTAAGGTTATAGATAACTTATATCAAGAATGGTATTAGTGTAACATATATCATATTTATTCATTCAATTCATTTATATAATTACTAAGTAATGATGATCATGTAGAACGAGTCACATCACATCGTGGAGACGGTATTCCGTACGTACGCACGAGTGATGATATCGTTCCTATGATCGTGGAATTGTATTGGAGTGTATATATATTATTTCAGTATCAATATTACTTTATAATAATCATAAATAGTTTCTCATTACACCATTATACCCATCCTTGTAAAGTGATGGTGGAAAATAGATTACACCACGACGTGGAGACGGTATTCCGTACGTACGCACGCGCGGTGATTTCATTTTTCCGTAGGATGGATAGAAGGTGAATTAGGGTTGTTTCATATTTATAATAACATATCAGTATGTAAGTAATACTGATGTTATTACTTTATCATGAAACAACTAAAGAAGAAGAAGTTGAAGAAGAAAGAAATTGAAAAGATCGGTAATGGATATTACCTCTTCTTTGGAACGCCTCTTTGAATCCTCCACTTAGGGAACTAAGATTGGTCTTTGAAGAAGACCAGGACCTCTAAGATTATTATAGGGAAGTGGAGAGGAGAAAATGTCAGGGGTTGGACGAGCTTGAGTGCTCAAATTGGTGTGAGGAGGAGGGGGAGGAGGTGCCCTTTTATAAGGGAGGAGAGGGGCACCTTAGGAATATCTCAAAATATTATTTCATATTAAAGTCAAAATCGGTTTATAATGGATCCAAAGGGTCTTATTTCGAAGCTAAAGTGGGGAAGGGTCGAAATCCTATCAACCAATAGTATTTAGACAAGTTTGGGATATTATTTTAACCTTATCAATTAGATTTAACTCTAAGTTAAATAATTTAACTTTTACCATGTCTTTTTGTTTTCTTTCACTATATGGTTAATACACTTACTATAACATGCCAAACGAACCCCAAATTGTTTATTATTAATATATATATCCTTATCTAAGTCATTTGGCCGATCCTTAGATTTTTAGGAATAAAATACCAATTAATAATATAATATTTGATTTAAAAACTATTTTGTGTCAATTTTGACACTATTTGATATATGATTTTTTTGAAAGTCATAAAAGAATTATATGTTCGAACCAAGTTGATTAAATCAACACTAATATATCATAGTAACCTATAAAATTAGTGGAATTCATAAAAAGTCTCAAATTACATTTATTTCGGTGTTTATAACATCAATTATGTCAATATTTCATTAATAAGATAATTATTGCACCATCATTGTGTCATAAATAAATTAAATTATTTAATGTCTAAAAATTAAAAATAAAATACCATTATGTATTAAATCTTTTTAGATTTCTAATTAATATTTATAGTCGAATTTATCTTATGTATAACCCCATATAAAAAATTATTTACTTATTAAACTTAGATTTTAACTATTTTAACCCTTCTTTAAATAAATTAATAATAAATGTCCTAATCTAATACAAGTGGGCCTAAATGGTCATATTTTATTCCTAAGTTTGTTTTTTGTCGAATTAAAATTGTCCAATAGAATTAGGACATGTGTTAGGGTAATATTAATATCATATTTACCCTTAGTTACCCTATTTACTATTAACCGCGGTAAAAAAAGTAAAAAGTTACTATTCACAAAAAAATTATTTTTATCTCATTGAACCACATTTTACTTACTGATATCAACCGTGTCTGTAGGATTTTCGAAATTCCATTCAGAGAAGCGGTAAAATTAAGTTTTATGCAAAATTCAGTTTTTAACCTACCACTTAGTGGTTTCACTATTCATCAAAAATTGAAAGTTTTCAGAAAAATACCAAAATTTCACCCTAGGCTAATTTCGGTATTCCGAATCCAAAAATGAAGTCCATTTTGAAAAATAAAATATATAAAATTTCAAAAAGTGGTTATTACTATTCATAACAGCTAGTTTTAATAATATTTTAATAGCATATCGTTGTTTAGTGAAACTCAGTATTGCGTACGACGCAAGCTATCGAGGAAGGTCGTGATTGCGTGTAAAGTAAGCCAAGAAAGTGTGTAGTGAAAGATTCCTTTGATGATATAAAAACAAAATATTACTCATAAAAATCTCGGGTGTTACACTATTTCAATATCTTGAAATTATTTCTCATGATTTAAAATGAAATTTTGATAAATGCAACCTTTTTTATGTTATGATTATATAATGGAACTTGACCATTTGAAAGGTGGTCACATGATAAACCAAATAATGGTGGTTCCATGTTATACCAAGTATGGGTGGTTACATTATAACCTCCAATAATTTGGGAATTAAAGTTGGTCATATGTCTATTCAGTTTATAAGAATGATATGTGTGCAAGTTTACCGTATGGTTATTCCATTTATGTTTGATTATGTCTATGTTACATTTTAAATAATATATGTCTCTTTTTTTGGTTTTGTAGAAATTTTTTTGTTACAAAAAGGATTTTCAATGATATTATATTAAGAAAAGTGTATTTACTACATCATAATTTTGAAAATTATGACTTCATGATAATGTAATCATGGATTTCATGTCTTTGGAAGATTAATAGTTTTCTTTATTTTTGTATGCTTTAATTATCTTTTTATGATCCTCCAATGTTTTTGAAATGTTTTCAAAGGTTTTAATAAATAATAGTGTTAAGGGTGAGATAGTGTAAAATCTACGATTTTTAAAAAGTCAATGAAAGCTTCGTTATTTTTTAACGATTATGATTTATTAAAAAATTGTTAGTGAGTAGAAGCATCTCTTTATAATACATAAGTTGTAATGTTGGAGTTATGACCTAATTTTCTAAATCTATAAACCAAAAATGATCTTTAAAGTGAATTAACTTCAAATTATTGAAATAACTCAATATTAAGTAATATTTAAGGATTAGGCCTTATTGTTTGTATCGAAGGTCAGTTTAAGAAAATTTAAATGCTAGGATGTTATTCGTCTGTAGGTTAAAGATCCCATATAACCAGGAGGGTTATTATCATATAGAAAATTTGGAGGTTTATTGTAAATTTGGTTGACTGTATAAAAACCAAATAATTAGAGATATAAGTAGGTTGATAGATTGGATTATTATAACTTTTAATTATCTTATTTTTACCTTAAAGAATAATATTATTTTAATAATTATCATCATGTTTAAGTTATGATTCTTTGAAGTGGATTACAGATAATTTTTCATGGTGTACGGAAAGAGAATGTACAGAACCTTCTCATTCCTCCCCGACGATTTGATCATCACTATTAAGGCAATGGCATGTTCGAATGATTTTGATAGCTTCTTGAGTATTATAATCACCTACAAGAGATTATATGAGTTATCCAAAACCTACTCATTTAAAAAATAATTTTATGGGTCATGGTATCTTTTTTATACAAGTTTATGATCTCAACATTTTCCACCCTATAAAAAAGTAATACTACAGAATTAGAGTGAATTTTTACTTTTTAAATGTAGGAAAATATTACGAAAGATAAAGGGAACATCAATAAGCTCATTGTATCTAAATTCAAAGTATGATTTATTATCTTATCCGTAATGAATGAAACATCCTTCGATTGATATTTATAAATTTCGGTGATTTTTTTGTAGGAATGATATATTAACAGAAAATGTGTCAAGGCATAGTTAATGGATTGTGAAGAACACTGAATGGTTCAGAAGACTCCAAAAAAAGTTATTATAGATATATAGTATATTGTAAGATGATAAAATTATTAAAATTATTAATTCTCTATTGATGATGATATTCCTTTGGAATAATTTCCCAAGTTTGTATGACTATGATTTTTTATGTGAATAATTTATTGGAGGATGAATTATATTTATTTGTGTGGAAACGATAATAAATTTAATAGATAACCTTTAGGGTTCTTATAAACTTTTGTTTTTGAGGTGATTAAGGGATTTTACATTTTCAGATGCAAAATGAAAAGTATGAGATAAACATTGAGGGTAAAGTAGGTTATGTTCTTTAAGGAATTATATTACATTTAAGAATGTTATATGAATTATATAGTTTTATAAAAAAGGTAACCCTTAGGATGGGTGAAGAAACGTCGCATCAGAAAAGGACGTAGGAATCAATCCCACAAACGAAAGACGACATGGGAGCATCGCCTTCCACTGGCCAACAGGAAGTCCCTGGTTAGTATGAATTCATTTTTTGGTTAAAAAAGTTGATGGAAAAAGAATAAATTTATTTTGGGATCTTATGTTTTATCAAATGGATATCTTTGGTATTGTAAAATGAATTTGGGATTATGTGATAAATTTTATTTGGGAAGACGTTTTCAATTTTTCAAACCCAATATGGTTATGTATAATAGAATAGTATGATATTTTATTTGAGGAAAAATGGTTGAATTTTATTTTAGAGGAATATATGTTTTTATTGTAGACATATAGTGATTAGGGTTATTTATGGAAGTGATTAACCTATCTTGTATAATATTTGAATATGATATAACTTTTTGTAATGAGACATTAATATTGGTTGATGTTATTTGGAGATAATTTTTTTAAAATATATCAAGGAATATTATGTGATCAAATCCTTCTAAATTTTTTGTTTCAATATTAGTTTGGATTGTATGAGGAATTTTAAGGAATGTTTTTTATTGAATGGTATTAGTTGGACATTGGATATTAATGTGGAATTATGTAGATTAAAAGTTGAATTTTTATCTTATAATTGACAACTCTTTGTTTGGAATTATATTTTCTTATCCAAACCATTTAGGTTTCAGTTAATGATTTAAGATCTGATAAATAGAAAGTTAATATTTTTTGGATTATGTCATTCTATAAATATTGACTCTTGTGCTTCATCTATGACCAAGTAATCTTGAATACTAGTTGTTAAGAAAACGTTGTGTTTGGGGTAGAAATTTATTAAATGATGAAACTCTACATGAGAAAAAACTATAGTTCCTAATATTGTTACCCATGCTCGCAAGTAATTTAATCAACATTATGAAAAGGACCATACAAACATTTTCAATTTACTTTTAGTTTTTTGAAATTAGTAAACCTTTAACCAATCAAATGTTTGGGGTTTTATTATTGTTAACATTATCCTACTCTTGTTTTCTATCACTATTCATTATAACAATATGGTTTTTTTCTTCCATATCAATGTTTTCATATATAGAATCCTTGTATGTGTTATATCTGGTAACCTTTTTACTATTATTTCTTTATTTTAAATTTGTTCTTTGCCATAATCTTTTTTTGAGGTGGGATTTTCAATTATGTTACTGATCCCAATTTTAAAATTTGAAGGATGTAATTTCCAAAAGGGGGAATGATGATACATACCAGTTTATTATAGAATCAAAAATTTAATGATTATTAATATTTATGATTACGATATTAATTTTATGTTAAGGGGACTCTTTGTATGATAGTGTACACGATATGAAACAATGGGTTTCTTCAAAATATTACATTTCATACAATATTTAGTTACATTGAACAATAGTACAATAATAATCAAATTATTTAAAATAGTAGTTAACACCTAGTCGAAGTATTTATAGGAATGAATATAACTAATTATATAATGATTACACATGCTTTTTAAATGTTTTTATATTTATCCAATAATATTTATTGGATAAAAAATGTAATGAATCCAATTTTAATCATACAAGGCTCTAATATTTTTAAAAATTCGTTTTACCCTCTTTTGATGGAAATACATATTTAAATATAGTTTTTGTCACATATATATGTTATATTTGAAAAATTAAAAATATTATTTACAATAAAGTCATTAAAATATCCTTCATTTAATTTAGTAAATTTTTATGATAAACATCATTTTCAATTAATATTGAAATATATTAAATTCTTATTTAAAACATTCTTTTCATCTAATTTATTTATATATTTATATTATATTTCTAATTTTTTTAAGTGAAATTTGATTAAGTTTTTAAATTTTAATCTAATTTTTGTAATTTTAATTAATTTACCACTTAAATTGGATACAAACAAATATCAACCATTTGATGGTTTTTAATTCTCAAGAAACTTGATTTCTGGTTTTAACAGCGGTAATTAATTTTAAATTAATTTATAGTATTTATGTGTATTGTATTTGGAAAAATGGATTCCATATTTTACATTCTATGGTCCAAATTATTTATATATGTACCTTTTATTGATGTAATTTATTTAGAGAAATATCAGTAATTAATTTTATTTACCATGGTTAAAGGGAAAATTTAGGAAAATAAGTGAAAAAATAATATTAAAATAATATAAAACTACAATAACAAATATACTAATATTATTTCATTAGTTATGGGTGGAAAATTAAATCCTTAAGCCAAACATTTGGCAATTGGGAACCAATGGGGTGTGATAATTACATGTTATAATAATTAATTTATATTAATGAGAAATATAATATAAAAATGTATCATTCACTAAAAAATATTTATGGTGGGTAATATAATTGATATATTGGAATACAAAATTTCATTATAAATCTAAAAAGATTTCCTACATCATAAAAGCTTATTTATTAATTTTAGACAATAAATAAATAAATTTATTTATAACCTAATGATGATTTAGTGATTATCTTATTAATGAATGATTAAAATAAATGATATTATAAATCATAAAATAAATGAAATTTGAAGATTTTGATTACATCCAATAGTTCTTTAGCTGATTAGGATTTGTTATATTTTATTTAATTTGGTTTTATTGAATGAATCTTGTTTTTATCAAGTAAAAAATTCAATTAATAAATAGTAACAAAATTGACATAAATGAGTTTTTTTTAAAAAATACTAATTTATTAAATAATATAATAGTCATAATAATATATGATTTTGAAAACTGACATCTAATGTGTTATTAAGGTCATTAATTATCTACATGTGGTTCTCTTATAATTCAATAATATCTATATTAACCACATACTTTAAAAGAAAGACGACATGATAAGAGTTAATTATTATAACTAAGGATTAATAAAAAAAGACAAGGATAAATTTTTGATATAAATATGTTTAAAACCTATTTAATGATAGGATATAAACAATTTCTCATCTTATCTTAAAATAATATCTCTTTTTACATATTATAATTCTAAAATCAATTAATAATAAAAAATATTTCAATACTTTTTGAAAGTGCCCCTACTCCCTCTTATAAAAGGCCACCACAAATACCGACTTACAAAAACCTCTCAAGGCCATTGGATCAAAAATTATTTGATCAAATATTCTCAAAAAATCCCTCACATACTTCTACA
The DNA here is from genome assembly GCA_963277665.1 of Viscum album. Classification (NCBI taxonomy): domain Eukaryota; kingdom Viridiplantae; phylum Streptophyta; class Magnoliopsida; order Santalales; family Viscaceae; genus Viscum; species Viscum album. The sequence continues at coordinate 698,623,155 of OY728119.1, read as the reverse complement.
TGAATTACCATGGCAATACAGAATCTCATTGAAGTCTTTTGGATAAAATCAATATGAATTATCCTATTAAGAGGTAATGTCTTCTTCGAAGCTCCATTCAAGTATTTTCCATCTACATCCCCCTAAAATATCTTTATTATATTAATTAATGACAAAACATGTATTCTAAATATAATAGTAGGTATTTTTTATAAGAGGTTCAACAGACACTTACACGAACCTCCATAAAATGGATCTAGAACATACTATTTCTATGTACGGTGAACTACTGCCTCATGAAACAATGATTATTCAAGTTTCATCTACCTACACTCATTGTGAAAATTATGATGAAAATGTTTTTATTTATGATAATATATATATATTCTCTATTCTTATATATTTTTTATTTATTACATACCTTAATGCCTTCCATAATGTGTAAATATGAAAATTTCATTTGGGGAAGTGTGGTCTACTGACCCCTCAAAGTGATATGACTCATCCATGCCTTAAATCGATTGAATAATGGATATAGTTAATGAACATATATAAAATATATTGCATAGATATTATACTATAATTATAATATAAAAATGTATCATCTAGTTTTTATCCATTTATTATAACTTAGAAATGAATGTAGTGTTAATGTGTTTGTACGATCTACTAGCTCGATGAACAGAGCATTTCATTTCTTATATCCAAATATTATGGATATTCTAAATAAATTTATAATGAATATATATGATATTAATATCATTTATAATATTTTATAGATTATCTAATGTTGACTACATTGACATATTTTATCAAAACATGTTCATTTTCGACTTAAGTACGACATCTTGACTAAACATCTGATATGAACATAAATAATATTTCAATTATTATAAAATAGTAATAAGTGATATAAAAGGAATGACATACATGAAATAAGTTCTCAGGTAAGTAGGAATTAATCTATATTTTCTTAGGAACATAATGATTTTACATTACCAGTTGGACTCGATGTAAGAGAAATATTAAATCAATTTTCATTTATTGAGTTAAATATCACGTCATCAGTCTTGTTTTTCCATGTATATGTTTTAATTACCACTGATTTTATTACAATAAATATATTCTTTTATTTGTTATATTGATAATTTTAAAAAGTAATTTTTTTCATTTATTTATCCTTAATCTAATGATACGATCTTTTTAAGGGGATTTGTCTTAATCCCCTTTTGTTGAGGCATATTTTGAAAATATAACCCACCCTATTTAATAGGTTATATAAAAAAACTAATTTAATTATTATTCAAATGTAATCATTTTTCTAAAAATAAATTTTCTAAAGGACAAAAGTATTGTTTTTAACATATGTGGAGATAACGACTTATCCAATGCCATAATCGTTATTGATATTTATATTTCTCTATAAGCCTTAATGATTATAAATATAAAAGAAATAAATTATTCACTTTTTTGGTGTTTTAGTATTGAAAATGGTTTTTAAAGGTGATTGACTATTTCAATATCTCGAAATGATTTGTTGTGATTGAAAATAAAATATTGATAATTGCAACATTTAATTTTTTAGGATTATATAATATTTCTTCAACATTTGATGGTTGGTTACATGTTAAACTAAAGACATGTAGTTCCATGATAATCCAAGTATTAGTGGTTATGTTATAACCTCCAATGCATTTGGTATGGAAGTCTCCCGTATGGTCATACCATTTGTATGAATGATATGTGTGGATGTAGACTGTATGGTTATTCCATTTAGGTATGATTTATTCCCATGTAATCTTTTATATAGTATATGTTTCTTTCTATTTGTTTATGGTTAAAAATTGGTCACACAAAAGGTAAGAAATGGGATAATATTTAGTGAAGAGTAATTACTACTTCATAATTTATAAAATTATTACATTATGATAATGTATTCTTGGATTTCATGTTTTCGAAAAAATAATAGTTTTCTTTATTTGTGTATCCCTTATTGAGATTTTTATTCTCATCTAATGTTTTTGAAATTTCATCAATGGTTTTAATGGTGTAGTGAGTTAAGTATGGGATCAAGGAAATGATATGATGTTTAAACATGAATCAAAAAATTATTTCTTTTTAAAACTTCTTGTTTAATAAAACAAATGGTTAGTGAGTAGAACTATCTATATATAATATTTCTATTTTTATGTATTATTTATGACTTAATTATCTAAATCCACATACATAAAAATATTCCTGAAGTGAATTAATGAAAAAATATTTACTTATCAAATATATTAAGTATTGATTAAGTAATATTCATTATAGTTGGTATCAGAGGTTTTTTTAGGCAACTATAGAGGTTAGAATGTTATCTTGGTGTAGGTTAAGGATCCAATATAACCATTAGGGTTTTTAACATGTGGAAACTTTTATATGGATATGGTGATTTATGTTTATTAGATAATAAAATAAACATTGGAGATATAATGATGTTTAAATATTAGAGTTTTATAATGTTTCATGTTATCCTTAACATATAGAGGATTCCTCATTTAATATATCTTTCCATTTTTATTTGATGATTAATTTTAGTAGATTAAGGAATAATATTCAATATTGAAGGAAAGTGATCTTGCAGAAACTTCTTATCCTTCCCCCAATAATTTTATCATAACTATAATTTAAAAATAGTATTCGAATGATTTAGATAGCTTATTTAGTATTCAAATCACCAGAAAGAAATCGTTTGAGTTATCCAACACATAATTATTTATCAAAAAAATTTATAGGTCATGGAATCTTTTTTATATAATTTCATGATCTGAACTTGCCCAACATTATCGAAAAGAAAAATTACAAAAGTTGAATGAATGATTACTTTTTTAAAGTATGAAAATTTTCAACAAGAGAAAGGGAACATTAATAAGATCATGATATCTAGACTCAAGTTATGATTTTTTTCTTATCCATAAATAATGAAATATCATTTTACTGATATTTCAAAATTAGGATGATATTTGATTTACATTAATTATGTATGACTAAATAAGTTGTAACTTCATAGTTAATGGATTTTGAGGAATGTTTAATGATCAATAAGTATCCATAAATGGGATTTAATTATTATGGTCTATTGTAGGATGACAAAATAATTAAAATTATTAATGCTCTTTTGATTCTGAGATTCCTTCTTAAGAATTTTGTATAGAATCTGTATCCATAGAGTTTTTAATGTGAAAATGTTATTCAAGGAATAATTTTCATTTCTTTTTTGGACATAATAATAAAATTAATAGATAACCTTTAGAGATCATATGAACTTTTTTTGTGATAATGGGTTATTGCTTTTTAGTATAAAAAATTAAAGGTATGATATAACATTTGAGGATAATATAGGTTATGGTTATTTTTTATTACATTATCGTATTTTTGGAAATGTTATGTGCGTGATATAGATTTTGAAAATGATAACATGTATGATGGGTGAAAATCTGTCACGTCCTGTAAGGTCATGGGAATCGAACCCACAACCGTAGGGTGACAAGGGTTCATCACCTACTACTCATCTACATGACGTCTCTGGTTAGTATCACATTACATTTGGTCAAACAATATGAATCAATAAGATAACAGGATTTTGGGAACTTATGTTTTATTAAATAGATATCTTTAGTATTGGAATATGATTTTGGGATTAAGTGATAAATTTTATTTTAGAAGATGTTAAATATTTTGGGAATCCTCTATGCATAATAAAAATAGATTACTATGGTATTTTAATTGAGGAATAATGATTGAATTTTGTTTCAAAATATTATATGTTTTATTGCAAAAAATAATGATTGGGGTAATTTATGGAAGTTCTTAACTATTCATAGAATATATGTTATTAGATTAACAATTTTTGTTTGAGAAATCATGAGTGGTTGATGTTATTTGTAGATAGATTTTTAAAATCTTATCATGGAATATTATGTGATCAAATCCTTATGATTGATGGGTTTTCTGTAACATCCTTGACCGAGAAGCCACAAATAAGTGCCCTCAACTAGGTTGCCTCATGACCTAAACGGTGCATCACTATATTCCAGAGGTTGCCTGCAAGTATAAAGTGTCTAATAGGACATGTGTTGTTAATATACCAAATTTACCACAGTAATCCACATTAGAATTCTACATAAATAGATGGAAAAAATAAACTGATTAACAACATGAAAAAATAACCAACTCCAAAACATGGTACAACCATATACAATAGTAAATATGTAATTCCATGCTACAATGCGAAGTCAAAAAACCCAAAATGTATGAAAAACAATTTAATACCCAAAATAGTCCACAATACATATCTGGAACCTCACCGAGACATGTCATGTGTTCCAATCAACTCCCTTCCATAGGGCCCATTCACATACCCTGACCAACTAGCATGAAATCAATTCGAGTACCCAACAGTGGCCCAAACAGGGTTTGAGTATAAAAAATTAGGCTACCACTAACTGTGTCTACAAAATATCTAATAAAAATAGATAGTGCATACATGTTAAAAAATGGAAATTAATGGTAGACATTTAAATAGCCCATTCTAGACTTTGTTCCTTTAAATAATGCTAGAATTGAATCTAAATTCTCTACATAGGCATCCCATGGCTTAATATACCTTTTTCATGTGTTCAATGTATTATTCATGTTTAGTATTCTAAAGAATATGGGAATAAAATAGGGTCATATCTCACTCTCATCACATTATAATAACCACATAATCCTCCCTACAAAGCTTCAGTCTGTGTGGAATGCAACTGTTAAAGGAATATAACTCTTTCCCACTCAATAACCTATGAATTTAGGGGTGGTGCTAGAACCTCGTTCCCATTAGACCCATGGGCGGAGAACCTCATGTCAATAACCCACTCTACACAACCATGTGCACATGCTTACTTAACATTCACTGAAATTAACCACATCACAACAATTCATATCCAGTATTATTTTAAATATAACAAGAATATAAATAAGTTATATGTTAACAATATTCCCAAATTCATTTAAACATTCATCATTTATATCACTTAACACTTTTTCTCTATTTCCCATTTCTCATGCCTATATCACTATTCATATTGAAGTATAAACATAATTCCTTATAATATTCCCATTAATCCAATTTATCCTATTTTAATTTCAACGAAACAATCAATTATATTTTATCCACATTCGACACAATAAGAAACCTTGCATTATAACTCATTACATAAACCAATTGTCCTACTCGATAGGTATCTACATCATTATGAGTTATTTTTTCACCTTATACTCTTGTTATCCCAGTAGAAATGGTCGGCTCACACAATATTAGCCCTGGAAATAATCACAACATCTTCCATGAACCCTACAGGGACTATGATGGTTTATTTACTTATTTAGTCACTCAATATAACACATTTTTTCTACAACACCAAGAACAGAACATTATGAGAACAATAATGAATCCCTACATGCTCAAATATAATGATAAACTATGGGATATAACATTTAGACCACCTACCTTGAATCTATTGGATAGCACACTCCTAAACAAGTCCTCAGATCCCAATTCGACCACCATTGAATAGATCAACATAAATCTCACTAAAATAAAAGGGTTCTAGAGTTTTGTATGGAGAGAAGTAAGAGATGAAACCCATAAACCATAAAGATTAGAAAGAGTGGGATCAGTCTTACCCGAATATTCAATCTGCAACAAACGACACTCCATATGGACATAGGATTAAACAAATTCAACCCTGTTTACTCTTTATGGTTTTTCGAAGTCACTAGGGTTCAAGTTAAAAGAAAGGTGGAAAATCTGGAGTGGAAAATAAAATCATGTAGTGGAAGTTTTTATAAAATCTCTCAATGTTACTATCATTGACGGTATCCCTACACAATTTTCCAATCTATGTACAAACTGTGTAGATGATAATGTCTAAAAATGTCCCCCCACACATGGTTGACTAGGATTTTTACATGGAATTCCCTTACCATGTGAAAACCATGACACATTCCCTCCACACACTTTTTCATCATCTTTCGCATCCTGAACCCCCAGAACACCCTCGGGTCATATCATAAATGTGGGAAAACACTTTCTAAACTATAAAAAGGATCTTAAAAAAATACACAAAAGAATACAATATTTGTGATTTAGGTTCATTTAACACCCCCCACCTTATGACATCTTGTCCTCAAGATGCTCTTTTCGAGCATAAATGACTCCTCGAAGGAAAGAGATCGACCACTGGTCCCACATATATGATTCCTACTTCCATATTTCCTCCTGATAGTTTACATGTGTCCATAAGACATGAACCACAATAACAACCATTCCGCACAAGACCTTCTCACCATGGACCAAAATATGAATCAGAATCTCTTTAATGGACACATCAACTTTATGCTCGACATTATCAGTGTTGATCACATGAGATAGATGAGTGTGATACTATCAGAGTTTTGAATGATGGAATATGTCATTCACCCCGCATTATTGATGTGAAGTGAAAAATGGTAACCAATAGGTGTTATTCTTTCCAAAATCTCAATCATCCCCACATACCTAGGTGCCAACCTGCTTTGTTTTGGGATACAGTTGTGAAAAAACTCGGAAAATCCAAACGAAACATTCTATCAACCATATTAAATTCTAGAGGTTTACGATTATGAAAAGCATATTATTTCTATATACCTTGATCCATTTTTATATGCATTTGAATCAATTGAACCTTCTCTAAAATCTCCCTCACTAGAATCAATACAAGTACCTCAGACGCACTAGACTCTAACTAAAATGCACAGTGATCTACACGGTCACCCATTGAGTGCCTCAAATGGAGGCATCTGAATTGTATCATGAAAAAAGTATTTGTATAAAAAAAATAAACATGTGACATGTTCCATTCCAATGAACCACCCAAGTAAAAAACACATTCTTTCAACATGTCTTCTAAAACCTAAATTTTATGCTCTAATTACCTTTCAGTCAGCGATTGGTATGTCATACTAAAAAACACTTGAGTACGAATTGACTTTTGTGGCCCCCTCAAGAAGCATGAGGTAAATGGGGATCATGATATGAAACTATTATTCCTGGAACACCATACAATCATAATATTTGAAGAACATTCAATTCTACCAAATAATTTAATGTATAGGTCTCATCAACCAGCAATAAATGAGATACATTGGTCAAAAATTATACAAGAACCATAACTGCATCATTTTTTTGTGGAATCCATTGATGTCCCACAATGAGGTCCATAATTAAATCATTTAACATCCACTCTATAAATGGAAATTAAAGAACAAAATCACTAGGAAACAGATGTTCAACAATTACCGGTTTATTAGTAAGGAATTGTGCCAAAAAATTGGCAAATTATTTCTTCATTACCATCCACCAAAACTGCCTACAAAGATGACAAAATATATTAGTGATGCTTGGATGCACATCCAAAATTGATGCATGAAACTTGTTCAAAAAATCATCTTATACACCCTTCTGCACCATCAAATGGTCATGAACATAAGAATCTATTTCTATACTAAACTCCCTACTAGATGTAGAATCCAACCCTATATGGAATTCCTTCATAGGAAAATAGACCAGATCCAACAACTAAATCACATTAACTATGCTTAAAAGTGCAGATTCAACACCTATTAGATGAATGGGTCATCTACATGTTCCCATCCTGAATACCAAAATGAAAAATAGAAAACAAGGTCATCATCTTCTTCTCTAAAAAAATTCCTAAGACACCTGATTCTGAGTCTTCCGGCTCAGAGCATCAGCTACACTATTCTCCTTCCAAAGTGTATAGACCAACTCAAAATCAATGGATTGTAGGTACTCAACCCCCTGTCTCTGTCAAATACTGAAATCCCCATGAGAGAATATATACTTTAGGATATTATGGTCACTAAACACTGTGAAGGGTTCTCCCACCACGTAATTCCCCCAACACAACAAGGCATGGACCAAAATAAAAAGTTCAAGGTCATGTGTGTTGTAATTCCATTCATGAGGCGTCAATATTAAAGACCCATAAGCTATTACCTGGTCACTAGGCACCGACACGTCCCCATGTCCAACACTGGATGTATCACAGAACAAGGCATGCGTCTTACCTAGTTTGGATAAGATCAAAATCAGTGTAGTGGTCAGCCGCTTCTTCAACTCCTAAAAATAATTCTCATCATCCTATGACCATTCAATCATAATTAATTCAGGGTTAGGCCTATGAGAGGCACTTCCAAATGATATAAATCTATAATAAACCTTTTTTAATATCTAGAAAAACCCAATAAACTTTAATCAATAGTGACATTCTTAGGCTACTCCCAATACACCACATCCTGGTCCTTTTTTGGATCCACTAACACTCCTGACTCTAAAATGATGTGTCCAGTAAGTGCAACTCATCAATACAAAACTGACATTTTTGCAGTTTAGAGTAAACCCTATGCTCTCATAGTGTACTAATGATGATGTTATGATGTTTGGCATGATTTTCATGAGTTCTATTGTAAAACAAGATGCCATTAATGAATACAACTATGAATTGATCCAGCTATGGGGGAATTTTTTCCTCGTCATGACCACGAACATAGCTGGTGCATTGTTTAATACAAACAGAATCAATAAATATTCATACCTATATCAGAAATCTACTCGGGGTATGTCACAATGTATCAACCTCAAGTGATGGTATCCCAATATCAAAGTGATCATATATAATACTAAGGAACCTCATAGTAGGTCAAACTAGTCATCGAATTAAAGAATAGGTTATCGGTTCTAAACCATAATATAGTTCACCTACTATAATCAACACATAAACACATTGATCCACTAACCATATTTGTAAATAGAAATGGTTATCTGTAGGAAACCCATTCCAAAACTGGACCTCATCAAAAAGAAGTAAATGATAACCTTTCACCCCATAATCTAACATAAGACATGAAACATGGGCTTTGAGTTCTACCAACTACTTGAAGAGTTTCCATGTGTGACACGATTGAGTATCTCAGTCAGGACGAATGACATAAGTTCTTCTTTAAAGAGATGTGAAAATTAAATGATGTCAGTAATAGTCTATATGGGCGTGATATAATCCTCAACAAATCTATCCCTAGTATTTGGTCAAAACCTTATATCTGTAGGGGAAACATATCCCACAAAATATGATACACACTAATATAAAGAACACAACCCTTAAAATACCTATTTTCCTCCACTCATACACCTAGAGGAATATCAAGTGACATTACACCACATGCCTTATACATGATCAATACAAACAGAACTACATGTTGTGATGAAATAAAACCTTTTGTATCACCTGTATCAAATAAAAAACTACGAAGCAAAGAAGCTATTGAAATTATATCGCAAACAATTGATGGTCCTGCCTCTTCACCTTTAGGTGTATTCTGAACCGCATGGAGATAACATGCCCCTTTACCATGTGCCATTTTTGGAGAACTAGGCTCTAAGATACCCTATGGATAAGGTTAATCTCATCCCTGAGATACACATCCACTGCCTCAACTATTACAACCCATGAAGCTCCAAATACATTCTCGATACAAGTTAAGTGACCCCTTACCTACACATAGAATCTGCCTCTTATAAATATCATTCCCAAAATGTGGTAGGTTCTTTCAGAACATATTCAGATGGCCTATACTACTAAACACATAGAACTCAATCGGTGGGGATGTACAATAGTCATATATATGCCTGGGAGTACCACACAGATAGAAGAAGACCTGGTTGTTGCCCTTAAGAGATGAACCCCTATTCTATTGGCCCTGTCTGATTCTGACAAGCAGAATGATTCCAAAATGGCACTTCATTCTCTTGAAAATAGCACCTCTTCCATGCCCAACATTCACCACATGTTCACTACTATAATATCCCATTAGGTTCTCCTCTGAGATAAATACTTGGGCCACCACTTCCGATACACATTTTAAATGGATGATATATACCAGATACCGGATCTCATGTCTCTACCCATCCTAGAAGCATTTATCCATAACATCATATCTCCATGTCAATGTTAGAAGGAAGCATATGAAATCAGTAAAATGAATAGAAAAATCCATAACCGACATTATCCCTTAAGTGAACCACTTATAATATGTATCATTCTATTGCCTCATGTTTTCTATTTAAAAGTGGTTAATAAGCTTCTCCTACATACATTTCCATGTCAATCCATCTACCCGGTACGTCTGAGCCATGATGTCCCACAAACATTTCTTTTACCTATCAGTATATAGGCCACTAACATGACTCGCTTCTTGAGGGAAGCCTCTAAATGGTCAAGACTAGTTATTATGGAAAATATCAATGAATGTGTTTCCTCGGTCCCACCCTATACAGTAAAGGTCAGATGATGACATAGTGGAAACTCCCTGGTTCGCTCAGACAAACTTTGGGAAAGACGCCCTAGGTCTCGTTCCACCATCTTTATAAAATGATCAATGATTTCATAGAACTTCATTTCTCTATCATCATGGTTCACCATGTTCTCCTACTATAATACTGGAGGAGAATTATCAGTAACTTCCTCCTTTCACCCAACCTGCACACATCGTCAAGGTGACATTTCTCTATAATTCCAAAGATGATATTTTGAAAAAAAACGGAATACTTTTACTAAAAGGAAATATATATATAGGTAGGATCATCTCTTGACATAACAAGGAATGTTCTCATAAACTACCCAAATGATCCAACACTCAACTGGATCACCACCCTTGGACCTATATCCTATGGTTGTGAATATTACGAGTATCTAATTCACACAGTTACAAGCCATAACATTTACAGAGTTCAAAAATAGTTTCCACATCCCAATTTACTCTTATAACATGTTAATCAACTTTTACTTATTTTTTGCACACCATTTTCTAATTAATAGATACCACTTAATCGTTTTTTATTCATTATTACTATCCCATTAACTAAAATTTCATTACTTTTAAGAAAAAAATGGATCATAACCTTTATATCCGATACACCCATCCCGTGTGTGGTTCTACCATGATGAATGTCACTTATCTGACTAGGTTTCTAGAATAATGTCTGAATTCAGAAACTTTTACCCTTTTACTGATGATAGAAATATCACAAAACCATCACATCAGAAAACATGTGCATCCCCCAATGGTGAAATATTATCAATAATAACAACACACAACAAGAAAGACAATCCCCTCCCTGGGTGACTTGGGTTATCCATCGTAAATGGGATAACAACCCCCAATAATGAGATCATTACCATGACCCGAATCTAACCTAACCACTTATATACCATTCCGTATATAGTAATAAATTTAAAAGAACTCCTCTGATAAAACTTTGTAACATACTCGACAGATACTCTACTAACCAGTGCCCTGATCTGGGTCACCGCATGACCTGAAGCATAACTCCCAATGAATAAGAGGTTGCTAACTAGTAGTGAGGGTCTAATATGTCACACGGGGAGACTATACCCTATTTACCAGAGTAAGCCACATCAGAACATAATTTAAATAGTGGAAAAAATAGGAAACAAATAAAAACATTCCTAAATAACCATCTCATTAACTTGGTACAATAACATGCAATAGTAGACATGTCATGATATGCAATAGTTACAAGTGAACATAACAAAAAATGTAAATAAAATAGCATAATCCCTAATATGGAATGAATTACATGTCCGGAACCTAACCCATATATGTCTCATAACAAACTCAAATTCTTAAAATAGTTCCCTTTCCCTTGTCCTGACCTATAAGCATGTAATATTCTCTAGTACCCAATGACGACATAAGCATGTTGTGAGTATAAATTAGATTCCACCACCAGTTATGTCTACAGAATATCCATTAAATGTAGATAGTGCATGAAAGTGATTAAAAATGAAATGTAAATGTATATAGTTCAATATTCCATTCTAGAATATGTTCCTTTAAATTATGCTACCAATTAATCTTAGAACACTACTTAGGCATCCGATGGTATAATATACCATTTTCTTGTGTTAATTTGAATAGAAATGTTTAATATTATCAATCATATGGGAATAAAATCATGCATTTTATAACAAGGAATCACATTATAATAACTTCATATCCTTAGCTCAATGCCTCAGCCTGGGTGGTATGTATCCATTTTTGGAATAGAACTACTTCTCCTTCCCTAACCCATGAATTTATGGGTGGATATATAATCATAGTCCATCTCAGCCCATGGTTGTAGAAACTCATTTTAATACCCCACTCCACCATATGATGTTCACGTGGTTACTTATCTATCATTGTAACAAACCACATCACAACCAAGAATATCTAATATCATTTGCAACATCACAATAATATAAATAAATTATAATTTTTCATTATTCCATAATCCATTATAACATTCATCATTTATATCACTTAACCCTTTTTCACCATTTCCCATTTCCCATTCCGATCCCACTAGATGTATTGTAGTGTAAACATAATTACTTATCATATTCAAAATAATCACATTAATCTATTTAAATGTCAAAAAATACATTAGCCTTTAAAAAAATATGAAATAACTAGCCAACATCTATTATAACACATTACTTAAACCAATTAACCTACTTTCTAAGTCTCTACATCATTATGAGAAAATTTCCAACCTTATGCTTATGTTTTCCAATTTTAAAGGGTTATAGCACCACATTGGTGGCCTTAAAAAGAGTCATAACATCCTCAATGTATCCCATGGGGATCATGTGGGTTAATATAGTTATTAATGAAATCAATATACTATATTTTTCTTATGGAACCAAAAAAATGTCATTATGAGAACACGAATTAAACCCTACATGCACAAATCTAAAAAAAACCATGGGATATAAGTTTTAGACCACAAAATCGAATCCATTGGTGAACACACTCCTAATCATAGCCTTAGTTCCCAATTCATACACACTCATATTCCATATCCTAAATCTCACTAAAAAATAAGGGTTTCAGTGTTTCATATGGATAGAATTAAGAGATTCAAATCCTAGACCAAAAAGAGATGAAAGGGTGGGATTCGACATACTCAGATCTTAAATATGAATCCACTAAAACTCCAGATAGACCAAAGATGAGGTAAATTGTTCCATTGAATCTCTTGATGCTTTTGGGGTGGACCTTGGGTTTTATGTATAATAAAAGAATAAAATCCCAAATAGAACATCAAATCCCATTATGACATTTTTGTAATTTTATCAATCATATTGGGGCTCATAGTTTACCCAGACAGTTTACTAAACCATAAGAAAACCACGTGGATGATAATATCTGAAAACATGTCCTCTTTACATGGGATTTTCTCAGGCATTTCACTAACCATGAAAAACCCATAAAGTATGCCTAGATTCCCCCCTTTTACTTCATATTTAGTGTCCGGAACACCCATTACACGACCTAGTCTTCAAATGAACATAGTAAAACACTTATTTAACAAAAAAAAGAATATAAACTGAAACATAAACAAAAACATACCTTCAGGGAGATACAAGATCTCACAGTTTCAACATTATATTGGATTATTTGAGGAATTTTAAGGAATGATAGTTATTGAATGGTCTATGTTGGACATTGGTTACTACAATTGAATTTTTTAGATTAAAAGTAGCTATTCTTCTTATAAATGATTATTCTTTTTTTGGATTATGATATTCAATAGAAGCTGTATTTAGTGCTTCTAGTTTTACCAAGTGAACTTGATTACTATTTATTTGGATAAAATATGATTTTTGGTAGAAATTTATTAAAGGATGAAATTTTACATGGAATTTAAATATTTTTTCTTAGGTTTTTATTTAAGTTCATAAATAAATTTTTCAACATTTTGAAAAACAAATTGAAACAAAAACATTGAACATTTATTTTCCAACTGTGAAATAATATATCATTTAACCCAATACATGTTTTTTGAATTTTTATTGTCAACATTCCCCTGATAATGCTTTTGATCACTCTCTATAAACACAAGATGGTTATTTTTTCTTCTATATCTATTTTACAACATAGAATAGTAATATGTGTTATCTCTTGTGACAATTTTACTTCTATTTTTTCTTTTCAAGTGGTAGATGTACTGACACTTTTTTGATGTGGGATTTTCAATGATGTTACCAGGATCAATCTAAAAATTAGAAGGATGCAATTTTCAAATGGGGAAGGATGTAACATCGTTGTTAACTATTTTATAAGATATTTTCATATTTATTAATCTTTTTGAATATGAAATTAATTTTATGTTAAGGGGATTATTTTTACAATATCATACTCGACACACAATAATGAGTTTCTCCAAAATCATACGTTGCACACAACATTGAATTATACCAAAAGATAGTGCAATAAAAATCTTATTATATTCAATTATTGTTAACGCCTAGCCATTGAATTGGGGGGATTGAAATGAAATAACTTAAAGATGATTACACATTATTTTTAAATTCTTTCATATTTATCCAAAAAATTTAGAGGCTTGAAATGATACTAAATCCAATTGTATATATAGAATAATCTAGTATTTTAAAAAGGACATTTTACTTCATTATGAATAAAAGCTTTTTAAAATCTATGTTTTCAATGTTTTATTATCCAATTGAGAAAAAATTATTATTATTTCAAATTGGGGAAGAAATTACTTTTTATCAATGTTGCTAATTTTTATGCAAAATCTATATTTTAACGAATAGTAAAAAATAATACATTTTACATCCAAACTGCTTTTCTGTCTTATTCATATCGTTAGATTATATTTTTAATTTTTTTATTGTTTAATTGGATTAAATTTTTATCATTTAATTCAACGTTGGTCATTGGATGTAATTTTATATTAAAATTGGATGTAAACACATGTCAATCTTTTGATAGTTTTTACTACTTAAAACCTTGCTATTTAGTTTTGACAACGAGAATAAATTTTAAATTAAAAATTAAAATTTATATGTTTTTAATTTGGGAAAATGGATTCCATATTTTGAATCAAAATTTTCATATTGATTAACATGTTACATTTTATTTTTTGTACATTATGTATAGTAACTTTAGTAGTTTTTTTAATTTACCACAGTTAAATGGTAAATTTGGTAAATAAGGGTAAAAATAATATTATAATAATATAAAAAACCATACTAGATGTCATAATATTATTTTATCAGTCATGAGAGACCAAAAAAATACTTGGGCTAAAAGTGTAGCCTTTTTTAAACACTTGGGTGTGATAATCAAATGTTATAATAATCAATTTAAAGAAAAATTAAATATAACTTAAACATGTATATTTTAATATAAAAATTTTAAGGTGGGTTATATAATTTGTCACCTTGAAAATAAAAAAACATTAGAAATATAAAATTATTTCCTACAAGTTTCTATTTTATTTATAATTTGTAGTCATAAATAAACAAATTTATTTATCACACAATGATGTTGTAGTGATTACATTATTAATGAATAATTTAAATAAAGGATATTATAATTATTAAAATATCTATAATTAGAAAATTTTGATTCCAGCCATGAATTTTATTGATGATTAGGACATTTTATCTTTGAATAAATTAATTTTTAAATGAATCATCTTTTTAGGACTTTAACAAATATCAATTTATTAATAGTGTCAAAATTAACAAAAATGAGTTTTTTACAAATATTATATATTATTAAATGATCTAATATTCAAAAAAATATATCATTACACAAAATAAATGATATATTACTAAAAATAAAAATAAATACCCACCTTATGTTCTCTTGGCACGTTATTGTAACTATATTAACCATATAGTATAATAATACAAGAATACATGGTAAGAGTTAATTTATTTAACTAAGTGTAAAAGTCAAAACATAAGGCTAAATTTGTGACCTAAACTAGTCTAAAACCTATTGATTATGAGGATTTATAACCATAGTCATCTTATCCTATAAATATATAACTTTTTATTTATTATAATTCTAAAATAAATTTATAAAAAAATATTTCAAGACATTCTTCATGTACCCCTCTTTCTTTTTATAAATGGTCACCACCATTACCCACTTACACACACGTCTTAGAAGATTTATCTCACCCAAAATCTTATCAAATAAGCTCCAAAAATCCCTCAAATCCACATAGAATCATTTCCTTTGGACGAAGAAAACTCATGGAATTATTTTGGATCAAATTAGAAGGAATTACGAGATATAGACGTAACATCTTCTCTCAATCTCAATTCATTTATTTTCCTTCTCCATCCCTACAATATATAGATTTTACATTATTATATAAATACACCAGTATCATAAATATAATATAATGTTTCTATTATAATATTATCTACCTACACATGCACTGACCTCCATCTAATGGATAAATAATACATTGTTTCAATGTACATCTAACTATTACCTCACGAAACGATGATTTTTCAATTTACTCAAACCACCTCTAATGGTGTCCAATATAACTGAACTATATGTATAAATGATATATATTATATTTAAATTCATTCTATTCTAATGTTAATTTTATTTACATCATACATGTATTCCTTCCATAATGTGTATATATGATAATTTCATTTAAGGAATTGTGGACTACTGCCCCCCAAATTATATGACTCGTTTGGGCCATACAGATAACGTAAAAAAGTTGAATTAATTATTTATTTAACATTAATAACATATATATTATATTATATTTATAATATAGCTATATAACATTTAGTTTTCTTTTGTAGTCAAGTTCAGAATATCGTCAAAACATTCGATATGAACTTAAATAATTGTGTAATTTTTATAACATAGTATTATGTGATATAAAATACATAATAAAATTAAAAAATGTTCTCATGAAATTTGAAAATAACATATGTTTATTATTTAGGATCATTAAGATTGTATGTGATGTGTCAGACTCAAGGTAAAGAAAATATTAACTCAATTTCAATTAATTGAGTTATATATCCATGTCATTGGTTTTGTTTTTGCAATAAGAATATATAAATGAAATCTAATTTTTTAAAACATAATATCCACATCTATTGGGTATGTTTATATATTTCACACATAATTATGTCATGGATTTATACTTAATCTAATGATTCAAACATTTTATGGGGCATTGTATCAATCTACTTTAATTGATTCATATTTTGATAATATACACCAAATTATTTTATACAGTGTATAATAAAACAATTAGACTTTTAATTCATTGGGAATCGTTTTTTACAAATCATTTTACAAAATTAAAAATGGAATATTTTTAACATATTCAGTTATAATGACTTATTTGTTTCCATAATCATTATTGATATTTGTATTCCTCAATAAGACATAATTTTTTGAAATGGAAAACAAATATCTTATTTAATTATTGAATGTTTTGTTATTTAAAATATTTTTAAAGTGGATTTACTTTTTCACTATTTAGAAATAATTTCTCATGATTTCAAATGAAATATTGATAATTTAAGCCTTTTACGTGTTATGATTATATAATGGTACTTGACCATTTTACAGGTGGTTATATGACAAACAAAAAAAATGGTAGGTTTGATGATAAACCAAGGATGGGTGGTAATGTTATATCCTCTAATGCATTGGTTATGGTATTCGACCAAACAACTATTCCATTTTCAAGAATATGATTTGTGGAATTCGGTCATACGATTATTTCATTTAAGTAGCATTATGTCCCATGATTCCTTTTATCTAATATCTATTCCTTTATATGGGTTTGTGATAGTATTTTGATTTTAAAATGAAAAAATATATATTATATTTAGTGAATATTATTTAATACTTTGTAAAGTTGAAAATTATTACATTATGATAATGTATTCATGGTTTTCATGTTTTTTATGATTAGCAGTTATCCTTCATTGTGTGTCCAATAATGAAATTTTTATACTCTTACCATGTTTTTTAATGTTTTTCTTAGGATTTAATGAGTTATAGAGTAAAAGATGGGATCATGGAAAATCTATGATGTTTAAACATTAAACAAACCCATGATTCTTTTTAAAAGTTCATATGTTATGATAAAAAAGTTTAGTGTCACGACCAGTCCCCTGAGGCCCGTGCTATGACTACCCCAGGCTCGCCTTCAATTTGATAGGGGTTGGTGACTAGCACCGGAAAGGTATATCCCTAAAAACAGGAAGGTATTTCCTTTAAACCTGTAAAATCATAAAAACTAGACCACAACAAGATGAAACAATGAAGTGAGACTACTATAGTAATAGTGTGTAGTAAATTTTAGGGGTCGGAATACAAGCACAACTAAATAGATAAAACTAAAACTAAAAAAAGAAAATAGCTCTAGAGATCATCCACTGTGAATCCCACATGAAGGGTAAGTACAACCCATCTGTGTAGCACTCCACATCAACAGTCACCTCCATCCACTATCAAGTCCTTGCTCCCCAAGTCTAAGTCAAGGCTTTATCTCATCTACAAAAGACACAACAAGGTGCAGGAGAAGTCTGTTCATGGGTGACTATAATATAACCTAGTAGATACCCCATGACCCCATAAGGTATCATAGATTTCTACAATGGGAAACTACAAGAATGATCTAAATAAAAACGCACAAAGAAAAAGAGATATCTCAAACCAGATATTCTCGTCTCATCCACAATGAAACATAAGGACCCAAACTCAAGCCATTTCCAGGATTTCCAAAGAAGGCTTAAAGAATAACTCAAGGATCAGTACTTCACGCTCCATGATCTTGCCATTCCTGATGGCACCCATATGAGAGATTTACTCCATCATGTACAACTTAACCATTCCTAATAGGATGTTCGAAAGGTCATGCTCCATTAGGAACATTCTGCTAGAACTACCTCTAGTGCTTCGCACTAGTGGTATTGTAGTCACAACCTTGCACACGAGGCAAGACTAAGAGAATCCAAGTGAAGAGGACCACTCTTTAACACTATATCCTTCAGTCGAGGGAGCTACAAATCCCATGAAGTACTCAATCCTCGTCTATAATCAGATACGGGGGAGTACTACTTCATATGTGAGGTCATGCACCCTACCTAGTAGGGGAATAAAAATCTGGTAGTTTGTTAGATGTGGTGGTCATGCACCCTAGTATGTTAAGGGAGTATTGACCCCTTTCTACTCAACATGTACCATGGAACGACAGGGGAGTGCCGACTCTATATGTGAGGACTCGCATCCTACTCGGTATGGGAGTACAACTCTGGTAGTTTGTTTGTTGTGGGGGACCTAATCTCTAGCATTTATGGGGAGTACCAACCCCATGCTTTAGAAAACGCAACCTACCACAGTAGGGGAGTATTGACTCTATATGTTTCTACCCACACCCCTTTCGGTAGGGGAGTACAACTATAGTAGTTTGATTGTAGTGGGGGACCCAATACCTAGTATGTTAGGAGAGTACCAACCCCAATCAAGAGGACCCGCACCCTGGAAGGGATATGGAGTACCAACTCTGTTGCAGTACTACATAAGGAAGTCTGAACCCTAGGTTGATAGGGGATAACTGGCCACTAACACAAAGAACATGCACCATACCCGTTACGGGAGTACCCGACACTATGTGAGTTCATTTTAGAGGACCTATTCCCGAGTACAATTGAGTAGTACCGAATTCAATGATATAAAAACCAATAATAGGGAAATAATCCCACTCTCATGACGTGGGGAGTCTTGTATCTACCAGACTAGAGGAGTAAGGAATACATGCTCATTGATTCATCTAGGGATTTTTCATCCTAACACTCACTACGAAATACACCCTAGTTCTTCTCCTCATGTTATTTTCCATACCCCAACCACCATGAAGATCCACAAGGGTATAACCCAATTATTCAACATGTCATAAGGGTTCCATCACAATAGACACCACATAACTCAGACACCCTGTATATAAGCTATAGGAATTTTATTTCTGAGGTCCCGGTTGGATTCGAGTACGATCCAACCCGCCCAAACATTAACATTCTCCATAAGAAACATGGAGTATCTGGAAAGGACCATCTCTCTCCAAGGATCTTAGAAACATATAGGGTTCGAGAAAAAGACATATATTTCACAAGGTACTATCATTTAATCGTTACTGGGACCGAATTGGGCTAGGTGTGGTCCGACCCGGTCTGACAGACCTGAGCTTATCGGACTCGGTTCAGATCGACTCGGCCTAGGCCGACCATCCAGGGAAGGCCCGGTTGGGCTGGGCCATGGTGGGATCGGCACAATAGGCCACAGACCGGCCTGACCTACTGGCTGGGTGTAACCTGTCGGGCAATGAGGATCGGGGCGCTGGTGCGACTCACCATCTGGGTGGCCACTAGCTCCCCGAACGACTCAATAATAGTCATTCGACTCGTCATTTAACGGTGCCATGTGGCACCGCCCTGTGGTCTTTGGGACCTGTGGGGTGTGGGACCCCATCATTTCATAGCTTCAATTTCATAGCTCCTTCTCCATAGTGTACGATGGTGTGCCGCCTAGCCAACCTAGTCGAAAATTTTCCAACCACCCCACCAGGTCCACTGAGGTGCCAAATGGTCTCGCCCTCTTCCGTGGATGGAAAGCATCGCCTGCTGCCTTCGTCGCTGGCACCAATCACCAGTGATGTGCCAGTGAATCTTCCATTGGCCACTGGGTGAGCTCCAGTGGTCTGTTCTTCCTTCTGGATGTGCTTATGGGCCTTTTGGGATACTACCATCATTGTGTGCCTCTCGGTTCCATGGATCCATCATCTTGGAAGAACCCTCCTCTAATGAAAACAAGGAAAATCAAGCGCCAGAGAGTCTGATCCTTGTTCATTGGCTAGCACCCTCAGTGCGAGCTTTATATCAAGTGAGAGAAATTTATAAATCACAATAATATAATGATAAACCCCATTCAAATTTCCTGCAACATCCTCCAACAAATTCGATAACGAGGAATAGAATTGACGGAGTTTCTTCAATTAAATAGAAACCACTACCTCAAATATTGTTGGAGTCATCATGGTGGGGGAAAGAGAATATTAACTTTGATGAGGCCGCCAACATTCATCGCTCATGGTTCATTGTCTCCCAAGCATCCATCACTGTTGGTGGAAGGTGTCACGTCAATTCTCCATAGGTTCCTCTCTTGAAGATGTCGTGTCAAAAACTCTGAAATGAGCAACATTTAAATAAATAAGGAAAATTTTGACCAACGCACTAGGGAATTAATGAGATTCATTAATTGACGTAATTAATGTGACAAATTATTTACAAGAGGGGTGGTTTGGCAACCGAAGTGTAACCGAGCAATTAATATCCCATATATAAAAGTTGGAACAACCTCCATGGTCCCCACCACCACCACTAATTAGGTGGTAAGAAAAAAATGTAATATTATAACAATTCCTATGTTATTTTATAATTTTTTAAAACGTTGTAAAACCTATCATTATAACACGACTAACTACGGTCGAATTTAAACCTATCATAAGAAAATCCCGGTGGGGAAAATTTAATGGTGCCTTCATATTTTTAATTAGAGCAGTGGTTCAAAAGATAGAAAACCCCACTAGAAAGTTTAATGAAATTACCTTTAAAAAAATTCCAAATAAATTTAACAGTCACCCTCAACCTATGATGGTTGACGTTAGGATCCACAAAAAGGTAACACACCCTCACGAGCTGAAAAGTACTCATAGATTTTCATTCCGAGTTAACGTTTAGATGTTATCTATTATCTAATAAAATAATTATCATTTATTTATTTTATTTATTACAAAAAATAACTTTCACTAGTATCCCAAAACGTCCAATCTTAGTATCTACATAAGGAAATCATACCCTTCTTAGTTCATCGGTGGTCTCGAATTTTTTATCAAAGTAACCATTCATGAGTTATATCCATTTGAAAAATAAATAATTTTTTATTTTATTTTCTTTATAGTTATTCTATTTTCTTGTTTTCTAAATGGAGGCCATCTCCGATTAAACTAATGTCACGCCTAGGGTAAACCTTCAAACCTGAACGCAATTGTTCCCTTAGATTTCTAATCCAGACAACCTTTTTAGAGTAATTAAACTTTTTCTGGAAATCTACTCATGCATGCTATTTTAAGCATAACACTTTTTGATGGGTTATTCTAGGAACTCAAAGCCCAAGAATCACATAATGTTAGATTTCACGGTCTCGAAATAATTTTTTATAAATAAAAAATTACACCGAAATTTCGAGACATTACATTCTCCCCACCATTAGACATTTCATCCTCGAAAAGTCAAAAAAAAGTCAAATTAAACAAATGATGGTATTTTTCAAGAATATTAGCCTTCCACTCCCAAATAATCTTCTAGAGGATCCTGTGATATCACTGAACTCACACCAGAGGGATCGACCATCAATGGCAGACTCGCTCCTGTCGATCCGCTATCTCTGCTGTGAACTCCATAAAAGTGGGCTCATAGTCAATGTCCAACTCACTATAGTCGATATCATCTAATGGATCATGTAATAATCTCCTCATCTGTGACACATGGAAAAAATTATGCACCTGATGCATTTGTGGGGGAAAATCATGGAGGTACTCCATCTCGCCAACTCTGCTAAGAGTCTAGAAAGGTTCGATGACCCTCAAAGATAGAGGTCACCCCGACCAAATCATCGAAATCCTGGTCGGGGTGAGACCCGAAGGAAGAAATGGTCTCCCTCGTTAAACTCTAAGGGTCTCTACTTCCTATCAACATAAGACATAATCCGGATCTATGTAGTCTTAATCCCAATCCAACATTACTGACACCAGGGGTCCTATAACATATTCGCCACTCATGATGTACATCTAAAGGGGACGTGTGGAACTCCCTCAACACCTCTTATCATAGCATCACTAGTACCATGGTGGGTCCTTCGAAAAGGATGTCATGCTACCAACATTTAGAAAATCCTTCAAGAGGCAGTCTTGAGGATATATGATCACGTCAGTCCTCTCAGTATACATCCCCATGTTTTGCCTCCCGAGCCCATTTACTGTGTGGGGGACTGATAGTTATAAACTGGAGTTATGCTACACATTCACTATCCACGAAGGGTTTTTGTAACATGGCTAGCTGCTTTGTCTCCTAAATCAACAACTATAAACTAGACCTCCTGGTGAGTGCATCTTCCATTACATCACACTTCTAACTCTCTGCTCATAGATATCTTAAAGAACCACTAAATATGCAGTTTTATATATTGGTGTCATCATTGGGTATAATCCATAGCGGAATTCCCACTCCCTGTGGGTACATAATTCTAGAAACATCTTTGGAAAAGATGTTCCCACACTCTGCCACTACTACTGGGAACCGAAAACTCAAAACACATACTTCAACGAGTGTAACGATACCCGAAAAAAGAGTGACCAACATCACCCTCCTTGTAATGAGTTTAACCCATTCTTCCCAGGTTTCCTTTTTCACTGACCAAGGGATACCCCACTCCAATTCTATAAATTTACCACGACATTTTTACTGAATAAATAAATATGAGCATGAACTGTGGATGACCAGTGCTTACCCAAAAAACAAATCTTAATGCCTCAAAACAACAACAATGAGGTTCCATTAAAAACTATTTTGTCAAGGGTCAAATCACATCATAGGCATAATTTTTTTATCAAGTCTCCTCCCAAAGGTATCACCATATATATGGGTCAATCCAATGGTTTAACTAGAAACTCAAGGTCTGAAAAAATATTTACGACAAGAATGAATGATCTGTACCTATCTCTATTAATACAGAAGCTAGTAGAAGACACATATCATACCTAAAATCATTCATGGATCCCTTTATTCACAATCTTTGACAGCGTGTAGCTACTCCAATCCCTAGTCCTCCTACTGCCGGAGCATATTGGGGAACACTTTTTCTTAGTGGTTGTAACATGTCAAAACGTATACAACATCTGGCTACTCTCCTATATCCTCTTCCACGTCATCTACACTACAGATTCATCTACCCCTATCGTTTTCTCTTCCCAAATTTTTTTTACAAATATATGTCTCTAAGAATAACATTATTTTCCTCCTTTTTAATTACTAACAATCACTGGTTGTTTCCGCTCAGCCAAAGAAATTTTCAACCACAAATGCTCTCTATAGAACCCTGACATTAATAGGAATGAAAAAAGGAATATTTATATCTTGAATGTCCCTAAAAACATCTTCCGTATAGGTCTGAGCCCTGATGCACTGGTCGTATCGTACTCATCGAGTACATGGAATGGTTAGTACACCTCAATGAATACTCGTATACTGACAAATCATCCCACCAAAACTATAGAATCTCTTGGGAACACATTACACTTATCATTTTACAGAAAGTGGAACCCATTAATGAAGACAGTTCTCCAGATATGTCTATGGAAAAAGTAACCTCATCGTATTATAGGGGGAATCTAAACAATATCATCAATCTGTTGAGACATGTTGAATACTCACATGTAGGACCGCCATCTGATCTAATAGTGCCCTGGCTAGATAGAAGCTCAGTCACCACCTCAGGACATTCCATAGAGTCATGTGAGTCGAGCTTGCCACAGAACCATAGGGGTATCAGACACTGAAACTCATATAAATCTATAAGACTATAAGTCTCCTATACTGGTACCAAAAATAGTAATTGCCGACCAACGGGCACTGGTATCATTTGGATACTGCTCGAAGGTACCTGTCTTGGGAAACAATACATAAAATAAAGCCTCATCATACTGTTGACTATCCTAGTAGTCACGCACTGGAATCCTGTCTGGAAATATGGGAGGAGGAATCTTGATATATAATCAAGATGTACCACATTTATTAATTTATACCCAGTGAGCTGACTGAAATGATATCAAAATAAAAATATTTCCAAAACATACACAATCTGTGTTTTCATGATCTGAGTCCATAATCATAATTCCATGTCCTTGTGTATGGATATGTAAGCCACTGCCCCAACACTGGACTCCCCAAATAGAAAACCAAAACTCATAACACATAACTCTATTTCTCTATTGGAAAGATCAGAGTCCTAGTTCTTCTGTAGAACTGACAAATTTGATACTAGTTTTTCATGACCTATCACCCAGGGCCAATGTCTTGACTACCCCAATCCCAACTTCTATAGGTCAGTGGTTGGTGACTAGCACTGGAAAGGAGTATCCATAAAACGTAAATGCATTGCCTTTAAACCTGAAGAAACACACATACTACAACGCAACAAAGTGCAACCACCTAGTAAAACTAATGTATCAATAGTGTGTACTGAACGTAAGGGGCTGTAATAAAAGCCCTATTAAGAATATAAACCCACAATTGATAATAGAAAACATCCCTTTAAATAATCTACAGGAAACCCTACAAGAAGGGTAGGTACATCTTGTCTCCACAGCTCTCCACATTAACCATCAGCACTGTCCACCATCAGGTCTTAGATCCCTGAGTCCCAGTCAAAGATTCCCGCCATTTGCACAAGACACAACATGGTTCGTGCGAATCCCAAACATGGGTGACTAAAACAGTACCCATTAGGGAACCCGAGACCTCCAAAGGGATCTCAAATCTCTACAAAGGAAAACACAAAACATGAAATCAATCACAAAGCACAAAGAAAAAGAGACAGATCAAACTAGATATACTCATATCATCCACAAAGAAACATAAGGCCCTAAATTCAATCCATTTCCAGGATTTCCAATGAAGGCACAAATCATAACTCAAGGATCATTAGTACACACTCTATAAACTATCCATCCCTGATGGCACCTGCTTGAGAGATGTAGTCCATCAGGTACAACTCAGCCATTCATATTGGGACATCCAAAAGGTCATTCTCCAATGTGATCTATATGCTATAAATTTCTCTAGAACCCGACACTAGAGGTCTCACAGTCATAGTCTTGTTCTAAAAACAAGGTCAAGGGAAACCAATTAAAGATGCCCACAGCTAGACATTGTGTCCAATAGTCGAGGGAGCTCCAACTCCCCAGAAGGACCCGCTCCCCATCGCTACTCGAAGATAGGGGGAGTAATACAACCTAGGTGAGTACCTGTACCCTACACGGTAGGGGAGTAATAAACTGGTAGTTTGTTTTGTTTTGGGCGACCCTCACCATAGTATATCGGGAGAGTACCAACCCAAGGATAAGGGACCCACACCCTAGAACGATAGGGTAGTATTGACTCTATTTGTGAGAACTCGCGCCCTACCCAGTAGGGGAGTACAAAATTGGTAGTTTTTTCACTTTGGGGACCCCACACCCTAGTATGTCAGGGGTGTTCCGACCCAAGGCTAAAGTACCCAAACCCTGGCACGACAGAGAAGTACCAACTCTATATGAGAGGTCCCACACCATACCTAGTAGGGGAGTACAACAATGGTAGTTTTTGTGTTGTGGTGGACCGACGCCTTAGTACGTTAGGGGGGTACCGACCCCAGGATAGTGGACCCGCACCCTGGCAGGGCATGGGAGTACCGAATCTACTGTAGTACTGCATAAGGGGACCTTCACCCGAGGTTGATATTCTAGTACCTTGTTCTAACATAGAGGACACACACCCTACCTGGTAGGGGAGTACATGACTCTTTTTGAGTTATGAATAGAGGACCCACGCCCTGGTCCAATAGCAGTGTACGAACACTGATGATTGAATATCCATTTATAGGGAAATGAACCTACACTCATGATGTGGGGAGTCTCATATCTACAAGACAAGAGGAGTAAAGAATACTGGTGTCTTGAGTCATTAAGGGTGTATCCATCCAACCTCTCACTAAAAGAAACACCTTGGTTTTTCTTCTTTGATTATTGGACATACCTCAACCATCATGAAGTTCCAAATGGAAGTAACCCAATGATCTTTCGTTTCACAAGGGTTCCAATGATATAGAAAGCATGTCAATCAAACACCAAGTCTGTAAGCGATGGTAATTTTAATATCGAGGGCCTGGTTGGATTCGAGTACGATCCAACCTGGCCAAACTCGAACTTTATCTGAAAGTCACATATAGTATCTAAAAATAATTTTATCATACCATGGATACTTATTCCATAGACAGTTCATCAAATAGTCATTTGGTTTGCATGGTACTGTCATTTAAGCGTAACGGGGCCCGAATGGGTCTAGGTCTGGTCTGACCCCATCGAACGGTCCCAGCCCAAACCAACATGGGCCGACCCAACATGATTCTGGGTGACCCGACCTGATATGGGTCCAACCTGGATTGTCCTGAACCGGCCTAAATGGGGCGATGGTGGGCTCGGCCTACTAGGTCATGGACCAGCCCGGCCTTCGAGCAGGGTGCGACCCATCGGGCGATGCATCCCATTGCGCAGGTGTGGATCGCCAAGGCATGGGATGATGTGCTGCCTCGCCAACGTGGCAGGCCGGTTGTCGTCCAACCCTTTGGGTTCACTGCGGTGCAAAGCACGAATTCCCTCTTTCGCAGCCAGCGAGTATCGGCCACCCTATTCACCACCAACACCGGTCGTCGGTGCCACCGCCTCGGTGACACACAAGCAAATCTCTTGCAGGAAATCAGGTGCGCTATGATGGTCCATTCATCCTTCCAGACATGCCTATGGCCATACCAAGGTGCTTCTATATTTGGGTGCCTCTCTGTTTAATGGTTCTGTCACGTTGGAACCATCCACCTCCAAAGAAAGCAATGAAAAACAAGTGGCAGATGGTGAATGCCATGTTCATTTGGCCCTTTCCCTCCATGATATCTTTATATCAAGAGAGATTAATTTATACATCAGAATAATATAATGATTAACACCATTAAATTCCACCTCAACAACCTCCCGCAAATTCAAGAATGGAGAATAATATCAAGGGAGCTCTTTAAATTAAAATAAAACCCCTAAAAAATAATTGGAGTCATTGCAGTGGTGGAAGGATAATCTGCACATTGATGAAGCTGTCGGCGTTCATCACTCTTGATTCGTTTTCGCCTAAGCTATCATCTATATCGGTGGAAGGCCTCATGTAACTTCACCAGATGTTCTGAGTTTGAAGAATCCATGTCAAAATATCTACCTCAATCAACATTTAAATGTAGGGGGAAATGGGTGAATAACGCACCAAGGAATTAATGGGATTTACTCGTTGATGTAAATAATGTGATACATTAATTACATGAGTATTGGTTACGCAACTAATGTGTAACAAGTCAATTAATTTCCCATATATAAAAGAATGACTACTTCTGTGGTCCTCGCAACCGCCGCTCAACTGGTGATATGAAATTGAAATAAAATAACAATTCATATTTAATTTTATTATTTCAATTAAAATTCATAGAAACTAACCTTTTCACCTAACCAACTGTGATCGAAGTTAATCCAACCTTAAGAAAACCCCAGTGCTACAGATTCAACAGTTCCCTAAGACGTTTAATCGTGGAACCGAATCAAAAGATATAAAATATTTCCACACATTTACTGAATGTTCATTTAAAAAATATTAAAAAATTATTAACAACCACCCTAAACCCACACCAGTCGAGTTTATGCTCCGCCTAAGGGGAACACACCATCACGATCTCAATGGTACTCTCATATTTTTAATCCACGTTACCAGTTAGATGTTAAGGATTTAACCATGAAATAATTTTCACTTAGTTATGTTATTTAAGGAAAAAAACTATCTTCCACTAGTAGCCCGTGTCGGCAAATGTTAGTATCTACCGATGAAAATCATACCCTAATGATTTTAGTAGTGGTCTCAGATTTTTAATTAGAGTCACTATTCTTGAGTTATAAGCATATGATAAATTAAAATTTACTTAATTATTTTTTATGGTTATTACATTTTTGGGTTTTTTAACTGGAGGCCTACTTTGACTAAACATAAGTCGTGACTAGGGTTAACCCACCATATTGAATGTAATAATGTCATCAGATTTTTTTACGGGCTCACTTTTAAGAGTTATTCTGCTTTTTCATGAAAACTACTCACTCGCGTTATTTTATGCTTCACATTTTTTTGTCGGATCATTACGGGCACAAAAAACCATAGAATCACATGCCTTCAGATCTCATGCTATCAAAATAATTCTATATAAATAAAAAAATTACACAAAAATTCCGAGACATTAATAATAGTGAGTGGATGTGTCTACTTGTAATATTTAATTTTTCATTAATGATTTATAATGTAATTACATAAATATATAAACCTGAAATGATCCTAGAAGTGTGTTAAAGTCAAATTATTGACATAACTCATGATTAAGTAGTTTTTAGGGAAAGGGAATTATAGCAGTGCATGTCAATGCACAAGATAGACCATATATCATTATACACACTATCATTTTATCATCTAATGATATCTATAATTTTATTGATTTTAGAGATTTATACTCCTCTTTCGCACCAATTCACGTGTATGTTTTGGGACTATACATATAAAATCTTCATATAAACCTTGTGTTGACTTTTATAATTAGAAGCCATACATTATAGTATAATTTTAGATAGGTATATGCACTGATGATTTGGAAAATCAGTCGTGTGTGGAACTAATCATGGTTTATATGTATAAATATAATGTCAACCTTTGCATCGATTAGTTTTTTTCTATTCATGTTGTTATAGAATTCATTATATGGTTAATTAGTTTATAGAACGTGGATTGAGAAAATGATGTTTTCATTAGTGAGTTGAGATATCTAATAGAAAAAGTAATACGAATCTACTTCATTCCATAATGGCTGATATGTATGTTGAGATAGTGGGTTCCTAATTATATAAGTATCCCTTTGTCATCTAAATGTTCTTTGACATTTTCCCAGAGGAGGATGTGTCCCTACACCATCAACGTGACACTGAGACTGTGTTATATTTGTATCAAGGTGCATATATTATTTTTATGGATCCTTGTTTGATGGAACCCTATGATTTATTGAAGCTAGGTATTCAAAATGATTATTGGATGCAAAAAAATATTTATCAATCCTAGTTTCTCATCATGTGGTACTCTGGTGTTCTTCGCAAAAAAAGGTGGAAGGTAGTATGAGGTTCTCCATATACTATTTTTGGTTAAATAATCTAAAAATAAAGAAACATAAACAAATAATATTATCAATAATATTATTGACCATCTGTGAGGGGTGAATGGGTTTTCTAGAATCGACGTATAGTCAGGATATCACCAGTGAAGGGTTAAGGGGAGGGGTGACATCCCAAAGACTTCCATATGATACCGGTATGGGCTCTAGGAGTTTTTAGTCAAGTTATATGGTAATATGAATTCGCAATAAATATTGATAGGTATTATTAAATCCATGTTTCATGAGTTCTTGCACAATTTCATCATCAGATTCATCGATGATATCTTGATCTATGAAATGTTAGAACATTAGTATGGTGTGCATCTCCGAGCTAAAATTGAGAATAACCGATGACACCAACTTTATATAATATTGTTGAAGATCCTATTTTAGACATGATAGGACCATTTACATAGAAATGTTTTTTCCTAAAATGGGGTAGAAATTGATCCAATGTTGTTCGAAGTAGTTTTTTAAGGAAGCTCCCTAGAATATGGAAGTAATCTATAGCTTCCATGGTCACGCATGCCATTATAAAAGGTTTGTTCCTGAATTCCCTTGTGCCACCACCTCATTGATAGAATTGACACGAATAGATCATGATTTTGTATGGATTGAACAATTCTATGTAGCAGTCAATTTATTGAAGGGGAAATTGGTTAATGATTTAGTGCTCTTGCTATAAGAGGAATGTATAATGTTTGAGGTCTTTGGAGATGGTTCCTTTTTTGGATTGGGATGTGTCTTGATTTAGAAGAAAGTAGTGAACTATTATGGCTATAAAAAGTTACTCCCACATGAGTTCTACTATTCCACCCATGAGCTACTGCTTGAAGAAGTTATGATTTCACTAATGTTATTGAAACATTCTCTCATTGGGGTCTGATATGTGGTCTTTATGGATCACAAGAGTATAAGGTGTATCTTTTCCCAATGTGAAATGAATCTATGAAATTTAACATCTACGGAGTTCATTTAGGACTATGATAATGTGTTATCCTACAATTCTGGAATGGTGAATTTTGTGGATGGAACATTGAGTAAATGTTCTTGAATGGATTTTTTTGAGGAGTCTGTAGATGCTAGTACAGAAATAGAGGAACTCGAATCCTTAACCATGAATGCAAGGGTGGTCGATGGATGACATTACATGTACCAGATGATGATTAAAAATTCCATTATGTATAAATGGTATGTTTATTATTGGGGAGACATAGAGGTAGAGGTTATGTTCAATCATGTATTCCATAGTGTTACTACAGCTGGATTGCTTTAGGATATTCAGAACTAGATGTGGTTTCATGGATTGTTGTTTTTCTGGTAGAAATGTGTAAGGGTGTTCTTCATGATTTATATATCAAACCTAGTAAACCCATGAATTTTTATGATGTACTACAACTTAAGGATATCTTTTTGGTGTCCCTACATTAAATAGGTAGTGGTAGAGTATATGGAAAGGTTCTTAGTTTACTATAAGGTGAAGGATGAGCATTGTGTTTCAAGAAATTTGTTTCAGCCCTTTGATATTCCTGAATAGAAATTGGATGACATCTATATAGACATATTCATGGGTTTTCCCTGAGCTTCATGTGGTTTTAATTCAATATGGATAAATGTGGATTTTTTTATGAATCTAAACAATATCCATGATATCATGGAGTCGTGTGTGATGGATGTTTTGGAAAATAGGTATGTGGATGATTTATTGAGGATGAATGGTGTTCCAAGACACATTTTCTGAGTTCGGGGCACATGATTTACATCAAGTGTCTTCAAGGATTAAAAAATCCTCTTTGTAATCAGTTACACCACAACACTGCCTTCCACCCTTAGACAGATAGGCAGGCAGAGTTGACTATATATACATTGGAGGATATGTTTCAGTCATACGGCTTCGAATTTTTGTGGATCTTGGATAGAACAATTTACAATGGTTGTTTTTTTCTATACAAATTATCACCAATACTATTTAATTATAGTCCCATTTTAGGAATTGTATAAAAATGTGTTTTGATATTTCTTGTATTGGACTAAGGTTTAGGAGGGAGCATTTTTTCTACTAGAGGTGTTGAAGAACACTTCAGAAAATGATTATTTTATTTGAGAGGGGATGAGTGAAAAAAGTACCCAAATATGTCTTATGATACTCACAGGAATATTCCCATAGAGTTTTAGGTTAGAGACCTTATCATCCATAATGATTACATTCAACATGGGTTGTAGAGGATTTACCAATGATTTGACCTTTTAACTCAAATTTTTGGTCCCTTAAAGGCGTTGGGGTATGTTGAGGAGTTATATTACCAGTTGGAAATTCCCCCATGAATGGTTTGGATCCATGATGTATTCAATGTCTCTCAAATATATCGGTATCTTCCCAATGACTCCATGTCATCGACAGTAGAGAGTTGAATATATATAATTATATAACCTTCATTAAGCATCTAGTGGAGATCTAAGACCATATAGGGAAGGTTATACAAGGATGGACCATTCCCCTGGACTATATTCTATGGATGTATGGTGGCCTGGTGTAGAGTACATTGGGGAGTGGCATACAGAAGTGAGACATGTAGTCAGAGTTTTTTTTATATTCTTTGCTTATCTGATTTATTTGTTATGTGTTGTTCTAACCTTTAATATTTTATGAAATGTGTTGTTTTTCCCCTGATATGATTTTTAATGTGTGATGTGGGATAATGTTCCTACATGATAAAATGGATGTCCTAATTCTTAATCTAGATGGATTTTACAATGATGTTGAAAAACCCGTTTGGGAAAGTCAGTGTCATCTTGAGCGGACAATATCATGACATGTAGGATGTAATTTCGTTATCCCAATGTTCGTGAATTATGTTTTGTATATTTTTAGTTGGTGATTGGATATCAGGTTTGGATCATGCTAGTGTTTCAGGTTTGATGATATCCTTGAGAGCTATCTTAGGGGATGGTTGCATGGTATTTTTCATTCCATCCTTCTTGGTGGGTATTGAATTCTCAATAGTTATAATCATTATAGAGGTAACTATTATATTTTAAAAATCCTTATATACTTTTAATTTACCAAAATATGATAATTGATGTGGTTGGGGGATGAATGGGGTGTTTTTGAGACATGTAAGTCATTCATGTGGTGAGACATTCCAATAGTTTTTCAAATTTCTGGTTTTCCAATGTTGACTCACCCTAGCAGGGAATCATTCTAGAATTGAATCATTATACCAGTGACTCATCCTGGAGATGAATCATTCTGGCTGTGACTCATCCTTTGGGTGACTCATCTTGGAAACAACTCATCTTACTGGTGACTCATATTTATGTTGACTAATACTGGTAGTGACTAATCCTAGAATTGAATCTCCATTACCATGACTCATCCCTGCATTGACTCATTTTGGTAGTGACAAATCATAGTGGTGACTCATGCTGATAGTGATTCATGATGGCAGCAACTCATTCTGGTGGGGAATCATCCTGGTGGTCACTTATTATGGTGGAGACTCAAAGTGATAGTGACTCATTCTTTTGCTAACTCATCTTGGTCTTGACTCTTTCGAGAGGTGACTCATCCTCCAGGTGACTCATCATAATTATGACTCATTCTGGTTTTGACTCAATATGGTGGTGACTCATACTGGTGGTGAATATCCTAGCGATGACTCATAATGATGGTTACTCAAACTAGAGTTGACTCATCCTGGACATGAATCATCATTGGAGTGACTCATACTAGAAATTAATCATTTTTAAAGAAACTCATTCTGGCGATGATGCATCATGGCAGTGACTCATCCTGGTGGTGACTAATTCTAGTGGTGACTCATGGTCTTTGATCTAGTTTTTCTATTTTTTATTTTTATATATATATTTTTATGAAAAATAGGTTTAATAAATTAATTTATGAATTTTAAATCCATTTGAAAACCTATAATTCGTATATTGAGTTCTGAAATGCTTGTATTCCTTTATAATATCTTAGATGTGTGGTTTTAATATGACACACCTTTAATAATCAACAAAACCCTTCAATATCTTGACAATTTTGGACCTAATCATTAAATAGTGGAGATCATTCTTTCATTCTTTTATTCTTTATTATCATGATTAGGGGGTCCCAAATCCATATTCTATGGACTTATATATTGTATAACTTTAGTTCATTAGAGTTCTCAATATTGAATAGGCAATTTCCTCCTATAAGTGAACCCCCTATTTTGGTAAAGCATGTTTGTGAAAGGCTTCTTCCTTCCTGGTATGATTTTTCAACATTTAATTTTATGATTACCTTGCAAGATGTGTTTATAACTTTTATCAATGGGGAGATGGTTTAATCAGGACTAAGTAATGTAGATGAATAGTGTAAAATGAAATTTAAAGAGGCACGAGATTAAAAAGAAAAATCATACATATTTTTTTTATATTTTATGATTTATTAATTATAAATTTATTGATTTGATATTATGATTGTATTGATGTAATTCCTTAATGAAGATCGCGTCTTTTGGTTGATTTATTTTTCTATAGTGATATTTCTTTTGAAACCTCAAATTTTCTGATTGTTTGGTATCATCTTAAATAACTGGCTAACTATGTATAATTTGATAATGATTTAAATTTATATGGATCAAATGAATTGTGTTATTAAAACCATAATTAATTAAGTGTAATTTAATAATAGATTCATTGGTAAATCAAGACATTTGTTGTATTGGGTAATGAGATATGATGTGTATCGGAGAAGAGGAAAAAATATTGTTGGGCACCAAGGTTTCATTGAATGGTGGCAGTGGATTTCGTTGTTGGGCATTATTGATATACTACATTCCAAGTGTTTGTTGGTTACTAGATGGTATGGTTGATGATAATAATTAACATTTAATACAAATTGATGTACGGGTTTTAATGGAGTTAATTGGTTATAGATAATTTATAACATGTTCTAATATTTACTACAAACTATAAAAAAATTATGGACTTAGTTTTTCTTGTTTGGGGTTGTGCATTTAGTCATGAAAGAATATTTGGGGGTGATTTTATGTTGATGATTGACTTTATTTCAAACTAGTAAGTGGGAATCATGGGTCTCAGTGTATATGTATGTATACATTGTAATTTTTTTATTTGGATTTCAATACGCACCAACCCACACCAAGAACTACGATTTTATCCCCACATAGTCACATGAGATTTTCCTTCCCACCATCTTAGCGGGAAGATGTATTCTTGGCCACCCATACTTGTATGATCCATCATCCATGTGATAATAGACTATGTCTCTTCAAGAGAGTTGAAATTTTAGTCACACTTGTCTTCAATATGAGATGTTATGTGATGTGATGTGATGTGTAGTCCGAGTGTGTTCATGAATGATATTTTATGAGGTGTGGCTTTGGTGGGTTGAGATTGGGTGTGATGGGACATATATAAAAGAGGTGGGAGTGCCAGATATTTTTTTTGTGGTGTGAGAGAGACTAAGAAATGGATAATGGTGTAGGGTACCCTATTAATGATTTTCATAAAATTCTGTTATATTATATGGATGAGTTATTGATTGAGATATCCTTGGTGAATAAGGGATTTTGGTTAGTCTATGTGTTAGGTGACGTTTTGGGTATTCTGTTTTCCTATGTGTCCATTAGTATTCCCCTTGGATTTATGCATGATATACATTGGAATTCCAACTATGTATAACTTTATGATTATCCTATATATATTTAAACTATTTTTAGATTACCATGAGTATTTCATTAATTATTTTGGGCATTACATGTCACACCCATTTATTGTTTCTGAGTTGATACTCTAGTTTTTTGGGTATTTACTTTGGGGCCTTTTATTTGAATCAATTTTATTAACACAAGCATTGTGAGATGGTTTTTGGATTTATTATATATATTCCATGGTGTGGATTATGGTTGATACATCCTTCCTCCCTATCCTATATTCTTAAATTGGGAAATAAATTTCAAATTCTAAAATATTTAGCCACAAAAATTTCTGCCAACTCGTGACCTATTGAAAGTAGGACTCATGATTCATTCTCTCTCTCTCTCTCGTTACTGTTTCCTTCCTAGTGTGAGGGGTCAATATATAAAGATATATTAATCATGTATGACTTCAAAATAATTTTGTTATATAGGAATATAATTATTCGATATGACACATTAGACTTAGGGTAAGTGATTCATTACCTTAAAAACCACATTTAATGTAACTTCCCTGACCTGGAATCCACTGAACTGATGCTTCAATCCGGGTGGTTTCGTGACCTTAAGAGTGCCTCCCCGTATTACAAAGGTTGCCAACAAGAAGAAGGGGTATAAATAGTCTATTAGGGAGACTATACCCCTTTTAAATTAGAGGAAACCACAACAGAAGATGAATAAAATAGCAGAATTAATAACCAATAATACAAGAGTATTCATAAACTTCCATTTCCCAAACAGGGTACAACCATTTGGAATAGTAAATATTTCATTCCATGCTACTAGTGAAAAAGTGAACAAAACCCAAAAATGAAGACAACTATAAAATTCCCAAAAGGGTCCCAAACCATGTATGGTCCCCCCTCCACTAAAACACATTCCAACCCAAATACCTATCAAGGTCCTTTTCTATTCTACAGACCTGCAAACATGTAGTCTACTAGGGTATCCAACGGCGGTCCGAGTAGGGTGAGAGTACAACTCTGTAGGCTATGAAAAATGGTGTCTATGAAATATCTGGTATAAACATATATGCATGAAAAAAAGGGAAATTAATAACAAATGACATGGTAATGATTAAGTTCCATTATCAAGTTTAGGTTCATACCAACATTTACTACGATTTACATAACATTCAATTTCATCCCATTTCCCATTACTTACCAAATCCCAATAATTTATCATGGGTTCATCAAACACAAAAAATTACACGAGCACTAGTACAAAATCCCATACCCAAGGGAAAACACATAGTGGAGTTTGAAGTGTCATTACAACTCACCCTCAACCATATAATCACCCGAGAGCATTATCCTGGGAGGATACAACTATTAGGGGAATAGAGCCTTGATCCTCATCCTTAACCCATGCATTGGGGTGTAATTTAGAGCATTAGTCCAACCCGAACAATGGGCATACAACCTCGGTCAATACGCCACACTACCTAGAAATGTTCACATACTGTAAATATATATATCTATTAACCATTGACACCACATCACAATGATTTTACATGGAAAACATAAATCATAACAACATATATGAGTTTATACGAAGCATTAACACATTAACACCTTTTCCACATTTCACATCATCATCCATTTAGATGTATTCCCTTTTGATATGCTTATCTCACTATGAATTTTTATTTATTACTATGTCACTAGGCTTTACTACTAGACTCATAATCCATTCCATTATGGTCTTTCATCATTTCCACATACGAACCCATTACATGTTCCAACACTATTCACCATTCATTTACCATAGCATTGTTCACCCATATATAACACTTTCATGTTAACCCAACATTAATTAGATTATTATTATTAATCCTTGGTGCATCGCCAAGATTATAACCCAAAACTGTCAATATAAACAACACCATTATCAAGGGCCCATCATAAACACACAAAAATCCTACTTGTTCTTCACAATACCTAGGTTTGGAAAAGTCGGATCACTCCATAGGCATCCCATGTTTAGTCTCATCACCCTCGACACATCCCATGTGGTTCGTGAGGGTCCCCTTTTACCCATTTAATAATCATTTTACCAAAAAATTCCATGGTTAGTCAAAATAATCAAAGTAGACACCCATGAAAAAAACAAAAAATGCTCAAATCCACATATAAACCATTGGATA
Organism: Viscum album; assembly: GCA_963277665.1. Taxonomy (NCBI): domain Eukaryota; kingdom Viridiplantae; phylum Streptophyta; class Magnoliopsida; order Santalales; family Viscaceae; genus Viscum; species Viscum album. The sequence goes on along the minus strand of OY728119.1, from coordinate 698,585,220 downwards.
TAACATATAGACCACCTACCTCGATTCCGCTAGTGAACTCACTCTTAATCGATCCCATAGATTCTACTTCAAAAAAACATTGAATCTTAAAACTAATTCTCACCCAAAGAGTTTATTATTGATATAGAAATAGAGAAGAAGAAGATACAAACGATAAACTCAAAAGAGAGGCAAGGATGGGATTATCCTTACATGGAGCTTCTATCTGCAACTAATGGCACCAAAAACACCTTAAAACATTGTAGATTGATCTCTTGGACCACATGTGAGATTTGGTTCGTTCCGAAAGTGATGAGGGGTAAAATTTCAGGAAATACAAAGTTGGGGTTTAAAATCGTGGGGTGAATTTTTTTATTTTAATATCTTTTAGGTCCTCACATTTTACCCTTAAGGTATGCAAAACTGTGCACAAATTGTTCGGAGGTTTTTGTCCCAAAATACTTCCTCGCACGGTTTACCCGTATGGTTTTATAAACTATGATCCAACTATGTGAACGATATTATACAAAAAACTACCTCTTTCACAATTTACCTAGGTTATACACATAGTTAGCACTAAACGTGTGCAGACCATGCGACCAACCTTGAAAACACCTTTTTCTCCACTTTTACTTTCCTAAATCCTTTAGAAACACTTGAGCATCCTTTAGGACTTGGGTATGCTCATAGTTATCAAATTCAAGTGATTGAAACCAAAAGATATATGAGAACATACATTTATAAGATCTGGGATCTTACAATATCCCCAGTTCATAAAGGCTCGTCCTCAATCTGAGCTCCCATGATGCAATACACGTCCAATTAAAAGAGATCGGGCCACCGGGCCCACATATATGATTCCAGCTCCCATGTTTCTTCTTAAAATTTTCCATGCTGCTATAATACTTGAACCAATCTCACAACCTTTCACTGCAATACATTCTCACTACGATCCAAAACATTTAACAGATGCTCCTCAAAGGATTCATCAGCCCCATGAACAACATCCTCGACATCAACTATGTAACGCCCCGATCCCGGTTACCCAGAGTCTATGCATTATTACATAACATTGGCATGATCACAAGAAAGATCAAATATCGAATGACCGATTAGTTTAGAAGCCTTGGAAACCATAGATATATTCATAAAGTTTTACATTACTTCATAAAAATGAAAACTAAAACAACATAGTCTCCATAGTTTACACTCTTATCCCCTCATAATATCCCTGCAGGTCATTCATAATTTACTTCTTCAAATCCTGGGAAAAATAAAACATAGAAAACGGGTGAGCTCAAATGCCAAGTAAGCATAACAATATAGCAGAAACTTTCAAAAATAAGAATAAACAATTAAGGCAATGTATAACTAAAACAAAAGCCTTTTAAATGTGAACATCAACATAGTATGGAAAAAATAAAATGAAATAATTCCATTTACTTATTCACATGGATATTCTACTAGTCGAATAATCACATGTAATATCAGTAACACCTTTCATAATGATAGAATGCATAATGCCAGACTATCATAACCACATAGCCAAGGCCTAGTACCAAGAATACCAATAAGATATTGTCAATTCATTGTTCCAAGACACTAGTATGTCTTATGAGACCTACCCATTCATCGAGGAGTTATAGTTGGCTCCACCTATCACATATTAAGTCCAATGCATTTCCATATGTAAAGGTTTAAACATAACATAAACATCTGTATTAAAACTAGCATAAGAAATGTAAATACTTCATCCAGAAACCATGAATGGTAAAAAAATAACACATCCACATTCAAACATATCACAAAACCATCAATAAACTATAGATGTTTTTTATCATAGTAAGTCAACTTCATATTAGCGTAAAATCCACCAAAGGATGTTGACATAGATGAAATCAAAACTCTTTTTAGAGAAATATCTCTTTCTATTTTGAAATCATATATTTATAAAATAAAACATTTTCTTTGAAAATATTCTTATAAGAATGTAAGGGAAGCTTCAATGATTTTATAACGGTGGAAAATAGTAGCACATGCATTATAAGTTAAAAAAACATTCTTTCCTTAATTCTGTCAAAATGGTTAAAAAGGACCTTTTTTGGAAAATGACACAAATATTCCATTATAAATATCTTATAAAAAGTCAAACAAGGGTATAAATGACATTAACCCATATTCTGTAAAATAGTAAGAACTTTTTGAAATACACTTTCAATAAACATGGATGTGGATGATAAAGAGATCCCAGTAGATTATTATGTATAAACAATCTCGGATAATGAAGAGATTGTGAAATAAACCCTTACCTTGTACTTTTCCATGGTTGAGGGTAGGTTAACCTCCTGTATAATGGTGAAATAATTGTTATTAAATTATAAAATAATCAGATATATTAATATGATATCATATATGAACTTTTAACATTGATTTGTTAATAATATCTTAGTATTATTGTTGTTTCTGGTGTTAAATTACTTGTTTTCTTTTATATTTTTTGGTACATAAGCTGTGTTTGTCATGGATAGGTTGTATCTTAATCATATACAGAATGATCTCAAGTCCTTAGATAATATTATTAATCATCAAATGAGAATTATACTTGAACGAATATGATGGTGAATGAATCTCATTGCGTTCGTGGTGACGGTAATCTGTACATACGCACGAGGGACAATATCATTCTTTTGATATTAAAATAATATACAATTGGATGGTATATCATATATACAGAATCATTATCATGTTATATTTATTATTTACATGAGTTAAACAAAATTAATATACCAATCCAAATAATAATTTATTGAATAACAATTACACCACGACGTGGAGACGGTAAGTCGTACGTACGCATGTATGGTGACATGTTATTCAAAGGATGGATAGAATACTGAATATGGTTGTACCATATTTATAATAAAATCACAGTATATATAATATACTGGAGTTATTATTTTAGAATGGTAGTAACAAAGAAGGAAGAAGTGGAAGATGAAAGGAACTTGTAAAAGAGTGGTGAAATCATTACCTCTTCTTTGGGTTCTTCCTTTTGATTTGATAAAAAGGGCTCTTAGGTTGGCTTTATGACTAATGTAAGGCCTCTAGGATGAATTTAGGGAAGTTTATAGAGTATTTGGTCAGAGTTTGGATGAGATAAAAGGATTTGATGTTGTGAATTAATGAGAAGGGGTAGTGCCCTTATATAAGAGGGGTGAGGGGCACCTTTGGAAAAGCTAGAAATATTATTTTATAATAAATTCATATCCGGTTTCTAATGGCTCCAAAGTGGATTATTTAATGGTTAAGTAGGTGATTGGTCGAAAACCCCTCAACCAATATAAATTATACAGGTTTGGGTTAACATATTAACCTTATCATTTAGTATTAACTCTTAGTTAATTAGTTTCTCTTTTACAATGTCTCTTTGTATTTTTATATTAAAGGGTTAATAAACATACTATATAGATCCAAGAGACCCCCAAGTGGTAAATTAATGACACAAATATCATGATATATGTCTTTTTTCTGAACCATAGATTTTTAGGAATTTAATATCAATTAATAATATAATATTTTTTTTAAAAACTATTTAATGACAATTTTGACACTATTCAATAATTGATTTTTGTAAAAATCATAACAGAATGATTACTTCAAAATAAGTTAATTAAATCATTCCTAACATGTAATATTAACATATAAAATTAGTTTAATTCATAAAAAGTCTTAAATTATATTTATTTGAGTATCTACAATATCAATAATTTTAATTTTTCACTATTCTAGTAATTACTGCTTCACCATTGTGTCATAAATAAAATAACTAATTTAATGTCTAAAAATTACAAATAAAATACCATTATATAGGAAATATTTTTAGATTTCTAATGAATATTTATATTCTAAAATCCAACATATATAACCCTACATCAAAATTGGTTTTCTAAAAGATATATGCTTGTGTCATTTTTGTATTCATTTTATCATAATTAAAATAAAGTGTCCCTATCACTTACAAGTGGCACCATGGGGTCCCAAAATCGACACAAAGATTACCATGGTCGGAAATGTATCAATAAATAAGGTTAGGACACATTTTTGGGTAATTTTTTATTATTATAATATTATTTTGTAACCCTTATATACAGGATTTACCCTTTAATTATGGTAAATAAAATATTTACCGAAGTAATTATTCAAAATGTCTAAAAATAAAAGATACCTATTTACATAATTTGAACATCCTGATTCTAAATATGGAATCGATTTTTCAAAATTCAAATCACAGAAGTGGCAGAAATTAATTTAAAAGTAATTCCCACTGTCAAAACAAAAAGCGTGTTTTTGAGATATAATAATTATCAAAAGATTGATACTTTTTATGTTCAGTTTAATTTTGAAATTATGTCCAATGACCAACATTGTATTAAATGGTAAAAATATATTCTAAATTTACTTTAAACCAACTTAAATTCAAAATTGATCACTAATAAGTATTTTGAATAAAAAATTGTTTTTAATTAAAATTTAGTAATTTTCACTATTCATTAAAATATTAAAGTTATCCGAAAAGTAAAAAAATTTCACCTTAGGCTAAATTAGATACTCCGAATCAAAAAATGAAGACCATTTTGAGTGAAAAAATTTCAAAAATTTTAAAAAGTAGATATTACTATTCATAACGGCTAGTTTGATCGGTTGGGGTGTGTGTTAGAACTCGATATTGCGTACAACACACGCTATTGCATTATTTAAAGAGAAACGTACCGTAGAAGCTTGGGGTGTTACATTATCCCCACCTTCAAATAATTTCATCCTCATAACTTCTAGAATAATAATGCATGAAAAGAATCAGGTGGTTAATTATCATAAGATCCTCAGGTTCCCACATTGCCTCTTCCATTATATGGTTTCTCCACAAAACTTTTACCAGACGCGTGGTCCGGTTTCTCAGTACTTGTTCTCTCGTATCAATAATCTTGACGGGCTCTTTGCAATAAGACAGATCGGGTTGCAGTTCCAATTTCTCATAGGTGAGTACATGCGTTGGGTCAGGCATGTATTTCCTCAATAGAGATACATATAACACATCGTGAACATTGGAGAGACTTGGCGGCATTGCCAATCGGTAAGCTACAACCCCAATTCGTTCTAGAATTTCGAAATTTCTGATATAACTGGAACACAATTTACCATTATTACCATAAACGTATGACTCCCTTCCATGGAGATACCTTCAGGAAATCATGATCACCGACTTTAAATTCCAAATCCTACCATCGATTATCAGTATAGCTCTTCTGCCTACTTTGAGCTGCATTGATGTGATTTTGGATTACTTTCACCTTTTCCATCATTTCCTCCACCAGTTCTGGGCCTACATGTTTTCATTCACCAACGTCATCCCAACAGGTTGGTGTATGACATCTCGTTCCGTATAACGCTTCATATGGTGCTATCTGAATACACGAATGGAATATATTGTTATAGGAAAATTCTACCAGAGGTAAATATTGATCCCACATACCCTGAATGTCAAGTGAGCAGGATCTCAACATGTCTTCTAAGGTTTGAATAGTTCATTCTGATTGTCCATCTATTTGAGGGTGGTTGGCAGTGCTCAAATGAATTTTAGTATCCAAGGAATTCTTGATACTTTTCCAGAATCTTGATGTAAAATGCGGATCAAGATCAGAAACAATCGATAGGGGTACTCCATTAAGTCTCACAACTTCATCAATATATTTTCTTGCTAGACGTTCCAGTGGTAGATCTTCTCTTATAGGAAGAAAATATGCTGACTTGGTAAGACAATCAACAATGACCAATATTGCATCGTTCCTTCTAGGAGTCTTTGGTTGCCCCATGACAATGTCCATCGTAAAATTGTCCCATTTCGACTCTGGTATCGGAAGAGGTTGCAGGACTCCTACAGGCTGTTGCCTTCCAGCTTTCACTTGTTGACAAACCATACATCTTGACGCAAAATCAGTAATCTCTCTCTTCATGTTGTCCCACCAAAAATCTTCCTTCAAATCTCTATACATTTTGGTGCTCCTAGGGTGCATAGATAAATTTGAACTATGAGCATCATCCAGCAATTCCCTTTTTAGATCAGGTATATCTGGAACACAAAGTATCTTCCTGAATTTCAAAATTCCATCTTCATACACAAAGTCTCTCAATCTCCCATCATTCACTACTTTAATATTCTTTTGAAATTCTTCATCATCAGTCTGAGAACTCTTAATCCTTTCTAGTAACGATGGTTTGGAAACCATTTGAATAAGCATTGATGTTTCACCTTCCCAGGTTATTCTCATGTCCATCTTCACTACATCAATGAAAATTGGATCCCTTTCAATTCTCATATTTTTCAAAACTCCATGGTCTTTTCTGCTCAAAGCATCTGCCACCTTGTTTGCCTTCCCCGGGTGGTAGTGTATCGTGCAATCATAATCATTGAGTAATTCCAGCCATCTCCTTTGTCACATGTTGAGTTCTTTTTGTGAGAAAATATACATCAAACTCTTTTGATCAGTATAAATCTCATATTTTTCACCAATGAGGTAGTGCCTCCATATTTTCAAAGAATAGATCACAGATTCTAACTCGAGATCATGAGTAGGATAGTTTTTCTCATGAATTTTCAACCGTCGTGATGCATAGGAAATAACCCTATCATTCTGCATAAGGACACAACCAAGTACATTCTTCTATGCATTACAATAAATAATGAACCAATCATTCCCCGATGGTATAGTCAATATAATATAATTGACTAATATTCTCTTCAGTTCATCGAAACATTCTTCACAATCTTTTTTCCAAACAAATTTAACCCCTTTACGCGTGAGCTTCGTTAATGGGTTAGCCAATTGGGAAAAATTATGGATGAAATTTCAATAATAACCTGCCAAACCAATAAAACGGCATACCTCAGTTATACTCGTAGGTGCTGGATATTCATTGATTGCCTTGGTCTTAGAAGGATCGACATAGATTCCATCTTTAGAGACAATATGGCCATGAAAAGTAATCTCATGAAGCCAGAATTCCAAATTGCTAAACTTCCCATATAATTCATGTCTTCTCAGAGTCTTCAGGATAATGCGCAAATGACTTTCATGATCTTAGTAGCTTTTAGAGTATACCAAGATATCATCAATAAATACCACCACAAATTCATCGAGATATTCCTTGAAAACTATATTCATCATATCCATGAATACAGAGGGTGCATTAGTCAATCAAAAATGAATTACAGTAAACTCGTAATGCCCTTACCCGGTTCGAAATGCTGTCATCGAAATGTCTTCCTTCATTACACAGAACTGATGGTATCTAGATCGAAGTTCAATATTTGAAAAGTATTGAGCTCCAGGCTGTTGGTAAAATAAATCATTAATGCGAGGTAGGGGATACTTGTTATTTATTGTTATAGCATTGATCTCTCTTTACTCAATACAAAACCTCATAGATCCATCTTTCTTTTTATCAAAAAGAAAAGGTTCTTCCCATGGAGAAACACTAGAGGGAATAAATCCCTTATTACTCAATTCCTACAGTTGTTTCTTTTGTTCAAATAATTCTATAGTGGCCATTCTATAAGGGGTATTCGATATAGGCCTTGATCTAGGAATTAAATCAATGAAAAAATCAACTTCTCGTTCTGGAGGATGTCCATGTAAATCATCCGGAAATACATCTACATATTCTTTCACAATAGGTACATCCACTATTTGAAAATTCCTTTCCTCACCCACAGTCATTTCATTATCTTCATCCCCAACAATTGAATTTAGATGAGCTACTGGGGGTGGATCTTGAAAAGAATGAGGTGGTGACGATTCTGCTCTAATGATATGGTGTTCCTTATCATCATCATCAAAAATCTTAATCTCCTTATTCTTACAATAAATCTTCGCATCATAGTCCGAATGCCAATCCATACCGATGATTATATCAAACTCAATCATAGGTATGATGATGAGATTAGAAGATAAAGAACATTTATGTGCTTTAATGGTGACTGATTCACAAAGCATTGTTGCAATGATACATCCCTTAGGAGTTTTAACTGACAACTCTCTTGTTAAATAAAATTTGAAATATCTAATTTTCTTAGCAAACTGGGAAGATATAAAACAATGCGATGATCCATAATTAAATAATGCATTTTCTAAACTTGAGGAAACCATTAAATTGCCTGCCACCAGGTCTTTTGGATCTTCTACCTCAGCAGTAGTGATAGGAATATCTTGGCCTTGATCCCTAGTCCTTTTCTGAGGTAAGTTCCCCTAATGATTAGGACATTACTTTTCTTAATGTCCCATCTCCCTACAATTTTAGCACTGAACATTGGTAGCTTCCTTCATCCCTTTGCAATCACGAGCATGGTGGCCTTTTTCACCACACTTGTAACAGACACCCATACCCTTTAAGCAAGTACAGGGGTTTTTCTTCCCACATTTTCCACGGGATAGATATTCAACCTTTCCCTTCTTCCCCTTATTTAAATTCGTATATTGATCAGCAGATCTCTTCTTCTCTTGCTTTACTTTAAATTCATAAAACATAGATAATTCCTTTTCTGGTTTGATAGCACATGAGAGAATGTCTTCATACGACGAGAAGGATTGTGAGACTAATGCTTGACGGAGAAATGGTTTTAACACATCAAAGAAACGATCAATCTTATTTCTTGGGTTACGTATATAATCTCTAGAATACCTTACTAACCTTGTAATGTTAGCCTCATACATTATTACATTCTCATCCTCCTTTTGTCTCAGACTCAGAAATTGCCTTTCCATATCTGCTCGATGGTCACGAGGAAAGTATTTTTCTAAAAACAGATCTTTGATCTCCCTCCATTCCATATTTGATACTTCATCATCTTCCTTTGTGTTTTGAATCAATGAACACCATTGATCAACATCTCCAGTGTGGCGGTAAAATGCCATGATAACATTTTCCCTTTCACTACTCCCCAAAGCCTAAAATATTTTCTCTACGTAATTTATCCATTGCTCAGCTAATCAGGGATTTGTACTCCCATTGAACTTTGGTGGTTGTTACCTCATGAATCGATCTAACATTGATCCTCCACACTATGGATTAGGGTGCTCCATATGGGTATGGTTATTATTCATAACCTGAGTAAGTTGTCCCAGTATGGTGATTAGCAGATCGACACCAGTTGCATCACCAACACCACTATAATTATCTTTAGCAAGAGGGAAATCCTTAAAAGGAGTGTGTGCATTGATACAGTTTCCATTTCTTCCACTAGGCTCCATTTCTAAACAATTGCATAAACTAGAGCAGTTTATGAATAAAAATACATAATTCCATACTTATAAAACAATTAACATAAATTGAACTATTTATGGATATAATCCATAATCATAAAAATATTTTCATTGAGGAAGTATACACTAAAAAACCCTTCATAATGATTTGTAAAAAAATGACAGTTATCCTAAGAATATCCCAGGGGAGTGTCATAACCAAGAGTGCAGCAAGGCCCGTTGTCGTGCACCAGTTCCTGTTCGAGTCTAGCTCAAAGTGGTGTTTTCAGGTTTTACCCGTAGGTACATCTTTGCCAGAGCCGCCTCTACCTGCTTGTATCCAGACAGGGATGTATTGCTTGAAAAACTCACAAAATCTCTTCAATACCAAAATTCTAGGAAGTTCTTCTATAATAATCCTCAATGCCCATCTTAGGTCTATGTGCTCTAATTAGATTTTATGTAAATCTAGCTTCCAAGGTTTGTACTAAACTTCCTCTGATACCAACTGTAACGCCTCGACCCCAGTTACCCAGAGTCGGTGCATTATTACATAACATTGGCATGATCACAAGAAAGATCAAATCCCGAAATACCGGTTAGTTTAGTTGTCTTGGAAACACTACATATATTCATAAATTATTACATTAAATCATAAAAATGAAAACTAAAACAACATATTCTCCATAGTCTACACTCTTCTCCCCTCATAATATCCTAGAAGGTCATTCATAATTTACTTCCTCAAATCCTAGGAAAAATAAAACCAAGAAAAGGTGTGAGCTCAAATGCCCAGTAACGATAACAATATAGCGGAAACATTCATAAATAAGAATAAACATTTAAGGCAATGTATAACTAAAACAAAATCCTATTAAATTTGAACATCAACATAGTATGGCAAAAATAAAAGGAAATAATTCCATTTACTTATTCACATGGATATTCTACTAATCGAATAATCACATGCAATATCAGTAACCACTTTCATAATGATGGAATGCATAATGCCAGACTATAATAACAACATAGCCAAGGCCTCATGCCAAGACCACAAATAAGATTTTGTCATGTCCTTATTCCAAGACACTAGTTGGTCTCATGAGACCTATCGATTTATCAAGGAGCTATAGCGGGCTCCACCTGTCACATATTAAGTCCAATGCATTCCCATATGAAAAGGTTTAAACATAATATAAACATTCGTATTAAAACTAGCATACGAAATGTAAATACTTCATCCATAAACCATCAATGGTATAACAATAACACATCTACAGTCAAACATATCACAAAACCATCAATAAACTATAGAAGTTATGCATCATAGTAAATCAATATCAAATAAGCGTAAAATCTATCAAATGATGTTGACATAGATGAAATCAAAACTCTTTTTAGAGAAATATCTCTTTCTATTTTGAAATCATATATATATAAAATAAAACATTTTCATTGAAAATATTATGATAAGCTTGTAAGGGAAGCTTTGAATATTTTATAACGGCAGAAAATAGCCTCACCCGCCGTATAAGTTAAAAAAACAATTCTTACCTTAATTCTGTCAAAAAGGTTAAAAAGGACCTTGTTTTGAAAAAGACGGAAATATTACTTTATAAATATCTTATAAAAATTAAAACAAGGGTATAAATGAATTTAACCCATATTATGTAAAATAGTAAGAATGTTTTGAAATACACTTTCAAGAAACATGGATGTGGATGATAAAGTGATCCCAGTAGATTATTACATATAAACAACATCGGATAATGAAGAGATTGTGAAATAAACCCTTACCTTTTACTTTTCCTTGGATGAGGGTAGGTTAACCTCCTGTATAATGGTGAAATAATTGATATTAAATTATAAAAAATCATATACATTGATATGATATCATATATGATCTTGTAACATTGATTTGTTAATAATATCTTAGTATTATCGTTGTTTCGGGTGTTAAATTACTCGTTTTCTTTTATATGTTGTGTTACATAAGTTGTGTTTGTCATGGATAGGTTGTATCTTAATCATATCCAGAATGATATCAAGTCCTTATATACAATTATTAATCATAAAATGATAATTATACTTGAATGGATACGATGGAGAATGAATCTCATCACATTCGTGGAGACAGTAGTCCGTACAAACGCATGAGCGACAATATAATTCTTTTGATATTAAAGTAATATATAATTGGATGGTATATCATATATAAAGAATCATTATCATGTTTTATTTATTATTAAATCAGTTACACATCATTATTATACACATCAAAATAATAATTTATTGAATAACAATTACACCACGACGTGGAGATGGTAAGTCGTATGTACGCAGGTATGGTGACATGTTATTCAAATGATGGATAGAATACTGAATATGGTTGTACCATATTAATATTACCATCACAGTATATATAAGATACTGGAGTTATTATTTTTTAATGGTAATAATAAAGAAGGAAGATGTGGAAGATGAAAGGAACGTGGAAAAGGGTGGTGAAATCATTACCTCTTCTTCAAGTTCTTCCTTTTGATTTGATAAAAAGGGATCTTTGGTTGGCTTTATAACTAAATTAAGGCCTCTAGGATGAAGTTAGGGAAGTTTAGAGAGTATTTTGGAAGATTTTGTCCGAGCCCAAAGTCTTTGAAGGTGTTAAATAATGACAAGGGTGAGTTCCCTTTTATAAGAGGGGTGATCGACACCTTAGGAAAAGCTAGAAATATTATTTTCTAATAAATTTATATTCGGTGTCTAATGGCTCCAAAGTTGATTATTTAAAGGTTAAGGTGGGGATGGGTCGAAAACAACTCAACCAATATAATTTAGATAGGTTTGGGTTACTATATTAACCTTATCATTAAGTATTAACTCTTAGTTAATTAGTTTCACTTTTACAATGTCTGTTTATATTTTTATATTATATGGTTAATAAACATAATATATACATCCAAACCACCCCCAAGTGGTACATTAATGATACACCTATCATGATATAAGTCTCTTGGCCGATCCTTCGAATTTTTTGAAATTAGAATCAATTAATTATATAATATATTTTTAAAAAACTCTTTTATGTCAATTTTGACAATATTCAATAATTGATTTTTGTAAAAATCATAACAGAATGATTACTTCGAACAATGTAAATTAAATAATTACTAACAAGTCATATTAACCTATAAAAATAGTTTAATTCATAAAAAGTCTCAAATTATATTTATTTGGGTATCTACAATATCAATCATTTTAATTGTTCACTATTATGGTAATTATTTCATCACCATTGTGTCATAAATAAATTAAAATATTTAATGTCAAAAAATTATAAATAAAATACCATTAAGTAGAAAATCTTTTTATATTTCTAATTAATATTTATAGTCGAATATCCAACATATATATCCATATTTAAAAATTGTTTTTCTAAAAGATATATGCTTGTGTCATTTTTGTATTTATTTTAACTTAATTAAAATAAAGTGACCCTATCACTTACCAGTGGCACCATGGGGTCCCATAATCGACCCAAAGATGTCCATGGTCGGAAATCTTTCAACCAATAAGGTTAGGACACGTTTTAGGGTAATTTTTTATTATTATAATATTATTTTTTATCCCTTATTTACCTGATTTACCCTTTAACTATGGTAAATAAAATATTTACCGAAATAATTATTCAAAATGTCTAAAAATAAAAGTTACCTATTTACACAATTTGAACATCTTGATTCCAATTATGGAATACATTTTTCCAAATTCAAAACACATAAGTGGCAGAAATTAATTTAAAAGTAATTCCCGCTGTCAAAACAAAAAGAGTGTTTTTAAGATATAATAACAATCAAAAGATTGATACTTGTTTATGTTCGGATTAATTGTAAAATTATGTCCTATGACCAAAATTGTATTAAATGGTAAAAATATATTCTAAATATACTTTAAAACCACCCAAAATCATAATTTATCACTATTAATTATTTTGATTAAAAAAATTGTTTTTAATTAATATTTAGTAATTTTCAGTATTCATCAAAATATTAAAGTTATCTGAAAAGTACCAAAATTTCACCTTAGGTTAAATTCGATAATCCGAATCCAAAAATGAAGTCCATTTTGAGAGATAAAATTTCTATAATTAAAAAAAGTATGTATTACTATTCATAACGGCTAGATTGATCGGTTGTGGTTTGTGTTAGAACTCGATGTTGCATACAACACACACTATTGCATTATTCAAAGAGAAGTGTACCGTAGAAGCGTGGGGTGTTACACACTAAATGGTTTGGTTCAGGCTGATACAACTAAATTTGTGACACATGAATGTCATCATTCATCCCACAATTCCACAATGGATGAGTAAAATGATAGGCCAATATCCCAATAATCTCCGTAATCTCAAATGACCCCACATAATTAGGTGACAACATTCGCTACTTCCGAATTAGTTGAAGAACCAACATTGGAAACTCCCGAATGAACACACTATCACCCTCCATGAACTCAAGAGGTATATGCCTCCGATCCACATATGACTACTACCTGATCTGATCCATTGTCATCCACCTCCGAATAAACTCAACTTATTTCAATGTCTCCTACACAAGACTCAGTCCCAACTGCTCAGATTCACCAGCCTCCAACCAACCAAATATATATCTACACAACCAATTAGAGAGCCTCAAATGTTACCATCAGAACCATACCCAGAAAACTATTATCATAGGGAAATTAAACAAGTTATGGGTGCTACTCTCAATAACCACCAAAATCCAAGATAAAAGACCTGAACATGACTTCAAAAACATGGATGGTATGCTCCGACTGCCCGTCCATCTGTGGGTGGAAAGCCATACTCAAAAGTACCTATATACCCAACACCTTGTGAAACCCTTTCAAGAAACGTGATGTGAAACAAGGATCCTGTTCAAATTCAATATTCCAATGTAAACCATAAAACCGTACTATTTCTTGATTCCATAACTCACCCAACTGATCAACTGTATAATTCTATTGAATCTGCAAGAAATGGTCCACATTCGTTAGCTGATCCACAAACACCCACATTGCATCACTCTTCCAAGGCGTCATTAGAAGACCCACCAAAAATTCCATCGTCACATCATCCCACATCCATTTTAGTGTGGGAAATGGATGTAGCAGTACACCAAGGCATTGATGCCCGACCTTCACCAGCTAAAATGTAGGGAACCGTGTCACAAAACCCACAACTTCTATTTTCATTCATGGACATAAAAATTATTTTTGACGGTCCTGATACATCTGGGTCAAACTAAGACACACTACCCATTTTGATGCATGGAAATCATGCAACCACTCTTCCTGCTTGCACACCAACACAACCACACGATCATGAACACAAAAAATCTCATCCACATCGACAGTGCATCCAGAAGGTGGCTCCCCACCATTATGTCATTCCTTCGTGGACAAACATTAAGGATCATTAAGAGGACATCCCTTAACAGGACTCAAAAGTGTCGACTAATCCTCCATGGATGCAATATTCACATAACTATTTTCGTGCCGCACCTCTAGGTGCATCTCTGCAACCATTCGGTGCTGGATTCCAGATCCACTAGGTTCTGAGTCATCTAGTTCAATACATTAGTAAAAATGATCGCTTTCCCAGATGTATATCCCATTTCAAATTCAGAAAACTGGTGATATTCGACCCATAATTACTGCAAATGAATCAAATTATATTATGAATAGATATACTTTAAACTCTTATGTTAGGTATGCACAGTGAACCGTTCACCCAACAAGTACTACCTCCAGTAATTTATGGTATACACTAATGGATCCATATTAAGTTCATTAGTGTGATATTTCCACCCATGGGGTCTCAATTTCCTCGACCCATAAGTCACAACCCGCTCATCTTGCATCAACAGAACCCCAAGACCGATACTAGACACATCAAAAAATATAGAATACTTCTAATATGGATCGGGTAAGATCAAGATTGTTGTAATCATCAATATATTTTCAAACACTTGAAATGAACTCTCATAAGCCTCCGAGCACTCAATCGTAATCCGATTATTGGTAAATCCTGATAGTGGTGCTATCAAATGAGAGAAATAATGAATGAAACTCCGGTAATTCCTCGAAAAACCCATAAATCTATCATTTCAGCCCTTGTTACCCATAGTCGGTGCATTATTACATAACATTGGCATGATCACAAAAGTTCATGTCTCAAATGACCGATTAGTTTGTACCCTTGGAAATACTAGATACATTCATAAGATTCACATTACATTATTAAAAGAAAAACTACAACAAAATAGTCTCCATATGACACACTGATATCCCTAAGAATATCCCTTCAGGTAAGTCATAATATACTTCTTTGCATCCTAGGAAAAATAAAACAAAGAAATGGGTGAGTTCAGATGCTCAGTAAGGATAAAAATGTAGAAAAAACTATCATAAATAAGCATAAACATTTATGGAAATGTATAACACTAAAAAAACCTTTTAAATATAATCATCAGTATAATATGGATAATATACAATAAAATAATTCCATTTACATATTCACATGGATATTCTACTATTCAAATAATCACATAAAATATCAATAGCCACTTTCATAATGATGGAATACAAAATGCCAGAATTTATAACCACATAGTCAAGGACTTGTTCCAAGACTACAATTAAGATTTTGTCAAATCCTTGTGACAAGACAGTAGTTTGTCTCATGAGACCTACCTATGCATTGAGGAGCTATTGCGGGATCCACCCATCACTTACTAAGTTCGATGCATTCCGCATATTAAAAGGTTTAAACATAACATAATCATTTGAATTAAAATTAGCATAAGAAATTTCCATAAATTATCCATAATATGAGGATCGAGACATAAAACATAACTTTATATTGAATTAAATTGAATAATTCACATTGAAAACTCGGTAGCCTAATAGTTCCACATAAAACATCGAAAAATGGATTTATTAAAATCAAATAGGGTATCTCATAATTTTAACATAAAAATTATAGAATGAGGGTTATAAAAGAACATCCCCAAACATAAGAAATATGATCTTTATAGAAATGACATAAAAGAGAGTACTTAATAAAAGAGAGGTAGGATACCTTACATCAAGCCTGACTTGTCTTGTTCATTTCGTTATATTCGTGAATAATAAACACTGGTCAATGTATAATTTCTAAAGGACATAAATTAATGTTTATTATTCAATTAATATCATATATTATCATTTTATAATAATTAGTTAATTATGTGTGTTCATCTCTTACGTTTTGTCGATGTTCGGTACATGAGTCAAAAATGATCTTATTTGAAAATCATTGTCAATGTAGTTGTATGTACATCATATCCAGAATAGTATTAATGATGTAAATATCAAATATATACAGTATATATTCATTTTATACATATTCCATAATATTTGGAGATAAAAAGAAATGAAATTCACTGTTCATGGAGACGGTAGGCCGTACTTACGCATTAACGCTACTTTCATTGCTTTGGCACATTAATGGAATTAAAACTAGATGAGAGAGATATATATTTAATATAATTACAGTATAATATATCTGTTATATAGGTAACATATGTTAATAAATTTATTTCTTTATACATTCCATGTATAGCATGAACAAGTCACATAACTTGAGGGGGCGGCAGTCCACACTTCCACGTATGAAATTATTGCATTTGCACAACATGCAAAGCATAAAGGTATGTTTTAAATATAAAATACAGAAGAATGTATAAAACATAAATACCATATATATGATATATAAAATACAGTGACATCGTAATGGCCAACATGAAGGGTGTTAAGAGAAGATTGAACAATCATCGTTTCATGAGGTAGTAATTTGCCATCTACAGAAAGAGTATGTTCTTTAATAATTAGACGGAGATGTGTGTAAGTGTAGCACGAATCCTTCACATAAAAACATCCTAGTATATTTAAGATACTGTTTTTGTTACAAATTAAATGAATAAAAATATTTTAGGTGGTTGGAGAAGAAAAATAAAACAAAAGATCACAAGTGAAGACAATACCTTTAAATCGGGTAACTCATCTTGGTTTGAACCAAAAGGGTTTCTTGAAGATATTTTTGCCAATGTTAAGGCTCTAAGGATGTAGAGAGAGATGCAGAGAGATAAAATGAGCAGAGTTTCTTCTAGACAAAGGCTTGAGAGGTGTGGGTAAGGGGGTAGAGGTGGGGTCCTTTTATAAGAGGGAGGAGGGGCACTCTTGGAATGTCTTGAAATGTTATTTTATTATAAAATGATTATCGGATATTAAATGTCACACAATTATATATTTAGATGATAAGGTGATAAGTGTTCTAAATCCACCCATCCAATAGGTTTTTGACAAGTGTGCATCTTAGATTTTACCTTATCTTCTCATTTTATTTAAATTGTTTATTAATGAGGTAATCATTGCATCATCATGGTGTCATAAATTAATTAATTTATTAAATGTCTAAAAATTATAAAAAATTACTATGATGTAGGATATCTATTTTTTTCTAATGGATATTTATAGTAAAAAATATGACTTGTATAACACAATGTAAAAATAGTTTTAGTAAAATAATACATGTTTGTGACATTTTTATTTAAATATTAAATAAAAAGTTATTAATGTCATTTTCCTACCAATGTGGCTCGAAGGGGTCCCCAAGATGACCCATGGATTATCTTGGCCATCTATGACACATCCAACAAAGGTAGGACATGTGTCAAGGTAATTTCATATTATTATAACATTATGTTTAACTTAAATTACACTAATTACCTTTAATCGTGATTAATAAAACTTAAAATCTATTATTCACCAAAAAATTATTTTAATCCCATTGAACCACATTTTACATTCTAATGACAACCATGTATATCGGAATTTTGGAATCCAAATCTCAGAAGCGGTAAAGTTTCATTTAAACAAAAAATCAGTTTTTTAACTACCACTTAGTGGTTTCACTATTCATAAAAAATTTTCATTTTTTAGAAAAATACCCAAAATTCAACATAAGCTATATTTGATATTCCGAATTCAAAAATGATGTCTATTTTACAAAATTCAAAACATAAAATTTTCATTATTTAATTTAATAATTAATTCCTGCTGTCAAAACAAATAGCGTGTTTTTAAGAAACAATATCTTTTAAAATATTGATAGTAGTTTAAGTCCAATTTCAATTTGAAAGTAATTTCAATGACCACCATTGGATTAAATTGTAAAAATATATTCTAATTTCACTTTAAAACAAATTCAAAAGTTGATCTAATCATATAAATAAATTATATTAAAAATATGTTTTGAATTAAAATACAACATTTTTCACTCATTCATTAAAATGAACATTATCGAAAAAAACAATAAAAACATACACAAAGTAAATTTTGAAGTCCCAATTCTAAAGAAAGATTTTATTTGGTCTAATAGAATTTATAAAAGTTACCAAAGCTATTTTTAATGAGGTTTCTCCATTAAAAGGTGATAAATAGACTTTTTAGTGAATATTGGAGTATTTATGCCTAAAATTGTTTTCTTTTCTTATTTTAAGCCTTTATCTTTGATTGGATAAATGTAAAAACATTTAACCAACATATATAATCATATTTTAGTTATTTCTATTCCTTCCTTCCAATAAAATTAATACGTGTTAAATACCATTTGAAATAATATTATTATGTTATTAGTGTGCATCGTAAGATTTCAACTAAACTCGTTTTTGTATATTGGGTAATCCTTTGAACATAACATCTCCTTAAAAGTAATATTAATATTTTATTAACAAATATGGATAAATATGAAAAAGTAATATTCCTTATTTTCCAGGGATGTTACATCCTTCCCTCCTTTTGGGAATTGCTTCCTCTCAATTATTAAAATTGGGCTTGTAAAATTCATTAAAACCCCCACATCAGAAAAAGAGTAAATTAAACTATCACTTTAAAAGAAAGAATGGGAAGTACAAAGGTCACCTGAGTTATCCCATACAAGGAATCCATGTAGTAAAACATGGATATGGATGAAAAAAGGGTCATGTTCTGAGGGAGAGTGATTGAAAACATTTTAGGAGAAAGTTAACCCCCAGAAAATCACTAACTGGTGATGGGTTAAATGGTATTTGATTCCCCAGTAGGAAAAATTAACAGAAAACATTTTTGTTTTAAGTTACTTTTCATTGAGGAATTTATTTATGAGGATAAATAAAACATAAAGAAACATACTTACTTGTCGTGTAGACTACTACTAGATTTTTTTACCAAAACTCAAATTTTCTCCAAAAGATGAGTATTTAGGATGACTTGCTCAAATTAAGAGAGCTATAATCAACTTCTAGAGAATAACCTAATCCACAAAAGAGAACTATATATTTCCCATGTCTTTAGACCTTAACCAAAACCAAAATTGTAAGAACAAGATCAGATAATCCACAAATGGATAATCCATTATAAAAAATAAAATCTATTCTTAATCTCCAAAATCTGTCCAACAAAACCCAAAGTTCAACGAAGACCATTCAATAAACAATTTTACCTTAAGATTCGTAAAATTAAACCAAACTAATATTGAAACCCAAATATTTGAAGGATTTAATCACATAGACTTCCAAAGTACAAATTAACATTTATCTCGAAATAACATCAGTTGATTTTAAAGTCTCATATTGAAAAGTAATTAAACTAATAACATATCCTCTATGATTGGTTAATAATTTCCATAGATAACCCAAAATCAACTTACTCTTGATTCATAAAATCATCTAACAATAAATAATTAGACAAACTAACCAGGGACATCACGTAGTCCAGTGGTAGGCGATAAATAACAGTCGCACTTTGGTTGTGGGTTTGATTCCCGTAGCATTGTTCGAAGCGATGGGTTGTCACACGGTCTGCATGTTGTCCTTTTTCCAAAACTATATAATTATTAAAACATTCCTCAAAATGTGATAAAATAAACAAAAGTAACCAAAAACATAATTTAACCTCATGTTTATCTTAGGCCTTTAATTTCCCATTATAACATATAGTAACTCATAATTACCTCAAAAGTAAGGATCATATAAACCCTAATGGTTACCTTTATAATTATCACCTAAACATTCACATCGAGTTGGTTCTCTCGTACAAGATGAATTAGAGAACTCACCAAGGTTCAAGTGGATGATCATGACTCCTGATAGTTGGTTTAGAATAACCACGACATTTCTCATTGAATCCCCCATTTCATCCAGTCTCTTAATTATAGAACCACCACAGTTTCCTTTAAACCCATTGTCACTTTGGTGTCTACTAGATCCATCAATTTACTAAAACCAAAAAGTTCAGTGTGAGTATATCAACAAAATCATCATGTACTAAAGAGGTAGATAAACACTACTATATACTTATACAAGATATCTCAAACTCATTCAAATGTTCAAAAAATAACAATGACTCTATCTAATATAATAATAATTGTGGTTATTCACAAATTGTCACTTATTCTTAAATAACACTGTAACCTCTAAAGTTATCTAAACTGACCTTTGATACCAACTATAAGGACCCTGCCTTAATACATTATTTAATATTGAATTAAATTGAATAATTCATATTGAGGATCATTTCAGGTTTAGAGATTTAGAGAATTATTACATAACTATCACATCTCAAAGATTACAATGTATACACATCTACTCAGTTTCCATTTTTTCACAAAATATAAACTTTTGAACAAAATAGTCCTATCTAGTTCCATGTTTTATACATCATGAAATTTCCTTGATCCCATCATTTACCATATTCTACTTTATGTCCTGTGGAAAACATTTCAAAAAACATGGGATGAGCATAAAAATCTCAGTAAGGGATATAGAAATATGGAAAGGAAACATTAGTACGTGTATACATATGATTAAATGAAATCATACATTATTAATAATACATAAGACTGTTAACATACCTCATGAAATCATAAGATGTATGAATAACTCATAGAAATCATAAGACATAAAGGTATCTTGAGGAATTTATAACATTCTTACGTAGCAAGTAACTGTCATGGTTACGTTTGGAATACCCATCACACTATATTCCCTAAATCTCTTCAAAGAAACCGTACCGTTTAACTCCTTCACATTACCCAATGCATTGGAGAGCTATATCGGGATCACCCGCCCTTAGTTTATCACGAAACCACCCATCTTCATAAACAATTCCCAATAACTATAACATAATCATAACACATAAAACATGAATAAAATAAACATAAAATTTCCACATTTCAATCACAAGAGATCACATCATGATATTATCATAAATTAGAACATCTAATAAAATAATTAATACTATATGAGAGAAAAATCCATTTATACTTTGAAAATATTAAAAGAAGACATTTAAAAGAGATTTTAGAATCAAGGTGTCCCATAACACATCAAAACTTTTGAAAGGGTTTTAAAACATTCATGAACCTATTAATAAATCCTTAAAAAAAATTTAAAACATGGACTTGGATGATAAATGTTTAAATGAATAAATCTTTTAAACAAATTAAAATAATGTTTTAATAAAAGAGTACTTTTCCATTTTGAACATTTAAATTATAATCCACATGAATGTAAGAAATTTTCAAAACATTTAAATTACTTTAGTATAGACATAATATGGATATAAAAAGTCAAAGGGGTTGTATATACACTTTATAAATGATTAAAAGTGAATATCATTAAGAAATGTCTCAATAAAAATATATTTTGAAGTAATCCCAATCAAGGATGATTCCATTAGATCAAGGATAAAGAAATGAAATAATTATGTGTGACAAATAAAAATACACTAAATATAAGTGGATACTTAGTGGAAAATAATCATATTTAATCCACACATATTCATAGAATGACATGATCAAGAAGTAGAGGTTTAACCTGAAGAATTGGAATTCGGTTAAGAAGTTCCCTTGAAAAAAATCGATAGACAAACGGCGTCACATCAAATTTTAGAAAAAGATTTAAAGAGAGAGATAAAGGGTATCTCATCACATGGACATAAAATTTACAAAAATAAGGATTTATAATATCATATCCAAACATAAGAATATTTAATTTAAAATAAAAAAACAAAAAGAAGTATTTTAAAAATTTGAGTGCGAAAGGTTCCCTTACCGACTTGGGTAACTTTCGAAACGTACACCCCATGAAAGAAAGACTATACAACATTGATGTAGATACCCATAAAAGAAATTATAATACACAAAGAGTATAATAATGGTCATTACATACACCACTCAATGGAAATGGTGCCAAATGTAGCATAAATCTCATGGGAATAAAAGTGAGATGAAAAATCCCTTACCAAAACACGGCAGCCTAATGGTGCCACTTAAAACGTTGAAAAATGGATTTATGAGATAAAATAGGGTATCTCATAATATGAAAATAATAATTACAGAATGATGGATATAAAAGAACATCCCCAAAAATAAGAAATATGATCTTAAAAGAATTGACATAATAGAGAGTACTTAAAAAGAAAGAGAGAGGTAGGATCCCTTACCTCAAGTCCGACTTGTCTTGTTCATTTCTTTATATTCCTGAATAATAAACTTTGGGAAATGTATAATTGATTAAGGAAATAATTTAAAGTTTATTATTAAACTAATATCATATATTATAATGTTACAATAATTAGTTAATAATTTGAGTTCATATCAAACATTTTGTCAATGTTCAGTACATGAGTCAAAAATGATCTTGTTTGAAAAGTATTGTGAATGTAGTTGTATGTACATCATATCCAGAATAGTATTAATGGTGTAAATATCATATATATCCATTATATATTCGTTTTATACTTATTCCATAATATTTGGAGATAAAAATAAATGAAATGCACCGTTCATGGAGATGGTAGGCCGTACGTACGCATGAACGCTACTTTCATTGCTTTGGAACATTAATGGAATTAAAACTAGATGAGAGAGATATATATATATATATTATAATTTAATTATAATATATATGTTATATAGGTCACATATTTTCATTAAATTCATTCTTTATACATTCCATGTATTGCATGAACGAGTTAATCACTTGAGGGGGCTGTAGTCCACACTTCCTCGTATGAAATTATCACATTTGCACAACATTAAAAGCAAAAATGTATGTTTTAAATATAAAATAAAGAAGAATATATAAAACATAAAGAACATATATATCATATATAAAATACAGTGACATCATAATGGCCACCATGAAAGGAGTTAAGAGAAGATTGAACAATCATCGTTTCATGAGGCAGTAATTCTCCATCCACAGAAATAGTATGTTCTTTAACCATTAGATGGAGGTGCGTGTAAGTTTAGCATGAATGCATCACATAAAAACATCCTAGTATACTTAAGATTCTTTTTTTGTTACAAAAAAATTAATAAAAAGAGTTTAGGGGGTTGGAGAAGCAAAAAAAAAACAAAATAACACAACTGAAGACAATACCTTTAAATTGGGAAACTCCTCTTGGTATGAACCAAAAGGGTTTCTTGAAGAGCTTTCTGCCAATGTTAAGTCTAATAGGATGAAGATAGGGATGTGTAGATATAGAATGAGCAGATTTTGGTCAAGCCAAAGGTTTGAGTGGTGTGGTTAAGGGGGTAGAGGATGGGGCCTTTTATAAGAGGTAGGAGGGGCACTCTTTGAATGTCTTGAAAAGTTACTTTATTATAAAATGATTATCCAATTTTAAAGATCCCATAATTATATATTTCAAGGATAAGTTGATAAGAGTTCTAAATCAACCCCTACAATAGGTTTCTGACAAGTTTATGTCTTATATTTTACTTTATCTTCTAATTTTATTTAAATCGTTTATTAATGAGGTAATCATTGCATTATCATGGTGTCATAAATAAATTAATTTATTTAATTTTTAATAATTATAAAAAAAATTATTATGATGTAGGATATAATTTTAGATTTCTAATGGATATTTATAGTAAAAACTATGACTTGTATATCCCCATGAAATTTTTTTGTTTTCGTAAAACAATATATGTTTGTGACATTTTTATTTTAACTTTAAATAAAACGTTATTAAGGTAATTTTGCTTCCAGAGTGGCTCCATGGGGTCCCCAAGTTGACCCATGTATTATATTGGTCGTCCATGAATCATCAAATAATGGTAGGACATGTTTCAAGGTCATTTCATATTATTATATAATTATCTTTACCTAAAATTACACTAATTAACTTTAATCTCGATTAATAAAACTTAAAATTAACTATTCACCAAAAAAATTTATTTTAATCCCATTTATTAACATTATAAATCCTAATGAAAAAACAGGTATGTCAGATTTTTGAAATTCAAATCTCAGAAGAGGTAATGTTTCATTTAAACATAAAATCAGTTTTTTAACTACCACTTAGTGGTTTCACTATTCATCAAAAATTGATGTTTTTCTGAAAAATAAAAAAAATTCACCCTAAGCTATATTTGATATTCCGAATTCCAAAATGATGACTATTTTAAAAAATTCAAAACATAAAATTTTCATTAATTAATTTAATAATTAATTCCCACGTTCAAAACAAATAGCGTGTTTTTAAGAAACAATATCTATTAAAATATTGACACAAGTTTATGTCCAATTTCAAAGTGAAATTAATTTCAATGAAGACCATTGGATTAAATTGTAAAAATATATTCCAATTTCAATTTAAAACAAATGAAAAATATGTTCTAATCATATAAATAAATTAGATTAAAATGATGTTTTGAATTAAAATACAACATTTTTCACGAATTCATTAAAAATGAACTTTATCGAAAGAATTAACAAAAACATACACAAAGTAAATTTTGATGTCCCGATTATAAAGAATGATTTTATTTGGTCTAATAGAATTTATAATAGTGACCAAAACTATTTTTAATGAGGGTTCTCCATCAAAAGGTGATAAATCGACCTTTTAGTGAATATTAGAGTATTTCTACTTAAAATTGAATTCTTTTCTTATTTTAAGCCTTTATCTTTTATTGGATAAATGTAAAAACATTTAAGAAACATATAAAATAATATTATAGTTATTTCTATTCATTCTTGTCAATAAAACGACTACGTGTTAACTAACATTTGAAAAAATATTATTATATTATTTGTGTGGATCGTAAGATTTTAACTAAACTCGTAGTTGCATATTGGGTACGCCATCGAACATAGCATCTCCTTTAAAGTAATATTAATATTTTATTCCAAAATATGGTTAAATATGAAAAATTAATATTCTTTATTTACCTGGGATGTTACACATAAACCATGAATGGTATAAAAATAAAGCATCCATAATAAAACATTTCACAAAAACTTCAATAAAATATGGAAGCTTTGTATCATAATAAATCAAATTCAAATAAGCTTAAAATACATTAAAGGATGTTGACATAAATGAAATCAAATTTTTTTTAGTGAAATATCTCTTTCTATTTTGAAAAAATTTATTTTGAAAATATTATTATAAGCTTTTATGGGATTCTTAGACGATGTTATAATGGCAGAAAATAGATGCACACGCCCTATAAGTTAAAAAAACTTTCATACCTTAATTTTGTTGAAAAGGTCATAAGGTACATTGTTTGGAAAATGACAGAAAGAATCCATTCAAACCATTTTATAATAAGTGAAACAAGGGTATAAATATATATAAACAATATTACAGAAAATAGTGAAAATGTTTTGGAATAAATTTATACGAATCATGGAAGTGGATGATAAAGAGGTCCTAGTAGATACTTATATAAAAACAATCTCGGATAATAAACAGATTGTAAAATTAGCCCTTCCCTTGAACATTTCTTTATCCAAGGGTAGGTTAACCTCCATCATAATGGTGAAATAATTGTTATTAAATTATACAAGAATTATATACATTGATATGATATCATATATGGACTTTTTACATTGCTTTTTTTAATAATATCTTAGTATTATCTTTATTTCAAGTGTTAACTGATTTGTTTTCTTTTATATTCTTTGTTACATAAGTAATGTTTGTTATGGATATGAAATTTTCTTATTCATATTCAAGATGATATTAAGTCTTTAATCATTATTTTTAATCATCTAATGAAAATTAGTCTTCAATGGATACGATGGAGAATTAATCTCATCACGTTCGTGGAGACTGTAATTCGTACGTATGCACGAGAGACAATATCATTATTTTGATATAAAAATAAAATATAATTTTATGGTATATCATATATATAGAATCATTATCATGTTGTAATGGCCCGGACCTCTCTGTTCCATTACTTTGTGAAATGTTGGTGTTGGAGGTGTTCTGGGAGGTCAAGGGGACTTATCCCCAACACTTTGCCAATTTTCTAGTTCTGTGAACAGTGTTTCCAGTTTTATGAACAGTAACAGATCAGTGAGACAAATCAGTTTCACGGATCGGTGAGACAGATCAGTGTCACAGATCAGTGAGACAGATCAGTTTCACAGATCGGTGAGACAGATCAGTTTCACAGATCGGTGAGACAGATCAGTTTCACAGATCGGTGAGACAGATCAGTTTCACAGATCGGTGAGACATATCCGTTTCACAGATCGGTGAGACAGATCAGTTTCACAGATCGGTGAGACAGATCAGTTTCACAGATCGGTGAGACAGATCAGTTTCACAGATCGGTAAAACAGATCAGTTTCACAGATCGGTGAGACAGATCGGTGAGACAGATCGGTGAGACAGATCGGTGAGACAGATCAGTTTCACAGATCAGTTTCACAGATCGGTGTGACAGATCAGTTTCACAGATCAGTTTCACAGATCGGTGAGACAGATCGGTGTGACAGATCAGTTTCACAGATCAGTTTCACAGATCGGTGTGACAGATCAGTTTCACAGATCAGTTTCACAGATCGGTGTGACAGATCAGTTTCACAGATCAGTTTCATGTACAGTAACGGTGGGTGAACAGTGTTTCCAGACTCCTACAGTTTTGCCCCTTTTGACGTTTCCTTTGACGTAAAATACATTTAAAGCCTTATTTTAAGGGCTCATAAGGCCGTTTCAAATGCCATAAATCCTAATATTAATTATTCCTAAGGCTTGGAATGTTTTACTTGGTCAAACCGCGTGGGTTAATGCGATCCGTTTTTAATGGAGAATTAACCGGATCTTAAACCGTCACCTCGTTAAATCTTAAAAAGGGACGAGATATCATTCTCCCTTGTTCCTTCCCTTTTGTTCTTAACTAAGAGGCGCTAGAACCTTTCAATCCTTTCCTTAGGAGTTGCACAAACAACCCTTACTCCTAGGATCAGTCCCGCTCTGTTGGATGCAACCAAGCTGTGTCGATCTTTCTTCCACATAAGTTGTCGCGAGGGGAGGATCGTGACCTGCTGTGTGGATAAAGGACGTCAAGAACTCTTTGAGGTAGGGGATTCATGGCTTCTCTAATTATATATGTGCAATCGTAGAATTAGCATGATTTATTCCTTTGGATCACAATGAAATTGACCTAATTAAATACTTGAACCGGATTAAAAGAATTGGTTGATCGCATGCTATTGCTTTATACCGTGATAACGGTTTGCCTCATGTTTTCCTAGATATAGTGATATCTATGTTTTCTTTGATTTATTGTTCGTTCATGATTGAAATTGATAATGAACGTAAAGCCGGAATTAATTGTTGATTAATTGGCTAAAGATAAAGAGGCATGTAAATTAATCTGATTGTTGTCATTGTTGTAGTTGTTCTAATTTGAGGATAATCAAATTAGGGAAGTAAGCATGGTTATTTAATTGTGATAGCTTACTGATTAGGTATCCATGATTGGAACCTACGAATAACAAATCTGTTAACTCAATATGGTTTAGAGAACAGATTATGTGGGAATTTCAAAAAGGGTTCTGAGTTACCCTCTTGTTTGTTAAAGGGCCGAGAGCCCATTTTGTGATGTTTGTTTTCCTGCTGCTTGTGCTGTGATGTGAGCCTGGATGGTTGTTGTGATATGTGGAGGCATGGAGGCCTTATAGTTGTGGCAGCGGATGATGCCTAGTGTGGCGAGATGCATCGGTTTATGCATATGGGTGTCAGGGAGGACACCAGGGGTGATGGAATGGGACGGATGTGGTTGCTGGTTGCTTGTGGTTTTCTTGAATGTTAATCTTCTTTGCTTTTCCCCATTGCTCAAGGCAGCTGGTCTTGCTTACCCTCATTCTGAAGGAGGCGAAGACACGCGGGGTATGCCACGTGCTTTCCGTGTTTAGCCTCTCGATGGAGGATGGGTCTATGCTCTTTCTATAGGCGGCAAAGACTCGACGGGTAGTATATCTACTCACCGTGTTGAGCCTCCTTTGTGTTTAGAAGCATAGGATGTTTTTCTAGAATGCCTGGGAATGTGGAAAAGTATTTCTGTATTGAATGTTTGATTAAATGGTGAAAATCCACGGGGATGGAGATGCTAGAATTTAAAGGTGATGTGAATCTTAAAAAGGAGCAGTTGTATTGAAAGTGACGCCATTTCAGTTAAATGGGGAATTATTCAATCTTAATTAATGCTTAAAGAATTAACTAATGTATAGTGGAACTGATAAATGAGAATGGAGTAATCTAATAAAGCTCTTCAATTGGTTGTGTGCTTATAGGATACCTAGTCTTAGAAGTAGCAGCCTGGAGTCTGAGAGACGTTAGCTGCAGTTGTATCTATGACTAGGTAATGCCCATAGTGTGGATGTGAGTTACTTATATATTCTGTACTTTTTGTGTTTCTATACGCTACTCCACCCTGTCGGTAAGGGCAACTGACACCCCGGGGATTCTGAGCCCTGGGGGGTGTTTTCCCCAACATTCTGATGGGAGGTTGAATGGCTGACTACCCCCCTTTGGCCCCGCTCTCTTCTCTTGGTAGACCTAGTTCTGGTAGGCCCAGTGGTTAGTTTTACCCATATATGTGTGTAGAGGGCTGTAATGGCTTGTGGTTATTTCACACAGATATATTCTGGATATAGTATCCTATGGACTACTATAGGTGTAACGTGTATAGTCTGTGATGGCTTGAGGATCCTTACTCGGTGTATGGGCTGTAATGGCTTCAGGTATAATACCCGACGTATGATACACGTTATGCGAGCTGTGGTGGCTCCCGAAAACTACCTGGTTACTTTTGGTTGTGAGGATTGTGTGGAGCTTAGCCCAGGTGTCTGCGGGCAAGCCTATGTGGTGCACGTGGTGCAGATTGTGGAGCTTGACCCATGTTGATACGGGCAAGCCTTTGGAGAGAGATGCACATGACGTATGTCGTTGGGGCAAAGCGGCAAACCAGTGGGGAAGTAGTAGCGGGGTACCCTTGACATTCTTTACTATATGCTATATTCTTGTTTGTGTTACTTGGTGAGAGTAGCCATGGTGAGGTTGGGAACATAGTATACCTGTTTAGGTGACGAGTTAGTTTCACTTGTTGTTCACTGGGCTTTAGCATGCTTTCTTTACTTTTGCACGAGAGTCTTGGGGAGGATCCTACTGAGTATACTGTTATACTCACCCTATGTACATATAAACTGTTTTTCAGGTCACTTGGAGCAGGTTGGAGATCAAGCTGGTTACTACTAGCTTGCGGTTGGAGGAGGAGCTGTTCGGGCTTGTGGTCGCTGTCGTTTTACTTTCTTTTGGGTACTTTTAGATTCCCCTTTCAGTTGTAGTACTTTTTCATGACATTTCATATATGTACTTGGGTTTCTTTTACATTTCAGTTATGAGTTGGAGTTGGTTGGATTCTATTCTATCTCTCTCTTCTGCATGTGTTCTCTTAGAGGGTAATGCCTCCCATTTGTGTGTGTATTATACCCTCGGTGCTAGTCGCCAACCCGGGGCCTACTGGAGGCGGGACTCGGGGGTCATTATCTCCCTTTTCACATTGCCGGCCCAGGAGGGGTACACTTTGTGGGGAGGGGGTCGTGACAGAGTGGTATCAAAGGTCTGGTTGAGTGATAGGATGGAGTTTGGAGTTAGGCAGAGGTGAGGATGCATGGGATGGTAGGGCAACGGTGTCATTCATGTTTAGCAAGTGGGGTAAACACTGGAGACCGGCAGAGACATAGGCGTTCAGGGCCCCCTATGATCTGTTGCACGGACCTTTATGTTTACGATGGCTACTAAACATAGTGATACTGGTTGCAGGGTAGAGACCTAGGAAAGGATCATGCATCATTATTCCTTGCGCCTGTGTTTGAATGGGTAGACCTTTGGATAGGTAACCTAAAATTAATAAAACAAAATAATTAATTAATTAATGTTTAGTCTTCCATATTCCAGGCTTAGGAGCTCTAACGATTGTTATTTTACAGGTATGGCTCCAGGTCGGCGTCCCCGTCAGGTTTGCGCAGAAGGTGCCCAGCAGGCTGTTCTAGCAGATCGCCGCCGGGTAGAGGTTGACGACGATGAAACTTGGAGGAAGACACTCCGAGAGTTTCAGCGCCAGAGTCTATAGAAGTACGAGGGCTCTGTTTCAGATGCAGTCACAGAAGACTGGTTGGAGGAGGTCGAGATAGGCTTCAGTTTGATTCGTGCTCGGAAGGAACACTGGGTGTCCTTGGTTGTGACGATGTTGCGTGGAGCAGCGAGACAGTGGTGGTTCTTGTTCCTCGGGGATCGTGAGGAGTCAGCGATCTCATGGGAGGAGTTTCGAGACAGGTTTAGAGTCGAGTTTCTTTCATCGACTGCGAAGGCATCCAGTCGCCAGGAGCTTCTTACCCTTCGACAGGGGAGCTCCAGTGTTCGGGAGTTTGGAATCCGTTTCAGGAACCTTCTACGATATGCTTCAGACCTGTTACCAGATGATGAGGCCAGGGCGAGGCATTTCGAGGAGGCTTTGCGTCCAGAGATCCAGCGCCAGGTCACCCCATTTATGCTGAAGACATATCTTGAGGTGCTGGAGAGGGCAGAGGTTATTGAGAGGACTTTGGATAGGACCGGATCGTCATGAGCGGGGAATCGTCATGATTCCTCAAGAAGCAGAGCTGTGGTCCGGGGTTCCCGGTTTTCAGGACAGAAGAGTTTCCGTTCACCTGGGGGTAGGTCCCGGCCCTTCCCATCTCATTTCTCCGGAGGTAGCAACTCTCAGACCTATGCCAAGGGATCAGGCGCTTGTTTTTCTTGTGGTGGACGTGGTCATCAGCAGCGGGAGTGCCCAACTTTTCAGAGCAGTCATCGTGCACCAGGCGCTCCACTCCAGGTTCCTCCGTTGAGGCAGTTCCAGCCAAGGCAACAGCAGCAGGTTGCACCAGCTTTAGATCACCAGAGGGTAGATGGAGCAGGCAGAGGACAGCCCCATGATGCTCCCCGTCCCCAGAAAGCAGAGCGCGGCCATGGTGGTGGTCGTCATCAGGGTCAGAGAGGCCGTGGAGGTGGTCGTGGTCAGCTTCATGCTCTAGCGTTGCCAGCTCCACGCGAGCCAGACGTCGTCCGAGGTACCCTTTGCTTGTTTTCTACCTTAGTGTATGCCTTGTTTGATTCAGGAGCGACACACTCCTTTATATCCCCTACCCTTGTCCACGCTTTGGGACTTGAGGTAGAGAGGCTTCCAGTGCCCTTGGCGTTGACTACGCCAGTTGGAGGTCGAGCTAGCTTGTTTGAAGTATGTAGAGACTGTGAGCTAGTGTTGGGGCAGCACCGCTCTTGGGGAGATTTCCTATGTTTACGAATACAACCATATGATGTCATCCTCGGCATGGATTGGTTGTATTCGGTGCAGGCTATTGTGGATTGCTACAGGAAGAAGGTCGTTTTCTTTGATGAAGATGGAGAGGAAGTAGTGTTTGTTGGTGAGAGAGATCCTCGGATGAGTCATAGACGAGTTTCATCCTTATCATCCATGATGGCTGTGATGATGCTGAGTTCTTCAGAGGTTCAACAGCTGGCGTTTCCTAGGGTCGTAGAAGATTACCCTGATGTCTTTCCAGAAGAGGTTGTATCCTTACCCCCTCGACGGAAGATCGAGTTTGGGATCGAGCTACAGCCAGGAGCGTCTCCCATCTCTATGTCTCCATATAGGATGGCCCCTTCTGAGTTACGAGAACTACGTATTCAGCTCGATGGTCTGTTGCAGTGTGGTTTTGTTCGGCCAAGTGTGTCACCGTGGGGTGCACCAGTCTTGTTCGTGAAAAAGGCTGATGGCAGTTTGCGGTTGTGCGTCGATTATCGTCGCTTAAACAAAGTGACAATAAAGAACCGTTATCCTCTCCCGCGGATTGATGACCTATTCGATCAACTGAAGGGTGCAAGTTGGTTTTCAAAGATCGACTTGCGGTCAGGATATCATCAGATGCGTGTAAAGGATGAGGATATCCCGAAGACTACTTTCCGCTGTCGCCATGGGCATTATGAGTTTGTTGTAATGCCATTCGGCGTGACAAATGCTCCAGCTGTTTTCATGGGGTTGATGAATGCTGTGTTCCGTGAATTCTTGGACAAGTTTGTTGTGGTTTTCATTGACGACATCCTTGTGTACTCCACATCTGAAGAAGAGCATGCAGAACATCTACAAGCTTTTTTGGGAGTTCTTCGCCAACATCGGTTGTTTGGGAAGTTGTCCAAGTGTGAGTTCTGGGCTCGAGAAGTTCGTTTCTTGGGACATGTTGTGTCCCAACAGGGAGTAGCTGTGGATCCTTCGAAGATAGAAGCAGTGGTGTCTTGGCCAGCCCCCAAGACCGTGTCAGAGGTGCGAAGTTTCCTTGGTCTTGCAGGCTATTATAGGAGGTTTGTGGCTAATTTCTCCCGAGTTGCGACTCCTCTGACAGCTTTGACCAGGAAGGATCAAGCGTTCATATGGACTGATCAGTGTCAGAAAGCTTTCGAGTATCTAAAGGAGAAGTTGGTAAGTGCTCCAGTCCTTTGTCTTCCAACGGAGGGAGTCCAGTTTGATGTTTTCTGTGATGCTTCACATCTGGGGATAGGCTGTGTTCTCATGCAGCAGAGGTCAGTTGTTTCTTATGGGTCTCGGCAGTTGCGTCCCCATGAACGCAACAAAGCCACCCATGATCTTGAGTTGGCAGCCGTGGTGTTTGCGCTGAAGTTGTGGAGACATTACCTCATTGGAGAGTGCTTTGTGGTTTTCACCGATCATAAGAGTTTGAGGTATGTTTTCTCTCAACGGGATTTGAACTTGCGGCAGCGTCGGTGGATGGAGTTCTTGCAGGAATACGACTTCGAAATATCGTATACACCTGGGAAGGGAAATGTTGTTGCTGATGCACTGAGCCGAAAGTCACGTAATGATGTTGTGCGTGAATCTGGTGATTCCTGGAGAGGGATGGAAGAGCTAGCAGCTTTGCATCTTGATATGGAAGAAGTTGGAGGAAGAGGTTGTCTTTTCCAGATGACGGTGCAGTCATCCCTGATGCAAAAGGTGGAAGAGTCTCAGTTGGGTGATCTAGAGGTGGAAGTTTTGAGAGACAGAGTTGTTTGTGGGGAGGCCCCTGATGGTTGGTCAGAGGATGAACAACACCGAGTGTTGTATCATGACAGGCTTTTTGTTCCCCTGGCGATGCGCGAGACGGTTCTCCGAGAGTTCCATAGATCGCCCTTAGCTGTACATCCTGGTGTGACGAAGATGTATCGATCCTTGAGGAGTCAGTTTTGGTGGCCTGGGCTGAAGCGTTCAGTTGCAGAATGTGTGTCTCGATGTTTAGTCTGCCAGAAGGTGAAGGCCGAACACCGTGTTCCTGGTGGTCTTCTCCAGCACTTAGAGATTCCTCAGTGGAAGTGGGAGGACATCTCAATGGACTTTGTTACAGGTTTACCTCGAGCTCCGGGAGGACATGATGCTATATGGGTGGTAGTGGATCGTTTAACTAAATCGGCCCACTTCATAGCAATCAAGGAGTCGAGCTCAGTGGAGGTTTTGTCGAGGCAGTATCTGGAGGAAGTGGTGAGGCTTCACGGAGTTCCTAAGACGATCATTTCTGATCGAGACCCTCGTTTTACCTCGAGGGTGTGGAGAGGTCTCCAGCATGCTTTTGGCTCTCAACTATGCCTTAGCACTGCTTTTCATCCTCAAACGGATGGTCAGACAGAGCGAACCATCCAAACTCTTGAAGACATGTTGCGCTCTTGTGTTCTTGATTTTGGAGGTTCATGGGTGAAGCACTTCCCTTTGGTAGAGTTCGCTTACAATAATAGTTTTCACTCTACCATAGGCATGGCGCCGTTTGAAGCCTTGTATGGCCGGCCATGCCGTTCTCCGTTGTGCTGGACTGGGGTCGGAGAGTCAGCAATTCTCAGACCAGAACTAGTGCAGAATACGACGGAGATGGTTCAAGTGATTCGTGAGAGGATGAAGACAGCACAAGATCGTCAGAAATCTTATGCGGATCAAAGAAGGAGACCCTTAGAGTTTAATGTTGGGGATCATGTGTTTCTGAAGGTGACTCCCCGTCGTGGGCAGCGTTTTACCTCGAGGGTGTGGAGAGGTCTCCAGCATGCTTTTGGCTCTCAACTATGCCTTAGCACTGCTTTTCATCCTCAAACGGATGGTCAGACAGAGCGAACCATCCAAACTCTTGAAGACATGTTGCGCTCTTGTGTTCTTGGTTTTGGAGGTTCATGGGTGAAGCACTTACCTTTGGTAGAGTTCGCTTACAATAATAGTTTTCACTCTACCATCGGCATGGCGCCGTTTGAAGCCTTGTATGGCCGGCCATGCCGTTCTCCGTTGTGCTGGACTGGGGTCGGAGAGTCAGCAATTCTCGGACCAGAACTAGTGCAGAATACGACGGAGATGGTTCAAGTGATTCGTGAGAGGATGAAGACAGCACAAGATCGTCAGAAATCTTATGCGGATCAAAGAAGGAGACCCTTAGAGTTTAATGTTGGGGATCATGTGTTTCTGAAGGTGACTCCCCGTCGTGGGCAGCGAAGGTTTGGTCGCGGAAGTAAGCTTTCTCCCCGTTTTGTTGGGCCTTTCGAGGTGTTAGCTCGTGTTGGAGCTGTGGCATATCGAGTAGCACTTCCCCCTCGGATGAGTCGGATACATGATGTTTTTCATGTATCGCAACTCCGTCATTATCTTCATGATGAATCTCATGTTATCGATTGGGGAGAGATCGATATTGATGATGATGCAACCTTCGAGGAGCGACCTGTGGAGATCCAAGACCACAAGGAGAATGTGTTGCATGGGCGTTCTATTCCTTTAGTTCGTGTCTTGTGGCGACACGGTGGCATGGAGGAGAGTACCTGGGAGCATGAGTCACAGATACGTGCTCAGTACCCAGAGTTGTTTAATGTTTAACTCCTTTCATGTAATGATGTTTTCTCTGTGGTTGGACCTTTCATGTTTTATTTATGTACCTTTGATGTGATGTTGTGAATGAATTGTTTGGGTATGGATTGTTTGTTCCCGGATGTCATAGTTTTGTTCCAGCTTTCGAACAACTCATGGTGGGTTTCCCCTGAGAGGTATCTTATGGGGTGGTTGTTCGGACCCCTCTTTTCTTCTGGGTTGGTTTTTAATTCTCGAGGACGAGAATGTTTTGAGAGGTATCTAATGTAATGGCCCGGACCTCTCTGGTCCATTACTTTGTGAAATGTTGGTGTTGGAGGTGTTCCGGGAGGTCAAGGGGACTTATCCCCAACACTTTGCCAATTTTCTAGTTCTGTGAACAGTGTTTCCAGTTTTATGAACAGTAACAGATCAGTGAGACAGATCAGTTTCACGGATCGGTGAGACAGATCAGTTTCACAGATCGGTGAGACAGATCAGTTTCACAGATCGGTGAGACAGATCAGTTTCACAGATCGGTGAGACAGATCAGTTTCACAGATCGGTGAGACAGATCAGTTTCACAGATCGGTGAGACAGATCAGTTTCACAGATCGGTGAGACAGATCAGTTTCACAGATCGGTGAGACAGATCAGTTTCACAGATCGGTGAGACAGATCGGTGAGACAGATCAGTTTCACAGATCGGTGAGACAGATCAGTTTCACAGATCGGTTACACAGATCAGTTTCACAGATCGGTGAGACAGATCGGTGAGACAGATCGGTGAGACAGATCGGTGAGACAGATTAGTTTCACAGATCAGTTTCACAGATCGGTGTGACAGATCAGTTTCACAGATCAGTTTCACAGATCGGTGAGACAGATCGGTGAGACAGATCGGTGAGACAAATCGGTGAGACAGATCGGTGAGACAGATCGGTGAGACAGATCGGTGTGACAGATCAGTTTCACAGATCAGTTTCACAGATCGGTGTGACAGATCAGTTTCACAGATCAGTTTCACAGATCGGTGTGACAGATCAGTTTCACAGATCAGTTTCATGTACAGTAACGTTGGGTG
Organism: Viscum album; assembly: GCA_963277665.1. Classification (NCBI taxonomy): domain Eukaryota; kingdom Viridiplantae; phylum Streptophyta; class Magnoliopsida; order Santalales; family Viscaceae; genus Viscum; species Viscum album. Next base: position 698,548,568 of record OY728119.1, on the reverse strand, counting down.
AACAGTGTTTCCAGACTCCTACAGTTTTTCCCCTTTTGACGTTTCCTTTGACGTAAAATACATTTAAAGCCTTATTTTAAGGGCTCATAAGGCCGTTTCAAATGCCATAAATCCTAATATTAATTATTCCTAAGTCTTGGAATGTTTTACTTGGTCAAACCGCGTGGGTTAATGCGATCCGTTTTTAATGGAGAATTAACCGGATCTTAAACCGTCACCTCGTTAAATCTTAAAAAGGGACGAGATATCATTCTCCCTTGTTCCTTCCCTTTTGTTCTTAACTAAGAGGCGCTAGAACCTTTCAATCCTTTCCTTAGGAGTTGCACAAACAACCCTTACTCCTAGGATCAGCCCCGCTCTGTTGGATGCAACCAAGCTGTGTCGATCTTTTTTCCACATAAGTTGTTGCGAGGGGAGGATCGTGACCTGCTGTGTGGATAAATGACGTCAAGAACTCTTCGAGGTAGGGGATTCATGGCTTCTCTAATTATATATGTGCAATCGTAGAATTAGCATGATTTATTCCTTTGGATCACAATGAAATTGACCTAATTAAATACTTGAACCGGATTAAAAGAATTGGTTGATCGCATGCTGTTGCTTTATACCGTGATAACGGTTTGCCTCATGTTTTCCTAGATATAGTGATATCTATGTTTTCTTTGATTTATTGTTCGTTCATGATTGAAATTGATAATGAACGTAAAGCCGGAATTAATTGTTGATTAATTGGCTAAAGATAAAGAGGCATGTAAATTAATCTGGTTGTTGTCGTTGTTGTAGTTGTTCTAATTTGAGGATAATCAAATTAGGGAAGTAAGCATGGTTATTTAATTGTGATAGCTTACTGATTAGGTATCCATGATTGGAACCTACGAATAACAAATCTGTTAACTCAATATGGTTTAGAGAACAGATTATGTGGGAATTTCAAAAAGGGTTCTGAGTTACCCTCTTGTTTGTTAAAGGGACGAGAGCCCATTTTGTGATGTTTGTTTTCCTGCTGCTTGTGCTGTGATGTGAGCATGGATGGTTGTTGTGATATGTGGAGGCATGGAGGCCTTATAGTTGTGGCAGCGGATGATGCCTAGTGTGGCGAGATGCATCGGTTTATGCATATGGGTGTCAGGGAGGACACCAGGGGTGATGGAATGGGACGGATGTGGTTGCTGGTTGCTTGTGGTTTTCTTGAATGTTAATCTGCTTTGCTTTTCCCCATTGCTCAAGGAAGCTGGTCTTGCTTACCCTCATTCTGAAGGACGCGAAGACACGCGGGGTATGCCACGTGCTTTCCGTGTTTAGCCTCTCGATGGAGGATGGGTCTATGCTCTTTCTATAGGCGGCAAAGACTCGACGGGTAGTATATCTACTCACCGTGTTGAGCCTCCTTTGTGTTTAGAAGCATAGGATGTTTTTCTAGAATGCCTGGGAATGTGGAAAAGTATTTTTGTATTGAATGTTTGATTAAATGGTGAAAATCCACGGGGATGGAGATGCTAGAATTTAAAGGTGATGTGAATCTTAAAAAGGAGCAGTTGTATTGAAAGTGACGCCATTTCAGTTAAATGGGGAATTATTCAATCTTAATTAATGCTTAAAGAATTAACTAATGTACAGTGGAACTGATAAATGAGAATGGAGTAATCTAATAAAGCTCTTCAATTGGTTGTGTGCTTATAGGATACCTAGTCTTAGAAGTAGCAGCCTGGAGTCTGAGAGACGTTAGCTGCAGTTGTATCTATGACTAGGTAATGCCCATAGTGTGGATGTGAGTTACTTATATATTCTGTACTTTTTGTGTTTCTATACGCTACTCCACCCTGTCGGTAAGGGCAACTGACACCCCGGGGATTCTGAGCCCTGGGGGGTGTTTTCCCCCACATTCTGATGGGAGGTTGAATGGCTGACTACCCCCTTTGGCCCCGCTCTCTTCTCTTGGTAGACCTAGTGCTGGTAGGCACAGTGGTTAGTTTGACCCATATATGTGTGTAGAGGGCTGTAATGGCTTGTGGTTATTTCACACACATATATTCTGGATATAGTATCATATGGACTACTATAGGTGTAACGTGTATAGGCTGTGATGGCTTGAGGATCCTTACTCGGTGTATGGGTTGTAATGGCTTCAGGTATAATACCCGACGTATGATACACGTTATGCGAGCTGTGGTGGCTCCCGGAAACTACCTGGTTACTTTTGGTTGTGAGGATTGGGTGGAGCTTAGCCCAAATGTCTGCGGGCAAGCCTATGTGGTGCACGTGGTGCAGATTGTGGAGCTTGACCCTTGTTGATACGGGCAAGCCTTTGGAGAGAGATGCACAGGACGTTTGTCGTTGGGGCAAAGCGGCAAACCAGTGGGGAAGTAGTAGCGAGGTACCCTTGACATTCTTTACTATATGCTATATTCTTTTATGTGTTACTTGGTGAGAGTAGCCATGGTGAGGTTGGGAACATAGTATACCTGTTTAGGTGACGAGTTAGTTTCACTTGTTGTTCACTGGGCTTTAGCATGCTTTCTTTACTTTTGCACGAGAGTCTTGGGGAGGATCCTACTGAGTATACTGTTATACTCACCCTATGTACATATAAACTGTTTTTCAGGTCACTTGGAGCAGGTTGGAGATCAAGCTGGTTACTACTAGCTTGCGGTTGGAGGAGGAGCTGTTCGGGCTTGTGGTCGCTGTCGTTTTACTTTCTTTTGGGTACTTTTAGATTCCCCTTTCAGTTGTAGTACTTTTGCATGACATTTCATATATGTACTTGGGTTTCTTTTACATTTCAGTTATGAGTTGGAGTTGGTTGGATTCTATTCTATCTCTCTCTTCTGCATGTGTTCTCTTAGAGGGTAATGCCTCCCATTTGTGTGTGTATTATACCCTCGGTGCTAGTCGCCAACCCGGGGCCTACTGGAGGCGGGACTCGGGGGTCATTATCTCCCTTTTCACATTGCCGGCCCAGGAGGGGTACACTTTGTGGGGAGGGGGTCGTGACACATGTTATATTTATTATTTACATCAATTACACATCATTATTATACCCATACAAATAATAATGTATTGAATAACAATTACACCATGATGTGGAGAGTATAAGCCATACGTACACACATATTGTGAAATGTAATTCAAAGGATGCATAGAATAATGAATATGGTTGTACCATATTTATAATTGCATCACCTTAAATAGAAAATAGTGGAGTTATTATTTTATAACTCAACCAATAATGAAAGAGGAAGTGGATGAATAATGGAACCTGAAAAAGGTGACGAAATATTTACCACTTTTTCGGGTTCTTCCTTTTGATTTGATCAAAAGGGATTCTTAGGTTGGATTTTTGATCTAGGAAGGCCAATAGGATGAAGGAAGGACAGTTTAGAGGGAATTTGGGAAGGTTTTGGCAGAACCAAATTGATTTGAAGGTGTGATTTTGAGGGAAGGTGGAGTGCCCTTTTATAAGAGCGATGAGAGGCACCTTTGGAAAAAGTAGAAATATTATTTTATAATAAAATAATATTCGGTTTCTATTGGTGAAAAAATGAATTATTTAAATGCTATGGTGGGTATGGGTCAAAAATCACTCACCCAAAAGGTTTTAGACAGGTTTGGATCACTCTATTAACATTATCTTTTAGATTTAACTCTAAAATTAATAGGTTGACATTTACCATATATCTTTGTATTTTTATATTATATGATTAATAAAATTAGTATAAAAATCCAAGAGAACCTCAAGTGGTTCATTAATGACATATATAATATTATTTATGAGCTCTTGATGAACCATAGGTTTTTATGAATAGAATATAAATTAATAATATAATATTTGTTTTGAAAACTCTTTTATGTCAAATTTGACACTATTTGGTAATTTGCTTTTGCTAAAATCATAACTGCTTTATTAATTCTTAAAAAATTCATTTAACCAACCCTAACTAGTCATATTTACCTAGAAAATTATTTTAATTCATATAAAGTCTTAAATTACATTTATTTGGATATTTATAAAATAAAAAATTTTATATTTCATTAATTTAGTAATTACTACATCATCATTGTGTCATAGATAAATTAAAATATTAAATGTCTAAAAATTATAAATAAAATACCATTATGTAGGAAACCATTTTACATTTCTAATGAACATTTATAGTCGAATTTATCTTATTTTTAGCACTATATTAAGAATGGTTTCATTCATAAACATTGAATTTAACACTTTTAAATCTTCTTTGAATTAAATTATAATTAATGTCCTAATCTAATCCAAGTGGACCAAGGAGGTTAATATTTTTTTCCTATGTTATTTGGTCGAATTATACTTATCCAATAGAATTAGGAAATGCGTTAGTGTAATAATAATATCATTTTTAACATTAATCAACCTATTTACATTTAACCGTGGTAAATAAAAGTTAAATGATACTATTCACCAAAAATTATTTTTATCTTATTGAACCACATTTTACATACTTATATCAACTATGTCTCTCGGATTTTTGAAATTTATCTCACAGAAGCGGTAAAAATTTTTTATGTAAATTTGAAAATAATTCTAGGAGGTTGGTAAAAGGCAGTAAAAAGATCATTAAAAATTTTATATATCTTATATTATTTAGGAATAACTCCAATGAATTAAATTGAACTAATATAGGTATTATGAATCTATTTTTACCGAAAATAAATTTAAATAAAATGAATAATTATTTAAATAAAAATTCGGCTTTAAACTATAACTTAATGCTTTTCACTATTCATCAAAAATTGAATGTTTTTAGAAAATTACCAAAAATAAACCCAAAGCTAATTTTGATATTTCAAAAAGCAAAAATGAAGTACATTTTGGATGATAAAATTGATAAAATTTCAAAAAGTGGGTATTACTTTTCATAATAGCTACTTTAATTGGTCGCGGTGTGTTTGAATCTCGATGTTACGTACAATGCATGCTATTGCATAATTCAAAGGAAAATGTACCATGGAATCTTGGGGTGTTACATTCTCCCGTCCTTCAAATATTTTCATCCTCAAAATTTCTAGAATACTATCATATAAAAATATTCGGGTGGTTCTTCATAATTTGTTCATCGGGTTCCCATGTTGCGTATTCCATCTTATGGTTTCTCTATAGAACTTTTACCAGAAAAGTCATCCAGTTTCTCAATACTTATTATATGGTATCAAGAATCCTGATGGGCTCTTCACAATAAGATATATTAGGTTCTTGTTCTAATTCATCATTGATGAGTACATGTGTTAGCTCAGGCATGTATTTTCTCAACAGTGATATGTGGAACACATTCTGAACATTGGAGAGACATGGCGGTACTGCCAAATGGTAAGATACATCCCAAATTAGTTCAAGAATATCAAAAGGTCTTATCTTTCTGGGACTTAATTTTCCTTTCTTACTGAAACGTAGAACACCCTTCCATGGAGATTCCATCACGAAAACATGATATATTACATGAAATTCCAAATCCTTCCTTTGTTTATCAACAAAGCACTTCGGACTACTTTGAGCTGCCTTGATGTGGGTATCGATTACCTTCAACTTTTCCATCATTTCCTCCTCAGGTTCTAGGACTACGAGTTTTCTTTCACCAACATCATCCCAAAAGTATGGTGTGTGACATATCTTTCAGTATAATGCTTCATATGGTGCCATCTGAATACATGAATGGATGCTTTTATAATAGGAAAATTCTACCAGAGGCAAATATTGAAAACACATACCTTGAAAGTCATGTGAGCAGGATATCAACATATCTTCTACGGTTTGAATAGTCCATTCTGATTGTCCATTAGTTTGGGGTTGGTAGGCAGTGCTCAAACGAAGTTCAGTATCCATGGCTTTCTGAAGACTTTTTTCACAATCGTGATGTAAAATGTGGATCACGATCAGACACAATCCAATGTGGTACTCCATGAAGTCTTAAAAATTCATTAATATATTGTCTCTTTAAATGTTTATGTGGAAAATATTCTCTTATATAAAGAAAATGGGTTGACCAAGTAAGATGATCAATAATGACCCATATTGTATCATTCTTTCTTAGAGTCTTTGGTATCCCCCTGAAAATGTACTTCGTGAAATCATTCCATTTACACACAAGTATGGGAATAGGTTTCATGACTCATTCAGGATGTTTCCTTCAAGCTTTCACTTGTTGACAAACCACACATGTTGACAAAAAATCAGTAATCTCCCTCTTCATGTTGTCCGACAAAAAATGTTCCTTCAAATATTTATACATCTTAGTGCCACCAAGGTGTATAGGGAAATTTAAAATTTGAGCATCATCCAACAATTCCCTTTTTAGATCTGGTATATCAGGAATTAAAAGCCTCTTTATAAATTTCAAAATTCCATCTTCACACACAAAGTCACTCAATCTCCCATCATTCACAGCTTTAATCTTCTTTTGAAACTCTTCATCAACGGTCTGCGAACTCTTTATCCTTTCTAGTAAAGATGGTTTGGAAACCATTTGAAAAAGTGTTGATGTTTCACATACCATTGAGATTCCCATATCCAAATTTACTAGATCCATGTATATACGATCCATTTCAACTCTCATCTTGTTCAAAACTCCATGATCTATTCTACTCAAAGAATCTTCCACCTTATTTGCCTTCCCTGGTTGGTAGTGTATAGTGAACTCATAATCCTTGAGTAGTTCAAGACATCTCCATTCCCTCGTGTTGAGTTCTTTCTATGAGAAAATATACTTCAAACGCCAGTGATCAGTATATATCTCACATTATTCACCATAGAGATAGTGTCTCCAAATCTTCAATGAAAAGATTACTACTGGAAACTCAGGATCATGAGTTGGATAGTTTTGTTCATGAATTTTTAGCTGTTGTGATGCATAGGCAATAACTCTATCATTCTGCATAAGGACACAACCAAGACTTTTCTTTGAAGCATCACTATAAATTACAAACCAGTCATTCCATAAGGGTAGAGTCAATATATGAGCATTGACTAATCTTCTATTTAGTTATACAAAACATTCTTCACAGTCTTTTATCCAAAAAAATTTAATCCCTTTATGTGTGATGTTGGTTAATTGATTAGCCGATGAAGAAATATTTGAGACAAAATGCCCATAATAACTAACTAAACCAATAAAAATGTGTACCTCGGTTATACTCGTCGTTGCAGGCCATTCATTGATTGCCTTGTTCATTGAAGTATCAACAGATATTCCATCCATAGAGACAATATGTCCATGAAAGGAAATATCCTGAAGCTAGAATTCAAAATTTCTAAACATCCCATCTAATTCATTTTTTCTGAGTCTTCAGGATAATGCAGAAGGGATTTTCATGATATTAGTATCTTTTTGAGTATACCAAGATATCATCAATAAATACCACTAAACATTCATCATGATATTTCTTGAAAACTCTATTCATTAGATCCATGAATACAGAGGGTGCATTAGTCAATCCAAATGGCATTTTTGTAAACTCGAAATGCCTGTACCTTGTTTGAAATGTTGTTTTCAGAATTTCTTCCATCTTCACACACAACTGACGATATCCAGATCGAAGGTCAATCATTGAAAAGTATTGAGCTTCATGTAGTTGGTCAAATAAATCATCAATGCAAGGTAGGGGATATTTGTCCTTTACTGTTATACCATTTATCTCCCTGTAGTCAATGAAAAACCTTATAGATCTGTCTTTCTTCATTACAAAAAGGACTAGGGCTCCACACGGAGAAACACTAGGACTAATGAATCCCTTGTTACTCAATAACTCTAGTTGTTTCTTTCATTCAACTAATTCCAATGTGGTTATTCTATACGGGGTCTTCAATGTGGTCCTTGAACTAGGCATTAAATTAATTGAAAACTCAATTTCTCGCTCTGGAGGATGTCTAGGTAAATCCTCTGGGGACACATCAATATATTCAATCACAAAAGTCACATACCCTATTCAAACATTCTTTTCCTCTCACATAATTATTTCATTCTCATCCTCCAAAATTATTGAATTTAGTAGAGCTATTGGGATGGATCTAGATAAGAATTAGGTGGCAATTTTTCTGCTATAAATATATGGTACTCATTATCATCATCAAAAATTGCAACCTCCTTATTCATACAATAAATTTTTGCATCATGGTCAGAAAGACAATCCATACCGAGGATTATGTCAAACTCAATCATGGGTATGAATATTATATGAGAAGATAAAGAACATTTATATTCCCTAATGGGAACTGAATCACAATACATTGTTGCGATGATACTTCCCTTTGATGTTTTTACAGACAACTACCTTATTAAATAAAATTAGAAATATCTAATCTTCTTATAAAACAAGGAGGATATGAAACAATGTGATGATCTAGAATCAAATAAATAATTTCATAATTTGACGAAACCATTAAATTACCCGCCACTATATCATTCAAGGCTTCAACCTCAGTAGTAGTGATAGAATAATCTTGTCCTTGATCCCATGTCCTTTTCTGATGTAATTTCCCTTGAATATTAGGACATTCATTCTCAAAATGCCCCCTTTCTCTACAAGTGTAGCCTTCAACATCGACAACCTCTTTCTTCCCATAGCAAATCACAATATTGGTGTCTTTTTCAGCACAATTGTAACAGACTCTCATTCCCTTTAGGAATGTACCAGGGTATTTCTTCCCACATTTTCTATAGGATGGATATTCATCTTTTCCATTCATCCACTTATTTCCATTTCCAGAGTGTTCACTGGATCCCTTCTTCCATTGCTTTATTTTAATGTCATATGAATTAGAGAATTTTTTTTCTATCATGGTATAACATGAAACAATATCTTTGTACGACGAGAAGGATTGTGAGAATAATTATCGATGAAGAAATGGTTTTAACACATCAAAGAAATGATCAATCTTGCTTCTTGGGTTACGTATATAATCTGCAACATGCCTCATGAACCATGTAATGGTAACTTCATACATTGCGACATTATCATCCTCCTTTTACCTCAGACCCAGAAATCATCTTCCCATATTTGCTCGATGGTCATGAGGAAAGTATTTTTCTATGAAAATTTTATTAAAATCCCTCAATTCTATATTTGATACTTTCTCACCTTCCATTTGTGTTTTGAATCAATGACCACCATTGATCAATATCTCCAGTGAGGAGGTAAACTACCCTGACTACGTTTCCCCTTTCGCTAATCCCCAAGGAATGGAGTATTTTCTCTACGGAATTTATCCATTGATTAACTACTACTCTATTTATAACCCCATTGAATGTTGGTGGTTGTTGCCTCATGAAACTATCTAACATTGATCCTTTACGCTGTGTATCAGGGTTCTCGATACGGGTAAGGTTATTATTCATAACTTGAGTGAGTTGTCCCAGTATGGTGATAAGCTAATCAGCACCAGTTGTATCACCAGATCCACTATAATTATCTTGAGTAGGATGGAAATCACTATGTTGATTGCGTACATTGATAAAATTTTCTTTCCTTCCACTATGCTCCATTTCTAAACAATGGCACAATCTAAATTATTTTATGAAACTAAATACATAATTCCAATCATGTAAGAAACTTAACATAAATTGAACACTTTATGGATATACTCCATAATCATAAAAATGTTTTCATTGAGGAAGTATATAATCATAAACCCTTCATAATGGTTTGTAATGAAAGTGATATTTATCCTAAGCATATCCCTCGGGAATGTCGTATCGAAGGGTGCAACAAGGCCCGTTGTCGTGCACCAGTTATCGTTCGTGACTAGCATAAAGTAATGTTTTCAGGTTTTACCCCTAGGAACATATGTGCCAGATCCTCTTCTACCTGCTTGTATCCATACATGGCTTTATTTCTTGGTAAACTCAAAATATATCTATAATACCAAATCTCTAGGATGTTCTTCTATACTAATCCTAAAATTCTATCTTAGGGTAATGTGTTGTTATCAATGTTTATCTAAATCAAGATTCCAGGGATTGTACTAAACGTCCTCTAATAAAAACTATAACTCCCTGACCCTAGTTACCCAGAGTTGGTGCATTTTTAAATATCATTGTCTTGATAACAAAATATCTACTCTCGAAAGACCTATTAGTTTAGTAGTATTGGAAATACTAGATACAATTATAAGTTTCACATTACATAATAAAATGAAAATCTACAACAACATAGTTTCCATATGACACACTAATATCAATAAAAAAATCCCTGCTGGTCAGTAAAAATATTATTCTTCACATCCCAGAAAAAATAAAACCTAGAAAGGGGCGAGCTTAGATGTCCAGTAAGGATAACAATATAGAAGAAACATTCAAAAAATAAGAATAAACATTTAAGGAAATGTATAAGACTAAAAAAATGCCTTTTAACCTTAATATTTATCATAATATATAAAAGATACAATAAAATAATTCCATTTACTAATTCTCATTGATATATACTAGTCAAATAATCACATTCAATATCAATAGCCCCATTCATAATGATGGATTGCATAATTCCAGACTTCATAACCACGCTGTCAAGACCTTCTACCAAGACTACAAATATGATATTGTCAAGGCCTTGTGCGAAGACACTAGTTTAACTCATGAGACATATAGAATCATTGAGGAGCTATAACGGGCTCCACCCGTCAATTATTATGTCCAATAAATTCCTCATATAAAAAAGGATTATACATATCCTAAAGATACATATTAAAAGTAGAAAATTAAATGTCAATAATTTATCTATAAACCATGAATGTTATAAAAAATAACACATCTACATTTAAACATATCACAAAACCTTCAAAACAATATGGATGTTTTGTATCACAATAAATCAATTTCAAATAAGCATAAAATCTATCAACTGTTGTTGACATTGATAAAATCAAAATATTTTTCAGGGAAATATATTATTCTATTTTGAAATATTTTAAGAAAAAATTTATTTTGAAAATATTCATATATTATTGTAAGGGAAAATTTGATGATGTTATAATGGAAGAAAATAGTCACACACGCCATATAAGTTAAAAAAATATTCTTACCATAATTTTGTTGAAATGGTCATAAGGTACCTTATTTGGAAAACGACATAATGATTCCTTTCAAAACATTTTATAAAAAGAAAAGTATGGGTATAAATGGCTTTAACCCATACTCTAGTAAATAGTGAAAATATTTTGGAATAAATTTTTATGAAACATGGATGTGGATGATAAAGAGGACCCAATATAAAATTAGGCAAAAACAATATCAGATAATAAAGAGATTTTGAAATTAACCCTTACCTTATACTTTTCCTTCATCGAGGGTAGGTTAACATCCTTTATAATGGTGGAATAAATGTTATTAAATTATATAAGAAACATATACAATAATATGATACAATATATGATCTTTAAACATTTCTTTGTTAATAATATCTTTGTATTATCGTCATTTCGGGTGTTAACAAATTCATTTTTTATATGATATGTTACGTAAGAAATTTTTGTTATAGAGAGGATGTATATTATTCATATTCAGAATAATATTAAGTCTTTAAGAATTATTTTTAATCACCTAATGAAAATTATTCTTGAATGGAATCGATGGGGAATGAATCTCATCGCGTTCATGGAGACTGTAATTCGAACGTATGCACGAGGAACAATATCATTTTTTTATATTAAAATAATATATAATTGGATGTTATATCAATTATACAGAATCATTATCATGTTATAATTATTATTTACATCAATTACACATCATTATTATACCTATCCAAATAGTAATGTATTGAATAATAATAATAACATGACGTGGAGATGGTAAGCTGCCCGTATGCACGTATAGTGACATGTCATTAAAAGGAGGCATATAATAATGAATATGGTTGTAACATATTTAAAATAATATCATAGTATATATATGATATTGGAGTTATAATTTTATAATGGAAACAACAGAGAAAGAGGAAGTGTGTGACGAAAGGTACTTGAAAGATGTGATGAAATATTTACCTAATCTTAAGGTTCTTCCTTTTGATTTGATCAAAAGGGCTCCATAGGATGGATTTATGACTAAAGTAATGCCTGTAGGATTAAGGGAGGACAATTTAGAGGGTATTTGGGCAGGGTTTGGAAGATCCAAAAGGCTTTGAAGGTGTTAATTTGAGGGAAGATAGAGTTCCCTTTTATAAGAGGGGTGAGGGGCACCTTAGGAAAAGAAAAAAAATATTATTTTATAATAAAATCATTTTTTGTTTCTAATGGCGTAAAAATAAATTATTTAAAGACTAATATCGGGATAGATCTAAAATCACTCAACCAATTGGTTTTATACATGTTTGGGTTACTATATAAACTTTATCCATTAGATTTAACTCATAGTTAAATAGTTTGACATTTACCATGTCTCTTTGTATTTTTATAATAAATGATAAATAAACACACGATAAACATCCAAGTGAAACTCAAGTTGTTCATTAATGACATATGTAATATTATTTATGAATTATGGCCAAACTCTAGATTTTTATGAAATGAATATCAATTTGTAATATAATATTTTTTTAAAAAAATACTTTTATGTCAATTTTGACACTATTTTGTATTTTGTTTTTTCTAAATTCATAAAATCATTATTACATAAAAAAATTCATCTAACCAACCCTAACAGGTCATATTTACCTATAAAATTAGTCAACTTCATAAAATGTCCCATATTACATTTATTTGGATATTGTTAATATCGATTTTTTAATATTTCATTTATTAGGTAATTACTGCATCATCATTGTGTCAAAAATAAATAAAAATATTTAACGTCTAAAAATTATAAATAAAGTAAAATAATTTTGGAAATCGTTCTATATTTCTAATGATTATTTATTGTTGAATTTATCTTACGGGTATCCCAATATTAAAAATGGTTTAGTTATTATACATTGAATTTAACCATTTTAACTCTTCTTTGAATTAAATAATAATAAATGTATTAATCTAATCCATGTGGACCCAATAGGTTCATATTTTAATACTAAGTTTGTTTTTAGTCTAATTATACATATCCAATAGAATTAGGGCATGTGTTTGGATAATAATAATATTATTTTTACCCTTAATTACCCTATTTACTTCTAACCGTGGTAAATAAAAGAAAAAGGTCAATATTCCCCAAAAATGATTTTCATCTTATTGAAGCCGATTTTACTAACTAATATAAACCATGTCTCTTGGTTATTTGAAATTTAACTCACAGAAGCAGTAAAATTATGTTTTATGTAAATTCAAAAATTCTCCTAGGAGGTGGGTAAAAGTATGTAAAAAGTTCAATAAAATTTTTATATATCTAAAATTATTATAAACTAACTCTAGTTAATTGAATTGAACAAATATAGTTATTATGTATCTAATTTGACATAAAATAAATTTAAATAGAATAAATAATTATTTTAAAAAAATTGGATTTAAACTATAACTCAGTGTTTATAACTATTCATAAAAAATTGAATGTTTTCATAAATATACAAAAAATTCTCCCAAAGCTAATTTTGATATTAAAAACCCCAAAATGAAGTGAATTTTGAAAAATAAAATTGATACAATTTCAAAAATATGGTATTAATTTTCATAATAGCTACTTCGACTAGTAGTGATGTGTTAGAATCTCGAAGTTTCGTATAAGGAAAGCTATTGCATTATTAAAAGGGAAACATACCATGAATGATTTGTGTGTTAGAATAAAAGTTTGAATATATGAAAAACACTGGGGCTACACTCAAGACACAATATCCAACACTTTCTCTTGATCCACCGACAAACCTTCCTCATAGATGATGTGACCCGAAAAATGCACTTCTCCAATCTAGATTCGACACTTTGATAGCTTGGTATATTGTTGATGCTCACTTAGTGTACTCAGAATGATGATAAGATGTTGGGATTGATAGTCATTAGTCTTCATGTACACCACGATGTCCTCAACAAAGACAACCACAATCTGATCTAGATAAGGATGAATGATTCAGCTCATCAAATCCTTGAAAACTGCTAGTGCACTGGTTAAATCGAAACGCATCACCACAAACTCAAACAACCCCACTGACTCCTGAAAGCTTTCGACGTTACGTCAGAAAGCCTCACCCTCAACTCATGATAACTTGATCTTAGATAAATCTTATATAACACTGACACACCACTAAAATGGTGAAACATGTCATCAAATCATGGAAGAGTGTACCAATTTGTCATCATCATCAGATTTGACTTCTTATAATAAACACACAACCTTAATGAACCTTCAGACTTCTCCAAAAAAAGAACACAATATCCCCATGGAGATGTATTACAAAATATGAACACCTTACAATCCAACTCTTCAAACTAAACCATTAACTCTTGGAGTTCAGCCGGTTCCATTCTGGATGGCCGAATAGAAACTGGCTCCGATCCCTACAGCAACATAATCGAGAACTCAACATCCCTCTCGTGTGGAAACCCTGATAAATACTCAATAAAAACATCCTAAAAAATGATCTACCGCTGTAGGGACAACAAACTATTCCCCTCTTTTATCAACAAGGACAAGGAAAGATACTTGAGCTGTGATCCTATCCAACTACCGACATAATGGTCCTGCACGACCTGATTGAACACCCCAATATCTGGGATGGACTTATGTGTCACCCATAAGTGACCTAAACGATACATTTTAATGGTAATAGTTTATAAGTTCTTCATAAAACACTAAAATATCCATACATAAGATCTAGTCAAACCCTAACATCTTGATAATGAACCAGTTCTACATGGGAAGATTCCCACCGACCTCTTGAACACTTCCCTTATACTGTGAGATATCTTCATTCCGTACCCCCAATGGAGTGTCAATCTAAATAACCCTGCACACACTCTCCACATTCAAACCCAACACTACCAAAACCTGAGAAAAAATAAACGAGTGTGTGGAACCAGTGTCAAAAAATGCACTAGAAACCATAAAAGATACATGGATCGTACCTCAAACAGTTGATGGCATAGCCTCACCATCAATAGGGGCAGACTAAACCGCGTGAAGATGACCTGCCCCTCTACCCTAGGAGCCAACCTATGTTCCATGTACATCTCTACGCTACTAATTTGTGCGATCCTACCACAGTGTTCTATGTCCACCACCTCATCCAGTATGGCGCGTGGATCTCTAACTGCCTGCCTAATATGGGGAAACTAATCCCTTTCCATCACATGGAATCTGCATTTCTCTAACATTCATGTTCAATTGCGAAGGGTTCATGCTGAACCTCTTCACATGTCCCAATATTCAACAAAATCAGCACTCAATTGGAGGTGGAGGACACTATCCACACAAGTTCCCTGACCTGCCACATGGATAGCAGAACACCCGATCACCATCTTGAGAGGTTGTCCCTCTCTTCTACCTCCTTGCACACTCTCACCGTGCTGAAAACTTCAAAAACAACAATTCTGACCCTCAAATTATGCACCACTTGTCCACCCAGCTGGCACAATAATCCCACTACCTAAAAATCCCTTCATCTTCCCTTCTAATATCAATGCCTAATCCACTACCTCTATAAACATCATCAGGTGAATGATATTCACTTGGGACATAATATCGTGTCTCATCCCATCCTGGAAATGTTTCTCCACTGTGACTTCTTCCCTTTCCAATGATGGAATATAACATCAATGTTTAGTGAAGCTACTAGTATACTCTATCAACAACATCGATCCCTGAATCAGGCCAGTGAACTCTGTAGCCCACTCCTTCCTATAGGTCTCTGGGTAAAAGTGCTCCAGAAAAATTTCCTATAAATCCTTCCACATCATCTCCTAAGAATACTCAGTCTGAGCCAGGATGTACCAAAAATGCTTTTCCTAGTCCCACAACATATAAGATTCCAACTTGACCTTCTTCCCATCAGGTGTCTCTAGATGATCTAGTATCATCTGGACAGACTCTATCAAGAACTCTACTACCTCAGGCTGACCCTCTCCGATATAGTTCGGAGGGTGGTGTATTTGAAACCCTCTATTCAGCTCAAATATACTCAGTGCAACTTACCCTGGGTCCTGATCCAACGTCAGCATAAAAGAAGCCCCTTTCCCTTGGAAGAGCTCATCCCTACCATCCTGGATCACCACATTCTCTTTCTCTTCTACTAGAGGAGAGTTCTCTGCAACATCCTCTTGTTTAACAACCATGACTCAATGTTGTGCTGGAATTTCTCTATATTTTCAAACATGAGATTTAGAACACATACCCTCGAACTTTCACATTTCATAACATGAAGACTCTTCACCAGCCACATCAACCCATTATAAATGCAACATCCCAATACGCTTATCATTCCTGCGACATTACCATGTCCATCCCTACTGTGGGCCATGGTCCACAAGGGGTATACAAACATACACAACTACAAGGCTCACACAACACGTTACAAACAAAATTTTCAATTCATTGTGAAACATTAATTAGACATATTTCATTAATCATCAATTATCATTATTTTATCTTTACACATTTATATTGTTTCGTTTACAACATTTCCCCTTTTTAATTATCAAATTCAAGGTGCATTATTTCATTCATGCCTCACACACCCAACCCGTGTGTGTCTACCATGATGTGTGTCACCAACCTCCCAAGGTGACTATAATGACGCATAAATGCACAATATTGCACCATTGAGGCCACGATCCTAATATCATAAATCCATCACATCCCAAATCACATGGATCACCTAATAGTGAAATATCATCATATGTAGCTTTGCTCAATCAAGAACAACAATTATCACCCTGGGTGACTTGGGTTTTCTCTAATAGAAGTGTTAGATACTCTTAAGAACCTACTCTTTACAAAGGCCCGAAAAATCATAAATCCAATCTACCATCCCAAATTAGAAGATTTCATAGAAGGATTAGAAATACCTCCTCTTATACCACATTGTATCTTCCCTGACCTGGAAGCCACTAAACTAGTCCTCCATGCCAGGTGGTAAGAAGACCATAATCACACCTCCCTGTATTCCAAAGGTTGTCGACTAGCAGCGGGGGTATATAAAGTGAATTGGGGAGACTATTCCCCATTTTTATTAAAGTAATTCAAAATAGAAGATGAATAAAATATAGTAATTAACAACCAATAATAACATAATATGCATAAAAACCCACTTCAGAAATGGGTTAAACCCATATCCAACAGTAAATATGTCACGCAATGGTACAGTGAAAAAGAGAACAAAACCTCAAAATGACGACAACTAAAAAATCCCCAAAAGGGTCCTGACACCATGTTTGTCCCTCCTCCATACAAACTTGTGCCTATTTGACTACCTAGAAAGGACCTTTTCCCTTATCATGACATGTAAACATGAATTTCACTTGGGTAACCATCGATGGTCCGAGTAGGGTGTTAGTACAACTCAGTAGGCCATCAGCAATAGTATCTATGAAATATCCAGTATAAAGAGATGTGCATGAAAAAAAATGAATAATAAAAGGCAACGTAATGATTGAGTGCCATTTGCTAGTTTAGGACTATTAACAACATTTAATACCATTTTCATAACATACAATTTCATCCCATTTCCCATTACATACCATTTCCAACACATTTAACAAGGATTCATCAAACACAAAAAACTGCATTGGATCAAGTACATAGTCCCATACCCGAGGGAAAACACACAGTGGAGTTTGGAGAGTTTGACGAACTCACCATCAGCCACATCCTCACTATGAAGCATCTGCCTGGGTGGATGCAACCTTTTGGGGAATAGAGCATCAGTCCTCATCCCGAACATGGGCATTAAGGTGGAGTTTAGAGCATCAGTCCAACTTGACCTGTGGGCTTAGAACCTCAATCAATAACCCACACTACCAAGAAACAGGCACATGCTATATATATTTATCCATTAACCATTCACACCACATCACAATGGTTTCCCAAGGAAAAAATTAATCATAACAACAAAAATGAGTTTATACAATGCTTTAACCCATTAACTCCTTTACCACATTTCACATCATCATTCATTTTACACAATTCCATTTTTATGCTTATCTCACTAATAATTATTCATTATACCTATCTCACTAGGATTAATTACTAGACTCATAATCAATTACATTATGGTCTTTCATCATTTCCACATACTAACCCATTACAGTTTTCATCAGTATACACTATTCATTTACCATAGCCATGTACACCCATATAAATCAAATTCATGTAAACCCAACATCAATTAGGATATTATTATTAAGCCTAGGTGAATCACCTAGATTCTAACCCACCACATTCAATATCATCAACATTTTTACCATGAAATCATCATAAACACACAACAATCCTACTTGATCTTCACAATCCCTAGTTCTCAAAAAGTAGTTTCACCCCATAGGTGGCCCTAGTTTAGTCTCACCACCGTTGATGCATCCCAAGGGGATCATGAGGGTTCTCATTTACACTTTTAAAATAAAAATTTCCAAAACATGCCATGATTAGTAAAAATACACCATGTAGACACCCTATAATAAAACCACACATGCTCAAATCCAAAAATAAACTAGGGGATATAACATATAGACCACGTACCTCAATTATTTTCGTGAACACACTCTTAATCAAGCCCTTATATTCCACTTAAACCATGATTTGATGCTTCAATATAAATCCCTCCCAAAGAGTAGGGTTTTAGAGATTCAAGAAGATAGTATAAGAAAATATAATCCATAAACTGAAAAAAGAGGAAATGATGGGATTTGCCTCACATGGTGCTTCGATCCTAAACCAATGACACCAAAAACTTCTTATAAACAAGGGATATTGATCACTTGAGTCCCTTGGGAGGTTTTTTTCATTCCTTGAATGAAGAGGGGTGAAAAGGGAGGAAATACTGATTTGGGGTTATAGATCCTAGGGGTGGAAAAATTGTAACTATTAAAAGATTTTTGGGCTGCACGGTTTTTTCCCACTGTTTGAAAACCCGTGCACAAATTGTGAAGAGGCTTCTTCCCCAAAAGAATTCCCTCATATTGTTTACCCACATGATTCTCAAAATCGTGCAAAAACAGTACAGAGGATGCTGATAAAAAAGAATCATCTTGCATGGTTTACCAGGCTGTCGACACAGTTAACAGTAACTGTGCCGCCTACATAGAAACCACGTTTTCTCCAAATATTTTGGCCAAAACTCTCAGAACACCCCCGATTCATCTATAAGGTTGGTGTACAAACGTAATTATCCAAAACTAGGGATTCAAACAAAATCATAAATGAGAACATACCATTACAAGATATGGGATCATACATTTAAAATGATTTAATGATATATTTTTTAAATAACATTGTAGAAAGTAAAGAATCATGTATTTAATTTATGGGTTTATTTATATTTATGTAAATTAATTCAAAATGAAATTTTAAATCTATTATTACTCAATTCAAATTTTTTTCAAAAAGAATATTTGCACATATTTTATATGGAATATTTTTATTTCATTATAGAATAAAAATATATTATTTTTTTAATATACATGAGGATCAAGGATATTCCCAATGTTGTAGACATTATTTTATGTTTATGTTTATTTATAATATTCTATTTTGTATCATAAAAATCCATCCTTCCCATTTCCCATGGAATTTTAGTGATGATATTTGGGCTATGAATGAATGGTATATATTAATATCTAAAAATGTACTACTAATATGTTAAAAAGATTTTGATGAGTTTTATAATGGAAATTGAAGATTATTTATGGAGAATTAATTTTTTGGTCCATATAAATTGTTTATAATGATGGGTTAGCCAAATATACTCATATAATGCATAAGGTAAGTATTATGTCATCTATATATCTATAATATAAGTTGACACATAGGTTATTCCATTTGTATGTTTTCATTTAAGGACTACATTAACAGTTACATTACAGTTATGTTTCAATGAACCCACCTAGGTTTTTAATTATATATAATTAGTTATTTTAGTGGGTTGATTATTCCTATTTTTGAAAAAATGAATAATTTTAAGAAATTGATTTTCATTGGTACTCATGTATTCATAGAAACTATCATTATTTAGAATTTTGTTTTTATGTTTTCATAAAAAGTCTTCAATCAAAAACATTGAGCAGCAAATTGGATTAATTGTGTAGGTGAACAATTATTTGAGTTTAATGATTATTATGCTATATGGGAGTTTTAACATATGACCTCGTGGTCCTGAAATGGACCATTAGGAATCATAAATTGTTTTTTATTTCCCTTATTGTTATTATTATTTTCAAATAATGAATTTAAATTCTTTTCATATGGTTAGATTTTTTTTTGAAATAATGAAAATTATAATTTAAAAAATGTGAATATATTTCATGAAAAGAATTTATGTTTTATTTTACATGTTCTATAATATGTAGAAAATTGATTCTAATGTTATTTATTTTTAATAAGATTTATTTAATAACTTTCTAAAAATATATTATATAAATTATCATAGTGGATCCTTGAAAATATGTTATTTTGTGAAACATGAAATTATGTTTTGAATAATGTTTGGGACCTTATTGAATTAGTATTCCATCATTGTAAATGAGTAAACATTGGTAGGTATTGATGAATTCTAAATTTTAGGTGTAGTTAATGGGAGAGTGTTTCTACCCCACATATATGTTTTTATCTTGGGGTAAAAAATTAGAACATTGGTTTATCAGGGGGGTGTATGTAATAAAAAGGATGGATTTGGAAAAGGATGAGTATGAGGAAATTTTATTATACTTTTATATTTTTAGAAATATTTATTTAAAATAAAATTATTCTAGTAGATATTTTCTATAATAAACAACAATAAGTGTATTTGGAATTAGATATAAAAGTAACTATAAATGAAACATGAGATACTATTAAATTATTTTTTATTGATATGATAATAATCATGTAGTCATTGTATTGTTTTTTACGAATAGTATTAAATAAAATTTTAAAATATATACATGAAAAATATATATTAAATGAAATATTTTGATTATCAATTAATAATAATTGAAATTAAAAGCTATTTTAAAATAAAAAGACCTATTTTTTGATATTCAATTTTTACATAAACAAACGCGTAATACCTTAACATATTTTATTGAATTTTTTTTCAGAAATATTATATTTATTTTTATATACTATATATTCAATATATTGTTTTAAAATAATATAATTATTTTTTGAGATGTAATAAAAATTAATAATATTTTATTCTTACAAATTGATTTTTTATAAAAACATTGTTTTTAGATTTTTGAACACATAAATTAAAATTAATTTTACAAAGATTAAAAAATTAATTTTTTACAAATTGGTAAATTTTGAAATCAAAATGTGAAATTTCATCTACTTTTTTAATTTTTATGAAATGGATAATTGATCATTGAATAGTGGAAAATATTAGTATCAATTGGAAATTAATGTTTCAATTAATTAATTTATAATGATAAATTTTGTTTTAATATTTTAATAATAGAAAAATTTAATCAATTATATATCAATTAATAAAAAAATTCATATTAATCATTTTCATTTAAAATTTTAAAATAATGTTTTTAAAGATTTTTCATTTTCCATTAAAAAACATACTTCCTCAGTGCGCCTATAAGACTAATTTAAAATTAGTGTTTTATATATCTTTTATTGGAATTTTGAAACAACAGATTTCATAATTTGAGTCACAATAATAAGTATTATGTAATAAGTAAAATATAGTTTCATTATGACAGAAATATTAAAAATAGTAAACCGTATTCACTATGATTAATGTATAAATACGACCACTTGGGATTTAAATATATAAATTAAGGATAAAAAAGAAGCATTTTTTTTCCAACAGCCACCTTTTCCTCATATTTCGATGTTATATCTTCTATCATTTATAATATTCCAATTTTAGGCCTTTTTAATGAAAAAAATGGGGTTTCACTATTTTTATTAAAAAAATATTCCATTTTTCCCACATACCTATCTTATAAAAGGCCAACACTTATATCATATTCCAACATCCAAAACCCATTGGATCTAAAAAGACATACCAAAATGACTTCTTTTATTCCCTGATACTGTATTTTAATCCCTATTTGGGTTATAAATTGGAACTGATGACCCTTTTGGTTCCAATTGAATGAATATTTTTGAAGAAGAGGTAACAAAATTAACAAATATTTTTATTTCATTTTGAATCCACTTCATAAAATAAATTTTTCAACCATTATTATATAATTAAATATGTGTATATATTGAAAAATTATATTTTCTTTTTATGTTAATGAAAAAAACTATATCCACTCCAATCACATGGGTACAAAAATTTATATTTGTGTATACATTAAATTAATGCCTCACAAACACATTTTATTTGATTCCCAAAAAAACCAATCAATACACCATTTAATATTGGATTAAATGTTTATATGTTATATTTATTATATTATTATCCTTGTTGTATTTCTATATTATATATAATAGCATTCATTCCATTATGTGTGAATATTACAATATATCTCATGTGTTTTATAGACCACCACCTCACCAAGTAGTGTGATTCATTTATAATTTTCATGGAAGGTAAAAAGGATGAGAATGATAAAAATACGTTATATGTATAGAATAAAACTTACAATTTAATGTTAATATATTATTAAGATTTATTTCAATCAATCAATCATGAAAATTGAAATAACATTTATGCATACATACATCCTACCAACTCCAGGAATGGAGTATTTCGATTTCCATATCTAAATAATATGGATTACACTAAAAACATATATTATTAATATTTATAATTTGTATTTCATGTATAAAATTCATGATAATGTTGATCCATGATCAATTTGGGAGTTCAAAAAATAAAAAAAAAACAAAACATACAAGACAAATATAGACGTTCTTTAAGAAATGACTTTACCATGGAATTTTTATTATATGGGAAATAAACTACCATAAGACAATCATATATGATATGATATATATATATATATGTATGACTCATTAAAATATTTATAATGAAAATATATTTAAGATACCTAATATTTCAGAATATATGATTGAACATGAGACATACTGTAATGGATATTTATCCATATTTTATATCATTCAAAAAAATATTTAATGCACCTACATTATTTTATGACGTGTATATCCAGAAACATTGAAATTTAATATCTTGAATTTATGTATTTTTATGATATTTTGTGAATAATTTTTTTTCATTTGTTCATGGGGATTATGGTACAAATTTAAATATGTGGTCACATTTTTATGTTATAATCATATAATTTATCAAAAAAATTAATGATTTAGATTCAAATGATGACATATTAAGATATATATCTAATTAAATGCATTATATTTTAAATACTATAGTTACATCAATTAAATTAATTTTTAATATTCATTTTCCTCTATTTATATGCTTTTTATTTCAAAATAATATTATAATGAAAAAACATTTTTATTTATCTCTTTGGCCGAAAATCTTAATCCAAGAAAAAATATTCAAAAAATGTTTCCAATATTTTTTTAAAATATTTAAAATTGTTGTTGAAAAAAAATTAACAATGTTTTATATTTTAATTTTTTTGGAGATTAATCTTCATATCATTTAACAATCAATGATAATTAATCTTATACAAAAAATGATCAGAAGAATATTTGTTCGATCATGTATTACCTGTAAGGAATATATAATGTAATGTCCTCATAATGTTTTAATGATTTATTTATATATACTTTGAATTATTTTAAAGGAATATTACATCTAAATTTTTATGAATTTTTTTTATAATGTAATTTTAGATGAAAAATTATCTTCCTTAAGAATAATTAAAAATGTTTTATATTTAAAATTATTTTTTCCCCATTTGAATCATTCAATGTAAAATATTCATTAATGGGGAAATAAAAAAAAATATACAATCATTATTCATCTACTGAATGGTTTTCAATTGCTGAATAATTCTAAAACCAATTTCACTTCCATGGGTTACTACATGATAACATTCATATGAGACCTTCATTTATAACATCGTGAACTGAGTGCCACATGACGTTGCCCCGAGCTAGTTAGCCACATGACCTCAGTCATGCCACCCCATATGCTAGAGGATTCCAACTATATTTGATGGACTGGTAAGTCTGTCATGAGAATACAATACCGTCATTTATATGATTAAAAAACTAGTGAAAATAAACAAATAAACGCTGAAGCAAATATAACAAGAACAATACTCGTGTCACAAGATAATCAAATAGGAAAACAATACACTTATGAAAGTTAAAACCTGCTATGCATATATAAGTGTCATGTGTCTATAGTACAACTAAAAATAAAGACACTATGAATCCATAAGTAGGTTCTATACCAGGTATATTGCCATCAGCTGAACTCCATCCCCAACTAACAATCCATTCCAAATCCATTTCCCATAACCTGTCCATCAACAATATAATCAATTTGGTTACCGATTAAATAGATATAATAGGTTGTGATTAAAACCTATTAGACCCCCAACAACAGTGTCTAATACAAGTCAAATCAAAATACAATGTATATAGTTCAATAAGAAATTAGTTCAATGCATAAATATCTAGTTATTACCTTTACATTTATTCATATCTAACTACCTCATCTCTTGGGTTCCCAAGGTGACCTGCATCCGAGTACAATTTCCTTCTTGTAGTAGAGCCCTATTTTTTCCTTTCGTAATATCATATCTTAATATGCGCTTCCTAGAAAATCTCAACGCATTCATAGGTGTTAGGATATCTCAGTACCTGATTCAACTGATGCTAGATTTCAAATATTCTTTTGTGAGGGCATAACACGGAGTGCCATTATTTACAATATTTAATTTCACATTTATATGGCATATTTCCAAAGTTAAAAATATAAAAAATAATTATTAATATGAACATGTTACCATACATACTCCTCAATAGAGTTATCATGTTCTGATTATCTTACTCATAAGTATACTTTCAATGTTACTTGTATACTTCTCATTCGAATGACCATGTTCTCATTCTCTTACTTGTAATTATGATAATTATCATACCATTTATACTTATATATTTTCAATGAACATGTTCCAATTCATTCAAAAATATTCATTTATCTAAATCTACCCCACTATTAATTCAATAATTTTTAAAATACGAAAAATTCATTAGTCACCAAAACAATTAACAGAAAATGTCAGTCATCATTAATTTAATCTTTCAATTAATTTATCAATGTATCAATTCTTATCCCAATAATTATTTTTTCTTGAATTAATTATCCAATTCTAAATGTCAATCATCACAATTAACCCAGAAATTATTTATCTAGATCATAATATCAAAACACATAAATAATTCGTAATTAATTATATACACATAACCAATTAGATATCTCATAATCAATCTGATTATTAATTATCTATATTAAAATATCTAAATACCAATATAAGTTTCCATAATAAATTATCTAAAATTTCTGACCCTGTGTATCCTAATTAATTCCTCAAATAATCATTTAATTCAATAATACTTTGATAAATCGATTTGTCAACCAAATTAAGCCAAATTTACAAAAATAAATTGCCTAATGAGAGAATAAATTATAATTATTTTCATGTAAATATATAATCCATGACTATGAAAATTATATTTTAGACCACATTCGATGATTTTTTTACTGATGTTCACTCAATGGAAATCCCCAAAATTTGAGTTGCACATGAACGTTGATATGAGTTCTGAATCGGAATCCCTAAATCAAGATCAAATATATCAAGATCATATCAATCTTTTTATAGATCTAAAATCATTGATCTTGATCTCAATGATTCTGTTTATATTTAAAGAAATAGAGAATATATTCAAATAAAATATCATCAAAACAAATGATAATGTATGGGAGATGAATTGGGTTGAGATCCACATACCGGGAGAAGAGAGGATCTTGTATTTAGGAGTTGAATCTTGAAGGATGAAGCTCTAATGGCATTGGAATCCATATGGTTCATTAAGAATATCGTCCGTTACTCACAAGAATGTAAAATCCCGACGTAAGGCCCATTGGGAAAAGAAAATGCCCATTAAAAAGTAAAAAACATGTGAGATCCACAGTTTTAGGATCACATTTTTGTCTCATGCATGGTAAACTCATGCAATTAGATAAATCTTGCGCTAAATATTACTTAGACACTACTTCATGGGGGTCCTCTCACAGTTTCATCACATATCCTCCAACTTCATGCTTTAACCATGATGATGGAACTTTCCCATAAACACTAGAGAGTGTATAGTTACTCTAAGACAACCACATAGTTTTCACAGACCATTCTACTACTATAATCAAACGTGGTTTCATAAAAAAATTCTTATACCCCACCAAATGTCACCATAATTAAAAAACTCCAATCCAAGGTACTTATGTAAAAAAATTACCTGAAATCGTGCCCGATATAACTCCAGAAATTTTCAAGATATTAAAATCTCTCATCACTATAATAGATCATCCTTGATCAGCAATTCCAAGAAATTATATGACGCAGAGCTGAAATGATCGGGCCATTGAGCCCTTATATATACTTTTCTTTCACCTATTTCCTCTTGTACAAATTCATGTTTACATAACACTAGATCTATTGGTACGATCTTTTGCATGCAACACATTGTCACTACGATCCAACACACATACCATATCCTCATCAGAGTATGCATCTACCTCAAGGTCAACCTCATCCATATTGATCATATGAGGAGTATCTGGGTGATAAAGCCAAAGATATGATACATGGAAAACATCAATCATAGAGGAGTACAAATTTGTAAAATTCAATTGGTATGCCACCAGTCCCATTATCTCCACTATCTCTAATGGTCCAACTAACCATGGAGACAACTTTTCATTCCTCTGAAACTTGCGGTGATCCGACCAAGGTGACACCCGATGGAATACCAGATCACCCTTTGTAAACTCTGTTGGTCATCAATGTAATTTATTGTATGAATTAGTTCTACTCAGAGCTATAGGCATACCTTTCAAAATCATCTATACCTTCTCTAATATATCTACCAGGAGACACGGTCCCATCAAATATGACACACCTGCCTCATTCCAGTATAGTAGTGATCAATATGGCCTACCATAAAGATCATAGAATGATTCCATTGGAATAGTTTCCTAATAGATGATGGCATATTTTAACTACATTAAATCCAGTTCTTTTCCCAAGATCCACCGATGTCAAGCACACATTCTTGTAGCATATCCTCACGAACCTACATAGTTCATTCCGATTTCCCATCTGTCTATGGGTGGAAATCCATACTCAATAATACATATGTGCCAATATATTTCTGTAGGACTGACCAAAAGTGTGATGTAATTTGTGAATCATAATCTAAAACTATAGGGTGTGGAACTCCGTGTATGTAGAAAATCTCCCAACCATATATTTCTCCAACTGTTCTAGTATAATGTTTTCCCTTATAGGTAAGAAATGTTATACATTTATTATTCTATCCACAATGACCAAAATGGATTCATTCTTCCTAAGAGTATTTCAGAGACACACTATAATATCCATGGTCATCTCATCCCACATCCATTTCATGATAGTTAACAGTAGTAGTGTACAACTAGGTTGTTGATGCTCCACCATTACTTGCTGAAAACTAAAGCATTATGTCACAAACCTTTCTATCTCCTTTATCAATGAATAGCCACTAAAATTATCATCATAGGTCATGGTAAATTTTGGTTCCACCTGGTGGTACCACACATTTCGAGGCATACATTTCCCATATGAGATCCTATCACATGCTCGTAGGTACCACAACTCAATTATTTACATAGATGATCTCATCCTCATATACCAACCATTCTGAAGATGTCTCATCAACTTTAATGATTTCCCTCCTAGATAATAACTATGGATCCTTATACATTATATCCCTCATCCATCTCAAATTCATAGAATCCACTATAACATAAACCATAGTTATTTTCTCCAAACTCTCCTGATCCACCACACAGATTTCAGCTAGCCTGTTCATCATCATCCACTCATCACTCAACTCCTGAACCATATGAGTATTTTTTTCTACTCAAGGAATCATAAACAATATTTCCCTTCTAAAATCATATATGCGAGTTCAAATCAAAAGACTGCAGATACTCAACCTATCTCTGATGCTAAATATTTTAATCACTCTCATAAAATATATATTCCAATACCATTTGATATTTATAAAATCTATAATTTTCTCCCATAAGGTATTTTTAACAGCACATTAGATCTTAAACCTTTGTTTCTAAATCGAGGTCGTTTATACAGTAATTTATTTCATTGGGCCTCAGCATCCAAGAGCCATATTCCACTACTCGATCTCCCTATATTAGCACATCTCCATGTCTGATCACAGAAGCCTCCAAATAAACTGTATAATACTCACATAACATAGGTTGGATCAAAATTGGTGAAGATTTATATTGCTTCTTCAACTCCAGAAAATCTATCTCAGAAGACTCTAAACATTAAAATATTATACCTTTTTTGGTTAATCTTGAATGAAACATTTCAAAATGGAAAAATTCTTTGAAGAATCTCATGTAATGTCGAGCAAATCATAATAATCATTGGATATCATTAACATTTATTGGAATATCCAATAAAACCACTTCATGAACCTTTTTTGGGTCCACTAAAACACCATCGTTCAAGATGATGATTTGTTGGAAGTGTAACTGGTCCTTCCAAAACTAAAACTCGGATATCATTGCGTATAACTAATTATCTCTCAGTGTACCTATGATGATATCAATATGTTAGGCATGATATCCTAGATTCTTGTAGTACACTATGATGGCATTCACTAACACCACCACAAACTGATCTATATAGAGATGAAATATATTGTCTATCAAATCCATGATCAATACTGATGCACTTTTAAAACCAAAAAATATTTTAAAAAACTCATAAATTCCTTACATGCTTTTGAATTTAGTCCTTGGTATATCAGAA
Organism: Viscum album; assembly: GCA_963277665.1. Classification (NCBI taxonomy): domain Eukaryota; kingdom Viridiplantae; phylum Streptophyta; class Magnoliopsida; order Santalales; family Viscaceae; genus Viscum; species Viscum album. Next base: position 698,519,494 of record OY728119.1, on the reverse strand, counting down.
GTCCCTACACTCAAATGAGAATTACCTAATCCAATATCAATCTTTGAGAACACATAAGATACCTTCAATTGGTGAAACAAATCATAGATATCAAAAGATTATATTGGTTCTTCAAAACCATTTCGTTCACCTTATAGTAATCGACCCACAAAACAAAAATACTATCATCCTTCAGTGGAAAAAAATTGGTGATCCCCAAGGTGAAAAACATGGATAGATAAATCTTTCATCATCCAACTCCTTAAAACGAGTCTTATGATCTTGAAGTTCAGTCAGTGACATTTCATATGGTGGAATTGATACTATCTCAGCCCCCGATATAAGCTCAAAAGTGAATTATACATCCCTCTAAGGTGGTATCCTAATGATAGATTTAGGATAGACATCCTGAGGCAGATCTCATACTGGTGGAAGGACAAATTTCCTAACACCCCTATCATCCCACAATAGACTAGTGAACTAGGCTATCATATCTACTAGTTGGTGAGTAATTATTCCTGCTTGACCCACTATGATATCCCACTCTCCATGATGAATATACTAGTCTCCCTTATGAGACATAAAGGTCACCCTCATATAGAAAAAATCAATGTGGGATTGGTAGGTGACTAGAAAGTGTATCACTATGATCAAGTTAAATCCGGTTATATAAATAACATAGAGATACCATATGAAATGATATACCCTGATTTATAATGAACATAATTTACATAGAAATATATCATTTTACCACACTCCCAATGGAATGACAACTAGATTTATGATTAGATTGTGCTCACTAAAGTAAAAACTAGAGTCTCTAAACAATATTGATGCATGGATAATCCCACTTAGAGTCTTGACTGACAACTCTACCTCTAGTAGTTCAGGGATTGATTCTATATTCATTGCAAAATTAGAGGAAATAAACGAATGTGTAGAACCAGAATCAAATAAAGTACATCCTTGTTTTGAGAGGAAAACAAGAGTACCTGCTACCACATCGCTCGGAACTTCAACTTTAGTTGTGATAGAGAAAGCACGACCTTGCTCCCTTGGCCTCTACTGAGGTTGATGGTGATTCCCCTCCACCACCATCAGATTTGGACATTGATCAGCAAAGTGTCCAAGCTGTCCACACTTGAAGAATGTGACTTCAGGAAGGTCCAGAACCATCATTACTCGGTCATTAGTGTTGGGAAGTTGAGGCTTCACATCACTACGACAATTACGAGAAATATGGCCTTCTTTTCCACACCTGTAGCACTTACCACATCCGATCAAGAAGTTCCCCGAATGCTTCTTCCCACATTTATTGCATGTGGGATGTTGTATATTATTTCCACCTCTTTCCTGATCTAATCTTCTTCCCAGGCTTGGTTCTAGAGTTCTCCACTTCTCATTAGATTTGTTAGACCACTGTGTCTCCCCAAACTCAAGTTCAACTTTTATAGCACTTCGAACTATTTTTTCATAGCTATCATAGTCCCTGTTGGCTAGATTCTTTGGTAGGTGTGGTTGTAGTCCACCAAAGAATCTATCAACCTTCCCATTAGGGTCCATGACAAAGCTTGAGGTATAACAGGAAAGCCTTGTGAAGTTCATCTCATAGGTTCCAACTGATTCATTCTCCTTCTGCTTCAGCTCGAGAAATTCTTTCTCCATTATCATTCTCATCGAACGAGGGAAATACTTATTAAATAAAATTCCCAGGAACTCTTCCCACTCCATAGCTTCCATCTCTCCTCATGGATTCATGTATTCGATCAGTGACCACCACTGATCAGCTTCTCCCTCTAGGAGGTAAACAGCAAGGGTGACTTTTTCAGGTTCCGAACAATGAAGTACATAAAAGATCTTTTCAATGGATCATATCCATTGTTCCGCAACCAATGGGTCAGTAGATCCACTGAATGTTGGTGGTTGTTGAAACATTAAGGACTCAACATAATGTAGTTCCCTTCGTGGTGAGATCGGCCTCTCAGCTTGATTCAAGTTATTACTCATAACTTGGGTCAATTGGTTCATTATTCGTATGAATGTTTCCATTCCTGCTTCCATCAGAGGGCCGTCAGCACATGGTGCATTGCGGTCACCATCTGCAAGGTTCCTCCTATTGCCCACCATTTTCTAAAAGAATAAAACCATAGTGAGAAAGTTATTTAATTTATGAATCTTTTAACTAAGAATTCATGCTTAGACAATTACACTTCTCTATAATTCCTTCATAATGATTCATAAAAAACTTGTGATTAACCAAACATATCCCGCGGGAGTGTCATAACCAAGAGTGCAGTAAGGCCCGTTATCATTCACCAGTTACCGTTCGAGTCTATCTCAAAGTGGTGTTTTCGGGTTTTACCCCTATGTACATATGTTCAAGAGCTGCCTCTACCTGCTCATATCTAGACAGGGATGTATTTGTTTGATAAACCATTTACTCAATACCTACCAAATTACCAGGAAGTTTTCCTATATTAAACTTTTCTATAGGGTTCTTCCTAAAGATTTTATATCCTAATTTCCACATATAACTAAACCTCCATTTAATACCAACTATATAATCCCACCTTTTTATAACATAAACATTCATTACATTACACAAAACTGAGGATCTTTAAGGGTTAGGGTCTTGGAAACCAGGATCATAATAAATGAAAACAACATAATACATTCTTCTTAATCACTTTAAAGGCTTCTCCTTAAGTTCATCCTAGGTTCATTAGAGCATCTCATAACCTGGGTACATACATCAAAAGAAAGAGTGAGCAGAAGGGCCAGTAAGGGAAACAAGAGAAACATTTTACATGTGAACTTTAGATACTTCAATAAGGTCATGGAAAGAACTTTAAGGAATGAGAAAGAAATCATGAGGCATTTCATAATAAAAATAAAATTTTTCATCACTTGAAGATGTGGATACATCATTTAACATATTCAATCATGAACATATCACCAAGGTCCATCCCCAAAGTTTCATTTGAAAATTACCAAGGTTATTCACCAAGATATCATGAAAATTGTAATCTCTAGTGATTACATCATTACCCAATGCATTGGAGCGCTATCAGGGCGCACCATTAAATTTTCATTTATTATCATGTGAGACAAATATATCATCATCAAAAATTTCATAAATAACCCATAGAGCATTAAAAATGGGTTTCATTTCATAATCATAATGTTTTAAAAACTGCTTTAAAGACATGATCTTAAGGTCACTTTAAAACCATAGAAAGGGAAAGAAGGTTTCATGTATGTAAATACTAGAATATAAAATTGAACTTTTTGATATATATGTGAATACTACTATAGAAATAAGAGCTTTGAGTACTAACTTAATAACATTAAATAATTTTTAGAAAAAGAGAGATACATTTTGAGACGAAAATTCTGCACCATAACGACTATGTTTCAGGGTTTTAGAAAAAATTGAAATGAGAGGGGAAATGGGTCAAACATTCATAAATGACCCATAAAACAGTAGGGGGACATAATAGTATGGATATATGAACATGGTAATGAAATTTGAAGTACATACCATTTGAAATAAAAAACATAGAAGGAAGACAAAAATTGACTTTCTCTTATGAAAATTTGGCAGCCTAACGGCGTCACTTAAACTTCCACAAAATGATTTGAAAAGATAAAATATGGTCTCTCATCATGTGAATATAAGAGTTCAGTATGATAGATATAGAGATAATACCCCGACATAATAAAAAAAGAACTTGAAAAACTTGATATGAAAGTAGAATTTTGAAAAGAATGAGACGGGTGAAAGAATCCCCTTAAAAATTCGGCAGCCTAACGGCGTCACTTAAACATTCATAAAACGAATTGATGAGAGAAAAGGGGGGTATCTCATAATTTGAACATGAAAAGGGAAGTAATATGAATATATAAAAACATCCTCCAACATAAGAACATTGATTATAAAATCAATGACATAAAAGAGATTACTTGAAAAGAAAGATAGAGGTCGGATCCCTTACCATAAAACGTAACTCTTAAAAGTCAATGGTTTTGACCTTGAGGGTTTGTGGGCACCTTGGGAGGACTCCGTGGGAGGTAAGGACACCAGAACGTCGTTGGTGGAGAGTTGGGAGTGAAAAATAAAGGAGGAAAGGGTGTGTATATATAGGGAACGTGACGGGACAAGGCATTAATGGCCAAGGGACACCTCACAAGTGCTTTTCTCAAAACCAAGTGCTCTTCCATGGAATTTACCATGGTGTTAGGCCACATGGGCACCCAATACAATAATTAATCAAATTTGGCCGGCCAACCCTTAAACTATCTACTGAAATCATCACGACACAGTTATGATGTCATTGAACATACTGAATCCCTAAAACTGCATTTTTACTATTCATTGAAAAATTCATCTTTCTCAGAAAAATCCCAAAATTTCACCTTAAACAAATATTTATTCTCTAATTACATTTATGAATTCCATTTTATAAAAATAATTTTCTAAATATTGTTAATTTAATTTTTAAATAAAAACATTATTCATCGAGAATTCATTTTTCTCAAAAAAATACCAAACAATTACCATAACATATTATCGATGCTCTGAGTTAAAAAATAAATTCCATTTTATAAAAATAATTTTCTAATTATTTTTAATTAAATTTTTAATTAAAGAACACTATTCACCCAAAAAAACTAATAGTTGACTAATAATTTATGAAACCATTATTTTCCCATTTTATTGAATCTCATTACTTAATCAAGGTGTCTAAATTATATTAAAACTATCTTTAAGTGAGATTACTAATCCATTTGGTCACATTACTAATCCTAAGCATAAAAACACTATTCATAATTTACTATTCATCAAAAATTAAGTTTATCTTATTAGAGTCAAATTCCTTACTGAACACTTTTGTAGAAGACCTTTTTATGAAAATCATTACACATCATTAATTATTTAATGTTTTCATAAATATTTTAATATATTTTTTTTCCAAAAATACATCCTAAAATTATCCAGACATTTGAAATTTCACAAACATCACTATAAGAAGAAATCTTAATTTATTCATCCCAAATGATTACAAAAAGAAACTACGGTCTCGTCACATAGCCCCTTATAACAGCAGCATATGACCTAAGTGTAAGGTGTGCTATGGTGAGAGAATTTGAGGGAGGCTCAGATAACATTGCCCTAGTAGTAATCCCTATTAACATGAAATTCTCCCACATGCGTTTCTGTTCAAGATTGACATGATGGAGTTCATCTTGGGCTTTGTCCAAAGTGAAGCCCAAAGATTCTACCCCCTTCCCATGCTCTTATATGTGGGCTTCATAAGGTTCGAGTCTAGTGGATGAATCCAGCGACTCCTCTTTCTGTATTAACCATTAACATCTCTATTAAATCGTTAAGAGTATGTTAATATTCTATTTAAAAATATTGGGTCTTTACATTCTTCCCCCCTTAAGAAATTTTGTCCCCGAAATTTATACTTGAGGGCTAGTTGAAAAGGAGATGGTACTTTTGCTTCATCGTTTCCTTAGGCTCCCATGTCACTTCTTCAAACTTATGATTCCTCCAAAACCCTTTCACAAGGTGGGTGGTCTAGTTTTGTAGAACCTTGTCTCTACGGTCTAAGATCTCCACTGTATGCTCTTCATAAGAGAGGTCATGTTCCAGTTCTACCACCTCTGGGTTCAATACATGTGAAGGGTCGGGCATGTACTTCCTCAAGAGAGATACATGGAAGACATCGTGAACATGAGCGAGGTTTGGTGGAAGTTCTAGACGATAGGCCACTGCACTTATGCGATCAAGGATTTCATAGGGGCCAATGTACCTATGGTTGAGCTTCCCTTTCTTCCCAAACCACATGACTCTCTTCCATGGAGAAATTCACAGTTAGACCTTATCGCCAATTCCAAACTTCAAGTCCCTTCGACGGTTGACAGCATAGCTCTTCTGCCGACTCTGAGAATCCTTTATGTGTTGTTGGATGGCATGAACATGTTCTGTCATCTCTTTAACAAGATCAGGCCCAAGAAGCTTTCTCCCACCAGTTTCATCCCAACAGGTATGAGTTATACATCGCTTTCCATATTGAGCTTCATAGGGTTCCATATGAATACTCTAATGGAAGCTGTTGTTATAGGAGAACATAACTAATGGGAGGTGTTGATCCCAACCAACTTTTAATTCCATTGAGTATAATATCAGCATGCCTTCGAGTGTCTGAATAGTCCTTTCAGATTGGCCATCAGTTTGAGGTTGATTGGACGTACTAAAACTCAATTCAGTATTCAGAGCATTTTGATGACTTCTCCAGAATTTTGATGTGAATCTTGGATCACGATCAGACACGATGGATAGTGGTACCCCATGCAGCCTTACCACTTACTTTACGTATATCTTGGCAAGTTGATCAAGAGAGAAATCTTCACGAATAGAGATAAAATGGGTAGTCTTGGTGAGACGGTCCACAATAACCCATATCGCATTGTTTCCCTTTGGATGTTTTCGGGAGACCATTTACAAAGTCCATGGTGATATTATCCCACTTCCATACTGGTATGGGTAGTTCTTGTAATACCCCTCAGGAAGTTTTCGTTCTTCCTTTACTTGTTAACACACCAGGCACATTGTAGTGAAATCAGCAGTCTCCATCTTCATGTGATCCCACCAATAATGATCATGATGGTCTCTATACATTTTAGTGCTTCCCGGATGTATATAGAAATTAGAGCTATGAGCTTCATCCATCAGTTCTTTCTTTATCTCCAGAATAGTTCGAACACATAGTCTTGTATTAAATTTCAATACACCTTCTTGATTAATATTGAAATCAGGGAACTTCCCATCCTTTACAGCCTAAAACCTCTCATGCAGCAAATGATATTCTTTTTGAGCCTTCTTGATCTTCTCTAGTAATGAAGGTTGAGAAATCATTTGGGATAAGGTTGATGATGTCCCTTCTCTTACAATTCCCATGTCCAGTTTTACTAGATCTTTAATCAAAAGATCTCCTAGGATCCTCATATTTTCCAAAACAACAGGATCATTCTTGCTTAACGCATCTACGACTTCGTTTGCTCTTCCAGGGTGATAATGAATTGAACAATCATAGTCTTTAATAAGATCCAACCATCTCCTTTTGTCTCATGTTCAATTCTTTCTATGTGAAAATATACTTTAAACATTTGTGGTCGGTGTATATATCACATTTCTCCCCATAAAGATAGTGCCTCCATATCATTACAACAAAAAAACTACCACTAGCTCTAGATCATGCGTAGGATAATTCTGCTAATGAATCTTCAAATGTCCAGATGCATAAGAAATTACCTTGTCATTTTTCATGAGGACACATCCAAGCCCTTTTAGAGATGCATCGCTAAAAATAACAAATCCTTCTCCGATAGAGGGTAGATTTAACACAGTGGAAGTAACCAATCTCTTCTTCAGCTCTTGGAAACATTCCTCGCATTCCTTCGTCCAGATGAACATAACCCCTTTTCGAGTCAACATGGTTAGCGGATTAGAATGCTGTGAAATGTTTTTCACAAACCTCCTATAATATCCTGCTAAATCAAGGAAACTATGAATCTCAGTTGCTATTGTGGTTGAGGCTAGTCCTCCACAACCATTGTATTGGTAGGGTCAACTGAGATTCCTTCATTGGTTAAGATGTTCCCCAAGAAATCTACTTGTTGTAACCAAAACCCACACTTGCAGAACTTTCCAAAGAGCATCTCCTTCCGCAGAGTTTTCAAAATAACCCTCAGATGATATTCATTCTCCTCAAGACTTTTTGAATATATCAAAATATCATCAATAAAAACAACCACAAAGATATCAAGGTAGTCCTAAAAGACTCTATTCCTCAAATCCATGAAAATAGTAGGAGCATTAGTCAACCCGAAGGGCATAACAGTAAACTCATAATGCCCATATCATGATCGGAAGGAAGTCATTGGAATATCTTCCTTCTTCACCCTCAATTGATGATAACCAGATCGAAGATCAATCTTGGAGACGAATTGAGCCTCACGACGTTGGACGAAAAATAATCAATTCTTGGAAGAGGGTATTTATTCTTGACTGTCATCCCATTCAGTTCTCTATAATCAATTCATAGTCGCATTGATCCATCCTTCTTCTTCACAAAGAGAACTGGTGCTCCCCAAGGAGATAGACTCGGTCAGATAAACCCCTTCTCTAACAAGTCTTGGAGTTATTTCTTTAACTCTTCTAGCTCCACATTTTCCATTCTATACGGAGTCTTTGAAATCGGTTGAGACACAGGTATGAGTTCAATGGAGAACACTACCTCTCTTTCTGGGGGAGGTCCAGGTAACTCCTCATGAAATACATCAATGTATTTTTGAACAATTGGAACATCATATATTTGTATAATCCCTTTTCCTTCGTCATCATCAACGATTAACTCCATATAGAAAGCTATAGGAGGAGCTTCTAGATAGGGATCAGTTCGAGATATCTCTCCTTGGAAGATAATTGTAGGTCCTTCATTCAAGACTACTGATATTTTCTTACTTCTGCATTTGTTCTTAGCATTATACTTTGAGAGCCAGTCCATCCCTAGTATAAAGTCAAATTCCAACATGGGAATGACTACTAGATTTGTGATAATATTGTGCTCACTGAAGTAAACACTAGAGTCTCCAAACACTATTGATGCATGGATAATCCCACTTGGAGTCTTGACTGAAAACTCTACCTCTAGCAGTTCGGGGATTGATTTTATATTCCTTGCTAACTTGGAGGAAATAATGGAATGTGTAGAACAAGAATCAACTAAAGTACTTGCTAGTTGTGAGAGGACAACAGGAGTACCAACTATCACATCGTTCAGAACTTCAACTTCAGTTGTTGTGATGGCGAAAGAACGACCTTCATCCCTTGGCCTCTACTGGGGTTGATGGTGATTCCCCTCCACCGCCATCGGTTTTGTACATTGATTTGAAAAGTGCCTAAGATATCCACACTTGAAGCATGTTACTTTGGGTAGGGCCAAAACCATCATTCCTCGGTCGTTAGTGTTGGGTAGTTGAGGTTTCACATCACTATGAAAATTCCATGAAATATGGCCTACATTTCCTCACCTATAGCACTTACTGCTTCCAATCAAGAAGTTATCCGAACGGTTCTTCCCACATTTATTGCATGTGGAATGTTGCATATGCATTCCACTTCTTTCCTGCTCAAAACTTATTCCTAGGCTTGGTTCTAGAGTTCCCTTCTTCTTATTAGATTTGTGAGACCACTATGTCTCCCCAAACTCTAGTTCAACTTTCATAGCACTTTGAACTATTTCTTCATAGCTATCATAGTCCGTGTTGGCTAGATTCTTCCACAGATGAGGTCGTAGTCCACCAAAGAATCTTTCAACCTTCCCATTAGGGTCCATGACAAAGCTTGAGGTATAATGGGAAAGCCTTGTGAAGTTCATCTCATAGGTTCCAACTGATTCATTCTCCTTCTTCTTTAGCTCGAGAAATTCATTCTCCATTATCGTTCTCATAAAATGAGGGAAATACTTATTAAAGAAAATTCCCCGGAACTCTTCCCACTCCATAGCTTCCATCTTGCCTCAGGGATTCCTGTTTTTGATCAGTGACCACCACTGATCAGCTTCTCCCTCTAGGCGGTAAACAGCAAGTGTGTCTTTTTCTTGTTCTGAACAATGAAGTAAAGAAAAGATATTTTCAATGGAGCTTATCAATTGTTACACAACCAATGGGTCGGTAGATCCACTGAATGTTGGTGGTCGCTGACGCATGAAGGACTCAACATAATGTAGTTCCCTTCATGGTGAGATCGGCCTCTCAGCTTGATTCATGTTATTACTCGTAACTTGAGTCAGTTGGTTCATCATTCGTATGAAAGTTTCCATTCAGTCTTCCATCAGAGGGCCGCAGCACATGGTGCATTGCCGTCACCATTTGAACGGTTCCTCCTATTGCCCGTTATTTTCTAAAAGAATAAAACCTTAGTGAGAAACTTATTTCATTTATGTATCTTTTAACTAAGACTTCATTCTTAGACAATTACACTTCTCTATAATTCCTTCATAATGATTCATAAAAAGCTTGTGATTAACCAAACATATCCCCCGGGAGTGTAGTAATAAAGAGTGTAGCAAGGAACTTAATCGTGCACCAGTTCTCGTTCGAGTCTAGCTTAAAGAGGTGTTTTCGGGTTTTACCCTTATGTACATCTATGCCAGAGCCACCTCTACCAGCTCATATCCAGACAGGGATGTTTTTGTTTGATAAACCACTTACCCAATACTTACCAAAATACCAGGAAGTTTTCCTATATTTAGCTTTTCTATAGGGTTATTCTTAAAGTTCTTATATCCTAATTTCCACAAATAACTAAACCTCCCTTTGATACCAACTATAGAATCCCGCCTTTTTATAACATAAACTTTCATTACATTACACAAAACTGAGGATCTTTAAGGTTTAGTGTCTTGGAAACCAGGAACATAATACATTAAAACAACATAAAACATTCTACATAAACAGTTGAAAGGATTCTTGTTAAGTTCATACAAGGTTCAATACAGCATCTCATAACCTGGGGACATACATCAAAATAAAGGGTGAGAAGAAGGCCCAGAAAGGGAAACAAGAGAAACATTTTACATGTGAACTTGAGATACTTCAATAAGGTCATGAAATGAACATTAAGGCATGAGAAAAAATCATGAGGCATTTCTTAATAAAAATAACATTTTTCATAACATGAAGATGTGGCTACATAATTTAACATAGACAATCATGAACATATCACCAAGGTCCATCCCCAAGGTGTCATTTGAAAATTACCAATGTTATTCCCTAAGATATCGTGAAAATTGTAATCTCTAGTGGTTACATCATTACCCAATGCACTGGTGATCTATCAGGGTGCACCCTTAAATTAGCCTTTATTATAATGTGAGACACATATATCATCATAAAACATTTCATAAATAACCCATATAGAAAAATGAAATGGGTTTCATTTCATAATCATAACATTTTAAAAACTGCTTTAAAGACATGATCTTTATATCACGTTAATCCCACAAAAAGGGAAAGCGGGTTTCATGTATGTAAATCCCAGAATTTAAAATAGATAATTTTCATATATATGTTAATACCCCTATATAAATAAGCGCTTTAAATATTCACTTAATAACATAAAATAATTTTGAGAAAAAGAGAGATACATTTTGAGACGAAAATTCTGCTGCATAACGACTATGTTTCGGGGTTTTAGAAAACATTGAAAGGAGAGGGGACATGGGTCAAACATTCATAAATATACCATAAAACAGTAGGGGGAAAGAATAAGAAGGATATATGATCATGGTAATGGAATTTTAAGAACATGCCATTTGAAATGAAAAACATGGAAGGAAGACAAATATTAGATTTCTCTTATGAAAATTCGGCAGCCTAACGACGTCACTTAAACTTCAACAAAATGATTTGAAATGATAAAATAGGGTCTCTCATCATGTGAACATAAGAGGTCAATATGATAGATATAGATATCATTCCCCAACACAATAAAAAAATGAACTTGAAAGACTTGACATGAAAGTATAATTTTGAAAAGAATGAGAAAGGTGAAAGAATCCCCTTAAAAATTCGGCAGCCTATCAGCGTCACTTAAAAATTCTGAAACCGAATGGATGAGAGAAAAGGGGGGTCTCTAATCATGTGAACATGAAAAGGTCAGTAATATGAATATAGAAGAACATCCTCCAACATAAGAACATGGAGTATAAAAGAAATGACATAAAAGAGATTACATGAAAAGAAAGAGAGATGTCAGATCCCTTACCTTAAAACGTAACTCTTAAAACTCAAAGGTTTTGACCACGAGGTCTTGGGGGAACCTTGGGAGGACACCTTGGGAGTTAAGGAGACCATAACATCTTTGGGGAATAGTTGGTATTTAAAACTAAAGGAGGAAAGGGTGTGTATTTATAGGGAAAATTAGGGGACAAGATGTTAATGACCAAGGGACACCTCACAAGTGCTTTTTTCAAAACCATGTGCTCTCCCATGGAATTTAGCAGTGAGTTAGGCCACATGGGGCCCCCAATACAATAATTCATCACCTTTGGATGGACAAACCTAAAAATATCTCATGAAATAATCATGACACAATTATGATGTCATTAAACATACCGAAACCCTAAAACTGCATTTTTACTATGCACTGAAAAATTAATCATTCTTAGAAAAATCCCAAAATTTCACCTTTAAAAAATATCTATTCTCTAATTAAATTTATTAACACCATTTTATAATAATAATTATCTAAATATTTTTAATTTAATTTTTAAATAAAAACACACTTTATCGAGAATTCATTTTTCTCAGATAATCCCCAAAAATTACCCTAACATAATATCGATGCTTTGAGTTCAAAAATAAAGTCCATTTTATAAATATAATTTTCTAATTATTTTTAATTTAATTTTTATTTAAAAAACACTATTCACCCAAAAACACTAATACATGACTAATAATTTATTAAACCGTTATTTACCCATTTTATTGAATCTCATTACTTAATCAAGGAGTCTAAATTATATTAAAAATATCTTTTAGTGAGATTACTAATACATTTGGACTCATTACTAATCCTAAGCGTAAAATAACTATTCATAATTTAATATTCATAAAAAATTACGTTGATCTTATTAGACTCCAAATTCCTTACTAAACACTTTTGCCGAAGACCTTTTTTTGAAAATCATTACACATCATTAATTATTTATGGTTTATATAAATATTTTAAAATATATTTTTTTTTCAAAAATACATCCTAAAATTATCCAGACATTTGAAATTTCACAAACATCACTAAATATAGAAATCTTAATTTATTCATCCCAAAGGATTACACAAAGATACTACGGTCTCGTCACATAGCTCCTTATAACACCAATATATGACCTAAGTGTAAGAAGTGCTATGGAGAGAGAATATGAGGGAGGATCAGATAACATTGCCCTAGTAGTAATCTCTACTAACTTGAACTTCTCCCACAGGATTTTCTGTTCAAGCTTCACACACTGGAGTTTGGCTTCGGTTTGGTCCAAAGCAAAGCCCAAAGATGCTACCCCCTTCCCAAGCTCTGATAAGTGGGCATCATAAGGATTGAGTATACGAGATCAAGCCATTGACTCCTCTTTATACATTAACCATTAACATCTATATTAAATCATTAAGAGTATGTTAAAATACTATTTATAATGTGTGGGTCATTACAGTTTTGCCCCATGGTTTGAAAACCCGTGCACAAATCGTGAAGAGGATTCTTCCCCAAAATACTTCCCTTATATGGTTTACCCACATGTTTTTCCAAATCGTACGAAAACTGTACAGAGGATGCTGCCTGAAAAGCATCCTCTTGCATGGTTTACTAGGCTGTCGACACGGTTAACACTAACTGTGCTGCCTACATAGAAACCACCTTTTCTCTAAATTTTGTGGCCAGAACTCTCAGAACACCCCCGAGTCTTCTATAAGTTTGGGGTACAAACTTAATTATCCAAAAAAGGGATTCAAACCAAAACATAAATGAGAACATACCATTACAAGATCTGGGATCATACATTTAAAATGATTTAATGATATATTTTTTAAATATCATTATAGAAACTAAAGTGTCATGTATTTAATTTATGGGATTATTTATATTTAAGTAAACAAATCAATATGAAATTTTAAATCTATTATTACTCAATTCAAATTTTTTTAAAAAAGAATATTTTCACATATTTTATATGGAATATTTTTATTTCATTATAGAATAAAAATATATTATTTTTTTAATATACATGAGGATCAAGGATATTCCCAATGTTGTAGAAATTATTTTATATTTATGTTTATTTATAATACTCTATTTTGTATCATAAAAATTCATCCTTCCCATATCCCAAGGAATTTTTGTGGTGATAATTGGGCTATGAATGAATGGTATATATTAATATCTAAAAATGTACTACTAATGTGTTAAAAAGTTTTTATGAGTTTTATAATGGAAATTGAAGATTCTTTATGGAGAATAAATTTTTTGGTCCATATAAATTGTTTATATTGATGGGTTATCAAAATATACTCATATAATGTATATGGTAAGTATTATATCATCTATATATCTATAATATAAGTTGACTGCATAGGTTATTCCATTTGTATGTTTTTATTTAAGGACTACATTAACTGTTACATGACAGTTATGTTTCAAAGAACCCACCAGGGTTTTTAATTATATATAATTACTTATTTTAGGGGGATGATTATTCCTATTTTTGAAAAATGCATAATTTTAAGAAAATGATTTTCATTGGTACTCATGTATTCATAGAAACCATCATTATTTAGAATTTTTTTTTATGTTTTCATAAAAATTCATCAATCAAAAACATTGAGCAGTAAATTGGATTAATTGTGTAGGTGAACAATTATTTGAGTTCAATGATTATTATGCTAAATGGGAGTTTTAACATATGACCCAGTGGTCCTGAAATGGACCATTAGGATTCATCAATCATTTTTTATTTCCCTTATTGTTATTATTATATTCATCTAATGAATTTAAATTCTTTTCATATGGTTAAATTTTTATTTGAAATAATGAAAATTATAATTTAAAAAACGTGAATACATTTAATGAAAAGAATTTATGTTTTATTTTACATGTTCCATAATATGTAGAAAATTGATTCTAATATTATTTATTTTTAAAAAGAGTTATTTCATAAATTGATAAAAATATATTATAAAAATTATCATTGTGGATCCTTGAAAATATGATATTTTTTGAAACATGACATTATGTTTTGAATAAGGTTTGGGACCTTATTGAATTGGTATTCCATCATAGTCAATGAGTGAACATTGGGAGGTATTGATGAATGAAAAATTTTAGGTATAGTTAATGGGAGAGTGTTTCTACAACACATATATGTTGTTATTTTGGGGTACAAAATTAGAACATTTGTTTATCAGTGGGGTGTATGTAATAAAAAAGGATGGCTTTGGAAAAGGATGAGTATGAGGAAATTTTATTATACTTTTATATTTTTATAAATATTTCTTTAAAATAAAATTATTCTAGTTGATATTTTCTGTAATAAACAACAATAAGTGTATTTGGAATTAGATATAAAAGTAACGATAAATAAAACATGAAATACTATTAAATTATTTGTTATTGATATGATAATAATCACGTAGTCATTGCAATGGTTTTTTAGAATAGTATTAAATAAAATTTTAAAATATATACTTTAAAAATATATATTAAATGAAATTTTTTGATTATCAATTAATAATAATCGAAATTAAAAACTATTTAAAAATAAAAGGACCTATTTTTTGATATTAAATTTTTACTTAAACAAACGCATACTACCTTAACATCTTTTATTGAAAAATAACATTTATGAAATATTATATTAATTTTTAGATAATACATATTCAATAGATTTTTTTAAAATAATATAATTATTTTTTGAGAAGTAATAAAAATTAATAATATTTTATGCTTACAAATTGTTTTTTTATAAAAAACATAGTTTTTAGATTTTTGAACACATAAATTAAAATTAATTTCACAAAGATTAAAAAATTAATTTTTTATAAATTGGTAAATTTTGAAATCAAAATGTGAAATTTCATCTATTTTTTTAATTTTTAAGAAATGGATAATTGATTATTGAATAATGGAAAATATTATTTTTTATTGGAAATTCATTTTTCATTTAATAAATTTATAACGATAAATTTTGTTTTAATATTTAAAAAATTTTAAAATTTAATCAATTATATATCAATTAATAAAAAATTCATATTAATCAATTTCATTTAAAATTTTAAAATAATGTTTTTAATGATTTTTCATTTTCCATTAAAAAACATACATCCTCAATGCGCCTATAGGACTAATTTAAAATTAGAGTTTTATACATCAGTTTTTGGAATTTTGTAACAACAGATTTCATAATTTGAGTAACAATAATAAGTATTATATAATAAGTCAAACATAGTTATAGTATGACAAAAATCTTAAAAATAGTAAACCTTATTCACTAGGATTAATGTAGAAATAAGACCACTTGGGATTTAAATAAATAAATTAAGGATAAAATTGATGCCCTTTTTTGTAACACCCATCTTTTCCCCATATTTCGATGTTATATCTTCCATCATTTATAATGTTCCAATTTTTAGGCCTTTTTAATTAAAAAATGGGGTTTCACCATTTTCATTTAAAAAATATCCCATTTTTCCACATACCTATCTTATAAAAGGCCAACACTAATATCATATTCCAACATCCAACACCCTTTGGATCTAAAAATCCATACCAAAATGACTTCCTTTATTCCCTGATGTTGTATTTTAATCCCTATTTGGGTAATAAATTGAAACTGATTACCCTATTGGTTCCAATTGAATGAATTTTTCTAAAGAAGAGGTAAAAAATTAACAAATATTTTTATTTCATTTTGAATCCACTTCATAAAATTAATTTTCAACTATTATTATATAATTAAATATGTGTATATATTGTGAAATTATATTTTCTTTTTCTATTAATGAAAAAAAAATATCCTCTCCAATCACATGGGTAAAAACATTTATATTGGTGTATACGGTGGATTAATGCCTCATGAACACATTTTATTTGATTCCCAAAAAAAACCAATCAATACACCATTTAATATTGGATTAAATGTATATATGTTATATTTATGATATTATTATCCTTATTGTACTACTATATTATATATAACAACATTTATTCCATTATATGTGAATATGCCAATATCTCTCATGTGTGTTATAGACCACCACCTCACCAAGTAGTGTGATTCATTTATAATTTTTATGGAAGGTAAAAAGGATGAGAATGATGATAATATGTTATATGTATAGAATAAAACTAACCATGTAATGTTAATATAATAGTAATCTATATTTCAATCAATCAATCATGAAAATTGAAATAACATTTATGCATACATACATCCTACCGACTCCATGAATGTTGTATTTTGATTTCCATTTCTAAATAATATGGATTACACTAAAATAAGATATTATTAATATATATAATTTGATTTGAATGTATGAAATTCATGATAATGTTGATCCATGATAAATTTGGGAGTTCAAAAATTAAAAAAACAAAACATACAAGAAAAATATAGACATTCTTTAAAAAATGACTTTACCATGTAATTTTTATTAAATGGGAAATAAACTATCATAAGACAATCATATATGATATGATATATATATGTATTACTCATTAAAATATTTATAAATAAAATATATTTAAGATACATAAGATTTAAGAATATATGATGGAACATGAGACATACTGTAATGGATTTTTATCCATATTTTATATCATTCAAAAAAAATTATTTTATGCACTTACATTCTTTTATGACGTATATATCCAGAAACAATGAAATTTAATATCTTTAATTTATGTATTTTTATGATATTTGTGTATAATTTTTTTTGATTAGTTCATGGGGATTATGGTACAAATTTAAATATGTCGTCACATTTTTAAGTTATAATCTTATAATTTATCAAAAAAATTAATGATTTTGATTCAAATGATGACCTATTAAGATATTTATCTAATGAAATGCATTATATTTGAAATATTATAGTTACATAGAATAATTAATTTTTAATATTAATTTTCTTCTATTTATATGATTTTTATTTCAAAAGAATATTATAATGAAAAATCGTGTTTATTTTTCTCTTTGGTCGAAAATCTTAATCCAAGAAAAAATATTCAAAAATTGTTTCCAATATGTTTTTAAAAATATTTAAAATTGTTGTTGAAAAAAATTTAACAATGTTTTATATTTTAATTTTCTTGAGATTAATCTTCATATCATTTTACAATCAATGACAATTAATCTTATGCAAAAAATGATCACAAGAATATTTGTTTGATCGTGTATTACCTGTAAGGAATATATAATGTAATGGACTCATAATGTTTTAATGATTTATTTATATATACTTAGGTTTATTTTAATGGAATATTATATCTAAATTTTAATGAATTTTTTGTTTTATAATGTCATTTTTGATGGAAATTTATCTTCCTCAATAATAATTAAATTTTTTTTATATTTATAATTATTTTTCCCCATATGAATCATTCAATGTAACATATTCATTAATGGATAAATAAATAAAATATACAATCATTATTCCTCTATTGAATGGTTTTCAATTTCTGAATAATTCTAAATCCAATTTCACTTCCATGGGTTACTACATGATCAAATTTATAAGGGAACTTCTTCTATAACATCGTGAACCGAGTGCCACATGGAGTTGCCCCAAGCCAGTTAGCCACATGACCTCAGTCGTGCTTCCCCATATGGTAGAGGATTCCAACTATATTTGATGGACTGGTAAGTCTATCATGAGGATACAATACTGTCATTTATAAGATTAAAACACTGGCGAAAAAAATAAATAAACGCCAAAGTACATATAACAAGAAAAATACTCGTGTCATAAGATAATCAAATAGGAAAACAATACTCTTCTAAAAGTTAAAACATGCTATATAGATATAAGTGTCAAGTGTCTATAATTCAACTAAAAATAAAGGCACTATGAATCCATAAGTAGGTTCCATATCAGGTTTATTCCCAACATCTAATCTCCATCCACAACCAAAATCCATTCCAAATCCATTTCTCTTAACATTTCCTTCAATAATATAATCTATTTGTTTACTGATGAAATAGATATAATAGGGTGTGACTAAAACATAGTATAACACCAACAACACTGTCTAATAGATGTCAAATCAAAATTCAATGTATATCGTTCAATAAGAAATTAGTACAATGCATAAATAACTAGTTATTACATTTTTATTTATTCATATCTAACTACGTCATCTCTTGGGTTCCCAAGGTGACCCGTATCCCAGTACAATTTTCTTCTTGTACTAGAGCCCGATTTTTTCCCTTCATAATATCATATCTTAATATGAACTTCCTAGAAAATCTCAATGCATTCATAGGTGTTAGGATATCTCAGTACCTGATTCAACTGATGCTAGATTTCAAATATTCTTTTGTGAGGACATAACACGGAGTGCCATTATTTCCATTATTTAATTTCACATTTATATGGCATATTTCCAAAGTTAACAATATCAAAAATAATTACTAATATGAAAATTTTACCATACATACTCCTCAAAAGAGTTATCGTGTTCTGATTATCTTACTCATAAGTATACTTTCAATGTTACTTGTATACTTCTCATTAGAATGACAATGTCTTCATTCTCTTACTTGTAATTATGATGATTATCATACCATTTATACTTCTATATTTTGAATTAACATGATCCAATTCATTCACAAATATTTAGTTATCTAAATCAATCCCACTATTAATTCAATAATTATTAAAATACAAAGAATTCACGAGTCACCAAAACAATTAACAGAAAATTTCAGTCATCATTAATTTAATCTATGAATTAATTTATCTATGTATCAATTCATATCCCAATAATTATTTTTTCTTGAATTAATTATGAAATTCTAAATGTCAATCATCACAATTAATCCAACAATTATTTATTGAGATCATAATATCAAAACACATAAATAATTCGTAATTAATTATATACACATAACCAATTAGATATCGCATAATCAATCTGATTATTAATTATCTATATTACAATCTCTAAATACCAAAATAAGTTTCCCAAATACATTAACTAAAATATTTGACCCTTTGAATCCTAATTAATTGCTCAAATAATCATTTAATTCAACAATACTTTGATAAATCGATTTGTCAACCAAATTAAGCCAAATTTACAAAAATCAATTGCCTAATGATAGAATAAATTCCAATTTTTTCATATGCATATATAATCCATGACTATGAAAATTATATTTTATACCACATTTGATTATATTTTTACTGATGTTCACTCAATGGAAATCCCCACAATTTGAGTAGCACATGAAAGTTGATATGAGTTCTGAATCAAAATTCCTAAATCAAGATCAAATATATCAAAATCATATCAATCTTTTTATAGATCAAAAATCATTGATCTTAATCTCAACGATTCAATTTATATTTAATGAAATAGAGAATATATTAAAATAAAATTTCATCGAAACAAATGATAATGTATGGGAGATGAATTGGGTTGAGATCCACATACCGGGAGAAGAGAGGATCTTGTATTTAGGAATTGAATATCAACAGATGGAGCTCCGATGGCATTGGAATCCATATGGTTCATTGCTAATAACATCTGTTACTCACAGGAATGTAAAATCCCGAGTTAAGGCCCATTGGGAAAAGAAAATGATCATTAAAATGTAAAAACTTATGAGATCCACAATTTTAGGATCACATTTCTATCGCATGCACAGTAAACTCATGAAATTAGATAAATCTTGCACCAACTATTACTTAGACACTACTTCAAGGGGGGCCTCTCACGGTTTCATCACATATCCTCCAACTTCATTCTTTAACCATGATAATGGTACTTTCCCATAACGACTAGAGAGTTTATCGTTTCTCTAAGATAACCACATAGTTTTCACAAACCATTCTACTACTATAATCAAACGTGTTTTCATAAAAACATTCTTATACCCCACCAAATGTCTCCATAATTAAAAACTCCAATCCAAGGTACTTATGTAAAAACAAAATTACCTGAAATCGTGCCCGATATAACTCCATAATTTTTCAAGATATTAAAATCTCTCATCATTATAATAGATCATCCTTGAGCAGCAATTCCAAAAAATTATATGACGCATAGCTGAAATGATCGGGCCATTGAGCCCTTATATATACTACTCTTTCCCCTATTTCCTATTGTAAAAATTCATATTTACATAACACAAGATGTATTGGTACGATATTTCCATGCAACACATTCTCACTACGATCCAACACACATACCATATCCTCATTAGAGGATGCATCTATCTCAAGGTCAACCTCATCCATATTGATCATATGAGGAGTGACTGGGTGATACCACCGATGTTATGATTCATGGAAAACATCAATCATAGAGGAGTAAAAATGTGGAAAATTCAATTGGTATGCCACCAGTCCCATTCTCTCCACTATCTCAAATGGTCCAACTAACCATGGAGACAACTTGTCTTGTCTCTGAAACTTGCGATGATCCAACCAAGGTGACACCCGATGGAATACCAGATCACCCTTTGTAAACTCTGGTGGTCATCAATGTCATTTAGTGTATGAATTAGTTCTATACTGAGCTATTGGCATACCTTTCAAAATCATCTATACCTGCTCTAATATATCCAGCAGGAGACACTGTCCCCTCAAATATGACACACCAGCCTCCTTCCAGTATAGTAGTGATCAGTATTTCCTACCACAAAGATCATTGAATGAGACCATCGGTATAATTTCCTAATAGATGTTGGTATATTTTAACTACATTAAATCATGTTCTTTTCCCAAGATCCACCGAATTCAAGCACACATTCTTGTAGAATATCCTCAAGAACATACATAGTACATACCGATTTCCCATCTGTCTATGGGTGGAAATCCATACTCAATAATACATATGTGCCAATATATTTCTGTAGGACTGACCAAAGGTGTGATGTAATGTGTGAATAATAATATTAAACTATAGGTTGTAGAACTCCGTGTAGGCAGAAAATTTCCCAAACATATAGTTCTCTAACTGTTCTTCTATAATTTTTTCCCTTATAGGTAAGAAATGTTCTACATTTCTTATTCTATCCACAATGATCAAAATGGATTCATTCTTCTTAAGAGTCCTTCAACGACACAATATAATATCCATGTTCATGTCATCCCACATCCATTTCATGATAGTTAAATGTAGTATTAAACAACTAGGTTATTGATGCTCCACCTTTACCAGCTGACAACTAAAGCATTATGTCACAAACCTTTCTCTCTCCTTTATCGATGAATAGCCACAAAAATTATCATCGTAGGTCA
Source organism: Viscum album (assembly GCA_963277665.1). Lineage (NCBI taxonomy): Eukaryota > Viridiplantae > Streptophyta > Magnoliopsida > Santalales > Viscaceae > Viscum > Viscum album. The sequence goes on along the minus strand of OY728119.1, from coordinate 698,497,432 downwards.
TGGTACATTTTGGTTCCACCTGGTGTTACCACACATTTGAAGGCATAAATTGATCATATGAGATCCAATCACATGCTCGTAGGTACCACAACTCAATTATTTACATAGATGATATCATCCTTTTATACCAACCATTCTGAAGATGTCTCATCAGCTTTAATGATTTCCCTCCTGGATAATAACTATGGATACTCATACATTCTATCCCTCATCCATCTCAAATTCATAGAATCCACTATAACATAAACCAGAGTCATTTTCTCCTAACTCTCAAGAACCACCACACAAATTTCAGCTAGTATGTTCATCATCATCCACTCATCACTCAACTCCTGAACCATGTGATTATTTTTTTTCTACTCAAGGAATCAAACACATTATTTCCCTTCTGAAATCATATATGGTTCAAATCAAAAGACTTTAGATACTCAACCTATCTCTGATGCTAATGATTTCAATCACTCTCTTAAAATATATATTCCAATATCATTTGATATTTATAAAATCTATACTTTTCTCCCAAAAGGTATTTTTAACAACACATATGATCTTAAACCTTTGTTTCTAAATCGAGTTCATTTATAAGGTAATTTATTTCATGGGGCCTCAGCTTCCAAGAGCCATATTCTACTACTCGATCTACCTGTATTAGCACATCTTTATGTCTGATCATAGAATCCTCCAAATAAATTGTATAATACTCACCTAACATAGTTTGGATAAAAATTGGGGAAGATTTATAGTGCTTCTTCAACACCAGAAAATATATCTCACCAGACTCTGAACATTAAAATATTATACCTTTTTTTGGTTAATCTTGAAAGAAACATTTCCAAATGGAAAAATTCATTGAAGAATCTCATGTAATGTCTAACTAATCATAAGAATCTTTAGATATCATAAAAATTTATTGGAATATCCAATAGAGCCACTTCATGAACCTTATTTCAATCCACTAACACACCATCCTTCAAGATGATGATTTGTTGGAAGTGTAACTGGTCCTTCCAAAACTGAAACACAGATATCATTGTGTATAACTAATTATCTCTCAGTTTACCTATGATGATATCAATATGTTAGGCATGATATCCTGGATTCATGGAGTTCACTATGATGGCATTCACTAACACCACCACAAATAGATCTATATAGAGATGAAATATAATGTCCATCAAAGCCATGACCAATACTGATGCACTTTTAAAACCAAAAAACATTTTAAAAAACTCATAAATTCCTTACATGCTTTTAAATTTAGTCCTTTGTATTTCAGAAGATCCTACACTCAAATGAGAATTCCCTGATCCAAAATCAATCTTTGAGAACACATAAGATACCTTCAATTGGTGAAACAAATCATCGATATCATAAGATTATATGGGTTCTTCAAAACCATTTTGTTCACCTTATAGTAATCGACACAGAAAACTAAAATACTATCAGCCTTCGGTGGAAAAAAAATTGTTGATCCCCAAGGTGAAAAACATGGATGTATAAATCTTTGATCATCCAACTCCTTAAAATGAGTCTTATGCTCTTGAATCTCAGTCGATGAAATTTCGTATGGTGGAGTTGATAATATCTCAGCCCCCCGATATGAGCTCAAAAGTGAATTATACAGCCATTTATGGTGGTATCCCAAAGAAATCTTTAGGATAAACATCCTGAGGAAGTTCCCATATTGGTGGAAGGACAACTTTCCTTACACCCCTATCATCCCACAACAGACTAGTGAACTAGGCTATCATATCTACTAGTTGGTGAGTAATTATTCCTGCTTGACCCACTATGATATCCCACTCTCCATGATGAATATACTAGTCTCCCTTATGAGATACAAAGCTCACCCTCCTATAGAAAAAATAAACATGGGATTGGTAGGTGACTAGCATGTGTATCACTATGATCAAGTTAAATCTGGTTATATTAATAAAATAGAGATACCATATGAAATGATATACCGTGATTTATAATGAACATACATTACATAGAAATATATCAGCTTACCACACTCCCAATGGAATATCTATAATTTTTACCCTACTCACAAACTCCACCATAATTCTCAATCCATCAACAAATTTTTCAGATAAAATAGAATCAGAGGAACCAGTATCAATCAGTCAAATAAATGAAGTACAATCCACTAGAATAATATGTCAGACTCTCGATGGTCTAGCCTCACTCTCCACACATGTAGGTTGTACTGCATGTAACGGTACTACTACTCTTCTATGTGATGATGTCTGACTCTCCAAAGTAAAACCACCATACTGATGCAGGCGCTCCTATCCAAAAGCACCACATCCACCACATATACCTCTTCAGCCAGTAGATCACCAATTACCAGCCTAATATAGTGTTGTAGATCCTCTTCCCATACTCTGGCTCTGCACCACTACCCCTTCATTACTGGTCTATCCTTGTGACCCTATGTAATTTTGTATATGCCCCATATTTTCACAACATTGACACAATTTTGGTGGTCTAGAAATGTTTTGAAAATAGTGTCACTTCATAACAAACTGATGGATTTCCACCGTAGAAATTTACAGCCTAAATGACCATCTAGTATGCATACTCTTCTTCCCACTTCCATGGATAATGTTTTCATAACTTCACATCTGGATCTTGGATGTCTAACCAATTTGATTTCTATTGACAACTACTTACCTAGAACATGTATCCTCCATCAGTATCCCATCAACTATGAGAGATTGATCCACCACTTTTGTAAAATTATTCATCCGAACTATATTCACCAGGGTCATAATCTAAAATTTACGTCCATCATGAATACATTTTCACATATCATCCTCTAATCATGCAAAATATCAAACAAATAATTATAGGCTAGTGTGGCATCCTGCATATTCTATCACTCACATGATCCCCATTAGTCTACCATGTTTTCACATGAATCTACCATCAACGCTTCAATGATCGCCATAGCATATAAGAAGCCAACTTGACTATCATCTCAACCAATTTATCCAAATTTTAAACTATTTTCTTTAGGGACTCAACCCATGATTTGGCCCCTCATGTCCACCATCATTATTAAAATTTGGAGGGTGTTCCAAATTAATATCCCATTTCATGATAGACATACATTTGAAAACTATACATAGGTCTCAATCCATGAATGACATGAAGAAATTAATGATCTCTCGAAACTTCTCCCATTCATCTTCTGCTGGAATGATAGGTTCCTCATGTTCCCTAACTGTAAAATCATACATAAGAATTCCCCTCATTCATCCCCTCAATAAAAATCATGGATAAATACTCTCTAAAATTCCAAGAACACATCTTAGTTCTAATAACACGACATCACAACTTTTACCTATGAAGAAATAATTATAATAGATAACAACATGTTTTTTCCCTCAAATCTATCCACATGTTCAAACCGAGGCATGATCACTACACTTAACCATCATATTCCTAGGTAGAGATTTTTCATAACAAGAATAAATACACTATCATAATCATGTTTCTTATTTACACAACGAATTATTCTCATTATGCATTAATTTTTAACAACACTTTTCAATTTAATTTTAGGAACCATTCTTAATTATAATCGCACAAACAATGAAAATAGTTCATATATAAAAATTACCTATAAACAGTTTTCCCATGCATACATAAAATTATAAATGTCATAATAACCCTGAGTGACTATAATGCTACATGTAGAATCAAATATCATTCCATTCTAGTCCAAGAATTAATAATAAATAATTTATCAGAAACAATAACCAGATCACACCCCAAGTGCATCACCCATTGTGAGACAATATTAAACTGTTCGAACAAACAATAATAAAAATAATCCAACCCTGAGTAATTAGGTTTCCTCATGTACATGAGTTTGATACTCCAATGCATGAGCTCATTACAAATCATGAAGTCTTACTAGTCTCCTATTTAAATTATAATAAAAGTAAGACAAAATAAGAAGAATGAAAACTAGACCATAGATACCACCTAGTAACGTCCTAACCCGGGTGCCACATAGTTGATCCCCATGCTAGTTCAACATATTCCCTCAACTGCTCCTCCACGTATGCTAGATTGTACTGAAAAAAATGTGGGTAAAGTAAGTCAGTTATAGTGATAATATTCCCTCATTTATTAGAGAAATACAACATCAAAAATATATAAACAATCACTGAAGAAAATATAATCAAAACAATAATCATGTCACTAGATAATCAATTTGTAAAACAATAATAAATTTGATTGGAAAACTTGTTATTCAAATTTTTTATTCAAGTGTATATAATGAAACAATAAATAAAGACATTATAACTCCCCATGTGAGTATTGAACCATGATAGATCCCCTCATTTATGATCTATCCCAAATCCAAAATCCATCATATGTATATTTCTATTATCCAGCCCTAAAACAATAAAATCTATTCTAGTTCTGATCAGGCATACAAAATTGGTTGTGAGTACAACATAGTAGGCCACCACCAATGGTGTCTAAAACTAGATGAGTAAAATGTTATTATATAATGTTTTATACGAATTAAGTGAAATTCAAAAATATGCAGGTATTACATTATCATTTATTATTATCTAACTATATTAACTACAGGGTTCCCAAGGAGACCCATACCCAAATACTGGCTTCATCTCATTCCCATGCCCGAAGTGTTCTCATTATAATATAAAATCTCAATACCTAATTCTTTCTAAATTTAAAAGTATTCAACGGTTCTATGATATCTCAGTACCTAATTTGACTCATTCTAGATTTCAAATTTTCTCATCTATATCCACAACTCAGAGTTCCATTATTTCAATTATTTAATTCCACATTAAATATGCACATTTCCAAATTAACCCATATCACAAACATATGGAAGACGACCATGTTACCATAAATTCTATTCAATTGAATGAATTTGTTCCCATTATATTACCCATAAGTATTATGACCATGTTACCATGTACACTAATCATTAAAATCACTTTGTTCTCATTCATTTACTCATATGTATGATGACCATTTTACCTTTTTTACATCTAATTTTGAATGACCATGTACGAATTATTTCACACATAATTACTTATTAATTAAATTTCCACATCAATCCCATTACTAATTAAATGATTACTTTAATACAAAAAATCCATTAGTTATTTAAATAACTAACTAATCATTTCAATCATCATTAATTAATTCAATCAAATAATTAATAAATGTGACAATTAACATCATAATATTTAATTTTTCCAGAATTAAATATCGCTTTGTAGAAATCCATCAACATAATCAATTCCATAATTAATTATCAAGATCCTAATACTAATGACCATAAATAATTAATAAATAATTATCTCAACAAAACATACTCTATGTATCATAATTAATCGTGTAATTAATAATATAGATTACAATCCCTAAATCTCATAATAAATTTCCATAATTAAATATATAATAGGGAATCCCCAAAGTATCATGATTAATTATTCAACTAATTATTTAATTCAATAATGCTTCGATAAATCAATTTTTCCAACTATTTAACATTGATTTAAGAAAATTAAATACTATAGTATGAGAAAAATTCTAAAAATATTCATATACATATCATAACCATTACTATGGTAATTAGTGTTTAGACCGCCAACCTCAATTTTATGATGTACATTCAATCAATGGAAATACCAAATATTTGACCATCATAATGACATAGATATGATTTTATGATTTAAACCCCTAAATCAAGGTCAATGATATCATTATCATATCAATTTTTATTTTTTACAATATTCTGAAATATAGATCTCACCAATTAATTTTAGATCTAATGACACAGAGAATATAGTCCATTAAATGATGATGAAAATAGAGGATAATGAATAAGAGAGGAATTCGGATGAGATCTAGATAGCAGGATTAGAGAGGATCTTCGATTCAGGATTTTATTCTTGAAGAAAGAAGGTCTAATGGCCTTAGACCCCTATATGGCCAAGGGTGAACCTTTTTTACACATATAAAAGTAAAATCGCATATAATGGTAACATAATTGAAGACACTGTTCATTATATAGTAAAAAGAGTGAGACCCATAATTTTAGGATATCATTGTTTTCCTATGAATTGTTTAGTCATAAAGTCAGACAAACTGTGCATTAGCCACTTATCTAAGGGAAACATGAATGATTTCCTAACATAGAATCCCAATTCATGCTTCAACTATTCCATGGTTACTGCTCCAAAGACCAGGGAGCACATAGATTCTCCAATAAAGATGCATAGTTTGTAAAAACCATGTGCCAACCATGAACAACCACATTTCTCCAAACATTTGTCAAAATCCAACCAAATGGATCCAATGTCACCACTCTAAATATTCATTCATAACTAAAAACAAAAAGCACCTGAAACTACACCATAGATAACTACAGAAATTATTTAGATATTCCACATTTTTTCAATGGGTTATACTATGATTAAATGGAGAAATGATTATGAAACCTATTTATTTTTCGCATGTTATGATATGATGAATTAATTATGAAATGCAATTATTTTCAAAGGGAATGAAATTATTAATTTTTTATTACCACTTGGAACAAGTGAATATGTTTTTTATTATGTAATTGGTTTTACCTTTGTCTCCAACCCTTGAAATTCGTAAGGATTTATATCTCATGATATAGACAAGATTGGATTGAATAGTGTACCTAGTTCCATAGGGTAATTTTTTGAAAATGATTTTATTGTGACGGAACACTGACTACAATGATGGATTGTGTAGTGAACACATTATACTATGAAATAATTTATATTTATAAATAACAATTATAGAAAAGGTTTTCAATTCTTATGTATATGTCACAAATTAATGTATTATTCCAATTTTATACTCACTTGGAACATTATAATTTTTTCCATTATGATTCTGGTCTTATAAACATCCAATATTTATACAATGATTACGGATTTTTATCTTTGATAAGTTGGGTATAGTTTTCAAATGTTATTTTCATGTTCTCATACAATTATGTTCATGGTGTGCTCATGTATACACCTTTTTACACAGATTGATATTCTTAGATCCTTCTATATTACATTTTTATTCATTAGGTAATGAATAATTAGAATGTGTACAATATTTATATGATGGGTTCCAAAAATGAATAACACAATGTGAGATGATTTAGTTCACCTATGAACCAATTATTTGTGTTTCCAAGATTGAAAAGTTTATATAAATTTTTTAACCTAAATGATGTTTTTTTTAATGTTACAATTGTATTTCAAAAATGTATATAATATATGTGTATGAAAGGCCTAGGTTATTGTATATGGTATTAGACTTTAGTACTAGTTATAATATAGAAGCTATAATAAAATAATTAATGTAAACCATAATTATAAGTCTATTTATTTTAAGATATACATGAATTTGGTGAATGATATTGAGAGTATCATCAAAAAAATTCCATCCTTGTGTAAATATTACATGTGGATGTGGATCTGGAATAAATGAACATAGTGGTAATATCATCAATAATTTCACATTCGGATGTACTCAATAATTAACTTGTGCTTCGAAGATGTGCCATGTTGCACACCTAATCAGACTCCCTTGTGGGATATTATATAGATATTCAAAACCAATATATGAAAAATAATAATGGAATTTAGTAGATAATTATAATATATCAACTTGGTTAATACTTTGATATAATATATTGTAATTAATGTTTAATGATTTACACATTATATATGTGATTTATCATGATGATGTTTTTCACTAGGATTATTGTGTATAACAATATCAATATTTTGTTTCTTCCAATTTAAGAAACCCAAATTAATTGTGAAAACAATGAATCTGATTGGACTTTTGGTGACAGTGAGGAATATAATTAGATTCTTTCTAGAGGGAATGAAATATTATTACTCTTAATTAGTTTTCAAAATATTAAATTAATAGCATACTCTTTAAGAAACTCAAAGAATCACCAAAGAAGAGATGGGTTGTAAACATATTGGGTTGTGAAGAATGAATAAGAAAGAAAATTTATATTTCAATATGTTACAAATTTTGGAAGAACAACCCTTGTTGATATATCAGAGAAATGAGAATACTTTTTGAGATTGGAAAATAAGAACCCAAAGTTTGTAACTATATGGAAAAATTAATATATTGTCTAACACAATGCATGTGATTGATGTAATCCATATGATATCATTGACAATTGAATGTTTCAAAAGTTGAAAGTATAGTCATTATAAAAATCCTTTTTTAAGGGTTGATACTAGGAAGATAATCAGAAAGGTGGTTCGACTAATGGTTATACCTCTAATGATGAGTTGACTCCAAATGTTATAAAACTATTATGGGGTTTTCTAAAATAATTTCAAATGTTAATCAGGAAGAGTCCTAAAAAATTTAGGATGATGAATTTTAATACAATTTGTATATTTCATATTATTTTAAATGGGTATTAAATAATGAGATAATGATTCCTTGTCTAGGGGTTAAGAAGGAAATGAGATGATTGATATTTTTATGTATTATATTTCAAAAATAATTTTTTATCAATCAATAAATATATAAGGATTTTTTATTATATGATTTTTAGTAAGGATATACAATAAAATTTTTACACTTTCTAATGTACTAGAAAATTTATTTAATGGAATGTTGATATTTTGATTAATAAAGGATTACCCTATATATGATCATCATGTTAGAAAATTGGTTTTTTGTTATGATAAAGAGATTATTGATGGAAACAAAGTAAATTGGATAATGTTTGTGTCCATGGAAATGATTAATGATATGTGGAAGAAGTGGTTAAAGTCAAATTTGAAGGAGTTTATAAAATTATTTTATTTAAATTAAATATTAAAAAACTTATGGATTTATTCAAGGAATGATGAAGCATGTAATTTTCTTGAATGTTTAGAAGAAATATTGATTATTAACGTCATTCAAGAAAATATATGACCATGGTAATGAAATTTTTTAATGTGAAAATGAAGAGAAACTCAATGATATTTTTGGGATAATTTTTTTTTCATTTTGAAAAAACTAATATTATAGTCATTATAAATTTTACATTTTTTAATTTTTATTAGGTTAAACATTTTTTGAATCGTTTATGATGGATTTTCTATATAGTTTTTTTATTAATGAATTTTTTATCATATGAAGATTTTTTCATAACATGGGTTATCCATGGATTTGATAATAACAGTAGATATAATAAATGAATTATAATTATTTTTTCAATATTACATATTTCATTAGATAGGAAAAAATTGTCTCTTACTGTAAGAAATGAATGTTAAACAAATCAAGTCACAACTAAAGGATAACAGTGTACTAATGAAATGGAATAAAATCATTAATATAGAAATTAATATTTTTTCATATGACTATCATTTTTTATGATATTAATGAATTTTTTCACACCTCTTTCATTTATTTGTTTTCTGGTTTTTAACTTTCTGCTTATTATGCTCTCTCACTCTCTATCAGTATTTGAGTTGTAATTTTATTTTATCTATACATATGTCCTCATCCAAGACATTTCCTCTAATTTGGAAACAAATTATGTGTTATTCTATATCTGTATCTCAAATCCCATCCTCTCTTTTCAATAGATTTTATGATTAATCAATTGTTCGATGTGGGTTTTCCACAACAAAATTTCTCAATGATTGGGACATTCTTATTCAGAAAAATTTCAAATTGTGAGGATGCAATTTATTTAATAGGATATAATGGATCAAAAAAAATTCAAGATAAATTTATTTTTTCGACATTTTTCATTACACAAAACCATGGGTTGTTATTGTATATCATGAAAGATCGATTTTAAATAAAAACAGACATACTAATAAAATGTTATGTATTAATATGATATATATCTCCTTACCATAAGAATATTTATTATGAATAAAATAAATAATTTTTATTAAAATTTATGGTCATTAAATTTATATAAAATTAATTATTTTCTAACTAATTGATTTCAAATAAAATAAAAAATAGTTTCAAATGACATAAATATATTTTTGAGAAATTTTTTTACGAAATTATTTTTATAACTAAATAATTAACCACTTTTGTTGACTTTATATTTTGAAATTTATTTATTATATATTCAATAATATGTACATATCCTTATTTTTTATAGTTAAGGGATATGAATAAATCTAATTATACTTTTAATAATAATGTTTCTGTAAAATAATTTGTTGTATTCTTCCAAACTTATAAAAACTAATTTTTAAAACATTTATCAATTTAATTAAATAAATAATTTTGATTTTTGAAAAAATATTTCTAGAATTATCTTAAGGAGTTTTTTTTATTTTTCTTAATTTATTAATTATTCATTGAATAGTGAATATGAATAGTTATTATCGAAAACTATCATTTAACTTAAATATTTTATAAGGTAACTTTCTCATATCAAAATAGTTTGAAATGTTAAATTTTTACAATTATATATCAATAAAAATATTTTATTTTATTTTATTCATTTTTAAAATAAATTTCATACAAAATGATTTAAAATTTAGAATGTTTTCTCTTTACAACCGGCATTCTCCTAGTGTCTATAGTATTAAGTTTATATTATATTTTCTGCAAATAATTAAATGGAATATTGAACATTTGTTTCCTTATATGGAATAATAGTAAATTATTTTATCTAATATGGTCAAAAAAAATTTGAACAAATTAATTGTGAAAATAGTAAAAATTATTTACGTGGTTATGATGATAATATATTTCATGTAGTTAATATAAAATGATGGCGATTTAAAAAAACATTAAAACAATAATTTGATAGAAAAATTTCATCCATATATATTCTAGGATCTATAATGTTAATTTTATCACATTTTTACTATGAAAACATGATTATACCTTTTCCATTTAAAAATATTAAAGTTATTCCACACAACACATATAAAAGGCCACTATATACCCTCACATATTCAATCATAAAAATACTTTGGTTCATCCAATGCATTAATAAATCACATTAATACATCCCTCCTCTTATCCTAGAATCCTTATATTGGATAGGACAAAAATCTTTGATGGATTTTGGAGCAAACCAAATTATGTTTTCTAACGAAGATGTAAGACCCAAAACTAAGTGGTTTTTATTTCATTCTAATACTAAATAAATTATAATGAAAACATGATGATATAATAACCAATATATTAACCATATTTTCAAAAGGTTTTATTTTAATATCATGGAAGAGAACCATATCACCTTACATAAATTGTTTTACAAGATCATTATTCTTTTGTATGGAAGACTACCACCTCAGGAATGTTGTTATTAGTTTTCCATAACCACCACCCAAAAATGATAAAAATTATGGAATAAATTTTAATATAAAATATTTATGATATTATAAAATTAATGTATTAAATTTTTATATGTACCTTCATACCTTCCACTCTATGGGAATTCTATAATGGTGCACATGTATACGACATTATACAACCCAATGAAGTGATGTGACTAAATCATGATTTATTTTGAAGGTAATAATGATGGATTTAAAGAAAATATATTATATATATTAAATAAAAATTATTATTTAATTTAATTTTATTATTTACCTTTTTTCTATCAATGTATTGTGAAAATTAAGACAACATTCATGTGTATTTATGATCTATTATCATAATGTATAATGTATTTACTTTTCAATCTCTTAATATTTTGGATTATAGTAGAAATGTTTATAATTACTATATATGATATCAATATAATGGTAATAATTATGGTTTTCATCAAACCATGATCATATTTAGAAGATTAAAAAAGAAAAATCAAAACATATATGGAAAAAAATGACTTATTAATCCTAATTTTATTAAAACGTAATTGTTATGTAATGGTTATTAAATGGAAATAATAAAATAATATATTTTAATAAATGTATAAGTGTGCTTATTTAAAATATTTAATATATACTTATATTTATTTTAATGGTGTTTTAAACATCTATGATGGAATTTGAGGCTTATGATCACTTATTTTTGCCTTAGTTTTTTTCATTGTGTTGTATATTACAATCACCACCAAACTTATTTTATAAGAAGTTTATACAAATTCAAAAACATTTAATATAGGTTTGTATTTTGTTCTCATGTTACATAAATTTTAATTTTTTTTAAATATTTTATTTGGATTATGATAAAATGCCATCGTAGTGTTACGATTATTATGTAACAATCTCATCGTTGGTCAAGATTGTTTATGATTATTCATCCAATAATGATAAATTATGATCTATATCTCAATAATCACATATATTTTATTATAATCTAGTTATTTTATTAGAATACATGAGTTTTAATCAGTATCCTCCATTTATGTAACTATGAGTTCAAAATATTATTCTAACAAAAATATATCCTTATTTCTCTCCATGGTTAAAAGAAATTTCATCAAAAACCATGTTTATACAAAATATTTAATTCTTTTATCATTTTTAAAATTATTTATGAATGATATATTTATATATTTTTTTAAGGGAATCATCATGAATTTTTCGAAACAATTCCCTTGTAGATTTAATAAAAAATTAAAGGGAACCTTTTATTTTAAATTGTTATATGAACATAATTATCCCCAATTATTAACTAATAAATATTTAATGATTCTTTTAAATGTTTTCATGTTTATTTTTCAGGAGATTTATTTCAAAAATATTTTATGATTTTTTATTTTAAAAAAGATAAATTAAATTAATTCATATCTTCCTTATGAAATTTCCCATGTGATTTATCTATCAAAATAAATTTACATATTTGATGTAATTATTTAATGTAACTTATTATTTATTGGGAATATAAACCATGAATACCATTATAATTATCTAATTTTCTTATTACAATAATGAATTTATGAACCCTTTCCTCTTCCAAGGGTTAAACCGTGATAAAATGTTATGGAACAAACTTCAATTTCCACATGATATTCAGTGATAAAATTACCAAACAACTAGGGATCACATCGATTTTAAATAGGATAATAATACGATGAAATTTTTATGACACCTATTTAAATTTTTTTTGATATGGTTATATTTTTACAATATTTTGGTGCACATAAATATGATTTTTATTATGAAATTGATAAAAAAATATGTCTCTTACCAATCCACTTGCTAGTGATTTATATATCATCAGATATATAAGACAGAAATGGGGACTGAACATGGTTTATGAGGGGTATTTTCTTATATAATGGTACTAGGATTTAACAATGAGTCCTACAAAGGTTTTTGATTGAACCCCCCCCCCCAACTATGAGATCCTTTTATGTGAACCTCGACTACTATGTAAATTATTTTATATGTTAATGTGTATTATTAAAATCTATTTATTAAGAAAATATTACTCTCTAAGGGATTAGCTTATTTGATTCCTTATGATTCATGTGTCCTAGAATATTAATATTTATTTCCTCACTCAATATTATGAAAATTGTTATGTTGGGTATTTTTTTCTATTGTTATGCATATTTATTATATCATTATATTCATGTTTCACTAACATATATATCATTTATCCATTTATATAAATTCAAATTTCACCATTTATTATTATTCCTTTCCCCAGGATATGTGGAAATTAATTATTCATGCGATTTATGAGAAGGGTTCTTGAAATGTGGAAAATAGTGGGAGATGATTTAGTCAAAATATGGAAATGTTTTTCATATTTCCATCTATTGAAATGCTCTATAACTATATGATATGTAGAATATTATATGTGTAATGAAATAATTTTTTATAAAAAATTATTTAAAAATATGTATGAAATTTATGTGTCACCATATTCATTCATTTTTTATCCACATATACTAGGATGATGAGGTCCAAAAATTATTCTGATGACTTCAAAGAAATTTTATTCCTTCCAAGTGATGGGTGTTGACTTACAAGATAAGACGAGACATAGAAGACCTCTGTTGGATGCCAATTGGTTTTTATGCACATGATTGGTTGGTTATAATATATTTTTAGTAATTAATTTAGTTGTTTCTTTAGTGACCAATTTTTATTTATTGATCTGGATATAACCGTAGTGATAAATATTGGATCTTTACATTGGAGGTGGAATGTTTTTAGGTGTGATGGGTTTAGGTTGATGGAAAACCCTTATTATTATTATATGAGTTTTTTCAATGAGAGATACACTTTCATAAAAAAATTTCTTTTCATATATGGATTTCCAAGTGTATCATATTAGAATACACATATTCTTATGTATATATAATTCAATGCTCATCCACCTGGGACTTGTAGAACACATATCAATATTATTATATTCCTAGGGAATTATCCATTGATCAAACTATTGAGATTCATTTCGTATGACTTCATTTGGTAATGTTGTTTTATTAGGATTATGAAAACATTATATTTCAATTATGTATAGATCCCTCCCATCATGTTAATGTGGATTTCCATGTGTCATCCCCATGAAATATGCTTTATTCCAAATGAAAAAAATGGATTCATTGTAAAATATCCTCTGATTACTCTTTTATGATTTATATTAATGGTTTAAATTTTCATACATCTATTTTTCATGTCTTCGTACTTATGAATTTATATCGTTAGGTCCATTATAGATAAATATTGTTAGAGGATGTTCTTAAAGAAACACATGCACAACCTAAATTATGTATTGTCAGTCCTTCATTTAAAGAGAGAGTATGTGGACCGACTATGCATGTTTTTTATTTTTTATTGTATTAATTTACTCAAAAAGTCACAGAAAAAGATAATATATTTCATAGTTAAGAAAATAATTTTTTTTTTCTTTCTATTCCCAGTACTACTCAGACGTTTCATGGAAGTCCATGGCACTATAGTACCTATGAAATCAAAATTGAATATATGATCTAGTTGAGAAGAAACCTTGTGTTTCATCATTGAATGGGGATTCCTATATGGATTTGGAGATAGTGATTATAGAATGAAAATAGTATAGTATTGTAACATCAAATACATTATATTTAATTATTTTTTATATTGTATTGTGATTCTCATAGTGTGTGACCGGTTGTAATATGAAAGAAGGATGATGAATTTATATGGATTCTCGATTAGGGGATTACATTATATATTAAATAATTTCATTTATTAATTATATGTATTTTAATTACTAATTATTCATTTATTGTTGAAATTTATAATAAATATTTACTCTTATATAGGGGTATAATCACACATAACAACACCCTAGACCCCTAGTTCTAGTCTCTATCCATTACAATATGGGTATAAAACCCTAATGGAACATGGTTTACAAAGTAGATGCATTGGGGAGTGACTTTTTTCTTGGTACGTTATGACTACATATGTGTTAGTTCTATTGTATTTATATCTCTTCGTAAAATTTTTTTTAGTCAAGATTTTATGTAATATATATATATATATATATTGGCTAAATTATCATTTTTAGAATCAAGATAGAATTTTCATAGACCTTTGGTTAATTTATGATCTCCACCTGCATGAAAAAGTTACACGATTATGTAATAAATATTAATGTAATGGATTACACTAGAGAAAAATAATTAAAAATGTATTTCAATAGGGAATATTACATATTGTGTTAGTATGATATACATACCAGGAAATATAAAATTATATTTAAATACATGTTAAAAAATATGTCATAATTAATAAAATTAATATATAATGAAATAAATGAATAAAATATAATAATTAAAATAGAATAAATTTAGATTACAAGAAAAAGTGAATTATATATAGAAAATATAAAAAATATAGCATAAACAACAATAAATAAGATTAAATTTCACCATTTTATATAATAAACATTATATGAAATGGTATTTAAAATACTAAATATGGCCCCATAGTAAAGTCCTACTAAAGTTAGTATATCATCGTGAACATAGATGATAAAACAAAAATAAAAATCTATATACAAAAAAGATTTCTATATATTAATTGATTATAACTATAGAATTATATTAAAAAAAATTAATCCCCATTTTATTTAAAAGATCATACATTTATTCTAGTTTGAAAATTAATACTAAAATAAATTTATTTTAAAAAACTGAATTAGAAATAGAAAAAATTTCTCTATAAATTAAAATAAATTTCTATATAAAATAGAATAATTGTATAATAATCATCAAGATATTATAAAATCAAAGAGAATTATTCATTTTGATAAAATTCATAAAGGCTAGTAGAAACAATATAGGTCTTCATTATTAATGACTTGTCTTCCAAGAAGAAGATACAATCATATCACGATACACCTAACATACCCTATCTTGGACCTATCAAAAAGGTATGTAATTATATCATATGAAACAATAGCTATAGTTACATATAGGGAAGAATTATAACTTCGAATAAACACATCAATTTAATTATATCTTTGATACTATTGGTTTCCATTGAATATTTATAAATTTTATCATTAAAAAATTAAATAAATCAATTATAAATATTATATTTCACAATTCATACACCATTAGATGAAAAATAACATTTAATATCAATATAATGTCTCTTTTAATAATTCATAAAATAACACAATATATATTATTAATAGGAAAAAACATAATATTTATTAAAGTAACATTATATTTTTTTTATAAATAAAAAATAACATACACATTCAAATTGAAATTAAAAACATTAAATTTTATTCCAAATGAAAAAAATAAATCATGAATTAAGTTATAAAATCCATTTGTTTAGTATAAAATTGAAAACATTTACTATACTAACTATCCATTTATTGAATAAATCATAAATGATTCATGAATGTAATTTAACAATATATATATTTTATGAAATAAATAGATGAACTATATGAATATTGAATATGTACAATTGAATAAACAAATAATACCTAGAATTATGTATTTATAAAAAAATGATTCATATGTTATTCTACCAAATGTAAAAGTGTATAATAACTGACCTAAGATCAATAATGATGAGGAAAATTAATCAAATAATATTTGATTTTGTCTTACTAGAGGATGTACAAACACAAATAAGAAAAATAATCAATCAATGTCAGGATATACTAGTGTAATCAGTTGATTATAATATGTTGTGGAAGAGTAAGAGAAATAATAGTGGAAAATGAAAAAAAAATTAAAAATTAACACTCATTGATTATGATAGAAAATTATAATGACATCCATCATTACTTACTAATCGATGAAGAAATGGAATAACCAGTCTATAGAAATATTAGATTTACATTAAAAGTACCTACATGAATGATAAAGTAAATATCATCATGAAATGAAAAATTAATGTAAAAATAACCATATCTTATAAAGATACATGGCCTAAAAGCATGACCTAATAGAAAATGAGTTCATCCATAGAAATCTAATGGTTTATGTTTTTTTCCTATACATGATCTATACGAATAAAATTTATATATTTGATTCAAATATAATTTCTATAATTTTATTAAATTACACATGGATGTTCAAAAACATAAATAACAAAATAACGACTAAAATAAATGCACATAAGTGCCATTATGGGTCTTATAAGCTTTCCCTACTAATAATTATTGGTTTTTAAATCTATTGAGATTTTTTATTCATTTCCCAAAACGATATATACATCATTTAACTTGTTTATAACTGAAAAATAATTTATTGGGTCTCTATCTGGTTCAATTATTAGAGAGTTATTTCACATACATTAAATAATATTTAATTCCCCATGCCAAATCAATTGTATATATCGAGTAAGGAACTATTTCAATATCATGTTCTCTTATTCATTATTTCAAGTCAAGAATAAAAATAATTTATAAACAAGTTATAAAATTTAGTAAACCACATATTAATTGATTTTAAATTACGCATCAAAATAAAAATTAAAAATGGTTTTCATAATAATGCATGTTTCAATTTAAATTAATAAATTTTTTTATCCATATATGAATGATTACAACTCTCAACCCAATTTATTCAAAAGGGAAAAGTATTAAATTAAATGAATATATCTAAGGATAAAACCATAAAAAAAATCAATTAATTAAAAATATTTTTTATAATAATTATTAATATATTTGTTTTATTACAATTCATTTAATGTCAATATATAGTTTAAAATTCTAAAAATATATAATGAAATAAAACCTTAAAATTATATAGTGTTTATTATAATACATAAAACTATTTTCCTATTGATGATATTATTTTTTTAATTTAATAATCTATAATTAAATGAGAAATTATTAATTTTCATATATTTCAATAATATAGAAAAAATAAATTATCATATTAATAATTTTTTTGTTATTTTATTTTAAGTATACATTAAAATAATTTTTTTATAAATTTTGTATTTTCTTTCAACATTGTGATTATGATTCCTTTTTGTATTATTATAAAAAAAAATATCTAATAATGATTGAGTTACATTTCATACCATGTAATAAGATGATTTCCTAGAAACATTATTCCAATAATCATGTTATCTAAATGGATTTTATGGTTCTAAATAATATATATAACTAATGAATGTTAATTGATGATCATGAAATTAAGTATGTTGAATAATTGATGTAACAATGACAGAATTGTATCTATATAAATATCAAGCTACAATTACTTTAAGATGTAGTTAATGATTATATATAAATATTTTTAAAATTTTAATTGATTTCAATGAGATGAGGTGTATAAAATTAATTAAATTGAGGGAGCTAAGGATCACTAAATTTATAATGGGTAGACACTATATAAATGAGTATAAATACTAGTACAAGATGGATAAAAAATTTATGATTACTAAAGAGAGGTTTGATTTTCAATGTAACATATTATAATACATGAATCCCTCAGATATAGATTGTATGATGTCACCGGATATAGGTATGGAATGGAATTATATGGAGAAAATTGAAGTCATTTTATGGTGTACAATACATGTTTGAAATTTCAATGTATTTATTATTTAGACAAAGTGTACTAGTTGAATGTCATTAAAACAATGTAGTAGTAAACAATGTTTTATCTAAATTAAGAATTATTGGAAGAGTCTTTTTTTGTAATAATTTATATTATAATGAAATGAAAAAATGATAGATGATATTATATATACATTTAAAATTTTTAATTTATAGTGTTTTGAGTATATTTTATAAAATGTTTTAAAGTCATTCACTATGAAGATACAAGGTTATTAATTCAACAATAATATATCTATAAGAGATTTCAGGAATATTTTTAGAAGAACATATATTTGTAGAATTATGTAAAAATGACTTTTTTGGGATTTCATGTTTTAGAGGAATTGAATGTGATCAAATGACTTTTGAGTTCCACAAGAAATTTATTTTAAAGTGTTATCTTCCCCACTAATTTTTAGAGATAATATTCATATATAATGGTTTGATGACTCCTTTTGGTATGCTTTTCAAATATATTATTAGAGGGTAAAATTAATGAGCATTTCTTATGTGATATATGAACAATAAGTCACTTGTTCAAGAAGATAACCGCCATAAAGATGTGTGAAACAGAGGTGTTAAACAAATAGATAATTAGTGGATAGATATAGCAGACTAAGGAATCAGAATATAACATTATAATTACAGGAAAATGGGATGGAGACATACCATATGAAAACTCAGGTTCACTATATGTAATAATATTATATGGTGATTTTTTATTAAAAAATATGGATAATTTTTTGTATGAAATTGTCATGCTTTATTGTTTTACTATCTGAGTAGGATATGTATACATTATAACTATGGGGCGATATCATAATAACATATCAAGAGAATAAATTTCTCAACATATTTATGGTCAAATTCTTTTACTTAATTATATAGTTGGTATTATATGAATGTAAAGATTTACCCTGGAAAATACTTGGTCACCAATAATTGAAGAAACCCTTATAAAAACTATATTTCATTGGCTTACTTATTTATCTTTTCAAATAAATGATGATGTTTTTTAGGATAATAGTATTGAGTTAATAATGGAATACATTAGTTATTTTAAAAAGGAAAAAACTTTTAAGGCCTAATTTTAATTTACCCAATCTCGATGGTCTACAAATTCATTAGAACTTAAAATTCATTTCATAAAAATACCATTAAAATTAAACATATGGTTTATATCAGAAATGAAAACATTCCATATTATATTTCACCTCAAATAATGATTAATTTATAACTAAAATTTAATATATATTCAATTTCAAAATACCATTAAATCAACCTTCATTCATGAAAATGAAAAAATATATTCAAATCGGGAATATTTAGAACAAAAAAAATAAATTCAATAGGATGAATATTTCTACAATAATAGATTCAAAAATATTAAAAATAAGAATTAAAAAAAATTAAATAATGCAAAATATAAATATATTTTTAAATATAAGTTTAAAATATCATAAATTAGGTCCTTATATCATGGACTTTTTTGATATTTCATTTAGAAATAGTTTGAAGATAAATAAATGTTATAATGAGAAATCATTTCATTAATATCACAATATTACAAAACCAAAAACAATCATTCCATATTTTTATGAAATAAATATGTTTTACATGATTCTTTTGCACATTTTAACTGGAAAACAAAAAAATACTCTTCCATAGTAAAATAACTACTACATACAGATTTAATGAATATTTCGTATTTTTAATGATAAAAAATATTGCACTACATATATAAAGAAAATGTTTTTATTTCAAATTTTGGATGATGTTGCTGTGTTGATAAGAGGGGTTAGTGATTTTGGGTAATTTATATGAGTGTATGGATAGATCATTGATGAGATATTAATAGGGTTTTTAAATTGAATAATTGATGGATGGAGGAATGTAGAGGATATGAGGGGATTTCTATGGATATGGTATAGTATAAGTTGGTATCAGATGTCAATAAGATTCAACTACTTTAATTAGGGGGATAGAGAAAGAGTGGGGTAAATATGGGGTCATTGATTTTGGATTTCTTAAATATATAGTTGGACATATTTAAAAATTTGTTCCCAATGTATTATTTTATAACACAATAAAAAAATAAGGGATATAATTTATTTATTTTTTGAAAAATATTTAAATATATTTATTATAATCTAAAACATAATTTCAGTAAATTTGGATAAATAATTGTCATTTGCATCTAATTTTTTAATTCATTGATGAGAGTAATTTGTTTTATATATTTATTATTTTATTTCATAATTTAATTTTTTAAAATTTTATAAAAACCGGTGGAAATTTTAATTTTATTATATTATAAAAATTTGGATTTTATAGTAAATACGACTGAAATATCTCAATTAAATTTTTTAGATAATATACATCATGAAATTTTTTTGTTTAAATTGATAATCTATGATAATATGATTCCTCATATAGAAGAACATTATCTAATAACATGTTTGAATAATAGTAAAATTTTGAATTGGATTGGACACACAATATTAAGATATATTATTAAGTATTAACATAACCTTAAATAAAGGGTTACCCAATATTTTTACAATTTTTATCTCGAATGTGATTCTGAATAAAATTTCTTGAAACACATCATCATCTATGGAATCATATATGCATCATAAAATATGAAATCTCAATAACCAAGTTGAAAGTGTTATTTTCCTTATTAATTTATACAATGTGTGAAATTTAATATAATGGATGAGGTTTGAATATCATCTTATATTAATTTTAATTTCATTTTGTTATTTATGAGTAATGTTTTTATAGTAATTTTAATGTAAAATTGGATTTCTAAGAATAAAATCACGAACCATGAAATTTTTGTAGTTATAAAAAACAGTCCACATTATCTTAGTTAACATAAATAACATAGAATAAACTAATACCATGATAAGGAGATCTCCAAAAAGAATTTTGATCCTTCAAGAATACAACTTAAATATTATAGTTCAAAAAAATCTACAGATGTCTTTTTATAAAGATAGGAGAAACTCATGTGTTCCATATAAAACAAAATTAGTTAATAATTAATAAAAATATTTAATATCAAAGAAAATAAATTATGAAAAAAATTTGTGATAATTTAATAATTATAATGAATAAATGATTTAATAATAACTTAGTGGATGTATTAGACAATTGAAATATATTCGAAGAATGTGTTTTTACATACCTCTATTCTAGGATAAGGTTTATGTATAAAGAAAAAAGGTAGTGAAATTATATATACTTTGATCTACTCTGGGAATAATAAATAAGTAGGTTGAATATTGCATAATGAAGATAACAGAAATGATATCCTATTTGACCACTAAAAACCACATTTAGAGAAATAAATTCTCGAAAAAAAATTACAAGTTGTAAAAATTAATATATTTTTATTAACAATATGATAATGAGGATGATAATATATATGAAAAAACAACACTCCCATGTTTTAAAACAATAATATATAAGGAAATAAATTATTATTACCAAATACTACCAAAACAAATATAGGGATCATTTTATTTACATGATTCATTTTTATTTGAATTTTCAATACTAAAAATTCACAATATAGAATTTTATATTCCTAATAATATAATGATCAAGCCATTACTAATGCTATAATGTAAATAATAATAATACTATTCCATATATATGATTACATTTGGGATTGAAAAATAAGAGACTATGATGCCATTTTCTATAAAACTAACTCCTCAAAGAACCATTTCCACATAACCGGGTTTCTACAGTCCAAACCTAAAACAACACTAAAAAAGTCCAGATAAAGGGTGTGACTCTATCATCACTATCAAAAATGTGATGGTAAAGGATAATTTTAATAGCACTAAAAAAATACTAGTACTAGTTCCCCTTTATTAGTTCTTTTTTTCATTGTTAATGTGCCCCCTTTATCAATGCTTTTTTAGTAGCACCGTTAAGGAGGGGCTTTTTCAGCACTTTTTTCCCTTTCTCTAATAAAGTGTTTATTTAAAATAATTATTTCCTAAAAAATAATATATATATATATATATTGACATAAATATAATATATATTTTTTAAAATACGTTTTATATAGGTAAAATAATCATTTTCACTTAATTTATAAGATATGTAGTGAAAATAAATTTTATAATTTCTTACAAAGTTAAAAATCTAAAATTTTATAATTATAATAAACTAATAATCATTTAATAAAAATTTGATGACACAAAAAACAAAAACTAAAAAAAGATGTAAAATACGTTCAAAACATAACTCAATCTTAAAATGATAATATCATCTGATTTTGGTGTCCGATTAAGCTCGATAGTACGTCAAATCAAAACATACGATGAGATCTACATGATGGTGACAAAATAGAACAATATATCTCATTTTTTATGCATAAAAAGGCCGAGAAGACCTCCTAAACATTGTTTTTTGTCTAGATACCCAAATGTTTTTACATTCGACAAAATTTTAGCTTAGTTTAAGGGGGTATGTTTTCTCTTTTTAAGTGGGAAATTAAATTATTTCAACGGATTACATTGGTAATCATATTATGTTATTAAAATTTTATCATTTTTCAAAATATTCTATTATTTATAATCTAATAAATAAAAATATATACATATTTTTATATATTAATAAATGAATATTTAATTTTATAATTAAACAATTAAATATATATACATATAAAATATATATCTCAATATACATGAATTCTCAAAAAAAATATCCATTAAGAAAATAAAATTGTATGAATGTTTATATACCTATATATTGTTTACGTGGGTATATATGTATATATATTTAGGTGTGTATGTATTGGAAAACTAATATATACTATCTATATATTCTATACATATAATAATTCTTATCAAGAACTAAAATAATTTAGATTTTGATGAATCTAGTAAATCATTTTATTAAAAAACCTATAGAGGAATGATTGGTAGTTTACTATACTTAACATCCAGTCATCTGAATTTAATGTTTTTTATGCTTGTGTCCAAGATATCAGTCTAATATAAAGGATTACCTTCTTAAGTCTATAAAATAATTTTTTTCATTACATTAAAGGAACTATAGTTATAGGATTATCTTACTCTTCTAGATATGATTTTTAACTTAAATTTTTTTCAAATACAGGAATTGGTGGATATAAAATGTATAGAAAGAGTAAATTTCGAACTTTTCATTTCTTATGATAAGATTTTGTTTATTTTTATTATAAGAAACAACAATATACATCACTTCCACCTAATGAAGAAAAAAATAAGGTAGTTTGAAGTTTTTTTCACTAGTGTTGTTCAAGCAAGACACACTCACAAACTTGGTCTTGAGTTCTAATAAAACTCCAATTTATTGTGACAAAAACAGTGTCATGGTTACAAGTAAATAACCCAAATATCATTCACGATCTAATAAATTATATTTTAAAAAATAATTTTCTTTTTTATCACACAATAATATGATGGATCTATATAAAATTCATTGGGAAACAATAACAACTTTATGAAATATTTACTGAATCCCTTAATTCTGATAGATATGAATATGTTAAACATAAGCTAGGATTGGTCAATACTAAATGATCATTCATATATAATTCTTGATTATCCATCATCATCGTCGCCTTTTTATTCAAAAGAAGATATAAAACCAAAGAAGAATCCAAGAACTAGGGGTGGAAATAGTGAAGTCCAAGCACATCGCCCTGAATCAAATTCACCCCCTTAGGTTTGAAATGAGAGACATGAGAAAGAAAACTAACTGGGGTACTCAGAGTCACCGTAGAGGCCAAGTGATCCGACACCTTGTTTCCCTCTCTCCACGTATGGGTGACTTGAGTGTTGCTATCAATGAGGGCTTTGCATTGTCTTATTATTTAAACGATAGACCAGGGAATGGTACCTTTACAATGCTAGGCGTCGTGAATAATCATAGAATCAGTTTCAACTTGAGAGATGTAATTCTCCCTTTGCCTGCAAATGTAAATACCTGACTGAACCGCCCTTGCCTCCACCTGCAAAGAATTTCCATATCCATGATACGCCATAAATGCCAAAACCACACTACCCATAGAATTATGGACCACACCGCCACAACGTATTTCACCCATCAAGAAAGAACCATTTGTATTAAGTTTGAGCCCATGTTCAGGAGTGCTCTATCAAACCCATTTCCCCTGTTTCCTGATACATGACTACTGGGATGCAAGTTGAGGTGCATAGATATTGCGTAGAGATGGAGACTACAACCATTTACCATCGATGCCACACAAATCAACCTAGATACACCTTACCTTGGAAATAATGTATCTCCCTGTAGAAGAGATCCCTTAGAACTTGGCTCGGTTTCTTGATTTCCATAGACACCAACAACCTGAATTGAAGATGATGTACCTTTACATTCTTTTCCTCTCCGAAATATCTGATCCCTAGAACCAGCACTCCATGAAGGAGTCAAAACTCGATGCAGTGGAGGAGTACCCTATAAACTCCCTGAAGAAATCCCACACCTGACGGGCCCATGCACCTTTGAAGAAAATATGGCTTATACTCTCTTCATGTTTGTTTACACAGCATTTGCAGTAGGATTCCATAGTAATTCCGAGCTTCTTGATGTTATTGTTGGTAGGCAGGGCACTGCTCTGGATCCTCCATGATAGAAAATTTAATTACTAGGGATGCTCCTACACCACGCCAGACCGTGCTGACCCCCTTGCTGGCCTTGGAGCGAGCTAATACTGTAGAAATCCTTCGCATTGAACTTTCCCAAGGTGGAAGGAGTGAAAATGCACCGGTCCTATTCTGTGGACAATATAACATAGTCAAACACCATCTTCTAGTTTGCGTCCAATATTTCTCTGAAAAAATGAGGGAACTGGCCGGCCTCCCTGAAAGTGATCAAAGGAGCTGGGCACCCTGGATAAGCGAGGGCTCTTCTCGACCGGTTGTGAAATCAAAACAGAATGTTACCCTCCCCAATAATCCACTGCAAGTTGTCCAGGATGTCTGGAATAGTACTGCAGACTGAGGACCATAGCAGAGACCCACTCCCTGGTGGAGGTTTAGTGGTCCACCCGTGCCTGCGGGACATCAGCTTCCCCCACAATGTTCGTTCGTCAATCACCTCCCAATAAAACTTCACATGCATGTAATGAATGGTATTCGTGAGGCTTTTCACATTGATACCTCCCGCCAATGCGGGACGAGCCATCTTCCTCTAAGATACCCAATGTATCTTCCCCTCTAAATAAGAATCCCAAATAAAATGGGCTTAAAGTCTGTCAATAGCTCTGATGACACCATTTGGCACGTTGGTAGATGATAGAGGATGCACCAGTATGGCTGAGAGTACGATGTTCACAAGCATGATACGACCACCAAAGGATAAAAAATGGTTCTTCCAATTGAGAATGAACCCCGTAATCTTGTTCACCGCATAGTCAAAGTCGCTAATACGCATTCTTCCTAGTAAGACGGGGGTGCCAAGATACACCATGGGAAATGAACCACGCCTCATACCCAAGGTATTACCCATATTTTCCACCTTGATCGAAATACAAGATTGTGCCACATAGAAGCCACTCTTCTCCCTATTGATTTGTTGACCACTCCAGCGGCAATACTCCTCAAGGATCTTGAAAATACCCTACACAGACCTCCTTACAGCATTGATGAAGATAAGGGTATCATCCGCAAACATCAAGTGGGATATAGGCTAGAGGCTCAATCTCCTTCGAAAAGGAAGAACATCCCCATCCAAGATGCCTCTGTTAATCAGTCTTCTTATAGTATTATGCATAAGAATGAAGATACTTGGGGATAGGGGGTCACCATGACGTAGACCTCGAACTGTTTTAAAGAAACTGTGATTTCAACCCATAAATGTCACAGCCATCCAGGCCGAACTGAAACACCTAAATAGGATATGACAAGACCATCTGGAGAAACCCATCTTGTTTAGGACCCTGTTAATAAAACCCCACTCAATCCTATCATACGCCTTATTCATGTCGAGCTTGATGATCAAATTCGAGCCACGGGCCTTTACATTAATATCTCTCAACATCTCTTGTGCCAAATCTATTGCTCCCTGGATAGAGCGATCTTTCACAAAACCACGTTGTTCCTTGGAGATCCACCGAGGGATATTTCTAGACGGCCTCCTATTAATGATACTAGCCAGGATTTTATAAGAAAAATTGCACATACTCACAGGTCGATAGTAAAGGAGGGATGATGGATCCTTAATCTTTGGTATCAGGACAAGAGTCGTGGTAGACGCTACCCGCGGGAGGCTTCCCCCTATGAAAAAATCCTGAATTACGTTGATGATATCCCCCTTTACCACCACTCATGATCTCCTAAAGAAAGAACAAGGGAAGCCATCAGGACCTACAGCACTCTCACGGTTAAGTTTCCCCATAGCCGCATGAATCTCCTCCTCCTCTGGAATACCGTCCATCATCTCATTATCCTGGGGAGAAACTAGATAGGG
Source organism: Viscum album (assembly GCA_963277665.1). Lineage (NCBI taxonomy): Eukaryota > Viridiplantae > Streptophyta > Magnoliopsida > Santalales > Viscaceae > Viscum > Viscum album. The sequence continues at coordinate 698,469,919 of OY728119.1, read as the reverse complement.
AATCCCCTCCCAAAACTCATCACCCCCAAAGGATACCCTTGGAGCATATTTAGATTTGGACTTGCAAGAAGATCCTTGAAATGTGAAAACGCCAGGCCCCCAACCACATCCCTATCATCAGTGAAGGATCCATCCTCCAAAGTTAGGTTTGGTTTGACAACACGCCACCTCTCCCTTATATATGGATGGATAAAATCTGTATTCTTATCGCCCTCCTTGATCCATTTTATTCTCGAGTATTCCCTCACCCTCTTTTCCTACGAGAGGACCATAACCGCAAGGGAGTTCTTTTTCTCAAAGATCTAACCAAATACATCATCATCCTATATTTCCTCAAGACTTTCCTCGAGCGATTTGATATCAAGTTTGAGTACAGATGTTTTTTTCTACCATTCTTCTAAAATATTATATTTTTTCTACAATTGTGTTTCAAAACATTGTTTTTTATAAAAAAAATTAGTTTATCAAAATAAAAAATTGTTTTTATTAAAATTTTAGTTTTTATAAATACTTTGGTTATTATAAAGTTTTATTTTTTCTCAAAACTTTGGTTTTCCTAATTTATATAATTCTAAATTCTCTTTCATTGGACAAAATTTATTTCAGAAAAATAGGAAGAACAATTAATAGAAAAACATTCCCATAGAAAGTTTTAATTTTACTTCTAGAGGTAATTTATAATTTGTAGTTTTTTGAAATCATTTAATATTTAATTTCTATGTTATTTATATTTTGTTTCATTTTTCAATCTTTATAATTTTTATAAATATTTATGTTTTTTATTTTTAGATAATATGTTTGTTCGATAATAAATATTCTTAAAAACCATAAAGATTTAAAAATTTATACTTAGTATTTTGAGGATAAATATAAATTTTCAGATCATATGTGAGTTTTTTTTAGCCATTATATTTTTTAAACTCAATAGTTCACACCCAAGGCTTTAAATACAAGTGTGGGAAACCACATCCCACATCTAACAGTAACATTGATCTCGAATATCAGGCCTCAAATACCTCATGCATGTGATCATTTGGGATACATCAGATTATTTTTCCTCATATGATTAGTAATATTTTTAGTTTTTGAAAAAAAATCTATTGAAGACAGTTAAAATATAGAAGTGGTTTTGGAAATATTTATTGAAAAGAAATGGTTTGTTGTGTTAGATTCATTGTTGATGGATGTTCTCAAGTTTTAGGGATGGGAAAAGGTATGTGTTAAAAAAGAATATTTTTTATCATTACTATCGAGAGATAGTAATGGAGCCTTGTCCAGATATAGTTTTCTGTACTGAATATGATTAAGAGGTAAATAATGTAAATATTTTATAAATGTTATAAGCTTAATATTCCACGTGTTGCTGATTTTTTAAAAGTTACTTTGGAAGGGGAAGAATATATATTTACCCAAAAGATTCAGGATAATATTGGTGGTATTGAATAGAATTGGGATAATACGAATTTATTTTCATCTTATGAAAATATTAAAAAATCATTTAAAATGGATATAAGAGTTTTATCTCTTTTTATAAAAGGGAATCTTATTACGATAAATTTGGATGGAGATACTTTTAAAGATTTTGATATCTTTGAATTATATTTTTTAATTAATATGAGGATGTTTGATTTAGTGAATTTTTTCTATCAAATTTAAATGACAAGAAAATATCTATTAAGTTTTGAATTTATTCCATGTTCCATAATTAAAATTTCATTAAATTTCACTATAGTGATGAAGATTAAGAATCAACACTTTTTATTAGAGTTAATGTTTCTTTCATCAATGAAAAAAATATTTCTTGAATGATGTTGGTTTTGGTTTATAAGCTTAAAATATTTTTTAAAAATTCAGAAAAACATTCATCTAATACAGAAGCCATTTTGATAATGAAAAATATACATGAAAGAATATAATTCTGTTATTCTCCACCAAGGACAACAAATAAAGTAAAATCTATGTATGGTGAGGCGTATTGAGGGTAAATGAATTGAAAAGATGAAAATAACCATGGTGACTAAAAGGTTGTCCTTGATAAAGTTGTGGCCTTAGTCTTGAAAAACAAAACTTGTTAATTTTTAAAAATTAAAGATAAAACGAAGACAAAAAAATATTTGGATAAAAAAATTGTTGAAAGTTTAATGAATGTTTTGGAGCAATCTCATAGAGTCTTTTATATTGCTGATCATGAAGGATCTATTTCAATTTTTTATTTATCAGTTATTTAATAGATTAATCATTTTTATATTCATCGATTTATTTTATAATTGTTGGATGTTGATCAACCTATTCTATATGAAATAGAATAAATAAAAACATAGAAAGTTCATATTTCTGTTGATAAATAAAAAAATTGAAGTTATTAATGTTGAAATATCCATTTTAGAACATATTAAAGTATAAGTTCAAGAAAGTGTGATGAAACTTTGGAAAGATGATTCAAGAAGTAATGAGAAGATGGTAAGAAAATTTGAAGAAAATTTGGAAGAATAATCAAAATAATATTTAGAAGAAAATTAAGTAGTTTTAGTAGAAGATAATACTTATGAGACCTCCTATATCACTTCTCAAACAGAAAAATATGATGAGTTAGAACATTCTGAGAAAGAGAAATGTTTATAGTACGAACCAAAAAATCAAAACTCCAATATAATGTTATCTAAAAACGGTGAATCTGATAATAATGGTGATGTTTTAGAAGTATTAGATGTTGTGAAAGTGTAAGAGTAAGAGAAAGAAAAAAATATGTTGGACCTTCTAAAAGTCATGCTTCTGATGTCTCATCAGATTAAAATTTTTATCCATCTAGTCAACCTGATAAAATGGTTGAAGCGAGGCTTACTATTTTATATAATCCTTGAATAATATTGTTCATTAATTTATGTATTTCTCAGTATAGAATCATATTTCTAGAACATTAAATGGTGATTAAATGTTTTCGAAAACTCTAATGCTTTGAAATAGCTAGATGACACCATGGTGAAAAATGATGTTGATTTCAAATATTTTAAAGATTATTCTAAGTCAGAAATAAGATGGATAAATCATAACATTAGATAGTTGAAACAAATAAAAAGAGACTTAATGTTTAATGATGGCCAAATCAAATATGTTAAAAATTGTCCATGGATATTTTTTATTCTTTTAAATATTTTTATATAGATGCTTCAGATACATTCAATCTTGCCGATCTGTTGAATAATTTTTTGGAGTATCAAGATCTAAAGATCTTGGATCTAAAGTAAAATAATTTTTATATCAAAAAAGGATTTATGTATTTGAATGTATAGTATAAAATAGTCTCATTATATAAAAAATATGTTTTCATTTTAAAGAAATAGATTTTAATGTTTTAGGTTCTAGAAGATAAGGTTTCTAAGTTTGAATCATCTACAACAGAGTGATAGAATAATCAACATGAATTTATAATTATGAACATTATTCTAATGAAATATTAATAGAGGGATTTATTTTCACTAAACTAAAAATATTATAAAAATAAAAAAATTTGTATAAATATTTGTTTGAATGAACCATTCTCAATATATTTTCTATTTTAATGTCTTCCCACTCATAGTTGGTTGAATGTTCATTTTAAATTCTTATATTAATGTTTATTTAAAGTGAATTGTTTTATATTTCTGTTCTTTAACAATTTATGTATATTATACCTCTTTTATTATTTTTTTAAATCACAAAGGGGATAATTTATTGGGAGAGATTATTGGGGACAATTTTATTTAAGACTTTATTATATTATTAGTGATCTAAGGATATTTCAGATAAAAATTTTTGAATAAAAAGTGAGTTAAAAACATGAGGGATATAAGAAAAAAATGGAGAAGTTTTTTTAATAAGAAAAAAATAATGAACTTCTTAAATTTATTATGGTATTTTATGTTTTTCAATGTTATTAGTTTTTATTTTTGAAATTTATTTTTTTTTAATTTCAAAAATAGAGAGATTCCTAAGTCAATTGTTTTACTCTATACACTTTATATCCATTGTTTTGAAGATCATAATGCACTTTTTAAAAAAATATGTTTCCTTACATTTATATATCTTAGTATTTTGGAATTTTATTATAGAAATATTTTTATTCTATCAGACATTGAAATATTTATAAACTCATGAATGAACATGTTTTACAACAAGTCTGATCCATTAGAATAACTATGTCTAGTTCATCAGACTAATGAAATCAATCCCATCAGATTGATAAGTCATGTCCATCAGAATGATGAAGTCTTATCCATAAAACCAAATAATTCATGTCCCTTGGACTAACTATGTTTTGTTCATTAGGTTGACTGATTTTAGTCTATTAGATTGAGTATGTTTATTTTATCAAATTGACTAAGTTTATTCCATCAGACTAACCAGTTCTATTCTATCAAATTAACCTCAATTTTCACCCATTGGACTAAATCTAATTTATTCCATTGGAATAATCTAGTTTACAATCATATAGATGGAATGATTTCTATAAGATGTAGGACTTTTATATCATTGAAATGATGTTATTAAAATTATATATGATGAATTTTTACATTACATGGTGATAAGTAAAGTTGGAGTCCATCTAAGTATTTTTCAACCAACTCCATGAATCATGGAATATGTCCATTAGAGTTATACCTTTAAATAATGGTGTATTGAAGGAGTCTGGAGCTAAAGCTTTTGCGACTCAACCCACATGAATTTTTCTCTATTGTAACATCATGTTAATTATACTTTGTAAATCTTTATATATATTTTTCTCTCAAATCCAAGGGTGTATTGTAAATTACTTATAATATTTTCCATTTATATTCATTGTTTCTGATTTGGGTTTAGATTGAGGGATTGCAGGGATATGAAGAGAGCTAATTTTGAGTAGGCTAATCAAGGGCTTCAAGTTCAAGGAAGACATATCAAATTCTGATATTTATGATTAATTTACTTCTTAATGTATAATTATAGAAATTATAGTTAGGTTGATAACCAAAGACACCCAAAGTCATGGTTTATGAGTTTCTTAAATATTAAGGTTAAAGAGTGGAAATATTTTATATAGACTTTTCTAATTCATTCTTATATTTTTCATCTTCTTTTCCTTGTTTCTACAAGATTATTTTTTCCACTATGCATTTTTATAGTGTTTTAAGGTTACTAAACATTACAAAAATATGACATTTCGGATGAATTTTCTCTCAAACTAATAATCTCTGAAGAGGATATGATATTTTTTCTAATAAATCACATTAAATAGGTTTGGTTTCTTAGTTATATTATGTTTTTAAACTAAAATTCACCCCACAAATATTGTATCCCTTGGAATACTCTTTGTTTCTACAATGTTATGAATATTGACATAAACTATGTTGATGAACCAAATATACTAAAAAATAATAAACTCTTTATTAAGTTTGTTATTATAAAATGAACACTAACAATTAGTGGATATTCTGATCCTTTCATTTTTGATAAATTAATTAACATGATTGAAATAATATATTCTTCGTTAATTGCTAGAAAAATAAAAAGGAAATCTATTTTATTTTTTATTTTTATATTAATGTGAAACAAAGGTTTAATATAATCATGACCATGAGGAAAATAAATGTAATTTGTGCCATTAAATTTTAAATATTAAGGAAAATATTATTAACTAAATATTTGTTATAATATTGTTTATTCCAAATATACATTGTATGAATAGAGTTAGAAAATAATAACAAATTTATTAGTAACTATAGAATAAAAATTCATGACATATTGTAAATTATTCCTAAAGTTTAATTATCAATCAATAAGGAAATTCCAATCATTTCATTATATCCATAAAACCATTCCTTTAAGATACATAGTTATAAGATATGTTGGTGGTACTGATGAAAAGTTTTTGATAAGATATTATGTAAGAATAGAAATTAGTGACTCCCTATTCATTTGGATTTTATTATAAGAAAGTAATGTAGAATTTCATTGATACTAGGCTGATAAATCATATAATTGAAATAATTTTAAACTATCTATGATTCATATGGTTTGAGGAAGAACCCAAAAAAAATTCCTCTAAGGAATAAGGAACTATTTTAAGTCTATAAGTGGGGGACACTGCCATCGTGCTTTTTAGAGAGAGATAAGGATTCTAAATAATATAGTAAAGGGGAAGTAAATTCATCCAAATATACCAAAAAAACTTCAATAGAGAAAATATATAGAGTTTTAGAATTATAAAAATCAATCCCCAATTGAAGGACTAATAAGAATAATATATATAAATAACTTTCAATTAATAGGGAAAAGGATGATTCTAGTCTATCGGTACCACTGAATTGAATCATGATAATTATATAGATATGTATACTCATTATCTTCTAAAAACTAATACCATTTTATTTGATGATGGATCGTCACAGTCAATAATATCTTTTATGATATATATGATTAATGACTTTAAATATTAAGGATTAGATATTGTGTTATTTGTTAAAATAGCCAATGGTGTAATGATTACATACTTAGTGTATTAATATTATAAAATTGAGGTTTTTGGCATGATACTTCATAAAAAACATGTTATTGTTCCCTTATTATAATTTAGCCTGATATTGGTCGTGGATTTTATCTCAGTAAATTGAACTCATGTCAATTCTATTGATAGGGAAATCACATACCTTATCCCAAATCATCTCTTGATCATGTATCAATGAATGGATGATTATAAATTCTTTTTTTGAAAAAATCCATTATAAGAGTCCTCATGCCAAATATTAAAGGATACATAGATGAAATTATAATTTAAAAATAAGATATCAATGGTATGAAAATTTTATATTGATTTTTCATTGAATATTCTTGTGAAATTTCAAGTACTCTACAAGAATATGAGGTTTCATTTTGAAATCAAAACACTCTTAATTCTATACAAATATTAAACATTTATTACATAATAGTTTACATTTACATTGAAAGATTGAATAGAAAACATCAATAGAATTTAGATAATAGTTATTTACATCCAACTGATTCTATATGGGTTGCACTATTTTTTATTGATAAAAATAAGAATGTATTATTCCAGCATTACCATGATTTCCATGATGGTAATAAGATAATGATTATAGATCATTATCATCTACACTCTATTGATGATTTGTTGGATCAACATATGGGGGATCAGTACATAATAATGGATGATCTTTTATCTGGATATCATTAGTTGAGGTTTAATAGGTAAAATAAACATAGAAAACATTTTTTAATGTTACATACACTATTAATTCATATTAATTCCTTTATGAATAAATACTTCAACCACTATGCACATGTAGTTGATGAATAGAGTATTTAGATATTACAGTAATGAATTCTTGGTAGCCTTTATTGATGATATCCTCGTTTATTTTAAGAGGAAGGATGAACTTGAAGATTATATAAGGTTTAACCCAATGAATTTTCATTAATATAATATAAAACTTTCTTATTTCAAAAGAATACTATGTTTGATACCATATACAACATGAAAAATTGATCTTAAATGAACCATGAAATAATATTATTTTATATTTGACTATTATAACCTAATCAGTGAATTGGACTGTATGAATAAGAGTAACCACAGTATAGAAAAGTTATATAATGGTCATAATCAATAAAAATGTAAAGATTAATTATTATAAATAAGAACTCAATTTTTAATAAAGTCATTTTAGGCTACAAATATAATGTGTTCCTCGAAATTTGTATCATTTTATTTTTGTGAGTGAATATTATAATTCATTTTGACCACTTGTAGAAATTTAATTTTATATAATTTTTATAAGTTTTTTAAATAGAATAAAAAAATTTATCATGGTTAAATTTATGTATTTTTCAAAAAGGATAAATTTTATAGGGAATAGTAAAAAAATACAGATTTTATAAAAAAAAATTTCCATTCAAATATTTAAACAACACCGTTTTGAATTGATTTTAATATTTAATTATGTAGTTTTAATTTAAAAACCGATTGGTGTCACTTTAATATTAATTATGATTAATTTTGGTATAAAATCATTTTTATACTTTAAAATACATTTTTTCAGAAAGAAACTATTTTATATCGCATCATGAGGGTATATTTTAAAATTGATGTTCAAAACATATATGGATTTAATTTCATAAATTGGGTTCCATTTTTTTAATCTCACTATCCAGATTTTGTAAATAGTTAATCTTTATTTTTTTCATAATGAATAGTGACCTTGGTTAAAATTTTATCACCATAGTATGGGTAAAATTGGTAGAATAAGGTTAAAACTATAAAATAAGGCTTCAAAATCATCTATACACTGATATATATTTCATTGTATGAGTCTAACTCTACCGCCCCATTTATATATTTTAAAATATGCAATTTTATTATTTTAAGTAAATGAAATTTCCTAAATTTCTCTTCCTTTATTTTAATATGTATAATATTTTTTGATAATGTTCAAAACAAGTAACAAGAGGTTATAAAATTCTATTTTATGTGTGAATAAACTTTTTTATATTGGAAATTTAATTTTTACTTTTAGTGATGAAATTATTACCATAAATACATGGGTGATGTTTAAATAGTGCTTATGTAATTAGTAAAAAAATCAAGTAAAAAGTTTTTAAAAATTCAAAAAAAAATTGTGAGATTTTGGGTGTTTGAAGAATTTTATTGATAAATATAATGTATTAGTGATGTTTTAAAACTTTATATTCAACTTAAATTACTATATTGGTGTTTTTTAATGTCAAATTATGTGAATAGTATCAAATATATCTATAATGGTATTCTATGATAAATAATATTTAATTAAATAATATAAAATTTATAAGAATAGTATCTAAGGTCAAGTGAATTGAATATGGTTTTTAATATTAGAAATTTTCCATTTATGGTTCACTTTCCCTTATATAAAACTTTCTTGTCCCCAAAAGATGACAAAATGTTGATATCACAATAATAATCAAATGGGTATACTGGTGGTTAATACTAATAAAAAATTGTTAAATCATAAACTATACATGTTTAAATTTTATTGAGTGAGAGAAATTATAATATTAATAATCTTGTCATATAAATATACCAATTATGTTCCACTTTTACAGGAAAATTAATTTATATTAATTTAACACTTTAATTATTTTCAAGGGTTACCCTCTCTCTTATATAAAGATATCCCCTCTCGTCTCTTCCACCCACTTATTGTGCCACTTAGCTCAACCAAGCCCTACCATAACCACTTATTAACTTCATTAAATAAAGTTTACATGTTTTTTCCTTATTAAAATTCCATACCTACGGTTATTGAAGAGATATCCAATATAGGTTCTTTACATAGGAGGTAATCGTCTCAACCGAGAATTTTCATTTTACTTCTTCTTTTAGATCCCTAAATATTTTCCTAATCATTACAATATAATAACTTCATTATATACCATATAATAATATTTCATTATTTTTATTTAATAACAATACTCATCTCATTTTCTGTCAAATGGAAAATAAAACCTCCGTTCGTACATACGTGCAGACTACCGCCTCATGAACCAATGAAATTTATTTCAAATAACCTTTATTCATAGAAGGTTATTAAAATGGATATATATTTTTATATTATATTAATGAAATAATTATTATTATTTAAATATAATATTTCATCTACCTTCATTACATTCCAATTGTTAAAACCAAAATCATCTCACATTTGTACGCACGGGTTATCATCTCTATGCAGTGATGTACTTAATTTTTTAAAAATGCCTCTCATGGATGGTCTTGTTAATGAATTAAAGGATGTTCTTTTTATTTTTAAAACATTATAATGATTCTATAAATATAATATTCTATTTTATTTATTTATAGTCCATTAGATTAAAAGTAAAAAACCATCGCTTATGTTTAATTGTAAACTACCACCATAACAGTCGATGTATTTTTTTTTTGATAACCAATTTTCAAGTGTGAATAAAAAAAATTATTTTATGTATAAAATTTATAGTTATGTAATTATTATTATTTTTTAGATGATGTAACAGTGAAAACTTTGACCATGTTCAACTTGTGAAATTAATTTTTCAATTATGAGTTGAACAACCTCAAAAAACCTAATGTAGACTTAACTGATTAGGTAATTAAATATTCCACTCAAATAAATGGTTTAATGATAAGGTAATATACATTGAAAAAAATTAATAAATAATTATTTAATCTAATTTTATTATTATTTAGTTAAAATATAGACATAGATTTTTGGGACTTGAGGTAAGGGGTTTCTTAACTCAATTTCTATTCATTGGGCTATAACACATCTTTATTGAATTTTTCATGCCAAGATTATGTGTGAATTGATTTTTTTTTAATTTAAATTTTTTTATTTATTTTCATATTTTCACATTAACACTTCATGTAATAATTATAACATTAAATTATATAATTTTTACAATGGTTTTATTTGTCTCAATGTCATTTTTATGAGACATGAAACCGTGATTTCTTTGTTATGTTTAATTACTAGCATATGAATGAACTATGAAATATTGCATCATGTAATTAATTTGATATATATATCCATATAATATTCTTTCTTTCAATGAATTTTGATTCAAAATTTACTAAAGCGGTAAATTATTTGTATTATAATCTCATTTAATTTTTTTAGATTATTTATGTTCAAGGTTCCTTGGGGAAAATCATTGATTATAATTTATTAAAAAAATTTATTATTACACTCAATTTATTTATATGGTTTACATTATTTTCATTCATTATAATCTATTTTTTACAAAATAAGATCAAAATTTATTTTTTAATGAATAAAATTACATTATTTCCTTTTCCATTGGGAAACATTTCTCTTCCATATTCATTATATTTAAAAAATATTTCAAGAAAGTTATTTTATATGAATAAATGATTTTTTGAAGTAATTTTAAACTATATTTGACTTTATTTTTCTAATTTGAAAAGGAATATTATTTGTTCTTTTCAAACAAGGTACTTTGGGTTTTTACTCAAAGTGTAAAAAGGGTCTTCATTTTAATATTTACCAAATGAATGTTTGTTCCCACAGTGATAACTATTCTTTTATTTGAATTTTCCTTTAAAAATTTCCATATTTATTTTAAATGAAAATATTTTTCTGAATATTGTAGGAATTTTTAGTTAAAACGTTATTAAAGAAAATTATATGTTCCATGATTTCAAAGAAATGAGTAAAATGTTTTTTAAAATATATTACCTATCTATAAAAATATCATTTATCATTTTCCTATGATCCAATATGGATATTTTCCAATGATTCCACCCTAATTATTTTCTTAATGAATTATTATTATTTTTAGGATATTTTCATAGTACCCATTTCTTTTTGACAGATTAATAAAAAAAAAGGAATTATGGTTTCTTTTCAAGGGTGTTAGGTTTAAAAGTTAATGATTATTAATGATCTTTTCATTCCATAGTATATAGAAATATCTATGAATAATTTATAGGTGGTTCCATTATACACCAAGGATGTTTGGTTACATTATATACTAAGGACATGTGGTTATATGATAAATCAATGAAGGATGGTTCCATTATAACCCTCCAATGAATTTGGAAAAGTGATGGAGTAAAATGAGTGTAAGTCACTCCTAAGAGATATATGATTTTACCAGTTATAGGATAATACTAATAAATATGAGAATTGTCTTATTAGGTGATTCCATGATGAATTTTTGGTATGTGACGTCCCCAACCCAGATTCCACTTAACGGGTGCACCAATATCAGTGGGCTACATGGCCTCAAGTGCATATCCCCAAACGCCAAAGGCTGACAACTAGCACTGAGGGTCTAAGGTGTTTCCATGGGAATAATATTCCCTCATTAGAAGAGTTTAGAAAAATGAATGGAATATAAATGAATAGTGAACATTAGAAGAAATGTAATTAATTAGCATAAGAAAACTGATGAAATAGACAAATGAGAATAAAAATAACTGTATCAACTATAACAATACTGATGTAATTACATGTCACTAGAAAATGGAAAACATTGATATAAGACAATAGGCATAACATGTTCCACTATGTAAAATAAAACAAAGACTACTCCAAGAATCCCAAGATCCAACTCAGTCATATTCTATTAAACACCATCCTATTAGCAATAAATCAAGTGTTGGAAGTTGTATGCTTCCTTTTTTCAACACCTTCAGTCATGTAATCTACATTAGATACCAAACGACACCTAGAGAGGGTGTGAGATAAATCTTAGTGCTCCACCACCAATGGTGTCTATGACCTATGACCCATGTAATTGAATATAGAAGTGTGAAAGCATACATATATAAAGTAAAGAAAGTAGTACAATATAACTAAATACCCAGTTCCTACTTCAGCAATTGGTTGGGGTCTGAACATGTAACTAGTTCATTAATTACATAATTACCATTTAAAGTTATTAGTTCACATGAAGCAGAGCTAGCATTTACATCACCTCATGATAGAATAAGTAATGAAGGTACCAAGACGTAACAAGGAAACACAGCCAAGATATCCAATGAGGGAGTACCAAGGTAATAACCATGGTAAATTAGATCTCACATAATGCTAAATCAATAGTATCTGATTCTAGCTAAGTGGTAAGAGTGTAATCCAATGAGCGTAATCAAACGCATTCCACAATAAGGATCCCACTGAGTCTAAAGTGATCAACCAATGTAAAATGTGGCTAAGAAAGGATAGGGTCCTATTAGATTTCACTATGAAACCTACTAGTCAATGTTGGATCCAATGAGTGTATCTGAGGTTTCATGTAATAATGTAAAGGACCATACGGTTGTATACCTAGAATCTGAGGAATAGACAAGAACCAGAGTCTAAGTGGCTATCAGCCTAAGAAAATAGTATCTTTGAATCAGAATGGGGTTCCCAAGTCATAAGGTATTCTCCTCTCATAATCCAAGGAAAGCTTGAGTCAATCCATTCCTATTTGATATTGTAATCATTTAATCATTCATTAGTTCCAATACTTGTCTTCCATTAGTGTGGATAGGAAAAGTTGAATTACATCTATTTAATCATGTCTTAATTAACCATTAAGGCGTATTTAATTATTGAGTTCCACTCCAATACCTTCCATCAGTAAGGAAAAGGGTGATATAGACAAGTAACCTTTATTCAGTCTCATTTTTTAATGCTAAGTTATATACATAGAATACATTACATAACACATTTGGTATTTAATAATCAATTTCAAGCACTTATTAGAGGTAGGACAAGTGGTGAGCCTACATGTACGTTCCATTATAAAATTCTCATTAATAAAAATTCATTTATTATAAGAAGGCTCACCTTTAAAAAGTTCAACCAAAGGCACACCCAAACGATGGCTCAAAAATGCTGAAACAATAAAAATCAAATATAGCATATCCTCGACATGGGGAGGATTGAGTTGTGGGTGTAACATCTAACAGATGATCAGATATTTGGAAAGAGTATAACCATACGATTCTAACATGAATAATCATGAAATGTAATTTTAAGAAATGGATTCTGAAGAAATTGGTGGGCCCCACATGAATAATCCAAAATCAAAGAACATTAGGGATGGTCAGTAGACCACTTTACTTAGGATTATACGGCTCTCCTCCAGTATTGGACCTTGATTTAGATTAGATTATAGTAGATCTAAGAACAGGTTAAAAACACTCACATGATGATATGCAGGTTGAGAGAAACCGAAAAGAAGAACGAATAAAGAGGAATAAAGTACTTATCGTTGTTTATCCAACGTGACAAATGGAAGATCAGTCAATTTTCAGACTAAGGATATCTAGTGATCCCTATAATTGGCATTCACAAACATTCAAAATGAGAGGAAAAAAGGGATTAATCCTATTATTTTATGATTTGAAGAGGAAGAGGGGAGTAAATAGATCATTAAGGTTGTTTTGGACATTTTACCCATAATTTTAAGTTTTTCACGGTTTGTCCGCCCAGTTTTTCAAACTGTACGCAAACCATATGAGACATTTTTTCCAAAAATAAAATCCTCTGCACAATTTGATCAAATTGTGTGAAATCCATGCATGGGTACCTAGGAAAAAAGGGAATTCACATGGTTTTCATACGGTTAAATGGATAATACCTAGGTCGAGATCAAGAGAGAAGAATACGACTAAAGAGGACTCGATTACTTACTGTTTCATATCCAAGATGATGAATGAAAGATCGATCAGATGCTGGATGAAGGGGATATTTTGATCCCTAGCTTTGACCTTCAAAAAGCTCCCAAATGAGAGGAAAAGGGATTAATCCCACTAGTTCAGGAGTTGGAGATGAATAGGGGAGTAAATAGATCCGAGAGGGAATTTGGGAGATTTTACCCAGAATTTTAGCCTGTGCACGGTTTTTTAAACCATGTGCAAACCTTGTGAGGCAGTTCTACCTAAAATAAAATCCTCTGCATGGATTGATCAAATTGTGTGTATTCCATGCATGGGTACCTATGAAAAGGGGTGTTCTCAATGTTAGGCTTCATGGTCGTGGTCAAACCATCCGAGGTGATTTTTATGGAAGAACATAATCCGCACAATTTTCCAAACCATGTGGAATTCTTACACAGTTTACTCTAAACTGAGCACAAATCCAGTTTACCCAAAAGGATGTGTTCCGGCCTACGAACAGGCCATGAATACCCTCTAAACCTTTACAAACAAATTATGAATCCACATTAGGTCCAAAGTAAATATTTACACCAACAATTAAAGGGTCTATGCCTAAGTAAAAAAATTGGGTTCTTACAGTATTCCCCCATTAAATGAACTCTCCCCCCGAATTCTCCTTCCAAGGGTAAGGAAATATTTTCTGAGAACAACTCGGTCCATTGGACACGCACATCAGATTCCCTCTCCCATGTATCATCATGTACTATTTTATGCTTCCACAGCACCCATACAATAGGGACATACTTTCCCCAGAGAGCCTCCGTACATCGGTCAATGACGCATATATATATTCTCCAAAGGTAGCATCAACATCTAACTCAAATTCCTTAGGATCAAAGGTATGAAACGAGTTAGATTGGTATTGGTTAATCTGTGAGAAATGAAAGACATCGTGCATGGGAAGGTACACCTTAGGTAGTATCAACTAATAGGCTACTAACCTGACTCTCTCTAGAATTTCAAATGGACTGACATAATGAGGTGACAACTTTCCCTGCCTCTTTAACCATCAATTCCCTATCTTGGGAGATAACCAAATAAAAACTTGATTCCCAAACTCAAACTCAAGAAGTAGTTAATGGAGATCAGCATAAGATTTCTATCTTGATTGAGCTATAGACATACACTTCTTGATCTGTTGAACCTCTTCTGAAGTCTCCTGAACAAGATGAAGACCATGTTGGGATGCCTCACCTGCCTCTAGACTTCACAATAGTGACTAGCATCGCCTACAATATAAGGCCTCAATATAATCCATTTTAATCATCCCTTGGAAACTATTATTATAGGAGAACTCATTGAGAGGAATATGATTCTTCCAAGAATATTCTAAATCTAGGACACATGATTGAAGCATATCCTCTATAACCTATATGGTTTATTACAATTTTCCATCGGTATGAGGGTCAAAAGTTCTTCTTAGAAACACTTGAGTCCCAATAGCTTTCTGCAAACCTTCCCAGAACCGTGAAGTGAAATGAGCATCCCTATCTAAAATGTTAGTACATGGAACCCCGTGTAGTCATATGATCTCACAATCATACAATATTTTAAACTCGTCTACTAAGAAAGTCTCCATTACAGGAATGAAGTGGGTGGTTTTCTTAGTTATTCAAGTACTACCCATATAGAATCACTATGCCTCAGTGACCTAGGTATGCCGACTATAAAATCCATAGAAACATCTTCCCATTTAAACTCTGGGACTGGAAGTAGCTATAATAAGCCTGTATGTCTCTGGTGGTCTGCCTTCACATACTGACTGGTTCAACACCTAGTGATGAAGCCTGAAATCTTATAGTTCATTCCAGGCCACCAATACTGGTCTCGCATACCACTATACATCTTTGAGATTCCTGGATGAACATCCCCACTAAGAAGCATGGGACTCTTTCATAAAGTCCTCTCCCATATCTATAGGAACCTAGATACATCCACGTAGATACAAGATGTCATCTGTGTCCACAGACCAATCCAAAGGTGGGTTATCTCTTGATATAATCTCACAGAGAACCAAAACTTCAGGATTTGAAAACTTCCTAATCTTCACCTTATAAAAAAGAAAAGAGCTAACTATTAAGGCTGGGAGTTTAGACCACTCATGACTATCATGAAACTATAGATGATATTCAAATAATAGGTCCATTAACTTCCATTCATCACTAGCTTTCTGTATCGCTTGTCTTTGAGTTTTCCAATAGAGTACATCAGTGACCACATTTCCCTTTCTAGGCGTATTGGTATAATCAAAATCAAAGGATTATAGATATTCGACCCATCTATGATTTTTGAGGTTCATTTAATTCTAAGAAAATATATTCTTGAGGCTATTGTGATCTGTATACACCACTAAGTACACACCCAAGAGATAGTGTCTCCAGCAATGTAAGGCATAGAGAACTTTTGGTATCTCATGGTCGTGTGTTGGGTGACTCCTCTCGTGAGGCCTCAAATATTGAGATATGTACGCAATGAATTTGTCTTACTGTATCAATACCACTCATAGGACAATTCCTGATGCATCGAAGAAAATGATATAACCCTTACCTAGTTCTGGAATAATCATAATCAGTGTCGAGATAAGCCTCCCTTTCAGTTCCTGAAAGACTTTCTCACATGATTCTGACCACAAGAACAAAACACCCTTCTTTGTATGTTTAGTAATATGTGAAGCAAGACATGAGAAGTCCTATATAAAATTATTGTAATATATAGCGATCCCTATGAAACTCCTGATATCAAACATGTTCTTCGACTACTCCTAGGAAACTATAAAACAAACCTCTTCAAGGTCAACAGCTACTCCTTGTTCTAAAATAATATGACCCTTGAAGTAGAACTTGTTGATCCAGAAATCATACTTCGAATTCTTGGCTTAAATATAAATCTCTCTCAGTGTACTCAGAACAATCTCAATATGTTTGGCATGGTCATTAACAGTGACATAGTACACCAAGAGGTCGTCCACAAAGACCACAACAAAAGAGTCTAAATAGGTGTGGAAAACCCTATTCATAAAATCCATAAAAACATCTAGTGCATTCATAAGACCGAAAGACATAACAAGATACTCATACAGAGCATACCTCCTATGGAACGTTGTACAGGGAACATATGAGGGTCTGAATCACACCTAAATATGACCAGATATCAGGTCGATCTTAGAGAAAACCTTTGCTCATCAGAGCTGGTCAAAGATATAAACTATTCAAAGAAGTGGATACTGATTCTTGACCGTAAGATGGTTCAACTTTCTATAATCCATGAATATACATAAGGTTCCATCCAGATTCTTGGAGAAACTCATAGGTGAACCCGGAGAAGATGTACTAGGCCATATAAATTGTTTGGCTTCTAGGTCCGCTATTTACTGCTTAAGATCCTGAATCTCAGTAGGTTCCATCCTCTATGGAGGAATGGACATTAGATATACTCCTGGAACAAGTTCTATTGCAATCTCTACCCCTATGTTAGAAGATAATTTAGAAAATTCATCGAGAAAGACTTCCTTGAAACGATCAACTACTTGAGAGAAATTAGTTTGAAGAAAACCATTATCCTCCATAAAAATATTTTCAATCTGGAAGGTCACATCACCTAGACCATGATTCTTCAGTCCAGGCCTCCCTGATTGGACATCCCACTAACCATTGAAAATTAATAGTTTCCTTCTCGTGATGTGAATGAGAACTTTTGATGATAACAGTCTACAAAGGCATGGTAGTGGACTAACCAGTCCATACCGATAATGATATTGAATCCCGTCATCTGAAGAACAAAAACACTCCAAAAGAAAGGGGAAACAACTTGCTTTAAGGGGAAAGTCCCCACACTATCGTATTCCCTCTGTCTATATTCCCAACGGTTTATCGAGGGTCATTACACAATAGTTATATGTTATCTATATTACAAAATTTCCACAGTCTATATAGAAATAGAAGAGTTTGAAGAACTTGTATCAGACAAAGCAGTGATAATAGTGGAGACTACTAGAATAGTACCTCATACTATTGATGGTCCCATAGCTTGATCCTAAGGTATTGACTATAAAGCATTAAACTGAACTAAACCATAGTCATGTGCAATAGATGTACTACTACGATGATTATTTCCTTATGGCGCTGCTAGTGATCAGGATTCCGACTACCACATCCATGACCTCCTTCTCATCTAGACCATTCAGTGCTATTCCAACTTCCCGCCTAACATAGTGAAAAATAACTCACTCATGTAGGTGGAGCAGATACTGATAATTTTCAACTTGAAGCTAGTGGAAAGGTCCTAAATAAATGTTGAAGATGACCAATATGGTTTCAATCCCAACACTCCATAGGGTTTCTATAACATTGGGGCTTCTTATGCCCTAGTCTTCCACACTGATGAAAGACCACAAAATTATCAAACTGGATACTCTGCCTATCATTACCCTGATGATAAAACTCAAGGGAATGTTTCATGTTAGCAGAAGAACTACTGGCCTAACGCAGCATTGATCCTTTAAACTATATACTTGTTTCATCCCCCGAGTTATGCTTAGTGATAAGGTAATGATCAACTATTTTAGAAATTATTGGAAGTTGAAATACATTCACCTATGTTTAGATGGAATACTGGATCCCATCCTAAAAATGTATAGCACACGAAAGATCATCACCAGCTAGAAGTAGGGAAAATTATTGTAAATCCATGAAACATGTTGAATATTACATTATTGAAATAGAACACTACTTGATATGAATAAACTCTATCGATATTTCATACCTTAGGGCCTAAGGAAATAAATGATCATAGAAGTTTATCTGCAAATCAACCCATAGCATAACTACATCTCACCAATGCTTGGACGAACCCATATCATGTATGTAGCAAGATTGACTCTCCACTACGGAGGAGTTTTTATATGATCAAAGGTAGGTAACGTGGCCTCTAGCCAATACTCAGTAGCTAGAGAGCCACCATCCCCCAAAAAAGTAAGAGGATGCTACTATTGAAACTCCCAGGTCATATCATCTATCTTAGGTGAAACCCATGGAGCACCTTACAAGTAGTGAAACAGATGTAGGAAACTATAATGAACTTGGGAATCAACGCCTGAATAAGGTGTAGTCAGTGGTGCCTCAAGTGATAATCCTAGAGGTAAGAATGTTGGATTAGGGCCCACCATGTCTGGAGTATAAATGTCACCACCTTCATGGTGAATGACACGAAG
This sequence comes from Viscum album, assembly GCA_963277665.1. Lineage (NCBI taxonomy): Eukaryota > Viridiplantae > Streptophyta > Magnoliopsida > Santalales > Viscaceae > Viscum > Viscum album. Next base: position 698,450,492 of record OY728119.1, on the reverse strand, counting down.
ACATCATGGTGGAATTGGTCTAAACATTCCAAGCTCACCCCTAAGAAAAGCTTATAAGAAAGGAGATAGCACCACTAGTAGAATCAGAAAGTAAGAAAACTCACTACCAAATTCATACTACCAAAACTACCTACTTAGATGGACATGTATTCATAAATTCTCAAGTATAAGTTTCATGTCATTTTGTAGTTAATTTCCATGTTCACTCCTTTACCTTTCAAAGACATGACAAGGTAGAATAATGATGTGCAACCAATTAATTTTAGATTTCAGGATTCACTTTATAATAGATATCCATTTCTGATGAATCAGTCCCCATAGACCAATCAATTGAAATAGCACCAACATTCTTATATCAAAATGGATTTACTCAGTAATGTTCTCATCCCAACCCCTGAGGACCCATACACCTCTTTAATTGAGACATGAAATCACTCAATCTCAGACAAAGTAATAAAATTACAAGTAAACTATCACATCATCACTCAAATTTCACAATCATATCAAGAAATGAAAAGTCGTGAAATGTACCTATATGGCATGGAAATATTCATGACATGTAAACTCTAGGTATCGATATTGATTCATGTAGCAATTATCCTTTCCCTCATATCATTGGGCTAAAGATAAAATAAATTCTCAAATAGTTTAATAATCAACAACACCACACAACATGTGTGTCACCCAATGGTGAAATAATATCAACTATAATAGGAAAAAATAATAACAATTATAATTTAAGAAACATAGTTTTTACCCAAAACATTGTTCATGATGCCCAAGCATGGCTTATGACCAAGTCCCAAGTGTTCCTATTCTCCATTATATTGTCTCCAAATAGTAAAGTAAGAAAAGAAACCAGCCTATCATACCACTTTTTGACATCCCAGACCCAGATTCCATTTAACAGGTTCCTCGAGCCTAGTGGCCCACATGGCCTCAAGAGCATCTCCCAAAAATCCATAGGTTGTTGACCAGTAGAGAGGGCCTACGGTGTGTCTGTGGGGAGACTATGCCCTCATTAGAAGAGTGTAGCAGTATGGAAGGAATATGAATGAATATTGAATAACATAAGAAATGTAATTAATTAGTGGAAGAAAAATGATGAGATAGATAAATTAGAATAAAAAAATTGTATCAACTGATATGATGATGATGTAATGATATGTCACTAGAAAACTGGAAAACATTGACACAAGACAATATGCATAACATGTTCCAAAAATTAAATGAAAACAAAGATTACTCCTAGAATCCACAGATTTAACTCGGTCATCTGCTATCAAGCTCTATCCTATAGGCAAGCAATCAAGTGTTCGAAGATATATACTTCTCTGTGTCAACACCTGTAGTTATGTAATCTACTCTGGGTACCAAACATCCATCTGAGATGGTGTGATATAAATTTCATTGGGCCACCACCGATGGGGTTTATGACCACCGAACTGTGTAATGGAATATAGAATTGTGAAGGCATACGTATATAAAGTAAAGAAAGTTGTATAATATAACTAAATACCTAGTTCCTGCCTCATCCCCTAGTTGGTGTTTGAACATGTAACTAATTAATTAATTAAGTAATTACCGTTTAATTTTAATATGTCATGTGAGGCATATCCAACACTGATAGCACCACAAGATAGTATAAGCCATGAAGGTCCCATGATGTAACAAGCCAACCTGACAAAGATATCTGGTGAGTGAGTTCTAGGGTAATAACCAAGGTGACATAGATCTTACAGAATGATAACTCAATAATATCTGAGTATAGCTAAGGTTTAAGACTGTAATCCAAGGAGCATAATCCAAGGCATTCCACAATAAGGTTCTCACCGAGTCCAAGGAGGTCGACTAAGTTAAAATGAGGATAAGTAGGTACAAGACCTTATGGGACTTCACCATGGAACCTACTAGTCAATGCTAGATCCAAGGAGTGTATCTGAATTATCATGTAATAATGTAAAGGACCATAATGTAGTATACTGAGCATCTGAGAAATAAAAAAGAACTGGAGTCTAGGTGGGTATCACTCTAAGACAACTGCATCCTTTAATCGAAATGGGGTTCCCAAGTCCCAAGGTATTCTCTTCTCAGAATACAAGGTGACCCCGAGTCAGTATGTTAATATTTTATATTGTAATCATGTTATCATTCATTAGGTTCAAGCATTTTCTTCAGTTAGTGTGGATAGGCCATGTAGTGTTGCAACCATTTAATCATGTTTTAATTAACCATTAAGGCATATTCAATTATTGAGGTTCACTCGAATACCTTCCATAAATATAGAAAGCGGTTCTACGGACATGTAACCTTTATTCAATCGCATTTTCTAAGGCCAATTATATACTTATAATACATTACATTCCAGATTTCACATTTAATAATCAATTTGGATCACTTATTTGAGGTGGGACAAGTGGTGATCATACATGAACATTCCATTATGAAATTATAATTAATAAAAATCCATTTATTATAAGAAGTATCACCTTTAAAAAGGTCAGGCAAAGGCAAACCCTAACGGTGGCACAAATGTGATGAAACACTAAAACCCAAATATGGCATAACCTTGACATGGGACAGATTGAGTTGTTGGTGTAAACTATAACAACTAATCACATATTTTGAAAGATTATAACCATATTATTATAACAAGTATAATCATGAAATGTAAACTTAATAAACTACTTCCGATGAAATCGATGGGCCCCACACAAACAATCCAAAATCAATAAACTTTAGGGATGAGTTTTATACCACTCTCCTTAGGGTTTTATGGCTCTCCTCCTCTAATATTGGACATTGATTTGGCTAGGATCAGATTATATCTAATAAAGGGTGAAAAACGCTCACTTGACAATATCGGGGTGGATAGCAAGAGATAAGAAGAGTGACTAAAGAGGACTAAAGTACATACCGTTGTGTGTCCAATGTGACAAACAGAAGCTTGATCAGATTTTGGATGAAGGAGATCTCTTGATCCCTAGATTTGGCATTCTAAACCCTCCAAAATGAAAGGGAATGTGATTAATCCTATTTTTTTATGAGTTGGAGAGGAATAGAGGAGTAAATAGATCATTAAGGGTGTTTTAGACATTTTACAAAGAATTTTATCCTCTATATGGTTTGTCCAACTGATTTTTAAAACCGTACGCAAACCGTGTGAGACGGTTGTTCCAAAAAAAACATCCTCCACACAATTTGATCAAACTATGCTCAAGACATGCATGGGTACTTGGGAAAAGGGGGTGTTCTCATGGTTAGGCTATACAGCTATGCACCAACCATGTGAGATGGATCTTTCCAAAAAAAGCACAATCCACCCAATTTACTCTAAACAGTGTGCTAGGCCAGTTTTTGACAAAAGGATGGGTTCCATCCTTTGAAAAATCCCTAGACACCCTCAAAACCATTACTAACTCATTAGGCATCCACATTAGGTCCATAATAAAGATTTAGACCAAAATTTAAAGGATAAATACCTGAGTGAAAAATCGGGTTCTAACATGATGTTCCAAGATACCTATATAGTTTTCCAACTATTATTATATTTTATATTGTTTCCTTTTATAAAGGACAATTTTCACTTGAATAATGATTTTTATCTCTTATGAATCTTTTCTTTTCAAAATCTTATATTCCATATCTCTAGATTTATGATCAAGGCTTTCAGGGGTATGAATCCAATAATATTATGATCATTCGCTTTGAGTATGTTCACATACCCTTATGCTCATCTTTTTCTCACTATAGATATTCAATTATAAATTATTATGATTACTCATATTGATCATTTGAGTTCATCCTTATTATATTTCTTTCCCTAGGTTTTAAATAAATATGATGTATAAGAAATTACTAGAATTTTTTAATGTGGGAATTATTGAATAGTTGATATGAAATAAGAAACGTTGGGTATAGTATAAAAAATTTCGCAAAAAAGACATGGGTAATGTTATGTAATAGTTTTTCCTAATTATATAAAACTATAAACCTAAAAGGTCCTTAGGTATGTATGTGATATAATATTTTTGTTTCTTATTGTATGTTTTAGATTGAAAAAAATAGGTCATGATTATGAGTATCAAAACCATAAATGTATAGATTATGTCTATATCACTTCATCCCAGAGTGCGAGTTTGGGGTTTTTATAGATAAATTATATTCTAGTTCTACCATGTGAAGATTATTAATGCACAATCTACACTAATTATATTATTTAATCATAAGAGTGTATAAATACATGGATACATAAATTACTTTGGTGAACAAAGTGTGGACTAGGTGAACATTTGTGTCTAGGATATATAGTTTTTATAAATTTACTAATTACTATAAATTCTTTGAGATAAATTTCAAACCCTTTTAAAATACACTAAAAAATATAACTTTAAAGTGTGTAACTTTTCTAAGAATAAAATAATTTGAATAGATTTTTAAGGATCTTATAAAGAGGTTTGTCACTATAAAAATGTTCACCATACCATATAGGGGATATAGGTTATATATATATATATACATATATATATATATATATATTCCTCAATGGATATATAGGGATTTACCCAAATGAAAAATTCTATTATGATAGCTTATGCCATACACCAATTAAAATTAAATGGGAAAAAATTTTATATAAATGATCTTGATAATGTAGTGGTAATAAATGCATTAATGATTTGTATTCATTCTCTATATGGGAATATATGTTTTGTATATACTGATAAAATGATCTTAAATAATATATTGACGTAGAAAATTTTTAACATTTGAAAATATAGATGGGTGGAGTTGTTAAAGAATAATAATTTATAGATAAATTGAAATCATGTGATGGAAAACTGAATAAATGATTCATTCAGTATAAAATAAAATTGATTTTTATCGATTAAGAAGATTTAAAGAGACCAAATCATTATAGATATGAAGTGAGTGGATATAGAAACCATGAGGTGCTAGATTAAATATATTCATTCCAAAAATTTTGTTAACCCCTCCATATATTTCTTGATTAATGAAAAAAATAAGGATTAAATAGATAAATAAAAGAGGGTAGATAGTATACTATGGTTAAACCTTGACAAAAATCGAGTTATAATATTTGGATCCAAGTTACGTGACCATTCATTCTAGAATTGAGGGATGAGCTTTTAGATAATTTTCAAAGCTCATCATTTTCTTTTCACCTAGAAATCATAAATAAGCGTAGATATCATAATGAGAAACTTTGGTGGGAAAACATAAATAATGAAATTAATGGGTATATATCATGATTATTGGTTTGTTGGAAAGTAAATGATGAATTAAAAAATTCCTATTGGATTATTCAACTTACTATGTCATGAAAATTCATTTCCCTCATATATTATTTCTCTCTTAATTAACTTTTTTAGATATTTATTAAAGATTTTGAAAGGATGGATTTAGTGAAACTTCAAACTATATCTGAATTGAATAAATAGTTAAGATCAATGTTCTTGTTGAATCTAAAATAATAATTTAATATAGATATGAACATTAGAATTACATATCATTCTCTAGAATGTGGTCAATAAAAAAGATTTATTAAGACATTATATGATATGTTGTGTTCTTATTTCAAATATATTAATATAGGTTGTGATTAATATCTTCTTTTATAATACATATCATCTAAAAATATTTTATACTCATGAATAAAATTAAAACCATATCTGGATTTGTATCTGATGAGGAATAGAACTCTGATGTATAGGGATGATGTTGGTGAGTGGAAGATATATGGAGATGAAATTTTTCAATAAATTATGGAGATTGTAAAATTTATTTAGTGATATATTAATTATTTAAAAATTAAATTAACTAATTATGTAAATAACCATCATTTAGATCTAGAGTTCGATATTTTTCATAATTTATTACTTGAAAAAATTATATGAAAAAATGGATGTGATATTTAGGAATTTGGGAAAGCTAATCCACTAATATTTTGACCCCTTTGGGATTTTTTTATTGCTTGTGGGTTGTATATTATCTATTTGGAATCCCAAAAATACCTCTCACAAGTTCATAAATTATTCCATGTATCACTTTTAAGTATGTACATAAAATATCCAACACATGCACTGAACTCAATGGTTATGAATAAGGAACATGATCTATTTTATAATGAAAAGGTATTGTATATCATGGATTATACGGATAAAGTTCTATAAAATAAGATCACACTTATTTAAAACATTCTATTGAGAAATAATATGATTGAAAATATATGTGGTAGAACAAAATATGTAATGTAAAAAAAATTACCTTCATTTATTTAACATAGTGATGATATTTTTAGGGTGAATTTTTTTAAGGGGGGATAATGTAACACCACAAATATTTATTATTAAAATATATTTCGATAAAAATATTCTGCTCATTAGCTTTTTTTATATTCATTGTTGAAATAATATGAAAAAAATAATTATTCCATTATGTTATAACATTGAAAGTTAAAATTAAAATATTGAAAAATTATATAAAATTAGAAAATTTTAAAAAAAGAATAAAACTACAGGTAAGTAAAAAAAAATTCACGATCTTGATATCCCATAAGGATCATACTATTTTTTTACTATAGAAAGTATATAAAATGTCAAAAATATAAATAAATCTTCAGAAGAGAAAATATGTAATTATATGATCTTTTTATATAATTATGTATGAATATATATTGGATTTTCAAATATGAAAGTCACTTTTATATATCCTCTATATGTATATAAAATTTAGGATTATATTGTTTGTTGTAACTTTTAAAACACATCTTATAGAGGAATGGATGTTGAAAACATAATCTAGGAGTATATATTGTTTTTTATTCTTTGATTTGAATGGTCATAGAGCTATAATGGAGTTATAGATCAAAAGTTATGGTTGTTTGAAGTTTGACTTTCATAAATTGTCTTATGGAGCGATAATGGGGGAAAATATGAAAGTGAGTGCATATTTTATAAAAGTTCATTCAATTATATCATGGTTGTACAAATTATTTTCATGAAAAATGTATTGATAATTTTATTGAAGGCCTCTTAGTCCAAATGTGTTCCCAAGTCTATTGTGTGTAAGAAAGCAGTGTTACACGTAAGAATGGGATATGACATTAAAAAAATAAAGTTTTGCCTTCAAGAAACGAATGTTGCTTGAAACACTATATTCTTTCACATAAAACCATCATAAAATCCTTTTATACAATAATGGAAAAATAACATGGAGATGTTTTGTGTGCACAAGGTCCCACTGCCAGAGGGAAATGCATTTGTGTGCAATGTTGTGTGATAAAGGCCTTTGTGCACAAGAGTTGTGTGACAGAGAGAAACGCCTATAAATATGGAATCAACCCATATCATTTTATAGAGTACCTATGGGAGTACCTATCTCACATGAAAATATGATTTTTTCACTATCTTAAGACCCCCCAAGTCCCAAAGTTTCACACAATTCCCTAGGAACAGTCCCTCAAAGTTTGATCTCCTGTTAAGATGTTAGCATGAAACTATTTTCATAGGGAACACACTTACATGAAAATCCCAATATTTTCCATGGACTTATGTAAACAATATCCCAATCATTCATGAAACCCTATATCAATACAAAGACCAATCTTTTGTGTCACCCTATTTACATGCATAACCAAGTCATACATGTAACAATGTTTAGGCATGCACCCACAGGTTTATTCTGCGGAGGTTGTGCGCCAGCACCCCTACTCTAGATTAGTTTCGGGCTACGGTCCTAGGCCTTTGGTCGTATTCCTTAACTAACTTCATTGGCCTTTATGAAAAATAGAGAGTCAAAACATGAAATTTTTAGGCTGGATCCATGATATCTTCAGTTCCGACTTTATATATCCTAAATGTACACCCCAGGAATTCCATGATTCAAGATACTCCTCTACATTCCATTAAATTCCTTGAGTTGAACTTCTCTTCTTGGTCCCTTCCCCATGTCAAGAGTTGAGATTCACATCTTGGATTCCCCAAGTGAATTGAGTCGATGTACTCTGCGATTGACAACTAAAACTACATCACCTAACTCATATGCCATGTTAAACCAGAAAGGATCGCTATTGAGTAAGTCCCACACCATCCATTTCTAGGCATCTTCTTCCCTTTATTCCTCACTAAATGTCATTAATCTACAGGATACCCTAAAATTAATGAATATGATTCCTTATTAATCAACAAAAATATACCTCATTCCATGTTCATGTGAAGACATTTATTATTCCTCACTACATTACATTAAACTGTTGCATACCCTATTATTCAAGAATGTGATCCATTATGCGTTATGCATAATATGCCTCATGCCATGATCATGAAAAGACATTCCTTAGTTCTCACTACATGACATTGAACTCTATAATTCCCTATATTACAATAATGGGATTCCTTATTCAACAATCATAATATTCCCCATGCTATGATCATGAGAATACATTTTGTAGTCCACACTACATGACTTTAAACTGTAGCATTCCCTATATGAAAATAATAATATCCATTATGAATTAATCATAATATTCCTCATTGAATTATCATGATTAGACCACCAAATATTCACTTAGGCCTCCTCGTCTGGTGTATTCCCAAATAATATACCTCAACCCACAAGCTAGTCGATATTCCTTCATGACCCAATATGAGGAATGTGAATGGAAATTCATAGAGTGCAAGCCCCAAATGTATCAATTCTTCTCCCTAACATCCCCCTTGTTCCTCATCCAAAGGTGTAAGCCCCAATCGTATCCCTCGACCCATCATTAATCCAATATTCCCTAATTATCAAACATGAAGGGAATCTCATTATATATGCCCCACAATTATGTCCTTCCACATTCCATTAAACTATAATCTTACCTCATGCAATGCACATTGGATTCCCTCATGACCTAACATGATGATGTAATGATAAGAAGCATTAATGCATTAACCCCACACACTACATCCCTTCACATGATGTTAAACTGTCATCATACCTCATACAATGCACATTTGATGCCCTCATGACCTGAAATGAAGAAGACATTAAATAAAGATCAATTCATAATCCCCATACACCATGTCCTTCAACATGATTTTGACTATAATCTTACACCATGAAATGTACATCAGATTCCATATTTATCAGACTTGTGAAAAACAGAACTATAAGATCTCATGCATAATCCCCATCCACATCATTTCTACTCCATAGCAACACCCGGCTAACTCACACATGTAATCCCCATCCATGTCATTTCTGCTCCATAGAAGTTCCTGAGAAGCCCTTATGTTTAAGCCATATCCACATTATCACTTCTCCTAGTAGCACCTAAATCTCTTATACGGTGTAATACACAACCCATTCCAAAATATGTCGGATTTTATTGCCACATAATTGGGACACATGGGAATCCTCCCGACAGTCCAAACACTATATACACATCTTCCTTAATGTTCTTTTGGCCTCATCATTGATCAGATCATGCCCCTCACATGGGAGACCATGTCTCCTCCAAGTCCCTCAGGTAGCACAATGTGTAATCCCTACACCAACTCCAACAAAGATAAATCCTATTTTGAAGGGAATCTTTCACATATAAGCACCACATTATCCCTCTACAATGCCTATTTTGTGACACGAGCAACCAGGTCGCATGATGTTAAATAGCATGGACCGGTCCTGTCACACAACTTTTAATTACGGCATCTAAATACATGAGTTTTTATCCCTATCCTTTAAATAGGGTATGTAGGAATCTTCCATGGGGTTCAATACCAACTATGGTAAACTCATGTTGTTCCCTCATAGGGATGCACCATCCTCAGACCATCTTAATGGACGTCCTGATCCATCCATCTTGGATCTTTTTCAACATGGAAGCCCGATCAACTAGTAAACCTTTATGTGTGACATCATCCTTTATTGGGACACACCTTCTTGATCAGCCTCTATGGGGAATTCCGATCAAACTTTCATCTTCAAAAAATGTCAAACTTTTTCACTTATCCATCAATGTAAAACATTCCAATATATCTCTAGTAGATGTTACACTCGCAACCTTATCCAGAATACCTACCCATTATTTTAAACATGGGATGCCTGAGGAAAAATCCTTGATATGATTATTCTTAGAAAATGAAAAACCTCATGGATGATACAAGATTCCTTTGGTTCTATGCCTAAGATGCTTCAAATAAGATGCCTCTGAATTCAAAAGGAGAATACCGCTATTTGTATCAAATACCTCATGAATGACTCGGGATTCCGTCATCTGGTTTCCTAAGAGGCGTAATATGACATTCCCTCCTAAAAAAATATTCACATCTTCCCAAAACACCCAGTATCCATAGATTCCCAATCATGCCTAACATTAATACCTATTCTGATGAAAGGTTATTTACTTATTGAGACAGAAGCAGTGTAATTAATTGTAATCCACCTCGAGATGGCATCAGGAACGAGTTTTATAAACATGACTCAAATATATGAGGGAGACCCAGTTTAGGTAACAAGATCAAAGGAGTAATCCATGGAAGTAAGAAATGACATCCTATAATCATGTTTTCATCAAGGATCCAACATCACCAACAATTGTGGTAAAGTCATTCCACCTTTAGAAAATAGTAAGGTGGGGAAAGAAACGTGCATCGCTGCGATGATCCGCACCCCGGTAGTGAAAGTGTCAAAAAACTTATTGTTGGACTTATATATCCTTTAGGTATAATTACATTAAAAAAATTACTAGTTTTGAATTATAATTATTTTATTATAATATTTAATGTTAATTTAAATCTAAAAATATATAACATTATATAAATTGCATTGGATGTTTCTAATTCATTTTGGAAAATATATTTTATCTAATTGAAATAATATAAATAAATTTTTCATTCTTAAAAATAAATAATGACTTAAATAAAAAATATTTATTCAATGCATAATTTTAATTCAAATTGGTTGAAAAAAACTTAATAAATTATCAATACATAAATAATTATTTGGATTGAAATTATTTAATGATAAAAGGTTGTATTTTTTTCAAAGTATTGTTTTTTAGGGTGTTGGGTATTTTTATCATAATAAAAAATATTATCATTGTTATTATAATATTTTAATTTCAATTATTTCCTATGTAATGATTACTATAATATAAATAAGTATGTATTATATCATTTAATAGTTAAAACTATGTTGTATAAAAATTAATTTTTAAAAGAGTTTATAAATTCTCATAGTAGAATTTATTTTTATCCACATTAGAGGATGAATTTTTCTAAATAAGATCCATATTTAGTATTAGGATGTGAAAATTGGGTAAGTGGTAATATTAATATTTTCTAAATACTAAAATATTGGGAAATTATTGAAATATTATGAATTAATTTAAATATGATTTCATGTATATATAGTAGTGGAAAATTATACATTTCTAAAGATTATGTACTTATTTTTTCTATAACCATTATAAGATATAATTACTATAGGTAATGGGGCACTATGGGTAGTGTTGATTACTTGATATATTGGAACAATAATATAATAAACAAATAAATCCATATGATTCCACTCACTAATCCCATTAATACCCACTAATTACATAAATCACAAACCATACCAAACATTTAGTATTATCTATAATTCCTAAAATATTTCTATCCCTAGTAATCTTATACCACATTTTGGATATTCTATAAACACTATCGAGTCCCAAATCCTTCATTTTCTAGAGGTTCATTAAGATAATATTCAATACTTGAACATAAGTGTTGTCTTCTCCTTTATTTTTGTCTACTAACCTAATTTTTTATAATTCTTTTTCGTAATAATAATATGTAATTAATATCATTTTTTGTATTTCATATTTATTTTTCAATTTAAAAAATACATTTTCAAACTTATTCATTCGTTTTAACCCACCAATGTTTGGGTTGGTTTTACCATTTACATGAATGTCACCATAAAATTAACATTATAAATTATTTTAAAAACATTAATAATTTTAATATGTGATAATATTTATTATTTTCATATGTTTTAATAATTTGGGATTGGTAATATTTACAAGTTTTTATATTAATTAAATAAATTATTTTAATTAAATCAATGTAAATAAAAATATAATTTATATCCATTAATTATATTCTATCATCAAAGAATCCCTAAAATTGTAATGGAACTTGAAAAATATTACAAACACAAATATATAATCACTATGAAAATTCTATAGATTATGAACACTTTATCACAAGGAAATAATCGCATCTACCTTGTCCAATAAATTATAGAACAAATATTGAAATTAGCACTCAAATAATAATTTAAAAACTGAATAATTTATAAATGGGTATTATGAAATAGTAAATGTAATTATCCCAAAAAAAATAACCCTTATACAGTTGGTTATTTATATAATTATAATTAGATAACATGATGATTCTTACCTAATATTTAATAGGTCTTCATCAACCAACCCCATTATGTAAGGGTTGGGGTCAATCCATCTCTTCTTATTAATATCCAACCATGCTAAATATACCACATGATTTTATGTTCTTATAAATTTTCTAGTTAGTAAATTTTAATTCCTAAAACATCTTTGGGATATTCCATATATTAAATTCTAACACAAGCTTCTTATTAATATGGAAATAACCCATTCAGGTGGTAAAAAAATTCCATAAGTCATACCCTTCCAAAAAACTATCATATTATGGAAGGTTTATATTCACTATAGTATTGTATAATTTTACAATCTTATCCTTATTAACAAACTAAATATTGTCCCTTTGATTAGAAAAATATTTTGGGACAATTATCTAAATCATCCCAACCATTAAACATATTTTTTCACAAGGGTTAACAATCACACTCCAACATCACAAGGTATTCCTTATTTTTCACTTGATTGGTTATGGAAAACCCATCATTTATTATATGGTATTCATAAATTATCTATAATCACTAAAAATAAATTATAAATCCATTATAGTTATACATATATCTCAAAATTACCCTGAATTCTCTAAAAAATCAGTAGGGAAAAAACCTTGAGAATTAGTTGAAAACTATCTCCCATTTTAATATTTCAATAAACTTTAGAATATTTAAAAACATGTAAAAAAATTTCTCACATTTATAAAATTTATATTTTATATTGGTAACTATATTAATTTTTCTGTATTCTTCTACTTCTGAGAATATATTACACAATAACTCTTACATACTACATATCACTTGTTTTCTCTAGGAAATTTACATTTTTCCCGACTCAGTAAAATATTACATATTTCAAAAATTATGTTACTCATATTCTAAATTTTGCATGTTTAGCTTGAATTTTCCTTACTTCAGCATCTACTTTCACAAAATATCTTTTAAATGGTTTAAATTTTCTAGTTTTTTCTTCCATAAACAAAACAATATATGTATAAAACATTTCATATCCATTCCATTCATAATCAAGATTACTATATTTTTTACTATATAGAATGTATTACCCTTCCACATAAAAGTTTATTTAAATAAATTTTAATATTTTCATGAACACAAATCATGGAGTTAAACTTATAAATATGTCATGGTTTAGGCCTATAACATCTAGAATTTAAGCTAAAATTCTCATTTCTACTTGAATCATATTTATAATAAGAAAAATAAAATCCAAATCCATGACCTTTACAAATAAGATATCAATGTTCAACTTTTAATTTCCTTATTAGGGTTTCATTGTGTATCTTCCATCACATGGTCTTCAATTTCTATCCAAACTGCATCTATACTTCATGATTCCACGATTTTAGTGATTTGAAGAATGTATAACAAAAAACACCACAAGATAAAACATTCCACCTCCATGCGGATTTTATATTCAATACTATCATTCATAAATATAGAATTGGATTTTATGTTCCACTAATTAAATAATATAATAATTCCATCTTATTTCTATTTTATAAACACTTATTTTCTTCCTAATTTGTCATCATAATGAAAAATGGCCCTATTATCTATATCATAATTTTAATTCACACACCTTTCTTATATATTTAAATAGGGTACCTCCTTGTCTCTACTCCCCATTTATCCATACAATACATTCTTTATATTTTCAATAATATTAACAAGACACTCAATGGGGAAAGGTAATTCTGTTAAACATCTTGAAATCCATATTAAGATGGAATATTCATAATGATTTTGCATGAAATCCATTCCTTTACCATTTGAAATTAGGAACATCTAATTTATTTTCCAAGTAATATCATATTTATAGCCCACTCAAAACCACTAGATTTAGAATACCTGACACCTTATTCTAGAAGTTAGACACTAAAAATTGAAAACAATTTCATAATGTATAGTCTAAAGATTCTTTAATCATTTATATATTTAAAAAGATAAATTTCTAAATTCTAGGATTTATATTTGATGAAAAGGATATCTTATTGGGATTAAATATGTTAAAAATATCTTAGGGTCATTTTTACTGAATTTTTTCTAAAATAGTTTATTTTTAGAAATATAGTGAAAAGTATAGTTATTTCCAAAACTATAAATTTATGAATGTAAGAACTTTAAATATATAATAAATTTTAATTCATCAAATTTTTATGAAGTAAAACTATAAATTTTAAAAATATTATGTTTAATTTAAAAAATATATGACTAATATTTTAGAAACATAAGAAAAATTTCCAATAAAAACTATTTTTGAAATTTTCTTTTAATTAAATATTGTTTTGGTAAAATAAGGTTTTTGATTTATATATAAATTTTAATTTTTTATAGAAAAATAGTTTATATAATGAAAACAAAAAACACTTCTAATTTTATGATATAACTACATTTATTTCATAAAATTACTCATTAAAAAACTGGTTTTTTACTCATTTCAAGCACTAATATTAAAATTACGTTTTTTATCATATTTATTAAGTTAATCAAGTAAAATGATTTTTTAATTTTCATTATAAAATTTAAAATTAGGTAATATGATAATTTTCATTTTCTTTATGAAATTAAGTGTCCATGTAAAATATTAGATACACGATAAAATGTATATTTTTTCCAATAGTAATACTTTTATTATTATTATTTTCATAAAAATAGATATATTTTAAAATTGAGAATAACTTTAAATTTTAATAATTTATAAAAATAAATTAACACTCTTTTAATTTATTGGTAATGTTAAATAATTTTAATAAAACCTAATAATTAAAACATCATTTTATAACTAAAATAGTTTTTCTACACATTATATCTGTTAATTTAAAATTTAATTTTCTATTATATAGAAAAAAATTTAGGTTAAATGGGTGTCATATTTTTATATTGTAACTAAAAAAATTTTAAGAAGGGTTTTCTTAAATTTTTAGTGATATGTAATAACTATGATTAATATTTCATAAATATTGATAAGTATTAAAATGGGTAATCTAATGTGGCTCAAATTTTA
Source organism: Viscum album (assembly GCA_963277665.1). Lineage (NCBI taxonomy): Eukaryota > Viridiplantae > Streptophyta > Magnoliopsida > Santalales > Viscaceae > Viscum > Viscum album. Next base: position 698,435,023 of record OY728119.1, on the reverse strand, counting down.
CTAAAAAAATAGACTCTTAGACCTTCTAGAATATATTTATTTGGTGGGGAAGTCATACCAATAAGTCTCACCCAAATTTCCCCATGTAACACTCCTAGATGATCAAACCCACCAACCCCACACCCCACCCTCGTGCGATGTAATTTATACCCCTTACCAAACGTTTTTTACAGGGAAAATCCACACTAGTTAATCTATAAAAGGATATCACTTCGACCAATTCACTAATACCTTATATATAAAATAGAATTTATCAAGAATTAACCTTACCTATCATTTTCCAAATCCTTACCATAGAGTTCCCATGGTCCTACGTTTTAGGAAAACTTTGGCTATAAAAGGTTTTCAGATGCTAAATGAAGTTGTTTTTAAGAGAATTTTATTTTGTTTACAAGGAAAATAAATCACCTCATATTATACTTTTTAGCAGTTTGGCTCAACATTGTATTAAATATTTTTGACTCACAATGCTTCAAAATGTCCATCATACTAGGAAGGTGTTTTATTGAAGAATAGGATCACGAAACTATCCTTGGGTCTGGAATGATATTTTAATCATAATAATGAATAGAATTAGAGTTTTCATGGATCTGATGTAAATATGATGATGAATTGTTATTTTTTAATTCACTAAAGTTGTAAGTTTTCTAGAAAAATGTGATGCAATCCTTTTGATGGAAAGGGAGAGAGATTATGTTTTTAATCATATTAATTATTGATTGGAAAGAAATATGTTTTTGGAAAACTATAAAGTTACAATATTTCCCAAATTAAGTTCCACAATGCTGAAGATGGTCTTAAATGTTTCCAAAGTCGTGATAAAAGTTGAGGTTTGAGGAAAAAGAAAGTGTTTAGAGAAGAAGATTTCTAGTCAAATTTTATTAGTGTGATATCACCATACATAGATTTTTTTAAATGATGAGAGGCTTTATCAACAAGATAAGATTAAAATGATGATTTTCAATCAGATAAATAATCGATAAGATATAAATCTTCAAATAAAGTAGTTAAGTACATGAATTTTATTGGAATCACAATCAGAAAAGGAAATAAGTTTCTAAAGTTGAAGCTGCTGGAACCTGTCTATCAGACATGGGTGCCACTGAGAATCGAGGTCTTACGGACACCAATCCTAAGATTATATTAAGAGGTATAATTTTTATTATTTGTTTTTTTGGGACCAATGAATAATATAAGAAAATAAGTTTGTTGAGACTGATGATAGGAATAAAAATATAGATCAATAAACAATATAGTCAATAATTTTCATCAAAATTAATTTTTAGTTGCTTCTATATCAAGTAAATGGGAAGATGAACTTTTTTTTATACTTTTTAATTATGTCAAGATTAATAGTATTGGCACTAACGTTGATTATTAGAGTGATTTTGAGACCGGTGCATCTGACGTGGGCTAACAATTATAAAAATCATTAGATATATGATCGATGGTATAAATAAAAAGAAGAAAATAATAAATGTTTCAAGCATTCTTGAATGTGATATCAAGGGACTATTGATGTTTTAAGAGTTGATAATAAAGTTTTTTGTTTGAAGAGTTTTTGTTTCTATTAGTTTGTCTTGAGAATTGTAATGAGAATACATGTGTTTGTTCATATATTTATTTTTATCAATTAGTGGGGAGAAACATAATTAAGTATCTTCATTTCTAATGATTTTGTATGTGGGTCAATAAAATTGGAGTTACTTATGATTTTATCATAATAGGAAAATCATAACGGGTAATTGGAATTCAACTCAGGTTTTTGAAAAATTTTCTGAAGCTGATTGGATGTTGTTTAAATTTGACTACCTGAAGACCTGACATTGTTTATTCTATCACCTTATATGAAACATTACATAATACTACAAAATAATAACATTTTTTATTGGAAACATAAGTATAATATATATGAAATTACATCAAATTTTTTAATTGGGTATGATGGGTTGGAAAAAATTGACTTGTTTGGGTATTCAGATGTTGATTGCATAAGAAATTTTGATGATAGAAGATCTAAATCCTGTGGTGTTTTCTTTTTGGTAAAAAGTAATATTAATTAGCCTAAAAATAAATCAAATTCAGTAACACTTAGCATGGATAAATCAGAGTATGTTTCTTCCACTCTAGCTGCTACCCAAATTATTTGGATTATGACTTGGTTGGTAATCTTACTTGTTGAAGTGAAGTTACCCTTGATCTAGGGTTGTGATAATCAAAGTAAAACCATATTTTCCAAAAATATGTTACAATATTCTCATTAAAAACATATTGTTTTTAAATATCATTTCATTGAAGATCATGTGACATAAAATGAATTAAATCTGGAGTATGTTCTTTTATCGAAACAAGTTTCTAACATTTTCACAAAACCTATACCAAAGGAACCTTTTAAAAAACTATGTTGAATATTGGCATCCAACACCTTCCCATCAAGGTTGAGGTATTTTTTTTTACACTCCCTCATATTTTCATTAAATATTGTTGTAAATTGGTATAATGTTTTAATAAATCTATCCATTGATGTGTTCTAAACATTTAAAGAATCTTGCATGTAGGGGGAGTTGTGTGTAAGATGTTATTTTAGCATGTAAGTGTGTGAACTATTCTAACTGTTTGTTTTTGTGGTTGTAAGAAACTTTTGTTTATAGAAACATTGAATAATAAAAGAATTTGGTGAAGAAAATATAATGATGTTTCATGAGAAGGTATGATGAAGTTTCATGAGTCACTACTTTTGGATAACATGGTTTTTCTGTCAATAAATATTGTTTCATATAATGAATTATCTAGCATAGGCTTAGCATTTTTGATAAGTAATTCATAGTTTTAAGCTAAAATGTTCACTGATTTATGAATCTTGGTCGAAAAAAATCCAAAGGGGGATATTATTAGGACCAAGTTGGATAGAGATTGTTTTTGGATGCTAAATAGAGTTGTTTTTAAGATAATTGTATTTTACTGTAAAATAAAATAAATCACCTCATTTTATATTTTTGGGGATCAGACACACAATTGTATTTATTACTTTGTAATCACAATGCTTAAGAAATTCCATTGAAATGGGAATATATTTTCTGGAATAATAGGCTAATAGGGCTCCCCTTGGGGTCGGAATGAGGCTCTGGTCATAATAAGGAAGATAATAATATTCTTCTTGGGTCCAATGTAAATCTAATGATTCTTTTCTATTTATTAATTCACAAAATTTATAATTTGTCTTGAAAATTATGATTTAATACTTATTTAGTAATGGGGGAGAGTAGATATTGCCAATAATATTGAGAATTTATTGGAATGAAATATGTTTCTAGAATACATGGAGGTTACAATATTTCCCAATGTAATTTATACAATTATGAAGCTAATATTAAAAATATCCAATCTCATGATACAAGAAAATGTTTGAGGAAAAAGGAAGTTATTGGTGTTGTTGATTTCTAATCTATGTTCATTGGTGTGAGATCACCTGATGCATATTTTTCGAAGTCTTAGAAGGTTGATCAGAACATGAGAAGATGAAGAAGTTGGGTTTCAGTATTAATAACAATCCACAAGATATAAATCATCAAAGGATGAAGTTAAGTGTTGGAAGTTCATTTTTGTCAGAATCAAAAAAGGAAGGAAGTTTCAGAATTTGAAACTTAATGAACTAGACCATCAGACGTGGGGTTCCCTTTAGAATCGTCATACTAACACCAATCATAAGATGAAAATTTGATGTAGAATATTTATTAGTGGGATTGGTTAGTACCAATGAATAAGAGAAGATGAAAATTATATTGAGACTGACAAAAGGAAGAAAAACATAGATCAATCAGCAATACTGTCAAAAATTTTCATCAAGATTAATTGTTGGTTTCTTTTCAGTTCGGAAAGGATAAAGAAGAACTATGATATGTGATTTTCAATCGGTCAAGAGTAATCAGACAGGCACTAACACCGATTATTAGAGTGAGTCCATGACTGGTGCATCTGATAAAGTTGACACTGATAAACATTATTAGATGTAAGATCCACATTCTGAGGAAATAGAATAAAAAATTAAATGTTTTAATTAGCCTCAAAAATTATTTCAATGGAAGATTAAAGTTTGAAGAATATAGAAGAAGTGTTTTATTTGAAGATTTTTCATTTCTATCACTTGGTACAGTCCATCATAATGATAAGACATGTGTTTTTTCATATGTTTCTTTTTATTAATTGGTAAGGATAATCATAATAAAGTATCATTAGTTTTAATGAATTTGTAATTAGATCAAGAAAATAAGAGTGGCTTTTTTCTTCCATCGTGGTAATTAGAATCATACTGAAGTTTGTGATGAAATTATGAAGTTAGCAAATATTGTGAGAATATTTGAGATGGTTCAAGAAGATTTTATAAGCATTGAATAATTCAAATATTTATTCAAAATGTAATAAAAATTTAATGTTTCATGAAATTTGGTTAAGCGAAAAATATTTTTAAAATCCCACATAATCCACTTTTGGGTTGCCTTTGAAAGGAGAAGTACTTTGTACATTTTGATGCATATTTACTATTCAAGAGAAAAGGTGGGGTGTGGAATAATTAAATATAGAATGAATTTTCAGATAATGATTTCCTAAGCAATATTGATGAATATTAGAAGAAAAGGATAAGATATAATATTTTATTTAAATTTATGGATAGGACTAAGAAATCAAAAATGGATTTCCTAAATGAGGAAGAATCAGTTCAGAATTATTTCAGTGGTATTCAAGAAGAGTATTGTTTTTTCAGATTGAGAAATAATACTCGGTAGATCAGATTGGGAAATCAAACAGAGTGTCATTATGAATTCTGGGAAGTTTGTTCCATTAGTGGGGAAATAATGTGAAGAAATGTTTTAAAGAATATATTTTTGAATATTAATAGAGAAGAAGATTAACATGTTTCTTAACTTTTTATACTAAATTTTATTACATAATTTTGTAGTACATGAAGCATCTATATTGTTGTATTGAACATAGTGTTACCTAAGTGTAAGGGAATATACTAATCATTGTATTCCACCCAAAAGGATTTTTTCTAGAGAATTTTGAATTATTGGATTGTTTCCAAGACATACCAAGGACATTGATAATCATGTTGAGTAGTGTACCTTATAAATTGTTTTGTTCCTATGGTTGTGTGATTAGTTTTGTTTCTAGTAATGTAACTAATCTTTAACATGAGGTGAAGATTGTTTCTAAAGAACGGAAACATAAAATAAAAATATATAACTCTTTCACCTCCTCCCCCTCTCAGTGATACATTGATCATTTTAATAATTCACACTAAGGAGTCCCCCAATGCATTAAAAAGGTTCTTAGCAAGGTAAGGGTTTTGAATCCTTCAATTTCTATTAAATTAGAATTCATTTATTATAATACCATTTACATATATTTCCTTGATTTTAACTCCATGGTATCATCTACCATTTGAAAGTTTATTAATGAAAGACTGATTATCCCATCTTATTATAACCTTTTTCTTATATCATTATTATTATGAACTAATTGTTATCATTACACCACTTCAATTCTCAATTACAAACTATAATTTTAATTACATCATGTTTTAATTATATGGAATTATCAACCATTTTATATATTTGAAATGAGACTTCCTATAATTAAATAAATTATTTAAGTTATTATAATTCTGAAAAATACTATATTTTTTAAGTTAAAGTTTGTGTGGTTTTTAATAGTAAAGTAATCCACGTTTGGATACTAACAAGTGCGTATGGATGTGAAACATATTCACCTAGGTGTAACAAAAATGAAAAATTATAGTTTACTTTCAGATCAATCATCACACTATTTCACGATGATTATCCCTAAGTCTACACACTAATCTAGACACTCACAAAGGATATTCTTTAGATAATTCTAAATATATTTACAAAACCTAATAAAGGATTATCATATCATTATTATAGTTTCCTACCATTGTAAACTATTGTACTCAATTACTATCCTCTACCGATAACTAATAAATTTAACAGTACCCTTCACCACTATCTTAACTTAGTTTCAATGATATGGGAACTACCTTTTACATTGAGAATACTATAATGTTTATATATTGATTATGTATTGTTTAACCATCTATCTTCTTCATATGGATGGATAATGTCTACATTATCCAACATATTTTTTGGGAAAATATAGAAATTATATGTGATTTTAACTCAACATGGATGTTTATTTATTCCTAAGGAAATTTTATTATACATTATGTTGATATTAATATCATTTATATATTGAATGTATTAGACTTAAAGAAGATATGGGTGGGGCTAGTATTATATATCCACTTGATGAGTCATTTGGTCTCATGAGACAAATGATTTTGGTATTTGGTGTATGAGTGTCCAATGTAATGGTGGTGACTTGGCTATAGCCTATACATAAGGAATGATGTATTTTCTACGACATTGATGGAAAGAATAATGTATTGGGTGAGGTGTTGATGGTAAATTCCTTAATTTACACTAATACAAATATGGATTTTATCTGCGCTAAAAATGGACATTAACAGCACTAGAAAAAGAACTATTAATGTCGGTGAAGATAAAGGGGGTCCCCTTTATCAGTGCTCCAAAAAGCGCTAATAAAAGTGTATTTTATCAGCGCTTTCTTTTTAGCACTGATAAAAGACCACTTTTATCAGCGCTTTTTTTTAGCGCTGATAAAAATAAAAAAAATAAAAAAAATAAAAAAAATACTGCCAATTTCGGGGGGCTTTTTACAGTGCTTGAGCCCCCCTTTATCAGTGCTTTCCCGCACCTCCAGCGCCCGCCCGAACCACCTACACCCTTTATCAGTGCTAGCCCTCTAAATCAACCTTGCGCGCGCACCTATGCCTCCACCCGGATTTGATCTCAAGACCTCCCCCCTGTGCACCCAAAGCCTTTGCCACTACCCTATATTGATTTGTTCTCTTATTCACGATATATATATTTATTTATATATATATTTAGTTATATTTATTCGTATAGTAATATATATTTATATTAATATATATAGTTATATTAATATATATATATAGTTATATTAATATATATATATATATAGTTATATTAATATATACATATAGTTATATTAATATATATATATAGTTATATTAATATATGTATAGTTATATTAATATATAGTAGTTATATAAATATTCATATATTGGTATTTTAAATAAAATGGATATTAGTTATTATTTAGATAAAGCTAATATATTTTATATGTAAATATGTTTGATTATTTATTTAAAAAAATTAATTTTTAGGTGTGAATATATAAAAAATATGTACATATAGTTATATATTTGATTATGAATAGTAGTTCATTATAAAAGAGGATGAAATTTCAAAGACATAATATCAATATGAATGTAATACCATGGAATAAATTCAGTCCCCACCAAAAAAAGCCAATAATACCCCCTTAAATGAGGCTGAAAATCCACAAAATGTTAAAAAATCTGGGTACCCCGACTAAAAACTCAGTTTTTGGGGCCTTCTGGGACTCTTTTGGCCTCGAAACATTCTTAACCAAGATCTCCCTGGGTCACAACGACGTAGAGCTCATCGCAGGATTCGATTTGATATGTGGTAGAGCTCAAACGGACACCCAGATCAAAAGTTATGGCCGTTTGATGTTCGAGTTGCGTTTTCAACATATTTTGGATCTTTTTTTAATTTTTTTAATTTTTTTAGTCTTCAAATTGTTATTAAATAACTATTACTCCATAATAATTAGAAAATTATTAATTAAAAATATTTTTTATATTTTTTAAGATGCCATTTTTACTAAATATCTTATATATTAAGTATAATAAGTGTAAATGTACATTTATACTTATCTAAAATATATTTAAAAATTATATATTATATTTATATCAATATAACTATATAACTATATTTATATATTAAAATTTTATTAAATTTTTTTTAAGTCGCCCATTTATCAGCGCTTTTAAAAAAAGAATTGATAAAGGCCCCCCCTTTATCCGCACTACTAAACAAGCGCTGATAAAGGGGTACTTTTATCAGCACTTTTTTGAACGTTGATAAAGGCCCCCCCTTTATCAGTGCTTTTTCATTAGCACTGATAAAGGGGTGGTGCTGAAATTTCCCAGTTTTGTGGTAGTGTTATGAAATTATACATTTCATCACCATGAATTTTTTATTTTTATACATTTTATTATATTCATTGTTATACTATACATGGATATTTTTTCACAATCAGTATATTAATTATGTGGAATGTTTGATGATTATTCATTCTACCATTATTTTCATGCCTATTATGATAGACCGTGTTATAATTATTCTCTCATTGTGAATTTAAGCTTAATCATCTTATGATTCCATTTCCCCATGGTATAGAAAAGTGGTCTCTGAATAAATCTAGGGATACACTAAACGGAATAAGAAAGGTGATATATATTTTTATGTTATACTTTAATGTTACAATGTAATATGGATATCAAGTTCGTATTTGGTTCCCCAAGACTATTAAATTGTCAAATCCTTTCTGATGTCAAGTTTGTATATCGAACCAATGTAAGAACATAACCACCAAACCTGGGTTACTATATCTTGGGCATTATATTTGGAATCAATATAAGTTTAGTAGAAACATTGGGAACTAGATTCTAGAAGATCATAGTTAGCAGAAGCAATATAAAAAACCATTATGATTTCCAAGAAAATTTACTTACTTAAGTATTTTTAAATATTGATATTCATAATGTAATGAGATAATTATGTATAATCCATTTTTTAGATATTTCAACTATAACATCTCACGTTTTTGAGCGGGTCATTTTTTCTAGGTAAATATCAATTTTTTGGTTGGTGGGTAGACCAACATGATTTCAAGACATCAACACCTAATTATGAATGTTAGAACACCTTTGGGTGTTTTTGTATATGAGTTTTAAATATATTCATGTTCCTAAGGGGTTTGGATGGGTTTTAAGTGTGATAGGGCCCAAAAACCTATTTTTTTTTGAAACTGTATACTGAGGTGTATAGTTACATTTTACCATGAAACCTCTAAGGGAAAACTATGTGGGGCATCTTCAAGTATTTTCAAAGGGTACACAATGTATAAACATGTTTTTTCAAACCATGCATCCAAGTCCACACACCTAGTGCCACTTATGTAATGGAAGTACACAATTGGTTCATGGTTTGGCCAAACCATGTGTCCAAACCATGTGAACTATCTGAAAGGGGTGACCTTACGATAGTGAGTGAATATTTTTGGTGCATGGTTAGCCCAAAAGTGTGTCTTGGCCTTAAAACTCTTTAAAAAGTTGGAAATTAATATCTTCTCCATCCTTATTTAGGAGTGCTTCTCTTTTCTTTCTTCCCAAAATCATGAGATTCTCCTTCTACTGCCATTGGATTTTTCCTCTCACTATCTTAGAATTTGGATATCCTCTTTTAATTGGACTATGATTGAAGATACTTTATTGGATATGGATTCCTCTCAGTATGTCCTTCAATACTTTGTATTCAATTTCTTATTTATCTCTCCATATAGAAATCAAAACCCATGCGAGAAATTTTTCCCTACTTTTAGGGACTTTTCATAAAACTCTAATTTCTCTTATTTCAGCCCGAGTTAGAGACTGATATTGAACTACCGCAATCCTATGAGAAAAAGGTAAGTGGAGTTAGTATTTATACTTGATGTTATTGGTTTCAGGGGGTGTCTTCCTAAATATGAGCTTTGGTATGTCTGAGGGGAACCCTTATTTAATTAATTATTTCCATTAAATTGATTCATTAATGTTATGAGATACATTGGGAGATATTTATCACTAGGTTGAGGTGACATAGTTTATCAGGTTTGAGGTCAAAAGGGTATTTGGTTGAGGGAATGGGCCATGGGACATGATATATTACTAACCAGCATAACATGGTCCATGTGGTCTCATTTGTAAGTCGGGTTTCTGGTTTCTATGGCTTAGAAAATTTTGGCTATTTCCCCCCACTTTTGTTGGATAATGCATCCTTGGAGTCATGTGCGCATAAATAGGACTAATTCAGGGTGTCTTGGGCCAATAATTGTGGGTGGAGGCCCCCATAGATATTGAAGATTATGGGATGGTGTTAAAAATTAATTATAGAGGAGGTGATCACTGTAGAAAACCACAACTCATGGTGATGGACCATCCAGTGATGGTGATGATACCATTTGTTTGGGGATAAGTTTCACCATTATATTTGAGGATGATGGGCCATTATTATTGGATGATAGATACCACCATGCCTCAGGACGTCAGGCTGTTTTACTGATGGTGATTTGTTATACAATGGAGGATGGACATCGTAATGCCATAGGATGTTGGGTTTCTGATCTATTGGTGACATTATGAATGGATTGTCAAGGGACCAATGACTTATTAATGGAAATAATTTTCATATTTCAGAAACTTTATTGGTGGCATGTGATATGTTGGATGGTGTGAGGTTTGGTTGATATATTTATGGGAGGTTTTTGAGGTCTCTCCAAGTCTGATAATCTTCCATGGACACTTGGACATTATAAAATGGTTCCTCAACACTGCAAATATATATTTTTATACATGTATTGTATTTTAAATAAATATTTGGTGGTACATATTCAGAGATATATTAGTTCTATTCAAAGAAGGTAAATTCTCACTTGTGGTTGTTGAGAATTAGTTGAGTAAGTTAATTATTAAATATGTGTGTTTCCATTTAAATTATATTTTTCATATGTTCTATAGTTATGGATTTAAAACTGGAACATGTTAGTGGTGATCGGTTGAGTTCATACTCACACCCTACTTGGGACCCCCGTGATTCATATAGACTTTATGTCTTTGATATTGGGTGAGGGATCAAACTCAAGAGGTGGTCCTTAGTGATCAAGATGTACTGTTTTTTCATGGGATGAATGTAAGTGGACCAGGTGGTTACCTTCATTATGTTGGACCTTATTTCATGATTATATATATATACCTATATGGTCGGCCGATTTAGACCTTGATTGTCTACTTTGTATGACCTGTTTGATAGTTGTATTTATTTAAAAATGGTATGCATATCTTCTAGATGTTACGTATACTATTATATATATTCATTAGTTATATTTATTATGTTTCTTCCACGTAGTTTTATTATTAGTTCTGATATTATTTCTCATATTATGTTGTTTTATGTATATATATATCATTATTATTATCAATATCATTAGGTATAGTATTCATACTATAACCTAATATGACCCACACTGCTAGTTAAAAGCCTTTGGCGTGCGGGGAGGCACATCTAAGTCCTAGTAACTAGCTATCCCGAAGCACATATATTGTGGAAAACAAGTTTAGTCTGCTATAAATTGTATTAGAGGAGTTTATTTCCCTTTTTCTTATTATTCAGGATATGGTAGATTGAATACCATAATATAGTCAGAACTAGCTAAATAAATCATGTTTCAATGATTTTATCCCCATTGATGGTGACAAACCAAGATTCTAGGGGTGGGAAATTGATTTTTTGTTTCTCTATACATTTATAGTTGATTTAATTACACCTCAAGTGGTTCATAGAAATGTGATGTTATTGGATTATGTGGTTTGACATGTGGATCAATATTGAAAGGAGGGATTTTTATGCATCAAGGTAGAAACTTAGTGTGACTTGATAAATGTATGTGCCTATGAATAATTTATTAAAACCTATAAAACACAATGATGGGTTAGGATATTTAATGTTTCAACAAAAATATAAACAGTATTTTCAATATTTTCTTTTTTGGTGGAATTCTACTCATCCAAACCAGGTTTGTGGTTCTAGATGAGACTAATATGTGATTTTATATTGATGTGATGTATCAGACAGATGGTGATAAGGATTGGAAGGGATGAAGAAAGAGGGTGAGTTTTTTAATGTGTCAAAAAAAGCTAAAGAGATTTTTCCTATATAGCCTTTTGGTGTCATTCTACTCAACAACCCCAGATTTGTGATATATGATATACAAGATATGTTTTATCAAACTCTGATATGTGTAGGTAGGGGTCATGAGGCTATATGATATGTGATACCTAAATCTGATATGGGTTGGTAAAGGGCCATGTGGCTGGAGGTCATGTGAAATTTTTGCGGCAGGGAAGTGTAAGGGTGGTGACATGCACTGCCTATTATAGTTTTCCCAATCTGAGAGACATATATGATGTTATGTTTGTTTGACCATGGTGTTTGGCTTTTAGTTTTAGGGAACATAAATCTCCTTGGTTTAGTTTCAAAAGGGTGGAGATTTGGTGCCACTAGAGAATGCATGGGATGAGGCTCTTGATGGTTGGGATGAGGCCCCAAAGGGTTAGGTTGATCATGATACACATATATAGGCTCTGGTATAGACATGGAATCCACAGTAGATAGATTATTTTGGTCCTTTTTTAGATGAGCAGCTAAAGGTGTGATTTTTGAGATTCAAGCAGGGTATTGACATAGGATCTTAGGGAGTTGAGCCTTGTATGGCATATCTAATTCAATAATTCTAGTCTCAACATCCTCAATTATTTTAGGGTAAGGATGGACTATAGGTATTATATAACTAGATCAAATCAGTTTTTATGATATCTAATTATCTCGAGACACCCCCATGTTATATGGTGAACCTGGATACTTACATGCATAGAGGATCTGAAAAGAATTAGTGGGACATACAGGTGTAGGTTGGTAGACATGAGGGACTGGACTAGATGGATTTCAAGGTCATCTTATTTAATAACTTCTTATCAGATATGTTAAGGGTGGATAGAGATTATGATTTCATGAACCTGTAGTATGGCTATATATTTTTTATGGATTATGGAGTGAATTTCAAAGACCTGCCTCTATTTTCACCTTCTATGGTGGGAAGCGATATCACTAGGGTTAGACATTTCAAGGATGGGTTGGGTAATGCCATCAGGTTTTGGGTGAATATCTCTAGACTTACCTATTTCTTAGAGGCATTGAACCATGTGTTGATATCTAAGGTAAATTTGACGATCCATCCATATTCAAGTTGGGTGATAGTGTCATGTGAGATTAGAAGTGGTGATTCAGGTATCCATAAGTGAAATAATGTGGAATTTCAGTAGGTAATACTTTCTAAAGACTCAGATAGGCTAGTAAGGAATTATTCTTAAATGGTGTTCTTCCAATATAGAAATTTGGGGAATGTTCAAACACAGTGTGAGTGATGTCTAAAGGAGTGTCAAGCGTGTGGTCTGATAGGGAAACTAGAGAGGTTTTTAAGGAATATTTTCTAGGAATCTAGAAGTTAGGGATTGTGATATACATAGGGATTTAAGGATGGGATGATATTAGTACTAGGAGCTAGTAGATGTTATTCTAATATACGATTAGTTCGTGGAAGATAGAGACACCAGTTAGTGGGGCCAAAGTCCAGTAATTGGTGTAACTCCATAGGGAGGTCAAGCCTTTTGTAGTTAGGCATCAGACAAAGTGAATTCTATTAATTTTGAATTTCCATAGTATTTTGTCAAGTTGACTATGGTTAGACTTTTTCCTTGATCATGGAATGAACCTTTTTAAGGAATTAATAATGTTTGTTTCATAAGGTCCATGAATAGATTTTGGACTAACAAGGTGTTGTTTAGTAAATGGGAATCAGGTGCAATTTTTATTTTATATGAGATTCATAGAGATGAAGATTATGATGGGAATTCATATATATATATATATATATATATATATGAGGTAGGATTAATTTTGTGAATATAAGTAGATGTAGGGATTATGGGCATCTGATAAGATTCTGGAGTCATGGGTTTCATGTATGATATAGGTACTGATGAGTATCTGATGAGATTTGGGACTTGATGGGTGTCATGTATGGTATGAGCATGAATTGAGAAACTTATAATGTATAGGAATGATGTTATGTCATGGGAGGACTTGAATGTTTAGGAATATTTCTTGTAACCATTAGAATGTCTATTTTTGGTCCATAAAGAGACTAGGTGGATACTTATTAATGTGGGGAGCACCACTGAGGGAATTTACTTTGTCTAATTACTGGGATAGATCTTCGTACTGTTAAAAAAGGGTATTATTGGAATCATATATATATGAGACCTCTTAGATTAGGGGAAAGTTATTGTAATGTTGGTAGACTGTAATGTCTCAGGTTTTTGAGGGGGACATTACTCCCCTGAGTAAACATGAATTTTGAGTCTGGTGGGAAATTTAACATGAATTATAGACTTTGGAACCTAATTCATAGATTTTAAATGACCCATGAAACTCTTTGAATATTTGTATTAAATATATTGTAGTTCCTAAAGAGGTATAATGGGTTTTGTGTTCATCATATCCCAAAAACCCATTTTTATAATGTGTAGAGAGTGGTGTATTTTATATTTAATCATCTATCTTCTATGGGGAAACTGTGTGGGGTGTTTGCAGTTCTTCTTAGAGGGTGTGCACGGGTAGTTCATAGTTTTTAAAACTATTCAACAAAGCCTTCAAGAATTGTTCCACAAAAGAATTTGGTTCACAAACTTGGAAAACAGTCTAGCCAAACTATGTGGAAAAATCTTGGGACTTGTTTCAAAGGAGTGAGCCTTTGGATAGTGAGTGCATACTGTTGGAACATAGTTCAGAAAAGCGTGAAAATTAACCATCCACCTCTTTAAAAAAGTGGGAAATTACCATCCCCCCCCCCAAATTTATTTATACTTCCTTCTCTTTTATTTATTCCCCTTCATGTAAGATTCTCCTTCAGTAGTCATGGAGCTCTCTTCTCCCTCTCCAAGCCATCGGCCTTCCTCCTCTGATTGGACTCTAATAACTGATATGTCGATGGTTATTGATTCATCATGATAAGGACTTCAATCCTCAAATGTTAATTTATTTTTTATCATTACATATGGAATTCTAAATTCATGTAAGATATTTCTTCATATTTTTGGGGTGTTTTCGTAAAACATTGATTTCTCTCTTTTTGGCATACACTTGGGGTTGATATTTGATGATCGAGCACCTATGATTATATAGTAGGTGGTTCCTATCATTATACTTAGTTTTATTTAAATCATGGTGTGTGTTATTAAATACACATGTTGGGTTGTCTGAGGGAACCCCTTAATTAATTGATTCTTTATTTTAAATTTATTCCTTGATGTTATGGGATGTCCATTTGGTATGACCAAGTATATTTAATTTGTGATAATACATGTTGTGTGATTTTGAAAAACTATGAATATTGTTCCATTTTTCTTTTTTTAAATTAATTAAATTTGATATGATTACATTGGTTCTATGGGAACATGATGGGAATGGATAGAGGCATTGAGGTGATGTTAATCCTCAGGACTGAGTTGACATGGTTCATCAGCTTGGGGTTGGGTTGAGATATATGGGTGATGTTGATCAACAAGTTGAGGCAATATAGTTCATCAGTTTTGAGGAAAATAGGTCATCAAGATGAGGTCATGTTCGACTTGACAGAATATTGTAGTGACCATCGGGACAAGGGTGACATGATCACATGTGGAAAGGATATTTCTGGTTGGTGTGGCTGCGGAAATGTTGGTGATTTCCAGTGACCATTTTTGTTCGATGCTCTGTTGGAGTCATGTGCACATAGATAGTGTTATTTCAAGTTGATTTTGACCAGTAATTATGGATGGATGCCTCCATTGATATTACAACTTAGAGGATGGTGTTAACTATCCGTTATAGAGGAGGTTATCACTATTGAAATCCATGGTTGATTGTGATGGACTATCAAGTGATGGATGATCAGGTGATGGTGTTGAGACCATCGGTTGGGGGATGAGACTCACCATTATATTTGAGGACGATTTGTTGGGATTATGGGTGGATGTATATCATCATCCCTTGGGATATAAAAAAATTGATATGACAGTGATTTATTATATATTGGAGGAGAAACATATCTAAACCTCGAGATGTTGAGTTTTTGAGTCGATGGTGAATTTTTTAGCAGAGCTCTGAGGGACCAGGGACATATCGATGGGAATTCCATTTGGACATAGTATTCCCGATTGGTGTAATTTAAGGTGTCATATGTCATAATAAATCAGTGATATATTTATGTGAGGTGCCTAAGGGCTCTCTAGGTATGATATTCTTCAGGGGATGCCTTGGAATTAATCCTTGGGTCCTCGCCACTGCAAATAAATACTTATAGAAAAGTATTGTATTCCAAATATATATGTGGGGGCATGTATTAAGATATATACTAGTATTGGATGAAGTAAGTAAATTCTCAGTTGTGGTTGATGAGAATGGGTGGAGAAGGTTAATTATTAAATGTCTGTGAATTTATTTTTTAATAATATTTTTCATACACTATATAATTATGGATTAATGATATGAACACATTGGTTTCAGCATGTTGAGTTCATAATAACACCCTAAATGATCCCCTCAGGACGTGTGTCGACTTTATGCCTCTGAGATCAGTTAAGGGATCAAGCTTGGGAGTTGGACATTAGTGATAAGGATGTACCTCTTTTTCAGGGGATGGATGGAAGTGGACCAAGTGGTTCCCAGCATCAAGTTGGGCCTACTTTTGGTATTATATATATATATATACTTATATGGTTAGTCACAAGAGACCTTGATTATCTTCTTTATATGACCTTTTTCACATGTATTTATTTTTAAATGGTATTCTTATGGAATTGATGTTATTGTTTCTCTTGTATATGCTTACATTGTATTTACTATATTGCTTCTGCTAAGTTCTATTGTCAGTTATTATGTTATGGTAGTTATTCCATTGTATTTTATAAATATATGGACAATTATTATTATCATCGCCAAAGGGTATAGTCTCCCTTATATCACATAATAAAACTTTCACTATTATTCAGCAACCTTTGGCTACATAGAGGCACACCTGAGGCCCAATTTCCAACTGGCTCGGAGCATAGATAAAGTGGAAAATCGGGTTGGGGAGTTACAAAAACTAATAGAAGAAAGGTAAATCATGTCAAGACTGGTAATAAGTTTTGTGATTTTTTAAATAAAAAACAAAATTTACTGGTCTAGAAATTGATAAAATAATGGATATATTATGGGCTTTCACTTAGGTTATGACTAGGAACCTTCTTCATATGGGGTAACCTACTAATCCATAAATAAGTGAACCAATTTCGGATATGTTTATATGAAAACAAAATCTATAATTCAACGGGACCACTAATATATTAGTAATTTTAAAATATATCAAGTACCTAGATATGATAGTTCATACCTTAGTAAGTAATGAAAGGAAGAAATTTTTCATGGTGGATTATCATCTAAGGGGAGATATTGATGATTTTTTGTTACTGATTGAGGATACTAAGGTTGTGGATCATATATAAAAAATTTAATTGAGTAATTATAGGTTATATTATTTTATAAATACTCCCCAAAAGAGAAACAAGTTTATATCTAAAATAAATTACTTAATTTGAATAATATGGAAGAGAACAATGTTGCACAGTTTCTGGAAAAAATTTCAATATTTTCATGGAATGAAACACAATACATATCTAAAATAGGATAATAGATTAGTAATTTCATTGATTGGATTCTGCTAAGCCTGATAATGGGACTAGGTCACTCAAACTTCTCCATCTAGTGATGATATAGTATCATGTTCCATCATGACAAAAAAATAATTCTCCAAGTCTTCCATTTTCAAATGAAGTTTACATAAGAAGAAAATGATTATACGCAATGAACAAATAAATGTGGTGATGAAGAAGAAAGGAAAATTGGGCATTCTTATTGTAATAATTATTAAAAGAAACAACCTGTTGAATTATTAAAGGGAATATAATTTTATTACAAGTGTGGTGATAAGGTCCATCTAGCTCATGAAAGTAAGGAAAAGAATGGAGTCGCTAATATATGGTGCTTTAACTATCATGATATTGGCAAGTACTCAAACCAATTCCATAAAACTCATGGGAATACAACTAAAAATTGGTCATGAGTAAACAACATGCATATTCAAATACCATAGTGGAATTTTAAGTTCCTAAAAATATTATAACATGTAACTATTCATAATCACAAAAATAGTTAATGCTTAATTTAATTCTAGATCTCCTTGCTCTTTTATATCCTTCATATTTATTAATAATAAAATATCATTTCCTATAACCTTGAGATATGTTTTTTAAATCAAAACACCTAATGGGGATATTATTTCAATGGTGGAATATTTGAAATTCCAAATTTTGACCCATCGACATTCCCTACTTGAAAAAATGATTATCATACTTGTGCTTGAATTTGACATAATCCTTAGTAGGGATTGGATTTTTAAGTCTAAAGAAAAAAAATTAATTCTAATATAAGGATATTATGATTTGTGAAGAGGAGTAAAATTATTTATAATTATATGTGATGCCTCATTATATGATTCAAACCTAGATCCTCCTCTCATAGAACACCTTAATGAAATCCTAATAGAGGAAAAGAAGATGGGACCTATGGTTTCAAAAGATAACATTATAATAGAGGATGTACTTATTATAAATAAAGAAACTGATTTTATTCATAAATAATTTCTAGAGCATTCACTTGAGTGTGATGTAGAGTTCTCTATTGAACTCATCTAAGAAGAAATACTTATATCAAATGTTCCATACAGAATGGACCTAGTGGAATTAATGGAGTTGAAGAAACAACCACAAGAGTTGGGTGATAAGGGATTCATCTTCCCAAGTGTTTCACATTGGGGATTCATTCTATTAGTAATAATGATGGGTCTTTGAGTTTATATAATGATTTCAAGGAGATATATTGTAATGACCCAAAAATATTTCTATGGAATTTCTATTCTTATAAATTGATTGTTTTTAAAAAATAACAAACACAATATTATAAAACAATCTAAATATTACTATATTAATTTAAAAATTAAATTTAGAGAATAAAAATTTCCACAATAATTGAAATTATTATAATGTGAAAAAATAAAAAATAATATAACAATAATAGGAATATTTGGGTCAGCTTGATGCCCCAAAATAATCGCACACATGAACAAAACTATAGAAATGAAGAAAAATATTAGTAATGATGGATGAATGTTTAAAATAAAATATATATAACTTTTATATAAAATATAATATAATGAATAATTAATGAAATTTAGGTCATTTATAGAATATAGGGATCCTATATGACAATTACAAATATAACCACTGGAATAATAATTTAACCATTGAATCGTAACCTGATAATTGTAATAGTAATATAACATTAAAGAATAGATTCATGACCATTAGAATAGTATCCTCACCTATGTATATGAAAAATAATATTTAGGTGTCTTATAAATTTAGAATAGGATATATTTATATCATGATACAAGTTCATAAATGTTTTAAAAATAAAAAATAAATGTTTTAAAATTTGTAAAACAAATAAGTTTTTTTATGATTTTATAACAAATAAAATGACTTAAAAAGAAATATTGTTTTCAAAAAATAGTATTATAATTTAATATTATATTTTATTATAATTGTAATATAATTTTATGAGGACTTAAGAACTTTTCAAAGAGTTAACATTTGACCACAAAAATAAAATTTGTATTTTTCACATAAATGATGACTTCATTTTAAATTTAAATTTATCATATTTAGAAATTTATTTTCATAAATTTATTTCAATTTTATAATCTACATATCAAAACTAGTTAGGGTAAATTTTTGGGATTTTTTGTAAGAATCTGGTTTCTGCTGTGAAAGACTTTTGAATATTCTTGATGATATTCCAGAGCAGCGCCTTCAGCCGGCGTGCGATTCCGAGCCCCAGAGTGTCCGGAATTAAATTTTTAGTGCGTTCACACTAGAAACTCCAAATAAATGGGATAAATCCTGAACGGGGATCCAGATCAGAGATTCGAGTGTATGGATGGGTCCGGAATGGGGTGTTTACCCTAGGAACGACATAAAACTTGTCGGTGCGGGATTTTTGGACCCCTCACTCGCTTCCAAAACGTTAAACAGATAAATTTATTTATTTATTTATTTATTCGTTTAATGGTTACACTCGAGTATCTCTTAAATGGTGGCTCGGATTGGGAAACTGAGGGCATCGTTGAGTTCGGAGCATGTCGTTCATCCTAGGAGGGGTGTATGTTTTGCGGGCGCGGCCCGTCAGTGAAAAATGGCCCCAAGGGCTTTTTCGTAATTTGGAGGCTTAAGACGCTAAGTTTAATAACTTTTGAACGGAGTCTCGGATAAAATTTCCAAGCCCGCTGTTGTGCTCGGGAGGTGGTTTTTACCCTAGTGGAGGCTTAACCTCGTCCCAGTCGGGAGTTTCGGATGCAGGTCTTTTCGGGGGGTTTAAATTAATTAAATTGTTAATTAATTTATTTAAACACCCCTTCCCCTTCCTCCCCTCTTCTCCCCTGGTGCAAGCAGCTCCCCACAACGAATGAGTAAACTCCCCTCCATCACCTCCTCCTCTCCAGCGAGGCGTGGCTCTAACGGATCGCGGCGAAGCTTCGGGCGAAGCCCATCAATGTAGGGTCTTGTTGCGTTTTTTTCTTTCCCGCACCTCCTTTGAACCTAAATTATATGATCGAATTGTTGTTGGATTTTCGGACGAACCACATGAATGAGTAGTGGTGTTTTTTCTCTTTCCATCTCTTGTTTCAGTTCGTAAAATCGAGTTCCGAGGACCCCGCAGATGTTCGCCGAAGTTTGCGGGAATTGGGGGGATCAGCAGGGCAGCGCGGTGGTTCGGCCGAGCTTCAGGCGGCCGAGGGTCTTCACAGCAGCAGCAGGGGGGTGTCTGCGGGCTTCTGCGGGTGGCGCGGCATGAGGCGGCGGCTGGCCAGGGCGAGGGGGCGGCGTCAGGAGGAGGTCGGGGCTCAGGCGGACCGCCTCGGCGTGGCGGTGGTCGCCAGGGAGCGGCAACCGCGGGGTCGCGGCGTGCCACCCCTGTGCGGGGACAAAGACCCGCGCCACACGGGTCTTCACATGGCTGCTGCGACCAACCCTCATGGCCAGTCTGCGCGCGGACCGCGACTCCACGGCCGGTCCCAGCCGGTCCAGCCCCAGGGGCCTTGCCCCCTTGGTTTTCGGACGCCCGTATTTTCCGCTACGGGTTTCCGTTTTGAGTGTCGTCTACGGCGGTGGAACTATATCGACAAGACGGTCCTTTTGAGATGGTTTTGGGGGATTTTAATTCCTGAAATGAGGAGCTCGGGGGCGCCGTATGATCGTTAAGTGGACGGGCGTTTATCTGGGAATCTTGTTTTGGACGGCGCAGACGCGTTCGACGTCCGTTTTAAGCGCCGTCAGCGGCGTTGGGACCCTAAGGCTGAGGAAATGCTTTTAGGGGTGGTTTTAGGCATTGAATCCATAGTTGAGGCGTGGGCCCCACGACCCATCTTTTGAGTTGCGTGCAACTTTTAGTGACTTTTTCATCGGACGTCCGTTCTGGGCGTGCGAGCAGTCAATGTTGGGTGTTTTTTCGAGGGCATCACGTTGGCGCAATCTGCCCACTGTAATTCCGCACAATGATGCGGGCCCCACGAGGGTCGTTTCAGTAGTTGATGGTGATTTCCAGCTTTATCACCGGTGACCGTTTCGAAAAAGTGATTAGTCCATCCTGTGTGCTTTTTCGAGGGGATCGCAATGGTGTGATCCGTCCGTTGTGTTTCGGGACCGGGATGCGGGTCCCACAAAACACCACTCGTGTGCAGTGCGCCAGAAAGCATCTTTTTCTCCAGATATTCGTTGCGCTCAAGTGATCAGTCTTTTGACGTTTTTTCCTGAGGGGATCGCAATGGTGGGATGCGCCCGACTGTTTTCGGGGCCGAGGCTCGGGATCACAGGATGTCGTTCGGGCGTGAGGCGGTGTTGGTGACTTTTCCGTCGGATATCCGTTTGAGGTGAGTAAGTAGTCTATCTCTCATGTTTTTCCAAGAGTATTAAAATTGTGCGATCCATTTGGTTGTGCGGAGCCTCTTGCGTGATCTTATTAAATGTGGAGCATGAAAGGTGCTCTAGTGGTGGTTTGTCCTACCATGTTTGTAGCGGACCCTTGGCATGTGATCTCACACTCTTGGGGGAGCGATATAAATGATTCATGAGATGTGGTTGGTCGTGCCTGGGCCTTTGAGGTGGAGTTGTTATGTTCACGCCTTCGCGTTGACGTTGGGTTCCGTGTGCACGTTATCCTTTGGGCTGGAACGTGGTATACTCTGGGAGTATACGAGAATGCTGGGAAATACATATGGATGTTGGTACCTGAGAATGTTTGTGCGCTTGGTTGGGGTTGACTTGGGGCCACATGTCATGTGGGCCCCATGTGTGTGTTGTTCTCTGCTTTACGTACTTTTGACCTCTCATGGTGTAGAGGGTCCCTCTATGCTAGTTTTTTTGACTATCAGGGTGGAGTTTTCCCCTGGCGTTGTGCTCGTTTGTTTGACCAGCAGGGTGGAGTTTCCGTTGGCGTTGTGCTCATTTGTTTGACCAGCAGGGTGGAGTTTCCCCTGGCCTGGTGCTCTTTTGTTTGACCAGCAGGGTTGAGTGGTTTTCCCCTGGTCCTCTTCTCGATGGTTTGGCTGACAGAAATGGTTTGTTCCTCGGTTTCTTCAGCTGTGAGGGGTTTCAGTACCATACCCTTTCACCAGACTGCAACACCATTTGCGACTACAGGTGTTCGTGCAGCGTGGGTATTTTCCCCACTTTCTGGGATGAGATGTCTTGTTCCGCTTCGTTAGTGACTCAGTGTATTGGAGCGGGATTGCCTTGTGAGGCCTGGTGAGTTTCTCTCGTTCTTCCATCTTCCCTGGTAGAGTTTGTGGATTCGGTGTGACCAAAACTTTACGCGGGCACCGATCCTCTACCCAGGAGGTTATTTCCAGTAGGGATGAGGTTGTTTCCACCAGGGTTGAGGTTGTTTCCAGCAGGGCTGAGGTTGTTTCCAACAGGGCTGAGGTTGTTTCGAGCAGGGCTCGCTAGTGGGTTACCATCCAGCAGGGATGGCCAGCACTACGGTGTTCACCGAGCAGTACCATCCAGCAAGGATGGCCAGAACAGTTCCGGGTATACCTCCAGTTGGGCTGGGTAGTGGTCCTCGATGCTGGGCTTACCTCTAGCGGGGTTGGGGAGCAGTCCCTGATGCAGGTCTTACCTCCAGCAGGGCTGGGTAGTGGTCCCCGATGTCGGGCTTACCTTCATCTGGGCTGGTCAGTGGTCCCCGATGCCGGGTTACCTCTAGCTGGGCAGGGTAGTGGTCCTTTCGCCGACTTTAGCCGGGTCTCCCTCCAGTGGATAACCCGGTTACGGGACTGGGCAGTGTGGCACCCATCGACTTTCCAGGTCTCCCTGTAGTGGGAACCCATCGACTTCCAGGGACCCTCCACCGGGGCTGGGCAGGGGTCGCCTGTTGACTTTGACTAGACCTCTCGACTGCGGGGTAGTGACGAGTTTTGGTTGACATTCCCCCAGAACTCTCAACTATGAGGAGCTCTTCCCCCACCGAGATGTGTCCTCGTGACACGACCTAAAACCATGCGGGTGAGTCAGTTCCTCCCAATTTGGATAGTGTCGAGGTGTGGTGGTTTAATCCCTTGACTTGTAGTTCGGGGCAGACGTGCGGGATGCTGGGCACCGGTGGTGTTTTCTTCTGGGGCTGTTGGCTACTCATTTTTCTTGGGCTGAGCTACGGGATGGAGATCCCCTTACGATCTTGTTTGGGCTTCTTGATTGAGCATATGGACTTGTATATTCCTTGTTCCAGTACCCACTTCTTGGGTTTGGTTACTCTCATTCCAAGAGAGGCGAAGACGCACGGGGTATGCCACGTGCTT
Organism: Viscum album; assembly: GCA_963277665.1. Lineage (NCBI taxonomy): Eukaryota > Viridiplantae > Streptophyta > Magnoliopsida > Santalales > Viscaceae > Viscum > Viscum album. The sequence goes on along the minus strand of OY728119.1, from coordinate 698,411,164 downwards.
TCCGTGTCTAGATTCACATGGTTGGACGAGTCTACTCTCCAACTATAGGTAGAGAAGACTCGACGAGAATTTCATATTCTCACCGTTTCCAACTCCTTATGTCTGGATAAGTCTACCTCCTTTCTCCTGTTAGGTTGAGCTGGACTCTTTACTGTACTCTTTACTGCACTTTCGGTTGTACTCCTTTACTTTTCCATGTTCGCTCTACTGCTCACCCTTCAGTACCTCCTTTGTTGCGCCCTCGAGACTTCGGGGTATCCTAATGAGTATTTTTATACTCACCCATTCTTGGGCTTTTCCTGCACTTGGTGTTCCCTTGCAGGTAACAGACAGGTTGGTCGTGGCTTCAGTAGAGCATAGGAGTTCGGGAACTTGGACTGCGTGCGGTGGTCGTAGTCAGGTTCCAGGTGGGGAACCCTTCCTGCTATTTGTTTTTATTACCTATTTCCGGGTTGTGGCACTTTTTATGGTTGGGCACATGTTTTGCCCCTTTTTCCTTTTCAGCACATTACTTGTACTGTTTAGAGTCCGATGCACATTTTTGGTATATATATAGCAGTTGCCCTTTTCTTTACTTGTCTTTTCTTTTACTCTGCACTGTTGCATTGATTGTGCTGCGTGTGTGTGTACATGTACTTAGGCAAAGTCCTCCTTGAGTTGTTGTGCCTTCGGTGCTGGTCGCCTGCCCCTGGACTATGGAGGTGGGCTTGGGGTAGTTGTGGATCGAGCCTGGGTAGGGTCGGGTCGTGACAAAGTGGTATCAGAGGTGGTTCGTTCCCTGGGATGCTGTTCGGACGTCCCTAAAATAAGAGGAATTGGTTGGGATATAGGGCAATAGTGTTAATGTGTCTCGAGAGCAGCTCTCAGGCCAGGGAGTCCAGTGATGGTGCGGCGGCCAACGTATCCATTCACTAGGACCTTGATAACCCGCTTGTCAACTCGTCATAATGAGACACTTGTTTCAGGGAAAACTTGTTTGTGCATCACATAGCATTGAGTCGTTGATTGTCCTTCTTGATTCATCTCCCAATAGTTTCTATTGGTATATACATGTATGCTCATCTAACCGCGGCACTCCTTGATAATTTTCAGGATATATCCGTGAGGATAGCCAGCCAGGATACCAGCTTTCATTCGTGATGATGACCCTGTGAGCTATGAGGCCTCAGTCCCAGACCCATCATGCGAGCCCCTTTCTCCAGGTGGGCCGGTAGCAGCACCCCCACCTGTTGAGAAGTAGGCAGTTTCAATAGAGCAGGCTGAGCTTGAGAGCAGGTTGAGCGCACTCCGTGAGTTCTAGCGGCAGAGACCGCTGAGGTTCAGTGGTGAGCCAAACCCTCAGGTAAAAGAGGTTTGGATAGAGGCATTGGTTTTCCTTTTCAGGTTTGTGCAGACGTCGACAGATCAGAGAGTGGCTTTGGAAACCAACCTTTTTCGTGGAGCAGCATGGCGTTGGTCGAGTCTGGTGACTCGGTTTCTTGATGATTCATCGCTTTCTTGGGATGACTTTCAATTTTTGTTTCATGAGGAGTTTTTCCCCTCCTGCTTACGCTCCAATCGGATTCATGGACTCCTGCAGTTTTAGCAGGGAGGGATGACGGTGGCTGAGTACGCGGCTAGTTTTGCAGACCATGCACGCTTTTACCCAGACTTGGTCCATGACGATAACATCCGAGCGTGGAAGTTTGAGCAGGGTCTCCACCGAGAGATTCATGCTGTCATAGTACCCTTGTCCATTTCCACATATGCCGGGGTGCTAGAGCAGGCGCTGGTGACCGAGAGCTTCCTGTCACGTTCTGGAGTTGGTGGTGGCAGCATGCACGTTAGAGCCGAGACGTCTGCCGCAGCTAGTGGGCGTCGGCAAGAAGAACCTCGACGCAGGTGGATTTCTGACAACCGGACTCAGGGGTGTGGTCATACACCATAGTGGTGCCGGAGGGCACCATTGCAGCCCAGAGAGAGTCGGTTCTATGCTTGTGATGGGCGAGGTCACTTGGAACGAGACTGCCCGACCCGAGTTGATGGGAGCTTTAAGCAGACAGCAGGCGCACCGCCACGGCAGAGTCAGCGCCGTGATCGGAGTAGTGCCCATATAGGTGGTTCTAGTAGTGGATCGGGAGGATTTGGAGGTGGGGTACGACGTTACGAGGTTTTCCCATCACCATCAGGTGGACCACGACAGGCTTCGGGAGCTGACATTTGGGACCACGGACAACCATGAGCTTTGGATGTCTATGATCCTGCAGAGCATGAGGTGATAAGAGGTACGCTCTACATCTCTTCTACTTATTGTAGTAGAATTGTTAGACTCTGTGTGTGGAATACTTTTCTCCCTGCCCCTTGCTTGATGTGTTAGCAGGGTGATGCAGGGTGTCGGTGTAACCCTGTGTCGGTAAGGTAAAAGGCGTGGGACCTTTTTCTTTAGCCGATGGTGTCAACTCCATTGCTTTCCAAGCGTGTAAGAGAGTCTTGGTTATGAGAAATCGAATGTGGAATCTTGCGTGACCAGATATCATTGGGTGTTTCACCATGTGGATATTCTGAAGGAGGGAATCACCGAGCCTTGTTCCAGGTGCAGGTGGTGATTCCAGTCGCGGCATGCGACGTAGAGGTTCGGTCGTGGAGGTGAGCTACCCCTGAGAGCCTTTGGGCCATTTCAGACCATGCAAGGGGATGGAGAGGTTCCCTACCACCTTGCCCTAACACCAAAGTCAGGAGTGGTTGCACGACATCGGCAAGGGCTGAACTTGTGTAAACGGATCAATCCTTTGGTCTGTGTGTGGTGACGCGGAGCTGTGCGTGGGTTCTTCTGGGTATGGGAAAGCCAGGTGTGGGCTTAGTACCCTGTGTTGCTCCATAGTTTTGCTTTTTGGGGACAATAATCTTGAAGGAGGGAATGATTTAAGAATCCGGTTTCTACTGTGAAAGACTTTGGAATATTCTTGATGATATTCCAGAGCAGCGGCTTCAGACGGGGTGCGATTCCGAGCCCCGGAGTGGCCGAAATTAAATTTTAGTGCGTTCACACTGGAAACGCCAAATAAATGGGATAACTCCTGAACAGGGACCCATATCAGAGATCCGAGTGTACGGATGGGTCCGGAATGGGGTGTTTACCCTAGGAACGACATCAAACTTGTCGGTGCTGGATGTTTTGAAATGGATAAATTAATTTATTTATTTATTTGTTTAATGGTTAAACTCGAGTATCACTTATATGGTGGCTCGGATTGGGAAACTGAGGGCACCGTTGAGTTCAGAGCATTCCGTTTACCCTAGGAGGGGTGTAAGTTTTGCGGACGCGGCCCGTCTATGAAAAATGGCCCCAGGGGGGTTTTCGTAATTTGGCAGCTTCGGATGCTAAGTTTAATAACTTTTGAACGGGGTCTCGGATTAAAATTCCAAGACTTCCATTTTGCTCAAGAGGTGGTGTTTACCCTAGGGGCGGCTTAACCTCGACCCCGTATGGAGTTTCGGATGCGGGTTTTTTCGGGGGTTTTAAATTAATTAAATTGTTAATTAATATATTTAAACACCCCTTACCCTTCCTCCCCTCTTCTCCTCTGGCGCCAACAGCTCAACAAAACAAAGGAGAAATCTCCCCTCCATCACCTCCTCCACTCTGGCGAGGCGCGGCTCCGACGGATCGCGGCGAAGCTTCGGGAAAGCCCATCGAGGTAGGGTCTTGTTGCGTTTTTTTTCTTTCCCTCGCCTCCTTTGAACCTAAATTATATGCTCGAATTGTTGTTGGATTTTCGAACGAACAACATGAATTCCTAGTAGAGTTTTTGATCTTTCCATCGCTTGTTTCGGTTTGTAAAACCGAGTTCCGAGGACCCCACAGATGTTCACCGAAGATTGCAGGAATTGGGGGATCAGCAGGGCGGCGCGGTGGTTCGGCCGAGATTCAGGAGTTCGGGGGTCTTCACAGCGGTAGCAGGGGGTGTCCGCGGGCTTCTTCAGGTGTCGCAGCATGAGGCGGCGGCTGACCAGGGTGAGGGGGCAGCGTCGGGAGGAGGCCGGGGCTCAAGCGGAGCGCCTCGGTGTGGCGGTGGTCGCCAGGGAGCGGCGACCGCGGGGTCGCGGCACGTGACCCCCGTGCGGTGACAAAGACCCATGTCGCGCGGGTCTTCACGCGGCTATCGCGACTGGCCCTCGTGGCCTATCTGCGCACGGACCGCGAGTCTGTGGCCGGCCCACGCGGCTAAGCCGCTGGCTGGCCCAGGCCGGGCAGACCGGCCGGTCCCGGCCCCCGAGGCCTTTCCCCCTCGGTTTTCGGACACCCGTATTTTCCGCTACGGGTGTCTGTTTTGAGTGACATCTGCGGCAGTGGAACCATATCGACGAGATAGTCCTTTTGAGATGGTTTTGGGGAATTTTAATTCCCGAAATGAGGGGCTCGGGGGTGCGGCATGACCATTAAGTTTAAGGGTGTTTATCCGGGAATATTGTTTTGGATGGCACGGATGCGTTCGACGTCCGTTTTGAGCGTCGTCAGCGGCGTTGGGACCCTGAGGCTGGGGAGAAGCTTTCTGGGGTGGTTTCGGGCGTTGAAGCCGGAGTTGAGGCATGGTCCCCATGGCCCGTCTTTTGAACTACGTGCAGCTTTTAGCTACTTTTTCATCGGAAGTCCGTTCTGGGCGTGTGAGCAGTCGATGTTGGGTGTTTTTCTGAGGGCATCGCGTTGGCGCAGTCTGCCCGCTTTAATTCCGTAGGATGGTGCAGGCCCCATGAGGTCTATTTCGGGAGTTGACGGTGATTTCCAGCTTTATCATTGGGTGATAGTTTCGGAAAAGTGATTAGTCCATCCTGTGAGCTTTATCGAGAGGATCGCAACGGTGCGATCCGTCCGTTGAGTTTCGGGACCGGGATACGGGTCCCACGAAGCACCGCTCGTGTGGAGTGCACCAGAATGCATCTTTTTCTCCGGATATTCATTGCGCTCAAGTGAGCAGTCTTTTTGATGAGTTTTCCCGAGGGGATCCGAATGGTGCGATGCACCCGACTATTTTCGTGGCTGAGGCTCGGGATCACGGGACGTCGTTCGGGCGTGAGGCGGTGTTGGTGACTTTTCTGTCAGATATCTGTTTGAGGTGAGTAAGTATTCTATCTCGCATATTTTTTCGAGAGGATTACAACCGTGTGATCCGTTTGGTTGTTCGGAGCCTCTTGTGTGATCTTATTAAATGTAGAGCATGAAAGGTGCTCCGGTGGTGGTTCGTCCTACCATGTTTGTAACGGACCCTTGGCGTGTGATCGCGCACTCCTGGGGGAGTGATATAAATGATTCACGAGATTTGGTTGGCCATGAAGGGGCCATTGAGGTGGAGTTGTTACGTTCACGCCTTCGCGTTGACGTTGGGTGTCGTGTGCACGTTAGCCTTTGGGCAGGAACGTGGTATACTCTGGGAGTATACGAGAACGCTGGGAGGTACATGTGGATGTTGGTACCTGGGAATGTTTGTGCGATTGGTTGGGGTTGACTTGGGGCCACACGTAGTGTGGGCCCCATGTGCGTGTCGTGCTCTGATTTATGTACTTTTTACCTCTCGTGACGTAAAGGGTCCCTCTATGCTCGTTTGTTTGACCAGCAGGGTGGAGTTTTCCCCTGGCGTTGTGGTCATTTGTTTGACCATCAGGGTGGAGTTTCCCCTGGCCTGGTGCTCTTTTGTTTGACCAGCAGGGTTGAGTGGTTTTCCCCTGGTCCTCTTCTCGATGGTTTGGATGACAGAGATGGTTTGTTCCTCTGTTTCTTCAGTTGTGAGGGGTTTCAGTACCATGCCCTTTCACCATACTACGACACCGTTTGCGACTACGGGTGTTCGTGCAGCGTGGGTGTTTTCCCCACTTTCTAGGATGAGATGTCTCGGTCTGCTTCGAAAGTGACTCAGTGGATTGGAGTGGGATCGCCTTGTGAGGCCTGGGAAGTTTCTCCCATTCTTCCGTGTTCCCTGGTATAGTTTGTGGATTCAGTGTGACCAACTATAAGGCCCCAGCCTTAAACCTTACTTAATCTTGAGTTATTATAAGATTATACATTGAGGATCTATTTAGGTTTAGAGTTTTAGAGAATTAGATCATGAAACTTGCATTACATTCCACATTTAAACAAAGTGGTTACATAAAAGACAATATTAATTCTTCCCATCAACAGAAACATATTTAAAATAAAACAAAGATTCTTTCTTGACACATCCTTGACACTATCATCACATCATGTACCTTTCCCTTGACCTGTGAAAAACATTTCAAAAACTTGGGATGAGCATAAAAAGTTCAGTAAGGGTTATAAAAATATGGAAAGGACACATGAGTTCATATATACATAAGAATGAAAACATACTTTACCCATAAAACATAGGCACTTTAACATACCTCATCAAACCATGAATAAATCATAGAAATCATAAGACATAAAGGTAAATTGAGGCATTCATAACATTCTTACGTAGGGAGTAACCCTCTTGGTTACGTTTGGAATACCCATCACAGTATATTCCCTAAATCTCTTCGGAGAAACCTTAACGTTTCACTCCTTCGCGTTACCCAATGCATTGGAGAGCTATATCAGGCTCACCTGCCCTTAGTTTATCACGGAACCACCCGTCTTCATAATAATGCCCAAGAACCTCAATATAATTGTATCACATAAAACATGCATAAAGGAAACATAACATTTCCACCTTTCAATAACAAGATATCAATACAACACATTGATATAAAAACATTATGAAAACCATTTTCAATACCAAAATAAAAGAAAATAAAAACATGGTATTTATTTTTCTTTTAAAAAGAAGGTATGGCTTGTAGAGGAAGCCGAAACTCAAATAAAGGTCACGACAGCGGAGAAGTCATTGTCGCCACATACGTACGACAAAAAAATTTCCTTTTTTCGTTTAGTAAAACGATTCGTATAAAAAAAATTCATTTTGGATAAATGTAAAATTCAAAGGGGTTTATACACCGTATAAAAGAAGGTTGTGTATAAAAAAAATATGCCTCAATGAAAGGAGATTGAGACGAAGTCCCATACAAAGACGGTATCCTTGGTTTAAGGATAAATCAATTAAATAATTATGTGTGACAAATGAATACACCAAATATAAGTGGATATTAAGTGTAAAATAATCAAAGGTCATTCACACATATTCAAAATATGACATATTCAATAACTACATGTTGAACCCAAAGAAATTGAAATTGGGTTAAGAAGTTCCCTTGGCAGCCTAATGGCGTCACATCAAAATGAGTTGATGAGAGATAAAAAAAGGGTATCTCATCACATGGACATAAAATTTACATCAATAAGGATATATGAGAACATATCCCAACATAACAATATGTAAATTAAAAGACCCAACAAAAGAAGTCTTTTAAAAAGAGGAGGGATAAAGGTACCCTTACCGACATGGGTATCTTTCGAAACATGCACCCCATGAAAGAAGGACAATACAACATTGATGTAAATACTCATAAATGAAAGTATATTACACAATGAGTAAAATAATGGGGAGTACATACACCGCTCAAAGGAAATTGTGGAAAATTTAGCATAAATCTCACGGGAATAAAAGTGAGATGAAAAATCCCTTACGAAAACTTGGCAGCCTAACGGCGCCACTTAAAACATCCAAAAATGGATTGATGAGATCAAATAGGGTATCTCATCACATTACAATAAAATGTAAAGAAGAGGAATATAAAATAACATCCCCCATCATAACAAATAGGATCTTAAAAGAAATGACATAAAGGAGAGTACTTAAAGAGAAAGAGAGAGGTTAGATCTCTTATGAAAATTCGGCCGCCTAATGGCGCCACTCAAAACTTCCAAAATGGATTGATGAGAGAGAATAGGGTCTATCATCATATTAACATAAAAATTATAGTAATAGTAATAAAATAACATCCCAATAACAAGAAATATGAGCTTAGAATGAATGACATAAAAGAGTGTACTTAAAAAGAAAGAGATGAGTAGGATCCCTTACCTCGGGTCTGACTTGACTCGATCGATCTTTAACGTCCTGAATAATAAACTTGAGTTAATTTCCACTTTATTAAGAACCTTTTTCTAGTTCATTATTCCTTTTAGATAACTTATTGACATGTTATAAACATTATGTAATCATTTAAGTTAATAATGTTTGTTTTGTCGATATTTGGTTCTTAAGTCGAAAGTGGACTTCTTACAATTACATGTTGTTCATGTGGTCAAATGTTCATTATATCCAGAATTATATTCATGATTTTGATATCATATATATCATATATATACATAATATACATGTATTTATAATATTACATAATCATTTAGAGGTAAGAAATGAAATGCACCGTTCATGGAGACGGTAAGCCGTACGTACGCATGAACGCTACTTTCATTTCTATGTCATATTAATGGAATTAAAACTATATGAGAGGTATGTAAATTTTAATTCCAGAATTATATTCATAATTTAGATGTATAACTCATCATATATATCCATTATATACATGTACTTATAATAGTACATTACATTTGGGGATAAGAAATGAAATGCACCGTTCATGGAGACGGTAAGCCGTACGTACGCATGAACACTACTTTCATTTCTATTTTATATTTTTATGGAATGGAATAATAATGATATAGAGGTATTTTATAATTCCAGTATAACATCATATATAATAACTTTAAATCCATCCTTTATACGTACCACATATGGCATTAATGAATCACATCACTTTGAGGGGGCGGTAGTCCGCACTTCCTTAAATGAAGATATCGTGTTTACCCATAATGGAAACCATAAAGGTATGCCAAAAATGAAAAATACAGAATCTTAAGGAAAAAATAAACATATTATATATCATATATAAATATAGTGTCATCTTAATGGCCACCTTTGAAGGTGTTAAAAGAATGTTGAACAATCATCGTTTCGGGAGGCCGAAATTCGCCATCCACGGAAACAGTATGTTCATTAACCATTAGATGTAGGTGTGTAAAAGTGTAGCTAGAATACTTCTTATAAAAACATCATAGTATATTTATGATACTGTAGTTGTTACAAAAGAAGTGAATAAAAAAAATTTAGGGGGTTGGAGAAGCAAAATAAAACAAAAGGACTCCAGTGAAGACATTACCTTAAAATCGGGTAACTCCCTTTGGTTTGAGCTCAAAGGCTTCCTTGGGAAGACTTATGCCCAAAGTGAGGCTTCAAGGAGTAATAGAGGGAAGTTTAGAGACACAATGGGCAGAGTTTGTCCGATACAAAGGCTTTGGGAGTGTGGGTAAGGAGGTAGAGGTGGGGGCCTTTTATAAGACGAGAGGAGGGTCACTCTTGGAAGGTAAAGAAAAGTCACTTTATTTTAAAATGGTATTCGGATTTAAGAGGTCCAATATTGATGTGTTTCAAGGATAAGCTGATAAGGGTTCGAAATTCACTCATCCAATATGTTTTGGGCATGTGTAGGTCTTAGATATTACATTATCTTTCCATTTTATTTAAATCGTTAAATAATGAGGTCATCACTACATCATCATGATGTCATAAATAATTTAAGTTATTTAATGTCTAAAAATTATAAAACAAATACTATGATGTAGGAACTCCTTTTATCTTTCCAATGAATATTTATAGTCAAAAATCATATTTGTATAACCCCATGTAAAAATTAATTTAGTAAAACATTTCATGTTTGTCTCATTTTTACTTTAACTTTAAATAAAAAGATATTAATGTCATTTTCCAACCAATGTGGTTTCATGGGGTCCCCAAGTTGACCCATGGGTTGTCTTGGTCTTCCATGACACATCCAATGAGGTTAGGACATGTGTCAAGTTCATTTCATTTTATTAAAATATTATTTTTACCTTAAACTACACTAATTACCTCTAATCGCGATTAAAAACTTAATAAGTTACTATTCACCAAAAAAAATTTATCCCATTGAACCACATTTTATTTCTTAATGACAACCATGTATGTTGGATTTTTGAAATTCAAAACACAAAGATGGAAAAATTTCATTTAAACGGAAAAATCAGTTTTTATAAGTACCACTTAGTGGTTTCACTATTCATCAAAAATTGAAGTTTTTCAGAAAAATCCCAAAAATTCACCCTAAGCTATATTTGATATTCCAAATTCAAAAATTAAGTCTATTTTACAAAATTCAAATCATATAAGTAACATTAATTAATTTAATAATTAATTCCCACTGTCAGAGAAAATAGCGTGTTTTTATGAAACAATATGTATCAAAAGATTGACACTAGTTTAAGTCTGATTTCAAAGTGAAATTAATTCAAACGACCACTATTGGATTTAATGGTAAAAATATATTCTAATTTCAATTTAAAACTAATTCAAAAGATAATATAATCATATAAATAAATTAGATTAAAAAGTGGTTTTGAATTAAAATACAACATTTTACAATATTCATTAAAAATGAACTTTATCAGAAAGATACCAAAAATTTACACAAAGTAAATTTTGATGTCCCAATTCTTAAGAAGAGTTTTATTTGGTCCAAAAGGATGTATAAGAGTGAACAAAACTATATTTAATGATGGTTCTCCATCAAAAGGCGATAAGTGAACCTTTAGTGAAAACTAGGGCATATACGCCTAAAATTGATTTCTTTCCGTATTTTATGCCTTTATCTTTTATTGGATAAATGTAAAAACATTTAAAAACATATATAATCATATTTCGGTTATTTCTATCCATTCCCGCCAATAAAACGGCTACATGTTACCTACCAATTAAAATAACATTATCTTATTATTAGAGTGCAACGTAAGATTCCCAAGAAACTCGTTGTTGCGTGTTGGGTACGCCATCGAGCATAGCGTCCCCTTTAAAGTCATATTAATATTTTATTCACAAATATGGATAAATATGAAAATTTCATATTCCTTATTTATCTGGGGTGTTATATCCTTCCCCCCTTTTGGGAATTGCGTCCTCGCAATTTTTAATATTGAGCTTGGAAACATCCTTGAAAGTCCCACATCGGAACAAGAGTCGGTAAAAAAATCACTTTAAAATAAAGGAAGATAAGTACAGAGGTCACTCGAGTTAAACCATATGTAGAAAAACATGGACATGGAAGAAAAAGGAAAGGGTCATGTTCTTGAGGGAGAGTGATAGTAAACATGTCTCGGAGAAAGTCAACCATAAGAAAATCACAAACTTGTGATGGGTTAAATGGTATTCGATTCCACAGTAGGAAAAGTTAATAGACAACATTTTTGTTTTAAGTTACTTTTTATTGAGGAATTTATTCATAAGGAAACATAATCACATATCATGTTGACTTTCAACTTTTACTAGATTCCTTAATCAAACTCATATTTTTTTCCAAAAGACGAGTATTTAGGGAGACTTGTTCTCCTTTAGAGTACTATAATCAACTTCTATAGAATCACCTAATCCACCAAAGAGAACTATATACATCCCATGTCTTTAGGCTTTAACCAAACCCAAAACCAAAAAAGGTTATTACAAGGTCAGATAATCCAGAAAAGGATAACCCATTAAAAAGAAAATCTATGCTTAATCTCCAAAATTTGTCCAACAAAACCCAAAGTTCAACGAGGACCATCCGATAAAAAATTTGTCCATAAAATTCTTCAAAGTAAAACAATATAAGATTGAAATCCAAATATTTGAAGGATTTAGTCACATAGTCTTCCAAGTTAAATCGTAACATTTATCTCCAAACAACATCAGTTGCTCCTAAAGTCTCATATTTAAAAGTAATTAACCTAATCACATATCATCCATGATAGGTTAATCATTTTCATAAATAACCCAAAATCAACTTACTCTTAATTCATAAAATCATATAACTAAAAAGAATCAGTCAAACTAACCAGGGACTTCATGTAGTCCAGTGGTAGGCGATAAATACCAGTCACACTTTGGTTGGGGGTTCGATTCCTGCAGCTTTGTCCGACGTGACGGGTTGTCACACAGTCTGCGTGTTGTCCTTTTTCCAAAACTATATAATTATTAAATAATTACCCAAAAAGAGATAAAATCATCAACAATGATCATAACATATTTTAACCTCAAGTTTATCTCATGCCTTTCATCTTCCAGCATATCATATAATAACCCATAATTACCTCAAAAGTAAGGATCATATAAACTCTAATGGTTACCTTTATAATTATTACCTGAACTTCCACATCGATTGGTCATCTCGTACATGATGCATTACATAACATACCAAGGTTCAAGTGGTTGATCATGACTCCTTGATATTCGGTTTAGAACAACCACGAGTTTCCTCATTGAATCCTCCATTTTATCTAGTAACCTAATCAGAGAACCACCACAGTTTCCTTCAAACCTGTTGTCTCTTTGGTGCCTGGTAGATCCATCCATTCACTAAAAACATAAATTTCAGTGTGAGTATATCAAAAAAACCATCATGTACTAATGAGGAAGGTAAACAATAAGATATACTTACTCATTCACTTTATCTAAAACTAGGACTCTTTCTGAAATCCTAACCATTATGGTAATGTCACTTATGCTTAAAGAATACCCTAACCTCTAAAGTTATCTAAACCGACCTCTGATACCAACTATAAGGCCCCAGCCTTAAACCTTACTTAATCTTGAGTTATTACAAGATTACACATTGAGGATATTTTTAGGTTTAGAGTTTTAGAGAATTAGATCATGAAACTTGCATTACATTCCACATTTAAACAAAGTGGCTACATAAAAGACAATTTTCATTCTTCCCATCAACGGAAACATATTTAAAATAAAACACGGATTCTTTCTTGACACATCCTTGACACTATCATCACATCATGTACCTTTCCCTTGACCTGTGAAAAACATTTCCAAAACTTGGGATGAGTATAAAAATCCCAGTAAGGGTTCTAAAAATATGGAAAGGACACATGAGTTCATATATACATAAGAATTAAAACATACTTTAACCATAAAACATAGGCACTTTAACATAGCTCATCAAACCATTAATAAATCATAGAAATCATAATACATAAAGGTAACTTGAGGCATTCATAACATTCTTACGTAGGGAGTAACCCTCTTGGTTACGTTTGGAATACCCATCACAGTATATTCCCTAAATATCTTTGGAGAAACCTTAACATTTCACTCCTTCGTGTTTCCCAATGCATTGGAGAGCTATATCAGGCTCACCCTCCCTTATTTTATCACGGAACCACCAGTCTTCATAATAATGCCCAAGAACATCAACATAATCGTATCACATAAAACATGCATAAAGGAAACATAACATTTCCACCTTTCAATCACAAGATATCAATACAACACATTGATATAAAAACATTATGAAAAGCATTTTCAATACCAAAATAAAAGAAAATTAAAACATGGTATTTATTTTTCTTTTAAAAAGAAGGTATGGCTTGTAGAGGAAGCCGAAACTCAACTAAAGGTCACGGCGGCGGAAAAGTCGTTGTCACCGCATACGTACGACAAAAACAATCCCTTTTGTCATTTACTAAAATGCTTCGTATAAAAATAATTCCTTTTGGATAAACGTAAAAGTCAAAGGGGTTTATACACCGTATAAAAGAAGGTTGTGTATAAAATAAAATATGCCTCAATTAAAGGAGATTGAGAAGAAGTCCCATACAAAGATGGTATCCTTGGTTTAAGGATAAATCAATTAAATAATTATGTGTGACAAACGAATAAACCAAATATAAGTGGATATTAAGTGTAAAATAATCAAAGGTCATTCACACATATTCAAAATATGACATATTCAATAACTACATGTTCAACCCAAAGAAATCAAAATTGGGTTATGAAGTTCCCTTGACAGCCTAACGGCGTCACATCCAAATGAGTTGATGAGAGATAAAAAAAAGGGTATCTCATCAAATGGACATAAAAATTAAATCAATAAGGATATATGAGAACATATCCCAACATAAAAATATGTAAATTAAAAGACCCAACAAAAGAAGTCTTTTAAAAATAGGAGGGAGAAAGGTACCCTTACCGACATGGGTATCTTTTGAAACATGCATCCCATGAAAGAAGGACAATACAACATTGATGTAAATACTCATAAATGAAAGTATATTACACAATGAGTAAAATAATGGGGAGTACATACACCACTAAAAGGAAATTGTGTCAAATGTAGCATAAATCTCACGGGAATAAAAGTGAGATGAAAAATCCCTTACGAAAACTTGGCAGCCTAACAGCGCCACATAAAACTTCCAAAAATGGATTGATGAGATAAAATAGGGTATCTCATCACATTACAATAAAATGTACAGAAGAGGAATATAAAACAACATCCTCTATCATAACAAAGATGATCTTAAAAGAAATGACATAATGTAGAGTACTTAAAGAGAAAGAGAGAGGTTAGATCTCTTACGAAAATTCGGTAGACTAACGGCGCCACTCAAAACTTCCAAAATGGATTGATGAGAGAGAATAGGGTCTCTCATCATATGAACATAAAAATTACAGGAAGAGTAATAAAATAACATCCCAATAACAAGAAAGATGAGCTGAGAAGGAATGACATAAAAGAGTGTACTTAAAAAGAAAGAGAGGAGTATGATCCCTTACCTCGGGTCCGACTTGACTCGATCGATCTTTAACGTCCTGAATAAAAAACTTGAGTTAATTTACACTTTATTAAGAACATTTTTATAGTTCATTATTCCTTTTAGATCACTTATTTCCATGTTATAAACATTATGTAATCATTTAAGTTAATAATGTTTGTTTTGTCGATATTTGGTTTTTAAGTCGAAAGTAGACTTCTTACAATTACAAGTTGTTCGTGTGGTCAAATGTTCATTATATCCAGAATTATATTCATGATTTGGATATCATATATATCATATATATACAGAATATACATGTATTTATAATATTACATAATCATTTAGAGGTAAGAAACGAAATTCACCGTTCATGGAGACGGTAAGCCGTACGTACGCATGAACGCTACTTTCATTTCTATGTCATATTAATGCAATTAAAACTAAATGAGAGGTATGTAAAATTTAATTCCATAATTATATTCATAATTTATATGTATCATTCATCATATATATATCCATTATATACATGTACTTATAATAGTACAATACATTTGGGGATAAGAAATGAAATGCACCGTTCATGGAGACAGTAAGCCGTACGTACGCATGAACGCTACTTTCATTTATGTTTCATATTTTTATGGAATGGAATAATAATTACATATAGTTATATTATATTATCAGTATAACATCATAAATAATAACTTTAAATCCATCCTTTATACGTCCCACATATGGCATTAACAAATCACATCACTTTGAGGGGGCGGTAGTCTGCACTTCCTTAAATGAAGATATTGCGTTTACCCATAATGGAAACCATAAAGGTATGCCTAAAATGAAAAATACATAAGCTTAAGGAAAACATAAACATATTATATATCATATATAAATATAGTTCCATCTTAATTGCCACCTTTCAAGATGTTAAAAGAATGTTGAACAATCATCGTTTCGGGAGGCTGAAATTCGCCATCCACGGAAACAGTATGTTCATTAACCATTAGATGTAGGTGTGTGAAAGTGTAGCTCGAATACTTCTTATAAAAACATACTAGTATATTTATTATACTGTAGTTGTTACAAAAGAAGTGAATAAAAAGAGTTTACGGGGTTGGAGAAGCAAAATAAAACAAAAGGATTCCAGTGAAGACATTACCTTAAAATCGGGTAACCCCCTTTGGTTTGAGCTCAAAGGCTTGCTTGGGAAGACTTATGCCCAACGTTAGGCTTCAAGGAGTAAGAGAGGGAAGTGGAGAGACAAAATGGGCATAGTTTGGCCGAGCCAAAGGCTTTGGGAGTGTGGTTAAGGAGGTAGAGTTGGGGGCCTTTTATAATAAGAGAGGAGGGGCACTCTTGGAAGGTAAAGAAAAGTCACTTTATTTTAAAATGGTATTCGGATTTAAGAGGTCCCACATTGATGTGTTTCGAGGATAAGGTGATAAGGGTTCTAAATCCACTCATCCAATAGGTTTTGGACATGTTTAGGTCTTAGATATTACATTATCGTTCAATATTATTTAAATCATTAAATAATGAGGTCATCGCTGCATCATCATGATGTCATAAATAATTTAAGTTATTTAATGTCTAAAAATTATAAAAAAAATACTATGATGTAGTAAATATTTGTATCTTTCCAATTAATATTTATAGTCAAAAATCGGATTTGTATAACCCCATGTAAAAATTGTTTTAGTAAAACATTTCATGTTTGTCTCATTTTTACTTTAACTTTAAATAAAAAGATATTAATGTCATTTTCCAACCAAAGTGGATTCATGGGGTCCCCAAGTATACCCATGGGTTTTATTAGTCGTCCATGACACATCCAATGAAGTTAGGACATGTTTCATGTTCATTTAATATTATTAAAACATTATTTTTACCTTAAACTACACTAATTACCTCTAATCGCGATTAAAAACTTAATAAGTTACAATTCACAAAAAAAAATTTATCCCACTGATCCACATTTTACTTCTTAATGACAACCATGTATGTCGGATTTTTTAAATTCAAAACACAAAGATGGAAAAATTTCATTTAAACGAAAAAATCAGTTTTTATAAGTACCACTTAGTGGTTTCACTATTTATCAAAAATTGAAGTTTTTCAGAAAAATCCCAAAACTTCACCCTAAGCTATATTTGATATTCTGAATTCAAAAATGAAGTCTATTTTACAAAATTCAAATCATATATTTAATAATTAATTCCCACTGTCAGAGCAAATAGCGTGTTTTTATGAAACAATATGTATCAAAAGATTGACACTAGTTTAAGTCTGATTTCAAAGTAAAATTAATTACAATGACCACTATTGGATTTAATGGTAAAAATATATTCTAATTTCACTTTAAAACTAATTCAAAAGATAATCTAATCATATAAATAAATTAGATTAAAAAGAGGTTTTGAATTAAAATACAACATTTTACACTATTCATTAAAAATGAACTTTATCAGAAAGATACCAAAAATTTACACAAAGTAAATTTTGATGTCCCAATTCTTAAGAAGAGTTTTATTTTGTCCAAAAGGATTTATAAGAGTGAAAAAAACTATATTTAATGATGGTTCTCCATCAAAAGGCGATAAGTGAACCTTTAGTGAAAACTAGGACATATACGCCTAAAATTGAATTCTTTCCGTATTTTATGCATTTATCTTTTATTGGATAAATGTAAAAACATTTAAAAACGTATATAATCGTATTTTAGTTATTTCTATCCATTCCTGCCAATACAACGGCTACATGTTAACTACCATTTAAAATAATATTATTTTATTATTAGAGTGCAACGTAAGATTCCCAAGAAACTCGTTGTTGCGTGTTGGGTACGCCATCGAGCATAGCGTCCCCTTTAAAGTCGTATTAATATTTTATTCACAAATATGGATAAATATGAAAATGTCATATTCCTTATTTACCTGGGGTGTTACACCATCACTTTACGCGGGCACCGATCCTCTACCTAGGAGTTTATTTCCAGCAGGTCTGAGGTTGTTTCCACCGGGGCTGAGGTTGTTTCTAGTAGGGATGAGGTTCTTTTCAGCAGGGTTGAGGTTGTTTACAGTAGGGCTGAGGTTGTTTCCAGCAGGGCTGAGGTTGTTTCCAGCAGGGCTGAGGTTGTTTCGAGCTGAGCTCTCCAGTGGGTTACCATCCAGTAGGGATGGCCAGTACAACGGTGTTCACCGAGCAGTACCATCCAGCAGGGATGGCCAGAGCAGTTCTGGGCTTACCTCCAGCTGGGTTGGGCAGTGGTCCCTGATACCAGGCTTACCTCTAGCGGGACTGGGCAGTGGTCCCCGATGCTAGGCTTACCTCCAGCGGGGCTGGGTAGTGGTCCCTGATATCGGGCTTACCTTCAGCTGGGCTGGGCAGTGGTCCCTGATGTCGGGTTACCTCCAGTTGGGCTGGGAAGTGGTCCCCTCACCGACTTTAGCCGGGTCGCCCTCTAGTGGATTACTCGGTTACAGGACTGGGCAGTGTGGCACCCATCGACTTTCCGTGTCTCCCTGTAGTGGGAACCCATCGAATTCCAGGGACCCTCCAGCGGGGCTGGGCTGGGGGTCGCCTGTCAACTTTGAGCAGACCTCTCGACTGCGGGGTAGTGATGAGTTGTGGTTGACGTTCCCCCAGAACTCTCAAGTACGAGGAGCTCTTCCCCCACCGAGACGCATCCTTGTGACGCGACCTAAAACTGTGCGGGCGAGTCAGTTCCGCCCAAAGAGGATAGTGTCGAGGTGTGGTGGTTTAAGCCCTTGACTTGTAGTTTGGGGCAGACGTGCGGGATGCTGGGCATCGATGGTGTTTTCTTCTGGGACTGTTGGCTAATCATTTTTCTTGGGCTAAGATACGGGATGGAGATCCCCTTACGATCTTGTTTGGGCTTCTTGATTGAGCATATGGACTTGTATATACCTTGTTCCAGTACCCACTTCTTAGTTTTGGTTACTCTCCTTCCAGGAAAGGCGAAGACGCGCGGGGTATGCCACGTGCTTTCCATGTCTATCTTCTCTTGGTTGGACGAGTCTACTCTCCTGATATAGGTAGCGAAGACTCGACGAGAATTTCATCTTCTCACCGTTTCCAGCTCCTTGTGTCTGGACGAGTCTACCTTCTTTCTCTTGTTGGGTTGAGCTGGACTCTTTACTGCACTTTCAGTTGTACTCCTTTACTTTTCCCTATTCGCTCTACTGCTCACACTTCGGTACCTCCTTTATTGCTCCCTCGAGCCTTCGGGGTATCCTACTGAGTATTTTTATACTCACCCCTGCTTGGGATTTTCCCACACTTGGTGTACCCTTGCAGGCGACGGACAGTTTGGTCGTGGCTTCAGTGGAGCATAGGAGTTCGGGAGCTTGGACCACGTGCGGTGGTCATAGTCGGGTTCCAGGTGGGGAACCCTTCCAGCTGTTTGTTTTGCTTACCTGTTGCTGGGTTGTGGCACTTTATCTGGTTGGGTGATTGTTTTTCCCCTTTTTCCTTTTCATCACTTTACTTGTACTGTTTAGAGGTCGATGCACATTTGTGGTATATATATAGCAGTTTCCCTTTTCTTTACTTGTCTTTTCTTTTACTATACACTTTTGCATTGAGTGTGTTGTGTGTGTGGGTACAGGTACTTAGGAAAATGCCTCCCTAAGTTGTTGTGCCTTCGACGCTGGTCACCAGCCCATGGCCTATGGAGGTGGGCTTGGGGTAGTTGCGGCTCAAGCCCGAGTAGGTTCGGGTCATGACATTTTTCTATAATAGTTGAATTTTTTGGTGAATAGTGAAATATGACAAAATATGATATTTTACATTATAAGCTAAATACAAGAATTTTTGAGTCATGAATGATTTAATAATACATTATTTTGAACTCACATGAACCATTTTATATATATGGTTACAATAATCATCATTATTGGTTGTATTGATCCAAAATAATAAACTACTGAATATAATATTCAACAAACACCCCTCTCCTCCCCTTATAAATATCATGTTTCTTATCAAAACTTATAAGACTTTGAGATTGAAAAATTTTCTACCAAATTATCTAACTGGTCCTCTCCCCCATTTCTTACTTCTCTGGGTTTTACAAAAACACAATTACAAGGTACTTCAAGTAGAATCCCAAAAGGAAACATCCATATGAGAAGGTAATTCCCTCAACCGATTCTTTAAATTTTTCATCCTCCTCATACCCAAAAATAAATTACATTAAAAAGGAATAATGAATATATTATATTATATATACTATAATGTTATTTATTTAATATAACATCTAGCATTAACACTATTGTATTTACCAAAACTGATTCTAAAATGAAAATGATTGCAGTAATATGGTTGGTTCACCACATCAATGAACAACATACTTTAGTTTTTCACCAACAGCTTTAAGGATGGTTATAAAAAATTTATTATGGTTAAATATGATTATAATAGTTATTTTATAATTTATTTATAGTTATTTAATGTTTTAATAATAACTTAATTAAATAAAATGAATCTCGTTCATAATGGTTGGTAAAACGTCCTAAATTAACTTACCACATAATGTTAACATTATTAATAAGTTAATCATTCCTTCATGGGAAAAATATGGGCATTTGGGACCATATAAATTTTTGGAATCATATTTTTACCATTTAATTTTAATTATATATTTTTATTTTTATTTTATATGAAAATCAGTAATTATCCACATGTAAGTCGGCCTTGAAAAAAATAAATTAACTCCCTCCAAACAACAAAATTAACCATTATAACTCATTAAAAAAGTTATAAATAGACATAATAAAATTATAATAAATAAAATATAGATGGAAAAGGTTCTATATTATATAATTATTTAATTTTATTTTATTATCATGGACATTAAGTTCAAGTGTGGAATTATTCTACAGTATAAGTTATGGGATCTCTCTAAACCACCCTATTTTATCTAGGGTTATGATTTCTCTCTCTTACCTTACATTATAAATAAAATATTATTATTTAATTATTCAATATTTTATTTATATTTCTAAAAAATATATACATAGATTAATTCATCTTCTCGGATGTGGATATACATTTTTAAAAAGGTTTCCTTATAATTTTATCTCGATAAGAAAATCCCAATTAAGGGGATTTTTCTATTTCTTATCCAATTACATGTATCACTCCATAAAATGTTTAAACCATCTATATTTTAAAAAAATCATCATTTAGAAAAACATTTGAGTCTATTCTTATTTTTATTGAAATATTATTGACCTACATCCAAGAATTATTAAATTCCTTTTTTCATTAAAGCCCTTAAGATATTTTTTTGGTTATGCTTTCTGACAAGGTTATGCATCTCATTTCATTCCATGGGTAATTCTTATATTTATTCCTTGTGATTTATTTCCATTTATGACCCAAATAATAATGTACATGTTATGATAGGTTCACATGGATGGTTTTCCAATGAATTTGGTAATATCTTTGTCTCATGAGATGGATTGTATTTGATTAGGGATTGAACTTATTCCATGATAGGACTTTTTCCACCATGTGATGTTGTATTGGAAGTTATCCATGACATATACTTATGTTGTTTTTTATGTTACTATAACATCCCTATGTTTACATGATCTTATGATTCTATTTTCATTATGTTATACTCTCGTGTGATTATTCATGATCCTTCACTTTTATGATATCATGTCATGTCATTTGACAAGCATGCTATTTCTTGTTATCATAATTATTCTCTTACTGTGATTTATAGCTCTCCCATTTCTTTTATGTATTTCTCAAGTTATCTTATCATTTTTTAGGGGATCAAATGTATTTAGGAGCTCGTTAATGAGGATAAAATAAATTTATTCAACTTCAGTTTCTTTTGGATGTATTATGGACCCAATGTTTTGGGAACGCTAGGCCTCATGATCTTTAGGTTGTATTTATTGGATATTTATGTTAAAAATCATGTATCAATATGTGTAAAAGGATTGCATCCCTATAATTGGTATCAAAGTAAGTTCTAGTTACTTTTTTGGATTATGAATAAAATAAATTAGATATATCCTTAGGTATAAATCTATGTATAGGAAAATATCTTGAAATTTTGGTTAAGTATAGAGTGAGTCGTTTCCAAAAAAACTATACTACTACAAAATAGACCTTTAGTAGTGCTATAATTGGACTTTATCAATGCTATAAAAGTGCTGACTACAAGAGTGTGATTAAAATACCTATGCATTAATCATCACTTTTATTTAGTACTAATAATTGATGCCTTTATCAATGTATTTAGAATCACTAATAAAGAGGAATATATCACTGTGTTGTAATAGCACACTACAAAACCAAAAATATTGTATACTATAGTGTATAGTAACATCACAATATAGTATCAGAAATTAACAAACCCATATTAAAAAATAAAATTTAGAGGAAATATAATTTAAAAATATATATAAAAATAGTATTATAGATTAAACGAACACACCTTTATAAAAGATAAAATAACCCTTTCTCGAGCAAAAGAATTCACCGATATAAGAAAAAAATTATTATGATAGAAATAATATAAAGAAATAAATTAAACATAAAGTTTTAATTTTAATCAAAACTTTGAGTCATACCAGTAACACCATGTATCAGATTGGGTTATGTTGATTCTTGCTTGACACACCATTTCTTTTTCTTGTTCAAGTGTTCTATCTATGAAAAGTAACTAAATAATTATAAGGAAAAAATGATAAGAAAATTAATTATATAATAACAGATAGAATTATGACAAAACAATCAAGGCTCATTTCTTTAGTTTTAGTGATTTGATGCATATTTTAAACTAAAATGACACTTATATATTGAAAAGATGCACTTGGAGTCATACTGGTCACATTGTGCATCAGATTAAGGTTATTTTAATTCTTACACATCTCCAATTACTTATTCATCATTGTATTAAATAATGAAAACAATTTGAATGTGTTTTCTCAGTTTTGAGTACGTCACTTATGTTTTTTACTAATATGTAATTTTAAATGGGAAACATGATCTTTGATTCATATTAATCACATCATGTGTTGTTTTGATTTGAGATTGATTTATACATGCCACATATGAATTTCAAATCATTTTACTAAATTATCCATACAATCCCAGCATATTTTCTCATTTTCTAGTGAGTGAAACTTTTTAAAAATAAATGATAATTTAAAATCAAAACAAACACTTTGATTCATGTTGGAAACATCGTGTTTTGAAATGAGGCTCAGCTAATTATTACAAGTTACAAATGACCTATGTATAATTTTCCTAAATTATTAAAATAATATGGACGTGTTTTATCAGTTTTAAGTATGTTAGTTTCCTTTTTTACTAAAATTTTTTTAAATTTTAAATAAAAAGACACACATGGAGTCATACTAGTCATAGTATGTGTTTCCTCGAGGTGAGACTGATTCTTACACATCCAAAATGACTTATGGATGGTTTCCCTATAGTTTCAAAAAATCAAAAAAAAATCTCAGTCTTGAGTATGTCACTTTTGATTTTTACTAAAATTTAATTTGAAACTAGAAACATTATCTTTGAGAATTACCAGTCACATTGTGTGATGGTTTGAAATGAGATTTCTTTTCACACATAGATAATGAGGTATAAATAATTTTCATAAATTATCATGAAAATATGAACATGTTTTATAGGTATTCTATGTGTGACATATTTTTAATTTAAATGTGAATAAATTGATAACATACACTTTGATTCAGGTCAATAAAATCAGGTATTATATTGAAGTGAGGCCAATTCCTAAGGATCCTTTTCCTAAAACCAAAAAACAATCTGAATATGTTTTCTTGGTATCACATTTGTTTTTTAATTAAATTTTATTTTAAACGACAAACATGCACTGTGATTCTTACCCATCACACCATGTGTCGATTAACATGAGATTGATTCTTACACATAAAAAAGGCTTTTTAGTCATTTTTATAAATTATAAAGTCAATATGAGTGTGTTTTCTCAATTTTTAGTGAGTGATATTTTTTAAACATAAATGAAAATTTTCAACTGATAATGGACACTTTTATTCTTATCATGCACCTCTGGTATCATACTGAGGTGAAATTAATTTCTACACAAAAAAATTACTCAAGGATTATTTCACTAAAGTTTAAAAATAATACTAATTAATTTTAATAGTTTTAAGTATGACATTTTTCTATTTTTACTAACATTAATTTCAATTTAAAATAAAAAAGGCATAAATGCATTCATACCAATCACATCGTGTATTAGATTGAGGTTTAAAAGAATCCTACACATATAAAATTTCTTATGGATCATTTTCTTAAAGTATAAAAAATCCAAAATCTTTTTCTTGGGTTTTAGTATATCATGTGTGTTTTTGACTAAAATGTCATTTTAAACTAGAAACAAACACTTTTAGACATAATAGTCACACAATGTGTAAGTTTGATACAAGATTGATTCCTACACATCTAAAATGAAAAATAAATCATTATCCTAAATTATCAAGAAAATTAAAGAATGTTTTCTCTTTTTTTATTGAGTGACACTTTTTGAATTTATATGTCAATTTTAAAATTATAACAGACACTTTGAATCATCCTAGAGGAATCATGTATCAGATTAATGTGGAGATAATTAATAAACATTAAAAATTAATTATGTATAATTTTCCTAAATTTTAAGAATAATCTGAATGTGTTTTCTCAATTTCTAATATGTCATATATCTTTTTTATGAAAATTACTTTCAATTTTAAATAAAAAGATGCACTTTGAGTCATACCAGTCTATGTGAATCGAAGTGATTTGAGGCTAATTCCTACATGTCACAAATGAGTTATGGATCATTTTAATAATGTATCAAAACAATATGAATAAATTTTCTCATTTTTGAGTACGCCACTTTTTTTTACTAAAATGTCATTTTAAACTAGAAACGTGGACTTTGATTTATATCAATCACATCATGTGTCAGTTAGACATGAGACTAATTCCTACAAGCCAAAAATTAATTATGAATCTCTTTATTAAATTTTCAAGACAATTTGGGTGTGTTTTCTTAGTTTTCAATGAGTGTCACTTTTTTAACAAAAAAATCAATTTTAAACTGATAATGGATACTTTGAGTCATCTCTGGCACATCATGTATCTAGTTGAGGTGCAGTTGTTTCATAAATGTGAAAAATGAATTGTGGATTTTTTTCCCTTTAGTTTCAAAACAATATTAATTTTTTTATTGATTTTGAGTATGTGATGTGTGTTTTAAACTAAAATTTAAATTATAAACTAAAATCATAAAGTTTGAGTCGTACTAATCACTACATACATCAAATTGTGGTGAGGATGATTGAGTATGTGATGTGTGTTTTTCATTTAACCATCTTTACTCATCTAAAAAAAGACATTTTTGATTTATATGGAATAAGAAACTCCATTCTTCCTAAAATGCCTCATCCAAGAGCACTATGTTCTCTCTTTTTAGACTTGTTGTAGATGATTAAAGTAAAAAATATGACTTCCAAAAGATTAGTGAAAATAATTATTAGATAAAAATGATTAAATTATTATCTTAAAAATAGTATATTAGATAGTGAAAAAATTAACTAAATAAGTAGTAGTAATTGACCTCATCAAGGAATTTTTATACATTATTGACCCATTTCCTTATTTTTGTTATCTTAGTTTTTTCCTCAATGTTTAGTCACTCATGATCATGAGAAGATTCAAACAAACCACCCCAAATCGAGAAAAATAATCCACTTGTATAATAAAACAATTATTATGTTAGTAATAAAATGAAGAAATAAATTAAACCTACATGTGAAAAAAAAATTAAGAAATTTTCAATTTGAAACTGAAACCATACAACTTGAGTCATATTAGGTACACTATGAATTTAATTGAGGTGTGGTTTATTCCACTATGTATTTTTTTATGCGACCCGTATATTATGAACCATTGCAATAATGTAACTATTGACATTTGGTTTCCAGATCCAGAGTGTTAATAGTTGAAATTCACAATTTTGGGCCCTATCAACAATTGGAATGTTTACTTCAAAAGAATTAGGCTATTTCAAACAACATCTAAACCTACCTATTCTTCTAGGATTCTTTACAATACATAACACCATAACATCAATAGATTAAATCACTTATAGTATGAAATTTTATATCTTTTACCACATGTTAGTACAAGTTGTTTGAAATAAACACAAATTTTTATTTTAGACATTATTATACATGATGATACCACTTTTTGAAAAAAACAATTAACTCTGAGCCACTCTTTTTGGATGAATTTTACACCAATATTTTCAACAAGTGAATTTAACCAATAGAAATAAGTCATTAAAATATTCTCTAAAGGTAATGATATGGTTTTAATTTTATGAAATAATATTTTGAGTTAATCCACTCAAATTTACATATGTCACTAATTTACTTTAATAAAAACATACGGCTTGGGGTTTTACAATATTCAAAACATTTATATGTGATATTAATCAATTTTTACATGTCATGAATAAATAAACATAAATTCACCATGTTTATGAGGCATAACACATAATTGATCAAATATTACTGATTGTTTTTAATAAACATGTGACAAACTTGAAATCAATATTCATTGTGGAATATCCTAAGATTGGGTTGTTCCACTAAGTATAGGGGAATATGAATCCATAGTGATTAGTTTTTACAATTTATTTCAACTTAAATAGACCATTTTTACCTATAAAAATATAATTTACTTGAGTATAATATCACAGTATGACCAAATCATGATGAAATTACAATTATAAAATAACACAATAATTTTTACAAGGTTTCTGGAATTTATGGGAAACCCACTTCTTATCATGGTTGGTTATTCCCCCTGCCACATATTCTTTACTAAAATAACAAAAAAAACATCAACCTTACAAAATGATGACAAATATGTATTATGACTATCCAAAGTCACACTGGACTAATAAGTTTCACACTAAAATCATACATAATGTATAAATAGAATGAGAAAGACCACTTTTAGGTTATAATTTCTTCAGAAATACAAGATTAAGATATTCCTCCGTAATCATTCAAGATATTAAAGAATAACCCACTCACTTAATGCATATTAAGATAATGATCCTCCCATTAATACTGAAACTAAAAACCCATTTAGCTAAATTCTCAAGATGAAACAGATAAAGATAATCACATTTTAACTTAGGGATTTAGTATATCCTTTATTCTTGATATTTAAATTATTTCTTTTTCAAAAACCCAAACACACACATTTCTCTCTCTTTTACATCCCCTTATATTTTTCATGTTATGAACTCCCAAAATAAAAATTAACTCAAGAATTTATTTTTCTAGCTCTATATTCTTGATCTTTCTTGAAATTTAATCATACACCATGATCCACCTATTTTTCGTCATTAGGTTAGGATTGAAAAACAAGCACCATGAACATTGAAAATATTATACTTTAATTAACTTCATGTCTCTAGTAAAATATCACTTCTTCAAATTCATTTTTTCCTTTACCACTAACCTTAAATTAAATGATTGAGAAGTGTAATTAAGCTTAAAATGCAAGAAATAATTCAACAATAATTTTTTTTTGGTTTCAAGGAATTCACATCATCATCTTGTTTCTAATTTATCATTAAAACCAAGCTTCAAACTACTCCCAACCTGAAGAGAAACATCACAACACAACACATATAAACACAGTGGTTATAGCACAAAAATTATTAAAAATATAACTTGAATAACTTTTAAATCAGATCCATGTAATTATTTGAATTTAATAATTAGTTACCATTATCATGCTGATATCATAGAATTAATATCTAGATATTATTCATTTATAAATACATCTGAAACCATATTCATTCTTATACAAAACATTTTATTATCAATAATGTTATCTATTAGAAAAATATTTCCTTGTTGTAACAAATCTTGAATTGTAAATACGTTTTAATTTTTATGATGTTTTATTGCATTAGGAATTGTTTGGGCACTGACTGAATGAAATTCTTCAAAATATTGAAATTTTTCAAAACAAAAAGAAAGGAAAATATATCATGAGACTCAAAATATGTTATGATAAAATATCTCATGGTGAAACATAATATCTAAACTAAAAAACCATACAATGGTTGAATATCTTACACAAATTATACTTCTTACACAAAGCTATAAATTTTCATATAATTAAAAATTCACATATGCGACACAAATATGTTACACGTAGTAAATATTCTTAAGAAGCCTCATATTTCTTACATGTTTCACCAAGTATCATACAGGATGAAAAGAATATATTAAATAAGGAACATAAGATATTATTCTTACAAAAATATTCAAGGTCTGACTCCAAATTTTTATAACATAATAAAAACTCACAAAACATTATCAAATCTATTCCAGTCAGCTTCAAAAAAATCAAAAACTACAAAAAAATCATAAAAAAGCTAAAAATATCATTTGATTCTCAATTATGAATAATAATAAAGAAAAATTATCAATAAATTCAAGGGAACTTCAATCTCCCATGATTGGATTTTTTTTAAACAAAATTCAACTCTTTAAAATTACCATATATATATTCAAAAATGTAATTATCTTTCTTTTTCAATATTATATTTTTTCCCTAATATATTACACAATCATTCATATATACCATGTATCACCTTTGAGATCTATAGAAGTTTAATTTTCTCATGTTCTTCAATATATTACATATCTCTTAAAATGTGACATGTATGAATGGGTGGTTTAGGACATTATCAATATATAATTTTATAAATATATCTCATATATTTCTAATTATAATATTCAATATCTAAACTTTTTATGATTCATTTGTGTTTTACATATTTTAAGTTCATTTACCAAAAAATATCAAACATATGTATTGGATCTTTTTATTTTTCGTAACCATAAAACAAATAATCTTTCAAATGTAACATATCATAAACATTTATTTCCTTAACTAGAATACTAAATTTCTCATCATCTAGGATATATTACTGTTTCACATACTAGTGTCTTCCATGACATAGAAATATGTTTCTAAACATAAATTACAGAATGGTTTTTTACTCACACTATGATTTCATCATATAACATTAAAAAGGAAACTCAATATTCTAGTTTAAGTATTAATATTTTTCAATCCACTAAAAATAACTCCTAAATACATTAACTAGTTATATTTTGATATCAAGGCATCTCATTGAATACCTTCCCTAGTGATTCCATCTCACCTTAAATCTTTAAGTCTTCAATGTCTTTACATTCATCAGTTATAATTCAATAATTCCATGATTTTAGTTAATGAAATGAAATCCAACACCAAACTCAACTTTGATTACAACATACCAATAGAGACCATCAAAAATAATATTCCTCTACATTACCTAGTGAAATGGAATACCTACTGATATGGTGGGATTAGACACTAAGAAGGGTATAGTGTACAAAAAAAGCTAACTAAGCATAATAATGTCATAAATATTATAGAGGAAACAAATTATTTCACATCGATGAATATATATGAAAAACATAATACATGGATGTCATGAAAATAAATAAAAATAGGGGTTCAAATAAAAAAATAGATGATAATTATAATTATTTCAATTCATAATTTAAAATATCATAAACATACCATTGATTCCTTATACGATGACATTATATATAATGGGTGATGATACTCCCATTACCCAATTGTAGATGTATCATGAGATCTACCAATCCATAGAGTGAAAATATAATTTTGATTCCCACTAATAACATTATTTTCTAATTTATATATTCTAATAGATATAGGGAATAGGGATTACATTTCATAGTTAAAATGAATTAAAAATATATAATTACACACCATAATTTATTAGTGGAGATTATCATAAGATATTTGACTATATTGGACAAAGGATTTTACGAACAGGTTAGTCCCATGTCCTTGAATTAATAAGGATGTATAGATTAATTAAATATAAAATTATTATTACCAATTAATTATTTATAATTCCCAAAGAAGTACCCATATGTCGTGAACAATAAAAAGTATGTTATTGAGAACATATAAATATTAAGGTTATCAATGTGTTTAGACAATTGAATATATTTAATTTCAATAGTATGAGACCAATGGTTTGATGGATAAATCCTACATAAAAATATAACTATGTAATCACACATATTTAATACCCATTAAGAATGTAATATTTCCTTTTTGAGAAACCTCTAAGTCGGTATGATTTTATGGAAAAGGAAAACACATTTTAAAATCTAGTTTAACACACTTGTTACTTGATAGAGGATACACAAACTAAATCATTATAATTACATAATCAAGTCCCATTTTAGAAATAACACATCCATAACAAAAAAATATGGAATATGTAGTTTTTTTATCATCATAAAATCATGAGTTTTATAACTCTTTAGACAATATTGGTATTATAATATATTATAAATGGAGTATAATGTGACTGAAATGGTGTATCACGTGTATAGGATATATTGAAGATATTAATTAAAATGATATTAAAACAATACTATAATTGGGAATTGTAAATTGTAATAGATACTCAATGGAAATTTTAAATAATAATTAAAAAGGGAGAGAAAAAGGATAATTTATTCCCCTGAGATTCACATCCTAGATCTAACACATAGAACCAAAAAAACTCTTCAAAATTTAAGAGATAATTATGAGAGTGTCTACTTGAGAAATATATAAATATTAAATTCATATTTGTGGCCAGGAAAAATGATAAAATGTGTGAGTATTTATTGGATTGGTTAGAGGAAAATCATGGAATAAATTATTATATATTTTTTGTTAATTATATCAACTATTTCACTCTTCCCCATGGTGATTGAATACCTCCCTTAGTGATCCATTTTAATGGTTAGATAGAAAATTATGTAATGAACAAAATTTCATTGTTTCTAGTCATGATTAAATTTTTATGATGTTGTATTTACCGCATTTCACCAAATTTCACATTTTTTACCATATTTTAATTTTTTTACCAGAAATTTCCAGATTTCACTAGTTGGATAATATTGAAATTTTAATATCCAATATGAAATAGAAATTATTTAATTCATCCTTAAATTATATACATTTTTTCTTATATATATATATATAATATATTTAATAAAAAAAATTGATTTGTAGTAAATATTGTTTCATTAAAAAATAATTTATGCATTATTATAAATTAAACCACATATAAATAATCAATTATTAATATAAAATAATAACTAATGTTATGGTGTTTATTTTGGGAAAATTTATGTGATAATTTTACCCATATTTAAAAGGTAATGATATTCACTTTCTGGAATTTATCCTATATATCATTCCACTCGAACCTAAATTTTTAGAGTTTAGATTTGGTTAGGAAACCCTATTGATACTAATTCCTTTCATAAATAGTGTAATTTTCATAATAAAGGATTATCCTATTTGGTAACGAAATCATTTCTCCTTTATTATCATTAAACTCTCCTCGTTATACTTAATATACATTTATTCTAACATTCCCAATAAAATGGATATAATACCAATAATAATGATGCACAATATTTATATAATGTAATTTTTTTCTTAATTGAGAAAAATTAATTCTTAAAAGTACCTTAAATAATACTTCTCATTTTTAGTTCTTTCAATATGTCTATTGTATTACAAAAATTATTTTTTATTTATAGTGTATTTTTTATAAACATGATTTTTATTAGAGAATATGAGTTACATGACATATTCATTGCACATATATTATTAATTCCATTCTATTTTCTAGTATTTTTATTTTAAGTCTCTTTAAATTTTTATAATTGATTATTAAAATATCATGTGAATAAAAATATTCTTATTTATTATAATAATTTCTAAAATATTATATTCTCTCAAGTAATAATACTTTCAACCTCAAAAATTATAATTCATTTCATGGAAACTTTTTGAATAGGACTTTTCATTATATACTCAATCTCTCACACTACTATATCTAATTAGTGATTCCTCTAAATAACCTTTACAAGATGATTCATTCAATTATATAACACGTGATTTGTCATATTAAGAATCTGAATTATATCTTCATTATATAATATGTAAAGATCTAAAAGATCTTGATAAACCATTAGGACATGTGAAGGGTCTATGATGTTCTTAAATGGAATGGATATATGAATGAATTGATGCACTTTTTATCGAATGTTTTGAATTTATAACTGAAATTATATATCTTCCATCCACTAAAAATATTGAAACAACCCAAAAAACCTTGTAAATAAATTATTTTTCAATCTTAATCTTATTACCAATTTCCATGGATATATCATAAATATTAAATGGTCCCCATCAAGGAATTTAAAATCTTGTATTAATTTTTACATATAAATTTTTTAATTGTTTTTTTATCTTTAATATGGTTTTAAATGGATGATATATTATCTAATGGCGCTTCAAAATGTTTTACATCCAACAACTCCCTTTCACAAATTACATCAAAACATATTGTAGTCCAGAATCTCTTTCAATAAAAGGAATTATATTTTTCTATTATTATATTGGTCATGTAAGTATTATTAATGGGAAATATACTAGACATAAATATTAATCCCAACATCCTTGGATATCCACTGATCATGACACTATCATTCCCTTTTATGTTTCAATAATCCTTTAAGAATATCTATATTTTAGGATGATAGGTTATCCTAACATTATTCACTATATATAAAGACTTATGATAACTCTAAATAGTAAAATATATTGAAACTATAAATTTTTTCAATAAACATACAAATATTTTTTTTGGTGGAGTAAGTTTCCAATAATGATTTATTGTGGTGATGACCTTAATAAAGGATATTGTATTACAGAAAATTAATGTTCCTTGTATAAACATATTGTTGGTAGTAGCCTCAAATAAAATACTGTTTTAGAAAAAGACTATAATCAACTAATGGAAAGTTATAATATAAATATAATTGTAATATCTATAATATTTTTTGAATGTTTGATGAGATAGTTACTGGGACAGCTTAAGGGAAAATAAATTAAGAATTGAAATGTGATCGAATATTATGAGAAACCATTGAATGAATATTAAGCATGAAATTTCTTATATATAGTGAAGAATATATAAAATTTATAATCTCAAAGAATATTTTATGAAGTATAGATCCGTATATAATATAAATTTTTAGGCTTGGTACAAAATAAATGGTAGATAATTGAGGTATTAATACAAATATAATATATTTTCATGATCTAGTTGTAGAATCAATAATTTATTAAGTTTCAATGTATATGTAATAATATTTAAGGATATTATGAAACATATGCCTTTAAGTATACATAAAAACTTCAAAGTCATGTGATGTGTATAAGTTTTTAATCAACCTAAGATATTTGATGATGGACAAATGGATCATTTCTAAGCCATATGATATTTAATATATAATATAATATTTGAAATTTATATGTAAGAAAAAGTAAATTTATCAAATGGAAGAACAAATATGATATATGTCATATATTTTTAGTGTAGTGATTTTTAAGATGTTCATGACCATATAGTGTTTGTAAAATGTTGATGATGGGTTAAGTTGTGTTAGATCTCAAAATGAAATTTGATAATTGAAGAATATTTTGGAAATAAATAAGTTTTTTAAGATAAATATGAAATTTATATGGTGAGTATTTTTCATTAGTGTATATATAATATATATTTTTAACATTATATATAAATGAGATTAATTATATGATATTATACAATACATAAGATAATAGTGCCCAAATTTTGAAAAATATATTTTTTATATCATATGTTAGTTTAAAAACAATAGAAAAATGCCATATTTCTAATGAAAGATAAATTATAGAATATAAGACTCTAGAAATTAAATCAGGTTATGGTGGACTATTTCTTGATGAATGAAATATAACAAATAAAAATATTATTCATCAACTATTATGAAAAAAATATTTCCAATATTTAAGGAAGAAGATTGAGAAGAGAAGGATTATGAGTACAATTGTTTTATTTCAAGATTATTCTAGTTTTAATGATGTTTTATTGTCATCTATAGAAGTTCAAAAGTGAAAACACGTTATGGAGGTAAATGTTTATAAAAATATAATGTTTTATTTTCTGTGGATTTAACTCAAAATGATGTTGGAAGATTATTCTTATTTCACATGTTAGAAATTAAAAGGAGTTAATTGAATGGGAAATAATTGAGAAAACTTATATTCTAAGAATAACATTAGATACAAGTATTTAAGAGAAAAATATTCTTTATATAATGGGATAACATCCATTTGGTTCAACTAAAGAATAATTTAGGATTTAACCATTCTATGAATAAAGGATATTTTTTATTTTAAATAATATAAAAAATTTAATCTCTTTATTAATGGAATATATATGATTAGAAGAAGAAAGATAATGTTAGTTTGGAGAAATGTTATGAATATGAAACTAAATTGAATAATAACAAAATTATGGGTATCAATGTGGAGGAATAAGTCAAAAATAATAGGAATAGTAAATCCACTTATTCAAAGATGGTATAATAAGAAAAACAGAATATGAATAATTTTTTAGAGATATACTGACACAGTTATTATTTCTCTTTATCATGGTGTCTATAATTTTATACTGATGAGCTACTAGTTTTTGAATATTATGGGTGGAATAAGTACTTAGAGAATCCTATGATCTAATTCTATAAAGGATCTATATCCATTTAATTTACTAATACTAGATTATATGTAATTTCTTCCAACATCAATAGGATATAAAATACTCTACTAAGGATGTAGATTTGGTCACATTAAGGTAGTGATACCTAGTTCAGACATGTGAACCTCTCCAAGTGGTATAACTTTTATGTCAAAAACTAACAGGAAAAATTTATAACTTTTAATTCCTGTTTCTAGATAGAATCACTTATCTAATATGGGATGATGGAGTTCAAGATAATTTCTATTCTTGGTTTTATGATGATATATGTCTCATTGTAACATATACAAGAATAGTTTATAAATATATGACTCATATTCAACCCTATCATTCTTGTTTTAGGAAACCTAAATCGATCCAAATCATATTAAAATACTATGTACTTCTCTCAACAATAGTTCTCGCATTTTCATGTTTTATTTTGTGTAGTGGAATCACAAAAAGTCATCTTATTTCTTCAAAATTAATAGTTTTGTGAATATTGGGAGGGGTAAATGATAGAAATGTAAAAGGGAAATTATTAATTTTGGTATCCAAAATTCACTCTCCCCAAAACCTCTCACTTGACTATAACCACTACTAGAAAATTTATTTTGTAAATTAGAAAACTGCATTTCCTATTCTTCAATCTAATTTTTATTCCAAGGGATTTTCCAATAATAAATTTTAATCCTATATTTATAGAGATTTCAGAAGATACTTGGATATAAAATTGAGCTTCCACCCTTGTTTAAGAAGATTTATGGGTTTTATCCTTAATAAATATAAGAATAATTGGGACTAAGAAATTGATTAAAAGATAAATACTGAATGAGGATATTCTATTACTACCTAAAGGTAATTATAGGGGAATTAGTTATGATTAATATATTAATGTTGAAATTTTTTATTGAAACAAACCTTGATGAGGATTATTTAATTATATATATTGAAAACATCTATTATGGGATAAATTATTTCTATAAAATTGTTCTTATTACGGTTTTCATAAAAATATTTTTCACTAATCAAGGGAATATATGATAATAAATCTCATATATAATAAGTAGTAAATAAAATGGATAATGAATTATTTATTAATATTTGTATATGTTACACTCTTACTAAACTTATTTAGGATAAGGATCTATTTATATCACATTAAAATGAATGTTATTCACTAATGGATGGTGAATTTTCAAAACAATTTGAGAATATTTTGATTGAGAATGTTTTTTCTAAAGTGATCCATGTATTTTGAAAACTATAGAAATTATCAATGAATTTCATGTATTATTAGTCAGAAATTAATTAAACTAGAATAAATTAAGTTGAAAATTATATAAAAGAGGCAATTAGGCACATTAAGATAAAATTTAAAAGGTAAAAAATTTGATGACAAGATTCGGTGAAATCACATAAAGAACAAAATAATTGAATAAAATATAAGATGCCTTTAACATGAGGATCATTTGAGAAATCTAGATACAAAAAATCATCATCTCTATAAACTTATAAAAAATAATTACTACCACAAGTGTTTCCCTTAAGATTATTCCTTATAAAAGTTCTTAGAAATTTGAAAAATTATCTTCGAATCTTCTCACGATCAAAATAGTACATGCTCTTTGTAAATTATAACCCATGATCTAGTTAATTCTGTTTTTACAAATGATGTTTTATTTGATCCTATAGGTTTTAAATAAAATTATGAAATGATTTGGGTGAATAAATTTGATAAAAATTTATCGACAAATCAAAGGTGGATGTCAACATATCCAAGATGAGTATCTCCTTATAAAGAACACAAAATATTGTTGTTTCTAACAAAATGAATAAAAGAATAAATTATATCCAGAGTATAGTTAAAATAAAAAAAGAATATTTCTTGACCAATATTAGTAATTTTTGTGGTTTAAGAATAAATCCACTAAATATTTTCATAATATTACAATTTATGGTGAATAACAAAAACTTATATGAAGGGGGAGAACTGTTGATGTAAATTGAAAACATGTTATATGAAAGAAAAGTTCAGGATAGAAAATTATTTCTTCTACCAATGAAATAATTGGATTCCTATAAACATTTACTAAGTAATCAAAAAAAGGTTATTATAGTTTTAAAAAGTGGTTGTATTTATAAATCCAGTTTAACTCATATGCGGATGTAAAGAGAAAACAATAACAAAGTTAAAAACATTAAATGTTTTAAATGAAAAATATAAAAAAGAAGATTGTTGAGAGTACTAAACCTAAGAAAAAATCTAGAAGGCGTTACATTTAAATAGTAAATAGATACTTGTACAATTTATCGAATGTACACATCGTGGATGCTTATAAATAATCCATAATTTTTCATGCTTCCATAAGTAAGGTGGAATCTAAAAGGGAATCAATCAATGTAAATTATAGAACAATTGATTTAATAAAATAAAAATAGTTGAATATTTAAAATTTATTAAGATGTCCTTAAATAATAAAAAATTTGAATACTATTGATCTCCAGTCTAGAAAGTGAAAAAAATAGAATATAAGAAATAAATTTATAATATTTTTACAAGGACAAATGAATTCATTGAAAAGCAACGAAAATGAATTTCTGACTTTATATTCCAATAATGATTCTATAAGAATAAATTCCACACATCATGAAAAATATAATAATGTGTTTAAAGAATAATTTAATATATGGATATCTTAGTTTTAATTTGATAAGAACATATAGATAGAGAAAAATCATGAATGTGTACTACCAGAAGAATTGAAATGGATTTATTATATAAATAATTAAAGTTATAGAGAATAAGGAAAATAGGCTACCAAAAGATAATAAAGGTTAAAATTAGTAAAATTGTTAGAAGAAAGTGTTCTTACCATTTTAGACCTATAAATAAGAGAGTCTCTTGGTAGATATCTATGTGTCTATCATGTTTATCTCATTAAGGAGTTGATGGAAATTCAACATATTCCTACGAATGTTTTATTATTCTACCATGAATAGGGTATTCAAGTTAAAAACTAAAAAATGGGAACTGACAAATGATATGAATCACTATATGGATAGATTTTTCATCGATCATAGTGTTAATTAAAATTTAGGACTTATTGAAACACTTTAATTAATATTCATAGAATATTTATAGTGATTATTTATGAATTAAATCAATCATTATTATATTCTTCAAAGTGAATCCCATATGGGGTATTTTGAATGACGTGAATATATATGGTTTTTTTATTTCATGGTATAATTTGTAATTTTATGTATAATTTACAAAAATTAATGTTGTAGGTATATTTATTTCATTATTATTTGTATTTTTATTTAGTTTAATCTTTTTATTAAGGTAATTATATTTTTAACCATAAAAATGGTTTCAAAAGTGAATAAAACCCATGCACTTGAATGTTTTTGGTGTGTTTGTTAAATTTTTGTTATATTACTAAACATATTGGGAAATTTAATTGAACTTCCCTTAATAGGAAAATTTAATGTTGATGACTTTTTTTTAAAGTTTATTGACATATTTTAGTTAATATTAGTAACAATCTTTTTCTATATAGAAAATTTTTACATATATATATAGTTTATTAGTTATTGGATAATTAAATTTGTATTTTTTTAAATAAGGTTAATAATAGTATAACTAATGAACATATATTATCATTATCTCTTGTAAATATATTTTAGTTACTGATAATAAATAAAATGGGATGTATTAATGAAAACAATGGATTTAGACTATATTAACTTTCAATGAGAATGTATATATGTTTGTTGGTTGATATAGGAAGACACTAATAAATAATATTGATGGTGATTCCCTTAATAATGAAAAATATATTGGTGTTATATGAAGATCCTTTTATAAATAGATTCAAAGGTCCATTCTTTCAAATCTAATGATTAGAGAGATGGATCATAATGAACCAAAGGTAAGTGCTGTGGGAATGAGAATCATGATATCTATAAGAGTTTTCACAGTTTTTAATTTTTTTGGTTGTTTAAATATATTAATAACACTGAAAATTGACTATACATATAGTTTAGAAGAAATTGAAATTAAATATGATGAGTTTTTAAATATTTAGATGTTTTCAAATTTCAAATGATTTGTTATGACATTCCAAAAACTTATTAGAACAAGCTTTATATTAATTTAATAATCACATATTAGTTTTTATGGAGTCTATATTAAAACATTATTTATTATGTATGTCTCATAAATTAAGAATTTTTAAATTATTTATATCCCACATTATTTGTAATATTTTTTCATAATCATGTTGAAAAATTATATAATTATTGAGCTTCCCTATATAAATTATATTATCTGAAGATGGTACATAAAATATTTCTTTTTGGAGTCCTAAAATATTAAAATTTAAGTGATGTTTATGATTTTTGAATGAATACAAGTTATTAGTTGAAGATCACATTGGAATATTTCAAAGTCATGTGAAATGTAACATAGTTTATATGATACAAAATATATTTTCAAGAGAAACATAATCCGGATAACTGATTAATCACCCTAAGAAATGAAATATATTTTCAACATGAATATTTTGACAAATTAAATCACAATAAGTTCATTTGTAATATTTTGAGGTTCTATTAGTTTCTTTTGGATCATTTATTGAAATTTGGAAACATAAAAAATTTAATAAGATACATATAATATTTAATGAGTTGATGTTAGAAAAATAGTAAAGGAAAGTGTTTCTTAATTTTTATTAAAGCACACGTAACAGAATTCTTGACCATCATATAGAAATATGATTAAGTATAAATTATTACATGGTACATAAAATAATTTGTACTTATAATTTGATATGTCTATTTTTCTAGATCTTATATTTTTTTCACATTGAACAAATTTTTGATTTCTAAAAATAGTGAAATTCCAGAATAAATGATTTTATAAATTAAATCAATAAATTTTCTAAAATTTATTCAAAGAATAAAACAAAATACATATTGTGATTCAAGAAAGGTAATTTGAATGAATATTTTAATTATTTTAATAATTTTTCTAAACATTAAAGTATTTTGAAAATTAATATTCAAGATAAATATTATTCTTGTTTTATAGATGACTTCATGCTATGTATTTAACTTCCATGACACAACAGAATTTGAAATTTATCATTTTATATTCTTGTTTTAAGATAAATAATGTTTTTCTAATTATGGGGGCACAAACATATGGTTTTGTAAAAGAATAATTAAGGATATCTCTATACTGAGAATGGAGGATAATTTATATATTAAAGAATATAGAGTTTACAATCTTTTAAATCATAGAATATATAATAGTAAAAGTAGGTTGTGATAGTATATGGGGATAATTATTGAATATCATATAAAATATTGAAGAAGAAAAAAAATAATGTTATTAAGGAAGATGAAAAAACTATTGAAATTTTAATTACTAGATCATGTTCATCGAAGAAAATGGATTAATAAAAGGTGGAGGAGATGAGTAAAGGGAGAGATTGAAGCTAATATTATTATACCTTATCCAGGTGTTAAGACTATAAGATTGAGGAGTTACTTATTTTTTAGGATCACATGAAGTTCATGTGTTGAAAGAATCCAATGATTAGATTATATGAATGATATAGATAATCACTATAGATATAGATGGTTTTACATAGATTTTTTTAATTATGCATTAGTAATTAAAGAATTTATTAATGAAGAATATATGATATTTTGGATGTAGTGATATAAAGTTCATAATTTTGATGGTTTTTAATAAGTTGGATGGTTGTGTTAAAAATTTATGAGAACGTGTTTAATTTATAGTTACAATATTAGAGAAAGAAGTAGTTATTTTATATAACGATGGTGGATTTCAGAGTAATACCTTCTCTTGGGTTCGCGATTATACTTGCTCAATTATAACACTTATGAGAATAGTGAAATATCTATGATTCAAACATTACCCAATCAAAAAAATGGGTAAGTACCCACATTGGGTTTGAAACTTGTAAAAATGTCATTTTCTTTATAATTATTTATTTCCTTTCTTTTCATGTGTTATTATATGCTATGTATTCATATATATATCTTTCTATATCATAACTAATAAAAGGTGTTTGGGTATTGGGGGTAAATATTTAAAAGGTGGAAAGGAATTTAATAAAATTGGCCTACCAGATTCACCACACATCATAGGTGATTAAACACATTCTTGGAAACCTCAAACCCCTCTAGAATACTTCTGTGAATCTTTTATCATGATCATTAATATTAACAAGGTTGTACCATAATGTATCACAACTTCATTAAAATATGACCTAGCTAGATGATCCAAAATAAAGTCATCTCGAATTCTTCATAAAAGGGTTGAAAATTTTAAATTATTAAAAATGAACTATACTATATTATATACCTTGGTAGTATTAGGAATCCCAACGATGAAATAAAAAGTAATAAAATTCAACTTATATTTAAGAATAAGGAAATCAGACAAATAAATCTAGGGATGTTATGTTTTATCCTGTGCTTATTGGGATACTAAACAAATTTTAATATAATATGAAATATCTCATTTCCAATTTTCTCACAAAATATGATCATGGATATCCACATACATATTACTATTCCATGGATTTATATATAAATTAATGCTATCAACTTCATATAATATAACATTCTTTAGATATACTATTGATGAAAGACATGACTGTTACTATACCATAAAACTCCATCTTTACAAACATTTAAGTCTTTTAATATTATATTTCTTAGATCCTATATATAATTTTATAGGACCACATCATCATGTCTAGAATTCATAATAATCACTAATATATAATATTAGGTAACTATATTGAAATTTTTTATATTTTCCCTTATATTATAGAACTCAAGCCCATTATTACCAAATTCATTAGAATTGGATCATTGTATACCATCATAGTAGATGTATTGACATGGTATTTTATACTCAATACATTTTCTATATTTTTGTATACCACTAAATGATAATATATCACACAATAATAATCTAGGATTAATTCGATCTATTTCTTATCCCTCATATTTTCATATTTTGAGTCAATATATATTTAAAACTCTTGTGGTTGGTGTATTTATAGATTTTATACAAAAAAATTATGTCTCTATATCTATAGATCAATGATCACCACTGTAAATTCTAAATAGGAATTTTACAATTAATATCATAGAGTTTTAGTTTTCATGATTCACAATCCATCACAATTTTTTTCCCTTAGAATACTTTTCAGGCCATTCCTTAATTTATCACTAGGAATAAAAAATCATTGATTAACTGATAAAATAGTTAATACAATAGAATTTTGTAATATCATTTTTATTACTCAAATATATATTTACATTAATTTTTCAATATTAAATTTATTCATTTTCTTTTTAATTTGTTTTTCAGCTTAAAAAACTAAGAAAAAGTTTCATTTTACTTATGATATTATCCTACTAAGATTATGAATGTTTATATTTCAATATGTTTGGGGAAATTTTCCAATCCTTTAAAACCATTAAATTATAAGGGTCAATATATATTCAATTAATGTATATA
The DNA here is from genome assembly GCA_963277665.1 of Viscum album. Lineage (NCBI taxonomy): Eukaryota > Viridiplantae > Streptophyta > Magnoliopsida > Santalales > Viscaceae > Viscum > Viscum album. The sequence goes on along the minus strand of OY728119.1, from coordinate 698,369,233 downwards.
ATATGTCCATAGAAATTGACTATTGAAGACTAACTTCACATTTATATAATTTCTCATATAACTTATTTTTCCTTTGAACCAATTGTATCATCTTCAATTATGATTTATTCTCCACATAACTCTTATAAAATTAAATAATTTCATCAATAAGTTCATCAAATAAATTCATGAAAATACTTGAATAATAAATCAATAAATTTATAAACATGGATGGTAAGTTTTTCAAGAAAAAATGAATTATTGTGAGCTCATAATGACTAAATAATGCATGAAATGTCATATTATGTATATTAATCATCTTAAATTTTAAAATATAATAACTAAAATGAGTTGAAATATTGTTTTATTTTTATTTTGATAAAATTTGATGACAAATTTCATCATTATTTGGAAATTTGTATGTCTTCATTATAGTAATTCCACTAATTACTTTATAATCAATGTATAATCTCACTAAATATTCCATATTCATCAAGAATCAAATAGGTTATCCCCATGGTAAAACACAAGTATGGATAAAATTGTTATCCTAAAATTCCTTTAATTTATTATTCAACTCAATTGACGCCACTAGATTCATTGTTTATAGAGTATTATATATTATTTTTTATCATAGATAACATAAATATAGTATTTACCTTCTTAATCAAGTTTAAATATTGGTAATTCATCACGAAGTGCATTAATATATTTTGGAATAATTTGTAAATATTCTACTCTAACACACTCCTTATCATTTATATATTTCATACATCTTAGTTCAGCCCTAATGATTTCAATATGTTGATCTACTAGGGGTGGTTATTGTTGTGAATTTTTTATGAAATATTCTCTCTAAAGACTAGTAATTCCATAAATAATTCACTAAATATAACTTCTTTACCTCTATAATTAATTACATTTTTCAAATTTTATTATCTATGAATCACATAATTACATCAAAAACCTTTATAGGTATGATATTTAGATTTTATAATAAATAAAAACAATTCATTTTAAATTAAACAACCTAGAGTATCATCATTTGAATCAAATTTCTAAAAAAAGATACAAATAATCAGTCATTACTTAGTATATTAGGGGTTAGATGCATAGTCATTATATAGACACATGGTATAGAGTAGTTCATAGATATATAATCAAAATATATATTATGTAACATTCTGTGTAAAATTAAGGTACATGTATTCACATCATTTGGAGCTTCAACATCAGATATTTTTATTAAAAATATCATAATTGACTTATAGTCTACTTATAGTATACATTATTTTAGATCATAGGGTGTTATTTGATCCCATCACCTTATAGTTGAAACATTCCACATCAGATACCTCTTTCTTGTCTTTTCACTCTTGATCCTAAGGTCATTTCTCTCTCAATCTAATTCTTTTTAACAATATACATATGAATTTCTTAGGTTGTTTTATATTTTATTTATTTCATATAGGGAACTATATTATTTAATTATTTTGTTTTTAGTTTTTATATCAATATATATATAAACCATCCTAATCTTATCTGGTTTATTTTTATAAATCAATGATTTTGAAAGCTCCTTCTAATTCATAATATCACATATTAATATCACTTCATATGTTGAATTTTTTTTTTAAAGTTATAATCATAAAATATTGGCCATTAGAAAATCAATTAAATGATCCATATATCTTTCCACATTACATAGTTAATCTGAAAATTAAATTTGTACCCTAGCTTAATTATGATGACATGTATACACTCTCACTTATTATATTTTTTGTAGATTCATAAATTTCCTTTCACTCATGGAATGTTACTACCATAGAGAATATGTTTCTAGAAAAAACACCTTAAATTAATTCCACTCGAAATATTAGTTATCCACCACCTTAGTATTTTAATTAGTTATATTTATTGGTCAGAATTACCCATTAAACAACATAAAACTATGATAATTTTTTCCTCACTATGTACAGCCAATACCAATAATGATCTTCTCTATAGAAATTATCCATTATTAAGACACTATTAGATTAAAAGACCCACTAAATTAGGGAGTTTATATCCACATAAAATGATCTAAAGTTCTTGACCCTTCTTAAGAGAAAAATGTGGTCTATTACAGAAAAGGTTATCAGTCATAAACAAAATTAATTTCAATAAAATTGAAATAAGTTTTTAAACACACATATAAACTACACTATCCTAATTATTTAAATATTCTCAACATTTTCCTCAATTATTGTTTTTCTTACCATTCATTTACATATGTTTGTTAGTCATATTATAATATACCTATGTAAAAAACATGAATTTTAAATTTGGTTTTCCTAAAATATGTTGTTTATAATATGATACTGATCAAACAAAATTTAGAATAATTTTTAGAATTTTATTAATGTAAAATCTATGTTATTTACCTATGTTTTTCTATATCTAGTTCCTAAGTTTTATGATAAAACATGATCTAATTCAAACTATATCCTCCTAGTCTTTATTTACCATGAGATATTGGTTAATTTATTTCAAGGTTATTTGATTACCAGATACAATATACCAATAATATTGTTTTATAAGTCATTAAGAATATCGACATCATAAAAAATATTTTTTTAGCCCTAGTAATGATGTTGTTTCACTATGAGGGGATGGTAAATCATGGAAAAATATTGATTTTTAAATTTTATAATTTCTGAAGAAATGATACTCCATTAGTTGTGATAGTGAATGATGTCATTCTTGAACTCGTATATACTAAAAAATGAAGGAATACAAATAACACCAAATGTGTAAGATTCGTGACTCAAGAAGGCCATCTAATCCATAGAATTATCCATAAAACACTAAGACCATATATCCCACATGAATCAAAATTAAGGATGAAATGAGAAGAGTTTATCCATATACTCATATTATAATAATATATAAATTATGTCTCATGAAAATTCTCCTCACTTGTTTCACTGTAATCATTTACTCCAATGATGTAGGTATTATACTTCTTTATCATATTTTATTGTCTCCTAGTAATGTATTGTACTCAAAATATTGTTCAATACAGAACTTCTATGACAATATATTCAACACACAACATAGGTTTAATTATCACCCAAAAACTATTTCTATAAACGATTTATTTTTCTTTATAATCTTTTCTTTCTCTATGAACTCATATTTTTACACTCTCTTTACTCTTTATAATTTTATATTATTTCTCAATTAATTCATAAAATACCTTTATTCACATATATCTTACCTAGTAAGAGGCTCTTCTTCATGTTCACATTTGAATTTAAAATAAAAGTTTGGTCCCAAAATATCCTTCAACTTCTCTTAAACTATCTTTAACATTTTCAACTTTTTCTTAAACCTTTTTGATTTATCCAAGCCATACTTTCACCACATAATATAATTATAAGAATTAATAATTATATTTATTGAATATATATAAATAACTGAATGAGAAAAATCATCAAAAATAATTAAATAAATATTTTTGGTGCTAAAGCATGCATCCGATGATGGACAAAATATTGATGAAATTGATCTATGAGCATAATTTTTTTTGAAGCCTTTGATTTGTTAGGTCATGGATCCAAAACAAACATGCAGATCAAAAGTTATGTCTATTCAAATTTAGACTTTTTAAAATATCCTATGAAGGTGGTTATAGATAATTGCATAGAATTTTGAAAAACATTCCAAAAGTGTGAACAACCCCCTCACAATCACTTAACTGAGTTATGTGTGAAAGGATATGTCAAATATATAACCTTTGTGCATACATGATCTAGCCTCCAATAAATAAAGGCACATTTATTAAATCACATAGAGTTTTTCAACACAACCAAAAGTTTCATGGCATAGGCTAAGTTACAAAACACAACCAAAATTCATATAAATATGGACTAAACCCATTATTTGAAAATAATACCTCTAGTATTTGAGTGCCAGTTTTTTTACACAACAAAAGGTTTCCCACTTTGCACAACTCCAAAATCCCAATCGTTTGTGTTATAAATTCATGAAGTAACTCATTTCATGGTATTATTCTTAAGATGTTTTTGCAAAACTCTCTCTATGGGGAACCCAATTTTACATAAAATTAAAAATTTTATGAAAATATATTTGTTCACAACTCCACATTGTTTTAAAATTGTGTTTTCTAAAATTGTCCTTGTATACCATGAAAAATGGAGAGTCGCGCCATGAAAGTTTCATTCCATGTTAGGTATATTTTTGGTTGCGACATATACAACCCCATATTCCATACTAGATATTATAATGAATTTACATACATTTCATAGATCCCATAAAACAAAATTAGTCAAGTTATTCCTCTTGGTCTATTCACAACACCATGATTTGGGATAGTCCACTTTGTTTCCTCAAATTACATGAGTCAAAACACTCATCATGAAATCCCAGAAATACCACCATATGACTTTTATGTAGGTTGAACCAAAAAAGGAAACTTTAGCATAGGACCCACACCAACCATTACTGGGCATCTTCTTCCTAGATGTCCTCACAATATTTCATTAAATTATATTATACCTTATATTATAATAAAATGTTTCCTCTTATGAAAAACATGATATACCTATTGCATCAAGCATAAGATTACTCATGTAATGATCATGAGATGACCCCCAAATCATCTCTATGAGACTAATAATTATGTGTAATCCCCAATCATATCAATAAACCCATCAGTGGGTCAAGATTCTCTCATGGCCTAACATGAGGAAGAAATAACTTGAATCTCAATGCATAAACCCTATACAATACATCCTTTTATATGGTGTTAAAATATGGCTATAACCTATGCAATAAAAATGGTATGCTCGATAAAAAAGTGATGAATGCCTCTTGAAACTAGAAGAATATTACTCATGTGATAAGCATGAGATGATACCCCTATTCTCATGGAAATATTCTATGCATAATCCCCAACCACGTCATTTCTGATCCTATCAGCACCTGGATAGCTTCCATGTATAAGCCCAAGACACACCATTATTGTTCCTTGCAGAACTAAGATAGCTTCCTATCGTAATCCCCTACCACATCATCATTTCTCCTAGAATCACATAGAAAAAATCCACACATAATCTCCATTCACATCATTTCTTCTTCATAACAATGCCTAAGAAGCCCTGCTGTGCAACCCTCATTCATTTCGTCACTTCAATATAGCACCACCTAGTAAACCCAATTGCATAAACCCCACTCATACCCATCATCCTAGTTGTGTGAGATTAAACATCCTGATAATGTACTCAGTACATGAAAAAACTGTATCCCTACCATGTGTAGTGAACATAGGGTGCCCTATATATGAATTTCATGGGATGAACCCACAACTGCTTCCATGAGTGAAAAACATAATGTTCCTCATGTATGATCATCATGGAATGAAACCTCCATCCACACAAAGGGATGATCCACCCTCCATGGGTAACCCAAATGTTAAAGCCTTACACTATACTCATCCACCTATGATGAAACCCCCTCTCCAAGGATAAACCCTGAAAAACTAAGATAAACCCCCCAAGAATGGGATGAAATCCCCACACCTAGGATGAATCCCTAGAATAATAGTTCGTACTTCATGTGTAAGACCCACATTATACTTTATTATTTCTGATTCCATGATGCGAGCGTTCTAACCATATGATGTTAAACTTCATGGACTGGTCCAATCACATGACCATAAACCATGACATTGAACTATGTGGGTTTTGATCTCTATCTCATAATAGGTTATAGAGGATGAATCTATGAGGTTCAATCCTAAAACCCCAACATTCCCATCAAATCTGTATTCCTTTCCCTAATAAGTAATAAATTTCAATGTGTGATCATCTCCCCCTTGGGACACACTCAACCCCACCAACTTGTCTCCACAAGACATTAAATTTGTTACCCACCTATATCCACAAGAGGTTAACAAGAAAATTTCCACAATATAGTAAATATGTCACCAACCTATACCTATAAGACCTCAAATATGTAACCCTACAAGATACATAAAAATCACTACCTCATACAATAAACATGAGATTCCCAAGGTGAAAATCCTCAGAAGTCTTATTCCCATTGTGAAAATTGTCCCATGAAGGACATGGTATGCCACGGGTTCTAAACCCAGGATACCTCTAATATGATATTCCCTCGACTTCAAAAGTAGAAGACATTATAGGTTCTCAATACACCTAAAATCCAATGATATCTATATTTTTTCCACATCATCATCAACTTCAACCACTGGTTAATAACCTGTCGAGATAGAAGAAGCGTAATTAACTGACTCCCACCTTGAGATGGTACCATGAATGAGTTTCACAAACACAAATCAAATATATAGGGGAGACAAGTACTATTAAATGATATATAATGATGAATACATGGAAGGATGAATCAAAATATCATAATCTCATTTGGAAGGATCTTGCATCACCTATCATATTGGTAGAGGTCTCCCACCTTTGGAAAGCAGGAATATAGGGAAAGAACATTACATCGCCACTCTAACACATGCCCCGATTGAAATAATCTAAAAATATAGTTACTATAATAAGTCACTATATGAATCATAAATTATGGAAAGATTAACCATTATTCATATAATTGATTCTCCAACAAAATCTCCCATATGGCATGATCAACATTGCCATGGTGAAATACATCAATTCTCTTATGTATGTCTGGATAAATTCATCTTGACATCATTCATTATAGTGAAATCTATATAACAAAACTCAAAATAGTGATGATCTAAACTTCCACATCTTCAAATAATGGTGAAGCACCATCATTTATGTCCTACATTGTTAGCATGCTCTTCCAAAGGTAGCATGATTGCATCAAAAATCATAGTGCTAAATCCAAATAATTACTCATATATATATTTCATTTTAGTGTTATTGTCATCTATATAGTTAAATTCCTAGTATTCAACTACTTACAACATGATTTTCTATCCAGATATTTCGTTCATGAAGAAATAATTTCAACATTATCATGTTTAAATTTTTGAAAATTCTAGATTTACCCTTACTTATTGAGTAACCATTAAAAATCATTATATATTATAATGTGACACCATTTTTTAGAACATATATTCAGTTAAATCATATTTATTATAGGGAAACATTAGGTAACCCTTATATATTATTGTTAAATTTTTCTTACTCATATGTATTTACTTTCCCTTGGATAACCCTTACATACCATACATATTAACCCTTATGTATTAACTTTTAATTATAAAAACCCTTAAAAACAACTTATATCAAACATTATATATTAGCCTTGAATACTAATGACTTTACCTATTTTTTGAAACATAGTATGTTCAAATTTGAGTGAACATTACATATTGAGATCTATACAATTGTACTAAAAAACATTTTGGGTAAACCCTTATATATCTAAAGTAATTTTATATGTAAACTCGCACAATACATTGAGCTTCAAAATTATGGATATTTAGAGATTCTTTGAAAATTATTTAATAAATTAAAACATACCATTTCTCATGAACTCTTATAAAATAATTTATTTAATTTAAAAAATCCATTAATATTTCATTAATCATTCTAAAACCATGCGTTAATATTTACATAAAACTAAAAATCAAGTAACAGTAGGGTTTAAATGCGATATATGTGCTGAAAAAATAAAACACGAAAACTATATAACCTTCTACCCATATCCAATACTAGTACATCATATTCTAGCATCAAAAAATAGACTTGTGTCTTAACAACCCCCCTATGGTCACAAACACAACAAATATGAACATCTTATTCTTTCTGTATCTCAATAATTCCTACCTTGAAATCTTATTAACAAACATTGAACATAAATTGTACTTAAATATACAAGCACATAACAGGGAATCATTATTCTATAATTCTAATACTATGTAATAAAACTTATTAAATTAAATAGTAATTGAATAATAATATCATGTGGTCTATTAATTTTACTTGCATCCACTTATTCATCGATTTTTCCTTTTCGTAAAACAATTCCTTGAACCTATATAATATTTTATTGTGTACATGCTCAATAAAAAGGTTTTAAAAGTTCTCAAATCACACACATACATGCTGACTTCATAGTGTTCCCCTTTAAAAGAATCACTATAAATATATTCTCACTCTAAATAAAATTTCCCTCACCCATTTGGTCAAACATGTATATTTTGATTCTCCCTATACATTATCTTCATTCCCCTAAGTAATTCACCAGGGGATAAACATAATGTGTTTTATATTTTATTTATCTACCATTGGAAACAAATATCTAAATAACAATTGATCGAGATTAAGGTTTCATTATTCCATGGAATTTAATGAGTTAATGCTAATATTTCTCCATCAAACTCCATGTCATGGTATTAAAATCATACTTTTAATCGTAGCCAATTTTATTGGGTGCATTATTCTTCAAATCCCATTTAAGATTTGGATAAGTAATAATTTTCTTCACTTCATCAATATGGAATGCTAATGCCTATATCATTTTAATTCACAATATATTAAATATTTTAAAATAATGAACATTTTATTAAACAAACACACCTTATTCATATTTCATTTTATGATATATTATACTTGAGGTCAGTCCTTAGACCTTCTTTTTAAGTAGAGAATTTTATCGACCCACCATGGTGTTAATAATCTCAAATGTATTCTCCATTAATTTTAATTTCTTATTCTAATATTTTTTAGTGTTAATATTCATTCTCAATAGTTTATTTTTAATGGTTATTAGTTCCATATAAATTTTAACTAACTAGTCACATCTTCCAAAAACAACATCCAATTTTTAGAAATTTTTCACAACTTTGAGTTTAAAAATTACATATTTCATTATAACGTTAAATTTTTGAGTTGTTTTACAACCCCTAAATCATTGTACCATATAACCTTTAGACTCATTGTGATATTTGTAAGAAAAATAACATCCACTTTAAATTTCCCTAGAGACATAATAATGCCAAAAGTGTCTATATAATGCATAAAATCCTATCTAAATTGATTTTTTTCTAATGTTGATAGTTTCATTCATCTATCTTTAAACCATCAATTTGGTTTCCTTTTTTCAAACTAAAATTTTAAAATATTTCAATTAGATTTATCTTAACTCTAAAATTTTTCTATGGGTTTTTCATGTCACCATTTTTTATATTTTTTACACTCATGATTCCATTCCAAAACATTTTATTCATTCAAGATCGCCTAGTTTTTACAAAAAACATACTTCACATGTGATTTTTAATGTTCATTTTCACCCAAATATCCAATAATATTTCATCCTCCCAAAGAGATATTTTTTATACTCAATTAATTTCAAAATTATTATATACCTCAACTCTTTATATAATTTTCATATATGATATTTCTATAACTTGATACATAGAATATTAAAATTATAAAATAAAATTTAATCAAATAAATTTCATTATCTATCATTGTTTAAAACATTATCAAGATAATTATCCTTTTCTATATTCTTATCCTCTATTTTCTATTCCAAATAATTATTTTTAGTGGGAAACATCTTCATGTAATCAACCTAATTCAAAATATTTTATTTCATAATAACCAGAATGGAATCACTATTGCTTGATTTTTGATTTATTGTATTAATTTTTCTATTATTATTCTATAATTTTTTGGCCTTGAGATATATTCCATGAGTTATCACTACATCCAGAACTCTATTTCTATTTATTTCTCACTTTGGTCAATACTAATTTCTTCACCAGTAAACTCTTCATTATTGACTTTTGAAATGAATAATTTTTTTATTAATTTCATTAGACGTTTGAACTTACACCTCACCCTCTCTATAATCATTAGCTTCAAGCTTAAATATTAAATAATTTTTCATGAAATTATAAAAAATATAACCATTATCCATTAAAGATTATTTTGGTTCTTTCTTCATTGTAGAACATCTTGGAATGTCATGCTTACATTCTCACTATTCATCATATTTTAACTATGTAAACATGGAGAAAAAATTACTAATATCTAAAAATTTAATATAAAAATAGGGAAACCTTTTCCAACATATTAATTTATATATTCTAAAACTTATTTAAATTATGACATATTTTTTTTATATTTTATTTCAATATTATATTATTTATAAAAATTTAATTATTCATCATCAATATATTCCCAGCTCTTTTCTTAAATCAAATCATACATATATAATTCCCTCCCATCCTTGGTCTTCCAAAAAATAAGCTTTTATAATTATATAAGAAATTATTATTATTTACAGATCATCTAATCAAAGTATGTTGGGATCATGATTTTTAAGTGATTATATTTTCACATCATAACTATTTAGAAAATATGTTGTATCTTCTTGAAAACCATATAATCTTTTATCTTCTTAAAAACATTTAATGGTGCTGAAAATTTAGTTAACTCAACTAAATAATTGATCCATTGTTTCATCAGTACTCATCTCGATATCATTATATTTCATTATTAATGGTTCATGTTTATCATTAATTTCTTTTACATTATATTGATACATATTTTCTCATTTATCCCAAATTCACTTCTCTATTTTCCTACCTTTAACATTGACAATTTTCATTTTATAAAGTGATTGTAAAATAGGATTTCATTTACCAAAATTATTCTCCAAATTACTTAAATCTAAAACAATCATCCCATCAAAATTAGCATAAGGAATAAATATAATGGTAGTATCCATAAAAAACATCTTCACTTGTTGAAAAATGATATCGTAACATCTAAATATTCTTAGTATATTAATTCATTGATTTAAATATGATAATACCCTTACTATTAACTTAATTTATATTGTTTATTTTAACAAATAAATTCACTGGCCATATCATTAGACATAGGGGAATATGTATTGGATTCTGAAAAGAGAGAAAAATAAAATATCTAAATTTGGTCATCATCCTTAATAGTAAACAATTTATAACTTATTATTATAAAAATGAAACATGAGACTATATGATAAAAAATTTAATGCCCTAATTAACATTTTTGGTTCCCTAAAATATAGGGAATTGGTAAAAAACAATATTCTACATTACCATTTATTACATTTTAATAAATCAACCTCCATCACTTCTTTGTGTGAACAATCTCAATATTGAAATCTCACACACTAAGTTTATAAATAAAAGAAAACATGATTTATAAGTTTAAATACTAAAAATTAATAGTTACTCTATAGATTAATCTATAAAAATCAAATACTACACAACAAAAAATTAACATTCCTCCTGGAAGTCTTTAATTTTGAAAATTTGTGACTTCTTCCTCTATAAACAATAGAAATGTGTTGATCAAAAACAAAAAATGAGTGTATTATTCTTCTTATTTATCTTATCTATTTATATATCCACTTATATGTACACTTTCCTTTTACTTTCATCTCTTCCATAATATCTAAATTATTTCTATTACTACCCCTGTAAACATATATCTCGCACCACATAAGAAACATATTCAAATTCAAATTTCAATTCCTATTTTAAATATGAACTCAAAACTTCTTTCATCTATAAGAACCCGAGAATCTAAAGTAATAAAATTTTATTTGATAGAGTATGTGACACGCAACATAAAACATAAACAACCCATGAAATATATTTCTTTAAATTTAATCTATTCGATAGCCTGTAGAACATGCTACCTCGAGTCTAAATGAACTGTAATATGGTATACAGTTATATCCTTGTTGTTAAATTGGAGAGTACGAATAGTACTAACTAAATTACCAAAATCATATTATTTACATATTTAAAATTATTTAATTTGTTATATATTTAATATAAATAAAACGAGAAAAATTGTAAATAAAAAAAATGATTTGTGACAAATTGTATTTTCTAAAAGGCGGTTTTGTTGTGCTTTGTGTAGAAAATTTAAAATTTATTTTTACCAATTTTAGAAACTTTTATTGATAAAATCAAATTAATTTTTTAATAACCATATGAAAATTATATCAGGGTGAATTTTTTGGATTCTTTAGAATTTCTCATTTTTTTGATGAATAGTAAGTATACTTTATTTTAATTAAAAACTGTCATTATTTAAAATTATTCATCAATTTAAATTATATAGTTAATTTGTTTTAAAGTAAAATTAGTTAAATTATATATAATTAAATATAATTTATGTCATTTTATAAAGTTTCATAGTGAATTTTGATATAAAACTTTGTGAACTTTTGAACATTTTCTCATTGAAAACCTGCTTTCTTGTCATGCCTACATGATTACTTTTATATTATATTTTTATATTTATTGAAATAAAATTAAAAAATAATGGATTCCATATTTTGTATCGTAAAAAATTAAATTTTATAAAAAGATAAAATTATTTTTTTACCATAATGAATGTTAAAGGAAATAAAAATTATATACTATGGTTAAGGTAAAAATGGATTTACATGGGGGTTAAATTGGAAATATAAGGATTAAAATGACCTAAAACTTGTCCAAAATATATTTTATAGAAATATTTTGACCATAAAATGTCTAATTATAGGTAATACACCATGTTGTAAACTTTTGGAATGAGAAAGAGATGGTTACACCTTTTTCATTTCAAAAATTACAAGTGTGCCACTCACCTCACTTTTAAAAGGTCACCACTCTCCTCTCTTCTTTACCCCTTAAAACCATTTTGGTTCAGAAACTACAAACCCAAATAACTTCCCAAATTCCATAATATCATTATAGAATCATTTTTTTCATAAATCAATCCATGTAAGTATTTTGGTATAAACCTAAGGAGGTTGCCCAAGGAAGAGGAAGTGTTCTTCACCGATCATTTTTATATTATTTCTTCATCCAACTCCTTAAATTATTATAAACCCATTATTCTATAATAAAATCAGTATATCATGTATTATAATATGTTTTTATGTTAATTTAATGAAATAAAACCATCCCCACTTCCATCAAATTGGTAGTGAAATCACCATTCGTGTGTACGGAGAACTACCTCCTCAGGAACCAATTTCATTCATTTTTTCATTACCACCACACACTATTGGATATTATGATGGATAAAAATTATATATAATTATTATTTATATCATAATTATACCTTATATTAATTATATAATATATACCTTTTTAATTTCTATTTTTTATAGGATATGATAAAGTCGCTCATGTGTAGGTGGATTGTCGCCTCGCGAAGCGATGTGGTTCATTTTTCACTAACTCTTTACATGGAAGATAATAAGGATAAAGATAATGAATATATGTGATATAAATGAAATAATTATGATATTAATGAAATATATATCATTTTTAAAATGTTGTATATATTTTTATTTATAATCTTTTTACTCACTGAATGATGATAATGTTCTTCGTGCTCGTGTGGACTACCACCATCACAAAGTGATGTGACTCTCTATTTTTATCTCGAAAACACATGGATGATATGAATAATTATATTTAAATAAATTATATTATATTATTATAATTAATTAAAGATAAAATATTACTTTCCTCATTTCCATAATGATCATTGAAAAATGGAAATGTTACTCATGTGTATGTATGACATACCGTCTATGTGATCGTAATGTACTTCATTTATCAAAAACATCATTAATTATTTATCTAAAAATTATAATTGAGATAAAAATATGGTAAATATTTCATTATTATTATTATTTATATGATGGAACTATATGATATTCACAAGAACTTGAAATTTAATGTCAAATCACGAATGAGAAAACAAGGAAATTAACACTCAAAACAATGAAAATAATGAAATGTTATCAATTAATGTATGATAAGATGTTATAAAAGGATAATATATGATACTATAAATATACATATAGTTCTCTTATACATTAATAACATGTTTAAAACTACTTTATAGGACGTTAGACTAGTTTCAACCTAAAATAAGTGTTAAGTGAGGGATTATATCTCAATTTCCTTTCACTGAGGGTCATTTGTATAATAAGACCCAAATTATTTTATATGGTGTATAAAATTCACATTTATCATGTAATATCATGAATACTTCATAATTTAATTTATTTTATGTTTTTATTTTAATTCTTTAATTCAAGTGGTTTTGTATTGAATATTACCAATTTGTATGCTACATCATCCCAATTTCTCTTCATTGAGGCTTATTTTATTATTTTGAACCTAATTACTCTTATATGGTGTATGTACTACCTATTTTTCATGTAATATAATTAATAATTCTTATATAATTTTATTTTATGTTTAAATTTTAATAATTTAATCCTAGGGGATTTGATGAGTAATTTACCAACTGGTAAATAATTTCATAACTCAATTTCTTTTCTTGGGTTATATTTTTTATTCATTTTACTTTAATATTATAAGATTATGTCTATAATTAATTTTTATTAAATTAATTATTATTTCCACATGTTCATTGTGGGTTTATATTTTATACAGATAATATATTCACTAATTAATTCACACATCAACATTATGATCATTGTAATGTCTTTTGTATCAATTTTCATTTCATTTAGACAGATTTATTAATATAAACCAATTAACTTTTATTTTGTGTATATGATACCTTTTTTATGTATTTAGAATGAGTGTCTATTTATTCATGATGGTTAATGTTTCAATTATAGTTTATAAATATTCTTTTTATCATGTAAATGAATATTTCCAAAATTTTATACCATTCTTACATATTTATGTAAATTTAAATTTATTTAATTTACTAGGAAAATTTTAGTAAATTTTAATCATTTAATCAATACAAATTTTTTGTGAAAATGAATATTGTTCATTAATTAAATCATTTATTCAATATATGAGGAATTATTTGAACATGTAGATACGGGTGGGGACCAGTTATAGATTTCCCCTCGATGCATTGATAGTCTCATGAGATAAATCAGTTGGATAACTTTAGATAATGGGTTTATTATAAGGCCCCAGCCTTAAACCTTACTTAATATTGAATTAAATGAATAATTCACATTGAGGATCTTTTCAGGTTTAGATTTTTAGAGAATTAGAACATAAATATTACATCTTAAAAGATTACAAAGTAGACACTTCTACTAAGTCTCCATAAAATAAAAACTCTTAAAAATAAACATGTCTAGATTCCATGTTTTAGATCGCATGAAATTCCCTTGATCCCATCCTTGACCTTATTCCACTTTCAGTCCTGTGAAAAACATTTCGAAAAAACTTGGGGTGAGCATAAAAAGCTCAGTAAGGGATACAAAGAGAATGAAAACTGTTAGTTTTTCAAACATCAAGTAAACCATGTATACTATATCAAAGTAATACCTTCACCTTCATGAAGTAGTAAACAAAATCTTCACTGAATAAAGTATCATTACTTACCTTTTTGTAACCAAAGGATTGCCATAAAACCCATATAAAGAACACATAGAATATATAAAGGTAACTTGGGACATAAACATACTTAAGTGGAATAACCATACGGTTGACTTCCACACATATCACTTAATGGAATAGCCATACGGCCAATTTCCATACATACTTAATGGAATAGCCATACGGCCGACTTCCATACCCAATGCATTGGAGGTTATAACGTAACCACCCGTCCTGGTATTCACGGCACCACCCGTCATATGGTTTATAACGTAACCACCCGTTAAAATGTCCAAGTACCAATATAAAATCATAAAACATAAAACCAATATAAAGGAATGATAACATTTCCACATTTCAATAATAATATAACATAAATATATTGACATAATAGAATCCTTTATCAAAACCATTTTCAATACCAAAATACATAAAAGATTATATGGTATTTATTTTATTCTAAAAACAATACGGCTTGTTGAGGAAGCCAAAGACCAAATAATACTCGCGGCGGCGGAAAAAGTCGTTGTCACCGCGTACGTTAAAAAACATTCCCTTTTGTCGTTTAGTAAAACGCTTCGTAGAAAAAGATTCCTTTTGTATAAAAGTAAAAGTCAAAGGGTTTATACACCGTATAAAAGAAAGTTGTGTATAAAACAAAATATGCCTCAATGAAAGGAGATTGAGACGATGTCCCTTACCTTGGGTCCGACTTGACTCGATCGTTCTTTAACGTCCTGAATAATAAACTTGAGTTAATTTATACTTGATTAAGAACCTTTTTAAAGTTCATTATTCTTTTTATATCACTTATTGCCATGTTATAAACATTATGTAACCATTTAAGTTAATAATGTTTGTTTTGTCAATATTTGGTTCTTAAGTCGAAAGTTGACTTCTTACAATTACATGTTGTTCATGTGGTCAAAAGATCTTTATATCTAGAATGAAATTCCCGATTTGGATATAATATATATCATATATATCCAGCATATACATGTATTTATAATATTACATAATCATTTAGAGGTAAGAAATGAAATGCACCGTTCATGGAGACGGTAAGCCGTACGTACGCATGAACGCTACTTCCATTTCTTTGTCATATTAGTGGAATTAAAACTAAATGAGAGGTATGTATATTTTAATTCCAGAATTATATTCATCATTTAGATATATCATTAATTATATATATATCCATTATATACATGTACTTTTAATAGTACATTACATTTGGGGATAAGAAATGAAATGCACCGTTCATGGAGACGGTAAGTCGTACGTACGCATGAACGCTACTTTCATTTCTATCTCATACTTTAATGGAAATAAATAATAATGATATAGAGGTATGTTATAATTCCAGTATAACATCATATATAATAACTTTAAATCCATCCTTTACACGTCCCACATATGGCATTAACGAATCACATCACTTTGAGGGGGCGGTAGTCCGCACTTCCTTAAATGAAGATATCGTGTTTACCCATTATGGAAACCATAAAGGTATGCCAAAAATGAAAAATACAGAATCTTAAAGAAAACATAAACATATTATATATCATATATAAAAATAGTGACATCATAATGGCCACCCTTGAAGGTGTTAAATGAGTATTGAACAATCATCGTTTCGGGAGGCAGAATTTCGCCATCCACGGAAACCATATGTTATTTAACCATTTGATGTAGTTGTGTGAGATTGTAGCTCAAATAAATATTATAACAACATACTAGTATATTGAAGATACTGGTGTTGTTACAAAATAAGTAAATAAAAAGAGTTTAGAGGGTTGGAGAAGCAAAATAAAACAAATGAACAAGAGAGAATGAATTACCTTTAAAAGTGTAACTCCTTTTTGATTTGATCCTAAAGTCTTCCTTTGAAAGGATTATGCCCAAAGGTAATCCACTAGGATGAAGAGAGGGATTTTTAGAGAGTAATTGGGCAGGGGTTGGCCGAGCCAAAGGCTTGAGAAGTGTGTGAAATGGGGTAGAGGTGGGGGCCTTTTATAAGAGGAGAGGAGGGGCACTTTTGGAAAGTAATGAAATATTACTTTATTTGAAACTGTGTTTCGGTTTTAAAAGGTCCCACATTGATATAATTAGTGGATAAGGTGATAAGGGTTAGAAATCCACTCATCCAATTGGTTTTGGACATGTGTAGGTTTTAGATTTTTCATTATCTTTCCATTTTATTTAAATCGTCAAATAATGATGTCATCGCTGCATCATTATTATGTCATATATAATTTAATTTATTTAATGTCTACAAATTATAAAAAAAATACTATGATGTAGGAAATATTTTTAGCTTTCCAATGACTATTTATAATCAAAATTGGGACTTGTATAACCCCACTCAAAAATTATTTTAGTAAAACAATTTATGTTAGTGTCATTTTCACTTTAACATTAAATAAAAATATATTAATGTCATTTTCCAACTAAAGTGGATCCATGGGGTCCCCAAGTTGGCCCATGGCTTGTCTTGGTCGGCCATGACTCACCCAATAGGTGTAGGACAAGTGTCATGGTGTTTTCACATTCTTATAATACCATTTTTACCTTAAACTACACTAATTACCTCTAATCGCGATTAATGAAAAAAAGTTACTATTCACAAAAAAATTATTTTAATCTCATTGAACCACATTTTACTTCTTAATGACAACCATGTATGTCGGATTTTCAAAATTCAATACACATTAGTGGTAAACTTTCATTTAACTGAAAAATCAGTTTGCTTGATTACCACTTAGTGGTTTCACTATTCATCAAAAATTGAAGTTTTTCAGAAAATTACCAAAAATTCACCCTAAGCTATATTTGATATTCCGAATTCAAAAATGAAGTCTATTTTACAAAATTCAAAACATAGAAGTCACATTAATTAATTTAATAATTAATTCCCACTGTCAGAGCAAATAGCGTGTTTTTATGAAACAATAAGTATCAAAAGATTGACACTAGTTTAAGTCCGATTTCAAAGTGAAATTAATTCCAACGACCACTATTGGATTTAATGGTAAAAGTATTTTCTAATTTCACTTTAAAACCAATTAAAATAATAATCTAATCATATAAATAATTTAGATTAAAAAGAGGTTTTTAATTAAAATACAACATTTTACACTATTCATAAAAAAAATGAACTTTATCAGAAAGGTACCAAAAATTTACACAAAGTAAATTTTGATGTCCCGATTCTAAAGAAGAGTTATATTTGGTCCAAAATAAATTATAAGAGTGATCAAAACTATATTTAATGACGGTTCACTATTAAAAGGTGATAAGTGAACCTTTAGTGAAAATTAGAGTATATATGCCCTAAAATTGAACTCTTTCCGTATTTTAAGCCTTTATCTTTTATTGGGTAAATGTATAAACATTTAAAAACATATCTAATCATATTTTAGTTATTTCTATCCATTCCCTCCAGTACAACGGCTACTTGATAACTAACATTTAAAATAATATTATTTTATTACTAGTGTGCTACGTAAGTTTCAAAGAAACTCATCGTTGCGTATCGGGTACGCTATCGAACATAGCAACCCCTTTAAAATAAAATTAATATTTAATTAGTAAATATTAATAAATATGAAAATTCTTTATTCTTTATTTACCTGGGATGTTACATCCTTCCCCCCTTTTGGGAATTGCGTCCTCGCAATTTTATTCACTTATCAAAATAAGTGGGGGTATTTATCCCTCATAGCATTTTCAGATTCCCACGTTGCCTCTTAAATCACATGGGTTTCCCACAAAACCTTTACCTGATGAATCACCTTATTCCGTAACACTTGCTCCCTGTGGTCAAGAATCTGGACCGGTTGTTCCTCATAAGATAGGTTCTCATCCAGCTGAACTACCTCTGGGCTCAAAACATGAGATGGATCTGGCATATACTTTCTCAACATCAAAACGTGAAAAACATTGTGTACCTGAGATAAACTCGGGGGTAAAGCCACTCGGTATGCAACTAATCCAACTCTTTCTAGAATTTCGTATGGTCCAACGAACCTTGGACTCAACTTTCCTTTCTTACCAAATCTCATCACACTTTTCCAAGGAGAAACCTTGAGAAAAACATGATCACCTACCTCGAAAGATAGATCCTTCCTCCGGTTATCCGCATAACTCTTCTGCCTGCTCTGAGCTGTTCTCATGTGCTTCTGAATCAACTGAACTTTTCTGCCATATCTTCTACCAATTCTGGTCTCATCAGCTTCCTTTCACCCACTTCATTCCAAAATGCTGAAGTTCGACACCGCTTCCCATATAATCCCTCAAATGGTGCCATCTGTATACTAGAATGAAAACTGTTATTATAAGAAAACTCAACCAAAGAAAGATGTTGGTCCCAACTTCCCTGATAATCCATAGAACACGCTCGTAGCATATCCTCCAATGTCTGAATTGTTCGTTCTGACTGCCCATCTGGTTGAGGATGAAAAGCTGTACTAAAATTTAATTCAGTACCCAACGACTTCTGAAGGCCTTTCCAAAAGTTAGAAGTAAACCTGGGATCACGATCCGATACAATGGAGAGAGGAACTCTATGTAACCTGACTATCTCTTCAAGATACAGACGGGAAAGTTGATCAAGAGAGAAAGCATCTCGTATAGAAAGGAAATGAGCAGATTTGGTCAAGCGATCAACAATAACTCAGATTGCATTATTACCTCGAGATGTCCTCGGTAATCCCACAACAAAGTCCATGGATATGTTTTCCCATTTCCACTCTGGCACTGGTAAAGGCTGAAGCATCCCTTTCGGTAACTGCTACTCTGCTTTAACCTGTTGACATGTCAAACACTTCACAGTAAAATTAGAAATGTCTCTTTTCATTCCATCCCACCAGTAATACTCCCGCAGACCTCTGTACATCTTAGTACTGCCAGGATGAAAAAACAACTCATTCTTCAACTGTGAATCACAAGGCACACATAACCTCTTCACAAACCTCAAAACACAAACACAAACTTATCCAAGAACTCATGGAAAATTTTATTCATAAGGTCCATGAATACAGCAGGTGCATTGGTTAACCCAAAAGGCATAGCTATAAATTCATAATGGCCATATCTAGTACGGAACGCAGTCTTCGGAACGTCTGCTTCTTTTACTTTCAACTGATGGTACCCCGACCTCAAGTCAATCTTCGAAAAATACTGAGCTCCCTGGAGCTGATACCACTTCATTCGATGGCCCAACATCTGCTGAAGTTGTTGCAAATGATTTTACCACCCCTTTCTGATTGTAGTCTAACTGCTTCCCATCACTCAAGCTCCTTATCGGACACTCGTCTGCATAATGACCCATTTCATTACACTTAAAACATCTTACCGTTGGCTTTTCATTTCCTGCTTGATCATCTTCTTTACAGTTACGAGCAATATGACCAGACTTACCACACCGAAAGCACTTACCAGACTTGGATAAACATTATCCAGGATGCATTTTACCACACTTCTCACAGGATGGATATTTGGTTTTCTTACCTCCTTGCTTCTTTGATGAATTCTTCCCCTTTTCCTGCCAACTAGATCTCTTATTCTGTTGTTTGTCATAGAACACCTGATCATCGGCAAACTCCATTTCCACCTTCTCCGTACATCGAACAAGTTTTTCATAACTTTTGAACTCACGAGAAGCTAAATCCCTTCGATACTTTGGCTTTAACCCTGAGTAAAAACGGTTTATTTTACTATCAAGATCTCGTATGAAGTTTGGAGCATACCTTGCCAATCGAGTGAACTTTTCTTCATAAGTAGCCACTGAATCATCCTCCTGCCTCAATTCGAGGAACTGTTTTTCCATCCTAAGACGAACCACCTTAGGAAAATATTTCTCAAGAAACATACCTTTGAATTCGTCCCAGTGAAGATCCTCAATCTCATCACTATCCCTTATATTTTTCACCATCGACCACCACTGATCAGCTTCACCTTCAAAACGGTAAACAGCAAGACTAACCTTTTGATGTTCTGAACACCCCATGACATCAAAAATCTTCTAGAGTGCTTTAATCCACCCTTCAGCTTGCACAGGGTCAGATGATCCTCTGAATGATGGTGGATGCTGCCTTATGAAATGTTCCACCATTGACATGTTCCTCTGCGGTTGATCTGGCTGATCTCGTGCATGGATACCACCACCATTTATAGCCTGAGTCAACTGTGCCATCACTGCAACAAACTGTTCAGTTCCGATTCCGACCATCTCAGGTTGCTGATTTGGAAGGTTATCTTCCTCCTGATGTCGTCCCAACATAGCTGCTTTGTTTCCTCTGCGGAAAACCATTCTGAACACAGAAATATCATAGGCGAAGCAACATGGTAATCCGTAAATGCTATATCATTTCAATCATATTATAATTTAACACTTTTCTAACTCCTAAAGTTGTCTAAACCGACCTCTGATACCAACTATAAGACCCCAGCCTTAAACCTTACTTAATATTGAATTAAATGAATAATTCACATTGAGGATCTTTTCAGGTTTAGAGTTTTAGAGAATTAGAACATAACTATTACATCTTAAAAGATTACAAAGTAGACACTTCTACTAAGTCTCCATAAAATAAAAACTCTTAAAAAGAAAGATGTCTAGATTCCATGTTTTAGATAGCATGAAATTCCCTTGATCCCATCCTTGACATTATTCCACTTTAAGTCCTGTGAAAAACATTTCGAAAAAACTTGGGGTGAGCATAAAAAGCTCAGTAAGGGATACAAAGAGAATGAAAACTGTTAGTTTTTCAAACATCAATTAAACCATGTATACTATATCAAAGTAATACCTTCACCTTCATGAAGTAGTAAAAAAAAATCTTCACTGAATAAAGTATCATTACTTACCTTTTTGTAACCAAAGGATTACCATAAAACCCATATAAAGAACACATAGAATATATAAAGGTAACTTGGGACATAAACATACTTAAGTGGAATAACCATACGGTTGACTTCCACACATATCACTTAATGGAATAGCCATACGGCCAATTTCCATACATACTTAATGGAATAGCCATACGGCCGACTTCCATACCCAATGCATTGGAGGTTATAACGTAACCACCCGTCCTGGTATTCACGGCACCACCCGTCATATGGTTTATAACGTAACCACCAGTTAAAATGTCCAAGTACCAATATAAAATCATAAAACATAAAACCAATATAAAGGAATGATAACATTTCCACATTTCAATCATAATATAACATAAATATATTGACATAATAGAATCCTTTATCAAAACCATTTTCAATACCAAAATACATAAAAGAGTATATGGTATTTATTTTATTCTAAAAACAATACGGCTTGTTGAGGAAGCCAAAGACCAAATAATACTTGCGGCGGCGGAAAAAGTCGTTGTCACCGCGTACGTTAAAAAACATTCCTTTTTGTCGTTTAGTAAAATGCTTCGTAGAAAAAGATTCCTTTTGTATAAAAGTAAAAGTCAAAGGGTTTATACACCGTATAAAAGAAAGTTGTGTATAAAACGAAATATGCCTCAATGAAAGGAGATTGAGACGAAGTCCCTTACCTTGGGTCCGACTTGACTCGATCATTCTTTAACGTCCTGAATAATAAACTTGAGTTAATTTATACTTGATTAAGAACCTTTTTAAAGTTCATTATTCTTTTTATATCACTTATTGCCATGTTATAAACATTATGTAACCATTTAAGTTAATAATGTTTGTTTTGTCAATATTTGGTTCTTAAGTCGAAAGTTGACTTCTTACAATTACATGTTGTTCATGTGGTCAAAAGATCTTTATATCCAGAATGAAATTCCCGATTTGGATATAATATGTATCATATATATCCAGAATATACATGTATTTATAATATTACATAATCATTTAGAGGTAAGAAATGAAATGCACCGTTCATGGAGACGGTAAGCCGTACGTACGCATGAACACTACTTCCATTTCTTTGTCATATTAGTGGAATTAAACTAAATGAGAGGTATGTATATTTTAATTCCAGAATTATATTCATCATTTAGATATATCATTAATTATATATATATCCATTATATACATGTACTTTTAATAGTACATTACATTTGGGGATAAGAAATGAAATGCACCGTTCATGGAGACGGTAAGCCGTACGTACGCATGAACGCTACTTTCATTTCTATCTCATAATTTAATGGAAATAAATAATAATGATATATAGGTATATTATAATTCCAGTATAACATCATATATAATAACTTTAAATCCATCCTTTACACGTCCCACATATGGCATTAACGAATCACATCACTTTGAGGGGGCGGTAGTCCGCACTTCCTTAAATGAAGATATCGTGTTTACCCATAATGGAAACCGTAAAGGTATGCCAAAAATGAAAAATAAAGAAGCTTAAAGAAAACATAAACATATTATATATCATATATAAAAATAGTGACATCATAATGGCCACCCTTGAAGGTGTTAAATGAGTATTGAACAATCATCGTTTCGGGAGGCAGAATTTCGCCATCCACGGAAACCATATGTTCTTTATCCATTTGATGCAGTTGTGTGAGAGTGTAGCTCAAATAAATATTATAACAACATCCTGGTATATTGAAGATACTGGTGTTGTTACAAAATAAGTAAATAAAAAGAGTTTAGAGGGTTGGAGAAGCAAAATAAAACAAATGAACAAGAGAGAATGAATTACCTTTAAAAGTGTAACTCCTTTTTGATTTGAGCCTAAAGTCTTCCTTTGAAAGGATTCTGCCCAAAGGGAATCCTCTAGAATGAGGAGAGGGATGTGGAGAGAGTAATTGGGCAGGGGTTCGCCGAGCCAAAGGCTTGAGAAGTGTGTGAAATGGGGTAGAGGTGGGGGCCTTTTATAAGAGGAGAGGAGGGGCACTTTTGAAAAGTAAAGAAATATTACTTTATTTGAAAATGTGTTTCGGTTTTAAAAGGTCCCACATTGATATAATTCGTGGATAAGGTGATAAGGGTTCGAAATCCACTCATCCAATTGGTTTTGGACATGTGTAGGTTTTAGATTTTTCATTATCTTTCCATTTTATTTAAATCGTCAAATAATGATGTCATCGCTGCATCATTATTATGTCATATATAATTTAATTTATTTAATGTCTAAAAATTATACAAAAAATACTATGATGTAGGAAATATTTGTAGATTTCAAATGACTATTTATAATCAAAATTTGGACTTGTATAACCCCACTCAAAAATTATTTTAGTAAAACAATTTATGTTAGTGTCATTTTCACTTTAACATTAAATAAAAATATATTAATTTCATTTTCCAACTAAAGTGGCTCCATGGAGTCCCCAAGTTGGCCCATGGCTTGTCTTGGTCGTCCATGACTCACCCAATAGGTGTAGGACAAGTTTCATGGTGTTTTCACATTCTTATAATACCATTTTTACATTAAACTACACTAATTACCTCTAATCGCGATTAATGAAAAAAGGTTACTATTCACCAAAAAATTATTTTAATATCATTGAACCACATTTTACTTCTTAATGAAAACCATGTATGTCGGATTTTCAAAATTAAATACACATTAGTGGTAAACTTTCATTTAACTGAAAAATCAGTTTGCTTGATTACCACTTAGTGGTTTCACTATTCATCAAAAATTGAAGTTTTTCAGAAAATTACCAAAAAATCACCCTAAGCTATATTTGATATTCCGAATTCAAAAATGAAGTCTATTTTACAAAATTCAAAACATATAAGTCACATTAATTTATTTAATAATTAATTCCCGTTGTCAGAGCAAATAGCGTGTTTTTATGAAACAATAAGTATCAAAAGATTGACACTAGTTTAAGTCCGATTTCAAAGTGAAATTAATTCCAACGACCACTATTGGATTTAATGGTAAAAATATTTTCTAATTTCACTTTAAAACCAATTAAAATAATAATCTAATCATATAAATAATTTAGATTAAAAAGAGGTTTTGAATTAAAATACAACATTTTACACTATTCATAAAAAAATGAACTTTATCAGAAAGGTACCAAAAATTTACACAAAGTAAATTTTGATGTCCCGATTCTAAAGAAGAGTTATATTTGGTCCAAAATAAATTATAAGGGTTATCAAAACTATATTTAATGACGGTTCACCATTAAAAGGTGATAAGTGAACCTTTAGTGAAAATTAGAGTATATATGCCCTAAAATTGAACTCTTTCCGTATTTTAAGCCTTTATCTTTTATTGGGTAAATGTATAAACATTTAAAAACATATCTAATCATATTTTAGTTATTTCTATCCATTCCCGCCATTACAACGGCTACTTGATAACTAACATTTAAAATAATATTATTTTATTACTAGTGTGCTACGTAAGTTTCAAAGAAACTCATCGTTGCGTATCGGGTACGCTATCAAACATAGAAACCCCTTTAAAATAAAATTAATATTTAATTCGTAAATATTAATAAATATGAAAATTATTTATTCCTTATTTACCTGGGATGTTACATTTATAGTGTATACATACCCATCATTTTTAAACTATATTTAGGAAATAACTTGATGGTAGTGGTATCATTATTCCAGAGATTATGAATTCAAATAATTAAGTAATCACTTTTTTAAGAATTCAGTTTTTTTTATCCTTGAGATTTTTATAGTGGTATCTTATCTGGATGAATTTAATTATTAGTTTATTGAATAAATGAATTGTGTTTTAAGTTATTTACCTTTTTATATTCATTGTTCCTTATCTAATCATGATAGTAAAATTATTTAATTCAAATATATTTTTAGTTATTTACTTTTCCATGTTTTTTATTCATATAGATACATGATATCTTCTGTATTACTTAACTCATATTTAGTATTTGAGCTCAACCTTATTTTATTTCCTTTCATGGGAATCCATGAATTGTACAATAAATTATATTAAATGATATGATAAAGGGAATAATTTTATTCTCAAAAAAATAAATATGTTTTATTTTTTTATATGAAATGCAAGAATCAAGTTTGTATCTAGTTTACAGATACTATAATACTATTCAATCCTTTAGGATGTGATTACTTGTATCTTATTCAATAGTAATAAATTATACACTAGCTCTTGGTTACTGAGGTCAGGGTTACTACATTTAGTATATTAGAAACTTTTTAAACTAGATTTAATAAAACCTAGATTATAAAATGTAACCCCATGATATAATTTGAGGAAATGTATATAAAACATATTATAATTTTTTTAATGAAGCGGTTATGGGTTATTTTCATGAAATACATCCTTTTTTGGATAATAAAACTAGTCATGGTTCTAGAACACCTATACCTAGTTGAATTAACTTCAAAAAGGGTGCATTGGGCTTGACCTGATCATAACCTGGTGCGAGATAATTTTCATTATTGTGCACCTATTTTGAAACACCTAGAGGATATGTTTAGGATAATTTACATTTTATATACAAACCATTATGACAAATTTGAATAGATGATGAAAATAAATAACCTAGGTTAATCATAAGGTTTCTTATATTGAAAACAATGTGTTGGGATTTATACATCTAGAATATAATTATATAGTTTTTCCGCTATAATTATTGTTCCTCATAGTATATTTTGGGTTTTATTCAATGGATAGAACCTGAAAGAATTATTTTGACATTTAACTTGAATGAATATTTAGTTATAATAAGAAAATATATGGGATTATGATAGGAGTAAAATATATTGTGATTATACCTAATTTATCATCTAGGAAAATTATTAACAACCTCTATATTTTTCAACTTATAGAATCGCCAATGAAGGGAATGATGGATTTATATAAGATCCCAATTGTTGGAGACCATGGATTAAAGAATACATGATTTAATTCATGTCAAAAATGTGGAAGAATACACCCAAGAAAGTGTTGCGATGGAACAATAATCTTTTTTATATTTGTAAAAGAAGTCCATAAAGAAAATAATTGATGAGGAAAATAAAGAGTATGATGAAAGGAATTAAATATCATCCTAGGTATCTATCTATAGTTTATATTCTTAAATATGGTGAACCTAGTCATTATCTCAATCAATTCCCTCTTCTAAAGGATATCCCCTAAACTAAGGAAGAAACAATGTTGAAATAAAAAAGATAAATTATTTATATATTATGATTCATGAATTAAATTATATAAGTATTTTAGCAATGGTATTTTTTTATAAGAATCGTGAAACATCTAAGGATTATGTCAAATTTCATAAGAATATGTGTATTCGTTATATTAAGAATCATGGGTACTATCATGCTTTTATATGTTTAATATTGATCATAAGTTCAAAGTATAAAACATCATTTTTTATGATTTATGTGATGGGATTATACCAAGATTAAGGATATTTTGGGAGCAATTTATGGAAATAAAATCCATTATTTTATAGTATGTTTTATTAATAAATTTATTTGAGTAATAATGCCATTAAATTTTATAGACATGAGTTTATAGGTATTTTTAACCTTTAGGTTTAATATGATTATTAATGAAACTATAATAACAGTAAAATAATATTATTAAACTTTGTGGGAAAAAAGTAATTTGTATTGAAATCCATAGAAAAAAATGTTATCGGATTTCCATCATATTTTTTTGTAATTTTATATGGATTATATTAATATACTTTTAGAAAATTGATAACCTAAATTCTACGTAATAGCCCATCACACCCGGTAAGGACGTGAGTCCTGAACCCACAAGTAAAAGACTGTTGACACCACAAAATGTGTTTCATGAAATCTTCCACAGAATTAATGGTTGGATTTCTATTTTCCATGATACTACCCCACAATTAGAGATAAGCAGAAATACCACCCCTCCAAGAGTAGTGTAATAACCCAGATTTCCCCAGGCCCTTTATGAAAATCTAGTGTTTGAGGTGTTCTGGGAGCTATCAGTGGCTCACTTCAGGAGATTCTAAAATTTCTAGTTTTCTTCCGGTGAGTTAGGGATTTCAATATTGGTGAGTTAGGGGCATCGGCATTGGTGAGTCATGGGTGTCAATATCAGTGAGTTGTGGGTATTTGGAATTAGTGAGTTGAGGGTGTCAGTATCGATGATTCTTGGGTGTCGGTGTTGATAAGTTGAGGTGTCGGAAGGTTGAGGCATCGGTAGGTGGAGGCCTTGGTAGGTCAAGGATTCAGTAGGTAAAGAATTCAGTAAGTCGAGGCATCGATAGGTCGTTGCATCAGTAGGCCGTGGAATCAGTATCTTTGTGTAGGTTTCTTAGCATCAGTAGGTCACGTCGGTAGATCACCCATCAGTATATCATCGTTAGTGTCTCGTTGTTTGTAGTTCATGTTGGTAACTCGCCTATCAGTGGCTCATCGTCGATGACTCACCCATCGGTGACTCGTTTTCGATTTTCCCAATTTTTCATAGTTTTACATTTTTGTCCCTATCTTATGTTTTACTTAACTTTAACTAATTTTAAATCATTATTATGTAATTTTTAAGGGCGTTTCAAAGTGTATTAATTATATATTTAAATATCCTAACATCTCGGGTGATTTGAGATACTCAAATCGTGTAATCTTGACCACAATCCCAAAATAATTTCTTTTAAAATCATTCTTCCATTAAAATAGGATCAGACTCTTCAAGGTTGGGATCTTCTCTTCCTTGTGTGTTTTTTATTTCCCCTTGGTGAACCTAGATACTTTCTACCTAGACAAGTCGTTCGCCTGTTCTAGATCCCTCCTGCTCGATTTTCTTTGAGTTCTTCCCTACTACTCACGCGACCCCTGTTCTTAGCACAATAAGGGACTTAGATCCATTTATCATCTGGTAGGGATTCCTTATGTCCCTCTTTAATTGTGCATTAGTTGGGGTTGGTGTACTAATTAATCCTTGCAATTAAATACTGAATACCTTCTTAAAATGAGATATAAACAAGTAGTAAATATGGTCAAAAGATAATAAGGGTAAATAAAATAATGAGAAAATAGTGGTTTGATGTTCATCACCTATTTTATTTGTTGTATTTTATAAATTTAGGGATTTTTGTGACTGTATGAATCTTTAAAATAATGACTATTGGTGGTCTTTTCTTGTGTGTTAGTTATATTTTGCTTTGTTGGAATTCTTTTATATAAATGATTGTAACATGAAAACTGTTAAACTACTTATACATGGTAAAATAAATGGATTCCCTAGGATCAAACTTATTGTGTGATCACCTCGATTATAATTAAGTATAATTAAATAACCTATGATGGTTAAATATGAATTTATATACACACACACACACACACCCTGTTGATAGGTTTCGATGAGTGTTGAGTTCTGTTGAGTTGTGTAACCTTATGCAACTTGTGTATTCTGTAGTTGGGAGAACAGTTGTGGGTAAAAGGTAGTACAGAAGAGTTGGTTCCATGAGAAGGGTATGGTGTGTGTGCACAAATGGGTTGTGGGTTAATGGTAGTTGTTGTGGGATTATGTGTGGGGTAGTACAGGGGTTTTGTTGGTATCTCAGTTTGAGAGACTGATTGATTGTGGAATGGATGGACTTGTAGGTAGATGAACTACCTTTGTTTGTGTCATGGTCATGGAATGGTGTTGGGTAGTGAGAGGGCGGCGTGGTTATGAACTTGTTGTGTTGTGGGACTACAGTTTCGTTTTGCATGTTGTTTCTGATATGGTGATGGTTTTTAGTTTCCCCTAGTGCTGGAATAAATTAATGTGATACCCTCAATTAATAAATGAAAAGTGGTTAATTTAAAAAGGGGTTGGGTTATACTTTGGGAGTGGCTATTTTGTGGTTTTTCATATAGGTGTGGCAGTGAAAGTTTTTTTGAGTGGGGGGTTGGTTGTTCAGAAACCCATAGGTTGGGCTGAGTGTTTTCTTATCTATATGTACAAATTTTAGTTCCTTGTGATTTCTATACGCACCCAACCCTTATTGATCACCATGTGTCGAACACCCCCATTTCTTGGGGGAGGGTTTCTTTCCCAACATCCTGGTGGGAGGATGGATGGATGGTTACTGACTTTATTCCTCATGCCCTCTTCCAATATCTTACCACTCGAGGATATCTAGGAAGGCTATAATGGCTTGAGTCTTACCATATCCTAAGATAATTTGGGAAAGGGTTTGTTATGGATGAGGGGATTAGGTGTTTGTGGGCCATGTTTTATTCCCCAAGTATTTTGTGTATGAGGAAAAGGTGTCTTCGGGCGAGAGATGTGGTTTTTATTGCCTAGTTGTATTTGGGTGGGATTGTGTGCAGTTCGAGGCCCAGGTGTGTGTGGGTTGACTGTGGCATTGGGAATTTGTATGGGAAGAGTGGTAGCATCAAGAAATTAGTCATTAGGGATGAGAAGTTAACCAGTGGGAATGTGGTGCAGGGTACCCAAATATTGATGTGCTTATGATACTACTTTGCTTGACTTGCATTATCTAATGAGTGTTCCTTGGTGTGGTTGGGATGGTTAGTTTCCATGGGTAGGTGCTTTGAGGTTCTACTATTTTCACATAGGGACGTTAGTATGTTCCCTCACTTATGTATGGGTGGATTTATTTTTCTTACTGTGTATACTTTTGTACTCGCCCTACATATAAAAAACTATTTTCAGGTTTCTGGGAGGACTTCAAGGACCGTAATGGACTTTACTAGCCTGGGTGTTAGGATTGGTTACTGTTGGTACTAATAATTCATTTATTTGGTATATTATTTGGAGTTTTTTATACCTTTTATTAGGTTTACTATTGAACATGCATGTGGGAAAGGTTTTTAGCAATACTTTTACTTTGGTATTTCAAGTTTTTTGGGATTTATCATCTTATATCCTGATTTTTTTCTATAAAAAGGGAAATTACTTCCATATTATGTGAGATTCTATACCCTTGGTGATAGTCACCACTTATGGGCCTATCTAAGGTGGGACTCGGGGGGGTCATTATATATCCTTCAACTTAAGGAAGGGAGGGTGTGTCACTTTGATGCACCTTCATTTATTTTGAAAAAGGCGGGTCATGGAAAAATTGTATCAAATGCTGATTTTGGGAGTTTGAGAGATAGGGTAGAGTTCAGAGTTAGGTACAATGAGGGTTTCATGGGATTGTAGGGAAATGGCATTAGGCAATCTTGGCCTAAAAAATAGGATAGGGAATACCATCTAGAACATGGGATTTTAAGGCCCCTTATGATCTGATGCAAGGACTCTGGACCTACTTAACGTCCATGTGAAGCTACACTGATTGCAGGGTAGAGACCCTAAGTAAGGTACATGAATAATAATGACTAGTGTTCTTCTGTGTCTTTATTATTTTGGTAATTTAAATAAATTATTAGTTAAAACAAATTTAAAAAAAATCAACACTACTCGGTCTTAGGAGTTCCTTATTTACTTTTTCAGCTATAGCACCCAAAAGTGCCACCATGTGGTACGTGTGGTTGAGGCCTGATAGGTTGAACTAGTCAATCAGCGTAGGGCCGATCAAGAGGAGGAAGATTACAAGTGGTAGAAGATACTTCATGCCTTCTAGTAGTAGAATCTAGGAATATAT
Organism: Viscum album; assembly: GCA_963277665.1. Classification (NCBI taxonomy): domain Eukaryota; kingdom Viridiplantae; phylum Streptophyta; class Magnoliopsida; order Santalales; family Viscaceae; genus Viscum; species Viscum album. The sequence continues at coordinate 698,337,310 of OY728119.1, read as the reverse complement.
GAGGGAAGCATCTTAGATATGGAAATAGAGAGTTGGCTTAAGGAGATGGTGATCTCTTTCAGCTGGATAAAGGCTCCGACATGGTAATGGGTCCCTCTAAAAGTGAGCTAAATATTAGGTGTATCCCATCAGTGGTGGATGCTTTACCTCGAATATAGGAAGGAAACTGAGGTCTCATGGACTGACTTTGAAAGGGAGTTCTGGGTGTAATTCATTTCTTCCATGATGAAGTTTGAGAAGAGGTAGGAGCTACTCTCCATCAAGAAGGGGAGTTTGTCAATAAGGGAACATGGGATCAATTTCAAAGATCTCCTACGCTTTTCTCTAGATCTATTTTTTCATGAGGAGTCCTAATAAGGATTCTTAGTGGAGGAAATCTGACCTTCTATTCAATATGTTGTTACTCCTTTCACTCTACTAAAATACTAATAGGTTAAAAAAGGATGAGGTGGTGGAAATGATACACTCGTTGGGAGGTGTGTCGCAAGAGGGGAGCTAGCAAAGTTCATCAAATGGGAAATATGTCAACAATAGTTCTCCAGAATCAGGACCTTCCAGGTTTTAGCCAGTGAGGAGTAGGCCGCATCAGTTCAGTTTCAGTCTTCTGGTCTTCTCCCTTTCCCCATGGGCCCAGGACCAAGGTGCTTTACCTGTGGAGGCTGCAGGAATCTTCAAATCCAGTGCCCAGTCCAAGTGTTGTAAAGTGGGGGTGGGTAGGTTCAGCACCCAACTAAACAATAGTAGTTGCTAGTCAAGCCCTTCCAGTACTAGGAGGAGCGAGCTCCCACTCCACTGGGGGTAAACAATGCTAGAGGCATCCGACCTCAGGCTACTCTTTAGGGACCTCAACCAGGGCATGGTTGAGGAGGCAGTCGACAACAGATAGGTAGAAGAGCTGGGCATGGTTAGTTGCATGCCACAAAGGTAGCAGTTTTAGCAGGTCCAAAGGCTTTTTGAGGTACAATCATTCTGTTTAGTATTCTTGTGTGTTCTTTGTTTGATTCAAGATCCTCGTAATCCTTTGTTGCACCTAGTTTATCATATGTTGTAGGACTATACATAGAGATACTTCCCATTCCTCTGATGTTGAGTACACCAATTGGTGGTCAGACCAGTCTATTTGATATTTTATGAGGATGTAGACAACTGTTAGGGCTACATCAGTCTAGTGGGGATCTTCATCTGCTACAGATGAATCTATACGATGTCATCATAAGCATCGACTGGTTGTTTTCTATTCATGTTTTTATTGACTACTTTAGGAGAATAGTTGTGTTCTCATATTTGGGAGGCCAGTGTGTAGCTTTCATTGGAAAGTAGAGTTTCCAGGAGGGCAGTCTGCGTGTGGAGCCTCTTCTTTCCTTGTTAGCTGAGATTTTAGCAGAATCAGTAGATACAGAAATGGTGGAAGTTATAGGGGTTGTCAGTGAATTCATATATATATTCCCAAAATAGGTTGTGACTCTACCCCCTCAATGTGATGTTGAGTTTGGGATAGACTTGAAACCAGTGCTCGTTTGATTTGGATGGCTCCCTATCAGACAGTGCCTTCTGAGTTATGGGAGTTGCAAATTTAGGTTGACATCCTCATTAAGAAGGGTTTTATTTTTCCAAGTGTGTCGTCGTGGGGTGCTATAGTCTTGTTCTCAAATAAGGTGTGTAGTGGTCTATGACTGTGCATATACCACCGGAGACTGAACCAGGTGACATTTAAGAACTGTTACCCCTTTTGAGAATTGAAAATCATTCTAACTAGTTAAAGGGGTTAGTTTGGTTCTCTATGATTGGAATATGGTTTGGATACCACCATTTGAGGGTAAAAGAGGGTGAAATCCCAAGAACTACTTTCAAGTGCAGTTATGGGAACCTCCAAATGATGTATAATGAATATTAAAACCTTGTAAAATGAAATAAACTATAATATAGAATACATAAACCATCCATATACTTATAATAAGCCTCTAAAAATTGAAATAAAGTGTTTTTTAATATTACAAGAACATGAAAAATAAAAAAATGATGGGAATTTTGTCATGTGTTATTTGGAATTTATGTTAGTATATGTTTTGTTTTAATAATAATGTTTTATTTAATTCTTTCTTATTATACTAAAATATTTTTTAGTTTTTTCCTCTTACACACTTCCTTATATCTGATTTTGTCACTTACTATTTATTAGGGTATCAGGTCTTAGGAACAAAAAAACACATACATGTTATAAAAGAAATATATGGATGATCATATGATAATTTCATTTTTAGGTATGCATTATAGAGATTAAAATGTTTATATGTTTATATAACTCAATATCATCATGTTATAAGATTAAATGTTTATAGATTGATTATTTTACAATTTTTGGGTATAAGATTCTATTATTCTGGTTATAAGTTTGGAAATTTAATGTAGTGGGTTTATAAGACATTATGTTTTGTGTCAAATAGTTTTTATTTTTTTTAAATTGGTTTTCAATCTTACACAATTTTTGTTTATTTTATTCTATGTTATTTGTTAGAAATTATAGGTTTTCTAGTTTGTATGTTGTCTAGTTAAAATTTAAATGTTTGTAGGTTGCAGTTTAGTAGGTATGTATATTATAGGTTTGCAGGTTCCATGCTTATTTATTTACATGTTTTTAGGTAATAATATCCTTGGTTAGTGATTTATAGTTTTATATGTATTATGGTTTAAAGTATACATGTTTAATGTTTTATAGGTTGTCTAATTAATCTTTTCATATTTACAATTATACATGTTTAAGGTTTTCATATTTTTAGGGTTTTTCTTCAAATATGTAGGTTCACCTATGTACTATAGCCCTTGTAATATAATGGTTCATAGGTTCAAGGATTTTATTTTTGAACCATTATCAATATATTTATGTACTTGTGACTTAATACATGTTTCTAAGATTGATTCACTTAATAAATATATAGTTTATAGTCATATATTGATTTACCATTTATCATTTTATGGATTTATCAAAGTATTTCTTTGTTAAAAATTTTCTAAAACCAACCAAATCTTTATTTCAAATCATTTCGAGAGGTAAATTGATTGGGAGTTTTTGTTTTAGGTGTGTCTTATTGGACATAATGTTCAAGATGGATCAAATGATGCAACCTGAGGACACTTTGGTTTTCTGAGACTCTCTCGAAGTCATTATTAGTGTTAGACACATCAAAAAGATTGTATAGTGGACCACTTATACCCACAAAAATAAACCCATATTTAATGGGAGGGAGATTATTTTGGTAACATCCCAGAAAATTATGAACCTCCTATGAACATCACACTAAAAAATAAAGGTAATTGTTTCTTTCCCCCGTGTATCATTTTACACTATGCTATAAAAACACAATTTTGAAATTTACTTAAACCAATAAACTTGATTGGATTAATCAACATTATTAATGTGATCATGTTAATATTTAATCAATTCATCATATATCATGTAGTATTTTAATAAAATCTATTTTAAATTTATATATTAATTCTTTGAAAAGAACTTGAGTTCAACTATTTGATGATTTATATGCATATTCCTTTTTTCTTTTGGTTTGATATAAGGGATAAACTGATTTTATCCACATTTTTATGAAAGGAGACTTTATTACATGATTTCTGAACAATGGAAGTGATAGTTGTCTCATAAATGTCTTCTTTTATCCACAATTATGCGTGACATAAAGAGGACCTATAAGAAATTTAAATAAAGGGACCTACTTGGTAAACCATCTTAGTGACAAACATCTCACAAATGTATACTTCCACCCAAAAGTACATGTGTAAGAAATGGGACCTGATTCCATGAATGGATCCCATCATCATAATTAAATATGATAGTGACACCCATTGTGTAATAGAAACATAATATAGATGAACATATTTTAAAATTATTGTTGAATATTTTTTTTCCAATAATATATCAATTTTTTTGGAGTTTCATATAAATTAATTTTATAATTATTTTATAATTGATATATTATATATAGTTATATTAATAAATATAATATAAAATTTATCAACAAATATTGGAATTCCCACACATAATATTTAAAAAAATGATTTATGAATACATATTAATTGTTTGTATTTATTATAATATTGGTAATAATATTACTAATGGAAAGATAAATGTTTCTAATAATATTATCAACATATAATTTGATCACATGAATCTATTACTAAAACTTTTAACCAATGTATACATTATCTATTGGTATTATTATAATTGAAATAGAACTATTTTATTTATCATAATAACATTTAATGACAAAATTTTGACCAATAATTTAGGGATAGGATAATTTTTATTAGTAAAATGATTTTCAAAGAGAAAATTCACTTTTACCAATTAATATACCACGGTTGAAAAATGATAATTATTTCGAAAAGTGAAACTATTTTATTATTAATTTATTTATTTTTAACTAATTAATTTAAAATGTATGATTAAACAAAATTAAAAAATTAAAAAATTTCTTGAAAAAAAAATTAACTAAGAGGATTTCAAGTTCTTAGTAGTAGAATATGGGTGTCCTATTGATGATATCTGAAATTGAGTCTAAGGAGAGGTTTATTCCCATAATGTTGTGTGAGATATATATATTTTGTATGTAATGTGATTTTATATACAACAATGCCATTTTTGGTAAGGTTAATGATTCCCAACAGACTCTATAAGGGTATTTTCCCTAACTTCCAAGTTAAAGAGGAATGGATGGGTGACTACCCCCTATTTCTCTACATTATTCTTCTGTTAGTATGTTGTTCTGCTAATAATTGTGGTTATATTTCATCATATATTTATGTATAAGTTTTTAATCCCTTGTAATTATTTGATACACATGTATCTCCCAATATAGTATCCCAATAATTATTATATGTATGTTGTATATGGTTTATGATGGATTGAGGTATAATACTCGACATACAGGCTTTGGTGGATCCAAGAATCTTCTTGGTTACTATTTAGTGATATGGAATGGATGATGAGGTGATGTGAAGTATGGGTTTCATGATATTTGAAGAGATGATGTGTTGCACGAGATGCATGAGATAATACGTAGCCCAGGTGCCTTTAGGTTAGCTTACATTTGGAGAGAGATGGAACATGACATGTGATGTTAGGGAATTATTGTAAAACAATATAGAAGTGATAGAAAGGTACATTATTTTGATATTATATTATATGATATCAAGTATGTTATACTTAGTGAGAGATCCACAGTAGGGATGGTAACTTAGTATGATTTTTTATGTGAAGAGTTAGTTTTATTACCCCGCTACTTCGGGGGTCTTCTCCTGAAATGATTTCGATAGGTTTTTTTTCTGCGAAGGATTTTTAGGAGGGGTGGAATGGTGTTGTGTGGTGCCATAGGGTTCCTACAAAGTTCAACTTTCTAACTTGGCACATCATGAACGCTGCGTTAGTAACGGATGGGAATGTTTAGAAGATGAGAATCAGCTCGGCCTCTAGGTTTTCTAGCTACATCAACAGGCAGGAAGAGAGTGTGAATCACTTGTTTTTTGAAGGTTATTGGGCTTAGGTAGTGTGGTCCTGCTTTGGTGGCTCCTTGGTGCTCTCCTCTCATGAGCATAATGACACATCCTTTGTGGAATGTTTGTTCCAAGGAGTTGCAGGATCCGAGAAGGGTAGGATGGTTCGTTCGGTGATATTGAGTGAAGTATGCTGAATCTTATGGAAAGCCAAGAACAAGTCGTGGTTTGAAGGCATCACTCCTTCAGTTAGGTCCATCATTGTGTAGACTCGCTTCCTTCTGATTGAATTGTCTCCACTCATCAAGGACTGGTTGGAGGTCCCCTCTCTCAACCGGCTACAGGTCTGTATCCCCTTGGCTTCTCCTACTTGGGTCATCAAACAGGGGAACTGGGTAAGCTGGAAACCCCCAGGTATTGGTTTGAATCTGAATACTAACGGTTCCTATGCAATGGGGGTTATGAAAGGAGGGGGCGTAGTCTATGGGCCTAGTGGGGATGTGGTCATGGTGTTCACATTATTATTTAAAAAGGGAATTTCTCTCTTGGCTGAGGCGATGTCCATGCTCACAGGGCTTTCCCTCTTTAAGTAGGAGAAACTGGGTTTAACCAAGCCAGAGACTGATTCCAAGATTCTCTATGACGACATACTTGGAATCGGATCCCCCCTTGGACTATTTCTTAAATTTTTAGAAAATTCAAAGCTCTTCTTAGACCCAATATAGATGTGTCTCACACTTAGTGTGAGGGTAATAAAGTAGGGGATCACTTGGCTTCCATGGCGGTCTAGAGCTCCATCTCCACTTACCTTATCCCACTCAATAGTTTGAAACTAGAGTGCGTTAATTTTTTTATAGGGTATTCTCTTGTTTTTCACTATTTCATACATCCCTAAGCCCTGAGATATCAGGGGATGTTTAGTTTTCTTGTTTTGAATAAAAATTTGATTTGGATGGATGGTGAAGAGTTAGTTTCACTTATTGTTCTCTGATCTTTAGTATGATTTAATTATCTTTTTCACAAGTGGATCTGAGAAGGATCCTATTGAGTATACCTTTTATTCTCATCTTACATATATATAAAAAGATCTTCAAGAACACAGGCATAGGTTGGGTATCAATTTGGAATTTATGAGCTCATGGGGTGTCGAGAGGTTGTTCGAGATTTCAGGGTCACTATCAAGGATTTAATTTTATTATTTATAGTTTAATTTTTATTTTTTGTATGTATAACATTGCAGGCTTATATTTTGTCTCTTTTAGTTTATCTTAAGTAGTAGTTTTATGGTGGTTTTATCTTATCTATATTTTTTATATTCTCCTTAAAGGTAAATGACCTCCATCAGTGTGTATGATATACCCTTCATGCTTATCTCCGGCTAGTGGCATATTGGAGGTAGGTTTTGGGAATCATTATCCAACTTCTCTCATTATTGGCCCAAGATGGGTACCTTTAAGGGGAGGGGGTCATGAAGTAGTGGTATCAAAGGTTCAATTTGAGGGATAGGATGGATTTTGTAGGTAGACATAGGTTAGTACTACATGTGATGGTAGGTAAAGGGTGTCAGCTAAGCATATTAAGTTATATAAACAATGGATATCAGCTTCTATGTAGGTATTTAGGTACCCTATGATCTGTTTCATAGACCTTTAAGTATAATAAGCCTAAAAATTGAAGTGATACTAGGTGTAGGGTGAAGACCTAGGAAATGATCATGTATAATTATTTGTAGTGCATGTTTAATAATGTGTAGACTGTGGGATTAGGTTGAACCTTAATTAATTAATTAAATCATAAATATGACATATTCTTCATTTGGGAGCCCTTATTATTTTTATCTCTTGTAGGTAAGGCTCTAGATTAACATCCTCATCAGGTTCACACCGATGATGTTTTACTGGACGTGCCTGAATATCACCACAAAGTTGAGGTCAATGATGAGGATTATAGGAAGAGTACACTTTGAGAGTTTTGGTTCCAAAGTCTAAAAAAATATGAGGGATCTATTTCAAACTTAGTGGTGAAGGACTAGTTTGACGAGGTGTAGATAGCCATCAATTCAATCCATGGTCTAAATTATCACTAGTTTTCCTTGGTGCTAACAATGTTGCATAGAGAATTCAGACAGTAATGGTTCTTTTTCCTCAAGAATTTGTCTCATAGGAAAAAGATTAGATCATTTTCATGAATATTTTCTTTCTTCGACCACCAAGGAAGCAAGTCTCTAGAAGATTATTACCATTTGACAGGTGCGCTATAGTGTACAAAAGTTTAGGATATAATTCTAGACTCTTCTTTTTTATTCATCAGACCTTTTACAAGTTGAGGATACTAGGGTGAGGAAGATATACGAGGATTTGAGTCCCAAGATCTCGTACCTGGTAACATCATTTATGCCACTTGCATATCTCATGGTTTTTGGGAGAGAATTGTTCATTGAGAAGATGTGGGAAAGAATCAAATCGTTATTAAAATTTATCAAGATTCTCCATGTATAGAACTATGTTATAGGGTTCCCAGTTACCTAGAAATAATATCTTTTAGATTGTTAGGGGTAGGTCCTTGACCTCATTGTCTTATTTCTCTAGTAGAGAAGTCTCCTACACCCTTACTAATGAATTATAATAATGTTTTTCAAGTGGATGTTGAGGTCACAAACAATGAGAGTATTAAACCTTTCTAAGAAGGTAACATGTGGTAGGTGTTCTGCTTCAAGTCTGTCCATTGTGTAAATTTCAACAGATGAAGCAGAAGCAGGGTGGTCCAACCTTGAATCAGTAGAAAGAAGATAGAAAAGTAAAAGAACAGTCTCGTAATTCTCATCATCTCCAAAGAGAAAATATCATCCATTATGGTGGTCTTAATCAAGTTTTTTGAGGTTGTGGAGTTGTTCATGGTTGGAATCATACTCTAGAGTTTCCAGTTTTAGGTGATCTAGATGTAGTTTTAAGAACCTAGAATTCTACTAATGGAAAGTACCTTCTTATAATTATTTCATTTAGTATAAATCACATAAAATCATATTGATAACCCAATTCAAACTTTATAAATGAATAATTAAAGGAATAAGAGTAATTTCTATAAGTTAAGAAACATATACTAATGGAATAGTAACATGACCTTTGGAATAGTAATCTGACCGTTTTGAATAGTAAAATAGATAATAGAAAAGTAACCTCACCCATTAAAGTATAAATAAAATTTATGCATCTTATAAGTGGTAATATGATATAATTATATCATATTATAAGTAAATAAATGTTTTATAAATTATTAACTATGTGTTGATATTTTTATAAAATATAAATTATTATTTTCAATTTTATAATTAATATATTGATTTAAAATAAAATTTATTTTCATAAAATGTATTCATACGATAATTTTTATATTTATTAGTATTATAAAATAATTTTATCAGACCTTGAATAATTTTTAAAAGTGTTATAAAATCATTTATAATTTTAAAATTGGTATTTTCCAAGTAAATGATGTTATCAATTAAAAAAATTATCATGTTTAGAAAATCATTTTCATAAAATGGATTTCATTTTTAAATTCTAAACATCTAAAAATGGTTAGGGATAATCTTTATTATTTTTCTAAAATACTTAAATTTTAGTGAATACTAAAATATAATCATTTATGATAAAAGATAATACATGAATTATTGAGTCATATATGATGTATGGATAATTTAAGTCCTTAATCTCAAAATATCCTCAATTATTTTAATATATTTAGTGATAATTCTCAATATTTTCAAATTCTTGAGGAAAAATAAAAAACTAATGAATAAAATAATGAGAAACACTTCTCTCCTCCAATATAAATACCACACATCACCACATTTTCTCCTCCCACATTCAAAGATTTTATTCTTGGGTGATTTTTAGCCAATACACTTCACAAGTATCTCAAAATGTCTACAGGCCTTTAGTATCAACAAAAGAGAAAAACCAACTACCTTAAGGAGTTTCTCAAGGGGAATAATTCAAGTGGTAAAACCCCTTTTATTTTATTTTATTTTCTATTCAATTTCATTTCATTTATTGTTCTCTCCTCACCTCATCTTATCCAAGTGACCTTATAACTATATTATCTTTTATATATTGTAATGTTATTGTGTTTTTGTAATAATACATAATCTTTTCTCTTTCTCTCTCCCTTTTGAACTAAAAATGAAAACATCCCATGTGATGTGTTAATTTCTCACATTCTAGGATGACGAGGTTTTCAATTTCCATTACCTCCTTCAGGACTGATCATAAAACCATTTTTATGGTTGAAAAATATTATAATATATATATTAAAGTATATTTAATGTTCTATAACTTTTATATATACATTATATAAGTTGATGAAACAAAACTAGTTCATGATGATCAAAAAATGCTAAATTAATAGAAACAAATATCATTATTGTTTCATATATGGATTCATCCTCACAAATAGACCCAAAATGATATATAAGACCATTAAATATTTTTTAATTTCATTAAAAACAAATAATTTCAATTCTGGATATCCATCCACATTTTACATGATTTTTTGTACGCGTATACAAATGAACTAATCATTAAAACCAAAGAAAATAAACACTTCTGAACAATGGAATTGTATCTTATAACTCATCAAAAGGCCATAAATGAACATGATAAATTTATGATAAATAATATTAATTTATAAAGGGTTCTGAATTAATTAATTAATGGATTTATTTTTATTATCCAAGATATTAAGTTCAAGTACAGAACACTTTCGGACATAAGGTAAGGGATTCTACCTGAACCTCCTTTTTTCACTCGGGTTACGCTTTCTCACTATTTACCCAAATGTAAATATTCTTTTTTTAATTATTCTTAAATTATCTTTATATGATCTAGCCTCATGTATTCTAATTTTATTGTCCTTCTTTGTTGGGGAAATACATGTTTTATAAGGTTTCCCTGCTCAAATCCTATAGATAAGCAAGCCTGATTAAAGGGAACTTCCTGATTTCTTACCCATTGCAAAGGGCGCTCCATAATCTGTTTTAATCCACAATTAGTTTTATAAAATATCTCATTTAAACATGAAAAACTATATTGTTTTATTTTTAGTTTTATAAAAACAATTATTTAATTTCAATTTTAATGAGTCTTTAAAATTTTCCCTTAAACCGCACTAAAATGTTTTATTTCTAATGTTTCTTAAACACTATTTTTACATTTATTCACTTCAGTTTTACATAACTCATCATGAACTATTCCTATTTTACCTTATTAATGTCTATGTATTATTTTTATCCTTTTTTTATGGACACCATTTTGATATTCCCTTATGATATGTCTTTTAACATGATTATGATATACAATTCTTTCCATGGGTAACCCATATGTTTATATTTGATTCCTTGCATATAATTATTTATGTGGAACACATATTCATGAAACTTTTATGATGGGTTTTCCCAGATAGTGCTCTAATTAATTGGGTAATTTTTAGTCTCATGAGATTCCATGTATAATGGTCTTGGTGGTTAGCTTTGACTCATGCTCTGCGTGCAACAGTCTTGGTGGTTATTCTTGACTCATGCTCCTCCATGTGAAATGATAATTGACTCATGCTTTTGTAATATTTTATGTTGTTTCCATATTTATATGATATCGTGTTTATATAATCATGTTTTATACATGTTACTCATCCTTGCGTTTATTCATGTTCTTTGTCATTTTATGTCTTCATGTTATGCTTTCTAACCCATGTATTCTGCTTTATTCATATGTTTATTCCCTTAGTGAAATTTTTAGCTCATCCATTTGTTCATGTATTTACCAGGTTACCCAATGAATATGTTAGAGATCAATGGGTGTTATGAGATCATTGTGGAGATTAAATCAAAGATCTTTTAATTTTGGTTCCATTTCAGTTTTATGATCCTAATCCTCTAAAGAAACTATAATTTATGATCCTTGGTTTTCAATTAATGGTTAATTGCACTTGAAATCATGTAATAAAATGTGTGAAATAATACAGTAATTATAGTTGGTATTAGATAATCGTCTAGTTATTTTGGGGGATAAGGACTATATAACTTTTTTAATAACCCTATGGATAATTTTATCACCATGGATAACATAGATTGAAAATCAGGGTATCACAAGTTAGGATATACTTTTCATTTAAAAGTTTATCCATATATGTTCAGTGTTTTATTTTTATATGCTGATTAGCTAAGTATTCAAGAACCCCTAATTAAACTTTATTTTTCTTAGTTAATGTCTGGATAATAAAATAACTCATGACAACAATCAATGTGATAGGAAATATAATGGTTTACCAAATGATATGCCAAATATGATGGGAATGGGTGGTCAAAACATCATGATAGTACTTGATCAACTGTCTCAAGTTATAAATAATAACTTGAATCACATGAAACACCCACATACTTCTAAGAAAGAGAAATTTGTAGTTAAATCATTTATGACACAAAGTTCTCCCAGGTTTAGTGTATCTTATGATCCCTTCCTCATAGAACAATGGATTAAATCCATTTATAAGATATTCTCTATCCTCTAATGCTTAGAGGAAGAGAAATATATATCAAAAGTATATCATTTTGATCGGTAAGTTAATTAGTGGTAAATATTGATCAAGAACACAAATTCCAAGGAGGAAATTGATTCCATGGGATGGTTAGATTTCAAGAAAATATTGGTCAATAAATATTTTCCCCAAACCCTCTATTTCATGATGGAAATAGAGTTCCTTAGACTGAGGCATAAGGAAGAAAATTATATCAGGGTGTATGATGAAAACTTCACAAGACTTACATGATACACCTCTAGTTTTTTCATGAACACTAAAAGAAAGTTAGATCACATATTTATCAAACTAAATCTAGGTCTATAAAAATCATTGTTTATTTGGGTATTTGATAGTTATGGGGAGATTTTTCGTTTTTCCCTAAGGTTGAAATGGATATCAAAGACTCTCAGTAGTCTTGTGGGTCCTATGATAAAATGTGAAAATGAATTTTAATGTGGGAGGATAAACAGATAAATTCCATGATGTAATGAAAACTCAGTATCCCATGTGTCAAAAATGTGAGAATAGGAATCTGGGGAACTCCCTAAAGGGAACCAAGAAACAATTCAAATGTGAATGAATGGGGAATCTGGATAATAACATCTGATGGGATATGTATAATCCCACAAATGTGTAAGAAGAAAGTAAGGTTAAAATAAACACCCATACTATAGTGTAGTGCTTTGACTGCAACGAACATGGGCATTATGCAAACCATTTCCCTAAGACAAGGGTTTCTGGGGGAAATCAACAACAATAACCTCCAAGGCAGCAAGGTAGTGAATATGATATCACTACTTCTAATGTGGATCCTAAAAATTATGCGGTGACAAGTATGATAGTTATCCATTCAATAATAGATAAATTACTATTTGATTATGGTTCTACACAATCTTTTGTGTATTGTAAGTTTAGTAAAACTATTCAAACACTACCTCAAAATATGGAGGTTGAGTTATCTATGACAACAAAAAATGGGGACATTATTAATTCCAAAGTATATAACTCCTCTTTGATTAGTGTTTGTGAACTAAAACATCCAAAAAATCCTGTCTTACTTCCTTTGGTAGAGTTTCATGACATATTGGGAATGGATTGGATATATTTATAAAAATTCAACATCAACTATCAATAAGGGGAGATCGCTCTTCACATCCCAAAGCATCCTCTATTTGTTTACAATTGTATTTTGGAAGATGAATATCCTTCAGAATCATCATCTCAATTGTGGATATTTTTTCCTTATGAGAAATCATGTCTAGCATAAATGATTGATAAAAAAGAGTAAATTAGGCTCTAAGATATTCCCATTGTGAGGGAATACACTAATGTGTTCCCTAAATATTTTTCTGGTCTTCCACCTAAACAAGAGGTTGAGTTCTCAATTGAACGTATTCATAGATCTCTACCTATATCAAAGACACCTTAGAGAATGGCCATCATTTATCTTGAATATCTTAAAACTTAGTTACAAGAGAATATGAAAAAGTGTTTTATATACCTAATTTCTTCTCTATAGAGTGCTTCAGTCCTCTTTTCTAAAAATAAGGATAGATCGATGCACATCTACATTGATTATCATGAGCTCAAAAAATCATGATAAAGTACAAGTATCCCTTACCATGGATAGATGACTTGTTTCATCAACTATTTAGGGCCAAGTATTTCTCCAAGGTGGATATTCAGTCAAGATATCGCTAACTAAAGGTGAAGAAGGAATATATTCTCAAGACGACCTTTCAAATGAGGTATGAACATTATGAGTTCATATTGAATCCCTTCAGACTCACTAATGCTCCAACAATTTTTATGGATTTAATGAATAGAGTATTTGGATATTACCTTGAAAACAAATTTGTAGTCATTATTGATCATATTCTGATATAATCTAAAACCATGTAGGAACATGAGGAGCATTTGAATATTGTTCTAAATCCTTTAAGAGGATAAACTCTATTCAATGTGAAATAAATGATATTTCTAGATGCTGGAATTATTATTCTTGGGGCATGTAATCACCACTAAATGGATATTTTTAGACCCTTCCAAGATAATGAAAATATATGAGTGGAACATGAAAACTTATTTTATCATGAGCCCTCCCTCCAAAGATACCCCTCCTTGGCTAGAAATGATAAAAAGGAGATAATGACCCCCGATTCCTGCCTCTAGTAGGCCTCATGTTGGAGACTGGCACCAACGGTGTACCAATCTCACAATATGGGAGGCATTACCCTTTTTTTGAAACAAGATCAGGAGATAATATGAATTATCCACAAAAATAACAAGATATATATAAAATATAAATCTAAACCATCCCACAATTATGTATAAAATAAGACTGATACAAAATACAATAAATTCTCTAATGAAATTACCCAAAATAAAGCTAAAGTAGCAACCCAGCAACAATCAAAGATTCAAGCTAGTAAGGGCTGATATGGTCTGTGAAATCCTCCTGGAAACCTAAATTAGTTTTACATACCTAGGGTCAGAAAACAATTATACTCAGTAAGAAACCCAAAGTATCTCATGCACATATGAAATAATCATAATAATTCCCCTGTGAGAAAATAGTAGAAGCAAAGATCACCAAAACAGGTATACTAACCAAACCCAACCTCACAAAGGCATACTCACTAAGTAAAATAAGTCAAGTAATATAATATAAAGCACGTCAATGAGAGGGTACCACGCACCACTTTCCCACTGGTATTATTCTCTCACCCAATGTTCTATGTCCTGGGGATCCCATATAACACATCACATCCTACTCTAACACACCTGGCCCTCACAAAACATTCTGGCAGCACACACCTGGGCCTCAAAACACATCCCACCCACACACACCTAGGACTCACAACACATCACATCACATATCATCTTGAAAACACTAGGGAAGTCACATCACAAATCATCCTGAAGACACCTTGGAAGCAAACCACCTCACCTAAAAACACATGGGCCATAGAATCTCACCCAAAGACACATTGGCCATAGAACACTTCGCCTGAAAACACCTGGGATGTCACATACACCATCTAAAACACAAAAATACATTCATTCATCACCGCACGTGCCATACCTACCTCTCCTAGAAGAGATAGAGGAAAATAGAAAGTACCCAGGCATCTTTACTCCTCACCAGATGTTTGGGAAAGACACCTTCCCCATGACTATGGGGTTGTTCAGCACAAATTTCTCAACTAGGGTAGGGTGGGAATAGAAATAACAGGGAAAATGAAATTATATATATATAATAACAAACACTCAAGACCAACCTATGTGTTCTCTGGAAAAATAACTCAAAAAACTATCACCTTTGCCACTACCACTAAATTTAAAACACCATGCATCAAGCCACAAACCCCATTTCACATTTCTAAACAATTCATTTAACCACTTCCATTACATTAACCAAACCAAACCAAACTATTCCCAACATTATTAGTAAATTATTTATTTATTACATCGCTATATGAGAAACTATCTGGCACAACATGTATTAAAAAACCGAGTAACAGTCATGGTATGTTTACCCACTTCACATTAATGTCACATCATACCGACATTTAGATATGTGATGAAGCTTTCTAGATTATTTTAATGTAGAAACTACATGTAAATTACCTATACCAATCACTATTTCCATTCTTAAAACTCAATAACCATGTAAATAACATTAATAGAACCAACCCCCAACTCACAACCACATCTAGGAACACCTTATAGTATAAGCAATTTCACAGCCCTTCTACATAATCACACAAAACTCATCACATCCCCATTGTACAACCACATTTCATCCACTTCCCCCTGACACACAAAACATAGTAAACCGTCACATCACATAACCTAAGTTACCAAGGAAAACACATTTCCAGATTTAGTAAGGCATCCCTCATTTAATTATATTTTTATAAATTAAGGGTTATCATAAAAACGTTATGATCTTGGGGGATCTATTTATTAAATAAATATACAGTTTTAATTATATTTTTAAATATAATAGTTCAATAAAACCTAAAAAAATACATTCCACAAACCATCAAATGTGAACACAAGGAGACCCAAGGGTCATAAATTTTAGTGGGTAGTTAGCCCACAAAAATCACTATATAAAAAATATCAAACATACAGTAAGATTATGTGTCACTTTCCCCCTGCCCCTGCACATTTATTTTAGACCAGTTCAATTATATTTATTAATCTGGAATCAAATATTTTCATAAGGGAAAACATCTATATACCCAACCTACGTGATGAAAAATTAAGAAAGATGAAAGAAAATCTACTTGGAAGATGAATGACTGAGACTTCTTGGTGGTGCCAAAAATAGGGGTGTGTATAGCATGTGACTCTCTAGGGAATCACAAACCAACTAACATTTCTCGGCCATAAGACTCCTATAGGAAAAGGGATTCAGAACATCCTATAGAAAGAGAAATAAAGAAGTAACGAACAAGGGGGAAAATATTTCATCTTTAGGGATATTTGATCTGAGTCACGGATTAAATATACTTTTAAATTTCAATTAAAGGTGGATATGGCCAAAACCACACGGTTTGACCCTTTCAATGCCTCCAAACTCTTGGGGAATTATAT
Source organism: Viscum album (assembly GCA_963277665.1). Taxonomy (NCBI): domain Eukaryota; kingdom Viridiplantae; phylum Streptophyta; class Magnoliopsida; order Santalales; family Viscaceae; genus Viscum; species Viscum album. The sequence continues at coordinate 698,320,630 of OY728119.1, read as the reverse complement.
ATATAATTAAAACTTTTTGAAGTGACACTAAATCCATAAATTTAGTCATTAATACAAATTCCTTTCATAAGAGTCGTAAAACTGGGAAAACCCAACATTGGGAGTATAAATGGAAAACCTTGGAAAAGAGGAACTGTAAGTAGTGAGGCACCATCAGGATGAACTACATTCCACTGTCAATGAGACAACATCGGCTGAGACACCACTAGGATACACACCTCTAAATGAGGCACCTCTAGACGAGACACCACCAGAGGAACCTAGAACCAGGAATGAGGCACCACAAGTGAGGCACATTTTTCAATCCACCAGTATCGAGGCAGTGATGGAAAGCCACCTTCAGTGTGAGACACCACCAGGGTGATCTACGGCTTGGGAGAGACACCATCAGGGTGAGCTACCACAAGGGTGAGACACCATTAGAAAGAGCTACTGTCAAGATGAGATACTACTAGGGTGAGAGACTGATGGTGTGAGACATCATTGGCGTGAGACTCCATTGGTGTGAGATGCCATTGGCGCAAAACATCATTGGCATGATATGCCATTAAAAACATGGAAAACACTGAATTTTTTAAAAAGTGTTGAAATGACCTACCTTGACCTCCCAGGACACCTCAAACACCAGATTTCCCATAAAGTAATGGACTAGAAAGGTCCAGGACATTACATTAGATACCACTCAAACTATTATCTCCCTTGATAATTCAAAACCAACCTAGAGGTAAAGAGAGAAAGGGTCTAAACAAAAATCCATTGATTTACCTCTCAAGGATCTCATCACACATTGAAAACTTCTATCAACTAAAAACATCAATTTTCAATGGTAAACCACCTTGGGTTGTCCGAAAGATGGAGTAGAAACCTCTACACCTAAGAAAACCTCCTCTGACATCTACTAACCAGGCATTATTATCAAGGTTTTTGACACATCAACCCAAAATATCACAAAAAACATTTTCACGACCACAAAAAACCACACCATCAAAACACATGAATCTATGAATTTCATCCTCCATGTCAACATTCTATTCGCTTTGGGCATCACTAACTCTCCCTCATGGGTTTAGTTTAATCATAGTTAATGTGTCTCGATTAAAAATCAGGTCCTCCCCTTTCCATATGTCAGGATTTTATTACACATCACACCACATGAATCACCAACCAAGGGAAGAAGCTCATTTCATAATCAATAAGGTTTAAACATCACATCATAAATCAAAATAGAATAAGGAAAAACTACAAACAACTCTAGGTACTAGCAATGCATCTACAACTCTCAATCCCAAGTACGCTCATCCTGGCCCCCATGCCTCCAAAATGTACGAACCAAAGGAATGGTCTATCCACACATCTCATTATCTTGAAGATCCTGGATCTCTAGTAGTTGTTCCTAAAACATCAGGTTATCCTCGATATCTTACTCTCCCCAATCAAAGGAATGGGAGTTATTATAAAGATACTAATGAAGCTAAGAGATGTGAAATACATTTTCTTTCCTATTTTATTGTGCTGGAAATTCCGACTAATATGCTACCTTGACAACTCACCCCAACACCTCAAAGGGTCCAATGAACCTGCGAGAAAGGTTACTCCCTCCAACGAACCTCTCCTTCCCCCGTCAAGTGGAAACCTTTAGGAACATGTAGTCCCCAACCTTGAAATACAAGGGCCTCCTCCTGTGTTTGGAATACGACTTCTTCCAGTAATGCGCTACTTTAATCCTTTCATGAAGGTGTTGAACTTTCTCTACCATGCTCTACACCACATCAAGACCAAGAATAGTTGTCTCCCCATCCTCTATTCTAAACAAAAGAGAATGACATGGTCTTCCATATAAATCCTAAAATGGCTACACTCCAATGGATTATTTATAGCTATTATTATATGAAGAAACATTACCAAAGGAAGGTGACGTACACAAGATCCTCCAAAGTCCAATATGAACACTTGCAGAATATCCTCCAATGTCAAGATAGTCTGTTCAGTCCTCCCATCTATTTGTGGGTGGAAATAAGTGTTGTGGTGTAACTGAGTTTCAAGATCATTTCGAAGTCCCCTTAAGACTTTTGAGGTAAACCTTGCATCTAAATCTGATAAAAGGACCTCATAACTCCATTAAACTACACCACTTCATCCACGTACTTCTTATCCAAATCATACACTTTACCCAACTCCTTGATCGCTATAAAGTGGGTCGATTTCATCGACTGAGCCACTATCACACAGATAGCATCACAACCTACCTATGATTTGGGTAACCCTGTGCTGAAATCCATCATGATGTCATCTCATTTGTACTCAATAACATCAAAAAGCCACAATAGACCACCAAGTATATGATGCTTATCCCCTACCTACTGGAAAACCATGCACTTTTCTATGAACTTTTACACTACTCATTTCATCCCAAGACACCAAAACTGCATCTTCAAGCTATGGTATATCTTGGAAAATCTCAGGTGCACTGCAAAAGGTGAGTTGTGAAACTCAAGAAGGACTTCATCATGCATCTTTTCTGGAAAAAAAATTACATGAAATACCATCTTGTTTCCACTATCCTCAACCATTATTTTGGATCATCATAATGGCTAACAAGATCACATATTACCTCTTCCTCTGAGTCTCCCCACTGAGACTCCTCCTCCTGCTGCATCAGAGAAGACTACACTGTCATCAGAAACAAACAACCTCTACCACCATCCACACATTCATCTAAGTTCAAGGATATCCTTAGATTCCCAAACAATATCCTTTTATGACTTTATGATTTAACACATTGGCCATTAAATTCCCATTTCATGAGATTTATTAGATATTAAAATAAAATTCATAAAGAAAATCAATCCACCTCCACTTCCTAAAATTCATATCTCACTGAGAAAAGATATACCTCAAACTCTTGTGATCTGTGAAGACCACAAATCACTCCCTAATAAGGTAATTCCACCAAAAATTTAGCATGAACACAAAAAAATCTAGTTCCGGATCATGGGTGGCATAGTTATGCTCAAGCAGAGATAACTACCTGGACCCATAAGATATCACTGCTCTATGCTACATCAGCATGCATCCTAAACCCATAAGGGAAGTATCCCAAAACACTTCAAAAATTACCCCTTCCTCAGGCAACTGGAGCATTATGGAACTGACTAACTTCCCCTTCATAAAACCTAATGCGGCTTGAAAATGATCACTCCACAAAAAAGATTGGTATTTCTTGTTCAAATACATAATAGGGCTACAAATAAATAGAAATAATGTACAAATATCTGAAAATAGCCTATAAGACTAAGGAAACTGCAAGACTCAAACAAATTATTAGGTGTTTCCAAAGAACAAATTACTTTAAACTTTGAAGGTTCTAATACTACACCCTACTAAGACACCACATTCCTGGGGAAATACACCTCTCATGTCTAGAACTAGCATTTGGACATATTTCCATTGACTCAGGGGCACCAAAGAATATGCAACATGGCTCTAATATTCTTAGAAGTCTCCTCCTATGACTTAGAGTAGATCAAGATATCATCGATGAACATAACAATGAAACAGTCTAGGAACTCATGGAACATAAAGTTCATAATCTCTAGGAACATAGCTCTTGCATTCGTAACACTGAGTGGCATGACTACAAACTCAAAGTTCCCATACATTCATTTGAAGGTAGTCTTCAGGATATCTCCCTCCTTCAACCTCAACTGGTGATATTTGGACCGTAGGTATATCTTAGAAACCCAACTTGACCTTATCATCTTGTCAAAAAGATCATCTTTCCTCATAAGTGGGTAAATGTTTTTTATTTTCACCTGATTCAACCTCCGGTAGTCTATGCACAACCTCAGACCACCATCCACCTTCATTGTGAACAACACTAGATCACCCCACAACAACACACTGGACCAGATAAAACCATTCTAAATTAGATCATTTATCTAAATCCTCAACTCCTGTAACTCAAAGGGTGCCATATGATAAGGGGCCATCGAAATCCAAGAAGCACTAGGCGGCAAGTCTATCCCGAACTCAACATCATGTCAAGAGGGTAGAGTCACAAGATGCATAGGGAAAACATTCAATAACTCCCAAAAAATAGTGGGAAACATCACCATTTCACCATCCACTGATTCCACTTATAGATCATCCAACAAGGAAAGAAGGGGCTCCACATGCCGACTTCCCACTTAACAGCCCCACTCGCCAAATAAAACTGCAAACTGACTATCCGCATCTGAAAACATGACTATTCTTCAGAAGAAGTAGATAATACCATGTATGAATATGACCAGTAAATGTTAAGGATTGCATTGTATGTTTATATCCATAGCACGAAAATATCTTCATAATACCGATGTGGTCTTATCATCATTCTACACCCCTAGCACACATCAAACAAGTTGGTTTTGCCTCTGACTAGCATACTCAACCCTAGGGCCATGATAATCCTCTCTATGTATAGTCATAGATATTTAGATAGATTGGGTGAAAAAAAATTGATTATATTAAATCAAACAAGGCATAAAAAAGGTACTAAAAAAACTGATCGTACCTCTAATGTTATATAGCTCCATTGGAAATGCAGCCTCCGCTACGAGAAATTGACCATGCCAAACACCTTTTACTCTCTAATGATGACCAACTCTATAGACACACATAGTTCATGGTTCCTAAACACAAGGAAAATACTAAGTTTGGAATATACCTTCTCCATCTCCCCTTGGTAGAGAAAAATCTTGCGGCCCCCTGCTACTAAAATGGTCTCAATATCAACTGGTGTTGAGGCTGGCATTGAACCAATCCACACCCACCAAACTGATCTTAGGGAAAAACTGGGTACTAGCATAAAACCCACAAATAAAACACACTGGTGAAAATATACTAGGAAAATCATGGAAACCACTGGAATTAGAATTCTTAAAAGGATGCTTATGTGGTCTACTTATTACCGGTTGAAACCTCAAAGGTATTGGAACCTGAGAACTACCACTGAAAAATATGCCTCTCAAATAACTTTACTATATCCCCTTTCATGGTAGAACTCCTCACTAGTGAATCCACTTGATCGCCTCTTTATTCTTATGAACCTTTAAATATGTTGGCAATGTAAATTGAACAACAATATACTATATAGAAAACTGGAGTGTCTCCTCAAAACATCTCACATGATAATCCTCTTCTAAAAAATGATCTTGGAAAAAACCCAGAAGGTCCTTGAACTTGACTCCCAACTCCGACACTGAAATACCCCCTATTGAAGGGAGATTATCTCCTTCCTCTTCTCATCCTTCAAAATTTATGAAAGGAATTTTTCCTGGAACTCCCTCTGGAATTTAACCCACAAAAAATATTCCACCTTTTTCTCCCCTAGATATAGCTTCCACCACTAACGCATAGCTCCCCACTTGTGATTGACTGAAAAAGGGACCCAGTACCCCATTGAGGCCCAGATCAAACTAAAGATGATCTTGATCTATTCCATCTAGCTCTTTGTCTCCATGTCTAAAACACTTCCCTCATACTTCCCCAAATTCCTCCGATAGAAATAAAGCAACATCTTCTTCCACTAATCATCCTCCCCAGCCGGATCAACCCTACAATTATCATCCAGATCAGCCTGATGAACCTCGCCTACATGGGCCGCATGTGGAAAATGACCAGGAGTCATTGATAAATGGTAAACAAGGATTTTATAATCCCAAGTAGTGTGGAATCGTGAGTGGGGGTGCTAAAATTAAATGTTCTATTCAGGTTTCCTTGGCCTATGTCACACACCAAGGTCAACTGAAACTATTTCCCTAACAACCCATGAAATCGGTAATATTACTAACTATAAACTCAATCTTATCACTCAACCATCCTCTCTCATACCACCCTTTCATAACCCCCTACCTCCAAATATACCCCTCATTAGCCGGCAGTGAATAAAGGGAGATAATGACCCTCGAGTCCTGCCTCTAGTTGGCCCTACGTTGGTGACTAACACCAATTGTTTACAAATATCACAATATGGGAGGAATTAGCCTTTTTTTAATCAATATTGAAAGATAAGATTAATCATCCATAACAAATCCAAGATATATATAAAATAGACACCCAAACCATCCCACATTATTGTATAAAATATAGCTGATACAAAATACAATGAAGTATCTAAAGTAAATACCCAAAATATAGCTAAATAAATAACCCAAAAACTATCAAATATCTGAGCTATTAAGGCCTAGTATTATCTAAAAAATCCTCCAGAAAATGTTAAAAAAGTTTTATATATGTACGGTGAGAATTCAAGTATACTTAGTAGGAAAAACAGAGTCTCTCTTGAACCAGTGAAAGAAGCATGCTAATGCCCCTATGAGAAAATAGTAGAACCAAACAACTCCTAAAGAGGTATACTAATAAAACCCAACCTCACCAAGGAACGCTCCCCAAGTAATGTATGTAAAGTAATATGAAATTAAGCACATTGATGAGAGGTTAACCTGTACCACTTTCTCAATGGTATGTCACTCTTTCCAAACTTCATACATCTTGGTTCTCACATCCCTTCTATATAACATATCACATCATGCATGCACACACCTTGGCCTCACAACACATCCTTCTAGCACACACATGGTCCCCACAACACATCTCATCCCTACACACCTAGGCCTCACAACACATCACATAACATCTCATCCCGAAGACACATGTGAAGGCATGTCACAACTCATCCAAAATACATCTCGGAAAAAAATCACCTCACCCACAAACACCTGGTCCATCAAACCTCTCCCAAAGAAACATGGTCCACATACCACCTCACCTAAAAACACCTAGTCTATCAAAACCACTATCTAAAGCACTAACAGACCTCTGGCCATCATAGCCTATGTCATAACTACATCTCTTGGAAGAGAGAGTAGAAAAGAGAAGGTACTCATCCATCTGTACGCCTCACCAGATGTATTGTAAAGACACCCTCCCCATGAATATGGGGGTGTTCGGAACATAATGCTCAACTAGGGTGGAGTTAGAATTGAAATCATAATAAATAATCAAGTATATGTGTATATAATACCCAACACTCAAGCCTAATCTATGGGTTCTCAAATAAACAACCAACTCAAAAAATTGTCACATTTTCTGCTGCCTATAAATGTACAACACCACACATCACGTCACAAACTCCATTTCACTTTTATAACCAATTAATTTAGCCATTTCCATTCTGTTAACAAAACCAACCCTGACCATTCACAAAATAGTATATTATTTATTCATTCTATCACTATTTAGGAAACTATCTGGCATGAAACATATTAAGCAACACAATAAAATTCATAATAAATTAATCAAATTCACATTAATGACTCATTCTGACCTCTGGATATGTAATGAAGCTTTATAGATGTTATTAATGGTGAAAATTCATGTGAATTATGCATAAAAATCACTATTGTTCTTCTTCAAACTCAACCACCCAGTATATCACATTAAGAGAACCAACCCTGAAATCATAACCACATCCAACAACACCTTACAGCACAACTAATTTCACAGCCCTACTGATTAATCACACCATACCAATCACATACACAATATACAACCACATTTCATTCCCTTCCCACACACACACAAACCACAACAAACCCACACATCACATCACCTCATGAACCAAGGAAAACACATTTTTAGATTCAATAAGGATTCCCTTATAGAATTTCACTTATTAATTTCGGGGTTATCACTAGAATTTTGTGATCCCGGGGAATCCATTTATTAGTCTAATATACATGGTTAACCAACATTTTATATATAACTATTAAACAGAACCAAAACAACATGCATTAAACAAACCATCCAGTGTGAAAACAAGGACCCCCAACAGTCATGGTTTTCAGTGGACAGTTAGCCCATAAAAACCACAATATCAAACATATAGCAAGATCATGTGTCACTTTTCTCCATTGAAACACCCCAAGATTTCATAGTATGTTTTTTTAAGAAATTCAATAGCTTGCGCTATATGAAACACCGAGTTCGAGTGCACCACGACTTACCAAAATACCCATTCAAAAAGCAGTTATGAATATTACTAACTAAATTTTGAATTTTATATACACCATTTAATTTTAGAATCCATATTATGTGTTTCTTAGACATAATATAAGAAAAAATTCATTTTTTTAGATAAAAGAAGTATTTTTCAAAAAATGCAATTTTACCACCTTTTAATGGAAAAAGCTTTTTAAAACCAATATTTTACAATTATATATATTCAATTTAATGAAATTAAATTCTTCTCTAGTATCGGGACATAAATATTTATTTTGGATAAATTTTTTGTACTTTTTTGACAACTTCCATATTTTGATTAATACAGAAAATTACTAAATTTTAATTGAAAACAAATTTTTTAATCAAAATTATTTATAGTGTTAAATTATGTATTTGAATGGTATGGAAGTATAATTATATTTTATTTTTATTATTTAATACAATATAGTCCATTATAAGTAATTTCACATAAACACATGTCAATCTTTTGATAGTTTTTACTTTTAAAAAACCCGCTTTTCGGTTTTGACAATGAGGATTAATTTTAATTTAATTAATGAAACTTATATATTTTTAATTTGGTAAAATAGAATTCATTTTTGAATTCTTAATATCAAAATTAGCTTAGGGTAAATTTTTGGTATTTTTCTGAAAACATTCAATTTTTTATGAATAGTGAAAAACACTACATTATAGTTTAAAACCAACTTTTTTATTTAAATAATTATTTATTTTATTTATATATTTTTTATTAAAAATAAATATACAATACCTGTATAAGGTCTATTTAATTAATTGGAGTCATTTTATAATAAAATTAGATGTATAAAATTTTATTGAACTTTTTACCATCTTTTACCCACCTCCTAGGAGCATTTGGAAATTTACATAAAACATAATTTTGCAACTTCTGTGAGTTGAATTTAAAAAATACAAGAGACAAGGTTAATATCATTAATTAAAATTGGTTCAATAAGATGAAAATAATTTTTGATGAATAGTAACTTTTGACTTTTATTTACCATGGTTAAAAGTAAATAGGGTAATTAAAGTTAAAAATGATATCATAATTATGCTAACACATGTCCTAATTCTATTGGATAAGTATAATTCGACCAAAAACAACCTTATGAATAAAATATGAACCTCTTTGGTCCACTTGGATTAGATAAGGACAGTTATTATTATTTTATTTAAAGAATAGTTAAAAGAGTTAAATTCAATGTTTAATAACTAAACAATTTTTAATATAGGGTTACACATAATATAAATTCGTTTATAAATATTAATTATAAATATAAAGTCATTTCCTGCATAATTGTAATTTATTTATAATTTTTATACATTAAATAATTTAATTTATTTACGACACAATGCTGATGTAGTAATTATTTTGTTAATGAAATATTAAAATAATTGATATTATAAATATAAAAATAAATGTAAATTGAGACTTATGATGAATTAAACTAATTTTCTAGGTTAATATGACATGTTAAGGTTATTTAAATAAATTTTATTCGAAGTAATAAAGTTTTTATGGCTTTCAAAAAAATCAAATACTAAATAGTGTCAAGATTTTCATAATTGAGTTTTTAAAACAAATATTAAATTATTAATTGATATAATATTACTAAAAAACTAAGGCTCAGATAAAGGACTTAGATAAGGTTATATATATTTATAATTAACCACATGGGGTTCTCATGGAATGTTATAGTAAGTTTATTAACCATATAATATAAAAATACAAAGATTCATGGTAAGAGTCAAACTATTTAACTAAGAGTTAAATCTAAAATATAAGGTTATTAGGGTAACCTTAACATTTCTAAAACCTATTGGTAGAGCTTTTTTTGACCCATCCTCACCTTAGTCTCTAAATAAATCATTTTGGAGCCATTAGAAACCGAAAATGATTTTATTATAAAATAATATTTCAATATTTTCCTAAAATGGCTCTCACCCCTCTTATAAAAGGACACTTCCACTTCTCTCAAAATCACACCCCCAAAGCCATTTGTCTTGGCCAACCCCTACCAAAATATCCCCCAAAATTACCTAAAATCAACTTATATTCCTTAATTTGATCATAAATCCAACATAGGGAGCCCTTTTGATCAAATAAAAAGGAAGAACCCGAAGAAGAGGTAAATATTTCATCACCTATTTCAAGTTCTTTTCTTCTTCCACTTCTTCTTTCTTTGTTGTTTCCATACGAAAATAATAAATCCAGTACCTTCTACATATTTTCATGTTATTATAAATATGGTATAACCATATTCGTTATTCTATCCATCCTATAAATGACAAAGTCACCATACGTGCGTACGTACAGATTACCTTCTCCACATCGTGGTGTAGTTTGTCATTAAAACACTTCATTATTTGGATTGGTATAATAATGAGTATAAATGATGTAAATAATAAATATAAAATTTTAATTATTTTTTATATATTATATACCATCTAATTACATATGATTTCTCCGTCAATATAATGATATTGTTTCTCGTGCGTATGTACGGATTACAGTCCCCACGAACGCGATAAGATTCATTTCCTATAATAATCATCCAAGAATAATTTTCATTTTATGATTAAAAATAATGTTTAAGAATTTAATATCATTCTGTATATGAATCAAATACAGCCTATACATAACAAACATTACTTATGTAACAAAACATATAAATTAAAATGAATCAGTTAACAACCAAAACGATTATATTACTAAAATATTATTAACAAAGCAATATTAGAGGGTCATATATGATATCATATTTATGTATATAGTTCTTTTATAATTTAATAAAAATTACTTAACTTTTATAAAGGTGGTTAACGTACCATTTACCAAGTAAAAGTACATGGTAAGGGGTTTCTTATCTCACTTTTAATTCCGTGAGATTTCAGTTGTTTGCCACTTATTTACGGCATGTGGTGTATCGTGTAATACCATTTGATATATATATTATCATGATTCTATTTATATTCATGGTATTCTATGATTCATTTTTTGGTTATTAATTTTCGGTCATACGACTCGATTGATTACAACGTGGTAAGGGATTTTCATCTCACTTCTTATTTTCGTGAGATTCATGCTATATTGCCACTATTTCCATTTGTGTGGTGTATGTACTACCCATGATTATACTTTTTATGTAATATACCTTATGGGTATTTACATATTCATTGTATGGTACTTCTTTCATGGGGTGTAAGTTTCATAAGTTACCAATTTGGTAAGGGAATTCCAAATTTCAAATTCCATTCATTGGGCTTTATGCATACTTCATTAACTACTTTAATCCAAGATTATGTGTGAAATCACTATTTATTTAATTATGTAGTAATTTCCACTCCCCTTTTTGTGGATGTACTTTTGATACACATAATCACTCCATTGATAAATTCTGAATTCATCGATATAAACTTGATAAGAGTAATTTTAACCCAATTTTTATTCATTGAGTTAAACATCTATGTCATTGGTGTTGTTTTTACAAGAATATGTGTGAATTTCCTCTAATTTATTTATACTGAATATCCAATAATATTGAGTGTATTTATATTTTTCACACATAATTATGTCATTGATTTATCCTTAAACTAAGGATACCGTCTTTATAAAGGAATTCATCTCAACTTTTATTCCATTGAGACTACTTTGTTGTTATGCACCAATTCACTTTATTTGGTGTATATACTGTACTATGACATACTATATCACGAATCTCTTTATTCTCGTGATATTATAATGTTTTTATTGCCTCAATTATTTTTATTCAAGAATCTCTCATTTGGTTAGGAACTCTAACTAAAATATTATTTTAAATGTTTTAAAAATTTATTCTTCTAAATATTTCTCATTAACGTACATGTTTTAAAAATGGTTTTAAAATTTTATTTATATGGACATTAATGTTTTAAAATTGAAATTCCTTTTAAAATTTTCAAAGTGGTATGGGACACTTTTATTCAAAAATATATTTTAAATAGCTTCTTCATAAACATTGAGACTTTTAAATGTTTTCATGAAAAAGGGATATTTTTCTCAAATATTTTTACTAATCATTTTCAACTATGTCAAAATACTTTATGGGATATTATTCTTGATCATGGTTGGTTTATTATGATACAAATCTTTCATATCTTATTGAATTTTTTGTGATATTTTTTACGGTGGATGTGTTATTTTTATGCCATTCATGGTTTATGGATAAAGTGTTGACATTTTGTATGATATTTTTAATACGAAGGTCTATGTTTGGTTTAAACCTTTTCATATGAGAAATTCATTGGACTTAGTAAGTGATGGGTGGAGCCTGCTATAGTTCCTCGATGCATCGGTAGGTCTAATGATACAAACTAGTGTCTTGGCATAAGGCCTTGATAATATATTATTTGTAGTCTTTGCATAAGGCCTTGACTATGTGGTTATGAAGTCTATAATTATGCATTCCATAATTATAAAATTGGCTATTGATATTACATGTGATTGTTCGACTAGTAGAATATCCATGTCAATAAGTAAATGGAATTATTTGATTTATCTTTTCAATTTTATATTGAAGTTTAAGCTTAAAAGGCTAGTGTTCTAGTCTTATACATTGCCTTAAATGTTTATGTTTATTTATGAAAATTTAAGGTATATTGTTATCCTTACTGAGCATCTGATCTCACCCCTTTCTATGTTTAATTTTTTCCAAGATGTGGAGAAGTACTTTATGGTTGACCTAAAGGGATAGGATAAGGAAATAAGTGTGCTTAAAAAGGGAACCCAATTTTATTGATGTTTTTATTTCATGATGTAATGTAAAACTTATGAGTGTATCTAGTACTTCCAAGGCTTCTAAACTGATCGGTCTTCCGGGACATGATTCCATGTATGATGCCAATGTTATATAATAATGCACCGATTCTGGGTAACTGGGGTCAGGGCATTACACACATCCTCGGTATATTAGTTTTAAACAAGTTCAATTATCTTTATTAATACGAAATAAAATAAATTCACAAGGGAAAACATCTATATATCCATCCCCCATGATGCACAATTAAGAAAGATGAAGGAAGACATACTTGGAAGAAGAACGATCAATAAATCCTAGTTGTGCCAAAAATATGGGTGCACATAAATTCATTGACTCTCTAGGGAATCACAAACCAATTATCATAGAGTATCCACAAAAATCCTTTGGGGAGTGGGATTTAGAATGTCCCATATAAATAGAAAGTAATAATGAATGAACAAGGGGAATGATATTTCAGTTTTAGGAAGATATAATTCTATTCATAAATTAGATACAGTTTTAAATTTCCATTAACGGAAAATCTAACCAAGACCGTGCAGTTTAACCATTTCAAAGGCTCGTGAATCTAAGGGAATTAAAGATATAATTAAAACATTTTTAAATGACTCTAAAATACATCAATTTATTAATTAATTCCAATTTCAATAATAAGAGTCATAAAACTAGGAAACCATGACACTAGTAGTAAAAAAATATAACTATTGGAAAAGAAGCATTGTTGGCAGTGAGGATCCATCAGGATGAACCGCCTGCCACCGTCAGTGAGACACCATCATCCAAGACACCACCAGGTAAGAAAAAACCATATGAGGCACCGCTAGATGCAACACCACTTGGGAAGCCTACTACTAGGAATGAGGCATCACCAGTGAGGCAATGTTGGTGATCCACCACTGGGCATGAGGCACCGCCAGTGCGGCACCGCAGGCGAGCCACTGTCGGAGTGAGACATTTCTTGGGTGAGCTAACGCCAGGGTGAGACATCACCAGGGTGAGGTATTACCAGGGTGAGTCACCGCTATGATGATCTACCTCTAGGGTGAGACATCACCAGAGTCAGACACTACCAGGGTGAGGCAACATCGGTGCAAGAAACTATTAGCATGAGACACCATTGGCGCGAGACACCATTGGTGCACGACATCATTGGTGTGAGACACCACTAGTGTGAGACACCATTGGCATGAGACATCATTGGAAAACCGAGAAAATTGGTAGTTTTTTAAATTTGTTGAAATGAGCCACCTTGACCTCCCAGGACACCTCAAACACTAGATTACCCACAAAGTAATGGACTAGAATGGTCAAGGAAATTACATCTGTAACAGAGATCCATAGTTTCCTTGGTTTAATAGGGTATTACCAATGATTTATAAAGAACTTATCTTGATTGTCAAAACCAATAAGAATATGACTCAAAAAGGAGTGAATTTTTTTTTGGAATAGTGAATTTGAAGACTTCTTCATAGATTTGAAAAAGAGGCTTATCACTACACTAGTTTAAGATGGCCATTAAGGGAGGATTTGTCCATGACCATGTTGTTTGGCCATTTTAAAGCCTTCTGAATCTTAGGGAATTAAAAATATAATTAAAAAATATTGAAATGACTCTCAAATAAATAAAATTAATCTTTAAGACCAATTCCCATTATAAAATTCATAAAAGTGGGTAAACCTGACACTGGTAGTATAAATAGAAAACTATTGGAAAAGAGGCACCTTTGGTAATGATGTACCATTAGGATGAACTACTTACCACCGTAAGTAAGACACCATCGACCAAAAACCACCACGTAAGACACTACCAGATAAGGAACCTCTGGATGTGACTCCACCAGGTTGACCTACCACTAAGCATGCGGCACTGTTAGCGATCCACCGCTAGGAATGACGCACCACCAGTGTGGCACCGCTGGTGAGAAACTTATAGGGTGATAAACCGTCAGGGTGGGCTACCACAAGGGTGAGACACTGCTAGGGTGAGATACCACTAGGGTGATACACTGATAGGATGAGATACCTCTAGGGTGAGACACCGCCAGGGTGAGACACCATCAGTGTGAGACACCATCGGCACAAGACACCATCAGCACAAGACACTATTGGCACGAGACACCATTCCCGCAAGATGATGCCAGGGTGAGATACCACCATGGTGAGACACTTCCTGGGTGAGATACAACTAGAGTGTGACACCGATAGGATGAGATACCTCCAGGGTGAGACATTTCCAAGTTGAGGAACCTTTGTTGTCAGACACCATTGGCGCAAGACACCATCGGCACGAGACACTATCGGCAGGAGACACCGTCTGAGCGAGACACAATAGGAAACATACATTGTCAGCATGAGACATCATCGGTATGAGACACTATCGGTGTGAGACACCATCGGTGCGAGACACCCTCAGTGTGAGACACTGTGGGCGTGGAGACACCGTTGGTGTGAGACACCATTAGTGTGAGACACTTTTGGCACAACCCACCATTGGAAAACTTGTAAAATAAGAATTTTTGAAAAGTGTTGAAATGATCTATCTTGACCTCCTAAGACACATCAAACACCATATTTCTCACAAAGTAATAGACTAAAAAGGTCTATTCCATTACATATATAACAGAGACCCATAGTTTCCTTATTTTAGTTGGGTATTACCAGCGATTTGTGAAGAAATTAACATGATTTTCAAACCCACTAACAAAGATCACTTGAAAGGGAGTTAAGTTTTTCTAGAATAATGAATGTGAAGACTGCTTCAAAGAATATAAAATGTGGCTTATCACTACACTGATACTCAGACTACCAAAAAGTGGGGAACCCTTTGTGGTGTGGAGTGATGCATCAAAGAAGAGATTAGGTTACGTAATGATGAAAAATGATAAATTGATAGCCTATGCCTCAATGAAGTTAAAATTTCATGAGAAAAACTATCCCACGCATGAAATGTAGTTGTTAACTATGGTCTTTGAATTGAAAAAATAGAAGCATTACCTATATGGGGAGAAGTATGAGATAGGTACTGATCAAAAAAACATCAAATATATATTCACATAGAAGGAGACTAATATGAACCAGCAAAGATGGTTATAGCTCATCAAGGATTATGAATACTCAATCCACTATCATCCTTGTAAAACAAATAAGGTGGAAGATTATCTAATTAGAAAGGATCCTAAAACTTTATAAATATTGAGAATTTAAAAGGACCAATCTTCTTATACTTTTAATGGATGGACATGGGAATTGTTAAGGAAGGATTGTCATCAATCCTTCCTTAAATTACTTATCAACCATCTGTTATGAATAAAATAAAGGATTCTTGAAGGAATGATGCGAAAATTCAGAAGATGGTGGAAGATATCAGAAATGGGAAATCCTCTAAGTTCAAAATTGATGAGGAAGAAGTCACAATATTTGGGTCACGATTATGTGTACCATCCGATCCAGTGATAAAGAGGGAGCTTATGAATGACACAAATAGCTCAACCTTATCTATTCACCTAGGGAACACTGAGAAGTTTCAAAATCTCCAAGAGAAATATTAGTGGTACAATATGAAAAATGAGATCACAGAATATACATCAAAGTGTATGGTATGTCAACAAGTGAAGGCTGAAAGTAAAATTATAGGGGGATGATGAAACCATTACCCATACCAACACGGAAGTGGGATAACATCACTATATACTCTATCATCGGACTTCCGAATACATCTAGAGGGGAAAAAATGTTATATGGGTTATTGTGGATCATCGCACAAAGACAGCCACTTTATCATAATTCTATAGGATATCTCCCTAGATCAAATTCCATAGATATACATCAAATAAGTTGTAAGGCTCCATGGAGTACCATTATTGATTGTATCCAATCAGGATTCGAGGTTCACCTTAAGGTCTTATAAAATATTCCAACATTCACTAAACACTAATATAAACTACAGTATATCTTATCATCCTTAAACTAATGGCCAATCCAAATGGATTATTCAGACACTGGAAGACATGTTGAGAGAATGCTATATGGGCTTTAAGGGAGGATGGAACAAATATCAGCCTCTGGTTGAGTTATCCTACAACTATATTTTTCACCTGAGCATCTAAATGGATCCATATGAATCCCATTATGCGAAAAGATGAAGACCACTAGCATACTATGGTGATTTTAGTGAACATAAGCTACTAGTATGTGAAATGATCAAATAAATGGTGGAAAAGGTGAAAACCATTCAGCAGCATATCTGGGAAGCCCAAATTCAGAAGAAGGGTTATAAAAACAATCATCAATGATACCTAGATTTTAAGGTTAGAGGCATTTTATTCCTCTACATATCTCCTTGGAATATGATCATGATATTTGGGAAGAAAGAAACCCTAATTCCCAGGTACGTCGGCCCCTTAGAGATTCTTGATCATGTTGCAGTCGTGGCCTATAAACTAGCACTTCCACCAACCATGTCTCAAGTACACGATGTATTCCACATATCCCTATTGATGAAGTACAATCCATATCTATCACATGTAATAAATCTAAATGTGGTATATTTGGAAATTTATCTCTCTTATAAGGAGAAGCTAGTGAAGTTCTTGGAAAATCTCTATAGAACTAGGATATGCTGAGAGATCTTGGTCCATAAATTAGAAATGACCCCCATGCACTTTCCAAATGATTTTTTTATTTGTTTGTGATCCATTTGGACCACACTAATTTACCCTCAGGGTAATACCATGCTAGATTATCTTGCATACTTAATATGGACTTCATGAAACTCCTATGATTGATATCACCAGCTTCCACCTCCCTAGAAATATTTTCCCATGTTTCCCAATGATATATTCCTTTAGGATGAGAATCCTCAATGAAACCTATTTTAATATTCTCAACATTTCTCAAAACATACTTTGTAACATTGAGAATAGATGACACATACATAGGAATGGATGACAGGACACAATTGACAAGTGTAATATGTTCCATGAATGTGAGAAACTAATTTTCCTAGTATATAAGGCGTGAAATAATTTTATCAACCTTCCCATAGAAATGATGTATGTGAATCCTTCCAAGAGAAATTAGATCGCCAAGTTTTTCTATGGGGAAATATCTATTTCACATACCCACGCCCTCCTTAATTCCACCCCCACCTTTCTGGACACTATTTTGAAATGAAATCATTAATTCTTTCTCACTTAATGGACTTCCCACTCCACCTTTAATAATTATCAATGATTTTATTAAATTATTATATACTTGTACTATTTTCATTTAAAATAAAGTCATGTTTTCCAAAAAAACATATCAGAACTTTTAGTAGTATTTGACCTACAATGGTATGGTTGAATGTCTCCACTCAAAAAATTTTTATTGAAGTATCGGTTGTGTGTTTCATGAACCATGTAGCAGAGACTTGAGGATAGGGGATCTCCCTGCCTTTAGCCTTGATTAGATTTAAAGATCCTGTAATTATTTCCCATGAAGGAGATATGCATCCAAGGTGAGAAAAAATATCTAAAGAATAGATCAACCACCCCTCTAACAAATCCCATGTTATTCAACACTCTATTGATAAAACTCAATTCCATCTTCCCATAGGATTCGTGCATATCAATATTAACCAAATGTTAGAACTATGTGATTTCTTATTGACAAACTTGGCCATTTCATCAACCTTGTAAATGCTTTTATTTATGCATCGTCCCTTGATGAAACCTTATTGATTCAATGAGACCCATTAAGGTACATGTAACAGGATTATTCTATTAATAATATTTTCTAGAACCATAAATGGAATGTTGCGCATGATGATTGTCCTATAATGATTGAGTGATAAAGGATCCTTCACCTTTGGAATGAGGATCAAGGAGGACGTATAGGAAACCGAGGGAAATATCCCTCCTATAAATAAGTCCTCTATGTAAACCATAAAATCCCCCTTCACTAGCTCCTAGAATGAAATTTAATGCAAACCTGACAAGCCATCAAGTCACAAGGAACTCTCGGAATTTAGAGAATGAATTTCCTAACATATCTCAGTTTCCTCTAGAATTCTTAATCGAGTTATTTTATTTGTTTCTTCCTCTAACTATATCAAATTTATACAAACAATAATTATATAACAACATAATTATATTCTATATACTAAAATATTACTATGTTGATGTAAGAACCCCTAGTCATATCCTTTTATATCCAATGGGAAATAAAAGCATCACTTGTGTGTACATATGAACCACCATATATATGAAGTGATGTATTTCATTTTACATCACCACAATTCATGGAATGTTAAATAATGAATTTAATATTTATATATGATATTTATGACATAACTATGAATCTTGAAATATAAGTTATTATATATCATTTTATCCTACCATCCAATGGAAATTGAAAGTGTCGCTTGTGTGTGAATATAGATTAATATATATAATATTTATTATATAAAAATAATTTTTAAAGGGTAAGATAATATTTTTCCTTATTTTATTCATTATATTAGAAAATTAAAACAATGTACTTGTGTTCATATGGATTACCATCTCCAGGAATAGTGTATTTAATTTTTCTATTACAGATTTTAATGGATATATATAAAACTATATATAAAGAATAAATATGAAATTTATTTTTGGAATAATATTATGAAGATGATTAAATCATGACCATGTAATAAGTAATGAAAATACCAAACCAATATATATATGAAAATTGAATAGTTAAAACCTGGGATAACGACATTAATGAAGAATTGTCAATAAAAAGGTGATATAATTTTTATAAGGGAATCATATATGGTATTATACTATGAATATGGTTTGGTTATAGATAAATAATAAATCTAAATTTATTATATATGAGGTTAATAGAACATATGAAATAAGTTTGACTTTAGTTAAGGGATTTATTATCTTAATTCCACTATATTGAGAAATATTCTATAGTTTGTACCTAATTTCATTTATATGGTGTATATACTCCAAATTTAAAAGTTTATATCATGAATCCTTCCTTATTAATGATATTTCAAATTTAATTTCAAGTAGTCTCTTTTAAAGTGGTTTTGATTCAAAAATTATTAAATCTATAAGGGATTTATTTTAGAATCTCGTTTTATTTTAGGATTTTTTTGTTCAAATTTCAATTGGGAAAACTTTTATGATATAAATATCTTAAAACTGGTATATTTTCTTTTACTCTTGTTATGTTTGGGGTTTAAATGACTATTTACCATTTCTTTTTCTTGTGAGATCATGAATCAACAAGTATTATACATGTATGGAATAACGACCTTATCTCTTCATTTCGGTTGAGAATATTTTCCTCCATATACATGTTCCTAAAAATTGTTTTATAAATGATTTTTTATTACATAATTGATTTAATAAGGTTAATTTAAACTTCCTTTGTCATTATTTATAAATTTTTTGAAATTAATATTTTAATGATGTTCTAAACAATACAAAATGATATTTTTAATGTATACATTATGAATGGTTTTCCGACCTCCATGACCATTATTATCTATTTATATTCATCTATAAGAATTTATAGTTCTTCAAAGATAATAATTTTCATGAATTTTTAATTGAAAAGAGATTTTTATTATTTTCTTAAAGTAATGATATGAATTTTTAATGTTATTTATAACTTTATTTTTATACAAATTTTCCAGAAATCTATTTTTAATATTCTGATTCAATTTTTTTCTATTTTTGAAAGACATGGTTTTACTAAAAAAGCCTTAATTATGATGTATTGATTATTTCTTGTAATCCTTTAATAATTTAAGGTTTTTTGTTTATTGGAATTCACTGTATCACAACACATATCACTCCTCAGCATTTCAGTGGATATTATATTATTCTCTATGTACATATTTTAGATATCATGGACTTATATGGTATTATTTCCACCACATTGATGTTACCTAAATTGTATATCATTTCTATATATAGTATGAGTTTAAGGAAGATAATTATAAAATTAATTTTATTTACTAGGGAAATATTGATGTTATGCATTCTTAATTCAATGAAAAATATTTATTGTTTGATAAGGATTATTGATTATGTATAATATTTTTTTTTCAATATATGAGGAATAAATTGTAAATATAAAAGAGATAGTTGGGTCTGATTTATTGATAGTCCCCTGATACATCTATAGGTCCCATGGTACAAAACATGTGGCCACATAACAAGAGTAATTATTTTATATATTCCCATACAATAAAAGTATATTATCCAAGGCCATGACTATAAGATTCATGAAGTCGTGGTTGAGGAATTTCTCATAATATCATGATTTTCCAACATTATGCATTTCCTTAATTGATAATTCAATTATTATTATACATGTTATTATTATATTGATATTATCCATCAATTTATTTCAAACTCATAATTTTGATTCTTTGAAATTTGTTTTAATTTTTGACCCCACCATATTATTTATTCCTCATTTATTCATGTTAAAAAAATCACACGTAACCCTTACTGTGAATTTGAGATCACCCTTTATTTTTTTTTTTGAAATTTCACTTGGATTGTAAGAAGGGTTATTTGAATTAAATCCAAGGATGCAAGAAATTTTTTCATGCTATGTTTTTTTATTTTAAATGTAATATAGGTATCGTGTATATTTTTTCTAAAAATACTAATCCAATCAATAATTGGTGATGTGATCCCTTATATCTTGTACCAATGTAATAATGTGAACTACCTATATGTTAATAAAGTTGGGTGTTCTTTAGTTTTTATAAGTTTAAGTTTAGTAGGAACCATAGGAATAATATTTTATGTCAACATAGCTAACATGTGAATTATGATAATTCCTTACAATATTTGATAAATTTTTAGGTATTTTTATTCCATGGATAAATATAGAGGTTTATTTTTTGGAAACTAAGTGTATACCATTTTTTAGAGTGGGAACCTAGAGTAAGGAAGGGAATCAATACCCTGGGTCATTCAAAGGATTACCCTATCGATCATTCTAATACAGTCAGTGTCAAAGCTATGTAGATCATAGACATATTAGGGAAACTAACTCAGGATATGATTAATATCTTTTCCCATATGAAGAAACCAAATATGATATAATCTAGATTTAAGTGTCTTATAATTATTTCTACCCATATATCTCAAGTTATTATTAACAATTTTAATCAAATTTAGCTTTTTGACATGTGAAATAATAGAAAAATGCAGTTTAATGAAATTTTAAGTGATAAAGACCATAAAATAAAGAATATTATGGGTCAAGAATGTGGTAAGACAAACTATATAAATACTTAAATAGAATTATATTTTTTTAAAGTGTGCATAGAAAGTTCATCAAGCTTATATTTTCCATGTTAAGAAAGAATATAAAAATGTCTAGTTATTTACCTATAAGAAGATGATCCATTGTGGAAAAAAATTCCTTAAGCATCGAGTATTACCGTAATAACTTTTTGGGTACTTACTGATGATATGTTTAAAAACCCCAAGTATTATGAAGATCATGAGAATCACTTGATAATCATTCTATAATATTTTAGATTAAAATTTGTTATATGAGAAATTTAGAAAGTGTGAATGTTGATTTTTGAAAGTTAATTTTCTTGGAAAAATTTACCCCATGGATGGAATATCTATTGATCATTATAAGAATAAATGAAATCAAATAATTACCCTCATGGATGAATGCATCCTTTGAGGATATGAATTCATATTAATTATGGTTAATTTGGAAAATATATTATTATGATACATTAGTATTTATCAATGGTAGTTTGGTGGGAGGATTAAGATAAAACATCCAAGGATTTATCTAATAATATTTAGTTATATAGAAAATTTAGAAAATTTGAATTTTTGAAACATATGTTGAATGGTATCAATCACCTAGAAAAGTGATTTTGATGGAAATGTGATATTTTTTGAAGAATATATAGACAAACTTTAATGTAATTGTGCTATATTACTAAGTGGTTATTGGAGAAGTTTATTTTGTCTTGTTTTATTTTATATAATGGATATTCATGTTATTTGGGAAAAATTATATATTATAATGTATGATTATGGAATATATATATTTGACTACGTGACACTATAAGTGATAATGGTTTTTTATGGATAAAATGAAGAATAAGTTATCAAAAAAATTTGATTATTGGGTTAAAATTTAATTAAACATATTTGAGGAGTTTTTAAGATGATATTTGGTTATTATTGAGATTTTAGAGATTAATTTTATTAAATGATTATTCATATTCGTTGTTATTTTAGTATGTTCTAAAAATTTTAGTTTTAGATAGGAGGAATAACATTTCAATATTATGTAAATTTTAAGGGGGGTTAAAATTTTATTTCAGTTAATCGAGCATGAAAAATACAGCATTATCATGATGATTCAAATTAATGTAAGAAACCATGGTTATTGAATGGTAAAATATCAAGTAAATAAATTTTATCATATTTTCTACCCTAAAGGAAATGGAATTTCTCAAACTCGTGAAAATTAAAGTTAAATCTATCGAGTCTTATGTGGAAAGTAACATTCATCTACAAAGGTTTATTTTTAAAAATTCATTTTCAAGTATATGTTTTATATAGTTACATGAATATTTAATTTTCTGATTCATCACCTTAAAATTAATGTCAATGATAAAATCAATATTCAAATTTATTACTATGTTATGAATTATTTAGATTAAAAAATAAAAATTAAAATTATGAGGAATCAATTTATATAAGGATTTGAGAATTTATATGATAAGATGATAGTTTATATTTACTTTTAAAATGACATTATGTTCAATAGTGAACACCACATACAACACTAACCTTAAATGAACTATGAAATAATATTAAACAAATATGAATGTAATATCCTAGATTTTTTATTGTAAGGTATGAATGTAAGTAACCACATTTTGAAATATATATATAGGTTTTTATTTATAAAAATAAATTTTTTAATGACTAGTAAATAGGTTCTCAATTATATAGATAAGAAAAAATCATATAAGGTTAAAAGAGATAGTTTTCAAAAAACCAATATTATGTGCCCAAAATAATTTTCATCTTAATGAACTAAATTAATCAATATTAAAGATTTAATTTAATGATATATATTTATAATATATTCAATTAAATAAATTTAACATTCTTCTAATTGTAGTTATTTGTTAGTGAATTAGAATAAATTAATTTTCTGTTTTAATGATAAATGTTTTCTGAAAATTGCTTTTAGGCTTCCAATATGTGGGTAATTAGATATAACTTTAGGTATTTTATAACTTATATTCCATAAAATGTTCTTAATTTTTAAAATCAAAATGTTAAAACTTTCTTATGAATAATTTTTGGGATTTTTAGAAAAAATCATCTTTTTAGGTAAATAGATAAGAATAATGATTTTGGAAAAAAACTATCATTTATTGTTATTTAATATCAAATATAAAATGTATTTTAAATTATTTTTTAAGTTAAATAAGTGTCCTGTTATTAAAACTATTAAAATAAATTCCATTGTAATCAATATTATAATTGATTTTGGGGTTAAATCATTTTTCTATCTAAAAATAGTATTTTCCTAAAAACTCTTTTCGATGTGTTTTTCATAATTATATAAAAAATAATTTCTTCCAATTATAGGAATTGAATCCTGAAAAAATTATTTCATATTTTGAATCATGAGATCAGATTTGGTAAATAGGACAGTTAATTGTTTGTTTATTATGAATAGTAAACATGTTAAAAGTTAGCGACTACAATAAAAGGTAAAATAGGTTAAAGGGGGTTAAAACTATGTGTTAATCCTAAAAAATAACTACAAAACTTAAATTTATTTTATTTTATTATTTTATTTCAACCATAGTCATCAAATACTCACATATGTGGTATTTTAATGTCATTTTCATTTGATAATGACATTTATATTACTTTAAGTGAATAATGAATACAAAATGTCTCTCTCGTTATTTTAATATATCTTATATGTTTTATTTGAAAAGGAAAGAATTTATAAAGTTTTATAAATATTTATATTGAATATAAATTTATTTTTTTATGATATTATTTTTTAAAAAATTATTTACTGTATAATTACTAAGATTACTTATTTAACACTGACATAGTGCTTGTGAAAAGTTGTGAAAAAATAAAGTAAATTATTTTAAAAACATTGAAAGTAATATTGTTTGGATGTATTTTGGTGTTCCAAAAATTTAATGGATAATTATAAAATATTATTATTCTTGAAAGTATTTATATTCAAATTTCATTATTATCTTTATTCCTTTAAACTAGTATTTTTTCATTAGTACTGAAATAACTTCAAATAGTATTTATTGTTTAAAAAATATTTCTATATCCTTATAAAATAATAAAAAACCTAGAATAACATAAATATATGGGAAAATTTCTAAAATATCATGAATAATATTTTTATATTCCACTTGGAATTTTTAATAAAGCTTTAATGACCCTTAAGTATTGAAAACATTTTTATCATGGTTAAGGCTAAATGGGGTTAAACCAAAAGATAAGGTTCAAAATGAAACTTAAAATTTTATAAATTTTATTGGTAGTCTTTTTTTGGACATTATACTCCCTATATTATAATATATATCACTTTGGATCCATTTTACATAATTTATACATATATTATTTATTAATATTTCATGTATTTATAAGATTTCCATCCACCTCACTTATAAAAGGAAACCACCTCCACTCTCTTCATAACACTTCATGAGACATTTATCTTAGAAAATATATTCCCAAATACCTTCTTATATTCCATATAAACTTCTTAGATATTCTTTTCTTACCATAATACCATCATATGATGGATTAATGTGTAATCTAAAGGTGGATTTCCAAATTATAGTCATAATTATTAACTAGGTTATTTCATTTTATTTATTATTCTACCAAAATTAAATTTTATCCTCAACATGATAATATAATATCATTTATATCTTACATATACTGAAATTTTATTATGTTGATGTATAAACCATTATTTATCACCTTTTTCTATCCAATGGAAAATGAAAGCATCGTTGATGCATATGTATGAACTACCATCTCCATAAAGTGATATATTTCATTTCATGTCATCGCCATAAATGGATTTTTATTATGATTGATTTAATGTTTACATCATATATTTATGAAAAAAATTATTCTTCTAGAAATAAAATATATTATTTTCCATCTTACACTTCCATCCAATGGAAAATGAAAGTTTTGCTCAGGCGTATGTATAGACTATAGTATCTTCCAAGTGATGTGTATCATTTTTCATCACCACATCTCATGGATTGATATATATTATATTTATGAAATAAATATAATTATAAAAGGATAAATTATTATTTTACTTTCTTTTATTGTTTTCATTAGAAAATTAAAATAGCATTCATGCGTAGGTATGAATTATAATCTCCATTAATGATGTATTTCACTCTTCTATTACCACAATTTGTAAATAGTTATAAAACTATATATAATGAAGAAATATTATATTCATATCATGAAAAAGATTCTATAGAAGATTAAATCATTACCAAGATGCAAGTACTGAAACTACCGAACTAAAAAATTCTTGAAAATGGAACAATTAACTCCTAGGATGATGGTGTTGATAGAGAATTATTAATAAATGGGTGGTAGGCTTTTATAATTGATTCATATATGTTATTATAACTATTAATATAGTTATATTAAATATTTAAAAAAAAAAAAATTTATATTCAGGAGGTTAAGATCACATACAAAGTAAGTTGGACTTAGAGTAAGGGGTTTTCATCTAAATTCAACTCCATGGACACATATTTAATATTTTGAACCTAATTTCATTTACATGGTGAATAAATTCCCCTTTTGAAAGTTTATATCATGAATTATTCCTTATTCATTCCATTTAAATTTTCATTTCAGTTTTTCTCTTTTAAAGGTATTTTGATTCAAAAGTTATTAATGTCATAATAAATTTACATTACAATTTAATTTTATTATAGGATTGTCTATTTTTAGATTTACAATGTGAGAAATTGTATTATCTTACTATATAAAACCCAATTTATTTAACTCTATTTCCATATTCATAAAAATAATTTTATAGATGAATTTTTATTTACTTAAATTATTTACTAAGATCTATTAAAACTAGCTTTGACTATATTTCGAATTTTTTAAAAATTAAAATTTTATGTTGTTATAAAATGGTTATTTTTTACTTTCATTTCAAAATGAATGTTTTTTAAACTGATACAGTGTGACCATATTTTCCTTCCCCCATGAATTTTATTATATATATATAGCTTTCTCTAAAACAATTTATGGTTCTTAAAAGAAAGTCATTTTTTATATTTTTTTTATTAATAATAAAAGTGTTTTATTTTCTTAAATGAATGAAAAAAAATTTGAAAGTGATTTATAACTTTATTCTTACACAAATTTACAGTTATTTATTTCTTAATGTTTTTTTCTGTTTGACTTTTTATTTTTGAAAGTCTTTGTGTCACTAAAAAAACCATCATTTTTTTGAATTGATGGCATTATTTCATCCTTTATAGATTTATGGTTTTTTCCCATTATCTTTCTCATGATCACATTCCCTATAACTCTCCATAATTTCATTGGATATTATTTTCCCCTATATGTACAAATTTTAAGTATCACTGATTTATATAGTATCATTTCCACAACTTTGATGTTTCCTAACTATATACTATTTCTATATTGTATCGGTTGAAGGAATGTTATTAAAATTTTATTTCATTTATTGGGGAAATATTGATGTTCTTTATTCTTGATTCAACATGAATATTTATTAATTGATAATCCATATTGATTATGGATTATATTATTGATTCAATATATGGGTAATGTAATGGACATGTATTTTTTATGGGTGGGTATACATATGGATATATCCTTGATGAATTGATTGTTCTCATGTAGTACCCCCAGTTTAGGTATGTGGCCTTTGTTTATGCATTTTTATGTGCTTAAAGTGCATGGGATGAGTTGGGAAGAGGTTGGGAGAGTTTGGAATGGTTTTGAATAAGTTTGGAGGATTCTAAAGGGGTGCACGGTTTGAGCACAGTTAGTAGAAACCATACAGATTCTCTAGGAAACCGTGCAAGGGAGACAGTAGGCTACGCACGGACTACGCACGGTTTTTCAAACTGTGTGAGGCAACCATGCAGACCCTAGCTC
Organism: Viscum album; assembly: GCA_963277665.1. NCBI lineage: Eukaryota > Viridiplantae > Streptophyta > Magnoliopsida > Santalales > Viscaceae > Viscum > Viscum album. The sequence goes on along the minus strand of OY728119.1, from coordinate 698,292,549 downwards.
TCGAGACAATGGATTACGCACAGTTAGCGCAGGGTTTCCAAACCGTGCGGCCACTTAAGGTTAGGGTTTTAAAACCCAGGCTCACTCGGGATTGCCTCATTTCACTACTCTCTTCCACCCACTCGAGCCTCACTCAGGATTTTGGTTTCTTCGGGTTTAAGGGTGCTCTCCCACTCGTTTTGGAAGGGTTTTGAAGAGGATTCAAGGTGGTTTGATGGTGATTGCTTCCGGGTAAGTCCCTCTTCTTACTTCTCTTGTGTTTTCCTCTAGATCTACATCCCTCACTTTCTTGGTTTTCTATATCTACACTTGTTGTGTGTAGATCTAGGGTTGGGTTTGACTTGGATGTTAATATTAAGGCTTGTGGATGTTAGGGAAAGAGATCTAGAGAGGTTTCAGTGGTGTGTTCGCTGGATTTTGAGGCGCGGTTGTTCATGGGTCGATTCCTCGGAAACCCTAAAGGTAGGTGGATTCTCTCTCGACTCAACTTGGTTAGAACTACTGGTTCCCTGTTACAATTAATTTTTTGTGCTTGAAATTAATTGTGTTTTGATGTGCGATATTGGTTGGAAATCCCTGGGGTGATGTTTTGGGGATTTTTGGGAAAAAGGGTGTTTTATGGTGAAATTCAATTCTTGTGGATTTTAAAATGAAGATTTTAAAATGGGATGATATGGTTGATTTGTGAAAATGATTGATGGAAAGGGTTCTCAACAAAAGGGTTGTTTTATTGAAATTTTTTTGGCATGGAAAATGGTTTTCAATAAATGGGTGATTTATTGAAGTGGATTGATATGCAATGAAATTGGTTGATTTCATGTTGTTGTGACCTTGGTGGGTTTGATTAAAATGTTGTATGGAAGTGGGCGAGAAGTCTCACTATAAAAGGTGATGGATAGTGGTTAGAAGAACAACCATATGAGTAGTGGTCGGGAAGTACCTCTAGTTGTGAATGGGTGAATGGGTTGGGCGGAAGTCCCACCATTTTGATTGTTTTGGTGCGAATGGGGGAACGGGTTGGGTGGAAGTCCCACTATGTTGGTTGTTTGGTTTTTCATTGCTTTGCAAGATGAAATTGTTGTGCTAATATGTACATGTTGGAATGTTTTTGGCTTGTTTGGTTGGATTTCCCTTTGTTGCTTGGGTTGGGTGTGATGGCTTGGTAAGAGCATGGTTGGCTTATGGAAATGTTTGCACTTGCGATTATTTTATATAAACTGTTTTATATAATGTGCTAACGGTTTTATCCTAGCGGCCTGTGTAGGGAAGTCGTTTGGGGAAATCCTACTGAGTTTTAGTACTTACCCCCTGCTTTGGCACTGTGGTGTCTTTGCAGATGTTGTGTACCGTGACATGGGCAAAGGTAAGGCATCTCCCTCCTTTAGTGGAGCTTTGTGATCCCTTGGTGGAGCTTGGAGCTTGGAGCTTGGTGTGGAGCGGTGGTGGTGTCATGGCTTGTGGTGTATGGTTGTTTAGTTTTCGAAGTGTACTCCGATGTTGTGTGGACATGTCTAGTTGTATTAGTTTTGAGTTGTGTTGTGGAACAACTTGGTTGTCTGTTGGAAATGCATGGTTGGGTAATTGAATTGATATGCATCATATAGTGGCTGTTAGTGAATGGTTTGGTTGGTTTTGTCTTAAGAGAAAATTGTTCCCCAACATGATCTTGAAGACCTCGGAATTTATTGTCATCCTTTGGCATCTTGGGAACATCGCTTAAGGCCAAGTAGCCCTCACCAACTCCTCAAGCCAATGAGTTAGGGGTGGGGTGTTACAAGTGGTATCAGTTTGTTCGGTCCTTTGGAGTTGATTCTCGGGTTTGGTGTTGACATTCATTGTGTTACATTCCTTGAGTCGGGATGGTAGCAAGGTGTAGGAATGTCGGAACTTGGAATGTACAGCATAAAAGGACATAGTTAACCCTTTTATGCTAAACTTCAAGTTACCAGGGAGTTGGGTACATAAGTGTTTTGGAGACACTTATAGGAATTGGATATCTCATTGTCATGGGTGTAGCCAATGGTATGAGCATGGCATGCATGGTAGAAATGACTTCCCACTAGGATGCATATTTCATTGAGGTATAATGATTTATGATGTGATATGAATGTGTGAAATTGTAATGTGAATAAATGGGTATTTTGAAAATGGTTTGGTTTTCAAAATGGTGAAACATGACACATGTGAAAAAGGGTGGAAAGCCTTGTTGTGATTTTATTGTGTAATGTGATTTGAAATGGGATTTCGTGATTTCTAAGGAAGTAAGACTCATGGTTGTTTGTTTTCTGTTTATAGAACTGACACCGGGTAGGCGTCGTAGAGACCAACTGGAGGAGGCTGCTAAGAATGTGGTAGCACCTGAGCCTCAGGTGAACCAGCAGCTAGCGCAAAGCACAGTGCATGCTTTCCGAGATGTGGAAAGTGGGAACAAAGTGGATGAACCAAGGCATGTGGATCATGTGGTTCAGTTTCAAAAGAAAAATCTGCCCATCTTCAGGGGTGATTCAGAGCCGGAGAGGGCAGAAGTATGGTTGAGTAGAATGAACAAGATCTTTGAGTACTTAGGAACACCGATAGAGTTAAAAATGATGTTGGCCACGTATATGTTGAAATATATTTCCCTTCAGTGGTGAGAGTTGGTAGTCCAAGCAGGGACGGACCAGGGTATGATGTGGGAAGGTTTTGAGGAATTGTATAACAAACAATTCAACCCACATTCGTTCAGAATTCAGTATACGACTAATTTCTTCAGTTTGAAGCAAGATCTTATGTCTGTAATGGAGTATGTAGCTAAGTTTATGAGCTTAGTGAGGTTTGTGCCCAAGGTGTTGGGTAGCACGTCGTTGAAGGCAAGGATTTTTGAAGCAGGGTTAAGGCAAGAAATCCGTTCAAAGATAGCGGTCACTACGGGAAAAATGGGTATTTGCGACGGGTTATTTGCGACGGGAATAAATCTTGTCGCAAATAGCCCCGTGAAAAACTTATTTGTGACGGGGGTATTTACCCATCGCAAATAAGTAGGTTTTTGCGACGGGATTGTTTTCCCCGTCGCAAAAGAACTGGCGCGCGTTGCGCACCAAATCGCGGGAAAACTATTTGCGACGGGGGAATATTCCCGTCGCAAATAACCGGCGGCGGTAAAAGGTATTTGCGACGGGAATATTCCCCCGTCGCAAATAGTATGTCGGCATGTGGTTATTTGCGATGGGACCCGTCGCAAATAACTATTTAACTGTTGACCGTAATAAATGTTGGCTAAGGTATTTGCGACGGGTACCGTCGCAAATAACACTATTTGCGACGGGAATCCTGTCGCAAATGGACCCGTCGCAAATAATCTAACCTATAAATACCCCCATTCGTCTTTTTCAAATCATTCTCAAACTTCATCTTCTTCTTCTCTCAAAGTTGTATTTCTAAAGTTCAGTTTTTCTCCAGTTTAATTTTTTTCTCCGGAGTTGATATTAAAGTTCTGAAAAACGATCAGAGCAGATCAATTTTCAAGGTATTTATGTTCATTTTAATTTAATATTTATTTTTAATTTTTTATTAGTTTCAATTATTCTTAATTAGTTGTAATTTAATTATGTTTACATTGTTTTGTTACTTAATAAATTTAAATTATTAGTATTGTTCATAGTTAATGGTAATTAGGAATAATTAGTAATAATTTTTAATAATTAAGAATAAATATTAATAATTAATAATAAATACCAATAATTAGGAATAATAACATTATTACATTATTAGTATATTTTATTATTAATATTAAAATAATATAATTTTTTATATACATACAATTCTCTTTTCATCTGCGTGTTTGCTGTCTTCACATGCATTATTTGTATGTGGAGATAGAAAACGCACAGATGAAAGGAGAATTGTATATAAATTAGAAAATTATATTATTTTAATATTAATAATAAAATATACTAATAGTGTTATTATTTGTAATTATTGGTAATTATTTCTAATTATTGGTAATTATTCATTTAATTACTAATAATTAGGAACAATTACCAATAATTATCAATAATTAGGAATAATTAGTAATAATTACCAATAATTAGTAATAATTACCAATAATTAGTAATAATTACCAATAATTAGTAATAATTACCAATAAGTAGTAATAATTATCAATAATTAGTAATACTTACCAATAATTTGTAATAATTACCAATAATTAACAATAATTCGTAATAATTACTAATAATTACTAATAATTACCACTAATTAGTAATAATTACCAATAATTACCAATAATTACCAATAATTACAAATAATTACCAATAATTACCAATAATTGCCAATAATTAGTAATAATTAGGAATAATTAGGAATAATTAGGAATAATTAGGAATAATTAGGAATAATTAGTAATAATTAGTAATAATTAGTAATAATTACCAATAATTACCAATAATTAGTAATAATTAGTAATAATTAGGAATAAATACCAATAATTACCAATAATTAGTAATAATTAGTAATAATTAGTAATAATTACCAATAATTAGTAATAATTAGTAATAATTAGTAAAAATTAGGAATAATTACCAATAATTAGTAATAATTAGTAATAATTAGTATTAATTACCAATAATTAGTAATAATTAGTATTAATTACCAATAATTAGTAATAATTACCAATAATTAGTAATAATTACCAATAATTAGTAATAATTAGTAATAATTACCAATAATTAGTAATAATTAGTAATAATTAACAATAATTAGTAATAATTAACAATACATACCAATAATTACCAATAATTACCAATGATTAGTAATAATTACCAATAATTACCAATAATTGGTAATAATTAATAATAATTACCAATAATTAGTAATAATTGGTAATAATTAATAATAATTACCAATAATTAGTAATAATTATTAATAATTAGTAATAATTAATAATAATTACCAATAATTAGTAATAATTATCAATAATTAGTAATAATTTCCAATAATTAGTAATAATTAACAATAATTACCAATAATTAGTAATAATTAGTAATAATTAGTAATAATTAGTAATAATTAGTATTAATTACCAATAATTAGTATTAATTACCAATAATTAGTAATAATTACCAATAATTAGTAATAATTACCATTAATTAGTAATAATTACCAATAATTAGTAATAATTAGTAATAATTAGCAATAATTACCAATAATTAGTAATAATTACCAATAATTAACAATAATTACCAATAATTACCGATAATTAGTAATAACTAGTATTAATTACCAATAATTAGTATTTATTACCAATAATTATTATTAATTACCAATAATTAGTATTAATTACCAATAATTAGTAATAATTACCAATAATTTGTAATAATTACAAATAATTGGTAATAATTGGTAATAATTACCAATAATTAGTAATAATTACCGATAATTAGTAATAATTACCAATAATTAGTAATAATTAACAATAATTAGTAATAATTAACAATAATTAGGAATAATTACCAATAATTAGTAATAATTAGTAATAATTAGTATTAATTACCAATAATTAGTAATAATTACCAATAATTAGTAATAATTACCAATAATTAGTAATAATTAGTAATAATTACCAATAATTCGTAATAATTAGTAATAACTACCAATAATTAGTAATAATTAACAATACTTACCAATAATTACCAATAATTACCAATAATTAGTAATAATTACCAATAATTAGTAATAATTACCAATAATTACCAATAATTGGTAATAATTAATAATAATTACCAATAATTAGTAATAATTAGTAATAATTAGTAATAATTACCAATAATTAGTAATAATTACCAATAATTAGTAATAATTAGTAATAATTAGTAATAATTAATAATAATTACCTATAATTAGTAATAATTATCAATAATGAGTAATAATTATTAATAATTACCAATAATTAGTAATAATTAACAATAATTACCAATAATTAGTAATAATTAGTAATAATTAGTATTAATTACCAATAATTAGTAATAATTAACAATAATTAGGAATAATTACCAATAATTAGTAATAATTACCAATAATTAGTAATAATTAGTAATAATTAGTAATAATTAGTAATAATTAGTAATAATTGCCAATAATTAGTAATATTTACCAATAATTCATAATAATTAACAATAATTAGTAATAATTAACAATACTTAGTATTAATTACCAATAATTACCAATAATTACCAATAATTAGAAATAATTACCAATAATTAGTAATAATTACCAATAATTAGTAATAATTACCAATAATTAGTAATAATTAACAATAATTAGTAATAATTAACAATAATTAGTAATAATTACCAATAATTAGTATTAATTACCAATAATTAGTATTAATTACCAATAATTAGTAATAATTACCAATAATTAGCAATAATTAGTAATAATTAGTAATAATTACCAATAATTAGTAATAATTAGTAATAATTACCAATAATTAGTAATAATTAGTAATAATTACCAATAATTAGTAATAATTAACAATACTTACCAATAATTATCCTAGCTTGAGTGTTTTTCTAACAAATTATTCAAAACCAGTAATGCTTTTATATTTTATAGAGAAATATGGAACAATGAGGTCGTCAACAATCATTATTAGGTGACCGCATATGGATAAATCAACGTAGAAATCCAAACGGTTCTGGTTTAAATCTAGTATATGTTGAGGGTGTGGAGACTTTTTTATCATTTGCGGCATCAAATCCAGAATTTGTGTCAGAAGGAAAAATAAAATTCCCTTGCAGAAAATGTGCATTGAGAACTTTTGACATGTTTGACAAAGTGGGAGAACATCTCTTGCGTTTTGGTTTTCAACCAGATTATGTTTTTTGGTATCAACAGGGTGAACGCAGTTCCAGAGCAGGTGATACCAACTTGATTCCGGATCCATCCCGGTTTTAAGATTTAGTACATGATGTTGTAGGTTCATCTGTTCAATATACAAAAACTCCGGCTGATATAGCTTCAAATCCTGAGTTGGCACCGTCTGAATTTTCTGATTTGTTGAAGTCTGCTGAGGATGCATTATATCCTGGCTGCAAGATGAGCAAATTAGAAGAAGTTGCAAAATTTATGGCTATCAAATCAGATAACGGAATTTCAAACACCTGTTTTGACCAGATATTTTCTTTGCTGAAAACACTATTACCTGAAGGAAATGTTTTAGCTGCAAATTACTATGAGAGTAAGAGGCTGGTTCAAAATTTGGGACTTACTTGTCAGAAGATTCATGCATGTTCAAATGACTGCATTTTATATTCTGGGGAAAATGATTCGTTGGATATTTGTCCTACATGTGGGCAACTGAGATATACAGAAGGAAAACACGGGAAGTCTAGTTTTATTCCTATAAAACAGTTGAGATATTTTCCGCTTACATCCAGACTTCAGCGTTTATTCATGTCTAAGAATGCAGCGACAATGATGTCATGGCATAAAGAGAATATTTCAACCGATAAAATCTTGAATCATCCAGCCGATGGTGATTCATGGAAACATTTTGATAGAGTGCATCCATCCTTTTCTTTAGAAGCTAGAAATGTTCGACTGGGCCTTTCCACTGATGGTTTCTGTCCGTTTGGATCTTATGGTAGTCAATATTCATGTTGGCCTGTTTTTTTAACTCCGTACAATTTACCTCCATGGATGTTGATGAAGGAGCCATATATCTTTTTGACTTTACTAATTCCAGGACATCCGAAGAAAAATATTGATGTTTATTTGAAGCCATTGATTGATGAATTAAATTTATTGTGGAGTACTGGTGTCAGTACATATGATGTTGCAACGAAGCAGAATTTCATACTGAGAGCAGCATTGATGTGGACAATAAGTGACTTCCCGGATTATGGGATGTTATCTGGCTGGAGTACACATGGTCAGAAATCATGTCCTTACTGTATGAGAGAGAACAAAGCATTTATGCTCATTCATGGAAAGAAACCTTGTTATTTTTACTGTCATAGCATATTTCTTCCAGCTGATCATCCTTTTCGCAGAAACAGATCTCATTTCAGAAAAGGAACAGTTGAAAGGGATGGACCTCCAAAAATGCTATCAGGTTCGGAGTTAAAATCAGTTGTATTTTCATTACCTCCCATCACTTTTGGTCCCACAATAAACCAACAGAAAATTTCTGGTTTTGGGAGAGAACACAATTGGATTAAACGTAGCATATTTTGGGATTTTCCATATTGGTCTGATATGTTGGTCCGACACATGTTAGATGTCATGCATATTGAGAAGAACTGTTTTGATAATTTGTTTCATACAGTTTTGGATACGCCAGGAATGAGCAAAGACAATGTAAATGCATGTTTAGATCTTGCCCAAATTTACAGGCGTCCAGAATTGGAACTATTTGAGAATGTCAGAACAGAAAGGTTAATGAAACCAAAAGCAGCTTATACACTATCTAAAGAAAACCGTTTATTATTTTGTCAGTGGATTGCAGATTTGAGACTTCCAGATGGTTGTGCTTCCAATTTGGGTAGATGTGTAAAGAATGGTCATATTACTAGATTAAAAAGTCATGATTGTCATGTTATAATGGAGAGACTTCTACCCATTGGATTAAGAGGTCTGTTGAATTCTGTGATTTGGGATTCCATAACAGACATGTCTCATTTTTTTCGGGAAATTTGTGCGGCTACGGCAGATTATGATGCTCTAGGAAAACTTGAAAAAGATGTTGTTGTAATTATATGTAAACTGGAAAAAATATTTCCGCCGTCTTTCTTCGACTCAATGGAACATTTGATGTTACATTTGCCATATGAAGCCAAATATGGAGGTCCGGTACAGTTTCGATGGATGTACCCATTTGAAAGATGCATGCAAAAATTGAAAAGAAAAGTACGTAACAAAGCATCTGTTGAAGGATCTATTGCAGAAGCTTATTTGCAAGAGGAAATATCTTTTTTCTGCTCCCATTATTTTGAATCTGAGTGTCCTTCAAAACACAACCGAATGGGACGGAACGAGAGGAATATTGATGAAATCGACAAGCAATTATCTATTTTCAACCAGTCAGATCTTGGTTTTGGTGGAGTTTATGAACGCTGGCTTTCAGATGATGAACATAAGAGAGCTCATATGTATGTTCTGCTCAACTGTGAAGAGATGACATCAGTTATACTGTAAGTGTTTATATCACATATTCTATCATTTCTGTTACAGTAAATAACTTTGGTTTTTATAGGTTGTATGATAATCATATCAAGAAAAAAATTCCACAAATTACAGCAGCTGCTCTTGAAGAACGTCGACTGAAAAATTTCTCTCAGTGGTTTCAAAAACTGGTAACATAAATTCTTTATCTTTTAGAAACTCATTCAATGTATAGTTTACTATATTGATAATTATTTCACAAATTTTCAGGTGTCTCGACATGCTGATAAAATTGAAAAACGGCTATGTGTATTGAGTAACCCACCTTCCAAACTTGTTAAAACTTATAATTCATATGTGGTGAATGGATTTCGATTCCACACACATGCATATGGGGAATCGAAAAAAACAATGAACAGTGGAGTTAGCTTGAGAGGATCTCATCATCGAGAAAATGAAGTTGACTTTTATGTCATACTTGATGAAATCATTGAACTCTGTTATCTTGGACAACATTACATAACCATGTTCAAATGTCGGTGGTTGGATACAGAGAGAGGCGTGCGTGTTCATCCGACTCATGGAATCATCGATATTAAATGTAAAAGTGTTCTCGCAGTAAATGAACCATTCTTATTGGCTCAACAGGCATATCAAGTTTATTATGAAAAGTAATGTGCAACATCAAGAGACTTGACTGATTGGTGGAGTGTAATAAAAATCAAAATTCGAGACAATCAGTTTAGTCAAAGTGAATGTGCTTTCACTGATGTGCAAAGAATTGAAGTTTTTCAAGAGAGTACTCAAAATCAATCTTTTTTACAAAGAGACATGAGTATCGATGACGACACCCCACATTTAAGAGTCGGTGATGACGATGATGTTAATGATGTCACATATGAATTTGAAATGGTAAGAGATGAAGCAACTGTAACTCGAATGGATATCGATGATGTTGAGGAGGAATATGAAGATGACATTGACATATATGAAGATGATGATGAAGATGAACACTGATAGCATTCCATGGTATTTATATACAATCATAATATGTATGTATGTATATATAATAGTAATTATCAATTATTTGCTAACATTAACATTTTATGTTTCAGATGGACGACGCCACATTTCGTGAGTTGGCGGATGCTGACCTGACTTTCGATGCGGATGTGTTGCTGACAGATGACCCTCAACCTGCAGGCGCTCTAGGGAGTACGCGGAGGGGGCGCGGTCTTGCACGATTGATGATTCCTGACCCCGTCCCCGAGCGACGTCCACGTCTTGGGTTTGATCCACGCACACGGAGGTGTGATAACCTGTGTGATAACCTGTGGATTTGACTAAGATTTCATTAATCTATTCACATAATAAATGTTTATTATTTTTTTAGTTTTCCGCATATAGAAGTCGGACAGGGTAGCGCTATTTTGCGCAACTATTTCTCTCAGCCGTGGACCACATGGGAGCAGATTACCATTGATGTGTAGCAGGCCATGTTCGGCCATTGGTTGGTACGTACGTAAATAAATAATTTTTATTTTGAAAATTATTTCATTTCTAACTTGATATTTTGATTTATTTGTAGGGTTTATGGTATCCGGTCGAGGATACCATGCGTGACGCCATCTGCGAGGCATGGGAGGTGGTCATGCGTGATCGCCTTCATCAGTTTTTTCACAATTTAAGAAAAGCTGCGATGAAGAAAGCAGGAGTGTCAGATTTTGAGGAGTCATGTAGAGCACACCGACCAGAGTATATTTCATCCCATGTATGGGATGGATTATGTGCGCACTGGTTGAGTGGTGCCTTTCAGAGGAGATCATCGGTGGGGAGGCAGAATCGGGGGAGACAGGAGGTGACTCATCGACCTGGGAGTCGTTCTTTCTGTACTCATAGACAGCATCTGGTACGTACATTATTTATAAATATTTTATATAACTATAAATATTAACAGTTTATTTTTTATTCTTATAGGCTGTCGAGCACCCCGATATTACAGAGTACGATGTATATCGGAGGATGTATAGTGATCCTGCTACTGGGGAGCTCAGAGGTGATTGTCAGCATCACATCGTGGTCAATATTATTTGTTTTCAAGTTTAAAAATTAACTGCATATAATATATTCACAATTTTAATATTAAATTGCAACTATAGAAGTCATATGAGGCCGCAGCGTCACAGGCCCGGCCTGAGAGTCAGGCCGAGTCATCAGATCAGACCACTGCCCGTCAGTTTGATGAGGCGGCATGGATGCAGGCCACCCAGTATGCCTTCGAGAAGGGTCGGGTAGTTGGTATCGGCTCTCGACTGACTCCCGGAGATTATTATGGCAGTGCTGCGATGTCGGCGTCCAGCTCGAGAGGAGCTCGTGCATCTTCTTCTACTACACAGTATGAGGATCAATTGCGATCTCAGACTGCACAGATAGAGAGTCTCTGACAGGAGCAGGAGCAGATGCGTCAGCAGCATGAGGAGGAGCGTCGACGCCAGCAGCAGTTGTACGAGGAGCAGACGAGTCGGTGGCAGCAGCAGCATCAGGAGCAGATGGAGTACATGCGCCGACTCACTCATGCTTTAGGGATGGAGTTTCCTCCACCACCATCTGCAGATCCCCCACCTCCCCCCCCCCCCCCTCCTTCAGATTAGAGTTTGTATTTATGTTATAAAATTTGGGAAATCAAAATAGTTTTTTTTTCTATTCTTAGTTTTTGTCTCATTATAAAATATTAATAATATTATATTTTTAAATAACAATATTAATATAAATAATAATATTATTTATATTTTATAATATTAAATTTTATATATATATTAAAATTTTATAATATTATAATTTAATTATATTTTTTGTAATACTTGAATTATTTTAATATTTGAATGTAAAATAATTCTATTATTTTTATATTAATTAAAATAACTTATTAATATTTTTTTTATTTATGAATTATAATTCTAATATTATTATATTAATTAAATCATTTATTAATATTATATTATTTTTTATTTTTGAATTATAATTCTATTATTATTATATTAATTAAAATAATTTATTATTTTTATTTGTGAATTATAATTCTATTATTATATTAATTAAAATAATTTATTAATAATTTATTTTTTTATTTTTTTTATAGTATTTGCGACGGGATACTATGCCCGTTGCAAATACTAGTATTATTATATGCATTAAAATAATTTATTAATAGTTTTTTATTTTTTTAAAAAAATAGTTTTTGCGACGGGTCCCGTCGCAAATACTATTTTAAAAGTTTTTTACAAATATACAGAGTACTATTTGCGACGGGGAGAATAACCATCGCAAAAAAAAGGCTTTAGCGACGGGCCTGTCGCAAATAAGTGTTGTTGCGACGCCGTTTTCAGCAACGGGCCATTTGCGACGGGATCCCGTCGCAAATGACCCGTCACAAATAACTGTTTTTCTAGTAGTGGGTGCTGTGTATAGATGATTACACAGAGATGGTGAATAGAGACTCGGTGGCTGAGTGAGATCTGTTGGGAGCTTCGGGCGGGGGAGGCATGGTGGTACCCATGGGGAATAGTGGGAACTCTAATGCTGGGTTCAAGCGGAAGAGAGACACTTATTCTCAGGGCAGGAATATGGCATATAATCTGATGGCAGGATCGGTAAATCTTCCTCTGAAGCCCCAGAGCAAGTCCGGATGTTTTCATTGTGGTTCTACAAACCACGTCAAGCAGGATTGTATGGCACAACCTTGAGCATGTCATAATGGTAAGCAGATGGTGCATCTACAACGTTCTTGTCAGAATTCTCCAAGGTCGGGTGCGCATGACACTCCTCAGGGATCGCATACATCGTATGCTTCGATGGGACGGGGGCAGTAGTATACACCTCAGCAGCAGAGTAAAGTGGGTCATGGTGATTCTCAGAATACCACGACACCTCAGCAAAGCAATAAAGAGCAGAGTGTGGTAAGCAAGCATGTGTTCAAAGCTGAACAGGTTGTGGTGGATGATCAGTTGGGACCATCCACGGTGCAAGGAACTATTCTTTTAAATTCTACCTTGATGCAAGTGTCGTTTGATACGGGTGCTTCACACTCTTTTATTACTACACGTGTGGTTGATTTGATGGGTTTAAGGGTATAAATGATGCCCTCAGTTTTGAAACTTTAAACTCCTCTTGGTCGAAGAGAGTGTCGAGCCTTCTTGTGTAGCGAATGTTTTATCATTGTGGGAGAGGTTGAGATAGTGTGGAATTTCTCAATGCTTAAGATGTATGGGTATGATTTAATCCTAGGAATGGATTGGCTGGTGTATTTTAAGGCCCACATCGATAGTGATGCACTGACAGTAGCTTTTATGACACACCATGGAGTTAGACATCTCTTTAGAGGAGAGAAGCATGAAAGGCAGGGTGCAATGGGTTTGTTGGCACTAGTAGTGGGTACGTTATCATATCAGTTGGTAGTGTTTTCATTGAAATCGGTAGAGGGTATTGAGCAGAGTGTTCCTCCAGCAGTGGTTGATCAGTTCATGGATGTTTTTCTTGAAGGATTCTTTGGGTTACCTCCCGTAAGAGAAGTGGAGTTTACGATTGATCTCCTTCTAGGGACCAGTCCTATCTCACTTCCGTCTTATCGGATGGCACAAGCTGAATTGTGGGAATTGAAAGTCCAGTTGGAAGAGCTAGAAAGAAAAGGGTTTATCCGGCCTAGCACATCTCTATGGGCAGTGCCGGTGTTTTTTGTAAAAAAGGAGGATGGAACTTTGAGGCTATGTGTTGATTATCATAAACTTAACCAAGTTATGATAAAGAATAGATAACCACTTTTACAAATTGATGATTTTTTTGACCAGTTGAGGGGAGCCCAGTGGTTCTCCAAGATCGACCTGAGGTTGGGATATCATCAATTTTGGGTGAGGAAGGAGGATATTCCTAAAATAGCTTTTAGAAGTAGATATGGCCCTTACGAATATGTGGTTATACCATTTGGTCTAACGAATGTGCCAGCGGTGTTTATGGCATTGATGAATCAGATATTTCAGAGATATTTGGATTCATTTGTGGTGGTGTTTGTAGATTATATTCTGGTGTATTCAAAGAAAAGGGTAGAGCATGAGCAGCACTTGGCGACAGTGTTGGGGATCTTGAGGGATCATCGGTTGTATGACAAATTGTCAAAGTGTGACTTTTGGATACGAGAAGTTTGTTTTCTTGGCCATGTGATTTCTGAAAGAGGTGTTTCAGTGGATCCAGAAAAGATATAGGCTATTATCTCATGGAAACCACCAAAGAATGTGTTTGAGATAAGGATTTTTCTTTGTCTAGCTGGGTATTATCGGCGTTTTGTTCATGATTTTTCACGTTTGGCTTCACCGATGACAGATTTGACAAGAAAGAACGTTCCATTCTAGTGGAATGAGCAGTGTCAGTAGTGTTTCGAAGAGCTAAAGGATCACCTTACATCAGCACCAATCTTGGTTTTTCCAGAATCTAGAAAAGGGTACGTGGTGTATTGTGATGCATTGGGGTCGGGGTTGGGATTCTTTCTCATGCAAGGGAATCATGTGGTTGTGTATGGATCACGGTTGTTGAGAGTGCATGAGAAGAACTACCCAACTCATGATTTGGAGTTGGCATCAGTGGCCCATGCTTTGAAAGTGTGGCGGCATTATCTCTTCGGTGAGAATTTCACGGTATATATGGATCATAAGATCTGAAGCACATTTTCTCACAAAGGGATTTGAACTTGAGGCAAAGTAGATTGATGGAATATCCTCAGATGTTTGATTTTGACTTTATGTACACACCGGGTAACGGAAATTCGGTTGCGGATGCATTAAGTAGAAAATCATATGCTCAAGTGGTGAAACAGGCATCAGACCAGTGGAAGTTGATGTCGGTTATAGCTGATATGCGGTTGAAATGTGATGACCAGGGTGATAGAGCAGTCTTATTTTCGGTTTTATTGATTCCTAACATGGTTGGCCTAGTTAGAGAGGCACAAATATCCTATTCTAAGTGTGTGACCATGGGGTGGAGACACAATGGTGGGGAGACCATTGAGGGTTGGGATCTGAATGGAGATTCAGTTTTGTGTTTTCGGAATTGGTTGGTTGTACCATTTGCTTTTCAGGAGAATCTTCTCAGGGCGTATCATCATTCCAGGTGGGTTGTTCATCCTAGAATTTAGGAAATGTATAAAGCGTTGAAAGCACAGTTTTGGTGGGCTAGTATGAAAATAAGTGTGGTGGAGTTTGTTTCGAGATGCTTGACTTGTCATCACATCAAGGCAGAGCATCAGAGGCTAGCAGGAATGTTGCAGTCTTTACCAATCCCTGTTTGGAAGTAGGAGCAGATAGCGATGGATTTTGTTACAGGTCTCCCAAGAACGGTCAGAAAGCACGATGCCATTTGGGTGATATTGGATCGACTAACAAAGTTGGCCCATTTAATTCGGATTCGTGAATCTCATACGGTGGAGGATCTGTCCAAGATCTATATCTAGGAGGTGGTAAAGAGGAATGGTGTTCCAGTTTTGATTGTGTCACATAGAGATCCGAGGTTTACATCTCATTTCTATAAATCCTTAAAACAAGCCCTTAGAATACAGTTGACGATGAGTACAGCGTATCACCCTCAGAGGGATGGTCAATCCGAGAGGACGATACAAACTCTGGGGGATATGTTTCAGGCTTGTGTCATGGATTTTGGTGGCTCATGGGAGGAGCACTTATCATTGGTTGAGTTCTCGTACAATAACAGTTATCAGGCATCCATACAGATGGCTCCGTTTGAAGCATTGTATGGGCGGCTGTGTCGTTCTCCACTATGTTGGGTGGAAACGGGTGAGTCTTCGATGGTTGGACCGAGCCTTGTCCAGGATACTACAGAGAAGATCAAGTTGATCAGGAAGATAATGGAGATGGCTCAGATTCATCAGAAATCATATGTGGATCATCCTTGACGGTCGTTGTCGTTTGAGGATAGTGATCATGTGTTCTTGAGGATCTCTCTTAGGTCTGGAAATCGTCGGTTTGGGATGCAGGGAAAGCTATCTCCGAGGTATATTGGGCCTTTTGAGGTTCTTGAGCGGGTTGGTGATGTGGATTTTCATTTGGATTTTCCACCTAGGTTCAGTGTGGTGCATAATGTGTTTCATGTGTCGCAGTTGAAAAACTATTAGCCGGATTGTGACCATGTGATTCGATGGGATCATGTTGAGCTAGAACCAGATGCTTTATTGGTGCACGTGCCAGTGCGGGTTATGGATAGGAAAGAGAAATTCTTGCATGGTAGAAACATCAGTTTAGTTCGTGTTTTGTGGCAACATGGTCAGATTCAAGAGGAGACATGGGAACGGGAGAAAGAAATGGTCGAACAGTGGCCTGAGCTCTTTCGGCAAAGGGCGGGTTCACTACTTTCTGAGGGCAGAAAGTCCAATGGTGGGGAGAAGGTGGTACCCCCGGCTTAAGTTATGTGGATTTTTTATGAATTTTTATGTGTTTAAAGTGCATGGGATGATTTGGGAAGAGTTTGGGAGAGTTTGTAATGGTTTTGAATGAGTTTGGAGGCTTATAAAGGGTTGCATGGTTTTAGCACGGTTAGTGGAAACCGTGTGGATTCTCCAAGAAACCGTGCAAGGGAGACAATAGGCTATACACGGCCTGCGCACGGTTTCCCAAACCGTGTGAGGTAACTGTGCGGACCCTTACTCTTGAGACAGTGGAGTGTGCACGGTTAGCGCAAGGTTTTTCAAACCGTGCGGACTAACCACGCAGCCACATAAAGTTAGGGTTTTAAAACCCAGGCTCACTCGGGATTGCCTCATTTCACTCCTCTCTTCTTCCCACTCGAGCCTCACTCTGGATTTTGGGATCTTAGGTGTTAAGGGTGCTCTCCCACTCATTTTGGAAGGGTTTTTAAGAGGATTCAAGGTGGTTTGAAGGTGATTGCTTCCGTGTAAGTCTCTCCTCTTGCTTCTCTTGTGTTTTCCTCTAGATCTACATCCCTCCCTTTCTTGGTTTTCTAGATCTACAATTTTTGTCTGTTGATCTAGGGTTGGGTTTGCCTTGGATGTTAATATCAAGGCTTTTGGATGTTATGGAAAGGGATCTAGAGAAGTTTCAGTGGTTCGTTCGCTGGATTTGAGGCGCGGTTGCTCGTGGGTCGATTCCTCGGAAACCCTAAAGGTAGGCGACTTCTCTCTCAACTCCACTTGGTTAGAACTAGTGGTTCCATGTTACAATTAATTTGTCGTGCTTGAAATTAATTGTGTTTTGATGTGCGATATTGGTTGGAAATCCCTAGGGTGATGTTTTGGGGATTTTTGGGAAAAAGGGTGTTTTATGGTGAAATACTATTCTTGTGGATTTTAAAATGAAGATTTAAAAATGGGATGATATGGTTGATTTGTGAAAATTATTGATGGAAATGGTTTTCAATAAAAGGGTTTTTTAGTGAAATGTTGTTTGGCATGGAAAATAGTTTTTATTAAATGGGTGATTTATTGAAGTGGATTGATATGCAATGGAATTGGTTGATTGCATGTTGTTGTGACCTTGGTGGGTTTGATTGAAATGTTGTATGGAAGTGGGCGAGAAGTCTCACTATAAAAGGTGATGGATAGTGGTCGGAAGAACCACCATATGAGTAGTGATTAGGAATTACCGCTAGTTGTGAATGGGTGAACAGGTTGGGTAGAAGTCCCCCTGTTTTGATTGTTTTGGTGCGAATAGGGGAACAGGTTGGGCAGAAGTCCCACTGTTTTAGTTGTTTTGTTGTGCATTTCTTTGTAAGATGAAATTGTTGTGATAATGTGTACATGTTGGAATGTTTGTGTCTTTTTTGGTTGGATTTCCCTTTGTTGCTTGGGTTGGGTGTGATGTCTTGGTAAGAGCATGGTTGGCTTATGGAAATGGTTACACTTGCAATTATTTTATATAAATTGTTTTATATAATGTGCTAATGGTTTTATCCTAGTGGCATGTGTAGGAAAGTCATTTGGGGAAATCCTACTAAGTTTTAGTACTCATCCCCTGCTTTGGAACTGTGGTGTCTTTGCAGATGTTGTGTACCATGACATGGGAAAAGGTAAGGAATATCCCTCCTTTAGTGGAGCTTGGTGTTCCCTTGGTGGAGCTTGGAGCTTGGAGCTTGGTGTGGAGCGGTGGTGGTGTCATGGCTTGTGGTGTCTGGTTGTCTAGTGGAGCTTGGTGTTCCCTTTAGTGTACTCTGATGTTGTGTGGACATATCTAGTTTTATTGGTTTTGAGTTGTGTTTTGGAACAACTTGGTTGTCTTTTGGGAATGCATGGTTGGGTAATTGAATTGACATGCATCATATAGTGGCTGTTAGTGGATGGTTTGGTTGGTTTTCTCTTAATGGAAAATCATTCCCCAACTTGATCTTGAAGCCTTCGGCATTTATTGTCAGCCTTTGGCATCTTGGGAACATCGCTTAAGGCCAAGTAGCCCTCACCGCCTCCTCAAGCCAATGAGGTAGGGGCGGGGTGTTACATCTCATGAGAAAAAATATGTAGTCACATTATATGGGTATGTTTTGTATACCATCTCATACAATGAAAGTTTATTGTTCAAGGCCTTGAATTTATGATTAATGATTTATTGTTGAATGTCTTGATGGTAAGATCATGATTTTCCAGCATTATGGATTTCCTTCACTAATAATTTAGTTATTATTATACATTTGATTACCTAGTTGATAGTATCCATGGATTTATTTCATTCTCAATTTATTGATATTAGGACATGTGTTTTAATTATCCACCCGACCATATTGTGTATGACTTATTTACTCATGACATATTCCATTTCATGTAACCCTTATTCTGAATTTAAGGTCATCCTTTATTTTGTTTTCATTTCCTCAAGATGTGAGGAAGGGATCACTGAATCAAATTAAAGGATGGAATACATTTTTTAAGGATATGTTTTTATATTCCAATGTAATCTAGGAATCATATATATATTTAGATTCCAAGACTTCTAAACTAATATGTCCTTGGTGATGTAATCCCCTGTACCTCATACCAATGTAATAAGGTGAATTGGCTTTAGGTTACTAGAGTCAGGGTTGGTTTAGTCATTTTTCAATGAAAATAGTTTTTTATGTATATTTGAATTTGGATGTGGCCTTATTTTAAATTGTTTTTTCACATCTTTTTAATTAATTTTTACTTTTTGTAATTAAAGTTGTATTTTTAGCCTTTAAATAAATAATTTATATCTTACTTTAATTTTATAGTCTAATTTTTTTAAGTTTGACGATTTTTTCCTTCATATTTAATTACTTAACATTAATTAATTAATTAATTAATTCTTCTTTTTCACATAAATAATGTAGTTGTTATATTATCATTTTTTATTAAATATTTATTATTTCCAATAACATAATCTAATTATTAGTCATCTTTTAACAGTTCATTATTTAAAAATTTATGATCATAAATTTACTGCTCGTATTTAATCCCTTTAATTTAATTTTATAAATTAATTTAATTATTTAATAAAAAAATGATTAACCTTATACTATAAGAAATATAATTTGTTTTAGTATATATTTTAAATAATCTAACTTTGTAATATAAATGTTTAATGTTATCTTAACATTTAATAATGTGATTGATTCTCAATTAAATTTTTAATCTAGTTTTGATTAAAAAATTTAATATGAAGTTAATGATAATATAATAAAAATTTTATTTGTTTCATATTTTTTATTTAAGTTTTTAAATTGTTTTTAATTTTTTAAATTAAATCTTTCAATTAATTATTTAGTTCCTATTAATTAATTCTTCCTTCTCACTATCATTTTAAATGTAATCAGAATTGATTGCTAAGATCAGCTTTGAACGCATTCAATTTCAACGTACCACTAGCACTTAATCTCCGAACTCCACAATCATTCAGTGAGTCTAATTGTGGATAAATTTTCTTAAACATTTAAAATGAAATGAAAACTACAGAACTTATGGTGAGTTCATTCTATCATCTTTTTCAAATTAAAATTCTCATAGATGATTAATCTTGAAGTAGCGAACTCCAAGATTTGTCTTCTTGAGTGATTTATCTCCTAGAGAGGGAAATAAATCACTCCTTTTTAGTGGTACTTGTTGTAATCACTATTATGAGAAGAAATATTTCCAAAACCAGTAGCATGGTGATTTTTCCCCAGACACATTTCTCTTGATTGTTCATCTATCAGCATATTATATCTCTGTTACTTACTGTTTTTAGCATGTTTCTTGTTTCATTATGGTTTAGAACAAAAACACAAAATGATTGTGGTGTTTCATTCCTAACATATTAAAAAATAAAATAAATATAAAAAAATAAAATTAGAAAATTTACCCCACTACTGACAATAATGGGGTCTTTTTGAATGTTTTTAGAAGAATAATGGTCGTTTTTACCTTCTCTATGGGTTTGACCCTGCTTTCGACATATACGGTAGTCAGTAGGAATATAATTTTTAAACTTTGACCAACTTCAACGACGGTCGGTATCATGTTTTTGGTGCTATTTCTAGGGAAGGCACTATCCATTACTTTTCTAAAAAAATCTAAAAAAATCACATATAAAAAAATTAAAAAAATGATAAAAATTTTGAAAACTGTTAAAAAAAATTCTTTTATTCCCTACTTCATTTTTCCACTGTTTGCTATTTGTTTACTACCACTACTTGTTACTTTTCTTTATTACTTTTTCCACTTAATTTTCATTTATGTTGTACTAGTCTCACTCTGATATCACACTTTTCATGAGCACAAGAGAATTCATTGTTACATTATATCATTCAAACTCTGAACTAGAAAAGCATTTAACTACTCCTAAAAAATATTCCAATGGAGAATCAGGATAATAGAGTTGATCAAAACATGAATATGCCACATCCCATAGTTCCAACCCCCTAGTTATCTAGACTTAGGGAGTTTCAAATTCCACTTATATCAAGTAACCCATATTGTATGAGGTTGTCCCCTAGGTCTAGGATCTATGAAATTAAGCAGTCTCATCATTCTCAACTTCCTTAATTCAATGGTCTTCTAGGAGAAGATTCACTTGAGTTCATTTGAGAGTTTTATAGTTCTGTATAATAATTACTTCATAGAGAGCTTTGTGTGGAGGAGTTGAGATTGAGGATGTTTCCATTTTGTCTAAAGTGGATTTATAGGACTTGGTTTTAGAACTTAGATGAAGAAATTTCTGAGACCTGGGAAGTGGTGTTTAATGCCTTTATATCAAAATTCTATCCTAGGAACACCGCCTCTGAGATTAGGAACAAAATTAATGGGTTTGTCTAGGATGAGGGAGAGTTATTTCACGAGGCATTGGATAGATTTAGAAGTCACCTTAGGCAAAGTCCCAATCACAAGTTCTCTCCCCACCTACTCATGGGGACCTACTTAATTCTCTCACCCCTTACAACCAAAATTTAGTTGACCAATTTTTTGGGGGTGACTTTTCGGACTCCAATGTTGATGACCTAAAACTTTTGAATGACAAGCTTGCTCAAAAATCTTAGCACAAGTGCTCTATGAAGAGGGTCGTCCATAGAGGTGAATTCAATCCACAAGCTTTTGTTTTTAGTGATAGGGTCCCAAGGGAGTAATGTAATCATTGAAGGATGTCTGATCACACTCATACATGTTGTCCAAATTTTGATCTCCCTTTCTAGTTTGGTGAGAGTGCCAAATTTTTGTATTTTAGATCTAGGAACCAAGGGTAAAATGATAAATACTTCAATCAGTACACTTATGGTTATCAAAATCACCCAAACCTTTCCTGGAAAGAACAATGTGTCATAAAACAGACCACTGCCCCTAACTACCAATCACACACTAAAATTTATAACTCAAACCAATATAGGGCTGAATCTTCTAATTCTCAAGGGGAGTTAAAGGGTCTATTACAACATGATTTGGGATAGATCGGTTCATTTAGGAAGGAAACATATGATAATATTCACAATTTAGAACATCAAATAGTTCAAATGGACAAGGAGCAAGGTGATATAGAAAAGGGAAGGTTTTCCAATACTTTAATTCTTAAAACAAGAGAGAATATCATGGATGTAACCACCAGATCTGGCCTTCACACCCAATAACAAGTAAAGAAACACTCTGGGAAAAATAAAACTGATGAAAAAACTGAATCTAGAAAGAAATATCCACATGAAACAGAATCTGGGAATCTGGAAAGCATTGTTCAACCTGAATAGAATCTTGAATTTATATCTGAAAAAGTTCAAGAATTTAGGAAAATAATGTGGTAATTAATTAAAGAAGAAAAAAATGGAATTGAGGAGATGGATAATAATCAACCTATTCTAAAAAATTATGCCCCTCCCATTCCCTTCCCTGAACGAGTGAAGAAGAATAATGAACCTGACTATTTGAGGTTTCTTAAAATTATTTGAAACATTAGTATCAATATGCCATTTTTAGAAGACATAGATAAAATCCCTTCATATGTGGCTTTTACCAAAAGGTTTCTAAAAAATAAAAATGATAGGAATATGATGGAAAAAGTTAATCTCAATGAGGAGTGTAGTGCAATCCTATTAATGAACTTGCCTAAAAAATTGAAGGGCCCTGAAAGATTTATTATTGAATGAAAAATAAAATAAAGTGAGAAACTTATCGTTTTTGTGGCCTAGGAGAAAGAATCAATCGTATGCCTTACTCCCTGTTCAAAAGGTTGGGTCTTATGGATTTTCAACCAACTTCTGTTTGTCTTCAACTTGTTGGCAGGTCACTCACACACCCTTCAGGGAGGGTGGATGATCTCTTAGTGAGTGTAGAGAAACTAACACCACCCACATACTTCATTATCTTTGATATGGAGTGTTATAAAAAAGTACCAATCATCTTAGGGAGACCTTTCCTTGCTACAACTTATGTTGTCACAGATGTGTCCAAGGGAAAACTCACTCTCCAAGCTATTGATGTGTAGGAGTTTTTAGTGTTTGAAAATGCTCAACATGTGGTTGGTTGTGATTTGATAGATGTTGCTGAGAATAAATGTTATAAAATTGAGCTCTGAGTTGAGTATGGTTCTTTTTATCTTGAGTTCACAGAGATTATGATTCCCCAGCCTATTGAAACATTTCTTCAAGCTTCTACTCCTGTCCCGTTCCTTCATCTAGATGATAAAAATCTTTCCCTAGAACCCATTCTAGAGAGTGGGTCACATTCTTGTCATGAAATTTCTCAACATGTTTTTGAAATATTTCCTTATGAAGTTGAATATTTAAGGTTTTCTGAAGTCGGAGAATGTTATGGGCTGTGTCCTTATGAAAAACTAGATATTCCTATATGAGAAAGTGCATTTTCTAGGAACCTTCTTTCTTGGTTGGTTTGATGTTTTTTTTGAAGACTTATAACCTGAACTTGAAATATTCACACCATTTTAATCTTCTGTGGACATTGGGTACCACCTGTTGGAAACTGAGTATGGTTCCTTCTTATGGGAGTTTTTTGCGTTGTCTTTTGTGCAAGTTGTGTTGGGAACATTTGATGAAAATAATAAAGAGTTTGCTGATGGTTTTTCTTTTGATTCTAGGTCGGAGCTGAACTATAAGTGTAGGGAAAACCATGTAAGTATTCCTAGTCAATTTATTAATTCTCTTAAGAATCTGTTGAACATTTTTAGAGCCGAGGAAGTGTCCTTGAGAAGCAAAAATGGGATTAACAGTATTTTAGCAACTGTTTTGTTGAATGAACTTTTGAGAATATTTTTTGATACTGTAGAGGAGAATGTATTGGTTGATCAAATTCTTGAATCATTAGACAATAGTGAAGTTCACACTATTAAGAATTCATTCCCATTAAATGTTCATGGATATAAATATCTACGGAAATAATTTCTGGCTAGGGACTATAAATCTAGCACAGTATGTGTGGAAACCCATGGTTTTGGTTGTGTTAATAAATAAAAAAATGTAATTAAATAAAGCCTAACCGAAGACTTTAAAATTATGTGCATCATGGGAGTCAACCCATGGGATTTCTTTGTTTTCACTTTTGTACTATTTTGTGTGGAATAAAGTGTTGTTTTTCCGCCTTCTATATGCTTCATCTCTGCTGGTTTCTAGTACTTCGATTACATGATCTGATTTTTAGGATGCTACTACTGGTGAAATCTAAGGAGAGGAATTCCCATGATAGAGGGTAATTGATAAAAATTTTCAGGGAAGTACTTTATTATTAACTATTAATTTATTATATTCTATTATTTATTTTATAAAAACTCTTCTTCATATGATGTTTTTTTTATTTTTTTCTGCATGTCACTAATTTGAATAAAATAATTCAGCATGTTCCTCTTTTTTGAAAAATTGAATTTTATTGTTGTTAAAATAATTCAACTGCTTAAAACTAAGTGTGGGGGGTACATACTTGTTGGTTTTTGTTTTTTTCATTTAAACTGATTATTTTATAGGGTGTTTATCATGCATCTTTCTGCTAAATTGAACATTCATTTGAAACTTAATTTCTCAAATTGTTACACATTGTACACTGTGCACATACAAGATACAAGTCATGTTTGAAATTTAATTGAAAATTTGTGTCACTGGACTTAAATGTTAATGCATGTAATTGTTTATAAACCTACTGTTAAGTTATTAATTGTGGAAAACAATATTTTTTAACGTTAATGAGCCCCTATACATGTCATACAACTACTAAATTTGAAATTTGTTTTGAACTTAAATTGCTAAATTCTTCTTCTCCACTATGGAAGTCAATTTTGGGGACAAAGTTGGGTTTTAAGTGTGGGGGAGGGGGTAAAATATTGATTTTGTTGAATTGTGAATTAATGTGAGCCCATAAAATCCCACTTTCACTTTAAACATTTTTTAGAAAATGGTTAAATTTTTTCAAAATTCATGCACAATCTTAGGCTGTACAGTGTTTCTCAAATTGGTATTTCCTTAGGATGATGCTTGATGGGTAGTTAAGAACTGAATTTAATCTAAAATTAATGAGGTTAGATGATTTCTTAGTGAATCATACATAGTTATTTAATGGAAAGTTTGGTTTATGAACTAATTTTTGAGAGTGGTGTGGGTTACCCAATTTTTTGGAGTTGAGCTCATAACCCTTGGAACTGGAATTTTGATTTTGATCACAAGGGATACTTTTTTTATTATTTATTCAAATTAATTACCTTAGTGAGACAATGTAAATGATTTTTATATAAATCTTTTGAAACTGGAGTAGTTTGGGCATCTGAGACCCCATGGTTAATCTTTGAGACCCTAGATGTTGGGTGTGTTTCGGTTTACTATAATCCCTATGTACACTTTGAATAAGTGAATTTGAATTTTGCTCAGTACATGATTCATGGCTTATAAAAAATTTAATAAAGTATCTAGGGTCAAAAATGAGTTCATTAAGGTGAGGGGAATGATGAACGCTGGATGAAGAAGGGGTCAATTGGTTTATATGGGAGTCATTAAGCTGTATCATTAAAGTGATTCACAAAAAATATGTTTGGAACTTGGAGAAGAGTCAAAGTGAAAATTTCCTCTATTAATTTTTTGACTCCACATTCTTTTTAACCCTTCATAATTTTGGAATTTATTACTTAAATATGATTTGAAATAATCCACTAAGTAGAGTCACATTTGAGGCAGGACATTTTCATTACATGATGATTCATTACACTCTAGATTACCTTTAAGAGACTATTTAAGGAAAGACTTGATTTTAAGTTATCATTTCAAAAGTCTGAAGACATGTTTCAATCCTCTATTTCAAATTTCTGGACATGTAACACTTTGAGCAGTATCATGAATATCATACTTCTATTTTCAAAGATAATAAAGCTTGAGATTGTTTGAGGAAAAACAATGCTTACGTGTGGGGGGATTTGATGTGGCCTTATTTTACATAGTTTTTCCACATCTTTTTAATTAATTTTTAATTATTTAATTATTTATTAATACATTTATTACTGAATTAATGAACTTTATTATTTTTATTATTATATTATCTATTTAATCAGTTTTTGTAATTAACGTCGTATTTTAAGCGCTTAAATAATTAATTTTTATCTTACTTTAATTTTATAGTCTAATTTTTTTATTTAGTTTAATGATTTTTTCTTCATATTTAATAACTTAACATTTATTAATTAATTAATTAATTATCCTTTTGCACATAAATAATGTAGTTGTTAATTTAATTTTTTCTATTAAATATTTTTTAATTAAAATAACATAATCTAATTGTTAGTCGACTTTTTACATTTCATTATTTAAAAATTTAAGATCATAAATTTACTGCTCTTATTTAATCTCTTTAATTTAATTTTTTAAATTAAATTAATTATTTAATGAAAAAAATATTAACCTTCTACTTTAATAAATTTAATTTTTTGTAGTATCTATTTTAAATAATCCAACATTGTTATATAAATGTTTAATTTTATCTTAAATTTTAATAATGTCATTAATTCTTAATTATATTTTTAATCAAGTTTTAATTTAAATTTATAATATGAAGTTAATGATAATATATTAACAGTTTTATTTGTTTCATATTTTTTATTTAAGTTTTTAAATAGTTTTTAACTATTTAAATTAAATTATGTTTTTAATTAATTATTCAGTTTTTATTTTAGTTTAAGTTTTTTAGAATATTTATTTTCAGTTGGGGTGAAACCATAAAGAGTCAGTTTTATTGTTTCGTGTTTTCTTACTAGTTCACATATTGTAGTCATACGCTAACACCATTTTCAATATGGTGCCACAACAAACCTCCCTTACTATCTCACCCTGCCACTAGTTTATTCCTTATCTTTTCCTGTGTTTTGTCTTATGGTGCCACCATATCAACCTTCTGGCACTACATCCCCTATGATTGTATCCTCTTCATGGTTCCACCTCCTCTCGGCTTTATCTAAACTGGTGCCATCGTAACTCCCTCACACCATTTCCCAGTTATCCTACCACACTGTTTCAACCTTATCACGGTGCCTCAACCCCTTACAATCGTTTTCCTTTTCCTATTTCAGAAGTGGCACCGTCTTTTCCTGGCACCACTTCCCGATTCTCTACCACTATTTTAACTTCTCCCCACAACCTTGAAACACCCACACCTCCACCTTTCATCTCTTCCATTGTAACATCAAAAACCGGACCAGAACCAGACTCAAAAAAAATAATGAGAAAATCTAAATCCTTTTGTAAATTGAGTGTTAATTTCACCTCCACCCAGATCTGAAGAACCAATACTGAACCAGCTCGCATCACCTGATTCGCATGAACCCAAAACACCTATTCACCGATCCTCCACGCAAACCCAAACCTGAGGTAGATTCGATGACTCCAATCCATTGCGATCTCAAGCCGCTGGTGCATGAGTAGGGAAGCTACCAGATCTGGAGATAAGAACCACGTATTGTAGAGAAGGACTTCATTGTCCAAGGAACAACCACGAGCTAGTCACCGTACATGATGATCGTTGTTGTCGCACCACTGATGCCACTAAGAGAGTATATGAGGCCACTGAAAGCTGAAGGAGTGGTTGAGTCAAGGAAGAGCGCCGACAGAGGGTTCCTCTGGAAGCAACTTGAAACCCCATCCCCCTGTGTGCCAAATTTGGGGGGGAGAAGAATTGAATAATAAAAAACAAAATAAACAAAATAAATAATAATATAAAAATAAATTAATAAATTAAATTAAACTTATATTTAAATAATAAATAATTATTATAATATATAACTATTGGAATATTAATAAATAAATAAGTTATAAAATAAAATATAAGACAATTTAATAATAATTTATTATATTAAAATATAAAAAATAACAATTTATAAATAAATTTAATTATTAACTAAAATAAATATATTAACACTTTAATTATTATTTAATTTCAATAAAAATAATATAATAATTAAATTAATAAAGTGATTGATATTAATCTAATTTAAGAATTTAATTAAGTTATACTAACTAATTATTAATAATACTTACACTAATTAAATAACTTAACTAATAATAATAAATTAAAAACATAATAATTTTTACTTAATTAAAATTTTAATAAATTAATAATCATAATAATAATACTTAAATTAAGATATTTATTAATTAACTTTCATTACGTTTTAGTAATTATTGTAGCATTCGACATACAAAATAACTATTATTTAAATTTCATCAGGTTTTAACTATTTTATTTTGTTTTAACTTTGCAGGTTCACAATAAAGTCAAAATTATGTCTAGGTTCACTCAAAAAACATACTGGAAGTTAGTTATAAAATAAAGGTAAAAACGGCGTAAGTTTTACTGTAAAAACGCACATGAGCGGTGCACAAGTGAGGGAACCTTGAAGTCGGTGGAAAACAAGGCGCGACGTGCATCTTATGATAGTAGGATACAAAACCCAACCAGTGGAAATTATTTTATGGGATTTGTTTTGATCATCAAATTCCATCTAGAGTAGAGCAAGAACATGGGGAAAAACTTGGAACACTTCTCAGAGAACTACTTCCTATAGAACATAAGACCAGGAGGAGCAACAATTTAGTATTGAAGAGGGAGATCTCTTCCTCTTTTCTACAACAAAATTATTTCTTTTTAATTGAATGATTTTTCTTTACATAATAGAGATAATGTTAAGCTAGACCTTCCAGATTGTTTTTAAAATCGAGTCTCCTGGTTATCCTTCTTCTTCCTTCTCATTATAATTTTAAATGTGATCAGAATTGATCAGTGAGATCAGCTCTGAATGCATTCAATTGCAACATACAACTAGCAATTAATCTCAGAACTCCACAATCATTCATTGAGTCTAATTGTGGATAAATTATCTTAAACATTTAAATTGAAAATAAAACTACATAACTTATGACAAGTTCATTCTATCGTCTTTTTCAAATCAAAATTCTCATAGTTGATTAATCTTGGAGTGGTGAACTCCAAGATTTGTCGTCTTAAGTAATTTATCTTCTGGAGAGGGAAATAAACCAATTTTTTCAGTGGTACTTATTCTAATCACTATTGTGATAAGGAAAATTTCTAAAACCAGTAGAATAGAGATTTTTTCATAGACATATTTATCTTGATTGTTTATTTATCATCATATTATATCTCTGTTACTTAATGTTTTTATCCTGTTTCTTGTTTCACTGCGGTTTAGAATAAAAACAAGAAATAATTGTGGTGTTTCATTCTTTCCTTATTAAAAAAATGAAAGAAATAAAAGAAAATAAAAATTAGAAAATCTACCCCACTACTGACAACAGTGGGGTCTTTTTGAAAAAATTTAGAAGAATATTGGTCATTGTTTCATTCTATGTGGGTTATACCCTACTTTCCACATATACAGTAGTTAGTAGGAATATCATTTCTAAACGTTTACCGAATTCAATGACAGTTGACATTAAATTTTTTATTCAAATGAAAAATTTATTAGTTTTTAAATTATATAATATTAAATAGGGTAAAAAAATTAATCTTTATTTAAAAATTCGGTAATAATATCAATATCATATTTAGATATAAAATTATTGTGGTTAAAAATTAGTTTCTACAATAAAGGTAAAATGAGGTAACAGGATCAAAAAAATTGGTAAGAATTAATATATCATAGAAAAATACCTCTAACATTTTTCTGGGGATTCAAGAACCAAATCAATTATTTTTCCACTTTTTATCCACTTTACATGTAAAACCCATTTACACTCATCAAGGAAAATGTAATTGTGAAAATGTAACTCATGATCATGTATAAAAGGAAACCTTATATCTACACTATAACCCACACATTCTCTTCAGTCTTCTCTTGAATAATGGAAAAAAATTATTCCCTGTAAATATAGCTAATGTTTAAGAACCTTGGGTGACAAAAAGGAGTCCAATATCCCAAATTTTTCAAAAGTTATATAAAAGAATATTTAATACTTTAGTGTATTTATTTTCCTATCCCTTTTCATCGTTATTTATCTTCTTCATAAAAATCTTATTAAATATGAATTTTAAATTTAATAACATGTTTTTAAAATCATTAATCTAATGTAAAAATGATTATATTACTATATAATAACATGATCTTACTATTTTAGTCATAAAAATGTTCTTATTTTGATCATATATAACACCTGCATGAATAAAGATATAATTTTTACATAATAAATTAATAATAAAACATAAATACTACTAATATTTTTAAAAAATCATAATTAAATAAGTTTTCTAAATTCAATAATGGTAATATTCCATTATATATTCCTTAATAAATTAAATTATTTTATTAATTGAATAATCACTAAAAAGAGTGTTTTTAGCATTTCATGCAAATAATCCCCATGAGATCAATAAAATTTCAAAAGGACTCATGAAAAATATAAAAAAATGTTAAAACATTATGATAATTACTGTAACATTCCCAACTCAATGGTCCATCAAATGACTGAGCGGATAGGCTACCTGACATCATGCAAGCCTCCATGTATGCTAAAGGCCTCTAACTAGAAGAAAAGGTCAAAATAATGTAGAGGGGATAATATACCCCTACTAAAGAGTTTCAATGAAAGAAAAAAATATAATAACATATTATAAAAAATAGTGGAAACAATATGAAATAATAATCAGATAACCAAAGTTGAGAATGGAACAACTAAATAAATCCAAATAATAAAAGAATAATACAATGACAAGACTAATGAAACTAAATGTCATGTTGAAATCCATACAGGTAAATGTATAAGTAGACTCAATTAAATACTCCAAAGAACATGGTATGAACCCCATGTCAGTCCCATCTCCAATCTCCAACCCATCTAGAAAGACACAAATCAACAATATAATACTTTTCCCTTATCTAAACCTAAATCCATGATTTTTTTGGATACCGAGCGGCAGTCTGTCCATAGTTTATGTATAACTCAGTAGGTCAACACCATTGGGTCTAAGAAAATCAAGTCTAATAAATATATTTCATATAATATAGTTATAAATTGGGTATTAATTCAATAAAATAATAGGGTATTAATAGGGTATTAATTAACACCTAAAGCCATCCAAACCTACTTTGACACCCTACTAGGTATCTCTGACAATGGGTTGATCCTCTTAGAGCATGAAAAATCACCCAACCAGTGGAAGATTATCCCACTAAGGTTGAATCACAGAAACATCAATTCACAATTGGTCTCTTCTTATAGACTATCCAGAATCTCACCCCCAGGCATCAAGTGACTGTGTATCTAGTCCAAGTGGTATGAAAATATGCACCAAGACCTAAGGCGTCAATATAAATCATGTGTCATATCTAGACAACTTAACATGCCAACAAGCATCCCACCCTCGGGTATTAACCAAATATATGTCACATGAGCTCAAAATCTATCCATGAAAAAACACAAGTCCCAAAACACACATACTAGATATAACATCACAAGAGAAAATGATCAATTTATCAAATTATAACCGGTCTAACAAAATATATTTCATTAATTCAGGTTTCTAATTATCATAATAATTATATCAAACCTATTTAATTTATCATGTAACTATAATTTTATTAACATATATGTTAACCTAATTAAATCAAGCTGATACTACCATAAGTAATCAAAAAATATTCATGTTATTCCAATTTATAATATTAATCCAAAAAACAATCAATTTATCCAAATAATTATAGGGATATAATGTCAAATTGAATAGGTATCATCAATTTCCAAGTATGGTTCACTAATTGGGTGATCACATGTCTCATTCTTCATGCCTATAGACCCAATGAGATCAAATTAATGATCTAAACAGAAAATTATAATTTAATAGGGATTATAAAATTTATTTGGTCATGTGAATGGAATGATTGAATAATCACACATATTTCATATAATAGGGATTATTATATCAGAATAAATAGATAAGTTTTGGACCACCCACCTCGAAAGAGTAAAAATAAATTTCAAAACCTTACATATTTGGAATTAATTGGATTCTTCCTTCATTTCCATGAGAAGTAGAAATTTATTCTAGAATAAATTAGGAAGTAAAAGAAGGACCAGAAGGCATACCTTAAAAATCTCTCTAGATATACATAATCCAACATGGGATCGCTTCTGGATCAAAGAAGACTCTCCAATGTCATCTATGGAATTTATTTAGTAAATAAAGAGGTCCAAGAAGGGTCTATAGTAAAAGAGATAGGTCAACATTAAAAAAACGCATGATAGTGGAGAGTATAAATAGGTTGGGAATGAAAATTTTTGATATTTGAATTTATTTCATGCTGTGAAAACAATTTATTCTCTCTTTTCATTAATTTTTTCCAAAATCCCATCATTAGGTATTAAAACACAAATTAACATTTCACATTGTGTAAAATGTTTTCATGAAATGTGTTACTTTTCATGGGATGTTTATAGGGTGTGTAAAATTACAAGGGTTTTAAAATTTAGAGGGTGTGTAAATGTTTAGGTTATTTCAATTTTACAAGGTTTTAATTAATCTAGGGTATGAAATAAATTCATGGGTTCAGTCCAAAACAATTCATGTCGTGAATTGGGTTCACAGTGTAAATTTTCCTATAACCAGAACTCACCACTCATTCTTATTACGTACCTGCAATAGTTATCCCATATCAGACCTTGGATTCGCAAACCAGGTTTAAAATAATTACACCCAACTCAAAGATACATAACCAAAAATTTAAAGTGGGAACTACCTAGAAAAATATGGTATCTTGCGACCTCCCCACCATATATCCTCTCATCCACATGCTACTTCATGCATCGTTGTGGGGTATTATAGAACAATTTTGGACACTATACTTTCACAGTAAACTCCCTATACCATGTCTCCTCATGAACAAACCCATACTTCCATTGTACCCACACTAGAGTAATGGTCCTCCCTTGAAGGTTCTTCTCACTTAATTCTAAAATATGGATTGGATGTTCCCCAGAGGACACACCAACATCAAACTCGACGTCATAAATATCTATCACCAAATAAGGTTCAGAACAATGTCTTCAAAGCTAAAACATGTGAAGATTTTCATACATGTCATTATAGTGATTTGTAATGGATAAATGTTACACCATTCAACCAACCCTTTCCACTATCTCAAAAGTCCCAAAACCCTAGGAACTAGCTTCCCTTATTTTCTAATACAATGATTCCCCAACCTTGGAGAAACCAGAAGAAAAAAGTAGTGACTGAGATAAAACTCCATAGGCCATCTCTGATAGTAGGCATATGATTTATGTTGGTTCTCTATAGTCACCAACTACTTTACGATCTAATGAACCTACTCAATCATCTCATTCATGAGACTGTGACCAACCAACATCGACTCACCATCCTATAACTGTAAAAGAGTGGACCAATATGTTCTTCCATGTAAGGCCTTGAAAGGATCCATTTCGATCGATACTTAGAATATTTTATTATAAGAAAAATACATGAGTGAAAATTTTTTATCCCCTAAACCACTAAAATCCTAAACACATGTTCATAACATATCCTCCAAAATCAAAATATTCCAATCATATTGTTCATCAGTTTTAGGATGGTAGGTGGTACTCAGAAGAACTAGTGATCCCAAGGCCTTCTCTAGACCCTACCGAAACTGATAATTGAAACAAGGATATCAATCAGAAATAATTATCCTTGGAAAAATTGAACTATCTCACACATATAAAGAATACCCAGATCATTAATGGTTAAGGTCTCCTTGAAAGGAAAGAAGTGGGATACCTTCATCAGTCGATCAAAAATATCCCATACAGCATCAATCATGAAATATTTCTAGGGTACTCCTATCAGAAAACCCATAGTGACATAATATCACTTCTACTACAGAGTGGGAAGAGGCTGGAACAGCCCAGTGGGCCACTCATACTCGGCCTTCACATACTAACATGTGAAAAATACTTCCATGAATCTCGTTATCTACTTATTCATACTTGGAAATCTATACTTTATATAGAGATCATAATATATATTTCTCAAAATAAAATGTACCACCCATCTAGAATCATGAAACTCTAAAATCATACCCTCACACAAACTAATAGGAACCCATACTCATCCATGAAAGAGAATAATTTCATAACTATTTAGTGACCATTGTGATGGTGGAATGCAAACCTATATAATGTCCCATAGAGTTAATCCATCCTTTCCAAATAACTTCTCTTTCTTGATTCGGTCAAGAAATAATGGTATAATAGATGTTGAAGTTGGAACTACTCATCCCTATGACTCCTGAACTTCAAGATGCATATCTGTAAAGAGTTCCATCATTATCCACTCGTATCAAGATTCTTGCACTAACATTTCCTTTTTATTTTGTCTCAAGGCATCAACAATGACATTTCCATTTCCCAACATGTAATCTAACTCAAAATCAAAACAATTTATATACTCAAACCACCTCCTATACTAAAGGTTTCGGTCTTCTGAAAAAAATATTTACATGAGGTTCTTATCGTCCTTGTACACCACAATACTCTCACCCAAAATATAGTGTATTCAGTATATTAGGGGGTTTACCAAAAAATATAACTCAAAATATTGAGTATCATAATTACTCTCTTATGATCTCAACTATTTTGAGCCATAAGCAACACAAAGGTCCTCCTACATTAGAACTACAATGAGTATGACTCCAGATGTATCCCAATAGATAGTATAATCCTTACTAAGAACATTTAAGGTGAGGATATGTTTTGAGGTTGGTCTTCCCATCATCCCTTATAAATCTATCTTGTAATAAGATGTCTAAAAAACATCACCCCTTTATTGGTTTTCCCATACATTGTTATTTTCATATAGGAGAATATAAAGCATCATTAATAACCTTCTAAACCCAAAAAAACCTAAATATCAAAGACATTGTTGGGTTTCTCCCAAGATACCATGGCTTAAACTTTCTCTGGGTCCACTTTCACTCCTTCCTCTGAGATGAAATTTCCAAAGAAGTGAAATTTATCAATAAAAAACAACATTTAGTTATCTTAGTGTAAATAAGATGCTCTCTTAATGTAATAAAGTTGATTTCACGATGTTGGGAATGATATTCTAGTGACTGTGAGTACACTAAGATTTCATTAATGAAAACTACCACAAAATGATCCAGAAAAGGTTGAAATATCTGATTCATAAAGGCCATGAATAATGTTAGTGGTTCATTAAACCAAATGGAATCACTCCAAACTCATAAAAGTTTTAACTTCTCTTAAAAGTAGTTTGAGGCATCTATGGTGGTATAACCCTCAAATAGTGGTATAATGATCTTGAATCAATCTTATAGAAGATATTATTACCTATTATTTAATCAAAGAGATCGTTGATGTATAGAAGAGGATATTGGTTATTGACTATCAGCTGGTTCAATATATAATAATCCCCACACAAGCATAGAGTCCCATAACTCTTCTTAGAAAAAAAGAACTGGAGAACACCTTGGTGATATACTAGGATATATGAAACTTTTATCTTCTAAATATTCCAATAGAAATTTCAAATCCTGAATCTCTATAGGTGTTGTTCTATAAGGTTGTATAAAATCTAATTCTTCTTCTGGCACAACCTCAATCATGAATTTAATCTCCCTATTGGGTGGTAATCCATATAAATAATACAAAAGTATATCATTAAAATGGTCTACCACTATAGGAAAATTATTCTTTTATATTCCTCCATCATCTATAACAACTATCTAAGCTACGTAATAATCTAATATACACTGAGTTGGTCCGGCACGACCATCATGAAGATCACACTCACCCTAGGGAGTATAGATTCCCTCGTCTAGATATAGAAATGTACCTCTCCTTAGATAAAAGATTATATGAGATTGGTATAGAACTAGAAAATCCATAAAAATGATAAAATTAAATCCTATTATTTCCATAAAAAAGCTAAAAGTAAACAATATCCACTAATTTCAAGAGAACACTCAGTGTACTGCATGTTACCTTATGGCCACACTCCCAATAGCGTGTCAATGTTCATGACCCCATATATTCTCTACATATCCAAACTAAAACAATTTTCAAAAATATCATTTAGAAAGGAATGATATAATATGGTGTCAAACAAAACTCAAGCTAAGGTAGATGATACAAGAATCATACCTCTGACAATAGAAGGTCCTACATCCATCTCAATCATAGAATATTGTATAAC
The DNA here is from genome assembly GCA_963277665.1 of Viscum album. Lineage (NCBI taxonomy): Eukaryota > Viridiplantae > Streptophyta > Magnoliopsida > Santalales > Viscaceae > Viscum > Viscum album. Next base: position 698,256,233 of record OY728119.1, on the reverse strand, counting down.
ATGTAGGTTGATATCCCCTCTTCCCTAGGCTCTAGTATAACTTCCCATTGTTGTTTCCTATGATTGTTTCTTATAATACTTCTTTGGGGTACCACATCCCTTACCTCGTCCTGAATAGACAATGGAAATCTAGATACCATTCTGTTAAGAGGTAAATAAGACCCTCCCAGACTCAAGTTCCTGTCTTGATCCCAACCACTACTCTATTTTGGAATGTTCCCACAAAACTTATAAATATGACCCAACATACGATAGACATGACACTCCACTATAGGTTTAGGAAACTGTGAGTTCTTATGGCCCAAATTTTCACACTAAAAATATTTCACTGAACCATGGCCCTAAGGCATAATTCCATTCCATTAATTTCATTTCCACTACTACCCTAACGGAAAATTCCATAGCTGTGCTTCATTCCACTAGAATAAGAGTTCATGAATCGCCCTATTAAAACTATCTAGACAAAAATAAAGGTATCTCTCATATTCCCTTCTATGATTAGAGTCATATTCATCATATCTATAAGTATTCTTAAATGAAATAGATTCACTTATGACCTGATGTCGTAGATAATCCCATCCTGAAAATATCTCCCCCCCTGGAGATCTCATTAGCTTCTTAGGATTGAGAAAAGAGTCACAGGTCGGTGAATCATCCAACATATTCCATAATAGACATGAACTACTATTTTATATACATAAACTATCAATCCTTCACATCCCTCAATGTCTCATGATAGAAGTGGAGAAAAAACCTTTCCTAAAAATCCATTCAGGATAACTCCCATTGTTTCCTAACTTGCTCCAGAATATCCTGCTAATAGTTGGAAGGTCAATGAAGGATGTATAAATAAAGCATCACCCTCCTATATGTGGGTGTATTGAGGTTCATTAAGATTATCTTGAATGAATTGATATAGAACTCAGCTACTCAGGGGATTCCCTCCCCAGTGAACGTATGAAGTTGTTGCATCTAAAACACTCTTGTTAGCAAAGAAATCAAAGGGATGATGTGAACAGCCTCCCTTTCAATGGATTGAATGACCCTAAAAATGTTTTCATAAAGCTAAATATACATATGATCATCATGATCTACTGGAAGCTTCAGTTCATCTATGTTAGGAGCATGCTGATTTCCACTCTCCTGACTCACAACTCAAAGATGATAAAGATGAATTTTCTCTACAAGGCATGAACACTCCTTGGAACACTAGATACACAATAGATCAACCTAATGAGGTGATAACAGTTGAGAAACACCATCTCATGGTTTCTATTTACATGGCTTAAAAAGAGAATTAGAATGAAAAAATCTTTCATTTATTCCCTTTTTCTTAAAATATAATAGGTATCTCATTTCATAATTCATATAGGAAAATATATCACATGTAATAAATATGTCCATATCATAAAAAATTCATGTCAGTTTATATACCTATATACCCATCATGAGGTGTCCTACACATCTCAAGCCACACTTATCCATGAGTATAAATCTCAAGAAACAGTAACATCACACAACACATGTATTACCCAAGGGGAAATAACATCAAACTATAAAAATAAGACATAATCAAGAATAATCCCATCCAAGGTCACTCATATTTTACTATGTACGTGGTTTAGCTACTCTGATGCACATGATCATTATGAAGTTCTGAGACATCCTAGTTTCCTTTATACCTCTCCATAATAGTAAAGTAACAGAAAATAATCCTTCCTTTGATATCAACCACATTCATGTCACATAAGCTCAAAAAGTTAATCAATAAAAAAAACAAGTCCAAAAACACACATACCAAATATAAAATTATAATACACAATGAAAAAATTATCAAATTATCATTGGTCTAACCAAATATATTTCATTAAATCATATCTCTAATTATTATCATAATTATGTCAAACCTATATTATTTATCATGTAACCATAAGAACATTGACATAACACTTAACCCAATTATGCCAAGGTGATTCTACCATAAGTAATCACACAATATACATGTTATAAAAATTCATAATATTAAAAAAAACAATCGATTTATTCAAATTATCACATGTCTCTAATATCAAATTAACGAGGTCTCAACAAGTTCCAAGTATGGTACACCAATTGGGTGATCGTAGGTCTCATCCTTCACACTTATAGACCCAACATGATCCAATGAATGATCTAAAAAAAATATTATAATTTAACAGGGATTATAAAATTTATTTGGTCATATGTGTGAAATGTTGATGCGATCACACATATTTCCCATATTATAGATATTTAAAAAAGATAAATGGGATAAGTTTTATACCACCCACCACAAAATCAAAGAAATAAATTTTAAAACCTCTTGTATGAGGTACTGGACTGCTTCTTCCTTCATTCCAATGAGAACTAGAAATTTCATCAGTAATAGATTAAGAAGCATTAGAAGAACTAGAATGAATGCCTTAAAAATATAGGCATTTGTATCACCCTTGGATTCAAGTGATTAACCATTTATTTATATATTTAATGAATATAAAGTTATCAAGTTAATTTTTGGGAGTTTTGGAATTGATTTGATAGGTTTGGGGGGATTTTATAGTGGTGAATAGTTTGATCATGGTTAGTAAAAACCATGAACCCCCCCAAAAACAAACTATGCAATATAAATAGTAGGCATTGGGTAGGTACACAGTTGGGTGCATAGTTTGGACCAACCATGTGGTCTCCCAGGAGAAACGATGCAAGGCCGGATAGAGTGCAATAGCATGGTTGGTACATGGTTTGTCTAATTGTGTGAGCCAATCATGAAAGGGGTGTTTAGAGGTAGTGTATAGAATATAGTTAGAGAAAGTTTTTCCTAACCATGTTCCTATACCATGAAACACAAAAATTATATTTATATTTTGTGGATCTCATTCATTTTACACCCTTAATGTCTTATTTTTTCCCTAATCAATTAATAACCCAAAATATTTTTCCTCTCTAGGTTGTGGAGACCACTACCTTCGATCTAGGACAGATCCTTATGAGAATATAAGTGTGTTGGAGACCTGGATTCCATAGTAAGTTTCAATTCATGGTTGTTTTCCTTTGTTTTATTTGTATTCCCTCTCTTGGATCACTGAATCTAATATGTTGGGGATAGATTCAGCTTGTGTGATTCCAATCTTGAGGAGATACAGTTTTTGTTTTTTAAGTATAATGAAATATAAAGAAGGTTTTTGGAGTTTCAAGTTGATTTTTATAGTTTTGTGCTATTCTTCATTTTCATCAAGCATTGAGTGGTAGGTGACTACACTCTAAACTCCTCTTATTTAGAACTTAAATAATTGATTTAAAATTGGTTTAATTTCATGATTTTAATTATGGAATTGATGTTAAATGTTTGATGGAAACACTCTTTAGTGATGGTTTGTGAAATTTTATAATTTAGTTTTTTTTCATAAATCACAATTGGTTTCATAATTTTAAAATGATGAATTTAAAATTTTTGTTGGATTTAATGCATGGAAAACATTTTGTAGAATTATTTTCAATGAAATATTTTTTTATTGAAATAGATTAGCATGGGTTTTCTAATAAATGGTTGGTGTGTGTTCATGTGAATTTGGGATGGATAAGGGCATGAAGTTTCTCCCATTAAAAATTGGGATGGATAATAGCTTTAATTTTCACCCATAAAGTGGTTCACCAAGTGACATCTTGGTGAAATTATTACTCTCTAATCACATGAGTAGGGAAGTCATTGGATAAATCCTATTGAGTTTCATGCTCACCCTACTTTGGAACTATGGTTCATTTGGATATATTGTATATCATGATATAGTTAAAGGCAAGGTATCTCATTTCTGTAGTGATGTATAATGATAGCATCGTAATAACTTGTGGAGTTGGATCTTATATCATTATGGGATTTTCTGAGTTGATGTCTTCTAGGTCTTTCAGTTTTTTGGTTTTTGTTTCCTCTTTGTACACCGATATTGTTGTTTTTTTGTTACTATATGAGTTGTTTGAAATTATTCTAATGCATCATATTATGGTTGTTTGGTTATAGTTATATTGGTATTGATGCTTTATTATCAAATGGAAAATCATCCCATATTTTTCTATGAATCCCATAGAATTTATTTTCATCCATCGGTGTCTTGGGGATTTCTCCTAAGTCTAGTAACACCTCCACCTCTTCCCAAGAAAATTGGTGAGTTGAGGGATGTTATAATTGTATCAGTTTCTTTTTATCCTAGAGTTAGAAAAATCATTCTTGTTTAGTCCTTGAGTTGGATTGGTAGTAGGTATTAGGATTGGATGAACATGAAATGTAGAGCATAAAGAGGCTTATAAAAACTATTTATGTCAAACTTCAAGTTACCAAAAAGTTTGGGTGAATGAGTGTTTGAGACACTTCTAGGATTTTTAACCTATTCATCATGGTTTTAGCTGATGAGAATAACATGAAATTAATTAACAGAAATGACTCCCATTAGGTGTGCATAATTTTTCTTCAGTAATGATTTGTTATATTTTGATAAAGTTCAGATTTTTTAAAATAGTTAAAAATGGTTTAATATTCAAAGAACATGGTGTGAATTTGGAAAATGGTTTGAAAGTGGTTTTGAATTTTTGGAAATCTTTTTTTGTGATATCTATGATGTGGAAATTTTTAAATTTCTAAGCCTTCAGTTGATAGAGGGTGAGACTTAATGGCATTTTATTTGGGATATAAAAAATGGAAACAGTTAGGTTTTATAAAAATAAACCTGATGAGGCTGATGAAAATGTTGTTTCACCTGATCCAAAGGTGAACCAATAGTTGGTTCAATGTATTGTCTAATATTTCCAAGATTTGTATAGAGGGAATAGAAGGGATGAACCAAGGCAAGTGGATTATTTTGTTTAGTTACAAAATAAGAATCCACCCATCTATCAGGGTGATTTAGAACCAAGAAAACAAAAGTGTGGAAAATATAAAGAATCAAATATTTTATTTCATTGGCACACCAATTGAGATGAAAGTGAATTTTGAAACTTTTATGTTGGATGGTCTATCATGTTAATCATGGGATTTTGCAGTTCAAGCTAAATTAGTCCAAGGCATTGAATGGGAGGAATTTTTAGAATTTTTCTACAAAAAATTCTATCATCACATACTTAGAATTGGTATAATGAAAAACATATTTAGTTTTAATAAAGATAACCACATAGTGATTGAGTAATGGATAAATTTATGAATTTATTCTACCTTTCACCTGAAGTTATTGTAATTGCATCCTTGAAGGAATATATTTTTGAATCTGGGTTGAGGCAAGTAATTCACTCAAATATGGTTTTTTTTGTTTTAGGGATATATTATTATCATGTGATCCCAATATTGATGAAATATGTTTTTTTTAAGGGTAACATGATCAAAGCACAGTTTTTGGAGTTTCAAGCTGAGTTTTTGGAATTTTGGGTCATTATTCATTTTCAAAAAACATTGAGAGGTAGGTGGAATAACTCTAGACTCAATTAGTTAGAAATTGAAGTCTTTATTTCAATTTTTTGTATATCTTGATTTGAATTTTCGAATTTATGTGCAATGTTTTATGGAAACCCTATTTAGTGACAGTTTTTTAAATTATAGAAATTGATTTTTTTGTGAAAAGTGAAATTGGTTACATAATTTTAAAATGATGATATTAAAATTTTCTATTTTTTTAATCAATGGAAAAAATATAGAATTTTATTTCAATAAAATAAATTTATTATTGAAATGAATTGGCATGGGTTTTGGCATAAATGTTTGGAACGTGTTCTAGTGCATTTGGGACGGATAAGGGCATGAAGTTTCCCCCATTAAAATTTGGGACATATAAGGGCATAAAGATTCCCCCATCAAAATGGTTAACCAATTAAGGACTTGGTGAAAGGATGAATCACTACTCATGAGTATAGGGAGGTCCATTATTGACATGAATGTGTGGAGTTTTTTGGTTGTGTGTATGTGTCTAAATTAATGTGTATACCAAAATGAAATTTGATAAATGGTTTTCAAGAATTGTTCAGTTTCTTTCCTTGGAAAACTATTTGTTTTTCAAAAACTGGTTTTCTTGGAAAATAGTTTTGGATTTGATTTTAACTACTTTAATTTTTTAAAACTATTAATATAAATGTTATAACATGTAGTGGAATTAGTAGTGAATTCATTGGGGAAATCCTACTGAGTTTTATACTCACCTCTTTTTGGTCACTTGGGTTTGTTTATTGATATTGTATATTGAGACATGTGTAAATGCAAGGTATCTCATTTCTTTAGTGATATATCATGATATCACTGGAATGACATATGGAGTTCGATCTTGGAGAAGGATGGGAGTTGCTGATTTGGTGTCTTCTATGTTTTAGAGTTTGTTAGTTTTAATTTCCTCTTTATACTATGATATTATTGTTGGTTTGTTTACTCTTTTAGTTGTATTATATTATTCTCATGCATCATATAGTGGTTTTTTTGGTTATGTTTATGTTGGTATGGTTTTTTTATTTCTAAATGGAAAATCATCCCACAATTTTTTAGGAATCCCTTTTCATTTATTTCCAACCTTTGGTGTCTTGGAGAAGTCACATAAGGCTAGTAAAACCTCTAAAACTTCCCAAGATAATGGATGAGGGGTGGGATGTTACAGTCTAGATATCCAATATCCAATGTGGAATCACTTCTAGATTAAATAAGACTCTCATATATCACCTAAGGAAGGTATTCATTAAAGAGAGAGGTCTACATAGGGTATGAAGATGAAGAGAGAGGTCAAAATTCAAAAAACATATTATGATGAAGATTTTAAATTAGTTGGGTATGAAATTTTCTGGATATTAATTAATTTCACATTGTATAAAATATTATTCCCTTTTTTCTTTAATTTTCACCAAATTCCAGTCATCGGGCATTAATGTTTTTTAACATTTCACATTCTGTAAAACAAATTTGGGATATGTGATACGTTTTATAGTATGTTTACAGGATGTGTAAATATAAAGGGTGTGTAAAATTTAAATGGTGTGTAAATTTACAGGATATGTAAATTTTATAGTGTTTGAATTAATTTAGGTCTTGAATTAAATTCATGGGGTCTTCTCAAAAGAATTCACATCATGAATGGGGTTAACGATGTGAATTTTTCTTGCATCCTGAACTCACCTATTATTATTGGTGCACCCCAACAATACTTAACCCATCCTGGACCTTGGCTGGAAAAACCAGGCCTAAATGAAAGACAAGCCAACTCAAAAAGTGTTATCTAAAAATTTTAAAATATTTTTACTTCGAAAAATATAGGATTATACAATTTTGGATGTGATTGAAACAATATTAATAACCAATGACCAGATCCATAAAATAAAATCAGTCATGGAAGACAAACAATTAACATAAGAATATTAATTTTAAAATTATGAAATTAAATGGTGGGAAATAATTAACTAACAATGAATGTTATTAAGTAAAATAAATATTAATAAGGTTCATAAATAAAAGAATTATAAAAACTAAAATTTATTATCCTAGGAGTTTGAGTGCATTTGACTAATGAAAAGTTAGAGGTATGGGTTTATTTTCCTATATCGAATTGAAAATGATATTGTTTATGTCTTAGTTCACATTATTTTAAATTGTATATTAATTGTTTATAAACCCCTATCTATTTTAATATACTATTATTATTTCTGGGGTTTAAATGTATTCTTACCATTTCACATATATTTGGTTCTAAGTTCTACCAAAAGTATGGTTATAAGTTGAGAAGATTTGGTCTCTTATTATCCAATGGGGATCATTATCCTCTATATCCATGTTTTTCATTTTCTTTTATAGTTTTACATATCCATAAATATATGATTTCAAAAATTCCTTTTCTATATACATAGACTTTATTTTCAAATTAATAATTTTTTAATTTTTTCTATATGGTATATTTATCAGGTTAATTTATTTAATTTTCATTATAATGATTTCCTTCCAAGTTTTCATAGTTTCCTAATGTAAATTTATTCACAATATCATTATTTTTTAAAAAATAATTTTTTTTAATTACTTCATTTTAAAATAAAACTTATCAAACTATAAATGGTATTTCTTCATATTTTGTAATATTGTTTCTTATTATATTATAATTTTTTTTATCTTTATCAGTTTCCATTAATGTCTCATATTCTATACTGGTGATATTGAGGCACCCTAGAACTGTAATGCCATATTGGGTTCTAAAAAACATTTTTTAAACACTATATTTGATAAAAACTTAGGCCAACCAATATAAATATATAATTATTTTACATCATTTCCATAATTTAAATATTAAATATCATAAACAATCAAAAAATATAAAGAACCAATGATTTTGTGTCTTTGAGGAATAATTATATAAGTAACTTGTTTTACAATAATTGAGAATATTTCTCCATAATTTAATTCCATTATACACCAATATATACTTCAAATAAGTGATACTCATCTTAATAACCTTGGTAATGGAATCATCAGAAAGGGGTGAGCTTAGATACTCAGTAAAGGTAAACATAAGATTTAACAACAAATTATCATTTGTGAGCGTAAGATAAGAATGTGGGTATAATGGAATAGTAAAGGTTCGTGAACATAATTTTAGAAAAGTATACCCAAGAACCATAGATCATAAATCTTAAATCATGACATATGTATCTGAGTATAACGTAATAATTGAGCCATCATAACATGATAACAATGTATAACATAAGAGTGTGGATCAACTATAAGTATAGAAATCAAAAAACAATGTATATGTAATCATGTTTATACTATCCATAACATAGTGAATCATGAATCAAATTCCTAGATTCTCAAACTTGGTTCATTTTGAATCATGTTCTTGTCTTCCAAAACTTGGTGCATTGGGAATCATGTTTTGGCCTACCAAAACTTAGTGCATTGGGAATCACATTCATTCCATCCAAAACTCAGTGCATTATGTGAAAGCCTATGTAATTCAAGAAATAAATTAATGTTTGGATTTATAAGTATTCAGTTTATGGGTTTATATTCATTTTATTTATCAAAAGGGCTTTATATAATTTTTTCAATTGAAAGAGGAATAGTTTTATTTAACTAATTTTTTTCATGTATTGTGTGGTTTTATTTAAAAGTTAAATTTCATGAATCGATAATTTTAATTTAAAAAAATTAATTTATTTTCAAGATAAACATATAAAATATATTATTATTATTATTATTATTATTATTATTTTCTAAAAAGATTTATTTTTGAGTAAATAGTAAAAAATGTTGATTCTCAAAAAAATATAATTTCATTTCATTAAATAAAGTTATTTAAAAAACTCATTATATTTTGGATTTATTTTCAATGTAACATAATATACATTTGATTAAACATATTAAAAATAATTCCATAATAATAAAAAATATATTTTATTTTGGTAGAAGTTCATTTATATTCTTAAAAACACAATTCTCTTAAAAAACATTCCATCGGGTTTTGTATACTTATATTAAAAGTAATTTCTACAAGTTATAAATATTGATTATTGAAAAAATGATTCCATATTTTTAATCAGTACCTTTAAATATATTCATTTTCTTAATTTTATTTTTTTGTCAATACTAATTGTAACCATTGTAAAAATATGTCACCATGGTAAAAGGGTAATATGGGTTAATTAAGGAAACAAATAAGCGACAAGGTCAAAAAGTCTTATCATAATTATTATTATATGATATTATTTCAACTATTATCACAATATCAAAAAATATTAATTTTTTAATTTCAACTTGAGCATGAGAGTGACTTAATATTATATTAAAACTATGAATAATTACAGGTCTTCCACTCCCCTCGCTTATAAAAGGGTACCTCCTCTCTACCCTTACTCACAAATTTTTAGAAACAAAGTTCAATATATACATGCTCAAATACCTCCCCAAAATCCATCACCATACACTAGATTTTCTAGTCTCACCAAAATACTAAACTTAGAAGGCTTATGGTTTAAGTCAAAGGAGATTTTCCAAGGAAGAGGTATAATTCTTAACTGAGTGCTTCATATTTATTTCATCTTCTACCTACTTATAATATTATTTAACCATTCTTATATAATAACATAAATATATTACATAAACATAATTTTATAATTATTATGTTGCAACCCTTTTTCATCTCCTTTTTCCATCCTATGGGAAATGGAAACATCGCTTGTGTGTACGTGTGGACTACCACCTCCATGAAGTGATGTGTTTTATTTTTCATCACTGGATTATATGGATAGTTAAAATGATGTATGAAATAAATATATATGATATTTATAAAATAATTATGATTTTTTATTGATAATATAATACTAACCCTCATCACTTTTCATCTATCATAAATTGATAATGTCGCTTGTGCGTACATGTAGAATACCACCACCATAAAGAAATGTGATTAATTTTTAATTTCTACCATATAATTATGGTCAAAATCTGGAACTAATAAAAAAAATGTGAAATGTAAAAAATATTAGGATTTTATAAAATAAACAATTATCTATGTTAATCATTTCTACTCATTAGAAAAAAAATTAAAAATGTATTTCAGGTGTTCGTATAAACAATCGTCCCCAAGAATCAAAGTGATTCATTTTTCATGGAAACCTTACATAGTAGGTTTTAAAAAAAAATTATATAGAAATATAATAAATATAATATTTTTTAAATTTTATAGTTAATGGACTCATAACCCCTTTGAGCATGGTCAACTCACTGATATTGTTTTAAGGTTATAAACTAAATGTCCTCAAAGCATCCATCCTGAAATTAACCATTTTATTAAATAAATATGACAAGGTAAAATTTGAAAAAAGGTAATAATGATATTTGAATGACTGTGAAAATGGTTCTTAATAAATTATAAAAAAAAATATAATTTTATTACTTATAAGGGTAGTCATATGAATGAAATGAGTTAGGACTTGGGGTAAAATGTTTTTGTTTAAAACCATTTTTTAAAGTATTCCATTAAAAAAAATTCAATATTTATTTCCTTCAAAAAGTTTCCCTCTAATTTATTATTTATACATTAATTATTTTTAAAGTTAATTTTAAACTACATTCAAATTTCATTTAAATGATTAAAAATGAATCTCTTTAACATTTACCATACGAACCATTATGTCTTTTTTTCCAAAGTGAAGAAGGATGTTTTTTTAACGTACATGTATTGACCTCATTTTTCCACAATTATAACCATTATTCATTATCAAGATTACTCTATAAGTAAATAATTTTTTATATAATGTCATATTCCCATGATTTTGGGAATTTCTCATTTTTAATATTTTTCAAAAAAATGGGTCTTTTACATTATGGTAATGAGAAAATAGAAATTTGTTTTCTTATGGGTTCAAATGAGTTTTTAATGGTTTTATGATGATAGAGTTAATGATTAAAAGATTTTTGTTCATGATATAGTACTTTATCATTATAGATGATGGAAAGTGGGCATGATATATATCATAATAATGGTTGAGCTCGATGTATCTCTCTAATTCATTGGGTAATGATTTTGTCTTCAAAGGTTAAACATGGAGTGAGATAACCAGGTAGGTTACTCATATATATAATTAAATGTTATTTAGTTATTATGGCATGAGTTAAAAATCAGTGAACATGGTTTATGAATATTATGCTCCAAGTTACCAATATTATGCATTCAAAAATGGGTTTAATAGAAATATTTTGAATCCAATAGGTAAGAAAATTTTAAAGGTGAAATGTATGTTTTTCAAAATAATATTTCTATGCATTCACACATGCCTTAGGATTACTTCATGGGTTTTCCCATGTTTCTTAATGGGTTTCAAAAGTTTCTTTTAGAGAAGGTATATATTATCATGTTCATGTTTTATATTTACGTTCTTAAAGTTTTATTGTGAAATATTTGAACATATTCATGGGTTTTCATGTTTTCACTGGACTAATTGAATTAATTTATTATAATACATTACATATCTTTTCCTTTCACATCCCCTATTTTCAAATTTTTTCTACATGACTTAAGGATGAGTATAAATTTTATAAATGTGTGGATTTCTACTTTGGTGGCTCATCATAAATAAATCAAAAGAGTCTTGAATGAAATAGGGGTGTAAAATTGAACCACTATTTGTATAGAAAAATGTATACTAAGTGAAACTAGCCACTTTATTAATAATTATTTACATACTTACCTAAAAATCTAAACTGAAAACATCCTAGAATTGTAAAAAAAAGTGAAACCCTTATTATAAATCTTGTAACTATGGGTTTTTTAACATAATGGGAATTATAGTTTTTATCCTTGAAAAGGTATAGATATATTTAAAGGGAATTGTAATTTTGAAAGACACATTAAAGAGACTCTAATTTGTCTTTATATCAGCATGAGATAGACTGTTAAGATTTTAGTGTTGATTCATCTAATCCATTTCCTTTCAAAATGGTTTTACATTTAAGAAATAGGGAAACTGATGCTGAAAGGCATGAAGGGGATAATAACCACCCAAATAAGAATCTTGTAATTTTGGGAATAGAACACTTTGTATCAATGTTTATTTAGTTTATGTCGGCTATTAATTGTGGCACCCAAAAAATAGTGTGACCAAATTATCCATAGAGAAACATGTCTATATTTGGGAATTTCATGGAACAGAACCCTCCAGGTTCTAATGGATCTTTAGACCCACTAAAATGATAATGATCAAAAAATAAACTATAAAAGATATTTGATTTTTTGGAATATGAGGAAGATCAAAAGTTAACTCTTAAAAATTGTCATTTTGAAGTTAAAGTTGATCGATGGTGGTATTTGATTAAAAATATTAAGGAAAAATAGGAGATTGATTCCATGGAGTGGAAAAACTTTAAAGATATTCTTATTTAGTAGTTTTCATCTAAATTTATTTTTATTATAATAGAAAGATAATTTATGGAGTTAAATAAAAAGGAATAATACTTAGTGGAAATTTATGAGGAAAATTTTAGCATACTAATTAGGAATTCATATAATTTTCTTGACCCTGAGAGTAAAACTGATAGAATTTACACAGGATTAAAACCCTATTTACGAAGTGATTTAGCAACTTATGAATTTAAAAGTTATCATATAGTTTTTTTATAAATTTGAGATGGATATTTTCAACAATTATGTGCTTCATGATAATAAAATAAAGAGGTGGTCAATGTGGAAAGTAATGGATAATAATTAAACCAATAAATCTAGAATTAAGCCACCCAAATTTTCCAAATGTGGTAAAATAATATTTAAATATTTTTTTCTAGGATTAAGAAAGTATTAAAAATGTGGTAAGCTCATTAATTTGGCTAGTGAATTAAAGTAAAAGAGTTATAATAATTTCAATAATGAGAAAAAAGATAGTTATCTAGTAGTGAGTTATTTTATTTGTAACAAGTTGGTTCATTACACTAATGCATGTCTGATGTTAGTTACTCAAGGTGGGAATCATCAAGACTAAAATCAAAAGGTTGTGGAATGTCTTTTATACCTCTACAATAGATGTTGGAACATTAAATGAAGTGGTTTATTATATATTAATTTTTTATTCAAATTATGCCAATGTCATATTTGATTTTAGATCAAAAAATTATTTTATCTCTTGTAAATTTTCTTGTGACTTCCATCTCAACAAATGAAGTCATAACTTATGATAAAACTGTTCAGGGTATTATTAAGGTAATAAGAATTTATAAAAAATTTCCTCTTATTCTCTATGAAATGGTTTTCTCACAAAACCTTGTTGTATTTTCCATTATAGAGTTTTATGATATTTTGGGTATCGATTGGCTTTTAGTTTATCTTTCTAAATATATTTCAAAGCTAAGGAATTCATATTTTATTTTTAGAGTGAGTTTCAATTCATATATAATAATGATTTCATACCATTTATAACATATTAAGAAAATGATAAAATGATTAGATATGGGAGTGAAAATTATTATGTAAAAATTATTAAAAAGATAGAAACTATTAAAATCAGTGATATGACAATAGTAAATGAAAATATAGAGGTATTTCATAATGATTTTTATCATGTTGTTCTTGATTGAAAGGTTGAGTTAACTATTGACTTAGTTCCTTCTACTAATAAAATTTTAAAATCCCACTATCAAATATCTTCAGTTGAGTTGTTATAATTGAAAAATAAACTATATTAGTTAGTTGATAAGGGTTTAATCCTCCCTATCCCTTCACCTTGGGGTGATCTTTTTTTTATTTCAAAAACAAGGATGGTTCAATGATACTTTTCATTGATTATAGGGAACTCAATAAATCCCTATTAATAATGGGTATTTACTTCCTCATATTAGTGATTTGTTTATTAGATCCTAAGATCTCAGTATTTTTTAAGGTTGATCTCAGGTCTAAATATCATAATCTAAAGGTAAAGAAGAAGGAAATTATGAAAAAAAACAATTTATAATAATAATGTTCATTATAAATTTTTTGTTTTTTCATTTAGGATAAAAATGCACTTATCATACTTATGGATATTATAAATATAGATTTCCACGAGTATTTGGATAAGTTTTGGGGTTTTTCATTGATGAAATTCTGGTTTATTCAAAAAGTTATTAGGTACATGAGAAACATCTAATAATTGTTTTTTAAACCATCAAGGAAAATAAATTGTATAGAAAACTCGTTAAATGTTAATTTTGGTTGTAACATATTTCTTTTCATAGGTATATTGTTTCCAATGTTGTCAAAAATATTGGTCTTACTAAATCCAAATTGGTGGAATAATGGAAATGAACCAAAAATGTCACTGAGATTCGATGTTTTCTTGGATTATTGGATTAATATCAAAAGGTTTGTTGATAAATTTTCTTGATTATCTAGCTAATGAATTGATGTGACTCAAAAAGGATTTAAATTTAGTTAGAAACATGAATGTGATGAATTATATAAATAATTGAAAAGAATATTGGTTGATACTCTAGAAGTATCCTTTATGACAAGAAATTTTGAATTTATTATTTATAATGATGAATCATTGAAAGGAGTTGGTTTTTTTCATTATTCAAGATTATCAGATAATTGCATATGAATCACGTTAATTAAAAATTTATGAGAATAATTAATCTATGTGTGATTTTGAGCTTACATTAGTGGGTTTTTCTTTAAAAAAATGGAGGTATATTTTGTATGTCGTAAAATTTGAAATATATAATAACCATAAAAGTTTAAAGTATATACTCACTCAAAAAGAGTTTAACATGAGTCAGTGAATATGGTTATAGATTGTAAGGGATTATGATTTAATGATTCACAATCATCCAAGTAAATATATAACACACATATCTTAAGTTACTTTATCCTTTTATTATGAATTTTGATCTTATATAGTAGAGTTTTGGGAGTTTTAGGGTTGCTTTTGATGTGTTTAGGAAGTGTTTTAATGGGTGAACGGTTACACTATAGTTAGGAGAAACTGTGAGATATCTCTTAGAAACTATGAAAAGTGATACTAGGTGTGACTTGAACAATTCATGGATTGGGCATTTTTTTTTCTACACTATGTGTATACCAGGGAAAAATTTATGGGTGGAGACAATAAGAGAAGCATAGTTGGTGCACAGTTTGTCAAATTGTTCATGCCAACAGTACTAGGGGTGGAATTGAGATAGTATAATAGAGTGGTTTGAAAACTAATTTCCAAACCATATGGCACAATCATGTGGTTTTCTAGGCAATGTATAGAATCATACTCATGGTTGGTGCACAGATTATTAAACCATGGGGTAGATATTAAATTCTCTGAAAAGTTTCTTTCAATTCATATTAAGGCATGGGATCCTATGTTATTATCCTATTCTCTTAGTCTCTTGAACTAGTTTTCTTCCCTAGGATCCCTTGGTAATAACCATTAATCGAAAAGAAATTTTTTTTCTGAATCAATACGTGTTAGAGATTTATAATCAATGGTAAGTCCTTATTCTTCCTTGACTTTTTTAAATATACTCTATTTCTCTCTCTTGGATGAAAATATCTAATCTATTGTAGATAGATCTATGTGTTTTTATGTGAATATTCATGAGATCTTATTGGTTATATTGAAGGGAAAGTGTTGTGATATCACATCTAGAAGTTCATAGTTCCATTCATTGTTTTATTCATTCATTGAGAGGTAGGTGGATTATATCTCATCTCTACTTATTCTAGAACATGAAGTATTGTTTTATTTACAAGTTCAACTTGGATTTTCAATAGAAACATTTTTTGATTTCTTAATGGAAACCATTTTGGTTTTTATTTTTGAAAAATGGTAAATTGTGTGTATTTTAAAAAAAATTATTTTCCTATAATTTTAAAGTGATGATTTTAATATTGTAGTATGGTTTTGATTCAAAAATGTTTGATGAAATGTTTTCAATGGAGTTTTTGTTTTATAAAAAATTAATTGGAATGGAATTTGGTATAAATGGGTTAATGTGTGTTCAAATTGGGATAGAGTATATTCATGAAGTACCACTATCAAAGTGGTACAAAGTAAGGGCGTGAAGTGCCACCATCAATGTGTGGCACCAAGATTGAGTGTGAGGATGGGTATTTTTGTGTGAATATTGGAATGGTAACACCATATATTGATGAATGTTATTAATCTTTTTATTGTTTTTCTCACATGTATATCACTTATAGTTTTGTATAATCTATTAAACCTTTTTCAATTGTTTATATAAAATCTTTTAATCGGTTCTTGTCCTAGTTTCATGTGTTGGGAACTGGGGATTACCTACTAAGTCTCATACACTACGGGAGAAATGAAGATTTGAAATGGGTTATTTGCGATGGGTCAGGGGTCCATCACAAATAACCCATCAAAAGGGGTTATTTGCGACGGGCAAATTACCCTGTCACAAACAACCATTATTTGTAATGGGAAATTACCGCCCGTCGCAAAAGGTTTGGTGCAAAATACGCTCCAAACCGCGAGTAAGGGTATTTTCGACGGGTTCATATTCCCATCACAAATAATCGGGGGCTGTTTTTAATATTTGCGATGGGATACTTTCCTCGTCGCAAATTCTTTTTCTGCAGGTACCATTTGCGATGGGACCCATCACAAATAACTTTTTAACTGCCCACTATAATTAATGCGGGCAGAGTCATTTGTGACGGGCGGCTCATTGCAAATACCCTCATCACAACTAATCTACCCTATATATACCCCCATCTGCTTTTCCTCTCATTTCACCCTTTACTCAACTTCTCTCTTTATCTCTACTGAAAAAAAATATTCTAAAATTTTTCATAGTTTAATCTTTTAAATCAGAGCATTATCTATGAATTTAATACTCTGAAGGCTTCAGTTTCATGGCATTTATCTTTGTTTATTGTTTAGTCAATTTATTTTATTTTAAATTATTTAAATTTTTTGTTAATTTAATGTAAGTTAATTAAATTAGAATTACATATTTTTTCAATATTTATTTTTATGAATAGTCATATTTAAGTGTTAATTAGAAATAAATTGTAATAATTAGTAATAATTTTAAATAATTAGTAATAATTAGTAATAACTAGTTTTAATTTGTAATAACTAGTATTAATTAGTAATAACTAGTATTAATTAGTAATAATTAGTAAGAAATTGTATTAATTGGTAATAAATTTTATTAATTAGTAATAATTTGTAATAATTAGAAAAAATTAGCAAACATTTGTATTAATTAGAAAATATTAGTTATAATTAGAAATAATTTGGAATAATTAGAAAAAATTGTAATAATTAGAAAATTTTTGTAATAATTAGAAAAAATTAGAAAAAATCGTAATAATTATAAATAATTATGAATAATTAGTGACAAAATGTAATAATTAGTAAAATTAGCAAAAACTGTAATAATTAGTAATAATTAGTAATAATTAGGATTAATTAGTAATAATTAGGATTAATTAGTAATAATTAATAGTAATCAGTAATAATTAGTAATAATTAGGATTAATTAATATTAATTAAAAATAATTAGTAACAATTAGTAATAATTAAGATTAATTTCTCATAATTATTAATATTTAGTAATAATTAGTAATAATTATCAATAATTAGTAATAATTATCAATAATTAGTAATAATTATCCATAATTAGTAATAATTAGGATACATTTGTTATAATTAGGATTAATTAGTAATAATTAGGAATATTTAGTAATAATTAGGATTAATTAGTAATAATTAGGATTATTTAGTAATAATTAGAAATAATTACTATAATAAATAGGATTAATTAGTAATAATTAAAAATAATAAGTAATAATTAGTAATAATTAATGATAATTAATAATAGTTAGTAATAATTATCAATAAATTGTAATAATTAGAAATAAATTGCAATAATTTGTAATAATTAGTATTAATTAGTAATAATTAGTAATAATTAGCAATAACTAGTAATAATTAGTAATAATTAGTAATAATTTGTAATAATAGTTATAAATAGTAATAAATAGAAATAAATAGTAATAAATTTTAATAATTTGCAATAATTTGTTATAAATAGTAATAATTTGTAAAAAATAGTAATAATTTGTAATAAATTGTATTAATTTTTAAAAATTAGGAATAATTAAGAATAATTGGGAGTTATTGGGAATAATTAGGATAATTAGGAATATTTAGTAATAATTAGTACTAATTAGTATTAATTAGTATTAATTAGTATTAATTAGAAATAATTATTGATAATTAGTAATAACTATTAATAATTTGTAATAATTAGTTATAATAAGTAATAATTAGTAATAATTAGAAATAATTAGGATTTATTAGGAATAATTATCAATAATTAGTAATAATTAGGATTATGTAGTAAGAATTATGATTAATTAGATATAATTATAAATATTTAGAAATAATTAGGATTAATTATTAATAATAAGGATTAATTAGAAATAACTAAAAATAATTAGGATTAATTAGTAATAATTAGTACTAATTTGTAGTAATTAAGATTAATTAGTAATAATTAGGATTAATCAGAAATAATTAGGATTAATTATAAATGATTAGTAATAATTAGGAAGAAATAATAAATATTAGGAATTATTACTAATAAGTAGGAATAATTTATAAAAATTAGTAATAATTACTAATATTTACTAATAATTACGAATAATTACTAATAATTAGTAATAATTACTAATAGTTAGTAATAGTTAGTAATAATTAGTAATAAATCATAATAATGAATAATAAATTTGAGTACATTGAAAATTTGGCACAATTTCCAACAGATTGGCAGCATTCTTTTTTATCGACCCCTCAACTCATTGCAACTTTATTCCACTGAAATCAATATAAAAAATATGCTAGGACATACGTTAGAGCATATTTTTATAGTGTTTTATGTCGGAGAAAGTTGCAAAGGGTTGAGTCATTGGACAAAAAAGGCTCTTTTGCCTGACAACTCATCCCTTTGCAACTTTCTGTGACTGAAATCACTATTAATAGTCTCCTCCAACGTACAAATATTTATTTTTATATGCACAAGAGAATGGAGAGTGGCATAGAAAGTCCACCCAGCTCTCCATCCTCATGCATATGAAAATGAATATTCGTTCATTGGAGTAGAATTTTCATAGTGCTTTTAGTCGCAGAAAGCAACAAGGGGATGAATCATCGGGAAAAAGAGCTGTTACCAATCTATTGAAAATTGTGCTACATTTAATTAAGAATAATTAATACAAAATACCTAAAATTATTAATAATTAGTGGTAATTAGAATAAATTTTCATAACTAATTTTAGATTAGTATAAAATCTTAAAAAAATTATAAATGACTATAAAATAATAGAAATTATTATACATTTATAGAAAAGAGAAACTAATTGTCTTCTCTTTTTTGGATAATGTTCATATTATATCTAATTATACAAAATAACTAATCATTTCACATTTTTTAGAAAAATATGGAATAAGGAAGTCAACAATAATCATTATTAGATGATCGTTCTTAGATAACTCATTACATGAATCCAAATGATTCTGGTTTAAATATGGTAAATATTGATGGTCTTTAAGCCATCTTATCATTTTTATCATTGAAACAAAAATTTGTTTCAGAAGGGAAAATTAATTGTCCTTATAAAAAAATGTTCTCTAAGAACTTATGACACATTTGACAACGTTGCTGGTCATTTTTTTCCTTTTGGTTTTCAACCATATTATGTTTTTTGGTATCAACATGGTGAACACCGTTCAAGAGAAGATATTAAAATTTTGGTTCCAGATCTAGCACAGTTTCAAAATTTAGTACATGATGTGTCAGGTCTATCTTCTCAACAAACTAAAACTCATGATGATATTGATTTAACTCTTGAGTTGAAACCATCTCATTTATATGAGTTTATGAGGTCCGTTGAGGATGCCTTATATCCTAGTTGCAAGATAATAAAGTTAGAAGTGGTTTCTAAATTTATGTCCATTAAATCAGATAATGGAATGTAAAATAGTTGTTTTGATCAGATATTATCTTTGTTAAAAACACTGCTTCCTAGAGGAAATGTGTTGACTATAAATTTCTATAAGAGCAAGAGGCCGATTCGTAATCTGGGTCATGGTTACCAGAAGATTCATGCATGTTCAAATTATTTCATCTTATATTATGGTGAAAATGAGTTATTGGATAGTTGTCCTACATGTGGAAAATCAAGGTATAAAGAAGCTCAACTAGGGAAGTCTGGATTTGTTCCTATAAAATAATTGAGATATTTCCCACTCACACCCATATTACAGCGTTTATTTTTGTCTCAAAACATAGAGTCATTTATTTCATGGTACAAAACCAACATTTCAAATAGTAAAAGCTTAAATCATTTATCTTGTGGTTATTTATGGAAGTAGTTTGACCAAGTGCATCTTTCGTTTTCTTTAGAAGCCTGAAACGTGCAATGGGTTATTTCTACTGAGGGTTTCTATCTAATTGGTTCCTACGATAATCAGTATTCATGTTGTTCTATCTTTATAACTCCATATAATTTTCCTCCATGGATGTTGATGAAGGATCCATATATCTTTTTGACTTTATTAATTCTAGTTCATCTGAAAAAAAAATATCGATGTTTATTTGAAACCATTGATTGACGAATTGAATTCACTGTGGAGTAATGGTGTTTGTACATATGATGTTGCTGCGAAACAAAACTTCTTAATGAAAGTTTCATTGATATGGAAAATTAGTAACTTCTTAGCATATGGCATGTTATCTGGCTGGAGTAAAAATGGTACAAAATCATGTTTGTACTGTATGGGTGACATAAAAGCATTTATTCTTGTCAATGGGAAAAACCTTGTTTTTTCGACTGTCATCGCAGATTTCTTCTAACCGATCACCCCTTTCAAAGAAATAAATATCATTTTAGAAAAGGAACAGTAGAAAAATATGGGCCTCCAACAATTATCTCACATACAGAGTTGAAATAAATTGTCTATTTATTACCTCTCATCACATTTGGACCAACAATAAACCAACTGAAAATTGATGGGTTTGGAAAAGAGCACAATTGGATAAAATGGATCATTTTTTGGGATTTTCTATATTGGTCTGATTTATTGGTCCGTCAGAGGTTTTATGTGATGCATATTAAGAAGAAATATTTTTATAATTTATTTCATACCGTTTTGTATACACTAGGTAAGACCAAAGATAATACAAGTGCACGATTAGATCTTGCAAAAAATTGCAAGAGACTAGAACATGAACTATTTGAAAATGTCAGATCACAGAAGTTAATAAAGACAAAAGTATATTATACATTGTTCAAAGAGATTATTTTAATATTTTGTAAGTGGATTTCTGATTTGAGACTTCCAGATGTTTATGCTTCTAATTTGGGGAGATGTTTTAGAAATGGTTATATTACTGGATTGAAAAGTCATGATTGTCATGTTTTAATGGAAATACTTATTCTAATTAGATAAGTGGGTTTGTTAAATAATATTATTTGGGATACCCATACAAACATATCATATTTTTTTCGAGATATTTTTTTGTTAACAACAGACTACGATGCCATAAGAAAACTGCAAGAATGTGTCGTTTTAATTTTATGTAAACTGGAAAAAATCTTCCCGTCAGGTTTGTTTGACTCAATGAGACATTTGATATTACGTTTTCCTAAAGAAACAAAAAGTGTAGGTCTGGTATAATTCTGATTAATGTACCCATTTGAGAAATGCATGCAAGAATTGAAAAAGAAAATATGTAACAAAGTATCGGTTAAAGGAACAATTTCAGAAGCTTATTTGTAAGAGGAAATTTCTTTTTTCTTCTCTCATTAATTTCAATCTGAGTATCCTTCAAAACACAAACACATGAGTCATAATGTGGGAAATGTTGATGATGACATGGGAAATCAATTATTAGTTTTCAATCATCTTGAACTTGGATTCAGTGGAGTTCATGAATGATGGCTTTTAGATGATGAACATCATAGAGCTCATACAAATATTCTGCTCAAATGTGAATAAATTATTCCATTTGTATTGTCATTGATCCTATCAATTATTCTATAATTTATATAAAAATACATTAATCTTATTTTATTTTTAGTTTATATGATAATCATATCAAGAAACAATTTCCACAAATTATAGCAACAACTCTTGAAGAACGACGTTAAAAAAAAATTTCCTATTGGTTTCAAAAACTGTTAACATAAAAAAATTTCATTTTACATAAAAAATAAATTGAATACTTGTTATAATGATAATTATTTTAAAACTTTTTAGGTATCACAACATGATGATAAAATTGATAATTGATTGTCTGTATTGAGTAACCCACCATCGAAAATGGTAAAATATTATAATACATATGTGGTGAATGGTTTTTTATTTCATACATGTGCATATGGGGAATCAAAAAAACAATTAATAGTGGTGCTATATTTAGAGGATCACATCATAAAAAAATTTATGTTGACCTTTACATCATGTTGGAAGAAATCATTAAACTGTGTTATCTGGGACAAAATTACATAATGATGTTTAAATGTTAGTGGTTGGATACTGAGAGAGGCTTGCATGTTCATATGATCCATGGAATTGTAGATATTAAATATAAAAGTATTATTATAGTAAATGAACCATTTTTATTGGATCAATAGGCACATCAAATCAATTATGAAAATTAATATTCTATTTCGTGGGATTTGGGTGATTGGTATAGCATAATAAAAATTAAATCTTGAGAGAATCAGTTTACCAAAAGTGAATGTGGTTCTGTTGAAGTGTAGGGAATTGAAATTTTTCAAGAGATTCCTCTGAATCCATATTTTTCAAGAATAAACATAAATATCATTGATGACACCCCATAATTAAGGGTTGATGGTGACGATGATGTTAATGATGTTACAACTAAATTTTAAAAGACAAGAGATTATAAAACTAAAACTAATATAGAAATTGATGATACTGGGGAGGAAGATGAAGACACTAAAATCAACAAATATAAATAAGAGGATGAATATGGAAATTGACATAGTAAAAATCTGGTTATAATCATATATAATATATATCTATATAGAATATTTGTTTTCAATTGTTTGCTAACAATAATCATTAATGTTTTAGTTAGACGATGATCTGTATAATATGTTACATGAGACTGATCTACCTTTAGATGAGTAGAAGGTCAGATCAGCCGACCCTCAGACTGTTGGCAGTATAGGGGGTCACTCGAAGGGGGCATGGTCTAGCCCGACTGATGATTCCTGACCCTATCCTCAAGTGACGTCCACATCTATGGTTCGATACAAGCGTGCAATGATTTGTTTACTTGTGAATTTTAGTTATTTTTAATTATTTTATTTATATTATAATTGTTTGATTAATTATTCTTTTGTTTCATATCTTTACGCATATAGTTGTTAGACAAGGGAGTGTTATATTGCACAATTATTTTTTTGATTCATGGGTGTCATGGGATCATAATCCCATTGATGTTCAGTAACGCATGTTTGAGCATTGGATGATACATAAATAAATAATATTTATTTTGAAATTAATTTCATTCATAACTTGATATAATAAATTTCTTGTAGGGTTTATGGTATCCCATTGAGGAGATCATATGTGAGGATATTCGGAAGGCATGTTAGGGAGCTATGTGTCTGTGTTACACACAGTTTTTGCAAAATTTTAAAAGGAAAGCAATGGATAAAGTTGGAGTGATGGAGTTTGATGAGACATGTCGCATCCACCTACCAGGTTATATTTCACCTCAGGTTTGGGGTGGATTATGTTCACACTAGTTGAGTATGCATTTTTAGAGTAGATCATCAGTAGATCGGATAAATTGGGGGATACATGAGGTGACACATGGAGCTGGTAGTCGTACATTCAGTACACATAGGGAGCATATGGTAAGTACATTTTTTAAAAATTGTATATAACTTTAAATGTAAATGGTTTATTTTATATTCATATAGGTAGTCGCACAAGACAATATTACAAAGTACGAAATTTATAGGAGGATGTACAGTGATCCAGCTAATGGAAAGATTAGAGGTACTCGCCAGCGTCAAACTGTGGTTAGTATATGTTATTTTGAGTTTTAAATTTAACTACAAATAATATTTGAACTATTTTAATTTTAAATTGCAATTGAAGGAGTCATATGAGGTCATGAAGTCTCAAAAAGATATTGAGAGTCAGGTTGAGACTGATGGTCATACAATTTCCCCCTAATTTGATGAGGTAGCATGGATGCATGCAACTCAGTGAGGCTTTGAGAAAGGTTGAGTAGTTGGAATCGGCTCTCGAGTGACCCCTGGCGGTTTTTATGGCAACTCAATGATGTCGGTGTCCATCTCGAGAAGAGATTGAGGGGATTCATCATCATCTCATGCACAGTATCAAGAGGAACTGTGAGCTCAATGTGAGCCTATAGAGACTATTCATAGGGAGTAGGAGGAGATGTGTCAGTGGCAACAACAGCAGAAGGAAGAGTTCCTCTGACAGCAGCAGCAACAGATGCAGGATGAGATGCGACGATGGTGGTGAGAGTAGGAGAAGGAGAAGATGGAGTATATGCGACACCTGACTCGCAGTTTAGGGATGGAGTTCCCTCCACCATCTCCTCCAACTCCTCTAAAATACCCCCCTGATTAGTGATGTATTTTTAATTTATGATGAAATATTTGAATGTATTTTTCTTATAATATTAACTATTTAAATTTTTAAATAGTGTGTGTTTTATATTGTCTCAAAAATTACAGCTTTTTATTATTTATTTAATGTTTTTATTATATTTATTATTTTATTAACTAATATATTTCTATATTTTTGTAAATACTAAGGTTTTAATTATATTACTAATATTATTATTTCATTAATATTAATAATAATATTATTATATTAATTAATTATTTTATAATTAATTTTATTTTATGAATATTAATATTATTATTTTATTTATATTTATATTATATTATATTTATTATTTTATAAATAATTTTATTCTATTAATCTTAATATTATGATTTTATTTATATTAATATTATATTATTATTAATATTATTTTATTTTTTAATTTATTTTTTAAAAACATATATATCTATTTGTGATTGTCTGTCACAAAAGGGTTTATTTTTCTTAAATTTTGAGTAGGAATTGTGATGGTTTGTCACAAAAGAGTAAAAACTGGGAAATTATTTGTGACGGGTCGCTGGTCCATCGCAAATAGTTTCTTAAAAAATCACCAAATGTGTTTGTGACAGTTCTACAGTCTATTGAAAATAATAATTTTTTTTGACGGTCTGTCGTAAAAAGTAATATTTGTGAATATTTTTTCTACAATAGGTCATTTGTGATGGGACCCTGTCACAAATGACCCATCACAATAGTTCATTTTTTCAATAGCGATACTCTCCCCCAGCTTGGGAAATTTTTGAGTTTTCAAATATTTTATATTGATACATAGAAAATGGAAATTTATCTTATTTCTCTAGTGATACATCTTGATTCCACAAGCTTGGTAGGTTTTATGGGAGCTTGAAGTTAGATTGGATGGTGCTTGGTATTATTCCAATTTTGTGTCTTCTAGGTCATGGAGTCTTTTGGAATTTGTTAGTTGATGTTCCTTGTTCCATTTCTAGTATGATATTGTTATTATATTGGTTTTACCTTTAAGTTATATTTATTTTAATGATGAATCATATAGACGGTTTGGTTGTTTTTATTTTATATCATCAGGTTGTTGTTTTCCAAAAGGAAACATTATCCCTCGATATTATCATATTCCCTTTCCATTTATTAGTCTCCTTTGGTGTCCTAGGGATGTCACCTAATGATAGTTTTTCTATATCTCTTATCAATCCAATGATTTGGGTAGGGATGTTACAAATGGTATCAAACTTGGTCATTATTTATATCTCTTGGTATTGTAATACGGAGATAGAAATGTTAGAACCTGAAAGTTATAGCATAAAATGGTATATATAACCTTTTTATGTTGAAGTTAAAGTCACAAAGGTGGTTTGGGTACAAAAGTGTTCTAAGAAAATTTTATGTGTGTTTTTATCTCATCATCATAGATTTATCCAATGGGTTTTTCTTATCTTGCGTTGTTAGTGAGACTTCCCATTGGGACTGCATTATTCATTAAATGATTAATGATTTATAGAAAATGGTTACAATTGTTTTATTTTTAAAATAATGGTTATTTCTTGTTTTTTTTGATTTGCTATTTTCTAAGCCTTAACTTTTATGTGAATGATGTCTAAATAGATTGTTTTTCTATATAGATAGAAAATGGAACTAGGTAAATGTTGTATAAATATGTATAAAGATGATATGAAAATTTTGGTTACACCTAATACACGGTTGGACCAACAACTTGTAAAAATCATCATTCATACATTTCAAGTATTTGATTGAGAAAATCATAATGATGATCTTTGATAAGTGGATCACTCTATATAGTTTCAAAAATAGAATCCACCCATCATTTAGGGGGTTTCTGATCTTGAAAAAGATGGTGTTTGGCTGAATAAAATTAATTGAATCTTCAAATTCCTTAGTACACCGATATATCAGAAAGTTAAGTTATAAACTTATATGTTAGAGGATATTTCCCACCAGTAGTGGGGTTTAGATATCCAATCTAAAGTAGACCAAGGTATCATGTGGGAGAACTTTTGAATAATTTTTCAACAAAGAATTCTATCATTGTGTATTTAAGATCCCCAGAAAGACTGACTTCTTTATCATGAACCAGGAGAATCTATCTATAAGAAATTATGAAAATATGTTTATTAAATTATTTCACTTTTCTCTAGTAAATGTTTTTAGTGAATCCTTTATGTCATGCATATTTGAGTTTGAGATGTGATTGGAGATTCACATTAAGATAGTTTTTCTTTATATTATGGATTACACATAAATGGTAAATAGGGAAATGATGGTCGATAGAGATATCCCTATAAATATGAATGGTTGAAGTATGTTTTCTCTATAGTAATGGGTTGGAACATAAATTTTAGAAATAAATGGAAGAGGGAAACCTACTTCCAAGGTGGTAGTGGGTCTTCAAATTAGACCATAGGATTTGTTAACACTCCTTTATTGATCAAGAGTGATATTGGGTATTTTAATCGTGGTTTACATGAGAATATCAAGAAAAATTATACCCCACCACCTTAAGAATATCTCAACTACAATCATATGGGATATCTCAAGCATTATTTTCATATCACACCAAATTATGGTGTTGGAGAGGCATCCTATGTTTCTCAGATATCCATTTCTTCTATGGAGTGATCTTATTAGAATAACTCTCACCCTAAAAATGATCAAGATGAGGGAATTATAGGAACACCAAAACTCCTCAGGTTATAAAATCTTATCAAGGAAGCAATGATCATGGAGGAACTAGTAAGCATCTTTATGGTGCCGAGAAGATTATTAGAGAGGATCAATATTTTCATTTGATGGTGTGAGTTATAATTATTTTGAATTATACTTTCATGTAAGCCTTTTTTGATACAAGAGTGTCCCACTATTTTATTTATACACATGTTGTAGATCATATGTGTTTTCATGTTGAAATGATGTATTGTGCATTGAACATTCAAAAACAACTAGGACAACTGGAGTGTCAATACATTAAGTGTATAGTGTGTTATTTATCAATCAATGAACTTGAGTTTTTATGGAATTTTTCTACTCCTGAGATAAAAATGTATAATCTACTTTTGGGAATGGATTGGTATAAATCCTTAAGGACCAAATCAACTATTATGCATGACGAGTTCATTTCACATCTTTTATTGGCATTAAACATTGCATTAAAGAAGATTAATATGTGAATACAAGAATATTGGGACCTTTTTTATAGGTTGTTAGGTTGATCACTTATCATTTGTATAGTGACCCAAGCTTGACATACATAGATATTACATTATTTTAGAAGAATATTTAGTATATTAAAAAAATACATGACTGAGGACCGTAATAGTTTAGTGTCTTTGGAAACTTGGAAGCAAAATCTTCTATCCCAGTTTAAGATCTTAAACATCTCCTATAAATATCTCCACCTTTAGTAATTCTACCTAAAAACATTATTCATAACTTGGGGAAAGGAAAAAAATGAAATGGGTGAGCTCAGATGCTCAATAAGGGTAAATAAAGGAAATGTATAACCATAACATAAAAAAAATTGGTATGGAACTTGAGCATAACATTTTAAGATCATAAACTACATATTAGAGATGATAATAAATATTGGTTGTTCATAATACATGAATTATAAAAAAATGAAGAACATAATCCATGAAAGAATAACATAAGAATAAAACATGGAATTGTGGAAAATACATTAGCATATAATATTTTTTATACATTAGAAAAATGATTATGTTCAAGACTATATTAGGAGTTTGGGTTCACTCCCTATACCATCTTGGTAGTCATGGTTCACTCCTATAGTCATCTTAGCAGCATGATTTCACTCCTCATACCATATTGGTAGTCATGGTTCGCACCCATGGCCATACTGGTAGCTTTAGTTCACTCCTCATATCATCTTGGTAGTCATGGTTAACTCTCATGGCCATCTTAGTAGTCAAGTTTTACCCCCAATACTATCTTAGTTTATATCATGAGATATAAATCTTTACCCAATGCATTGTAGAGAGATATAGGTCTCACACATCCCATAGTGACATCATACATACAAGTTCCCCAAAATCATAAACAATTGTATCTTAACCTATGAAATTAAATGAGCATCATAATCATGTAAACATATCATAACCTGTGAAAAAATATACAGGTTTCATAATCATTACATCAAAATCATAACTCGTGAAAGAGAGATAGATTTCATAAACATATAACCCTTGAAAGAGAAACATATTTTATAAACATAAAACCCATGAAACAAAAGATGGTTTCATAAAGACAATGATATTAAGTATAACCCATTTATAGAAAGGATATTAATGTCACCTTTAGATCATTCTTATAAGGGTATGAATATCATCAACGAATGTTATCTTAGAAAATAATTTTGAAATATCTTTCAAAACATTTATTGAGGAAAATATGATTTATTCTTTGAAAAGGTCTTTTTAAAACATAAAACCATTTGATAGTAATTTTCATAGAAAATACCGTTAAAACATATGAAGAAGACTTTAAATCATTTGAAAACATGTTTCCTTGAAAATTTATAAAATAAGCTTCAAAACATATTAAAAAAAATTTTCTTCATAAACACTTTGAAAGCTTATAAAGAAAGCTTGAAAACGTTTTGAAAATCATTTCTTTGAAAATACTATGAAAATTTATAAATAGTGCTTTAAAACCATTGGAAAACTATTTTTCTTGAAAATACTTTGAAAACTTATAAATAAATCTTGAAAATGTCTTGAAAACAATTTTCCTTTAAAATAATTTGAAAAATTCTAAATAAAGCATGAAAATGTTTTGAAATCTGTTTTCTTTGAAAACATATAAAAGAAGTTTGAAAAAAAATTCCAAACCATTTTTCTTGAAAACATATCAACATATCTTGGAAATGTTTTGGAAACAAGTTTTCTTGAAAACTAACAAAATAATCTTGAAACATTTTTAAAACCATTTTCATTGAAAATATATTTTATAAATATTTTCTTAAAAAATAACCATTAAACATTCAAAGAAATCTTCAAAAGAATAGTTGGTGGATAAATTTTAATATGTCATACGAGATAAAAAGAACATTCCTTTTTCATGGTAAAAATGATAGAAAATTACCTTGTTTATAAAGTGAAAAGAAGATTCCATTAAAAACATTGGTAAATGACAAAAAGGGTAAAAATGTATTTTAATTTTAACATCCAAAGTAAATAAAGAATATAACATTTTCATATTTTATTATATTTGTGAAATAAATATTAATTTTACTTTAATGGGGATGCTATGTTTGATGGCGTACCTGACATACAAAAATGGTTTTCTCTGAAATCTTATGTTGCACACAATGATGAGTCATGGTGATAAAAAATAATAATATAATATCATTCTTTTAAATGGAAGTTAACACCTAGACGTTGTATTGGAGAGAAAGAACATAATGAACCATATTATGATTAAACATGTTTGTTAAATTTTTTAACATTTATCCAACAAAAGTTAGTGGCTTAAAATGAGAATGAATCCAATTCTAATCATAAATACTCTAATATTTTTAAAAGGTAGTTTTACTGCCTTTTAATGGAGAATCTATTATAAATCTATTTTTTGTCACTTTTATATATTCCATTTGACAAAACAAAATTCTTATTTATAATAGGGACATAAAAATTTACTTTGTGTAATTTTTTGGTATTTTCCTGATAAAGTCCTTTTTTAAGGAATATTGAAAAATACTACATGTTAAGTCCAAAATATCTTTTCATCTGATTTATTTATATGGTTAGATTATATTTTCAATTAGTTTTAAAGTGTAATTAGATTATTTTTTTATAATTTAATAAAATTTTGGACATTTTAAGTAATTTAACTTTTTAATTATTCATAAACACATGTTAATCTTTTGATAGTTATTACTTATTAAAAACCCGCTTTTTTGTTTTGACAATGAGAATTAATTTTAAATTAATTTATGACCCTTCTACTTTTTGAATTTGGAAAAAGGGATTACATATTTTTAATCATGAGTTCCAAATTCTGTAAATAGTTTCCTTTTATTTTTAGGCATTATGAATAGTAATTTCTGTAATTATTTTATTTACCATTGTTAAAAGGTAAATCTGGTAAATAAGGGTAAAAATCAATATTATAATAATATTAAATTACCCTAAAATTTGTCTTAATTATATTGGATGATATATTTCAGACCTTGGTCATCCTTGGGTCGATTTTGGGACCCCATCGAGCCACTTTGATATGAAAATGATATTTTGTAAAAATTAATTTAAAGTAAAGAAAAATGTAACATAAACATGTATATTTTAGTAAAACAATTTTTATATAGGGTTATATAAGTGATTATTTAGACTATAAATAGGAATTAAAAATATAAAAAGGTTTCCAAAATCTTGGTATTTTATTTATAATTTTTAGAGATTAAATAAATAAATTTATTTATGACACAATGGTGATGTAGTGATTACCTTATTAATGATTGATTTAAATAAATGAGATTATAAATATTAAAATATATTTATTTTGAAAATTTTTATTTCAAAATTTTTTTTATGAATTATTATTACTTTTTATATTTGAATTAATGATGTTTATTTGAAATAATCAAGTTTCTAGGAATACTTAAAAAGTCCTGATATGAATAGTATAAAAATTGACATAAATAAGTTTTTAAAACAAATACTATTTTGTTAAAAGATATAATAGTCCTAAAAATATAATATTTCTTCAAATGACTTAGATAATTTTTACCAGGTCATTAATTAACCACTTACAGTTCTATAGGAATTTTATGGTAACTATATTAACCATATAGTATGAATACACAAGAAGACATGGTAAGAGTTAAATTAGTTAACTAAGTGTTAAAGCTAAATGATAAGGTTACATTTGAAACTAAAACATGTGTAAAAACAATTATTTGATAGGATTTAGAACAATAATATAATTATCATAGAATTAAATGAGTTTTGGACAATTTTTAAATAGAAATTTAGTTTATAATAAAACAATATTTCAAGACATTCCTAAAGTACCACTCCTCCCTCTTATAAAAGGGCTCCACTTCTAACCCCTTACTCACACTGATCAAGCCCCTTGGATTGTAAAACCTGTGCTGAAATAATCTCCCAACATCCCTCTATTCCTCCTAGAAACTTTACCTCAGGAAGAAGGCAATTCAAGAAATCTTTTTGGCTCAAATCAAAGGGAGTTACTCGTTTTAAGAGGTAGTGTCTTCTGTAAAGTTCCTTTCCATTATTTTACTTATTGACCCCATATTCTATTATTATTCTTTTATTAGATAACAACACAAGTATCCTAAATATACTAAGATTTTGTTATGGGAAGGATTCGAACTACACTTACACACACCTCCATATATGGATACAAACATATTGTTTCTCTGAGTGGCAAACTGCTACCTCACGAAACAATGATTATTTGATTTTCCCTTACCACCTCTCACGGTGGCCATTATGATGGAACAATATTTTTATATGAAATATATTATGTTTATATTGTATTTATTATTCTGTAATTTTTATTTACAACATACCTTTATGTTTTTTATGATGTGTAGACACGATAATTTCATTTGAGGAAGTGTGGACTACCGCCTGCTCAAAGTGATATGACTCGTTCATTCCAGACATGGAACATATAAAGGATGGAGTTAATGAAATTATGTAAAATATATAAAATATTATATTATACTCTAATTAAAATATACTTATGTATCATTATGTTTTAATTCCTTTAAATATGAAATAGAAATGAGAGTAATGTTCATGTGTACGTACGGCTTACCGTCTCCATAAACTGTGCATTTAATTTCCTATATCCAAATGTTATGAAATATTATAAATACATATATACTGAATAAATGTGATATATATGAATTATATTATGAGATAATAGACTTTTTACTACATCGACAAATTGTGATTATAACTAGATCATTTTATACTCAAGTACCCGATATCGACAAAACAACCGATATTAACTTAAATAATTTTTATAACATGGTAATAATTGATATAAAAGTAATAACAAAATTGAAAAAGGTTATGAAGCAATTAGAAACTAACTTAAGTTTATTATTTAGAAAATTAATGATTGAACAAGTCTATTCATACACAAGGTAAGGGACTTTGCCTCAATCTCCTTTTATTCGGGCATATTTTGATAATATACTCCTACTTCCATTAAAACATGTATAATAAACTCCTTTAACTTTTAATTTCATTAAAAGGGAATATTTTTTCTTCAAATCATTTTACTAAATGAAAAAATTAATGTTTTTAATGTTTGCGGTGACAATAACCTCTCCACTATCATAATCGTTACTTGGATTCCTCTATAAGTATTAATGTTTTTAAAATGAAAAGAAACCCCTTATTCCCTTTTTGGGTGTTTTCAAATTGAAATTTGTTTTTGAAATTGATTAATTGTTTCAATATATTGAAAAAAACATCTTTTGAATTCAAATGAAATGTTATTAGTGAAATATTGACATTTCCAATATTTTATGTTTTATGATTATATAATCATAATTGGACATTTGATGAGTGGTTATGTGATAAACCAATAACATGTGGTTACATGATAAACCAAATGATAGGTGGTTCCCTGATAAACCAAATATGGATGGTTATGTTATAACCTCCAATGCATTGGGTATGGAAGTCAACCATATGGCTATTCCGTTTAGCGATATGTTTGGAAGTCAACCGTATGGTTATTCCATTTAAGTATTTTATGTCCCAACTTACCTTATATGCTATATATTTCTTTTTACGGGATATGTGGTAATAATTAAGGTACAAAAAGGGTAATAAATGAGCTTATATTTAGTGAAGTGTTTTTTCTACTTTTTTATGGTGAAAATTATTACTTTATGTTAATGTATTCATGGTTTACATGTTGTTTTGAAAAAAAGTAGATTTCATTTTTTATGTATCCATTACTAATATTTTTATGCTCATCCCATGTTTTTGAAATGTTTTTCACATTACTTAAAGATGAATAGATTCAATGATGGGATCACGAAACATTCATGTTGTCTAAAACATGAAACTAAACATGGTTTTTTCGATTTTTTGTTTTATGAAAAAATGTATAGTGAGTAGAAGTGTCTAATTGTAATATTCAAGTTGTTATGTATAAGTTATGAACTGATTACCTAAATCTCTAAACCTAAAAATATCCTCAATGTGAAATATTAACTTAATTCAAGATTATGTAATGTTTAAGGATGGTTCCTTATAGTTGGTATCAGAGTCCATCTAAGATAACTTTAATAGTTAATATTTTGTTAATAGAATATCCATAAATGATTTTTACATTATGGTCAAATTCAAATGATATAGAATTTAAAGATTACTATGTTTCTTAATCTAAGATATGTTTGGTCATAATGTTTTTCTGTAGAGGAAATAGGGAAGCTTTGTTGGGAAGGCATATATAGGATAATAAACTTCCAAATCTCCATCCTAAGATAGTCAGAATGGAAACTAAATAGTTTTTTGTAGTGATGGTTTAGTAGACTAGGTTGATAAATAGTGGTGGTTTCCATGCATGTGATTAACCAGATCAACCATAGAGGAACGTTTTTATAGTGGATAATTTCATGAGGCAATATCCCCCATCATTCAGAAGAACATATGACCATGTACAAGATGAAGAGTAGATCAATGCAGTGGAAAAGATTTTTGATGGAATTGGGTTTAGAGACAATCAAAAGGTCAGTCTTGTTATTTACCATTTTGAAGGAGAATCCGATCAATAGTGGTTGATGGTTAAAAATATCAGGGAATGCGAGAAGATTGATGCTCT
This sequence comes from Viscum album, assembly GCA_963277665.1. Taxonomy (NCBI): domain Eukaryota; kingdom Viridiplantae; phylum Streptophyta; class Magnoliopsida; order Santalales; family Viscaceae; genus Viscum; species Viscum album. Next base: position 698,221,229 of record OY728119.1, on the reverse strand, counting down.
TTGTTGGGAAGAATTCAAAGGTATGTTTCTTGAGAAATATTTTCCTAAGGCAGTTAGACTTAGTATAGAAAAACAATTCTTGGAATCAAGGAAGGAGGATGACTTAGTGGATTATTATGAATCAAAGTTCACTCGACTGTGAAGGTAAGTTCCAAATTTCAATCGAGGTATTCATAGTAAGATAAATCAGTTTTTCTCAGGATTGTAGCCCAGATATCAAAAGTTATTAGCCTATCGTGATTTCAAAATCTATGAGAAACTTGTCATATGTTCTAAGAAATTAAAAATGGAGTTTTCTGGTGATCTAGTGTTCCATGAGAGAAATCAAAAGAAGTGGTCTAATTAGTATGAAAAAGAAAAGTATTCATCAAATATGTCTGGAGGTATGAAAATTAAATTTCAATCTTGTGTGAAATGGGGTAAAAAGCATCTTGGAGAATGTCTCTCGAAATATGGAAAGAGCTTCCATTGTAGTAAGACTAGTCAAATTTCTCGTAACTTTAATAAAGATGATCAAGCAGGCAATGAAAAGCCAATGGTAAGAATTTTTAGTTATAATGAGTTTGGGAATTATGCCAATGTGTTTACAAAGTTAATTACTGGGGGACGAACCCATATAGATAAAAAAAAGGGTGTGGTGAAATATTTTTCTACTAATACTGTTTATGTGGGACCATCAAATGAAGTGGTATTAGGTACTTTGTTTATTTTTTCAGATTATGCCAATGTGTTTTTTGATTCATGGTCTACACATTATTTCATTTCTGATAAATTTTCTAGTAAATTTGGAATTCTATCTCAATATATGAATCATGAACTTGTGGGAAAAACCCTTGGAATATATTTTGAGATAAAAAGAAATTATAAGAACCTTCTTATCCTTGTGTGCATAAAGAATCTACCTGCAAACCATTTTGTTTTGCCTCTAGTAGATTTTGATGTTATTTTTGGGTATAGATTGGATATATATTTATCATGTTAAGATTGAATGTAGAACTAAATATGTTTCTTTTAAGAAATAATTTCAGTTTGTGTAAAACAATGAACCCTTACTTTTGATATTATATTAGGAAGCTGAGAATCTAGTAAAATATGGAAATGAATATCACCTTGAAAATATTTTTGAAATTAAAGGAACTGTTTAGATTAATTATGTGCCAGTATTAAATGAGTATCTTGATGTTTTTCCTGACGAGTTTCCTAGTATAATACCACATCGGGAAGTTGAATTTAATGTTTACTTAGTTCCTGATGCTAAGCCAATTTCAAAACCCCCTAATCAAATAGATCAAATTTAACTTATAGAGTTAAATAAAGAATTGCATGATTTGTAAAATAAAGGATTCATTTGACCTAGCACATCACTGTGAGGTGCTCCAGTTTTGTTTCTTAAAAAGAAAGATGGTTCAATAAGACTTTTCATTAATTATATAGCATTAAATAATATCACTATTAAGAACAAGTATCATTTGCCTCAAATCAATTATTTGTTTTAATATCTCCAGGGAGATCAGTATTTTTTGAATATTGACTTGAGGTCGGGGTACCATCAGTTGAAAGTAAATAAATCATACATTTCGAAGACCGAATTACATTCTAGATATGGCCATTATGAATTTGTAGTTATCCCCTTGGTGTTAACCAATGCACCAGTTCTATTCATGGATCTTATGAATAGAATTTTTTGTGAGTTTATGGATAATATTTTGGTTGTGTTTATTGATGATATTTTGGTATATTCCAAAAGTAAAGAGGAACATCAATGTCATTTAAGGTTTGTCTTTCAAACCTTAAAGGAAAATAAATTGTATGGTAAATTCATCAATTGTGAGTTTTGGTTGCGTAAAATTTCATTTCTTGGTCATATTGTTTCTAAATATGGCATAATTGTTGACCCTTTTAAAACAAAATTTGTTAAAGAGACAAAAAGACCTACCAATGTCATATAGATCCATTGTTTAATTGGTTTAATAGGCTATTACTGAAGGTTTGTTGAAAATGTTTCATGGTTATCCAGCCTACAATCTAAGTTAACTCGAAAAGGTGTTAAATTTTTATAGATGAAAGAATGTGATGATTGTTTTCAGGAATTGAAAAGAAGATTGGTGAATGATCCAGTATTGGAATTACCTTCTAGAAATGGTGAGGTTGTTATCTATAGTGATGCTTCGTTGAAAGGACTTGGCTATGTCCTAATGCAGAATGATCAGGTAATTGCTTATGCTTAACGTTAGTTGAAACCTCATGAGTTAAATTACCCTACACATGATTTGGAATTAGCTGTTATTTTTTTTATTTAAAAATTTATAGGCATCATTTGTATAGATTAAAGTGTGAAATATATACTAATCACAAATGTTTTAAGTATATATTCACTCATAAATAATTAAACATGATACAGAGGAGGTGGCTAGACATAATCAAGGATTCTGATTATATGATCCATTACCATCTGGGAAAGGAAAATAAAGTGGATGATGCTTTGAGTTGAATGAGTAATGATAGATTAACCATGATATATTTGGAATGAGATCCTCTGGTTTTCTGAATTGATGAATTATGGATTGGAAGTTGTTGGTGCGGGGAATTCCTCTGTTTTGTTTCAAGTGGCAGTGAAATAATTTCTAGCAAATAATATAAATCAAGCACAGAAAGAAGATAGTGATTTTCAGGAAAAAAAATGAAGAGTTGGTTTATAAGGGTATGTTTCCTGAATTTAACATTGATAATGATTGTGTTTTGAGATATGGGAAGAGATTATGGTTTCCTTGTGATTCACAGTTAAAAAAAGAGTTGTTATGTGAAGCTCATAGTTCTCTAATTTCGGTTCATCCTAGTAGTACTAAGATATATAGAGATCTTTGAGAGTATTACTATTGGAATGAAATGAAAATAGATATTACTAAATTTACTGGGAAGTGTTTGACTTATCAACAGGTTAAAGTAGAATGGAAGTTACCAAAAGGGATGATTTATCCTTTTCCAAATCAAGAGTGGAAATGGGAAAATGTTCCCATGGATTTCATAGTAGGATTACCAAAGACTTTTCGAGGTAAAAATATAATCTGGGTTATTATTGATTGATTGAATAAATCTACTCATCTTCTTCTTATTCGAGATACTCGGTCTCTAGATCAAATTTATCGATTGTATATTAAAGATATAGTCAAGTTACATAGAGTTCCTCTCTCCATTGTATCTGATCATGATCTGAGGTTCACTTCTAACTTTTTGAAAGGCCTTTATAATTTGTTGGGTACTAAATTAAATTTTAGTATAGGTTTTCATCCTCAATCAGATGAGGAGTCAGAACAAACAATTCAGACATTGGAAGATATGTTACAAGCTTCTTCAATAGATTAACAGAGGATTTGGGACCGACATGTTTATTTGGATGAATTTTTCTTATAATAACAATTTTTAATCCAATATACATATGGAACCATTAGAGGAATTATATGGAAAGCAGTTTCAAACTCCAGTTTTGCAGTTTGATGTAGTTTAAAGAAAGTTGATGGGACTAGAATTGGTAGAAGAGATGGCATAAAAAGTTCAGTTGATTCAATAACACACGAGAATAGCTCAGAGTATGTAGAAAACTTATGTGTATAACTAGAGGAAGTATATTTCTTTCAAGTTATATGATCACTTATTTCTCAAAGTTTCTCTATAGAAAAGTGTGAAGTGATTTAGTAATAATGGAAAGATGGTTTGGAGGTTCATTGGACCCTATAAAACCCTGGAGAAAGTTGGATCAATTTACTACATAGTGGATTTACCTCCATGTTTATCCTAGATACACAATGATTTTCATGCTTCAACGTTGGGAAAGTATATTCTGGATCCATCTCGTATTTTCTGTCTAGAGGTAGTTTAGTGGGAAGGTAATCTTTCTTATGAGGAACAACCAATCTGGATTCTTGACCGAAGAGAGCAAGTGTTGCAGAATAAGTTAATTCATCAGGTAAAGGTTTTTTGGAAAACCATATGGTTGAAGAGAAAACATGGGGATCTTAAAATGATATGAGGGATAAATATCACCACTTATTTGATAAGTGTATAAAATTGCAAGGATGCAATTTTCAAAAGGGGGAAGGATGTAACATCCCAAGTAAATAAAGAATATGGCATTTTCATATTTATTAATATTTGTGAATTAAATATTAATTTTACATTAAAGGGGATTCTTTGTTTATGGTGCACCTGACATACAAAAATGGGTTTCTCCAAAATCGTATGTTGCACACAATGCTGAGTCATATTGAAAATAATAATAATATAATATTATTATTTTAAATAAAAGTTAATTCCTAGCCATTATATTGGTGGAAATGAACATAACTAACCATATAATGATTAAATTTTTTTGTTAAATGTTTTTAAATTTATCCAATAAAATTTAAATTCTTAAAATTAGAATGAATCTAATTTTAAGCATAAATACTCTAATATTTTTAAAAGGTGGGTTTTCCACATTTTGATGGTGAACCTTTTTAAAATCTAGTTTTTTTCACTTTTATATGTTACATTTGAAAAAATAAAATTCTTATTTATAATTAGGACATTAAAATTTAATTTGGGTAATTTTTTGGTTTTTTTTTCAGATAAAGTTCATTTTTTAATGAATAGTGGAAAATACTGCATGTTAAGCCAAAACTGTCTTTTCATCTGATTTATTTATATGGTTAGATTATATTTTTAATTGGTTTTAAAGTATAATTAGATTATTTTGTTATCATTTAATCCAATTTTTTTCATTAGAAGTAATTTCACTTTTTAATTATAAATAAAGACATGTCAATCTTTTGATAGTAATTACTTCTTAAAAACCCGATTTTTGGTTTTCACAATTGTAATTAATTTTAAAGTAATTTCTACTACATTTGTGTTTTGAATTTGGAAAAATGGATTCCATATTTGGAATCTGGAGATCCAAATTGTGTAAATATAAACTTTTTATTTTTAGATATTAGGAATAGTAACTTCAGTAATTATTTTATTTACCATGGTTAAAGGGTAAATCTGGTAAATAAGCATAAAAATAATATTATAATAATATTAAATTACCATAACACATGTCATAATCCTATTGGATGACATATTTATGACCATGGGCATCCTTGGGTCGATTTTGGGACCCCATGAAGCCACTTTAATGTGAAAATGATATTATATAAAAATTAATTTAATGTGAGGAAAAATATAATGTAAATATGTATATTTTAGTAAAACAATTTTTATATGGGGTTATATAAGTGACCATTTAAACAATAATTAGTAATTAGAAATATAAAACTATTTACTACAATATAGTATTTTATTTATAATTTTTAGAGGTTGAATAAATATATTTATTTATGACACAATGGTGATGTAGTGATTACCTTATTAATGAATGATTTAAATAAATGAGATTATAAATATTAAAATAAAATTATTTTAAATTTTTTTATGTCATCCGAGAAATTTATTAATTATTTTTACTTGTTATCTTTCAATTAATTAAGTTTATTTGAAATAATCAAGTTGTTATTAAATTTTAAAAAGACATGATATGAATAGTATAAAAATTGATATAAATGAGTTTTTAAAACAAATACTATTTTATTAAATGATATAATAGTCCAAAACATATAATATTAGGTCAAATGACTTATATAATGTGTAACATGTCCTTAATGAACCATTTTTGGTTGTATTTTCATTTTATGGTCACTATATTAACCATATATTATGAATATACAAGAAGACATGATAAGAGTTAAATTAGTTGTCTAAGGGTTAAAGCTAAATCATAAGGTTAACTTTGAAACCGTAACTTGTCAAAAACTTGTTGGTTGAGAGGATTTATAACACTAATAATATTATATTAAAATTAAATGAGTTTTTTGACCTTTTTAAAATCTAAATTTAGTTTATAATAAAACAATCGTTCAAGACATTTCTAAAGTACCCCTCCTCCCTCTTATAAAAGGCTAGCAGCTCTAACCCCTTACTCACACCTCTCAAGCCCCTTGTCTTGTCCAAACTCTACTAAAATAGGTTACCAACATCCCTATCATCCTTTTAAAATCATTACCTTATGAATAAGGCAATTCAATAAATCCTTTGGATCAAATAAAAGGGAGTTACTCATTTTAAGAGGCAACGTCTTCTCTAATGTTCTTTTCCAATATTTTACTTTTTCAATATCTATTATATTTTTATTATTTGATTACATAACAACACAATTATCCTCAATATAATAGGATTTTTTTTATGATAAGTATTATAACTACACTTACACACACCCCCATCTAATGGTACAGACATACTATTTTTTTGAACGGTGAACTACTGCCTCACGAAACGATGATTGTTCGGTTTTCCCCTACCACCACTAGTGGTGGAAATTATGATGGAACATAGTTATATATGATATATATTATGTTTATATTGTCTTTATTCTTCTATAATTTTTATTTACAACATACCATTGTTTTTTTCATGATGTGTAAATACAATAATTTCATTTGAGGAAGTGTGAACTATCTCCCCCTCGAAGTGATATGAATCGTTAATTCCATGCATGGAACGTATAAAGGATGGTGTTAATGAAATTATGTAACATATATAAAATATGATATTATAATGGAATTATAATATACCTATGTATCATTAAGTTTTCATTTTTTTAATATGAAATATAAATGAAAGTAGCATTCATGCGTACGTACGGCTTACCGTCTCCATGAATGGATCATTTCATTTATTATCTCGAAATGTTATTGAATATTATAAATACATATATACTGGATATATGTGATATATATGAATTATATTCTGGATATAATGGTCTTTTTACCACATTGAAAAATTGATATTATAACAAGATCATTTTCGACTAAAGTTCCCAATATCGACAAAACGACTGATACTAAATAAAATAATTTTTATAATGTGGTAATAATTGATATAAAAGGAATAATAAACATAAAAAAGGTTCTAAAGCAAGTGTAAATTAACTTAAGTTTATTATTTAGGAAATTAAAGAATGAAAGAGTCAAGTCGGACATGAGGTAAATGACTTAATCTCAATCTCCTTTCATTGAGGCGCATATTGATAATATACACATCCTTCTTTTACATGGTGTATAATATACCACTTTGAATTTTAATTTAATTTAATGGGAATATTTTTTTCTACAAATAGTTTTATTAAATGAAAAAAATAATTTTTCTAACGTTTTTGGTGACATTGACCTCTCTGCTACCGTAATCTTTATTTGGCTTCCTCTATAAGCCTTAATGATTTTAAAAGAAAAAGAAACCCCTTATTCCATTTTTTGGTGTTTTTGTATTGAAAATGTTTTTTTAAATGGATTGATTATTTAAATATATTGAAATAATTTCTTGTGATTTCAAATGAAATTTAATTAGTGAAAAATTGATATTTGAAATATTTTATGTTTTATGATTATATAATGGTAATTGGTCATTTTATGGGTGGTTATGTGATTAACCAATGATGGTTGGTTATGTGATAAACCAAATGACCAGTGGTTGTGTGATAAACCAAGGAAGGGTGATTATGTTATAACCTCTAGTGCATTAGGTATGGAAGTCGGTCGTAAGTCTATTCCATTTAGTGATATGTGTGGAAGTCGACCATATGGTTATTCTATTTAAGAATGTTTATGTCCCAAGTAACCTTATATGATATATGTTTTTTATGGGATATATGGTAATATTTTGGTTATAAAAAGGGTAGTAAATGATCTTATATTTAGTAAAGTGTTTTTTATACTTCTTTAAGGTGAAAATTATTACTTTGTGTTAAAGTATTCATGGTTTACATGTTGTTTTGAAAAACTAACAACTTTCCTTCTTTATGTATCCATTACTGAGCTTTTTATTCTCATCCTAATTTTTTGAAATGTTTTTCGTAGTACTTAAATATGAATAGTGTCAAGGATGGGATCATGGAAAATTCATGCTATCTAAAACATGGAACTAAATATGTTTCGTTTTTAGATTTTTTTTATAAAAAAATGGATAGTGAGTAGAAGTGTCTACTTGTAATATTCAAGTTATTATGTATAAGTTATTAACTAATTCCATAAATCTCTAAACCTGAATACATCCTCAATGTGAATTATTAACTTAATTCAATATTAAGTAACGTTTAAGGTTGTGGCCTTATAATTGGTATTATACATCGGTTTAGATAAATTCGGGTGTTAGGATTTTGTTAATAGAATATCAATATATGATTTTTACATTATGGTCAAATTGAAATGATTTAGAATTTGATGATTTCCATGTTTTCTTCATCTAAGACATGTTTGTTCAGAATGGTTTTACATAGAGGAAACATGGTAGCTATAATGGGAAGGCCTACAGAGGAGAATAACCTTCCAAATCAGCATCTGGATATGGTCGGAATTGAAACTAAATAGTTTTTTGTAGTGATGGATCACATGACTTAGGCGATAAATGGTGGTGTGGTCCATGCATGAGACTAACCAAATCAACCACATAGAAACATGTCTGTAGTGCTTCATTTCATGAGGCCACATCCCCCATCATTCAGAGGATCATATAACCATGTGAAATCTGAAGAGAGTATCAAAGCACTGGAAAATATTTTTGATGCCATGGGGTGTGCAGATAATCAAAAGGTTAGTCCTTGTTGTTTACCGCTTTGAAGGATAATTTTATCAGTGGTGGTCAATGGTAAAAAAATATCGAGGACAATGAGGAGATTGATGCTCTTTGTTGGGAGTAACTCAAAGGTATGTTTCTTGAGAAATATTTTCCTAAGGAGGCCCGACTTAGGATGGAAAAACAATTCTTGGAATTGAGGTAGGAGGATGACTCAATGGCTTCTTACAAATAAAATTTTACTCTACTGGAAAGGTATACTCTAAATTTCAACTGAGATCATGATAGAAAGATAAATCGGTTTTACTCAGGAATAAAGTTGCGATATCAAAAGGCATTAGCATCTCATGAATTCAAAAGATATGAGAAACTTGTCAGATGTGCTAAGAAAGTAGAAATTGAGTTTTCCGATGATCAGGTGTTCCATGAGAACAATGAAAAGAAGAAATCTAGTTTATAGACTTAGATTTTGGCACTGTAAGACTTCGTAAAATTCCTATGAATAATTCCAGATCTAGGAGAGAAGATGGCGTGTAATTTTGAGGCCCGGTGTGCCCAGAATTAATTTTATAAAAATATTAAGTATTTTTATACTATACACATGGAGAGGGTGTGATATCTCCTAAACAGTATCTCAGAATGGGAATATGAGGGAACGATTGTGTCTGGAGCATGTTGTTTACCCTAGGTGGGGTATAAACTTTGTAGGTGTAGGCCTGCTGTGAGAAAAGCCACCAGGGGTGTTTTCATAAATAAATGGTTAATTTACGAGCTTTGGCTCGAATAACTTTTCAATGGAGTCTCAGATCAAAAATCTGAGTCCGTCGTTGCGTTCAAGAATTCCATGTTTACCCTAGGCGTGACATAATTTTAGTCGGCGTCGGGTGCCGGGTCGGAGGCGAGTGGGCGGGGAGTTAAAATGTAGTTTTTTATTTGAAAAAAATAAAAAGAAAATAAATCTCTCCCCCTCCCTCACATTGTACGTGCAGGTGCCAGATGAAACCCTCCCCCTACCTTATCTGTTATTTTATCGAATCGATCCTCGGGCGTCCGTTTTTAGCATCGATCGTCAGTGGATCAAGCTTCAACGCGTCATAGGCGTCGTTCTACACCCGAAGCTTCAGCAATCCGCCTACAGGTAGGCGGTTTGAGTTTTAAAATCCTTGATCTCAATTTTGTTGGTTTTTCTCTATGTTGAGCATGGGGATGCATAGATCTGGTCCTGGGGGCGTGCAGATGGCTTCAGACGTGCGTTTAGACCCCATGGGGTGCCCCCGGCGGCCCTCGGAAGGTCCGACGCTGCGGCACCAGTGCGGCGGCGGGCCGCGGGAAGGAGATCGGACTGATGCCCCCTACGGCGGTCTGATTCCAATTAGAGGCAACCCCGTGGGGGGTCGGCCATGTGTGCACTATGCCGCACTGCGACAGCGCGATCCGCTGGCTGGAGCGGCCAGTGGCTGCGGCGGCCGGTCCGGCCCTCTATTGGTATATGAGGGTTTTAAAACCCCTGTATCTTGCTCCTTCGGAATCCGAATCACACGCCATCTATGGAGATGCAACCCTGGAAATGAGGCAAACCCCTCAGTATTGGTTCGGGAGTTTTAATCTTCGGGATCATGGCCCGAGATCTTGAAACGTCGAATAAAATAATAATATTTTTTTATTATTCGACTTCGGGCCATTGTTTCTTCTACTCGGAGTGTCCGATTAACGTGTCATCAGAGGTGTTGAGGACCTGTTGGTTTGGCAGACTTTTATTGTTGGTTTTCGGGTGTTGGGCCGAGTTTGGGGTGTGGGCCCCATGAGGCCGGGTTTGGGCATTTATGGAGAAACACAACTTTCTCACCAGGAGTCCGATTTTGGCAAATAAATAGTCGATCCTTTGTGTTTTTTCAGGAGGATCTCAATCGTGCAATCCGTTCGATGAGTTTCGGGATCGTGGCATGGGCCCCACTCAGGCTAGCTTCGGTGAATATTAGCTTTTTCACCGAGTGTCCATTTGGGAAGATGGAGTAGTCGGTTCCATGTGTTTTTCTAAGGGGATCGCAGTTGTATGATCTTCTTAATGAGTTTTAGGATTGTTGTGTGGGCCCTGCATGGGATAGCTATGGTGAATTGTAACACCCCTAGCTTCCACGATATGCTTCTCATTCAATAATGCAATAGCTTGCATTGTACGCAACTTCGAGTTCTAAAACACCGCGACTAATCAAAGTATCCGTTATGAATAGTAATAACCACTTTTTAAAATTATAGAAATTTTATATTTCAAAATGGACTTCATTTTTGTATTCGTAATATCGAAATTATCCTAAGTTGAATTTTTTGTAACTTTCTGAGAACTTCCAATTTTTTTATGAATAGTGAAAAATACTTAATACAACTTTTTTAATCAAAATAATTTATAGTGATAAGTTATAATATTGAGTGGTTTTAAAGTATAATTAGAATATATTTTTACCATTTTATCCAATGGTGGTCATTAGAATTAATTTAACATTGAAATTGGACATAAACAATTGCCAATCTTTTGATATAAATTATTTCAACACGCTATTTGTTGTGACAGCGGGAATTAATTATAAAATTAATTAATGAAACTTATATGTTTGTAATTTTGTAAAATAGACATCATTTTTGAATTCGGAATATCAAATATATCTTAGGGTGAAATTTTGGCCTTGTTCTGAAAAACTTCAATTTTTGATGAATAGTGAAACCACTAAGTGGTAGTTAAATAACTGATTTTTCGTTTAAATGAAATATTACCACTTCTGTGATTTGATTTTCAAAAATCCGACATACATGGTTTTCATTAACAAGTAAAATGTGGTTCAATGAGATTAAAATAATTTTTTGGTGAATAGTAACTTTTAAGTTCTTAATCGCGATTAGAGGTAATTAGTGTAGTTTAAGGTACAAATAATGTTTTAATAATATGAGATGAGATTGACACTTGTCCTAATACTATTGTATGAGTCATGGCCGACCAAGAAAACCCATGGGTCAACTTGGGGACCCCATGGAGCCACTTTAGTTGGAAAATGACATTAATATATATTTATTTAATGTTAAAATTAAATTGACACAAACATGAGTTGTTTTACTAAAACAGTTTTTAAGTGGGGTTACACAAGTCCCAATTTTGATTATAAATATTAATTAGAAATATAAAAAGATTTCCTACATCATAGTATTTTTTTTATAATTTTTAGACATTAAATAAATTAAATTATTTATGACATCATGATGATGCAGCGATGACCTCATTATTTAACGATTTCAATAAAATGGGAAGATAATGCAAAATAAAAGGCTTACACTTGTCCAAAGCCAATTGTATGAGGAGATTTTTAACCCTTATCTCCTTATCCTCGAATTATATAAGTGTGGGACCTTTAGAATCCGAAAAGCATTGTGAAATAATGTAACATTTCAATCTTTCCAAAAGTGCCCCTCCTCTCCACTTATAAAAGGCCCCCACCTCTCCCACCTCATTTACACTTTCAAGCCATTTGGCTCAGACAAACTCTGCCCAAATACTCTCCCAACTTCCCCCTCTTACTCCTAGAATCCTTACTTTGGGCATAACTCTTCCCAAGGAAGCCTTTGGCTCAAATCAAAAAGAGTTACCCGATTTTGAGGTAATGTCTTTTCTAATGTTGTTTTGTTTTATTTTTCTTCTACAACCCCCTAAACTCTTTTTATTCATTTATTTTGTAACAACACAAGTATCATCAATATACTAGGATGTTGTTATAAGAATTATTCGAGCTACACTTACACACACCTACATATAATGGTTAAAGAACATACGGTTTCTGTGGATGGCGAATTTCTGCCTCACGAAACGATGATTGTTCAACACTCATATAACACCTTCAAAGGTGGCCATTAAGATGTCACTATTTTTATATATGATATATAATATGTTTATGTTTTACTTATGCTTCTGTATTTCTCATTTATGGCATACTTTATGATTTCCATTATAGGTAAAACGCGATAATTTCATTTTAGGAAGTGCGGACTACCGCCCCCTCAAAGTGATTTGAATCGTTAATGCCATATGTGGGATGTATAAAGGATGGATTAAATGGTATTATACACTATATTATACTGTAATTATATTATACATTTATATCATTATGATTTCTTTCCATTAAATATGAAATTGAAATGAAAGTAGCGTTCATGCGTACGTACGGCTTACCGTCTCAATGAACGGTGCATTTCATTTCTTACCTCTAAATGTTACGTAATATTATAAATGAATGTATATACTGGATATATAAGATATATATGACATCTAAATCATGAATATAATTCTGGAGATAATGGATATTCTACCACATAAACAACTTGTAATTATAAGAAGTTTATTGTTGACTCAAGTACCAAAGATCGACAAAACAACCGTTATTAACTTAAATAATTACATAATGTTCATAACATGGTAATAAGTGATATAAAAGGAATAATGAACATGAAAAAGGTTCTTAAGTAAATAGAAATTAACTCTAGTTTATTATTCAGGAGGTTAAAGAACGGTCGAGTCAGGACAAGACGCAAGGTAAGGGAATTTCTTAACCCAACATCCATTCTTTGGGTTAATCTCCTACTTTCAAATTATGTCATGATATTATTATGTCCTATATTGTATTTGTACATTATTTATGTGTACTTATAGTGAATACACATTATAGATGTACTTTATTTAAAAAAAAGAACTTTTTAAGGACTTCGTCTCAATCCCCTTTCATTGAGGCATATTTGGTTTTATACACAACTTTCTTTTATACGGTGTATAAACCCCTTTGACTTTTACATTTATTCAAAAGGAATCTTTTTTATACGAAGCATTTTACTAAACAACAAAAAGGGAATGTTTTTCTTTCCGTACTTATGCGGCGACAATGACTTCTCCGCCGCCGTGACCATTATTTGAGTTTCGGCTTCCTCTACAAGCCATCATTTTTTTTAATGAAAAATAAATACAAAGTTTTAACTTTATTTTATTTTGGTATTGAAAATGGTTTTGAAAGCGTTTTTATTATATCAATGTGTTGTATTTATATCTTGTGATTGAAATGTGGAAATGTTATGTTTCCTTTATGTATGTTTTATGTGATACGATTATGTTATTGTTTATGATATGTTTAAACCTATTCATATGAGGAATGCATTGGACTTAATAAGTGACGGGTGGAGCCCGCTATAGCTCCTAGATGCATCGGCAGGTCTCATGAGACAAACTAGTGTCTTGGCATGAGGCCTTGACAAAATCTTATTTGTGGTCTTGGCACGAGGCCTTGGCTACGTGGTTATGATAGTCTGGCATTATGCATTCCATCATTATGAAAATGGTTATTGATATTGCATGTGATTATTCGACCAGTAGAATATCCATGTGAAGAAGTGAATGGCATTATCTCATTTTACTTTTGCCATATTATGTTGAAGTTCAAGTTCAAAAGGATTTTGTTTTAGTTATACATTGCCTTAAATGTTTATGTTTATTGATGAAAGCTTCCGCTATATTGTCATCCTTACTGAGCATCTGAGCTCACCCCTTTCAATGTTTTAATATTTTCCAGGATGTGAAGAAGTATTTTATGAATGACCTGCAGGGATAGTCAGAAAAGGATATGAGTGTGGACTATGAAGACTTTGATTTTAGTTTTTCACTTTATGATGTAATGTAAGACTTATGAATGTATCTAGTGTTTCCAAGGCTACTAAACTAATCGGTCTTTCGAGACTTGATCTTTTGTGATCATGCCAATGTTACAAAGTAATGCACCGGCTCTGGGCAGCTGGGGTCGGGGCGTTACAGTTGGTATCAGAGGCAGTTTAGTACTAACCTTGGAAGCTAGATGTAGATAAACTCTGATTAGAGCACATAGCCCAAAGATAGACCTTGAGGATTGGTATAGAAGAACTTCCTAGAATTTTGGTATTATAGAGATGTTATGAGTTTTCCGAGCAATACATCCCTGTCTGGATATGAGCAGGTAGAGGCGGCTCTGGCACAGATGTACCTAGGGGTAAAACCCGAAAACACCGCTTTGAGCTAGACTCGAACGGGAACTGGTGCACGACAACGGGCCTTGCTGCACTTTTGGTTACGACACTCCCGGGGGATATGCTTAGGATAATTTTCATTTTCTTTACAAACCACTATGAAGGGTTATGAGTATATACTTTATCAAAGAAAACATTTCTTTTTATGATTATGGATTATATCCATAAATAGTTCAATTTATGTAAAGTGTTTTACAAATATGGAATTATGTATTTTAATTCATAAACTAATCTAGTTTATTCCATTGTTTAGAAATGGCGCCTAGTGGAAGGAATGGAAATCGTATCAATGCACGCACTCCGTGTAGGGATTTCCCTCCGGATCAAGATAATTATTGTGGATCTGGAGATACAACTAGTGCTGATCAACTTATTACCATACTGGGATAACTCACTCAGGTTATTAATAATAACCTTACTCGTATGGAGCACCCTGATCCGCAACGTGGAGGATCAATGTTAGACCGCTTCATGAGGCAACAACCGCCAAATTTTAATGGGGGTACAAATCCATTAGTAGATGAGCAATGGATAAACTCCTTAGAAAAAATATTTCATGCCTTGGGAAGTAGTGAAAGGGAAAAGGTTATCATGGCAGTTTACCGCCTCACTGGGGATGCCGATCAGTGGTGGTCGCTGATTCAAAACACAAAGGAAGATGATGACGTATCGAATATGGAATGGAGGGAGTTCAAAGAGATTTTCTTAGAAAAATACTTTCCTCGTGACCATCAAGCAGATATGGAAAGGCAATTTCTGAGTCTGAGGCAGAAGGAGGATGAGAATGTCGCAAAGTATGAGGCTAACTTTACAAGGTTAGCGAGGCATGCTGCCGATTATATACGTAACCCAAGGAGTAAGATTGATCGTTTCTTTGATGGGTTAAAACCATTTCTCCGTCGAGCTTTGGTATCACAATCCTTCTCATCATACGAAGATATTGTCTCGTGTGCTATCAAGACAGAAAAGGAATTCTCTAAGTCTTATGACAACAAAGTAAATCAAGAGAAGAAGAGAACGGTGGAACAAGAGACTGATAAAGGGAAAAAGGGAAAGAAGGATTTTCCAGTATGTGATAATTGTGGGAAGAATCACCCTGGTACTTGCCTAAAAGGAATGGGAGTTTGTTATAAATGTGGAGAAAAGGGTCACCAGGCTCGTGATTGCAAGGGAAAGAAAGAGGCTATCAAAGTTGAATGCTACAATTGTAGAGAAATGGGTCATTATGAAAATTAATATCCTAAGCGTCAGGGAAACGTACCTCAGAAAAGGCCAAGGGATCAAGGACAATCTTATGCTGTTACTACAGTTGAAGCAGAATAACTAATGTATTGGTGCTTTTGGACTCATGGATTATATTCTGGTTATTAGAATAATGTGATATATATATAAGGATTGTACTGCAGTACTTTTTGATTTCAGTAAGGTTTTAATATGATTAAGGTAATCATATTTTTAGTATGTGACAATAAGAGAAACTTTTCTTTGTTTGGGTAATCTGATGTTACAATTGATTTTGGAATTTAGAGACCTTTTAGAGAAAGTCTAGATGGAGGTATTTTGGATAACTATTAAGGTTGGAATAGATTAAGTTGAACCATGGATAGTATTGTTTAAGGTTAAAGAATTTCTGAAGATTATTTTTGGAATATTATAATACTATAGTTTTAGGAAAAGGACAACCTGCAGGGTGGGGAATAACCCGTCGCGTCGGACAAAGCTGCAGGAATCGAACCCACAACCATAGTGCGACTGGCCTTTATTTCCTACCACTAGCCTACAGGAAGTCTCTGGTTATTACAAAATAATTTTACTAATTTAAATTGTATGTGTTAACATTTGTAACCTTATACAATTAGGATAAGTATAATATTTTTGAGTTGTATTACCTTTTAGAGTGAAAGATGGGTTTGTGGTAAAAATTTATTAAAGAATGAAAGTATACATGAAAAGTATGTATATTCCCTTACGTTCTTAGTAAATCTCCTAAATAAATTCCTCAACTTTATAAAAGTTAACTCAAAACAAAAATTTTGTCGGTTAACTTTTCCTACTGGGGAATCAATGATCATTTAACCAATCACAAGTTTGTGATTTTCTTGTAGTTAAACTTTCTACTAGTCCTGTTTTCTATAACTCTCCATCAGACCTTGATGGTTTGTTTCTCCTCCATATCCATATTTTCATAGAATCCTAGAATGGGCTATCTCGGGTGACCTTTGTAGTTATCTTTCTTTCTTTTAATGTTATATACTTATTAACCTTATTTTCGATGTGGGTTTTCCTCAAAGGTATTTTCTCTTTTCAACCTTTTATTTTCAAAGAAAAATTTCAAATTGCGAGGACGCAATTTATTGAAGGAGGGTAGAATGTAACACCCCGAGCTTCCACGATATGCTTCTCATTCAATAATGCAATAACTTGCATTGTACGCAACTTCGAGTTCTAAAACACCGCGACTAATCAAAGTAGCCGTTATGAATAGTAATAACCACTTTTTAAAATTATAGAAATTTTATATTTCAAAATGGAATTCATTTTTGTATTCGTAATATCGAAATTATCCTAAGTTGAATTTTTTGTAACTTTCTGAGAACTTCCAATTTTTTTATGAATAGTGAAAAATACTTAAAACAAATTTTTTAATAAAAATAATTTATAGTGATAAGTTATACTATTGAGTGGTTTTAAATTATAATTAGAATATATTTTTACCATTTTATCCAATGGTGGTCATTAGAATTAATTTAACATTGAAATTGGACATAAACAATTGCCAATCTTTTGATATAAATTATTTCTTAAAAACACGCTATTTGTTGTGACAGCGGGAATTAATTATAAAATTAATTAATGAAACTTATATGTTTGGAATTTTGTAAAATAGACATCATTTTTGAATTCGGAATATCAAATATAGCTTAGGGTGAAATTTTGGCCTTGTTCTGAAAAACTTCAATTTTTTATGAATAGTGAAACCACTAAGTGGTAGTTAAATAACTGATTTTTCGTTTAAATGAAATATTACCACTTCTGTGATTTGATTTTCAAAAATCCGACATACATGGTTGTCATTAACAAGTAAAATGTGGTTCAATGAGATTAAAATAATTTTTTGGTGAATAGTAACTTTTAAGTTCTTAATCGCGATTAGAGGTAATTAGTGTAGTTTAAGGTACAAATAATGTTTTAATAATATGAGATGAGATTGACACTTGTCCTAATACTATTGGATGAGTCATGGCCGACCAATACAACCCATGGGTCAACTTGGAGACCCCATGGAGCCACTTTAGTTGGAAAATGACATTAATATATATTTATTTAATGTTAAAATTAAATTGACACAAACATGAGTTGTTTTACTAAAACAGTTTTTAAGTGGGGTTACACAAGTCCAAATTTTGATTATAAATATTCATTAGAAAGCTAAAAAGATTTCCTAAATCATAGTATTTTTTTATAATTTTTATACATTAATTAAATTAAATTATTTATGACATCATGATGATGCAGCGATGACATCATTATTTAACGATTTAAATAAAATGGGAAGATAATGAAAAATCCAAGGCTTACACTTGTCCAAAGCCAATTGGATGAGGAGATTTAGAACCCTTATCACCTTATCCTAGAAGTATATAAGTGTGGGACCTTTAGAATCCGAAAAGCATTGTGAAATAATGTAACATTTCAATCTTTCCAAAAGTGCCCCTCCTCTCCACTTATAAAAGACCCCCACCTCTCCCACCTCATTTACACTTTCAAGCCATTTGGCTCAGCCAAACTCTGCCCAAATACTCTCCCAACTTCCCCCTCTTACTCCTAGAAGCCTTACTTTGGGCAGAACGCTTCCCAAGGAAGCCTTTGGCTCAAATCAAAAAGAGTTACCCGATTTTGAGGTAATGTCTTTTCTAATGTTGTTTTGTTTTATTTTTCTTCTACAACCCCCTAAAATATTTTTATTCATTTCTTTTGTAACAACACCAGTATCCTCAATATACTAGGATGTTGTTATAAGAAGTATTCTAGCTACACTTACACACACCTACATCTAATGGTTAAAGAACATACGGTTTCTGTGGATGGCGAATTTCTGCCTCACGAAACGATGATTGTTCAACACTCATATAACACCTTCAAAGGTGGCCATTAAGATGTCACTATTTTTATATATGATATATAATATTTTTATGTTTTACTTATGCTTCTGTATTTCTCATTTATGACATACTTTATGATTTCCATTATGGGTAAAACGCGATAATTTCATTTTAGGAAGTACGGACTACCGCCCCCTCAAAGTGATTTGAATCATTAATGCCATATGTGGGATGTATAAAGGATGGAGTAAATGGTATTATACACTATATTATACTTTAATTATATTATACATTTATATCATTATGATTTCTTTCCATTAAATATGAAATTGAAATGAAAGTAGCGTTCATGCGTACGTACGGCTTACCGTCTCCATGAACGGTGCATTTCATTTCTTACCTCTAAATGTTACGTAATATTATAAATGAATGTATATACTGGATATATAAGATATATATGGCATCTAAATCATGAATATAATTCTGGAGATAATGGATATTCTACCACATAAACAACTTGTAATTATAAGAAGTTTATTGTTGACTCAAGTACCAAAGATCGACAAAACGACCGTTATTAACTTAAATAATTACATAATGTTCATAACATTGTAATAAGTGATATAAAAGGAATAATGAACATTAAAAAGGTTCTTAAGTAAATAGAAATTAACTCTAGTTTATTATTCAGGAGGTTAAAGAACGGTCGAGTCAGGACAAGACGCAAGGTAAGGGAATTTCTTAACCCAACATCCATTCTTTGGGTTAATCTCCTACTTTCAAATTATGTCATGATATTATTATGTCCTATATTGTATTTGTACATTATTTATGTGTACTTATAGTGAATACACATTATAGATGTACTTTATTTAAAAAAAAGAACTTTTTAAGGACTTCGTCTCAATCCCCTTTCATTGAGGCATATTTGGTTTTATACACAACTTTCTTTTATACGGTGTATAAACCCCTTTGACTTTTACATTTATTCAAAAGGAATCTTTTTTATACGAAGCGTTTTACTAAACGACAAAAAGGGAATGTTTTTCTTTCCGTACTTATGCGGCGACAATGACTTCTCCGCCGCCGTGACCATTATTTGAGTTTCGGCTTCCTCTACAAGCCATCATTTTTTTTAATGAAAAATAAATACAAAGTTTTAACTTTATTTTATTTTGGTATTGAAAATGGTTTTGAAAGCGTTTTTATTATATCAATGTGTTGTATTTATATCTTGTGATTGAAATGTGGAAATGTTATGTTTCCTTTATGTATGTTTTATGTGATACGATTATGTTATTGTTTATGATATGTTTAAACCTATTCATATGAGGAATGCATTGGACTTAATAAGTGACGGGTGGAGCCCGCTATAGCTCCTCGATGCGTCGGCAGGTCTCATGAGACAAACTAGTGTCTTGGCACGAGGCCTTGACAAAATCTTATTTGTGGTCTTGGCACGAGGCCTTGGCTACGTGGTTATGATAGTCTGGCATTATGCATTCCATCATTATGAAAATGGTTATTGATATTGCATGTGATTATTCGACCAGTAGAATATCCATGTGAAGAAGTGAATGGCATTATCTCATTTTACTTTTGCCATATTATGTTGAAGTTCAAGTTCAAAAGGCTTTTGTTTTAGTTATACATTGCCTTAAATGTTTATGTTTATTGATGAAAGCTTCCGCTATATTGTCATCCTTACTGAGCATCTGAGCTCACCCCTTTCAATGTTTTAATATTTTCCAGGATGTGAAGAAGTATTTTATGAATGACCTGCAGGGATAGTCAGAAGAGGATATGAGTGTGGACTATGAAGACTTTGATATTAGTTTTTCACTTTATGATGTAATGTAAGACTTATGAATGTATCTAGTGTTTCCAAGGCTACTAAACTAATCGGTCTTTCGAGACTTGATCTTTTGTGATCATGCCAATGTTACGAAGTAATGCACCGGCTCTGGGCAGCTGGGGTCGGGGCGTTACATGAATAGTGCCTTTTTTTCACCGGTTTTTTGTTTCGGGCAAGTAAATAGACTATCCTGCTTGTTTTTCTTGCGTGGATTCCGATGGTGGCCTCAGTATCGGCCTTAGAGGTGCACGGGGTGGCGTTGTAGCAAGTCACTTGGGTTAGCGACGTTTGGACCAACAGTGGTTGAGGGTACTCCCTTGGTTCATTCCTACGAGGGTTCATGTGGAATCACAAACTTAGTATACTTTTATGATCCTCTCGATGGGATGATTAATCTGTTAGAGTTGTGGCATCCATCTGGTGGGACCGGAATGAGATCCTCTAGAATTTTTTCCGTAGATCGGGTTCCTGGTATCGCTGTGATCGCTTATCCATGGGTGGTGATCCCCTATCTATAAATTTAACCCTCATAGGGTTTGTGGCATCATAAGAAATATGATCCCCTATGAAGTGGGCCGTGCTCAGTAGGTTTGTGGCATCGTCGGGTATACGATCCCCTACTCAACATGGGGATTATAGTAGGGTTGCAGTATCGTTGGTTATATGATTTACTACTCAGCACAAGGTTTCGGTAGGGTTAGTACATCATCATTTTGATCCCCTACATCGCGAGTTATACCATATAGGGTTCCGGTATCATCATGACCACCTTTATGTGGGCGGAAATCCTATACCTGAGTGACGTGTTTCTGTCGAGCGCCAGATCAGGTTGTGGTATCCCCTAGCGGATCCTGGGAGTAATCCCCAATCTGTGAGATCTACAAATGCTAGATCGGGTTGTGGTATCCCCTAGCAGACCCTGGGAGTGATCCCCTATCTGTGAGATCTTAATTTACCGGTGTGGGTTATGGTATCCCCTAGCGGACCCTAGGAGTGATCCTCTATACGAGGAGTTTGGTGTTTATGTTGTTTCAGTGAGTTTTCCTCAGTGACGGTATCCGACGAGCGAGATCTCTCGAGTGAGCATCTGAGTTGTTTGTGTGGGACCCGATGGAGTGTATCTCTCAGATGAGTGTTATCTGGGATGACATTGATCGTGGAGTGTGCTCTCCTAGTTGTGAACCATTGCTGGTAATGAGGTCGGTACCTCATATGGCTTGGTGTGTCAGTTGAGTATATCTAGATGTTCAAGGTGTACGTATGGGCATAGACCTTGATTGATCTGACTAGTTGTGTTTAGCCGAGGATGGACACAATATGGAGTTTCCCTCTTGTCTGGGTTCCCTCTAGCTGGGATGAGCGGATTGTTTCCTTTCAGTTTTTCCCTTTTGTTTTTGGTTTTTGCGGTAACTACTGAGTATTTTTATACTCTCCCATGCACGGGCTTTGCTCGCACATGTTGGAGTCTTGTGCAGACCACAGGCCTTTCGACAGAGTCCCAGGAGGACCCAGAGCAGGCAAAGCTTAGTGAGTGGGTTTGACAGGGGTGTTTGCTGGAGCTGTGCCGAGGAACTTACTGGTAGGTATTTTGGCAGTGTTTTCCCTCCTTCTGATCAGGTTGGACACTTATGTAGTTTTCTTTTGGTGGGCCCTGTTTTTCCCTTTTGTACTTTTGTTGTACTCTGGTTTAGGATATATGTATACATGCATTTACTATTCAGTTTTATATATCTCTGCACTATTGCATGGAGGTGTGTGTGGGTGTGTGTGTACAGGTACCTTAGGCTAATGCCTTCCTTGTGTGTGTGATAGCCTACTCGGCGCTAGTCACCAGCCCCTGGCCTATTGAAGGCGGGCTTGGGGAGTCATGGCTTGAGCCTCGTTGGGTCAGGTTGTGACAAAGTGGTACCAGAGGAGGTTCCACCTTTGGGATCTCAGAGTGTAGCTGGTCTAGATGTGAGTTTGGTTTGGGTTTTATAGTAGTAGTGTTAGGTTGTTTTGAGTTCGGCTTTCAGGCCAGGGACTCCAGTGTTGATGTGGCGGCCGATGTATCCATACACCAGGACTCTGAAAACCTGATTTTCAACCCGGGACATTTGTACACTGGTCGCAGGGAAAAAATAATGGGACATGCATCCACTACTGGAAAAACGACTTATACCCATGGTTTAAAACCGTGGGTATAGCCCCCAAAATCGTGGGTATAGGCTATACCCACGGTTTTGGGAACCATGGGGCTGAGTGGCGTCGGTATAGGGGTATCACCCTATACCCACGGTTCTGGTAAACCATGGGTATAGACTTTTCAAAGGGAGGACCATGATGATCCAGCGTGGCACACACCAATCCCCACGGTTTCCAAATCGTGGGGTATTAAAAATCAGAAATGGGGCACAACAGGAACTCGAACCCGCAACCCAACCACAGCCTCACTGCAGTGCCTCGCCATGAGACCAACACACCTATAATTTTTATTTGTTATATATGAATATATCTACAAATATATATTAATATAATCTACGGATTTCAAACGGTAGGAAAGAAATTCAAAAAATGTGCCTGGGAGGATTTGAACCCGCGCCTCACGTGGCAGCGGCAGAAGTAACACATGACCAACTCGGCTAATCGAATTTTATTCACATTTCCATCTGGTTGTTTACGTATATTAATAATACTTGAATATCTGGAAAACAAATACCAAGATTCGAACACCGGTCTTTTCTATACGAGACAGAGAGCTGAACCAGCTAACCCAGCAAAATCATTTAACTAAAATCTTCACTCCATATAATTATATT
The DNA here is from genome assembly GCA_963277665.1 of Viscum album. NCBI lineage: Eukaryota > Viridiplantae > Streptophyta > Magnoliopsida > Santalales > Viscaceae > Viscum > Viscum album. Next base: position 698,197,746 of record OY728119.1, on the reverse strand, counting down.
AATTTGAAATCATGTTCCTGCCAAAAAACTTTCACTCCCAAGGGATCCCCCCCCCCCGCCATAACAAGGAAAATCTATACCCACAGTTTTCCAAAACCATGGGTATAGGTCTTGTAAAAAAAACCTATCCCTACGGTTTTTCAAAACCGTGGGAATAGGTCTCCATAACAATCCCTATACCCACGATTTTTCCAAAACCGTGGGTATAGGTCTTAAAAAATAACCTATACCCACGGTTTTGGGAAACTATGGGGATATGGGTGTCCTATACCCATGGTTTTGTGCAGAACCGTGGGTATAGACCCATTTTCCAGTAGTGATCATATAGGAATGGGTTTTGAGTTTTTCCTTTTCCTTCTTGAGTCATCTCTCCAGATATACTCTTTGACCATGGTGTGTCTTGATTGTATTTCAGGATTCCTCCATGAAAACAGCCAGTGAGAGTTCCATAGAGGGGTTGTGGTGACGATCCTCCCTGTGTAGAGGCTCTAGACCAGGGCGCAGGTTCTGAGGCTGCACCTATCGATGGTCCGCCAGTTGAGCCACCACCTGTTGAGCAGCTGATTGTGCCAGTAGTGCAGGATGAGGTTGGCGTAGGCTGAGTGCGCTGCACGAGTTCCAGAGGTAGTGACCTTTGAGGTTTCAGGGTGATCCAGACACCCAGGCAGCTGATGACTGGCTCGAAGCAGTCACCCGAGTTTTCCACCCGGTGAGGACACCCCCAGATCAGATGGTGGTCCTACCGGAGAGCCTTCTACATGGTTTGGTCGGGTGATGGTGGAGTTTGGTGATGCAGTCCCACGATGAGGAGACGCTCACGTGGACAGAGTTTGAGTGGCTCTTTAGGGAAGAGTTCTATCCGGTGACACTGAGGTGAGTGCGGATCCAGGAGCTTCTGCAGCTTCGGAGGGAGAGAATAACTGTTTCAGAGTACTCAGCGAGGTTTACAGATTTTTCGCACTACTCCCTGGATATGGTTCGATATCTGTTCTTTATAGATTGGAGTTTTGAGTAGGTCCTACACAGGGACATCCGGGTAGGTGTGGATTCCTTGTGTATTCCCACCTATTCTAGAGTGCTAGAGTGGGCCCTAGTGGTGGAGAGATTTCTGGCAGAGTAGACCCCATCTGTTAGTGCTGGGAATGCGAGAGCTGATACTTCGTTAGTCGGATCAGCATCTGGTAGCTGAAGACGGACTCAAGGGCCCGGATGTGGGCAACATTTCAGGAGGTAACCCCAGGATGGAAGATCTGAGGCTCAGGGCTCACAATCCAGTTTTGGTCAGCCACAGGAGAGTCATTGTTATGATTGCAATGGTCGGGGACATCTTACTAGAGATTGTACGACCTGTTGGGATGCTGAGAGGGAACCGGTCAACAAACCACCTTGGTAGAGGCAGCAACTCAATAAAGGAGGTCTGTAGGGCAGCAGACGTGGGGACGGAGTTGGTGCAGCAACAGAAGGTGGTAAGTGGTATCAGTTGCCACCACCCCCACCCCTAGGTGGTCCATACCAAGCCCATGGAGTTGCGGGATGAGGGCGAGGACAGCTGCATGCCCTGGAGGCTGTTGACCCAGAGGCTCCGCGGATGGATCGAGGTACGCCTTGTTTCCTTTCTACTTTTTGTAGTAGTTTGATTGACAAAGTTTAGCTGTACTCTTCCCTTTCGATTGCTTGCTCGAGTTTTGTTCAGGGCGTTGGTAAGACCTTGTGTGGGTATTGTTTAGCGTTCTTCAAATGCATGAGGAAGAGGGATCCTTCCCCCACCGAGACGCATTTTTTTGACGTGATCAAAACTGTGCGGGAGAGTCAGTGCCACCCAAAGCGGATAGTGTTGAGGTGGGGTTAATGAGTTCCTCTGACTTATGTGTTCGGGTGGGGGTGTTTGTTGGTGGACTCGATGGCATGGGAGACCCAGTTGAGAGTCCAGTTGCTTTCCTTGTGATTAAGGATTATTGAGGATGAAAAGTTCTAGGGTGGGGAGGATGTAGTGACTCGAGTTTTGACCCTATTTTACTTCGGAATATTTCTATGAATAATTCCAGAACTAGGAGCAAAGACAACGAGTGATTCTGAGGCCCAGTGTTCCCAGAATTAATTTTATAAAAATATTAAGAATTTTTATACTATGCATGTGACGGGGGTGTGATATCTCTTAAAATGTAGCTCAGAATGGGAATATGAGGGCACAGTTGCGTCCAAATTGTGTCTTTTACCCTAGGCGGGGTATAAACTTTGCAGGAGCGGGCCTGCTGTGAGAAAATCCATCAGGGACGTTTTGTAAATAAATGAAAAGGTTAATTTACAAGCATCAGCTCAAATAACTTCTGAACGGAGTCTCGGATTGAAAATATGATTCCTCCATTGGGATTAGAATGTCATTTTTACCCTAGGTGTGGGATAATTTTAGTCGGCACTAAGTGTCGGGTCGTAGGTGAGTTGGCGGGGAGTTAAAATGTAGTTTTTTATTTTTAAAAAATTAAAAAGAAAATCGATCTCTCCCCCTCCCTCACCTTGTACGCGTAGGCACCGAAAAAAAACCTCCCCCTCCCTTCTCCATTTCTTCATCGAATCGAGCCCTAGGAATCCATTTTCAACACCGATCATCAGCGGATCGAGCTTCAGCGCATCGCAAGCGTCGTTCTGCACCCAAAGCTTCGGCGATCCGCCAACAGGTAGGACGTTTGACTTTTAAAATCCCAGATCTCGATTTTGTTTGTTTTTATCTATTTTGAGCCTGTGGAAGCATAGATCTGGTACTAGGGGCATAAAGATGGCTTCAGAAGTGCTTTTGGACTTCTGGGGTTCCCCCGGCGGCCCTCAGAAGGTCCGCCGGTGCGGCACTGGCGCGGCAGCGCCGGCGGCGGGCCACAGGAAAGAGATCGGACCGCCGCCCCCTACAGTGGTCTGATTACAATTAAAGGAGACCCCATGGGGGTCAGCCATGCATGTGTTGCGCCCCGCCGCGGTGGCGCGGTCCACCGGCCGAAGCGGCCGGCAGCGGCCGGGCAGGCCGAACCGGCCGGTCCAGGGCGGTCCGACCCTCTCTTGGTATACGGGGGTTTTAAAACCCCCATATCTTGCTCCCTGGGAATCCGAATCATGCGCTGTCTATGGAGACATGACCCTGGAAATGAGGCGAACCCTTCGGTGTGAGTTTGGGAGTTTTAAGTTTTGGGATAGTGGTCCGGGAGCTTGAAACGTCGAATAAAATAATAATATTTTATTATTATTTGACTTCGGGCCATTGTATCTTCTACCCAGATCATCTGATTGACTTTTCGTCAGAGGCATTGAGGTCGTGATGGTACAAAGGACTTTTATTTTTGGTTTTCGGGTGTTGAGGATGAGTTTGGGGTGTGGGACCCACGATTCCGGGTTTGGGCGTTTACGGAGAAACTTAACTTTCTCACCAGGAGTCCGATTTTGGCAGATGAATAGTCGATGTTGTGTGTTTTTCTGAGAGGATCACAATGGTGCGATCCATTCAATGAGTTTCAGGATCAAGGCATGGGCCCCACTCGGGCAGGCTTTGGTAATTTGTACCTTTTTAACAGAGTGTCCGTTTGGGATGATCGAGTTGTCGATTCCGTTTGTTTTTTCGAGGGGATCGCAGTGGTATGATCTGCTTGATGAGTTTCAGGATAGTTGTGTGTGCCCTGCATGGGCTAGCTATGGTGAATAGTTCCTTTTTTCACTGGTTGTCTGTGCCGAGTGAGTAAACAGCCTATCCTGCATATTTTTTCGTGTGGATCGTGATGGTGGCCTCAGTATCGGCCTTGGAGGTGTGGGGGGTGGTGTTGTGGTGGGTTGCTCGGGTTAGAGACATTTAGACCAGTAGTGGTTAAGGGTACTCCCTTGGTTCGTTCCTACAAGGGTTCGTGCGACATCACAACCTTAGTATATGTTTGTGATACTCTCAATGGGATGTTTAATCTTTTAGAGTTGTGGCATCCCTCCGGTGGACCCAGAGTGAGATCCTCCAGCATTGTTTCCCTAGATTGGGTTCTTGGTATTGCTATGACCGATTATCCATTGGTGGTGATCCCCTATCTAGCATGTTAACTCTCGTAGGGTTTGTGGCATCATCGGGAATATGATCCCCTACACAGTGGGTCGTGATCAGTAAGTTTATGGCATCATTGGGTATACGATCTCCTACTCAGCATGAGGATTATAGTAGGGTTGCAATATCGTTGGTTATATGATCCCCTACTCAGCGTGTGGTTACGGTAGGGTTGGGGAATCGTTGGTTCGATCCCCTACATCGTGAGTTATACCTGATAGGGTTCTGGTATCGTCGTGACCACCTTTATGTGGGAGACGATCCTCTATCCGAGTGATGTGTTTCTATCGAGCACCATATCGGGTTGTGGTATCCCCCATCAGATCCTGGGAGTGATCCCCTATCTGTGAGATCTATGAATTCCAGATCGGGTTGTGGTATCCCCCAGCGGACCCTGGGAGTGTTCCCTTATCTATGAGATCTTCGTTTACCAGTGTGGGTTCTAGTATCCCCTAGTGGACCCTAGGATCTATTCCCTAACTGAGGAGTTTGGTTTTTATGTTGTTTCAGTGAGTTTTCCTCAGTGACGGTATCCGATGAGCGAGATCTCTTGGGTGAGCGCATGAGATGTTTGTGTGGGACTCGATGGAGTGTATCTCTCAGACGAGTGTAATCTAGGATGACAGAGATCGTGGAGTGTGCTCTCTTGGTTGTGAACTATTTCTAGTAATGAGGTCGGTACCTCATGTGGCTTGGTGCGTGAGGTGAGTATATCTAGATGTTCAAGGTGTATGTAGGGAATACACCTGGATTGAGCTGACTGGTTGTGTTTAGCCGAGGATGGTCATGAGATGGAGTTTCTCTCTCGTATGGGTTCCCTCTGGCTGGGATGAGCGGATCGTTTCCTTTCAGTTTCTCTCTTTTTTTCGGTTTTTGGGGTGCCTACTGAGTATTGTTATACTGACCACTGCACTGGATTTTCCCACACATGTTTGTGTCTTGTGCAGACCACTGGCCTTTTTACGGAGTCCCAGGAGGACCCGGAGCAGGCGGAGCTAAGTGAGCAGGTTTGACCGGGGTGTTTACTAGAGCTGTGCTGATGATCTTACTGGCATGTGTTGTGGCAGTGTTTTCCCTCCTTCTAAGAAGGTTGTACACTTCTATAGTTTTCTTTTGGTGGGTCCTGTTTTTCACTTTTGTACTTTTGTTGTACTCTAGTTTGGGATATATTTATGCATGCATTTACTTTTTAGTTTTACATATCTCTGTACTGTTCCATGGAGGTGTATGTGGGTGCGTGTGTTTAGTTACCTTAGGCTAATACCTCCCTTGTGTGTGTGATAACCTACTCAATGCTAGTTGCTAGCCCCTGGCCTATTGGAGGTGGTCTTGGGGAGTCGCAGCTCGAGCCCCGTGGGGTTCGGTCATGACATCTAGTTGCCTAGAAAAAGGAATGTATTTATCAAAAAAGTTTGGAGGTAAGAAAATTAAATTTCCATCTTATGATAAGTGTGGTAAAAATAATCCTGTAGAATGTCTCTCCAAATATAGAAAGTCATTATGGTGTGGTAAGACTGGTCATATAGCTCATAACTATAAGAAAGATGATCAAGAAGGCAATGACAATTCGGTGGTAACATGTTTTAGTTGCAAAGAGTTTGGGCATTATGCCAATGTGTTTTCAAAGTTAGTTACCTAGGGTGGAAAATAGACAGATCAAAAGAAAATGGGTGTGGCCAAATCATTTGATACTACTACAATTGATGTGGGACCATCAAATGAAGTGGTATCAGGTACTTTGGTTTTTCAAATTATACCAATGTGTTGATTGATTCAAGGTTTACACATTCTTTCATTTCTGAGAAATTTTCTAGTAAATTTGGAATTCCATCTCAAGATATGAATCCTAAATTTGTGGTAAAACACTTGGAGGATATGTTGAGACAAAAAGAAATTATAAGAACCTTCTGGTCCTTATGTGTGAAAAGAATCTACCTAAAAACCTTATTGTTTTTCCTCTATTAGAGTTTGATGTTATTTTGGGTATGGATTGGCTTTGTGTTTATCATGCTATGATTGATTGTAGAGCTAAAGAGGTTTCTTTTTAGAAAGAATTTATTTTTGTGTATAATAATGAACTCTTACTTTTCATAACATATCAGGAAGCTGATAAACTAGTAAAATATGGAAATGGTCGTTACCTTGCATATATTTCTAGAAATAAAGGAACTGTTTAGATTAATGATGTGTCAGTAGTAAATGAATATCCTGGTGTTTTTTCTGATGTTTTTCCTTGTATAATACCTAATCGGGAAGTATAATTTACTATTAACTTAGTTCTTGAAGCTAATCCAATTTCAAAACCCCCTTATCGAATGGATCAAATTGAAATTTTAGAGTTAAAGAAACAATTGAATGAGTTGTTAGATAAAGGTTTCATTTGACCTAGCACATCACTGTGGGGTGCTCCAGTTTTTTTGTTAAAAAAGGATGGTTCAACGAGAAGTTTTATTGATTATAGAGCCTTGAATAATATCACTATTAAGAACAAGTATCATTTGCCTCATATCGATTATTTCTTTGATTAGCTTCAGGGAGCTCAGTATTTTTGGAAGATTGACTTGATTTCAGGGTACCATCTGTTGAAATTAAAGGAAGAATACATTATAAAAGTTGAGTTTCATACTAGATATGTCCATTATGTATTTTTGGTTATGCCTTTTGGGTTAACTATTGCACCTATTGTATTCATGGATCTTATGAATAGAATTTTCTGTGAGTTCTAGGATATGTTTTTTGTTGTTTTTATTGATGATATTTTGGTATATTCCAAAAGAAAAGAGGATCATGAAAGTCATTTAAGGGTTGTATTTCAAACCTTAAAGGAAAATAAATTGTATGGAAAATTCAGTAAGTGTATGTTTTGGTTGAATTAATTTTCATTCCTTGGTCATATTGTTTCTAAAGATGGCATAAATGTTGACCCTTCTAAAACAAAATATTTTGAAGAGTCGCCAAGGCCTACCAGTATCATAGAGGTCCATAGTTTTCTTGGTTTAAGAGGCTATTACCAAAGGTTTGTTGAAAATTTATCACAGTTATCTAGCCCACTGACTAAGTTAATTAAAAAAGGTGTTAAATATTTCTGGATGAAATAATGTGATGATTGTTTTCAAGAATTGAAAAAGAGATTGGGGAATGCTCTGGTATTGGAATTACCTTCCAAAAATGGTGAGTTTTTTATCTATTGTTATTTTTCATTGAAAGGAATTGGTTATTTCCTAATATAGAATGATCAAGTAACTACTTATGCTTCACGTCAGTTGAAACCTCATGAGTTAAATTACCCTACACAAGATTTGGAATTAGCTGCTTTGGTTTTTTCTTTAAAAATCTGAAGGCCTCATTTTTATGGGGTAAAGTGTGAAATATATATTGATAAAAAAAGTTTGAAGTATATATTCAATTAGAAAGAATTAAACATGAGATAGAGAATATGTCTAGAATTAATCCAGGATTATGATTTCACAATCCATTAACCTCCAAGAAAGGAAAATAAAGTGGTTGAAGCTTTGAATCAAAAGAGTAATGCTACATTTGAAATGAGATCCTTTGGTTTTTTGATTTGATGAATTTTGGATTGGAAGTTGTTGGAGCAGGGAATTCCTCTGTTTTGTTTCAGGTGGCAGCAAAATCATCTCTAGAAGACAAAATAAATCAAGCATAGAAAGAAGATAGTGAGTTGTAGAAAATGTAGAATTGGTAAAGAAGGGTAAGTTACCTGAATTTAACATTCATACAAATTGTGTTTTGAGATTTGGGAAGATATTATGTTGCTTTTGGATTACAGCTGAAAAAGGAGTTGTTATGTGAAGCGCATAGTTCTCTGTTTTTAGTTCATCCTGGCATTACTAAGATGTACAGAGATCTCCAGGAGTATTACTGCTGGGATGGAAGGAAAATATATATTGTTAAATTTACTGGGAAGTGTTTGACTAATCAATAGGTTAAAGAAAAATGGAAGTTACTGAAAGGGATTCTTCATCCTTTTCCAATTCCAAAGTGTAAATTGGAAAATGTGTCCATGGATTTCATAGTGGGATTACCAAAGACTTCTCTAGGTAATAATGCAATTTGGGTTATTGTTGATCGATTGACTAAATCTCCTCATTTTCTTCCTATTAGAGATACTCTATATCAAGATCAAATTTCTCGATTGTGTATTAAAGATATGATCAAGTTACATGGATTTCCCCTCTCCATTATATCTGATCGTGATCTGAGATTCAATTCTATCTATTGGAAAGTCCTTCAGAAGTTGTTGGGTAATGAATTAAATTTCAATACAGATTTTCATCCTAAATCAGATGGGCTGTCAGAACGAATAATTCAGACAATGTAAGATGTGATACGTGCTTCTTCAACGGATTAATAGGGAATTTGGGACCAAGATCGTTCTTTGTATGAGTTTTTTTTATAATTACAGTTTACATTTCAGTATATAGATGTCACCATTTGTGGCATTATTTGGAAAGTGGTATCGAACTCCAGCTTTTTGGGATGATGTTGGTGAAAGAAAGTTGATGGGACTAGAATTAGTAGAAGTGATGGCAGAAAAAGGTCAGTTGATTTAGAAGCACATGAGAATAGCTCGGAGTAGGCAGAAAATTTGTGTGGATAACCGGAGGAAGGATCTTTCTTTCTAGGTAGTTTGTAGAGACCCGAAGCTTATCGTACATGGACATTACATTAAATTTGCTGAATACTTAGTACATAACAAAAACACACACACAAGGATCGTAATAGTTTAGTGTCTTTGGAAACTCGGAACGTAATCTTCTAATCGTGGTGTAAGATCTTCAATATCTTCCATAAAGATCTCCCCTTTTTTTTACCTAAAAACCATTCTTTATATCCTAGGGAAAATAAAACATAAAAGGGTGAGCTCAAATGCTCAGTAAGGGTAATCAAAAGAAATATCAATCACATCATATTCATAAGAACATAACATTTTGGAAATCATAACCTGCAAAAGAGAGAAAATTTCATAACATGGGATAAATCATGGCAGTGAAATGTAATCACAATAATCATAACTTAAAACATGAAACTTTGTGGCATACACACATAATCATAGAGAATCATTTCTTGTTAGTCAAGACTCGTTGCCAAGACTATCTTAGTGGACAAAGTCCCTTTCTGAACCGAGTCACCCTCGTTTCAGTCCTGTTTCACTGAACCGGTATAACCTACCATTCCAGCCATGTCTATCTCATGAGATATAAAATCTTTACCCAATGCATTGGAGGGAGATATTGGTCCCACCCATCTTATAATTAATCCTTTATTATGTGTGCCACATAATCATAAATCATACATCATTTCATAACCCATGTAATACAAATTGGAATCTCAAACATCATGACATCATAAAACAATTCATACAAGATAAAGGAATTCATAAAAATAATTAAATCACAACATGATCAAATCAATGTAATAATAGGGATAAAAACAAAACCCTTTATTATCTTAGATGGAAAATAATTTTGATAAAACACTTGAACTCCATTCTTGAGGAAAATATCCTTTCTTCTTCAAAAACATTTCTCCTTTCATAACATGTCATACGACTTTAAAATAAAAGGAGTTGATTAAAAATAAACTTGAATACTTTTAAAGGAAGCTTCTTGAAAATAATGTTTTAAGAATCCATTCATGCCGTATAAGTTAAAAAAACATTCTTCGTTCTTTTGTCGGAAAAGTCAAAAAGTACCTCGTACGAAAAACGACAAAAGATTCCTTTTTGTATCTTTTACTAAAAACACACCGAAGGGTAAAATTGGATTTAAACATTTGTAGGTGGATAATATTACATATTGAGGAAACATGGATGTGGATGATAAAATACACCCCAGTAAATACCAAAGTATAAACAATCTCGGATAAAAATGAGATTGTGATATTTTCCTTACCTTAGGTCCGAATTGCTTTGTGAGTATACGAACCTCCTGTATATGATTTAAATCATGTTATTGACTTATTCCAGAATCATATTCATTGTTATTATATCATATATGGTCCACTTATGACTTTATATTACCCGTTCTTTTGTAAATTCATGTTAAAGTAGCGTTTTGGGTAAAATCGTCTCATTTGTCGTTCGTGTTTTTAACTTGTAATTATTCATATGATTACTTAGATCATGATTACTTAATTCCAGAATATAAAACATGATTTATATATATATATTCATCATACACATATATAATAAATCAGTAAATGGAAATAAATACACCGTTCATGGAGACGGTAGTCCGTACGTACGCATGAACGCTGTTTTCGTTTCCTTATTGAATTGAAGGGAATTAAGTAGATGACATAAATATAAATATAAATAATTCCAGTATCATTATTAGGTCATATATTTCATTATTACTTATTATATATACTTTATAATCATTCATGAATGGTTAATCATTGAGAATGAATCTCATCGCGTCGTGGAGACGGTAGTCCGTACGTACGCACGAGCGATGATATCGTTCCCATGGTCGTGGAATTGTGTTGAAGTGTATTTATACTATTTCAGTATCAATATCAATTTATAATAATCATATATAGTTACTCATTACACCTTTATACCCATCCAATTAATGTGGTGGAGGAAAATAGATTACACCACGGCGTGGAGATGGTATTCCGTACGTACGCACGCGCGGTGATTTCCTTTTTCCGTAGGATGGATAGAAGGTTAATTAGAGTTGTTTCATATTTATAATAACATATCAGTATATAAGAAATAATGATGTTATTACTTTATCATGAAACAACTAAATAAGAAGAAGTTGAAGAAGAAAGAAATTGAAAAAGATCGGTAATGGATATTACCTCTTTTTGACGCGCCTTTTCTTAGCCTCCACTTAAAGAACTAAGGATGGTCTTTGAAGAAGACCAGGACCTCTATGATGATACTAGGGAAGTGGAGAAGGGATTTTGGCAGGGGTTGGCCGAGCTTGAGTGCTCAAATTGGTGTGAGGAGGAGGGGGAGGAGGTGCCCTTTTATAAGGGAGGAGAGGGGCACCTTAGGAATATCTCAAAATATTATTTTATATTAAAGTCAAAATTGGTTTATAATGGTTCCAAAGGGTCTTATTTCGAAGCTAAAGTGGGGATGGGTCGAAATACTATCATCCAATAGGATTTAGACAAGTTTAGGGTATTATTTTAACCTTATCAATTAGATTTAACTCTAAGTTAAATAATTTAACTTTTACCGTGTCTTTTTGTTTTCTTTCACTATATGGTTAATACACTTACTATAACATGCCAAACGAACCCCAAATTGTATATTATTAATACATATATCCTTATCTAAGTAATTTGGCCTAACCTTAGATTTTTAGGAATAAAATAACAATTAATAATATAATATTTTATTTAAAAACTATTTTGTGTCAATTTTGACACTATTTGATATATGATTTTTGTGAAAGTCATAACAGAATTATATGTTCGAACCAAGTTGATTAAATCAACACTAATATATCATAGTAACCTATAAAATTATTGTAATTCATGAAAAGTCTTAAATTACATATATTTTGGTATTTATAATATCAATTATGTCAATATTTCATTAATAAGATAATTACTGCATCATCTTTGTGTCATAAATAAATTAAATTATTTGATGTCTAAAAATTACAAATAAGATACCATCATGTAGGAAATCTTTTTAGATTTCTAATGAATATTTAAAATCGAATTTATCTTATGTACAACCCTATATTAAAAATGTTTTAGTAAATATACTTTGATTTTAACTCTTTTAACTCTTCTTTGAATTAAATAATAATAAATGTCCTAATCTAATCCAAGTGGGCCTAAATGATAATATTTTACACTTAAGGTTGTTTTTGGTCGAGATACACTTGTCCAATAGAATTAGGACATGTGTTAGGGTAATATTAATATCATTCTTACCCTTAATTACCCTATTTACTTTTAACCGTGGTAAATAAAAGTAAAAAGTTACTATTCACCAAAAATTATTTTCATCTCATTGAACCACATTTTACTTACTGACATCAACCGTGTCTCTCGGTTTTTTGAAATTCCATTCATAGAAGCGGTAAAATTATGTTTTATGAAAAATTCAGTTTTTTAACTACCACTTAGTAGTTTCACTATTCATCAAAAATTGATGTTTTTCAGAACAATGCCAAAATTTCATCCTAAGCTATATTTCATATTCCGAATTCAAAAATGAAGTCTATTTTACCAAATTCATAACATATAAGTTGCATTAATTAATTTTATAATTAAATCCCGATGTTAAAACAAATAGCGTGTTTTTAAGAAACAATATCTATCAAAAGATTGACACTTGATTATGTCTGGTTTAAATGTGAAATTACATTCAATGACCAACATTGTATTAAATTGTAAAAATATATTCTAAATATACATTAAAACCACTAAAATTAATAATTTATCACTATTAATTATTTAGATTGAAAAAGTTGTTTTTAACTAAAATTTAGTAACTTTCACTATTCATCAAAATATGAAAGTTATCCAAAAATTACCAAAATTTCACCCTAAGCTAATTTCGATATTCCGAATCCAAAAATGAAGTCCATTTTGAAAAATAAGATTTAAAAAATTTCAAAAAGTGGTTATTACTATTCATAACTGCTAGTTTTAATAATATTTTAATAACATATCGTTGTTTAGTGAAACTCGGTATTTCGTAGTACACACGCTATCGAGGAAGTTCGTGATTGCGTGTAATGCAAGGCAAGTCAAGGATGCGTGTTGTGAAAGATCCTTTTGGTGTAGCGTACAACACAAGACATTAGTGAAATTAAAAAGAATATTTTTCATAAAATCTTGGGTTGTTACATTCTACCCCCCTTAAAATGAATTTCGCCCTCGAAATTCGTCGGGGTTATAAATGGTTTACTATTCGAAAGTTTCTTTAATAGAAACCCACATCGTAAAAAGGAATACCAAAACCAATATTTAAAAACAAAACTATGAAACTTAACGGTTACCCAAATAAACTAATCACTGGGTTTCCACATAGGTGAAAATATGGACATGAAAGAGAAATCTAACCATCATGTTCTGATGGGGATTGGTAGAGAACATGGCTATGGAAAAGCCAGCAATCACAAAGACATAAATTTGTGACGATCTAAGGTACCATCTGATTCATCAGATATAAGATCACTAGGACAACATTTTTAGTTTTCAAGATCGTTTCCCTAAAGTTAAAGAATTTGAATTAGAATAAATACTTACTTTATTTTGGTACAATCTCACTGTTGTTCGTGCCTTTAACAATTTCCACTTCATCTCTTAAATAAATGAAGTTGAATTTGTTATTCGTGAAGTGTTAGCAGATCATGTGATAGAATGACGGGTCATTCCATCTGTCTCAAACAAAATGTTAGCAAAAGTTATTAATCATATATGGTTCCTAAAATAGACTTATACTTCATATATCATACTGATTAATATAATAAAACTAGTTTCTACTAAACAGGGACTTCCTGTAGGTCAGTGGTAGGCGATAAAGGCCAGTCTCACTTCAGTTGTGGGTTCGATTCCCACATCCTTGTCCGACGCGATGGGTTGTCGCCCGTCCTGCAGGTTGTCCTTTTTCTAAAACTACATTACTATAACATCCCATCAATAATATCGAAAATCTTCTATCCTTAAACAATACTAACTTATGTCCAACATAATCCATTCCAATCTTTAGGTTTATCCATAATACTGCAGTCCACTCTCATAACATAGTGAAAACGATTACCAGAGATTTAATACCATCATTGATCCCCATATAGCATAAGATATGTTTTTTTTGTCACATTCCAAACATTCAAAGTCCTTAATCATGTACTCTCTTGAAAACCTTAGTGAAAACATGAATGCAGTTAAAATTTAACACTTTCCACATACCAAAATCCTCAAAATTCTATATACTCAAACCATGATATCACTTAGTCCTTATATCAATAATGAGCTCATGAATACTGTGAAACATTTCATTTTCTCCTTATCCCTTCATGATGCGCATATCATTTGCTTTCCAAAATATTTGAATCACTTTTCATAGTTACCGGTACCTCAAAATTATTGAAAACCACAATAGAATAATACAAAAATTTTCTAATAAAAGTACCTCAACAACATTATTCTTGAATACCAATACATAAAAACTTCAATCCATCCTCTTCAATTATTGTCCGGGAATAAGTCCTTCCTTGATTTAGAAGTAACTTTTTTGGTCAGGGCATTGAGTTGGGTAATGTCCTTGTTCTCCGCAAATAATACATTGAACTCCATAACAGTCTGTCACTCTATGACCCTTTTCTCCACACAGATAACATCGGTCCCTCCATTTGAGGTATTCCTCAAGGTTCTTCTTCCCTTCTTTAGAAATCTCAATCTTCCTTTCTTTATGCTCCTCAACATGCGAACATGCATAATAGTTTATCTTCCTCTTCTTTGATGAATTAGTCATACCACTAAATTTCACCTTGTTAATCATATATCGCGATGACTGATTCGACATAATCACAATATCTTTATCTCTAGGCATTACACAATTTTGTTGCTCATAGTCACCAATTTGTCCATTGGATTCAATGTTAACCGAATTCCTTCTGGTTCCCTCCATTAACTAAAAGACGAAAAGAATTTTGTGAGAGGTGAAATCATGCTAGGGAAGATAACATAGTAAAGGGGGAGCACCCTCAATATCTAATATCTTAGGTTAAATTCTAAGATCGTTACCGTAGTTCTAGGACTATATCCTATACATATACTTATCCTTAGGGACATCCCTAGACATACCTTAGAAATATCTCTAGGGATCTCACTAACGTTTTTGCATCCTAGTTTCCAAAGGTTGACTAAACCTTTCCTCTGATACCAACTGTAGAGACCCCAAGCTTATCGTACATGGACATTACATTAAATTTGCGGAATACTTAGTACATAACAAAAACACACACACAAGGATCGTAATAGTTTAGTGTCTTTGGAAACTCGGAACGTAATCTTCTAATCGTGGTGTAAGATCTTCAATATCTTCCATAAAGATCTCCCCCTTTTTTTTACCTAAAAACATTTCTTTATATCCTGGGGAAAAGAAAACATAAAAGGGTGAGCTCAAATGCTTAGTAAGGGTAAACAAAAGAAATATCAATCACATCATATTCATAAGAACATAACATTTTGGAAATCATAACCTGCAAAAGAGAGAAAATTTCATAACATGGGATAAATCATGGCAGTGAAATATAATCACAATAATCATAACTTAAAACATGAAACTTTGTGGCATACACACATAATCATAGATAATAATTTCTTGTTAGTCAAGACTCATTGCCAAGACTATCTTAGTGGACAAAGTCCCTTTCTGAACCGAGTCACCCTCGTTTCAGTCCTGTTTCACTGAACCGG
Source organism: Viscum album (assembly GCA_963277665.1). Classification (NCBI taxonomy): domain Eukaryota; kingdom Viridiplantae; phylum Streptophyta; class Magnoliopsida; order Santalales; family Viscaceae; genus Viscum; species Viscum album. The sequence continues at coordinate 698,182,256 of OY728119.1, read as the reverse complement.
TATAACCTACCATTCCAGCCATGTCTATATCATGAGATATGAAATCTTTACCCAATGCATTGGAGGGAGATATAGGTCCCACCCATCTTATAATGAATCCTTTCTTATGTGTGCCACATAATCATAAATCATACATCATTGCATAACCCATGTAATACAAATTGGAATCTTAAACATCATGACATCATAAAACAATTCATACAAGATAAAGGAATTCATAAAAATAATTCAATCACAACATGATCAAATAAATGTAATAATAGGGATAAAAACATAACCCTTTATTATCTTAGATGGAAAATAATTTTGATAAAACACTTGAACTCCATTCTTGAGGAAAATATCCTTTCTTCTTCAAAAAAATTTCTCCTTTCATAACATGTCATACGACTTTAAAATAAAAGGAGTTGATTAAAAATAAACTTGAAAACTTGTAAAGGAAGCTTCTTGGAAATAATTTTTTAAGAATCCATTCATGCCGTATAAGTTAAAAAAAACATTCTTCGTTCTTTTGTCGGAAAAGTCAAAAAGTACCTCGTACGAAAAATGACAAAAGATTCCTTTTTGTATCTTTTACTAAAAACACACCGAAGGGTAAAATTGGATTTAAACATTTTTAGGTGGATAATATTACATATTGAGGAAACATGGATGTGGATGATAAAATACACCCCAGTAAATACCAAATTATAAACAATCTCGGATAAAAATGAGATTGTGATATTTCCCTTACCTTAGGTCCGACTTGCTTTGTGAGTGTCCGAACCTCTTGTATATGATTTAAATCATGTTATTGACTTATTCCATAATCATATTCATTGTTATTATATCATATATGGTCCACTTATGACTTTATATTACCCGTTCTTTTGTAAATTCATGTTAAAGTAGCGTTTTGGGTAAAATCGTCTCATTTGTCGTTCGTGTTTTTAACTTGTAATTATTCATATGATTACTTAGATCATGATTACTTAATTCCAGAATATAAAACATGATTTATATATATATATATTCATAATACACATATATAATAAATCAGTAAATGGAAAGAAATACACCGTTCATGGAGACGGTAGTCCGTACGTACGCATGAACGCTGTTTTCGTTTCCTTATTGAATTGAATGGAATTAAGTAGATGACATAAATATAAATATAAATAATTCCAGTATCATTATTAGGTCATATATTTCATTATTACTTATTATATATACTTTATAATCATTCATGAATGGTTAATCATTGAGAATGAATCTCATCGCGTCGTGGAGACGGTAGTCCGTACGTACGCACGAGCGATGATATCGTTCCCATGGTCGTGGAATTGTGTTGAAGTGTATGTATACTATTTCAGTATCAATATCACTTTATAATAATCATATATAGTAACTCATTACACCTTTATACCCATCCAATTAATGTGGTGGCGGAAAATAGATTACACCACGGCGTGGAGACGGTATTCCGTACGTACGCACGCACGATGATTTCCTTTTTCCGTAGGATGGATAGAAGGTTAATTAGAGTTGTTTCATATTTATAATAACATATAAGTATATAAGTAATACTGATTTTATTACTTTATCATGAAACAACTAAAGAATAAGAAGTTGAAGAAGAATGAAATTGAAAAAGATCGGTAATGGATATTACCTCTTTTTGACGCGCCTTTTCTTAGCCTCCACTTAAAGAACTAAGGATGATCTTTTAAGAAGACCAGGACCTCTATGATGATACTAGGCAAGTGTAGAAGGGATTTTGTCAGGGGTTGACCGAGCTTGAGTGCTCAAATTGGTGTGAGGAGGAGGGGGAGGAGGTGCCCTTTTATAAGGGAGGAGAGGGGCACCTTAGGAATATCTCAAAATATTATTTTATATTAAAGTCAAAATAGGTTTATAAATGGTTCCAAAGGGTCTTATTTCGAAGATAAAGTGGGGATGGGACTAAATACTATCATCCAATAGGATTTAGACAAGTTTAGGGTATTATTGTAACCTTATCAATTAGATTTAACTCTAAGTTAAATAATTTAACTTTTACCGTGTCTTTTTGTTTTCTTTCACTATATGGTTAATACACTTACTATAACATGCCAAACGAACCCCAAATTGTATATTATTAATACATATATCCTTATCTAAGTAATATTTCCGAACCTTAGATTTTTAGGAATAAAATAACAATTAATAATATAATATTTGATTTAAAAACTATTTTGTGTCAATTTTGACACTATTTGATATATGATTTTTGTGAAAGTTATAACAGAATTATATGTTCGAACCAAGTTGATTAAATCAACACTAATATATCATAGTAACCTATAAAATTAGTGGAATTCATGAAAAGTCTTAAATTACATTTATTTTGGTATTTATAATATCAATTATGTCAATATTTCATTAATAAGATAATTACTGCATCATCTTTGTGTCATAAATAAATTAAATTATTTGATGTCTAAAAATTACAAATAAAATACAATAATGTAGGAAATCTTTTTATCTTTCTAATGAATATTTACAATCGAATTCATCTTATGTAAAACCCTATATTAAAAATGTTTTAGTAAATATACTTTGATTTTAACTCTTTTAACTCTTCTTTGAATTAAATAATAATAAATGTCCTAATCTAATCCAAGTGGGCCTAAATGATAATATTTTACACTTAAGGTTGTTTTTGGTCGAGATACACTTGTCCAATAGAATTAGGACATGTGTTAGGGTAATATTAATATCATTCTTACCCTTAATTACCCTATTTACTTTTAATCGTGGTAAATAAAAGTAAAAAGTTACTATTCACCAAAAATTATTTCCATCTCATTGAACCACATTTTACTTACTGACAACAACCGTGTCTCTCGGATTTTTGAAATTCCATTCACAGAAGCGGTAAAATTATGTTTTATGAAAAATTCAGTTTTTTAACTACCACTTAGTAGTTTCACTATTCATAAAAAATTGATGTTTTTCAGAACAATGCCAAAATTTCATCCTAAGCTATATTTCATATTCCGAATTCAAAAATGAAGTCTATTTTACCAAATTCATAACATAGAAGTTGCATTAATTAATTTTATAATTAAATCCCGCTGTTAAAACAAATAGCGTGTTTTTAAGAAACAATATCTATCAAAAGATTGACACTTGATTATGTCTGGTTTAAATGTGAAATTACATTCAATGACCAACATTGTATTAAATTGTAAAAATATATTCTAAATATACTTTAAAACCACTAAAATTAATAATTTATCACTATTAATTATTTTGATTTAAAAAGTTGTTTTTAACTAAAATTTAATAATTTTCACTATTCATCAAAATATGAAAGTTATCCAAAAATTACCAAAATTTCACCCTAAGCTAATTTCGATATTCCGAATCCAAAAATGAAGTCCATTTTGAAAAATAAGATTTACAAAATTTCAAAAAGTGGTTATTACTATTCATAACTGCTAGTTTTAATAATATTTTAATAGCATATCGTTGTTTAGTGAAACTCGGTATTGCGTATTACACACGCTATCGAGGAAGGTCGCGATTGCGTGTAATGCAAGGCAAGTCAAGGATACGTGTTGTGCAAGCTCCTTTTGGTGTACCGTACAACACAAGACATTAGTGAAATTAAAAAGAATATTTTTCATAAAATCTTGGGCTGTTACATAGTTGATCATGCCTTTCTCAAAGTTTCTCCATGGAAAAGTATGATGCATTTTGGTACGAAGGGAAAGCTGAGTAAGAGGTTCATTGGACCCTATGAAATCATATAGAAAGTTGGATCAATAGCCTATAGAGTGGATTTACCTCCAAGTTTTTCCCAGGTACAAAATGTTTTTCATGTTTCAATGGTGAGAATGTATATACCAGATCAATCTCATCTTTTGAGTCCATAGGTAGTTCAGTTGGAAGATAATATTTCTTATGAGGAACAACTATTCCAGTTTATTAACCGAAGAGATCAAGTGTTGTAGAATAAGGTAAACATCGGGTAAAGGTTTTTTGGAAGACCCATATGGTTTAAGAGGAAACATGGGAATCTAAAAATGTTATGAGGGATAAATACCCACACTTATTTTATAAGTTAATAAAATTGTGAGGATGAAATTTCCAAAAAGGGGGAAATATGTAACATCCCAGGTAAATAAAGAATATGAAATTTTCATATTTATTACTATTTTTAAATTAAATATTAATTTTTTATTTAAAGGGGATTATATGTTCAATGGTTTACCCAACACACAACAATGGTTTTCTCCAAAATCTTATGTTGCACACAATGCTGAGTCATACTGAAAAAAAAAGATAATATTATTATTTTAGTTATAAGTTAACGCATAGTCATTGCATTGATGGGAATGAACAGAACTAACCATACTATTATTAAACTTGTTTTTTAAATGTTTTCAAATTTATATAAAAAAATTTAGAGTCTTAAAATGAGAATGAATCCAATTTTAAGCATAAATACTCTAATATTTTTAAAATGTAGTTTTACCTCCTTTTAATGGAGAACCTTTTTTAAATATAGTTTTTGTTACCTTTATATGTTACATTTGAAAAAATAAACTTCTTATTTAGAAGTGGGATATCAAAATTCACATTGGGTAAATTTTTTGTATTTTTCTGATAAAGTTCATTTTTTAATGAATAGTGAAAAATACTGCATGTTAAGTAAAAAATGTCTTTTCATCTAATTTATTTATATGGTTTGATTAACTTTTTATTTGGTTTTAAAGTGTAATTATATTATTTTATTTATAATTTAATCCAATTTTTTTCATTGTATGTAATTTTAATTTTTAATTATACATAAACACATGTCCATTTTTTGATGGTCATTACTTCTTGAAAACCCGCTTTTTGGTTTTGACAACAAGAATTAATTTTAAATTAATTTCTACCACTTATGTGTTTTGAATATAGAAAAATAGATTCCATATTTGGAATTATGAGGTCCAAATTTTTCAAACAGATACCTTTTATTTTTAGACATTATGAATAGTAACATCAGTAATTATTTTAATTATCATGGTTAAAGGGTAAATCTGGTAAATAAGGGTAAAAATTAATACTATAATAATATTAAATTAACCTAACACATGTCCTAATCCTATTTGATAATATATTTCCTACCATGGGAATCCTTGAGTCTATTTTGGGACCCCATGGAGCCACTTTAATGTGAAAATGGCATTGTATAAGAATTAATTTAAAGTAATGAAAAATGTAACATAAACATGTATCTTTTAGTAAAAAACTTATATGGGGTTATATAAGTGATATTTTATACTATAAATAGTAATTAGAAATCTAAAAATATTTCATACATCATGGTATTTTATTTATAATTTTTAGATATTAAATAAATAAATTTATTTATGACTCAATGGTGATGTAGTGATTACCTTATTAATGTATTATCTAAATAAATGAGATTATAAATATTAAAATAAATTTATTTTGTAACATTTTATGTCATAAATAAATTTAATGGAGTATTATTACTTTTTATATTTTAATTAATGAAGTTATTTTGAAACAATAAAGTTGTTGTGAATTTTTAAGAAGTCATGATATAAATAGTATAAAAATTGACATAAATGAGTTTTAAAAAAACTATATTTTATTAAATGATATAATAGACCTAAAAATATAAGATTCATAAATTTTACCTAGATAATGATTAAAATGTTATTAATGAACCAATTTTGGTTCTATTGGATTTTTATGGTAACTATATTAACCATATTGTATGGATACACAAGAAGATGTGGTGAGAGTTAAATTAGTTAACTAAGGGTTAAAGCTAAATGATAAGGTTAAATTTGAAATCGAAAATTATCTAAAACCTATTGTATGAGATTATATAGAAAAATAATCATCTTATATTTTAATTAAATGAGTTTTGGACCTTTTTAAAATCGAAATTCAGTTTATAATAAAACAATCTTTCAAGACATTCCTAAAGTACCCCTCCTCCCTCTTATAAAAGGCCACCACCTATAACCCCATAATCACACCTATAAATCCCCTTTCCTCATCAAAAATATTATAAAATAATCTCCCAATAACCCTCTATTTCTCTTATAATCCTTATCTTATGCAAAAGTCAATTCAAGAAATCCTTTTGGCTCAAATAAAATGGAGTTACCCTTTTTAAGAGGTAACGTCTTCTCTAAAGTTCATTTCCAATATTTTACTTCTTCACTCCATATTCTATTATTATTCTTTGATTACATAGAAAAGTATCCTCAATATACTAGGATTTTTTATTAGAATTATTCAAACTAAACTTACACACACCTCCATCTAATGGATACGAACATACTATTTCTGTGAACGGCAAACTACTGCCTCACAAAACAATGATTATTCGATTTTACCCCACCACCTCTTATAATGGCCATTATGATGGAACAATATTTATATATGATATATATTATGTTTATATTTTCTTTATTCTTCTGTAATTTTTATTTACAACATAACTTTAATATTTTCATGATTTTTAAACACGATAATTTTATTTGAGGAAGTGCGGACTAATGCCCCCTCGAAGTGATAAGACTCGTTCATGCCATACATGGAATATATAAAGGATGGTGTTAATAAAATTATGTAACATATATAAAATATGATATTATAATGTAATTATAATATACCTATTTATCATTAATTTTTCATTCCTTTAAATATGAAATAGAAATGAAAGTAGCATCCATGCATACGTACGACAAACCGTCTCCAGGAACGGTTCATTTCATTTCTTATATCTAAATGTTATGGAATATTAAAAATAAATATATACTGGATATATGTGATATATATGAATTATATTATAGATATAATGGACTTTTGACCACATGGACAAATTGTGACTATAACAGGATCATTTTTAACTCAAGTTCCCAATATCGACAAAACGACTGATATTAACATAAATAATTTTCATAACTTGGTAATAAGTGATATAGAAGGAATAAAAAACTTTAAAAGGTACTAAAATAAGTATAAATTAACTTAATTTTATTATGCATGAAATTAAATAATAAACAAGTCAATTTAGACACAAGGTAAGGGACTTCGTCTCAATATCCTTTCATTGAGGCATATTTTGATAATACACACCTTCTTATTTTACACGGTGTATAATAAACCCCTTTAACTTTTAATTTCATTCAAATGTAATCTTTTTTATATGAAGAGTTTCACATAATGACAAAAGGAATTTTTTTAACGTTCTCAGTGACAATGACCTCTCCGTTTCTGTAATCGTTATTTGGCTTCCTCTATAAGCCTTAATGTTTTTAAAAGGAAAAGAAACCCCTTATTACATTTTTAGGTGTTTTCGTATTGAAAATGGTTTTTGAAATGGATTTATTATTTCAATATCTTTAAATAATTTTTTATGATTGAAAATGAAATGTTATTAGTGAAATATTGATATTTGAAATATTTTATTTTTTATTATTATATAATGGTACATGGTCATTTGATGGGTGGTTACGTGATAAACTAATGATAGGTGGTTATGTGATAAACCAAATGATGGGTAGTTCCATGATAAACCAAGGATGGGTGGTTACATTATAACCTCAAATTAATTGGTTATGGAAGTTGGTCATATGGTTATTCAATTTATTGATATGCGTGGAAGTCAACTGTATGGCTATTCCATTTAAGTGTATTTATGTCCCAAGTTACCTTATATGTTATATGTTTCTTTTTATAGGATATATGGTAATATTTTTGTTACAAAAAGGGGTAGGCAGTGAGATTATATTCAATGAAATTTTTTTGTTACTTATTTAAGGTGAAAATTATTACTTTATGTTAAAGTATTCATGGTTTACATGTTGTTTTTAAAAACTAGCAGTTTTCCTTCTTTATGTATCCCTTACTGAGCATTTTATGCTTATCCCATGTTTTTAAATGTTTTTCATAGGACTTAAAGATGAATTGGGTAAATTATGAGATCATGGAAATTTAATTCTATCTAAAACATGAAATTAAATATGTTTCTTGTTTTAGAGTTTTTGTTTTATGAAAAAATGGGTAGTGAGTAGAACTGTCTACTTGTAATATTCAGGTTTTTATGTATAAGTTATGACCTAATTCTCTAAAGCTCTAAAACTAAGAATATACTCAATGTTAATTATTAACTTAATTCAAGATAAAGTAATGTTTAAGGCTGGGGAATTATATTAATGATTATAGGATATTGTTATAATATTCTTGGAAACCCTTTTTAGTAAACATGGGTTTGAAGGAACACAGATTTTCGACCGAAGAGAGAGTAAATTCATGATTTCTTAAAAACACTTTATTAACTATCTTATGTACTAAAGAGTATAAAATAGTACCACTATATCAATATATAATTAATAACCATATAATAATTAAATTTAATAATTTTTAGAGATATGTAACATAATAATTAATCAAAAGAAGCATAAATGTAAACAACCTCGAAAAGAAATGATATTGTCTCAATAAAATATTATAGCTTGGTAACTTCGGATGATACTCTCCACGTATGAAAATTAAAATTACATGAAGCATAAAATATCATTAAAATATGTATATTCATGATAGAAGATGTAAAATTGAAGTATATACACCCTTAAAAATAGTTAGGTTTATAACAAAACATGAGTCTCGAAGAAGGAAAATTGAGACAAAATATTTTTACCGATTTAGAAACTTTTGAAACTTAAACCCCATGAAGAAAATTTCATAAAAATGATATGTTAATACCCATAAATTTTGGTATAAGTTACATATAAAACAATAATGGTAATTACTTACACCACACAAATGGAAAGAGTGCCAAACATAGCATGTATCTCAGGGGAATAAAAAGTGAGATGAAATCCCCTTACCTTGTGTCTTGACTCTATTCATACTCACACATGATTCGTGTATAATAAATATAAGTTTATTATAAATATTGTACATAATAATATTCTTATAAATAATATTATATATGGTTTTATCATTTCCTTATATTACCTTCATGTTAACGATCATATGTTAAGATTTCACTTCGGGTAATATTTTCTTTGTTCTTCACATGTATCTTAACTTGTTATATCGTTGGTCCTTATACTTATATCATGATTCCGAAATGTATACCATGAAATAAATATCTATTATATCCATTATATTTTTATTATAATAATCCATAGAATATAGTAGTATGAAATAGAATACACCTTTCATGGAGACGGTAAGTCATACGTACGCATGAATGTTGTTTTTGTTTTTATTGTCAAATTGTAAGAAATAAAGAAAATGACATATATGTATATGTATATAATATCATTAAATTATCATTATAATGTTATATATATCATATAATTTCAATTAACCAATACTTAATACATTCCATGTAGTGTGTGAATGAATCACATCACTTTGAGAGGGCAGTAGTCTACACTTCCTCAAACGAAATTATTGTAATTACACCAAATTGAAAGTAAAAAAAAAGATATGTTGTGTAAAAATTAATAAATAAGATTAAAGATATAATAAATTTAATATATGTAATATATAAATATTGTTTCCATAATAATCTCCACCATGGTATGTGGTAATGGAAAAATGAACAATCATCATTTCATGAGGCAGCAGTACACTGTACACAGAAATAGTATGTTTGTTACCCATTAGATGGAGGTGTGGTTAAGTGTAGGATGAACCATTTATTGAAAAAAACTCCTTGTATATTAGGGATAATTTTTTTCTGTATAATAATATATGAAAGATATTTTCAGTTGGGGAGAATTAAATTAAAAATTGGGACCTAAGGGAAGACGTTACCTCTTAATCCGGTAACTACTTTTGGTTTGTGCCAAAAGGCTTCCTTGAATTGCCTTCTTCCTGAGGTAATTCTTGTATGAGGAATTTATGGATGTTTTTAAGTGAATTGTGAAGAACGTGGATGAACCTAATTGGTTTAAGATGTGTGAATAAGTGGTAGAGGTGGTGTCCTTTTATAGAGAAGGAAAATGACTCACTTGGAATATTTTAAAACAAGTTTGCTGGACACATGTTCTTACCTAAAAAAAGTCATTCCAAACCAAACAAAACCAAGAATGGAAGTTTATGGACTAATAATGGACATAAAATAAAATTGGATACAACATTTAGGCCCATAATATTGAGGTTTAGTCCCTAATTAAGCTTAATTTGACCTTAATTGTTGTGATTAATATTAATCACTTTAACTAATATTTTTGGTCTAAAATCAACATAATATAATTAGAATATAAATATTATACTGAATAAAATTTTGTATGTTGGTTTTTATAAATTCAGTTCACATAATTAGAAAAATTAAGATTAATTCTAATCTCGTATATGAGATGAAATTATGGGTCTTTAAATTAGAAAGTAGTTTAAAATATTATTAGGTTTTTATATTCAATTTCAAAGTGAAATTGATTCTAATGAGCTACATTGTATTAATCGATTTAAAATTTATATAATGTGACATTAAAAAAAATTTAACATATAATTCAACATGATTAATTATTTAAATGAAAAGTTAGTTGTTTATTAAAATGCAGTATTTTTTACTATTCATCCAAAAATGAAGTTTCTCAGAAAAATCCAAAAAAATCATCCTAAGATAATTTTGAAATTATAAATTAAAAAACTAATTTTAAATTATCAAATTAAATTTATAAATTTTTCTACTATTAATTTTATTATTGTAACACCCCAAGCTTCCACGGTACGTTTCCCTTGGAATAATGCAATAGATTGCATTGTACGCAACTTCGAGATTCTAACACACCGCGACCAATCAAACTAGCAGTTATGAATAGTAATACCCAATTTTTGAAATTTTATAAATTTTATTTTTAAAAATGGACTTCATTTTTGAATTTGGAATATCAAAATTAGCTTAGGGTGAATTTTTGGTACTTTTTTGAAAACTTTCAATTTTTGATGAATAATACTAAATTTTAATTAAAAACAAACTTTTTAATCGAAATAATTTATAGTGTTAAATTATAAATTTGAGTGGTTTTAAAGTATAATTAGATTATATATTTATCATTTAATATAATTTAGTTCATTGTGTGTAATTTCACAATTAAAATAAACATAAACAAGTGTCGGTCTTTTGATAGTTATTATTTCTTAAAAATACGCTTTTTGTTTTGACAATGAGAATTAGGTTAAAATTAATTTATGCCACTTATATGTTTTGAATTTGTAAAAATGGATTCTATATTTGGAATCATGAGTTTAAAATTGTGTAAATAGGTAACTTTTCATTTTAAACATTATGAATAATTACTCTAGTAAATATTTTATTTACCATGGTTAAAGGGTAAATCTGGTAAATGAGGGTAAACAAATAATATTATAATAATACTAAATTACCCTAACATGTGTCCTATTACTATTTTTTGATACTATTATGACCATGGGAACCCTTCGGTCTATTTTTGGAACCCATGGAGCCATTTGGGAGTGATAATGACATTTTACATTAATTAATCTAAAGTAAATGCAAAAATAAAAAAAGCATGTATCTTTTAGTAAAACATTTTTATATGGGGTTATATAATTGATATATTCGACAATAAATATTCATTAGAAAGATAAAACTATTTACTACATAATTTTATTTTATTTTTAATTTTTAGACATAAAATAATTTAATTTATTTATGACACAATAATGATACAGTAATTACCATAAAATGAAATATTAAAATAATTAATATTATAAATATCCAAATAAATGTCAATTGAGACGTATGATAACTTAAACTAATTTTATAGGTTAATATGACATGTTAGAGTTGGTTAAATAAATTTTATTCTAAGTAATAAAGTCATTATGTCTTTCAAAAAATCAAATACTAAATAGTGTCAAAATTGACATAATTGAGTTTTTAAAACAAATACTATATTATTAATTGATATAATATTACAAAAAATCTAAGGTTCTTCCAAATGAAATATATAAGGTTATATATATTAATAATTAACCACATAGGGTTATCTTGTCTTGTTATAGTATGTTTATTAACCATATAATATAAAAATACAATGAGACTTGGTAAATGTCAATATATTTAACTAAGAGTTAAATCTAAAAGATAAGGTTAATATGGTGACCTAAATCTATCCAAAACCTATTTTTTGAGAGTTTTTAGACCCATAAATACCTTTTCCTTTAAATAATTTATTTTTGAGACATTAGAAACCAAAAATAATTTTATTATAAAATAATATTTCAAGCTTTTCGTAAAGTGACCATCACCTCTCTTATAAAAGGGCACTTCCCCTTCTCTAAATTTCACTCCTCCAAAGACTTTTTACTCGGCCAACCCCTATCCAAAAATCATCCCAAATTTTCTCCCTTCATCTTATAGGCCTTCCTTTTCTTCATAAATCCTGCCTAAGGATCCCTTTTGATCAAATCAAAAGGATGAATCCAAAGAAGAGGTAAATATTTCACCGCCTCTTTCAAGTTGTTTTCTTCTTCCACTTCCTCTTTCTTTGTTGTTTCCATTCTAAAATAATAAATCCAGTATCATATATATACTATAAAGTTATTATAAAAATGGTACAACCATATTCATTGTTCTATCCATCCTATAAATGACAAAGTCACCATACGTACGTACATACGACTTACCATCTCCACGTCGTGGTGTAGTTTGTTATTCAAACACTTCTTTATTTGGATGGGTATAATAATGAGTATAAATGATGTAAATAATAAATATAATATGTTAATGATTCTGTATATATTATATGACATCCAATTACATACTATTTCTCCATCAATTATATTGTCGCTCGGGCGTACGTACGGATTACCGTCTCCACAAACGCGATGAGATTTGTTTCCCCATCATAACCATTCAAGAATAATTTTCATTTGATGATTAAAAATAATGTTTAATAACTTAATATAATTCTGTATATGAATCAAATACATCATATCCATAACAAACATGGATTATGTAACCAAGCATATAAAGTAAAACGAGCCAGTTAACACCCAAAATGATGATACTACTAAAATATTATTAACAAATCAATATTATATGATCATATATGATATCAAATTTAGGTATATATATCTTGTATAATTTAATAAAAATATTTTAACTATTATATAGGAGGTTAACATACCATCGATTAAGGAAAAGTACAAGTTAAGGGTTAATTTCACAATCTCTTTATTACCCGAGGTTGTTTTTACGTAAGTATCTACTGGGACCTCTTTATCATCCCCATCTGTGTTTTCATAAAAATGTATTTCAAAAAAAGTACTATTTACTAGAATATGGGTTAAAGTCATTTATACCCTTATTTGACCTTATTTGTTTTTAAAGGAATTCTTCCGTCGTTTTCCAAACAAGGTACTTTATGACCTTTTCGACAAAATTAAGGTAAGAATGTTTTTTTAACATATACAGCGGGTGCGGATATTTTCCACTGTTATAACATAATCAAAGATTCCCTTAAAAGATTATAAGAATATTTTCAAAATAAATTTTTTATTTTATAATTATGTGACTCTTAAAAGGTTTCAAAATAGAAAGAGGTATTTTTTTCAAATAGTTTTCATTTTATCTATGTCAACATCCTTTGATTGATTTTAAACTTGTTTGAAGTTGATTTATTATGATACAAATTTTCTATATTGTATTGAAGGTTTTGTGATATGTTTGACTATGGATGTGTTCTTTGTATACCATTCATGGTTTATGGTTAAATTTTTGACAATTCGTATGCTATTTTTAATATGAATGTTTATGTTTTGTTTCAATATTTTCATATGGGGAATGTATTGGAATTAGTATGTGACGGGTGGAGCTTGCTATAGCTCATAGATGAATCCATAGGTCTCATGAAACAATTAAACATGGAATTGGCCGAGGCCTTTCCCAATTTGATATATGGTTTTGGGCGTGACCTTAATCATTCTTATACGCCTTGGCTGAGGCCTTGGCAAAATTTTTCTGAATGTCTGGAATTATACATTCCCTCATTAAGAAAATAATATTGATGGTTCATGTGGTTATTCGACTAGTAGAATACCTATGAATATTTTTTATTATGGCATTATTTACTCATCTCATATTCCTTCCATAAAGTTTTCAGGTTTATTATTTGTAAAGGAATGTGTTTTTAATTATTCATCATGCCTAATGTTTATGTTATCTTCTGTTGTATTGATTACCCTTACTAATCATTTGAGCTCACCCCTTTCTAATGTTTCATTTTACTAGGATATGAAAAAGTTAGTTATGAGTGATTTGCAGGCATAATCTAAGGTGCTTGGATGTTTCTAATGGAGTAAATTAGTTTTGTATTTCTTTTCAAGTTGTAATGTTAAACTTATATATGTATCTTGTTTCCAATAATACTCAATTGATCGGTCTTTCAGGACATGATTCCTTATATCATGCCAATGTTGTGTAATAAATTACCGACTTTGGGTAATTGGGGTCGAGGCGTTATAATTGGTATCAGAGGATATTTAGTACAATCCTTGGAAACTAGATTTAGAAAAACTCTGATTAGAGAATATTACCCTAATATAGACTTTGAGGATTACTATAGAAGAACTTCCTAGAATTTTGGTACTATAGAGATTTTTTGAGTTTTCTAAGCAATACATCCCTGTCTGGATACAAGCAGGTAGAGGCAGTTCTGAAACAGATGTACCTAGGGGTAAAACCCAAAAACACCACTTTGAGCTAGACTCGAACAGGAATGGTGCATGAAAACCGGCCTTGATGCACTTTTGGTTACGACACTCCCAGGGGATATGCATAGAATAATTCTCATTTTCTTTATGAACCATTATCAAGGGTTTATGAGTATATAATTACTCAAATAAAACATTTTTTATTATTGTAGATTATATCCATAAAATGTTCAATTTATGTTAAGTGTTTTACAAGTTCGGAATTATGTATTGCGGTTCATAAACTAATCAACTGTATGCCATTGTTTAGAAATGGCGCCTAGTTGAAGGAATGGAAATTGTATCAACGCATGTAATCTATGTAGGGATTTCCCTCCTACTCGAGATAATTATAGCGGATCTGGTGATGCAACTGGTGTTGATCACCTTATCACCATATTGGGACAACTCACACTGGTTATAAACAATAACCTTACATGTATGGAGCACCGTGATTCACAACGCGGAGGATCAATGTTAGATCGCTTCTTGAGGCAACAACCACCAACATTCAATGGGTCTACAAATCCATTTGTAGCCGAGCAATGGATAATTTCCTTTGAGAAAATATTTCTTTCTTTGGGGAGTAGCGAAAGGGAAAAAGTTTTCATGGCAGTTTATCGCCTCATGGGAGATGCATATCAATGGTGGTCATTAATCCAAAACACAATGGAAGATGAAGAAGTATTTAACATGGAATAAGGGAGTTTAAAGAGATTTTCTTATAAAAATACTTTCCTTGAGACCATCAAGTGGATATGGAAAGACAATTTCAGAGTCTGAGGTAAAAAGAGGATGAGAATGTCGCAAAGTATGAGGCTAACTATAAAAAGTTAGCAAGGCATGTTACATATTATATATGTAACCCAAGAAGTAAGATTGTTCATTTCTTTTATGGGTTAAAACCATTTATCCATCGAGCATTAGTCTCAAAATCCTTCTAATCGTATGAAGATATTGTCTCATTCTCTATCAAAACAGAAAAGTAATTCTCTAATTCTTAAGAGATTAAAGTAAAGAAAGAGAAGAAGAGATCTGTTGAACACTATGGGAAAGAAATAAGGAAACAGGGAAGAAGGGAAGAGTTAAATTTCCACCCTGTGATAATTGTGGAAGGAAGAACCCTAGTTCCTGTCTAAAAGGAAAAGGAGTATGCTACAAATGTGGATAGAAAGGAAATCTTGCTGGTGATTGTAAGGGGAAGAAAGAATCTACCAATATTCAATGCTTCAATTTCAGGGATATGGGACATTATGAAAATTAATATCCTAAGCATCAGAGAAATTTACCTCAGAAAAGGCTGAGGGATCAAGGCTAAGATTATGCGATCACTACTGCTGAGGTTGAATCTTCGAAAGACGTGGTGGCAGGTAATTTAATGGTTTCATCAATTTTAGCCAATGCTCTATTTGATTCTAGATCATCGCATTGTTTCATATATTCCTAGTTTACTAAGAAAATTAGATATTTCCAATTTGATTTAACAAGGGATTTTTCATTCAAAACTCCTAAGGGAAGTATCGTTGCAATAGAGTTTTGTGAATCAGTCCCCATTGAGGCATAAAAATGATATTTATCTACTGATATCATCTTCATACCGATGATTGAATTTGATATAATCCTTGGTATGGATTAGATTTCGGACCATGATGTGAAACTGTATTTTAAGAAGGAGGTTACAATTCTCAATGATGATAAGGAGTACCTTATCTTTAGAGCAGAAAAGTCACCATCTGATTCTTATCTAGATCCACCCACAGTAGCTTTACTAAATTAAATTATTAGGGATTATGAGAATGAAATAATTATGGGTGAGGAAAATAATGTTCGAATAGAGGACATACATATTGTTCCATAATATGTTGATGTGTTTCCATAGGATTTACCTAGACATCCTCTAGAATGATAAATTGAGTTTTCCATTGATTTAATTACTGATTCAAGGCACATATCGAAGAACCCTTATAGAATGACCACTATGGAATTAGTGGAACTAAATAAAAAACTAGAGGAATTGAGTAATTAGGGATTTATTCGCCCTAGTTTTTCTCCATGGGGAGCCCCAATCCTTTTTGTTAAGAAGAATGACGGATCTATGGGGTTGTGCATTGACTACAGGGAGATCAATGTTATAACAATAAAGAACAAGTATCCCCTACCTCTCATTGATGATTTATTTGACCAACTTTAGGGAGCTCAATATTTTTCAAAGATCGAAATTCAATCTGGATATTATCAGTTGTGTGTGAAGAAGTAAGAAATTACAAATATAGTATTTCCAACCAGGTACGGGCATTACAAGTTTACATTAATGTCTTTTGGGATGACTAATGCACCCTCTGTTTTCATGGATCTAATGAACAGAATTTTTATGGAATATCTTGATGACTTTATATTGGTATTTATTGATGATATCTTGGTATACTCTAAAATCTACAAAGATCAAGAAAATCACTTGCACATTATTCTAAATATTCTTAGAAGAAATGAATTATATGAGAAGTTTAGCAAGTGTGAATTCTGGCTACAAGATATTTTGTTTCTTGGTCATTTTTTCTCTATGGATGTAATCTATATTGATCCTTTAAAGACCAATTCAATCCAAGAATGTCCAACACTGATGAGTATAACTGAGGTACGTAGTGTTATTGGTTTAGCAGGTTATTATCGATGTTTCGTCCAGAATTGTTCCCGGTTGGCTAACCCATTAACCAAGATCACACGTAAATAGGTTAAATTTGTTTGGAAAAAAGAGTGTGAAGAATGTTTTGAAGAAATAAAGAGAATATTAGTTAATGCTACTATCATCTCTCTACCATCAGGTAATGATGGGTTTATTATTTATAGTGATACTTCAAAGAAAGGACTTGGTTGTGTCCTTATGCAGAATGATAGAGTTATTGCATATGAATCATGAAAGCTAAATATTAATGAACAAAACTATCCTACTCATGATCTTGAGTTAGTAATTGTAATATTTTCTTTGAAGATATAGAGACACTACCTCTATGGTTAAAATGTGAGATATATACCGATCACAAGAGTTTGAAGTATACTTTCTCACAGAAGGAACTCAACGTGAGGAAAAGGCGATGGCTTGAACTACTCAAAGATTCTGATTGCACTATACACTACCACCCAGGGAAGGGAAATAAGGTGGTAGATGATTTGAGCAGAAATAATCATGGGGTTCTGAATAATCTGAGAGTTGAAAGGGATCCTATGTACATGGATCCAGTAAAAATGGATATGGGAATAATCATGGAAGGTGAAACAACAATAATTTTTCAAATTGTTTCCAAACCATCTTTACTAGAAAGGAAAAAAAATTTATCAAGCTGATGATGAGGATTTGCAAAAGAAAATTAAATTTATGAAAGATGGGAGATTGATCGACTTCATATATGAAGATGGGATTTTGAAATTTTGATAGAGAATTTGTGTTCCTGATATACCTATTATAAAAATAGAATTGTTGGATGATGCTCATAGCTCCAATTTCTATATACACCTTGGTAGCACTAAGATGTATAGATATTTGAAGGAAATGTTTTTTGGGATAACATGAAGAGAGAGATTGTTGATTATGTGTTAAGATGTATGGTTTTTCAATAAGTAAAAGCTGGAAGGAAATATCCTGGAGGAGTCACACAACCTCTTCCTATACCTGAGTAGAAATGGGATGATATTAAAATGGACTTTGTCAGGGGGATACCAAAGACTCCTTGAAGTATTGATGCAATATCGGTCATTGTTGATCATCTTACAAATTCATCACATTTTCTTGTTATAAGAGAAAATTTACTACTTGAACATCTAGAAAGAATATATATTAATGAAGTTTTAAGACTTCATGGAGTACCCCTATCGATTTTTTCTGATCGTGATCCCCGTTTTACATCATGATTCCGGAAAAGTCTTTAGAAATCCCTGGATACTGAACTTCTTTTGAGCACTGTCTACCACACTCAAACTGATGGACAATCAGAACAGACTATTCAAACCTTAGATGACATGTTGAGATCTTGATCACTTGACTTTCAAGGTATTTGGGATCAATATTTACCTCTGGCATAATTTTCCTATAATAATAGCTTATATTCAAGTTCTCACATGAAAACATATGAAGCGTTATATGGAAAGAGATGTCCCATAACAACTTATTGGGATCATGGTGGGGAAAGAAAACTCGTAGTCCCAGAACTTGTTAAGGAAATGATGGAAAAGGTTTAGGAATTCTAAAACCACATCAATGTAGCTCAAAGTAGGTAGAAGAGCTATTCCAATAACTGAAGGATTTGGAATTTTAGGTAGGAGATCATGTTTTCTTGAAGTTATCTCCATGGAAGGGAGTTATATGATTCGGTAAGAAGGGTAAATTAAGTCCCAGGTACATCAGACCTTTTGAAATTCTAGAATGGATTGGGATTGTAGCTCACTATTTGGAAATGCTGCCAAGTCTCTAAAAAGTTCATGATGTGTTCCACGTATCAATGTTGAGAAAATACATGTCTGACCCAACACATGTACTCACCTATGATGAAATTGAACTGGAACCTGATTTGTCTTACTATGAAGAGCCTGTCAAGATTCTTGATAATAGAGAACAAGTGTTGAGAAACTGGACGACTCATCTGGAAAAAGTTCTATGGAGAAACCATAACATGGAAGAGGCAACATGGGAACCAGAGAAACTTATGATGAAGAACCACCCGAATCTTTTTATGCAGTAGTATTCTAGAAATTTTGAGGACGAAATTATTTGAACCCGCTTTTTGATATTTTATAAATTTTATTTTTCAAAATGGACATAATTTTTTAATTCTGAATATCAAAATTATCTTAGGGTAAATTTTTGGTACTTTCCTGAAAACTTTCAATTTTTGATGAATAGTACTAAATTTTAATTAAAAACAAATTTTTTAATCGAAATAGTTTATAATGTTAAAATATATATTTTAATGGTTTTAAAGTATGATTAGATTATATTTTTATTATTTAATATAATTTAGGTCATTGTGTGTAATGACACATTTAAAATAAACATAAACAAGTGTCGATCTTTTGATAGTTATTATTTATTAAAAACACGCTTTTTGTTTTGAAAACGGGAATTAAGTTTAAAATAATTTCTGAAACTTATGTGTTTTGAATTTGGAAAAATATATTCCATATTTATAATTAGGAAGTCAAAATTATGTAAATAGGCAACTTTTATTTTTATACATTATGAATATTTACTTCGGTAAATAGTTTATTTACCATGGTTAAAGGGTAAATCAGGTAAATAAGGGTAAACCAAATAATATAATATTAATAGTAAATTACACTAACATGTGTTCTATTCCTATTTGTTGATAAATGTCTGACCATGGTCATCCTAGGGTTGATTTGGGGACCCCATGGAGCCACTTGGGAGTGATAATGACATTTTACATTAATTAATCTAAAGTAAAGACAAAAATAACAAAAGCATGTATCTTTTAGTAAAAAAATTTTATATGGGGTTTTATAATTGATCTCTTAGAATATAAATATTAATTAGAAATCTAAAAATATTTCCTACATAATTTTATTTTATTTACAGTTTTTAGACATTAAATAGTATAATTTATTTATGATACAATGATGATGCAGTAATTACCTTAATAATGAAATATTAAAATAATTAATATTACAAATATCCAAATAAATGAAAATTTAGACTTTTCCTAAATTAAACTAATTTTATAGGTCAATATGAAATGTTGGGGTTGTTTAAATAAATTTTATTCGAAGTAATAAAGTTTTTATGGCTTTCAAAAGAATCAAATACTAAATAGTGTCAAAATTGACATAATTGTGTTTTTAAAAGAAATACTATATTATTAATTGATATAATATTCCTAAAAATCTAAAGTTTGGTCAAAGGACTTAGATAAGGTTATCAATATTAATAATGAACCACATGGGGTTTCCTTGTCTTGTAATAGTATGTTTATTAACCATATAATATAAAAATACGAAGGGACATGGTAAATGTCAAACTATTTAACTAAGTGTTAAATCTAAAAGCTAAGGTTAATATGGTGACCTAAACCTATCCAAAACCTATTGGTTGAGATTTTTTCAACCCATACCCACCGTAGCCTCTAAATAATTCATTTTGGAGACATTATAAACCTAAAATTATTTTATTATAAAATAATATTTCAAGCTTTTCCTAAAGTGACTGTCACCTCTCTTATAAAAGGGAACTTCCCCTGCTCTTAATTTCACACATCCAAAGCCTTTTGGCTCAGAAAACCCCTACCCAAATATCTTACCAAATTTCATATCTTAATCCTAGAGGTCTTCCTTTGTTCATAAAGCTAGACCAAGGATCCTTTTTGATCAAATCAAAAGGAATAACCCAAAGAAGAGGTAAATATTTCACCACCTCTTTCAAGTTCTTTTCTTCTTCAACTTCCTCTTTATTTTTTGTTTCCATTCTAAAATAATAACTCCAGTATATTCTATATACTGATATGTTATTATAAAAATGGTACAACCATATTCATTATCCTATCCATCCTATAAATGACAAAGTCACCATACGTGCATACGTACAGCATACCGTCTCCATGTCGTGGTGTTGTTTGGTACTCAAACACTTCATTATTTGGATGGGTATAATAATGATTATAACTGATTTAAATAATAAATATAACATGTAAATGATTCTATATATATTATATACCATCCAATTACATATGATTTCTTTGTCAATGATATTTTCACTTGTGCGTATGTACGGATTACTGTCTCCAAGAACGCATTGAGATTCATTTCCCCATTATAACCATTCAAGAATAATTTTCATTTGATTATTAAAAATAATGTTTAAGAACATAATATAATTATAGATATGAATCAAATACATAATATCCATAACAAAAATGGTTTATGTAACCAAGAATATAAAGGAAAACGATTCAGTTAACATGAAAAACAATGATACTACTAAAATATTATTAACAAAGCAATATTAGAAGATCATATATGATATCATATTTATGTATATAGTTATTATATAATTTAATAACAATTTTTTAACTATTATAAAGTAGTTCAACATACCATTGACTAAGTAAAAGTACAAGGTAAGGGTTAATTTCACAATCACTTTATTAACCGAGGTTGTTTTTACGTAAGTATCTACTGGGACCTCTTTATCATCCACATCTGTGTTTTCTTAAAAATGTATTTAATTTTTTTTAATATTTACTAGAATATGTGTTAAATTCATTTAAACCCTTATTTTAACTTGTATGTTTTGAAATGAATCTTTCTGTCGTTTTCAAAACAAGGTACTTCATAGCCTTTTCGACAAAATTAAGGTAAGAATGTTTTTATTACTTATATGGTGGGTGTAGCTATTTTCCACCATTATGACATCATAGAAGCCTCCATTACAAGATTATAAGAATATTTTCAAAATAAATGTTTTCTTTTATAATTATGTGACTCTTAAATGGATTCAAAATAGAAATAGGTATTTCTTTCAAATAGTTTTTATTTCATCTATGTCAACATCCTTTGATGGATTTCAAACTTGTTTGAAGTTGATTTATTATTATACAAATATTCCATATTGTATTGAAGGTTTTGTGATATTTTTGACTGTGGATGTGTGATTTTTATATCATTCATGTTTTATGGTTAAACTATTGACAATTCGTATGCTAGTTTTAATACAAATGTTTATGTTATGTTTCAAAATTTTCATATAAAGAATATATTGGACTTAGTATGTGACGGGTGGAACCCACTATAGCTCCTCGATGCAACGGTAGGTCTCATGAGAAAATTAGATGTGGAATTGGTCGAGGCCTTTCCCAATTTGATATATGGTTTTGGCTGAGGCCTTAATCATTCTTAGACATCTTGGTCAAGGCCTTGACAAAATGCTTCAGAATGACTAGCATTATACATTACCTCATTATGAAAATAATATTGATGGTTCATATGGTTATTCAACTAGTAGAATACCCATGACTATGTTTTATTATGACATTATTTACTCACCTCATATTCATGCCATAAAGTGTTCATGTTTATTATTTGTAAAGGCATGTGTTTTTAATTATTCATCATGCCTAATGTTAATGTTATCTTCTGTTGTATTGCTTACCCTTACTGAGAATTTGAGATCACCCCTTTCTTATGTTTCATTTTCCCAGGATATGGAGAAGTTAGTTATGAGTGAATTGTAGGCATAATCTAGGAGGCTTGGATGTTTCTAATGGAATAAATTAGTGTTGTATTTCTTTTGAAGTTGTAATGTTGAACTTATATATATATCTTGTTTCCAATAATACTAAACTGATCGGTCTTTAGGGAAATTATTCCTTGTATCATGCCAAATTTATGTAATAAATCACCAACTTTGGGTAACTGGGGTCAGGGCGTTACCATTATTAAATCAGTTCATTCGAGAAAACGATATTTTTAAACATAGAAGGGATTTACCAAAAATCATATATTTCATTATCAATATGTTTTATCTATATAAAACTATTATAAATAATATTTTAAAATTATTTATTATAATTAATATAACTAAGTTTAACATATAGGTTATAATTATCTCATTTTAAAATAAATATAACAATAAAATGATTTTTTGTAGAAACATTAGTGTTGCGTGCAATATACGCCAAATCAGTGTTGTGGGTAGTGCAAGCTAAGTTGGTATTGCGTGTAGCGCAAGCCAGGTATGTATTTCATGTACTTCAATCCAAGTTAGTATTATGTATGCAAGAAATGTTTGACTATGTATTTTAATATACATATAAACAACTATTTCGAGTGTCACATAGAATGAAAAATACCGAAAAGATAAATTAATTTGAAATATATATATTACATAAAATCTTGGGTTGTTACATTCTACCCCCCTTTTTCATGACCCACCTTCTTCAAGATGAGGTAAGGGATATCAAGATTTCGAGACCATCCATCCTCAAAATGAAGGAGAGATAATGACCCCAGAGTCTCACCCCCAATAGGCCCCATGGTGGCGACCAACACCAAGGGTAGGTAAACATTTACACAAATGGGAGGCATTGCCATTTTAAATGAAAATAGAATTAAGAGATAAGATGTATCAACCTCAAACAACTCCAAGACACATATATATAAGGAAAACAAAAACCAATACACAAGAATGTTTAAATTAAAACTACCAGAAATACAAGAAAAATCCAAATAAAAGACCAAAATAAAACTGAGCAGCGACACAATAGTTGTCCCCAACTTTCAAGCTAGTAAGGTTCAATACGGTCCATGTAATATTTCTGGAAACCTGAAAATAGTTTTATATACATAGGGTGAGCATACAACTATACTCAGAAGGGAAAAACCAAAGTCACACGTGCACAAGTGGGAGAAGTATACTAATTTCCATCTAAGAAAACAACAGAAAATAAAACGAGCTTAACAACGTATACTATCCACCCCAACCTCACCAATGTACACTAAAAAAATAACACAATTCAAGTTAAGTAAAGTAAAGTAGTATGAACATCAATATTTGGATACCTTACACCAATTTCCATCGGTTAACTGCTCATCCTTAACACCAAACATCTTGACGCTACCATGATCTTACATAATCCCCACTATCACAAACCACCCTCACAAACCTGGGCCACAAAACACAAACATTTCCTACCCACATCCACGTAGGCCTCACACATACCATGCCCTACCCTGGAACACCTCGGCCTTATCCCAAAGACACTTGGGAAACAAACCACCCCTCACACAACCAATACCATAAATCTGGTAATAAAACTCAAGCCATTACAGCCTACCTGAAGGGTCTGGGGAGATAAATTCCTAAAAGTGGGAGTAGATAAGATCTAATAACCATCCATCCAACCTCCCATTAGGATATTGAGAAAGGCAGCCTCCCCCATAATAATGGGGGCATTCAATACATAGTTCTCAAAATGAGTGGGGTGTGTATAGAAAACATATGGAACTAAAATTTTATAGATATATGTAACAAACACTCGTCCCATCCTATGGAATTCCAAACATACAACCAACCCACTCAAAACCACCTTTACTTCTACCCCTACATGCACATCCACACAACAGCCACAACCAAAACATCAACCCAGCCCTTTTATTTAACCAATTGTCATTCTTCATTATAACTGCATTCATTTATTTACTCCATACCTACCCTGGAAACTAACAACCAAAACACCTACAACTATTCTCATAAAGCGAAGAGCACGATTAACTAAAGCGGGTTTATGCTTATTTCATGATTACACATATTCAAGGCATAGAAAACCAAAGATCCTAAGATCACGGGTGAAAGTTTAGTCACTCTAAATATTAAAAAAGTTAAGGGGGCCAAGGTAAAGGATTTCCATTTTGACACCCATTCATAAAAACAAATATAAAAATAGCCTCTTGTAGTCCCACTACACAAAACCCTTTCCCAAACTCGAGTCCAACCACTTCCAACTATCATTATTCAAATTTATTCGGCTCAATTCACACCCTCACAACCAAACATGGTAGCCCTACTACACATCAACACCACACCCAGCACACCTATAAACAAGAAATCATGATAGCCCAGTCCTATAGCCCTACTTCCCAAACACCACCCATATGTAGTCCCACTTCATAACAAGTTCATTAATTCCACAATCAATCAATATCTCAACTTTAGATTCCATTACACCACATGGACCACCCAATACACGCAGCCACACTCCAAGACACAACACCACACAAAAATCATAGTCACAAGGTCGAACATAACCACACACAGCACATAGCCACACCTATCAAACAGGGTGTATTCAAATTTGGACAACAATTTTCTTTAATTTTAACTTTGATAAGCAGGGGTTATCACATAAGGGTTTTCATACCAGGGAATCCATTTCATTTTACTAGGTATATATTATTAATAATATTGATATTTAAAAGAATTATTCATAAGAAAACAACAATAGTTATAAAGCATCACCCATGCGCAGGAAAATACCACAAACGGTCATGATTTTTAGAATCCATACGACCATAGCAGATCACATCATTAACAAAGATAACAAATAAAATAGGTAATCAACATCAAAACAATCCCATACCATTGTCAAGTTCGTATTATCATTTAACTTTTTTTAAAATTTGGATTCGGTAGTATTCACAGAATAACATTACTACGCCCACCCCACATGATATGCAAATAAAAGAAAGATGAAGGAAATCTATACATGGAACAATAGTCGACCAAAACTCCTCATTATTCCAAAACATGGGGGTTGTGCGAGTAGAAAGGACTCCAAAGGGACTCAATCGATGGCTATGACACAACATGCGACTCCAAATTGAGGAAGAGCTCTAGGTACACCAAGAGAAAAGAGAGGAAGGGACCCCTAATTTAGAAAAATCTATATCCTATATCAATAGAACAAAAAAGGTTTCAAAATTCATTAAAGTGGGATCATGGTTAAGATCATGTGGTTTGAATATATCAAATTCCCCAGAGTGTTAGGATATTAAATATATAACTAACATCCATTAAAAGTCCTTAAAACGCCCAAATAAGGCTTTAAACATGATTTACGTCAAATAAAATGTAAGAGGTGAAAAACTAGAAAAACTGGGAGAAACTGGGAAAATGGAAAATTGAAAAACTGTCAGAAGTGACCCACAATTTAGTGAGTCACTGGTGGAACCATTTGGTGAGGCACCATTTGGTGCAACCATTCGGTGAGGCACTATCAGATACCACTATTCGGTGCCACTATTTCAAAAAATTATTTCCTGTAAACTCCTGAATTAAGCCACTATTACCTCCCAAAACACCCCAAACACTGGATTTCTTACAAAGGAATGGCTCGGAAGGCCCAGGTCATTACATCAGATTCCACTTGAAACATTCTCGTCCTCAAGAATTCAAAATTAAACCCAAAAGAAAGAGGGGTCTGAACTACCACCCTATAAGATACCTCTCAAGGAAAAACTACCTTGTGTTGTTAAAAAGATGAAGTAAAACCTCAGAATCCCAGAACACCTCCTACCTTAACTATTAACCCAAAAATACACAAGATACCCCACACACCAACTATCCAAACACATGAATTAGGGAAATTCCTTTCCCCGTGTCGAGATACTATCCACTTTAGGCGGCACTGACATGCCCTCAAAGGTTTAACTACATCCACATTAATGTGTCTTAATTAGAAATCAGGTTTCCACTTTCCACATGTTAGTGAATTATCCTAGATTAGAGAATAAGGAAACAACCCATTTCATAACAAACAAGGTTCAAGAACTAAATCACATATCAAAACACAAAAGAAAAACTCAAAAAAACTCTGGGTACTTGACATGCATCTACGTCTCCTTCTCCCATGTACTCTCCTCCAGGCCACCATGTCTCTACAACATGCAAACCATGGGAATGGTCCATCCACATAGCTCCTTCTCCCAATGATCCCGGATCTCCACAAGTCGCTCCTTGAATGTTGCATCATTCTTAATATCCAACTCTCCCCAATAAATGACATGGGATTCATCATGAAGATACCAACAAAATTGTGAGATATGCAAGGAATTATGGACCCTCACCAACTATGGTGGAAACAACAGTTGATATTCCAACTTACTAACTTTTCCCAACACCTAGAAAGGTCCGATGAACATCGAAGAAATCTTTATCCCCCTGATAAACCTCTGCTACCCACATCGAGGGGAAACCTTCAAGAATACATGGTCCCCAACCTCAAACTCCAAGTGCCTTCTCCTGCAATCATCATACGACTTCTACTGGTCCTATGATACTTTTATCCCCTCACGAACAAGCTGCACCTTCTCAGTTGTACTCTTCACCACATCTGGATCAAGAACAACCATCTCCCCAACTTCTATCCATCTCAAGGGAGAACGACACAGTCTTTTGTATAAATCCTAAAAAGAATCCATGCTGATGGAAGAGTGATAACTATTATTTTAAGGGAACAATACAAACGGAAAATGTTGAACCCAAGATCCACTAATGTCCAAAACACATGCTCGCAACATTTCCTCCAACATCTGGATGGTACTCTCTGTTTTTCCATCCGCTTGAGGGTGGAAATCGGTGTTGAGGTGTAACCGAGTGCCAAAGCCATGCTACAATTCCCTATAGACTCACGAAATAAAATGTGTATCCTGATATGAGATAATATATCTTAGGACTCCATGAATCCACACCACCACTTCTATATACCTTTACGTTAAGGCATCCACTCCGATCGACTCCTTGATCGCTAAGAAGTGATCTAATTTCATTAATTGGTCCACTACTACCCAAATTTCATCAAATAATCTCCAAGCCTTGGGTAATCATATGAATAAATCCATTGATATATCATCCCACTTTCACCCGGGGTTATATAAGGGCTGAAAAAAACACCAAGAACATGATGCTCAACCTTCAATTACTAGCACACTAGGCACGTTTCCACAAACTTTGTCACTGCCCGCTTCATCATGGGCCACCAAAACTATTCCCTCAAGCCATAGTACATATTTTAAACTCCTAGGTGTACCTCCATGGGTGAGATGTAGAACTCATGGAGAACTCCCTAATGCACTGCCACTAGGATGAACAGTTCCCCATGGAACAATATCCAATTCTGACCATCCTCCGACCATCCCTCCGAAGCATTTCCCTGGTCAAAGCGATATCGCATCACCTCTTCTACTGAGTCTCCCCACTTAGACTCCTTTACCTACCACTTCATATCTAACTAAACTGTTATCTAAAATAGACATTCTCTACCACCTTCCATTCTTGTATCTAAGTGAAAGGCATCCAACTCTTCCATCACCCTCCAAGTTTCCACGGATTTCCAAACTACCTCTTTCTCTAACTTTATACTCAAAGTATCATCCCTGAAATTTCCTTTCCCTGAGATTTAAGTGATCTAAAAATCATAATCCTAGAAAACATTCGTCTACCTCCATTTCCAAAAGTTCAGATCTCACTGGGAAAAGATGTACCTTAAGATTTTATGATCCGTGAAGACCACAAAGCACTCCCCAATGAGATAATGCCACCACAACTTCATCACAAACATGATCACTATAAATTATAGATCATGGGTTGCATAGTTACACTCATGGGGCATAACTACCTAGAATTATAAGAGATCACTCCATGTTCCTTCATCATCATACAACCCAAGACTAGATGGGAAGCATCACAAAATACCTTGATCATCACCTCTTCCTCTAGAAACCTGAGCATCAGAGCACTGAACAAATTCCACTTCCGATGGTCTAATGAAACCTCAAACTACTTTCTCCACAAACAATATTGGCCCCTTCTAGTCAGATCCATCAAAGGGGTTGTTATTTGAGAGAAATCAGGTATATATCTCTATTAGAAACCATCCAGACTGATAAAACTATAAACTTATTCCACATTATTGGGTGTTTTCCAAGAAACAAATACTTCAACCTTTGATGGGTCAGCTGCAATGCCCTCATAATACACCACATTCCCAAGGAAGAGGACCTACCATGTCCAAAACATGCACTTGGACATCTTTCCATAGAGATGGTAGCGTCGAAGGATATTTATGAAAGTCCTGATGTTTTCAGTATGTTCCTCCTATGACCATGATTAGTTCATAATTTCATTAATGAATACAATGAAGAAATGTTTTAGGAACTCATAGAAGACAGATTTCATGATCCCCATGAACACAACCAATGTGTTTGTAACACCAAATTATATAACTATGAACTCGAAGTTCCCATACCTGCACCTTAAAGAAGTCTTCAGAATGTCACCCTCCTTCACCCTCAACTGGTGATATCCATATCATAGATTGATCTTGGAAAAACAACTTGATCCTCTTATCTGGTCTAAAAGATCCTCTATACTTAGGAGAGGGTAACTGTTTTTGAACGTTACCTAGTTCAACCTCTGGTAGTCTATACACAGCCTCAGACCACCATCTGCCTTCTTCTCAAATAAGAACAGAGTACCCCGTAGTGACACCCTAGGTCAGATAAAGACCTTCCTCATCAGATCATCAATCTAAATATACAAATCCAATAACTCAGAAGCTGACATCTGATAAAGATCCATTGAAATCGGTTTAACACTAGGTTGTAAGTCTATTCTGAACTCAATGTCACGTCTAGGGGGTAGAGCCACAACCTCAATGATAAAAACATCCAAGAACTCCCCCAATAACCCTAGGAGTCCCTTCCATTTCTGTACCCATCGATCTCACTGACTACTAGGCTAATAAGGAAAGAAGAGGCCCCATTCATTGGCTACCCACCTGACAGCTCCACTAACCAATGAAATCTACACACTGGCCTTTCACATATGAAAATGAGACTCTTATTCAGAATTAGTCTATAATATCATGCCCCGAAAATAACCAGTCAATGCCAAAGATGAAATCATATTGTAGCATCTATAATAGTAAGAGATCCACACAGGACTAATGTAGCCCAAACATCAATTTACAACCCCGA
This sequence comes from Viscum album, assembly GCA_963277665.1. Taxonomy (NCBI): domain Eukaryota; kingdom Viridiplantae; phylum Streptophyta; class Magnoliopsida; order Santalales; family Viscaceae; genus Viscum; species Viscum album. The sequence goes on along the minus strand of OY728119.1, from coordinate 698,151,986 downwards.
AAAACATCAAACAAGCTGGTTTGACCTCCAACTAGTGTACTCAAGACTAGGGGCATATAACATCTCTCCACTTATAGTACCAATACATGGGCTAGAGTGGGTGTAATGAAGGATTTAAAATCTCCTAAATCAAACAAAGAAAACCAAGAGTGCTGAACAAATTGATCGTAACTCGAACAATCACCGCTGCCTCTATAGTGTGAAACTGACCACACCTATCTCCTCTACCTATCTTATCTAGACGTACTCCCTAACCACACCCTATTGAAGGTCCATAAGAAGCACCATGAGGTTGTCCTCCATATAGCATCTCGTATTTTTATAACATAACTTTTCATTCCATTACACGAAACTGAGGATCTTTAAGGTTTAGTGTCTTGGAAACAAGGAACATAAAACATGAAAAAAAAACAAACATTCTTCTTAAACACTTGAAAGGCTTCTCCTCATGTTCACTCTAGGCTCATTACTGCATCCCATAACCTGGGGACATACATCAAAAGGAAGGGTGAGCAGAAGGCCCAGCAAGGGAAACAAGTGAAACATTTTACATATGAACTTGAGATACATCAATAAAGTCATGAAAAGAACTTTAAGGCATGAAAATGAAATCATGAGGCATATCATAATAAAAATAAAACTTTTTCATAACTTGAAGATGTGGCTACATCATTTAACATAGACAATCATGAACATATCACCAAGGTCCATCCCCAAGGTGTCATTTTAAAATTACCAAGGTTATTCACCAAGGTATCGTGAAAATTGTAATCTCTAGTGGTTACATCATTACCCAATGCATTGGAGCGCTATCAGGGCGCACCCTTCAATTTGTCTTTATTATCATGTGAGCCACATATATCATCATCAAACATTTCATAAATAACCCATATAGCATAAAGGAAATGGGTTTCATTTCATAATCATAACTTTTTAAAAACTGCTTTAAAGACATGATCTTTATATCACTTTAAAACCCACAGAAAAGGAAGGTGGGTCTCATGTATGTAAATCCCAGAATTTAAAATAGAACATTTTGGTATATATGTGAATACCCCTTTAGAATAAAGAGCTTTGAGTATTCACTCAATAATGTAAAAGAACTTTAGAAAAAGAGAGAGACATTTTGAGACGGAAATTCTGCAGCATAACGGCTATGTTATGAGGTTTTAGAAGACTTTAAAAAGAGAGGGAAAATGGGTCAAACATTCATAAATGACCCATAAAACAGTATATGGACATAATAAGAAGGATACATGATCATGGTAATGAAATTTCAAGGACATACCATTTGAAATGAAAAACATGGAAGGAAGACAAAAATTAGATTTCTCTTATGAAAGTTCGGCAGCCCAACGGCGTTACTTAAACTTCAACAAAAATGATTTGAAAAGATAAAAGAGGGTCTCTCATCATGTGAACATAAGAGTTCAGTATGATAAATATATAGACAATGCCCCAACATAATTAAAAAGGAGCTTGAAAGATTTGACATGAAAGTAGAACTTCAAAACGAGAAGGGTGAAGAACCACTTAAAAATTCGGCAGCCTAACGGCGCCACTTAAAACATCAAAATACTGAATTGAAGATATCAAATGGGGTCTCTCATCATATGAACATAAGAGTACAGTATGATATATATAGAGATCATACCCCAATATAACAAAAAGGAACTTTAAATAATTGACATGAAAGTAGAACTTCAAAACGAGAAGGGTGAAGAACCACTTAAAAATTCGGCAGCCTAACGGCGCCACTTAAAACATCAAAATACTGAATTGAAGATATCAAATGGGGTCTCTCATCATATGAACATAAGATTCCAGTATGATATATATAGAGATCATACCCCAATATAACAAAAAGGAACTTGAAATAATTGACATGAAAGTAGAACTTCAAAACGAGAAGGGTGAAGAACCACTTAAAAATTCGGCAGCCTAACGTCGCCACTTAAAACATCAAAATACTGAATTGAAGAGATCAAATTGGGTCTCTCATCATATGAACATAAGAGTCCAGTATGATATATATAGAGATCATACCCCAATATAACAAAAAGGAACATGAAAGACTTGAAGGAAAATAGAACTTGAAAACGAGGAAGGTGAAAGAATCCCTTAAAAATTCGGCAGCCTAACGGCGCCACTTAAACATTCTTAAAACGAATTGATGAGAGCAAGGGGGGTATCTCATCATATGAAAATGAAATAGGCAGTAGGATGAATATAAAAGAACATCCTCCAACATAAGAACATGAAGTATAAAAGAAAAGACATAAAAGAGATTACTTGAAAAGAAAGAGAGAGGTCGGATCCCTTACCTTAAAATGTAACTCTTAAACCTCAAAGGTTGGGACCTTGAGGGATTGAGGGCACCTTGGGAGGACTCCTTGGGAGGTAATGAGACCAGAAATTCGTTGGGAATGAGTGGGGAGTCGAATGGATGAGAGGAGGGCTTGGTATTTATAGGGAAAGTGAGGGGACAAGGCATTAATGGCCAAGGGACACCTCACATGTGCTTTTCTCAAACCCATGTGCTCTCCCTTGGCATTTATCATGGAGTTAGGCCACATGGGGCCCCCCAAACAATAATTCATCACCCTTGGCCGGCCAACCCTCAAAAGATCTCATGACATCATCATGACATCGTTATGATGTCATTAAACATACCGAAACCCTAAAACTGTATTTTTACTATTCACTGAAAATTCAACTTTCTCAGAAAAATCCCAAAATTTCACATTAACCAAATATCAATGCTCTGATTTCAAAAATGAAATCCATTTTATAAAAATAATTTTCTAAATATTTTTAATTTAATTTTTAAATAAAAACACTATTCATCGAAAATTCATTTTTTTCAGAAAAAACCCCAAAAATTACCGTAACATAATATCGATGCTCTGAGTTCAAAAATAAAGTCATTTTTATAAAAATAATTTTCTAATTATTTTTAATTAAATTTTTAATTAAAAAACACTATTCACCTGAAAAAACTAATACTTGAATAATAATTAATGAAACCGTTATTTAACTATTTTATTGAATCACATTACTTAATCAAGGTTCCTAGATTATTTTAAAACTTTCTTTAAGTGAGATTACTAATCCATTTGGTCATATTACTAATCCTAATCATAAAATCACTATTCATAATTTACTATTCATCAAAAATCAAGTTGATCTTATTAGACTCTAAATTTAGTACTGAACATAATTGCAGAAGACCATTTTTTGAAAATCATTACACATTTTTAATTATTTAGGGTTTACATAAACATATTTAAAATATCCTTTTTCTAAAATTCATCAAAAATATGCATACTATATTTATCCGGTCATTTCAAAATTCATAAACTTCATCATAAGAAGAAATCCCAATTTTTATTTAAAACAAGGATTACACAAGGTAGTTACGGTCTCGTTACATAACCCCTTATAATACCAGCATAGGACCTAAGAGTAAGGTGTGCTAGGGTGATAGAAACTTGGGGCGGCTCAGTCAACATTGCCCGAGTAGTAATTTCTATCAGTTTGAACTTCTCACGAAGGCGATTCCGTTCCAGCTTCACATGATGAAGTTCGGCTTGGATTTGATCCAGAGCAAAGCCCAGTGGTGCTACCTCCTTCCCAAGCTCTGTTAGATGGGCTTCGATCGGTCCAAGACTACTAGGTGAGGCCATCAAATCTTCTTTCTATAATAATTAACCAAGATTACTTATATCAAAACATTTTGTTCACAGCGGTCATATTGACCGATGGTTATATAATAGTCAAAACCCACTGATCTCATTTTAATTATAATCATGTTTATCAAATAAAACGTTTTTGTTGAGTATAACAATAACACATAAAATTGGGAAACAAAATTTATTTAAAAAATTTCGGGTTGTTACACTCCACCTGCACTTTCCACCTCAATAGAGAAGGGGTTGGTTGTCCCTACTTCAGGAAAGGCCTGGCTGGCAACTTCTACTGAGGCGGGCACATAACCTAGCCACCTCCACCATACTAAGCTCAAGTCGGGAACATTTCTTGGAGGTTACCATGGAATTCTCAAGAAAAACACTTAATCCCCAAGCCTGTGGGAAAAGGGTTAGGACCCTAGGGTCGAAACTGATACTGTTGGGGTCAGCTCCCCGCTGGCTGAAACCAGGAAGGCCCTGACGTTGAAGACTTGTTGCTGACAACCTTCCCCTTTAAATTAATAGGATGACTTCCCTCTCACACCAGACCTCCTCATGGGTTCATCCTGTCCACCACCTCGGCCTTCTTCTGAACCTCTAAGTATGTTAGTAAGGTGAATAGAGTAACTGTATACTGAAGAGAAGGACGGTGTTCCTCCTCTAAGCGCCTCACCCGAGACTCCTCATCCAAAATAAGATCTGGAGAAAAATGTAGGTGATTGTTGAACATGATCCCTAACTCCCTCACTAAAATACCCCCTACAAGAGGGAGAGAAGCTCTAGCCTCTTCATGGCCTTCATCTTGGAAGAAAGGAATTCTTCCCAGAACTTATTCTCAAAGCCAGCCCAAGAAACCTTGGCCTCCTTCCTCTCACTGAGGTAAAGATTATACCACTGACGCGCTACTCCCCTCATCTAGCTCACCACTAAAAGACCCCAATACTCTATCGGAGGTTGGATCAAGCTGAAAGCGATCACGAGATCCTTGAGCAAAATTTCTATCTCCATCTTTGAGACGTTTCCCTAATACTTTCCTAGAGCCTACCATTGTAAGGCACAAAGCATCTTCTACCACAAGTCATCCTCCACTACTAGATAAACCATCTATCGATTGGCTAGATTGGCCTACTATTCCTCCGCATCCTGAGCCACTTGAAGATGATGACTGTGTTCCATAGCTGAATGGTAAACAAGGAAATCCTAACACTACATAGAATGATATTTTTTTAGGATTCATTATAACTCACGGTTTATTTTAATTTCCCAAAAGCACCCAAAACAAACAAGAACACAAGATATTATGATGTGTATACCTTTCCTAGGGTCTCTACCCTGAAAACGGTGTAGCCTCACTTGGTTGTTCAATAAGATCAGATTCCTTGGATTGGATCATAGGGGGTCATAAAATCTTGTCCCCTGGTCGATCTCCCCTAGACTATGTCACACACCTGGATCATCTAACATTGTTTCCCTACTAACCCATGCAATCCTCATTATTTCTAACTCCAAACTCCAGTCAATCTCTCAACCATCACCTCTAACACCATTCTGTCATGACCCACCTTCTTCAAAATGAGTGAAGGTATAGCAAGATACTGGAGCCTTCCTTCCTCAAGATGAAGGAGAGATAATGACCCCTGATCCTTCCCCCAATAGGCCCCAGGGAGGAGACCAGCACCAAAGGTAGATAAAAAATTACAAAAATGTGATGCATTTCCCTTTTAAATGAAAATAGGATCAAGATATAAGATGTATCTACCTAAAAAATTCCAAGACACACATATATAAGAAAAAAAACCATTCCACATTCATGTTTAATGTAAAGCTTCCATAAATATAAGAAAACTCCAAATAAAGAACCAAAATAAACCTAAGCCACAACACAGAACTTGTCCCCAACATTTGAACTAGTAATGTCCAGCACGGTCCTCATAATCTTCATGGAAATCTGGAAACATTTTTATATACATAGGGTGAGATTACAAGTATACTCAGTAGGGAAAAACCAAATTCACTCATGTACAAGTGGGAAAAGAATACTAATTCCCCTATGAGAAAAAAGTAGAATCTAGAAGGCACTTAACAAGGTATACTATCCACCCCATCTCATCAGGGAATGCTCACCAAATAATTCAAGTCATGTAAAGTGAATTAGTAAGCACATAGATATTTGGGAACCTCGCACCACTCCCCATTGGTTAATAGCTCATCCCTAATAGTGAACATCCTGAAGCTACCATGATCTTCCAAAAGTCCCAATGTTACAACCCGCCCGCACACACTTGGTCCAAAAACCACACACATTTCCCACCCACAGACACATGGGCCTCATATATACCATTCCCTTCCCATAAACACCTATCCCTCATCCCAAAGACATCTGGGAAACAAACCACCTCTTGCATAAACAATACCATAAATCTGGTAATAAATCTCAAGCCATTACAGCATGCCTAGAGGGTTTTGGATGATAAATTCCTAGAAGAGGGAGCAGAGAAGATACAATAACCATCCATCCTTCCTCCCACCAAGATGTTTGGAAAGACACTATCTCCCATAAAAGTGGTGGTGTTCTGCAAAGAGTTCTCAACACAGGTGGGGAGCATATAGAAAACATAAGGAACTAATATTTTATACATATAGTTAACAAACACTCAACCCATCCTATAGAATTCCAAACATATAACCAACCCACACAAAACAACCTTTTTTGTTACCCCTACATGCACAACCACACAAAATCCACAACCCAAAAATCAACCCAATCCTTTTATTTAACCAATTGTCATTCTTCACTATAATCCCATTCATTTATTTACTCCAACCCCACCCAGGAAACTAACAACCACAACACTAGCAGCCATTCTCAGAAGGAAAATATCCTGATTAACTAAAGTAGGTTCATGCTTATTCCATGATTACACTCATTCAAGATAGAGAAAAACATTGATCCTAATAGCACAGGTGAAACTTTAGTCACTACCAACATTAAAAAATGGAAGATGGTCCAAGGTAATGGATTTAAATTCTAACAGCCACTCATAAAAATAAATATAAAACAACCCGCTTGTAGTACCACTCCCCACCCCCCTTTCATGGACACCCATTAAACCACTTCCAAATATCATTCTTCAAAGTTATCCCAATAAAGTCACTCCCTCACAACCGAACCCAAAAGCCCCAATGCACATCAATACCATACCCAACACACCTTTGGACATGAAATCATAACAGCCTGGTCTTGTAGCCCCACTACCAAAAAACGTCCAGATGTAGTCCCACTACATAATATGTTCATCCATTCCACAATTAATCAATCTCTCAACCTGAGAATCCATTACACCACATTCACCACACCATATAAACAGCCACACTCCCATCCACAGCACCACACCAACAGCATAGACACAAGGTTGAAAAAACCACGCACAGCACACAGCCACACCTATCAAACAGGGTGTATTCAGATTTTTTAAATGTGTCTGTTGTGGGGTGTGAAAAAAACAAATAATACCTTTGTTAAAATTTAGTAAATTGGTTAACCTAGGTTGTCTTTAGAGAGGAGCACATAACAATCAATATGTCACCTTAAATTTGAGAAATAAGTGTAGATTATTTTTGAAATTATTTGATTTTGAGAAGGAACTAAAGTGACAAAACAAAACAAAAAAATGAAGAAAAATAATGAAAACAAATTGACAAATAAAGAGATTGAAAACGGGAATATGAATTGAGTGATCGGGTTGGGATTAGTTTTCTAATTGCAATGTTATCATAGTTCCTATTTATCCAATCCTCTTTTACTAAGCTGGTTAAAGTGAGTTTCCAAAATCACTTCCTCTAACTCCCTTTGTCAAATGGTGATGGTGATAGTAAACCTTGATAAGATATCATCTTGTTATACTCTCTTTCCTATGTGTGAAATAGTTACAGTGAATATCTTCAATTGACTTAGGCAATTCTTGATCGGGTCTTGTTTATCCCATACAACCAATAATATCTACTACCCCTCCCACACATACCGATGGTCGCCAAATACTTCACCACTAACCCATGTTTTATTCCATCATATGTAGACTATAACCTAATAAAGGGAGAAAATTATCATCGACCAAAGAAACATCAACAACAGATTCTAAAACCAAATACGATCATACATGATTGTAAAAACTATTATTTGAATTTGAAATCAATTTCACAAAAGAGAAAAAAGATTTCATAACATTAAGTGCATGAAATCAAACATTAAAAAATGGAGAACCTCTCCTTACCCAATAAATAATATGATTACCCTTCCATGTAAAGTTCATCCATGAAGAAGGGGGAACAATAAGACATTACAAAATAAAAATAAAGAAAAGATGGGAAAGGAAAAACAGAAAATTTCTCCTCCAGAATCCTTCCATCGAAAGTTGTATTATGTTCTACCCTGCAGACCCCTGAAACACACCAAGGTTTCTTCTTATAAGTTTTTCAAAATTGCGTTTTCTATAAACTCTAAAGATATTAATGCTATTGGACACGTTTAGAAAATGTTATACTCGATGTAATGAAGTAAATGTATTCTTCCCAAGGAGACTCTTCAACTTCCTCGTTTTGGTCACATGCAATGGGTGATTTAATGACCAAATTGCTTCATGAAATTTTATGCACGAGTGATGAGCAGAGTAATCCTCATTTTACATCTATAATCACATCATTTGGACACATGTAGGCCGAGATATTCCACATTAATAAGGTGGGGTCAATTCTATCGGCCAGGAAACTTTTTCCACTTAATAAATTTTCCTGGGTCATTGTGTGTCGATTTGGACCTTGTTCCTGAAGACAAAGCTGAAGCCCACGAGCATGGAAATCCTAAAAAAATGAAACAGTCTATTTGGATTAAAATTGTAAAAGATATTACTGAAATACCGAATCTCCACAAAACTGATAAATTTCTAGAATTTACCAATTTTAACAATTAAGCTCATAATTCACCAAAACACTAAAATGATACGAGTAAGATAAAATTGATTAATTGGAAGGGGTTAAATCAATGAAACACATATGGAAAATAATGAAAATATTATCTCTATCAATTCCCCCACACTTAGAACTTCGAATCTCGAACAAGTCAACATTAGAGTCAAATCAAAGAAAATTCAAAACACATGCCATTGAGATCCACCAATTTCATACCAAAAAATAAAAGATATCATGCCGCATAAAAAAAAATTATTCCAAGTTCTAACATCATATCATTAAATATCTTTCCTATTCATTTCTCTTCTCATGCTCACAAGACACCTACCTCACATGAATTTTCTCTTATCTCACAAATATCAATTTTCAAAAAAGTTGTTCTCATCCAAAACAATGTAAGGGTCTCCATAGGTTTGAAAAACATCTACTTATCCACCCGATGTGATTCAAGGACATGTGTTTATCATAAGAAATTTTTAGTTTTGTTCTGTGGCTTTTGGTTAGTATGATTTATCTGTAAAAAATTCTGAGGCCGAATTAGGAGGGTTTGGATCTTTTTGAAGAAAAATTGCACAACTCTAATTTTCACTCAAGTATGGTATCCACCTCACTCCCCTTAGTAGAAATTCAGCTCCATCATCATAAAAGCTCTATAAATTTTCTAAAAGCTCAGAATTTCAGTATAAAAAATTTTAATCTTCTCAAACATCATTTTTCTTGGAAGCTTAAGAAAAGGCACAACTTTCGTCCTCCATTTGAAGATTCAAAAAGGCACAACTTCTTTTATCATGAAAGCTCTGGAAAAGGAACATATTTCAATAGAATATATTTTCATCAGCATACACATCTCTTCTGCATTTGATTTCCCACCCAAAGTTTCACCAAATGATGTAGCACAACACAAGATATCTTCCCCCACAATTAAGTTCAACTAGATCATGTAATTTCACTTCAAGTGCAGGATGGATAGGGAAAATTGGCTTGTAATGTGGATAACCTAACAGGTTGTTCATAGATTCTAAGGGATGTAGGGATTAAATGTACAAGTAAGGCCAGAATTAAAGAGATTCTCTTGAAAAGGGGGCTTTAAAACCAAAGAAATGCCTCAATAGTTTAAAAAACATGTACCCAAAACCCTCAAGTTTTGAAAGGAATAAATAAAATTATTGTTAAAATATGCATGGTCAGTTATCTCAAGAATTGAGGTGAATTAAAAAAATATGAATATAATGGTTCATAAGCCTCACAGGAAAGTGATTTAAAATATAAAGACAGTGAGATGTGGCATGAGATTAAAAAATATGAGTACTTTTTATGAAATTCCCAAATAATTAAACTTGAAACAAAATTATTTTCAGCATTAATTTAAGCTCAATTTCAAGTAATAAATTGGTTTGATCAATGAAATGGGTTTCAAAAATGGAAATGATAATCATTTCAGCTCAAAAGTTTCAAAAAAACACACCAAAAACTGAAAAATAAACACACAAAAATTTAAAAGCACGCAATTATTTTTATTTTGAAAAACATAAAACAAATGAAAATCCTAAAATACAATGGTTCTCTCCCCCACACATAAATTATGTAGTGTCCTCAATATATTCAATTGGATTTAACATGTAAATAGATTTTAAAATGAATCACAAAAACAAGCAAGTGTAAAGGAGAGGTACAACCTGACTTATTGGTAGTGAAACATTGAGTCAAGCTACTAAGTGTTGTACACTAAAAACCTACATGAAAAATAAAAAAAATACATAAGAAATTTATTAAAAGAAATGAAAATAAAAATATGATGAGAAAAGAAGGATAGATCTTGGTTTAATCCCCTAAGTGGGCCCTGGTTTTTTACTACCTCCAGATGGGCAGTTCCAGTTGGTTATCCCCAATCTGATGGTGGGTGGAGTTTCTTTCTCGTGAACCAACAAAACATCTTCTTTACATCATGCAGTTCATCCATTTTTTTGAGGAAAACATGGGTATAGTACACCAAATACACCCCTAGGACAATAAAATATAACTTTCTTGGTGGGGGTAGGACAAAGAATGAGTCCTCATCTTTCTTAGTTTCCAATTTAATTTCCTCCCCTTTGTCCTCCAGTGGTTTCTAAAGGTATGTTGCATCATCAGAAAAATCAAAGGGAAAGTCAGAGTATAATTCTATTTGAACAATTTTAATGCATGAAGTGTCAATATCAAATTCTTACCTTTTAAATTAAGCATCTTGTGACTCTTTTTCCTTAGGCAATTCCACTTGAATCATCTCATGTACTCCCACGAATAAATGACCAACATGTTTGGGAGCTCCAACTATTCCTATTTATGTGCATATTCCTTTTCTTCCTCATCCGCCAAGATAGTACATGAGTTGGAAGAATATGAAAATTTCATGCAAGGGGAGGTGATAATTATTTCATATTGAATAAAATTAGAAGATAATGAGTTCAAGAAAAGATCATCTCCCTGAGTTTTCTTAGCTCCAATTGCTTCTTCAGTGGGAAGTGCCTCTTGGAGTATAGTGGTAACAAATGGAGGAGAGTAGTCAAGCTCATAAACATTCTCTTCAAATTCCAAAATGTTGGTGGTGTATTATTTTAATGATGTCGAATCTTCTACATTATGAGGAACTATAGGATTAAGTACTTCCTCACACTCATTCCAGAATTCAACTAGATCTTGTTGATCTCTAGTATATACTTCATAACGAAAATCAAGGATGAGAGAGGAATCCACTTCCAATAATGGCTCAAGTTTAGGTTTGGGTTTCTCTTGGGATGTGTGAACATATTCAATTAGCCATTCCATTTTTTCTCTCTAGATCCTGTATTTCTTTTTGAAATCCTTGAAACATATCTTTTTTTTAACTTACTCTTCTTGTTGCACCTCATCCACTTCTTGATAAAATTCTTGGAAGTACTCTTGGAGTTAAACTAATTCTCTGGCTAATCCTTCCAATATTGCGTATTCAAGGTTTTCATTAAGGCTATGAATGAGATCCTTGAATTCATCCTTTTTATTGATTTGGATTCAAGCTCCCCCAATATTTTTAAAAAGGAGAGAAACATTATACTCTGTAGACTAAGGTGAGTTAATAATTTGTTCGTTCACTCGTGGATAATTGTTACATGAATTAAAGAAAAAAATCATTTGAGATCATCATGGAAAAAGATACTTTATGTTTTTTTAATTTGAAAAGAGTTAAATATTTACAATTGGATTGTTGGAACAACCTCCCCGGAAATGGCGCCATGTTTTGATATGTGTCTATCGTGGGGTGTGACAAAAACAAATAATACCTAAGTTAAAATATTGTAAACTAGTTAACCTAGGTTTTATCTAGATAAGAGAGCACAATAATCAATATTTCCCCTTAAATTTGAGAAAGAAGTGTAGATTGATTTTGAAATTATTTTATTTTTAAAAGGAACTCAAGTGAAAAAACAAAACAAATAAATAAAGAAAAATAATGAAAACAAATTGACAAAGAAACAAATTGAAAACATGAAAATGAATTGAGTGATCAAGTCAGGATCAGTTTTCCAATTTCAATGTTATCATAGTTCCAATTTATCCAATCCTCTTCTACTAAGCTGATTAAAGTGAGTTTCCACGATCACTTCCTCTCACTCCCGTGGTCAAATGGTAATGGTGAGAGTAAACCTTACTAAGATCTCATCTTGGTCTACTCTCCTTCCTATGTGTGAAATATTTGCAGCGAATATCCTCAATTGAATTAGGCAATTCCTGATCAGGTCTTGTTTATCCCAAACAACCAAGAATATCCACTACCCCTCCCACACATACTGACGATCACTAAATACTTCAGCACTAAGCCATGATCTATTCCATATTATAGACCATAACCTAATTGAGGGGTAAAATTATCATTGACCAAAGAAATATCAACAATAGAATCTAAAACCATATTTGATCGTACTTGATAGTAAAAAACATTATTTGAAATTGAAACCAACTTCATAAAAGAGAAAAAAGATATCATAACATTAAGTGCATGAACTCAAACATTAAAAAAGGGGAAACCTCTCCTTCCCCAATAACTAAGAGGATTACCCCTATATTTTAAGGGCATCCATTAAAAAAGGGGAAGAAGAAGACATTACAAAAATAAAAATAAATAAAAGAGGGGAAAGGAAGAACAAAAAATTTCTCCTCCAGATTCCTTCTACTAGAAGTTGTCTTATGTTCTTCCCACTAGACCCCAAAAACTCATCAAGGTCTCTTCTTAAAAGATGTTTAAAATTAAGTTTTCTATCGACTCTAAAAATTCCAATGCTATTGGACACGTGTAGAAAACTTTATACTCAATGTAATGAAGTAAACATTTTCTTCCTGAAGAGACTAGTCAAGTTCCTCTTTTTGGTCACAAGAATTGGATTCATTAATGACCGAATTTCTTCATGAAATTTAATTTAACAGTGATGCACATAATCCTATTCCTTTTTCAACTACAATCACATCATTTGGACACAGGTAATCTGATATATGCATAATTAATTATGGTGGGGTCCATTCTATCGTCCATCAAACTTTTTCCATTTAATGAATTTTTCTGGGTCATTGTTTGTTGAATTGGACCTTGGTCCAGAAGAAAAAGTTGAATCCCACGAGCATAGAAATCCTAAAAAATAATCAGTTGATTTGGATTAAAATTGTAAAAGATATTATCGAAATATAAAATCTCTACAAAACTGATAAATTTCCAGAATTAACCAATTTTCACAATTAAGCTCATAATTCACCAAAACACTAAAATGATAAAAATAAGCTCAAATTGATTAATTATAAGGGGTTAAATCATTGAAACACATATGAAAAATAATGAAAATATTATCTATATCAATTTTTCCAACACTATTATTTAATTTTCACTTTGATAAGCAGGGGTGATCATGCAATTTTTTTCAGCCTGGGGAATCTATTTCATTTAACTTGATAAACTTGATTAATTATATTGATATTTACAGCAATTAATAATAGTTATAAAGAATCACCCATGTGTAGGAAAAGAACACCAACAATCATGATTTTTAGTATCCATATGGCCACAACAGATTATATCATCAATAAATATAACAAATAATATAGGCAATCAATATAAAACCACTCTTATCCCGTTATCGAGTTAGTATTAGCATTTATCTTTGTTAAAAGTTGGATTCTGAAGATTTCACAAAAGAAATTTACTACACCCACCACACATGATACACAAATAAAATATATATGAATGAAATCCCTACTTAGAACAAAAGGTGACCAAAACTCCACTTTGTGCCAAAACAGGGGGTCAGGTGAGTAGCAGGAAAGAATCAAAGGGAATTGATCAATAGCTAAAACACAACACGTGACTCCATAGAGAGGAAGATATCTAGGTGCACCAAAAGAAAATAGAAAAGAGGACCCCACTATATAGAAATCCATATCCTATATCAACAGAATGGAATCGATTTCAAAAGCCATTAACGTGGGATCATGATCAAGATCATGCGGTTTGAATATCTCAAAGTCCTAGAAGCATTAGGATATTAAGGATATAAATAATATACTTTGAAACTCTATTAAAACATCCAAACAAGGTTATAAACTCAATTTATATCAAATAAAATGTAATAGGGGTGAAACTAGAAATACTGGGAGAAACTGGGAAAAACTGAAAAATTGGAAAACTGTCGGAAGTGACTCAATGTTGGGTGAGTCACCGATGGAACCGTTTGGTGAGGAACCATTTGGGTCCACTGTTTGGTGAGGGACCTTCCAATGAAACCATTTTGTGAGGCACCATCTAGTGCCACTATATGGTGCCACTACTTTATGAGTAACCATTCAGTGCCACCATTCAGTGAGAAGTTGTTCGATGCCACCGTTCAGTGAGGCACCGCTCGGTGCCATAATTCAGTGAGCACCATTCGGTTCCACCATTCATTGAGGCACCATTTAATGAAGCACCATTTTATGCCACTGTTCAGTTTCATCATTGCAAAAAAAGTTGGATTTTTTGTAAACTACCAAATTAATCCACCGTTTCCTCCCAAAACACCCCAAACACTAGATTGTTTTACAAAGGAATGGCCCGGAAGTCCTGAGTCATTATACCCTTAAAGTGAATTTCACTATTTATAGTAATCAAGGTTATCAAAGGTTTAATACTTGAATTTTTCATTCATAAAAACCCACATCATAAAAATGAATACTAAAACATCCATTAAAAGGTAAATTTGGGACCATAACGGTTACCCAAAGTAACATATAAATGGGTTTCCACATTATAGAACATAGGTTGGAAATGAAAACATGGACTTGGAAGAAAAATATATCTCTCATGCTCTGATGGAGAGTGATAGATAACAAGGTGAGGATAAAGTTAACAATTAGAAAACCATAAATATATGATGACCTAAGGAACCTTCTAATTCTTTGAAAAGAAAAATACTTGGATAAAAGTTTTGGTTTCCAGATCCATTTTCCTAATGTTATGAAATTTTCATGAAAAGATATAGTTGCATGATTTCAGTACAACCTCACCCTTTATTGTTCCTTGATTCACTTCACCTCTTTTTATAAAAAGAAAGGTGACATTTTCATTTCTGAAGTACTAACAAATCATTATATCCATGATATGCTATCCCATTTTTTCATCAGTTGTCATCAACACAAAGTAGTTTGAGAAGGCTATCCAATATGTATAAATCTACATATAAAAATATAACACATTAAATTTAATGACTTCATCTAAATTTTAACTTAAAATTTCCATAAATGGTTAACCTTATAACCATTCTTAAAGATGAAAATTCAAAGCATTGAAAGTATTTCATGAAAGTGGATTAATATTGATCCCCCATATAATATAAAGTAGATCTTGGTTGTCACATTCCAACATGTGAATAGACTCATCATATATTATCTTAAAACATGGTAATAACCTAAATTATCATAAACCCTTTTGGAAAATATGCATTCTTATTTATTCTGATGATTACTAGATATATTATCAAAATCCAAGAAGTTATAAACTTCATCCATGATGGTATAAACTAATTTTCAATAGGTACTTAATTAGTTCTAAGGTAATCAGTACCCTCCACTTTACATACTCATATCCCATATATTTTTATCCAAAAAACATCATCATAACATAATAAAAATATTAGGGGTTACCTTTCCCTTAATCATGTGTTTTTCATGGATATCACCTTTCCATTATATCACTTTTCTATTCCATTAGAACCATTCAACGTGTTCATTTAAAACCATAACAAAAAATATAAACCGAACAATCCTTATATATTTCACCTTTCATATAAAAAACTTCTTGAATCTAAATACATAAAAATATAGATTAATTCATACTTAATCTATTGAAAAGACTAACTCATTATAATACCTCTCTCCTTTCACATTTCATTTGTAGTCTCTTTATCATCAGCAATGTAACCATTACTTATACCACCTTACTGATCCTTTTCAGGAAATTTCCTCTTGGGACACTAAGTTACATAATTACAATTTAATCCACACTTAAAACACTTAACCTTCGATGATGACTTAGGGTGGATAATATTCTCATATATTTAATTAACCAAACACTAATTTTTTCCTTGAAGTCACTTTCTTTATGTCCTTATTTACTATAGTCAAAACATCACTTTGGTTCCACTAAGACATTCACTTAGGTAATTATTTCCACATTTTTTACAAAAATTAAAAGAAAATATTATTTCATCCATGATCTCTATTACCATAAATATCAACGAACTCATTCTTTATCTTCCTTGGTGAGTCTGAGAGTTAGTTAAGGTACATGTTGTTAATCATGTTTCATGAAAACTGGTTAGGCATGATCACAATAGTTCTCACACTAGTGATCATCCCAATTGAATGCTCATTATAAAATCACCCATAGCATTCAACATTAATCTAGTTCTTTTCAATTCCCACCACTGGCTAAAACTAGAATCATAGTGTGAGCATTACTTATCATAGAAGAAAACCAAATAGTCATGAAAATAATTACTTATAGGATATCTATATAATGACACCTTCTTAATCTATGACACCCTAAGATAATATTAGGTTATTCATAGACAACTTATATTTAAATACTTTATGATGGTTCATGAAGAGTTTGTGAATTTCGAAAGGATATCCCCTAGGACTGTCAAACTAGGTGTGCATCAAGGCCCATTTTCATGTTCTATGTTACCCCGAGTCAGACCTAGAACATCATATTAATGTTGTTTCCTCAAGGTATATATGTTCCATAGCCACATTCACTTTTAGTATCTAGATCAGAATTTATATCTTGGAAACTAATCACTTTATAGTTCAACAAAATTCTAGGACATTTTCCTTTATGTTAACTCATACTTATATTTATCCTTAAAGACATCCCAAGACATATCCTAAAAATATACTTAGGGATATCACTAAAGTTTTCTCATCCTAGTCTCTAAAGGTTGAATAAACCTTCATATTCATACCAACTATAGAGACCCAGGACATATATATATATGGATATTACATTATTTTATATAAAAATTCAGTATATTATAAAAATACATACCCAAGGACCGTAATAGTATAGTGTCTTTTGAAAATTGGAAACAAAATCTTCTATCCTAGTGTAAGGTATTCAACATCTCCCATAATGATCTCTTCCTTCAGTACATCTTCCTAAAACTCTTCTCCATAACCTGGGGAATGTAAACATAAGAAAGGGGTGATCTCAGATGCTCGTTAAGTGTAAATAAAGGTAATGCATAAGCATAAAAAAAATGGTATGGAACTTGAGAATACCATTGGAAGATCATGCCCTATATATTAGAGATAAAAATAAATATTAGAAGTTCATAAGACATGAATAATAAGTAAATGAAGAACATAATCCATGAAATCATAACATAGGAATAAAATATGGAAATGTGGAAAATATATAAGCATATAATATGATTTCCATAACAACCAATGAATTGCTTCTAAGACCATCTTAGTAGTATGGGTTAACTCCCCATACTATCTTCGTAGTCATGGATCGCTCCCATGTCCATATTAGTTGCATTAGTTCACTCCCCATACCATCTTGGTAGTCATGGTTCACTCCCATGGCCATCGTAGTAGCATGCGTTCGCTACTCATATCATCTTGGTAGTCATGGTTCACTCACATGGCCATCTTAGTAGTAAAGGTTTACTCCCAAGACCATCTTAGTCTATTTCATGATATATTAATATTTACCTAATTAATTGGAGGGAGATATAGGTCTCACCCATCTCATAGTGAAATTAAACATACATGTTCCACCAAATAATAAACAATAATATCTTAACCCATGAGGTTAAATGGGTATCATAAACATGTAAAAAAATTATAACTTGTGTAAAAGAAAAAGGTTACAAAATCATTACCTGAAAAGAATAACTCGTGATAGAAAAAAGATTTTATAAATATATAACCCATGAAGGAGAAATATATTTCATAAAAATAAAACCTATGAAAGAGAAATAGGTTTTATAAAGACCATGACATTAAGCATAACCCATTCATAGAAATGATGTGAATAGAACCTTTAGATCATTTCCTAGAAGGGAATGAGTAACATAAATAGATATCATATTAGATGAAAAATAATTTTGAAATATCTTTCAAAACATTTATTGAGTAATATATCCTTTCTTCTTTGAAAAAAAGTATTTTTAATACATAAAACCATTTGATAATTATTTTCATAAAAAATAACTTTAAAAATTATAAAGAAGTATTGAAATAATTTGAAAACATTTTTTCTAAAAAACTAATAAAATAATAATAAAAACATTTTAAAAACACTTTTATTTGAAAAAAATTTGAAAACTTATAAATAAATCCAGAAAATGTTTGGAAAATCATTACTTTGATAATAGTTTTAAAACTTATAAATAGTGCTTGAAAACATTTTGAAAACCATTTTCCTTATAAATAAAGCTTGAAATCGTTTTGAAACCCATTTTCCTTGAAAATAATTTGAAAAATTATAAATAAATCTTGAAAAAATGATTAAATCCATTTTCCTAGAAAAATTATAAAACAAGTTTGAAATAATTTTGAAAACTATTTTTCTTGAAGATTTATAAAAGAAACTTTAAAATGATTTGAAAACCATTTTTCTTAAAAACATATAAAATAAGATTGAAAACATTTTAAAACCCATTTTATTTGATAATATTTTTTAAAATAAATTCTTAAAAAATAAACTTTAGACATTAAAATAAATATTTAAAGGATTGATGGTGGATAAAACCATATATGTCGTATGAGGTAAAAAAGAACATTCCTTTGTCATGGTTAAAAGGATAGAAAATTTCCTCATTTGGAAAGTGAAAAGAAGATTCCTTTGAAACATTGGAAAAAGAAGAAAATGATAAAATTTTCTTTTAATTATCATAGGATATTAGTATAATATTCTTTGAAACCCTTTTTAGAAAACATGGTTTTGAAGGAACATGGATTTCGACCGAAGAGAGGGTAAAGTCGGGATTTCTTAAAAATGATTTATTAAATATATTATATAACAAAGAGTATAAAATGTAACCAATATATTAATATATCTTGAATAACCATAGGATAATAAAATTCATGAATGTCTTGAGAGATATAACATAATAATTCATCAATGTAAGAATAAACGCAAACAATCTTGAAAAGCAGTGAGATTGTCTCAATAAACTCTTATAACATGGTAACTTGGAATCATACTTTCCATGAAAGAAAATGAAATGAAATTAATCTTAAAATATAATTAAAATAATTATATTAATTATAGAAAATTTAAAATGGAAGTATATACACCTAGAAAAAGATTTTAGGTGCATAACAAAACATGAGTCTCAAAGAAGGCAAATTGAGAAAAAAATATTTTTACCGATTTGGTAACTTTTGAAAGTTAAACACCATGAATGAAATTTCATAAAAAATATGTTTTAATACCCATAAATTTAGTTATAATATACATATAATACAATAATTTTCAGTACTTAATCCACACAAAAGTAAATAGTGTTAAACATAGCATGTATCTCGTGGGAATAAAAAGTGAGATGAAATCTCATTACCTTGCATCCTGAATCTCTTCATACTCGTACCAGATTATTGTATAATAAATATAAGTTTATTATAAATATTTTATAAAATCATATTCTTAAACATAATACCATATATGGTTCTATTGTGACCTTATGTTACCCACTTTTTAATGATCTTATGTTAAGGTTTCACTTCAGGTAATATTCACTTTGTTCTTTGCATGTGTCTTAATTTGTTATATTGTTGGTACTTATACTTATATCATAATTAAAGAATGATGGAAATGATATAAATATATGATATAACCATTATATTTTTATTATAATAATCTATATAATATAGGATTATGAAATGTAATACACCGACATGGAGATGGTAAGTCGTATGTACGCATGAATGTTGCTTCCGTTTTTATTATCATATTGAAAGAAAGAAAGAAAATGAAATATATGTATATGTATATAATATCATTATATTAGAATTATAATTTTATATATATTATACAATTTCACTGAACCCATTTTTAATAAATTCTATGTATTGCATGAACAAGTCACATCTCTTTGAGGGGATGGTAGTCCACACTTCCTAAAACAAAATTATCGTAATTACACCAAATAGAAAGTAAAAATATATGTGTTTTAAAAAGGAATAAAAAAGATTAAATACATAATAAATTTAATATATTACATATTTAAATATATTTTTCATCATAGTTTCCACCATTTTGGGTTTTAATGGAAAAATTAACAAGCATCGTTTTGTGAGGCAGTAGTTCGCCGTACACAAAAATAGTATGTTCATTTCCCATTAGATAGAGGTGTGTGTAAGTTTTGGTCAAAAAATATACATAAAAACATCCTAGTATATTGGGGATACTTTTTTGTTATATAATCATAGAGTAAATAGAGTTTAATGGGGTTTACAAGGAAAATAAAGAAATTACTTGAGAGAAAACGATACCTCTTAATCGGGAACTCCTTTTGGGTTGTGTGAAAATTCTTACTTGGATTGCCTCATTCCCAATTGAATGATTCTAGGAGGAAGTTAGGTATTTTGGGAATTTTATTGGTTAGATATTTTCCAAGCCTAATAGGTCTTATATGTGTGAATAATTGGGATAGGTGATGTCCCTTTATAGAGAAGGAAAATGACTCACTTGAAATTTTTGAAGACAAGTTAGGTGGACACATGTTCTTGCCAAAAAAATTAATAAAAAATAACATAATAAATAATTTAATTTTTATGACCCAATAATATACATAAAAGGGTTTTGGAAAAGTTTCTAGTTCATTTATGCCCCTAAGATTTATGTTTAGTCCATAATTAAGCTTAATTTGACCTTTATCGCTTTGATTAATTTTAATCACTTTTACTAATATTTTTGGTCTAAAATCAACATGATATAATTGGAATATAAATATTATACTTATTAAAATGGTTTATTTTAGTTTTTATAAATTTATTTAAAATAATTTTTAAAATTAAAATTAATATTAATCCCGCAAACAGGATGAAATTACAGGTCTTTAAATTAGAAAGAAGTTCAAAAGTTTATCATGTTTTTACATTCTATTTCAAAGTGAAATTGATTATAATGACCAAAATTGTATTAATATATGTAATTTTTATCTAATTTAATCCTAAAACAAATCTAAAATATAATTTAACACTAATAATTATTTAAATGAAAAGGCAGTTATTAACTAAAACGCAGTATTTTTCACTATTCATCAAAAATGAAGTTTCTGAGAAAAATATAAAAAATTCACCCTAAGATAATTTCACAATTATAAATTCAAAAATGAAGTTTATTTTATCAAATTAAATTTCTAAATGAGTCTAAAATTAATTTTATTATTAAAAGTGGATTATTTGATAAAACAATATTTTTAAACAAAGAAGGGCATTACCAAAAAAACATATCTTTTATTATCAATTTGTTTTATCTATATAAAACAATTATAAATAATATTTGAAATTTAGTTATTACTGTTAATATAACTATGTTTAACAGTTATGTTATAATTATCTCATTTAATAAAATATAACAATAAAATAATGTTTCTTAAAAACATTAGTGTTATGTACAAGATACACAAAGTCAGTATTGTAGGTAGCACAAGTCATGTTTGTAGTGTGTGTTGCGCAAGACAAGTCAGTATTGAGTGTAGTGTAAGCCAAGTAGGTATTTTTTGTGAAATTAATGTTTGAATTAGTGTTTTAATATATATATATATATAACTATTTTCAGTGTCATGTAGAATGAAAAATATCAAAAAGATAAATTAATTTTGAAAAAAATATTTCACAAAACAACAGGTTGTTTCAATTTTTTAGTGATTAAATTGGATTATTTTGATGAAATCATATATATGAAGTTTCCAACCATCATTTAAATATTTCTGAATGTCTTTCCTAAAATATTATCTAGGTTTCCACCCAAAATAGAAGTGGAATTTATGATTGATATCCTACCAAGGAATATTCTTCTTTTACTTACATATTATAGGATGAAACCAATGGAATTGATGTAATTAAATGTTTAATTTGAATAGTTTAAAGGAAAAGGGTTAATTCAACTTATCATGTATTTGTGATCAGTATTGATACTTTTTGTAAATAACACAGATGGAACTCTTAATCTTTATTCGAATTATTAGAAGCTCAATTAGGTGAAGATAAAGAATTTGTATACTCTTACATGAATAGATGATCCAATTAATTAATTAAAAAGATCCATGTGGTTCTATAAGATTGATTTATGATCAGGTTATCACTAAATACATGTTTGTAAGGATGATATTTCAAAAAAATATTTCTAGAGTTGTTATAGACATTATAAATGTATGGTTATGCCCTTTAATATTAAAAATACTCCATTAGTGTTTATATAATTGATGGATCATATTTTATAAAGGTATCTTGACTTCTTTGTTGTTATGTTTGTTGATGATATTCACGTGTATTCTAATATTAAGGTAGATCATGAACAACACTTGGTTATAGTGTGGGTTATCTTCTAAGAACATCACCTTTTTAATAAGATTTCAATATGTGTTTTCTATATATAATAAGTAAGTTCCCTTATACATTTTATTTTTGAAAGAGGATTATATATATCTGGAAAACAAATTAGATGTTACTATCTCATGGAAACTACTAAATAATGTCTTCTATGTATGAATTTTCCTTGTCATTGCAATATATTACTAATTCTTTCTTCATGATTTTTCATGACTTTCCTCGCTGATAACATCTTGATAAAGAAAGGTGTTCCTTTCCAATAGAGTAACGAGTTCTTGAAATATTTTCAAGAGATTAAGTATGGGATTACATCATCACATATCTATATATTTCTAGAGTTAGGACAAGGTTATGTGTTCTATTATGTTTCATCAAGATCTGGGTTGGGATGTTTTCTCATTCAGAGAAATCATGATATAGCCTATTGATCATGATAGTTATGGTTTCATGAGAATAATTACCAAAAACGTGATTTGGGAATAGTTGGTATTGTCTATGCCTTAAAGACATGACATCATTACCTTTTTGGTGAGAAATCCACAGTGTTCATGAATCATAATATCATAAAACAAATTTTATTATAAATGGGTCTAAATCTAAGGTAGCATAGATGGATGGAAATTATGATGATGTTTGACTTCAACTTTATGTATACATCGAGTAAAGGGAATTTCATATCTAATGCATTGATTAGGTAGTTGTATAATTATTTGTATAAAAAGGATTTAGATTCTTGGAAGCTAATATTGTTCATAGCTAATATGCATCTAGATTGAGTTAAGAAAGGTGATGTTGGTGTTTTCTTTCCAATATTTATTATTTTTTATTTTCTTGAGCAGGTTAAAGATTCTCATAAATATAATCCTAAAAGTGCCACTTTGATTTCAAAACACAATGGTGGGGATATCATTGATAAATGGATGATATATGGGGTATCTATACTATATTTTGTAGATTGGATTACTGTTACTCCAACTTATTAGGAACAAATTATTTATGTCTACCATCATTTGAAATGGTTCATTCATCTTAGTACTTAGAATATATTTAAAGTGATGAGAGAACATTTCTGGTGGGACGGAATGAAGAGGAAAGTGGTGGAGTTTGTCTCAATATCTTTTAATTATCAACAGGTCGAGGAGGAGTGCAATCCACCACCTAGTATATTTCATTCTTTACCTATTCCCATATGGAAATAAAAGTAAATAGAAGTTTATTTTTTCATAATACTTCCATGAATGTTTATGAAACATGATTCCATATGGGTAATTGTGGATTGTCTCATAAAGTTAGCACACTTAAGCCTTAATCATGAATCTAATATTTAGCACCCCAAACATTTTATGGTATGTTTCTCTTCAATACACTCTATTCATTAGGTAGCATATATTTCATGAATCACTAAGCCCCTATGGAACAAAACATGGTTACTTATAGGAGATAACCATAACTTAGCCACTAAACATAAATTTACCAGCTCTGTGATTTGAATTTTATAAATATGATATACACGGTTGTGTTCAAGATGATTTTCAGAGTCTGATAGAATTAACTTAATTTTCGGTGAATAGTAACCTACCCTTATGAATAGTAAACTACCCTTATGAATAGTAACTTACCCTTATGAATAATAACATGACTCTTATGAATGGTATCCATACCCTTGAGTGTATAAATGAATTTAGACACCCTAAAGATGAAGATGAATATTCTAAGTGTTTATATATTTCAATTAAATAATGATTTAATTAAATATTTAATTAATCATATTTAGAAAATTATTTTTGATAAATGGACTTAATTTTTGGATTCTACACGTCAAAAAATGTTTAGGGTAAATTTTTGGGATTTTTCTGAAATACTTGAATTTTGTATGAATAGTAAAATCTGATAATTTACAATAAATGCTAAATAATGGATTAATCGAGTCATTTCTGATGATCTGCTGATGTAAGCCCAATTGGTTCGAAGTCACATGCATATATTACTGTTTTTTTTCATGGAATACTCACTATTGGTTGTATTGAGAGGAATTAATAAATTAATGAGTTTTATATTAAGAAATCCTCTCTCTCCTCCACTATAAAACCCCCCCTCTCACCCCCCCCCCCCCCCTTACATTCACTCCTCTCAAGCCTTGTGACTTCTCAAAATTCTGTCCAAATGCCTTCCCAATATCCTCCCCCACGTCTAGAAATCCTTGGTCTCATAAAAATACCAAAACCTCTCCCCTTAAGAGGTTCTCAATGGAGGAAGTCTCAATAGGTAAACTCCTCTTTTAAATCCATTCTTTTCTTTTAAGTTCTTTTATTTTTGTTTCTTTTCTCACATCCCTTCACCAAAATAGTACGATAAATCCAGTAACATACATGTACTAGAATTTTCTCATTCTAATGGTATATATTCCATTATCTTCTCTCCTTTCCCCACTTTTATTTGAAAGAAATGAAAGCATCGTTTGAGATGTGCTAATTTAGAACATTCAAGGACAACAGTTTATCGATTTCTATTATAATCTTTAATTCTGGTCAGGAAACCATTTGTGTTATGGTTGATCCATATTATTATCTAATATATCATATTTTTAGTTCTGTAATACTTTTGTAAACATGGTATTAAGTTATAAAGAAAAAAATGGTCATCATAATCAAACCTACCTATTAGCCACAATAGTTATCACTAAGGTTATATATATAAAAATTCGATATCAATCTAAGTAACCCAAATTAAATTTAAAACCATGTAATCCCCTAAATGTTCACTAATAGTTTATAACTTCATTTCTGGATAACCAAATCCATCTTATATATTTATCTGAACTTGAATATAAGTGAACCAATCATTTAAAACCAAGTAAACAAACGAGCCCGAACAATGAAATTAAACCTTATAACCAATCAAAATGGCCTAAAATGAACTAAAAATGATTGTAATAAATAATTTACATATAAAATATGTTCTGGACTTATTAATTAATAATCCTAATTTATTTATTCAGGTCTTTAATAACAATTCAAGAACACCTTTAAGCATAAGGTAAGGGTTCCTCTCTCTCACTTTTATTCAAGAATCCACCCTATCTTGTGTGATTTTGTTTTTAATTTCTAATAATGGGGTATGTTTTATAATCTCCCCCGTACTACCCTTATGATATATAAATCATGGGATAACCTTTTATCTCTCATTAAGCCCTCGTAAGAACACTCATTACCATGTAGAAATGTTTGTAAGGGATTTTTATCATCTCACTTTCAATTCTATGGAATCGCCATTGTTCACCTTTAATTTCTTATATGTGGTATAGGTGTACTACCATTTGACATATTTTATCAAGGTTCTCATTATATTCATTGTATTTGGTGACTCTTTTGGTGGTTATTAACTCTGTCATACGACTCAATTGAATACAACACTATAACGAGCTTTGTCTAAATTTTCACTTCGTTGTGACTTGCTTAGTAATTGTGCACCTACTCTTTCTTATGTGGTGTACCTACTGCCCATTTGATATCAATTTTCAATTGAATATATATTCCATTTAAATATAAATATTCTCATATCATGGATATTATTATTGTCTAAGTCGTATACCATTTTACATACGGTATTTATTTTGAATGTTGTTTTGATAGTGGAAATGTTGATGAATCTGTATCCTCTATCTCATAAGGATAATGTAAATACATATTAATCTTGTATTGAATCTATTTATAAATAATTCTTGGATTTATAGGTGGTTGGGGCCCACTAAATCCCCTCGATGCATCGGTAGGTCTCATGAGACAAAACAGTTTGGCGATAGACCCTTCGAGTTTTTTTCCAAAACTCAGACGGGTTTCTACCCATAGAACTAAATCGTTTTTACAGTATTATGGTTCCTGTGATAGATACATGACGTCTAATTAATAAGAATTCTCTTTATTCATTATCAGTTATTATTATTATCCTTGAGTTTTTCACTATGACAAAATCTATAGATGTAGTTTCATTCTCAGTTTATCATTGGCATTAGTTATTCATTTATTCACTATGCCTTATTGATTATGTTAGATCGATTGTGATTCACTTATTATGGTACTCGTGCTTCCGCTTTTTTGTAACCCTTACTGAGCATTTGAGATCACCCCTTTCATTGTCTATCTTCAATAGGTGATTAAGAGAAGGCCTTTTATTGAGTTCCTGTGGATGCAGTTTTTAGTTTTTATTTTGTATTGTATTTTGTAACCTTTCCCAATGTAATTGGAGTTACATATATGTATCTAGTTTCTTCAAGACTACTAAACTGATCGTTCCTTTGAGATTTTTATTCCTTCCAACCATGATAATATCACAAGTAATGCACCGGCTCTAGCATAGTGGGGTCAGGGTGTTACAGTTGGTATCATAGGAAGTTTAGTTGGAAACTAGGAAACTAGAGTAGGAAATTAATAGTAGGGAACGAAGAACTGAGGTAGTATTTGAGGATAAATTTACAAGAATATCCTGGTATTTTAGTAAGGAATAGATTATGTGGATTTTTAAGGCAATACGTCTCTGTCTGGATACGAGCAGGTAGAGGTGGCTTGGGCACAGATGTATCTAAGGGTAAAACCCGAAAACACCGCTTTGAGCTAGACTCGAACGAGAACTGTTGCACGACAACGAGCCTTGCTGCACTCTTGGTTATGATACTCCCAGGGGATATGCTTATGATAATTCATGTTTTCTTTACAAGCTGTTATGAAGGAGTTAATGTAAATTTTTCCTTAGAGGTTCCATGTTTATGCATAGAATTTCAATCTTTGTTGAGTGCTTATCTATTTGAGATTCATAAACTAATCTAGTGTATCCCATTATTTAGAAATGGCATCTAATGGAAGAAGGGGAATCAATACTCGTGGGTAAGGTAGGGATCTCCCTACTGATCAAGTCAACATAGTCAACGTTGGATCAAATCAGATCATTACCATATTGGGAAAACTTACTCAAGTTGTAACGAATAACCATTCAACACCTATGTTGGATCATTTCATGTTATAGAAGCCCCCATCTTTTAGTGGGAATACTAATCCGGTGGTTGCTGAGCAGTGGATCAAGTCCCTTGAAAATATATTCATGGTGTTAAGATGCAATGAAAATGAAAAGGTAGTACTGGCAGTATATTGTCTCAAGCGCGATGCTGATAAATGGTTGTCCTTTATTCAAAATACCGTGGAGGAAGAAGAAATAGAAGATATGGAATGGAGGACTTTTTAGGAAATATTCTTCGAAAAATATTTTCCTCGTGAGAAACGAACTGAAATGAAGAGGAAATTCCTTGGGTTGAAACAAAGGGAAGAAGACAGTGTTGTAGAGTATGAGGCTACCTTCACAAGGCTAGCCAGGTATGTTGTGGATTTTGTTCGTGACTCAGTGGACAAGATTGATCATTTATTTGAAGGTCTTAATCCAAGTCTTCAAATGGCACTGTCTTCTTAATCATTTTCATCATATGATGAAATTTTATCATGTGCCATCAAAACAGAGAAGGAATTTTCTAGATAAAATATTTTTAAAGGAAACCAAGATAATAAGCGGTACTCTGATAACAAAGGAAAAGGAGAAGCACCAAATAAGATCAAGGGAACTAATAGTTTCCCATTATGTGAGAACTGTGGAAAGAATCATCTCATGAAATTCTTGAAAGACATGGGAGTTTGCTATAACTGCGGAGAAAATGGTCGTCGATCTGATGAATGCAAGGGGAAGAAACAATTCAATGATGTTCAATGCTACAAATATAGAGAGATGGGACGCTATGAAAATGAGTGTCCTAAGCTCCAAGGAAATATGCCTCAGAAAAAACCAAGAGAGCAAGGTAAAGACTATGCGATTACAACTGTAGAGGTTGATGTTCCTAGTGATGTGGTGGTAGGTACTTTAATTGTTTCCTCAAACATAGCCAACACTTTATTTTATTCTGGATCATCGCATTCATTTATATCCTCTCAGTTTTCCAAGAAAATTAGATATGTTAAATTTGATTTAAGAAAGGATTTGTCAGTCAAAACTCCCATGGGATGTATCGTTGCAACAAAGGCATGTTGACTAGTCCCCCTCCAAACACCAAAACGTGCTTTAGTTGCTAGCCTTATCATCATACCCCTGACTGAATTTGATATAATTCTCGGTATATATTTGCTATCAAATTATGATGCAAGGATTTATTGCAAGAAAAAGGAAGTTACAATTTTTTGGAAATGGTGTAGAATCTCTTGTCTTTAGGGCAGAAACTTCGCCACCTGATTCTAATCTAGAACCACCCCCAGTAGCTCTATTGAATGCAATACTTAGAGAGTAAGATAAACCAATATCTATGGGAGAGTAAAGAAATATTCAAATTGAATATGTGCACATAGTGAAAGAGTACATTTTTGTATTTCCAGAGGATCTTCCTGGACATCCTCCAGAGTGGGAAATTGAGTTTTCCATTGACTTAATTCATGGTGCAAGACCTATATCAAAGAACCCATATAGAATGGCCATTGTGGAGCTAGTGGAGCTAAAGAAACAACTATAAGAGTTGAGTGAAAAAGGATTTATTCGACCTAGTGTTTCTCCATGGGGAGCCCCATTCTTGTTTGTAAAAAATAAAGATGGATCCTTGAGGCTGTGCATTGATTACAGAGAAATCAATGCTATTAAAATAAAGAATAAGTATCCTCTGCCTCGGATTGATGATTTATTTGATCAAATTCATGGAGCCCAATACTTTTTGAAGATTTACCTTTGGTCCGGATATCATCAGCTATGCGTGAGGAAGGAAGATATTCCTAAGACAACATTTCAAACCAGGTTTGGGAATTACGAGTTTACAGTGATGCCATTTGGACTAACTAATGCACCCTCTATTTTCATGGATTTAATGAATAGAGTTTTCAAGGAATATCTTGATAAATTTGTTTTCGTGTTCATCGATGATATCTTGGTATACTCAAAAATCTATGAAGACCATGAGAATCACTTGCAGATTATTCTGGAAACTCTTAGAAGAAATCAATTATATGGGATGTTTAGAAAGTGTAAATTCTGGATTCAGTCAGTTTATTTTCTTGTCCATATTTTCTCTAAGTATGGAATCCTAGTCGATCCTGTAATGGAAAAGGCAATCCAAGAATGGACCACACCAAAAAACATAATTGAGGTATGCAGTTTTATTGGCTTAGCAGGTTATTATCGACGTTTCGTTCAGAATTTTTCCAGACTGGCTAACCCGCTAACCATGCTCACACATACAGGAGTTAAGCTTGTGTGGAAAAAAAGTGTACAGAATGCTTCAAATAATTGAAAAGAAGATTGGTCAATGCTCCAATTTTGACTCTTCCATCTGGAAGTGATGGATTTGTTATATACAACAATGCATCAAAGAATGGGATGGGTTGCTTCCTTATGAAAAACGATAAAGTTATTACTTATGAATCAAGACAGTTGAAGACTCATGAGAAAAATTATCCAACTCATGATCTTGAGCTAGTAGCCATAATATTTTCTCTGAAAATATGAATGAATTATCTCTATGGAGAGAGATGTGAGATCTATACGGACCACAAGAGTTTGAAATACATTTTCACACAAAAATAACTCAACATGAGGAAAAAAATATGGCTTGAGTTACTAAAAGATTATGCTTGTTCAATACACTACCACCTAGGAAAGGCGAATAAGGTGGAAGATGCATTATGTAGGAAAGAACATGGCCTTCTAACTCAAATGAGGGTTGAAGGAGATCCTATATTAATGGATCTACTGAAGATGGATATGGAAATTGTTAAGGAAGTGGAAACATCTTTTCTCTTTCAAATGATTACTAAACCATCTTTATTAGAGAAAATAAAAAGCTCTCAATCTGATGATGAGAATCTACACAAGAAAATTAATGTTGTCAAGGATGGAAGACTGGCTGACATTGTGTATGAAGGAGTTCTGAAATTTGGGAAGAGGTTATGTGTTCCATCAGTACATGAGATAAAAATGGAATTATTAGATGATGCCCATAGCTCAAATTTCTCTATAAACCCGGGTAGCACCAAGATGTATATAGATCTGAAGGAATATTTCTAGTGGGATAATATGAAGCAGGAAATTGCTGACTACGTGTCATGGTGTCTAGTTTGTCAACAAGTGAAGGTAGAGAGACAACATCCCAAAGGAGTGATGCAACCTATACCTATTCCTATGTGGAAGTGGGATAACATTATGATGGATTTTATCACTGGACTACCGAGGACACATAGAAGGAATGATACAATATGGGTAATTGTTGATCGTTTCACAAAATCAGCACATTTCCTTCCTATGCAAGAGGATTTTCCACTCAAGCGCCGGGAAAGACTGTATATTAATCAAGTTGTAAGACTTAATGGTGCACCTCTGTCAATTTTATCCGATCGAGATCCCTAATTTAAATCAAAGTTTGGGAAAAGTCTCCAAAAACCATTGAATATTAAGATTTGTATGAGTACTGCTTATCACCCCCAAACTGATGGACAGTCTGAAAGGACTATAAAACTCTAGAAGAAATGCTGAGGTAATGTTCTCTTGACTTCCAAGGTATGTGGGATCAATATTTTCCTTTGGTGGATTTTTCTTACAATAATAGTTTCCATTCTAGTATTCAAATGGCTCTATATGAATCATTGTATGGAAAGAGATGTCGAACTCCAACTTGTTGGGACGAAGTTGGTGAGAGGAAACTTATAGGCCCAGAAATTATTGAAGAGACCATGACAAAGGTGAAGAAAATTCAATCCCATATTAAGGTAGCCCAAAGTTGGAAGAAGAGTTATGCTGATAATCGGAGAAAGGATTTGGAATTCCAGGTGGGAGATCATGTCTTTCTGAAATTATCTCCATGGAAGGGTGTCCTAAGGTTCGGTAAGAAAGGGAAACTGAGACCCAGGTACATCGGGCCATTTGAAATTATGGAAATAATCGGAGCTGTAGCTGACCATCTAGCAATGCCGCCAAATCTCTCCAGAGCTCATGATGTGTTCCATGTGTCATTGTTAAAGAAATACATGCCAGACCCAACGCATGTTCTTAAATATGAAGAAATTGAACAGAAACCTGATTTTTCATATTGTGAAAAGCCTATTGAGATTCTTGACACAAGAGAGAAGATATTGATAAATCGGACAACTCGCCTAGTGAAGTTTCTTTAGAGAAACTAGAATATGGAGGAATCAACATGGGAACCTGAGGATGTTATGAAAAAGAATCACCCACATCTTTTTTGTGGGCTTTATACAAAAAATTTCGAGGACAAAATTTCCGAAGGATGGAATAATTTAGCACCCCAAACATTTTATGGTATGTTTCTCTTAAATACACTCTATTCATTAGGTAGCATATATTTCATGAATCACTGAGCCCCTATGGAAAAAAGCATGGTTACTTATAGTAGATAGCCATAAATTAGCTACTAAACTTAAATTTACCAGCTTCGTGATTTAATTTTGAAAATCTGATATACACAGTTGTGTTCCAGATGATTTTCAGAGTCTGAAAGAATTAACTTAATTTTCGGTGAATAGTAACCTACCCTTATGAATAGTAAACTACCCTTATGAATAGTAACTTACCCTTATGAATAATAATATGACTCTTATGAATGGTATCCATACCCTTGAGTGTATAAATGAATTTAGACACCCTAAATATGAAGATGAATATCCTAAGTGTTTATATATTTCAATTAAATAATTATTTAATTAAATATTTAATTAATCATATTTAGAAAATTATATTTGATAAATTGACTTCATTTTTGGATTCTACACATCAAAAAATGTTTAGGGTAAATTTTTGGGATTTTTCTGAAATACTTGAATTTTTATGAATAGTAAAATCTGATAATTTACAATAAATGCTAAATAATGGATTAATTGAGTCATTGATGATCATATGCTGATGTAAGCCCAATTGGTTCGAAGTCAGAAGAATATATTACTATTCTTGGTCATGGAATACTCACTATTGGTTGTCTTGAGAGGAAATAATAAATTAATGAGTTTTATATTAAGAAATCCCCTCTCTTCCACTAAAAAAAACCCCCCTCTCACCCCCCCTTCCATTCACTCCTCTCAAGCCTTTTGGATTCTCCAAATTCTGTCCAAATATCTTCCCAACCTCCTCCCCCACGTCCAGAAAGCCTTGGTCTCAAAAAAGACCAAAACCTCTCCCCTTAAGAGGTTCTCAAAGGAGGAAGTCTCAAGAGGTAAACTCCTCTTTCAAACCCCTTCTTTTCTTTTAAGTTCTATTATTTTTGTTTCTTTTCTAACCTCCCTTCACCAAAATAGTATGATAAATCTAGTAACATACATGTAATGGAATTTTTTAATGATAATGGTATATATTTCATTATCTTCTCTCCTTTCCCTAATTTTATTTGAAAGAAATGAAAGCATCGTTTGAGATGTGCTAATTTAGCACATTCAACAGTTTATCGATTTCTATTATAATCATTAATTCTGGTGAGAAAACCATTTTTGTTATGGTTGAACCAGATTATTATGTAATATAAACTATTTTTAGTTCTGTAATACTTTTGTACACATGGTATTAAGTTATAAAGCAAAAAATGTTCATCGTAATCAAACTGACCGATTAGCCAAAACGGTTATCACTAAGGTTATATATATATAAATTCGACTTCAATCTAAGTAACCCAAATTAAATTTAAAACCATGTAATATCCTAGCTGTTAACTTATAGAGTATAACTTCATTTTTGTAGAACCACATACATCTTATATATTTATCCTAACTTGAATATAAGTGAACCAATCATTTAAAACCAAGTAAACAAACGAGCCCGGACAATGAAATTAAACCTTATAACCAATCAAAATGGATTATAATGAACTAAAAAGTATTATAATAAATCCTTTACATATAAAAGAGGTTTTTTAATTATTAATTAATAATCCTAATTTATTTATTCAGGTCTTTAATAGCAAGTCAAGAACACCTTCAAGCATAAGGTAAGGGATCCTCTCTCTCACTTTTATTCAAGAATCCACCCTATCTTGTGTGCATTTATTTTTAATTTAATATGATGGGGTATGTCTTATAATCTCCCCCATATTTCCCTTATTATATATAAATCATGGGATAACCTTTTAACTCTCATTAATCCCTCACAAGAACACTCATTACCATGCCGAAATGTTTGTAAGGGGTTTTTCTCATCTCACTTTCAATTCTGTGGGATCTCCATTGTTCACCTCTTATTTCTTATATGTGGTATAGGTGTACTGCCATTTAACATATGTTATAATGGTTCTCATTATATTAATTGTATTTTGTGAATATTTTGGTGGTTATTAACTCTTTTTCATACGACTCAATTGAATACAACACGGTAACGAGCTTTGTCTCGATTTTCACTTCGTTGTGACTTGCTTAGTAATTGTGCACCTACTCTTTCTTATGTGGTGTACCTACTGCCCATTTTATATAACTTTTCAATTGAATGTATATTCCATTTAAATATACATATTCTCAAATCATGGATATTATTATTGTCTAAGCCGTATACCATTTTACATACGGTATTTATTTTGAATATTGTTTTGACAGTGGAAATGTTGATGAATCTATATCCTCTATCCCATACAGATAATGTAAATACATATTGCTCTTATATTGAATATATTTATAAAGAATTATTAGATTTATATGTGGGTGGGGTCCACTATAACCCCTTTATGCATCGGTAGGTCTCATGAGACAAAACAGTTTGGCGACAGACCCTTTGAGTTTGTTTCCAAAAATCTGACGGGTTTCCACCCATAGAACTGAACTGTTTTTATGGTATTATGGTTCATGTTCCAGATACATGAAGTCCAATTAATAAGAATTCTCTTTATTCATTATCAGTTATTATTATTATCCATGAGGTTTTCACTATGACAAAGTCTATGGATGTAGTTTCATTCTCAGTTTATTATTGGCATTAGTTATTCATTTATTCACTATGCCTTATTTATTATGTCAGATCGATTGTGATTCACTTATTATTGTACTCATGCTTCCACTTTTTTAACCCTTACTGATCATTTGAGCTCACCCCTTTCATTTCCTATCTTCAATAGGTGATGAAGAGAAGGCCTTTTATTGTGTTCCTGTGGATGCAGTTTTTAGTTTTTCTGTATTATATTTTGTAACCTATCCCAATGTAATTGGAGATACATATATGTATCTAGTTTCTTCAAGACTACTAAACTGATCATTCATTTGGAATTTTAATTCCTTCCAACCATGCCAATATCACAAGCAATGCACTGGCTTCAGCCTAGTGGGGTCGTGGTGTTACATAATATTCTAGAATACTTATATAGACTTTATATTTGGGAATTGGTCAAGATGTATGGAATTTAATTTTTTATTATGTCTAAACAGGACCCAAGGTTTATATTTTGGTTTTGGAAGACCTTATATCAATCCCTTGGAACCCATTTGACCATGATCATAGCGAATAATCCTTAAATGGATGGTCAATCCAAGAGGATGATCCAAATGTGTAAATACTCTTTTAGAGATTTCGTTACTGATTTTTTAGTCCCGTGGGAGAAGAATATACTTTTAGTAGAGTTATTATATAATAATAGTTATCAATCATTTATACATATGTCACCTTTCTAAGTGTTGTATGGCCTTATTTTTCATTATATACATTTTTGGGTGGAAATAGGTGATAATTCACTTATCAAATTAAGTGTTGTACATGATACAATATAAAATATTCAAATGATCGTGAAGAGAAAGGTGGTGGCTTAGAGTCATGGAAATAATGTGTGGATCATCATTTATGAACATTATCATTTGATGTGGTTGGTCATGTTTTCTTTAGAATCTCATCATGGATATGGCATCTTCTTTTTTCTAATAATGGAAATTTTTCTCCTTAGTATATTTCCCCTTTTATATACTTGAATGAGTTCGTGATTTTTTTATATCAGTTGTCTTTACTTCCAAGATTCATTTCGATGCAAAATGTGTTTCATGTATCTCAATTGAATAAGAGCCAACCTGATTCTGATTATATGATTCAATGGGACTATATTGATCTTGAACTACATGTGAGGTTGATTCATTTTCCGATATAGATTTTGGACAGGGTAGGGATTCTCTTGCATGGTAAAAGCATTGGTTTGGAATGAATATTATGGTAGAATGGTCAGATTCAATAAGATACATTGGAACATAAAAATGAAATGTTAGAGTAGTGGCTCAAAATCCTCCAAATCGATGTCATTATCCCACTTTTTGTGGATTTAAAGACCAATGGAGGAGATGATTTAAAACCCCTAGTTTCAGGTATTAACCCTTATATTGTGTATATTGAAATTATATAATTCTTAGGTATAATTTTAGGAGTTCTTTATAATTTTGATGTGTGTTTGAAGTATTTTAAAGGGTTCATGGTTTTTTCAAGGTTAGTGGAAAATATTCACTATCTCTATAAAAAATTTCATGGTGATATTGGGAGTTACTAGGAAGGAACACAGTTGGACCACAATTTATCCAAACCATGTGCATATTAGGGAAAACGTGTAGGTGGAGAGAGTTAGAGAAGCATTGTTTTCCAAAATATGTGATCCAACTATTTGAGGAGTTTCTATGAGATATTAGAACCACAAGGTTAGTACATGGCTTTCCAAACCATGAATCACAATTGTGCAGTTATTTGGGTGATGTCTAGTATCATGTGAATGGTTGAAACATGGTTTGTTAAATCATGTGATGGACATTAAATTCTATGAAAATTGTGTTTTCATTCAAATTAAGGCCTTTAAACCCTCATTATTCTCATATTATCTTAGGATCACAAAATATTTTTCCTCCCTATGATCCCTTTGTGATTTCCTTTGATCTAGAAGTAACTTTTGGATGAATCAAATTGAATTGAAGATCTAGAATCAACGACAAGTCCTTGTTATTCCTTATTCTTACTATATATACTCTTATCCTCTCTATTAGATCTATATATATAATCTATTATAGATATATCTATATGATATGATGTGAATATTGATATGGTATTATTGAATATATTAAAGGGAGGTGTTGCGAACCCAGATCTAGAGGTTCTTAGTGCCGTTATTCATTTTCATAATTTGTTGAGATTTATGTAGATTCTATCTAATATCTACTTGTTCTAAAACATGAAGTATTGGTTTTATTTAAAAGTGTTTCTTGGATTTTATATGGAAACATTATGTGAGTTCTTGAAGGAAACCATTTTGGTTTATGTTTTGGAATAATGGGAAATTATATGTATTTTGGAAAACTAATTTACTTATAATTTGAAAATTATGAATTTAAAATTAAGGTATTGTTTTGATGAAAGATATATTTTTGATGAAAATTTTTAAACAGATGATATTTTTATGTAAAATGAAGTGGCATGTAATGTTGAGTAATTGGGTTAGTGTGTGTTCAAAGTGGTATACAATATGGTCATGAGGTACTACCGTCAAAGTGGAATGGATTATGGTCATGAAGTACCAATGTAAATGTGTATAACCAAGCATGAGTGTGTGGATGGGTGGTTGGTTGTCAATATGGTCATATTTATTCTAAGTATTAATGAATGGTATTAATATTATTTAGGGTTTTTATCATGTGGATCGCACTCATAGTTTTTAATAATATGTTAAATTATTTTTCAATTATTTATATAAAATGTGGAAACCACCTTCTATCCTAATGGTGTGTGTATTGGGATGTCTATAGGGATTATGTATTCAGTGTTATACTTAACCCCTACTTAGGAACTTTGGTGTGTTTCTAGATATTTTATACTAATACATATGAAAGGTAAAGTTAACTTATTTCACAAGTGATGTGTCTTTATACCATGGGAAAGGAAGGTCATGTTAGATCTAGGAGCTAAATCGGGTGGTGCTCGAGATAATGTCACTTTGGTGTCGTTCGGTTGATTTTGTCTTTTGGATTTTGTTAGTTAATGCTCCTTATTCTTTTTCTACTCTTATACTGTTATTCTGTTGATTTTTTTTTTTGAGATTCATCGATTTTAATCATGTATCATGTAGATGTTTTTGATGTTTTCATTTTATGTTGTCTGGTTATTGTATTCCTAAAGGGAAACTTTTCCCCAAATGTTTTCATGCACCCTTGGAATTTACTATTAGCCTTTGGTGTCTTATGGATGTCACCTAAGGTAAGTGTCACAGTTTCTCTTATAAATCAAATGAGTTGGGGTAGGATGTTAAAAAATTAAACAATGTATCCAATTCCTTAAGTCACAAAGATAATGTGTCATTAACCATGTTACATTTGGAACATGATCCTTTATGTAATGATTTAATTAATGTTATACTTAAAATTTTTTATGAAAAAATTTATTATATTTTGGATCAGGTATTAATGTAGTCATATTTGTTAGACATAATTAAGAAGTATTATAACAACGATCATGGTTTTTAATAAATATTAGAATCGATGAAGAAGGTTAATTTTCTTGAGTTTTATGTTGATAAATAAGTTATTATTAGATTCGAAAAGGGGTTATGTGTTCTGAGTGATCCCTAGTAGAAGAATAAGTTATTGAGTAAAGCACATAGTTCTCCATTTTCCATTCATCCAGGAAGTAATGAGATGTATATAGACCTTAGATAATATGATTAGTCGGAATTTATAAAGAAATGTATATTAAAATTTATAATAAAATTTTTGACTTGTAAATAGGTTAAAGATAAGAGAAAACTATCAAAGGGGATGCTTCATCATTTTCCAATTCTTGAATAGTAATGTGATAATATATCCATAGATTTTTTTGTGGGATCAACAAATAAATCTCAAGATAATAATTTTATTTGAGTTATAGTAGACTAATTAACTAAATCTAAGAATTTTATTCATATTCGGGATACTATGTATTTGGATCAATATAAATAATTTATCTTAAAAATATATTAATATTATAAAGAGTATCTCTATTTATTTTATTTTATCATAAACCTAGATTTACATAAAAATTTTGGAAAGGACTTCAAAAGTATTTCGGTGATGAATTGAATTTTTGTAAAATCTTTTATCCCCAATCTGATGATCAAAGAAAAAAAAATCAAAATTTAGAGGATATGCTTCAAGATTAATCTTTAGATTATTAGGTAAGTTTGGATCAATATATTTCCTAAGTTATATTTTCCTATAATAATAGCTTTCATTCTAGTATACATATGGAAACTTTTATGGGATAATATCGAAATCAATGTCAAACTCCATCATGTTGGGATGAAGTCAATGAAAGAAGTTTATTGGAACAAGAACTAAAAAAACTGCAGAGAATATAAAGATGATTCATTATCACATAAGGAAATCTTATAGTAGGTATAAGAGTTATGTATTCTAAATAAGTAACCATATCTCATTTGAGGCAGGAGATTATATTTTTCTTAAAGTATCTTAATGTAAAAGTGTTGTGTGATTTGGAAGAAAGGGAAAGTTAAGTCATTAGTTTATAATTCCATATGAAATTCTAGAAAATTTTAGATCATTTTCTCACACATTATCTTTACATATGAGTTTATCACAAATACATGATGTGTTTTACTTTTAATTTATAAGAAAGTACATACCTGATGCATCTCATGTTTTGAGCCCTGAAGTGGTATAGTTGGAGAGGAATGTCTCTTATAAAGAAAATTAGTTTCATATTTTATATAGAAAATACCAGGTACTATAAAATATGGTAATTCACTAAGTAAGTTTTTAATATAATAACTACAGGATTGAGAAAACAATATGGGAATCATAAAATTCAATGAGATGAAAATACGATCACATGTTTTAGTAATGAATAAAAATGAGAGGATGCAATTTATTAAAGGGGTGGAGTGTAAAAATTCAAGTAATATTATAAATAAATTAATATTATGAGTTATAATTATTAATTTTATGGATTCATATTCATAAAGGTTTTATAAATTACTTTATATAATATTTTCAGTTGAAAATGGCATCGTTTTATTTAACAAAATTATTTTCCATGTATTATAAGGTAGTGTTTAAAAGTTAAATTTCTTGATTTTGGAATTTTTATTTAATAAAAAGTAATTAATTTTTTAAATTAACATATTTAATATGTCTTAGGTTTAATTTTTTGAATTTTTAGGAAAAGATTGATTTTTAGTGAATAATGAAAATGCCAATTCTTTCAAAATAGTCATTTAATTTCTTTACTAAGTAATTTAAAAATTCCATTATATTTTTGATTTGTTTTAAAAGTAACATAAGATCCATTTTTTTAAACATAATATAAATAATTCCATAATAATAATTATTTTATTTTATTTTTTTATTAGTTTCTTTTTATGCTTAAAACGCAATTTTTTAAAAAATATTGTTCATTATATTTTACACACATATATTAAAAGTAATTTCTATAAATTATAAAAATTTAATCTTGAAAAAATGGATTCCATATTTTAAATAGTGGGTTTCAAAATTATTAATGTGTTCAATTTCAGTTTTTTTGGCCATTTTGAATAGAAACCATAGTAAAAATGTGTCACTATGGTAAAAGGGTAAAATAAGTTAATTAAGTTAAAAAATAAGTGGTAATATCAAAATACAATTATATTAATTACCATTGGATGAGAGGATATTGAAACTTATAACCATATCTTATAATTTTAATAGTTTAATTTCCACTTGACCATAAGAGTGACTTAATATTATTTTAAAACTATGAATAATTACAAGTGTGTCACTCCCCTCACTTATAAAAGAGAACCTCCTATCCTCCCTCCCTCACACCTTTTGAGCACTATATTTTAGCCAATACCTACAAAAAAATCTCTAAAAAATAATTACCAGTCACGACCCGTCCTCGGGGCCTATGTCGTGACTACCCCAAACCCGCCTTCCATAGACTAGGGGTTGGCGACTAGCTCCAAAGGCATAAATCGCTAAGCTGGGAAGGCATTGACTTTATAAAAGTAAACAATCATAATAGAGTACACAACAAGAAGTAAACACTAAGTAAAACTGAATACAAAAAAAGTGTTCTTGAAAGTAAATGGGCCAGTATACAAACCCAACTGAACAACAAGTACAAGTAAAAAGGGACAAATAGTTGAAAGTAAAGAGCATCTCCTGGATCGTCCTCTGGGGTTCCTACCTGAAGGGTAGGTACAGATGTCCACCTTAGAACTCACGTCCGTCAGTCTCCTCCGTGTGTCCACTCGTCGTAAGGTCCACCTCCGGGTACCATCCAGTCGTGGTGCTCTCGGCCTCCGTCAGTGCTATTCGTCATCTGCATCCAACACAATGAGGTCCGAGAATAGCCCGTGCAAGGGTGAGTATAACGATACTCAGTAGGGACCCCGAGACCTGCAAGGTCTCACAATATCCACTAAGGATAAACAAAATAAGAAATATACAATCATGAAGTATCAACCAACCCTACTTAGGGATATGACCATACATATACCTAAGTTACCAATCTCAGTTTGGCTCCAACTCTCGAGCCCAAGCACAAACCAATTCCACAAATGAAGTAAATTCAATCACCACGATGATAATGTTTGAAAGACATGACTCATCTCACATAGGTATGCCATAATAGTAGAGAGATATAGATGATCAGATGTAGCCACTGGATCATCTAAGCTATCTGACCCACACATGATACAGGACCAGCTAAGCTGTCGAACCACACATGATACAGGACAGCTATATCGTCTAAGCTGTCAGACCCACATAGGATAGATTCTAGCTATCTCATATAAGCTGTCAGACCCACACAGGATACAGTTCAGGTATCTCATCTTCGTCAAACCCATAGAGTATTCCAGTACAGTAGTTGTCGCAGTCGAAGTCATCTCTAGGATTCCCGCAAACAGCACGCTCAATTTCGGGAGGGTCTGCTCCTCAAGCAAAGGGTTCAATATATAAACTATCACGAAATCCTGAGTTGATGTATCCTGAAATTCTGTCTCATC
The DNA here is from genome assembly GCA_963277665.1 of Viscum album. Lineage (NCBI taxonomy): Eukaryota > Viridiplantae > Streptophyta > Magnoliopsida > Santalales > Viscaceae > Viscum > Viscum album. The sequence continues at coordinate 698,110,238 of OY728119.1, read as the reverse complement.
AAAAGAAACCCAACGCGACAGATGGCGCGTCAATCGGACGCCCGGTCTGAAAGTTATTAGCTTTTCTGTTCCAGGGACCCGGTTGGATTTACGCTCATTCTAAACCCGTCCGTTTTCCAAAGTTGTCAGAAACTAACTTAGATTATCTTAAAAGTACCGCCTCATCATGAGTATCCCAGTGCCACAGACGGCGCGTCGTTCAGACGCGCAGTCTTGGAGATATTCGCATTTAGGTGATGTCGGGCCCGACCCGTCAATCACAGTGGGCTGGTGGGTCAGCCTGACCCGACTCGGTGGGTCTGACCCAGCTGGGGGTCGGCCTGGCCCGATTTGTCGGGTCCGACCCGGATGTGGGGTCGGCCCAGGCCGGTGGGGTGTGGACCTCCTGCGGACCCGGCCCGTAGAGCGGGCCGGTCTGGTTCGCCTAGCGACGCCGTCTCTCCCTGCCCGGCTGGCCGAAGACATCCGGTTCTGTCCAGCGCGAGCAGCCCACCCAGTGGGCCACTGTTCCTCCTATGCGGCCGGTGTGATGGTGCCGGTCCACCACCGTCGTGGCCCGGCCTGGTCGTGGCCTTCGGTTCCATAACGCGGCGTGACGACACCGCATCCTTTCTTCCACCGCGGTTATTCTCCGGCCTGGTGCGATGGCACCGCGCCCTATTGGCTCTGCCTCCGTCGTTATCAAGATCAACAAATATGGGGGAGGTTCGGTCCGTGTTCATGTGTCCCGAACCCTCCTCGTTATGACATTAACAGTTGAAAATTCACATTCCACAATTAGAACGACGATGTTTCGTAAATATAAACAACTCAAAACAACCCCTACCTCGTAATCGGCATTGTACGTTGATGAGTCGCGGAAGATGAGAGTCACGGAAGACGGGCGTTGTTCCATCAACATCGGAGGAAGTAGTGCTCGAAACATCGTGTTGAGATGACGCCTTCAGTGTACTTTGTGGGCGAGGGTGCCTCCTTTCCATGCTTTAGTTGAAGAAGTGGTGAAGATATTGTTTCACATCCTTCGGATATGTGGAGTGTTCTTCGTCGAGAGAAAGATGTTCTTTGTGTTCTTCATGGGAAGAACACTTCTTTTTAATTCTCCCAATGCCTCCCAACATAATATTTTCCAAGAAAATAAAATAATAGGCTCCCTCATTTTTTAAAGATGCCATGCAATTAAAATGAATTCAAAAGAATTCATCACACCAAAATTAAATTAATTACGACATTAATTAATTGTGTTGGCATAATTAAGGGGATGGAGGTGGAGAGGCTCCACCACAATAAATGAGGGGTGTTGGCTTTAATAAATTAAAGGGGAGTTAAATAGTTAAAGGGGGTTTCAAGGGGATTTGAGAGGTTTGAACTCATGTGGGCCCCACCAAGAAATATCCTCCCATGGGAAGTTATGTGGGGTGTGGGACCCACCTCCAACTTCCCTTTGGAGGAAATAACTACCACCTAAAATAAAATTATGTAACACATAAATTTTATTTAATCCCCAAAAAATTAACTTCCACTCTCTACAAAATGCAACTGCGGTAAAGGTCTCCTTAAACGAATACCAGCGCTGCGAGTTCATCAGTGTCCTCGAATTTCAATTCCGAGCACCGGTTTGAAAGATAGAAAAACACGCACGTACGTTTACTAAACGTACCCGAACAAAACTTCAAAAATTGATTCCGAGCACATCGGGACTCGGAATTAGGAGTCGTCAGAAACTACAGACTCGGAAAATTCCAATGAATTTAATAAAATAATTTCCTTGAAATTTCCAGGTCTTTACATTACCCCCACCTTGGGGATTTACGTCCTTGTAAAGCTACAACACACACTAGGAAACAAATGGGGGTACTGAGTATGCATTTGAGTCTCCTGCTCCCATGTTCTCTCCTGGAGGTTCCCGTGCTGCCAGCAAACGCGGACCAGAGGAATTGACCATCCACGTAGGACCTGCTCCTATCGATCCTCAATATTCATTGGAACCTCTGAGAAAGTCACCCCGTCATCGATACCTAGCTCCCTGTGGTCGATGATGTGGGACGGGTCATGCACGTATCTCTTCAGGTGAGATACGTGGAAGATGTTGTGGACCCGGTGCAACTGAGGTGGAAGGGCCAAGCAGTAAGCCTCCTCACCTACTCTGCTGAGGACCTGGAACGACCCAATAAAACAAAAAGATAACTTTCTGCCTCGGCCAAATTTCTGTTGACCTCGTTGAGGTGAGACCCATAGGAAGACGCGGTCACCATCCTCGAACTCCAGTGGTCTCCGTCTCCTATCAGCATAGGACTTCTATCTGCTCTGTGCAGTCTTCATCCACTCCTAGATGATCTGCACCTTCTCTATCATAGCCTGCACTATCTCTGGTCCTACAAGTGTTGACTCCACGGGGTCAGTCCATCATAGAGGTGATCTGCAAGGTCGGTCATACAGTGCCTCGTAAGGGGCCATCCTGATGGTGGAATGGTAGTTTTTGTTGTACACAAACTCCACCAAGGGTAAGTGATCCTCCCAGATATGAGTAAAGTTGAGGACACATGCACAGAGCATATCCTCAAGAGTATGAATGGTCCTCTCAGTCTGACCATCCTTTTGAGGATGGAAGCCAATGCTCAAACGAAGCTGCATCCAAAAAGCCTCCTGTAACCCCTTTATAGCCGAGAAGTGAAACAAGCATCTCGATCAGAGATGACAGTCGATGGCACACCATGAAGCCGTATGATATCCTATACGTAGAGGTGTCCCAAGCTCTCTACTGAGCCCTGCTCTCTGATTGGTATGAAGTGGGCCGACTTGGTGAGTCGGTCGACAATAACCTAGATAGAGTCATGTCATCTAGATGTACATGGAAGTCCCATCACGAAATCGATGGATATCCTGTCCCACTTCCACTCTGGAACCTCTAAGGGCTAAACCAAGCCTGCTGGAACCTGGTGCTCTACCTTCACTTGCTAGCAAGTGAGTCATCGAGAGACAAAATCGGTTATTGCTTTCTTCATACCTGGCCACCAGTTCTGTCATCTGAGGTCCGGATACATCTTCACCACTCCTAGATGTACCGCTAGAGGGGAAGTGTGGAACTCCCTCAAAACCTTCTCCTGTAGTGCAACTGGTACCATGGTCCGTCCTCTAAAGAGTATGACATGTTCCCCACCATCAAAAATCCATCAGGTGCATGCCCTGAGGATATCTGAGCACGTCGCGCCTCACAGTCAACGTCCCCACGTTGTGCCTCTCTGACTCGCTGAAGAAGTGGAGGAGTGACTATGAGAGACTAAAGAAAGGCTACTCCATCTCTATCCACAAATGATATCTCCAACGTAGCTAGCTACTATGTTGCCTCTCCTAATAGCTGAATTCATGATCTCCTGCTGAGATCATCTTCTACAACGTTCCCCTTCCCAAGAGTATAGACTATCTCTAAGTCATAGTATTGGAGGAACTCAAGACATCGCCGCTATCTCAGGTTCAGGTCCTTCGGTGAAAAGATATACCTGACACTCTGGTGGTCAGAATAGACTGTAAAATGTTCGCCCATCAGATAGTGCCACCGCATCTTCAAGACGAATAACACTCTGCTAACTCCATGTCATGGGTAGCGTAGTTCTGCTCATTCTATCTCAACTAAAATGAACCATAAGTGATCACCACTCGCTCCTGCATCAGGACACACCCGAGTCTGGTCCCTAATGTGTCACAGTAAACTACGTACCCAATTGCCTCTTCTGGTAGTCTCAAGATGGGCGCACTGATCAATCTATGCCGCATCTAGTAGAAGTTCTGTTGGCATCTCTCTGACCACACGAAGGGTTTCCCCTTCTTTTTCAATACTAAAAATGGTGCTGCAACTATAGAGAAGTCTGGTACAAATCTCTGATAGTACCCAGCCAGTCCCAGGAAACTTCGCACCTCCGTCACACTCCTGGGTGGCTCCCAAGAAAGTATTGCCTTGATCTTTTCTGGACCCACTGCAACTCCAGCCTCCGAGATGACGTGTCCCATGAAGTGAATCTATCGAATCCAGAATCAGAACTTCAATAGTTTACCATAAATCTGGTGCTCTCGGAGTTTATCTAGTACCACCCGCAAATGGTAGGTGTGCTCCTCCTCAGTAGTCGAGTAAATCAATATGCCGTCAATGAAGACTATGAAAAATCGATCGAGGTAAGGCTGGAAGATCCTGTTCATGAGGCTCATGAACACTTCTGGATCATTGGTTACACCAAAGGGAATGACCAAGAACTCATAATGGCCATATCAACACCTAAAGGTCATCTTCTTCACATCCTCGTCTCAAACTCTGAGCTGGTGATAGCCTAACATAAGGTCTATTTTTGAGAACCATCATGCTCCCTTGAGCTAATCAAAGAGGTCATCAATCCTCAAGAGTGGGTACTTGTTCTTCACGATCACCTGATTCAATAGACGGTAGTCAACACATAGTCACAAGCTTCCATCCGCCTTCTTGGCGAAAAAATTAGGGATGCCTAGGGTGAAACACTAGGTCGGATAAATCCCTTCCCCTACAAGTCCTCCAGTTGTACCCGCAGCTCATGAAGCTTGACCGGAGCCATCCGATATGCTGTAGTAGATATCGGTGTTGTCCTGGGGTAAAAATAAATATAGAATTCTACCTCCCTACAAGGAGTTAGTCCTGGAACATTGTTAGGGAAAACATCCGTGTACTAATCCACCACAACAGGAAAACTCGGACTCCACACATCAACTGCTCCAAGGATGAGACTAGCCAACTGATGTGTGATTGGCTACACCCTCTTCTGTGTAAGTCCATCCTACACTGAAAAGGCTACCTTATCACCAGTGAAGGTGAACCTGGTCCCATCCATGCGGACACACCTCACTTTGCACCTAATATAGTCAATCTAAGCATGAACTGTGGATAACCAGTCCATACCCAAGATGACGTCGTAAGGCCTCAACGTCGCTACAAGAAGATCCTAGCTGAAGCTCTTGCCTCCTAGATTAAACTCACACTGCCGGAACAAGTGCGTAATTGTCGAGTCTTCTCCCATATGAGTCTCTAGCCATAAGGATCGAGCCAATGGCTCTGTTGAAATCTCTGATCTTCGAACAAGGGCAGCAATAATAAAAGAATGACTCACACCTATGTCTATGAGTACTACAGCAAGGGTGGAGTAGACACATATAGTACCTCGAATCATATCAAGTGCATCGTGGTTGTAGGTCTCAACTACCTGGAACTGAGCCCGCCTCTGTCCTCCTACTACCTATGGTCGGGGTGGTCCTCTTGTTAGTGGTGGTGGTAGAGCCTCGAAACGTCGTCCACCACCCGATGCTCAGCTAGCTCCTCTGCCACGTCTGCCTGCTCCCAGTGGACCACCACAATCAAACCTCTGCCTCTTCCTGGGAGGTCCTTCTACTATCTGATACTCATATGCATGGTGGGTCGGGCAGTCACGAGCCATGTGGCCCTGCCCACTGCATGCATAGCACTTCCTGAACCTTGTATAGGTGACTTTGTCTCGTGTGCCCTAAAAAACTGAACCAGTATCCTGGAATTGCCCACCATATGGCCTGGTCCACTTGGACCTTTGTGACATCTATCTACTGTCGGCTATAGAAGACTTTGCTATGTGTCTCCCTGTGGTGGGTCTCGCTACTGGTGACTACTCAGTGAGGAAACTCTCCACTTGAAGGGCTCACTCCAGCACCCCTGCCTACATCGGAATGCTGAGTGGAATCATCAAAGCCCTAATCTCATGCCTGAGTCCCTTCTCGAAGGTCTAGGCCATGAAGAACTGGTCTCGCACCATATCCTTGGAGTAGCATGAGAGGTCAGTGAACCTCGCTGAGTACTGAGATACTATCATGTTGCACTACTGCAGATGTAGTAACTCCTGAATATGCACCTCACGAAGGGTGGCTGGAAGAAACTCCACCCGAAACAGGCTCTTGAAGTCTACCCAGAGTAGTGATGCCTCATCATTCACCTGGAGAATCAGGCTCCACCATCTACCTGCTGCTGCGTGCAGGAGACTCGTGGAAAGGATCACAATAAGGTCGGCTGGTGTCCCTACCAATCTGAAAAGTCTCACGATAGCCTCCATCCAATCCTCAATTTCCTGTGGGTCTGTCTCTCCCCTGAACCTCGGCTGCCTCTGGAACTAAAACTCGTGCAGCGCACTCAGGCAGCCTGTACTCTATGTTGCTGGATTTGGTGGTATCGGTGGCCCTACGGGTAGTGGTACCACTGGTGCCTCTGCTGTGATGGGGCCCTGCACTGAGGCCTCGTCGCTTGGTGGGCTACCATCTCATACGTAACTCGGAACCCTAACTGACTGCCTTCGTGGAGCCATCCTAAAAAGAAACAGGTGTTCCATGGTAAAAACAGTATACCTGTTGAGCTGACACAAATTAATCACAAAGAAAAATTTTCAAAGGAAATACACACGCAATCAGTGTTTTTGTGCACTGAGTCGGTAATCAAAAGTCGGAGTCCCAGTGTATGGATACGTCGGTCATTGCACCATCATTGGTTTCCCTACACTGTTAACCACACCCAAAACACTTAACACTATTTCCATTAAAAGAATCAGAGTCTAAGTTATTCGGTAGAACTGACAACCTCTGATACCAATTTGTCACGACCCATCCTCGGGGCCCGTGCCGTGACTACCCCAAGCCCGCCTTCCATAGGCCAGGGGTTGGCGACTAGCACCAAAGGCGTAAATCCCTAAGCTGGGAAGGCATTACCTTTATAAAAGTAAATAATTACAACAAATTACACAACAGGAAGTAAACACTAAGTAAAACTGAATACAAAAGAGTGTGCTGGAAAGTAAATGGGCCATTATACAATCCCAACTGAACAACAAGTATAAGTAAAAAGGGACAAACAGCTGAAAGTAAAGATCAGATCCTGGATCGTCCTCCGGGGTTCCTACCTGAAGGGTATGTACATATGGCCACCTCATCACTTAGGTTCGTCAATCTCCTCCATGTGTCAACTCATCGCAAGGTCCACCTTTAGGTACCGTCCAGTCGTGGATCTCTCGGCCTCCGTCAGCGCTGTCTGTCGTCTGCATCCAACACAACAAGGTGTGGGCATAACCCGTGCAGGGGTGAGTATAATGATACTGAGTAGGGACCCTAAGACCCACAAGGTCTCAAAATATACACTAAAGATAAACAAAAGAAGAAATATGCAATCACGAAGTATCAAGCAACCCTACTTAGGTATATTCCCATATATATACCTAAGTTACCAATCTCAGTCCGGCTCTAACTCTCGATCCCAAGCACAAACCAATCCCACAAAGGAAGTAACTTCAATCACCATGATGATAATGGTTAAAAGGCATGAATGATCTCACACAGATATGCCACAATAATAGAGAGATATAGATGATCATATGTAGCCACTAGATCATCTAAGATGTCGGACCCACACATGATACAGGACCAGCTAAGCTGTCGGACCCACACAGGATACAGGCCAGCTATCTCGTCTAAGCTGTCATACCCACACAAGATACAGTCCAGTTATCTCGTCTAAGTTGTCAGACCCACATAGGATACAGTCCATCTATCTCTTCATCGTCGAACCCACGAAGGATTCCAGTATAGCATTTATCGCAGTCGCAGCCAGCTCTAGGGTTCCTATATACAGCACACTCGATTCTAGGAGGGTCCGCTCATCGAGCAAAGGGGTCGATACATTAACTATCACGAATTCCTAAGTTGATGTATCCCGAAGTTCCATCTCAGCAAAAGAAACCCAACGCCACAGACGACACGTCAATCGGACGCCCAGTCTAAGAGTTATTAGCTTTTCTCTTCCAGGGGCCCGGTTGGATTTACGCTCATTCCAAACCCAAACGTTTTCCAAAGTTATCCAAAACTCACTTAGATTATCGTAAAAGTACCGCTGCATCACAAGGATCCCAGTGCCACAGACGGTGCATCGTTCGGACCCGCGGTCTTGTAGATATTCGCATTTAGGAAATGTCGGGCCCGACCCGTCAAGCCCAGTGGGATGGCGGGTTAGCCCGACCTGACTCGGCGAGTCTGACCTGGCTGGGGGTCGGACCGGCCCAATTTGGTGGGACCGACCTGGATGGGGGCTCATCCCGGCCCGGTGGGGCGTGGCCCACCTGCGGAGCCGACCCGCGGAGCGGGACGGTCCGGTTCGCCTGGCGTCGCCGAGCGGCGCCGCCTCTCCCTACACAACTAGCCCAAGCCGGCCGGTTCTGTTCGACGCGAGCGGCCCGCAAAACAGGTTGTTGTTCCTCCCATGCAGTCGGCGCAACGGCGCTGGTCCACCACCACTACGGCCTGGCCTGGCCGCGTCCATTGGTTCCATTACGTTGCTCGACGGCGCCACATCTTTTCATCATTCGCAGTTCTTCTCTGGTGCAGTGCAACGACACCTCACCCTATTGGCTCCGCCACCATCGTTATCAAGATCAAAAAATATGGGGGAGGTTCGGGCCGTGTTTGTGCAGCCCAAACCCTCCTCGTTGTGATGTTAATAGTTGGAAATTCACATTCTGCAATTAGAACGACGAATTTCGGAAATATAAACAACTCAAAACAACCCCTACCTCGTAATCGGCGTTGAACGTTGATGAGTCATGGAAGACGGGCATCACAGAAGACGGGCATCGTTCCGTCAACGTCGGAGGAAGTAGAGCACAAAACGTCGTGTCGAGACGACACCTTCGGTGTAATTCATGGGCGAGGGAGCCTCATTACCTTGCTCCGGTTGAAGAAATGGAGGAGTTGTTGCTTTACATCCCTCGGAGACGTGGAGCAATCTTCATCGAGAGAAAGATGTTCTTCACGTTCTTTGTGGTAAGAACACTTCTTTTTAATTCTCCCAAATCCTCCCAACAGAATATTTTCCAAGAAAATAAAATAATAGGCTCCCTCATATTTTAAAGATGCCATGCAATTCAAATGAATTCAAAATAATTCATCACACCACAAATAAATTAATTATGGAATTAATTAATTCTATTGGCACAATTCAGGGGAGGGAGGTGGAGAGGCTCCACCACAATAAATGAGGGGTGTTGGCCTTAATAAACTAAAGGGTAGTTAAAGAGTTAAAGGGGGGGTTTCAAGAGGAGTTCAATGTTTTGAACTCGTGTGGGCCACACCATGAAATATCCTCCCATGAGAAGTTATGTGGGGTGTGGGCCCCACCTCTAACTTCCCTTTGGAGGAAATAACCACCACCTAAAATAAAATTATGTAACACATAAATTTTATTTAATCCCAAAAAATTTAACTTCCACTCTCGACCAAATGCAACAGTGGTAAAGGTCTCCTTAAGCGAATACCAGCGCTGCGAGTTCATCAGTGTTCTCAAATTTCAATTCTGAGCACCAGTTCTAAAGATAGAAAAACATGCAAGTATGTTTACTAAACGTACCTGAAAAAACTTCTGAAATTGATTCCAGGCACACCGGGCCTCGGAATTAGGCGTCGTCAGAAACTGCGGGCTCGTAAAATTCAAATAATTTAAGAAACAAATTTCCTTGAAATTTATGGGTCTTTAAATTACCCATATCTTTTATGTACTGGTCTTAAAAAAAGACCAAACCTATAAGGCTTAAGGTGTAAGCCATAGGAGGTTTTTAAAAGAAGAGGTTTAATTCTTAATCGAGTGTTTCATGTTTATTTATTTTTATACCTCCTTTAAATATTATTTATCCATATTAAAATATTATCATAAATATAATAAATACAATAAAATTTTATAATTATTATGTTACACCCCCTTTTCATTAACTTTATCCATCCCATGTGAAATTAAAACATCACTCATATGTACGTGTAGACAACCACCTTCACGAAGTGATGTGTTTCGTTTTTCATCATAAAATAATATGGATGGATAAAATGATAAATAAAATTAATAAATATTATATTTAGGAAATAATTATAATTATTTGATGATAATTTATTACTTACCCACTTACCCTTTCCGTCTGTTGGAAATCGATACTGCCCTCGTGTGTATGTGTGGAATATCACCTCTATGAAGTGATATGATTCATTTTTCATCTACACCTTATAAGTATGGTCATAATAACTGAAATAATAGATAAATATTAAATTTAAAACATATTAAGTTTCTATAAAATTAAAATATTAATTACTTTATTTATTTTCCACCCATTAAAAAAATAAAATGTCTTTCATGTATATGTATAGAATACCATCTCCATTAAAAAAATTGGTTAATTTTCATGAATACCTTAAATGATTGGTTTTAAAAGTGTCTCTAATGAATAAATATTATAACTAAAAAATGTTTAAGATTATATAGGTAATGGATAGATAACCCATTTGAACATGGTCTATGCACCAATGTTCTTTTTGAGGTTATAAACCAAACATCCTCAAAACATCCAATGTGAACTTAACCATTTTGGTAACTAAATAAAACATGGAATGAAATGGAATAAATGGAATAATAATATTAAAATGAATATTTAAATTTTTATTAATCAAGAATAAAAATAAATTCCCTGTGGGGCATGGATTGGGAAACCAATTCATGCCATCACCTTTCTATAAAAAATAACATAATATTATTACTTGGGATGGTAGATATATTAACAAAATTTGTCGAGAATCAAGGTAAGGTATTTTTCTTTAAAACCTTGTTTTAAAGTATTCATTTAAATAATTTTTCCTATATAAATGTGTTCATAAAATTTTCTAATTATGTTCATATTAAATCATGAAATACTATTAAAGGTCATTTCTTCTACTTTTTTTAAGTGGCTAAAAATGAATGTTTTAACATTTACCATATGTGACATTTTTACTTGTTTTCCAAAGTGAAAAGAATTATTTTAACATATATGGATTAACTGAATTTTCCCACTATCATTGTTTTCATTAATTATAAATATTCCTTTATAAGTTAACATGGTTTTAATTTAATATCATATTCCATATCTATAGGGAATTTTTCATTTTCATGATTTTTCAAATAAATGGGATATTTTATGATATGGTTATTTGAAATGGAAACTGTTCTACTTAGGGGTTTAAATTAGTTTTTAAGGGTTTTAAAATTATTAAATCTCACAAATGTTTTGTTATAATATGGTAATTAAAAATTATATATGATTAATAGTGAGGTTGATAGAGCTCATGATGATGAGTGAGTCCATTATAGTTCCCCAATGAATTGGGTAATAACTTAATCTTTGAAGAAGAAAATGAGGGAGATAATCGAGTAGGTTTGTAACACCCCTGAGATTTTAGAATATATATATTATGATCAAAACATTGTTAGTCACACAACACGAAGCTTAAATGAATCACAAAATATTACTATTTAAATATGTTCATTATAACCAAGCCATTGAATTAGTGGGTTTGAATAGGATCAACCACGTTATGAAATATATATAAAGGTCTTAATAAATAATTTTTCTATTAATTAGTAAGAAATAATCACTCAATTATTGTAAGATATTTTATTCTCTAAAAATACATTTTCTTTAAAAATAGTAAGTATTTATTTTTAGGAGTGAATATTACAATACATTTTTGAAAATTGTAGAAATTTTAATTGATAATAAGTATATAATTTTTAAAAATAATCATATCAAAATTAACTTCTGTTAACATTTTTATATTTTTCTAAAAAAATTAAAATAAATAGTAAAAAATACCACTTTAATTGAAAACTATGTTTTATTTCAAAGTATTTATAAAGTAAAGTTTATTTTTTATTAGTTTTAAAATTTAATTAGATCCTTTATTATTAAAAATAATCCAATTATAGTATTTGGATTGGATTTTATTCATTAATTTAGTAAAAACCCATATTTATACTAAAGAAGGAATTTTTCTAAAAAAATGTTTTCTTCTCATTTTGTAGGTTTAATTTTAAACTAAATTATGAAACTCCTATGTTTTTAGTCTTCAAAAATGGATTCCATACTTTGAATCATGATTTCCAAATCTTTAAAATATTTTCCTTTTATTTTAGTCACTATGAATAGTAAACATAGTAAATTTTATTAACACGATAAAGAAAAAATGGGTTAATTATATGGAAGAAAAATGTGATAAGGAATAGAAAGGAACCGTAACTCATAACTTAATTTTATTTTATGGGTATATTTCATCCATATTCATCTAAAATTCAAATATATGACCTTTTTTTCATATTTCCATGATTTTGACCTTTATAATATTTTAAATAAAGAAAAGTAAAAAATGCCATTCTCTTTGTTTTATTATCTTTAAATTTTTGACATAGGGATAAAAAGAAGGTATGTTCAGTTATAAACATTAAATTAAAATATAAATTATTTTTATTTATCATAGTAATTTATCTATAATTTTTAGTGATGAATTTATTACATTAAATTCCTATGAAATGCTAATAAATTATTTTTTTCAACTAATAGAAAATTAAAATAATTGATTTTAGAAATGTTAAAAGTAATATGATTTGAATAAATCTTTGTGTTACATGATTATTATATATAAAAGTGAAATATTATATATATTTTAATTCATTATACTCTGAATCCATTATTTTCTTATAGTTCTCAATTTCAAATTAAATTAATAGTTCCAAAATTGACATTAATGTTATTTAATAATAAATAATATTTTATTAAATGATTTAAAACTCTAATAAAATCCTATTTTAATCCAAGTGATTTTTATATTTTTTAGAATATCAACCATTATTCATTTATGGTCCAATTTTCCCTTTTATAGTAACTTTATTGATACCTAAATAGTAAAATATTTAATACTGTAGTAATTGTCAAAAAGGGTTAAAACGAGTTAAAACAGAATTATAAAGTTTAAAACATCACCTAAACATGTAAAATTTTTTATTTTATAAGATTATTTATACTATAACTCATCTTCTATTCAAATATTATCAATTTGGGTCTATTTTAATGTGAATTTTAATTTATATTAATTTAATATTTTAAGAAATTACAAGAGTGTCCCTCTCTTATATTATAAAAGGGCACCTCTACTCCTCATTTATTTACACTTAAAAATACTTTTGATTCTGAAAATCCCTACCCAAATCCATTCTTTACATACCTCTCCACATCATATAGGACTTTATTTTATCCAAAGGCCAACCAAGTAGATATTTTTTGTCACAGATGAATATAATGATAGATTTTGTTAATATATATTATATTCATGACATATTTATAATTATTTAATGATAATATGACACTTATTTTCTTAAATTTACATTCACTAAAAAATGATAACGTCGTTCATATGTATGTGTGTACTACCACCTTCTTGAAGTGATGTGATTATTTTTCATAACCACATCAAACGGATGATATATATAAGTTTATATAAAGATATAATATAATTTTGATTATATAATTATAATTATTTAAATATAAAATATTATTTAATTTCTTTCCATAATGATAGTTGAAAAATTGAATTGTTACCCAAGCGAACGTATGACCTTCCATCTCCATGATTGTAACATAGTGCATTTTTCATAACCATCTTTAATGGTTGGTTTTAAAAGAATAAATAAGTTATAAAATGATAATTATTTCATTTTTTATATGATTAAGTAATTACCTCATTTACTATATTCAATCTACTAAATTCATTTTCAATATATGAGCTACATATCATCAAAACATCCAATATCAACTTAATTGATTATGTAATCAAATATAACATCATATAAAATAAAAATAAAAGGAATAATAAATTTGAAAAAGGTTATAAATAAATTAAATAATTAATATAAGTTTATTATTCAATAATATAAAGAACCAATATGAGGATTCATCCTCAAGGTAAGGGGATTTCTTTTAAAAATCCTCTTTTAAATTTAACCTTCCAACTATTTTTCTTCATTGTCCATATTATTAAAACATTCCTACTAATATATTTATATGGACAAAAGAGAAATATCAAGGATATTTTATATCACTTTTTACTTGATTTAAAATGTTTTAAAAATGAATCCTTTTGCATAATATTTTTATTTTCATTATAAAACAAAAAAATGAATGTTTTATTTTAACAAATAAGGTGACAATGACTTTTCCCATTTCCATAACCATTATTTTATTTTTAGATTACTTTAAAAGATTTCATATTTTCTTCAAATAAAAACCTTGTATCCATTTCTATTTGGAATTTTAGTTTTAAAAATGGGTTTTTGAAAATAATGGGTATTTCAATATCTGAAACTGTTTTTCATATGGGTTAAAAATAGTTTTTCAAAGGTTTTATGAAGAAAATTTTAAAGAAAATTTTTTATTCAAGATATGGTAATTTATCATTGTATATGAAAAATGGGTGATCTTGATACATCATATACGATGGGTTTAGCCCCATTATATATCATGAGTATGGGTGATCCTGGTATAGATTATATGAAGGATGAGACCTATTATAGCTATTCAATGTATTGGGTAATGTTCCTTATAATAATAGTAAAAAAAGTGGGAGTTACCAAGAAGGTTTCTCATGTGGGTTTAACTGGGCTCCAGATATTTCTAAAACAAGTTATGAATATAATGCTATAAGTTTCCTAAAAGGTTTTTATTTTATTACTATGGGTTTTAAAGGTTTTCTTTGATCAAAAATTGTGTGTGTTTTTCTTGTGGAAGTAACTTATTCACTAAAATAACATTGTGATAAAGGTAAACATTTCCAGATCTTTCATATATTTCAATAGACAAATGTATTTCTTTATTTTATGTACCTTAATAAGAATTTTGTGCTCAAGAAACATTTTTAAAATTTATTTCATAGGGTTTAAGGATAGGTAATGGAAAATAATAAGTAAATTTAAAAGTAAGGAAGATTTTTCAGGAAAATAAATAATGTTTTACTTTAAAAAATTTATATTATGGTAAAATTTATATTGAGTATAATTATATGATTTTTAATATATGGTATTTGTATGTAATATTTATTACCAAGTTATCTACAACTATTAACCTAAAACATAGTTTGTAATGAAATAAAAATGAGTTATATTCTAAAGATATAATATTTTCTAATGTTTAAGGCCATGTATTTATAGTTCATATCAAAGAAAGGGTTTAGATAACTTTAAATATTAGGATGTTTTAAGAGTTATTAATACTATCATGGGTCTTTATTTTTAATTTTTATCATAAGTTAAAAATCATATATAACCCATTTAAGGTTTTAAGTGATGGTATTATAAGGTGATTAATGGGATTTTGGGAGATTTTATTTGGGTATAGGTATATGTAACCCACAGGTTTAACATGATGGACTATTTTATAAGAATTGTGTTATATTTTTTGTGGATGTGAGTGGAAAGGGTCGTGAAACTTATTCATAAATATATAAAATTTAAAATGATATTATAAGACAAAACCCTTATCATTACTTTCAACATTTTTCAAAGTGCTATTATTATGTTGTAAACTTGAGATTTACCTTGGATGGCGTCTTGGAAATGGGGAATTAGGATAATTTTATATTAATATAGGATTATGTTAAATGAATATAACTATGAGAAAATTTAAATATGTATCGGTTCTACAGAAATTTAAATTTTTTTAGAGGGTCCTTGAATGTGTGGTGGAAGGGCCCTTTTATAATTGAATAGCGTGGCATTTTTTTAAATATAACTTCTTAATATAAAGGGAGAACATGTTACACATGGAAAATATAATAAAGGAGATACGTTTTAGTTGAGAGAAACCTCAAATTATCATTTTAATACACTTATTTATAATGTTTTAAGTCTTTTACCCTTAGATTTTACACTTTTACAGTTTCGTTTTTACCATGCAAACAAATTTTTACCTAGGTAATTTATTTTTTAATTATTAATAATAAAATGGATTTAATTATATGATTTAGAGCCATGGATTTGAAATTTGGAATCCCTATTTTCAAATAACATTTCTAAGGGTGAAAAAAAATAATTTTATTTTTAGCGTATATAACATGTAAAAACCATTTATAAAAAAATGTATTTATTTATGCATACAAATATTGTTTAGGATAAAATTATCAATATTTTTTATTTACATGACTTTAATTAATTTATTAGTATTCAAATAAGAGTTACATATCATTCAAATCAATCCAAAAATAAATTTCATCATGGAAAATTATAATTAAATGGGAAAGTTGAAAAATAGTTTTTATTATGATAAATGATTACAAAAGATAAAACATGAGTTTTTTAAATTCATCCTAGTTTTTTTAATGAATAATTTTCCCGATAAATATGTTTTTTATCATGAATAATGTTTTATATGTTTTAAATTCATACTTATTTTATGAAAATTTCATAATAACTACAGTATATATATATATATTATGCTTTATATTTCACTATTCACATAAAAATAAATTATTTTAGAAAAATCCCAAAAAAAATATTAAGATAATATTTTTATTCTAAATAAAAAAAAGTTCATTTTTTCAAATTAAAATTCAAACATTTGATAATTTAACATTTAAATAAAAATATGATGAAAAATATTTTATAAGAAAGTAAGATTTTAAAATATTTACTATTTTTATTATTCTTTCATATCAATTAATAATTAGATTGGTACTAATATATTATTCATATCAATAATATGTTTTATCTATAATATATTTTTTTATTAAAATAAGGGGTATTAAAAGTGAATTATAGAAAAAAAAAGACATTTTAATAATTAAATAATCTTATTATTTATTTAACTATATTTATTAAATTTTATCAATTCATTAGTTTTAAAAATTAAAATTGTTTTTCTTTGATAGTAAATATATGAAATTTAAAATAAGTATATGTTAATATCATATTGATTTATACTTATTTAACCCCTCAAGATCTCTGCGTAATACCTAAGCATAAGATATGATCTAGTGTCATTCAAGGGTGGCAGTGATTCAGCTATCATGGATCTTGTGGAAATTTACATAATATTGAAGTTCTCTTCAGAAACACTTCATTCATACCTTAATTATTGGATTTCAGTATGAAATTGGACTAAGTAAAACCCTAGTGAAGCTACCTCCATTCCAAACTCATAAAAATAAGAATCATAAAAAGGAAATATTCTACTTAATTCTTTTTTTTAAATTTTATATTATAGTAACATATATTTATTCTCATAAACTTAAAGGATATATTATAACTAGTATATTTACTACTTATAATTTTATTATAATGAAATATATCGCATTTATATTTTAGTTCTATATAGAATGTAAAGAAATCTATCAAACACATTAGATTTATTTAAAGTAATGATATATAGTAAAATATTGGAGCATTATAGATATCATCCTATGATACCATCCACCGTATTCCTTTGGATGTTTTTTCAATATTTTTTGTGGAAATTTTCATGAAACACTTTTCATTATCATGGGTTAATAATTCTATGATGAAATTATCAATATTTTCATGTGGCATAGATGCGTATGGTTTTATATTTTTTGATATGTGGACTAGGAATTATAAATCCATCCAATGCATTGGGTAATGAACTATATCTCATTAAATGGAATGTTAGGGAGTAGTGAGTGAACCCAAACCATTATGGGACTTCTCCATCATATTTATAGAAATTGGGATTGAACCCAATCCACTATGAGTCTCTCTCATCTACATTTATTGGAATAAAGAGTGAACACAATACACTATGGGACTTTTTTTACAATATGATGATGGTCTTGGGATTGAACCCTCACATAAGAATTTATTTTCATTACTTATGTATATTAAAAATTCCTATGAAACATTTCTATGTTGTATAGTATTTATATGATATGTTTCCATGAATTACAATAATCTTCTCATGATTTCATATTCCTTAGCCTCAATTTACATGTTTTATTGAAATACTTGTTTTATGATTCATGATTTATGATCAATGGTTTGTATGGTTTTTTTATGATATGTTCATGTACCTTGACTATGTTATTATTCTAACACATTTTTCTTATTCATACATATGATATTTTATTGATATCCCTTATATTCATCTCATACTGAGCATCAGAGCTCACCCTTTTTGATTTCACCATTACTTAGGTTAAAAAGAAGAGTATTATATATTATTTTCCTAAAAGGGTATCATGTGTAAAGAATATTTGTGTGACATGTTAAATAATATTTTTGAAATTACATCATTATGTATATAATAACAAATTATAGTAAACCTTGGCCCCATGTTGTATTTTTTAATATTTATATGATATGTAATGTTATATATGTGAATTTTATTCCTCTTAGTTACTATCAGAGTAAGAGTTTAAAGTTTTTTTATCTATAAAATAAAGTGTACAAGTCTAAGGCATCTCAAACCATAAGTGAAATCCCTAGTGATGTTTCATCCTTCCCATTCATTGATAAATATACCTCATAATAGATGTTCATATTGGTTGATGCCATGTTTGCTTCTATATAATTCAATTAACTCCCATTAGTTCTATAAATATTCACTAATTCTAATGGTAACATTATTATTACAATATTCCCAATGATCATAATGCTAAATTTTTGTATAAAATCATATTAATATTCAATTACTACAAATTAATTTATACCCATATCCAATATAATATTTTTTATTCTTAGTTATTTCAATTTACAAATTTTATTTCTTTTTAATTTTTAGTTTTTATATAAATTTTTATTTCTATTATATTTATTAGATAATATGATCAAGGATACATCTATATTATTCTTAAATTTTTTATTTTTTTATAATCGGAGCTATAGTGGTCTTAATAAATTAGTACTTTGATTTTTTCTAGATCATTTGTAATAAAATAATCTAATATATTTCTATAATTTCTCTATTATTAAAATAAAACAATGGTATTAAAAGGATCCTTGAGGATTATTTCTCTTGGAGAAGTCATCATATCAACAACACTAAGATCAATTTCTTTTTCTCCAATAAGTGTGTCTCTTATCGGGCCTCCTGGATTTACAATACGTTGGACATGCTGCGTGGATCTTTCCCCTTGGAGTACCTCAGCTCACCTATATCTTCGGGGATACTTCAAGTTATCGATTTTTTTCACCTCGTGAGAAGAATATCGAACAGAGTGCTTAACTGGAAGAACAAATACCTATCCTTCGTAGGTAGTATTTCTTTAGTTAAAAATGTCTTGACATTCATTCCCATCCACGTTATGGCTTCCACAAATATTCTGAAGGGAGTCATAAAAAACATTGATAATATTTTGGCTAGGTTTGTTTGGGATGCTTGCTCAGAAGGAAAGAGGCACTGGGTGGCATGGGGGGAAATGGAAACACCCATCCATGATGGTGGAATCAATGTGAGGAGCTTCACCAATACGATCCAATGCATGCAGAAAAAACTCACATGGGAATCCATCAAAGAACGAATGCTATGGGGGAAGTCGATGCCACAAATTTTGGCTGGAAATATTGAAGCCACCGGAGGCCAGGTATCTCCCATCTGCGTCAAGATACACTAGTTTATTCCCATCCTACTACATCACTCACGATTGATTATCGGGGAAGGTAATATCTTATTCGGGTATCATAGTTGTGTAGGCTCTGTTATTGGATTTCCTAGATTTTCTACCCCTATGATCACTTTTAGGGAAGTGAATCTCTATCCATCATTCTTCATAGTTTTTATGGATGAGGAGCAAAAAAAAATCTTCCACTCTATAGTTCTATTCTTAGAGGATGAAAAATGTATATTCAATCCTTCTACCTCAAGAGATTTTACCACCAGGGAATTTTGGCAGCTTTAGTTCGAGCAGGATCACTATGATAATTTGAATGAAAGGATATGGTGCACAATGATTCCATCTATGTATAATTTATTTACCTAGAGAATAAGAATACATGCTATGTAAACTAATGAGAATATTAGGAAAGTGGGTATTAACATGGCCTCACGATGCCAATGTTATAGCCACCCTTGGGAGGAAAGTACGAACCATCTATTCTTTGAAGGCGAGTGGGCTCAGGATGTCCGGTTATTTTTTTGTGTCAACACTATGATATCAAATCATACTTATGAGGGGGACTCGTTCCAGGACAGATGGTTACATGGCAACAATGAGGAGGGTCCTACAAAAATGGTGATGTCCATCATATTCAGTGCCACCTGGTGGTGTCTTTGGCAGGACCAAAACCAAGCCAGGTTTGAGGGAACCAACCTAACTTCAAGGGATATCATAGTGTGCACAGAGATCCTATTGATTGACATGTCCTACCTCTTTAGAGACTATCATGATGGCCCTCTACTGAACCTTATCAACGGTCGGCCTGTGCATGCCCAGGTCTCCACCAATAAACTGGTGGGTCAATGGGTATGCTGGGAACCCCCGGAAATAGGTTATAAGCTTAACATTGATGGGTCTTGTATTCTGGGAAATATGAGAGGTGGGGTCATGGTGCGAGACATACGGGGGACTGTAATTATGTCCTTTTCTAAGATGTATGGTACTAGTATCCCCCTTCAGGCAGATGTGAGAGCTATACTGACAGGGTTATCCCTCAGCAACTGGAAGAACCTGGTGCTTACCCAAGTGGAGACAGATTCTTTGATCCTTCATGAGGTCCTATATGGAAAATGTAACTTCTCTTTTTCCATATCCTATACATTCAGAAAGTGAAAATAAACATCCTCAAAAACAATATACAGGTGACCCACACGTGGAGGGGGGAATAGGGTTGTAGATTATATGGCCTCCATGGCAGAACTAGTTTTAAATATTTTTCAGAATACCCATCCTTTCAAGTCCAAGGGGGTAATCTGATCAGAGGGGATTCCCTTGGCCTTCACTACTATAACTCCCCCCAAAGGATTCTTAATTTGGTCTTTCATTTAGGTCTTTCTTGTATGGATTTCATAATAAAAATTAGATATTGGGTGGATGGAATAATAAACTTAATTTAATTATATATGAGGAAAGAATACATTCCACCATGTTGTAATCTGATGTAAAGATTTGTATCTTCATTTCCCTTATTTGGAGAATTAATACTATTATACACCTATTTACATTATATAATGAATATAAAATTATATTGACTTATTTTATTATAAATAACTTTTTATTTATGTGATTTTTATATCTATTTCATGATATCTCTTTCATCTTTTATGGATTCATACAACATTAAAATTGTAAGTGTTTTTCTTTACCCAATCTCCTTTCAATGAGTCATAATATTACTTAATTTAATATTTTATTATATGTTTTATATATTAATGACCTTATTAATCACGCATTATATCATCTCTTTCCCTATATGGAATATTTATTTTCAAAGTAAGATGTTATTCTTTTTTTTAATTTCTTGATTCTTAAAAATATAATATTTTTTTGATTAATTATCATACTCTAATGATTATTTCCCTTCCCCTCCTATAGCCATTTTTTTAATAATAATTAGTTTTGATTAAATTTAAAGTCCAATATGTTTTTTATTAAGTGGATCTTGAACTACTGTGTAATTATTTTAAATAGGATCTTTTTGTCGCTTTATTAAATATTGGATATTTTTTAAATAGTAAAAAAAATATAAAATATAATTTATTCCACTTCAAGGAAATTAATATCATTCACTCCAAATTTATTTTGGCTTTCCATTATATCAACTCAAAGACTAATTATTAGTATTCTTAAGATTACAATAATTTCTTAATATTCTTTTTCACCCCTGTAAAATTATTTTTATTGTGAATTATTACTTTTTTTTAATGTCACTAAAATGTAAATACCCCTCCTTTCATTATTTCACTTCTATTTTGATCTCCACCTCTCTAAAATTCATAAAAAGTTGAGTTATACTTCAAGTATCTTTCTATAAATAAAATTATGATATTTCCTTTTGGTTTATTGAATTTTTATTATTATCTAAATATAGATCATGATTGCTACCTATGTGATACCTTCAGAAAATATTTTGAAGCCCATTTTACTTCCATGGTTTAATCAAGTAATGATGTGTGATTTATATAATGTGGTACACATATGCATGGTTCATCAGTTTGTGATGTTTGGGACCTAAATTGTATATCCCTACAATTCACTATGTATTGATGTACATCTCATTATTTAATTATGTAATGTGTGATAATGATGGGGGTAAAAATGTTCACTTTTTTCATATTGACATGTTATGGTTAGATATGTTCTCAAAGTTATTTATAAAAATTAGGTAGTTTAATCTATTTAAAAACTTATGATTCAACATAATGTTATTATTAATATTGAAAATGTTATGAATTTTAACTTGTGATGCCCCATACCCCCACTTCTAGATTCTAGAGTGAATAAACACCTTATCTAAATACCATCTTTGAAAAGAACCCAAGATACCCAATTTTAAACATTAATGATTACAATATCACCCAAAAATATTGAGTCACATGCATTAAAATTACATTTTAGTTTTATAGTTTAAGAGAGTTTGAAAAAAAATAACTAATAAAGAAAATTTATTACTCATCAAATGGACATTTTTTACACTATATAAGAAACTAATTAATCTATAATAATAATTAAAAATCTCCCAAAAAATATCCACACATTATATTTTCTTCTAAACATATCATGTTAATAATTTCTTAAAAACATAGGTAAATTAAAACTTGATATGTTTTAGATAAAATGATCAATAAGAGAAAATGTATATACAAGTCTCTCATGGAATGAATAATAAATTATGAATAAATAATTGGAAAATAATTCCATAAAACAAAACACGTGAACATGAAATAAATCCATGGATGATATAATAATATAAACAATCACATATAAAACAATAATCGGTTCTTTAGTGATGAAATTCATAATATCGGATAGCTAATTCTATTCCCTAAGAAATGACATCATGAACTTAGACCTAATGAACTTTACATCAAGGCCTTATGTTAAGGAATTTTTTTTGAAAGGCATGCAACAAAAGACCTAATCTTGTTTGTCTTATGAGACCTATCAATACCTCGAGAGACTATTGTGGGACCCAACCATAACAAATTATGTCCAATGAATTCATCATATGAAGGAATAAATAATTTATACAATATATAAATAATATACCTTAATAATCAATAAAAATCTATATTGGAATAACAATTACGTAGATTTTCAATATTTCACCACTCAAAAAATGAAATAGATTTCTATGTAAGAATATATAAAACAAATATAGTATAGAGTAATGGGTATACAATCAACTCAAATATTTTCCTAATCAATTTATGCATGGAATCTAGGTGGACACCCTTCAATAAAAGGATGGAAATATAGAGTGGTCATAGAGTAAAGAAATTAGAATAAAAAATATACATGTATTAGAGGATGATTTGGAAAAAAAGGTAGTGATGTATTTCTATGAGTTTAGTCTGCAAAAATAAAATAGTATGATAAAATTTATAAATTAATACATGTCAAATATATACACCATAAAAATTAAATAAGTGGTGAATAAGAATAATATCTCAATAAAAAATTTGAAATGCAAACACCCTTACAGTAATGGTAACATAAGAATCCAAATAATATGATAAGGATACCATGAAATTAAAATATAATTAAAATAATTATATTCATGATAATTTGTGGAAATATGTTTGTGAATACACTATATAAAATAAAATATGGTCCAAAATATCAAATAAGTATTACAGAAATGAAAATAGAGACAAATAACACTTATAAATTTGGAAACATTTGAATCAAAACCAATTGAAGGATATAATAACAAATTAAATATTAAATATAATTAATAATGAGTTTACCATGATAAAAAATATTAATTGAGTATTATATAAACCATAAAAAATGAAACATGGTGTATAATAATAAATATATCTAAAATGCGTTAAAATTGAGATAAGAAACCCCATTCAAGAAACATAATCTTTGAGGTAAGAATTATTTCATATTTATTTTATATAGAACATTTTTAGAACCAAAAAAATTAAATATAATAAAATTATTAATTATATATAATTAATCAAACTTGGAACAATGTAGATTAATAAAAATGTTCGTAACTTAATGGGTGAAAATTTAGTTACCACATACACTTACCTTAATTCCTAGATTCCACTAGAGCACTTGAATATCCCATATAAAAAAAATATTTTAGTGACCTATTTACTAACCTTTTTCATATCTATAACTTTTCATAAACTTCATTTATAATTATTCTCAATATGCACAATAGTTAGTATTATCCATTTTCAATATCGGGTGTGAGTATTCTTGATCGTTCTAAATTAGTTATATAATATTGTAGTTGTTATTAATTATTATCCAAAATTGCATCATTATAAAATCATACAAGGAATAATAAATAATTATTCTTAATTATATTTAATTTTATAATTTCAATCTATGGTTGTTTATGTTATGGTTCTTAGAAACAAAATTGGAAATAATAATGTTTCGATGATTTTTAACAAACAAATGATGGTATCTTAATTATTGAGTTTATTATTAATAATAACAATACATTAATAAATATTAATTTTATTATTTATATAATATATTTTTATTAATTAATTTCTCATATTCATCCATGATATTATATTATAGTACCATTCAAGTAGGTGATTAGACGGACCAAAACATGAACATACCATAATTAATGGATGATTATGATTATAAAAGTTGTTTATTTTGAGAATAATATCATTATTATATATTCATAATTATATTATTTCAATAATTTTATGTTTTTGAATCATATTTTAAAATATTCTAACAAAAAATAATGAAACTAGATGAAAAATGAGATGTGTTACTTGGTGGAGACAATAGTCTTCACAACGCACGATTAACATTTTTATTTCTCAAAGAATGAAATGTAAATAAGGTTGATTATTATTTTTCTCTTAAAATTATAATTATATTATAAATTTCAAATTTATTATTTAAATTCACCCTTATAATCAGTTAATAGAGTTAGTGATGAAAAATGGAAGTTATCACTCCATGGAGGTGGTAGTAATCATAATGCATAAATGAGGGTTTTGTTTTTCTTAACTGGAAAGGGGGGAGGTGATTAATAGTTATTCACTTGGAATAATAATGGTCAGTATAAAAAATATTTATCTCATTATATAGGAATTATAAAATATATTTGGAAAAATAATATAGAAAATAAAATAAATTAGAGAAAATTAACACTCATGTAGAGGATTTGTCTTTCTATTGGAAAACTTAATTAAGGGGAGGGATTAGGATAATATATTGTGACAAAAAGATTCATTAAGTTATATTTTATTCTCTGGTAAGGAATAAGGGTATATATTCAAGAGTAATTCTATGTGGTATTGAAGGGGTGATTAAAGGCCCCTTTATAGGTGGTGAGAATGGTATTTTTGTAAATGTTTCAAATTAATATAAAGAAGGAACATGATTCACATGTCTGGTCGCTCCAAAAAATAAATCTAATTTAGAAGTGGATTATATAAGGTCAATAATCCATAAAAATCCTTCACACACATGTTTTAAACATTTTTTATGCCTTTTACTCTTAGAATTTTTACATTTACCATTTTTTTACCATGGTAAGTAGTTTTTACCTAGGTAATTTACTTTTAATGCCAAAAAATAAAATGTAACTGATTATATGATTTATAAATAATGATTCGAAATATGAAATAAATTTTATTATAAAATATTTATATGTATAATAAAACTCAATTTTAACATTAGCACATAAAATGCGTAAAAACCATTTTTTGAAAAAGTGTATTTTTAAGCTTAAACATTTTGTATAAGATAGAATTATCAAAATATTTTATTTAAATAGTATAAATTAGTTTATTATAAAAAAATTCCTTTAAAATAAATAAATAACCTAATTTTACCAAAATATTATTTAATTAAAATAAAAGACTAAAAATAGTTTCCTTTATTGGAAAATATTACTTAAGTTCATAAAATGTTAAAAATTAGTTTTATAAATTAAGATAGTTTTTAAAAAATGATTATTTTTACCCATTAAATAAATATTTTATCAATTAAAAGGTTTTATAAATATATAGGTATTTATTATATAAATAAAAATTTACAATTTTGTAAAAATGGTATTTTCACCATTCATAGAAAAATTGATTATTTCAAAAAAAATATATAAAAAAACTCTTCTTGAGCTAATATTAACATGATGAATATAAAAATTATGTTTATTTTTTCAATTTCAAATTATAAAATTTTAGAATTTTAGTTTTAAATAAAAACATAAAATATAATGAAAAAATTTTCCATAAAAAATAACCTTTTTAAAAATATTATTCTTTATTACTTTTATTTTATATTAATTAATAATCAAATTGGAATTAACATATTATTAATATGAAAAATACACTTTATCTATAATATATTTAATATCTTAAAACAAAGTGCATAAAATCCAATTTTAGAAGGGTAAATATTTAAAGCATAAATCATCCTTATTAGCTTACTAGCTACACTAATTGAATAATCATAAATTCCTTAGTATTAATAATAATATTTATATTTATTTATATATATATTTACAATTTAGTTACATATATTTTAACCCATAAATTTTACAGTTGTATTTTATTGATTATATAACATTTCACGATTCATTGTGGTTTGGTGTTGTATGTAAAGCAAGCTATGAAAAAAAATATTTTAAAGTAATATATATTTTCAAATATTAGGGTGTTACATTCTACCTCTTCCCCTAAATAAATTATTTCCATTCAATTTTAATTACTACTTACTGATGAAAATATCTAAGGTTATCTAAAATATTTATATGAATAAATATTTTATTTATATCAAGGTTTCAACCTTACTATCTATATCAGACCAATGAACTCATATTTTCCCTCGTAATTGAAATATAACTAATGTTTAGTTTTTCATTAACAATTTTTGTTAAATACCCTAATATAATGGGAGTAATATATTTAATATGGGGTATATATTCATCCTTAATAGGTGGTTATGGGTTTATTTTAATATTTGATTTTTCTATTATGGAAATTAGCATGGCCTCTATGTTAAGAGAGCCAATATGTTCCTAATATCACATGAAATTTTTGTAAAAGATGAATAATAGGATTTATTATAAGATCATTACTGTAAACATATATTAGAGATGAGATATATAGTTGGGATACAATAATCACACCAAAAAAAGTTTTTTAAAATAATTTAACATCTAATTATCGAGGTGGAGATTTTATGTTCTTATATATAGGAAGAATTATGAATAAAAAACTCATAGTCCTTAAGTGAGTGATTATCATTCATCATTTCTTATCATTTTTAGTACCCACTTCTATAGTTATAATTCCATATTATTTTCCTCATCTTGGAATTTCATGGTGTATTTCATCTTTGTTAGCCATTGGATTTGGGTATTGGCATGGATAATTTCCATATTTCCCATATTTAAGGCATTAAAATATTATTAGTTTCTATAGACATAATCTATTTTATTTTAATGTGTATACTGATCTCATTACTTTTCCAAGGAAATTAGTTTCCCTATTTCCTTCTTTAACCCACATAAAACATCTACCAACTCCTTTAATACATTCCCCATGGTGATTCTTAAAATATTTTTTACATGAAGGAAGTTAAATCTTCTTTCCTTCATCATCTTCATCACCTAAACTTCCATGAAACTTTATCCTTCTATTCTTTGGTGTGTTTTAAGATTCAACTATGTTCATGTTGTTAGTCATTATTCCTGATAGGAAGTTTTGAATGATCATATTATTTATAAATACAAATTCTATCCCATTAGGTTTCTTGTTGATATAATCTCTACATTATCCATGGAATCCATTTTTAACTTTGTTACTTTAGGTTTAAGCCATTAATAAACCATAAGGAGTTAATCATTAGTGATAAAAACCATTATAAAATTATTTTATGTTAATTATATGACAAATTTAGCATAACAATTTCTTACTCCTCAAAATTATTACATTAGATTTCTTTTAAACCAAAATCACTCTCAGTTTAATATAGGTTTCTTTAGGTTGTATTCTCTCAATTTATTTAACCAAAATCCTTAACATAATAAATCCATCATAATGGCTTGTAAAGATAAAGTGATTAACTAAATCATATCCCAGTGGAGTGTCTATACCAGTGTGTAGGCTTAGTACCACTCATCATTCGCCAATGTGAAGATTGATTTAATACTAAACTATCCTTTTTTATGTTGGTTACCCCTAGGTACATATATATCACAGTTGCATCCACTTTCTAGTAAACAAACAAGGATATAATTTTTAGGAGAACCACATGATGTTTAATTTACCAAAACATCAGAATGTTATTCTTTACATAGAAATATCCGTTAAACTTATCTCTAGGGTTTTTACTAAATTTATCTTATCATAATCCATAAATTACACAAAATATCTAATAATCTCTCAAATAATCCAAAATGGATATCTATATCTTTGAAATTATGATCAACATTAACTTAACAGCCTTTAAATTATACTATATTAATATCCTAACCTATAAAGTTATTTATGTTGTAGTTGGTTCCCTAGAAAAAACTTTTGTATAATTTATGACAACTTTTATTAATAGTTTTTTATATTAATAAACTTATTATCACATCGTGATTGTTATTCCGCGTAACATGGTATCTAATAATGTCCCAAGAGTATTTACCTAGAGTATTTATCGCACTAAAGGCCATAGCAGTTCCCCACTATGATGAGAACCGGGAAGTGCTACGACACTATTCTTAAATGTATGTTCTATACCCATATGATATCATTTGATAGATACAAATGATACATTCTATTAGGGGTAAAGACTCATAGGAATTTTAGGCAGCCTTCTCCTGGTGTATGCCCTTGGTAATATCCACTAGGATGTTATGAGAATAGGACCCGCCAATAGGAAATCCTCATTTATATGTGTCATTGGTTATTATAATATACATAAGTGTGTACTGGTCCTTATACTTTAAGATTATTATTAATTGGTCCTTATACTTTAATATTATTATTAATGAGTATTATGAGTCACGTACTTTGATGTATTGATGAAACCAAGATGACATATGCTGGCAGTGATGTAGGATGTGTTGGGTGCTCCATAAGTAATATTTCATTAATGAATAATGCGAAAAAGGATTTATCCCCTATATTATTTAATATAAGTTAATATCTTAAGCCCTTTTATAGAAATTATATAGCCTAAATAAATGCATGATCATGGTGTTCTATAGAAAAGTTCTATTTCTGAAAATAAAAATAAATAGACTTCAATCACATAGGTTGATGGCACCAGCATGCAACTTGTTTGATTTCAGAAATTGTGATAAAGGGGTTATATTACAAATTAAGCATCTGTATGAGGTATTATGTCATTATAGCATTAACTTATTTCATTATGTATTCCTTGTCATGTTTCTAGAAACTTAACTTGAAATTTAAGCTACTTCTCCCTATTCCACTGGGAAATAGGCCTAGAGGGTCACACACTAAGTGTGTCCATAATCTTAGTTAAATAATAGATTGTTTATTATTATTTATCAAGTTTAATAAATATCATTCCCAAATTTATTTTAATAATTATTCATGTTTGGTTGATCACATTTATTCATTCACCAGTTATTCAATTGAATATAATGTCACTGGAATATTTAACAAATATTGTTTTTGATATTTATTAAATATAATATTTATTTATTTATTGGGAAATAATGTAGTGATATTTATTTAATAAATAAATAGATATTATTCAAGGTCTAATAAATTTTATGAAAGAATTACAAATTGATATTTTAGGTCTAGTGAAAAAATAATAAATAATAAATATTATTTGATTAAATAATATTTAATTTGAAATCATAAGTAAAGTGCCTATTGAGAAACAATAATAATAATAATATTTAACATGTGGTTTTCGCAAGGATTAAATAAAAAACTAAGGGAACTTGTGAAATTATTTTATTCTAAACCTAGCGATATATAAACACAGTTATATTAATTTCTTGATAGGACAATTAATTTGGTTGGTTTATGAAAAACATAATTGAAGAATTCTCTCAAGTCCTTGAGATCTCTCTTATTCAAGATTTCTCCCAAGAACGGAGAGAAATATTCCTCCACTAGATCAAGGATAATTCTTTGTAAGCAATTCTCATAGAGATCAAAGGTAGATGATGCAAGTGCAAGGATCTCCCATGATAACACCGATAGATTCCTTCGATGATGTCTAGATATTTGTGGGACATGTGTTGATTACTACTATTTGTAATCTAAAATTGATTCCTACAATGCAATGATGGTGCACCGTAGATATGTTACCAGATCCATCAACAAAAAAAGATTTCTAACAAGGTAATTATTATTTTATTAAATTAATTATAAATAATATGTGATAATTATCTCTCTAGTTCTGGTGTGATTCATGTTTTCTATATTCATTGATTCAAATTCTGTTGAACATGATTTTTATCATCATGAAGATCTCAGATTGATCCTTCAACATGGAAAAAATCAATGTTGGGAAATTTCCATCGCATACGTCTGTTATGCCCGAAACCTACAAGTGGTATCAGATCGGTCACAAAATTATTTATAATTACTTAAATATCATTACTGATTTACGTATTTTAATTTAGTTTTTCAATTTAATTTTAATTATTCTTTTAATCTAAACCATGATATATTCTTCTTCTTCCTTCCTTTCACATAGATCTAATCAATATGATTAATTTTATTAATAAACTAGAATCGAAGATATCAACTGGAAGTGCAAAGGATTTTGTCCAGATAACACAAGAGTACATGCCATGTAATCAAAATTACATTTTGTGTTCTTGTGGTCAATACATTAGGAATTAATTCAGAAATTAATTCAAACCATGTGAATTGATTACACGTAGTGTATTAAATACCTTACACCTCTAGTTGACCAGGAAAGGGTGGTGCGCGGTCAACTGAATTACAAGTAGTGTATCCCACATGCATGACGTGTAAGACCTTTGAGTCATAGATGGGCTGTGTATTATTATACACAGCCTACCGAACTAGTAACTATGTAATTCGTAGATCACACGATGCATATCCCATTGGATATGATCTGTACTCCATTTTTTCTAGGTACGATTTTCATGTCGAGTCCCTAAGCATGTACCTCGGATAGATGATGGGATATGTACATGTCGTGTAGCTCACTTGTAAACATTGTATACTTATACCGAATTACATATATTTAAATTTTATTTATTATATTATGTAAACCCTGAGTTATGTTCCTATGTGTGGTCATTAAGTTGATGGGATACTCCATGTGATGGGTTTTAATATATATATGTGTGTGATTAATTAATATTTACATAGTGTTCATATCCCTATATCATGTATGATTCATATTATAGTTGTTACTCTATGTGCATTGATGAATAACACATGACCAAAAAATCATATAATTCGTTTAATCATTAATTAGAAACTACATTTCAGGAAATTATATGATAAGTCATGTATTTTGTATGTCTCAACGAATAAACACGTATATGAGTATAATTCATTTTAGGAAGATTCATATTAGTATTCACCAAAGTTTCTCCAACGTACATTTATGTACATATTAAATTTTAAATGAATTTATTAAATTTTTTAAAATTGTAATGGATGAGAATCTAAAGTAAATTCGGATGTAAATTAAGATAAAAATTTACTAATTAAAGATGATAATTAATTGATTCTAGCATGATTTATCTTAAATAAGAATGATTAATAATTCAATTGTAGTTTAATTAAATACAAAACTCATTTCATGCATGTGGATGATCATGATCAAAGAATAGACTTTTGTATGAGATGGTTTTACATTTAATTTACTATTAAATTAAATTGTTGGCTTGCATTCCTTCCTCCTCTTATTATATAGGGCCTTTATGCTCATGGTTTCTATTATGTAAACCTTTTCCCCTCACCTATGTGTGAGTAAAAGTAAATGTAATGGATGGATATCCCAAGATAGTGAAGGCAGTTCAAGTTGTGATCTAGGGAGAAACCAATCCAAGAGAGATACATTTTTGGAAAGGTGGAAAGTTGTAACATGAAGCTTAAATGGTTCAAGGTGTTTTTCCCCTTGGTCAATGGTTAGTTTATAAATTGATAGATAAACTAACCAATAGAAAAATATCATGATAATATATCTTTATTATTTTATTTATATCATTTGTATGGTTTTCATTATGGAGGCCTTGTTGCAATCACATAAATTAATGAAATTACGAGCATGCAAGATAGAACTAAAATAAATTGTCTTATGCATAAATATTATCTAAGACATGTTTAATCACTTAAGTAAATCCACTTAATATGAAAAATAATGTAATAAATATAGTAATTGGAAATTTATGAAAAAATGATAAAATCCCTCAATTATATATATATTAATTCGGTATATCCTTCCACCACTTCAATTAAAATTGAACCATAGTTCAAAGTTTGTGACTAGAAAAATTTGGAGTGATTTCAATTATTGGGTAATTATAAATTGATTTTCTATATTGAAATAACTTAGTTCACATCAAGGGTTGACTGCCAAAGCAGGACTTATAGTAACTAAGAGGAAAAGGTCGAGAAAATCAAAACTATTGATTTCAGGATTGGGGAGTCCACTCAATATATCAAGGAACTATGAAGTTAATGTAGTTTGCAAAAATAATTCCTACCTAAAACCATTCAATTTACTTGACCAACCAAATTTTGTGAAATGAGAAGGGGGTATAGATTATTTTCTCTAGAATGTTCATGAAACATGATATTATGAAGCTAATGGTGGGGGATATTAGGTTCTGATAAAATATTGGGAGACTAATAAATTTAATATTTATTTATTTGTATAAATTTCATCAGATAAAGTACTAAAATTATTTTCCTCTTTTTTTTAAACAACATTAATATAACTTCAAACATGTCAATTATATCCATACTTGAGAAGGATAACCTTCTCACTGGAAAAAATTTCCAAAAGTGGAAAAGGAAGTTATGCATTATAATTTTCTATAACGGGAAATTGTATGTGCAAGAAGAACTTTTTGTAGTTTCTCCTATTAATGAGGAAAGTGATGAAGAGATATATCTTGATGAGAAACATCTTAATGGTGTATATATCATGATGTATCACCTTTGGGGACTCTATCAATAGAAGGTTAGACAAGAGATGTATGAGATCTCTAATTTTTTGTTTAAAGCTAATCTTAGAGAGTCTGTACTTGTTGGGCCTCATGTAGTAAATCTTATTGGATTTATTGAATGCTTAGATATGTTAGGTATTAAATAACTAGATGAGTTGCGTATAGATATCATAATTTTATCACTTTCTAATACATTTTCTAGTTTTATAGTCAATTATAATATGAGAAATAATGGGAAGAGTCTCTAGGAACTTCTAAATTTGATTCTCTAAGTGGATAGGATATGGGGCATGATAAACCCATAGTCCTTATGGTGTATAAGAAAAATAAGAGTAAGAAAAAGGGACCCAAGACCTATAAATAGTATAAATATCCCAAGAACTATCCTTCTAAGAATAGGAATATCTGTATGTATGGAAAAGAAAAGGAGGCAGAATGTTTTTCACATGGAAAGTCAGGATACTAGAAAAGGAATTTCACCCAAAAGCTAGTGGAATCTAAAGGTCTGTTCGTTATCGAGTGTAGTCTTTCAATATTTACACATTGGGTATTGGATACAACTTGTGGGGATTACATATTTATCCAAATGTATGAACCAAGTAAATTCTAAAATATTTACATAGGATAGGTGGACCTGAGAACTACCAATGGAGTGAGGTTGGTTTCCCTAGACATTATTGATTACCACCTTTCATTGACAAAAGGAATGATTTTTATTTTAAAAAATTATTATTATGTACCTACGGTAACCAAGAACATAATTTATATATCACACCTAGATACATCTGGGTTTATTTTCAAATTTGGAAATAAAATTTATTTCTTTTATAAATACAACATATTTTATGGTATGGAATGTTTAAATAATGATATTTATGTTTTAAATTACAAAAACAATGTGCTATAAATTGATAAAAAATTAGGTTCAAATGAATCGTATAACACCTAGCTATGGAATCACCATCAGAGTCATGTAAATGAGAAGTGTTTGTCAAAGATCTTTCAAGATGTTTATTAATACTATTCTAGGATAAAACCACTTGAAATATTTCATTCTTTTTTAAAGGGAAAAATGACCAAACAACTATTTGGTGGATAGGGTGAAAGGGCCAAGGGGATTATAGGACTGGTACACACTAATGTGTGTGCACCATTTCAAGTAGAAGATAGTGGTAGATTATATTACATCATAACTTTTACTGATGACTTGAGTCGATATGTCTATATCTACTTGGTGCGGTATAAGTATAATTCCTTTAATAAATTCAAGGAATTATATAATGAAGTAGAGAATCAACATGGAATGAAGATAAAGAATCCTTGATCATATTGAAGTGGTAAATATATTAACCAAGAGTTCATGGGATTTTTATGGGAGTTTGGGATTTTATTTCAACTCACTCCACCTTACACACCATAGTGGAATGGTATTAGTGAAAGGAGGAACTCTAACTTGTTATACATGTTATGGTCGATGATGATTCATGTAGATCTTCTATTATCCTTTTCGGGATATGCATTACAAACTTTGGAATACACATTAAATAGAGTACCAACTAAATTAGAAAATGTAATTCCCTTTGTTTTATGGAGTAGAAAGAAACCCATTTTGTCATATAAATATGTATGGGGTTATGAGGTGTTTTTTAAGGCCTTCTCATGAAACAAACTAACACCTTGGGGAACAAAGTGTATCTTTATAGGGTATTCCAAGGAAACAATGGGATACTGCCTATACAAACCATCATACAAGAAATTGATTATCTCCAGAAAATCCATCTTTCTTGAGAGGTGGCATATCCTCAAAAGGGGTAATGGGGGGAATATTGACTTTGATGAATTTGATGCTCAAGATACAAAAGAGTTGGTATAAGAATCATTTTTATAAGTCTCCATTGAATAATTAGTTCCTAAAACAAAAAGTATTCTATATGAGCATAAGAGAGGTAATAGAACTAGATAGATATGGTTTTCTAGTCACCAAAGATGCTTACTCAATATTAGTTAAAAATGATGAATGTATCTCCTACAATGAGGAAGTAGAGAGCTAACAAGCTACAAGATGAAAAGAAGCCCTAAATTCTAAAATGGATTCCATGTACTAGAACTGAGTTTGGGTTTTTGGTTGATTCCCTAGTTGATATAAATCAAATTGGATGAAAATGGGTATTTAATAGGAAAATAGAAATTAAAGGTAAATTAAATACCTATAAATAAAGGATAGTGGATTAAGGGCTTAGATAACATCAAGTAATTGACTAAGATGAAACCTTTTCACCAGTTTCCATGTTTAAATCTATAAAAATTCTATTTAATATAGTAGTTTACCATGACTATTATATTTGGAAGATAGTTTTTAAAACTACATTCCTTAATGGGAATATTCAGGAAGATATCTATATGAAAAAACTAGAAGGTTTTGAGATTCTAGGTGATAGAAAAAGAATTTATTAGTTGCAGAGATCTATTTATAGAATGAATAAAGCATCTAGGTCATAGAACATTTGATTTAATGAATCCATAAACAAATTTAGTTTTATTAAGTTTGAATTTGATTCATGTGTTTAAAATAGGTTTAGTAGGAATGAAGTAGTTGTCCTAGTAGTATATATTGATGACGTTATACTTATTGGAAACAATATACCATCCTTACAGTTTGTTAAGGATTGGTTGAACAAATGTTTCTCCATGAAGGACATAGGGGAAGTAGCCTATATTTTAGGGATCAAGATCATTCATGATAGATCCAATTGGATGCATGGACTAAGTCAAAGTACATATATTGACCAAATAATAAAGAGATTTAGTATATAACAATCAAAGAGGGTATTGGTTCCAGTGTCACATGTTTTATATCTTTCTAATAAAATGTATCCTCAGACACAAAATGAGAAAGAGAGAATGAGTTAGATCTCATATGCTTCAGTGATAGGATCAATCATATATTCTATTATATGTATTATACTTGATGTTGCCTATGCATTGAGAATGGTAAGAAGATATCAAGTAAATCTAAGATAACAATATTGGAATGTTATTAAGGTTATCCTTAAGTATCAAAGAAGAACTAAGGATATGTTCCTGCTGCAAGGAGGAGATGAGGAACTATTCATCAGGGGTTATATTGATGCTAGTTTTTATATAGATCAAACTGATCTGAAGTCATGGTCAGGATATGTTTTCTATCTCAACGGAGGAGCTATGAGTTGGCAGAGTTCGAAGCAGCTAGATGTTGTTGATTCTAGAGTGGAGTCTGAGTATATAGTGGCTTATGATGTAGTTAAGGAAGTTGTTTATATTTGTAACATTTTCCAGAAGCTTGATGTCATACCTAGTAGTAAATACCATATCACATTGTATTATGATAATACTGCATCATTGGATCTTTTAAAGGAGTCAAGGTCACACCAACAGACAGTGCACATACTCTTGAAGTATCACCTCATGAGGTATTTTTATAAAATTGGTGAATTTTCATTGAGAATTGTACCCATAGAAGATAATGTAGTAGACCCCTTGAATAAAGTCCTATATCATCAGAATAATGAGTATCATGTGAGAGCTAGAAGACTGAAGGTTGTTAGTAGTTTTCTCTAGTGAAAGTGGGATTCTGTTGGAGTTGGTGCCCTATAACACAATTTTGTGTACTTTTTGATAACTCTTATTCATTTTTTTCAATATTAATAAACTTATTATCAGGTAATAATTATTCTTCTATATAATATAGTATGTGATAATGTCCCTAGAGTAGTTGTCTCACTAAAAGGTTATAGTAGTTCCCAACTATGATGAGAACCCAGAAGTGCTATGAAACTATTATTAAATATATGTTCTATATCTGGAGGATATCATTTGAGGTACTTAAATGATACAGGCTATCAGGGGTGGAGACTCAAAGGACTTTGAGGTACCTTCTTATGGTGTACTTCCTTGGTAATATTCAGTAGGATGTTATGAGAACAGGACTCACAAGTAGTAAATCCACATTTATGTGTGTCATTTGATGTTCTTATTTGTGGATGTGTATATTGGTTCTTAGCATTTAATAATTTAATTAATGAGTATTATGATTCATGTAATTTGATGTATTGACAAAAATTGTGATGAAAAATTTTCATGGTGAGGTAAGATATATTGGGCATGTCACGAGTAATATTGCATTAATAAATAATGTAAGTAAGGATTTATTCATTCCATTCTTTAACGGATGTTAATATATCTGGTCCTTTGATAGAAATGATA
Organism: Viscum album; assembly: GCA_963277665.1. Lineage (NCBI taxonomy): Eukaryota > Viridiplantae > Streptophyta > Magnoliopsida > Santalales > Viscaceae > Viscum > Viscum album. Next base: position 698,072,839 of record OY728119.1, on the reverse strand, counting down.
TACCCTAAATAAATTCATGTCCATTGTGTTCTATATGTAATTTCTATTTCTATAAAGTCAAAGAAAGAGTCATCGATCACATAGGTTGATGGTGCCAGTGTAGAGACCCAAAGCTTGACATACATAGACATTACATTACTTTTGAAGAATACTTAGTACATAACAAAAACACACACACAAGGACCGTAATAGTTTAGTGTCTTTGGAAACTCGGAACGTAATCTTTTAATCATGGTGAAAGATCTTCAACATCTCCCAAAAAGATCTTCCACTTTTTGTTTCTTTACCTAAAACCTTTCTTTTGATCCTAGGGGAAAATAAAACATAAAAAGGGTGAGCTCAAATGCTCAGTAATCATGGATAAAATAAAACATACCATATACATTTGAACTTAAAAACATGAACATAATGTTTAAACATCAAAATCTTGACAACGACATAAAACATGGAAGTAAGTAAGGCATAGATCATAATGGAACATAAACCACGATAAAATAGCATGGGAATAAAACATGTAATTGTGGCATCCATTAAGCACATGTAATGATTTCCATATTATCCAAGGCATTGATGCCAAGACCATCTTAGTGGACAAAGTCCCATTCTGAATCGAGTTCACTCCTCATTTCAGTCCTGTAACCCTGAACCAGATTAACTTACCGTTCCATCCATGTCTATCTCATGAGATATAAAATATATACCCAATGCATTGGAGGGAGATATAGGTCCCACCCATCTCATAATGAAATCAGTCTTACTTGTGCCACAAAATAAACATACATTATTCATAAAAACCCAATAAATAAAATGGGTTTCATAAACATCATACCATCATCACATAATCCATATAAAAGAAATGGATATCATTTCATAATAAGAGAAGTGAAACCATGTAAATCATAGAGACATTATACTTGAAACATACACATATGAAATAATGTCATCTTAGATGAAAAATAGTTTTGATAAAACACTTGAAATGAATTCTTGAGGAAAATATCCTTTTTTCTTCAAAATCATTTTATTTTCAAAAAAATGTCGTGCAATTTTAAAAGAAATGGATTTTGTTGAAAATATTCATGAAATGTTTTTGCGTAAGCTTCATTAAAATAAGGCTTTATAAAACCGTAAAAAAAATCCTTTCATGTCGTATGCGTTAAAAAAAACATTCTTCTCGTACTTTTGTCGGAAAAGTCAAAAAGTACCTCGTAACGTAAACAAAAGAAAGATTCTTTACATACCATGTAGTAAAAGTCAAAAATGGGTAAAAAGGACTTTAAACATACATGAAAACACTTTTATAAAACTTGTACTAGGATGATAACAATAACCCCAGTAAATACTTACGTATAAGCAATCTCGGATAAAAATGAGATTTGAAAAATTATCCCTTACCTTAGGTCCGATATGCTTCATACGTATCTGAACCTCCTGTATAATGATTTAAATAATGTCATTGACTTATTACATAATCATATTCATTGTTATGATATCATATATGGTTCACTTATGACTTTATATTACCCGTTCTTTTGTAAATTCCATGTTAAAGAGTGTTTTGGGTAAAATCGTTTCATTTGTCGTCTGTGTTTTGACTTGTAATTATTCATATGATTACTTAGATCATGATTACTTAATTACAGAATATAAAACATTATTTATATATAATATATATTCAGAATATACACATATATAATAGATCGATAAATGGAAAGAAATACACCGTTCATGGAGACGGTAGGTCGTACGTACGCATGAACGCTGTTTTCATTTCCTTATTGAGTTGAATGAAATTAAATAGATGAAATATATATATATACATAAATCCAGTAGAATTATTATTCCATATATTTCATTATTATTCATTATATATACTTTATAATCATTCTTGAATGGTTAATCATGGAAAATGAATCTCATCGCGTTCGTGGAAACGGTAGTCCGTACGTACGCACGAGCGATGATATCATTCCCGTGATAGTGGAATTGTATTGGAGTGTATGTATAATATTTCAGAATTAATATCACTTTAAAATAATCATATATAGTCATTATTTACACCATTATAACCATCCAAGTAAGGTGATGGTGGAAAATAGATTACACTATGGCGTGGAGACAGTATTCCGTACGTACGCACGCGCGGTGATTTCGTTTTCCGTAGGATGGATAGATGGTGAAATAGGGTTGTTTCATACTTATAATAACATATCCGTATATGAGTTATACTGATGTTATTACTTCATAATTAAACAACTAAAGAATAATAAGTAGAAGAAGAAATAAATTTGAAATAATCAGTAACGAACATTACCTCTTCTTTGAAGTGCCTCTTTGAGACCTCCTTTTAGGGCACTAAAATTGGTATTTAAAGAATACCAGGACCTATAATATGTTTCTAGGTAAGTGTAGAAGAGAATTGGGCAGGGTTTGGCCGATCTTGAAGGCTCAAAGAGGTGTGTGGAAGAGAGGGAGGAGGTGCCCTTTTATAAGGGAGGAGAGGGGCACCTTTGGAATTCTTAAACATATTAATTTATAATAAATCTAACCCCACATAAAAACCTCCAAAAATGACTCATATTCAAAGATTAGATGATATATGGTTTTAATCTAATCAACCAATCAAATTTAGCCATGTTTGGATCTTATTTTAAACCTTATCATTTTGATTTATCCTTATTTAATCTATTTAAGTTTATTTGTGGTAATAAAATTCTAAATTTTAAATTATAACAAATAATTACTTATTTGTTGTGAATTTTACATAATTGGTTACTTTATAACATTATAGACCATATAAATTTAAATTTATAATTGTTAAATATTTTTGTGATTTTTAAACAATTTTATAATATGTTATTTTTATAAAATAACAATAGTGTCAATTTTTACACAATTCATTTATTCGAATTTAAATAAAATATATACAGAAGATATATTTGAACTAAAAGAATTAATAGATTCATAAAATCTAATATTTATCTATAAAATTAGTGTATCACATTAAATATTTCATATAATATTTATTTTATTATTTTTAAAACCATTTATTTGGTTTATCTCTTAATAAAATAATTACTACAACATTTTTTATAATTATTTAATATACTGATTTATTGCATAAAAATTAAAAATAAAATCCTATGATGAATATAAATATATTAGATTTAAAAATAATACTTTTACTCGAATTTATTATCTTAAAATCACAATATTTAAATTGATATATTTATTAAATTATGAAGGTGAAAACTTTGGCATCATTTAAAATAAAATAATATAAGTGACATAATCACTTTTATAAGGCTCAAAACGGTTATATATTAGGTTATTGTATGATTACGGTGTAGATATACACTACCAATAAGTTTTGGTCAGGTTTTTGGGCCTTTTAATGGGAATTATTATTTCAATAAAAACTATATTACTAATTTTTCACTTAATAAATAATTTCTGTATCATTAATGTATCACCATTAATGACAATTATTTAATCCCTAAAAATTCTAAATAAATTATCATGATGTAGATAATTTTATTATCTTTCTGAAGAATATTCATGTTCTATGTTTCATGAAGTTTATCACTAAATTAAAATTAATATACTTATAAGATTTAAGAGAGTGACATGTTGTCACTTTCTTTGGTTTTAATAATAATTAAGTTATTTTCATGGAAAAAAGTCCTTTAAATGATTCTAATCCGACCCTTAGGTGATCTGGGTCGACTTTTAGTCATCCAATAGGATTTTGGCAGGTGTTAGGTTAATTTTATAATCTTATATTTACCCTTAATTAACCGATTTACCTTTAACTATGGTAAATAAAATCTACCGTAGTTACTATTCATAAAGCCCAAAAATAAAAAGTAGCTTATTAACATAATTTGTAACTACTGATTCCAAATATGGAATCCATTTTTCCAAATTCAATACACAAAATTTTCAGAAATTAAATTAAAATTAATCTCATTGTCGAAAGAAAACGTGTTTTTGTTTAAAACATTGCAAAAGACTGAATTGGTTTAACCGATGAATTCAAGGTAAAATAAATGCCAATGACATACATTATAGTAAATGGTAAAAATATATTCTATTTATACTTTAAAACCATTCAATATTATAATTTAACCATATAAATTATTGCGATGAAAAAAGTTGTTTTTAATTAAAATATAGCGTGTTTTTACTATTCATCAAAATATGAAAGTTAACAGAATAATATGAAAAATTTATCCAAAGTAAATTTTTATTTCTTGATTCCAAAGAAGAATTTTATTTTGTCAAAATGAACTTATAAACATGTCAAAAACTATATTTAATGTGGGTGCTCCATCAAAAGGCGGCAAATCTGCATTTTTTGAAAAATACTTATTTTACCTGAAAAATTTATTTTGTTCTTATACAATGTTCTAGAAAATTTGTAAGATGAATAATAATGTTATAAAATTAAAAATTTATTTAATAATATTCTTAACAGCTAGTTCATAATAATATTATAATAATATATAGTTGTTTAGTAAAACCCGGTATTGCGTACAACACACGCTATCGAGAAAGGTCGTGATTGCGTGTAATGCAAGACAAGTCAGGGCTGCGTGTTGTGCATGAATCCTTCATTTTTTCGTAAAATAGAATCCAACCATATTTCATTTATACATTGAATATATATATATACACACACACACTCAATGTTTCGTAGAATGACTATTATAAAATGAACTTGAAATTGTGTGTAACATGATCCAAGAATAGTGTTGCGTATACTGCAAGATAATACGGTGTTGCGTATAGTACAAGCTAAACTTGGTGTGCTGTATAATAGAAGACATCAATGAAATTAAAAGAATATTTTTCATAAAATCTCTGGGTGTCACATTCTACCCCCCTTAAAATGAATTTTTCCCTCGAAATTCGTCGAGGTTATAAATGGTTTTCTACTTGAAAGTTTCATTAATTGAAACTCACATCATAAAAAGGAATACCAAAACTTATCTTTATAAACTAAAGTATGAAACGTAACAGTTACCCAAATAAACTAATCATTGGGTTTCCACATAGGATAACATAGGTGAAAATATGGATATGGAAGAAAAATCTAACCATCATGTTCTGATAGAGAGTGGTAGAGAACATGGCTATGAAAAAGACAAAAATCACAAATCCATAGATTTATGATAATCTAAGGTACCATCGGATTCATCGGATATAAGGTCACTAAGGCAACATTTTTTGTTTTCAAGATCATTTCCCTAAAGTTGATAATTAAAAGAAATACTTACATGATTTTGGTACAATCTTACTGTTGTTCGTGAATTGAACAATTTCCACTTCATCCCTTAATGAAATGAAGTTGAATTTGTTATTCGTGATGTGTTAGCAGATCATAGAATGATGGGTCATTCCATCTGTTTCAAACAAAAGGTTAGCAAAAGTTATAAGTCCATCATATGGTTAGATTAATTGTATATGGTTCCAAAAATGAACTTATACTTCATATATCATACCTCTTAATAAGATAAAACTAGTTTCTACTATCCAAGGACTTCCTGTAGGCTAGCGGTATGCGATAAAGGCCAGTTGCACTTTGGTTGTGGGTTCAATTCCCACAGCCTTGTCCGACGCAATGGGTTGTCGTCCATCCTGCGGATTCTCCTTTTTCTAAAACTACATTACTATAACATCCCATAAATAATATCGAAAAAAACTTTTATCCTTAAACAATACTAACTTATGTCCAACATAATCCATTCCAATCTTTAGGCTTATCCATAATACTGCAGTCCACTCTCATATTATATTGAAAACTATTACCATATATTTCATATAACAAGCATGTTAATTCCATCGTTGATCCCCATATATCATAAGATATGTCTTGTTGGTCACATTCCAAACATTTGAAGGCCTTAATCATGTATTCTCTTGAAAAATGAATACCCATTGAACCTTAGTGAAAACATGAATGCAGTTAAAAGTTAACATTTTCCACATAACAAAATCCTCAAAATTCTATATACTCAAACCATGATATTACTTAGTCCTTATATCAATCATGAGATCATGAATACTGTCAAACATTTCATTTCCTCTGTATCCCTTCATTATGCGTATATCATCTGCTTTCCAAAATATTTGAATCACTTTTCATGGTTATTGGTACCATAAAATTATTGAAATCCACAATAGACTAATACAAAAATATTCTAATACACCATAAAAGTACCTCAACAACATTATTATTTAATACCAATACATAAACACTTCAACCCATCCTCTTCAATGATTGTCCTAGAATAAGTCCTTCCTTGATTTAGAAGTAACTTTTTAGGTCCGGGAATTGAGTCAGGTAATGCCCATGTTCTCCACAAATAAGACATTGAACTCCATAACAGTCTGTCACTCTATGTCCCTTTTCTCCACATAGATAACATTTGTCCCTCCATTTGAGGTATTCCTCAAGGTTCTTCTTCCCTTATTTATAAATCTCAATCTTCCTTTCTTTATGATCCTCAACATGCGAACATGCATAAAAGTCTATCTTCCTCTTATTTGATGAATTAGGCATACCACTAAATTTCACCTTGTTAATCATATATTGCGATGAATGATTTGGAATAATCACAATATCTTTCTATCTAGGCATTACGCAATTGTTTTGCTCATAGTCACCAATTTTTCCATTGGATTCAATGTTAACTGAATTAATTCTGGTTCCCTCCATTGACTAAAACACAAAAACAATTCCGTGAGAGGCAAAAATAATACAAGAAAAATAACATAATCAAGGGGTAGTACCTTCAACATCTAACTTCCTAGGTTTAATTCTTATATCGTTACCGTAATTCTAGGATTATAACCTATACTTATACTTAACCTTAGGGTCATCCCTAGACATACCTTAGAAATATCTCTAGGGATCTCACTAACGTTTTCGCATCCTAGTTTCCAAAGGCTGGCTAAACCTTTCCTCTGATACCAACTGTAGAGACCCAAAGCTTGACGTACATGGACATTACATTACTTTTGCAGAATAATTAGTACATAACAAAAACACACACACAAGGACCGTAAAAGTTTAGTGTCTTTGGAAACTCGAAACGTAATCTTTTAATCGTGGTGAAAGATCTTCAACATCTCCAAAAAAGATCTTCCACTTTTTGTTTCTTTACCTAAAACCTTTCTTTTGATCCTGGGGGAAAATAAAACATAAAAAGGGTGAGCTCAAATTCTCCATAAGCATGGATAAAATAAAACATAAAATATACATTTGAACTTAAAAACATGAACATAATGTTTAAACATCAAAATCTTGAGCAACTATATAAAACAGGGAAGTAAATAAGGCATAGATCATAATGGAACATAAACCATGATAAAATAGCATGGGAATAAAACATGTAATTGTGGAATCCATTAAGCACATGTAATGATTTCCATATTATCCAAGGCATTGCTGCCAAGACCATCTTAGTGGACAAAGTCCCATTCTGAATCGAGTTCACTCCTCGTTTCAGTCCTATAACACTGAACCGGATTAACGTACCATTCCAGCCATGTCTATCTCATGAGAAATAAAATCTTTACCCAATGCATTGGAGGGAGATATAGGTCCCACCCATCTCATAATGAAATCATTCTTACTTGTGCCACAAAATAAATATACATCATTCATAAAAACCCAATAAATAAAATGGGTTTCATAAACATCATACCATCATCACATAATCCATATAAAAGAAATGGATATCATTTCATAATAAGAGAAGTGAAACCATGTAAATCATATAGACATTATACTTGAAACATAAACATATGAAATAATGTCATCTTAGATGAAAAATGGTTTTGATAAAACACTTGAAATGAATTCTTGAGGAAAATATCCTTTTTTCTTCAAAATCATTTTCTTTTCAAAAAATGTTGTGAAATTTTAAAAGAAAAGGATTTTGTTGAAAATAGTCATGAAATGTTTTTGAGTAATCTTCATGAAAATAAGGCTTTATAAAACCGTAAAAAAATCCTTTCATGCCGTATGCGTTAAAAAAACATTCTTCTCGTACTTTTGTCGGAAAACTAAAAAAGTACCTCGTAACGTAAATAAAAGAAATATTATTTATATACCATGTTGTAAAAGTCAAAAATGGGTAAAAAGGACTTTAAACATACATGAAAACACTTTTATAATACTTGTACATGGATGATAACAATAACCCCAGTAAATACTTACGTATAAGCAATCTCGGATAAAAATGAGATTTGCAAAATTATCCCTTACCTTAGGTCTGATATGCTTCGTACGTATCTGAACCTCCTATATAATGATTTAAATAATGTAATTGACTTATTATAGAATCATATTCATTGTTATGATATCATATATGGTTCACTTATGACTTTATATTACCCGTTCTTTTGTAAATTCCTTGTCGAAGGGCATTTTGGGTAAAATCGTTTCATTTGCCGTCCGTGTTTGGACTTGTAATTATTCATATGATTACTTAGATCATGATTAATTAATTCTAGAATATAAAACATGATTTATATATAATATATTTTCAGAATATACATATATATAATAGATCGATAAATGGAAAGAAATAACCGTTAATAGAGACGGTAGGCCGTACGTACGCATGAACGCTGTTTCCGTTTCCTTATTGAGTTGAATGAAATTAAATAGATGACATATATATATATATACATAAATCCAGTAGCATTAGTATTCCATATATTTCATTATTATTCATTATATATACTTTATAATCATTCTTGAATGGTTAATCATGGAAAATGAATCTCATCGCGTTCGTGGAGACGGTAGTCTGTACGTACGCACGAGCGATGATATCATTCCCGTGATCATGGAATTGTATTGGAGTGTATGTATACTATTTCAGAATCAATATCACTTTACAATAATCATATATAGTCATTATTTACACCATTATACCCATCCAAGTAAGGTGATGGTGGAAAATAGATTACATCACGGCGTGGAGACAGTAATCCGTACGTATGCACGCGCGGTGATTTCGTTTTCCATAGGATGGATAGATGGTGAAATAGGGTTTTTTCATACATATAATAACATATCAGTATATGAGTGATACTTATGTTATTACTTCATAATGAAACAACTAAATAATAATAAGTAGAAGAAGAAATAAAGTTGAAAGAATCAGTAACGAACATTACCTCTTCTTTGAAGCGCCTCTTTGAGACCTCCTTTTAGGGCACTAAAATTGGTCTTTGAAGAATACCAGGACATCTATTATGTTTCTATGGAATTGTAGAAGAGAATTGGGCAGGGTTTGGCTGATCTTGAAGGCTCAAAGAGGTGTGTGGAAGAGAGGGAGGGGGTGCCCTTTTATAAGGGAGGAGAGGGGCTCCTTTGGAATTCTTAAAAATATTAATTTATAATAAATCTAAACCCACTTAAAAACCTCCAAAAATGACTCATATTCGAAGATTAGATGAGATAGGGTTGTAATATCATCAACCAATCAAATTTAGACATGTTTGGATCTTATTTTAAACCTTATCATTTTGATTTATCCTTATTTAATCTATTTAAGTTTATTTGCGGTAATAAAATTCTAAATTTTAAATTATAACAAATAATTATTTATTTGTAGTGAATTTTCCGTAATTGGTTACTTTATAACATTATAGACTATATAAATTTAAATTTATAATTGTTAAATATTTTTGTGATTTTTAAACAATTTTATAATATGTTATTTTTATAAAATAACAATAGTGTCAATTTTGACACTATTCATTTATTTGAATTTAGATAAAATATATACAGAAGATATGTTCGAAATAAAAGCTTTAATAGATTCATAAAAGGTCATATGTATCTATAAAATTTGTTTACCACATTAAATAGTTCATATAATATTTATTTTATCATTTTTAAAACCATTTATTTGGTTTATCTCTTAATAAAATAATTACTATAACATTTTTTTATAATTATTTAATATACTAATTTTTTGCATAAAAATTAAAAATAAAATCCTATTATGAATATAAATCTATTAAATTTCACAATAATACTTTTACTCGAATTTATCATCTTAAAATCACAATATTTAAATTGTTATATTTATTAAATTATGAAGGTGACAACTTTGGCATCATTTAAAATAAAATAATATAAGTGTCATAATCACTTTTATAAGGCTCAAAACGGTTATATATTAGTTTATTGTATGATTAAGGTGTATATATACACTACCAATAAGTTTTTGTCAGGTTAGTGGGCCTTTTAATGTGAATTATTATTTCAATAAAAACTATATTACTTATTTTTCACTTAATAAATAATTTCTGTATCATTAATGTATCACTATTAATGACAATTATTTAATCCATAAAAATTATAAATAAATTATCATGATGTAGATAATTTTATTAGCTTTCTGAAGACTATTAATTTTCGATGTTTCATGAAGTTTATCACTAAATTAAAAGTAATATACTTATAAGATTTAAGAGAGTGACATGTTGTCACTTTCTTTGGTTTTAATAATAATTAAGTTATTTTCATGGAAAAAAGACCTTTAAATGATTCTAATCCAACACTTAGGTGATCTGGGTTGACTTTTATTCATCCAATAGGATTTTGGCAGGTGTTAGGTTAATTTTATAATCTTATATTTACCCTTAATTACCCGATTTACCTTTAACTATGGTAAATAAAATCTACCGTAGTTACTATTCATAATGCCCAAAAATAAAAAGTAGATTATTAACATAATTTGGACCTACTGATTCCAAATATGGAATCCATTTTTCCAAATTCAATACACAAAAGTTGCAAAAATTAAATTAAAATTAATCCCGTTGTCGAAAGAAAACGGGTTTTTCTTTAAAACATTGCAAAAGATTGAATTGGTTTAACCGACGAATTCAAGGTAAAATCAATGCCAATGACATAAATTATATTAAATGGTAAAAATATATTCTATTTATACTTTCAAACCACTCAATATTATAATTTAACCATATAAATTTTTGTGATGAAAAAAGTTGTTTTTAATTAAAATATAGCGTGTTTTTACTATTCATCAAAATATGAAAGTTTCCAGAATAATATGAAAAATTTATCCAAAGTAAATTTTTATTTCTTGATTCCAAAGAAGAATTTTATTTTGTCAAATTGAACTTATAAACATGTCCAAAACTAGATTTAAAGTGGATGCGCCATCAAAAGGTGGCAAAACTGCATTTTTTGAAAAATACTTATTTTACCCGAAAAATTTATTTTAGTCTTATACCATGTTCTAGAAAATGTGTAAGATGAATAATAATGTTATAAAATTCAAAATTTAGTTAATACTATTCATAACGGCTAGTTCATAATAATATTATAATAATATATAGTTGTTTAGTAAAACCTGGTATTGCGTACAGCACACGCTATCGAGGAAGGTCGTGATTGCGTGTAATGCAAGCCAAGTCAGGGTTGCGTGTTGTGCATGAATCCTTCGTTGTTTTGTATAATAGTATCCAACCATTTTTCATTTATACATTGAATATATATATATACACACACACTCAATGTTGCGTAGAATGACTATTATAAAATGAACTTGAAATTGTGTGTAACATGATCCAAGAATAGCGTTGCGTATACTGCAAGCTAATACGGTGTTGCGTATAGTACAAGATAAACTTGGTGTGATGTATAATAAAATACATCAATGAAATTAAAAGAATATTTTTCATAAAATCTCAGAGTGTTACAGCCAGCATGCAACCTATTTGATTTGAGATATTTTGATAAAGGGATTACACTACAATATAAGTATTTGTAACATGTATTATATCATTGCAGTAATAAATTCTTTCTCATTGGGTGCCTTGGCATGTTCCTAGATTCTAAACTTAGACTTTAGGCTGCTTCCCCTAATGCCACTCAGAAAGAGGACTAGAGGGTCACACAATAAATATCTCCAGAATCTTAGTTAAATAATATATTATTATTTATTATTTATCAAGTTGAATAAATATTATTCTCGTATATGGTTTAATAATTATTCTTATTTTCTTGATCACATTTATTTCATCACAATTTATTTGAGAGAATATAATGTGAGTGGAATATTTAATTTATATTAATTTTCTATTCAGGGAATATAATATCTATTTATTTGTTGGATAATAATGTTGTGATATTTCTTTAATAAATAAATAAAAATTATTCAAGGTCTGATAAATATTATGGGGGAATGACGAGCCAGAATTTTATATCTAGTGAGAAAATAATAAATATTGAATATTATTTGATTAAATAATATTTAATTTTAATTCACAATTTAAGAACATGTCGATAAATATTAATAATATTATTATTATTTGACATAGGTTTTTCCCTGGGATTAAATAAATACTCAAGGGCACTTGTGAAATTATTTTATTTTAATCCTAGAAATATATAAACAAAATTATTTTATTTTCTCGATAAGAAAATTCATTTGTTTGGGTTGTGCACAATGGAATTGGATAATTCTCTCGAACCCTTGATATCTCTCTTCTCTAAGATCGCTCCCAACAATGAAGAGAAATCTTCATCCACAATATCAAGGAGAACTCTTTGGAAGTAATTCTCATAGCGATCACAGGTAGACAACACAAGTGTAAGGATCTACTGTTTTAGCACCTGGATATTCCATCAAAAGTGCATGGAGATTCATGGAACACATGTGGATCACCACTATAGGGAATCTTCACTTGATCCCTATAATGAAATAATGGTTCATCACAGATATATTACCAGATCCATCAATTAAAAAACAATTCAATCTTGGTATTTCATATTTAATTAAATTATTTATAAATAATATGTGATGATCCTCTCTCTCTACTTCCAATGAGATTCATGTTATATTTTTTCTTTGATTCAATTTTATTGAACAAAATATTTATATTCATGTAGATCATGGATTGATCATTGAGCATGGAAAAAATAAATTTGGGGAAATTCCCATCGTATGCTTCCATTATGCTAGGAACCAACAATTTAACCCTCCTTTGATACCAAAAATGATTCCCCAGACCTAAAATCCCAGGATGTAGTGTGAATAAACACACTCTTTACATAAAAAAATTAAAATGAATTAAATCGGCCCAATTTTAACCATAAAAAATTATTATGATACCAAAACATATTGGTTCATATATATTAGAAGGAGCCTTTAGGTATATAGTTTTAGATAATTAATAAATACTTCTAACTAACAAATCACATGTATTTAATATCAAGTGGTCATTTTTTCCACACTATAAGAAACTACATAATCCATAATAAGTCTTAAAAATCTCTTAAAAAATATCCACACATGTTATTTTATTCTAGACATATCATGTGTAATAATTTTACTAATAACCTAGAGAAATGAAAACATAAGATGGGTGACCTGAAATACCTAGTAAGGGAAAATATATATCAGAAGCTATCATGGTATGAATAATATGGAAAGAATAAATCAGAGTCAAATAATTCCATATAATAAAAAAATGGTCTTGAAATAAATTTTTGGATGAGATAACTATATAAAAATCAAATTTATAATAATAAATGGTTTATTAATAATTAAATGTAGAATTTTGAACAGCTAATTTCATGCCCTAAGACAAGATCTCTGTTGACGCTCCTTTCGTCACAGAATCTAAAGATCGGAAAAGGGAATATCTGAGCTCAAAGTGATTCAACCTTTGAAGAAAACATCAAAAATCGACAAAGGCATGAACAAAGGATCAACAGTAACTGCACCGTGCAAGTTATCTCACTGTCGCGCAAGTACACTTGCGTGGCACCCTTGGTCGCGCAAGTGACTTGCGCGACCTAAGTGGTAACCGCCCGGTAACCGCCCGGGGTCTTCTTTTGCCTATAAAAAGACCCTGTGGGCCCCCCATTCGGGAGGATCATTTTCCAGAAACTCGGATTTAAAGCTCCCGACGCCCAAGTCTCTTCTCAAACCTTCCGGAACACTTCTAAGGTAATTTCTTACCTAGAACGGAAGATCTAAAGAGAAGAAGGAAGGCCTAAGTGTTGAAACTTATCAACACTTGCATGCCGACTTATTTCCTTCAATATAACTTGCGCGTCCCTTTTCTGGAAGAAGCTCAAGAGGATTCTAAAGTGTTTAAAAGGAGTCTCTCAAGTATTCTAATGATGTTTGAGAATCGCGCAAGTACCCCTCATGTCGCGCAAGTATACTTGCGCGACCCATACTTGCGCGCCGCCGCAATACTTGCGCGCCTTTCAAAACTTGCGCGCCCCTACCTTTTTGGGTTCCCATCTTTCCCATTTTACCCCTCTTAAGCCATTACACCTTTCCTTTTCAAGATTCAGTCTTCAAGACACTCTTCAAAGCCATTTATGGCATGATTTCTTGATTTGACTTCCTTATCTGAAAGGAATTATGTGGAATATCTCTCAAAACCTAGTGATTTAAATATCCTTATGTCACTAAATATGGAGAGTTCATTCATTCAACCTCATCCTTTAAGATGAGATAATCCTTAACTTGGGTCTCCTTTTCAGGAATAATCCCCAGTTATAAATCCTTTAACTTGGGCATCCTTCTTTAGGAGTAAGCCCCAAATTCTTAAAGTTCCCAAACTTGGGCATCCTCCTCAGGAGTAAGCCCCAAAACTTAATTCCTTAAACTTGGTCATCCTCCTCAGGAGTAAGCCCCAATCATAATATGGGCATCCTCCTCAGGAGTAAGCCCCAAACCTTAATCCCTTACCTGGGTCTCCTTTTCAGGAATAAGACTCAGTCATAATCTTGGGCTTCCTTTTCAGGAGTAAAGCCCCAAGTCCCCTAACCTGGGCCTCCTTTTTAGGAGTAAGTCCCAGTCATAATCTTGGGTTTCCTTTTCAGGAGTAAACCCCAATCCCCCCTTAAATTTCTCTTAACCAGTCCTAATTTACCCTTAATTTGGGTTTCCTTTTTAGGAGTAAAACCCAATCATAAGTCCCCTCCTAACTTGGGCATCCTCCTTAGGAGCAAGCCCCAAGATTAGAGTATTCAAAATCTCCATAAAGCACATATACCTTTATGGACCCTGTTCCTGGATTTTCTCCCTAAAATTAAATCCTAAAACTTCATCTATCTAGGCAGTCATACATACATAAGCCCCAAACAAATTCTTATGATTGCATCTTTCATGACACAATTGTCTAATTTTTACCAATACCTCTTGTTTCTTACACCGAGCATGACTCACGTGAGCTTAAAGTGTAAAAGTAATTATGACATTCTTCTTTGAGCCATCAATCATAAACATCATACTCCATTACTCGAACTACATGGGTTCTGATTCCTTTTCCAAAACAAAGGATACGTAGGTATCCCATTTATGGGTTCGATCCCAACATTGAAATAATCCATGTCCTTCTGAATGATGATAAACTTCAAGTGCCTCACTGAGTGTCTTTAAAACCAGCCCGGTCATCATAATGACCAAGAGACTTTTTTGTTTCGAAGGATACCATTGACCAAGAATCTCTAAATAGATACAGATGATTCTCTATTGATGAAGAA
This sequence comes from Viscum album, assembly GCA_963277665.1. Classification (NCBI taxonomy): domain Eukaryota; kingdom Viridiplantae; phylum Streptophyta; class Magnoliopsida; order Santalales; family Viscaceae; genus Viscum; species Viscum album. The sequence goes on along the minus strand of OY728119.1, from coordinate 698,057,277 downwards.
CCTCGAATACATATAAAAGATTCTCTAAATTTCTTGCATATTTTAATCATTGATTGTTAAAACTTAAGGAAAGCTCATTTTATACTTGTTAATGTAATAAGGATTCAAGAACATAACTTAAATCTATAAAGAGAGTCCCGGAGTAGACAATAATTCCCCTCAAAAAGGTGTGATGAGTCCGACCTCCCATCCTCTCGACCAATGCAAATTCCTAAGACTCATTAGTCCACAAGCTAATGAGCGCCTACCTTTGGAAAGTAGGTCCAAACGGATGTGGAATCATTGGATGTTTCCGGTTCTACGAACAAACCCGCTAGAAATCGATCGGAACGTTTGAATCTCCCATCCAGGAGGTCATCCCCGAAATCCGTGAGGGAAAAAAATGGTGAACCCGACGTGAATCCTTAACCAAGTTAAAGTGATATTCTTCTTATTTGTTAGGCCCCTTGGGCCAACAAAGCAATCATTGACATGTGCTCATCCAAAAGATGCAGTGGCCGGATTCATCTTGATTATGTCTGTTATATGGAACATGCACTCTTTTCTCAAGATCTTCTGCAAAATGGCTTTCCTTAAATTCACCCCTGTGAATACTGCTACTGTGGAAACCTCTACTGTGAGGTCTGCTGCTGTGAAAACCAATGCTACTACTCCTGCTGGAACGTCATCCGCTCTGAGGATGACATCACCAACTCAGCGTCTTCAATGCTTGGTTTCTAATGCGCTGGTTAAGGAGTACCATCGCAACGGTACTATCCCAACTCTGGAGGCCGCTTGTCAAGCCCTCCAAGTTAACAACTCTACCTGGTCGTCCGAACAATAGCGACCAGCGATTAAGAAGCAGGCGATGCTGACTACCATCTCCAACCGTTTCGGGTCGTTATCCCCGGAACGCAATTTCCATTCATTCCCTTACTCTGAGGAAGTGAATGAGCAGGTCCCGCAGGGCCTTAATTCAAAAATACGGGAGTCCTTCTCGAGGGCTCCCATCAACAATTGCCGCCAGACTCGTGCGGTAGTGCGCCCTCAACATGATGAGGGTACCGACTCCAGGCATTCAGCTCAGGTTCCTCGAACCCGAGCAGGCAAGATGAACCGCCAGAGACGGAATCCGGTTAACAATAGGCAGGTTGTCATCCCTGCCATCTCCGGAGAAGTCCACCAACCTAACTTGGTGGCAAACAACAAGCAGGCACAATCACCTATCCGTTTTAATTCCGCTGTCCAGCAGACTCGTCTGGCAGCATCACGCCAATCCCGCCAGGCAATCCCAGCGGAGTACTATAGGCAGGAACATACACCTGCTTATACATCACCAGTTAGTCAGCATGCTCGTCTGACTACATATGATGGATCTCATCAACCGCGTTTGGCGAAGTGTAATCAGCAGGCACATACGCCTGCTAATACTAATCAAGCCTACCAATAGTCTCGCTTGGTAGCGCACAGAGAAGTCAGTCGGAAATCCCCGACGACAAACAGGAGGCAGACTCAACTCTCTGCCTCCACACTTGAGTACTGCCAGGATTCACTGACAGGAAAAGGAGGAAAGGATCAGGAAGATACACCTACTCCAAGCCCAGAATGGACGTATATCCCCGTTCCGGCGGCTGAAGTCACCAAACATATTTTGTCAATGGTGAAAGAGTAGAAGAAAATTCCTGCTCATATTCTGGATGCTTTCCAGGATATCATAACAGCTTCAGCATCATCTCAGGGACAGACACATAAATCTATCCCTAGCAGTGGAGTGACACATCAACGATTCACTCCAGAACAGACACACACATCTGTTCCAGTCCAAGAGGGTTATGGGGCATACTCCCCCATATCATACGGACAACCAAGTCAGGCACATACACCTGATTTGAGTAGAGATCGTCAACCTAACCTGACCATCTTTCCGGATCAGGCACATACACCTGCTCAGAGTAACCACTTTCGTCAACAAGTGGTTTCTAAAGTGAGTAAGAAGGCATCTAAGAAAAATATCTGCCCAGCACAGTCAGGAGATCAAAGGCCAATCTGCAACAAGGCCTTGCTCGATGCTGGAGTTCTTGAAGCCCTCAGATATTTATCTGTCGGAATTCAAGATTCTACTCCCTCAGTTCCCAATAACGGGAACATTAATTTTGAAGTTCTTCAACAGACACTTCCTCATGAAGGCTTGCTTCATGAAAGTTCGGTCAATCTTGAAGTTTCTTCTTCAGATGAGAGCCACAGGAACCCTCTGTGTGGTCAAAAGACCAAGGAGCAAGAGATTTCATCTTTTGTTGTAACCCATCATGACGGTCCTCCTCATGGTGATGAACTTCGCTGTGAAAGTCCTCTTCGCAGTAGTGATTCACGTTGTCTCGAAAATTCTTCAGAAGGCAATGTAGTGACGAGAAAGCCCTCTTATCTCGAGGAACTTGCAAACGTAAAGCCAGTCATGTCTGATGCTTTACTATCGGTAGGTGAAACTCTTTCTCCATCAGAAGATAGCTTGGGGTTCAGGTTATTCTCCGAACCATCCCTGGGTCATTCATCTTCCAGCATGAATAATGATCTCTCTACCAATCTTGTTGAATCCGATGAAGCAACAAGGAAACACCAACTCTGGTCCAAACAGGTAGAAGAATCTTCATTTAATGATAAAGAGGAAATGATGAACATGAGGAAAAAACTGGCAAAAGGTGAAGTACCAGTCATGTTTTGGCCTTTGGCTGACTCCCAGTACGACATTCCAAAGATATTAACGGATGATGGAATCCATGATATTCGTCTCAACATATGGAAGACTCTTTGTCAATTGAAGAAGAAATTATTATCTTACAGTGATTATGAAAATCATATTAAGATAATAGAAGGGTTACAACGCCAGATTGATTTGGCATCTCTATCAGTCTCTCGGTATTCGAAGGCTGAAAAGCAACAAAGAACCCTTCAACGTTCATGCCTTGGCGCACTAAGAAAATTGCGTCAGTTAATTGCCAATGCTCCATCTGATGTTCATATCAGAGGATGGGGTATTCACGGAGCAATACATTTCACAGTGCTTTCCAGTCAGCAAAGCCCGCCGAAAATGGTCTCATGCAATGTTATTGCCCATGGCCGGCCACAGTCAATGGGCTTTGTTCATAATCAAAAGCTTTCTCAAGAACAGGCTTCAACTAGTTCCTCTCAAAATCTAGTATATAGAGAACAAGTTGTTGAATTGCTCCTACATCAAGCAGGCGATAATATTGCACAAGCCTCTCGTCTGAAGCAAACACGTCATCAAATGACAGAAGTTTCGGAAATCATCCAACGGTCTGTTGAACCAGGTGATAAAAGTGGATACAGGTTAATGCATCCAGCTAATTTCCGAACTAAGATTCGTAAGATCAAGAGAGATTTTAAGAAGATCTCAGAAATAGCATGTCAAGAGACACCCCAGCTTGTCAGACTGGGGACTTCTCTAAACCAACCCTCAGAGTCAACAAATGGGATTCGAGGAGTTGAGCGGAAGCAGCAGGAACATCCCAAGTCCACCGGACTGGGGACTTTTTCAAATCCTCAATCCCTCCCTCAGAGAAAGTCAGTATTCTCTCGATTAGGGAATAAGCCTCAAGAGGAACGAAGAGCCAAGCTATCAGGAGATTCTCTCCAAGTGACGGTTCTCCAAGAAATTCCTGAGGGATCAAGTCAACATAATGCCATGTCTCATCATGGACATGGAAGAAGACAATATCACAGAAATGCTGATAGAAAGGATTCCATGCAATATGCATCCATTAATGTCATCAATGTTGTTGCTGCTGATTAACCAGATGAGGCTCAATCAGAGGGATCAGACGAAGAGGTTCCTGCTCAAGAAGTTGCGCACACAGACCTAAATGAAGAAGGTGTGCGCACACGTAATCAAAGGATTACCCAAAATCTGGGTATTCCTTCAAGTAACCCACTTCCCCCTCTCCAAAAAGGATCCAATAAGGGGAAAGGAAAGAATCAGGTTACTTCTCACCCTTCCTCTGAAGGAGGTCAATCGCTCTCATTAGAGCAAAGATTTGCACAATAGGAGGAAGAAATGAAAGAATTAAGAAGGTTGAATGCAGAACTACTTCAGAGTAGTCTTCTTCTTAAGAATGTTGAAGTCCGATAGCCGAAGGAATTTTTTGTAACTACAGAGATGGATCAGGAATATCCTCCTTTATCAGTACACCCTCAAAGGTCTAATCCTACGGGTCAAACGCAACAACGTTTGGCATCACTACCATCAGTTGCAGCACCAACCACCACGTCTGTCCAAGCTCCATTCATTGCACCTACCCAAAACCAAGTTCAACCTGATGTTTCTCAAAAGTTAATAACTAATATTGAGTGATTAACAGCTCGGTTAGAAACTATGGAAGGGAAACGGGCGCAAGTTCAACCTGAAAAGAAAGTTTACCCTGAATGGGTAGATTCAATTTCTCCTCCATCCAGTTTTGGAAACCCTGTTTTCCCTACTTTCAATGGATCAGGTGACCCCGAACAACATTTGACGCATTACGTGTCTTGTTGTGATCCTATGATGGGAACTCCAGAGCAGCAAGAAGCAGTAAAACTCAGATGCTTCGTGCGAACCTTGCAAGGACCAGCTTTTGTTTGGTATAGAAGCTTGCAATCTCGGTCAGTCATCGGATGGGAGGATCTTCGTCAAAAATTCCTTCTTCAGTTTAGCTCAACTTTGCCAAAAATGACAGTTTTCGATCTTACAAACTGCAAGCAAAGGGAGAATGAAAGAGTCTCTGATTTCATTGCTCGTTGGAAGGGATTAACGTATTCCCTGAGTTTAGCACTCCCTCAGGAGGAATTGTTTCCAATCTGTGTGGCAAATTTGCGTGAAGAATTATGCATGCCATTGATCCCTGTGAAATACACAGGAGGGTTTCGAGACCTTACTTCAATCGCTCAACAGATTTAAGATTCCCTTATACAGGCTAAGGTTAAATCTCGTATAATTCCATCAGCTCCAGGAAGGAGAATGGGTAAAGCGGAAACTGCTACAGTTATGCTTAAACAAGCACCTGTGCCTATTTCTACTTCAAAACCTTCATCTTATCGAAGGGCTCCACCTCCTGAACACCAACAACAAAGGCTGTTTCGTCCAAATGATCAAAAAGATCAACGACGAAAACAATTTGAGGATATGAAGAGTAAAACATACTCTTTCCGAAGTGAGCCAGTTCCTGGTTACTTCATTTCAGCTCTGGAAAATAATTTGGTTCAATTACCAGTGCCCAAGAGGCCAAACAAGGAAGGAGATGAAGACCGTCCCAATTATTGTCCCTTTCATAAAATGTTGGGGCATCCCATCCAGGAGTGTTTTGTCTTTAAAGACCTCCTGCAAAAGATGGTCGACTTGGGACAAGTCAAATTGAAGGGTTCTTCAGCTCATGTAGCGTGTATTACTGCTACAGATCCAGAGGAAGGAGGCGAGTGGCAGAAAGTCAAAAGCAAAACTGCAAAAAAATATGATGATTGGATGGTCAGAAAGACAATCAATCGGACCCATTCCATTTTGCAAACACAATTGAAGAAGCCAATTGTGTCTCCTACAAAAGCTGCAGTAAAGCCTCCATCAAAAGATAAATCCTCAAAAGGGCAGCGCAATTCAAAGAAGAAAGAGGAATCAGGAGAAGATGAGTATGTATCAAAGCCTAAATTGTCTTTGACTCTGGAAGATTTCATGCCATCTACTTCAAAGCCATGGGCACCGTCCCACCAAACAGCACAGCCTAAACAGGCTAACCAGGCAGAGTCTTTATCAGACGAAGAGTTAATCTTTGGTTCTGTTAATATGATTCAATTAACAGATCCATATTCCAGTCTTGATGAGCCTGAATTCCCTGTATCAAATAAGGGAATCCGAGGAGGTTCTAGAGGTTCAGGATACATGGGAAGACGTGGATCTTTCCTAAGCCACTACTCTAATTTTACCCCTGCTAGCATTGTATATGCAGCAGAAACCCGTGGTAGAGCCCTTCAGCAAGCTCAAAAAGAACAAGCAAGTTCTTCTGCCAATGGCCAACTCAGTTTTGACACAGTTATTTTGGAAGACCGATTAAAGGTTCCATCTTCTTTATATCAGCAAGTAAATGGATCTAATCAGTCTAATCTTCCAAAACCAAGGATGTTGCCAACTTCAATACAAGATGCATCAGCTTCCAAAGCATCTGCTTCCAAGGTACCTACTAAACCGCATATTCCTATTGGGAAACGCAGACCTCTAGATCAAAAGTATGATATATTGAAACACTTGGCCCAAGTACCAGCCAAGTTATCAATTTTGGATGCTTTGAATCTGTCAAAAGATCTTCGGGAAGCACTCATCAAAGCTTTGTCAAGTCCTCAGGAGTTTGAAGCTGAAATTGCTGCAGCTGAAATCTGTCACATAGAGAATAATCCTGCAGAATGCCATGCAGTAATATCTTTTACTGATAAAGATGAAGATGATGTTGTGCATGGACACATAAAACCTTTGTACTTATCTGGCAAAGTCAATGGTGTAGATGTTCAAAGAGCTTTTATTGACAATGGTTCAGGAGTCAACCTCATGCCCATTCGTACACTTCGTCGATTGGGCCTCACGGAATCTGATTTATCTCCTTCTACCATGATGTTACAAGGATATGATAAAAATGAACAAGAACTACTGGGAGAAGTTACACTCAGAACTCAGTTTGGAGATCTTGTATCCAATTCGGATTTCATGATTATTGATCAAGACTCAGCTTTCAATATCTTGCTTGGAAGACCCTGGCTACATCAGCATGCAGCTATTCCTTCATCATACCATCAATGTCTCAAATACTGTTTCGATGGTCAAGTTGGAACATTGTATGGTGATAAGGCCCCGTTCAAGACATGTGAGTCTCAATATATTGAGGCAGAATTTTATCACATGAAAGGAATAGAAAAATCTACAATGAAGGAAATTACCAAAGTTAATGCTCCATATGGTTTGGAGAAAATTCCAATAAATCCATTTTTACATGTGAGTACAGATTATGTATTACCTATCAGTCAAATTGACAAAATAGGCCCAAATCAAAATACTCTTATGGAAAGATCCATAATGTCAATTACGGCGATCGAGCCAGACAACATGGGAGAAATTGGTAACCTACCAAGCAGTGATGAAAGCATAAGTGGTGATGAAGTCCAACAAGTCTATACTTCGCTAATCAGGACAGAAGAAGTTATAGCAACACCAGAGGTGAATAATGATGTCGATTCTCAATCCATCATCTCCTCTTTATTTCCCAAAGAAGACCCTTTATCATCAATAGGGTCGGAAATGGAAGCTTCTTCTTCAAAATGTGAAAATTTTGACATCTCTTATGATCATGAGAATTTCGTTTTTTCATCTACTTTGCAAGTAGAAACAGAAGACATAACACATGATGAAGAGGAAGAGGAAGATCTTAGAGATGCTCCTCTATCATTTGAAGAGGGTATCTCTACCACTGTGGATGAACTCAGAGAAGTAAATCTGGGTACAGAGAAAGATCCACGCCCCACTTTAATTAGTGCGGCCATGACCCTTGAAGAGAAAGAGATGTATATTTCTTTTCTAAAGAAAAATAAAGATAATTTTGCTTGGAATTATACAGAAATGCCTGGGCTTGATCCTGATGTTGCTACTCATCATTTGGGTTTACCAAAAGAACATCGAGGTTTTAAACAAGCCGCAAGAAGAACACACCCAACCTATGCATCCAAAATTGAAGCTGAAGTGGATAAGATGATCAAATCCAACTTCATCAGAGAAGTTCAATATCCCAAGTGGTTGGATAATATTGTCCCTGTAAAGAAGAAGAATGGACAAATTAGGGTTTGCATCGATTTCAGAGATCTTAATCGGTATTTTCCTAAAGATGATTTCCCAGTTCCGATTACAGAACTCTTAATTGATGCGACGGCTGGATATGAAGTACTTTCTTTCATGGATGGATATTCCGGATATAATCAGATCCGAATGGCCCCAGAAGATGAGTAATATACAGCCTTCAGAGCTCCTCAAGGTGTGTTTTGTTACCGGGTGATGCCCTTTGGTTTAAAGAATGCAGGTGCAACATATCAACGCGCCATGCATCGTATCTTCAAACCTCTTTTAGGGAAGTTTTTTGAATGCTATGTAGATGATTTGGTGGTTAAATCCAAACAACGTTCTAATCACTTGGCTGATTTGGAAGTCATATTCCACAAGCTTCGACAACATAATTTGAAGATGAACCCCTTAAAATGTGCTTTTGGGGTAACCTCAGGAAAATTCCTCGGCTTTGTTGTACGCCATCGTGGTATTGAAGTCGATCCTGAGAAGACCAAATCAATCCTTGGTATGTCACCTCCTCAGAATTTGAAAGAATTAAGAGGACTTCAAGGACACTTAGCCTATATTCGGCATTTCATCGCTAATTTGGCAGGCAAAAGTTTACCCTTTACCAAATTATTGAAGAAAGGAGTCACTTACCAGTGGACTGAAGAATGTCAAGAAGCATTTGATGTTCTCAAGAAATACCTCTTGAGTCCACCAGTACTCATGCCACCTGTTGAGGGTAGACCACTTATCCTCTATGTGACAGCTTTAGAGCGATCATTGGGTGCCTTTCTTGCTCAAAAGAATGATGCTGGGAATGAAAATAGTATCTATAATCTCAGTAGAACTATGCTTGAAGCAGAAACCCGGTATTCAAGTATTGAAAAATGCTGCCTAGAATTAATCTTTGCAGTTTAGAAACTGAGACACTACCTGCAACAACATGAGGTCCAATTGGTATCTCGTAATAATCCTCTCAAATTCATCCTTAGTCGTCCAATGCTTACAGGACGTCTGGTAAGGTGGGCGGATATTCTACAGCAGTTCGACATTCAGTATGTGTCTCAAAAGGCAATTAAGGGCCAAGCTCTGGCTGATTTCCTGGCTGAACATCCTTCAGTAGAAGACACATATTCAGATATTGAACTCCCTGATGAGGAAGTTTTCTCTATTCAAGAGAGTCCTCAAACATGGGAAATGTATTTTGATGGTGCTTCTAGAAGTCCAACAGGGAAGAAAATGGAAAATCCTAAATTCAACAAAGTTGGTTTAGGAATTGTGCTCATTTCTCCAGATAAGGCAGTGTTACCTTATTCCTTTTTGTTGTGGGAAGGTGGTACCAATAATGAAGCTGAATACCAAGCTCTCATTACAGGCTTAGAATTAGCGCTTCAAGCACAAGTGAATCACTTAAAGGTGAAAGGTGATTCAGACCTGGTAATCAAACAAGTCAATGGGGATTATGCCATCAGAAAAGAAGAATTAATCCCTTTGTATGATTACTTCAGAGAGTTAATGTCGGAATTCCCTTCAGAACCGACATTTTCTTATGTCCCAAGGTCACAAAATGCTCAAGCTGATGCACTGGCTAATATAGCCACAGCTTTAGCAGATCCAAATCGGGACGAGACAACCATCTGTATTGCCCACCGTCGTGCAATTTCACCTTATGTTCAAGTCATAACAGAGGAAATTAATGAAATTAGTCCCATTCCTGAACTGTATGGTCATACTACATGATGGATGTCACCTATCAGGGAATACCTTCAAAATGGAACACTTCCACCTGATAGAGCCGAGAAAGAACAAATTCGGCGACGTGTGGTTAATTTTACTCTTTATGATAGCCCAAACCACCTCGAGAAAATTCTCTACAAACGTGGTTTTGATGGAGTTCTCTTCAGATGTATTGATGGTGAAGAGACAATGGCTGTCATAAAATAAGTGCATGCAGGAGTCTGTGGTGCCCACCAGTCTGGACATAGACTGTCTGATCAAATTCGAAGTCTTGGATACTTTTGGCCTTCAATGATACAATATTGTGTTAATTTCACAAAGAAGTGTCATTCATGCCAAGTATATGCCAACTTCATTCATAAACCTCCATAGTTGCTTCATACAGCTAAATACTCATGGCCATTTTCCACATGGGGAATGGATGTGGTGGGACCTTACCCTTCAGCTATGGCCAAGCAGTTTAAGTACATTCTTACTTCTACTGATTTCTTTTCCAAATGGGCAGAGGCAGTACCTCTCAAAGAAGTCAGTTCTAAATGCATTGTTAGCTTCATCAAGTCTAACATCATTACTAGATTTGGTGTCCCTCATACCATATTGACGGACAACGGCACCAACTTCTGTTCTTCTGAGGTAAAGAAATTGTATCAAAAATACAACATTAAGTCCAACCATTCATCTCAATATCATGCAGCAGCTAATGGCCAGATAGAAGCCTTCAACAAGACTCTTTCAAATATACTGGAAAAGATGGTGGATAAAGATAAGAGGTCATGGCCTGATAAACTCTTTCATGCTTTATGGGCTTATCGGACTACCACTCGCAATGCAACGCGGTCAACTCCATATTCATTGGTATATGGAACAGAAGCAGTCTTGCCAATTGAAGTTCAATTGCCCTCACTCAGAATAGCCATTTGTGATCAGTTATCTATAGATGAGAAATCCCAAAAGCGGTTGAATGAATTGGAATAGTTAGATGAGAAAAGATTGTGTACTTTACACCACTTGGAAATCTATCAGAATCGAATAGCACGAGCTTTTAACAAAAAAGTTCGTCTTCGTTCATTCATTCAGGGATAATTGGTATTGGTTCTTAGAGCACCAATGATACCAGGAAAGAAGCCTCCCAAGCTTGAACCAAAATGGGAAGGACCTTATTCAATACATAAGGTCTACTCCAATGGAGCGTATTCTCTAATCTCAATGGATGGAGAACACATCACGACTCCAACTAATGCCAGATTTCTGAAGAAGTATTTTGTATAAACACAAAATATTGTTCCCAGATCCAAAACAATCGTATTGGTTCACCATAGTCCTAGCTACATGACTTTAAACTGTACAGCACCAGTTTGTCCTACATGACACTAAACTGTATTAGTCCTAGCTACATGACTTTAAACTGTACAGCACCAGTTTGTCCTACATGACACTAAACTGTATTATGTCCTATCTACATGACATTAAACTGTACAGAAGTTCCTTATATGTCCGAGATGACATTAAACTATATTTTGTCCTACATGACACTAAACTGTATTATGTCCTATCTACATGACATTAAACTGTGTGACACTTTCATCGTCCAGCATGATGATAAACTGTAAAAAGTCCCCAGAACTGATATCCTCGTATTGGTTCACCTTAGTCCTAGCTACATGACTTTAAACTGAACAGCACCAGTTCATCCTTGCTACATGACGTTAAACTATACAGCAATGGTCCAGTATGACTTTAAACTGCAACTTCGTCCCACACGACATTAAACTGTGAAAAAGTTCCCTAAACCATCCAGCATGACCTTAAACTGCATCATCCCTGGTCCATGTATATGACCATAAACTATTTGCAAATCCCTTATGTCCAGTAAGACATTAAACTGTGACGTCCTAACTACATGACGATAAACTGTATAAAAGGCCCTTACGTCCGGAAAGACGTTAAACTATATAATCTCAAAGGTCCAGTATGACATTAAACTTCACCATTCATGGTCCATGCATATGACCTTAAACTATTCGCACTTTCGTCCGACATGACGTTTAAATGGTACACTCTTTTGTCCTTACTGCATGACAATAAACTGCACAATCCCCCTTTCGTCCAATATGACGTTAAACTGTATTGTCCCCATCGTCCTAACTACATGACGCTAAACTGTACAGAAAGTCCTTGATATGTCCTACATTACATTAAACTATATTTTGTCCCTGCTACATGACACTAAAACTGTACAGCACCAATAGTCCTAACTGCAAGACTTTAAACTGCATAGTCCCTTTATATGTCCCACATAACATTAAACTGTGCATCGTTAAGGTTATTGTTACCTCTTGTTTCTCACACCGAGTATGACTCACGTGAGCTTAGAGCGAACATCAACCATAATACTCCCTTTGGGCCACTAACCATGTGTAAGTCCCAACAACATTTTTTATTAGATCATTGTCCCCAAGAACAACTTGATCATTAATTCATTCTTTAATTGAACTACACAGACTTTGATCCTTTCCCTCCAGGCTGGGTATGTAGGCAACCTCCCAGGGTTCAAGCCCAAAAACAATCTCTTCACATCGGTTCACCACCATCTCATATGATTTGTGAAACCGCCCCTGGAATCAATATCTTTACATTGATTCACTTTCATCCTTGTTATATGACGTTAAACTATACAACACTTTTGTCCGGTACGACAAATAAACTACAATATTCTTTGATCATGTTTCATTCCAAAAGACTACATGCATACATGGTAATGCCTAAACTTTTTATCTTAGGTTAAACCATCATTGCACTAAAGTCCCCTTTCACCCTTCACATGTACGAACCAAATTTGTACAAAGGGTAGTTCTAGAACTACGTGGGCTTGATTCCCATCCTTATGGGATACTTAGGAACGTTCGAGTGTCCCTCGAATCCAGCCCCAAGTCTTTTTGGGCCTAACCCCAAATTTCACTTTCAGTCCCTTAGCTGAAAAGTCCTCATGAAAACACACACTATGTATTCATTATTATGGTCCGAATTCTATGACCCTAAACTAAGATTTCTCATACCTTCGTCCTGCACGACGTTAAACTGCATTTCAAGAACTACGTATGGCTTGATTCTCATTCTTATGAGATACGTAGTGAAGTCCAAGTTTCAATTTAGGACCTAGCCACAACATGATTATGGTTATCATTGACCTATGTATCTCTATATACATTGGACAATACCCATCTTTATGTATTATAATCCTAACCTTAAATATTTTCAGATCTTCATAACCCTTTTCATGACTTCTAGTCACAAAAATGTCAAACTTCTAAGAATTATTTTTCCTGACTATGCAGCACGTGCCCATAGGTGGCCTTGCATAAATAGTCCACATAACAGACTTGTCAGCCGAAAGATGCTATTTATTTGACCATGAAGCCAATGCCCTTAGGTGGCCCTGCATATTTCAACCCCCTAACGGGTTTGTTAAATAATGGTAACTTCATTCATGGGAAGAATGCCTCTTTTTTCATTATTTGTCTTAAACAACAGTATGTAGGGATCCGAAAAAAAATAGCCATCCTTAACATATTTGTCCCATTTCCTTTTTCATGATATGAAAATATTCAAGTCTATGGTTTATTATTCTTCCCTACATTTGGGTCAGACCTTCGTAGGAGTGATATTCATCCAGTTCTTCGATATTCTTGTTCGGAAATATCTTCTCCATATTCAAGTACCTCTTTTCCATACAACAAACTCTATACTTTAGAAAATTTGAATCTCCATAAACTTTCACTGGCTTTTAGCACTAGGAAAGTAAATTTCTGGGAGTTCTTTTGTCTGACTATGCAGCACGTGCCCATAGGTGGCCTTGCATAAACAGTCCACTTAACAGACTTGTCAGCCGAAAGATGCTATTTATTTGACCATACAGCCAATTCTCATAGGTGGCCCTGCATATTTCAACCCCCTAACGGGTTTTATTAAATAATAGTAACTTCATTCTTGGAAACTACTTCTTCTAATGCCTTTTAGCTCTTTTTCATATCATTCCTCAGATTCAAATATTCTTAATCCATAGTTTACATATTTTCTCTCATACTTGAGTATGGTAATTTTTTTTTAGATAAATTGTCAAGGAATTGAATAAATTTTAATCCATTTCGGTCAAAGTTATTTCGACCTTAAACATTAGCCCATTTATGTCCGCCATGCATGACTTTAAACTGCCCACAAAAGACAAAGGAACTCTGAATAAAAGTCAAGTTCCAGCTCACTAAATATACATTTTTTGTATGATTTAGGTAATATTGAGCAATTAAAAGGTTCAAAGTTTGTAGGATTATTTGTAATAATCCTAGTAAAAATCAAACTATGCTTACTAGGCCCATTGTCTTAAGTAAATTTGAAGCAGGTAATGAAAGAATGCAGGTACAAATGATTGAAGACGAAAGTGATTTTTCTTCATTGATACACAAGACTTAGAAGGACATCCACAGACTGGAGTCTCTTTTTTTTCAATAATTACAAGAGGCTTTCAACATAACACTTCATTTTATTTACAACATCCCGAGCTTCATCAGCAACCACCTGGAATTCATTCATTCAACTGGATACAATAAGAGATGCATTGATACCAGCTCTTCTTGGAACAATTGTAAAAGGATGTTCTTGAGTGTGGTTTGAGAAAATTTTCTGCTGATCAAACAGTGACTCTGTTTCTGTCCAAGAGACTTGGAAGATGGATACATGGATTTGAGAATGGAGCATTGGAAGTAAAGAGCCATTTGGAGAGAGTACTCTTTTCAGATATTGCTCTAAAAACATGTTTTTCTTCTCTCCATCAACCATTAGTGGAAAAAATTTCAGCCCATGGGTTTGCCATTTTCATATCTGCAAGGAAATGACATGGAGGAAGAATTTGAAAGTTCACACCATTGTTGTTGCTCTTAATACACAGCATAACTGAAATAGAGGAGTATAAGTGCAGCTGCATCTCAGGTGTATAATTGTTTTCATTTGGAACATTGACTCCTTGCAGATGACCATGACCAGACAAAGGCAGATGGATGCTCTGTGGAAAATTAGGATGATATTTCTTCAAGTACTTAGCCAAATCTGGGAGAGTGCTGTTGCAGATATCATAGTAATCATGGCCAATAATGTTCATCATATCATCAATCCGCTTCCTAGCCAGTTCATCAGCCGTTCCAATTCCCTTGGGAACCACTGAATCTTCACAAAAGATGAATAAACTAACTCTTAAATGGGTTTATTTTTTCATAACATTTGTGAAGAAATTTGAAAAATGGCTAAGGCATTAAGTTGCGCAAGTCTAAACAATGGAGCGCAAGTATCCATGTGTCGCGCTAGTTTTTTGACGTGCAAATATAAATCGCGCAAGTATAGATACCTTTACAGTAGCGTGACATCAAGGAAAACACTAGAAAATAGAGCATCCTGCGCGAATTAGGTGACCTGCGCGGCGAGAGCTCGAGAAATTATGAAGTCCGGAAATCTGGATGCTTGTACGGAGGTGAGGCCATGTATTTATAGGCCAGGAAGCCTATCTGCGCGCCGTACCCAGAGCGCTTAAGGCCTGCGCGACGCAAACTTGCGCGCCGCCCTCTGTGCACTGAAGACTTGCGCGCCACCATTTTCCTTTGGATGGATTCAATTTCCTCAGAGTCAAATCCTTATTTCTCTCCGGATCCAACTCTGAGGGGGGACTTTTGTTGACGCTCCTTTCGTCACAGAATCTAAAGATCGGAAAAGGGAATATCTGTGCTCAAAGTGATTTAACCTTTGAAGAAAACATCAAAAATCGACAAAGGCATGAACAAAGGATCAACAGCAACTGCACCGCGCAAGTTATCTCACTGTCGCGCAAGTACACTTGCGCGGCACCCTTGGTCACGCAAGTGACTTGCGCGACCTAAGTGGTAACCGCCCGGTAACCGCCCGGGGTCTTCTTTTGCCTATAAATAGACCGTGTGGGCCCCCCATTCGGGAGGATCTTTTTCCAGAAACTCGGATTTAAAGCTCCCGATGCCCAAGTCTCTTCTCAAACCTTCCGGAACACTTATAAGGTAATTTCTTACCTAGAACGGAAGATCTAAAGAGAAGAAGGAATGCCTAAGTGTTGAAACTTATCAACACTTGTGCGCCGACTTATTTCCTTCAATATAACTTGCGCGTCCCTTTTCTGGAAGAAGCTCAAGAGGATTCTAAAGTGATTAAAAGGAGTCGCTCAAGTATTCTAATAATGTTTGAGAATCGTGCAAGTACCCCTCATGTCGTGCAAGTATACTTGCGCGACCCATACTTGTGCGCCGCCGCAATACTTGCACGCCTTTCAAAACTTGCGCGCCCCTACCTTTTTGGGTGCCCATATTTCCCATTTTACCCCTCTTAAGCCATTACACCTTTCCTTTTCAAGATTCAGTCTTCAAGACACTCTTCAAATCCATTTATGGCATGATTTCTTGATTTGACTTCCTTATCTGAAAGGAATTCTGTGGAATATCTCTCAAAACCTAGTGATTTAAATATCCTTATGTCACTAAATATGGAGAGTTCATTCATTCAACCTCATCCTTTAAGATGAGAGAATCCTTAACTTGGGTCTCCTTTTCAGGAATAATCCCCAGTTATAAATCCTTTAACTTGGGTATCCTTCTTTAGGAGTAAGCCCCAAATTCTTAAAGTTCCCAAACTTGGGCATCCTCCTCAGGAGTAAGCCCCAAACCTTAATTCCTTAAACTTGGGCATCCTACTCAGGAGTAAGCCCCAATCATAATATGGGCATCCTCCTCAGGAGTAAGCCCCAAACCTTAATCCCTAACCTGGGTCTCCTTTTCAGGAATAAGACTCAGTCATAATCTTGGGCTTCCTTTTCAGGAGTAAAGCCCTAAGTCCCCTAACATGGGCCTCCTTTTTAGGAGTAAGTCCCAGTCATAATCTTGGGTTTCCTTTTCAGGAGTAAACCCCAAGCCCCCCTTAAATTTCTCTTAACCAGTCCTAATTTACCCTTAATTTGGGATTCCTTTTTAGGAGTAAAACCCAATCATAAGTCCCCTCCTAACTTGGGCATCCTCCTTAGGAGCAAACCCCAAGATTAGAGTATTCAAAATCTCCATAAAGCACATATACCTTTATGGACCCTGTTCCTGGATTTTCTCCCTAAAAGTAAATCCTAAACCTTCATCTATCTGGGCAGTCATACATACATAAGCCCCAAAAAAATTCTTATGATTGCATCTTTCATGACACAATTGTCTAATTTTTACCAATACCTCTTGTTTCTCACACCGAGCATGACTCACGTGAGCTTAGAGTGTAAAAGTAATTATGACATTCTTCTTTGAGCCATCAATCATAAACATCATACTCCATTACTCAAACTACGTGGGTTCTAATTCCTTTTCCAAAACAAAGGATACGTAGGTAGCCCATTTATGGGTTCTATCCCAACTTTGAAATAATCCATGTCCTTCTGAATGACGATAAACTTCAAGTGTCTCACTGAGTGGCTTTAAAACCAGCCCGGTCATCATAATGACCAAGAGAATTTTTTGTTTCGAAGGATACCATTGACCAAGAATCTCTAAATAGATACAGATGATTCTCTATTGATGAAGAACCTTGAATACATATAAAAGATTCTCTAAATTTCTTGCATATTTTAATCATTGATTGTTAAAACTTAAGGAAATCTCATTTTATACTTGGTAATGTAATAAGGATTCACGAACATAACTTAAATCTATAAAGAGAGTCCCGGAGTAGACAATAATTCCCCTCAAAAAGGTGTGATGAGTCTGACCTCCCATCCTCTCGACCAATGCAAATTCCTAAGACTCATTAGTCCACAAGCTAATGAGCGCCTACCTTTGAAAAGTAGGTCCAAACGGATGTGGAATCATTGGATGTTTCCGGTTCTACGAACAAACCCGCTAGAAACCGATCGGAACGTTTGAATCTCCCATCCAGGAGGTCATCCCTGAAATCCGTGAGGGAAAAATCTCACGATCTTATTTTTAAATCCATGTGTTCTAAAAATATATTATTTTGGGAAGGAATGAATAAAAATTCTCAATCTTGTTTGTTTCATGAGACATATCAATGCATTGCGGTCTATTAAATTTCCCATACATCACTAATTAATTCCAATATATTCATCATATTAAAGAATTAGTAAGTTATACGATACATAACCAATATTCCTTAATAATAAAAAAACATCCGTATTAGAAAAACTAGTATATAGATTTTCAATATTTATCAATTCAATAAATGAAATCGATTTATATATTTGTATCCCACAAAATAAAACCATATAAATCAATAGGTATATGGTTAAGCCAATAATTTCCCTAATCAATTGATGTCTGGAATGTAGGTGAACAGCCTTTAGCCAAAGGAAGGAAATATAGATTGTTCACTAAGGAAAGTCATTGGGAGAACAATTATACATGTATCATAGGATGATTTTGAAAGAAAATTAAGTGATTGATTTACATGAGTTTAATCCCCTAAAATTACATAGATTTAGATGTTTTTGAATGTAATACATTTCCAATATATACACCACAAAAAGGAAACAAATGGGGAATAAGAATCATATATCAATGAAGCAAAATTGAGATTCAAACACCTCTATAGAAATGGTAACGTAAGAATAAAAATAATATTAGAGGGATATCATAAAATAAAAATATAATGAAATGAAATATATTCAAAACACTTGAATTTAATAGGGTATCGAATAAATTATATAACAAAATACATGATGAAAAATATCAAACATGTATCATAGAATTGAAAATAGATACAAATAACACTTATATATTTAGAAAATTTCAAATCAAACCCCCTTGAAGAATAGAATTTAAAATGAAAAATTAAATAACATAAATTGTGAGATTATAATTATACAAAATATTAACTATTAATTAAATAAACCATACAAAATAAACCATTTTGTATAATAATAAATATGTCTCGATGGGGTGAAAATTGAGATAAGAAACCCCTTTCAAGCAACATAATATTCGTGGTGAGAATATTTGATAATGAGATTATAAAGAATAATTATAGAACCCCATTAAATAATGAAAAATTGTAATAAGAATTATTCATTAGTTATAATAAAAAAACTTGAAACAATATTGTTCAATCTGAATATTTGTAACTCAATAGAATAAACTTTTGTCAGCACAAACCATGATCTTAATTCTTGACTTCCACTAATGCGGTTGAATATCCTATATAACAAAAAATAAATATATTAATCACTTATTTGATAACCATTTCCCTATATATAACCTTTTATAAAATTTATTTATAATTATTCTCTACATTTATATTAGTTAGTTTTTATCAATTTTCATTATCAGGTGTGATTAATCATGGTTGTTTTGAACTAGTTTAATAATTGCAGTATTATTAGTCATTCTTATCCAAAATTTAATAATGATAAAATTATAAAAGGTAATTGAAATAATGGTTTATAATTATTTATAATGTTATAATTTTATAAAATTTTAGTTTTGGTTATGGTTCTTATAGAATAAATTGGTGACAAGCATCTTTTGGTGAATTTTTAACAAATGAATGGTGGTATCTTAATTAATGATTTTAATAGTAATGATACCACTCCAAACCAAAATAAAATATATATTTTATTAATTATATTATATATTATAAAAATTTAATTTCTCATATTCAACCATGATATTATTTTATATCATTGTTCTAGTAGGTAGATGGATCAACCCAAACATGAACATGTCTTATTTAATGGATGATTATGATTATGAAAGTGGCTTATTTTTTAAATAATATAATTATTGTAGAATAATAATTCTATTATTTAGGTAATTTTAGAGTTTTGGATAATATTTTAAGATATTTAAATAATTTATATAGAAACTAGGTGAAAAATGAGATGTGTTACTTCATGGAGGTGGTAGTCCACACAATACACGGTTAATGCTTTCATTTCTAAAAGAATGAGAGAGAAATAAGTTGTATTATTATTTTTATCCTAATAAAAATAATAGTATTATATATTTCACATTTATTATTTAATTTATCCTATATAATTAGTAAAGAGAGGTGGTGGTGAAAAATCAAAGTGGTCGCCTCATGGAGGCGGTAGTCCGCACAATACACATATTATAGTTTTTTTATTAATAGAAAAGTTGGAAGGTTGTTAATATTTACTGGCTTAGAATAATAAAATTAAGAATTAAAAAATAATTATTTAATTATATATGAATTATAAAAAATATTTTTAAAGTAATATAGAAAATAAAATAAATTGGGGAAAATTAGTACTCATGTTGAGGAGTTGGGTTTTCCTATGGAAGACTCCTTGGAAAGGGTGCGAATGGGATAATACCTTATTAAAATAAGATTAATAGGGTGAAATAAGATTCCATGGGAAGGTATAAGGGTATTTTTTAATTATTAGAAAAAATTTTGAGTGGTATTGAAGGGGTGGGGAGTGGCCCCTATTATAAGTAGTGATAATGACGTTTTTGTAAATATCTCAACTTAATATGAAGAGGGAACATTTTTCACATGTCAAGTGGCTCAAAAATGGACAATAATTGATTGGTGGATGTGATAATGTCTATAATTCGTAAAAAAATAATTTTTACACATGTTTTAAAAATGTTTTAATTTCATTACTCTTATAATTTTCACTTTTACTATTTTTGGTTTTACCATGGTAGCTAGTTTTTAACTAGGTAATAAAATTTTATTTAATTTAAATAAAATTAACTATATTACATAATTTGAGCCTAAATATTCCAAATATTAAATCTATTTTATCAAATAAAATTTATATGCATAAGAAAAATCATTTTTTAACATTATAGCACGTAAGGTGTAAAAAACCATTTTTAGAAAGTGTATTCCTATGATTAGAATTTCATTCTAGGATAAAATTATCAATGATTTGATTTACATAATATAAATTGGTTTATTACAAAATAAAAAACTTTTGTGGATTTAAAATGAATACAAATCCTAATTTTACCAAAATAATAAGTAATTAAAATAAAATACTAAAAATATTTTCTTTTATTGGAAAATATTACATAAGTTAATAAAATGTTAAACATAGGATTTATAAATTCATTTTGGTATAAAAAATGTATATTTTTAATCCTTAAATAATTATTTGATCAATTAAAAGTTTTTACCTACTTCTGGGTCCTTCTTATGTAATTATAATGTTACAATATTAGTAAAAATAGTATTTTCACTATTCATATAAAAAAATAACTATTTCAACAAAAACCAAAAAAATAAACTTAAGAAAATATTGACATGTTTTATTTGAGAATAAAATTTAATTTTAAAAATTAAAATTTAAAAAATTTATAATTTAAATTTTTAATAAAAACATTAAAATATAATGAATTTTTTTTATAGGAAAGTAAACTTTTTTAAATATTAACTATTTTTTACTTTCATTACATATCAATTAATAATTATATTAGTGTAAATATATTACTCATATCAAAAAAAAATATTTTATCCATAATATATTTATTATTTTAAAATAAATTGAATAAAATTCAATTATAGAAGTGCTACATTTTAAATCATAAACAAGTCTTATTCGTTAGATACACTAATAGAATTTTCATGAATTCTTTTGAATAAATAATTTTTTTTATTTTTATTTATATAAAAATTCCATAATTGAGTTACATAAATTTTTAACCTTTAATCCAATCGATACATATTAACGGTTATATAACATTCTGTTGTTCATTGTGGTTTAGTGTTGTGTTTGAATGAAGCTATAAAACATATTATGTTTTAAAAGAATATATAATTTAAAAACTCAGGGTGTTACATTTTTTCCTATCGCATTAAGTAAACTATTTATTGAAATTTTAATTACTAATTACTAATAAAAATATATAAGGGTATCTAAAAGATAGACACGGTTCGAGATTTTATTTATAGTGAGGTTTCATCATTACTATCTTAAGTTAAACTAGTGAACCAATATTTTCCATTCTAGTAGTAGTATAACTAATGTTGAGTTTTTATTTAACAATTTTTGAAAAATACCCCAGTATAATGGGAATAATTTTTTCCATATGGATTTTATATTCATCCTTAATATGTTATAATGGGTTTATTTTTATATGTAATTTTCATATCTTATCAATTATCATGTTCTATATGAAAAGATAATCAATTTATGACTAATATCGCATCAAATTTTACAAAAAGTAGGATTATAGTATTTTTTGTAAGAAAATTCATATTAAAATATATTATAGAATAGTAATATACTTGGGATACAATAGTCATACCTCAATATTTTTTTATTAATTTTACATTTAATCATCAGGGTGGAGATTTTACATTTTTAGTGAAAAGGAATAAGAAATTGACAAACAAATTGGCATTCTTGGGTGGGTCATCATTGTTCCTCATTCTATTTCATTTTTAGAACCCACTTACGTGGTTTTTATTTCATATGTTTTCCCTTATATTTGAATTCACTAGTTTTTATCATCCTTCTTAGAAGTTGGATTAGGGTATTGACTTGGGTAATGTCCTTGTTTCCCATATTTAAGACATTAAAATATTAGTGGTACCTTTATAAGAACTATATTTCCTTTCACCATGTCCACTAAGACCTTAAATTTTTCTTAGTAATTATATGTTTTATTACCTCATTTTCCACACGTAAAAAATATCTTAGTTCATTTAATACATTCACCTTGGTGACTCTAATCGCATTTTTGACTTGAAGGAAGTTGAATCTTTTTTGGTTTATCATATTTATCAAATGAACATCAATGAGAATCTATCCTTCTTTTATCCGGTCTGTTTGAATAATTGATTAATTTTATGTAGTGAATTATAATTCTTGATAGCTGGTTTCGAATAATCACAAGATTCCTCACTCTAGATCTTATCCTGTTATGTTTCTCATTGGTACAATCTCTACATTATCCATATAATATATTGTTAACTTGGTTCCATCAGGATCTAACCATTAATAAAAATAAAAGGAGTTAATAAAAAGTGATAAAATCCATAAGAGTGTTATTTTCTGATAATTACATGACAAATTCAACATAAAAAAGTCTTACTCTTCAAAAATAATATATTACCTTTCTATTCAACCTAAATCACTCTCAGTTGAATCTATGTTAACAAGGTTCAGTTCTTCCATATTAATCAACCTAATTATTTAACATAATAAATTCTTTATAATGTCTTATTAAGAGAGTGAGGTTAACCAAATTATATCCTTTTGATGTGTCCAGATATATGTAAAATCTTAGACCTAGTCATCATACACCAAAGTGAATATGAGTCAATACTCAACCAGCCTTTTTCAAGTTGATTACCCCTAGGTGCATATGTGATATAGCTACATCCAGATTCTATTATCCTGATAAATATTTAATTTCTAGGATAACAACACAATATCTTCTTTAGAAAAAATTCTAGATATTATCCGATACCTAGAATAATACAATTGACTTATCTCTAGGGTTTTCACAAAATTTGTCTTATCATAATCCCTAAAAAAGTAAAATAACTAACATTACCTCAACCAATCTAAAAGTTTTATCTATACCTGTTAAATTATGATTAACCTTAACTTATCAACCCATAAATTATCCTCAAATAAAATCATAACCTATAAAGTTATCTAAACACTCCTTTTATGCCAACATTGATTCCCCGGATCTTTGCTCTTAAAATTAAGTTTTAATAAACACCTTTTTTACATATCATCTTTAAAATGAACTGAATATACCCAATCTTAACCATCAATAATTACAATATCACCAAAAAATATTGAGTCACATATATTCAAAGGGAAGTTTAGATTTATAGTTTCACATAGGTAGGAAAATAATATAAATAAAAAAGGCTTTGTACTTCTCATCAAGTGTAAAAAAATAACTATATAAGAAACTACTTAATCTATAATAATTCCTCAAAAAATAGCGCTATGGGCTACGAAACCTCTATCCCTCGACAATGGCATTTAGGGTTCCACCTTTCTCGTGGAGATCAGACATTTTCTTGGGTTTGATCAACTTCTTCCTCCCGGCAGTGCGTCGACGTCCTCGTCTCCCTTTGTTCCTCTGCCGTCCATGGATATCTCTTGGACTTCTGCTGGTGTCTGCACCCCTGATGTTGCGGGGAAGATAATCTCGTCCTATAATCAGTCGGCCTTGGATCCGCGTCTAGGTGCCAGATCTGATAATTCTTCGCAGGGATTTTTGTTCCAGGGATCTTCTAAGGTGGTTTGTCCTTATTCAATTTTGAAGGATGACCCAAATCATGGTGTTCTGAGGGGGAAAGATGCTCGGTAAAATGAAGTTGTGGCGAAGGGCTTTGATGATTTTTCGTTGCAGGAAGCTCGGGCAGATGTGGTCCTGCCTGGTGTTTAGATTTTACACGGATCTCGGTCCATATCATATGTTGATGTGGTGAATAACTCACTGCCAAATTCTGGTATGAAGTCTAATGGTGATGGCGTCCGTTCACTGGCTCTCTTCATGGATTCCGGTTCTAGTAGAATTGTTTGTAAGGGATCATTAGCACACGTTGAAGCGAACCATGCCGCGCTTGCGGAGAGAATGAAAATCGGTAAAAATTCTTTGATTTCACGCATAGTTTTATCTAAAGGTGAAAAGCCTTGGAAGTTTGACGATTTGGTTTGTAGGATCTCGTTCTTATGGGGTTTCTCTAACTAGAAGTGTGTTTATCTTGGTCGAGGTTTTTTCCACTGTCTTTCCCCTTTAGATGAAGATAAGATTCGAGCATGGAGTATTGGGTCCTTGTTATTGAAACTTGGATGGCTTCATTTACATCAATGGTCTTTGGATTTTAATGTCTCTCATGCAAGGAATTACTTTTCTCGGGTTTGGGTTCGTCTTCATGGAACCAATTGGGTCCTTTTTCATTCAAAAATCTTACATGACATTGGTACGGTAATTGGGACTCCTATTCGCCTTGATAAGGAAACTGAGGATGTTCGGTTTGGACACTTTTCCGGGATGTTAGTGTAGGTTGACCTCATCTCCACTCTGATTGATAAGGTAACTCTTTCTAACCCTACTGATAAAATCTAAATTGATGTTGAGTATTAAAGAAAACCGCTTTTTTGAAATGAATGCATGGACGTTGGTCACTCTTTAGAGCTATGTCAGAAGAAGGTTTCATATGAGAAATGTGGGATGAAAGGTCATCCTGCCAATCTTTGTTGAAAGAATCCAATGATGAAGGATGCAGATTTATCAAATCCCATTGATCAAAATGGTGATACACCCACTAAGCCATTTCCCACTGTGGTTGATGTGTTGATTTCTGAGAAATTACTTCTCAGAAGCCTAATTTGAAAGGCAAGGGGCCGCTGGTGGATGAGTCGCCGGTGAGAGCTAATAGTGGGCCTTCAAATACTCAAGTATAATTTTACAAGGAGGTTACTACAATATAGGACACTACTACACAGTCTCATAAAGGTACTCAACTAGTTACTTCTGATCCCCTTCTAGATGTCTCCAATCCAAATGATGCGCAACAAAATATTGACTATCATCAGGAAATTCAGAAATTATTTCAATCCTCTAGATTGTCTGATATATGGGGTAATATCTCTGAGGATGATAGGGTGCATGTTGGTACCCCTATTCAGGCTTCAGGCAGTGGTGTGCATGCCTCTTATAAGGATGTATTCCTAAGTGGCCAGACAAAGATCACTGATAGTGAGGGCCTTACCTCTATTCCTCCAAAGAGGAGACCACGAAAGGATTATTATACTCTTCCTAAGACTGTGTCTACCAGATCATCTTCTAAGCTACCAGCGAAGGTGGATGCAAATATCCTTAAGATTTTCAATCAAGGTAAGTCTCAATCTGAATGGGAAACATGGGATGATTATAATTATGGGAATGACATGTCATATTATGATCTTTAACATTCTTGTTTGATGGATGAGGGCATGTTTGTTAGTTTGACCTTCTCTGCCTCTTTTGTACTTTTCCTTTATTTTTAATAAATGGTCAGAGGCTCTACCTCTGTCTGGACTTGGATGGTATAATAATTACTCAACATCGCCCAAAAATTATCCACATGTGCTATTTTATTTTAGACATATCATGGGTAATGCTTTCCTTTATAAATTTGTCAAATGGAAACATAATAAGGGTGAGATCAAATGATTAGTAAGGGGAAGAATATATCAAAATCTATCACAGCCTAAATAATGTAGCAGGAATAAATAATAGTGAAATAATGTCATATAACTAAACACATGATCTTGAAATTAATCCACAAATGAAAAAAATATGAATAAAACATGGATAATAATAACTATTTATTTATAAATTAAATTTATATTTTTCTAAAACTAATTCCTTTCCCTAATCCAAGAAATCATGATCATAAGAATTATGTTCTTACTATCAAGTACTTGTGTCTCAATAATATTTTTTCGTGGAAATCACACACCAAAAAACCCAAGTTATTTTTTCTCATGAAACTTATTGATTCATCAAGAGGTTATTGAGATCCCCACCTATAAATAATTAATTCCAACGAATTCATTATATTACTGAATGAATAAGTTATAAAAATACATAACCAATATTTATTAACAATCAATAAAACTATTTACTAGAACAAAACGTATATATATTTTCAATATTTTATCAATCATTAAATGAAATATATTTCTAGGTAAGAATCCATTAAACTAACATTGTATAGATAAATGGGTATAAAACTAAGTCAATAATTTCCCCAATCAATCAATTTATGAAATCTAGGCGAATATATTCAATTAAAGGAAAGAAACATAGAATATTCATATAGTAAATTCATCATAAAAAACTTATGACTGAATCATAGGATCATTGGGAAAGAAAATGGTAGTGATGGATTTTTATGAGTTTAATCCCCCAAAATAAAATAATATTATAGTATCAAGAAATCAATCCATAGCTAAAATATTCACCATAAAAAATTAAACAAGTGTTTAGTATAAATCATATCTCAATGAAATAAAATTGAGATGCAAAAACCATTACAGTAATGGTAATATAAGAATAAATAGAATATGAGATGTATTCCATGAAATTAAAATGTAATGAAATAAAATATAATCATGATAAATAAATGAAATAGGGTTGTAAATACATTTTATAAAATAAAATATTGTGAAAATATCAAACTTGTCTCATAGAATTAAAAATAGTGGAAAATAACACTTATGACTATAGAAACATTCAAATAAAACCCCCTTAAAGGAAAAAATTTCAAATAAAATATTAAATACCATGATAATTGATTGGATAACAGTGAAAAATATTAATTTGGAATTAGATACACCATACAAGAGAAAATTTCTCCAAGGGGTGAAAATTTAGTAATGAATCCCCTTTCAAGTAACAAAATCTTTGAGGTAAGAATCATTTGATAGTGAAGTTATAAAGAAGAATTGTAAAAACCCAAAAAATAATAATAAAATATAATAAAAATTATTCATTAGGTTAAATAAAACAAACTTGTAATAATATATTTCAATAAGAAACTTTGTAACTCAAAGGAATAAAAATGAGTTAGCACAAACCCTTACATTAAGTCATGACTTCCACTAAAGCACTTTAATCTTCTATATAACAAAAATAAATATCTTAATAACCTATTTAAGAAAATTTTTAATATAAATAACCTTTTATAAAATTAATTTATAATTATTATCTACATGTTTATTAGTTACTTATTTTCTATTCTCAATATTGGGTGCTAGTAATCTTAATCATTTTGAACTAGTTTTATAATAGAAATGTTGTTCTTCATTCTCAATAAATGTTCCATCATTACTAGAACATAGAAGGTACTTTAAATTATTCTTTATAATTCTTTATAATTTTATAATTTAATTCTATGGAATTTTGGTTATAGTTTTTATAGATGAAATTGGTAACAAGCATGTTTCGATGATTTTTTATAAATGAATGGTGGTATCATAAGTAATGAGTTTAATATTAATTATAACATTGCATAACCAAAGATAAAATAATAATTTTATTATTTATATCATATATTATTATAAATTCAGTTATCATTGTCCCCCATTATATTAAATTTTAACATTGTTCAAATAGGTGGTTGGACCGACCCCAACATGAACATTAGATAATTTGTGGATGATTGTGATTATAAAAGTGATTTATTTAGAGGATAATATAAATATTAAAAAAATGATTGTATTATTTATATAATTTTAATGTGGTGGATAAAATTTTTAGGTATTTTTATAAAAAATAATGAATCTAGATGAAAGAATATGATATTTTATTTCATGGAGGCAGTAGTCTGCACAACGCATGCTTAACATTTTCATTTCTCAAAGAATGAAAATAAAAGAACGTTTATTATAAATTTCCTATTAATAATAATAATTATTTTATATATATATGAAATTTATTATTAAATTTCACTCTAATAATTATCAAACAGTGGTGGTGGTGAAAATGAGATTAG
Source organism: Viscum album (assembly GCA_963277665.1). Taxonomy (NCBI): domain Eukaryota; kingdom Viridiplantae; phylum Streptophyta; class Magnoliopsida; order Santalales; family Viscaceae; genus Viscum; species Viscum album. The sequence continues at coordinate 698,029,178 of OY728119.1, read as the reverse complement.
TCGCTTCATGGAGGTAGTAGTCCTCACAACTCACGAATAATAGTTTTGTTTTTCTTAATATAAATGGAAGAATTTGGCTAATAGTTATTAAATTTTAAAAATAAAATTCATTATAAAAACAATAATAATATCACTATATAGAAATTATAAAATATATTTATAAATTTAATATAGAAAAGAAATGAAATTAGGGTAAATTAGTACTCATGTTGAGGACTTGGTCTTTACCTTGGAAGACTTCTTGCAAAGGGAGGAATTAGGATTATATATTGTGGCCATAAGATTAATAGAGTGAAATAGAAATTTAAGATAAGTAATAAGGTAATATTTTAAATATAAAACCAAATTTTTGAGTGGTATTTGAGGGGTGGTGAGACACCCATTTTATAAGTGGTGAGAGGTGAATTTTTATAAATATTCCTCCTTAATATAAAGAGGGAATAAGTTTCACATGTCTTGGGGCTCTACAAATGGAAAATAATAGAGTTTGAAATTATATAAGGTAAACAATTCCATAAACAATCATTTTATCACATTTCTTAAACATATTTTTAAGTCCTTTACTCTTAGAATTTTTACTTTTACCATTTTTGGTTTTACAGTGGTAATAAGTTTTTAGCAAGGTAATTTATTTTTAATGCCTAAAAGTAAAATGGAAATTATTACATAATTAGAAACCAAGGATTAAAAATGTGAAATATATCTTATCATATAAAATTTAAATGTTTAATAAAATTCAATTTTAATATTACAACATGTTATGTGTAAAAAACATTTTTAGAATAAGGGTTTTTTAAGCTTAAATTTTTTTTGTAGGATAAAATTATCAATTTATTTGATTTCCATGATATAAATTGGTTTATCAAAAAACAAATAAAATTTATGTGTATTTAAAATCAATCCAAAAACTCATTGTTCCAAAATAATATTTAATTAAAAAGATTAAAAACATTTTCTTTTACTATAAAATATAACTTATGTTCATAAAATATTAAACATAGGTTTTATAAATTCATAATAGTATTTAAAAATTTATAGTTTTACACTTAAAATAAATATTTTATCAATTAAAAGTTTTTATAAACATCTAGGCCTTTTTAATATAATTATAAAGTTACAATTTTGGTAAAAATGATATTTTACTATTCACTTAAAATAGAATACTTCATACAAAATCCAAAAAAAATAATCTTAAGCTAATAATGAAATGATGAATATAAAAATTAAGTTAGTTTTTTAAAATTAAAATTTTATAATTTTATAATTTATTTTCTAAATAAAAAAATATGTATATATTGAAAACTATTTTCATGTAAAAATAAAATTTTTAAAATATTAACCATTCTTAATTTAATTTACTATCAATTACTAATCAAATTGGTGTTAATATATTATTCATATCAAAAATATATTTTGTCAATAATATATTTAGTATATTAAAATAGGGAACATGAAGCATGGTAACATTTTAAATCATAAATAAATCGTATTTGTTACTTAGTTACACTAATTGAATTTTCATGAACACCTTAATATTAGTAATGAACCTTATTTTTATTTCTATTTATATTTTATAATTTAGTTACAACTACTTTTACCCACCAATTATAAGGATACATTTTATTGTTTGTATAACATTTTTTGGTTTTTTGTGGTTCTATGTTGTGTGTGAAGAAAGATATCGAATACATTGGATTTTAAAGGAATATATAATTTAAAATCAAGGGTTTTTTACACAACTCTTATGAATATGGCACCTTCTAATGTTCTGATTCCATATATTTTGATTATTATATTAAGATTTTACAACCATATTTCATCGTAAATGCAATACTCTCATAATGATAGTTTTACAATATTATGCTCTTATTTAAATACCTATGACCATGTTATCAGGATTTATAATTTTTTTTTATTATTAAATAATCATTTTCCATTAATTAGGTATTTGTATCATGTTTCTAACTTTTTATATATTAACGATCTAATTATAAATCATCTCCTTCACATTTATGTGGTTCTTTCCTTACAAAAGATTTTAACCCACACCATTATTATATTTTCTCTATTTATAGGAAATAATATACCTGACTAAGATAAAATAATTTATAGAGGTTTATTTATGATATTCTTATGAATTATTATGTAATATTTTTGTTATGTAGATAATATCTAATTAAAATAATCTTTAGGGTACAATTTTTTAGTTTTATTCATGAGAATTAGTGACCAATAATATGAAATAATATAAAATATTTGTATGTTATGCTCAGGTCTCTTTACAAATGGATAAAAAATTGACTTTAAACTATATAATTTTATATTTCCTTCATATAGATGAATAAAAATCCCCTTGTGGGATAAATCCTAGCATAATATCACCTTATACTTTATTTTGATCCTTAATCCTTCTTAGTCGATATAAAAACATAAATATACCTTTAGGTTTCCTGGATACCATTACACTTCTGAATAACTTTGAATCCTTTATATATGGCATGAAACTACAAAATAACCATATGATTTCCTTGATAGCATTAAACTCTAGTGTAACATTAAGCCCTCCCATATGAAATGAATCATTATATTAAAATCTTTATTCCTTCAAGGATATCATGATACTGTAGTGTAACCCTTAATCATTACTAGACAACGCAAAATTCTAGAATATCAATATGCATTCCTAAATGAAAAAAACCCCACTGTAAACCATTTTCACCTCCCAAAATCGAATAAAATAGTAGAGTAACCATTTACCCTTTTGGGTGGCTTGAAACACTAACATAACCATTAAGAATTTATTTATGGAATAAAACTCCAATTTAGTTGTATTTCTTCTTAAACCACATAAAACTCTTATGAATTATTAATCATTTTTTTATAATTCTATTCATTGGTATAAGTGTGTTTAATTTCTCCTAGTATGGCCACAATCCGTTAGTCCCAAATTCTCACCTTCCAAAAAGGGTGGCCTATCACTGATGAGGTTGATGGTGTCGGTTATTTCATCAGAATAAGATAATGGGATAACATCTCTTCATTCTATGGATTCCTATATGGATCTTTATTCCTATTTCAGGACTCCCACTTATATTTTAGTTATACTTATCCTAATGTAATCATCATGTGGATAATGATAAATTATATTAGTGGATAATTTAGTAAGGTGAACACCATATGCTAGAGAGGATGAAATTTTTCACATCATCATGTATTATTAGGTACATTGGGAATCATTATATATATTCCATATGATGGTCCATTAGGTTATCTTATAGTTTCAGCATGGGGAATCTTAGATTCAGAACCTGAGGCATAATGTTCTCTTTATATAAGGAAACCTATTCTCATCAAATAAGGTATCATCGGCTTGTTTCCTAAGGAAACCTAGGATCATAACCTATGGAAACTCATTCTCATAACATGAGGCATCATATGCTTATTAAACAAGGAAACATAGGCTCATCACCTATGGAATTTTTGGATTGTTACTTGGGGAATCTTATTCTCATCACTTAAGTCATATTTTTTTCATTACTTAATGAAGGTATAATCATAGTATCATTAACAAATGTGAGGATAGAGAAATATTATTTTTATCATATAGGATTCTTATGGTCATCAAATAAGGCATCTCATGATTATTGTAAAAACCTTTCCTCTAGTAGCATAGAATTGGTTGTCGCTTTATTATATTAGAATAAGATACAACTTATCACATCCCAAAGGTTTAAATAGTTTATTAGTATTAGTATACTAGATACATACTTGGGTCTTTAATTATATTTGAAAACATAAATTATAACATATTGAAAGTAAATATTATGTATCCTTAAACTCATTTAATGATTCCTTCTTTATATCCTGGGGAACATAAACAAAATAAGGGTGAGAAAAAATGCAAAAAAGGGTTTCATATAGTAAAATATATCATGAATCAACAAGTTATAATCAATATATAAAGTTAAATAACTGAACACTAATTTAATTTAATTAATAACATGACTATCGTGATTATATAAGGCATAATCAATATAAAAATGTAAATGTGAAAACACATTCCATTTAATCAATAACTTGAGCCCAAATTGAATTCTTGGATAATATTAGTGTAACAATATCATAGATATTAATAACATAATTATTAATGATCGAAGTGATTAATTTTTGATATCATGATCTTAGACATCATGATATCTATATTTTCAAGAAATTTCATAAGATAGTTTATAACTATGGCTAAAAACCCCTTTAATTTGGGAAATTGATTTGTCTCATGATACCTACTAATGAATTGAGGGGCTATATTATTCCAAGCCCCACCCATCACGATATGTCCAAATCATTCCTTGAATATAAAATGATTTATTTAATTCATGAATCAATATTTCTTATCAATAAATATATGAATTTAGAACATAATATGGATTTATCAATTTTTTCCCAGTTAATCAAATAACATTCAAAGTAAACACTTTTAATAAAAATTGTATACAGTTTATTAAATAATAATATACATGATAAAAATAATATGAATATTTAATATAAGTGTAATATCTAATTAAAAATTATAAAAATAAATTTATTATCTCAATTGAAAGTTAACAATCACAAAATTAACCAAGAAATGAGAGGTGGCCCTCGATTCATCAGGAATATAGGATTTTTTTCAATAAAATATGTAATTTGGAAGAATAATGGGTATGGAATTGAAATCTTAAAATAATATTTCAGAAAAATATTTCCTTTTATAAAATGGACATAATATAGAAGAAATATATTATTAGCGTATACGTTAAAAAACATTCCTTTTTTACTTTTTATCGAAAAAGTATCTTTTTAAAAACCATAAAAATATTAATTTAAAACACATTTTTAAAATTCATGGAAAAATTAAATTTTAATTAAAAAATAATTTGAGAAAATAATATTACTTTTGAAAAATAATTTTGGAAAACATGGACATGGAATAAAAATACATCTTATTTAAAAAATATAAAGTCAGTTTTTTTTAGTTTTTTTTCTTGATTCGAGTACTTAAGATAAAAAATATATGAAGAAAATATGGAAACTCATTAAATATACAAATGATAAGAAAATTATTGGATCCTATAAAGGATAAATGATAAGTTTTCTTTAACAAAAATAAAATCAATCCTAAGAGAAAGTGAGATTGTAAATAGATTATAACCACTTTGTTAACTTTTAAATTAGAAACCATTGAAATAATAAAATTGAATTTAAATAAAAAAATATTTGAATAAATATTTATTAATGGTAAATACATCAAAGGGTTAGTATATACACCACATAAAAGTGAATAGGTGTATATTAACAAATATTTCTCAATGAAATAGAAATTGAGTAAAAATACCTTACCTCACACTTCCCTTTAGTTGAACATGATTTAACCTCATTTATAATGGTTTTAAGAATTTTATTAATTTATTATATAACCAAATTCATATTTATAATATCATATATGATCTTCTTATAACATCCACCCATTTGTGAAAAATATTTTTTTATTACCATTGTTTCATGTGTTAATTACATTATTTTCTCATTCATGTTTTGTCATGAAAGTTGTGGTTATTATGTTTAGGATATAGATCCATAATCTTTAGAATGATATTAAAGTTATAAATATAATATTTAATCATTATATACCTTATTTTTAATCATTCGTGAAATTTTGACATGGAGAATGAATCGCAATGCTTCTTGGAGACGGTAGGTCATACGTACACACGAGTAATGATATCATTCCATTAATGGATGAAATACAAAGTAAGTGGATGATATATAAATTTTAAATGGTCTATAACATTTCATATTTATCATATATATTTATTATTTACATAATTATAACTATCCATTTGAGATTTTTATGGAAACAAAATTTCATCGGTTCACAAGGCGGTAGTCCTCCATACACACGATCGATGGCTTAGTTTCTATTTGATGTAGAAGGATATGGAAAAATATTATTCCATCAACATAATAACATATAATTTTATAATATATACTGGTGTTGTTATATTTTAAGTATTAATACATAATTTAATGTTGTGAAAGAGGAAAGAAAAAAATAAAGATCTTCATTAAAACGATTACCTTCTCTTTGAGAAACCTCCTTTGGATCTCTTCTTAAGGACCATAGAGTTTTTATTTTTAAAAGACCATTAGATCTAGAATGTTTATAAGGATTTTGGGAATATATATTTTCTAGGTTTTTTTATGTTAAATTTCTTAAGAGGTGTAATTAAGTGAGGGTAGGGAGCCCCTTTTTATAATTAGAGGGTTTTATTTTTATAAATACCTAAAACTATTCAATAATGGATATTAATGCTCATCCAAAGGGCATAAAAATTGATAAATAATGTATTATAGGAAATATAAGGTCTAAAAAAACCTCATAAATAAAAATAGAAATATTTTTTAAACATTTTATCCCCTTATCCTCGATGTTTACATACTTTTACCATTCTAATCTTCACTACAGTAACCAGTTTTTTTAACCTAGGTAATTAATAATTTAACCCTAAAATAAAAAAAGAATTATTATATAATTTATAAATAATGATTCCAAATATTAAATTAGTTAAATAAAAATTCTATCTTCTTGTAAAATTAATTTTAACCCAAACGCAATTAATACGCAAAACCTTGTTTTAACCTTTATCACGGTAAATAAATTTAATTGATTTTACTAATCATTATGGAAAAACATTAAGTTGACCTTATTATATAATATTAATAATTATAATTATAAATATTTAATACATTTTATAAAACTATATACACATTAGTGTTGGAATTAAATTTAAAAATACACCCAAAAATCTTGTTGAAAAATGGGTTTTCAAAAAACCCATTTTTGAAGAATAAAAATATCTTATATTAACTATATAACTAGTGATCATCATTATATAGATTAAAATTAATATAGTTAGATATATAATATATACATTTAATTCAAATATTTCCTTATTAGTGTTTATTTTAAATAATTAAATCAAGGAACATTATGCAATAAAAACAATTTTCATAAAAATGAGGGTTTAAGACAAAAAATAAAATTATACCAAAAGTACGTAAAAATATCATTAAAATGTAATTAATTTTTTTAAATATAACTAAATAATATTTTTTTACCTTGAACTAAAATTAAGATCATAATGTTAGTTTTAAATATCTTAATTTATTGAAAAGAAATGACAGTTTTAGAAAAAGTTGTATTTTCCAGTATTTACATAAAAATTACTCTTTTAAGAAAAAAACTCCCAAATTCTACCATATGATAATTTTGATATGATTATTTCAAAAATGATATTATTTTTATAATATAAAATTTTAAAATTGATAAAAAATAACATATATTTTTCAAACTAAAATGAAAAATAAAACCAGTTTTGAAGAAAATGTATTTTGAAGAATAAAATGAATTTAATAAATATTTGAGTAATTATATAATGGGAATTTATCAATAAATTTTAATTTATTAGGAACTCTCTCTATATATATATCATATTTAGTTTAATCTTATTAATACTGTGTAATTCAATAGTAATGTTATAATGTTCATATTCATATTTTTTAGGACATTTAAGTTTAGTGTTGCATGTCCTATACGCTATTGAACACAATGCTATTATTTTAAAATTTTGGGGGTGTAACAGTTGTGACATGATTAAATAATATTAGTATCATAAACTAAAAAATGGTAAAATAAATCTTATTCTAATCATATCAACATCTTATACTAAAACATAAGGCATCCTAAGCTTGTCATCGAAGGAACCCTAGGCTTATCACCTAGCTAATGATTTTTGATATATTAGGTTAGTTTTTCCACACGCTGGTCATGTATAATGGATTATAGTATTTTAATTATGAATTAACACATGTAGGAACATCACTTAAGGGAAGTAATATGTTAAATTCTTATGGGGATTATTATAAAAAAACATTTCACATAAGGGTAGGCATATATTTAATGTTTAGCAGGGGACTACCAATAGTTTAATAACCTCTAGAGAATTTTGTATGTTTTGATAAGTGTTTTGTTATAATTTGTAAATATTATTAGTCTTTTAAGGTACAAACATATCTGGGGAGATATAATGGTGATGGTTTCAATACTAAACCATAAAAAGGCATTATGTGTTTTATGCTAGAAAATAGGAATCAAAGCCCATTTAGTTTTAGGTTCATAGTTTATGTTCATATGAAATGAAAAAACCATGTAATTTGATGTCATATAGTAATAAAATATTTTTCATGAAAGTAGAGACAAAAAGGGGTGGTTTGGGGATTATTATTTGGGCATCCCATTAGGAGAATGTATTAGTGAGTAAACAAGTGTGGTTTCCATTGATGAGGATATGATTTGGGATTACACATAATAATAGGACCAAGGTGATATTTGAGAATATTTAGAGAATTTTTAAGGATTATGGATGTTTTGTTCTACCCATGGAACACTAAGGATTAACACACCTAGAATATCTACATGCCAAACATAATATATAAGCCATGTGGGTGAGAGTACCTATGAATAGATAAAAGGTATGGATAATACCCATACTAAGTTTGATGAAAAGTTATTTTACATGAGACACCATGATATTAGTTTTTTATATGTATTTTTTACTAGTAATCCAAATTTCGGTTTATATGGGACCCATTTGTACTAAAATTTCACACAATTATTCTTGATGAGTGGAGGAATCGAATTGGAGTCCCTTATATGGGCTTAAATAAGTTGGTAGTTTCTAAATTGCTCGATTTTCATGAGTCTTGTGTATCTAGAACAATCGTTTTTCAAAGGTTTCTATGGTATGAGTTTCATGAAAGTTGGGTACTGCATGAAACATGGAGTTAAATGAGTATTAGGTCTTGAGTGTAAATTATATTCTTTATGTAAAGGATTTTCATGAAAATATATCCACCATGGTATAATTCATTTAATAACTCATTTTTCCTAATTCACAAAAGGTTTTAAGATTTTAGAATAAATGGAATCATTTAAGGGTGCAAGATTTATAGATGTTCGAGTTGTGTGAGCAAGGAGATTGGAATTTTGATTCCCAAAGGTGTACCACCATAAAATCAAGTGGAGCTTTATTTATAGGCCTCATGTATTTGTATAATAGTAGGATCATGAAACTCTTATGTGATCTTGAAAATCTAGAGTTTTTTGGGGCCTCTATTTAATGATTCTCTAAACATTGAGTTACGCATACCTATTTCACTTACTCTAGAGTTTTTTGATCAGATAGTTTTCTTTCTAGATCCTTGTCATATTAATTTTATAGAACTAGAAAATACCCCCCCCCCCCACACACACCCCTAGAATGGGGTTAAACATGGAAGCATAGGATTTTATTTAGACTAAATTACATATTTTTTTCTATTTTACCCCTTTTCTCACAAATATAGTATAATATTAAGAAAAATGAGTCACCTTTGTCCTATAAATACGGTTGAGACCCAAAGGGTACCATGAGATCATTATTAAAAACTATGAAATCAATTATTTTCATATAACTCTATCTAAAATGAATGTACTATGAAATATATCCTTAGAATTTTCACTACTCACATTTATGTGAACAAGTTTTCATGATTTTACATCCACAAACAAAACTTCATCAGGTCACCAGGAAGATGTTATGTGAAGTAAGGTTCATGAAGCAAACATATGTGAAATAGAGTTCATGAATTTTTAAATGATCCACCATGTGGATGATTGATAGGTCTAATCTAATACTAAATAGAGGAGTAAAATATCTAAAAACATATAGATATCTATAGATATCATAATCCAATATGGGCATAATATACTTGTTGAACTTCTTATAGAGGGGTAGAGGAAGTTCCTCTTAATAAATTTAATATCTTTATATGGAATTGGTATTCATGAGGATTTCATTATACCATGTAATGACCTTAACACATTGTGTCGCTGGTTTGCAAGCTCATGCCAACTCCACTATTGGGGAATTGTTTCTTTTCATCATACCATGAAGGTCTATAATTTATAACTAATTTTACACCTAGAAACTAAACTAGTGTAATAAATGGTGTTATTCCAACTATATAGTTGTTCCTACAACACTACTCAAGAATTTTCAAATCTAGCATCTCAAACATCTATCAGGGATGGTTAAATGGGTGGGATCTAAACTCTTGGGAAAATTTCACTTCTGAGTGGGATAGGGAATACTAGGTCTACCCAACATATGGGTGGTTTTGGAATGAGATCCTCATAGATGTGCTGTATGAGGCAGTGTGGATATCTTATTTATAAATGTATTTTCTTCTTAATTTGATACTGTTGGAGATTAATATGTGGAACCTCCATCATATATAAGTGTAAATCAACTAGTTGTGACTCCATCAAATCATATTAATCCCAATAATAATATTCTTAGAGTATCTTGTGACTAGAGTGATAAACATTATGAATTGATGCTTACTGGGGTGTTTATAGAAATTTTGACAGGGGTCTTGGGGTGAAATCACTTAATACTCCCTGATATAAATTTCAAGAAATGAATCAATCTATTCCTCAACATTCCTCAAAAATGAATGTCTTAAAGTTCAAATTAATGTTAAGGGTTACAATATAATTTATAGTTGTGGTCGTAATAGCTACTTAAGAGCTAGTTTTAGTACCAATATTGAGGATTCATCATAAATATTTGGATTGAATAAGTCATTTTTTCAACATTTTTTATAGCATTCTTTAATCTGTGGTTGTTTTTGTAAAAGATGATTATATGGTGGGTGTGTATATACACATTCATCATAGCAGTTCAATTGGAATCTAGAAACTAAATAAATATTCTTATCCCAATGTTGGTGAGGCCCTTTGACTTACTAGGTAATGTCCATAGAAAGGGTATGACCATTCCCCTTTACGGCCACTTCCAGTTATTATATGGATGTTTCACCATGCATATCGGGTGTATGAGTACCCAAATGACATTTCCCATCTAGAAACAATATTTAGGACATCATTCCTCAATATCAATAAGTGTGGTTAATTTTAGATGATGAGGCAAGATTAGTTACTTGGGTCAACAACAAGGATAACTTAATCATTCATATTTTTAAATTAAATCTTTGTAGATAATCAATTAATTGAAGAAATTCATTTAAAAATTTTCATTATTTTTAACCTTCTAATATGGTTTGTTTTTTCATGCATCAAATACAAAACCTACTATGATCTATATTGAATTAGATCCCTGATCCAATTTATTAGTATTTTTTATCATTAAAATAATTTTATTTTCTCATACATAATAAGATTTGTCTTATTTGAGGTTTTACATGTTCTAGTTAAGTCTCCAAGTGACCTTGAGTGAAGTTACCATAATTGAAAATTTAGCAAAGTCTGTAAGTGACCTAGAGTTAAGTAACTATGCGTAAAAATTTGAAAAAGTTTTGAAATGAACTTAAATGAATTGACCATGGGTGAAAATTTGAAAAAGTTTTGAGGTGAAAAAATGAAAAAAAAAATGAAGTGACCACATGAAAAAATATAAAGTGACCTTATGAACAAAAAATGAAGTGATGACATGAATAAAAATAAGGTGACCCTATGAACAAAATTAAGTGACTGCATGAAAAAAAATGAAGCGACTGCATGAAAAAAATTAAGTAACCTTATTAATAAAAATGAATTGACCGCATGAAAAAAAAAATTAAGAGACTGTATGAACAAAAAATAAGAAACCTCATGAACAAAATTAAGTGACCGCATGAACAAACATGGTGTGACCGCATGATCAAAAATGAAGTAACCACATAAACAAAAATGAAGTGACCACATGAATGAAATCTAAGTGACTGAATGAATAAAAATAAGTTACCTTATGAAAAGAAAATTAAGTGACTGCATAAAAAAAAATAAGTCACTTAAGGTTGAAATTTAGAAAAAAAAATTAATCCTAACATATGAACTATATATGGTCACTTAATTACTTTGACATATTTTTTCTCAAAACAAGCTCTGTTTTATTTATACTTTTATATTTCAAATTATTTCATTCCTATTTCAGATGTCTGTCTTGATTTAATAATTCATTAAATTCATATTAATTATATTAAAAATAATGAATTTTATTTAGAATAATTTTTTATAGGATTATATTTTCATCACATGGGTTAAATTTTCACATTTTTTTCTAGGAAAATGATTGTTCTAAATTAAATGTGGTTGGAATTTAAAAAGGTTATATCATATAATTTATGGGAGTTTTATATAGTAATTTAATGTTGATTATAATTATTTTTTAGTATTTTATAAATTATTCTAACATGTTATCACTATACATAATGATTTTAATGTTACATATTATTAAAGTGATCCACATGGGTATATTTTACATGTTCACTCAATGAATAAATATCATGAATCATTGTGAAAGATAAACTACAATGGGATTCATGATTTTAATCTACTATAAACAGAATAACTCTATATAAAGAGTTTGGAAAATATAAAACAAGATACATGAGTTTGTGGATATTCATGAACTGTAAAATTGTGACAAACTTTGGAAACCAACTTCTACACTCAGATGAACTACAATTATTTGATACTTTACTATTGAATATCTCATTTCTACCACAACTCTCAAACTATGAATATTTCATTTGGTTTTGTGGGTTTACTCTCTTATATTTATTTATGTTTGTCTAATTATAAATGGTTATACTGCCAATAAAAATATAGGATTTGGGGTTCTGACTCCTAAAAAAAGATAAACATTGGGTTATTCCTCCAAGGGAAAAGGAATATTATTCAGGTTGTGCCTATAGGTAGAAAAAGGAGGGTCTTTTTATGTTTAACCCTCAAGGGAGAAATTATTTTTAATTGTTTTGTGACTCTAGGTGTGAGAAAATCCTCATAATATTAAATTATAATGGTTATATTGTGTTCCATCACTCTCACTTCATGATAGGGTGATGGGTATTCTTGGATTATTTAGATCTAAACCACTATAAATATTTATTGTGACTATTTTGATTTTATTTCCACTTAATTAACTTCAGAAACCTGATATAACCTTTATATACTTCAATTAATTTTAAAAAATTTAATTTATCCCCCTCTTGGATATCTTCTAACTTCACTTTGGGATTAGCAATTTGTATCAGAGCTTTACACCAATCTCAACACATAAATTCTTTATTTATTCTTACCATTACCAAACATAGATGTAAATAGGAAAGATAATTTTTAAGATAGTAGGAAAAAGTTCAAATGATGGATGGATAACTCAAAAATCACCATATTTTAATGGTACTGGTTATGAATATTGATAATCTCAGATGGAATAATTCTTAAAGTAACTTAGCATTAGTTATTGGATAATCCTAGAAAAACCTTATAATATACCAAAATATGGACTTGAATAATTATTTGGAAATGTTATAGTAAAATATGTGCTAAATTACAAGTTGATGAATATTTTATATTGTAAAAAAATATAAATGTTTATGGTCATGTATATTCATGTAAAACAACTCATTACATCATGAAAATTCTATAAGTAACACATCTTCTCTTGGAGAAGCATATTAAGACTCTATTTGAAATAATAATATCTAAGCATATAGAATTTAATATGGGTGCAGATGAAACTATAAATCAAATGTTATATAAATTTACTAGTATTGTAAATGGTATGAGTTCTTTAGGAGAAACTCTGGAAAATTGTGTTCTTGTTGAAAGGGTGATAAGATCACTTCTTAAGAAGTGTCATAGTAATAAGGTTTATATGGATTAATGTAAGAACATTAAGTAATATACACTTGATAAGATTTTTGGATCATTATTGCAATATGAGTTGGAACTTTAAAATCTTATTTAATAATATATTCCAAAATAGAAGGAAATTTCTTCTAAGTCAAATGTATTTACTTACTCTTATAATTTTGATAAATAGATATAGGAATGATACATATTATGTTACAAAAGTTGGATATAGAAGTAAGAAAGACTAATCAAGGATATCCCAAAAATATTATCCTAAGAATGATCAAAATGAGAAGAACAATGGTAATTTTAATTCTTATAATTCTCAAGATGTAATTTGTTTGTGCAGGAAAAGGGGGAACATCATACCCAATTTCTCAAGAATAAAGAAGGACAAGAATAAAAAGAATAAATGGAAGAAATATAAGAGGTAAATTGAATTAGTATGGAGTTTCACTGAGGATTCAAGTACTAATAAAAAATATAGTTCTGAAAAATATGTTTCCAACCTATTCTTAATGGCCTCATCAAATCAAGTAAGTGATTATAAATATTATTCTTCTACTGAATATGAATATAAAAACACAACTATTGAGTAATTTCTTAAATAATTTTAAATACTTGATAATAAAGTTGAAAATATAATTTTTTATATAATAAACCTAAGATCTAACATATGTTTGTTTTTAAGAAAAATGAAAATATGAAGAAATATTCCAAGAAGATAAAACAATTTCCAATTCTTATGTGGAAATTACACAAGAAGAAATAAATTATTCTCTTTCAGAAAATAATATTTTAAAAATAGAATTTGATTTCATGAAGAATTTTCAGGAATATGAAATAAAGAATTTTGATAATTTACATAAAGGGAATTAATATCTCAAAAATTAATTTTAAATTTTAAATTTGAATCTATCCATTTTTTCTTGGTAGAATTTTTTTTATAAAATGATGAGTTTTAATAAAATGAACAGAATAGGATGCATATATAATGTTTGAAAGATTATTGAAAGTTTATTTGAATGAAGAAAAAACCTATGGGATTGATAAATAGAATCAAATTTTGATATGAGGCTTCAATGAGGGAAACAATCCTAGAGGAACATGTAAATACTTGGAACAATGTGGAATTTCACTTTGAGGGTCTCAATAAGGACAATATAGAAATGGAGGTTGCCTCCATCAAATGAAAATTATTCAAGTAAACAAATGCCAATCGCTTTAAATTGTTATGGAACAACCTTATAATTTCTTATGAGGTTTGACTTTATTTAAATCTGGACTTCTTTTAGTTTCCTACTTTTTCCATAAAATATTTGTTAAATAAAATAAATAATTTGAAGAGGTACATGTTTTACATGTCATATGAAAGGTCTTTATGAAAATGAGTGTTCCTTGAGATTTTCACATTCTCTTGGATATACTAAGGATTTCATTTCTAAATATCTATCTTCCAGATTTCTTATAAACAAGTGTTTTACATCAACTCTGATTCCTCATAATTCATTTTCTATTCCCATTGGACCCAAATTTTCATGGGTAACAAAGCTTTATTAAGTCTATTTTTGAAGTAAAAGTGTCTTGGGAACATCAAAATGGAAATTTGGTATATGGATAGTGGATAAGAAAGATATATGAATGGTGATATATCAAATTTTATATCATTCAATAAGTGTTATAAATGTGCCGTTACTTTTAGTGATAACTCTAAATAAAGGTAAAAGGTTTAAATGAGGTTGGAATTTTATATTTTGTTATTAATTATAATTTTTTATATATTGAAGTATTGAAACATAATTTAATAATATTTTCAGAAATATATAATGATAGAATGTTTATTTAATTTCAAAATGATAAATTCATTGTATTTAAGGATAAATCTATTTTGTTTTATGCAAATAGAAATGAAAAAATTTATTCAATTAATGTTTTTAAATTAACTAACCAAAATATAAAAAATTTAAATGCTATAAAATCTGATGAAATTTTTTAACATTAGAGGTCAGTACATTTTAATTTTAGGTTGATTCCCAAACTCTCTAAAACTAAAGTATCTTATAGCTACCAAAACATAAAGTGGAAAACACCATTGTTTGTGAATATTTCTTGAAACTTAAACAATGTAGAGTCAATTAAGGATAAAAAACTATAATTCTTCTTGATCTTATTCATTTATATTGATTTTTTCACTATCAATCCTATTTTTTGGTGGTAATAGATATTGTTTTTTTATTATTAATGATTTTATGAGGTAAACATGGGTATATTTTATAACACTTAAATATGAAAATTTATCTAAGTTTATCACTTTTTTGTAAATTGGTTCAAAATGAGAAAGAAAAAATAATTAAATAAATTAGAATTAATCATGGTGGTGAATTAGAGAATTTTTAATTAATCCATTTTTTGAAGAAAATGGTTATTTTCATAATTTTTCAACCCCTCAACAAAATTTTGTGATGAAATGAAAAAAAGAACACTTTAATAAATGGCTAAGACCATGATAAATGAGTTTAACCTACCTAAATATTTCTGGGAAGAGTTTTTGAATACATCTTGTTATGTTAGCATTATAATTATTTTAAGAAATTTTTTAAAAAGACACTGCATGGGCTTTAGAGTGGTAGAAACCTAAAATTGTATATTTTAGAGTCTTTAGGTGTAGAGTTATTATTATTAATACAAAAAAAAGATTTACATAAATTTGATGAAAAATCTACGGATGCCATTTTCTTATTATATTAAAATAATATTAAATCACATATAGTATATAATAAAAGAACCATGTTTGATAAAGAATCAATTCATGCAAATTTTTATGAAAATTCTTTGAATAAAATATATGTTGATATTGATCAACTTGAGGATGAATTTATAGATTTTTATTTTTAAGAGAAAGAACCTCAAGTTAAATATGCGCATATTAAGGGGTTGGATATTTCTTCTCAATGTGAATATATTAATGAAATATCTTAGAAAAAATATATTTATCATCCTATAAATAATGTGATTAGTAATGTTGAATCAAATGTTCATACAAAAAAATATGTTATGAAAATTTATTCTTATCATGCTTTCATTTCATATTTTGTACCTAAAATTATTGATTAGGAGTTTGATAATTCCAATTGGATCTTGGATGTGTAAGATAAATTAAATTAGTTTATAAGAAATAATGTATGGACTTTAGTATTCTCGCCAAATGACTCTCATTTTATTAGAATAAAATATATCTTTAGAAACAAACTTGATGAATTTTATATATAGTTAAAATTAAAGCTAGATTAGTAACTCATGGATATTCTCAAGAATATGGTATTGATTTTGAAGAATCATTTTCACCTATTTATATGTTATGATAAATTATGATATTATTATCTTATTCTATTTTCATGGATTTAAATTATTTTAAATGGATGTAAAATTTCTCTTATAAATGGTTATATTTATGAAGAAGTGTATGTTATAAAGCCACATAGTTTTGAAAATGAAAAGCATCTTGATCGTGTTTTTAAACAATTTAATGCTTTATATGGTTTGAAACAAGATCCTAGAGCTTGGTATGAATGGTTAATTATTTTTATTTTTCAAAACAACATTAATAAAGGGAATGTAGATCATACTTTGTTTATTAGAAAATTAGTAATGATATTTTTATTGGGAAAATTTTATAGATGGTATTATTTTTGGATATTCATGTGAAAAAAAATTGTAATGAATTTTCTGAATTAATTAATTCTGAATTTGATATGATTATGATGGTGGAGTTGAGATTATTCTTTAGATTACAAATATTTCAAATAAATTATGGTATTTTTATAAATCAATCCAAGTATACTGACATTCTTGTTAAAATATTAGGTTTAAACTCTTAAAAAAGTGAAAATATTCTCATGAGTACTACTTAAAAATTATATGTAGATAAATATGTAAAATCAATTGATGTTAAAACATATAGAGGCATGATTGTAATTGTATTATACCAAACTTCTTAGAGGACTAATTTTATATTTTTAGTTTCCATGTGTGCTAGATTTCAAAGTGACCCTAAAGAAAGTCACAATAAATTTTTTAAAGGAATTATTAGATATGTTGATGCTTCTTTGAATTATAGATTATTTTATCATTATAGAACTAATTTTGACTTCACAAACTATTGTGATTATGATTTTAGTAGATGTAAGAAATATATAAAAACCACTTTAAGTACGTGTCATCAACTTAGAAAATATTTAGTTTCATGGTATTTAAAGAAAGTAAAAATTGATCTTTAAACTATTGATTCTGAATATTTAGCTTTTACATCTTCTTAGTCTCAATATTTGTGGATTAAGAAAACACATTATAATTTTGGCTTTGATTTTAATAAGATTATTATTTTATGTGACAATAAGTATACTATTTCTATTTCTAAAATTCAGTTAAAACATTCTAGGACTAAGATCATTGATGTTAAATATAATTTTTTAGGGTTCATATTAAAAAATTAAATATAAATATAGAATTTATTTCTTTAAATAAACAATTAGCTGATATATTAACTAAACCCCTAGATTAAGATAATTTTGATTAAATTAAATTAGAACATGTAATAATGGAAATTTAATCATACAGTTTATATTCAGTGGGGGTTTGACTTAGTTTCTTAGCTAAAGCATTAGATATATTCCATTTTTTAGGTGTGTATATTGAATATGTTGGATCACTGGTGTGTACATAAATGGTTGGTTACTAATTAATTCATTGAAAATCATTAAATCCTTAATTGAAAATATTGAAATGTTTTCATGGATTTTTAAGTCTTCTAACATATCTTTCCAAAAGAATTTATACTATTACAAATAATAAGATTTTTATGTCTGCGCATAGTGATCAAAAATATATAAATGTATTTGAAGCCTAGTTATGTGTTTGATGTACCTTTTAGGGTTAGTTTATTTCCTATTTATCATTTAGAAATAGTTTTACATGTTTAATCTTTAATTATAAATGTTATTTTCTTTTCTAATAATAATTATTTCTCTTAAGAGAATAATCTTTAAATCATAAATATTTTTGATCAATTTCAAAAAGGGGGAGAAATTTTGGAATTGAAATTTATTTTGAAATTATCAAAAAGGGGTTAGAATGTTGAATTGGATACTTGATATAATTTATTATTATTATCAATAATTTTAATAATTTTAATTTCTCATTAACTATAAAATTTTTCTACTTTGAGTTTTTATATATTCGATTCAAATTATCAAGCATCCTTGAGTGAAGTGACTATGAGTGAAAATTTGAGAATTTTTAAAAGTGAAATTTAGTGAAGTGACCAAGAGTAGAAATTTGAAAAAGTCTATAAGTTACCTTGAGTGGAGTGACTATGAGTGAAAATTTGACAAAGTATATAAGTGACCTTGAGTGAAGTGACCATGACTAAAAATTTGAAAAGGTCTTGAAGTGACTACATGAAAAAAATAAAGTGACCTCAAGAACAAAAATTAAGTGACCACATGAAAAAAATGAAGTGACTATATTAACAAACTGAAGTGGCCACATAAACATAAATTAAGTGACCGCATTAACAAAATAAAGTGTTTGTATAAATTATCTAGTGCCCATCAAGTGGTGGTAAATCTCAAGCTATGGAGCCTACCTTAGACACCTTGAACCCCATCCTACCAGCCTATGTTACGAGTGATCATGGTGAACATCTTGGGGTATTTCATTATTTAAAATAGTAATTTATTTATAGTATGATGTTCTAGGTATTATATTCTACCCTTAGTTGTCAAATGGATGAGGCATGAATCAGAGGTGTTAGCTTCTCTGGGTAGTAGAGCAGGCTCCAAGGCATCGATTTCTCGGGATGAACATGTCTTTGCTTTGAATGATTATCCTTTGGTGCTAAAGGAAGTATTTATGTGGGAGGAGATATTTCATAGAGTAGGAAGCATAATTGGTGACATCCACTAAATATTTTTCTAGAAATTCAATTAATCCTCTGATTGTAATGCCCAATACTTCAAAGAAGATTCCATAGGTCAGTCTTATTGTCGAGATACTCACATATTTCCCTGGATATAACCCCTAGTTGGAAGAGATATCTGATTCTAAATAAAAGTTTTCTAAGTAAGACTAAGTGATCCAGTATAAGGTAATAGAGGAACATCTTGAATATAATCACACACAAACACACACCGTCATACCAGGTGATTATCCCTATGTGATCCTCTCACCATTGGCTAGTGAGCCTAAGGACTAGTACAGTAGAATATCACATAATATATACCCTAGTGTGGGACTTTTTGACCAATTAGGGTAATCTAGGGTGGCGATAGTTATAATTTTATAGGTACAATTCCATTACTGAGGGTGTATTATCTCTTTGGATAATCAAATGGAAGATTAATCAGCTGGAGTGGGAAGAATGAGAGTAGAGGGCTATCTTCTATGCCAAGGAAGATTCCATCCAATGCCTGGAGAATTAATTATAAAATTTTTGGGTTGATTCGGCTCAAAAAACATCTTGTGTAGTATGTTGTGAGGCTAAGGAAGGATTAAAGTGTTGATGGATGAGGTGTATGTTTATGTGAAGTATGATATAGATGAGCTATCCAGGTTACTATATATTTTCAAATCATCACATAAAATGCTAGTTGATCTTATGAAATGCATCTCTTAGATAGATCTATATGGGGTTTTTATTTAATAGGGGAGAGGATCTGATATATGGATAACCCTCCTTATTTTACTAAGAAATAAAAAATATTAATTGATTTTATTTCTCATGTTGTATTTCTTATCTCAATAACATTAATGAAAAATCAACTATAAATATTTAATTCCACATGTGTCATTCAAAATTTCCAGAAAAATAGATAAATAAATAACCATTAAATTTTATGCGAGCATTGGTTATGGGTGGATTGGTTAGGGTCTGAATGTAATGTGAGCCAAAAATGAATTCTATGAAGATATGGGAACAAGGATGGTTCTTTTACAAGAGATGAATTCACTATCAATGTGAGGGATTTAGTTGGCTCACACCAAGGGTGTTATAATTACACTTAAATAAAGGAAAGGTGGAGAAAGATAAATTATGACTCTAAGATTTTGAATCCATAGATAAAGGGTTTATATTGTTTTTGTATGATTATTGGACATACTAAAAACATAGGTTACACTAACATACTACTGAATATGTTTCCTCTAGTAAATGTACCCTAGATGAGATATAGTTCATTGAATCACTGTGATATTATCATAGAAGAGTTCATTCAGAAACAGTGAGAAATGTTCCTCTAGGGTATGTAACCAAGATGCGAGGCAGACCTTCATAGTATTGTTTTATTACCATAAGGGGGGTTATTTTTACATTAATGTTAATATTAATCAAAATCAGGGAATACAAAGTGAATTTATGGAAGTAATGGATACTTAGTAAGAGTTTTATTACTCTTATGGATATGTCACAATGTTCCAAAAATATCGATGGGGAATGGTAAACCTATAGAATATGCATAGGCCTAGTAGAAAAAATGAAAATTGCAATTGTATTATAGAAAAAAGAATATTATTTTATTTATCCCTATGGATTAGAACATTGGTGATCCAATGGTTTATTATTTTATAGTCAAATAACTTTGACTCAAGGGGATAATAATTCATGGTCACATATTATAAACCATCTATAGGTAGAGATATGTCATCTCGGTGTGGTTGGGTATGATGGGACCCAATTGATAACCTGGTAAAAAAATAATTTGGGTATAAAATGAGTATTTTTTATTGGTCAAATACAAGGTGTCTATATGTCACTACTTATCTCATAGACTGAGAATTAATCCTCTCATAGTTCTCTAGAGGGGTGTAGTAGATAAACAGCACTAAAGGCTAGCATAGTTGGAGTCAGTTGCTACACAAGGAGTTCCCTCTTGGGTGTGAATGAGGAATTCATATAGTTTCAATTTAAGAGATATTGGTGATACCATATAGTTTAATGTTCTGAAAAAAGTACATTCAACATATATTTTAACACCAGAGAGTGAGGATGAGAAAGGGGGATCTCAATATTTTTAATGAGGAAAGTGATCTATTACCTTGATTTTCGTGTGGATTAAGCTTGATGTGACAAAAAACGGGAACTAGAGGGGTATTGATTCCATAGGATAATACCATTATGTGGATTCATCAAGGTTTGAATGATGTTTCAACCACATAGAGTACCCATGAAAATGAAGAAACTATTTCGGTGGGAGACCATTGGACCAGTTCATCCTGTCAGAATACCAAAAGGTTTGAAATAGTGACACTAAGAGTGATAAGGATCCTATTGAGTATAGAAGAGGGGAATGACATAAACCATGACTTCTTGAACTATATTTTCAAATTGTGAAGTAGATAGTGTGAGGATAACCATTGTCCAAATTCGATAAAAAAATATTATGTTAACATATCATCAAGAATAACGATATAAAAATGATGTTCGAAAATTGGTAATGGATTTGAAACATAGGGTATAACATGTAGATTACAATAATCATCTAATATGTGCACCTTATACTAGAGGGGGGACTTTGGATATTTTTTTCATCGTCACAATTAGTACATTTTGAAATGAATGATTGACATTTCAATTCAAACTCTAAGGTCACAAAGTTTATGGATGAATTAAATTGATCAAGGAAGTGTTTGAACACACCAGGATAAATCTTTATGAATTAAGCAAAATGATATGATGCACCAGTCATGATGGAGTTCCCAACCTATAACATACATAGGTAAAAGTCTTGATCATTCTATAGGAGGGACTTTTTTAGTCCCTAATGATATAGAGTTTTAATTCATCTATCTTGCTCCATGGAGTGATACCAATTTTAGTTCATGGAGTTTGGACCAATAGTGTAGAATTCTATATATAAAGGGCAGAGGAAACCCTAAAAATGAGGTTTTCACCACCAATTTTTATGTAGTGAGTCTTATGGAGAATGGTTCTTAGTTTATATACATGAAACTTTTACCAGTAGTGAGACAGTCTATATGGCTTAGGGAAAGGGAAAATTCATATGAAAATTTGAAATCTTGATACTAATATAAGTAGTCTTAGAGGTGAAGGAATGTAGTTTTTTTCATCATGTGTGGACTAAGGGTGAGATGTAATTTAAGGTCATATAATATAAACCATTTATATCTGAATTTTGTGTCACCAAAATATACATAAGGGAAATTAAAACTTTATGAATGGGTGTCGAGTACAAAGACAAGGTGAAGGTTATGGGAAAAATGTGTCTAGGACCTTTATAAGGGATCTAGGTATCACTGTATATACTATAAATTGAGAATAAAGACACTTATAGTTATAGAAATTGGTGAGGTTAGAGACCAATAGCATAAGGGGACGTCCTCTAAGGTGAGTATCCAACAAATTGTGTTGTTTTAATTTAGGTGATGGGGATTAAACCATGAAAATTAGCATCATTTTTAAAGGATTTTCAACACTTATTTTAACATATTTATGGTGAATAAAAAAATGTTTTATAGTTTAAAACCATTAAACATGGTAAAAAAAGGAGATATATTACATACATAGAAAAAAGGGCATATTTAAACCCAACATGAACTGAAATCCCAATGCTATATAGTCAACCTCATCAGGGGTGAAGTGTTTTAATAGTTTAATTCTATACTTTTATGATTATGTGGGAAATGGGATCATAAACATGGCGTGCCTTGATCATATTAGAAATAAATACACTATAATCCCTAAGACCACATGGTTCCTTCTCGGTATGGGACACAAGGAGAAGAATAAGATCGCCCAATATCACATGAACATTCATAATAAGGGTGGATAGATCAGAGTCAGAATATCTCATCAACCACTAAAAATTATCCATGAAAATGGGGATACTAGCTTGGGAAAACCTATAAACTAATTTTATCTTCAGATTTATAATAATGCATGATATGGTTATTTTGGAGGACATTAGATTCCATTAAACTAAAAGGGGTGTGTGTGATGTAAATCGTGAATTCCAAAATCTGAATTAGAGGGTAGTGAAAAGTGGTTTTAGGATGAATTTTGGCCCAGTTTAAGAGATAATTTCTGTTATCTTGTCATCATGAATGGGGATAAAATTAGGGTTGACTGCTGACCATGTCATTAAAACATAGGGCATGCCATATTTAATATTAAAATCCTTTGGGATGCGCACCCTATATGGGAGCTAGGCTTTTGGATCATTGTTCTATCACTATATGGGAGATCATTTAGACAGCAATGATGATAGAAATCCATATCAATGAAGAGTCAATGTATTCTAGTGAACTGAAGAGGATGTTCAAGTATATTTAAAACCACTTGGTGTTACGCCACCTTGTATTGAAAACATCACAAGGTTATATTTATATAAGATATTTTCAAACCTATATCCTAATAGAAGAACTATATTGATGCCAAATGAGGATAGGTAACCCAATGCAAGGTAATTGATCATCATGATAAGCAAGGTTGATGAGTTGGAAATAGTATTTGGGCCTCCTATAGGAGATACTAGCATCCATTTATATCCCATGATATGGTCGTCAATCTATATGTAGTTTTTGGGTAATGGTTTAGTAACAAAACAACACCAAATTTAGGTTGTCTATTCAAGTGAGGACTGATCCATTTCTATAGTTTATGCATCATACAGAAAGGAAATCATTATGCAGTTTAAGTTTGTGTAGCTAATACCATATCTAGTGTAGTTTAACATCTTATATCTATGATGTTGATCATGTAGTTTAATATTGTATTATGGGTATAGTATTCTATATGGTTTATAGTCTTGTATTTAGGTCTATGTTCCATTTAGTTTCAGGTAATGAAACAAGGACTCGTTCAAAGTAATTTTATCTCATATGTCATAGACTATAGATATAAATTTTAACATCTTTTAGTGTATACAAAAAAGTTGCATAGTTTATAGTCATGTTACCCAGAACATGACCTTGTAGTTTGATATCATATTATGAGGTCATTATGAGTTAAAGAGAATGTTATACAAAATAATTGTTGTGTAAACTTTCATTGGTGGGAGGTTTGATATTCTCCCTATCCATGTTGATCAATGTGTATTCAGAATTATAGTGACCTTGTAAATGGAAAATGGACTCTCTCATTTGGGATCTAACTTTTTAATTTATTTTTTGAGTATAATTAGGGTTATCAGATCCAACACCATTTCACTCTATATGAAGGACCAAATGTGGTATCTTATTATTGAGTACTTAGGCCAGTCGATTGTAATAGACCTATATGTTTTATAGTGCATGTTTCATACTTTCATCAATGTATTTCATTTTATCCAGATAAAATAGTTGCATTTTTATAGTGTCAACTAGTCGTAGAAAAAATTATGAAATGATACAATCTAGACTTAAATTGGTAGCACTTATTTCTTACCATAAATCTGGGAGTAATGAGTTTCATGGGAGGTTGTTTGAGTCATTGTTTGATATAACCACAATTAATTGAAGATATTTTCATTACAACTCATCTTATTCTACTCCACCATCATCTATTTAATATTAAATATTGTTTTTTTAAGTAATGAATGGTAAGGGATATTACACTCTTAGTCATGAACTGGGACTTTACCTCTTATAGGGGAATATATTTAGCCCAAAAGGAAGAAAAATCTATAGTAGAAAGAATGAACATGCACTATTGGGATATAGTTCATGAGTGGGGACCAATGACATTAATTATCAATATTGAAAAGGTTCTAGAATACTTGGTTGTGTAAAGAAGATATGAAGGTTGATTGATAAAGTTAGTCAGAATAGTCAATGAATTTCACTTCATAGTGAATTCTATATAACCACAAACCATAGGTGGCCAAAAGTATCCCAATCATTCAATCTTGTGGGAGATATTAAATCTATATTGATGATAACCACATGTCCGGACATGGAACTCCTATAATACATGAGTGATTTCCTTTCCCTGAATGTAGTGGAGAAGGATTCCATAAAATCTATATCAATTTAATTCATCCTATGATTTTAGGCTAACATAGAGAATTAAATTCATTACGCCTTGATAGATTATCTCTAGACAAACTCGGCTAAATGATAGGGTTTGGTGTTGGAGGTACTCAATATAAGGATTCATCCACAAATATTTTTACTCCATCATGGGGGAATTTAAGTTCCCTACCTATTAAGAGTTTCCCATTAGATTAACCACCTTACATATTCCCTCATCATGATTAATAGGGGAAATCACTTTCTGATACGCCACTTTGATGAAAAAATATTCTTGGTATGGATTAGCTAGAAATGTAGTCAAACCTATCAGGGAATCCACTTGATAATTCTGGTATTGTGGTATATGATACATTATAAAATCAGGGGGATTAATCCATCATCTCCCTACTTCACTCAAGAAAGGGTATGACCTCTTATTTCCTTACTGTGTAATCATCATTTATTATCTTGATAACTATCTCAGAATCACTTTTCACATGAAATTGAGGAATGTTTATTTTGAGGGTCATATAAAGATTAGTGATGGGTTCTTGATATTTATCCTCATTTTCAATTAAACTCTATAAAATTTATAATGATTAAGGTATTAGTGACTTTGATGAATTAATTGAAAAACTATTGGGAAGACCTTGTTTAGTTTTGTGTTATTGATCCTTCTGTTAATGGATCTAAGAGAAGCACATTCTATGTGAATATACTGACATATAATTACTTGGTTGAAGGAAATAATAGCCTCGTATGGGATTTTAATTCCCATAAAAAACTCTTATGATGTTGGATACATGATAAGGAAGTCCTCCGGTGCTTATCCTTAACAAACATTTGATAGATGAACTAAATGTCTAACTGGTGATGAATCACTTCCCATAATTCCAACCATATAGAAAATATATGATGGTTGAAAACATACAATAACTAGTCAATCTGATAAATTATTTAGACCTCATTATGTTGAAATAATTACACATCTTTTGGGCCGTGTGTACCAAGGCATGGTAGTTTATCTCCATGAAATAGTACCGGATATTAGTGTGTAGAAACATAAAACTGAGATAGTATAAACTCTTATATTTTTCTTCATTATTATTATAATATATAAGGATACTGAGGGATCATCCCATTTAATTCGCATATAGGACCAAAAGTTCCCATTGTGTAACTGGAATCAAAATCATAGGATGTATAAAATACTTTTTGATGTCATTGAAAGTGGTTTTCCATTATTTGTAGCATTGATAAGAACAACTTGTCTTCATTATCTTGGGAAAGGGTTTAAATTTTCCCTCCAAATTGGTGAAAAACATAGGATATAATCCATATGACCTTGAAGTTATCATAACTCCCATATATTTCATAGAAGGGGTATTATGGTAAAGTCCTTAATATTTTCTAAGTCAATCTTGATACCACTATAGAGTTAACCCCAAATATAAAATTCAAGGGGATCATATTAATTTGGAGGGTGAAGAGAATTATAAACACTTTATTAATATTATTGATATGGTCCTAGTGTTGGTAATATTTTACTACCAAGTCATCCATATAGAACTTCACCATTTTTCTGAGTAGCATAAAGATGTGATGTATGACATACTGGTGGGTCGCACCAAAATTATTCAAGATGGAGGGAATAAATCAGTGGAAATGGTTTCCCTGAGTTTCCCTAAATTTTTTTGCCTCTTAATATTATGGATCTATATGGATTTAATCATATATAGAATATCCATCCATGGAGTATAGGGCTTGAAATTTCGTAGTTTCATCAATGAGTAACTCTTTGACTAGTAGAGGGAACTTTCATATATGATAATGAAATTTGATATCTCAAATGTGGATACATAATAATATCTATCTATTCTTCTTTTTAATTGGGAAAATGTTAAGGATATTTTAACACCCAAAAATTCTAAGATAACAATATTTTATTTGATAGCTTGCGGAAGACGCAACTCCAAGTCTAAATAAAACATAATATGGTATACTATTATAACCTTGCCGTTAGATTTATAGGTATGAATAGTAAAAAGTATATTTTGAAAATTATATAGTTTACACATGTAAAAAAATAATTATTTATCTATTTATTAGAAATAAAATAATAATCATTTAAAATAAAAAGAATTTTTTTCTGAAAATTAGTATTATTTTTAAAAGACGGTTTACCCACGCTTTGCAAACATAATTTAAAATTAAGTTTTATAAATTTTTCTGAATTTTTTTTTGATAAAATGAAATTCATTTTTGAAATAATCATATTTAAACTAGATTATGGGGAATTTTTTTTATTTTTCTAAAATATTTTAATTTTTGATGAATAGTTACAAATACAAAATTTTAATTGAAAACTACCATTTCATTTAAATTATTTATAATGTTAAATTATATTGTTAATTGTTTTTAAAGAAAAATTAGTTCAATTATTTATGTATTAGTCTAATTTAAATTATTGGAATCATTTTCATAATTAATTTTGATATAAAAACTTTGTAAAATTTTGAACATTTTCTCTTTGAAAACCTGCTTTCTTGTCACATCTATGGGATTAATTTTAAATTAACTTTTGGTACTTATATGGATTTAATTTGTAAAAATGGATTACATATTATTAATCGTCATAATTTAAATTATCTAATAAGTTCAACTTAATTATTTAAAATAATTAATAATGAAAATAGTAAAATAGTATTCACCACAATTAAGGTAAAAATGGATTCACTAGGGGTTAAACTAAAAAGATAAGTCTTAAAATGACCTAAAAACTTGTATAAAATAAATTTTATGGAAATATTTAGATGTTATAATATATAAGTCTCTATAATACTCTATTTTTACTCTTTTTAAATAGAAAAACTTGGGTACAGCTTTTTCATTCCAAAAATTATAAGTGTGCCACTCAGCTCACTTATAAAAGCCAACCCCCTCTCCTCTCTTCTTCACACATTCAAACCCTTTTGTTTAATCAAATGCCTAAAAAAATAGATTCCCAAAATCCATAACCTAATACTATAATCCTTGGTTTGGTATAAATATTTTCTAGTAATACTTTAGGTATAATCCTAAAGAGGTGGTCTGAGAATAGGTGAAATTCCTAACTATTCATTTTTTGTTTTATTTTAATCTTCACCTCTTTTAAATATTATTAATTTATGCTTATGTAATAACATAATTATATACCATATTCTGATATTTTATTATGTTATGTACATTACCAATATAATCACATCTTCCCTCAAATGGGAAACTATAACATCATTTGTGTGTACGGAAGACTACTACCTCTCAAACTGATGTGACACGTTTTCTATCAACACTTCTCATGGTTGGGTATAATGATAGATTTAAAGTATATATATTATATTTATAACATAATTATAAATATTTATTAATCATATAATATATAACATTTTACTTTTTATTATTTTGGGGATACTATAATATCACTCGTGTGTACGGCGGACTACCCCCTCATGAAGCGATGTGATTCGTTTTTCACTAACACTTTACATGGAAAGTAATAAGGATACATTTTATGAATATATGTGATATAAATGAAATAATTATTATATTAATGACATATTTATTATTCTTAAAATATTATATATAATTTTATTTTTTACCTTTTCACTCACTGAAAGATGATAACATTATTCATGTACAAGTAGACCATCGCCTTTACGAAGCGATGTGACTCTCTTTTCAAAACCACACCACATGGATGATATATATATATATATATATATATATATATATATATAATATATTATTTATGATATTATGATCATTATTTAAATATAAAATATTACTTACCTCTTTTACATAATAATCGTTGAAAAATAGAAATGTCACCCATGCGTACATACGGCATGCCATCTTCATGATCGTAATGTACTTCATTTCTCAAAACCATATTTCATTATTGGTATTAAAATTATAATTATTGTATAAATATAAAAATTATTTAATTATTATTATTATATATATTATGTAATTATATAATATGCACAAGAACCAGAACTTTAATGATAAATCACAAATGAGAAAACAAGGCAATTAACAACTAGAAAAATTAAAATAATGAAATATTTTTAACAACCTGATGATAAGATGATATAAAATGATAATATATGATATTATAAATATTAATGTGGTTCTGGTTGGAGTTAATAACATGTTTAAAACCACTATATATGAGGTTAAATCACATTCATCCAAAATAAAGCTTTAGGTAAGGGACCTCGTCCCAATTTCCCTTCTTTGGGGAATATTTTATTAGTATACACATAATTTATTTTATATGGTGTACATACTTACCATTTTACATGTAATATTATGATTCATTAAAATTAATTTTATTCCATATTTCAATTTTTAATTATTTCATTTCACTGGCTTTGACTTAAAAGTTACCAATTGGTAAAGAACTTCATAACTCAATTTATTTTCATTAGGTTATATTAATCCTTCTTTGTATTTGATATTATAAGATTTTGTGTGTAATTACTTTATGCTATTTATTATTTTATTTCCACTTTATTTATGTGGATTAAAATTTTATGCCCATAATTTATTCATTTTGTAATTCTCACCTCAACATTATGATAACTGTAAGGGTTTATTTCACAATCTCATTCTAATCAAGAATTTTTATTCCTGAATTTAATTTAAAGAAAATTATTAGATAATTTTATGATAAAAACATTTAATTTTATTCTCCTATAGTTATTCATTATCATTTCACGTAATAGGGAAATTTTTTCCACTTTTTGTTATTTAAAATAAATGAGAATTTTTTTTAGTAAAATCTAACTTCATTAATCCCATCGGTTGAAAATCCTTTTTCTTCCAAAATCATGTTTTCTAAAAAATTAAAAAAAATTAAAAATATTTTCCAAATTATTTATTAAATAAACTTTTAGCCATTTTTAATTTTTATAAAAAAAATAAGGGAATCATTACGTCATTTACAAAACAAGGCCCATTTGAATTTTAACAAAAATTTAAAAGGAACCTTTATTTTAACATGTATAGTATGAAAAAAATTTCTAGATGTCATGACCAATCAATGTTTTAAAGATTACTTTATAGGTTTCAATTCTTGTTTTAAAATAAAATTATTTTGTGAAATTTTAGTTTTAAAAGGTTATTTTCAAAATGAAATTGATATTTTCCTCAAGGATATTCTTAAGGATATTTTTATGGTGTTTCTATTTTCAATGAAAACAATCCTTTATTTTACATATACTCTACTAAGGATATTTTTTATTGATAGCATCCTTATTCTTCCTCTGAATGGTTTATAATTTATTTTTACCAAGGATATTATTTAAATTCACTTCCTTGATTCATTTTGGTAGTCATTATCTTTCCCTTGAATTATTCAATTTCTTGTGATCATTGAGCATTAAATTTCCACTGAATATCCATATTGTTTTTCATGGTATACTTATTTCTTAAATTACATCTCATTTATAAATTTGGTGTATTTCTTTGAAATTTATTTGATTGACTAGGAAAATATCGAAAATTTGTATTGTTTCTTCAATACAGATATTTAATGGTTAGGTTTTGTGTTCATGAATTAAATAAATTACTCGATAAATGAAGAATTATTTGGAAATATAGATATAGATAGGTATTGGTTATAGATATCCCCTTGATTAATTGGTAGTCTCATGAGATGAATCGATTGGCTAGCATTAGTTAATTAGGATTCTACCCATCAGTTTTAAACTATCTTGTGGAATGTATTGATAGTAGAGGTTTTCATGATTCCTAAGATGGTTATGTATAATAATTAAGTATTTAATTCATTTAGAATTAAGTTATTATTATATATGATATTTTCACAATGATATTATCTTTATATGCATTTCATTCATAATTTATTGTTTAGATGTAATGTGTTTTTATTTATTGAACTTTCCATGTTCATTATGAATTATCTTGTTATCCATGAGATTTTCACAATGATATTATCTCTGGATGAATTTAATTAAGTTTATTATGCTTATTGATTCATGATAGCTTCTATTGTACTTAACCCTTAATGAGAATTTGATCTCACCCTTATTTTTCTTCATTTCCCAAGAATCTAGGAAGTGTACTATGAATTATATTCAAGGATATTATAGAGGGAATAATTATAATATTAAAAAAATAATGTTAATTTATTTTAAAATGAAATATGAGAATCATAATGTATCAAGTTTACCAAGACTACGTAACTATTTTGTCCTTTGGGATACAGTTCCTTATATCTTATGTCAATGTAATAAAGTAAAACACTAGCTATGGGTTAATGGATTTAGGTTCACTATAGTGGGTATCTAAGTAAAATTATTAGAAACCTTTAGAAAAAGGTTTAGGAAAACAAAGAGTAGTGATTATAACCCTATGATAGACATTGAGGATAAGTATAGAAGAACATCCTAAATTTTTTGTGAGAAATATATTATGTGGTTTTTCCTTTCAATAAATCCCTATATGAATACTATTAGTGGATTCATCTCTTATAGAGATATAAATTGGGTTAATAACTCTAAAAATAATGCATCGGTCTTGACTTGATCATCACCTGGTACACGATAAAGGGTCTTACTATGCACCAAGTTTGATACTCTTAGGGGATATGCTTAAGATAATTGACATTTTTATTACAAACTATTATGAAGTTTTAATATATAATGAAAATGAATAATGTAGGTTAAACCTAAGGGGTATTAGATTTAAAAATAATAATCATGATTTAAACATCTTATAAATTATTATATGGTTTTCCTACTATAATAATTTTTTCTCACACTATTATTTTTGGTTAAAGTAAATGACTAGAACATAAAGGAATCATGTTAACATTGAATATGGAGGAGAAGTTGGTGAATATGAGTAACTAAATGGAATGAATACTATATTGAAAGATATTGTGATTAATCCAAAACAATTATCCAAAAATATTATTAACAACCTATACGTTAACCATCTCTCAAACTCACCAAAGAAGAGAATTATAGAGTTTTCTAAGAGCTTGAGTGGCGGAGACAATGGAGGAAAGGAGGATAGATTTCCATTATGTGGGAAATTTAGAAATAAAAACCCAGAAATGTGTCTCAATTGAATAGGAAAATTATTTCTGTGTGTGAAATAAGTACATAAATGAAATAATTTCTCGGGATAAATGAAGAGTATGATGAAACAAAATAAATCCCACAATATAGATCAATTTATAGTTTTTTCTTAAATGTGGAGAACCTGGGAATTATCTGAGTTAATTCCCTCTTCTAATGGTTAACCCATATACCCATTAAATACATATGTAGAAATAAATAAGATAAAATATTTATGTATTTAGATTCAAGAATTAAATTGTAGAAGTTTTTTTACAATAGTATTTTGGTTATAAGAATTATTAATCCTATAAGGATTTTGTAAAATTTACAAGAATATGTATCTTAATTAACTTAATATTTAATGATACCATCATGAATTTATGAGTTTAAGTTTGATCATAAGTTCAAAGTCTTAAAAACCCCTTTTGAAACAATTTATAGCAGAAATATAACATGATTTAGTATATTTTTGGAAAAAATTATGGGAATGCAACCTAATGGTTAATTATATGAAAGATTTATTTGAGGAAAAATACCTTTAAATTTTTTTGGGATTAACTTTAAATTTATTGGTAACCTTTAGGGTGTATCTTATCTCTATGTTGAAGTAATTATGGGTCGTCGTAATTTATGAATGTTATGGGAATTATATCAATATAGTTTTGGAAAAAGGACATATTTTTTGCATCTAGAAAGGCCACAGGGCTTGAACCCACAACTGAAGGACGATAAGGTTTTAACATATACCACTGGCCTATATGATTTCTTTGTTAATATGTCATTTTATTTAGTTAAATTATTTGGAAAATATATATTAATGATGAACCAGTGGTGTTACTATTATGTTTTAGAGATTAATGTATTATATTGGATAACTTATGATAATAATATTGGATTTGGAAAATAGTTAGAGATATATGAAAATACTTTACAATATTTTATGGATCTTATAATATGTTAAAAGCGAATTTTAGTGATTTTGGAATAATTTTTATTTAGTGAGAGATGAATTGAAAATTGGTCAAAGCACAACCAAAGGATGAAATTATGATTATGAACTATAAAAATATTAAGTACATTTATTTATATTCTTAGATAGTAAACTTATTCCTAAAACATAGTGAAAAGGATCTTGAAATAAAAAATTATCATTGTACTATCATTTTTGATGAATCAAATAGTTTCATAACTCATTGCAGATTTATGGTTTTGTGGTCCTTAACTTTCCAATGATAATTAACTTTATTTTGATAAATGAATGGTACATGGTCCATGGAGGATGAGATATTTATTCCTTGGTAGTAGATAAGGAAACTCCTTAGTTGGGAGTATCAAATCATTCATGAAACACTCAACCCGTATGTTATGGTTTCATCGGCGTAAAGAGAATATCCTTTAGTTTAGTGTATATGAATTATCTACATCCATGGGAGGATTTAAATAATGAATTAAGGTGATTTTTAGGTAAATTTGATCATTTACATCAACTTAATATGTTCTAGATATGGTTGGAAGGTGAATCCATTGTATGGGGCATCGATGCTCGTGATAGAGCATGATGACAAGCTCAATTTGTTTATGATTAAATTGTGGAGTTTCACTGAATTTAATGGTTTCACTTTATAAAGGTTGTTTCTCATAGTCATGGAATAACACTAGTATAAATGAAATCATGATCTGGTGCTTTGTTGATTCATCATCGGGTATATTCAAGCGATCAGAATAGTTATCTACTAAGGTCAAGTTTTTGTTTTTGTTTGTTAATG
Organism: Viscum album; assembly: GCA_963277665.1. Taxonomy (NCBI): domain Eukaryota; kingdom Viridiplantae; phylum Streptophyta; class Magnoliopsida; order Santalales; family Viscaceae; genus Viscum; species Viscum album. Next base: position 697,994,505 of record OY728119.1, on the reverse strand, counting down.
GACATGGTGGGTTGGAAACTGTTTAAGGTGAATATTTTTTAATACGATGGTCATTGTGGAGTTTTGAATCAATATTTCAAGGGAAGATATAATTTTTGGGCCCTATGATAAGATTATGATGAAGCTCATCAGTCTGGTCTAGGGACTGAAAAGGGTATTTTTAAGAACTTTTTATAAGGTTTCTATGGGGGAGATGGGTGTTACATGTTGTAACTTTGTGTATACATATATAGACCAAGTGTCTAAGGGTGGTTTTCTTATCACATAAATTATTCACATGAGTAATTTATGTATTAATAGAACCTAAACCAAGGTTATTATTTGTGACTTAATCATGTAACATGAGTTACTCTTAGGGATTATAGTGTTTAACTAGTGGTGTGTATTTTTCAACTTTCAACTCATAAAATGGTAATCAGTAATTCCTATAAAGGGGGGTATGATTTGGACTTGTTTATAGGGAAGTTATCTTTTCATGTATGTTCCAATGAATGTTGGTAATGATGTGATTACAAACTCAGTGGGTGGGGGTTCAGTTTTAGGAGAACTCCCTATTGCAAGTGTTAATTATTTCATTAGATTATAATTTTTTGGATCAAGGTAAATGACTGGTAGTTGTTGGATGATGGTCACGTGTTCAAAAAAAATGTAATTATATTGAGTTAATCTAGTTGAGTGACTAGTTATATGATATATAAATGTTTTTTAGTGTCATGTTAGTGTCAATGTTGAATCGAGGCCTCATGAGATAGTTAGTATTAGAAGTGGTACTGCACTTTTGGATGTAGATTCTGGTGAGACGAGTATAGTGTAGACCAGTGACATCAACCCATGAGGTGTGATATTGGTGAATCAAGAGTTAAGTAATTTTTTTGATGTAATTTCATCATTTTTGAGTTGGAATCTTGATCATTTTTATGATGTGTGGATGATGGGGCTTTAAATAGTGAATTTGGTTGATTCCATTTCGGTATGACCATAGTAAGTTATGTGTATTTGTGTTGTTTTTTCATGAATAGAGGCTCCAAATCTTCATAGAGTATGGATTATGGATAATTTATTATATGGTTTAGATATTTTAAAACATAGAAACCATACAGGTGTTTTATTTTTGAGGAAATTTTGAGCTTTTAGTTAAAGGAAGGGCCATATTTTCTATAAATATTTGAATTAAAATTCTAAGGGTTTTTACCACTAAAAATAAACTTTTGTACTTTTAATGTGGTTAACAATGGGGTTTGGGGTCTAGGAAGTTCATAATAAGATCAGGAGGTGGTGAGGGCATGCATCTAAAGGGAAACATTGACACTAACTAGTCGGGTAGAGGCCACTGACTAGTCAGTGGCCTTCTAGAGTGCTTCAGGTTTTTTCTAAGCTCACCAAATGGTTGGTGTTCCCATCATCGGCTAGCTGGTAGGTATTGGTTTCCATTTTTAATGGGGGTAAGGTTCATTTTACCCCATGTTTATAACTCAAATTTGGATAGTTTTTTGTCAAATTGTTGCATCATTTGATCCCTCTTTCCCCTCTCCTTTTCTATAGAGGTTCTCCACCAGATATTATCTATTTGGATTTTTTTCAAAGGTGTTAGAAGTATAGAAGTTATTATAAGAGTATTCTTCCTCCATTTTCTTATTTATTTCATTATCAAGTGTCCTTACATCATTTATGTGGGTTATTCCATATTTTCATGGTGTTTATCTAATTCTTCGATTTCTCTCATTTCTTATTAAATAGAAGGCCAACACCAGATAAGTGGGTCTATCTGAGTTTATGGCAGGTGGTATAAATGGTCTTACCTTAAATAATTATCATTATATTGTGTTTTATTTGTGTTGTCACATTGGCTTGTTGGTCTCATGACCTTAAAATTAAGTTGAACTATTATTTTCCCTTTTGGTGTTTTGAAAATACTCTTGGAATTATTATATATTGAAAGCGTGGGTAGAACTTTGTTGGAAACATGAAAGTGGTAGGTTATGATAGTACCTTGTAATTTGATGAATTATATTGGGTGGTTTAGTGTAACCCTTGTTAATATAGTGAATTTAAATTGGAATGTGGGTTGTCTAAGATGATCATTGGGAACATTTAGTTGTATTTTCTATGGGACTTCTAAATGGAATTGTAAATTGAATAAAATGGTGAAGTTGACTGAAGTTGTTTAAAGTGTAAATTTTTGAAATTGGCCAAAGTGGTAAATCTTGGCTTCAAATGTTGAATTTTTTTATGATTAATTTTGTAATAATGACATTCTTGTAAATATTGTAATTTATTATGAGCACTAGAATTACTTGGATAATTCCTTGGATTCCTTATGAAATGTGTTAATGTTTAATACCCTAAATGAGACTTATATTTCTCTATGGGGATATTTGAATTCTAGGAGTGAATGTATCTCTAAAACCAAATTATTTTATAATTTTATCAAATAAAATTTTTTATTTCCTAGATTCCTATTTTAATCTATAAATAGATCTCTGCAAATTTCAAAGACTTTTGGCATTTCCTAGAGTCACAAACCATTATAGTTTTACCATATAGATATATTCCTAAAGTTTTTCATTAAAGAAGTATTTTTTACATTAATCATAAAAATATCATATTCATTGAAAAATGCTATAGAAATTATATTTCTCATGTATTTAAACATAGAAACTGGAGAAAATGTTTCACCATATTCAAAGAATTGACATTGTTTAAACCCTCTAGCCACTAATCGTGATTTATATAAATTCACTTTACCTTTAATGTATGGTATTATCATAAATTACCATTTTCACCTAATGGGTTTTAGATAAACTGGAAGATTAACCAGAACCCAAATTTGGTTTTGATACATGGAATCTATCTCAAAATACAGGGCTTCTTTCTATCTTGAAACTTCTAAACTCTCTACTACCTCCTTCTAGGAAAGAGGATCATTTTTTGTACTAATGATGATTTATTATCCTTAGTGACTTGAAAACTATATATTTTTAGTTCTATAACATATCTAGTTATCCTATGTAATAATTTTGTTTCAGGAACAACATCTTCCTTAAGGACCTATAAAATATATTCATCTAACAACTCTTGTGTATATTAATCATCAACTCCATTGAATTAAATCTTGCTTCCACTATCCTTTATGAGGATGGTATCCCTTTAAATGAAAGTGTTTTTCCTTGCAAAGGAAACCTTCTTTTATATTTTTTTTATATTGTCGCCTTTTAGTATATGCTATAAAGATAGACTTTATGCCTTGGAGTTCTGTTTTGTTTTTTTTAGTGTACCTTAACAAACTATTTTTCCCCATTTATGAGTATGTAACAACATGGATTTATGTCCATTCATTTATTCACATAGTATTACATTTTATATATTAGTTGGAACTTGGTTTGGTTTGTGTTTTTAGTATATAATGTGCATATACACAAGGATAATGAAATATACTCATAAATCCTCATAAACCTTACAATGTTAAGAATGGTATGGTTACTCCTCTCACTAACACCATTCCACATTGTTGTATAATGTAAAGTGAGTTGATATAGAATCTAAAACTCTTATAGAATGTTAATAAAATCTTCGTTAAGATATTAAACACCTCAATCAAATTGAATATTTTTAACCTTATTTCAAATTTAATTCTCTACTTTATTCTTGAATTCTTTGAATTTATCAAAGGAATCATACTCATACCTCATATTGTAAATATAACCATATATACTCAAGTAATCATTAAAAGTTATGAAGTAGTAAATAATACCTTTATATTAAACTATAAAGGCTCTATAAACATCAGTGTGTACTAATTCCAGAATTTTTGTGGCCCATTTACCCTATCACCCAAAAGGTTGTTTATTCATCTTTCCATGTAAAAATAATGAAATCTTTCAAGTGTTTTTATATTAAAAGAGTTTAAATGACCATCTCAATAGAGATTTGTAAGACCCTTCTCATTTACATGACCAAGATAGTGATTCCAAAAATTAGGTGTTAATTGAGTTGTGCAAACTTGATTCATTATAAATTTCCAAAAATTAGTTATTGTAATTTAATACATAAAGATTTTTACTTAAATATTTTGTACTATAAAATATATTTTATTTTTAAAATAAATACCACTTATTTTAAAACGTGAATATTAAACCATATGTATCTAAAAAGAATACATAATTTATGGTCATGATAACACTTGGTATATATGTAACAATCTTTTAAAACTAAAACACATCTATGTTGTAAATGGAAGTTTGTAATCTCTAATAGCCAAAGTAGAAATTCATTCTTCATTTGTTTCATGAATATCCTCCTCTATATAAATTTTATAGAATCTACCTAGTTACTACATTTGAATACTGATGTGAGTACCAAAAACAATATTGAATACCCGACTTATAAATTTTTAAATATTACACTCAATAACTAAAGTTCCTAAAGATTCCTCATGCTTCTTGTGAGTATAGTTCTTCATCCAATAGACTATCTTGACACATGTAAAACATATTTCATTTTATCCCTTTATTTTTCATTGAATATTATTCTTCTTGGATGGATAGTTCTCAAGATCATTGAACTTTGAATGAGTTATGGGGACCTTTTCCTTATTCTTCCATTCCTTATTCACCATAAGGACTATAGGTTTTTCAAGCCATGTATCCTTCTTAACTTTGAGAATTAAATTAATAAGTTATGAATGATTCATATAGTTATTTATCGTGTTATAATTCACAATGAAACTAGAGAATTATTTAGTTCGTGAGTATAGACTCAGATTTATACATAGTTCATCACGGATTTTAAAGCACAATATTTCTAGGCACTCTATATAGCCAATCATCTTAACTATGTGAGGCTCATCCAGCTCCGACTCTCTAATCTTTTAAGTGATGAGTGAATTGGAGATATCATATCTCTCTTGTACTTTATTCTATTGATAAATATCATTAAGGTTAGACACAATTATATGAACATCCATATCCTTATGTTAGTTTAAAATCTCACTAGACATAGTAGATAAAATAAAACATTGTATATCCACAGAATCTTCAGCATGTTTCGGGTATACAGATGTTTCTTACTCACTAGCCTCTTTAGAAAGTGGCTCAAGTGGGATTTCTAGTACATATAATTTCTATTCATGGAATATTATAATTCACAAGTTCTTGTACTATTCCCAAAAATTCAATCTAGTGAGAAGGTTATCCTTCTCTAGAATGGATTGCAGTGATATAGTTGAAGTCGTGTGGCTTTCCTTTTCTATGATTATTAATATCATAATTTTATTTCTTTATTTGGATTGTAAAATTAGATAATAATCATTTTTTATTAGTTTATTCATATCCCATTATCTTTTTGAAACCCAATATCCCTCACCACTAGTTATAAAATATCATGTTTCCTATATGTTATAGCTATAAGGATCCATACAATTCTTCTAATAATCCATATGGAGGTATGAAAATCTTTTTGAGCATATTTAGTAATGTGTAACTTTAAAACTACATTAAATCACAGCTCCTTGATCTATTGAGTAGACTCTCCAATACTAAAATCTCATATAAGGAGTTCATCAAATTTTTACCACTAGTTACACCAACTCTTGTGAAGACAATCAACCCTTAATGCAAACTAGGTTAATTCGACCCAAAAATCAAGTTAGAAATTCCAAAATAATTAAAATCACCCCAATTAAGGTTGGTCAATAACTTTAAACTATGGTTTTATTTTAACCCAAGTAGTAGAAGGTTATACTAACATAATATTTAATTTGAGGGATTTTATCTTTATATATAAATAACCCATTTTATCATTATTTTTTTCTTATTAATACTAAGTGGAGTTATTTAATTGATTAATCATTTCTTGATAAAATTATACATAATCAAATTATTTTCAGGTTTTTTAATAAATCTATATAATTTGAATGTCATCCATTAAAATAAATAACTAACCATACAACTAAAATAAATAAATAATGTTGTATTATAATGAGTTTTTTCTAATGGTAGGTTTATCTAGTGGATGATAAACCAACTTTGACCCTAGGGAATAAATGCTTGAACCTGCACTAGTTCAAGTTGTAGTATTTCACTTATGATCCATTGAACCTCCTGGATTGGTTTTTCCTCGGTTGTAAACGTGAACAGCCTCCACTCACCCGAGGGATTCATCCATTACATAAGCTTTACTCACACTTAGGTTAGGGGAAAATGAATTGGTTTAGGGGGGTTACATAAAAGAAACAATAGGCACATTGGCCCTTACATGATTATAACATGATATGAAATGCAGGCCATCAATTTAATTTAATAATAATAATGATAAATTAAAAGAAACCAATCACATATATAGGTTTGGTATTAACTCGTGATCACCCCACACAAAAGCAATGAATATAAATTTATAATCTAGTTATAAAATACTTCAATTCATTCTTTAATTAAAATAAATTCCTCAAAATTAATCTTATTAATTATCTAATTTATTAATTAATTCAATTTATCTTAATTCTATCCAAACCATCCCAAAATTTCCATCATCCTTATTTTAAAATAAATAAATAAATAAATTTTATTTAAAGTTAACAAAGTACACAAGTGTACATAGAGAAAATGACATGTACCTATCCAAACAAATCAGTATAGTCCTTATAATGTGTATTCACATGGTATATAGCATACACTTCTAGGTTTATAATTATAAGGCATGAATTTTTCAATAAATTATACACAACCCTATGTAAATTACACGGCATGTGATGATATTAATGAAAAGGGAGAACACAACAATTTAATACAATATATATATTTTAGTTCTGAATTTAATGTAATACCCTTATATTTTAAAATAAGAATATTATGTTCGATAGTGTATATGACACATAACATCAAGATTAAATGAAACACCAAATATTATTATTTAAATAAGACTATTATAACCAAGTCTTCGAATTCATGGGTATGAATAAGAATAAACACATTATGAAATATATATATAATTTCTAATAAATTAAAATTTTTTGATGAATTATTAGAAAATAATCATTTTATATTGTTTATTAAAGTCGAATTATGCTTCAAAAATACATTTCTTAAAATACGATTTTTATTGATTTTTAAGAGAAAATAATTAAAAAAAATTGAAATATTTATAAAATGTATTTTATAAAATGAAATTAATTTTTGAACTCAAGATTTCAAAACTACCATATATTTTATTTTTAATAATTTTCTGAAAAGATTGATTTTTCATTGAATAGTAAAAAAATACTGATTTTATGGAAAACTGTATTTTTACTTCAACCATTTAAAAACGTATAATTTTGTTTCAAAATGTTTTAAAATTGAATTTAGTTATATTATATTATTACTAATCTAATTAACTTCATTGTAATCAATTTTTTTATTTAATTTAATATAAACATATTTTTATACATGAAAAGATATTTTTCTAAAAAAAACTATTTTTCATTGCATTCTATGTTTTTATCTTAAATTAATTTATGCCACATATAGAAAACCAATTATAAAAATATGGATTCCATATTTATAATTATAAGTTCCAATTTTTTTTAAATATTTCCCTTTTATTTTTTAGGCATTATGAATTGTAATTGTGGTAAACGTTATCACCTCGGTAAAGGGTAAATCAGGTTAACCTAGGTTAAAACTAAGTATTAATGTCACAAATTTTCATCTTAATTATTATAGGATGAAGGTGATTATACACTTATCAACTTACACTTTAAAAATAATTATTTCATTATAACAACCAAAGTTTTTTTTGAAAACAAATATTATCTTTGACAATGTACTAAGCCTAAATAAAGTATGACATACTATTTAAATATAATCATTATGAACTAACCATTAAAATTTTTCATATGAATAGGAATAAAAAATTAAAATTTATGTATAAATATTTATGATGAAGAAAATATATTGGTAAATAAGGATGCGATTTTTATTAAAGCCTTTACCTGCTTCAAAAATATATTTTTTGATAAAAATATTTTTATTTCTTTGTGTGGGAAAATATTACAATTAATTTCACAAGATTTTAGAAATTTTATTATTAAAATAGACTTAATTTATTAAATAATCATGTCAAAATTAACATAGAGTGAAATATTTTTATTTTTCTGAAAGGTGTGATATTTCGATGAATAGTGAAAATACCATTTTTTTGTAAAACTGTTATTTCTTTTTTTAATAAAATAATTAATTAAAAGTTCCATTATGATTTTAATTTTAATTAAAAGTAACATAAGTATTAAATATTAATATTTAATCTAATTAATTACATTTTAAAAATATTTACACTGTATTTTGATATAAGTTTATTTATAGGCTTAAAATGCATTTTTTATGAAAAAAATTTTTAAGTTCATAATGTTTCCCCATTTTAATTAATTATTATAACCCATAATAAGGAATTATTTAAATTAAATATATATATTATATATCTATATATATTAATTTAAATTCATATAATGATGATTACTAGTTATAGAGTTAATATAATATCATCTTTTCCTTAAAAAATACATTTCTTGAAAAACATTTTTTACATGTTTTGCAGGTTCATTTTTAAATAAATATTTTCCAATTATATGAATTTATTTTGATAAAATATATTCCATATTTTTAATCACTATAATTTTTATTATTTAAAAAGTTTAACTTAATTTTTTTCACAATGAATAGTAATAATATTAAAAATTAATTTTTGTGGTTAAGGTTAAAATGGGGTTTTGTGCATTACTTGCACTTGTGTTAAAATTAGTTTTCCAAAGACATATATTTTTTATTCTATACATTTGATTTCATATTTAGAATAATTACATCTAAATTATCTAATAAGTATCATTTTATTTTAGTTTTAAAGGATAAATTAACTATGTTAAAAAAAACTAGTTACCATGGTAAAAACTAAAATGGTAAAAGTAAGTAAACATAGAGGATAAGGGAATGAAATGTTTAAAACATTTTTTTAGGTATTAATAGACCTTAAATTCCCTAAAATGAATTATTTATTAATTTTTCAGGCACTTGGGTTGAGAGTGACTTCCCATTATTGAATAGTTTTTGGTATTCACAAAAATGTCACTCATCCTCAATTATAAAAGGGAACCACCTCCCCTCACTTATTCACATCTATAAAGAATTTTATCCCAAGAAAACCTATAAAAACATATCCCAAAAATCCTTATCAAATTATATATAGGATTTGTTTACAAAATACCAACCATATGGTTCTTAATAAGATATCCAAATGAGGTTTTTCAAAGCAAAGGTAATCACCTTCACTAAATTCCTTATTTTTACTTCTTATATTTCAACCTTCAATTATGTCTTAAAAATTAAAATATAATAACACCAGTGTCTCTCATATAAATATATTTTATTATTTTTATGACATAATATGTATCCATCTTCTTCTCCATCAAATGGGAAACAAAGTCATCACTTGTGTGTATGGTGGACTACAGCCTCACGAACTGATATAATTTATTTTACATCATCAAATCACATGGATAGTCATAATGATGTAAATAATGAATATATATTATACATATGACATGATATTAATTCTTTAAATTTAATATATCACCAAATTCCTAACCCTTTTACCCATTAATCAAATGATAGCATCGTTTGTGCGTACGTACAACCTACCGTCTCCACAAAGAAATATGATTCATTTTCTATGACCAATTTTCAATAATGGTTATAAAAATGTATATAATTAATAAATGTGATATTTATAAAATTAATATAATTCTATATATTATGTATATATATATCATATTCAAAAGAATTGAAACTTTTGTGATAAAAGATGAATGATAAACGAAGCAGTTAACACCCAAAACAATGGTAATAATGAAATATTACTAATGAATGGGTGAAAATATTTTATAATAAGTTCATATATGATTTTATAAATATTAATATGGTTATTTTATAAATTAATAATATGTTTAAAAACATTTTACATGATTTTAAATCAAGGTTAACTAAAGTAAAATGTGAGGTAAGGGGCTTCATCTCAATTTCCTTTCATTAAGGAATATTTTAATGTTATGCCCCTAATTTATATTATATGGTGTATATATTTACATTTTTTATATTATATTCTGAATAATTAATAATTAATGGTATTTTAAGTGGAAAAAAATTAATTCATCGAAGGTAATTTGATATGAAGGTTACCAAGTTGTAGGGAATTTCAAAACTCAATTTCTTTTCATCTGGTTATTTTATTTCTTCATTGTATTTGATATTATAAGATAATGTGTGAAATTTCATTTGATTATTTCATATTTTATTTCCACTTATTTTATATTTATTTATATTTTATAAACATAATAAATTCATTAATTATTTCTCACTTCACCAGTGTGGTCTTTGTATGAGATTTCATCTCTATTTACACTCCATTAAGACATATTTGGTATCATGAAACTATTTATTTTTATGAGGTTTACCTAATGCACTTTTCAAATTTTATATAATGAATCTATTCATATTCATATTATTTAATATTTTATTTTAATTTATTCCATTCATGGGGTTATCCTTCAAAAGTTACCAATGCGGTAAGGTTTTATGATTCAGTCTCATTTTAATCGAGATTGTTTATGCTTGAATTTCCATTGAAAGAAATTATTTTCTATTTCCATTGAAGGAAATTATTTTATCAGTAACTAATAAACCCCTTTAATTTTATTATCCTCTATTTATTCATGAAATTTTCAAATAATAGTGCAATTTTCCACTCTTTGGTACTTAAAATGATTGAGAAAATGTTTTTTAGGAAAATCCAATATTATTTATCTTTTTGTTTGAAAATTTTTTTTACCCATATAAACATTTTACTCAGAAAAATTAGATAATATTTTTAATACTATCCATTGATTTATTAAATAATTTTTTACGCATATTTTACTTTTAGAAAATGGTTTAAAATAATTCTTTTCATTTTCTAAACAAGGTACTTTTTAACTTTTTACCAAAAATATGAAAGGAATCTTTGTTTTAACAAACTCAACATGAAAAAAAATATTCTCACCGTTATGACCAATCATTTTTTTGAAGATTCCCTTACAAGTATTCAAAGTTATATTCAAAGAAATTTCTTTTCATAATTCTAGAAATTTTTAAGTTTTTAAAATTCATTTAAAAAGTGAAAATAGTATTTTACTAAATAATATTTTTAATGATATTTTTATGGTATTTCTATTCATAAATGAAAACAACCCTTTATTTTAATTATAATAAAATGGTAATCGTTTGTAATGATACCATCCTTATTATTTATCTAGATGGTTTATAATCATCTTTACAAGGTAAAGTTGTTGGTCAAAGTGACTATCTCTATAGGGGTGAATTGAGTACCCAATTGAAGTGCCCAGATTAGTGTGAATCGTTGAGAGGGGGAGGGGTAAATTAGTGGTCTCTTTAAATCCTTTTACTAATTGATTATTTTTAATTAAACCTATATGAATGGTTAAATCCTTGATCCACTCTTCTAGTTTCTCTTAGCATTACATCGAATGGTGTAGTAAATGTAAAGGCACTAAACACAATGATTTACAAGGTTCAGTTCAAAGAACTACTCCTTATTGTATTGGTTATTCCCCCCAACATAGATTCTCCACAATAATCTTTTTATCAATTACAATGGTTGATACAAAGTCTAACTGTATCTCTCCTAATTCCTATAGGAGGGTCTTTATAATGCATTCCACAGTGTTACCAGAGTCTACTGGCCTACTTTAGAGTCCCACTGAAGACTTTTTCTCCTCCCTGAATCTCACAGGGGTCTTTTAGATATCGAGTCACACAAGCAGCTTCCCTCTTTAAGTTCTTTCAAGGTTCACTATAGATGATATTTTTCTCTCTCCACATAGGATTGTTGAATCACACTTTATTGTGTATCTCCTCAAGAATATTCAATAGCCTTTGGTAAGGTTTGTTGGCCTTTCTCAATAACTCTGATCAATTTTCCAATCAGTCTTCAGTTTATCAATTCTCAGGCAATTCTTTCTTCTTCTGATGAAGACATAGCCTCACTAATGTGTGTAAAAATGGTACACACAACCTATTAAATAATTCTAGAGTAAGTATAAATAATATCATCTATGTATGCCTTTTTGTATTCTCAAAAACTGTTAACTCATATATAAGATCTTATTTAACTCTATCTGGCTTCAGTCTCAATTCAAATCAACTTCATGCATAGATTGCATGGCATCCAAACTTCTTGTATTGTATATCTCAGTTGACTTCTCACATGTACATATGATTATGCATGATTGTATGCATATATATTGTGTTTCTTGTAAGCCTGAACACACATAGTTCTCTTGAATAAATGGTTTAGGTTCAATGTTTGTATGTCATGCACATGCATGCTCTTCCTTCTTGGTTCCACCCACTTTATCTTCTTCACTTTTGGTTCTTAGCACACACACACTTGTCCTTTTTAATTCATTAAATTTTATATAACATGTGGTTTTTTATGCTCGAATATTCTTCAAACCCCAATAGGTGTGATACTTTGTGCAAATGGCTGCCTCTTCTCCTCTTCTCACATGTGAGTGCATGTATTCATGCACCACTCTTTATCGTGAGTCCTTCTCTTTACACAACCATGCACAACCTCAGGTTGCTTCAAATTATGTACATTAGTGGGGGCATGTACTTACTTCCCTTTGGTCATAAGGTCCCTCATGCCTATTCTTCCCTATTTCTTATTTTCCTTGCACTTGGTTCATATGTGTTTAATTCATAAGTGTGTCTGTTCTTCTTTTCCAAACCCGAATGGGTATGTTCTGCCCTTGGGTTCATCTTATTTTTTCTCAAGGTATCTCACATGAATGCCCAAACCAAAATCCTGCAAACACAACCAATGTATGTGTGTGTGTGTGTGTGTGTCTATATAGTGAGAAGGGTATTCTTGTTCTTTGTGCATGGAGTGTGCGTGGTTCGCCTTTAGAGCCACACAAGGTTTGTGGCTCTAGGTTTTGTCTTTGAAAAGGTGCAATAAGGGTGTGTGTGCACTGGTTTTTCACCCATGGGAATACCTCTAATAATCACGATGAGGGTTTATAAAAACTATCTCATGTTAGTGTTTTTTTAAAGGTTGTGGATATCCTCTTTCATGAACCAATATGTTTTGTATTTCTCTTTCGTGCAAGGGATGTACGGAACTTTTTTCTTCGCATAGAAAGACTATGTGGAAACCAAGTTGTGTGGTGCTCTATTTTTCAGAAAACAAGATCCTCTGTCAATATTTACAAAAAAAACTCTCGGCTTGGTGATCCTCTATTTATAGGTGAGGTTTGGATCATTTTTCATTCAAATCCGTGTATCTAATCACAAATATTGGGGCTTTGAATGCTTGATATTTATGGCTTAAAAATTTGGAATCCGCAGGTCAAGGATAGGATGATAATCATGGGATATTATTTTGAATGTGAACTTCTTCTATGTGGTATATTCCTCATGTGCATGCATTTAAGAAAGCATGAAGAGCTTCCCAAATGTTTTGTGTGGCCTCGTAAGTCCATTTTATTTGGCCAACATATGATCTTTTTATATCGATGCATGCATGAAACTTTTAATGCATGCATGTGTTCAATTCATCCGGACAAACCTAAAAAAGAGGATTTGATCATTAACAGTGGTCGAGAGTCAATCAATGAGGTGCGAAATCATCTCCATTGTATTGATACATGTCGGATGTCCATAGGTTGAATTCATCAGCATGGAGGATCAGTAATCGTTGGATTAGAACAAATCGGTAACGGAAGGTGTGGATAAGATCACGGGATCCTTGATGAAGTGTGTGGTCGTGATCTTGTGTAGGTTCATATAGAAAGCCAGGTTCATATGGACAGCCATGATTACCTCTTGCGCAGGTCCACTTTTCTTCTTCTTCTATTCACTTTAGAATGATAATTCCAAATATCTTCTCCAAAACATCATCTTTCTTTTATTCTTAGATCATGAATCCAAAAGATGTTCAATATGTTGTTTTGATACAATCATAGATGATGCATGGATCATTTCTTCATTCCTCATGCATTAAGGAATAATGCATGTATTCTCCTTGTAGTGAGGGATGTGTTCTCCATTAACACATATCTTGAACTTTTAGGACTAGCTCAAACAATAATCTAATATATAAACTTCATCCATTTATATTTAATGGATGGATCTTTACTCCTTTTCTCATGCAATTGAGTATTTCATGGACTTCTTCAAGTGTTGTGATAATGTATCACCTTGATACAAGTCTTGGAACTTGCGACCACTTTTACAATTTTCATATTTAATATGTATAATTTCTAAACATAACATCCAATGTCATTTCATACTAATTCTCCAAGGGATATAAGATTTGGAACAACTTCTCCTCTTCAATGAAAAACTTCTCCTCTTAAATCATCACCATCACTTCATCACTACCTAGCCATACACATATTGATACCTGATTGACAATTGACTCCTTATTGAAATTTTATTGACAAAAAATGAAACACCATGCTCAACAATCTCCCCATTTGTATTTTTTTCAATATTACATAATAACACTTTGAATGGGTCAATATTGGTGCCAATATTTTCTCCCCCTTATTGGAAACCAAATGCAAAGGTGTAGTGGGGTTTGTTCAAAACATGTTCTCCTCTCTTTGAATAATATCTTCTTGAATATTTCAGTGAGAGAGGGATGAAGTCACATGGTTCACTTAGAAAAGAGCCTTTAGTAAATCAACTCTAAGTCTACTCTGAGCTTACCCAGTGTAGAAAACAAGAGATATATGAACAAGGTTTTCAATGTTGTCTATAAAAACCAAACATGTGAAATCATGCTCAGAATGTATCAACTCTTATCCCAAGGGTGGGAAATATTCATATTTATCAATGAAATGTTAAATCCTATAAATACTTTACCAAACATAATAAAATTTTCAGGTTAAAAGATAAAGCTTTCCCTTTCATCCCATTTTGTCATCAATCAATCACTCCCCCTTAATTAACATGATAAATAAAATTAATAACAAGGGATGAAAGTGTGATTGGAGTACCTCAGTTTCAGCTTCTTGAGATGATATTAATTTCATGATTTGTTATGATATAATCCTTGATATCATATAATTCATGTTATCTCCCACTCAAGGGTTGCAATCCCTTTGATTAATCATGGTGAAAAATATCATCACATATTCTTTAAGATATTCATGTTTATAATCTTCCATTGTGGAACACTTCAAGTTATTATCAAATAATGAATAATGAGTATAACTTGTTATTCAACACTTTTCTAGTTCAATTTTCATCTTGAGAATGACCTTCATCTTCAATTCTCTACAATGTAAGTACACATATACAAAAAAATATAAGATAATAAGATGGAACACCTGTGAGATTCTTAATAGATGCATTAGGGCTGAGAATTTTCTCTCAACCCAAGAACTCCTTTCCTTGAAGTTCTAAATTTTTGGTACTCTTCATGCTATTGTTTCCTCTACATTTTAAATTTTGATCTTTATTTTTTATCATGGACCCTTTACTTCCATTTACCTTCAACTTTTCTAGATTATTTGTCTTTACTTCTACTAGTAGTGAAGTAGCTTCCACTGGTGCATGTTCTTCAATTTGCAGCATCTCCATTTGGCCTGGTAAAATAGGTATACATTTTTTTGCATGATGTACAGCCTTCTCACACCTTCCACACAATAGTTTGGAGACACTTGGTTTGTCATGTGCTAACAACCTCTCATGAAATTTTAATTTTCCTTCATATGGAATGACCCGTTTCCCTTTTTCCTTTTCTTTAGCTAGTACTTAATCTTCTGCTATTTGTAGTTCTCTAGAAATTCGAAATTGATTAGGCCATATAACTAAACACTACATCCTAAAAATTTCTAATTTTTAGCTTAAACATGTCTTCTTCATTGTCTTAAAGTTACCTTTATTAGGTAACTTATTAACATTATCTTCAATAATGTCTTCATTCAATCTCATCTTCTTCTATATTGGTTCTCCTTTTAGTTTCAACTTTCTTCCATTCATTTCCATGTATTGTTCATAGTGATCCATGGTATGACCTTTCTTTCCATAGTAGAAGCATATTTTCTTGGTTGAGGTTACATTCTTAGAATCCAGTTTGAAATTATTCTTAGGAATAATTTCTTTCATTGTTTTATTGACTTTATTGTTTTTCATATTCTCAATAGAAGTCTTTTCAACCCTTTTTTATTTTTCCATACTTTGTTGTTGTCTATTATTCTTGTAAATATATGCCTAAGGCATGGTAGAACTAAACCAACACTCATCATAACTGTGACCACTTCTGTTTCAATTATCACAAAAGTCTCCAAGATACTAAAATATGTTCTTGCCAGAAATATTCTTCTTCATCTGTGTTTTCTTCCTTTTCTTTACAGGATGCTTAATTTCATCACATCTACTTTCCCTGAATGTTGGCCTTTTATAATTTTCGTATGATGATGTATTATTCCAGAAATCATTGGTCTGATGCCCAAACTTCCTGTAACATCAACAGTAGCCAATAAATCTTCTTCTTTTTCATGTAGTATTTGTCTGGCTAGATTTAGTGCTTTGTTGTTTCTAGAATTGTCTTTCTTTATTTGGATCATCGATTTGGGAGTTGTTCTTATTAATCATCCCAGTATCCATCCTTGAAATTTTTATGGATGTATTAACATTTTTATCAATACATATCTTCCCATATTTTATCTCTGAACCTTTACTTATAGATGCAAATGCATTAGTAGAAACAGAAATAACTGGGTTATGGGATACCTTTTTCTTAGAGGATGTTGCCATTGGATTAGAGGATGATCTTATGTTTCTTTTGGAATCATATTCCCTAATAAAAAATTGAGTGTCAGCATCTCTTCTTTCATTTGTTTAGGAAGTTCCATCATGGAGTGATTGTTGATTCTTTAATTTCACCTCCATCTCTAAACACTTCACATTGAGGGAGTTCTTCTCATCCTCAAATTATTTAATCTTTCTTTCCCAATTCTCCTTCAGCTCTGTCATTTGTTATTTATACACATTTCTTAATTGTTGTAAAGAGATTTCAAGCTCCTTTACCTTGTTGAATTTGTCTTCTAGTTGTGTATGTTTGACAACCATAGAGAATTGTGAAACTTTTTAAATGCATGGAAGGATTCTACAAATACCATTTCAAAGAACTATTTCTCAAAAATACTTCCCTACAAATTTTTAGTGACTTCATCATATCTTTCATTACAAAGAGAAATTTTTTCTTAATTTTCCATCAAAAGTTTTGTGAGAGTGTTGGATAGACCAACCCTTTTAGCCAATTCCACTTCTATGGCATCAGCTTATTCATCTTGTTGTAATTTTTCATCTTGAAGAGTACGAATACTTACAGGAATGTGCCTCTCCACTTCCCTAGGGACTTTATTCAGATGATATTTAATTGAAGTCTGAAGATCACTAATTGATCTATCATCATCATATCTTGAGAATGATTCATCAGAAGAATATGTATTATCACATGTTGTACCTTTCACATTACCTTCAGTAGAATGTGTCTCCCCATTAGTAGTAAGCTTCTTCTTCATCTTTCTTGTATGTTTCTTTTTTCTATTTTTTTGAGTCTAGGTAGAAATATCCATTTGAGGTTCCTCACTCATTTCCTGAAATATTCACTTCATAAATACTCCCTTGGATCTTTTAGAGGTAACCTTTCCTCTAATACCAATTGAAGTTCCCAAATCAGTGTGAATCACTGAGAGGGGGAGGGGTGAATCAGAGATCCTTTTAAATCTTTTTACAAATTTATTCATTTAAATTAAACCTTTATGGATGGTTAAAGCCTCTATCCACTCTTATTGTGTCTCTCAGCCTTACCTCAAATGGTGTAGTAAATGTAAAGGCATTGAACACAAATATTTACAAGGATCGGTTCAAAGACCTAATCCTTACTGTGTTGTTTATTCCTCCCAACACAGATTTCCACTATAATATTTTTATAAATTACAATGGTCAATACAGAGTTTCACTGTATCTCTTCTTAGTACCATAGGAGGGTCTTTATACTGCATCCCACCATGTTACAAGAGTCTACTAGCCTGCTTTAGAGTCCCATTGAAGACTTCTTCTCCTCCATGAATCTCATAGGGGTCTTCTAGCTCTCGAGTCACATGATCAGACTCCTTCTTTAAGTTCTTTATTGATTCACTATATATGATCTTATGCTCTCTCCACATAGGCTTTCTGAATCACACTAGCATGTGTATCTCTTCAAGAATCTTCAACAGCCTTTGGTAAGATCTGTTGGCCTTTCTCAATAACTCTGATCATTTTTCTGATCAATCCTTAGTTTAGCAATGCTCAAGTAATTCTTTCGTCTTCTGATGAAGACCTGGCCTCACTAATGTGTATGAAAATTGTTCACACAACCTCTTCAATAATGCTAATGTAATTCTAAACAATATCAGCTCTATCTACCTTCATGGATTCTCAAATAATGTTAATTATAATATAATATATTCTTTAACTTTGTCTGGCTTTAGTCTCAATTCAAATTAACTTCATGCATAGATTCCATGGAATCCAAACTCCTTGTATTGGATATCTCAGTTGACATCTCACACGTTCATATGATTATGCATGATTGTATGCATGTATAGTGTGTGTCTTGTAAGTCTGAACATACACAGTTCTCTTGAATCAATGGTTTAGGTTCAATGTGTGTATGTCATTAACATGCATGCACTTCCTTCTTGGTGAAACTCACTTTCTCTTCTTCACTTTTGGTTCTTAGCACACACATAA
This sequence comes from Viscum album, assembly GCA_963277665.1. Taxonomy (NCBI): domain Eukaryota; kingdom Viridiplantae; phylum Streptophyta; class Magnoliopsida; order Santalales; family Viscaceae; genus Viscum; species Viscum album. The sequence continues at coordinate 697,975,669 of OY728119.1, read as the reverse complement.
ATGTTCTTTTTAATTCATTCAATTTTATATAACATGTGGTGTTTAAGCTTGAATATTCTTCAAACCCAAATGGGTGTGATCCTTTGTCCATACGGCTGCCTCTTCTCCTCTTCTCATATGAGAGTGCATGTAGGCATGCACTACTCTTTCTCGTGAGTCCTTCTCTTTACACAACCATGCATAGCCTCAGGTTGCTTCAAATTAAGCACATGATTGGGTGCGTGTACTCACTACCCTTTGGTCATAAGGTTCATCAAGCCTCTTATTCCCTATTTATTCTTTTACTTTCACTTGGTTTAGATGTGTTTAATTCATAAGTGAGTGAGTTATTCTTTTCAAAACCCGAATGGGTATGTTTTTCCCTTGGGTTATTCTTCTGTCTCTAGGTATCTCACACGAACACATGAACCAAAATCCTTCAAACACAACCAATGTATATATATATGTGTGTGTGTGTGTAGTGAGAAGTTTGTTCTTGTTCTTCATGCAAGGAGTGTTCTTGGTTCTCCTTCAGAGCCACACAGGGTTTGTGGCTCTTGGTTCTATCTTTGAAAATGTGCAACAAGGGTGAATGTGCACCGGTTGTTTACCTGTGGGAATACCTCAACTAAGCACGGTGAGGGTTTATAAAAACTTATCATGTGTTTGTGTTTTTCCTTCGCACATAGTTTTCAGATCTCCTCTTTCACGAACCAAGATGGTTTGTGGTTCTCCTTCACACAAGGGATGCGTGGAACTTTCTTCTGCATCTAGTAAGGCTGCGTGGAAACCAAGTTGTGTGGTGATTGGTTTTTCAAAAAATGAGATCCTCTCTCAATATTTGCAACAACAAATCTCTGCTTAGTGATCCTTTATTTATAGGTGAGGTTTGGATAACTTGAACATTCAAATATGATTATATAATCACGAAGATCAGAAATTTTAATGCCTAAGATCTGTGGATTCAAAATTTGGAATCTACAGGTCGAGGATAGGGTGATAATCGTGGGATATTATTTTGAACTAGGACTTCTTCTCTGTGGTATATTCCTCACGTGAATGCATTTAAGAATTCTTTAAGATCTTCCCAAATTATTCATGTGGCCTCGAAACTGTATTTTCTTCGTCTGACATATGATCTTTTTATATCGATGCATGCATGAAAATTTTATGTATGCATGTGTTCGGTTCATCTGCAAGATCCTAATGGAGATGATTTGATCATTAACAGTGGTTGGGATTTGATCAACAGGGTACGACATCATCTCTAGTGTACTGGTTTACATTGGATTACCAGAGGTTGAAGATGTCAGTGTGGAGGATCAGTGATCATTGGATCAGTGCAAATCGGTAACGGACGGTGCAGATTAGATTGTGGGATGCTTGATGAAGCATGCGGCCATGATCTTGCACGGGATCAGATGGGCGGCTAAGATTACCTCTGCAATTTTTTTAAACCGATCCCACATCAAAATGGAGACACAGGACATTGATTATTTATAATACAAGCCACAGCAACCTCAACTTAGAATTCTCCTCCTCCCTAGCCTGCATGGTTGGCCCTCAGGTCCTGCATATTCCTTGGGTGAGGGCTTCAACTAGCCTGCATGGTTGGCCCTATTTTTTCGTATAAAGGAATATAAAAAATAAATACTTAGTGTAAAACTAATTATTCAAAAATATAAAATTCCAAACCACCATTCCACTTGTATTCTTCATCTATTCGCTTTGGAATGAGAATTCCAAAGAACTTCTCCAAAACATCATCTTTCTTTTATTCTTATATCATAAATCCAAAAGATCTTCAATATGTTGTTTTGATAAAATCATAGATGATGCATGGATCGTTTCTTAATTCCTCATGAATTAAGTCATAATGCATGGATTCTCCTTGTTGTGAGGGATGTGTTCTTCATTAACACATATCTTGAACTTTTAGGACTAGAACAAACAATAATCTGATATATAAAATTCATCAGTTTAGATTCAATGGATGGATCTTTACTCCTTTCCTCATGTAATTGAGTATTTCATGGACTTCTTCAAGTGCTGTGACAATGTATCACCTTGATACAAGTCTTGGAACTTGATACCAGTTCTACAATCGTTAAATTTAATATGGATAATGTCCAAGAATGACATATAATGTCATTTAATACTAATTATCCAAGGGACATAAGCTTTGGAATAACTTCTCCTCTTCAATGAACAACTTCTCCTCTTCAATCATCATCATCAATTCATCACTACCTTTCCATACACATATTGAAACCTAATTAAAAATTGACTCCTTATTGACATCTTATTGAAAAAAATTAACACCATGCTCAACACCAATAAAAATTTCTGTTAAAGAAAGATTAAATAAAATACCCTAGTTAAATTAAAAATAGCTCAGTTAATCAAAATAGCATATCAATTAAAGTTATGATATTTTAAGAGATTTTAAAAAGAGTTATTAGATCTTAGTAAAAAAAATCTATGAATATTACTTTAGCTTTTTAAATCAATTGACTTAATTAGAACCTTATATATACACTAATTAAGTCTAATTATCAAAGTGGTAGTTTTTTTATAGTTTAAAACAATTTTATATTAAATATTTGAAATAAAACAAAACAAAACAAACATCATAATAAATACAATAGGTTCGGTATCAAGCCGAGAATTAATCCTCTCCACTTATAAATTGCCTTCTGGCATGTAGATTATATTAAATAATCTTGATCTGCAACATTGATCGGGTATAAAATAGTAAAACAATTGTCCGGCCACATAGGGACCTCTTCCACAATAATCGTGAGAATATAACAAACACACAAGTCACATACGGACCTCTTCCACAACACTATGTGAAAACAAAGTTAAATATAGTATAGAAGATATTAATTATATTCTAGTTAAAGTACAGGAGATAGTGTACATGTTTAATATATATATCAAATCACACACTTCTCAGAAGTTAAAGGCAGTAAGAAAAAAAAGACAAAGAAAGTATGTAGAAAAGGTCGTGCTGCTCTGAATGATGTGATCTGAATATTTAGTCTCCTGGATATAGCTTCAATAGGATATCAGGTAGACTTTCTGAAAATAGAATTAAAATAGAGTGTCTTGAACTCTTTTGTTCTGAATATTGGAAAGGATCTTGTATGTTTGATAAGATCCACTTTTTCACATTCATGTGTAGGCAATATGTATCATGTAATCTCTCAGAAAGTGGCACACTTATGAGTATTTAAATATAGATTCATCAGACTTCATGTGTATGTGAATGTATCTGTGTCTATTTGTGTCTCTCAATATATATCTGCACGAGGGAGTCTACTACTACATTTAATAGCATCATGCAAGAAGAATCATATGAATCCTATCCTCCTCATACTAGATGATTGGAATAAAATTTAATGCATCCTCTAAAATATTTTAATAACAATAATTAAAATAACTCTCATTGTTAAATTTGAAAATATAGTTTTTGTAAATAGTTAATTCAAAATAAAAAAGAAATAGTGATGGTGACTCTTCTGAACGGTGAGACAGCTCTGGCAGTGACTTGGGCTAACAGCGATTCAAGCCAACGATGAGTCATCTCAGCAGTAGGTCATTCCAACACTTTTATAAATTTTTATTTTAATGGTAAGTAAATTCTAAAGTTGGATCATCCTCTGGTGTTATTTCATATCGACACTTTTCCAAATTTGGAGTTGACTAAGTTCTGATGGCAGTTATTTTCAAAACTTATCCAAATTTATTATCCCCAATAGTGAGTCATGCTTGGTGGTGTGTGATTCTAAAACTTTGTAAAAATTATATTCTGATGGTGAGTCTGCCCTAGTGGTGACTCATCTTCAATGGTGAGTAGAGTCTAATGGTGGGTCTTTCCCATTCTTAGCCAAATTTTCACCAGTATTTCTTATATTATAAAATGATACCATAAAACATAAAACTCATTAATATTATAATAAACATGATTTTCTTATCATTAAAACAAGGGTTCCAAAATTTCCCCCTTTTTTATGATCACAAACCATGGCATATTATAAACCATGTATTGAATAAACTGTGGTGTTAAAATAGATCTTATTACCACTTTAAATAGATATAGTTAGAGTTTGATCATAAAGTAAATACATATAGTATCAAATTTAATTAGATAGAAAACATAATCAAAGAGAATATGGTATCAAAGAAAGAAATTAAACATATATATAAGCACAAGGAATATCATTAATAAGGGTATCAAAGAAACACTACTATAAAATAAATAAATTCCATACCAAGACCTCTCCCCCTTTTTGAATCAACAAAAAGAGAAAAATAAAAGAGGAAATGTAATGGAATAGAATATGAATAAGAGAATTAAAATTAATAAATTCTATTAAATTATAGCCAAAAGATACAATAAAAAGTCAAATAAATATCTCTATCAAAGACTAAAAGTCAAATGTCAATGTTTTTTAGGCTGAGTATAAGGAATAAGATGTTATTTTCTCTTCCCCTTGACTAAAGTAGAAGGATCAGGATTAGGTCCTGAGGAAACTCAAGGGATAGTTGAAGTAACATTATTCAGAGAAGGAGGCTCCCAAATAATGATAGGCTTGAGATGATGGACATCCTCTATAAGAGTCAAACTAAAATGATAGAAATGAATAGGTAAGGGTACATTAGGATCTCTAATTACACCTATTCTGAAAAACACTAGAGTAGTAATTGGAGAGTTTGGATGATTAGTAACTGGAATGTCATCTTAATCTTCCATTGCAGTTATAGAAACATGAAGAAATTTATTCATCAAATTTATGAAGTCCATTATAATATTTCTACCTCTTTCCATAGCACTAAAGAAGTTCTTTTTATCTTTTATAAATATCTTTATCATAGAGCTAATCACTTTCAACTGATTAACTTGTTCTTTAAAGACTTGAGTCACTGGAGGAATCCTTAGGTTCTCAGTAAAGAAATTGAAATGAGATTTAAGTTTATTCTTAGTATAAATCTGAGACAGATAATACCTTACATCCTTTTTAATTGAATTTATACCATCTTTAATTTCATTAATATAATATCTAACCATCATATACACATGATCATTATTATGTCAGATTTTGTTCAAACTTTTGTGAGGTAGGTTAGGTACATCACCTGAAACACCACAAATCTATTCTATAATCACATACCTGATCAAATGAACATTAAAAGGAGGAGGTGGACCACTTGATGAATAATCCATAGAAGAAATGTTTCCCATAATATCGAACATAGAATCCATATAATCTTCGAATGAAGACCCCATCTCATCAACTATGGATCTCAAAATCATCATCTCATTTTCTAACATCCTATTTTCTACCTCTAATTATCGAGATTGAAGAATCATTTTAGGGTGGATATGCTAAATCACAATCCCTAAAATATGTATTGCATCCTTTTCACTGAGCTTGGTAACCAGTGGAGGTTGATCTTTCAACAAAAAACTAAAATCAAATAAAACCATCTCTATTAATGATTCTAAGTTACATCTATTTAAAACATCTACTAGAACTGGTGGAATGGCAGGGGTGGGTAAGGATATAGTGACTCTCTCAATGGTAGGTTCCACTATAGTCTCAGATCTACTAGAAACATCAAAAGAAAATATCAAAAACTCTCCAAAAGTATCAATTAGATCTACCATTGATACCTTAGGATCCAATGATTCTTGAATAGAAATTCCTCCATGGTTTGGTGGATTGTTATTCTCATCTGAACCATATTATTCTAGGACCAATCTGACATATCCTATAAACTTATCACATTGCTCATGAATTGGGTCCATCAAACTAAGAGAAGACTTAGTATGAGAGTTAGTATGATATTTAACAATAGAATCATTTATTTAAGGCTCAACAAAAGTTGGTACAATACCCAAATACTCATCATTTATTTTCACATTAGTTTTTTTCTTAACAAATGTAATCATAGAAATAGTAGGATAAACCTCTATATTCCATCAAATGAATGATCAGAAACTATATTCTCAAAAAATTTCTACACATCAGCTGAAGGCACACTATAGTCTCCATAAATATTAGAATCAACTGAGTGAATGTCCAAACTTGTGTGCTCATCCTCCTTAATGTATGTTTCCTTTTCTTCTCTAGTTGTTACACCAACACCTTCAACTAATCTTGTTTTATCTTCAAATCTAGAAGAAATTGATAAGCATTGAGAATAAATAATTATATGTGGCATATCAACATCCTTAAGACCAACATGGTCACTAGAACCATCAGGGTTAGAACCTCCATCATTTTTATATCTATATCCATCTTCCTCCTCCTCATCATATCCTCCTCCTTCATCTCCTTCTTCATCTTTATCACCATTTTCACCACCTCTATTTTCCTCAGAGGACTTTGAAGTTCCCTTAAACTATTATTCACTAGACACTTTTATTTCTTGTTCTACACTAACTTCATTTAAGACAGTCTCTTGGATAGGGAGAGACCTAGGTGGACTAGGAGCACCATAATATATAGTATGAGAGCTCTTAGGCGGATCTGGTTCACTACCTTCATCCAATAAGAACTCTTGTTCCTCATTACCAGATATAGTAGCCTCCTCTTCTTCCTCATCTGAATACTCACACAACTCATCTAGCTCTAATATAGGATCTACAATATTCTTTGGTCTATAAGGGTGATAAACCAGGTTGAAATCATCATATAGTCTATTATCATCATCAATCCACTACTTCTTCCATGGATTCCAGCTTATCTTCATTCTTATTCAAATGACCCTTGTAATAAAAAATCCTCCACATTTCACCAAAGTCTATTAACCTTAATTAACCAATCCTTTGGCCTCCAATAAGTCTAAGATAAAATTGCGATAAATTAGAGAATTTTACCTTGAATATGGATTTCAAATTTCCATCAAATGAGTAATTTTATATCTAAACTGGTTGATCTTTTCACCTATCTGCATAAGACACAAAATTTAAACATCTTTATACCTCATAGTGGAAAAATCACTTTCCTAGGGCATAAAATGTGTTGGATAAACTTTAAAATTAGAAGACATTCACCATCAATATCAATATCAAGTATTATTATTATTATCCCATCTCCAATAAACTCTATCAAAGAATACTCATAAACAAAGTTATCATTGTCACTTGGAATAGTCCCTTGATAATCATTTGAAACTCTTTTATGAGGAACTCTCAAACATTTATCCCATTGTCTTGAAGAGTAGAAAACTTTTCAGCCATTTATTATACTTCCTACCTAGTCACCATTTCCCTTGGAACTAATCTCAACATATTGATAGAACTGGTGCACTAAACTAGGAAAAAAAAGGTCTCTCGTTAAAATAAAATCATTATACCCATCCCTAGTCTTTTCAAACTCTGAGGAAAAAACAATTTCTTAACATTAACCATTCATCATTAACTTCTTTTGGAGGAACCATTGTACATTTAACAAGCTCTAGGTTTACTATCTTAACAAAAGTTGGATGGATTGACACTCCTTTCTACTTATTTGAAGGATGTGACTCTTCTAAAGAAGATTCAGCGTCTCTCTTCATTATAACCATGGTGGTTAGCTTGAAAGGTTCAGGTGAAGTAAAGGGAATGCTAATGGTTGGGAGAGAAAGGGTCATGATAAGGCCTGAGAGAAAGGTGTGAAGGAGTAAGAGCGTTGAAATTTGAAAAATGTATAATTTATAACTTTTAGGGATTTAGGGATTTTTAAATTGAAAATTTAACTAAAATAGGAATTGAAATAAAAATTAAATAAATTAAAAAATCATAAAATTAAATTAAACTGACAATTTAAACACCATCGGTGAGATATTGACAAAGGAAGGTTGATTCCAATGGTAGGTAACCCCAATGGTGGGTAAAAATAAATGGTGGATAAAGTTAGATGGTGGGTAAAACATAAAGGTGGGTATAACACAAAAAGTGGGTAAATTTCATTGGTGGGTCCCATAAAATTAAGTTTAATCAAAATTAATCATACCTAATTCATGTTTGATATACCTCATTCTATCTGAATTCAAGGGGTTAGTGAAAATATTAGCAAGATTATTTTTAGTACTAATGTATTCAAGAGTTATATCATTCTTTTGAAAATGATCTCTCCAAAATTGATATCTTACATTAATGTGTTTTTATCTATAGTGAAATAAATGATTTTTTAAAAAATTTATAGCACTTTTATTGTCACAATTTATAAATATATATCGAAATTGATATCTATAGTCTATCAATGTGTGTTTCATCCATAAAATTTGTGCACAACATACACTTGTAGATATATACTCAACTTCAGCAGTATACAATGTCAAATAATTTTGTTTCTTAATACATCAAGATACTAGAGACTTTACCAAAATATGACATGTTCTAGTGGTACTTTTTCTATCTAACTTGAAACTACCAAAATTAGAATCTGAATAACTAACTAGGTAAAATGATTATCCTCTGGGATAGAAAAATCCTAAAATAGTTGTATACTTGAGGTATTTGAAAATTATTTTTACATCATGTAAGTGTAACTATTTTGGGTTTTATTGAAAATGAGTAACCATACACAAATTAAATATCATTTCAGGTCGGCTAGAAGTTAAGTAGAGAAGACTTCCAATCATACCATTGTAACTGGTTTGATCCACTGATTTTCTAGCTTCATCAAGATCTGATTTATAGGTGGTACTCCTAGGAGTTTCACTACTCTTAGTTATATCCAAACTAAAACTTTCTAAAAGGTATTTAGTATATTTACTTTGATTCAAAATAATTCATTATTTATTTTGAAAAATCTGAAAACTAAGAAATAATTTCAGTTCACCCATTAAACTCATCTCAAATTCATTTTGCATTATTTTTGAAAATTTGGTATATTAATAATTTTTAGAAGATCCAAAAAAAATATCTTATATATAGATTTTAAAAACTAAAGAATATTTTGAAATTCTATTTATAAATAGGGTCATATCAGCTATACCTTTTGAAACTCCTTTTGAGATAAGAACAGAGATGATCCAATCATATCAAGTTCTGTGAGATTTTTTCAAACCATATAAAGCATTTTTATCTTGAAAACATGATTTTGAAAATGAGGATTTTGAAAAACTAGGGGTTGTTCAACAAAAACATCCTCAAATATATATCCATTCAAGAATTTACTTTTAACATCCATTTGATATTGTTTGAAATATAGATATGTTACATAGGCAAGCAGTATTCTAATGGATTCAGGTCTGGATATAGGTTCAAAGTTCACTTCATAGTCTATACCCTTTTCATGACTATATCCATGTGCAATAATTCTAGACTTATTCCTTACTTTTGTAACTGATTAATCAATCATGTTTCTAAACACCAATTTTGTGCCTATATTCAAGGTGTATTTGGGTATATAAACTAGTTCCAACACTTTATTTCATTCAAATTGATTATGTTTTTCTTGAATAGACATTTCCCAGAATTCATAATTAATTTCATCATTGATATTCTTATGTATATATTGTGAAAAGAAATCTTTATGTTCAACCTGGTTTATCAGATAAGATCTAGTTTGTGTACCTATATCTAAGTATCCAATAAAAACATATAAAGGATAATATTTAGTAATCATAAAAGCTCTAAAAAAATAATGTATAGTTACCTCAGGGTCTTATATAGGTTTTTTTTCTAGATGTTCTTCAAAAATGGATGATTTGTATACTTATTTTACAGAAAAATCATTAGGTATGGAATTTATGTTCAAAGTGGATAAATCATCCTCGTGGTTTTCTAAAAGGTTATTAGTTTTATTTTGATTTTTATCATTAAACGTGACATGGCAAGACACTTACATAGTCTTGGTTCTTTTTTTAAAAACTCTATAGGATTTACTATAAGTTGAATAACCCAAAAAAAATCCTTCATCACTTTTAGAGGAAAACATTTCAAGATTATCCTTAGTGTTAAGAATAAATACTTTACAACCAAAAAATCTAAGTTAATTAAACATAGGATTCCTATTATTCCAAAGTTCATAAGGGGTCTTCTTCAAGATAGGTATAATTAAAACTCTATTATTTATATAGCAGTTTGCTTTCACAACCTCTTCCTAAAAGTAGATAGGTAAGTTATATTCATTAAGCATTGTCTGGCATATCTCCTGAATTATTTTATTTCATCTTTCTATAAACCCATTCTATTGAGGGGTCCTAGTAGAAGAGAAGTTATGGTTATATATATTTTTTGAAAAAAAAGGATTCAAAGTCTTGATTTTCAAAATCACATCCATGGTCACTTCTTAAGGTCTTAATTCTAATTCAACTTAGGTTTTCTATATATTTAGAATACTTGTTAAAATAAGAACAAGCTTAATTTTGTGAGATGAAAATAATACCCAGGTATACCTAGAAAACTCATCAACAAGTACATAAACTTAGTACATTCAATTTAAACTAGAAACTCTATATGGTCCAAACAATTCCATGTGAACCAACTTAAGAGGTTGAGAAGTTGAAACTTATTTCTTTAATTTAAAATATATCTTGTGTTGTTTGCTATTTTGACTAGGGTTACAGACTTTATCATTTGGTAATTGAAGTTTGGGTAGATCCCTAACTAACCCTTTCCTAGTAATTTTTCTATGTGAGTGAATATTATAGTGGTTGAGTCTCTTATTCTAAATCCAAGATTCTCTGTGAAAGTAACTTAATAAAGAAACATTTTGTGAAATTAAAGAATTAGTATTAATAGAATAAACATTCTCATTTCTCAGAGAAGTAAATGAAAAATCATTTTTATAATTAAAAACATTAAAATAATTTTTTTCAAACTACACATTAAAACCATTATCACATAGATGTGATATTTTAATTGATTTTATTTTAAACTATCAAAAAAAATAAATTCAGAAATTAAAATTGTGTTAGTGTTACCAATTTGGCCAAGTCTAATGATATTTCCTTTATCATTTTCATCGAAGGTGACATGACCACCATCAACTTTTATGAGGTTCTTGAATAATGAGTAATGTACTATCATGTGTCTGGAATATCTGTTGTTTATGTACCATAGATTCCTACATGGTCTCTTTAAGAATATTTCCAATAAAACAATGTTTATACCAAGAATGATTTTGGTACCCAAATTTTCTTGGGTCCAGTTGTGTTAGTAATTAGGGATTTAGGAACCTATATTTTATTTATAGGTTTCCCATAAATAAATTGAAACTTTTTGAAATAAAAACTTTATTAGTTCCACTTGAATAAAACCTAGAAGAACAATTTCCATATGTAGATTTAGGAAAAAAGTGTTATTAACAATTCTTTTTTTCCAAGGTTGGTAACCTAGACCTATAATATATTTAAGACAAAAAATATTTCCTTGTATTTTAGGGAGATCTTCTCTTCCATTGGTAAATATCTCTATGTATTTATTTAATTTATCATTTGAAAATTTTAGTTCATGGTTTTCTTTTAAAAATTGGTCATTTTCTCTTTTTTTATAGTGAGGTTAGTTCTAAAACTAGCAGATAAAACATATTGTTTCTTTAGGATTTTATACTTGTATTTGAGTTCATTAAAGGTATCTTCAAGAATATTGAAATATTAAAACATTTTTTATTTTGACATATCATCATCATTTTCATATTAAAAATGAATAGAATTATTTACAGGAGATACGGTAGGTACCTCAGATACATTTTTCATAAAGTGCATATTTTTCTATTAGGATTCTCTTCATGAGTTGATTCTGAGTAAATGATGTTTTCCTTAGAGTAAATCCATTTTTATTTTATAGATTTATTATATTTTATATCCTTATCCTCATAATTCTTTTTGTACTTCATCTTAGCGCAGTCATCCTTAACATTTCCTTTTCTCTTACAATAATAATAGGTAATATCATTTGAATTTCAGTCTCTTTTCCAATCCTTTTTTCAAATTCCTTTATTATCATATTTTCCCTTATAGATTGGTTTCCTAAATAATTTATTTTTTCTTGTAGAGTTTATTAAAACTTTTGGATATATGATATAGTTCCTCATCACTATCTTCTGGTGATTCCTCATCATTGGAGCTTTCATTTTGAAATTTTCCCTTTTCTTTATGTATTGATGAAGTAGTCTTGAAGGAAATGAATTTTATCTTTGTTTCATCATAATCTTCTTAGTTAACCTTAATAGCTTCCTTATACATCATTAACTTCCCAATAAATTCCTTTAAAGGTGTCTTACTAATTTCACAAGATTCTCTAATCGAAATAGATATCCCTCTCTATCTATCTAGAATACATCTAAATAGTCTCAAATTTTGATCTTGGTCTAACACTAGATTCTCTAAAGAGATAATTTTTTTAAAAAATATCATTGAACCTAAGATACATATCATAAATCATCTCATCAGGTTTCATATTTAATTTATCATATTTAATTCTATAAGTATTCAATCTCATTTCTTTAACATTAATAGTTTCTTCATGATAAATATATAACATATCCCAGATTTCATAAGAATTTTTACAAGAAGATATTCTATAAAATTATTCATCTCTTCAGGAAAAATAAAGTGTATTCATGGATTTTTAATTGTTTTTGTAAGAAATTTTAGTAATATCATCCCAAATAGCTCTAACAGTTGTAGTTAATTCATATTTTTTCTCTATAGCCAACCAAATTTTAAAAAACATACTTTCAATATGCATTTTTATCTTTATTTTTTGTTGATCATAGTTATTTACATTAAATAAAGGAGTTATATTAGTAGTAGAACCTTATTGTGTATTATCCATTTAAAGAACTAAATTTATAAATGATAGAAATTTAAGATCTTTAAAACACAACAAAAATCACAATTCATAAGATTTTGAAAACCCCTGATACCAAATGCTTTTTGGAGTGAGTATCTCAAGAGGGAGGTGAATTAAGTACCCAATAAAAATTTAAATTAAAAAAATATAAATAAAATCCCTCATTTAAATTAAAAGTAACCCAGTTAATAAAAATAGTAGATCAATATAAGTTTTGATCTTTAAATATATTTCTCAAAGAGTGATTAAATATAAGTTAAATCAATATATAAATATTAATTTTACTTTTGAAATCATTTGACTTAATTAGAACCTTATATAAACACTAATTAAGACTAACTATCAAATTGGTTTTTTCTACAGTTTAAAATAATTTTAGATTAACGCTTTGAAATAAAATAAAAACACACACATAGGAATAAATCTAGGAGGTTTATTATCAAGTTGAGATTTAATCATCTCCACTTGGTAATCACCTACTACCAAATAGATTATATTAAATAATATTGATTCATAACTTGGATTCGTTATACAATATAAAACAATATTTCCAATCCAAATAGGGACTTCTTCCATAACAACCATGTGAATAAAACAAACATAGGTCACACAGGGACCTCTTCCACAACACTGTGGGAAAACAAAGGCAAAGGGAGTATAGAAGATATCAAGTATATTCCTATTAAAGTATAGGATATAGAGTACATGTTTAATATACAAAGTAAATCACACACTTCTCAAAAATTAAAGTTAGTAAATAGAAATAGAAATTATATATGTAGAAAAGGTTTTCTTGCATTGTTGGATGTGATCTAAAGCTTTAGTATCCTTGGATACAACTTGAACAGAGCTCGAGTTGAGTTTCTAAAAATTACTATAAAATAGAGCGTTGTGAACTCTTTTGTTTTGAATGTGGGAAAGGATATTGTATGTTTGATATGCTATAATTTTTCACAGTCATGTGTAGGCAATATGTATCAAGTAATCTCTTAGCAAGTGGTGCTCTTTAGAGTCTTTCAATATTTAGTCTTTTAGTATACAATCACTTGTATCTTATACAAATGTAATAAAGTAACCATCGGCTCTAGGTTACTGGGTTCGGTGTCATCACAGTTGGTATTAGATACAGGTTTAGTAGAATCCTTGCGAAATAGATTTATGAAAACATATATTAAGTAATATAACCCTATTATATACTTTTAATATATGTCAAATTGTGAAATGGAATCCTAAATATTTGGAAAATATGAGATTGCATGGTTTTCAAGCAATTATACCCCTATCTGGATACTACAAGTGGATGTGCATCTAGCACATTTATACATAGGGGTAATAACTCCAAAAAAAGGTGCATTGGGATTTGAATTTATCATCACCTAGTGCATGACAACAGACCTTTATAACACCTAGTTTGACACTCCTGGGGGATATTCTTTTGATAATTCACTTTTTTTTACAAAACATTATGATGGATTTGAAAATAAAGGTATCCCCAAAGACACTAAGTTCATGATTAAAATGAGGATAGTTTATTATTTTTATTCACTATAATCATTCAATAAGTCTAGGTTTTTACTATAATTTTTAAGGCACGGATACCAATTATGAGGGTTTATGTGATGAAATTACCTTGGATACATTTATTATGTTTTAATAGATGTTTGAGGTATATATAACCCTTTTCTATGACATGTATTTTAGTGATAATTTTATTTGATAAAATAATTATTTTATATTTTTTGAACATAAGTTTATAGTTATTTATAACCTTTAGGATTGATATAATCATCAATGTTAAGGTAATAATGTTCAATTTGGATTATTTGATTTTTTAAAAATGAAAAGTCATATATGAACCCTTGTGGTTAAAAAGTTTTTTGATAACTAATTTTATTATTGAATATTTTCATCATATTTATTTGAATTTTATAGGAATTATATTAATATAGTTTTAGTGAAAGGATAACCTAAATTCCAGGTGATAACCCATTTCATTTAGTAAGACCTCAGGTCTTGAACCAATAACTGAAGTGTGATAAGGGTGAATCTTCGACCACTGGCCAATCTGATGTCCTAGTTAATATGAATTATTTTTAACTTTTTAACAATAAAATATTAATTTGATTTTGGGAAATATATTAAAGGATCAAATAATTTTTTATTTTTTGGTAATTAATCATATTTTAGAAGATTTTTTATGGGGTTGAGGTATATATAAAAATTAGGTTTAACATAAAGGATTATTGTTTGAAGAATGAAATTAAAATTTCGAGGAAGTAAGTTAAAAGGTGTGAGATAACCTTTTAAGTGAAAACATTATTTGATATTGATAATATTGAGGTTAATTGGGATGTAGGGTTTTTTATTTGTGGAATAATATAAGTTGAAGCTTTGGTGGAAATTTTAAAGTAACATTTATTATTCATTCATATAAAGGTTTATAAATTTTTGTTATTATCTTACATTATGGTAACCATTTTATTTTGGGTTAATATTTTATGACATGAGGATTATATTATTATTATTTTAGGGTTTTTATGATTCCTAAAAGTTAATTTTAGTGTTTCAGGCATAAAAATTTTATATTTGATATTCATTTATTGGAGTTAGATATGAAGTGAAAATTGAACAAATATAAACAAAAGGATGGAATTGTGCTTATGAAATATAAATATATCAAGTAAGTGTATTTACTTATTTTATTGTTCTCTATAGTAATGGAATTCTTCAACTCTAGGAAGAGGATGTTGAAATAAAAATGTTATCTTATTACAATAATTTTTTATGAGTTAATGATCTCTTCACCCATCATAGATTTATAGTATTGTGGTTTTTAACTTTCTCCTTACCATGTTTTATATCACTCTATATTTTCCCTTGGAAATTATTTTTCTCCTCTATGTCTATATTTTCACTTCCCACTAATGTTTTCCTTTTTGGAAACCTAGTTTTTTGATGGCCTTCATATTTATATTTCCACTCTTTTAAGAGGAAGTTTTATTAACCCTTTTACAAAGTGGGTTTTCCAAAAATAATTTTTTAGTCATCAAACCCTTGATATTTTTTATTGTAAGTTCAAATTGTGATGATTAGATTTATTGAAAGTGAAGATAATGTAACAAAAAAATTTATTTTTAAATCATTGACTATGTTCGGTAGCATATAAAACATGTAACACTAAGACTAAATGAAGCGTGATATGCTATTTATATGTGACCATTATGAACTAACCATCAAAATAGGTTGTATTAATATGAATAACCAATTCTTTTAAATTATGTATAAATATTTTAGATGAATTAAATATATTACTAAATAAGGAGTAAATTTTTGTGAGATAATAATATAAATAATTTATTAAAATTTTAGAAATTATATTTTACAAAATAGAATTAATTTTTTAAATCATAATTCAAAATTAAATTAGGTTGAAATTTGGGATTTTTTTAAAAGGGTGATTTTTTAATGAATAGTTAAAAATACTGTTTTTTTGTAAAACTATCATTTCTTTTCAAAAAATTATGTAATTTAAAAGTATCATTATGCTCTGTGTTTGATTTAAAATTAAAGTGAGTATTATTTAGTTATATTTGATAAAATTAATTTTTTAAAAATAATTACACTGGACTATGGTATAAGTTTATTTATAGGCTTTAAAACACAGTTTTTCAAAAACTTATTTTTAAGTGCATATTGTTTGTCCATTTTAATTAATTAAAATAACTCATATTGAAGAATGATTTAAATTAAATTTATAGATTATATATATATATATTAATTTAAATTTATATAATGGTTATTACTAGCCATATATTTAATATAACATCATCTTATGCTTAAAAAATACATTTCTTGAAAAAAATGTCTTTCGACACATTTTACGGGTTCATTTTTAAATTAAAATTTTATACTTATTTTAATTAAGTTTTATAAAATGTATTACATATTTTTAATAATAATAATTTATATTAGTAATATGGTACACTTAATTTTTTTCATAATCAATAGTAAAAAAATTAAAAATTAATTATTAGGGTTAAGGTTAAAAGGGGGGTTTTTTGCGTTACATTTTCTTATATCAAAATTAATTTTCCACACACGTAGAATTTTTATTTTATAAACTATATTTTATATTAATAATAATTGGATCCAAATATATAATAAGGAACATTTTATTTTAGTATTAAAGGATAAATTACCTATTTTAAAAAACTAGTTACCGTGGTGAAAACTAAAATGGTAAAAGTAAGTAAACTTAGATGATAAGGGAATAACATGTCTAAAAATGTTTCTTTTTTGTGTTTTGGGTATGGATAGACATTAAATTCCATCCAATACATTATTTATCAATTTTTTTGTAACTTTTTTTAGAGTGACTTCCCATTATTGAATATTTTTGGGTATTTACAAAAATGTCACTCCTCTCCAATTATAAAAGGGAACCCCCTCCCATCACTTATTCACTTTTATAAATACATTTAGCTCAACCAAAACCATAAAATATATATCATAAAAATAATTATATACATTATTAATGTTCTGGTCTTTCCAAAATATCAACCCTAGGGTCTTCAATAAGATATCCAAAGGAAGCTTTTCTATGTGAAGGTAAGAGTCTTTACTAAGATTATTCTTTTAACTTCTTATTTTTCAACCTTAAATTATGTATTAATAATTATAATATAATAGAACCATTATATCACATATAATGAGATATTATTATACTGATTTCATAATATGTATCCATCTTCTTCTCTGTGAAATGGGAAACAAATTCATCATTCATGTGTACAGCAGACTACTATCTTGCAAAGCGATGTCATTTGTTTTCCATCACCAAATCACTTGTATAGTCATAATTATTTAAATAATTAATATATATGATATATATGGTATTATATTGATTCTATAAAATTAATATATCATCAACTTCTTTACCCTTTCACTCATTGGGGGAATGATATCATCGCTTGTGCGTATGTGTGGCCTACCATCTCCACGAAGCAATGCGGTTAATTTTCCATGTCAAATTTTCAATAATGGTTATAAAATGATATCAAATAAGTAAATGAGATATTTATAACACTAATATAATTATTTATATTATTGATAAATATCTTATTCACAATAATTGGAACTTTTGTGATAAAAAAATGCATGAGAAAATGAAGCAGTTAACACTCGAAACAATAGTAATAATGAAATATTATTAACCAACATGTGATAATGTGTTATAATAAGATCATATAAGATATTATAAATATTAATATGGTTATTTTATGAATTAATAACATGTTTAAAACCATTATACATGAGTTTAAATTATGATCAACTAAAGGGAAATGTGAGGTGAGGGACTTCATCTCAATATCATTTCATTGTGGTATATTTTGATGTTATGAACCTAATTTTTGTTATATAGTGTATATACATACATTTTTCACATTGTAATGTATAATTCATAATTAATGGTATTTTAATTTTAAATTCATTTTTATTCATCCAATGTTATTTGAAATTAAAGTTACCAAGTGTTAAGGAATTTCATAACTCAATTTATTTTCATTGGGTTATTTTACTTCTTCATTGAATTTGATTTTATAAGATTATGTGTGTAATGTATTTTAATTATATAATGTTTTATATAAACTTTTTTTATTTATATTTACATTTGATACACGTAATAATTCATTTATTAATCCTCACTTTAATAGTATGGTCTTTGTAAAATATTTTGTCTCAATTTACACTCTATTGAGATATATTTGGTATTATGCACCTATTTATTTTTATGATGTGTATCTACTGCCCCATTGATATTTTATATCATAAATCTTTTTATTTTAAGGATATTTAATTTTTCATTTGAATTTATTCCTTTCATTTTTGTTATGATTCAAAAGATTCTAAAGTGTTAAGGGTTTATGCTTCAATCCCAATTTAATCAAGATTGTTTATGCATGAATTTAAATTGAAGGAAATTATTTGATAATTATTTAATAAACCTGTTTCATTTTCTTCACCTATTTTTTCTCATGAATTTTTCATGTAATTGTAAAATTTACCTCTCTTTGGTACTTAGAATTATTGAGAAATATTTTTTAAAAAAAAATCCAACTTTATTTATCTTTTCAGTTGAAAATGCTTTTTATTACGTAGACATATTTTCCTTAAAATGTTTTAAATAATATTTTTAATACTATACATTGATGTATTAAAGAAACTTTTAACCATGTTTAAATTTTTACAAAATATTTTAAAATTAATCTTCTTCTCATTTTCCTAATAAGGTACTTGTTGACTTTTTATCAAAAATGTGAAAGAAATATTTGTTTTAAGATACTCAATATAATTTTAATATTCTCACCATCATTACCACTAATTTTTTTTAAGATTACATTACAATTTTATACGGTTATTTTTAAATGAAATTTGTTTTCTAATATTTTGTAAATTTTTTGTTTTAAAAAATTATTTTAAAAGTGAAAGTATTTTCCACAATAATTTTTTAATAATATTTTTATGTTATTTCTATTCATCAATTACAGTAAATATTTACATTACTTATACTATAATGGGGATATATTTTAATAATACCATAATTATTATTTCTCTAGATGTTTTATAATCAGTTTGAAAATGGAAAACATTGACATTCACTTTCATGATTAATTTTCAATTCATTAACTTTCCCTTAAAACATTAATTTTATTGTGATAGTTGTATATTACATTTTCATTAAATAAATATATTATTTATCATAGATATTCTTATTTTTAAAATTATATATCATTTCTACAAATGGTTTTTTACTTTTCAATTTATTTGATTGACTGGGTTATTATTTATATCTTGTATTGTTTATTTAATATATACATTTATTGATAAGTTATGATATTCATGAATTAAATCGATCATTCTATATATGAGGAATGAATTGTACATGCAGTAAAGGATGGGGCCCAAAATTATATATCACCTCAATAAATCAAAATATATCATGAGAAAAATCAATAAGGTGGAAATAAATGGGGTTTTCTATAAAACTATCTATAGATTTAAACTTTCTTGGTGGAAATTATTGATGGTATGCATATCATGATGCCTGATATCATGAAATACAATATTAGGAATTTATTCCATTGAAAATGTAGTTATTAATGTCCATGTGATTAATATAAAAGGAATAGCTTCAATATCTTGTGATTATTTATATGTCATTTTTTCATCATTTATTCCTATAATATTATTCTTTAATATCAAGTTATTGATTAAATGGAATGTATTTTCCATTATTTATATTTCCATATTGATTATGCTTTATTGATTCATGATATCTTCCTTTGTACATAACCCTTACTGATCAGTTTATCTCTCCCTTATTTTTATCCTTTCCCCAGGATATGATGAAGTAATATTTAAATGATTTCAATGATGCAAAATATTTACTTTCACTTTTTTAAAATTTAGGTTTTCAAATATTATGTCTGACTCAATTATGTATCTAGTTTACCAAGACTACTAAATTATTCATACTTTTGGGCTATGATCATTTTTATCATATATCAATGTAAAAACATAACCACCAACTTTGGTTTACTGAGTTTGGGGTCTTTACATTAAGGGAAACTTGTCCATTATAATGAACAATATAATATTTAAGGAAAAGAAAAATATAAAATGTCAATCTCTTAATTTTAGAAATATCATATGTGTTCACATAGGGAAAAAAGAAAGTTATTAATGAATATTAATAGTTATTTTGAGATTAATGAAATTATTTTATGGATGGTAATGTATTTATAATTTTTAGTAATTATATAATCACCTTAAATTCTTACGCAACATCGATATAGTATTTCTTCAATTAATATAAAAATAAAATAAATTATTTTAAAAAATTTAAAAGTAAATATAATTTGAGTGATTTATAGTGTTCCATAAATTTTATAGATTAATATAACATATTATTAATTTTTTGAATGACTATATTTGAATTTAATCTTTATATTGATGAATTTAAAGTCAAATTAAATGAATAGTATCAAAAATTATTGTAATAATATTTTATGAAAATAATATATTATTAAATTATTTAAAAATATTAAAAATATTTAAATAATAAAGGGTTATAATATATGGTATAAATTATCATCTATTATCCACTTATGAACCAATTTTTACCTTATAAGTAAAATTATAACCATTTAATAGTGAAAAAGACGTTGTCATGGTTAAGGTTAACTAAGGTTAACTAAGGGGTTAAACTAAAGTATAAGGTTTAAAAAACCACTTAAACCTATCCAAATTTTACTTTTTGATGTTATTTAAACCAAATACTACCTTATATTATAATTCATGGCCATTTGGAAGCATTTTTATTGATAATTAATTACCACAATTAAGGTTAAAAAAAGTCAACTATGGGGTTAAACCAAAAGATAATGTTTAAAACACCACATACACCTGTCCAAATTTTATTGGTTGATGGTATTTCAAAAAAAAACTACCTTATCATGGAATATATTTCCATTTGAATAATTTTAATTGATAATTACTTTGTTATATTTTAATATTTTAATAAATTCCATTAGTTCCCCTCTCCTTATATATAAAAGGTAAACCCCCCTTTATCTTATTTACACCACTTTAAGCCATCTAGATTAACCAAAACCTACCAAATTATCATCTAAAATTCCCTATATATGAATTAGAGTTATTTTATTCTTAAAATACCATTATAATGATCCTTAATAATGGATCTAAAGGATGTATAGTGAAAACGTGGTAATTATCTTACCTGACCTCTTTCAATTTACTTATTCTTATAAATCTTCAAAATCTATTATATTATTCATTAAAAAATAAAATATTTATACTCAATATAATAAAATGATTTTTTATTATTAAACTACCTTTATTCACCCAATTTTATATCAAATGAGAAGTGAAAGTATCATTCGTGCAAACATATGTCTTACCATCTCCACATAGCAATACAATTAATTTTCCAACACCATATTTAATGGAAAGTTATTATGATGGGTTTAATGTTAATATATTATATTTATGACATAATTTTTCTTTTGTAATTATAATATCATATCTAACATATTACCTTCAAATCCATTACAAAATGATAACGCCACCCGTGCGTGCGTGTGCACTACCACCACCACGAAGCGATGTGATTAGTTTTTTTATATACTTTACATGGATGGGATAAATTTAATAAAAATATATTATATATATTATATAATAGTTCTTATTTAAGTTTTAATTTTTTTTTTACCTTTATTTTATTCCATTCATCTTAAAATAGAAATAGTGTTTATGTGTATGTATAGCCTACTGTCTCCATGAATGATGTAATTCATTTTTCCATATATATATTTTATGGATGAATCTAAATATATATATATATATATTGAATATATATTATATTTATATTATTAGTAACATTTTTAATATTATTTAACCATGACCAAAGTATAATTATAGGTATTTATGAACCAAAACATGCATGAAAAATTAAGTAGTTATCACCCGGAACAGTGATTTTGAAAATAAATTATTAATAAACGGGTGATAAGATGTCCCAAGTAAATAATTCATGGTATAATATTTATTATTATGGTTATATAGTAAATTTATAATAAATATTTATTTTTTATACTGAATTTTCAAACATGTAAGAATAAATATTATACTTTAGGTAAGGTATTTTTCATCTCACTTTCATTTTTGGGAGATATATGCCATATTCACCACTTGTTTTTATTATGTGGTGTATATACTTACCATGAATGTATTTTATGATGATTATAATTAAAATTATGTAGATATTTATATCCAAATAATTTTATCTCTTCCATGCAGTTTTTATTTGAAAGTTACCAAAGTTGTGAGGGATTTATGTTTCAATCCTATTATAATTGGGATTTTTTATGCTTGAATTTACATTGAGAAAATTATCTGATACTTACCTAATAATTACCTATAAATTTTCTTATCCTATGGTTAACTCTAAATAATACAAGTTTTTCTTTCATTTTTCACACTTTAATTACTCAAGATATCTAAATAATGTTTTTAAGGAAAACCTGCTTTATTTCTCTCTTTGGTCAAAAATATTTTTTCTTCCTTATCCATGTTTTCTAAAAATGTTTTCAAGAATTTTTTTAATATTATAACATGAATATTTAAATCCATTTTTACATATGAATTAATTTCTTTTTAAAAAGGATAATTCTTCTCATTTCCTGAATGAGTTACTTTTGACATATTTAGTAAAAAATATGAAAATAATATTTGTTTTAATGTACACAGAATGAATAGAATTTCCTATCATCATGACCACTCAGTTTTTTGAAGATTTAATTACAAGTAAAAAAGGTTCTTTTCAAAGGAAATGTTTTCTAAATATGTGGGAAATTTTTAGATTTTAAATAAGTTATTTTAAAGTTAAAAGGTTATTTTCCTTATGAAATATTATAGTGATTCTTTTAAATGAATTTTCATCTATAAGAACATCCTTTGATGTTAATTATGTTTTACTAGGGAAATGATCCAATGATACCATTTTTATTTTTTTATCTAGATGGTTTATGATTATGATGATGTTATTTTTATGAAACCCAATTTTTTCAGGGTTTATGCTATGATGAAATTATGAAATGTTTATATAACCCAATTTTTTTAAATGTTATGATATAATGATATTATTATTGTTTAATGATCCTATGGAAAAAATATTTAAGGTTTTAATTATGTGATGGTTGGGACTAGAATTATATATCCCTCCAATTCATTATGTAAACTTTTATATCTCAATATATAACTATGTGAAACAATTTGGTGTACTTGATCTACTATAGTAAATAAGTCGATGTGATTAATTAACTATAGAAAACAAGTTATGAGATTGATACATTATGATATGGTAAATATGTGTTGATTTTTGATCCACTATGATTTTATAATTTGGGTTTTTGACATGAAAAAATGAAATGGTTTTTATACCTATGATGGTTCCACACTTAAATGAGATGAAATTATGGTTCATGATTGATTTATGATGATTTATCACTCTTATAATTTATGTATTTTGAAATGATAAAGTTTTATGTCATGATTCTTGTTTAGTATCCATGATATATTGGGTATTAACTTTTTAAGTTATATTCATGATATCATACCTTTATGATTATCTAATGCTTTCGTATGATCATTGATTGATATATCATATGTTTACCCATACTGAGAATCTGATCTCACCCTTTCTTATGTTTTCATACCTAGGTTATAATGAAAGGTTTTAAATATGGTATATCTAAGAAGAGTTCTATATGGGAAGATCATTGTGGGATATGTGAAAGTTCTTTCATGAAATAAGAATATTGTGTGTGTAGTCTCCAAATTCACTAAACCATTACAATTCTACGGTGGATTATAATTTTATATATTGAATATTCATCTAAAAGATGTAATATTTAGGTATTAAAAGCTTAGGTCACTATAATTGGTATCAAGGCATGTATTAGTTAATATTTGGATATTATGATGAGAAAACAATAGTTAAAACCCTAGGTATAATACTATGTATAGGATAGCATCTTAAAGTTTAGGTAAGGGGTAGATTATATGGTTTTCCAAGTAATACATACCTACCTAGGTATTATATGTGGATGGGGTTCTGTAACATATGAATATATAGGTAATAACACAAAAAATAATTTTTATAGTATAACTCAACCATCATTCTGATACACATTGAGTATTCCCTTACTATACACCTGGTTTGACACACATAGGGTATATGGTTGGTTTAATCTATATATTATTTATAAAACATTATTAATTATTTGAGTAGATAGTTATCATGGATGACTTAGGTTAAACTTAATGTTTCATAAATTGAAAATAATGTGTCTTAACTTGGACATCCTGTAAATGATTTTTAATGATTATATAGTTTCCCACTATGATTATTATTGCTCACACTAAGAATTTTTTATTTAGTAAATGGTTATAAATAGGTGTAATTTTTTAATGTTTAATGTGATGGAAAATATCATTATTAACATTATGAGTAACCAATTGAAATAGGAGCAAGAATTCCTAACCTTGTGTTTATTCCTAATCATTTATCATGTTTCATAACTAATAATCTCAACTTGAGTGAGTTTTCTAACATACCTACTAAGAGAATAATTGAGTTTCATGAAGACTATAGAGGGAATAAAAGTATATTTCCTATATTTCAAGTATATTGGATGAATCACCCAGATAAATGTCCCAAAGGAATAGGAATATGTTTTGTGTGTGGAAAACAAGGATATAAAGAAATTAATTATAATAAAGGAAAATTAGAAATTTTGGTTAATGTAATGGATTAGAATAATGTATTACCTAAGATAACATCAATGGTTGAATGTATTAAATGTGGAAAATATAGGGATTATGAAAATTAATGTTCTAAGGGGAAATCTAAAAAATAAGATCAAAAAGGTTGTATAGGAAATGGTTTTACTATTTATTATGAAGAGACTACAAATGACATATGAATGGAATGAGGTATTAAATAATAAGATCAAAAATCCTAGTTAATGGTTTAATAAGTAGAGGGAATGATTAAAGTGTTTATGTATTATAATTTAAGAATTATATTTTTCTAGTTATAAGAATCATGAAACATTTAAGGATTATTTTACAGTAGTTTGTATTTAAGGATTTTTAAGAATATGTTGAATGGTACTGATGACCTATAAAAGTCATTTAATGTTAAGGTAATATTTCATGGAAAAATATGTGATTTAGGTAAATATAACCCTTCATATGTTCATGATGTTGAAATAATAATGTCTAGTTGAGATAACAAGACTATTGATAAACTAAATGGGATAGTATTGATGACCTTGTAACAAATTTCTAATTTGATGAAAAAGTGATTTATGATATATGTTATGAAGTTTATAACATTTTTTTATTTATGGAATAGATTTTATAATCAATGATTTTTTTAAGGAATAATAGAGTTAATTTTTCAAAGAATTTATATTTTCATTTATGTTTTTTGATAATTCAGGTTATTAACATGTTTCAGAAGAATGTATGATCGGGGTATTCAAATATTCGGTATGTGAAATTTAGAGCTACTTTATATTATCTGAGAGATTAATGTTTAGTTAATTTTATAATGTTAGTGACCTTACTTCTAAATTTTAGATTTTAAATTTAGTCGGATGTATTTTGGAAGGGTTTTAAGACTAACTACTAATGGTATGTTTTAAGTTAAATTGTTGGTATTATTTTTTATAGTTAAAGTATGATTTTTCAAATTAAATAACTTGGGTTAATAATTTTTGTAAATATAGAGGAAACGAATATTAATTGTCATTATTTTATGGATCTTAAGATCCATTAAAATTTAATTTTAGTGCTTTATGCATGAAAAATTCATCTTGAATATTCCTTTCATGGAGTAAGAGATAATGTGAGAATTTATTGAGTCAAAACTAAAGAATGAAATTATACTTATTGTATATAAATAAATTAACTATGTATATTTTCTCATATTCTCTATCTTGATTGTAAAATAATACCTCAAAATTTGGAAAAATATTTTGAAATAACAGACTGAGAATTATTTTTTTATTATAATGAAAATAGTTTGAGGAAAAAGTGAGAAACCATACATGAATTCACAATTTCACCACTTCACCATATCCTTACTTCCCCACTTCCCCACTAAAAACAATACAATTCTTCACAACAAACAACAAACAAGAACAGTGGATAGACAATCCAATCAAGAATTCAAACTGAGATACCTTCATAGCTAGTGTGGAAATCGTCAAGAGAATGCTGAGGTATCACAAATCAGGGAACACGAACTTTAGAAAAGCTGGACAAACCACAGAATTTTTCTCCTAAAGTGCCCACCGGTGCGACCGTTGATACCATCCCAAATCCACAAACCTGCCAGCAAACTCTAGTCGGAGTTCTCCCAACCCTCCAGTGACATGATATGACCCAAAGAGCTCATCCACAAAGACGAAAAAGAAACCAGAATGAGGAAGGTCAGGTCGTCCGGACACCACACTCTAATCTGTATCAACCACAGCATAACCATGAACCAATTGACACTCCATAGACTAACAAACCGCACAAAAATTGTAACACCCTACCCCTACCTCATTGGCTTGAGGAGGCGGTGAGGGTTACTTGGCCTTAAGTGACATTCCCAAGACGCCAAAGGATGGAATAAATGCCAAGGGATTCTAGAACAAGTTGGGGAACAATTTTCCCTTAAGATAAAACCAACCACTATATGATGCATGTCAATAAAACACCCAAAAATGTATTCCCAAAACAACCAAGTTATTCCAAAACATAACTCAAAACCAATACAACTAGACTTGTCCACACAACATCAAAGTACAATGTGGAAACTAAATAACCAAACACCACAAGACATGACACCACAATAGCTCCATGCCAAGCCCCAAGCTCCAAGATCCACCAAGGGATCACAATGCTCCACTAAAGGAGGATGATGCCTTACCTTTGTCGACATCATGGTACACAACATCTACTAAGACACCAACGAGCCAAAGTAGGGGGTGAGTACTAAAACTCAGTAGGATTTCCCCAAATGACTTCCCTAAACATGCCGCTAGGATAAAACCGTTAGCACATTTCTATAAAACAGTTTATATAAAATAATCACAAGTGCAACCATTTCCATAATCCAGCCATGCTCTTACCAAGCCTTCACACCCAACACAAGAAACCAAGGTAAAGCCAACCAAACAAGCCACAACCATTCCAACATGTACACATTATCACAAAAATTCCATCTTGCAAAGAAATTCACAAAAAAAACTACCATACAACAAAACAACCAAACGGTGGAGCTTCTGTCCAACTCGTTCACCCATTCACACTTTAGTGCCACTTCATGTCCACTTACCATTGATGTTGGCCCTTTCGTCCACTATCCATCCCATTTTTATAGTGGTACTTCTCGCCACTTCCACAAAACATTCAAACAATACAATTCCAAGCATATAACCCACCGAGGTCACAACCACATGCAATCAACCAATTCCATTGCATATCAATCCACTTCAATAAATCACTCATTTATTGAAAACCATTTCCCATGCCAAACAAAATTTTAATAAAAAAAGACCTTTTATTGAAAACAATTTCCATCAATCATTTTCAAAATCAACCATAGCATCCCATTTTAAAATCTTCATTTTAAAATCCACAAGAATAGTATTTCACCAAAAACCCACTTTTTCCCAAAAATCCCCAAAACAACACCCAAGGGATTTCTAACCATTTTCACACATCAAAACACAATTAATTTCAAGCACAAAAAATTAATTGTAACTAAAACTATTAGCTCTAACTAAGCGGAGTCGATAGAGAATCCACCTACCTTTAGGGTTCCCGAGAAATCGACCCACAAGAAATCGCAACTCGAATCTAGAGAACGCACCACCGAAACCTCTCTAGATCCACTTCCCTAACCATCACAAGCCTTAAAATCATCATCCAAGGAGACCACAACCCTAGATCTACACACAACAAGTGTAGATCTAGAAAACAACGAAAGAGAGGGATGCAGATCTAGAGGAAAATACAAGAGAAACAAGAGGAGAGACTTACCCAGGAGAAACCACCTTCAAACCTCCTTGAAACCCCTTTGAAACTCTTCCAAATCGAGTGGGAGAGCACCCTTAACCCCTGAGAACCCAAAATCCTGAGTGAGGCTTGAGTGAGAGGAAGATTGGAGTGTTTTAGGTCAAGCTCGAGGGAGCCCGAAACTTATAACCCTATTTTTAAGTGGTCGCACGGTTGGCTTACACGGTTTGGAAAACTGTGCGCACTCTACTGCCTTGGGAGCAAGGGTTTTCACGGTTGCCTCGCACAGTTTAGTAAACCATGCGCAGGCCGTGCGAAGCCTACTGACTCCCCTGCACAGTTTCCTGGATAATCCGTATGGTTTCCACTAACCGTGCTCAAACTGTGCACCCCTTTAAAGGCCTCCAAACTCATCCAAAACCATTCCAAACTCCCACAACCTCTTACCAACTCATCACATGCACTTTAAACACATAAAAATGAATAAAAAAGGCCACATACCTCAAACCAGGGGTACTACATTCTCCCCGCCATTTGAATTTCTGTCCTCAGAAAGTAGTGAACCCGCCCTTTGCCGAAAGAGCTCGGGCCACTGCTCGACCATCTCTTTCTCCTGCTCCCAAGTATTCTCTTGAATCTAACCATGTTGCCACAAAACACGAACTAAACCTATGCTTTTACCACGCAAGACTTTATCTAGCCTATTCACAACCTGCACTGGCGCGGGCACTAACGAAGCATCTAGTTCTAGCTCAACATGATCCCATCAAATCACATGGTCATGATCCGGCTGATACTTTTTCAACTACAACACATGAAACACATTGTGCACCGCACTGAACCTAGGTGGAAAATCCAAATGATAAGCCACATCACCAAACCACTCAAGAATCTCAAAAGGCCCAATATACCTTGGAGACAACTTTCCCTGCTTCCCAAACCGACGATGTCCCAACCTAGGAGAGATCCTCAAGAAAACATGATCACTCACCTCGAATGACAATGGTCATCAATGATTATCCACATACGATTTCTGATGACTCGGATCCATCTCCATTCCCTTCCTGATCAACTTGATCTTCTCCGTTGTCTCCTAAACAAGGCTCGGTCTAACCATCGAGGACTCACTCATTTCCATCCAACATAGTGGAGAACGACATGGTCACCCATACAATGCTTCAAATGGAGCCATCTGTATGGATTCCTGATAACTATTATTGTATGAGAACTCAACCAATGACAAGTTCTCCTCCCATGAGCAACCAAAGTCCATGACACAAGCCCGCAACATATCCTCTAGAGTTTGTATCGTCCTCTTTGATTAACCATTCGTCTGAGGGTGATATGTCGTACTCATGGTCAACTTAGTTCCAAGGGAATGCTACAAGGATTTTTAGAAACGAGATGTAAACCTCAGATCTCTATTTGATACAATCAAAATTGGAACACCATGCCTCTTTACCACCTCCCAGATATAGATTTTGGATAGATCCTACACTGTATAAGATTCACGAATCGGGATGAAATGGGATGACTTCATTAGGAGATCCACTATCACCCAAATGGTTTCTGACCATTCTTGGGAGACCTATGATAAAATTCATCGCTATCTGCTCCCACTTATAAACATGGATTGGTAAAGACTACAAAATTCCAAGTGTCCTCTGATGCTCTTCCTTGACTTGCTGGCAAGTCAAGAATCTCGAAACAAACTCAGCCATGCTTCTTTTCATACCAGTCCACCAAAACAGCACTTTTAACACTTTATACATTTTCTGAATTCCAGGATGAACAGCCCACCTGGAATGATGATACGCCCTGAGAAGATCCTCCTGACAAACAACTGGTACAACCATCCAATTCCGAAAACACAAAAATGAATCTCCATTCAGTTGCTAACCCTCAATGGTCTCCTCACCATTGAGTCTCGACCCCATGGTCAAACACTTGGAATTAGATATATGTGCCTCACTAACCAGGCCAACCAAGTCAAGAATCAACAAAACTGGAAAGAAGAATGCTCTATCACCCTGGTCCTCACATTCCAACTGCATATCAGCTATAACCGACATCAACTGCCACTGGTCTGATGCCTATTTTACCACCTGAGTATATGATTTTCTAGTTAATGAATCTGCCACTGAATTTCCCTTACCCGGTGTGTACATTAACTCAAAATAAAACATCTGGAGATATTTTATCCATCTCCTTTGCCTCAAGTTCAAATCCCTTTGTGAGAAAATGTGATTCAAGCTCTTATGATCTGTATATACCGTGAATTTCTCACCAAAGAGATAATGACGCCACACTTTCAAGGCATGGAAGACTGCTGCCAACTCCAAATCATGAGTTGGGTAGTTCTTCTCATGCACTCTCACCTATCGTGATCCATATGCAACCACATGATTCCCTTGCATGAGAACGCACCCCAACCCTGATCTCGATGCATTGCAATACATTACATACCCTTTTCCTAGTTCTGAAAAAACAAAGATTGGTGTTGAAGTAAGGAGACCCTTTAGATCTTTGAAATATTGCTGACACTGTTCATTCCACTGGAATGGAACATTCTTTATTGTCAAAGCTGTCATCGGCGAATCCAAACATGAAAAATCACGAACAAAACACTGATAATACCCAACAAGACCAAGAAAACTTCATATCTCAAACACATTATGTGGTGGTTTCCATGAGATAACGGCCTCTATCATTTCTGGATCCACTAAAACACCCCTTTCAGAAATCACATGGCCAAGAAAATGAACTTTCTATATCCAAAAGTCACACTTTGACAATTTGGAATACAACTGATGATCCCTCAAGATCCCCAGCACTATCGCGAAGTGCTCCTCATGCTCCACCCTTATCTTTGAATACACCAGAATATCATCTACAAACACCACCACAAATGAATACAGATATCTCTGAAATATATGACTCATCAATTCCATAAACACCGCTGGTGCATTCGTTAGACCAAAGGACATAACCACATATTCTTAATGGCCATATCTACTTCTGAAAGCTGTTTTAGGAATATCCTCCTCCCTTACCCGCAATTGATGATACCCCGACCTCAGGTCAATCTTGGAGAACCACTAGGCTCCCCTCAACTTGTCGAACAAATCATCAATTCATGGAAGTGGATATCTATTCTTTATCGTAACTTGCTTAAGTCTACAATAATCAACACATAGCCTCAAAGTTTCATCCACCTTTTTCACGAATAACATCGGTTCTGCCCACGGAGACATACTAGGCCGGATAAACCCTTTGTTTTCTAACTCTTCCAACTAGATTTTCAATTCCCACAATTCAGCTGGTGCCATCCGATAATACGGAAGTGAGATAGGACTAGTCCCCGGAAGGAGATCAATCGTAAACTTCACTTCTCTTACGGGAGGTAACCCAGAGAATTCTTCAGGAAACACATCCATGAACTGATCCACCACTACCGGAGGAACACTCTGCTCAACACCATATAATGATTCCAATGACAAAACCACCAACTGATATGATAACGTACCCACTACTGGTGCCAACAAACCTGTTGCACCCTGCCTTTCATGCTTCTCTCCTCTAAAGAGATGTCTAACAACATCGTGTGTCGTAAAAGAAAATGTTTGCACATCACAATTGATGTGAGCCTTAAATGCCACCAGCCAATCCATTCCCATGATTACATCATACCCATCCATATCAAGCACTGAGAAGTTCCAGGTTATCTCAACCTCAGCCACAATGATAAAACATTCTCTACACAAGAAGGCTCAACACTCTCTTCGGCCCAGAGGAGTTTGAAGTTTCAAAACCGAGGGTATCATTTCTAACCTTAAACCCAGCAAATCAACCACACATGCAGCAATAAAAGAGTATGAAGCACCCGTATCAAGCAGCACTTGCATCAAGGTAGAATTTAAAAGAATAGTACCTCGCACCGTGGATGGTCCCAACTAATCATCCACCACAACCTGCTCAGCTCCGAACACATGTTTGCTTGCCACACTCTGGTCTTTATTGCTCTGCTGAGGTGTCGTGGTATTCTGAGAATCACCATGACCCACTTTACTCTGCTGATGAGGGGTATGTAGCTATCCCTGTCCCATCAAAGCATACGACGTCTGCGATCCCTGAGGAGTGTCACGCGCACCCGACCTTGGAGCATTCCGACAATAACACTGCAGATGCCCCATTTGATTAAAATTATGACATGCTCGAGTTTATGCAGTACAATCCTACTTGATGTGGCTCATAGAACCACACTGAAAACATCTTGTCTTGTTCTGGGGCTTCGGAGGAAGATTTACCGATCCTATGGTCGGATTATATGCCATATTCCCACCCTGGGAATAAGTTTCCCTCCTTCACTTGAACCCAACATTAGAGTTCCCACTATTCCCCATTGGTACCACCATGCTTCCTCCACCCGGAGTGCCCAACAAATTCTGCTCAGCCACCGAGGCTCTATTAACCATCTCTGTGTAATCATCTATACACAGCACTGCTATCTTTGAACGGATTTCTTGCATTAACCCCAATTCAAAGATCCTTGCCTTAAATGACATGCTACCCACCACCTCGGGTGCAAACCGCACTAAGTCCATAAACTTAGCTGCATACTCTATCACAGACATAAGTTTTTGCTTCAAACTGAAGAAATTATTCGTACGCTGAATTCTGAATGTATGTGGGTAGAATTGTTTATTAAACAATTCTTCAAAGCCTTCCCACATCATACCCTAATCTTTCCCCGCTTGGACTACCAACTCCCACCACTTAAGGGAAAGATCTTATAACATATACGTGGATAACTTCACTTTTAACTCTACTGGTGTTCCCAATAACTCAAAGATCTTATTCATTCTATTCAACCATGCTTCTTCCCTCATCGGCTCTGAATCACCCCTAAAGATGGGCAGATTCTGCTTTTGAAACTGAACCGCATGATCCACATGCCTTTGTTCATACATCTTATTTCCACTATCCACAGATTGGAAATCTTGCACTATGCTTTGCACTAACTGTTGGTTCACCTGAGGCTCAGGTGCAACCACATTCTTAGAGGCCTCTTCCAGCTGGTCTCTACGATGCCTACCCGGTGCCATTTCTATAAACAGAAAACAAACAACCATGAGTCTCACTTTTGTAGACATCACAAAATCCCATTTCAAATCACATTACACAACACTTTCACAACAATGCTTTCAAGAAGTTCACATTTCCCATGTTTCACCATTTTTAAAACCAACCCATTTTCAAAATACCATCAGTTTCCATGTTTCAAATCCTTCCGTTTTGAAACCCAGTTCAGATTTTTCAAAATACACATATTCATAGCACACCATAAATCATTATAACCCAATGAAATATCCATCCTAGAGGGAAGTCATTTATACCATGCATGTTATACTCATCTCATTGGATACACCCATGACAATGAGATATCCAATTCCTATAAGTGTCTCCAAAACACTTATGTACCCAACTCCCTGTTACTTGAATTTCAGCAAAAAAGGGTTGGCTACATCCTTTTATGCTATACATTCTATGTTCCGACATTGCTACGCCATGCTACCATACCGACTCAAGGAATGTACCACAATGAATGTCAACACTAAATTCGAGAATCAACTCCAAAGGAACGAACAAACTCGCACCAAAATTGTAACACCCCGCCCCTGCCTCATTGGATTGAGGAGGCGATGAGGGTTACTTGTCCTTAAGCGACGTTCCCAAGATGCTAAAGGCTGGAAATAAATGCCAAGGGCTTCTAGAACAAGTTAGGGAACGATTTTCCCTTAAGATAAAACCAACCACTATATGATGCATGTCAATAAAACACCCAAACATGTATTCCAAAAACAACCAAGTTGTTCCACAACACAACTCAAAACCAATAAAACTAGACATGTCCACACAACATCAGAGTACACTGCGGAAACTAAACAACCAAAAACCACAAGCCAGGACACCACCACAGCTTCACGCCAAGCCCCAAGCTCCAAGCTCCACCAAGGGATCACAATGCTCTACTAAAGGATGATGATGCCTTACCTTTTCCCACGTCACGGTACACAACATCTGCAAAGACACCAATGTGCCAAAGCAGGGGGTGAGTACTAAAACTCAATAGGATTTCCCCAAATAACTTCCCTACACACGCCACTAGGATAAAACCATTAGCATATTTATATAAAACAGTTTATATAAAATAATCACAAGTGAAACCATTTCCATAAGCCAACCATGATCTTACCAAGCCATCACACCCAACCCAAGAAACCAAGGGAAATCCAACCAAACAAGCCACAACCATTCCAACATGTACACATTAGCACAAAAATTCCATCTTGCAAAGCAATGCACAAAAAAAACTACCATACAACCAAATAACCAAACGGTGGAGCTTCTATCCAACCCGTTCACCCATTCACAATTTATTGGCACTTCCCGTCCACTTACCATTGATGGTGGCCCTTCCATCCACTATCCATCCCCTTTTTATAGTGGTACTTCTCGCCACTTCCACACGACATTAAAACAAGACAATGCCAATTATATAACCCACCATGGTCACAACCACATGCAATCAACCAATTCCATTGCATATCAATCCACTTCAATAAATCACCCATTTATTGAAAACCATTTTCCATGCCAAACAACATTTAAATAAAACAACCCTTTTATTGAAAAACATTTCCATCAATCATTTTCACAATCAACCATTGCATCCCATTTTAAAATCTCCATTTTAAAATCCACAAGAATAGCATTTCACCAAAAACCCTCTTTCTCCCAAAAATCCCCAAAACATCACCCAAAGGATTTCTAACCATTTTTTCACATCAAAACACAATTAATTTCAAGAACAAAAAATTAATTGTAACCAAAACCATTAACTCTAACCAAGTGGAGTTGAGAGAGAAGCCACCTACCTTTAAGGTTCCCGAGAAATTGACCCACAAGCAATCGCACCTTGAATCTAGCGAACGCACCACCAAAACCTCTCTAGATCCCCTTCTATAACCATCACAAGCCTTAAAATAATCTTCCAAGGAAACCAAACCCTAGATATACACACAAAAAGTATAGATCTAGAAAACCATTAAAGATAGGGATGTAGATCTTGAGGAAAACACAAGAGAAACAAGAGGAGAGACTTACCCAGAAGAAACCACCTTCAAACCGCCTTGAAACCCCTTTGAAATGCTTCCAAATCGAGTGGGAGAGCACCCTTAACCCCTGAGAACCCAAAATCCCGAGTGAGGCTTGAGTAAGAGGAATATTGGAGTGTTTTAGGTCAATCCCAAGGGAGCCTGGAACTTATTACCCTATTTTTAAGTGGTTTCACGGTTAGCCCGCATGGTTTGGAAAACCGTGCCCTAACCGTGCGCACTCTACTGCCTTGGGAGCAAGGGCCCACACGGTTGGATCACACGGTTTGGAAAACCGTGCGCAGGCCGTGCGAAGCCTACTGACTCCCCTGTATGGTTTCTTGGAGAATCTTCGAGGTTTCCACTAACCGTGCTCAAACCGTGCACCCCTTTAAAGGCCTCCAAACTCATCCAAAACCATTCCAAAATCTCCCAACCTCTTCCCAACTCATCCCATTCACGTTAAACACATAAAAATGCATAAACAAGGTCCACATACCTCAAACCGGGGGTACTACAAAAATAGAATCGCACCAAAACAAAATTCACAATAATAAAAGATATCACCCAACAAAATCATGAAATTAAAGGTTAAATCCCATCACCAAGCTCCCGCACATCAGAGGCGACGCCAGAGGGAGCTTCTCCACAAGAAAAACTAAAACAAAATGAGCACGTATTCAAATTTTTAGGATTCAATTTCTTAAAGGGGATAATTTAAGACCATGATATTTTCAAAGAAGAATATTATATTTGATTGAATATATGACATGTTGCACCATGCGTAAAAAAAACATGAAATATTATTATTTAAATATGACTATTATAATCTAGACATTGAATTAAAGGATATGAATAGTAATAAACACATTATGAAATATATATAAAGGTCATACTCAATAAAAAAAAATTTATTAATTCTTAAAAAATAAGCATACAATTTTTTTAGTGAAGTAGTATTATACTTTAAAAAAATATTTCTTTCAAACATGATTTTTATTTATTTTTTTGAGAAAATATTATATTTTATTTTTAAAACTTTAATAAAATGTGTTTTATAAAATCAAATTAATTTTTTAAATCAAAAATTAAAAATTATCTTATATTTAATTTTTAATAATTTTCTGAAAAGAATAATTTTTTGATGAATAGTAAAAAATACTGATTTTTATGGAATGGTTATTTCTTGTTTGAACCATTCAAAAAAGATCCATTTTTTTAAAAAAAATGTTTTAAAAGTAAAATTAATTATATTATATTATGAATTATCAAATTAATTTCATTGGAATCAATTTTATGGTTTAATTTGGTATACTTAAAAAGTCATTTTTCTAAAAAAAACTTTTGTTTCATTGAATTATACACTTTTATTTTAAATAAATTTCTACCACTTATAAAAATTTAATTATGAAAAAATGATCCTATATTTATAATGAGGAGGTCTAAATTTTTTAAATATTTCCCATTTATTTTTATACATTATGAATAGTAACCATTGTAAAATGTATCACCTCAGTAAAGGGTAAATCAGGTTAACCTAGGTTAAAACTAAGTGTTAAGGTCAACATTTTTCATCTTAATTATTATTGGATGAAGTTAATTCTATAATTATTAAATTAGACTTGTGATTTAATTATTTAAGGGACAATTTTCCATGAAAATGGAATGTATAATATTTAAAGAAAATAAAAATACAAAATATCACTCTCTTAGTTTTAAATATCTCTTAGGTGTTCACATAGGGTCAAAAGAAAGTTTTTAATGAATATTAATGGTTATTTTGATATCAATGAAATTGTTTTCATTATGGTATTTTTTAATGATTTTTATTAATTATATAATTACCTTAAATTCTTACATAATTCTAATATGATATTTCTTCAATTAATAGAAAAATAAAATAAATTATTTTAAAAATATTAACAACAATAAAATCTAAGTGATTTATAGTGTTCCAAACATTTTATATATGAATATAACATATTAGTGGTGTATTCAAGGAATATATTTGAATCACATATTTTTATTTATGAATTGAAATTAAAAATTAAATGAATTCTGAAAAATGTCATTTATGATATTTTATAAAAATAATATATTATTAAATTGATTAAAAATCATAAAAATATTTAAATATGAAAAGTATGATAATATATGGTCTAAATTATGATCTATTATCCATTTAATAACCAATTTTTACATTATAAGTAAAATAATAACCCTCTAAGAGTGAAAATTTTATTACTATGGTTAAGTTTAAAAAGGTTAACTAAGGGGTTAAACTAAAAGATAAGGTTTAAAACACCCCATAAACCTATAAAAATTTTATTAGTTGATGGTATTTAAACCAAATTATACCTTGGCATAAAATCTATATCCATTTAAAATAATTTTTATTTATAATTAAGTTACTATGGTTAATATTAAAAAATGTTAACTATGGGGTTAAACCAAAAGATAAGGTTTAAAACACCACTTAAACATGTCCAACTTTTATTGGTTGATGTAATTTCAAACAAATCATAATTTAGTTTTGAATATATGTCCATTTAGAATAATTATTCTTGAGAATGAATTTATTATATTTTAATCTTTTATGAAATCCCAATAGTTCTCCTCTCATCACTTATAAAAGGATGACAAGACCATAACATGGGTCCTTTAGAAGGGATCTAAAGGAGGACTACCAAAGAATAACTAATCATCTAACCCGGCCTCTTTCAATTTGTAGCTTTTTATAACCCCTATAAATATTTTATATTCTTTATAAAATAATAAATTTATTATATTCAACAAAATAAAATGTTATTATGATTATAAAACCACATTTATTCACCCTATTTTCTATCAAATGAGAAGTGAAAGTATTGCTCGTGCATGTATACGGTTTACCATCTCTACATATATATGTAATTAATTTTCCATCACCATCATTAATGGATGGTTATTACTATGGTTTTGATTTTTATATATGATATTTATGATATAACTATGATTTTTTAATTATAATATCATATCTACCTTTTACCTTCCAATCCATTAGAAAACAATAACGTCGCTCATGCATACATGTGGAATACCAAATCCACAAAGCGATGTGATTTATTTTTTCATCTCTAGTTTACATGGATGTTAATAAGGAAAGATTTAATAAAAATATATTATATATATGATATAATAATGATTCTATAAGGTTGAATTATTATTTACTATTCTTTTGTTTCATTCGTCTTAAAATGGAAACAGCATTCACTTATATGTGCGACCTATCATATCCATGAATGGTGTAATTAATTTTTATATGTCTAAGTTTTTTGGATGAATATAAATATTTATACTGAATATATATTATATTTATATCATTATTAATATTCTGGATATTATATAACCACGATAAAAGTATAAGTAAAGGTATTTCTAAACTGAAACATGCATGAAAAATGAAGTAGTTATCACCCAAAATAGTCATTTTAATAACAAATTGTTAATAAATGGGTGATAATATGTCATAATTAAATCATAAATGGCGTGATACATATGATTATTATTATATAATACAAGTCCAATAAATCTATTTTTATTATACATGAGGTTAAAATGCGTAATAATAACGACAAGACTTGTAGTGAGGGTTTTCTTGTCTCACTTTTATTTCTAGGAGACGTATTCCATATTCACCACTTGTTTCTTTTTTGTGGTGTATATTCTACCAATTAATTTATTTTATTATTCTTATAATAAAAATTATTAGGATATTTATACCCATATAAGGTATACTCTTTCATGAGGTTTTTATTCTAAAGTTACCGAAGTGGTAAGGGATTTGTATTTCAATCCTATTTTAATCAGTATTATTTATGCTTAAATTCATATTAAGTAAATTATATGATCCTTACCTGATAAGTCCCTCTAATTTTTCTTATCCTCTAGTTACTTTTTAAATATATGTGTTTTTATTTCATTTACTTCATTTTAATTACTCAATAGATCAAAATAATGTTTTAAGGAAAACTTATTTTTTTCTCTCTTCGGTCAAAAATTCTTTTTCTTCCATATCCATGTTTTCTAAAAATGTTTTCAAGAATTTTTATTATAATTATACTATGATTTTTTAAATATATTTTTACCCATGAATGAATTTTTAGAAAAAAAAATTAAAAATTAATGTTCTTTTAATTTTCTAAATGAGGTACATTTTGGATTTTTATCAAAAACTATTAAAGGAATCTTTGTTTTAACATACACAGCATGAACAGAATTTCCCACCATAATTAACACTCAAGGTTTCAAAGCTTCTATTATAAATTTTCAAGGTTGTTTCCAAAGAAAAATTTTTCCTAGCTATTTGGGAAATTTTTAGATTTCAAATAAGTTCTTTTAAATTAAAAAGTGTATTTTCCTTAGAAAATATTCCAATGATTATTTTAAAATAATTTCTATATATAATACCATCATTTGATTTTAATTATTTTTTACTTGGGATATAATCCAATTATAACATTCTTATTCTTTATCTTGAGGGTTTATTATTATGATTATGTGATGTTTACAAAACCCATTTATTTTTCAGGGGTTATGTTATTATGAAATTATAAAATGTTTATGAAATTTGTTTTCATTTCATGGGTTATGATATGATGATATGATGAATTTTTTGTGATATTATGATACATATATGTATTGTTTTCATTATGTTATGAGTGGTCCCAAAATTATATATCCCTCAAATGCATTGGGTAAAGTTTTATATCTCATGAGACAACTATGAGAAAAAAATTTGATGTGCTTGATCCACTATGGGAAACAAGTTGATGTGATTGATATAATATGGGAAGCAAGTTGATGTGCTTGATCCATTGTGGGAAATAGGTAATTATTCTTGATTCATTAGGACAAATTAAATTAAATAAAAGATTAATTGACTTTAATAATGTCATAACCAAGAAGTCGGTATCATCACATGTAATTTATAATTAACTTCTAAATAAATTTATAATTACCTTGTCTTATAATTATTTATTTATTGATAATTTAGTTGATTAATCTCTAATTTTCATCATTGAATCATAGGATCCAAGGGAAGAATCCCTCTAGTGGTGATCAACATGTGCTCCAAAATCCATTTCATCTTTCATCATCTTTTTGAACATTGGATCTTTCCTCATTTTATAAGCAAAAAGAAAGTTATGAAAATCATCAAGAGATAAATCATCCTTATCTTCTAAAGAGGAAATTTTAGAATCAAAATTGTCTAAAAAGTTTCTCATAAGTTTCTTCACTATTATAGAATCTTCCAAAACTTCTCCAAATCCTCTGATGTTGCAAACAATTTTATTCACCCTGGTGAAGTATTTATCAATAGTTTCTATATCTATCATTATTATATCTTTAAACATACTATAATATATTTGTATCTTTGATTCCTTCACTTTGTTATTCCCCTAAAAAATATTTTGTAGCTCTTCCCACATACTCTTTGATGTTTCGAGACTCATCACCTTTATAAAAACATTTTCTAATAGAGACATAAGAATTGAATTACTAGATATTCCATAAACTTTAATATTTCTATTATTAGAAAAATTTATAGGGAAATATTTTTCAATTGGTGGAAACCCAATTATAGTAGTATAGGAAACTTCTCAACCAAGAGATAGGAGATAAGGAATCATCCTATTTTTTATCAATAATAATTTTTTGTCATAAAATGTTATAATTCCTCTACTTTTGATAGAATTGATATATTCTATGACAAAGATTCAATAATGGAACCTTCCCACTAATACCAATTGAAGTTCCAAAGGATCAGATAACAACTAAGAAGGGGGGTTGAAATAGTTATTCACTTTTTATAAGTTTCTAAAATTTTAGAAACTTAACCCCTACAACTTCTAAAAGTTCATTACCTCATCATATTTTAGTAAATAATCATGCATGTAAATTTAGGAAAAAAATTAAAACATAGAAAATTTACAAGGTTCGACCATAGTGGGAGAACCTACATTCTTTCCATAGCCACTATTATGGGTTTATGTAAATTCTCTATTATGAAAAAGTGAATACAACTTATTCAAACGCCCATTGTTCACCTTTTATATCCTAATAGTAATGATTATACTGAATCCCATCATCTTAGAATGTTTTCTTAAAAATAATTGATCCAAAACAAAATAAAAAAATCATTCAAACTACTCCACAAATGTTCTACCAAAATCCTCAATATGATGTGGCTGAGTCCAACTATCTTAGTCTAATTGACTCATTATCATGGACTCATTATGATGAACCCTATTCACAAACTTCACTTCTCAAACTCTTCTCAACTACTCAGATCCACACATGCTCCCTGATCTTGGAACATCATCGTAGAATCATTGAGTACTAACACAGTAAATTTTGATAACTTGTGTCATTCATCATTGACCACAAGAAGGATCTATTCGTGGATGAAGGATTATTAAGGATTTATTGAAGGTATGAGAGTTTTGAAGAAGATGAGCACTCAAGTTCTTGAGTGTGTTCTTGATTGTATTCTCTCCAGGGCTTCAGATAATTTTATCTTCTCTCGGTTTGTTTTGTGCAACAAGTGGTTAACCCTATAAAGTGATATAACTGAGTATCTATAAAGTTAGTATAGGGTTGATAATTCCACATAGGACCTTATCCAATCCCTTATTCCAAAATAAACCCCATTTTTAATAATAATATAAATACTATAATTATTTACTTGACATGTGAAATACCTGCAAATAGAATAAATATCATTTGTTAAATAAATAAATTAATATTTATTTAAATGATATTTAATATAAAATTTTCATCCAAACTATTAAAATTGTTCTTCCTATCATCATTATTTATAGAACCTTGAATAATAACTATTTATTTAATAATTAAATATTAATTCATTATTCACTGATAAATATAATAAATATTATATTCACTAAATCT
Source organism: Viscum album (assembly GCA_963277665.1). Taxonomy (NCBI): domain Eukaryota; kingdom Viridiplantae; phylum Streptophyta; class Magnoliopsida; order Santalales; family Viscaceae; genus Viscum; species Viscum album. The sequence goes on along the minus strand of OY728119.1, from coordinate 697,933,126 downwards.
TACAAATAAATATTTATTATTATTTAAATCATATATTTATTTTTCTAAATAACTCATTATTAAATATTTAAAATCAAACAATCCTAAATAATTATAAAACTAAAAATCTAGAATGATATTTATTCTAAATTTTTTATTCCAAATATAATTTAATTATGATTTCAAATACACTTAATGTGTAACCCACTAAGCCCATTTCTTAGTGTCATTAAGAGAAGTCGCCTAAAATGTTAAGTTAAAATCTAGAAACTTTCTAACTCACCCATATATAAAGTGGTTAATACTACAAAAACATGAAACCTCATACAAATGCATACTTGTGTAATGTAATCCATTTATCATGATATTTTTAATCAAGTAAGCGGTATGCTGGTGTCATCAATCTATACTCTTGATAACTCTTTCATTGAATTTCTAGAATTAATCCTTCCCATGTAAATCCATTTCCATGTATTTATTTAGGTTTTTCAATTCATATCAAAGATCTTGAGATATCAACTCGTGTTAAAGAACATAATGGAAATATCCCTTCTTGCATTATTCATCAATGCAATATCACTCATGACACACCCAACGTAACCTACTTCACCACAAACATATGTTATTATAGTTTTCATAAATATATCAAAGTATGTTACTAATGAAACCTATTAATAATAATATTAAATTCTAAGGATCAATATACACATCCATGATGGGAACATCCAATTACACATATAAATGTGAATCTTCTTCTAGTGGGTTATGTTCTCATAATCACCTACAAAGGAAATATTTAAGGGCATACACCATGAGATGGTGTCTCAAATTCATTTGTGCCTCCACCCCTAGTGGACTATATCATTGTTTTCATATTAAATGATATCAACTAGATATAGAATATATATTTAAGAATACTATCATGGCACTTCTAGTTTCTCATCATAGCGGGGAACTATTATGACCTTTTAGTGTGATTATTACCATTATGAAAATATCACATACAATGTCACATATATTAGTAATCCTGACTTTATAAGAAGTTTATTTAAATTCAAAACAATGAAATCAGTTAATAATAAAGTACATTAAAGTTGGTTCTAGGGAACCAACTCCAACAGGTAATTCCCTAAGTATCCTTAATGTGAGTACATGATGGATGGGATTGGTAGATATGGGTAATCCCTAAAGCATCCCCAATATGAGAATATTATAGATAGTAATTAAGATTAGTAGAGATGATATTCCTCACCCATGTCCCTAGGGTAAAGTTAAACTTCATTCACCTCATACTATCTTTAATCCTCACCCACTATTGAAGTTCCTAAGGATCAAATAACAACTGAAAAGGTAGGGTTGAATCAGTAGTTCACATTTTATAAGTTTTAATAATTTTAGAAGAATAACCCCTACAACTTGTTAAAGTTCATTACCTTATCATACTTTTATCAATACTCATGCATAAAAATTTAGTAAAGTAAGTAAAGCATACAATATTTACAAGGTTAAGCCTCAGTGTGAGAACCTATATCCTTTCCATAGCCACTCCCATGGATCTATGGAAATTCACTATTATAAATAAGTGAATAAAACTTGTTCTAACTTCTATTATACTTCTTATATCTACCCATAGGAATTATTATACTAACTCTCATCAATTTAAAAAAAATTATTACAAACAATTGAGCCAAAAAAGTAAATAAAGTCTTTATTCAAACAACTCCACAAATTCTCTATCTAGGTCCTTAGTCTGATGCGGATGGTTCTGATCCTCTTAGTATAGTTCACTCATTATGATGAACCAGTTTCTCAAAATTAACTTCTCAAACTCCGGTCAACTACTCAATCTAATCTTCCTCAGTCTGATCTTCCTCAGTCTAGTAAGAAATCTTCCATCTACCTGATCTTCTGATGAGATATTTTTCAGGAAAGATATCTCTAACATGGCTTCTGCAGTACTCCTCCTTTTCTTCTCACATTAAAGGTTTAAAAGTATGAATTTATTTTGATTTTATTTATAGGTATCCCATAATTTCATAGGTGGAAAAGTGAAAAAAAAATCAAGCTTAATCAAATTCAAAAAACTCCAAAATTCACTCATATTTTAACTTCATGTTTTACCACTTAAACTATTCTAGAACCTTATTGAATCAACTTGAGTCATATTAGTAACCAATATTCTCAAAATTCCTCATTTTCTTTTAATATTATTTAACTTTCTCAACTCATTACGATGGAACTACCTCAACTCATTACGATGGAACTTCCTTGGCTCATTTCGAATTGAATTTCCTCATTATAGTTAGTCTGATTGAATTTCTTTCTCAGATTTAGTCTAATTGAATTTCCTTCTTAGAGTTAGTCAATTTAATTTCCTTCTTAGATTCTGTCTGATTGAATCCTCATAATAATGAAATTCTCATTACAATGGAATTCTCATTATGATGGAATTATCATTACGATGGAAAATCATCTCTACAGCTTTGAAATTCTTCAAACCTAATCAGTCATAACTCATTCAGACATCTAAAAACTTATGTTTGTTACTTCTCGATCCAATGAAAACTTTGTCTTGATTCTGGGAACCACTACAATATTTACCATTCCTCTATTTTTTCAAAATCTTTTTTCATGATAATTTTCATGATTTATAAGAAATTCCATATTGTAAAAGCATCATCTGACTTAACATTAGAAAGTTTAAGAACTTTCTAACTCCTAACATCACTATCTTCATTAATCATCTTCATAAACATTATGACTTTATAACTCAGCAACTTATTTTTAACAAACATTGTTTTTGATATATCTCGAACTTCATACTGATGGATATAATACTAATTATGTTTCTGATCAAAAAATTTAACTTTCTAATAAATTCTGTGACCATTTCTACTTAGTCCAGTACTCTATTTTTTGGTGTTTTTCAGTCTGATTCTCTACATCTAAAAAATAAATTTCTCAAAAACAAAACTTCTCTCCCCTTTTATGTTTGGTTTCGAACATTCCGAAAATTTCACTTGTTTTTAAAAAATATTCTTTTACAAAAGACTAGTTTTCAAAAAATACAAAAAACTTTGTTAAAAAAACATCAAAAAGGTTCTTCGATCTATCCTTTTAGATTTTTTTGAAAAAATCATTAACAACTTTTAAAACTCACTATTTTTTAAACACTTAAGCTTTCTCACAACAAATTTTTGAAACGACTCAAAGTTTTCAAATTTTATCAAAACATATTATTTCTCAAAAGAGTGTCCTCGCACCATACTACTGGATAAAGTAATATTTTTAAGGAATTACATCCCTCAATGACAATAAATTTTTTCATCCATGAAATGATAAACTCCCATTAACTTTTATATTTTATCAACTTTCTTATCACCCATGATTTTTATCTCCCCCATTATCTGATAACCACATTTTTAGATTCATAAAATAAAGATAAGTAAAAACTTATTATAAAGTAAAAAAGTTGTTACTTTATCTCCCCATTTTTCAACATAATCCAAAGTATGGTGGGTGACTTCTTATGATGTTTAGGAATTCATTAGAGTAGGCTGAACATGAAGTTGTAGCCTCAACTCAATAAACCTTTCTTCTGGAATTGCCTTTGTAAACATATTAGTAATTTAATACATTATTGTGATATATTCCAACAAAACAACTCCATCCGCAACTTTCTCTTTTATAAACTGAAACTTTATATCAACATATTTTGATCTTCAGTGTTGGATAGGTTTTTTAGAATGATCAATTCCAATCTGCTTATCACAAAGTATCTTTGGTGGTTTAGAAAATTTTACTTCCAAATATTCCAACTAAACTTTCATCCACAGTATCTAAGTACAAGCCAATATAGCTACATGATATTCTGATTTTGTTGTGCTCAAATTTACTAAACTTTGTTTCTGACTATTCCAACTTACATGACATTCACCCAAGAAAAATGATCCACCGGAGGTTGATTTTCTATCATTAAAATATCAAGCCTAATCAGCATCAGTATAACCATGAAAATTTATCTCAAAATTTCTTTTGTATAAACCCCATGTGAAGTTCTTCCTTTGAAATATCTCATAATTATATTTGGTTCCAACATATTTTATTCTTTCAGATTACTTTTATACCTAGAACAAAAGTCACCATATAAACAATATTTGGCCTTGAGACTATATTGTAAATTAGACTTCCTATCAGCTTCCAAAAGTCTTTCTAATTCACATTTTTTCCAGACTCATCTTTACTCAACTTAATCCCCACCAAGATAGGAGTAGAAACTTATTTGTATTCATCTATGTTAAACTTTTTTAATAATTCCCTGAAATACTTTTCTTGCGATAGTAAAATGAATTTTTCTTTTTATTAAACTTTTAAACCAAGGATTAATGTTAATTCTCCTAACATAGACATATTAAATATACTATTCATTTCTTTAGAATTTTTTTTTCAAAAATATTATCTATCCCCATCAAAAATTATATCATCTACATAAATAATTTCAATTAGAGTATTTGAGTCAACATATTTTATATATAAGTTTCTATCATCTTTTCCTTTAGAAAAATTCAACATTCTCAAACAATTTTCAATATTAGAATTCCATGCACATAGAGCTTGTTTTATCCCATACAAAGAATTATTCAATATACAAACTTTTTTTTCATACTCATAAAGTAGAAACCCACAAGTTTGTTCAATTTAAACTTATTCTTGAATTTCTTTATTGAGAAATGATGAATTTATATCCATATAATATACTTTGTAATTCTTATGAGTAGATATGGTTAAAAGGATTTAAATAGTTTCTAACCTTGTAATGGGGGAAACTTTTTAATAAAAATACACACCTTACACCTATATGTAGCCTTTATAAATAAGTATTTCTTTATTTTTTTTAAACTTATCCATGTTTATAAAACTTTTTTCTATAAACTCATTTTATTCTAATAACATTTTTACCTTTAATACATGGAAAAAGTTTCCATGTTTCATTTTTATAAATTTGATCCAACTATTCATTCATATATTTCACCCATTATTTGTGTAGAATATCTTTTGAAACTGATTATGTTTTAACTTATGAAATGAGTGAATCTTGATTTTCTAATCTCAGCTTCCTTTTGGTCTGAACTAGAGCCTTCTGATTCCCAAATATATTTTTGTCTCAATTTGTTTTTTTTAAGTAGAAAATTTTAGAGTTCCTCTTCCTACTTCAATTTCCTCATCTCATGATTCATCTAAAGCTTCATGCACATTACTTTTCTCACATTCATTTTCATTGGAAACTTTCAGTTTTTCTTCCTCAACATTCCCAACAAATTTTTTTAAATAATTTGGATTCTCAATAACATTCACATCATATTAGTACACAAACTTTTTTAGACCTTTTTTCCAATATTTTTCACTCTTTCCATTGGTTTAAAAACACATAAAAGTTCCTTCCTCATCTTTCTCATTAAACTTTCCTAGATCCAGATTCATTATTTTAAGTAAACATAGAATTCCAAAAACATTAAAGTACTTTAATGAAGGTTTTTTGTTATACCGAATTTCATAAGAAGTCATATTGGATTTAGATCTAAACAAAAATCATTTCTAAATATGTACGTCATTACTAATATCTTCTATCCAATAGAAATTTGAAATTTTGTATTCTAATAACATTCTTATTCCCATTTCCACCAAACTTCTATTCATTATTTCTACTAATCCATTTTTGGGTGGAGTATATAGAGAACTATACTGATGTCTGATACTATGATTTCTCAGATAAGTTTCAAAAGTATTGAGTTTGAATCCGGTAGCATTATATGTTCTCAAATTCTTAATATAATCCTACAATTATTTCTCAACTTATTTTTTGAAAAACCTCAGCATTTCCTCATCCTATGACTTGTGTTTCATAAACATGATGTTGTTTATCTATGTGAAATAATTAATAAATGTGATATAGTTTTAATCTTATTTTGTTGATTGATTTATCATTTGCCCACATAAATCTGAATGAATAAGTTCAAGTGGTCTGGTACATTGAATCTCAAATTTCTTATGACTTTTATTAGTTGTCTTCCATTTCTAAAAAGTAATATAAACATCTTACTCTATTATTTTAAATTATATAAAATTCCATAAAACATCAAATTTATAAATTTTGTTCATGTCTTTCTACCCAAGGTGTATAAGTATTCAATGCCATAGCTTATTATCATCTTTAGTACTTAATTAGTAGGAGTTGTAAAATTATTCTATTTGGAATAGATTCCCACTGGTTCTTTCTCCTTTTATAATAACTTTTCCATATTTTACACTTTTTATAACATAAGAATATTTTTTAAGATCGCTTATTTTCCATCATCAAAAATTTTACTTAGACTAAATAAGTTATGTTTTATCCAATCAACAAATAAAACTTCCTTAGATTTTAGATTTTTTTCAATCTCAACCATTATGATTTCTATGGTTTTTAAGGAATTGTCATTCCAAAAGGTAACAGAACCTCCATTGTTATTTTCAACATGTTTCAAAATTTTAAATCACTAGTCATGTGGAATAATAACCACTATAAAGTATTCATGGTTTGTTCTTTTTAATTTATTTAAAGTCAGTGTCAACAAAAAAATCTCTTTCCTCAAATTTCATTATTCCAAATTAATTTTCTTTTCTCCCAAAAGAAACTTGTTTTAGAAGGAGTATCATACATCATCCATCATGATGAATATCCTGATAACATCTTCCACAAACTTCTTATAGACAATCAAATTGATTTTTTGTAGCAAAGTTTCTAACATCTTGATATTTTTATTTTCTAACTTCCTTTGTGTTAGTAAAGTTACTAATTCTACTTTTACTATTTCTTACACTCTATTCAAACCATATTTTGAGAAGTAATATGTTATTCTAATAATTATAATATTTATGCCCATAGATTCCACAAAACTAATTAAAACCATCAAATCATTATTTTCTATTGAATTAATATCTTTATCTATGGAGACTTTGTTGAGGTTGAAAACTTCTTCATGGTATAACATACTCTGATCATGGACCATCTTTTATTATGAGTGAGTTTTCAACTTTTTTATATAGTATAGCTTTATCACATCATTTAACCACCCAAACATTCCTGGTACTTTTTTTATCACTTGAAATGTTTGAATGATTAAATGAAATATTATTTTTAGAGGGTGATGAAGTCACCTGATTCTTTATCTGATCTTTCTCAGCAACTTTATAAATCTTATATTTTACTTCTAAAGATTTCTTTAAGTTTTTATTCATCTTCCTCAAGGTACTTTCAAACTGAAGAACTTTATATCGAAACTTGTTAACTTATTCTTCCTTAATATCCAATTTCTTACTGATATCTTCAACCATATTTCCCTATTCAATAACTCTTAATTTGTAATTTAAGATCTTCTAAATGTATTCTTCCTCCTACTTGATGACATATTTTCTTCCGTCAGAAACTTCTTCCAAAAAATCATCATTTCTCTAATTTATTTCTTGAGAGTACTGTATTTTTTAATACATTTAACAAGTTATGTTCTCAATTGATACTCTCTATATGATTATTCGCCACCTTCTTCACTATCAAAGTAATATTTGTTTTCTCAGCTTTTTCAATGAAGGTTATGAGTTTTTTTTAACTTTCATCTTCCAAATAATTGTTTTCAGTTGAGTTTGATTCAAATTTATTACTCAACATACTTATTTTATTTATAATAGACTTTTTCTTATGTTTTTTATATGACTTTTCGTCTTTATAAATTTTTTTCCACTTCTTCCACAGAGGTGTTTCATCATAATCATCACAATACTCACCAACTTTCTTCTTGGGGAAATTCATAGCAAAGTGTATGATTCCACCACACTCAAAATGATTTAGAGGAAGTTTTCCTCCGTAATTTCATCTTACTCTTCTACATTTTTTAAATATAATATACATGATTTTTTTTTTTGAAACTCATCATTCTCTTAATCTTTAAAATAACAAGGATCTAAATCTTATAAATCTTGAGTTTTCATTCTCATATCTTTAAAATCCATATCATCTTTCATCATCTTTTTGAAAATTGGATCTTTCATCATTTCATAAGAAATAAGAAAGTTATGCAATTAATCAAGAGATAAATCATCATTATCTTCTAAAGAGGAAATTTTAGAATCAAACATGTCTAAAAAGTTTCTCATAAGTTTCTTCACTATTTTAGAATATTCCATAACTTCTCCAAACATTATGATGTTGCAAATAATTTCATTCACTCGGTGAAGTATTCATCAATAGTTTCTTTATCTCTCATTCTTATATCTTTAAACTTACTATGCTAGATTTTTAGCTTTTATTCCTTCACTTTAGTATTCCCTTAGAAAATATTTTTCATCACTTCCCACATACTCATTGAAGTTTTGAGACTCATCGACTTCCTATAAATATTTTATGATAGAGACATAAGAATTAAATTCCAAGATATTTCTTCAACTTTAATATTTTTCTTATTATAAAAATTCATTAGGTAATCTTTTTCAATAGGTGGAAACCCAATTGTAGCAGCATAAAGAACTTCTAGATCAAGATATAGGAGATAAATAATCATCCTATTTTTTCATCCATAATAATTTTTTTTCCTAAAATTTCAGAATTCCTGTACTTTTGACAGAATTGATATATTCCATGGCAAGGATTCAACAAAGGAACATTCCCACTGATACCAATTGAATTTATAAAGGATCATATAACAATTGAGAAAGGGGAGTTTAATCATTTGTTCACTTTTTAAAAGTTTCAATACTTTTAGGAACTTAACCCCTAAAACCTGTTAAAGTTCATTACCTTATCATATTTTAGTAAATAATCATGCATGAAAATTTAGGAAATAATGTAAATCATACAAAATTTACAAGGTTCGGCCACAGTGTGAGAACCTACATTCTTTCCATATCCACTCCTATGGGTCTATGGAAATTCCCTATTATAAAAAAGTGAATACAACAAGTGAAAACTCCTATTATTCACCTTTTATCTCTCAATAGGAATGATTATACTGACTTGCATCAGTTTAGAAAGTTTTATTACAAAAAATTGATCCAAAACAAAAGAAAAAAATTGTTCAAACTACTCCACAAATTCTCTACCCATATCCTCAATCTAATGTGGCTGAGTCTGATTCTCTTAGTATGATAGAATCATTACCATGGACTCATTATGATGAATCATTTTCTCAAATTGAACTTCTCAAACTCTTCTAAACTACTCATTCTGATCTTTATCAATCTGATCTTACTCAGTCTGATAAGAAAAATTTTAGATTTCTGGTCTTCTAATGAAATCTATATCTATAAAGATTACTCTAACATGAATTTGATAGTGCTCCACCTTTTATGCTCACTTGAAAGGTTTCAAAGTATGAATATACTATGATTCTATTTATAGGCATCCTAGAATGGAAAAGGTGAGAAATTTAAAAGCTTTTACTGCTTACTAAAATTCAAAAGCCTCTAAAATTTACTCATATTTGAACTTCATGTTTGACCAATTCAACTCTTATGGAACCTTCTTGAATTTTCTTGAGTCTTCTTAGTAACTAGACTTCTCAAACTTCCTAACTTTTCTTCAATATGGTTGAAATTCCTCAACTCATTACAATGGAACTTCCGCAACTCATTATGATGGAACTACCTCAACTCATTCCGAATTGACTTTCCTCACTATAGTTAGTCTAATTGACTTTCCTTCTTAGAGATAATCTGATTGACTTTCCTTCTCATATTTAGTCCAATTGAATTTTTTTCTCAGAGTCCATTTGATTGAATCCTCATAACAATGAAATTCTCATTATGATGGAATTATAATGACGATGGAATTATCATTATGATGTAATTATCATTACAATGGAAACTTCATGCTACAACTTTGAAATTATTCAAACCTCACTAGTTATAACTCATTCATACATTTGAAAACTTTTTTTCTGATAATTTTATATCTGATGCAAACATTTTATTGATTCCTAGAACTGATACAATCTTTACAATTTATCCATTTCTTCAAAAGATTTTATCATTATTTTTTCATGATTTATGAGAACTTCAAGATTATAAAATCATCTCCTTACTTAAGGTTAGAAAGTTTAAGAATTTTTAAACTCCTGACATCTCTCTATTCATTCAACCTCTTTAGAAAAATTCTAAATTTCTAACTAAGAATATTATTTCTAATAAACATAATGTGTTGTAGATATTGAACTTTGTGTTGATGTAATTGAGATCGATGATGTGTTTGATCAAAAACATTAAGTTTTTAATTACTTCTATAACTAGTGATGCTCATTCTGACACTTTTTGTCTAGTTATGCTTAGTCTTATCCTCTAAATCCAAAAAAAAACTTTCTAAAAAACAAAACTCGTCTCCCCCTTTATGTTTGGGTTTGAAAATTTAGAAACTTACACCTATTTTTCAAAAAAAATATTTTACAAATGATTAGTAGTTAACAAATAAAAACACTTTTTTAAAAAACAAAACATCACAAAGTTTCTTCAACTACTCTAGGATTGGGAGTATCAAACATTCATAGTAATCCCAAGATATGTTTATTTCCTTTAGTATAGTAGTATATAGTTTTAGCTCTGTATATGTGCATTTCCCTAAGTATTGGAACATGTATATCTTTCTAGAAGTAGTGGTGTGTATTTTATCTAATGGAGATGTGTATTTCCTTCAATACTTATAACATATTTAGAGATATATATATCCTCTAGTACTACCAAGGTAGGTAGATACATATATTTCCTTTAACATCTCATGAATAGTGTATCTAGTGTGAATTATTGGGTGAAAAAACTATAATGGGTTATGAGATGTGATTTTTTCTCCTTAATGAGGAACATTATTATTTAGATTGTGATAAAATTGATATATAGGAAGAATAAGAAGGATAAATCATGGTTATATATGGTGAATATTTCAAGCAATGTCATATTGTCTACACTTTTCTTACTATTGATGTGTATATACACTAGATGCATATGGGTTCAACTCGCTACTTAGGATGACCATACTGGGTATTTTTATACTGACCCCTACAAGTTAAATTACATGTTTCTTGCATTATTTCCCTGAAAATTAGTTGATGTGGATAATTGATGATCATGTATTCAATATATAGATAACTTGTTTAGATGGCTAGTGGATTAGAGATCTCATGATGGATCTTGAATAATTATCCATATCAAATGTGATGATTATTGAACTTCTATTAATTACAAATACATGTGAAATTTACATTAATATAATGAACATTGTTTACAGAAATTAAGAAATAAATATGTAGAAGTCTATTCTGAATGCATGAGGAATTTATCTAAAGGCCATTAAAAATATGGAATGGCGCTTCCAAAAAGGATAAATGAACTTAAGTTTTTTTATTGTGGATGATTTGGGAACATCATGAGTAGATGTTTTCAATCCAATAAGTCCAAAGTTTTTAGAAGAACTCCATAAGTTCAAAAAACTCAAACATGTATATACCAAATGAGGTGTGGATTTTTTGGTAAATTTTTTATTTGTTTTAACCTTAGTCATATATAAAGGTATTTTACTTAGATGAATGCATGGAAGGGTAAATAATACATATGGAGACAATCCACTCCTATGAATTATAAGGAAATTTCTTATCTTACAAAAATACTTGTTAATATAGAAAATAGGTTCAATGATTTTGATAATAAAAATGAGCCACAATAAAGGGTGTATCAAGCACTCATAAAAAAAACTCATGGAATAAAATAAGAAAATTTTGGAAGAAAATTGCAAGGGGTTGTTCTAACCATGGAGGAGGTGGAAAGAGTTATTCCATAAAAATAGGAAATTAATGGGAATAAAATATATAAAAAAATACATAAGCCTTCCAACAAGAAAGAAACTTCATCCCATGATGATCTTGGAAAGAAGAAGAAAGTAAGGATAATAGAAAAATCTTCCCTTGAATTCTTACTCTAAAAAAACAATAGGTTACTAATTATTACCTATTATTTTATGTGTTAGCTAACTTTTAGGTAATTAAATGAGAAGTTTTATCCATCATGGAGTTCATTAATTTTCATGATGATGAATGAGTGCATCCCTTTTGGGGGAGATTACATAATATTAAGGTATACCAATCATACTCACATCCCTCGTTCTTAATTGTATTTATTAAGGGGGAGTACTTGGTTCACAAAAAGATGCGACAATGGGGGAGTTACTCTTGTACACTAAAACTTTATTATGTGTTTGTAAAAGTTTGTGAAATATTTTTCATTTTATTTATAATTTGTCCCCTATCTTAATAATTTAATTTTTTTAGCATTGTGTCACATTTGAGTAGTTTTATGGAAAACATATAAAACCTTGGTTATTTATCTCTTGTTTTTTATACTAGGTTATCCCAAGTGGAATTAGAGTTGAATAACTAAATTAACTTTTCTAGGTATCATGTGATATCATTCCTTCCTTTAAAAACCCAAGAATTTGTTTTTGAAAAAAAAATGAGATGAGAATACCCCCACTTACCCTTTTCATTTGATTTTTAATGAAGGTTAAAATAATTAGAGCATGCATATTGACTTTTATGATATAAAGAGATTTTTATGATAGAATAAAAAGGGTGGATTTTTTATACTAAGTGTTTCATTATTTTATCAATGTTGTGTCAATATATGTCTGATTATTTATGAGGAATTGGGGGTGCTTGGAGAATTGTTATGGATTCACTTAATGGAATTGGATGTCATGCTCAATGAATGATCCTTGTCAAATGTGACTTTTTTGAACTTATATTAATTCCAAATACATGTGTAAGTGATATTAAGAGAATGTATTTTTTAAAAATAATGAAGAAATAAAGATATAGAAATCCATGCTAAATTCATGGGTAATTTATGTAAATTCCGTGAAAAGAATATTTATATATTTTTCATGAAGGATATTTTTGAATAATTGATTTGATTCAGATTGGCACGTTATATGAGAAATTGGATTACTCCCATGATGGTACTTTCCAAAAAAGTGTCCAACTATCTAAGTTCTCTGAAGGGATCTGTAGCCACTAATTAGGTAGGTAGATCGACCTCCAAACATCCATGGGAGCGGCTAGAGGAAGAATGGAACTCAGAGGGAGCGTAAGACATGAATGGTGGGAAAGTTTTATAATGTCCCATAGTAATATCAATGGGTAACACACATGAATATGGGTAGGTGGTCTAGAATAGGTGTGGTGTATCCCATGAATTTAGTTGGTGATAGTGTTGCAAGTTTCAAACCACACTTTCAGCTCGAATCATTGAAGGAATAGAGTGGTTTGTGTGTGTGTGTGTGGAAGTGTTCAATTAAAGTCTAGGATTCTGTGGGAAAATAAAGAGCGTTATTGTTCCCACATTTAAAATGTTACAGAAATTTCAGGAGTCGTTTGATTATGTTGATATGAGACATCTGATTGAGGTGAGTAGCATTATCTTATAAATTCCTTATTCAAGGGTTTCGTAGTGCGTGGAAATCCTACCATTGATGAGCTGTGAAGATCAACTAGATCTTATTCCATATTTAATATAACCACATAGAACTCCTTGGATGAAAGCGAGTCTGAAGCATTCATTTCCACTGATATTCATGCACTGCCATACATGAAAAGTGAGCCCTTAGTTGAGAGGTCATCAGATGAAATAGAGTTTACTGAAAAAGTGAATGCATGATAATTAAATTATTTTCATCTAAGATGAATGCAAATTCATGTAGTTACACTTTAGTTCATATAGACCATATGAAAAAGTAAAAATAACTACAACCATGAATCCATTATTCATGCACATAATATTCTAATTCATGTTGATCTATTATTATTTACTTATTTCATGTGAAGAATAATTAAAAGAACTGGATTATTTTGGGTATTCAAAATAAAGGACATAAGTAATGAGTTGGAAACATCGCGGATTTGGAATTGCACTGTGGAAGATTCTAAATTAATATAATCAAGGGTTTAGATATACCATATAACTACATCATATTATATTTCATTTTCACCAAGGAAGTCTAAAAATTAAAAAAAAATTATGATTTCGAGTAAAAAAACAATGTCGTTATATTTTAGATTACATGGAAAGAAAATAATTGAGTTTTATGTTTCTAGAAAATGAGAGGGTGTTACACCATGGAAGTAACACTATTCCAAAAGTGCTACTATATTGTACCAAGGCATATATGGATATGTCATAGTAGCCATGTAAAATATAGAGTGATACACGAGGAAGAATTATAACTATAGTATTCTCAGGTATTAAAGATTAAGGGAATTAATACCCAATAGCCTATAAGTATTCACATTTAAATGAGGGAGAATAGATATGTTATTAATAACACATTTAATTGAGGAAATAAATTATATATTATCACATGCACAATTATTGTTTTGTTATTGATAAATTTTTTATGCATGTGATGAAGAACAAAGATCATAATTGCAGGATTATTTTGAGAATCTGATACATCTTTGTATTGAATAGAGAAGGTGAGTCTTGAGACCATCACTGCTGAAGTTCTTGAGGAAGTACATGAGAAAGTCAGATCCAATAAGATCCTAGAGAAATATCAATAGATAATCCTACATTGGATAATCAAGAAAAAGGATCTTGAGACTAGGGGGTATAACCAATTTCAAAATAATATTAAAGAGAATAGAATATGTTTGGGGGTATAACCAATTGAGAAAGGAGAGTTGGATTATTGGTGGGTATAACCATGATTAATCAGAGGATGGATACTAGGGTGTATAACTAGTTTATTCCTAAGACATTGTAATTTATAATAATATTATAGTGGATAATCCTTATTAGGGGTAATAACCAACATGTAAAGTAGTAGGTCTTTGTACTGAACCTTTTAGATATTCTGTGTTTCTCTCTCTAAAATTATTAATACACATGAGGTGAGATTAGAGATAATCATTGAGTGGATATAGAACCTAAACAAAGTTCAAGAAGTTTAATTAAAATAATAAATCATAAAATGAGTATCCAAATGATTCACCCCCCCCCCCTAGTGGCACCTAACTAGTCCTTGGATTATACAAGCTTCCACTTTTGTGTCATTAATTTTTAGGATTTAATCTTCTTGGGATGTGGTGGTTATACCAATTTTTTACATGTATCATTTGACATTGTATTTTATGGATTTTTTATATATTTTTTGTGGTCCAAAATGGATTAATGGAGATAAAGATTTATTTTTTTTAATCTGGTTGTGTGAAGGAAAGTCAATGTGTGAAAAAAATTGGGTGATGGAGGAAGATACCAATGAAGATGAATAAGTTTCTACCATTATGGATTAATAGAAAAAGGATATAGAATTGAGGTTGATTCTTGGAATTATAATATGGATAGAGACAATAAATTATTATTTATATCTTATGATTGTTGATATGGTTAATAAAGCATCAAAGATAAGTTTTTTTGAAGTTGGAAACATTGTCTATGATAAATCTGTTGGACTGAGAATGGGATCGATAGTGTACAGTTTGAATAAATGTGATTAAAGGAATAAATATCTTGATGAAATTGTGAGAAACCATCTATGAATCACTAAGAATAAAGACTATTGTATACAGTGAATAATATCTCTTAGGTGATGTAGTGGAGAAGTTATAAAATAGGTTGTAATTTAGTTAGTAGTGAAGGTCATTGAAGTGCTCTAAATTAACTAATTAAATGATTAAAAAGACTTTAGAGTTTTTTTGAAGATATTTAGCAACATTATTATATTTTAAAAAGTAATTTAAAGTCACTTGAGATGTTTTATAGTTATTGGAGAATGTACTGAAGTTATTTAAAGAGGTTTTGAGTATATTTGATAAAGTTTGGTTTCATACATATATTTTTTTCATAATAAAAAAATTTGCTAAGGAATTTCATACATAATATAATTTTATACCTAAAAACTAAATATATAAAAAAGTCCTTGTTATTTTTCTAAATATGTATGGTTTTTGATATACATAAGAGTTGAACATTTTCTAATACATGTGATATATGAAATATTTTTAAAATATTTAATAATTTATTAAATAGAACTCAAGAAATGGAAAAACTAAGAATATTATATTAATATATAAGAACTTTTATGAGGCTTTGATAGAAATAGAGTAATGTAAAACCTTACATGGTATGTGAGATATTTTTTAGGAATATGTATGATATTTTTCTAGAGAAAGAGGAAATGCATAAAGTAAAAAAACTTATGAAAATATGTAAGATATTTCGAAGAGTATACGTAAGATATATTTACAGGGATTGAAAATGGGGGAAATAGAATTATCTTATATAGTACATAAGATATTTTATCTCACAGAAGTGATAAGTAAAAAAATTAAATTTTAAGAAAGTTTTTAAACTCATAGAAAATTTTTGATTTCTGAAGATTGAGAAATTCCATAAGATAATTCTGGAAATAAAATCAGATAATGTTGAACATTTTATTTATGGATTAAAATATCATTATTCTTTTTAAATCCATGATTCAAGAATTGATTTGTGTAAAAATAATTTAGAATAGAAAGATAATATAATTATTAAATTATTATGATATTTTCTAATATGGAGTTTTAAAAATCAACATTAGTTATCTAAATTGGAAAACAATTATGAGATCACTAGAATATATATTATGAGGTAAAATAAAATGATTTTAGAACTGGTATTAATTTAATTAAATATATTAAATCATATTATGATTCAAGATGAGTGATTGAGAAAGGTAATATTCATAATTGTGAAGAAGAAGATCTATTAGAGATGTAATATGAGAATTAAAGATTCAAGTTGAATCATATACTAGAATTTTGAATGCACTCACATTATGAATAATATCTATTTTGTAATTATTGTGTTTTAAATATTTTATACATTTATAAATATTGGTTTATTTCAGGTTTTTTGGAATTTTTTTGAAAAGAATTATCTCGAGCAGTTTGGATGAATTCAAAGAAGAATTATTTAGTTAGGATAAAATGTGAAAGAAATTCAATAAGGGTGTTCCTAGAATATCAGTGGAGATAGGCAGTTAAGATAAAAGAAGATTACTGAGATCATTCAAGTACACCCATGTGATAGAGTTGAGGAAATATTTTAGCGATAACCAGACCGAGTTTAATAGAGAATTTCTATAATAATTATATAGAAAATACATTAGTGTGATCCAAGAATACAAAAAGTGATAAGAATAAAGAGAAAGTTAATATATTAGGGAGAGAATTGAGATGACCTAATACTGATCTAAAAAAATAATAACATTCTAGGTATCGAGGAAGAATAAGAATAACTTGATTATATTCTCAATAGAATATCTAGTGTGTCAAATTATCTTGAATAGGAAGGAGGTGGAGAAATTAGTATAGAAAGAAGATCCTATGATACCTAGTATCATAGAAGTCATAGATAAAGAGAAGTAGGGAAGGCCAACATACATGTAGCTTTACCAATCACTCATTGGTATATTAAGACCTTAAATATTGAGTTTATATAATTCAGCGATCTGATTATATAAAATATCTAAGATCATGGATATTTTTAGAGATTTATTTTTTTACTATTTACCATATCATCAATAAGAATTCAAATACTTTTTTGAGGAAGAGGATCGTGTCACTTTGGTGTAGTGTTATCTATCTTATACCAGTGTTCTTATTTAATAGGTTGGAAGGAATTTTTTAATACCATTTTAAAGATTGAATAATACTAAGAGATAATATAAAGAACCCACATTAGGAATAACATATCCACTTGTGTAATATAGTGAATACTCACCTGTGTAATATGGGGTTCATGATGATATTTACCCTAGTTTAACCACTTGAAAAATATATTGTAAAATTTTTGTATCAAGATAATAACTAAAAACAATAAGAATTGGGTTTCCCCCATTAAGATTAAATCTTTTAAAAACATCATGTGATATACTTTACATTGCATTTTTATTGTTTATATGATGTGTGTTGGATAAAACATAAACAAATATTCTTTTTTAACTAATATAAGAGGTTTAAATACCAAAGGGGATAAAAATTATAATATTTTTTGGAATTTGATAAACATTAATCACATCTTATTCACCCCTATCCCCCCACTCAGGTGATTCTACCCATTCTTGAGCACTTTAACTAGTGTCAGAGTGAAATAGGATCCATTTTGTTATATTTGTTTCTACTCCCTAGTGATTTTTATCTAAAAAATATAAAGTTTATATATTAAGAGATTTAAAAATATCCTTAGATTGAAAGTTTAGTTTCCATCCTTGAAAAATTATAAATGGAGGTTTCGACCAAGACTTTGAAAATTAGGAAGAAACAAGAGACCAATAAATTAAGGAAAATTCAAAATAGAAAGAGGACCCACCACCACTAACTGAGGGTAATAGAGTGGTATTAGTTCATATAAATCCATTAGTGTTGATCATTTTGAAGATTAAATTTCAAGATGTGAATAGAATGTTCACATTAAATCACTTAAGTATTTTTATTCATAAGTTATGGAATATCTTGAAATGGTTCCTATTTAATTTATCACATATGTACTTGCATACATCAAGGGGTATAAGATGAAAAGTAATAGGTGGAGTTGAAATCTAGTGTAATAGAAGATTCATTGGTTGAGAAGTTATAAAATTATAACACTCACAAAACTTGTTGAATCTAATGAAGAATATTTTTTAATTTTCAATGAAATATTTTCTCTTATTGAAGAAGAATTGGAAAGTTCTATTTATGATAAAGTTGGGATGGAGAACATTTTTTCTAAAGTGATCCATGTATTATAAAAATTACAAAAAACCTCTATGAATTTAAAATATGCTTAGATGGAAATTAAAGAAAATATAATAAAGGGGTATGATAATTCTCTATAATAGTAAAATCAAGTGCATGAATATTGGATGAAGATGATGAAGATTGAATGGGAAGAAAGTTTGAGATCTATTGAAGATGATAAAAATAATCTCAACATGAAGTGTCTTAAGCATGAAGTTAAATTGAGAAATCTATAAGTGGTTAAGCCTGAAACTTCCAAATTTATAGAGAAAATAAAAATTATTTACAAAATTTATTATTATAATAATCATGTATCAAAAAAGTCTCATATTAGTGGAAAGAAGTGATAGATATCTTCTATAGAAACACCCACTATAAGATCGATAAGAAGGTAACCCATTCTCAAGTTAATTTTGTGTGTAGTAATATTTTTTAATGGATATTACATGTTAAAATTTAAAAAAATTATAAATATAGGTAGATAAAAATAATAATAATTAAACCCTATCAGTAGGTGTAGATGTTTGAAAATTTATGAAGAGAGACTCGATAACATCCTGGTTCAGATTCTACTAAACTGGTTCCCCAAGCCAGTTCACCACATGACCTCAAGTGCACCTTCTCATATACCAGAGGCTACCAACTAGCATCAGGGGTGTAGGGGGTGTTGTGAGGAGACTATACCTCCATATTATAGTGTGTAATAATAATATAAATAACAATGTATCATCAAATTATAGTATGTGAAAATAATAAACTAACATGTCATGTTATAATATAAAATGAAATACAATAAATACCTGAACATACAAATAATTCATATGACTAACTACCCACTAGTTTAGTTACCTAAACATACAGAATAAGGTGAAATCCATGAAAAAGGGATCTATATAATCTCTAAGATGAACCTCATCTAGTCTCATGATATTATGTGTGCTATCATGACCGGTCATGCAAAACTCAACATATACCTCAGACAAAACTTGTTCATGTAATAAACATGTGAGAGTTTCTTAGGTACCTATGTACAGTGCAAGCCCGAGCAGGGTGTGAGTAAAAATCAATAGGTCACCACCAATAGTTTCTAAAGAAAATAATAGTTAGATTAATAGGGTATGTAGATAAGTAGTGGAGTAAATAAACATTACATAAAGGAAGATACATCACAAAAGAAAAATTAGCTTATCTAGTAACCCATTGTCTCCCGGGTTCTAAGGGGACACCCAGGACAACCAAACCTATATCAACCCATTTTGGTAATCTAAGTCATAAAACATAAGGGAAACATACTTTAAGTAACAAAAGGGAATTTTATCCATCATATAACTCTTTAAAGCATAAAGCATCAATTTCTATCTCTAGCCTCATATATGGAGTTCCATATCAGACATCTAGAACCATACATCAAAAAAATTGTGCCAAATAATCATTTCAACATCTATTCATACATTAAAAAATAGTTACTAGAGCATTATTCCAACATCTAAACCATGGATGCAGAGCATAAATCCATTATACATTCCATGTAGTATACTAGTGTTCCAAGAGAATCAGTCTAGAACTTAAACCATAGAGCATACTATTTTTTTGTCTGGAGAATTATTTTGGCACCTAACTCATACATTTTACTTCTAGTTCCTACAGCATCAGTCTGGCATCTAAACCATACATTTTACTACCAGTTCCTGGAACATCATTCTGGCACCTAAACCATTCTAGCATTTCTCAATTACTAAGGTTCAACATATTAACCTTTCACATTTGAAAATCACAAAAAAAAATTAAAACCATAAACATTTACCAAGGTTCCTATGATACTTTAACACCAAAACAATTTCAAAGAATTTTTTCATCAAAATAATGAAGAGATACATCCTGTAATTTCTCCAAGGGGAAACTACACACCCATTTATTCTCAACATTTGAAACCCACTTACAAACCCCTTTTTATAAAACCACTTGGAGTTAAACACCTCATTTTTAAAACAAGATCCATTTCAAAATATATATTTCCCCCTTTGATAACCAAAATTAGTTCAAAACCCAAAGAAAATTTTAAAAATAATTTTAAAGGCCTCATAGGTCTTTTATAAGATCATATAACATAAAAAATTTCAATTAATCCTTTAATCATGCCATAAAATATTTATCCATAAGTCATACCAAGTATCCCTTAACCATTTAATCAATCCAACCAATGATCTTAAATGGTTTATGCTCATAACCCACTTACTTTACCCTTTACAACCACATTCTACCATTTCCATGAAATGGACCACCCTATGGGTGGCTATAGGTTTGGTCTTATAAACACCAACGGATCCAACAGGATCTATGGAAGGTCTAAGGTACCAATTTAAAGCCCAAAATAATACACTTAAACCAAGGAATCAAACACACCATGCACTCTATTTAAGGAATATACCACATACACATGTAAATAAATCAAAACAATTATGGGTAAAGTTCATAGACTACCTACCTCATTAAAAAATATTTTTCAAACATTTCCAAGTCCTAACGGCCTTGTTAAGGGCCTTCGAAGCCTCACCCAAACTCCTCATCATCCAAACAAGATGACCATATCCACATAATCTTTAACCTCACATAAAGTAACAATAATTAATTAATTATAACAATTATAATTAATTAATTAATCCATATATCAGCATAATGTTGGAAAACTTACCGAGTGCTCTCCTCTTATCAAAACTCAGTGCAATTTCCATGGGTAGTCCACAATAGCCTCTGAAAACCATTCCTAGGAAATCCTTAAAAATTAATTAAATTAATTAATTAGGGGAAAACCTAAGAAAAACTACCATGTTCTCAGACCTTAAAGAAATTCCAATCAATGTCATGCAGAATTCATCTTAGGATCTTCTCTACACAATCCAACCAAAATACCCATGTGAAATGGATGATTCCACCATTCTCCAATGGAATAATATAAAAACCTAAACTATAGAAATAAAAAATATTAGAGGGGGAAGGAATAGGGAAGAGGTTTTTGAAGGGTGATGATAACCTTAAAACGCCTAAGGAATTTCCATAAACACACCCCAAATTGAAGGGGGGAATGAGGTAGGGGATAGGGAAATCCCTGGTTTGCATGTGCCTAAGGGAGGATGAAGAGGTGAGAGTGGATAAAAACTAAAGGGGTAATTTTTGTCATTTACCACTTTAAATGAAATTCTAGGCATCTATATAGTTTTGATGTATGGTTATACAAACTGTGCACCAATTGTGTTCCCCCCATTATCAAAAACCACGCCCCTCTCATGGTTTTTCCATATGGTTATCCAAACCATGCACAAACCATAAACTTCCCATTTTCCCACACCAACACCTCCCTCGTGGTTTGTCCATATGGTTTTCTTACCATGCACCAACCACAAAACACCCACTTGACCCCTCTACAACATGGTGCATGGTTTGTCTGAAATCATGCATAGGTTATGCATCATGCCTCGGGATCTCCACCACCTTGCACAGTTTCTCCTTTAGCCTAAATAGTTTTCCCCAAACCAGGCTCTAACCGTGAAGCTTAACTTTTCTTAGTTCAAAATGAATGGAAAATAACCTTAACATTAAGGTGTCTCATAGTTTCTCATAAACTATGCACACCCAACTATACACCCTATCTAGAGGACTTCGAAACTCTTAAAACATAACCCAAAGATCCTAAGGCACACCCAAACACCCGATTTACCTTCCAAGAATCATCACCCATCTAAAAACAACACCTTGAAGCATTAAAACTCTCAAAAATCTATTCTTATTCTTGCTTCAAAATTTGACATGTTCATTAAACAAAAATCCAAATTCCTTCTTGAATTTCTAACTCATATAGATCTAGAATATTATAACCTCTCCACCATAATACTTATTGTCCCTAATAACTCTTTATGATCATCCATCTACACCACCCAACTTACATCAGTCACCAGTTATATCCAACGGCCTCATTCAGTTTCTGAATACATGAAACATAACCAAAGAATGACCTCTAATTCAAGGAACTCAAACATCCAAAACTTGAGCCAACTCTTTTTATAAAAACTAAAACACTAATATGGAATTAATTAATACAATCCAATTGAAACACCAATTATTTAATTGCCCAACCACCCACAAGATTTATGGGGATGACCCCCATAAGCCTCTATTATAAACACCTACTTCTGATGCTCGGTACCTTCTCCATCTAAAAAGTCCAAATAACCTCAACCTCACACTCCCACAACACACTTGACATGGTTCCCACCTTATCGCGACCAACACCCACGATAATTCCCATCAACATTGGTGCATGTCCTTATCATCAAAAACCAACTAGATTGGATGCATACCCCCTATGAAAACATGAACTAAGAATAATCTAACTCTTCCCTAAAGGTCAGGTTTACTTTCCAAAATGCATTAATCACTTCCATAGTGACACACCAGATGTGGTTTTCATCTCAGCACATATTTTTGATGTACCAACCCAATACATACTATCCTCAATCAACCCATCCCAAAAACTCTCAACTCCAACTATCATCACACTACCATCACACCTGTTCATGATGCCTTTATACCTAGAGGTATCCCATGACCATCCGAACACATGTGTCGAGGTCCTAAATAACTATCAATGATACTCTATGGTTATATACTCATCTATAAAAAACAGTGTTCCCTACCACACACATCAACACACTTCTGATCCAAACACCCTTAGATTTCTTTAATCTCTTATCAAGGACAAAGCCAATGTTCGGCCTCAATCCAACACCACAAATAATTTCTGGATGGAATTCCGAACATAATCCAAACATGAACCTCATAGATTCCTCACTAGAATTTTAGTTTCACATTGAATTATCCATGAATAGTTTTACTCACCTACGACACTCCCAACATGAGGGTTGTACCACTATAAGTAACACATCCTTCCTCACCATAGGAATGTCATTTTTACCACTCCAGTCAAGAAACCCCAACCACCATGGCCCACATTCTAATCACTATAAAACCTTATGAATGTACATGTTCATCTCAGACTCACCTGAATGAAAAAAAAAATTCAACTATCTTCCATTCCTAGATTCTAAGAACGGCACCCACGGAATCCAACAACATTTGTTCCATTATAAGAAATCTTTTTCATAGATGGATGATGGTGTAATTCCCGCCATATGGCTCCAATTACACTGATCCCTGAGAACAATCTCTATAGAGGTCCTTCATCAAACCAGAAATGACATTTTGATAGTTAGACATATAGTCGATTCACTCTCAGTATACTCCTGATAATGTTAAAATATTGGGCATGATCATCTCTAGACTAAGAGTAAATTAATATTTCATCAAAAAATACCACCATAAAACCATCCATCCCCATGTCACATCATAATATAGGAATATTTCAAACTAATTCAAAGTCCTCGGGCCTCCCTACCCACAAGAATTTCATCACAGACACATTGGTTCTCATCCTACTTACAGTTTACTTCTTAACTCAAGCACCTTAGGAATACAATCTTGTAAAGTTCAATCCACAAGACAATTTACATAGTGTAACACCACAAACTATGCCTCCAAGAACCCATTAATAATTAACTGTTACATGCTCTTGTGTAACCCAACCAAAAAATCAATTTACAGCTTTAGTGAGTCATGTCTCATGAAAACTCAGCTCACAATCCCTGTCTACTGACACCTAACCAGTCCTATCCTAAAAAACTACATGTGACACAAATAATAAACACTAAAAGTTATTTTTATCTCATGGAAACCTGAAATATTTATATGCCACATTCCAAAAACCTCTCTAAGGATTTTCTTATCCATAGGTAGAACCAAATTACTCCTCAAGAACGACAGTTCTTCCTCACCAATGTAGTATCCACCCAAAGAAAACCTTCACACTTGGAACAATATACACTCAATAACCTCATATTCTCTTGAACCAGATCATAACCATTAGTCACATCATTCATACATAACCATTACTTGGTTTAAGAACCCAAATGATCCTTCCCCTCTTGAAACCAACCACATGATTGAAACACTAGTACACAAGTTATAACTCTCCAAAGGTATCCAACACTCATAAAACCCATACAAGGTTGAACCATTCGTGTACTACTATCAAAAGTCCCAACGCATTCACCTATTCCTCACACACCCAAAGGAATAAATAACTCAATCGAACCCTCTCATGGGTCACCCTTGAATTTCAGACAGCACTAACTCCACAAACTAAAGTCACATCAATGAGGTTACTAGGATCCCCCACCTAGTCTTATGGTAAAGACTCATAAGAATTCTCTTCGTCCAACCAACTAGGTCCACACCAACTCAAAAAAGGCCGCAACTCATGGGATTTAAAACACACACTCGTCCCAGCATCACATGACATCAACATGTAAAAACATCCATCTCTAGGGTCTCATATATGAAAGGTTACATATTCCAAAACAACCACCCATAATCAGGGAATTCATCCTCTCTAGGAATATACACCTTATACCACTATTTGAAGAACCATTCCACACAATAAACCTTGAATAAAAATCACCCACAATGGTCTAATGGTTATATACCCATACTATGTTGACCCAAAAAGGTCATTTCACATATTTTGCATGAGGAATGCATCAACATCCTCATTATCACGTGTATCACCATATATCAACATAATATTCCATTAGAAAGAGATAAATATACAATTTTTCCCAATTGTGTAGAATACCACCAAGTACTTATATGGGGAAATGTAGTATGAGCAGTTGGTGACACTTAAAACAATTGAGACTTTATTATCAACAAATTCACAGACTAATAGGCCTATAACTTTTAGATTCTATGTTCCTACCATGATGCATGAGATTTTACTTTCCTATGTAGTCCAAGATTAAAATCCAAATAATTGACCTCTTGAAAACCAAACAAGATCCAAAAATACATCATAGAACAAAAAATACAAACTATATTTTTTTATCCTAAGGAAACAATCATATAAAAGTATAACATCACATACTAATAACATTAATCCTATCCCTTGGTAACTTAAACATCCTAATGGAATAGGTGTTCATGATTCACCATACCAATATCCATTATAGGCTCCAACACATTTCTATATCTTAATTCAACCAAATCATAAATAGTAAAAAATAGTAAATTAAACAATCTTTGATACCAATTTGTAAGATTTTGGCCCGAATGACACTAAACTCGTACCCTAAGTTGGTTCGTTTCATGACCTCAAGCACACCTCCTCATATGCCATAGGCTTATGACTAGTAATTGAGGTCTAAGGTGGTGTTTTTAGGAGACTATACCCCCATATCAGAGTGAGAAATAATGATATAAACATCCAATTATCATCACATAAAAGTATATAAAAAGATTAAACTGATAGGTCATGCTATAATATAAAATGAAATGCAATAAAGTCTCAAACATCCATACAACCTGTAAAACCGGAAACCCACTAGTATGGTTACCCAAACATACATAATAAGATAAAATACATACAAAAGGGCTCTACTAGATCTCCAAGCCTAACCTCATCCAGTCTCTGGGTACCCATGTGTAGTGGTGGCCTAAGCAGGGTGTGAGTAAAACTCAGTAGGCCACCACTAGCGGTATATAAAGAAAATAAAAGTCATATAAACAGTAAATGCAAATAAATAGTAGAGTAAATAAATAGTACATAAAGAAATATACATCTAAAAAGATACAATAGTTTATCTAGTAACCCATTGGCCCTTGAGTTCTAAGGTGACACCTGGGACAACCAAACCTACATTGACCCAATACAGTCATTTGAGTTAAAAAAACATAGGTTTAAACATACCTTAAATAAATAAAGGGGGATTTTAATCTATCATCTAACTCATGAAATCATACAGAATCAATATGGCTCTCTAGACCATGGATGTGCAACATCATTTCAGACATCTTAAACCATAAATTATAATAATAGTATTAGAGAAACAGTCCAATGTCTATTCATAAATTAAAATAATAGTTCTCAGAGCATCATTACATCACATAAACCATGGATTAATATCATCATTTCAATATCCATTTCATATGGTATAATAGTGTGCCTAAATAATTAGTCTATAACTTAAACCATATAGCATATTATTTGTTCCTGGAGAATTAGTTTGTCACCTAACTCATATAGTTTACTACTATTACCTAGAAAATTATTTCGGAACCTGAACCACAAAGTTTAATATTGGTTCCTCGATCATCATTATAGCACCTAAAACATTCTAAAATTTCTCAATTAATAAGGTTAAACATCTAGACCTTTCATATCTAAAAATCACAACAACCCATTTTTAAACCATCATAATTTACTAAGCTTCCTATGGGCCTTTAACACCAAAAAAGGATAAAGCCTCATTTTTCATCAAAAAAATTAAAAGTGTCATCAAGGCATTTGATTAAGGGGAAACAATAAACCCATTTCCACTCAACATTTGAAACCTACTTACAAACTATTTTTATAAAACCACTTGGAGTTCAACACCTAATTTTTTTTTAAAAAAATATCCCTTTAAAAACATAGTTTTCCCCCTTTAACACCCAAAACTGGATCAAAACCCAAATCACATGGTAAAAATCATTTTAAAGGCCTCATAGGTCTTTGATATGATATTAAAACCTAAAAATGTTATAATGAATCCTTTATATATATCCTAAAACATTTATCCCCAAGTCATACCAAGTATCCCTTAAACATTCAATCAATAAAACCAATGATATTGACTGGGTTAAGCTTGTAAACCACTTACTTTACCCTTTAAAACCATGTTCTACCATTTCCATGAAACATCCCATCCCATGAGAAGCTATAGGTTTGGTCTTATAAACACTAATGGATCCAACATGGTCCATAAAAGGTCTAAGGTACCTATTTAAATCATAACACCATTCACTTAAATTAAGGAAGTAAACACACCACACAAGGGCTTTAAGGCACATACCACATACACAAGTAAATAAATTAACATGGATATGGGTAAATATATTAGACTACCTACCTCATTAATGAATCTTTTCTAGACATTTTAAAGTCTCAATGGTCTTTACAAGGATATTCTAAGCCTCTCCCAATCTCTTCGACATCCAAACAATCCCTCCACAACCACCCTAGCTCTAACCTCATGTCAAGTAACAATAATTAATTAATTATAAAAATTATAATTAATTAATTAATTAAACCCCGTATCTTTTTATTTTCTGAAAACTCATTGGGCACTATCCTCTTATAAAAAATCAGTGCAACCACCATGGGTGGTGCACAATGGACTCCCGAAACCATTTTTAGAAAAATACCTAAGAAGAGATACCATTGAAATAATTAATTGAATTAATTTATTAGGGTACAACCTAAGAAAATTCACCACAATATAATACCTTAATTAAGTGCCAAGAAACATCATGTGGAATTCATATCAGGGTCTCATCTATATAATCCAACTAAAATACCCATGTGAAATGGATGATTACACCAAGATCTGATGGAATATTCAACAAAATAAAAACTAAAAAACTCTAAAATCCAAGATGAAGCATAAGGAAGATAGAATATGTTGTCAGAGGGTGATGATAACCTCAAAACACCCAAGGAATTAATATAAATTCACTCCAAATTAAAGGGGGGATAAGGAGTTAGGGTTTATGAAAACTCTAGTCCGCATGCGCCTATGGAAGGATAAAGATGGGTGAGTGGCTAAAAAAACTGAGGATGAATTTTTGTCTTTCCCCCATTTAAATGAAATTATGTGTAGTCACAAGTTTTGATTGCATGGTTATCCAAAATATGTGCCAACCATTCCCCCCCCCCACACACACTATCCAACACCACACCCCTGGCACAATTTTTCCACATGGTTAGCCAAACTATACATCTCCCACTACCCCACACAAACTCCTCATGTATGTTTTGGATGAAAGGTTTTTTAACCATTTTCTAACCATGAAACACCATATTGGAACCGTCTACAACAAGGCACATCATTTATCTAAAAATGTGCACATATCATGCATCATGCCTCTGACTCTCCACCACCTCACACAGTTTCTCCTTTGGCTCACACAGTTTTCCCCAATCCATGCTCTAACTATGTAGTTTAACCATGATCGGTTCTAAATGAACTAAAAACACTCTTAGAAATTAGGTGTTGCAAGGTTTCTTCTAAATCATGCACACCCAACCTTTCACCCTAGAAAAAAAACTCTAAAACTCTTAAAACTTAACCCGAAGCTCCTAGGGCACACCTAAACACTTGATCTACATTCTAAGAATCATTACTCACCTAAAAACAACACCTTGAAGAATTAAACTTCTCAGAACACCATAGTAAGTCTTACTTAAAAATTTGTCCTATCAACTAAATTTAAATTCAAATTCCTTCTAGAATTTCCAACTCCTATGGGTGCAAGATCTTACAGGCTCCAAAAATAAATCATAAAATAATGGTGTATCTATCCAAAAATAAAACATGGGTGAATATGTATAGAATAACACTAAAATGAAAAGAATAACATTTATGGACCACTACTAGTTTTTTTAGAGATTTGGGAATAAGTCTATTAAGTGTTGTCACAAAATTTTGACTTTTGAAAAATAACATAAGTCCAAGATTTAGGGGGCATAGATGAATTTGAAGGAAGATTTATTGTGAATAAATGGATTTCATAGAAGAAAATAAATCTATCTACCAAAAATATATTTTTTTGTCTTGATAAATTCTGTGATTATTATAAGATAATTTTCCATAGTTATGATGATTTTTGTTATAAACCATCCACATACAATAAATATACTTATTTTAAGAGAATAAAAAAAATACAAGTAAGAAAAAATAGAAGAAGATTATTTTACCTTGGGATGTATGCAAGTGAATAAAAGTGTTAAACAAAAGAAGAGTATCTGGTTAACTGCACCCAGGAAGAAAACTAAAATGTATGTCTCATAAAAAAGTAATATATGCTTCAATAATGGTATAAAATTATATATCTTATACCTTTGAAAAATATACATGAACATCAAGACAAAAGGTATCAAGCTGGAATCAAAATTTGAATCGATCCAATAGAAAAATAAGAGTATTGCTTTTATAGAATACATCCCAAATGAGGAATCTAATATGTTTCTTAACAATGGTTATCCTAAGGCTATTGAGGAACTATGTGGAAGGTGAAATTTTTCTAGTCATATATCTAAAAATTGTATGATAGTTTTACCCTGAAAAAAGTAGTCATTTAATATCAAGGGGAAAGCATTAGTGACTTATTATGAAAAAATTACAGTTATGAAAAAAAGGAGTTTACACACATGAAGAAGGTTTATAATGTGCTAGGAGAATGTTTAAAAAAAATAGCCTAGTTATAATTTTCCAGGAAGATAAAGAATGAATTTTATTTTCATTTTGAAGTGATAAAGACTATTCTAACTAAGA
Source organism: Viscum album (assembly GCA_963277665.1). Lineage (NCBI taxonomy): Eukaryota > Viridiplantae > Streptophyta > Magnoliopsida > Santalales > Viscaceae > Viscum > Viscum album. Next base: position 697,902,840 of record OY728119.1, on the reverse strand, counting down.
ATAAATCTAAAAATATCAATAAATGTTTTCTAATGAGGTTTAAAAATATAAAATCAAGGGTTAAGCTAGCATGAAGAGTTCTATCCATTTTATAGCTACAAAGAAAAGATTCTATTGGTTTAGATACAAGTTTCATCTCGGTTTCTCTCATTAAAAAATTGATAGATACTCACATTATTCACATACATGTTTATTATAGTACTTTATATAGGTAATTGAAGGTGAAGTATGAAAAATTATAACTAATGAATGTTGTGATGTTTATATAGAAATAATATTTATCCATCACAAATAATATTATCCAGTATCATGTTTCCTCCTTACAAAACTTCAAATAGTATGAAAAAAATTTCTTGCAGACAATTTATAAAGAAAATAAACCATGATTAAGTTCTTTAGAGTGAATCCCTTTAGGGGTAGCTATTAAAGAAGTGAAACTATCAAAGTTTTTTATTATAGTTAAATATGGAATTCTGAATAAACTTTATAAAACTAAATTTTGAGGTATATTAATCACTTCACATTTCTATTTTAGTTTACTTTAAATCTAGTTATTAAGGAGAAATAAATGTTAAACTGAAAAATAGTCTAAAAGGGTAAAGTCATTATTTCACTTTAATGTTTTTATGTGTTTTTTAAATTTGAGTGTGGGTTCATAAAATTTATTAAAAAACTATATTCACAACCCCCAATAACTAAAATATGATTTGGTGTCACATTTTGGATATTCAATGGACAATGTTTTAGTCTATATTAGTCACTCTAGTTTTTTATACTAAGTATTTCTCATGTAGAATTAGAATTGATTAATTAGTGGATCATAACTATGTGAAAAAAGTGATGTTATCCTTATCTTAATAAAATCAATTTTTATTTATCTTAGTTTGAATCTCTTAATAAATCAAGACAATAAAGAAAGTAGAAGAATATGCAATTTCAAATCATGTAATAATAATGAAGATGAGATGATAAGACCTTCCCTTGAAATATTACCTTTTAATTTACTGTTAATTAGGGGTAAAATAATAACATTCACTTTATAATTGAAATATGTATTGAAAACAAATTCAAAGGGGGGGATTGAAGATCCAAAGTGGATTAATGGATCTGGAGTTTTATTTATTTTCAATATGGTTTTATAAAGGAAAGTCAATATATGTTGAATTTGAGATATAGAGTAAGGGCCCAATGTGTGAGGATGATTTCTGGGTTTGACTTTTGTATCATGGTTTGTAAATGCAATGTGTGTTCCCATTGGTTTCTCACTTTTCCTTAAAAGTTTTTTTATAATAAAAAGGATAATTTTTAGTCAGTAAGTGCCGAATGAAGATGAATATGTTGTTTTCATCATGTATGAATAGTAAAGGATATATAATTGAGGCTACTTCTTTGAATGTTGTATAGATATATTCAAGATAGTAATTTATTTGATGGTTTTTAATTTTGATTTTAAAGCATCAAAGTCAAGTATTGTTAAAGTTGGAAGCACTTTCTATAATAGATTTTGTAGAGTTTGAAGGAGTTTGACGGTGTATATTTTTAATGAATTTGATTAAAGGAAGAAATATTTTACTAAAGTTATGAGAAACTATCTATAGGTAATTGAGCATAAATATGATTTTATATAGTGAATAATATATCTTAATTTATGTAATGTATAAGTTAGAATATATAATAGAATTAAGGTGGAAGTAAACGTCATTGAAGTACTCTAAATTGAGTAAATAAATGTTGTAAAAGACTTCAAAGTTATGTTAGAGAGATTTGGAAATATTATTATATTTTCTAAAGTTAGTTAGAGTCACTTGAGATGTTTTATAGTGATTAGAGAATGTCCTGAGGTGATCTAAATAGGTTTTGAGAAAATTTGATAAATATTAGTTTCATGCATATGTTTTTCTCAAAATCAGAAATTTGGCCAAGTCATTTCATACATAATATATTTTTTCACCTTTGACCTGAAGAAATTGAATAGACCTTGGGATTTTCATACTTATGTATGGTTTTTTATATTCATAAGATCTAAAAAATATAGGGCATGTGGTATGTAACATATTTTTATGATACATAAAATATATATTCAAGAGAACTTAGAAAATAAAAAAATTAAGAATATTACATGAATGCATAATATATTTTCTAAAGATTAGATAAAATAGAGTAAAAGATAATTCCATACATAGTACATAAGATATATTTTAGTAATGTGTTAGATATTTTTCTAAAGGAAGTGGAAATCATAAAATTCAAAAAAAACTTATGCATAAACATAAGATATTTTCAGGAGTATGCATAAGATATTTTTCTTGATATTTAAAATGAGTAAAATGGAATTATTTTACATAGCATATAAGATATTTATTTCTTATAAAATTGATACATAATATTATATAAATTTTATGTAAGATTTTACAATTAAATAAAAATGTGGGATTCCTAAAGATTTATAAATTCTAGAAGATAATTCTGGAAATAAAATTAGATGATGTTGAAGTCATTATTCATGGATTAAAATATCAGGATTATTTGTTAATTCATGACTAAATTCTTTATTTGTGGAATATGAAATGAGAATTAAAATATATTATCATTGTTTAATTATTCTTATATTTTAAAATTTTGAGATTTTAAAATCAATATTGGTGATAAAAGTTCAAAGAATTTATGAGATTACCATAAGAGATATTCCAAGGTAAAATCAGGCAATGGTGTAACTAATATTCATTGAATTAAAAATCACTAATAAGATTGTGATTCAATATGAGTTATTTAGAAAGATGGTCTTAATAATTTTCTATAGAAAATATCAAGATGATATTCAATATAATAATTAAATATTTAAGATAAATCATGTATTGTTATTTCATATGCACTCACGCTGTGAAGAAAAGTTGTGTCAAAACTATTGTGTTATATATTTTCCTAAAATTGTAAAGATTAATTTATTCTAGGTGTTGTGGAATTATTTTTAGAAGAATTATCCTGAGTTATTTGGATAAACTAAAATAACATTTATTCAAATAGGATAAAATGAAAAAAAAATGAGAAAGGGTATTCCTAAAATATTAGTGAAAACATAAAGTTAAGATAAAGGAATATTCTTGAGATCATGGGAGCACACCCATGTGTTACAGTTATATAAATATTTAAGGGGTCACTAGATTAATTTTTATGGATATTTTATATATTAATTATAAAGAAAAATACTATTGTGACACTAAAATATAAAAAATAGAGAAGAAGAAAGAGAAAGTGTATATGTCTACAAGAAAATTGAGAGAAATTGATACTTCTATAAATAATAAGAACTTCTTGGGTATCAAGGAAGAATAAAAACTCGATGATATTCCCAATAGAAGATCTGGTGCATCGAATTAGATTGAAGGAATGGGAGGATATATTGGTATATAGGCTAGATTATGTGATATCCAGTATTATATAATTCAGTGATAGTGAGTAGTGAGGGAGGCTGATGTGTATGGAGTTTTATTGATCACTTGGTGGTAGTCAAAGACCTTGAAGACTGATTTTATAGAATTTAATGATCTGGTTCTATGAAATATCTAATATTTGGATATTTTTATAGATTGGGTTGTACATTATTCAGAATATAATATATAGGAATTCAAATACTCTATTAAGAACGAGGATCATATCACTTTGATTCAGGGACATCCAGTTCAGACTTTTTATCTTCTTAAATAAGTTGTAAGAAAGTATATAATCCTATTAGGGATACTAAATATTGGTAGGAGATGTTATAAAGAACCTTATAGAGGTGGAATATATTCAATTATGGAATATCAGGAATACATACATGTGTAATATGGTGAAGAAGTGGTTTAGAATGATACTTCCCTAATGTAACTAATTATATAATATAGTGAAAAATATATGTCTCTGAATAATAAACAAATAAATAAAGGAGTAGTTTTCCCTTATTGGGATTGATCCTTGTAAAAATATTGTGTTTTTCTCTTTACTGTACATTTTTATTGCATTTGGTTATTTTGTGTGGGGTAAAATATAAACAAATTCACTTTTCTTAACTAGAAATATAGGTTTAAATTGTAAAGGGGATAAAAATTAATAAGATTAATTGAAATTTGGTAAAAAGAATAGTCACACCTGATTCACCCCACCCCTCAGATGACTCCATCCATTCCTAGGAACTTTAATATACATATGTTTCATTTTTTTAGTTTGATAAATCATGAATTTTATGGTGTATTTTTATGTATGATAGTATTAGGTTTCATATAGAGGAAATCCCTCCTATGATTGCATCGATACCTCAATGTTGGTCACTAACCCTTATCCTACTAAAGATAGACCTGGGGAGTCACTTACCTATATATAGGGATATGAAATATTAGTATCAAAGTGATAGGATGGAGTATGTAGTTAAGAAAATGTGAGAATTGGTAGTTATGGTCTAGAATATGTCTAGATAGGGATCTCTAGTATACGCATTCACAATAGATGAATTTGTAAAGGATATGGAGGTTGAAACATTCTTGAGAATGAATCTTATTTATGAAACATGACTTAGACCTTAGTATATAAACTAGGGTTTTAGAGTAGTGATCATGCATTAGATATATTCCAGCCATGATTTTATGATTTTGGGATTTAATTTGATTGGATATAAAAATATTGTATTGGTTTATACTAGTGAGGGACTAATATATATACTCATCATTTTCTATGAGTTTGTGGTCGATAAGTTTTCTAGAATACACACAAAAGGAGTTTTCAGGATTGTGATGTTTTTTTGTGTATCGGTGTTTTTTATGATAATCTAAGGTGGTAATAATAGTTGATATATTGTGATCAAGCTCAGAATAAAGGATTTCATAGGATTTTATTAGACTCAAATAGTATTCCTATTACGTAGTGATATTTATTCCTTTTGGGTTGATAAAGAAATTCATTAATGTTTATATTAATAGTGATTAATCTTGGATTCCATTTACCACTTTGAGATTAGATAACCTTTACCCATGATATATCCCCTCTAGGACCGAGGTGGATAGTGATTCATAAACACTCATTCTCTTATACCCATGATGGTGGGATTTAGATAATAAGTTATATAGTTACAACTCTGGATATGTGTATTTCCACTAGTATTTAGATATGTGGTTATGACTTTGGGGATGCCTATTTCCTCTAGTGTCTGGATATATCATCACACTTATGATAGATATGTGTTTACACCAATATTTCATGGATATGTGGAGATGAGAAATTCTTAATACATTCAATTTATCACATATAGTATGAATTTTTGAATAAGAAAATGTTTAATGGGATATGGTTGGTTGGAACCTTGAAGTTTTCCTTGCATAATATTTGATATTTGATGGAATTTTGCAAAGTAATGCGAAACGGGTTGGGTGGGCCAAGCTCTCACGGGCTTAATCCCATGAGGGCTAGACCCTCAAAATCCCACATAAAAAATGGGTGGATCTATCGAGCCTTCCCCACCCCATAGCGGATGCGGTAAATCCTACAAGCAACCTGCATTCATTATTTTTTTTATAATTTTTTACATTTTAATAGACTTTTAAAATCCATCATGGAAAATATTTTTATGAAAAATGATTTTTATGACTATTCAAAATTTCATCTAATTATAAAATTGTCCATAATTATCATAAAAAGTCCAAATTTTCAAAATCAAAATTACAAATATAAAGTTTAAAACACTCAATAACAAATATAGAATGAGACTGATCTCTTTCACATGCTTCTCTAATATTACATGCACCATTGTCTCCATTAATGTTTCCTCAAAATCCTACATAAAACACAATTAAAAATAGATTTAAAAAAATATATAAAATAAAAAATATACTAAAAAATAAAATTATTGATGTATTTGATTTTGATAAAAAATCATATGAAAAAATATCTATAAAATTAACAGAATAAAAATATGAAAAATATTAAACATTAAAACTAAAAATTAATATATTATTATTAAATAACATAAATCAAAAAATTAAAAAAAAATATAACTTACCTGCAGATTATAGTCAGAGCAGAGGGTGGAAGAGTGGGGGAGGAGGAGGGTGTGGAAAAGCAGTGGAGGCAGGGGTGGAAGAGTGTAGGTGGAGGAGCGGGGGTGGTGGAGTAGGGTATGGTGGAGTGGAGGGTGTTGGAAGGGTAGAGATGGGTGGCATGGGTGGTGGAGAAGGTGTGTTGGAGTGGAGGAGGCGGAGGGTGGTGGAGTGAGGGGTAGAAGAGCGGGGGTGGATGGGTGGAGGAGGTGGGGGTGGTGGAGTGGAGGGTGCCGGAGTTGGGGTGGCAGGGGTGGAAAAGTGGAGGAGGCGAGGGTGGAAGAGTGGGGGGAAATGGGCAAGATGGAAAGGGGATAGAAGATAGTGGTTCTAGGTGCCTCTTTATAGTGAATGAGTTATTTCATTCCATCTGGCGAGATGGTAATAGAGCAGTTTGATAAATAAAATAAAGGGGAGATGTTGGGAATAGGATGAGTGAGGGTGTTCTTCGAGGCACGGTGGAGTGAATTATTTTTGTTACATACAGGTCTCGAAAAATGATATTCAAAAATTTGATGGTATAATAATTATTTAAAAAAATAAAGGAGCCCATGGGCTAGCTTGTATCTGTGCGGGTAAACCTGCACGGGTTAGCTGCCCGTGCAGGCAATCTATATAAACCCACTTAAAATGTGGGTTATTTTTATTAAACCTTCCCCACCCCAATCCCTCTTAGACCATGGGCCCACAACCCATTTTTCACTACTACTTTTTCATGAATTTTAGGATATACCACTTGGTTTTCACTAATTAAAGTTTCACCGGTGAGTGATTATTAATATGTTGGATCTTTTTTATTAGAGTTTCATAGAGGAAGCATAGTTGAAGATGGGATATTATATTAGCGATGCATGTGTTTATGATATATTATTACATGATATAATTTCTCATTGATAAATAACATGTTGAATTCTCTTAAGGGAATTAAAAAATAATTTATTCTTAGTTTCCATATGATGCGACTCTACATGTAAGTGCACTGTAATGCTTCTCATTCAAGATGAAACTATTTTTTGATATAGGTTTCTTTGTATATGTTGTAAATGAACTATTTATATTAGTGTGAGGATTTAAAATAGATATATTTTTAGTTTTTTATATCATTTAAATTGTAAATCTACTCTGGTTGGGTTTTATTCTAGAGTTTAGTTGACCATTTTGTGTAACAGTTGGGAAGGAATGGTGTGGATGTGTGACCAAACTTGTTGGTAGCTTTCACTATAGAGTCATGATAATCTAATCAGGCCTTTTAATGAGTATTTATTAATTCCTAACATACCTAAGTCAATGGTGAGTAAATTTTACAATAAGTTATAATAGGTAGTGTTGTTGAAAAATTAGAGTCTTTGAGCATAGTGTGAAAAAGTAAAAAAAATAAAGGTGATTGGTGTTTCCACCTTGATGTAAATTTAGAGTTGTGAGTAATCACCAAGCTTAATGATCATAGGGCTATGAGTTGAAAAAATGGAAAATTATTTTGTTCTGCGATATGCAAGTACATTATGACCCTGGGTAGATGGTAGTAGATGGTAGTGATTTTCAGAGAGGTGATAAATCTTAGTGTGATGGTATTTTCATGTAGTGAGAATATGTCTTTTATATTTCAGTGGTTTTTGATTATTATCATATGTATTTTTATGGAAACTAAGATACGTTTATAAAAGTTTCAGAGCTTAATGCTCTTCCCATGGATGGATGTAATATGGTTGGTGATATGCTAGAATGTGTTGAGAAATACTTTCACTTTTGAATAATGATATAACAAATATCAGGTTTTTTGATGGTTTGAAAGTTGTGTGAGTGTCTTCCTTTATCTGGTTGTTTGAGTGTTACAATGTGGTCAAGCCTTGTGATAGATGTGTTTTATTATGGGGAGGGTTTCTAGGGATGTGATTATCACCTCAAAGTTCATTTAGATAACTTAATTTTCCTTTAACAGAACCCCTATACTAGTTAGATTGATGAGGAGAGATATACTATTATTCTGTTTTCTCAAGGTTTTGGGAGATTTATGGTGGTTCTGGTTGACTACCTTATAGTTCATTATCCCATTTATTGGTTTTCAGGTGCAGTAGGATACTTTCTGTCAGGATGAAAGGTTGATGATATTTTCAATCGGGATATTGGTGTTTTTTTTCTTTTGGGGGATGAAAATTTTTAAGGTGGGTGATGTAAAAACTTGGGTTCCCACCTGAGTTTGACTTTTTTCATACCTAAAACCCAACACCCATATCACTTTCATTCAATTTATTAGCACTCATTGGAATTAAATGATGAGTTTTAGTGGATTTTATTTATTGTCATGGGTGTCTTCAACAAAAATATTAATTTTTTCTTAGAAAGGTAAAAATAGTAAATTCCTCTTGAATGGAGTATCGAATTGGTATAAGAATGTCTTTATTGATTTCATAATGGGGTGTTTATCCTAGGATAGTATTTTCATAATTTTTTTGAGGTTCCATCAGAAGTTGGAAACTTTTTTATGAATTTAATTATCGAGCCCACTTATGGGTGAGAAAATATTAACCAATTCAATTTGTATTTTATCAATTAAAAATCATTTATTAAACCCCGATTAAATTTTTTGGTTTAACCATTCATCTCATTACAAGCCAAAATGATTTCAAAACCATTACACAATTTTTAAATTCCTATCCCAAGATCATCAAGAATTCATTCCAACCATCCAATGTTTCTCATTAATAATTAATTCATTTATCATTATTTACATAAATAACACCCAATCCCATGTGTTCTTTATTAATTCATTTATCATCCCATAATTTTGGATACTCTAGTACTCTTTCTAATTAACCACAATGGTAATGAACTCATAGTTCATAAGTCTAACTTCAATAAGAAGTTGAGAATCATAAAAGTAAACCATTTAGAAATATAGCTATAAAAAGAAAACACCAAGAATATAAACCATGATAAAACCCATATTTTAACTTATTCCAGTCTCCCCTATGTCATTCCCGACACCATTGTGCACAATACATTCAATTCTTCCATCACCAGCATCAATCACCACTATAGCACCAAGAACCCAACCCATTTCTCTCTAAATTAACTAACCATTATATGTTCATAAAAATAAAATCAAGGATATATCATACTATAGAACACACACATGGAAACACAATATTTTCAAAACACTAATTCAAGGGTAAACTAAGGGAATATCACCAATGCATTCAAGAATTTAACAAACATGGACAAGGTCACTCAGCCCCAAACATATATCTTTAACAAACAACTATTTCTTTATTGTCTTGAATTAACTAATTCATTATGTATATGTTCACCACAGTAATATGAACATTAAAATTTTATCATAAACTTTTAATAATAAATTATCATTCTCTAAGCATAAATTCCATATTTCATCAACTCTCAAGGAATAACGGTAATCAAATTGCATGCCTCTTTAGTTAATAATTAAATTATTCATACTTAACATTGTTTATCAAATTTCAAGAATATTAACCATGATAAATTATAGAAAAAACATAAAAATATATATCACATTGTATATAAAATCAAGAGGCATCAATAAATCATAAAAACATATGATCACAAAACCCAATTCCATATTTCATTATTCCTTTTTTCCCATGTTATTACCTTCATTAGGTTGATCCTACAATTACCCAAAAAAACCAAACACATGCTAATTTCAAAATTTCATATAAAAGGTGAGGTAAATAATCCCCTACCTCATTTAAAATCTTTAATAAATATCACTATAAAATGGAATAATGGAGGAATTAATCACTACCAAAACCAAATAAAACTCATTGAAACATGACCATGGTAAATCTCCATTAAGTCCTACTTAATGTTCAACACCAAAATAGTGGAATCCTTCTATATAGGTCCTATAAAAGAAAATATAAAGAGTTAACATGAGGATATGAGGAGAATATAGTTCCTTTATTCAAGATAATTTGATCCTAATTGAACCAAGAGGTTAATATCTCAAATTAAATGGTTGGAGAGGTTTAGGAGGTCTTAGAGGTCGTAGGTTAGGTTTTGAAGGAAGAGATAGGAAATAAAACCAAGGAATTCATGAAACTCTATTTATATAGGGGATTAAAATAGACTCCACCATGGGGTGGTGACCCCACTACACTTGTGGTTCTCCTTGATCAAAGGAGATCTAAAATTCAAGAGTTTGAACCCTCGATTTATACACACATTCAAAAACTGCATTTAATACCTTTGGCCAACACCATACCGTACACCATGGTGTAGTGAATAGAATTTCAACCTTATATAAATCCACCATGGACACCCTATATGATTTAGGTAAAATTCCTTATTCATTTCACCACAACACATTGAATACCATAGTGTAGAGACACCTAGCTCACCATTTTCCTTCAATAAACACAACTCAGTGTACTCAACCACACCTCAACTCCACACCTAGAAAAAAAGGCTCCCCAAGAATTTTCCACACTCCCTGCTTCCCATAGGGAGACCTAAAAAACACCATTTATAGATCTTCTGTGTAGTGGTCTCACTATTTCACACATGAAGACTTTCCAAGCACCATGCCCAATCAACCAAAGCCTTTCCACAGTGCATGCTTCCAATAAAGAAACTCCCAAGAACCTCCAGTGCCACCACACCCTCTACAATAGCATGGAGCCATTATAATTTCTCATAGAAGGATAGAATAAGAAAAATGTTTCTTTAAAATAGTCACTCTTTTCATTTATCTCCCCATGGAATTCCCCAACACCAAAATGGAGACCACCATGGGTGTTTTAGTACCTTTGGTGCACTAAACTTCCAAAACTGCTAACCTCCATAACCAACCATTAAAACAACCAAGCCCAAAACTACACCAAAACCTCAAAAACACCCATCATCACAATGAGGTGGATCTTAAGATGGAAAAAACATCACACTTTCCTACAAAAAAAACTCCAAATTCCCTCATGATACTCCTAATCCTTGGGAAAATATATAGGGAGGGATCCTAGAAAACTAATCCCTTACATCAGATACCTCCCAAGAAATTATCATCCTTGAGAATTAAAACAAACTAGGGAATAAAGATAAATAGGGGGCCTAAACAACCACCCCACAAGATATATCTCAAGTATATCACTATAACAAAATACCATATATACATCATATGTAAAGATCACATCATTATGAAACATTGACATCTAAAATCATACTTCCAAGGTAGATAACACTAAAATAAGGACAAGGCTATCAACAAAAACTCACATAAAGGAAGATAAATATTTCATAAATTAGTATCAACTAGATCATAAATTGACAAATAATATCTACAAAGATAAAATATCAAAAAAAATAAGGATATTGAGCACATATCTATGACTCCCACTCCCAAGTACCATCCTCCAAGACACTGTGTTTCCACAAGACACAAACCAAGGGAATAGCTCACCCATGAAACACCTTCTCATGATGGTCTTGAATCTCCATGGTTTTTTTTAAATTACACATCATCTTTAACATCTAAATAGCCCTAATTTATGAAATGGGAATCATCAGGAAGGTATCAAAGAAGTTGCAACATGCGAATGATGTCATGAATCTAGATTATTTTTAGCAAAAGTAAAAATTGATATGCAACTACTCCAATACACACCAACACCTCAAAAGGTCTAATAAATCGGGGAAAAATATTACTACCACTACTAAACCTTAGCTACACATGATAATGAGATACCTTCAAGAACACATGATATCCAACATCAAACTCTAGGGGGATCCTCTTATGATAATCATAGTACTTATGGTGATATTATGCCTCATGTATTCATTCATGGATCACATGCACATTCTCTGTCATACTCTACACCATTTATGGTCCAATCCCAGCCGACTCCACATCCTTGGTCTAACACAATGGATATCGATAAGGTCAACTATGCATCTATTTGAATGAAGCTATAACAATGGTGAAGTGATAACTATTATTATAAGAAAACTCCACTAATGGTGGATTTCTAACCCAAAAAACCTCTAAGATACAGAATGAATGCACAACATATCCTCTAGATCATATATATTCCACTCTATCTGACCATCCATCTATGGATGAAAATCGATCATAAAGAATATTTGAGAGCCAAAAACATGTTGGTGACCTCTCCAAACCCTAGAGTTTAAATGGTGATCATGATCAAATATGATCATCTTTATAACTCCATTAATCCCTACCACCTCTTCTAGGTAATTCATTAATAAAATCTATACATATATCGACTCATTAATCACTAATTAGTGATATAATTTTGTTAAAATATCTATATTTAACCATATAACATCACAAATTCTATAATAATGTGAAAAAACTAATGAAAAAATCCATCAAAATGTATTCCCACTTTCAGTGGGGAACATTGAGAAGCTGAAGCAACCCACTATGAACATGGTTCTCAGCCTTCACCCTCTAGAAAACCAAACACTAAGTGACACAATCTGAAACTGAACTCTTTATACCAGGCCATGAAAACTGATCTATCAAGGTATGATACATCTAATACACACCATAATGTAATTCCAAATACATACTATGAAAATCATAAAGAACCACGTTATGCATCACCAAAGGAACAAAGATCCTCCCCTAAAACAACACCTAATGTTGACCATCCTCAGATCACCCCTCAGGAGAATTACTATAAATAACTCAATCTCGACAGACCTCCACCTTAGAATTCCCTAGCTAGGACTCCTTGACATGTTGTTCAAGATATGACTAAACCATTATCTGACAAAGACAAAATTTACCATCAACCTCTCCCATATCAATGTGCAATACATACAACTCTTCCATCACTCTCTAAGAGTCTCTAAACTCACACATAGCACCACCATGTGACTTTTGGATCAAATAATTAGCCACAACATTCCCTTATCTAGTGTATCAAAAATATAAAATTTATAATCCTATAAGAATTATATCCACCACCATTTCATAATTTCAATTTGTGCTAGGAGAATACATGCCTCAAGATCTTGTGATCTGTAAAAACCATAAAGTTTTCACCAATGAGGTAATCACCATAAATTTAGATAAAACACAAATTCCAACAACTCAAGATCATGGGTAACGTATTTATATTCATTATTCCATAACTATCTAGACTCATGAGATATAACCACTCTCTATTATATTAGAACACAACTTAATCCAATATGTGAAACATCACAATAAACCTTGAACACAATAAATTTCTCTAAAAAATTAAAAATTAGATCACTGGAAAAATTTCCATTCAAATGATCAAAAGAAGCATGACACTAGTCAGTAAACATTAACACCTAATCATTTATAATTAGAGTTGAAATAAGAGTTATAATATGATAGAATTTGGGTATGAACCTCCTGTAATAACTAGTAATACCAAGGAAACTATGAACCTTTGAAAAATTCTTTGGGGCTACCTAATAAATTATTACTTCAATATTCAAAGGATCCATGACTAATCCATCCTGAGACATAATATATCCTAATAAATAGACCTCATGAGCCCAAAAATCATGCTTAGAAAACTTCCCAAATAACTTTTGATGATGAAGAACTCTAAAAACATCTCATAGATTCTCTCCATGCTCCTCCTAGTACATAGAATACCTACAGGTTTTGTAAAAAAAACCACCAAAACTTGATCCATAAACTCATAGAAAACTGCATTCATTAGTCCCATGAACACAATTGGAGCATTCATGGAACCAAATGACATTACAATGAACTCATAATGTCTATAATGACATCATAAAGCAGTCGTCAATATATCATCATCATTAAATCACATTGGATGATATACTGACTGCAAATTGATCTTTGAGTACTTGCTATCTCTCTTCAAATAATTAAATAAATCATCAATCTGTAGAAAGGGATAGTGGTTCTTCACTGTTACATAATTCAAGTTATTCTAATTGATAAAAAAACAAAAACCATCATCTACCTTCTTCAAAAATAGAATTGAATCACACCAAAGAGACAGATTAGGCTAAATTAATCTAAAATGGAGAAGATCGTCGTTCTGAATCCATAGTTCTTATAACTCAAAAGGTTTTATCCTATACAAATACATTGATATCAGAGTGGTTCATCTATGTAACTCTATTCTGAGCGTGATTTCTCATCAAGGGGGTAACTTCACAACCTCTTCTAGAAATAAAATAGGTCAATACTAGAAAAACCTAGTAAACACCACTAGACGATCCTCTATTAAACTCAACATTAGCTCATCCATCAAGTAAGATAAAGTATTAACATGCCTCTAACCCATCTAAGGGTCTCGTTTTCCAATAAAAATGGTCTAGACTTCATCAGAATCATAGAATATGACACATCTCTAGAAGAAATCTATGAAATCCAATAAAAAAATATACAATCCATTCCAAAGATGATATAGTATGGTTGTATATGTAAACATAATATGTCTCCCCGAGAGAGATGATTCCCCCGACATCAACTCACAATCTTTCCACACATCATACAATATAATTCGGTCTATAACTTGTATAGTCAATGGAAAGGTCACTATAAGTATATATACCTCAATTTCTAAATCATGGATTGGGGTGGGTGTAATAAAAGAGTATATAACTTCAAAATCAAACAAGGCATAAAACCAAGTTATAAAACAATAGATAGTACCCACGCATGGTATCTTTCTTACCCAATGCCGGTAACTCCAATACATGCATATAACCACATCCTACTCCATGGCCTCACTAGATTTTATGGTGACCACATCCATGTATGAGATCTACTCAATGTCCCTAAGGATTATGGGTATCAAAAGGATTTCCTCTACCTTCCCCAACCCCTCTCTACTAATCATAAACTAGATCACCCTACTTTTGTTGTTGTCTCAGAGGATACATCTATAATTTTTGAGCCTGGATAGGTTCATCAGGTCCATGCTAACTTCTAAGTAAGGTTGGATACTAATTATTATAATTTCCATGAAATACAAGGGAATAAAAAACATTCTTGATCCACTGGTATGGATCTGAGAATTTTCAGCACCAGTGAAATGAGATGAAAAAGGATAAAACTGGCTCCTCACTATCTAAAACTTATTCTAAAATGGAAACTAATAACTTTTGTAAAAAACTATTCTCTATGAAGAGTCCTAATAACTCCCCTCCCATGATGATCTAGTCCTATCTAGAATCGTATCAATGACCTCTACCCTCACCAACACCTCAAGGTATGTATTCAACATAAATGGGGTGTCCTGTAACTAGATATTTAGATGTAATGACTCCTCTAAATTACTCTCCCTATACTCCTATGATGGTATAAGGTCTGAAGAATTATGTAATAGGTTCATATACTGGATATTAAACTCATGCACATTGGATTTCCACCTGATGGTGAGAAAGGATCTCATGCTGGCAAGCCGCCTATATGATCAAAGAAAGAAACTTGGCCTAAAACTAATCCTAGAACTTTTACCATGAAACAAATGAATCCTCACGTTACCTAAGGAATGGGAACCACTACTATCGATACACCTCATGCAACATCATCATAGCCAATGAAACTCAGTGCTTCCTTTGATCATGGATCAAAATAAAGTAAATATACACCTCCTCTAACCAAGTCTCAGTCTTTCTAATCCTAAATGGAGCCTTTATAATTATATGTACCCTATAATTGTTGATAGCATCATAGAGAATTGTTAATTCCCTATGGTACTATGAAAAAATAAATTTATAAAACCCAAACTATGCTACTCAATTAATTAAAATGTAGTAATAAGAAAATTTTGGGATCAAACCCACAAAGATAATGTGTATGTTTTAAATTAATTAAGGAAATTCAAATTGAAATTGTTTAATTTGTTTAGAAAAATAAATAAATAGGAGGATTGATTGGGTTAAAATTAAATATGGGAGACATGCCAGGTTCAGTGATTTTGGGTTCATGTGATAGGGATTCAATTGATATGGGTTTATTCAGGTTTGGTGTTGGAGTTGGGTCAGTAGTGATCCCTGGTCTTTATATCCTACCCTAATCCTATTATTTCACCCTTGGAATGTTCATATACTAAATTCAATCCCAAAGTTAGATGAACCAAAACCATATTTAAACAAAAACGGCCTAGATTTCATAATGGTCATACAGAAACTAAGTTGATTAATTGATTCAAAAAAATAAAAAACTTTAGAACGAAATAATGATCATGAAAAATGAAAATAAGATGAATTGAAATTGAATAAATGGTTTGAAACAATCCAAAACATGAATAGAAATTAGAAAATAACCCCTAGGCACACATCCCCCTACAATCACATCACTAGGTACTAAATATACTACTTTCTCATGATGAGAGTGAGCAACATGGGTACCCAAGGAATAATGGTGGTGAATATGGGATCTGGATAGTCACTTTGTTGTCTATTGGTGTTACCTTTTCTCCTATTGGTCTCAAAGTGTCTTGGAAGGGTGTTTAGAGGCCAATTTTCATATCCAAATTCATCAACATGGCTTACAGCATCGATTTTATTTTTTACACATTGTCATAATCATGACATGTACTTGGGTTACACATCATGTAATCCCTCATGTTTCCTCTGCATCTTTTGAATCCATGAAAATCTCATTTTCCAACTTTGATTTAGGTATCATCATGAAATCTCAACTCACGACGTGTAATTTTAGTTCACACCATGTACCATATTCATGAATTGTCTAGCATGGATCTTTCTCACTTAATGAAGTCATGATTTTTAATTCCATTACATGTCGTGTAACCATTTTTCTCCATTTTCTAGCTCTTATTTTCATTCAAAAATCCGGTGTCACACTTACTTTATCTCATATTCTCTCCACTTTTTTTCCTTTTTCAAACATTTGTCATTTCCTACCATAAAACATAATTCAAGTCAAATCACTCACAAATTGGAAATATTATTCATTAAATTACAATAATTCATTTATCAAAACACCTTAAAATACATATATGAAATATACTTATCACCCCCCCCCCCACACACACACACACGCACACTTGAATTCAGTCTTATCCTCAAGGATGGAATCTCAACATACTATAATGGATGTTCACCTTACCATGATTTAAATTCAATTTCAACAAAATAAATTGATAAAATGGAAAAATAATGTTCATGTATCACATAGGATAATTCATCAATGCATCAGTTTTTAAAGAAATAAGTCAATCATGTATTTTACTTTTCTTCTTTTGAAACATCTCAACCTTTTCATTCTTTCATTTTTTTAAATTCATTATCAGTATGCATTCCATTTTAAATCTACCTCTCATGAATTTTTTTGCTCATCATCGGGGTAAAAATGAATAGAATTATTCTCATACCTCAAAAATATGTAACTTACCATAGGCATAAAATGAATCTAATATCTCCACCATGTAAATACATAGATCACAATTAATCATGAGGGATTCATCATTAAGGGTCAAATGGCTCTGAGGATTATAGTAGGTAGGTAAATAATATAAAAAGTAAGGCTAAAATGAGGTTTGACTCTAAATTACTTTACATGATAACAAAAGATAAGCTCAATGGTTTTCTCCCTTTAAAAATTCCATCTCTCTCTTCCCCAAAAAACTCAAAGTGTGTTCATGATACATGTAAGCCCAATGAATGAATTAGCCTATCTTGCCCTTCTTTTTCATATTATTTTTTTATCTTTTTCGAAAGTTATGGTCATAGAAAATCTCACATCCATCACCTAACCACATATGATCAATTAATTGGTCTGTAAAATGGTGGTTTTTGATCCTCCCAAGAAACAGCCCAATTTTTTCATTTTTTAGCAAGATAGGTGAATAGTATAATATAATGAAATATTTCATGGCCTCTCCCCAAATCATAACCAATAATTCCCCCATCAAAATATCTGTAATGAATCATATCCTGGTATACCCTAAAAAGTTCCTCCCCCACACTTATTGTTTTCAATATCTTACAAAATATTTAGAGGAAGGTAGGAATGGATAAAATAGGCTTGTAACATAGCTCATTCCTTAAAAAGGCAGTTCATGGATTATATGGTCTTAAAAAGGATTAATGCATGGTGGGTCTTAGGATAAGTTCTAAACAAAATATTCATCAATCATATTAAAGGTGATTGTGTTCAGTCATATCTTCAATAAGATGCAAAGAAAGTTCTAGAAGAAAACATGCCCGAGTTTCTCAAGAAATATAATAAAGAAAGAATGGAAAATATTGGCTCATTGGATGTATTGGGAATGAGATGAATAGTTGGGAAAATTACTCATGTAAATGCATACAAACAATTAAATCAATTAATTATAACATAAAAAAAATTAAATCATGGATAAATATCAGAAAAAATTCATTTACAATGATTAAAATGCTCTTCAAATCATGATTTTTCAAATAATAATCCACATAATTTTCTCTACTAATTCTTTTATCTATTTTTTAATTAAATTTTATTGATAATGAAATCTAAATACATGGCATGATAATTTTCCTAGGCAATTTATGTCTCCTAGTTCATTTGATTAAATAATGAATCAAGTGTGGGCATGCAATTTGAAGTTAAAGCACTAAAATATTAAAATTTGAGTAATATAATAGAAAATTACTAAATTGAAATGCTTACTCCCCTTGAAAATTGAATCTTCAAACTGGGGCTACGCAGGTTCTATTTGAACCATTTTACAACATGCAAGTTCCCTTCACGACATGTAATCTCTCTACATATTTTTCTCCTAATACTTACTTTTTCATATGTTAATGGTCCTGCAAAAATAAAAAACACAAGTGAAAGAACATTCCATAACAAGGAAATTCACAAATATTTAGTTATGAGTGATTTTCCTAAAAAATGAAAATAAACAAAAATACTAAAAACTCGAGTTGCCTCCTGGAAGTGCTTTTGTTTACCGTCATTGGCTCGAAATTACCTCCTTAATCTTAGGTGATCGAAGGTAGGAAAGAGGTTACCTGATCAGTATCTAAAAAGTGTTGAATCCTTGATTCCTGAGAGTAGATTGGTCCTCTTCCTTTTTCTAAAACAAATTTTACTCTTACATTGTTGAAAACTTTTTCAATATCCTTAGGCCCATTCCAACAGTTCTTAGACTTTCCTGAATAGTTAAATAGTAGTTCACTAACTTCCCAAACTTTCTCTATTTCTTTTAATTCCTCTTGAATGAATATTTCTCCACTATTTTCAAAAAAAAATTATAACATTATTATCTTTCTTCACCTTTTTCTTACTTTCTTCTTTAGTACCCACAATAGCTATATCATCTCTTCTTCCTTGGAAAACAGTGTCCTCTTCCTTCATCATATTATCCTTAGAAAAATCATCAATTATTTCTTCTGACTTATGCATTACTCAATTCAAATTGAACTTCACTTTTGATCCTCCAACTCTTAAACCCATATCTCCATTTTGAACATCAATCAATTCCCTTCCAGTAGCTAGGAATGGTCTTCTAAAGATTATTGGGTGCTTCTCTTCATCCATTTCCATCATCAAACAATCCGCTAGAAAATAGAACTCATCTACTTTGACGATGACATATTCAAGTATTTCTAGATGATGTGTCACTGTTATATCAGTAACTTGAAGCATAAATCGAGTTGGTTTCATCTTCTTCAATCCCAAGATCTTGAATGTTGTATATGATATGATATTTACACTAGAACCTAAATCACATAAATATCCACCAAACTCATTAGTACCAATGGTAATTAGAATGGAAAAAATATCTGGATCACATTATTTCTTTGGAAGGATTCTTGAAAAAACTATTGAACTTTCTCCCTCCAGTGGAATGGTAGCTAATTCTCCAGGATTCTTCTTGTTCATCACCAAATCCTTCGTGAACTTTTCATAAACAGGCATGTTTTCAATTGCCTCAGCAAATGGAATATTGATGTGTATATTCTTTAACATCTCTAAAAAATTCTATTTCTTCTCATCACTCTTCACCTACATTTCTCAATATGGATATGGTAGTGGTGGTTGGTATGGTGGTGGTGCTTCTTCATCACCACATTCTTCAGATTCTTAGTGTTTTTCTTGACTTTCTTGAACTAGTTTTTTTTTGTCCTCCAAATTCAATGCCACTTCCTCATGTCTTCTTTCCACTTCTCAGTAATATAGATTTCACATCTACATAGGGATAGTTTTCTAAACATCATGTAATCTCTCCTCATTTTCTTTCTCTAAGTGTCTTGGAGATCTGACTAATTTGGATTTATAAGTTTCTCATTGAAGCTTATTGATTTTGTGAGTAGTTTTTTAATTATATTATTGAATTTTCCATTATCTCTTAAGTATGCAGTCAAATATTTAAGTGAATCTTCTGTGGTGGTCATGAAATTTTCCAGGGTCTCCTCCAGTGAATGGACTTGACTGGTCAGTGTTGGACCTTATTGTTGAGGTTGAAAAACTTGTTGTCTCGAATGAAATGCTTGGACTTAATTTTGATTTTTTTGTTTTAGTTGTTGAATCCTCCATCTATATGTATAATTTTGATGATTATAATATAAATAATTAACAAATTCAAAATACATACCTTGGGGGTTTTAGTGGTCCATCATCGCATCCATATTTTTTATCATAGACTCCATTTGAGCAGTAATCCATCTATTATCAACCATGTTCACTCTGTGTGTTCTCCCTTCTTCTAGTTTCTATTGTAAACTTCTTCTAGACATCTCATCTAGTATCTCATAGATTTCCTATGGTGATTTTCACATAAGCGACCCTCCTATAACAACATCTATATTAGACCTATCTCCCTATGACAATCCTTTATAAAATGTTCGAATTAAAAGACACATTTTGATGTCATGATAAGGACATCATATTATCAAAACTATAAACCTTTCCCATGAACTATATTGATATTCTTTATTTAATTTCTCAAAATTGAGAATACTTACCTGCAAATCCATTGACTTTGAGGGTGGGAAAATAATTGAGAAAAAATTTCTTACCAGATCCTCCCAAGTGGTAATTGAATGCAGAGGTAGACTTTGAATCCACTCTTGTGCTTTTTATTTTAGTGAAAATATGAACAATCGCATCCTCACAATTTCATTTTTGACATTCTAGATTCAGAACATGTCACAAATCTCTAAGAAACTTCCTATGTGTGAGTTGGGGTCTTTATGGGGTAGCCCAGCGAATTGCAATGAATGTGTGATCATTTGGATGACTGTTGGATTTATCTCAAAATATTGGGAAACAACTGGTGGTATCAAAATGCTTGGGTTGACTCCCATTTTTGAGGGTCTTCCAAAGTTGATCAGTGATTTCCCCCCTGAATCTCTTCCTTGGACCTATGGTCCAGCTAGTTGGCCCAACTCAAGATTTAATCCTTAAAATTAGTCTCTTCCTACTATGTTATATTGTTCTTTACTAGCTTCATAATTTTCCTTTATTTGATAGAATAACATCTTCTCTAGCTCAGGATTGTAGGCAAGATCTTTAATTTTGTCCTTCCCTCGAGTGGAATAGTTATGCAAAGGATTGTTTCCTGAAACTAAAGAATGGAAAGATCAAGTGTAAAATAAATAAATAAATAATATAAAAAATTTATCTAAATTCCTAATTAATTTAATCATAATGGAAACCATCCCTGACAACTGCGCTAATTTTCATCTTCTAAGAGTCACCATCATTGAATTCTATTTTGTGGTTATCTACTAGAATATCCTACTGAACATATTTAGCATGAATCCAATGGGGTGTCAACATAGATCTATTCCTGCAAAATAATAAATATTAGGGACTTCTAAACCTGAAATATATAATATTTAAGATTATTTAATTTAATTAAACTTTAACCTAATACCCACTATCTAACCAATTTAAATAAAGGCATAAATAATCATGATGCATGATCCTTACCTAGGTTTATACCTCTCAAGAAACATCACTTCTCTTAGCTTGTTTGGTAAACTTTAAGATCCTTATATTGGAATATATAAAGACCTAAATACCTATGTTCTAGCTAGACTCTCTTGATTATGTCATGTGCTAAATTTAGCTGATACTATTTCCCTATCAACTCATGAAATCCTCACTAGTGCCTATCTCTAAACTCTATCATATCTCTCAACTATCATCTTTGATATCACTCTATCACAACCCCATTAATAGTTACCCCTCCCAAGACAACACTAAAGAGAGGGAGATGAACCCTGAAACCTACCTCTAAGAAGCCACAAATTGGTAAATAGCACTTGGAGTATATAATCACAAATGGGAGGCATTACCCACATTATGTAAATTTAAGTAATAATTGATAAGATGAGATACACTAATAAACTACATATAAATAATAAAATAAATCTCAATACATGAATGTAATGTTATAAAAAACTAAACAACTAAAAATACCAAAATAAATCCTAGGTACCTACCACAAACTCTAGTAATTCATGAAGTCTCTTTGAGCTAGTAATTCCTAGATAAGTCACTAAATAACTTATATGAACCTAAAACTTAGTTTATATATATATTGTGAGAAAACATATATACTCGATAGATTCCTCCTTAAAACCTCTTGTGAAAAATATGAATGAAGCATACTAAATCCTAGTGAATAAAAAAATGAAACCAACTTGACACTTAAATAGGTAAAGTTGTTTTTCATATTAACCATGGAACACTCACCAAGTAACACATAGAAGATATCATGTCCATATCAAAACATATATATATATATATATACCATGCTTACACTTCCCCATGGGTTTGTCACTCTAACTCCCCAAAAACATGTGTCATGTACTTATCCCTCCCATGAATCATCCTGCCCAAACCTAGGAAACTATATCATGACCAGCATTCTATGTATCACATCATCACCCATATCATCATCATCATAATTTATCATAACCATGTTTACATATGGAATCTAATAAATACCATGTATATTACATTTTACCTCAATCCACTATATCCCATTCATGAACACCTAATGGAAGCCATAGCCACCATGACTGAATACAATTTTGTTCCATAACCTTAATTCGTTACAACCCCTACATAAATGTATAGTAAAATGAGATTCATCACAAACTGTGTGATTCCATACCTTATACCTTAATCCATCATAGTTTGGGTATACCCACATAATATACTATAGTCAAAGGGAGAGTATGGGAAAGTGAGTAGTCATCCATTTATTCCATCACCAACCTGGATGTTGGAAAAAACACCCCTCCCCCCCCCCAAACATTTGGGTGTCAATTTACTTACCAACTTATATACTATAGTCAAAGGGAGAGTAGGGGAGAGTGTGTAGTCATCCATTTGTTCCCTTACTAACCGAGATATTGGGTAAAACACCCCCCAAAACATTTGGTTGTTGAACCATATGAAATCAAAAAATATAAGAATATATCACACAAAACCACACTAAGGGGAACTATCTAGCCTTATAATCATCTACAGCTATCATCCCACAAAACACATGGTATCTACTTCTAACGTATAGATCTCAAATAGGAAAACAAGTATAAAATTTCAATATTAACTAATATATTTAGTAATTAAGAAGTTACCAATCATTTATTAAACCTCATTAAAATTTATAGTTTAATCATTCATCTCATTACAAGCTAACATGATTTCATAACCATTACTAAATATCCAAATTATATTCCTTAGATCTTTGAGAATTCATTCCAACCATTCCATGGTCCTCATTGTAGTTGGGGTTTGGCTTAGTGGTAAGCACCCCATAATCCAACATGAAATATGGGGGTTCAAAACCCATTGGGTGCAAGTATTGTAGCAGTACGGTAGTAGCGGTGGGCACTATAGCAACGACGAGCGCTGTAGCAGCAGTAGGTCACTGTAGCGGTGGCAGAGCACTATAGCGGTGGTGGGTACTATGTGGTACTGTAGCAGGCGGGTATTGTAGTAGTACTATTCATAGAATCGGCCTTGGGACAAAAAATTGGGCCTACGGGCCATTTAATGGGCTAAATTCCCACTGGGGCTTCGGGCTATGTAATGGGTCTCCCTCTACCCAGTTAAAGAGGTCTTTGCTTTGATTTAATAATAAATGAGGCTTCATCCCCAACCTTTAAAAAAATTCCATGGTCCTGATTAATAATTAGTATATTTATCATTAATATCACCAAAAACACTCAATACAATGAGTTCACTATTAATTCATTGATCGTCCCATAATTATAGGTACTCTAGGAATCATCCTAAACTACCACAAGGGAAATGTACTCATAGTGCATAAGAACAACGCAACAAGAAGTTTAAAATAAAAAAAGTCAACCATTTGGAAATATAGCCATAAAATGAAAACACAAATCATATAACCTATGACCAACCCCATCTTAATACTCATTTAAAACACCCTAGTTTCATTTATAACACTATTGTTCATAATAAATTTCATCCCACCATCACCAACATCAACCACTATTATAACCCTAGGAAACTATCCCATTACTCACCAAAGATATAAACCATGACAAGTTCACAAAAAATCACATCCAGGATCTACCATACTATAGAACACATACATGGAAACAAAATATTTTCATCACACAAATACAAGGTGTGATTAAGTCCAACTTATTAAGGCTTTCAATCCTTTAACAAACAAGGATGTGTTAGCTCAACCCCAAAAATTTATTTTTAACAAACATTTTTCTACCACCTTGAATTAACTGATTCGTTATATACAGGTTAACCACAATAATATTAACATTTAAAATAAATCATTATCATTAAATAATCAATTAATATTAACCAAGAATCACTTGCATATTTCATAAATTTTTAAAGAAGAACGGTGATCGATTTACATTATCCTTTAGTTAATCATTAAATAAATCCAAGTTTAAGTTTTTTATAAAATTTAAATCAAATTAATCATGTTAAAAAAACAACAACAAAATAAACAACATAGTTAATTGATATCACACTATCTATAAAATTAAGATGCATTAATATAGCATAAAACTGATGAGATCAAAAAATCCATTTTCTTATTTCATTCATCATTTATTTCTTATATTATTACCTTTATTAGTTTTATTCCACCATTACCCATAGAAAACAAAGAATGATAGTTTCACACTTTCACATAAAAAATAGAGGTAATGAATCCTCTACCTTAATTCAAAGTTTCAAGAAAACATTATTGTTGAATAGAATAATTAAAGAATCAATCGCCACCAAAATAGAAGGAAAGATCAACAGAACCTAACCATGGTAAGTATCCATCAACTCTTGATCAATTTTCAACCCCAAAATAAAGGAATACTTTTATAGTGATCCTATTGAAGAAAATATAACTAAGTAAGATGCATATAAGTGAATAAAATAGTACCATGATCCAATATAATTTGATCCAAATCAAACCAAGAGGTTAATCTCTCAAAGGAAATAGATTTATAGGGATATTAGGTCCTATAATTTATATAGGTTTCAAATGAAGAGATTATAAATAAAATCAAGTAATTTGCGGCCCTCTTTTTATAGAGGAGCTTTGAATAGCCTCCACTATGGTGAGGTGACCCCCACAACACCCATAGTGTCCCTTGGTCAAAGGAGATCTAAAATTTAATTGTGTAAACCCTCAATTTCTACATGAATTCAAAACCATATTTAACACATTTGACTAAAACCACACCATACACTATGGTATAGTGCAGGATGTTTTAGCCCTCCAGACAACCATTATGGACACCCTCTATGATATAAGGAAAAGTCCCTTATTGTTTCACCACACCACACTAAAGGACATGGCATGGTGACACCCAACTCTTTTTTTCCCTTATCTGCATGAAACTTAGTGTTCTTGACCACACAGTAAAATCTATTCTCAATAAAACAAGTTCTCTATGTGTTTTTTATACTCCTCATTTTCTATAGGGAGACCTCGACACGAACCATGCTCGTATCTATGGTGTGGTGGTCTCCCCATTTCACAACGGAAGACTCACCGAGCACCAAACCCAACTAACCTAGGAATTTACACTATGCCTATTTATAATAAGGAAACTCTCAATCACCTCTAGACACATTACACCATATACTATGTCGTATAGTTCTTCCTATTTCTCATGAGTGGACACTAGAATAAAAAAGTACTTCAAAATGGCCACCCTGGGCATTTCTATCTTTTTGGTATGCGCCAACACCAAAATAGTGACCACTAAAGGCGTTTTGGATATTATGGTTCACCTAATCCCCAAAATAGATATCCTCTATAGTAAACCTTTAAAACGCTTTAGGTTAAAACTACACTACAGCTCCACCATGGACAACACCATGGTGTGGTGACCTTAAGATGTCCAAAACTCCAATATCACCCCTAGAACACCTCCAAACTCTCTCATGAGTCTCCTAAACCTTAGGAAAACATAAAGGGATGTATCTCAGAAAACAAGGTCATCACACATTCATAATGTTGTAAATAAATCTATGATATGATAGTTGAATCAAGAAATATTTTAGGAAAAATGTGTTAGGTCCAACCAACTTCCCTCTAAAATTTAAAATCCTTAATATATGAATTTATGAAATCTAAGACCAGTTTAGGGTTTGAGGAAATGAAATAAACTAACCCAAATAGTTTGATGAAATTCTGGCATGGTCTGGTCAACTTGGGGTCGACAGTAATGATGACAGCCAATGAAGAGATGAGTGTAGTGGTTATGGAACCCATTCTTAAAAAATAATATATATAATAAAATATATAAATATAATGAATAAAAAAAGAAACAAAAAGTGGGGTCATGGTACAACCCATAGATTTTGGATCATAACCAACCCTTGGCACGGCACGAAAATTAAAGGAGGGGAGGGTTACACCCCTCCCCTATTTTACAACATACACAAATATATATATTAAAATTAATAATAATGTAGTTGTTGTTATTAGTATTATTTTTATTATTATTTGGAAATGTGTATTATTTGTCTTGGTGACCAAAATAGATAAGTGAATAGTACATTTCACATGTTTTTCTATGAGGGACATGATGGAGATATTTTTTAAGGTAACCTAGATTATCTAAAGGAAATTTTGGTTAATTTAAAAATGTTGGGTGCTAGAGTCAATGATGACCCATCCCAAGAAATATTATAGGGATGACACCTAGACTGTTTTTGTGATTATAATACATTAGCATCCTCTATTTATTGATTTAAAATCCCAAAGTTTATGAAAGTTTGAGTTTATGATTTTGGATGAAAATGTTTGTAGGTTAAATATAACGGTCGGTAGCATTGATGATGTCATGAAGAGTGTACATCATGAGACAAAGATAAATGGAAAGGTTAATGAAGTTGACAGTGTTATTTCTAGAACTTATATAATGGATTCATAGTGAAGAAGATATTTGATACTAAATAAATAAGGGTACTTAATTTGATCAGGTAAAATGTTAGTAATATTTGATAATAATAATGATAATATTTGATGAGGGGTTTTCATACTTAAGTGAGAAGCTAGAATTATCCATTGGATGTACTACATAACCATGATAGGTTATGAATTGTCGATTTTTATAATTCAATGGTTTTAATAAGTTATTATGGTAAATTAAATAGGATAGTTAAACTTTATAATGGTTTCTCTTGAATTGTATTGACAATATAAAATGATTTTATAAAATTCATTTCATTCAAATAAATTTAAAGAGTGAAAATATGTGAATGGAATGGAAAGAATTTATAGAAATGGAAGTGGGTTATAAAATAAATAATGAATAATGTTATCTAAGTACTTAAGTGAAAAGTGATTCATGAGAGAATTGGGTTTCCTTTAAATCTTTTCTTAAGAATGAAAATTTGTAGATCCAATTGGATGATTTAAATGAGTTCATTATTTTTTATAATTCAATGGTTTTAATAAGTTATTGTGGTAAAGTAAATAAGACCATTAAACTTTATAATGGTTTCTCTTGAATTTTGTTGACAATATCAAATGAGTTTATAAAATTCATTTCATTCAAATGAATTTAAAGGGTTAAAATATGTGAATGGAATGGAAATAATTTATATAAATGGAATTGTGTTATAAAATAAATAATGAATAATGTGATCTAATTACTTAAGTGAAAAGTGATGCTTGAGAGAATTGGGTTTCCTTTAAATGTGTTGTTAAGAATGAAACTCTACAGATCCAATTGAATGATTTAAATGAGTTCATTTATATCATGAGATAAAATGACATCAATAGGAATTATAATTGGGGATAAAGTAATTGAATTGAAAATCATCAATAATAGAGGATAAAGGTATATAAATAATTATGGGAATGAAATAATGATATAATACTAAGGATGGGTATTACATCAAATAGTGTATCATGATCATGAATGAATTGGAAAAACTTAATGAAAGTAGATGATGGAAAGAGAATGGGGAAAGGTGATGGGGACCTCAATGAATTAAGCGGTGGAATTTTTATGATAAATATTTGATTAGTTTTGATTTAGCTATAAAATAGAGTAAAAGTAGCTTTAGATAATTTCAATGACTAGAGCATGAGTTATATGAGGATAATGGACCTCCTAGGTTATGATGTGACTAGTATGATAATACAATAACTACTATTCAGCTATGATTTAATTATCATTGGATTTTTATGAGCTTGGTTAGTGAGGACCTGATGATGATGATGTTATGGCTATAGATTTCTAGATGGGAGTCTTGTGAGATTTATAAGAGGATCTTTTATTGTGAATTATATGATTATTGTGTGTATTCTTTAGAATGAGATGTGATTTAGCATATGATGGATGGATATAAATGATGATGGGGTGTAATGGGGGATTACCTTTTCACTTACCCATAGTTTATGGTTAGAGTGGGATGAAAGTCGCACCAACTTTTAAAAAAAGATTCCAATGATGACATATTCATGTACTTTCCACCATTAACCCACTTCTCAAAAATGAGATTGGTTATATATTTCTTGAAGATAGTTGGGGATGATTATTTCCTCCAATATATCTAGTCCTAGATAAATAAAGATCAGTAATTTTTCCAATATTCCTGATATGAGTACATGATGGATGGGGTTTTTATAGATGGTTAATTCCTCTAACATCCCCGGTATAAGAATATGATGGACAGTAATTCACCCGAGTGGAAATGCTCATCCTCCCCCACAACTCGAGGGTTGAGGTTGACTATGAAACACCTGATACTATCTTTAATCCTCACCCAATTCTTGGAAGTACCAAATATTCAGTGGTATCTCTGAAGATGTGTATTTCCTCTATTATAATAATATACATATTAGACCTAAATATGTGAATTTACATTGGTGTTTGGAAATGTATACGCTACTATTTTTGGATAT
Source organism: Viscum album (assembly GCA_963277665.1). Taxonomy (NCBI): domain Eukaryota; kingdom Viridiplantae; phylum Streptophyta; class Magnoliopsida; order Santalales; family Viscaceae; genus Viscum; species Viscum album. The sequence goes on along the minus strand of OY728119.1, from coordinate 697,873,427 downwards.
GTGTATTTCCATTGGAAAAGATGTGTATTTCCTCTAGTAGTTCTTTGATAGTTGGAGATGTCTATTTCCTCTGGTATTACTAAGATAGGTGGGGGTGTGTATTTCCTCCATTTTAACATGACTAGTGCATATAAGGTGAATTTATAAGTTGGAAATATTCGATGGATTATGGGTTATGACTATTTCTTCTTGATGTGCAACCTTGTTATTTGGTGAACATGATGAAAGTGAGATATGTGATGAATGATTAGGATTGATCATAGTTGTGTACAGTGAAGACATCTAATGATGTATGCTTGTATACACTTTTATTACTATTGATGTATGTAGACACTAGATGTATATGGGGTTAGCTTACCACTTTGGACGACTATATGAGGTATTTTTATGCTCACCTGTATGTGAGCACTCGCATGTTGTTTGCCTTGTGTACATGCAGATCAGTAGATATGGATGATGGATGATCATGGAGTCGGGAGATGGATGACTAGTGTAGATTACTATTAGAGTATAGATCTTATAATGGTAGCCACTTCTGTGTCATTGATATTTGGGATGGCATCTGTTTGGGATATAGTGGTTGTACCTGGTGATTTACATATATCATTTCACATTGTATTTTGGAAATTTTATATGTGTTTGTGTGTGTGTGTGTTCTATTGTTCATATTTATATCTCATGAATGTTATGGTGGATTTTGATTTATGATATTATGTGACATGTTTCATATAGAGGTAATGCCTCCCATGATTGTGTGGATACCAAAACACCAGTTGCTAGCCCCTGGCCTAGTGAAGGCAGGAATAGGGAGTAACTAACAAGTATGTCAAGACATGAAAAGATATAAACTACTTAATATTTTTACCTTATTTTTTAATTTATAAAAACTCTATAAATTACACTTATAATTTAAAAGTATACTATTTATATCTAAATTATAAGTCATTTCATATAACATGAAAAGGTATTTCAATATTAATCATTAATATTATGGAATATTTACTTATTAAATGTTTTATAAACACTTAATGATTAATTATAAATATTTTATAATAAATTAGTTTATAAACACCTAGATAATTTAAATAAATATCTTTAAATACCTTTTCCTATGATTTATAAACTATATAATTTAATTCATAATTGAAATTAAGAAAAATAAAATATTTATTTATATTGTATTTTATGATATACTTGATATCTTAAGATGTGGCTTGCCCTACTATCTATTGTACATTATGATAGATTATATCAATTTATGATATCACATTCAGTAGTTGGGAAGTCATATTTTATGATAGGTTGGATATTAACTCTATTATACAAAACTATTTAAGGAGTGAGGTGTGATGTTATCATCCCATACAACAACTATAGAAAAAAACTGATTTAGCATCAGCATTTTTGCAGTAGTTTTTTAACGTTGGTTTCTAAAACATCTGGTAAATAATTTTTAAAAAATATATATTGTTAAAAAAATCAATAAAATTTAAATTAATTTTTAGCTGCAGTTTTAAAAAAATCACCGCTAAATTAAAAGGAAAAAATAAATTTAAAATGTTTAATTATGATTTATTATTTACTATTTACTATCATATATAATTTATTATTTATAATTTTAATTATTTATAATGTGTTAATTAATAAATATTTATATCTATTAGTTAATAATAATTTGAAACTAAAAACAAATCTTTAATAAGTTATCCCAAATAACCTGAAGGCCTTCTTTTTATTTTATTATAGATAATACCCCTTTTAAGGGTTGAAGGGGAACCCGTACATGACCCGTAGGCCCAAGGCACAAGGCCCGACATAACCCGTAATATATGACCCGAAGGCCCAAAGGCATACCATGCCCATTACATGACTCGTAGGCCCAGCCCACTAGAACTGCCCCTCCCCAGCATCTTGAATCATTGATCTCCTTAGCTCCCCACATTTCATTGTTGATAGGCTAGCATTTCCCCGTACAAAGCTGCATGGTGCCTGATTCTGATGGCGGCTGTCATACCCTCTCATTCTTCCAATCTGGTTAGCTCTGCATCTAGTGGCTGCTACTCCTGTTGCTCTGATCCTCTTCTGGAGCCTGTTCTGTGTGAACTGGGCTACTCCAGGGTCTACGTGACCTGAAGTCCCTGTGGCCCAAAGGCCTTTGATGACCCAAAGGCCTTTGATGACCCAAAGGCCCTGGAGACCTGTAGGCCCAAACCGGTGGCCCGAAGGCCCAAATCGGGTGAATAGTTCTAGCTGCTACAATACGAACAGTGACTGCTACAGTGCTGCTACAGTACCCCGGAAATTCGCCTCCACCCGGTTTTGAACCCAAGTCTCTTGGATGCCAATCAGGAGCTCTTACCACTCGGGTACAGGCTCATTGGGAAAAGTGTTTAACGGTTAACGCGTGTATAGGTGCGGCCTTACACCACCCGCGCACCACACCTCCCCAACTCGGCCCAAGGTGGCCAACCCTTGGGCTTGGGCCAGTTCCCACAGAGTCGAGGGGATGAGAGGATCGCTGGAAAATGGTGCATGTTGCCTTTGTGAGGACTCGAACCCAGAACCTCGACGACGGGACGCCACCGCCTTGAACCAACTCACCCAGCCCCCGCAGTCTTTAATAAGTTGAAAATCAGAGTTTGGCATCAAATGACCTTAACTTTTGATCCAGGAGTCCCTTTTAACTCCAAAACCAGTCAAATTGAATCTTTTTAAATGAACTAGAACCGAATAAGTTTTAAATATTTTAATAATTAAAAGAACAAAATTTATTATAGTTTCAAGAAAAGTAGAAAATCGACTTGAGCTTCAAATGGTCATAACTTTTGATTCGGGTATCTGTTTGGGCTCTACCACATATTAAATCAAATACAATGATGATCTCTATTCCCAAATGATTGGGGTAAACTCCAATCATGCTTTTCAAGGCCAAAAAAATTCCAAAAGACCTCCAAAACTGAGTTTTTAGCTGGGGTATCCCAATGTTTTAACATTCAACGGAATTTCAGCCTCATTTAAGCAGGTTCTATTGTAATTTTTCAGTGGGGACTAAATTTATTCCCAGCGATTACATTCATATTTATATTATGGTTTTTAAATTTTATTATTTTTCATAATGTAGTTTTATTTATAATTAAATATATACATATTTTCTTATATTTACTTAAAATAAATCACTTATATAAATACATATTTATATAAAAATATATTTTTAAAAATATTATCCATATGGAAATAAATATTTTTTATTAATTTCATTTAAAATAAATAATTATCTATTTATTTACCTTATAAAAAAAGGCATTAATTTGTATATATATACCAATACAAGTAATGTTTATAAATAAACATGTGTGTGTTAATAAAAAACTATATTTATGTGTATATTCTAATATATGTAAATAAATACATATACATATATATGTAAATATTCGTGTGTGTATTTGATAAATATAAATAAGTAGTTATGTTGTTGGATCGGATTATACTAAATATACACAAGAGGGGGGTGAATTGTGTCTTTTCAAAAATCTTCATGAGATCGTGTTCTGTCCTTTTTGTTTAATCAGATAGATTAATTTAGCGGAAATATAAAGTGAAGAGACACACGATGTATAGTGGTTTGGGGAACAGAAGACCCCTAGTCCACTCCACCAATGCTCTATTCTACGAGCTTGGTGATTTTCACTATCTGGTCCTCGTTTCAACAGACCTTTCAGCAACTGAGTACAGGCAGTTAACACCTTTACAATCTAAGGAAAAACAAAGCCTTCTGGTTGACTCACAGAACCTATACATCTTAGTACGAGAATTTGGTCACTCAATAATAGAAAAATAAAGATTTCTGTACTTTGAAAATACTTTGCAGATGTTCTTCACAATTGCAACAGCATGCAATTGACAGTAGATGGATCATCACCTTCAGAAATAATGATCTTCATAAGAGAGTCATTCTGAGTCGATCATGTTGCAGTAAATATAGAAATATAATTCACAACTTCAACAGTAGCAGATTCATAGTAGATCTTCGATCTAGAACGAGTGAATCTTCTATTGTGATTCTTCCTCTTTAATAAATAGAGCTTTGTCGCTCCTTTGAATCAGCAGGTCTATGTTTTTGATAGTCTCTATTTTTCTTCATTTTTATGAATGATCGATTTTTTACAAACCTTATCCTCTCTTGTTCTGTTCAGAAAATCTCAAATATATAATAATGACGAGCACTTATCCTGCAAATTTAGATCCACAAAAGTTGCCTTTTGACTCGGGATATTTAAAAATTTGAATTTACAGAGTAGTTGTAACTTCCCTGAAGACTCAGTATAAAAATCTCCATTTAATTTGATCCTTAAACCATTGATAAAATAGCTTTGAATCAGTCAAAGTCCCGCTTAAATAACAGCTTTAAATCTGGCTTGAAATCAGCCTAATAATTAGCTTGTTGATCGTTGCAAAATAATATCAACTTTAAACTCTCTTATGTCAAGCGTAAGGTTGAGTTGTACAGTATGCATCCTCTAAACGTAACATAGATCATAAACTTAAGGTTGATGATGTAACCTTCACATGTAAGGTTGTCAACGTATGGTTGATCACAAACGTAATGTTCATGTCACTTTCTTAAAATGTAAGGTTGATAAAAGATCCATACTTTTAAAAGATTCCAAATGAAAGATACTTGATCCATAATTTTCTAAGAACGTATGGTTGTTTAAAAAAGTAAGTTTGATTAAACATACTTTTGAGAAACAAACGTAACGTTTAACACATACGTACGGTTCTCATTCTATACTTTTCTAATATCTCAAACGTAGGGTTCCTTCCTAATGTAGGGTTCTTTTTCATACTTTGTCGATAACGTATGGTTGATTAGCCATATTTTTCTCTTATCTCATAAAGTATGCACTGCATTTCATCCTTACACTATGTTTCTCCACGTAGGGTTTGAACATTGTTTCCAGAACGCGCTAAAGAAGATCCCGAATATGTAGAGCGTGAATAGTGTTTCTAGAATGCACTAAATGTGAATACCTTAGAAATTAATTCTCATTGTTCAAGAATCTAAATATTTTGTCCATAAATAAATATATAATGAATAATAAATTCCTGAAATATTCTTAAAAACTAAAATCATTAGAAAATAATTAAGGGTATTTGTGAGCATCAAAATTATCATAAATAGATAGAGTATTGTTCTCAACAATATCCCCCTTTTTGATGATCACAAAACTCATAAAATAACCAATGAAATTAACTTACAAAAATTAATTACATATAGTTTTGAATTTTGAAAAGATAAAGACAATATTAGATTTAACTTAATTTATCCCCTTAATTTATCCATTTTAATTTCTCCTCCAATAATAAAAAATATATAAAATGAAACAGACAAAAATGTTAGACCAAAATGTTGTGGTTATCCAAATTTCTCCCCCTTTTGTGATATCAAAAAGAATGACAAAATATGGAATATAGCATAGATTAATGTAGTATTGAATGAAAGTAAATGCTATAATTAACTATTTATCAATTAGTGAATTTGGATTACTGGATTATCTAAACAAAGACATTAAAACAAAATAAATATAATGAAACAGATTTTCATTAAAAGTACAAAATTGATAAATATAAGAATCAAGGTTTGGTTAGGGTTTAGATAGAGTCTATCTAATTCGAACGACTTCCTTGATTTCTGATAGTTGCTCCCTGAGTCTTCTCATCATTCCATCACCAAGCCTAACAATAAGATCCATGTTATCTTGAGTCATATGAATGTCTTCTATGAGATTGACTCTGAAAAACTCATGTATTTTTTCTTCCTTATCCAAAAATAAAGACAACTTCTCTGTGAATTTATTTAAGATAGATCTGATTCCTGGTTCATTTGAGGTGAGCTGATCAACCAAAAATTTCTGATTGTCTAACAAGACTGATAAAGGATCATTGTTGCATTGAATATCGTGCAATCTGTCATTCATGTTGCTCATTGCAGCTTTGATAGCCTGAAACCTTCTGATTAAATCAGAAGAAGTAACTGATCCACTAGCTTCACTAGTCCTGACAGATGAAAATTTTGTCTCCATAAATAATTTAAGATCTGATAGATCTGACTTCATAACTATTTTAGATGTTAGTTTTTCAACCGCATTCAGCATATCCTTATTAAAAATTTCAACTTCTTGCTTGGAAACTATACTATTTTTTACCCTCTGGAATTTTAGTTGTTCCTTTTGCAATTCTCTCCTCAGAGCAGCATTTTCTTTCTCCACCCTCTGCAATTTCGTGTAAATTTCTTCAACTTCCTCAGTTTCTGTTTCAGGTGTACTTTGTTCTTGATTCTCATTTTCAGAATGAAAGGGATGTACCAACACTAGGGGTAAGGATTCATCATTTTCTTTCTCCTTGTATTCTCTAACCGGTTGGTCCACGGATTTTTCCTTTGAGTCTTTTCCAAACTTTTCCACATAAAAATACTCTTGAAGAACTTCTGTTTGTACTTCTAAAGGATTTTCATCCTATATATCAGCAATCACTTCTTCTATTTGAATCTCTTGAAGAATTTCAACTTTATCTAATTGAGGACTGGCCACTTCTACTATAGGCACTGCCTCTTGTTCAATGTTAGCTTCAGCTTCTGGTTCTGTTCTTTCAACTTCAATTCTTTCAGGGTCATCTTTTGTAACAGCCACATCATGTTCCTGAGTCTCTCCTTCAGCTTCTTCTTGAATTCCAGATTGAATCTGAGGTCCTTCCACTAGTTCTGATCTCTCAATAATAGCTTCCATTGATTTTTCAACAGCAACTTCTCTTACAAAACTGTAAGAGAGTAAATCTCTTGCTGTCAGTATAGGTGAAACAAGTTCCTCATTTACAGTTCTTTTTCTTTGAGTCTGAAGGCCCTCCTGACTTCTTTCTTATTGAGTATCTTCAGTTTCAAATCTTATTCTTATTGCATAAGTGCTTACTCTCGATTCAGCATGTCCCTCTTTGGACTTAGCAGACTAAGCTTGAGCACTATCTTCTTCTTCCTCAGCTCCTACTGGAAAAAGTTTCCCTTTTAATGTGCTCTAGAAATAGCCAATTTTTTTTAAAGTTCCAGCATTGAAAACATTAATGTGATGACATCTTACTCTGGAATCCACCAGTCTCACCATATCCTTTTTGAACAAAAGTTTGGAAATGAATCTAATAAAAGGGTAGAAATTCATTTTGGCTTCACGATGATAGCATTAACTGAGGTACCTCACCATGTACCTAGGAAAATTTAGTTTTATATCACTAAGAAAAAGATAAATTATGTACATTTCGGGATACAATATCTTTTCCATATCTGACATTCTTGGTGTTATCCGTGTTTGTACAAATTTCACAAGAATCTTCTGATCTGGTTCCAAATCCTTAACTAAAATTTTCATTATGTTTGTAGAGACAAAAAGAAAAGACATAATGTCTTCATATTTATGCACAGAATCTCCTATATTTTTCAATTCAAAATGAAACACTCCCTCATGTGGGCAATTCAGTATCTGACTAATTTCAACTAAAGATATCTAAAAATACCTATCATCTATCTTAGCCAGTATGGTGTCAGAATGATCTCCCAAACTGAATTGAACAGTTTTAAAAGAAATATCGAAGTTCTACCTTATACAAAAATTTTGTAATCTCACTATGGAATGTCTGTTTGAGATTCTGAAACGAAAGTTCTTGTTTTAACAATAAGTTCATCTGAAATAGCCATTCTAGATCAATCACCTTTCCCTGTAAGATTTTCCTTCCTTCTGAGCATTGTTTCTTGGCATTGCTGGTCTTGGCCTCATCATCACTCTTAGAATTTTCCATTTCTATGAGAATATCTGAAGGTTTGAAGGTTATGGTTTCAGAGGTTCGAAGATTAGGGTTGACAAGTAGTGGTGCGGTTTTGCGGGTTCGAAAGGGTTTTGGTGGAAATGAAACGATTCAGAATTTGAAAGGTTTCTGACAGCCTTGATTACCGTGTTTTCATTAATCATTACATAGATTTTAAATATAAATAAAATTGATTACACAGGGAAAAGAAGAAAAAAAATTATTATGTTTTAAAAACAAATAACTAAATTATTTTAAACATTATTAAAATAAAGAAACATCATAGTAAAATAAAACTTTATTTAAAATTAAATAAACCTAGCTCCCCCTTAATAAAATCAAACCTTGCAGTGGGAAGTGGTTTAGTAAAAATATCAGCTAATTGAATTTCAATACTTACAAATTCCAAAGATATATCCTTTTTAAGAACATGATCTCTTAGAAAATGATGTCTAACATCAATATGCTTAGTTCTAGAATGATTAATAGGATTTTTTGAAATATTTATAGCACTAGTATTATCACATAAAATAGGTATATTATTAAAATTTAGTCTAAATTCCATAAGAGTGTTTTTCATCCACAACACTAGTGCACAGCAACTGCTAGCAGAAAGATATTCTACCTCAGCTGTTGATAAGGCAACTGAATATTGTTTCTTACTTGACCATGACACTAAGGATTTCCCTAAAAAGTGACAAGTACCTGAAGTGTTTTTCCTATCTAATATACAACTCCTAAATTCTGTATCTGAATATGAAATCAAATTAAAATCAGAAGTTTTGGGATAAAGAAGAGATTGAAAAATAATACCTTTTAAATATCTGAAAATTATTTTAACAGAAGTTAAATGAGATTATTTAGAATTTGATTAAAATCTTGCACAAATACATACTGAATACATTATATCTAGCCTGCTATCAGTAATATATAATAAACTACCAATCATACCTCTATAAAACATGTTGTCAACTGATTTTCCAGTTTCATCCAAATCAAGTTTTATATTAGTACACATAGAAGTTGTATATGTCTTGTTGTTTTCAAGTCCAAATTTCTTTAATAAATTTGTAATGTGTTTTCTTTGATTCAAAACATTTCCAAAATCTTTTTGATAAATTTTAAGTCCTAAAAAGAAATTTAATTCTCCCATCATGCTCATTTCAAATTCTTTTTGCATTAACTTTGAAAACTCATGACAAAGGGATTTATTAGTTAATCCAAAAATTACATCATCAACATAAATTTGAACCAATAAAATATAAGTATTTACAGTTTTCTTAAAAAGTGTTGGAATTTCCATTCCAATAGTAAAATCATTTTTCAATAGAAAAGAGATTAATATTTCATACCAAGCTCTAGGTTCTTGTATAAGGCCATAAAGAGATTTAGTAAGTTTAAAAACAGAATCTGGTTTTTGAGAATTTTCAAAACCAGGAGGTTGCTCAACATAAACTTCTTCCATTAAATAACCATTTAGAAAGGCAGACTTAACATCCATCTGAAATAATTTAACTTAATATGAGATGCATAGGCTAAAAGAATTTTAATGGCTTCTAATCTAGCTACAGGTGCAAGGGTCTCATCATAATCTATACCTTCTTCTTGATTATATCCTTTTGCTACAAGTCTCTATTTATTTCTAGTTATTATTCCTTGATCATCTTGCTTATTTATAAAGACCCATTTGGTTCCTATCACTGGATAATTCTATGGTATTTTAACTAATTCCCAGACTTCATTTATTTTGAACTGGTTTAATTATTATTTCATTGTTATCATCCAGCTTTTATCATCTAAATCTTATTCTATAGACTTAGGTTCTAATTGGGATAGAAAGGCAGATAATTCTACAAGATTCCCTATATTTCTTCTAGTTTTTATTCCTATGTCTAATTCACCTATTATAGTTTCTAAAGGGTGATTCTTTAGGGTTCTAGTCTATCTAGGTAGTACACTCATACGTTCCTCAGAATCATGTTCTTCTGAACTGGACTGAATTTCATTTATATCTTTTTTAAAATCATTTTTCAAGTTCTCAAGTCTCATATTATCATTAGAGTCAGATTCATCCATTTGATCTGTTGTTTTCTCAAAGGGATCAGATTCATCAAATTTCACATGAACTGATTCTTCAACAATCCTTGACTTCTTATTATAGACTCTATAAGCTTTTTAGGTAGCTGAATATCCTAAGAAAATGCCTTCATCAAATTTTGTATCGAACTTACCAAGATTGTCCTTGGTGTTCAAGATGTAAACCTTGCATCCAAAAATATTAAAGTAATTTACTTTAGGTTTTCTGTTATCCCAAAGTTCATAGGGTTTCTTTTTCAAAAGAGTTCTAATTAAAACTCTATTCATTATATAGCATGTTGTTCTTACAACTTCTTCCCAAAAATAGGTAGGAAGACTATATTCATTTAGCATAGTCCTAGCCATTTCCTGAATAGTCCTATTTATTCTTTCAACAATTCCATTTTATTGAGGTGTTTTTAGTGCATATAATGTGCGTTTAATACCCATATTTGAGTAGAATGAATTAAATTTCTGATTCTCAAATTTTCCACCATGATCACTTCTTAATGAAATTATTTTAAAACCTTTTTCATTTTGAACATTTTTACAAAAAACATTCAAATAAAGTAAAATCTTCATTTTTTAATTTTAAAAAGAAAATCCATTTAAATCTAGAATAGTCATCAACTAAAGCATATAAATATAATTTACCAGCCACGATTTCTACTCTTGAAGGTCCAAAAAAATCCATATGGATAAGTTCTAGAGGTTTATATCTAGAAATTCTGTTAACCGATTTAAAGGATGATTTGTGTTGCTTTCCAAGATGACATGCATCATAGAATCTATTACTTTCAAATCTGATACTAGGAAAATCAGAAACTAATTGTTTCTTAGATAATTTATGTAAAACATATACATTACAATGTTCAAGTCTCCTATGCCAGATCCAAGATTCATTCACTTTAGTAGTTAAGAAGTTTACTTGTTGTTTACACAAGGAATTTAAATACAGGGTATACACAATGTCAGTTCTAGGTGCTCTAAATTTAGGCAGTTTATTTTTGAAAACAGAACAGCAATTGTTAGAAAAATCAACAGCATAACCATCATCACATAGTTGAGAGATACTTATCAGATTTTGTTTCAATCCTTGTACATAAAGTACTTTGTTGATTGAGACAGATTCTGGATCTCCAACTATTCTAATACCAATGATCTTCCCTTTGGCATTGTCACCAAATGTAACTAGTCCACCATCTTTTTGTGTCAGTGTAGTGAATTTCGATGAGTTTCTACTCATATGTCTTGAGAAGCCACTGTCCATATACCATATGTCCTTTTTTTTTGTGACCTACTTCCTGCAAAGGCATTTACACAATTTTCTTTGGTACCCATATTCTGTTGGGTCTAAGGGTGTTAGCCAACAGAGATCTTGGAATCCAGTCTTGCTTTGTTTTTCTAATTTCACAAGAGTCAAATAAATCATTTAATACAAAATCCTTCTTAATACCACTTATTTGGGGTTGTCTTAAGAAACAGTTTTTAGAAATATGTCCCCTTGTTTTATAGTAATTACAATTTAGTCTTTTTGCACTTGGAATAAAATAATTCTTGTACAGCTGGGGTTTTTCACCTTTACTTCCAATTCCAAATCTTTCCTTTTTAATGACATTTTTTCCAAGAATTTCATTTAAAGTATTTTCTCCTTTAGTAAAAACAAGGGCTGCATTTTTATAAGTTTACACTTAAGTTTGCAGTGATTTTATCTTTGATTTATAATCTGTATTGTTAGTGTTAATTGAGTCAAACTTTTCATTTAACTCCTTATATTATTTCAGAATTGTATCTCTTTCATCAAAAACAGCCTTATGAATTTTCTTTAAAGACTTATGATTCTTAAATAGAGAATCATATTTTTCTTCAAGCATATTGCAGTAGGCTGCAAGTTTTTCATTAGAGTAACTAAATTAAGAACTAGAGTTAGAAGAGTAGTAAGATTTTACCTCATCTATTTCTGCCATGAAACACATGTTAGCTTTAATATTTACTTATTCCTTCTCTGATTCTGATTAAGAAGTGCTACTGGAGTCTTCAGATACACTCCATGTAGCTTTCATTGCTTTCTTTTCCTTATGCTCATAATCATTTCTTTTGAAGAATTTATTTTTCTTGTCTTCTTTTAGATGAGGACAGTCAGGTCTGATGTGCCCCATTTTCTTGCATTCATAACATCTGACTTCCTTGTCATCCTTTTTGAAGGTTTTTCTGAATCCCTTCTTCTTTTTATATAATTTAATGAATTTTCTAGCTAGATGAGCCAATTTCACATCAGAATTTGATAAATCGGAACTTTCTGATTTAACTTTTACACTTTTCTTCATCTTTATATTTTTGCTCTGTGATGACACTTTCAAGGTAGTGTCATCTCCCTTAATAAAAACTTTATGATCATTAGCTTCATCTTTCATATAATCTTCATACATCATTAGCATTCTAATCAGTTCTCTCATGGTTAAGTCTTTGATAGGTGTCGACTGTCTGATTGCAGCAGAGATTCCATTCCATCTTGTAGGTAGTACCCTCAGTACTTTTAAAGCTTGATCAGCTTGTTTAATGGGATCTCCCAAAGCGGTTATGTTATTGAAAATATCTATCAATCTTCCATTCATTTGAGTAATACTTTCACCTTCAACCATTCTGAATGTGTCAAATTTAAGATTAGTAGTAGAATATCTCATTTTCCTGATATTGTTAGTTCCTTCATAAGAAACAGAAATAGTTTACCACATCTCATATGTTGTTGGCCATTGAGATACTCTGTTGAATTCATCAGGTCCTAGACCACATATAATAGCATTCATTGCCTTTGAGTTCATATCATATTCTGCTTCAATAGCTACACTCCATGTTTCAGGTTTTTCGGGTATTTTATATGGAGTCATAATCTTAGAATATACTCTGTATCCAAGGTTTTTCAAATAGATAATCATTCGCGACTTCCATCATCCTTAGTTTTCTAGATTGAAGTACGGTGCTCTGACCATAGACATTCCCTCTCTTGTATTAGTTATCTTTCTCTATGTATAATCACTTTCAGCTTGTTAAGGCTTTATCAAAAAGCTCAACCTCTGATACCAATTGGGGGATCAGATTATACTAAATATACACAAAAGGGGGGGTGAATTGTGTCTTTTTAAAAATCTTTGCGAGATCATGTTTTGTCCTTTTTGTTTAATCAGATAGATTAATGCAGCGGAAATATGAAGTGCAGATACACACGATGTATAGTGGTTCGGGGAACAGAAGGCCCCTAGTCCACTCCACCAACGCTCTACTCCATGAGCTTGGTGATTTTCACTATCTGGTCCTCGTTTCAATAGACCTTTCAACAACTGAGTACAGGCAGTTGATACCTTTACAATCTAACGAAAAACAAAGCCTTCTGGTTCACTCACAGAACCTACACATCTTAGTACGAGAAGCCGGTCACTCAAGAATAGAAAATAAATATTTTTTTTACTTTGAAAATACTTTCTAGATGTTCTTCACAATTGCAACAGCATGCAATTGACAGTAGATGGATCGTCGCCTTCGGAAATAATGATCTTCACAAAAGAGTCATTCTGAGTCGATCATGTTGTAGTAAATATAGAAATATAATTCAAAACTTCAGCAGTAGTAGATTCATAGTAGATCTTCGATTTAGAACGAGTGAATCTTCTATTGTAATTCTTTTTATTTAATAAACAGAGCTTTGTCTCTCCTTTGAATCAGAAGGTCTATGTTTTTTATTTTCTCTGTTTTTATTCCTTTTTATGAATGATCGATTTTTTACAAACCTTCTCCTCTCTTTTTCTGTTCAGAAAAGATCATATATATAATAATGATGAGCACTTCTCCTATAAATTTGGATCCACAAAATTCGCCTTTTGACTCGCGATATTTAAACATTTGAATTTACAGAGTAGTCGTAACTTCCCTGAATACTCGGCATCAAAAGATCCTTTTAATTCGATCCTTAAACCATTAATAAAATGGATTTGAATCAGTCAAAGTCGCGCTTAAAAAACAGATTTAAATCCATCTTAAAATCAGCCTAATAATCAGCTTGCTGATCTTTGCAAAATAATATCGACTTTAAACTCTCCAACGCTAAACGTAAGGTTGAGTTGTACAGTATGCATCCTTTGAACATAACGTAGATCATAAACGTAAGGTTGATGATGTAGCATTCACACGTAAGGTTTTCAACGTATGGTTGATCACAAATGTAAGGTTCATGTCACTTTCTTCAAACGTAAGGTTGATAAAAGATCCATACTTTTATAAGCTTCCAAACGAAAGGTACTTGATCCATACTTTTCTAAGAACGTATGGTTGTTTACAAAATTAAGGTTGATGAACCATACTTTTGAGAAACAAATGTAATATTTAACACTTACGTATGGTTCTCCTTCCATACTTTTCTAATATCCCAAACGTAGGGTTCCTTCCTAACGTAGGGTTCTTTTTCGTACTTTGCCGATAATGTATGGTTGATTAGCCATACTTTTCTCTTATCTCATAAAGTATACACAGCATTTCATCCTTACACTACATTTCTCCACGTAGGGTATGAGCAGTATTTCTAGAACATGCTAAAGCAGATCCCGAATATGTAGAGCATGAATAGTGTTTCCAGAACGCGCTAAATGCGAATACCTTAGAAATTAGTTCTCGTTGTTCAAGAATCTAAATATTTCATCCAGAAATAAAAATATAATGAATAATAAATTCATGTAATATTCTTAAAAAAATAAAATCATTAGAAAATAATTAAGGGTATTGGTGAGCATAAAAATTATCATAAATAGATAGAGTTTTGTTCTCAATAATCTCCCCCTTTAAATAACAACATTATGTATTGTTGAAAACAACACTTGCTCAACATGTGTTTCAATCATATTGTGTGTATACATCGTATATAAATATATTTTTATATAAATATATCTTTATCATTAAATATAGTATATATATGAATTTACAGTAAAACTATATGAATATATATACACACACACATATGTAAATAATGTTAATATATACATATGCATGTGTATTGATATATATATATATATATATATATATATATATTCTAATATATGTAAATAACTATTAATATATAATATATTTAAATAAATTTATGTAAATATATGTGTATGTGTGAGTGTATCATACACATTCAATGAGATTTCATCTTTGTTTAAAAGTAACTTCAAATGCTTTTTATGTCATTTATGATTTTATTCTATTGATTTACATTCCTATTGATTTGATGTTGTTACAATTATTGTGTTTTCCCCTCTTTTGGTAATTTATTATCAATTACATATATCTCTTTATATGAATTTATGAATATTTATGTATATTTATATATATTTTTAAATATTTAAACATATTTATGTCTATATACTTTTATATCATATATGTGTAAATATATATAGAGAGATATATTTATATGTACTTGAGTTTATATATATATATATTAATATACAATTATATATATGAGTGTGATTGTATATAATTATGTAACATAAATGTGTTTATATATATTTATATACATTTTGTTATATGTATATATATTATAGATATTTATATACATTTATTATTTTTTATTTTTTATTATTATTTTTTATTTTTTATTTTTTATTTTTTATTTATTATATATTATTTTTTATTTTTTATTTATTATTTATTATTCATTATTTATTATTTATTATTTATTATTTATTATTTATTATTTATTATTTATTATTTATTATTTATTATTTATTATTTATTATTTGTTATTTGTTATTTATTATTTATTATTTATTATTTATTATTTATTATTTATTATTTATTATTTATTATTTATTATTTATTATTTATTATTTATTACTTATTATTTATTATTTATTATTTATTATTTATTATTTATTATTTATTATTTATTATTTATTACTTATTATTTATTATTTATTATTTTAATATTTATTTATTATTAATTTATTATTTATTGATTTATTTTTATTACTAAATTAATGTTAAATAACTTTAATATTTATTTATTATTTATTATTTATTATTTATTATTTATTATTTATTATATATTATTTATTATTTATTATTTATTTATTTATTATTCATTTATTATTTATTTATTATTTATTTATTATTCAATTATTGTTTATTTATTATTTATTTATTATTTATTTATTTATTTATTTATTTATTCACTGTTTATTATTTATTTATTTATTATTTATTTATTATTTATTATTTATATATTATTTATTTATTATTTATTATTTATTTATTATTTATTATTTATTTATTTGTTATTTATTTATTATTTATTTATTTATTATTTATTATTTATTATTATTTATTTATTATTTATTATTTATTATTTATTATTTATTTATTCATTATTTATTATTTATTATTTATTATTCATTATTTATTATTTATTTATTTATTTATTTCATATTTATTTATTATTTATTATTTATTTATTATTTATGTATTATTTATTCATTATTTATTTATTATTTATTATTTATTTATTATTTACTTATTTATTTATTATTTATTTATTTATTATTTATTATTTATTTATTTATTTATTATTTATTTATTTATTATTTATTTATTATTTATTTATTATTTATTTATTATTTATTATTTATTTATTATTTATTCGTTATTTCTAATTTATTATTTATTATTTATTATTATTTATTTATTTATTATTTATTTATTTATTTCATATTAATTTATTTATTTATTATTTATCTATTTATTTATTTTGTTTATTATTTATTTATTTATTTATTTATTTATTTATTTATTTATTTATTATTTATTTATTGTTTATTGTTTATTGTTTATTGTTTATTGTTTATTGTTTATTGTTTATTGTTTATTTATTATTTATTATTTATTATTTATTATTTATTATTTATTTATTTATTTTTCATTATTATTGTATTATTTTATTATTTTATTATTTTATTATTTTATTATTTATACATTATTTATTTTTTATTTTTTATTTATTTATTGTTTTTTATTATTTATTTATTTATTTATTTATTTATTGTGTATACATTAATTATTTATTTATTTTTAATTATTATTATTTTATTATTAATTTAATATTAATTTATTATTAATTTATTATTAATGTCGTATTTATTATTTATTATTTATTTATTTTTCATTATTATTTTATTATTTATTTATTATTTATTTATTATTTATTTGTTAATTATTTATTATTTTATTGTTAACGTATTATTAATTACTTATTTATTATATATTCATTATTTATTTATTGTTTATTTATTCATGATTTAATATTTATTATCTATTATCTATTATTTATTAGTTTGTTATTTATTTATCATACATTAATTTATTTTTTAATTTATTTATTATTTATACATTACTTATATATATATTATATATTCTATATTCTATAAGAAAAGTGTACTCATAGGCAAAACCTCTGACCATTTATTAAAATAAAAGAAAATTTCAGCAACAAAGTTATTATATATTATATATTATATATTATATATTATATATTATATATTATATATTATATATTATATATTATATATTATATATTATATATTTATTATTTATTATTTATTATTTATTATTTATTATTTATTATTTATTATTTATTATTTATTATTTATTATTCATTATTTATTATTTATTATTTATTATTTATTATTTATTACTAATTATTCATTGTTCATTATTCATTGTTCTTTATTCATTATTCATTATTCATTATTTATTATTTACTATTTATTATTTATTATTTACTATTTAAAGACCCAGAAATTTCAAGGAAAATTTTTTCTTAAATACTTTGGAATTTTAGGAGTCTGCGGTTTCCGACGGCACTTGATTCTGAGGCCCGGTGTGTCCGAAATCAATTTCTGAAGTTTTGTTTGGGTACGTTCAGTAAACGTACGTGTGGGTTTTTTCTATCTTTTGAACCAGTGCTCAGAATTGAAATCTGAGGACACTGATGAACTCGTAGCGCCGGTAATCGCTTAAGAGGACATTTACCGCAGTTGCGTTTTATACGGCTTGAGAGTTAATATTTTGGGATTTAGAATAAGATAAATAAAATTTCTAGTACACAATTTTATTTATGGATGTTAGTTATTTCCTCCCAAGGGGAGTTAGAGGTGGGGTCCACACCCACATAACCTCCCATGAGAGGATATTTGTGAGGTGGGGCCCACATGATCCCTAACCTTTCATCTCCTCATAACTTTTCTCAACTCCCTTAAACCCCCTTGTTTAATTTTTGAAAACCCTCTCTAAACCTTTGGACTTCCACTTAAATGTGGAGCCTTTCCATCTCTCATCCATTAATGTTGCCAACTCAATGCCTTAATTAATTCAATTTACATTTTGAATTAATTTGAAAATACATAGCAATGTTATATTATGGGAGGGCCTTATTATCATTTTGGTTGGCAAATATTGGTGGGGAGATTTAGAAAGGGAGAGTTCTTCCATGAAGAACGCTTCCCGACTTAAAGGACGTGAAGTAACTTCTCAAACCTTCTTCTTCCTCCGCGTCAAGGGAGGAGACACCACCGCGGAGAACGTCGCCAACAACGATGGTTCTTTCTCCGAGGTTGACGGAGCAACATCGTTTTCCGCGACTACGACGAACAAGCCTTGATCGAGGTAGGGGGATTGTGTTCAATTTTAATTGATTAAAATTATTCTTGTTCTTCGTTGAAAATTACGGTTTGTCTTTGGCCATGTGAAACCGCCTAACACAGAGGGCGCGGGCCGAACGAACACGGCCCGACGACCCTCTGATATTTCCTCTTTTGGTTCACAATAAATGCGTGTTCGAAGAGGCGGCGACGAGAGAAGGCGGCGGTCGCGCGCCGGTCGCGTGCGGAAGAACCGCGGCCCACAACCGTGGGCAGCTCAGCCGAAGGAGAACCGGCTGGCTAAAGCCGACCAGGCCGAAGGGAGACCGCAGCGCCACAAGGGGCGCTGCGCTGCGGAAAAATACGGCCTGCACACCATGGGCCGCTTCGGCGGTGAACCGGTCGGCTCGTCAACCGGCCGGGACGAAGGTGTCGCGCCAAAGGACCGCGGCCTGCCCGTGCGGGCCACTCGTGCGAGGAGGACCAGCCGGACAGGAGGGCGGCGCCGCTTGGCGCCGCCGATTCCGGAGACTGGGGGGTCGCCCCCCCCCCCCCCCCCCCTGCAGTGCTCGGCCGGCCACGGCCAGCCGCACCAGGCCGCGCCCGGCCGGGCCGGGCCGCGTGCTCCACCAAGTCGGTCTAACCCTCTGCCGGGTCGGACCTGCCAAACCAGGTCGGGCCGACCCGCCAGCCCACTAGAATTGACGGGCCGGGCCCGTTACGCTTAAATGAGAATAACTTAAAGATTGTGCGTCCGATCGTCGCGTCGTCTGCGGTATTGGGACCCTCATGATGAAGTGGTCCTTTTGCGATACTCTAAGTGAGTTTTGGACAAATTTTGAAAACGGCTAGGTTTTGGAACAAGCGTATTTCCAACCGGGCCTCTGGAACGGAAAAACTAATATCTTTCAGACCGGGCGTCCGATTGACTCGCCGTCTATCACGTTGGGTTTCTTTTGACGAGATGGAACTTCAAGATACATCAACTCTGTACTTTGTGATGATTGATGTATCGACCCCTTGACTCGAGGAGCAAACTCTCCCATAATCGAGCATGTTGTGTGCGGGAGCCCTAGAGATGGCGGCGACTACGACAACTACAGTATTGGGATCCTCTGTGGGTTCGACGATGATGACTATTGTACTTGGATCCTCCGTGGGTTCGGCAACGATGACTACTGTACTTGGATCCTCCGTGGGTTCGGCAGCGATGACTACTTTACTTGGATCCTCCGTGGGTTCGGCAGTGATGACTATTGTACTTGGATCCTCCATGGGTTTCGCAGCGATGATTACTATACTTGGATCCTCCGTGGGTTCGGCAGCGACGACTTCGGTACTAGGATCCTACGTGGGTTCGGCAGAGGAGATGATTCAGAGGCTACATCTAATCATCTCCACCCCTCTTCGTGAGTTGAATACCTGTGTGAGCTGAGTCTTGACTTTCAATCATTATCATTGAGGTGATTGACTTTACTTCCTTTGTGGATTGGGTTGTGCTTGGGCTCGAGAGTTTGAGTCAAACCGAGATTGTTAACTTAGGTATATGTATGGGCATATACCTAAGTAGAGTTGGTTGATATTTCGTGATTGTATCTTTCCTTTGTGGTTTATCCATCGTGGATTCTGGGAGACCTTCGGGGGTCTCAGGGTACCTATTGAGTATCGTATACTCACCCCTGCATGGGCTATGCCCGCACTACGTTGTGTTGGATGTAGATGATGGACACCACTGATCGAGGTGGAGACTTGTGGAGCTGGATGGTACCCGGAGGTGGACCACTCGATGAGACGTACACAGAGCAGACGGACGGACCTTAGGTGCTGAGGAGACCATCTGTACCCACCCTTCATGTGGGATTCCTGGAGGACAACTCGGTGGTTGTTGTTTTACTTTTCAGTTGTATTGTACTTACTATTGGGCTTGTATTTCCGGCCCCTTTCCTTTCAGCACTTACTTTGTATTCAGTTTTACTTAGTGCTTACTTCCGTTGCATACTATGTTGTGTTGTTTACTTTTATAAAGGCAATGCCTTCCCTTTTAACGGGATTTATGCCTTTGGTTCTAGTCACCAGCCCCTGGCCTATGGAAGGCGGGATTGGGGTAGTCACGGCACGGGCCCCGAGGACAAGTCGTGACAAATTGCTATCAGAGGAGTCAGTTCTACTGCAAAACTCAGGACTCTGATTATTCTTTTCTGTGAAGCAATAGTGTTAAGAGTATTGAGTGTGGTTATCAGTCCAGGGATTCCAGTGTTAGTGCAGCGGCCGACGTATCCATGCACTAGGACCCTGACCTCTAATTTCTGATTGACTGCACGAAAACAATGATTGCATGTGTGTTTCAAAAGTTTTCTTCGTCATTAATTTGTGTCAGCTCACCAGGTATACTGTTTAAACTATGACGCACCTGTTCCTTTTCAGGATGGCCCCATGAAGGCATCCAGCTAGGGTTCCGAGTTATGTGTGAGATGGTAGCCCACGGAGTGATGAGGCCTCGGTGAAGGGCCCCATCACAGCAGAGGCACCAGCGGTACCACTACCCACTGGGCCACCGATACTATCAGCCCCAGAAGCAGAGAGTGCACGCCGCCTGAGTGCGTTGCATGAGTTTCAGTGACAGAGGCCGCCCAGGTTCCACGGAGAGACGGACCCTCAGGTAGCTGAGGATTGGATGGAGGCTAGCTTCAGAGTCTTCAGATTGATAGGGACACCAGCCGACCTTATGGTGATCCTTGCGGTGAGTCTCCTGCACATATTAGTAGGTAGATGGTGGAGCCTGATGCTCTAGGTGCATGATGAGGCATATTTACTTTGGACAAACTTCGAGAGTCTCTTCCGCTTGGAGTTTGTTCCAGCCACCCTCCGTATGGTGCGGATTAAGGAGTTACTTCATCTGCAGCAGGGTAGCATGAAAGTAGCTCAATACTCAGCGAGGTTCACTGACCTTTAACGCTACTCCACGGATATGGTGCAGGACCTGTTCTTACGGGCCCGGACTTTCAAGCAGGGACTGAGGCATGAGATCAGGGCTTCGACAATTCCCCTCAGCATCCCGACGTAGGTGGGGGTTCTGGAGAGATCCCTTCAAGTGGAGAGCTTTCTCGTTTAGCAGTCTCCAGTGGCGAGACCCACCGCAGGACGACACGTAGCAGAGTCTTCTGCAGCTGGTAGTAGACAGTTGACGCAGAGGTCCAAGCAGACCAGGCCATCAGGTGGGCGATCTCAGGATACTGGTTTGGATGTGTGGGGCACACGAAATAGAGCTAGACATACGAGGAGCAGGCAGTGCTATGCATGTGGCGGGCAGGGTCACATGGCTCGAGACTGCCCGACCCGTCTAGCAGATGAGTAGAAGGCAGTAGAAGAACCTTCCAGGCATAGGCAGAGGTTCAACCATGGAGGTCCGCCAGGAGCGGGCGGACGTGGCAGAGGAGCTGATCGAGCAGCAAGTGGATGGGAGCGGGACTAGCTTCGTTGTTTTCATTGTTTGTGGATGCTTTGTTTCTTTGTACTTTGATTTGCAATAATAAAAGAAACTTGTCCTTGTGACGTTTACTTCCCTGTCCTTTTTGTATGGTTGATACTGAGAGGTTCCAGTTAAAACCGTTTACTTGAACCTCACTTCCGAGATTCCTACTGGAGGAGATCCAGTGACCACACACTGCTGCCGATAGTGTGACTCGACCCTTGGAGGCGAGATTAACGGTTGGATCTCTTGGTATTAGCATCGAGGCCTTATGACGTCACCCATGGCATGAAATAGTATCATTCATGTCAGGGTTAACTGTATTAGGAAAAGGACATGGTTCATCCAGGGGATGATACTGGATTTCACTTTTCAGAAAAGGAGAAATCTTAGCAGCTTCTGTAGGATGTAAGTAAAAAGGGGTGTAGTTGAGTTCTTTACAAAATGGCTAGTCACACCCATAGTTCGTAGAGTGAACGGTTTCAGGTTTACTCTAATCTCAAAATTCTCTGGTGTGTCTGCTCATAGAAGGACCTGGACCTGAGACGGTGACGTTGGCTTGAGTTCCACCGGGACTATGACTTTGAGATAGTCTATACTCCTGGGAAGGGAAACGCAGTAGTAGACTTCATCTCACGATGCCTCAATTGTCACCAACGGGCTTGGTACAGCCCTTAGAGGTCCTAGAGTGGAAGTGGGACAGGATATCCATGGATTTCGTGATGGGGTTTCCATGTACATGAAGAGGACATGACTCTATCTGGGCGATCGTAGACCGACTCACCAAGTTGGCCCACTTCCTACCGATCAGAGATCTTGGGACGCATTTACATTCAAGAGATCATACGGCTTCATGGGGTACCATCAACTATTGTTTCCAATCGAGATGATTGTTTCACTTACCGGCTTTGGAAGGGGTTACAGGAGGCTTTTGGGATGCAGCTACGTCTGAGCACCGCCTTCCATCCACAGACGGATGGTCAGACTGAGAGGACTATTTAGACTCTCGAGGACATGATCTGTGCATGTGTCCTTGACTTTGGTCGCAGCTGGGAGGATCATTTACCCTTGGTGGAGTTTGCGTACAATAATAGCTACCACTCCACCATCGGGATGGCACCATATGAGGCACTGTACGACCGACCTTGCAGATCGCCTCTGTGCTGGACTGACCCTGGTGAGTCAGCACTTGTAGGACCAGAGATGGTTCAGGCTATGACGGAGAAGGTAGGAGTGGATGAAGATTGCACAGAGCAGACAGAAGTCCTATGCTGATAGGAGATGGAGACCACTGGAGTTCGAGGATGGAGACCACGTTTTCCTATGGGTCTCACCTCGACGAGGTCTGCGGAGATTTGGATGTGGCATCAAGTTATCTCCACGTTTCATCGGACCTTTCTAGGTCCTCAGCAGAGTAGGCGAGGTGGCTTACCACCTGGCCCTTCCACCTCAGTTGCACTGGGTGCATGACGTCTTCCACGTATCTCGGCTGAGGAGATACGTGCACGACCCATCCCACATCATCGACCATAGGGAGCTGGACATCGATGACAGGGCGACATTCTTGGAGGTCCCGGTGAAAATTGAGGATCGAATAGAGCGGGTCCTACATGGATGGTCGATTCCTCTGGTGCACATTCACTGGAAGCACGGGAACCTCCAGGAGAGCACTTGGGAGCAGGAGGCTCAGATGCGAGTTCAGTACCCCCATTTGTTTCCCTAGTGTGTGATGTAGTTTTACGGGGACATAAAGCCCTGAGGTGGGAGTAATGTAAAGACCCATAAATTTCAAGGAAAATTTTTTCTTAAATACTTTGGAATTTTACGAGTCTGCGGTTTCTGACGGCACTTGATTCTGAGGCCTAGTATGTCAAGAATCAATTTCTAAAGTTTTGTTCAGGTACGTTCAGTAAACATACGTGCGGGTTTTTCTATCTTTTGAACAGGTTCTCAGAATTAAAATCTGAGGACACCGATGAACTCGCAGCGCCGGTAATCACTTAAGGGGATCTTTACAACAGTTTAGTTTTATGCGGGTTGAGAGTTAATATTTGGGAATTTAGAATAAGATAAATAAAATTTGTAGTACACAATTTTATTTATGGGTGTTAGTTGTTTCCTCCCAAGGGGAGTTAGAGGTGGGTCTCACACCCACATAACCTCCCATGAGAGTATATTTGTGAGGTTGGGCCTACATGAGCCCCAACCTTTCCTCTCCCCATAACTCCCCTCAAATCCCTTAAACCCCCTTGTTTAATTTTTGACAATCCTCTCTAAACCTTTGGACTTCCACTTAAATGTGGAGCCTCACCATCTCCCATCCATTTATGTTTCCAACTCAATGCCTTAATTAATTCAATTTACATTTTGAATTAATTTGAAAATACATGGAAATGTTATATTATAGGAGGGCCTTATTATTATTTTGGTTGGGAAATATTGTTGGGGAGATTTGGAAAGGGAGAGTTCTTCCACAAAGAACGCGAAGAACGCTTCCTGACTTGAAGGACGTGAAGTAACTTCTCAAACATTATTCTTCCTCCACGTCAAGGGAGGAGACACCGCTGCGGGGAACGTCGCCAATGACGACGGTTCTTTCTTTGAGGTTGACGGAGCAACATCATTTTCCGCGACTACGACGAACAAGCCTTGATCGAGGTAGGGGATTATGTTCAATTTTAATTGATTAAAATTGTTCTTGTTCTTCGTTGAAAATTGTGGTTCATCTTTGGCCATGTGATACCGCCCGTGCGGGCCGCTCGCGCCAGGAGGACCCGCCGACTTCAGCTGTCCGGACAGGAGGGCGGCACCGCTTGGTGCCTCCGGTTCGGGAGACCGGGGGGTCACGCTCCCCCGCAGCGCTTGGCCACCTGGGCCGAGCTGCTCAGCCAGTCGGGTCGCGCCCATCCGGGTCGGGTTGGGCTGCGCTGCGCCGGGCCACGCCGCGTGGGGTTGGGCTGCACCGCGCCGGTCCGGGCCGTATCGCGTCGGGCCGGGCCACGCCGCGCCGCACGCTTCACTGGGCCGGACCGACCTGTCATCCCACTGGGATTGACGGGTCGGGCCTGTTACGCTTAAATGCGAATAACTTAAAGACCTTGCATCCGATCGACGCAACATCTGCGGCATTGGGGCCCTCGTGTCGAAGTGGTCCTTTTACAATACTTTAAGTGAGTTTTGGACAACTTTGGAAAACGGTCGGGTTTTGGAATGAGCGTATTTCCAACCGGGCCCCTAGAACGGAAAAGCCAATATCTTTCAGACCTAGCATCTGATTGACGCGTCGTCTATTGCATTGGGTTTCTTTTGACGAGACGGAACTTTGGGATACATCAACTCTGGACTTCATGATAGTTGATGTATCGACCCCTTGACTCGAGGAGCGGACCCTCCCGGAATCGAGCATGTTGTGTGCGGGAACCCTAGAGCTGGCTATGACTGCAATGACTACAGTACTGGGATCCTTCGTGGGTTCGACGATGATGACTACTATACTTGGATCCTCCATGGGTTCGACAGCGATGACTATTGTACTTGGATCCTTCGTGGGTTCGGCAGGGATGACTACTGTACTTGGATCCTTCATGGGTTCGGCAGTGATGACTACTGTACTTGGATCCTCCGTGGGTTCGGCAATGATGACTACTGTACTTGGATCCTCCGTGGGTTCGGCAGTGATGACTACTGTACTTGGATCCTCCGTGGGTTTGGCAGCGATGATTATTGTACTTGGATCCTCTGTGGCTTCAGCAGCGACGACTTTTGTACTAGGATCCTACGTGGGTTCGGCAGAGGAGATTATTCAGAGGCTACATGTAATCATCTCCACCCCTCTTCATGAGTTGAGTACCTGTGTGAGCTGAGTCTTGACTTTCAATCATTATCATTGAGGTGATTGACTTTACTTCCTATGTGGACTAGGTTGTGCTTGGGCTCAAGAGTTGGAGCCAAACCAAGATTTTTAACTTAGGTATATGTATGGGCATATACCTAAGTAGAGTTGGTTGATATTTCGTGATTGTATCTTTCCTTTGTGGTTTATCCTTCGTGGATTCTGGGAGACCTTCGGTGGTCTCAGGGTCCCTACTGAGTATCGTATACTCACCCCTACATGGGATATGTCTGCACTACGTTGTGTTGGATGCAGAAGACGAACAACACTGATCGAGGTGGAGACTTGTGGAGCTGGATGGTACCCGGAGGTGGACCACTCGACAAGACGTACATGGAGCAGACGGACGGACCTGAGGGGCTGAGCAGACCATCTGTACCCACCCTTCAGGTGGGATTCCCAGAGGACAACTCGTTGGTTGTTTTTTTACTTTTCATTTGTACTGTACTTACTGTTGGGCTGGTATTTCCGGCCCCTTTCCTTTCATCACTTACTTTGTATTCAGTTTTACTTAGTGTTTACTTCTGTTGCATACTCTGTTGTGTTGTTTACTTTTGTAAAGGCAATGTCTTCCCTTTTAATAGGATTTACGCCTTTGGTGCTAGTCTCCAGCCCCTGGCCTATGGAATGCGGGCTTGGGGTAGTCACGACACGGGCCGTGAGCATGGGTCGTGACATACTATTTATTATTTACGATTTATTATTTACCACATATTACCATATTGTATATATATTTATTTATTATTCATTTATATTTTATTTATTAATTAGTAATTCGTATTTATTAAATATTAATAATTATTTAATACTTATTAATTATTAATTATTAGTTATTAGTTATTAATTATTAATTATTAATTATTAATTATTTAGTTTGTATCTATTTTTTATGTATTATTTGTTTTTTCAATCAATATATATATATATATAAGTATAATAAATTCTATTTATTTACCACATGAAGAGCTTCCTGTGGTAATATTTTTGGTGAATAAGCAAAAGGTAAGGGGTTCAAATCTCACCCAATGCAGAATTTCTATATATGCATGTATGCGCATGTGCAAAGTAATAAATACTAAATAAATTAATTACAACAATTAAAATTAACAAAAATATTAAAATGGTAAAATAATAATAAAATAATAAATGGTAAATGGTAAATTAATTAAAATAATTAAAATAATAATAATAATAATAATATAATTAATTAATTATGAGAATAAGAAAAAAAAATTAAGAATTAATTAATTAATTAATTAATTATGAGAATTATAAAATATTAAAATATTAAAATATTAAAAAAAATTGAAAAAAAAAACGTCGTTTAATGATTCCTCCGATTTTAAAAACCCAACACTAAATTGTTCTACAATGGTTTTGGAAAAACCACTACTAAATGATGTTGACACACGATTTAACGGTGGTTTTTCAGAATCATCACAGAATGATTTAACAGTGGTTTAAACCACCGCTAAATAAAAAAAAATTGTCGTTAAATGCCTATTTTAGCATAGTGGACCTGGCATATCATATGTTACGGTATGTATAAAACTGAAGAACTTCAATTCTGTCTCCATTTAGAATATCCAATATTATATACAATGAACATATCACAAACTAACATCATATGTCATAAGTCCAACCATAGTTCAATTTCTATATCGTATTTAACGGTATTGATTATGATATCCCATTTTCAAATAGAATTCTATATCCCGCCTTAAGATATGAAATAAAATATCAAAAAATAAATAAAAAATCTTCATTTTAAACATGATTTCATGAATCAATGATAATGGAATGGATATGATGCCACTAATGAGTTTCTATGGATCGATTGACACTCAATCAATGCAGCGGAAATAACAAGAAACTAAAATATCATGACCAACCATGGTTGAAACTGAAACCATGCTTAAATAAAATAATGAACAAGTGTGCACCTTGTGATGATGAGCATCTTCCACTTCCTTCTTCGCAATGGTTTGATAAAGACAACTTAGTGGCAGCTAAAATTATCCCACTGTAGTGTATTCACAGGTTAAAAGAATCACCCACAATGAAAAAAATAATTTAGCAGTGGTTTTTTAACAACGGTTTTTGAAACCATCGTTAAATGCTAAATGTTAGTTTTTTTTAACGGTGGTATTTGAAAACCTCCAATAATTTATGATGCATTGGAAAAAAATTATCTTCATTTAGTGGTGATTTTTTAGTGGAAATTAAAATAATCACTAAATGATAATTTTTTTTAAAAATATACCTTTGATTACGTTAAAACTCATCGCTAATTGTTTTATTTAGTGGCGTTTTTCTAAAAAATACCACTAAATGTTTTAAAATAACAATAATAAATTCATATTATATAATTTATACTTATAAATTCATGATTAATGTGTAAGAATTAATAATTTTTAACTAGTTATTATTATTTTGATAATTGACATTAATAATTAGTCACAAGTAATCTATAAATAATATTTCATATAAATATAAATAAATATGCATAAATATACATAAATACATGTATGTATATATATGTGAATATATACACGCATATAATATATATATAATTATAATTATAAACAAATATAAATATATAAATGTATAAATATACAAATGTAAATTTTTAAATATATTAGTAATTTGTAATTAATAGTAAATATTAATTGATTCATACTCTATAAATATTAATTAACACTTAATATGTAATACTTACTGATTAGAAATGTATATATTTATATATTTTTATATATTTGTATATGTTTAACGATATTTATAGATATTGATATAAATATTCTTATATATTTTTATATGCTTATGATATTTATATATATGTAGATATTTATATGTATTTATATATATTTATGAATATATATAAGTGTGTGTGTACTTATATATATATTTAGAAATATTTATATCTATTTATATATATATATATATATATTAGGTGTCTTGGGGTACAATTACAATGAAACACACACACGACACACACCCATAGAGTCTGAACAAGCATATCATAGTCCCCCCAAGGGATAACCCACCCATCGAGTCCCTTTTTATGTATATTATATATGGCCCGCAAGCCCTTAATATATGACATTGAAGATGCCCCACCCAGCACCACCTCATAGGCTCACATGCCTGATCTGCATCACCAGTAGTTATTGTTGCCTCTGATCACCGCATCTGCCACGCCCGGCGCTTGCACTGTCACCCTACAGCGGTATTATCCCGTCACCAGCACGTTCGCAGTTTTTTCACAGATGTCACCCTTCACCCTATCGTATAAACCCAACAACACACCTTTTATCGCTCCTGCACCAGCGTCCTAGTGCATCGTCCAGTCGTTCGTCACTCCTAGTAGCTAGTCAACATTGCCTTTCCCCCACCAGTGCACACTACTATCATCATTGACTAGCGTTCCCGACCTCGTACTTGTCATCGCGGTTGACAGTCACTGCCTGCTTCATGCCTACTAATGACATGTCAATCTTGAAGGATGAAACATGTTGCATGCCTCAATTGTTAGGCCAACGGGGGTCGAACACTGGACCCCCATAAATAATATGTCGCGGTCTGGTGTAGGTCACCACTTAACCTACGTCGTGTTGACTATATTTATATATATTTATGTGTATTTATGTATATTAATGTATGTTCATATATATATATATATGATTATATGTATTTATGTATGTGTATAAATATATTATTTTTATAGATATTTATATTTATTTATTTATATTTATGTATGTTTATATATATTTATATATAATTATATGTATTTGTGTGTATTTATATAATTATATTTAATCAAATATATATTTATATATAATTATATCTATTTATATTTATTTTAATATATTTTATGTGCAGATATATATATATATATATTTATATGTATTAATTTATATTTATGTTTATTTGTATATTTGTATATATATATATATATGTATGTATTCGTACGTGTGTGTGTGTTCCTTTATAGATATTTATGTGTATTTAGATATTTTTTATATAGTTATATTTAATCATATATATATATATATAATTTTATGTATTAATAAATATTTATTTATGTGTATTTATATACATTTATATATAATTATATATTTTTTTTATGAATTATATGTATTTATTCATACTTAAATATTTATTTATTTATTTACCTCTATTTATAAATGTTTATATGTATTTATATATTTATATTATATAAATGCATATAATTGTGTGTGTGCACGCGTGTGTGTGTATAATTATATGTATTTATAAACATTTATGTATATTTATATATATTTATATGTATGTATATATACATGAATAGTGGAGACCATTGAGGAACTCTGTAGCCCCATATATTTATTATAAAAAAGAGTTAAACACGTAAACAAAGAAGGTGCGGGGTAAACTTGGAAAAAAAACCACCAAACAAAGTAAATATAAACATCATTAATCCTTTATTTCTACCACCTCTTCCATGATATCAACCTCAGCCTTTTTGGTGTCTTCCCCTCCTCCACTACTTCAGGGTCATCCACACACCACTCTGGTCATTGGTGTCTAAGGATTCATCAGCCGCATTAGCAGCATCTTGAGAATCTTCTAAAGTCAAAGGGCCACCTACAGCCTCTCTGTCACCCTTAGTAGGGTGCCTGTCATCTGGCATGTCCTTGTTTAAGGATTTCCCTATCTGCAAGTCCCTCTTGGAATCCTGATCGATCATCAAAGGAGAGGATTTTACATTAGAAACAAAATCTATAAAAAAAAATTGTACCTTTCCTCTCTCGACTTTCTATATAGATTACATCAAACTCTAGAAAATTAATAAACTCCAACATCATGAAGAAGTTGTGTTTCACAACACCATTTTTTTGTACAGGAGCTTGCACATTATCATCAATGGAATCCTCCATGACTCTGAGATCAGAAACAGAGCCATAAATAGATGCCAACAAATTCTAAGAGATATCATCCTGCCCAGATTCTCCATTGGCAGCCGTCATTGCCTCCATATTTTCATGTGCAACAACAGTTGTCAAAGAATCCAAGCAATGAAAAGATGCCACCACATGTGGAGATTCTCCATTGATAGTCTTCTCTACCTACATATATTCATGTGAAACAACAGCTTCCGAAACATCCATCTACTCAATAGAAGTAGGGGAAGCCCCTTTAAATTGGAGTGAAATAGTATATAGTTTCCCTTTAGTTAAAAATTGGTCCTCCAGTAACATCATAGGATCTATTTCAACATCATTATCTTGAGTATTAGTGTAGGTATCACCCCATTTGAACAGAGAGGTTTCCCCTTGAAAAATAGGATTAGAAACAGGTACATTTTGAGTAAGGAATGTACATTCACCTAAATGATCAGTTGGCACACCCCCATTTTCATCATGATCAATACGACTACCAGTAAGTTTTTTCCCAGCCACAACCTTAGAAAAGAAGGTTGCACTCCCATTCACTGACCTGTAGGAAAATTTTTGCGTTGGGTTTACCTTAATGGGTGAAGGTGGATATAGATATATACATACATATTTATATATATTTTTATATATTTATATATATTTATGTATATTTATATACATTTATATAAAATTATATTTATATTTATTTATTTATTTTTATTTATATATATATTTGTATACTTATGTGTGTGTGTGTGTGTTCATCTACTTATATTTGTTTGTGTGTAATTATATTAACTATCAATATAATTAATAGGTGATGAATTTGGGTAATTGGTAAGGGTGTGGAAATATGATGAAGGGGTTGGGGGTTCAAATCCTACCATACTGAAATAAATGGTATAATTAATGTGAATGGTGGGATGGGAAAAGGGTGGGACTTAAGGGGGGTTAGGTTAATGGGTGGTCTGGTTGGGCCCATTAAAAAATTGTTTTTGAAATATATATATGTGCATGTGTGTGATTTTTTAAAAAATAAAAAACACCACTAAATAACCATCATTAAATCATTATTATTTTAAATTTCTTTTCAAAATTTAAAAATAGAAAATTTTCAATAAATTATTCACAATGGTTTTTAAAATCTTTATGAAATAATCCCCAACAAATGTATTCATGATGATTTTTCAAAATTGGTTCTAAACACCACCCCCCCCCCACACACACACACACACACACACACTAAATGTGTTTTTGGAATAGTGTATCGACGCTTTAGTGGGATAATATTCAAGTCCATGATATGAAAATACCTCATTGGGAAAAGGATGAAGAATAAATAGATCTTTAATGGGGAGGAAGAGAATCTTCATAATATTTCATAATATATTTCTTATTTTTCTCAATGGGACTAACTCCTTATACAACCCCTTGAGACACTCATGAGTGATCAATAATTTACTCATGTATTAAAAAACACATGAGTAACACTTCAATAATTCATGCATCCATGTATGAATGCATTGTTTCAACCACCCAATGTTCCATATTATGAAATTTTAATAGTAAATGATAGGCCACGTACAAGATAACTTGAACTATAACACTTAACGTTCATCCACTATATCAATAGTAATACCATGTTAATCATATTTTATGATTAAACTCATTAAAATATCATCATATCATATGATACAATTTAACAAGGTAGAAGCATGATATTAATATATCCATACTTTGCGATATGTGCTTATCGTACCATATGATATAGCCAAATACACATCAAATGTGCCTTACTTTGGTGTATATCTCCACCACCTACTGAGTATACCGGTATTCTCACCCCGGTATTCTCTATTGTTTTTTTTAGATTTATAGGATCGTGTTGAGGTTGATGTCGAGTTATGTTAATATATTTGTGAACAATTTAATCTAGCTAAGAATCGGAGGATTCACATGTTGGCATCTTTCCCTTATAGTTTATAGATGGTGTCTTGGATTTGTCTTATTTGATGACATACTCATATGTATGTGTACCAAATTATGTGGGATTTGATTGACATATTTTTTAATATAGTTATTCCTTGGTTTCCATGTTTTTTTAAATTCAATGACTCATATATTT
This sequence comes from Viscum album, assembly GCA_963277665.1. Taxonomy (NCBI): domain Eukaryota; kingdom Viridiplantae; phylum Streptophyta; class Magnoliopsida; order Santalales; family Viscaceae; genus Viscum; species Viscum album. The sequence continues at coordinate 697,840,444 of OY728119.1, read as the reverse complement.
CATGTTTTATACCATTCATGTTAATCTTAATTACGTAGCCTATTAGAAGCGGGTGTCAAAGGTCATTCTCGATATCGTTGTTAGCTCATGTGGAATCTTAGTGGGGTCAATTCATGACAATGTAGTTGAAAAATAAAGAAAAATAATAATCAATTTCCTTAAAATAAACACACCTTTATTATTAATTTTCCTATAACCAAGGTTTTTGGTATTTTTTTTATAAACTAAAAATCTCCAAAAAAAGTATAAAAAATCAAAGGTTTAGAGAAAAAAATAAGGTGGAAATGACAATATTTTACAATGTGAAAAAGGTTTTAAACTAACCTTTTTTATTGAAGGATAACTTGAATAATTAGTTGAAGTTTGGGGATAGTGTTATGGACAATCATGTATAACATTTCAAATAAACAAATCTTGATCATTGGCCTCATGTAAAACTCAAAATGTGTTATTCCTCCTTCACAAATATTCTACACTGAAATCTAACAACCATGATAATGAATTTTGGGAAATAAATATCAAGGATTGGGGATGGAAAAAAAGGTTCAGGGACTGGGGATAGGGGAGGGGTGGAAGGGGGTCGGGAATAGAGAAGGTATTAGGGTTTGGGGATCGAAGAGTGAAAAACTGGTTGATGGGGGAGAGGGAATGAAGGTGGTTTGGGGATGGAGAAGAGGTTCAATGTTTGAGGATTTAGGGGGGGACTAATATTAATAAATGATAGTTTTTTCAATAATACTTCATGAATTCAATTTTAGAAACTTTGAAATTTTATATCTTTTAAAACCACACTTTGAAAATTATGAAAATAAGTAATCCTATAAACATAGTTTCATTAAAAAAAATATGATTGTACATCAAATCTGTAACACCCTAGAAATTATAATACTCTAAAGTTATGATTTCTTGTTTCACACACAACACTAAATGAAAATGTATTACAAAATATGAATATTGTAACATAGTCATTGAATTAAAGGATATAAATAAAAGTGATCGTATTATTAAATTAATATAGTAAGAAGACGAAATGACATAATATTGTATAATTATTCCCTATAATTTTAATTTATAAAATCTTATAATGGAGGTAGCTTCACTAGAGTTTTCCCAAGACCATGCCCAAGCCGAACTCCAACAAGTGTGGCTTGATCAGAATTGTTTTATAGAGAAATTCAAGCTCATTGAAATCACTATGAGATCCATACTAGATGAATAATTGATGTAACTTCCACTACTACTTATATTATCCTTTAGTCTTACATGGATATTTTTAGGAGTTATTTAAGAAGAAGTTAGGATGATATAATCCAATAATTGTTAATAAATTTTATATTTTCATTCTTACATATATTTAATACATTATAAATTTTCATAAAATCTACTTTTAAAGAATTAATATAATTAAATAATAAAGGTTTTATTTAATGTAAATTATTTTATAAAATGTAATTCTTATTAAAAAAGTGATAAATCTTAAAGAAATGGGAATAAAAATACTTTTTTATAGAATTATACTTTTCTATATATTATGTATTTTTTTATCTTAATGATCCAAATTGACCACTATTAAATAATTTGAAATATATTAACAAATAAATTAAGTTTATTTTAAATATTTTCAATTGGCATGAAATATATATAAATTCTTATTATTCTTAAAAATTCATTTTCCTAAAAACTATTTTTATGTAGTATACATTTTTATATTAATATTAATTTCTATCAATTTTAGAAATTGATTCAAATAAAATGGATTTAAAATTTTGAATAATTATATCCAAATTTTTTAATAAGTTTATTTTAATTTTTAATATAAAAATAATTTACCAAGATAAATATTAGTTACCATAAAAAATAGTTATTTTTAAAATAATTGCATTTTTTAAGTATTTTTTATTTTTATCTAAAGAAATTAAGTTGATATACTTTAAATGGTGACTCTAATATGATTTTTAAACATTTAATAAAATATATTAACACTCATTCGATTACTAATTGATATGAAATAAGAATAAAAACATTTAATTTATAAAAATACATTTTTCTACAAAAACACATTTTTTCAATATCATATGTTTTAATTTTTAAAGTTAATTTTATCACATTTACAAATTGAATTATATTAAATTAAGTATAAATTTGTATTCCTAATTTCAAAATTAGGTAGTAAAATTCATCTTATATTTTTAGTGAAAAAATAATTACTAGATTAAATATTTAATCAATATTAATGGGGGTAAAAAAGGGGTGAATTAAACTATAATTTTAATAGATTAACTTAACATATAGACCTTCTAAAATGAATTTTTTAGGTAGGAGATTAATTCCCACATCTATCACCAATATTTCATCACCTAACTCACCTAACTCCCATGTGATTCCATCTTTACACTTCACCAAACTTTAGTTTCCAAGGAAATGTCCCTTTTTTCACCTATAAAAGGATCTCACTTCCTCAGTGTGGGTATTATCCACTCTTTAACCTTTTTGTCTCTATATTTCCCATCCAAACTCCTTTCAACCTATTCTAAATATACTAATATAATGACTCAAATATCATTATTATACTTAAATATTATTATGTTTATGGAAAAACCTTTATCTATTCTCTTCCATTGGAAAATGAAAGTGTCAGCCATGTTATGTGCGGACTACTGCCTCCATGAATGGAGTATTTTATTTTTCATCACCACCTTATATGGGTTGTTATAATAATTTATTTAATGAATAAAACATATATTTATGATATTTTTAATATTATATAAATATAAATTATGAATTCTATTAATATATATCTCATTATTAATATACCTCATTTTGTTTGTTAAAAATTACAAAAAACAAGTTCGTTACTGATCTCATCTTCATGAATCATAAATAAAAATCTAATGGAATGAAATTGGAACTTTATAAAAAATAATGAAACATTTATTTAAATACCTTAAATGATCTAGGAATGATGAATGTGGTATCAAATAATGGTGATCGACATCAACATTACAAAACTTGTATGAAACAATCAAGAGTACTAACATCCATTGGTGAAAATAAACAATAAATAATTAATAAATGTATAATAAATTATTATAACTAAGTATTATAAAGGTAATATATTTTATTAAGGTTATTAAATAATTTATTAATATTTTTATTTTTATTATAAAGGATTTTAAATTGATTTCATAGAAGACAAGAATAAATTTAATGGTTTTTTGTCACAATTCCCCTTTATTTTGGATGGATTCATATTTTGAACCTATTCTTATTTGAAATTGTGTAATTACTACCCCATTGAATTATATCGTAATAAATAACCTTAAATTATGTGATTTACAATTATATTACAAAATATCTCTTGCATGTTCTTATAATCCATGTATTACCCAAGTTGTAATAGATTTTTCTAACTCAACTTTATTTCTTTGAGTTATAAGGCTTATTCTTGGACTCCATTATTATAAGTTTCCTATATTCTTAAATTTATTATTTATTATTATATTTAATCTTTTATATCTAAGTAAAAAAATATTTTTAATTAATACATTCTTCCTAGATGAATTTATTTCTCATAAAAGTATAACGTTGTTAAGAATAATTCTAATCCTCTTTAATGACTATTTTTTGTCTATTGCCATGTTCTTTATTTCCAAAAAAAATTCCATTATTATTTTTAAATCACAATATATATTATCTCTTTCAATGTTTATATTTATATTTATATTTTTTCAAAGTTAATCTTTATTTCTCTTTTAAACGATGTGGGTTTCAATAAAGGTATTTTAAAATATTGAAAAGTTTCTCCTTTCACAATCATATATTTATCTTCCACTCCACATTTCCTTCATATAACCTTTCTGAATTTTTTCAAGGCTATATTATTGGGATTTATTTATAAATAATTATCAAAAAAATATTCATGTTAACTACTTAAAATGATCTTTTTAATGTGACTCACAACTTCAACTTTTTAAAAAAAATGTTAAGAAATGTTTTCTAGAAACTATTTTTATATTTCACCTATATTTTCCTCTTCAAGTCCAAAAGATTTATCTTCTTTAGAGTATATTTCATTTATAATTATATAAATTATCTTATTAATTTATAGTTATTACATTACCTTATTCATAACTGTTATGTTCTCTAATACTCTTCATATCACTCTTGACTGTATTTTTCTTATTCATGTCCATATTCTTTAATTTCATGGATATAATTTTATATCACATTCACTATTTATATTTTCTCCTAGTATTGAATTAACCATATACCCATTAATCTATATGGTGTAACCACCTCACAAATTAAAGGGATTTTACCAATAAATTTATTCTATTTACTAAATGAGAAATTATTGATAGTCTATATACTTTTTATTTCAATACAAATAATTTTTTATTACTAAGGTATGTTGATTATATATTGTTTCCTTTGATATAATGAACACATTAATTAATTAGTTATGCATGGGGCCCATAATTATATATATCTTGATATATCAGTAGGTCTCATGAGAAAAACCAACTTGGGTATTTGGTGTAAACCTTACCTATTTATATATGATGTCATGGCATGAGTCCTCGACAGTAAGAGTAAGATGTGTGAAATTATGAAATCCATCACTATAAATCCAGTTTTTTCTATCCATGTGTTAATATATTTTTATGTTATCCATGGATATATTTCACACTCATGTTATGGGTTATATAGAATTATTTTATTATTATTTATTCCTATCATATTATTCATGCCTTATTTATTCCATAATTGTTTCTATTGTATGTTGTCTGTTATTGAGCATTTAAGCTCACCCTTATTGTGTTTTAATTTTTTTTGAGTTATAAACAAGAGTATTAAATATTATATGTCTATATGGTTATTATGTGTGGAGAATGTTTTGGGAGATGTTGAAGACTTATTTTAAAATAAGAAATCCATGGTTTAGTGGAAAAATTCTCATTGGATGGGAAAGATATAGGTTTTTTTAGTTAAATTTTTTTCTTAAATATCTCAAAATATAAACCTAAAAGGTCTTGGGTGTGAAATTGTATCAATATTTATTATATATATTTTAATTATGGATGGTTAAGTTTAGGTTGCTTCAATTTCTTTAAAAGTTGATATATAATGAATATGTTTATTAGTAGAAGATTCGGGAGTGCGGGTCTGGGGCATCATAGTTAGTATCAAAGCAAGGTTTGGATAACATTAGAGGTTAGCAAGAGTTTATGATTGAGGCATAGGTATACCTTAGGTTTGGTATGTGATTTTATATCAAGAAAATTCTGGTTATTTTAGGAAAATATAAATATCATTGAGAGTATATGTGATTAAGGTATATATTAATTAGTATGTGATTTTATAGTTTTTAGAGATGAAAGTTAATTAAAAAAATTACTTATAAAATTGGGCCAAAAAAAGTATATGATTGTTTTTAAAAACAAATCCCAAAAGTTTATATGAAAATATTTATCTGATTTCCTCTGTTTTGTAAGTGTTTATCTGGTGCACCTGCCTTTATCTGATATTCTCTATATGTTGAACCTCACTGAAATAGTGCATGTTTTATAACATGAGTTATGTCCATTGAAAAAAAACTACAATTACTCAAAATATTTCTGAAAACTTTGTCCAGTACTTTTACTCCAAATAAAATATTTTTATTTCTGAAATCACTTTTAAGGAAAAAGTGGGAAACTGGCTAGTTCAAAATATAGAAGTTAAACCTCATTATAAATTTTCTGGCCATTCCAGAACAAATTAAAGCAGTTAGACTCCTTTACCTTGAATATATGTCATTCGATGGAGGTAACCTCTATATCTGGGTTATCCTTGATGGGGTCCTCGAAGTGAAATTTCATCATGTCTTATGTATGCACATGCTCCTATAGGCTTGTTTTCCCCACATTGAAACCACGTATCAAAATCATATTCTATTTTTCTATCTAAGATGATTATTCTTCATTTAAATCAATATGTAGTAGTCTTTCGAACATTCTATGTGCATCCTCCTATGATACCTTGATCAAAAAATACTCCTCTAACATTTCTTCATTATAATGCATACGAATCTCCTAGATGTTTTCTAATTCAGCATCCTCCTTATTCTTTGGGATGTTAGAAAGAACTTACAAACTCTCTTGAGGTATTTTTCCTTTGATAGAAGCCCTTTTAACAGGAGGACTAGGTAAGGTTGAGTAGTCCTTTTGTCTCAGAATCCTCCAACTATACTGAATAAACCCATCAGAATCAACCAGTGTGTTCTTTCCTTTCTTTGAAGAGGACTGAAGGTAATCTTTCGTAATTTATATATCCTTGTCCTCTGAGGACCAAGATTGTGAGGTAGACTCATTTACCTCTACTTTATCATATGACCTCCCTTGTAAAGGATGTGTCTTTTCATGTCTCCCCTCATCAAGGGATCTATATTCAAATATGGGAGGATCAACTTCACCCAGTAATGCAAAACAATTCTGGGAACCACTACACCCTCCAACTATAACTGTATTAATAGAAGAGGGACACTTATTACCCCTGTCTGGGACCTGTTTTATCCACTCCAATACCTTAACTGAGAATGGTCTATTCACTAAACTCAAGATAGCCCCATGTTCTATAGGAACCTCCATCATTGGAGATCTGTTAAGACCAGAAGATTCATCCTTAGCTATTTCTAGGGCCAGGACATCTTTGGGAGAATTGTAAACATATTTCACAGCTTCTGCATATGTGGGATGGTTCCTTAGTCCTGACTCCTATTGGGTGGCACAAGGAAGTCTCAGCTTCGCAATACCTCAATGATCCACTATAGGAGCAATATTACCAAAGACCTCCACTACTTCCTACATGGGCCAATCCTCTCCTAAAGAAGGTAGGACCTCCCCAGAATTACAAAACAAAACATACTGACATCTACCAGCTTCATGGACGAGACGCTTTCTAGTACTTATAAATAAAATATTTATCATGTATATTATGATCACTGCCTCTATCCAATGTTCACTGATCAAAACCTCTATCATATATTATAACCAGAATCTCTATCAAGTAACATTTCTTTAACAAAAAATTCGTATTGGTTGGAAATCACTCTGATACAAATTCTTTTGTGTTTTATATTTTTTTCCATACAAAAAATGTTGGTATAGTAGTATTTTTCTCCCCTTATATAGGTGTTCCTAGATTAAAAAAGGTGGAAACTTAGTTTTAATTTTCTACTCAACTAAAACTTGCTTGAAACTTCCTGATCCTTCTAGAGTATTCTTAAATCTTATTGAACCTTCATGAAGGATCTAGTCATTCCAACATTTTTTGAACTTCCTTAACCTCATATGTTAAGGAACTCATTCATACTTCTTTGTCTCGGAAATATAACAAACCAATTAAAAAATAGATCAACAACATCACACTAAAAAATTATTTTATTGATTGGTATAAAGTCTCTCAAAAAATCCTTCTGGTGGTATTTCATCTAATTAATTCTTTGTAAACTTCTCTATTCCATGAAAAAACTTCCCTTCTCCACTTTAATTCATCTTTTTTAATTTTTTAGGTCATCCTTCCTTTTCTCATACTTCATACATTACTTTGATTCAAAAAAAATTATCTTATGTAACTTCTCTAAATCACCTATCTGAGGACATCAATAATGTCTACTTAATGATAATTCATCTTATAAATCCTTCTATGGACATTAAACTTACATCAATAGTGCACTTCATAACTTATCACCATCAAAATTCATACAGTCTATAACAAAACTTTTCTTTATAAACTTCAAACAAACTATGTATCAAGAAACTTCCACTACCTCTATCTGGAGAACTTGATTCATTTAATATATTTGACTACATTTATACAACATCTAAAGACTCTTGTCACATGAAACTTCTCTTTTTTGTGGCCTTCTTGGATTTCCTCTATCTGTTTATATCAAATTTGAACTTTGATTTATCTCCCTTTGTGTTTACATAGATTACAACTCAAATTCTGACTTCTTATTTTGGAATTATCCCCATCTAAACTTCACATATTTGATACAAACTTTAGTGGTGAGAATTTCATGAAAATATTCATCTAGAAATATTATTTAACATTTATCCCCATGGAATTCATATACTGATGCATCTCCATCCACTTTCATCTATCTAATTTTCAACATCCAGTGATCTCTATCCAGTAAAGTACATATGGTAACATAGTTTTATTACTATCCCCTTTAGAAACTTATTTGTATGATAATATTCCATATAGAAATATGTGTCTAGTGGTCTGTGTCTGGTAATCTATGCTCGTAAGTCTATGTCTGGTAATCTGTATCCAGAATTTTGTGTCTCGTACTCTATGTATGAAACTCTGCATCCAATAACCAAGTTATACCACTATCCCCCTTTGTATCACAATTTTAGATCATGATATTTTTGATGATGTTGAAAACATTAAAAAATTTCCAAGAATCATTATGATTTTTAATAAATTTTCTTAATAAAGTTTAGGAAACTTCCTAACCTCCTCCGACAAATTTATAACAAAACTTTATTAACTTCTAGAAACTCTTTCTCTCCTATTTAAAAAACATTCATAATAAAATATATTGATAGAAAATACAAAACTTTAGTATAAAAACATCATAAAGGATCTTTAATCGCCTCATTTTTATTTTATTGCAATATTCGCAAACAACTTTTAATAACTCAACATTTTTCACAAATAATTTTTTAATAACTCTCATTTTCTCAACTTTTATCAAATCATATCCTTTCTCAAAGAGAATTTATTGACACCAAACTATTGGATAAAGTAATTTTTTTAAGTAATTTCATCCCTCTATGACAAAAAATTTCATGGACATGGTAAGACAAACCCCCCTCAAATTTCTCTCAAAACTATTTTCTCTCCTCCCATTTTATGATAACCATAACTTCAGATTTATACAAGAATAAGTTGTACTTATCCTTAAAAACTTGTACATAATCTCCCACTTTTTTAACATAATCCAAATCATGGTGGGGATACTTACTTATAAATTTAGGAAGTATTTGTTAGAGGCTGAACATATAGTTACAGCCTCAATTTCACAAATCATTATTTTAGTATAGCTTCAGTGAAAACATCATCAATTTGATATTTTTTATAAATTTATTCAAGTATAAAATCTACACCAATAAATTTCTATTTTATGAAGTGATACTTTATATCAATATTCTTTTATCTTGAATATTGTATAGGGTTTTTGGAAAGATTAATGGCACTTTTATTACCACAAACAATATCTAATGGTTTATAAACATTCATTCTCAAATCTTCCAACTGAACTTTCATCCATATCATCTATGTATAATAATGGGTGGAAAACATATTCCACTTACACTATACTCAATGTAAATAAAATTTGTTTCTTACTATGCCATCTCACACAATATTCTCCCAAGAAAAACATTCTTATTGATGTTGAATTTTTATTGTTTCAATATCCATCCCAATTATCATTAGTATATCTAAGAAAGTTCATGTCATTAATTATTTAATGAAACAACCCATAAGAATATGTTACTTTAATATATCTAAGAATTATTTTATCTAACAACATTTTTGATTCCTTGGGATCACTCGGATATCTTTCATGCAAAGTAATAGTATAAACAATGTATGGTCTTGAAGTAGTAAGATACATAAAACTTCCTATCAATTTTTGGAAGACTTTCTGATTCACACTTTTTCCAACTTCTTATTTACTTATTTTATCAAAACCTAAATGTGAGTAAAAAATTATTTATAATCCACTATACCTGAAAAATTTAATAATTCCCTGACATACTTTTCTTATGATAGAAATATATCTCTCTCCTTATGTTGAACTTCTAAGCCAATAAAGAAAGTTAATTATCCTATCATTGATATTTCAAAGTTTTTCTTCATTTATTCAGAAAACTCTTTACAATATTTATCTCTATACAATGAAAAATTTATTTCATAAAAATAAACTATAATAATCATGGTACCTAAGTTTATCTCATTCAAATGTAAGTTTTAATCAAATTTTCCTTTATAAAAGTTTATATTCTTCAAGAAACTATAAAGTTTTGAGTATTGGTCACATGGAGATTGTTTCAAACCATAGAAATATATCTTTAACTCAAACAAATTGGTTCCATATTTATCAATCAAGAACCCACTAGGTTTCTCAATGTCAAATAATTATTTAATTTATTCATTTAATAAATCTAAATTAACATCTATATGATAAACTTTGTAATACTGATGTACAAAAAATTTCAAGAACATTCTTATAGTTTCCAATCTCAAAATGGGGGAAATATTTATTCAAAATCTAAACCTCCAACCTATGAGTAACCTTTGCAAAAAAGTTGATATTTTTTTCCTAAAAAATTTTCATGTTCATTGAGATTGTTTCTATACACCCACTTTATCCCTGTAACATTATTTACTACTAGTCAATGAACAAGTTCCTAAGTTTTATTTTTCTCAATTCGATCTAAATATTCATTCATAGCATCAACCCACTATTTATGTTCAACTTACGTTAAAACATATTCTAGTTCAACCTATGAGATAAGTGATGTATGATTTTATAATATTAGTTTCCTTTTAGTTTAAACTAGATATTTCTAATTTCTAATGATGTTGTTAGATTCAGCCTATTTCTAAAAGGTATGAAATTTTAGATATTTTATACTTGTATCACTTTACTCATCACATGATTCATCTAACTTACTTTGTACATGTTTTTACTCACATTAATCTTTACTTTTTTCCTTCTCATTGGAAGACTTCAATTTATCTTCCACAAAATTTTCAATATTTTTTATTAAGGAAGTTTTATTTTCAATAACTTTCACATCATAATAATCCACAAAATTTTGTAAACATTTATTCTAACATTTCAAGCTTATTCCATCAGATGGATATTGTATGAAAATTACTTCCAAAAATTTTTATCAAACATTCCAAGATTTAGATTTTTTATCATTATTAAGAAAAGGAATCCTAAAAACCTTGAAATATTTTACTAAAGGATTTATCTTATATCAAATCTAGTAGGAATTCATTTTGGATTATAGATTCAAAAAACATCTACGATGTACATGAAAAATAGTACTAATATCTTCTCTCTCAAAAAATATAGAAATTTTATATTCATCCAGTATGTTTCTTCCAATTCCACTAAACTTTTGTTTTTCCTTTCTTCCACTCTATTTTGTTGAGGATTGTATGGAGCACTGTATTGTTGTTTAATTCCTTGTTTCTTTTGATAGGATTTAAAGGAAATTATTATGCACTCTTTTCCATTGTTAGTTCTCAACTTCACTATATAAACACCCTTATCTCTTTCAACTTCCCTTCTAAAAATGTAAATATTTTTGTATCCTCTAATTTATGATTTATAAAAAATTTATTGGTCATATGAGTGTAGTCATTAATAAAAGTGGTAAAGTAAAAAAAATATCCTTTTTTATTGATATATCATTAGACAATAAATATAAGAGTGAATAATATCAAGAGGTTTGGTGGATTAGATTTCAATTATCCTATTTTTTCCAATAACCATATTACCTTTCTGAAAAGTTTTAAAAATAGCATCATCATTCTTATTTAGTTATAGTAAATTTCTTAACATAATTTATTTAGAAATTGTGGTCATAATTTTCTGACCAATATTCCCAAGTATTTTATGTCGCAACTTATTTTCAACTTCAGGACTCAACTAACATGGTTTACAGAGTTATCCTATCTGAAAGATATTTCTACTAGTTTTTTCTTCTATGGTAACAACCTTTTAATCTACCATGATTATAATGATAAAAGAATATTTTTTGAATATTAATTTTATAAAATCATCAAATATATGTCTAACACGTATTAAGTTGTTTTTAGACCATAAATATATAAAACATTTTTTGATTTCATTTTTTGAACTTCAATATCAACTGTTAAAATTCATATATTGGGAACTATTTTTTCTAATATAAACTTCTCCACATTCATTATTTTCAATATTTTTTAGAATTTTCATATCACCTATCATATATGAGGAACAAACACTACCAAGAATCTAAGGTTTTTTCCTTTTACTAGCTTCCAGATGTATATCAATAATAAAATTTCTTTCTTCAACTTTATTCTTTCTAATTTATTTTTATTTTCTATCATAATAAACATATCCTAGAAGAGTTATTAGACATTATTTAACAAAGTTACCTGGTTATTTATATATTCCAAAAAAATTATCCTAGAAACCAAACCGATTTTTCATTAGATATTTTCTAGCATCTTGTGATTTTTATTTTATTTATTCTTGTGTATAAGGCAATTTTCCCTCATTTATTCTACTATTTATCCTCATAAGTTTATGCCTATTTTTGGGGAGTGAATTTTTTTTCAATGGTTATAATATTTGGTCCCATAAATTCCATGTAACTAATAAAAACAATTGAATCTCAGGCTTCTTAAAAATTAGGATCTTTCCCAATAGAAAGTTTTATGAGGCTTGTAACATCTTTATATTATTTTTTCCTCCTAAAATGGGGTATCTTTCTTATAGAGGTTATTTTCTACTTTAATTTATGTGATATATTTTTCACATACTTTCTCAACCCAAGTTTTCCCAAAATTGTTTCTAATACCTTTATGGTCAGTATAATCAGATGAAATTTTAAGTTTGGTGGATGTAGGTGTCACTTGATTCTTAGAATGAGTTTTATTATCAACTTTAGAAGATTAATCCTTTATTTATGAATATTTATTGAAATTTTCACTCATCATATTTAAGATATTTTCAACCTTAATAAATATCATTGAGTTTTACAAACTTAATCTTCCTTACTGACAAGTTTCTTACCAAGATATTCTATCATCTTTTCATGTTCAACAAATTTTAGATTGAAGTTTATGTTCACTTGGATATACTCATGTTTCTATTTAAGGATATCTTTTTTCCTTCATTATTCTTCTCACTTTTCTTCTTCAATATTCTGATATCTTTCTTAAGTTTTTTCTTTTGATCAAGACATACAATGATTTATGACCTCATATGATACTCTCTATAAGTTTCCTTACCTTCTTCTTCACTTATAAAATTATCTTTATTCTTTTAAACAATAGTAAATAAATTTATAAACTTATTCAGATTTTAATCTTTTGATGAACTGTTATCTGCAGAGTCATACTCAAATTTCTTACTTAGCATACTTATTTTGTTTCCTATGAATTTTTTCTTACTTTTATTGGAATACTTATATTTATTGAAGTTTTTTTCTACTTCTTCAAATGCGGAATTTATTCATAATTATCATCAAATTCTCCAAATTTATTCTTTTTAAAATTAATATAAAAATTTACAATTCCTCCACACTCAAAAAAATTTTGTAGGACTTTTCCTACAAACTTTCAACTACCTCTTCAGTAATTTTTGGAGATAAGAGACATGATTTTTTTATTAATTTCATCATATTACTTATTTTTTGAATCACTATTATTATCAGTCTCAACATCTCATATTTTTAACTTTCTCATAGCTTCAAAATTTATTTCATCTTTGATCTTGTTTTTAAAGGTTAGTTCTTTCCTCATCTCATAATCAATAATAAATTTATGTAATTCATTAAGTGATAAATAATATTTATATTATAAGGTAGAAATTTTAAAATCAAACCTGTCTGAAAAGTTTCTCATGAGTTTCTTAACAATCGTAGAATCTTCCAAGGCATTAACCAGGTAGTGATTCACTATTCATTTCCACCCTTATATCACTATGTTAAATTGATTTTATGTTATAAATTACAAATATAATAACAAATTACTCTTCAATTTTTATTCAATCATTTAATTTTTATCATTATTAAAAAGGTAAATTTCACTTTTTTTATGTTTTCATTGTAGGTGGATGTGATATGGAGGGCTCAAGATGAAGTAAATAAAAAATGTGCCAAACTGCATGGAATCCCAAGGACATATGTACACTTTTTACATATTTTGAGAAATTTATGCTTTCAATTGGGGTAAAATATTTTTATATGATATGAAATTCCATGGGATATAACTCTTATGAAGATACCCAAGCCCAATTTGTTCATATGTTGGCCCAACCAAATTGGTCTTTCTAGGAGATTGAATCTTCTTGAAATAAAAAGTTTCATTTATTTTTCTGATAATATATCCCACTATATATATTCAATAGCTTCCAAATTTCATACGTAGATAGAAAATAGGTCATTCAATAATTATTTGGATATTTCCAAGTTGAGATAAGGCATTTTACCAGTCTAAAATGTATATATAAGTGGTATCTTGAAATCTAAGTGGACAAAACTACCTCCCATTTTGGATACAAAATGGATCCTTGGGAACCTAATTTTAAATCTCAACCAAGTAGTGAAGTGATGTCATTTTTTTGTTAAAAATGATTCCTCTCTTCACCTTAGTTGTTCTAGAACCCCCTATCATTAAGAAGATATCAAGTATAAAGTCTAAGTTCCACACGATCTTCCTCCTCCTCTCAATGGATATTTAAATAGTGGGTGATCATTAAAAAGGTTCCACACACTTAAAGAGGGAGTTCTGGAACATAATTATATACAATACAGAAAATCTCAAGCCCAGAAAAAAATACCCAGTCCCTCAAATTTATTAAAGAAGAAAGAGTGAAAATTAAAAAAGGTTAAAATAAGAAAGAAACGTACCCAACAATATGGTAAAATAAAAAAGGATCATAGTCTTCACCAGAACCACTATATGAGAACTCATCTGGATTAGCTGACTCCCATTCAGATTGTGGATCATATTGATTGATCATTTTGATGTATTTCTCCCTTATATGTAGATGCCCTGAGGTCAAAGTCTCACAGTATGTATTCTTGTTAACCCATCCCCTTTTTTGGTTCATATCTTTCCATTTTAAATCCCTAATAGAGGACCTAATAGATAAATTCTTCAGCAGGTTAGAGTAATATTTTCTTGTTTTCCTCTTTGGTGGAGCATTGGATTCTCTCACACTTTCATTTCCTTTATTCCCCCCACTCTTGAGAATGTCACTGTATGATTCTTTGACCTGGCACATTAGACTAAAACCATTATTCTCTTTATCATCATTAGAGGCATCCCCCCACTTTCTTGACACAATCATAGACTCATACATCCTCTGAGGAACTTCATGCTGAACCATTTCCCTTCCAAGGAGATTGTCTATTCCCATCCACATAATATTGTTTATTCACGTCCAAAGGTGTCAATCCTTGATTATGATCCCTATAACCTTTATGAAAATGCATAATTATATACTAGTTTGGTGTATATTTTTGTTTTGAATTGTTATTTTATATGTATCTTAACTTTTTTATGCATTTAATTGAATCACTTTTTATTTCATAACCGATCGGTGTGTAATTTTTAGTGTGTGATTTATGTTGTTCTAATTGGAGAATATAAGAATCTTCTTCCTTCCCAAATGATTGAGATTTTGGTTTTACTTGAAATAAAATAAATCATGATAATAAAATGGAACTTGGATACATGATTTTTGTGTCAATATTTAGTCTTATGTGAAACATTTGAGAGGATTTCTGGGTAACCAAGATCATGGTTAACCATTAACTAAAGGTTGAACCAAAACATAATAATCAATTTAGAATAAGTAACTTTTTTAAGTGGTGTAGTAACTTAGAAATTATCACATGCTTATCATATATTTTTTAAAATCCACTTACGTTGTCAACTATTAAAATATTTAAATTAAGTCATTTTATTTTTAAACTATTTTCAAAACCCCCATATTTTTAGTTTTCCTTTGAAAAAACATATTGTAAATCATGTTATAAACTCATCAATTATCCTTGAGATATGACCTATGGTGCATCATAATCTATAAATAAACTTTGAAAACATAATCAATTTGACATTTCATAACAGTGAGTTCAAATTTTGGTGCCATTTTCAGGGAGCGCTTTAGTTTTTAGTGTACCTTTTTTATAATATTATTGTGTATTTTTTAAATATTTGTGCGCTACTTTTCTTCCTTCAAAATTTTTAAGTTTTATTCTAAAATATTTATTTTGTGGTATTTATTCTTGAAAATATATTCATTGGAGGAAATACATCATTTCAAAAACAAACCATCAAGGATCTTTCATCATCGATGCCAAGAAGCATCAAATGATCCCTTGAAGGAGGACACACAAAACATTAACACTCTTCTCAATCCTTGTTCTTATTATGAAATCAACATCAAGAGTAAAATAAAATTTCCTAATATGGATGAAAATAACCAGACATTAATAGAACTAACCTCACCTAATGTGGAGATCCAACCTGTATACATTCAAATACAAGTAAAACACCTAATTTTGAACTAAAATCTGAACTCATTCACTTATTACAAAAATTTCATAGACTAGTTGGAGAATACCCAAATAATCCCTTACAACCCACACTATGTTATATTAAAAATAATGTAATGATAGGTTTTTATGCTTTTCTTACCACCACAAATGCCATCATTAACCCTCCTATCTTATTATTGGATCAGGATATGCACATTGAATCTCATGTTGCATGAGATAAGGTATAGGGTGATCTCTCTAATTCTAGGTAATATTTATAGGAGGATGATGATCAGACTAATAAAATTGAGGAATTATACTTAAAATCAAGTGCTAGGAAGAGAGGGTATGGAATTTCCATCGGGACTAGCCTGTGCTTACATGGGAAGCTTATCCGAATAGCCATGTGAAAGTTGGAGGGCAGATATCACGATGAAGAAGTTGAGAGGAGGAGTTACAAGTATAGTCTGTATAATTACTAAGGCCTACGGGTCATGTAATATATAATCCTATGGGCCTTGTAAGGGTTCCCCCTCATCCCTTGAAATGGGTATTATCAAAAAACAATAAAAAAGTGCTAGGAAGGGGGAAAACCAATGGTGGATGCTGATGGATTTTTCACCCCAAATCCTAGAAAAATGAGGAAGTATAGAGACAACTCTATACTAGAAAGAACAATTGTTACAAGATTGTTAGATTTATATAGGAAAAAAACATTGAACCCTCAAAACTACTAATAGTATTTGATCACTTGATTATAATATTTGGCCCATATGAGGAAGATGATGAAGGAAAAAATGATCTTGTGTACAAAGATTCCTATTTGAATGACGAGTTAGTGGGGGAAACTGTTGATGCATGGATAGATGAACAAGATACGACCACATTCCAGAAGTATTATGATGGTGATATTACTACTGAGAAATACCTTGAAATCATAAAATATATGTTCATTAGGATGTTGTAAAAATATAAAAAAATCGTGGCTTTAACTTTAAATACATTCCTTGGGAATGAATTTTTTAGAATGTCTAGAATCTTTTATTGCTTGAGTTTTAGTGATGGTTTTTTCTACTTAATGAGTTGTTTGATCCTATTAATTTATGTGTTTTGGGATTACTTTTATGGAAGTGGATCTGATTTGTAACTGATGGAATTCACCTGGGGCTATTGCTTCATCTGTATTCACTTGGTTTTATGTTCTCCCTGTAAGATCTTGGCCGGTGGTTGATTCTTTTATATGTTTTGGTTTTCTCTGAATTTTTTAGATATAGAGGCAGATTTATCTCACTCAGTGTCCTTTTGGTTCTTTATTTTGTTCTTAAGCCTACTGGATTTGTTATGATGATTGTATTTCATGTTTGGCACATTCCTGTTGGACTTGGGGCGAGCTGATGTAGCTTCTTTGTGTTGGTGACTGCTTCTGTTTGGCATCAGATCTTATGAATTGTATGGATGTTTCTTCCCTAAGTGGAATGTATTGGGTATCTCTTCCATTTCCCTTCATGGAGGAAGTATTTGACAAATTGGTGATATGACATCTTGGACATGTCTCATGCAATCCAATCTTTTGTTTGTTTTTCTTGGAAATATCAGATTTTATTCCCATCACTCCCCTATTGGTGTAAGCTATTTACACCTCATTTTTGTATTGTAATACTTTCTTTTAATAAATTATTTTGGGGTATGAATTGGGTGACCAATTCATGTCACTATTTTTATAAAAAAATATCTTTATAAAACACCGTAAAAGATTGGTTATACTATGTTAACAACCCAATTAGAGTTTAGGTTGACATAAAAATCTTTCTTCTTGGAAAATACTTTTCATCTTCTCTAATTGAAACAATAAGAAAATAAATTTGTGGAATAATATAGTATAATGGGGAAAAACTTCATGAATTTTGGGAACATTCTAAAAGGCTTTGTTCAAGTTTTCCATGCCATCAAATAAGAGAGTAACTTTTAATACAATACTTTTATGAAAGATTAATTCCAATCAATCGTAACATGATTTATGTTTTTGTAAGTGGTTCCCTAGTGAAAAATAACCCAATCACTAAAGGGACTCTTATTAAAAATAAGGTACAAAACACTCAATATTTTTGGTACAAGGTCCAATGTACCCATCAGATGTGTCCATACGGTGAAAAGTTCTGAATTAGAGAAAAAGTTGGTTATGAAGTTTGAATAGGTAAGTACCCTACTCCAAAAAATTTCACTTTCCCAAGGTAAATCCCAACATACTCCTCCAATTTATTGTGGTATCTATTTCACCAACACCCACTTTTCTGACCAATTCCCTCAATTGAGAGAAAATTCTGAGATTTGTGAGGCAATCTTCGCCGGTCACCCCAATAACCAATCTATTAGGCAAGAACAATACCATTCATCCAACTATAGATGTAAGGATAACCAAGATTATAGTCAATGGGGGTATTATAACCAACCTAAAAACTCTCAGAACCACCAAGGGTATGGTTGTAAACCCCAACCACCACCCAGAAATCCTCAATCACCAAAAAGGAATTTCCAATATCCCCCTCCAAAACCCAATCCTATACTTGATTACATAATGAAACAAATGACTTAAAATAACCTCTAATTACAACAAACCACCAAATCAGACATACAATACCTAAAAAATAAATTAGTCCAACTTGTAAACTAGGTGGACTAAATTCAAAGTCAAGGGTTTGGATGAATACCTTCCCAACCTATTTATAATCCTAAGGAAAAAAAGTAATGTATGTCTTATCACACTTCACAGGGGTAAATAATTTTCTCCTTATAGTGATTCAACACATCAGGTATTCCCTCCTCCCAAAAACTCTCTTTCTCTACCCTCAAATGATTCATGTGAATAAATACAAAATAAAAAGGGTAAAAAATGTATCAATGATTATTCTCATGAACAATCCATTCCTCTTCCATTTCCCCAAATATTCTATAAATCCAAGAAAATTTTTGATAATGAAATTTATTAAGAGATTATAGATACATTTAAAACATTATAAGTTAATATTCTTATCTTGGATGTAGTTAAAAAAATTCCTCATTGTGCCAAATTTTTCAAAAAACTTTTGTAACACCCCAGAATGATAAAGGGTTAAATGACTAAATAATATGACTCGGTGAATAAGGTGCACCTTCCTTTTCGGGAGTCTACCTGATTAGAACAATATAGTTAAGTATACTTGTCCTGGAGTAGTGATCAGGATGTGTGACCTTCTGGGAAGTTTCCCAGGATGTGTGTGAGTGAGTACAAAGCACACTAGAAATGAAATGTGTTGGCTTGTGGGGATAGTCATTAGTCAGATGACCTGTTCGGGCACCTGGGTGGGCCCCAGGGTGGGGATCACATGTATGTGAGGAAACTGGTGGTACCTGGTGGTCCAAGACCTGACGACCATGTTAAGGTGGGGTGGTTGTGCTATCACCAGGACATAGTTGTCACATTTGGTATCAGAGGAGGAACCCAGCCTTAAGTGTGGTGCACTGTCTGGGTTGAGATGTAGGGTTCACAATGAGGATGTTGTGCTCTAAAAGGGGGTAAATGTAATACCCAAGAATGATAAAGGGTTAAATAACTAAATTATATGACTCGTTTAAATAAGGTGCACCTTCCTTTTCAGGAGCTTACCTGATTAGAACTCTACAGTTAAGCATGCTTGGCCTGAAGTAGTGATCAGGATGGGTGACCTTCTGAGAAGCTTCCCAGGGTGTGTGTGCCCATCTGAGAAGCTTCCCAGGGTGTGTGTGGGTGAGGAAAAAGCACATGGGAAAGTACATGTGTTGGTTTATGGGGACAGTCATTAGTTATATGACCCGTTCGGGCACGTGGGTGGGCCCAGGGTAGGGACCATGTGTCTGTAGTGAAACTAGTGGTACATGGCGGGCCAGGACTGGATGACCATATTAAGGTGGGGTGTCTGTGCTATCACTGGGACCCAGTTGTCACAACTTTACACCCACAAACAATAACTAAAGGGGAATGAGAGATTCAACCTTTGAAGGAATGTCTCAGCCTTGATACAAAAAATTAGTCCCACCAAATTCAATGATCCAATCACTTTTAAAATACCTTGAACCATACGGGGCTTTCTTTTCTGATGCAATGCTTGATTTTAGTGATTTGATTAATGTGATGCCTCACTTTGTGTATACTTCTATATAGGTAGGATAACATCAACCATTGAGCATCATCATGAAAATTTCCAACCAAATAACAAAACACCCAAATAGAGTGATTGAGGACATCCTCATGCATATAAAGAATCTCATCTTCCCTACAGAATTCTATGTTCATGATATGAAAGATTACTAGACCCAATGACATGATCCTCTCATACTTAGAAGTCCTTTCCTTAAAATAACAAAGAAAATAATCAATTTTTACAATGGTATATTTTCCATGGAGTTTCGGGGAGAAAAGGTAAGTTTCAATATCTTTTATTCTATGAAACACCCTATTGAAGAGAACTCCACTATTCCTAACTATTCAATGAAATTTCTCTCTAATAATGCATACAAAAAACATTTTATCCTCAACCCATACTCTAATTAATTTTTCTCTTATTAATGCCTTGATGATTTAGGTTTTGATTCATATTTTGAGTGTTGTGTGGGTTTGGAAAAGTGTAAATTTTTTATTTTAATTAATGAGTATGTTTTTTATGAGGTACCCATGAATGTAGATGATTCTAAAAATTTTATTACCATTTATTCTCTTTCCATAGAGAATAAACATGAGAATATTGACATTTTTATAGACCTCACCCCCTCAAAATTTCTTCCCTAAATCCAAAAATAACTAGTATTAGAATTAAAACCACTTCTATATAATTTTAAATATGTCTATCTTGAGGGTATTGACCAATTTCCCATCATTATTTCCAACAAACTCTCTCCAGTGCATGAATCAAAATTGTTATATTTTTTGAGAGAGTGTAAAAAGGTGATGGGAAGGACATTGGTTGATATTACTAGGATTAGACCATCTATTTTAATGTACTATATACTTTTATATGATGAGGATAATCCCATAAGAAAATATAAACATCGGTTAAACCCTGCCCTCCTTGAAGTGGTAAAATTAGAAGTTAGTAAATTATTGGTTGTTAGGATCATTTATCCCATGTCTGATAGTAAATGGGTTAGCCCAGTAAAAATTATGCTTAAGAAAACTATAATAATATTAGTATCAAATGAATGGAATGAATTGGTTCCAACACATGTGAAAAAAATTTGGTGAGTCTATAGTAACTATCACTGACTAAATCAAGCCACATAAAAGGACTACTTTCCTCTAACTTTCACTGACCAACTGTTAAAAATATTGGATATTAAGTATCATTATTATTTCCTTAATATATATTAAGGTTATTTTTAAAATATATATATCTCATAAGGATCAAGAAAAGAAAACATTTACAAATCCATTTAGCACATTTTCATACAGGAGGATGTCATTTAGTCTCTTTAATTCTCCTAGTAATTTTCAGCATTTTATGTTTAGTATATTTCATGTGTACCTTGAGGATTTTATAGATATTTTTATGGTTGATTTCACAATTTATGTCTATCCCTTTTATTATTTTTTAGAACACATAGGTTCTATCCTTCGATGTTTCTTTGAAAAATATATCGTATTAAATTATGATAAATTCCATTTCATGGTAGAGTGGGGGATTGTTCTTGGGAATGTTATTTTTAGTAATGGAATTCAAGTTGATAAATTAAAAATTGAAATAATCCCCCATTCTATATACAAAATTTTCTCATGAGGTTCAATATTTCTTAGGTCATGATGGTTTTTACCATAGATTCATTAAAGACTTTAGTAAGATTGAACTTCCCTTGACTTGATTGTTTCAAAAATATTCTGATTTTATTTTTGATAAAAATTGTGAGGATGAATTTAATTCACTAAAAAGAAGAATCATATCACCTCCCATAATCCAACCACCAAGTTAGGATCTCCCCTTAAAACTTATGTGTGATTCCTTTAACTCTACAATTGGGGAAGTTTTACCATAAAGGGATCCTCATGTCATTTCATATACCTCACATAACCTCAACCCTTACCAGAAAAACTACATGAACACTTAAAAAGAAAATATTTATATTATGTTTTCCTTGGAAAAATATCATTCACAACTTCTTAGTTTAAAATACATTTTGATTTCTGATCACACTACCCTTCAGTTTCTCCTTAATAAGCTTGATGATAATCCTAACCTAATACAGTAAATGCTCCTCTTCCAAGAGTTTGACCTATATATTTGAGATAATAGAGGAGAATAAAATGTTTTATCTAGGAACATTAGTAGGATTTCACCACCATTGGACTACCATGTTGACTCATCCCTCCCTATTGTATAATTCTTCCCTGATGAGAACCTTTGTGATATAGTAGAGCTTACCCCTTGTTATGTGAACATTGTGAATTTTTTGGTAGTATCTATAGTCCCCACATATTTTAGCACTTAAAAATACCAAATACTTAAGTATGAGTCATTATGGTACATTTGGGATGACCCATACTTGTGGATATTTTTTAGTGACTAGGTTGTTCATCGGTGTGTCCCTAATTATGATTTCACCTCTGTTTGGCACTTTTGTCACACTTTGGAATATGGGGGTGTTTTTTAATCTAAATGAATAGATTGAAATGTCCCTTACTCTAGAATTTATTAGACAACATTTTATAGAGATTCCTATCAGTTTTTTAAGTCATATACAGGATCTTAATTCATAGGGAATATATCAAAGAGGAATGAAATTCCTTAACAACCCATGTTATTTTGTGAGATCTTCAATGCATGGGGCATTGAATTAATGGGACCTTTTCCAAATTATTTTGTATTTTTATATATATTATTGATTTTTGAATATTTCTCTAAATGTGCGTAAGTAAGGCATACAAGTATTGATGACTCTCAAGTAGTTTTTTATTTTGTAAGATCTTAAATTTTTAGTATGTTTGGTGTGTCAAGATTCATCATTAGTGATCGTGGTTCAAATTTTTGTAATAAAAACATGAAAAATTTGATCTATAAGTATGGGGTTGTGTATAAAGTCTCTAATTCATATCATCCCAAAACTAATGGAAAATCATAAATTATAAATAAAGAAGTTAATAAAATCATGGGAAAATAGTACAACCCAATAGAAAATATTGGATTTTACGCTTGGCTGATGCACATTGGGCATACCGTATAGATTTTGAAACCCCAATCAAAATGTCCCAATATATAATTTTTTAGGAATATTTAAACTTCTATGAAGAGGTAGATCATCATACATATTGGGTTGTTAAAAAATGTAATATGAAACTCTCAAATGCATGTGAGTATAGTAAGTTGAATATTCGGGATCTAGAGGAAATATGAAGTGAATCATATGAGAACTCCTAGATATATAAGGAGAAAACCAAGGCTTCCCATGACCGCCTCATCCTTCATCATCAATTCCACATTGGAAAGATGTTCCTCCTTTTCAATAAAATACTAAAGTTTCACCCAATTAATCTTTGTTCCTACTGGTCTGGGCCATAAAATATTACTAACATCTATCTATTTTCTATTATATATGTTTAAATTGAAAAAAAAACATTCACTGTTAATGGGAAGAAACTATATCACTTTCATGAAACCATTCTGGTGACCCCTATGGAGGAACTCCACCTTCATAAAGAAACATACCAGTGAAACCTAAAAGGTTTTATCCTTATCATACTCTCTTTTATTATTGTGAGGAAACTGAACACTCTATGTGTGATGGGTGGATAAATTCCTAAGTTAGTTAGGATTTTCTATCAACTTTTTTCTTTTTTTCTTTTTCTTATTTCAAAGAATTTTTACTTTTCCCCACTTTCCTAAGTTAATTATAATTTTCATCATCCTTCTTATTTTTATCTTTTTTTCTTATTGTATGGTATTTTCAATTCCCCCCCCCCTTTTGTTCACTTTTGTGCTGGGATACTCATTTTTGATACCCACGTAATCCTGAAAATTATTGAAAACACATAATGAATTTCTCCATTTCAAGTTGTTTTAACATTTAAATAAAAATTCATTCACTGATTTCATGTGATTCGTATAATTAATTTAACATTGAGATGTTATTTTTTTAGTAAATTAGTTATTTTTTAATGATATAAATGGTTGTATCTCTATTGAACCTTTGAGATGATTGATACCCTCTATGAGAGTAGTTTATGGATTAATTATGTTACTTAATATCTCAACACCACATTGAACTCAACTATTAAGTATGAATATATCTTACTTAATATAAGGTAAATATGAGTAAGTTTAATATTTATCATATTTTAAAAATGATTTTTCCAAACGTTCATTCCTTATCTAATCTGTTTCATTATTGTTCTAGATTGACCTATGTGTGTGTACCTATTATCCAACTGTTGTACGCCCTAAAAAAACAAAAAAAAACAACAAAAGACAAATAAATAATTAGGGGAGTGATGAAACGTACAAAATATAGTGATTTCTAGTTTTGGATATTATTGTTTGAATTTCAGGAATGATTAAGTGAGTGGGTCTTGAAATTTAATTGCAAAGGATACAGGGTAAGTTCAATAGAAATAATCAATAAAGTATAAAGATTTTAAAATAACCTATAATTACATGCTATAAATTAGAAATAATGGAATGAAATTTTTGTCACACACACACATGAATAGTTAGTGACATGATTGAATTTTTAATTCCTTCCATATATTGGTATCATAAATCTCCTTGAATCTCATTATGATACAATTTATGAGACATATTTTTCCATGATCACTAAGAATAAATCCTTGGTGTGAATTTTGATTTTATCATATTTATATCAAGAATTAAATTTTCATTGAATGATAAATATTAATGAAGTTCAGAATATCTCCATGAAACATTTTTAAAAATGTGACTTTGTCTAGGAGTGCAAATGTTTAGGTTTGGAGGTGTGATCGTATAACGATTCATTATTAATTTTCACCCTTATACCACTATATTAAACTAATTTTGTATTATAAATTAAAAATATAATAACAAATATCACTTCAATTTTGATTTAATTATTTTATTTATATCACTGTTAAAAGGAAAATTCTCACTTGTTTTGATGTTTTCATTATAGGTGGTGGTGATTTGGAGGGCCCAAGATGAAGTAAAATAAAAATGAGCCAAACTACTTGGAATCCCAAGGAAATATGTCGACTATTTTACATATTATGAGACATTATAATGTCCAATTGGTCTTAAATTGTGTTAGATAATCCAAAATAACATGGGATACAACTATTATTAAGACATCCAATCCCAATTTATTCATATGGTGGCCCAAATAAAATGATCTATCCAAGAAACTGAATCTGATCGAAGTCAAAAGTTTCGTTATGTATTTTTACAATATCTCCCACTCTAGACATTTAATGACCTCAAAATTTGATAGGGAGATATTAAAAATGCCTTAAAACATTTCTTTTTTTTCAAGTAGAGATAATGTCGTTTTCTGGTCCAAAACTAAGATACAAGTGGTATCTTGAAATACAGGTGTCCAAAACCACCTCCCATTTTGTCTATAAAATGGAACCTTGGGAATCTCATTTTTAAGATCAAACAAGTATTTAAGGGATTCCATTTTGGAGTTACAAAGGTTTACTCTCTTCACCTTTTAGGATTTGTATCCCCCTACACTCAAGGAGAGATCATGGATGAAGGCTAAGTTTCACATGATCTCCATACTCCTCCCGATGGTGAGATAAATGATGGGTAATCATTTCAAGAGAGTGACACACTTAAAGAGGGAGTTATGACACCTAATTATCTACTATTATGGTGTATATTTTGGTTTGTAATTGTTATTTTAGATTTATATTAACTTTTTTTATGCATTTAATTTAAACAATTTTTATTTCATAATCGGTCGGTGTGTAATTTTTAGTGTGTGATTTATGTTGTTACGATTAGAAAACATAAGAATATCATTCCTTATAAAAATATTAATATTTCATTGTTCCTTGAAATATCTTAAATTATTATAATAGGATGGAACTTAGCAATGTGATTGGTATGTCATGGTTTAGTCTTATGTGCATTGTTTTAGAGGCTTTATGGGTTACCAAGATCTTGGTTAACCCCCAACTAAAGGACTGCCCTAAAAGATAATAATCAATTAAGAATAAGTAAATTTTCAAGTTTTATAGTAAATTCAAAATTATCACATACTTATCATATATTTCTTTCAAAATCCACTTGAATTTTAAACTATTAAACTCTATAAATGAAGTCATTTTATTTTTAAAATGTTTCCAAACCCCTATTTTCAGTTTTCTTTTGAAAAAATAATTATAAATACATGATATAAACTCATCAATGCTCCTTGAAAGATGACCTAGGTTCCATCCTATTTTATAAAAAAAAATTGAAGACATAATCAATTTGATTTTTTATTACAACATGGTAAGGAATCTATAAAACCACTGATGTTGTAAATAACTGCATTAACTCTGGTGACATACTGGTCAATAGTTTCTTTAACAACTATTCTGATATCTTAAAAAAATTTAATCTGTATTTGTATTTTCTCCTCCTATAATTTAGTATTTCCCTAAAATATTGAATCGAGTTTGTATTAATTTTCCTTATCTATCACCTTTATAAAAAAAAATTCTAACAAATAAATTAGAATAACATTTTTATTTTTCCCATCCACCTCAATATTTATTTTTTTAGAAAAATTCATAGGATCGTTTTTCTAAATGGGTGGAAACCCAAATATAGATTCATCAATTACCTATAAGAAAAGAGATAGAATATAGGGTGCCATTTTTTTCAATCATGATATTTTTTACCATTGAATGTAGGAATAATTATGTTGTTCACTAAGTTGATATTTTTCATGATAAGGATATAATAGGGAAACCTTGGATCTGATACTAATAAAGTTCCTTAAGATCATTGGAACCACTGAGAATAAGGGGTTGAATAAATGGTGATATTTTTACAAATTTTATTTCACTAAAATTAATCCCTACAACTCATTAGAGTTCTTATGTTTATCAAATCTTTATAACAAACTCACAAGCATGCAATGATATGAAAGTAATGTAAGGCATGAAAGTTTTAAAAGTTTCATCCTTAGTTTTATAACTTAAATATTTTTCATGGAGACTCTCATTGGTCCATAGAAATTTACTATTAACAATAAGGGGATATAACTTAATCCAAATCCCATTATATTATGTATATCCCTCGATAGTAATGGTTAAAATGACTCCCATAAGTTTAAAAAAGTTTTCCTTACAAAACTAGGCCAGTACAATTATGTGAGTCTTTTTAAAAATAGATCCCAAATTCCATATGGAAATCTCCATATAATTTCCTCCATCCAGTAAGTATTCATATGATGTGCCTACCATTATCAAGTATTCTCTGTCCATTACACCTCACTAAAATTGTGCTTATTTTCTAACTTGAGTGTTGTTCGTTGAACAAAACTAATACACCAGAAAATCTGTTTGAACACTATGTTTGGTACTTATGATATAAATTTTTTTCAAGAATACTCTAATAACTTCCTATGAATAATGTTCACTGATCAAAACATTTGTCTAATATTCCAACCAGAATCTCCATCTAGTAATTATTATTCAACCAGAAATTAATCTCAATTGGAAAATAACTTTTACATAAATTCTTTAGTGTTTCAACATTTTGTCTTTATGAACAGTGTTTGTAAAATTTTAATTTAAAACCCCTTCATATTAGTGTTCCAGAATTAGAAAATAAGGGAACTCGATTTCATTTTCCCACTCAACTAAAACTCACTTGAAGATTATTGAGCCTTAAAGAGAATTCCTAATTCTTATTGAACCTTAACAAAGACACCAGTGATTCCAACCATCTTCAAACTTCCTTAACCTAATATATTAAGAAACTCATTTATACTTCCTTTTATCAAAAATATAAAAAACCAATTGAAAATAAAATATCTTAGCATCATTACATTAAAAAGGACTTAACAAAGTTA
This sequence comes from Viscum album, assembly GCA_963277665.1. NCBI lineage: Eukaryota > Viridiplantae > Streptophyta > Magnoliopsida > Santalales > Viscaceae > Viscum > Viscum album. The sequence continues at coordinate 697,812,071 of OY728119.1, read as the reverse complement.
TGTAAAGTTTCTCAGAAACAATGTCATGTGTTAGTTCATCCAATGAATTATTCAGAAACTCCTTCTAGTAAAAAACCTTCTCTTATCCACTTTTATTTGTCTAGATAACTCTTTTCATTCATCCTTCCTTATCTCATTATTCATACATTTCTTCTATTCAAAAAAATTAGTCTAGTGAAACTTCTCTGAATCTTCCATCCAATGATATTGATAATGTTCATCTGATGCTCATCCATATGATAGATACTTCTCTAACCACTACACTTCCTTAGTATTAAACTCTATAAATTATCATTTTTAAACTTTATAAAACCTATAACCAAACTTTTTTATATGAAATTCATACAAACCGTATGTTCAAAAACTCTAACTACATTTGTCTGGTTCACTTGAGTCGTTGAAGATGGTTGAATAGATTTTTGTAACTTCTAAATAGTCATATTGCATTCAACTTCTCTATATAGTTTCATGATTGGATTTCCCCCATATACTTATATCAACTTTTTAACTTTTCTTTCTCCCCATTTTTTTTACAAATAAAAACTTGAATTATAACTTCTTATTTTGGACTTATTCTCATTTCCACTTCACATATTTTTTACAAACTTCAACAGTGATAATCTCAAAAAATTCTCCATCTGGAAATGTTGTTGTACATTTCTCCTCATAGAATTCTTATACCATTGTATCATTTTATTTTTTAATCTGTTCAATTTTTTTCATCAGGTGATCTCTATCTGATAAAGTGTGTCTAGTAAAAAAAATTACTACTTTATCCTTTGAAAACTTTGTTATTAGGTCATCTTCTATCAGATAATATATGTCCATTGGTCTATTTCCAATAATCTATTTCTATAAACCTATGTCTAAAAGTATATATCCATTAATCTACATTTGAAATTTTACCTCTAGTGCTCTATGTCTATAACTCTATGTCTGGTATCCAATTTTTAATCTTCTCCCTTTGTATCACAAGCTTGGGTCATGATATTTTTCTTGATGTTAGAAACTTTTAAGAATGACTTAGAATCATCATAATTTGTAATAAATATATATTAGATACTTGGGGGTAAAATTATATTCAAACACACATACACCACAACACATAGTCCTTAAAGACAGGTCATAGACCCCCCTCAATAGATAACCCACTCAACCTGCCGCTTTATGAATCATTATAAAGGATTTGAGTAAATTGTTATATCACAGGTCATGACTATATTAAAAAACCACCATCTATTTTCATCGATGGGAGAAACTAAAATTTCAAGGACACAATTTATTTAAGGGTGGTAAAATTTATCACCCTAGAAATTATAATAATTTAAAGTTATAATATCTTGGTTCACATGCAACACTAAATGAAAACGAACTATATTATAATTAAAATATGATCATTATAACATAGTCATTGAATTAGTGGGTATAAATAAAAGTATACATATTATAAAATAGATATAGTAAGAAGAAAAAATGACATAAATTAATATAACTCTTCATTATAAGGTGCATTTTTTTGAGCTTGTAAAGAAGGTATCTTCACTAGGTTTTCTCCTAGACCACTCCCAAGTTAAACTCTAACAAGTGTGTCTTGAGTGGAATTATTTACAGGGGAAATATAAGATCATGGAAATCAATATGAGATTCATGTCAGCTGAATCACTGCACAAGGATACCACTATTACTTATTGTATCTTTAGGTTTGGCGATTTTGAGTATTTGTGTAAGTAAAAGTTAAGATGATATAATCTTGTAATTATTAATAAATTTTATATTTTCATTATTAAATTTATTTTTAAAAAAAATATTTAAATTAAATTTACTATTAAATAATTAATTTAATTATATAATAAATTGTGTATTTAATATAAATGTATTTAAAAAATTTAGTTCTTATTTAATACGCAATCAATCTTAAATAATTAGGAATAAAAAACTTTTTCCAAAGAATAATAATTTTTTACATATTGTTTATATTTTTAATTTAATAAACCAAATTGAAAACTATTTAATAATTTGAAATATATTAAAAAATAAATTTATTTCCATCTAAATATATTCACTTGGCATGTAATATGAATAAATTTTTATTATGCTTAAAAATGTATTTTCCTAAAAACAATTTATGTTCTATGTGTTTCTATATTAAAATTAATCTCCTTTAATTTTACAAATTGAGTCAAATAAAATGTATTTAATATTTGGGATCAGCATATTCAAATTTTATAGTAATCCCATTTTTACTTTTATCATAAAAATAAGTTACCAATATAAATATTAGTTACCATGGTAAAATAATTTTTTTTCAAAGAATTGTATTTTTATAAGTGTTGTATATTTTTATCTAAAGAAATTAAATTTATCACATTTAAATGATGACCCTAATATGATTTTGAAATATATAAAAAAATATTAAAACTCATTTAATTAGTAATTTTTAGGAAATAATAATAAAAACACTTAATGTATAAAAAGACATTTTTCAAAAAAATAGTTTTTTAATATCTTATATTTTAATTTAAAATTTAATTTTATCAAATTTAGAAATTTAATTATATTAAATGAATTAAAAATTAATACTCATCACCTATAAATTTTATAGGAAGGTTCACCTTATATTTTTAGTAAAAACATAATTACTATGGTAAATATTTAATCAAGGTTAATGGGGGTAAAAAAGGAGAAAATCTCATATTTTACTAAATTAACTTGACACATATACCATTTATTAAACCTTTGTTTGATAATAAATTAAATCCTATATGTCTCACCAATATTTCCTCACCCAACTCACCTAAATTTCTTGTTATTCCATCTTTACCGATCACCCAACTTTGGTTTACACAGAAATGTAACTCTTTTTCAAAAATAAAACGAGGCCACTTACACTCACTTAAAGACACAATTATCCTTTGTAATTATATTAAAAATTTACCCATTCTACCTTCCCTATACCCTTATTACATTTTTGGTATCCTCTAGTTATAATAAATTTTCTCAGGTCCTCCGTTTCCAATATGTCTTTCAGGAAAAGATGCAAGTCCTCAATGTGAGTATTATCCACTCCTTAACATTTTATTCTCTGTATCTCCCATACGCAATCCTAAAAAACTATTATAACCATAATAATATAATTAAAACAGTAAAATTAGTATACTAAAATGATATTATGTTGATGGAACAACCTTTATTTATTCCCTCTCATTTGAAAATGAAAATATCACATGTGTTATGTGTGGACTACCGCCTTCATGAACAACATATTTTATTTTTCATCACTACCCAATGTGGTTGGTTATAATAATTTATTTAATAAATAAATATGATATTTATTAAATGATTAATATTTTATAAAGATAAATTTTTAATTTTATTAATATCTAACTTGTTGTTAATAGACCTCCCATTGTTCATTAAAATTTACCAAAACAAGATCATCATTGATTTCATCTTCATGAACCATAATTAAAACTATCATGGAATTAAATTATAACTTTATAAATCATCATGGAACATATATTATAATACATTAAAAAATCTAGGATTTATGTACTTCATATCAAATAATGGGTATCCACATCGATATTATGAAACTTGTACGAAATAATCAAGGGTACTAACATTCGATGATAAAAATAAATAATAAATAATAAGTAAATATATAACAAATTATTATAATTGAAGTGTATAAAAGATAAAATATTTGAATAAGGTTATAAAATAAGTTATTCATATAATTATTTTAATTATATATGAGGTTGAATAACTTTCATGAAATTTAGAAATAAAGTTAATGGCTTTTGTCTCGATTCCCCTTCATTGAACCATTATTTCATATTTTACACCTATTCTTATTTGACATGGTATAATTACTAAAACATTGAATTATTGCATCGTAAATCAATTTTAATCATGTGATTTAAAATTCAATTTCAGAATATATCTTTCATGTTCTTTTAATTCATATATTACCAAAGTTTTATGGGATTTTCCCACTCATCTTTTTTTCTTTGAGTTATAAGGTTTCTTCTTGAACTCTATTAAAGTTCCCTATATTCTCCCATTTCCTATTTCATATGATATCAAATATTCTCTCTCTAGTAAAAATGATATTTTCAATTCAAATATTATTTATTAAAGAATTTATTTCTCTTAAAATTATAACGTTTATAAGAACAATTCTCATCCTCTTTAATGACAGTTTTCATCAATGTCCATATTATTTCTTTCCAAAAATATTTTCCTTTATTATTTGGAAATAAAAATATGTATTATCTATTTTAATATTTATATTTATCTTTATTTATTTTCAAAAATAAATTTTATTACTTTTTTAAATGATGTGAGTTTCAATAAACGTATTTTAAAATATTGAAAATATTTCACCTTTCACGATCGTATATTTTATCTTCCACTCTACATTTACTCTAGATAATATTTATATATTTTTCAAGTTTTTACAATTAAGGTTTTATTTCTAAATAATTATTGAAAAATTGTTCCTGTTATTGTTTAAAATTAGCTTTTGAAAGTGACAAATAACTCCTTTTTACAATAATGTTACTAAATGTTTTCTAAAAAACTTTTTCTATGTTTCACCCCCATTTTACTATTTAAATCCAAAATATATATCTCCTATAAAGTATATTTATGTATTTCTCACTAAATTATCTTATTATAGTTCATACCTCACCCTATTCATAAGGTTTTTTTTTCTCTATTGTAACACCCCACTGCCCTAGATGACTAATTAGTGCTCGGACCAGTGGTCTCTAATGTACCTCGGGCATGCCTCCACATACGCCAAAGTCTACCAACTAATAGTGTGGGTATAAGGTGGTATAGTTGGGATACTATACACACATATCAGATTAAATCAACAACATTAATAAATTAAATCATATAAATCCAAATAAATAATCAGAAAAATGATATATAGGAAAGTTCCAACAAATAACCAAAGTATAACATTCTATAATGGAATGTAATTTGTATAATGTTAGGAAGTCATAAATTAACAAAAGACTATAAAAAACTAAAATAAAAAAATAATAAATGACTAGACAACCCACTCAAATGGACCTGAGTCCTATCCTAGTCCCCAAATCCATACTCCATCCTAGAAATCAAGCAATCAACATTATCGGTCATTTTCCTAAACATTAACCTACAATGAAATAGTAATAACTAATAAGGTACCCAAGTGTCATAGTGGCCCAAGAAGGGTGTGAGTATAACTCAAAAGGCCATCACTAATAGAGTCCCAAAATAATTATCTATAATAAAGTGCATGTGGGTGTTCTTTAAATAAGAATTTATACAATTTACTGATTTAATATTTTATGTAAAAATGGAAGTATAAAAACCACTAATACTCGGGCTTTGTAATAACACCAAGAATTGATCTAACACCTTCTTTGGCCTAATATAGTGAGTCTGTGATCATGATACATGTCATGTATTGATTGGTTTCAAGGTATACCACTAAGGAAACCATAATAAAGAAAGCACATGGTAATCCATGGGGGATACAATGGGAATTTCCATCTAACCAAACCATCCAAAATCCATGTAATTCATCCATAGAATTATTATCATTTCTATCTAGATAAATCCAAGTAATACAACCTTGGAATTATCTAAACTAAATCCAAGTGACTACATGTCCAAGACATTCTGAGTATCTATATTTTTTGAAATATGGGTCCACATTCATGGAATTCCATATCATATAATCAAGATGAATCTATGGAGATCATCCCATGACAATCACAAGGGTACCCTAAGGGAATCAATGATGTTAATCTGTGTTATTCAATACATAATACATCACCTAAATCTAAGGGGGAACCACCCTAAGAAATAAATAGAGATGAATCAGTAAGGAATCTAAGGTATCTTGTGGAATTTATTAACTTTAAAAATCTTTTAAACCAATGATTCATCCTCTCATGGAATTTAAGAGAGTCCCCTGACAAAATCCACACTCACTCATGGAATTCCACCCATTTTATATCCAAACCTGAATCTAAGGGATGACAGTTAAGAAATTATACCCATAATAATATTCCACAAAAGGAAACCCCATTTACCGAACATCAAAACAATCATTATATCCCCTTCTCTGACATAAATCCCACTTCTATTCCATAAGAACCATATTATTTACCAAAACTAGGTCAAATAGGATTTCATTCATAAGATATAAAGGAAAAAACCTTTTAAGTTTCTTACTGGCACTCTATTTAACTAACACCATCAACTAAAAATTTACTAAGTTTCATTCATTAACTCTTTGTTAATTTAAAAAGGCCTAACTCAAGCCCATATAATCTATATAACATTTCTAGGTAACTAAGTAGTGTCCTCAACCTCATTCAAGAATTACCACTTCTAACATGTCACCTATGTTCCCCTTCATGGAACATTTTATCAAAAATTTAAAATAGGTCAACCCCAATATATCATTTAAATAAGGCTTACCCCTTTTAAAAAATAGGATAATAAATGTTATAGACTCGCATATCTATTCCTAGTAACTATGGTATTTCATTAGGGAAAAGCTAAGGTAAATCACCAAAAGAGGTCTCATTGGAACCTTCCAACACAAAGGGTCTCTAACATATTTAAATATTTATTTAACATAGGAAACAATATAATATAAGTTTTAAATTAATTTCCAATGTCATCACCTAGGAAGATGGTGAGACCACACAACAGGTTCACTTAAAAAAATCAAACATGATTATGGGTTAATTGGAGGGGTCACCTACCACATGTAAAGTATCATCTCCTTATCCTTTAGTCAGGTAACCCACTTCCTAAGCTTATCCAAGACCAATTACTGATGATAAACTTCCCATAACCCTATATCACATTCAAATAACCAATACTAATTAATTATAATCAATTTATAGTTAATTAAAAACTTATAAAAAATTAGATAACATAAAAAAAATATGAAGAAATAGAAATTCAATCATTGGGTACTCCCGACGTACTAGAACCGAATCCAACCCCCATATAGAGGTCTATTCCAAGATTCTAACACCACCTCGAGCCAAATCCATATCACCAAAATAAAAAATAATAATAAACATTTCATTTATCCTAAAACCCCTTAAAAACTCACCTGGAAACATACATACAATGAAACAATGGGAATTAGAATACAAACATTATATCAAGACTTACTTAATATATGTAGAATAGAAGACCCATCATCCAAGGATGAATCTACTATCCTCCTATTGAATCATCTCTCGCATCTCTAAATAGGAAAAGAAAAAGTTAAAGAGAGGGAGAGAGGAGGAGGAGTTGAATATATATCATCAAAAGGAGAAATTTACCCAATATTGCTAAGAAACTGTAATGACTCTATTTTTACTATGTAAGACTTTGGAATAATTTCAAATCTAGGAAAAAAGTTAGTGTGGGATTATAGGGCCTATAGAGCCTCGATATAGATATATTAAAAATATTAAATATATTATATCACGCATGTGCAGTTTGTCTAAAATTATGGAATATCTCCCAAATGGAATCTTGAATACGAAAACTAAGAGAACCATTAAATTTTGAATGAGGGTTTTACCCTAGGAACAATATAACCTTTTTGTGCATCGGATTCATCTAGAGGACATCATTAAATCTTTTAAGTATGTTCAAATTATAAATATATTTTTTTAACAACACTAGCTATAAAATCATAGCATAGTGGTAGTACGGGGTCAAACCCACTATGAACAGGGAATACAATGATGATAACTCTCAATAAAGGGTTAGTTCATCTCAATTTAAATTTATTTTTTTATAAAACTAATTAAATAATTCAAAAAATAACTGAAATATAGATAGAAATTTAGAAGAGAGGGTAACCAGTTTCCAAGGGTGGTTTTATAAAATAAAATAATTTAACTTTGCTTTCAAAACAATAATATTAAATAGCTACACAACCATTCAATATTATTGAAATGATAAATGGACAATCCCAATAAATCTACCCTAGAATCCCAATTCATCATGTTTGGAAAAATTAAAATAACTAAAGTGAATTAAGTTTAATTTTCCAAAAGTAAGAGAATAATTCAATTCAATAGTCATGAATGAATTAGCTCAATCATGTTGGTGTTCATTCATTATTGAAAGAGTGTGTTTAATGAATCAATGATGAATAGAATACACATTCATGAACAATATGATATTATTGAATAAAACAATCTTACAAGAAAAGGAAATCATGATTTTTTGGTACACAACTCCTTTGACTAATTTTTCTCTCCCCTATGGGGTTTATCCAATCGTTATCAGGTGGTCTTTGACAATGAATAAACCAATACCCATATAAAAGAGATTAGAAAAAAATGAATGAAAAACATAATGAGTAAAATATATTGGAATTAAACTAAATATCATTCAATGTTACAATGAATTGTATAAAATAGGAATGTAAAACAAAAACATATCTATAGAGAATGAAATATGGGTCAAAACCCTGGTGGTAGCCTCCTGGTGGTCGAATATCTATTCCTGATATTGGATGTTTTCCTTTTGGTTGAACCCCCTGTTTATAAGGCTATAAGTTAGGAATAGGGTTTACCTGGGTCAAAACCAGTGATAAATGACGTTCCAAGCTATAAATGGAGATTCCTCATCGAAAGTATAGGGAAACAATCATATTTGGGTATGTATCGCATGTTTCATGATGTGAAACATGTGCTAACATCATTAAATTAATAGGACATCCATTTTCAATTTTCTTTCACTTATCATATTGTATAAGGTTTATAGCTTGTATAATTTACACATCTTGTACTTGATACATGATGTAAAACATGTATTTTTAGCACTAAAAACCTCCTTTTGCTTCAGTTATTCAGTTTTGTGCCTCCGAAACCTTCCATAATCATCCAAAATCATGGTAAACCTTAATTAAATGGGTTTCTTGGTCTCTCTGGATTCTATAATCAACCCTATATTCAATCTTTAACCTCTTTTTCTTCTTCATTTTCTATTATTGTGTTGTGCTGCTTCCTGGCTTGGCAAGAAGTTCCTTTCTATTCTTCAATTTCTATGTTTTCCTTCATATTACTCCAAATGTAGGTCCTATATAAGAATACACAAAAAATAAATATCAAGGAAGAATCTCATTTTAAATAAATTAATATTCCACTTAAATACATATAAAAACACGTGAAAATAGAGATATCAGCATAGAGTGTTTGGATTAAGTGTAATCATGGGTGGATTAATATATTTATTTATTTAATCACCATAAACTAGCTCCCCTCTATTTAAACCTAGTTATGGGAAAATCCTAGGATTATTCACACAACCCTATGGATTCAGAGAGGGTTGTATAGTATAGGTTGGTGGAAAAAATGGGATAGAGGATCAGATATTAATTTTACAAGGAGTTATCTTCGCCAAAGGAGTTCATGGATCTAACTAATGACAATGATGTATAACCGTTCTTCATTAGTGACCGATCCAAACTCAAGGTAGGTCATTTGATTTAATTATATTTATCCCATATTTTTTATTCCATGTTGAACACATGAATCAATCCTTATAATAATTGATTAATGGGTTGAATGTTGTTTTAGTATTGATATATTGTTATTCATGGAATTATGATTTGTTAATCGTCATTTAACCATATTTATTTTTCATATTCACATCAATGGATTGAGGATAACCCAAAAAATTATGGAGGTTCATTCCTCATGTTTTTTTTTGAATTTATCCCATTATTCTTCATATGTTCATTGTCAGTATTACCTTTGGCTAGAGGTTTGAAGAATACCTATAAACCCATCATTACGCATTCGATCTTTGGTGCAACAGAACATTTCCATGGGTCTGAATTTTGGATCAAGGACATAGTCAAGGTGTGATTTAGTGTGATGGGATATTGGAGATGGATCAGGGTTTTTTGGGGTTTTTTGTTTTTGTTTATCATTATAATGATTTTGTGGTGCATTGGGGGAGGTTCCAAAATGGATGGGTGACTAGAATCTACCCACTGGTGATAATGCTGATTCGAGTGAGGTACGAGTGATAGAAGATGTGTGAGTAGGGTTATATGAGATGCTTTGAGATAGTTTCAGTGATGGTTTTCTAGTGAATAAAGTCTTGAATTTAACTTCTGGTCAGCCATTAGTGTCATTCAGCTCTGTTATGGGAGTTATGTCCATATAATCTGGCAGATCTAAAGACTTTGACAGCACGCGGGAGATGACACATATAGATCTGGAATTTTTTAAAAATTACAAAATACATTCCATATAGTTAATAGGAACACATGTTGTGTAGTCCCATCTAAGAATCAATTAGTGTTTATGCATTGAGTAAAATATCACATGTCATGTGATTGACTCACACCCACTATGACCCGTAACCAGCCGACTCATCATGTACATGGAGTTCATGCCTAGGAGGCCATGTGGCCCCACATGACATGTATGGTGGGTTACACCCCATGTACTTCAGAATCTATACAGGTATGGGTAGAGGTAACACACTGAGTGTTATCCTAGTCACCACACACCATGTGATAAATAGTACACCCCGTGTACTTTGGAAAGTACTCAGACATGACCAGGTGCATGGGCATGGCCAATGTACATGGGCACATCCAGAGTACATGGGATTGACCTGGTGGCACATGAAGATTTTAGGCTAGACCTCTACATGTCTTATATCATATAATAACATTCCATGTACAAGGATAAATAAAGGTCATGTGAGACAGTGAGACACGATCAGTACTAAACTCAAGGAGACACGTTGTGTACCCCTAGGGACACACCATGTACTTCTTCAAGGGAAAGTTAGTGACCTTCTTCTTCTTAGCTTAGATTTAGTGTGAGATTGGGTATTTCCCTTGATTTTTATTTGTGAGGTTGTGCTACATCCTTCTATTTTCCTAGAGTGAGTTTCCTCAGTCCACCTCATGAGGGTTCAGTGTGGTATTTTGTTCATAGCATTGGATAAGATGGACTTAGTGGAATATAGTAGGAATCCATCCATGAGGCCTAGGGGTTTCATCCTCATCCCATTATCTTTTTCCCTATGTGGGGTTTAAGGAATCACATGACCAACATATATAGGTGTGATCCCCTATCTAGTGGTTTATTTAAGTTAGGGTCCGATATACCCCATTAGCCCTAGGTGTGATCCCCTATCCATGTATCAACATCTATTATATTCTAAAAAGGTGTAGTTTAATTGATTTTGTATCGCATATGAGCCCTATCAGTTTCCTTTGTGCTTCTTTAAGGATATAATTGACCAGTATGACCTCTCATATGAGTTCCATGGGTAATAGTGAGACTCGTGGAGTGAGTTTTCCCAAATGAGCATTATCTTTGAGCCTTTAGTATAATCCTAGGATGGAAGTGATGACATGACATCACCATGAGACTTAGTGTCTATCTTGAGTATATCTAGGTTATTGTTATATATTTTTATGTCTCATATTCTGATTGACATACCTACATGATGATGAGCAAACTACTCTTTTGATTCTTTATGTTTGCTGATTTTGGAGTGTCCTGCTTTGTAAGTATATACTCACCCCTAAATGGGATCTTCCTCCACATATTGTGCTTTATGAAGATGATAGGATTTTTGGAATAGTATTAGGTGGACTAGGATTAGTTGGATCTTATTTATTCTAGATGGATCTCATATGGATCCATGAGTTGTATTTGGGAAGCTTCCCCCATGTTTCCAGTAGGCTGGGTTCTTTTATAGTTTTGGTGGGCTTGTATTTGGCCCTTTTTGTTTTTGTTATAATTATTATTATAATATGATGTGGGGTAAATGTTATCCATTCATTTATAGAATGAGTTATTTACCTTTCTAAATTTATACTAGTGTATCTAAATGAAAGGGTGTGTATAGGTACTTTAGGATAAGACCTCCCATGTGTGTGATATATCCACATGATGCTTATTTTCAACCCTTGGCCTATTAGAGGTGGGATTGGGGTGTCATTATTGACTTACCTCTATCTAGATGATCCTTGTTGGTTTGGGTCATGACAGAGTGATATCAGAGTAGTTTTTATTATGACCAAATCTTGTAGATTTTCTAACTATGAGGTTTGGTTTGGGAACTAGGGAAAAAATGTTTAAGTGTTTCAAGTTCACCTCTAAGGATAGGGAATATATTGTTGATGTGGAGGATGATGTATCTATTCACCAAGACTTTTATAACCTTATTGTTTTATTAGTACATGTAGGCACAGTTTACAGGGAACATATTGGTACATGAATCGTATAATAATAAGTTTTTTTTTCCATGTCCTTATTGAGTCAGATCCCCATATATTCTCTTTTGACCATGGTGCATCTCAGATATCACTAGATGCCTCCATGATGAAAACTGACTAGGATTATATAGTGGGATTATGGTTGTGATCCTCTTGGAAACAAGGCATTGGTTTTTGTACCTTTTTAGGAGGTGATTCCTTTAGTTGGATTATGAGTGATGTCTCCATCTGTTTAGAAACACATTGACCCACCTTCAATGGTTCAGGTGGATTCTCCCCATCAAGTTGAGTAGTGGTTAGTTCCAAAAATAATAGTGAATGATACACCTATATTGAGTATGATTTTATGGTTTCAAAGATAGATATAACCCAGTCTTTATAGTGATTTATACCCCCTTCTCAGGTGGTATAGGACTAGCAGAATCCTATGGTATGAAAGTCTCGCTTATATAGGACCCCTATTAATGGTGGTATGGGTGGAGATACTTCTATAGGGAGAGGAAAGGAATCAGTATAAACATGTATTAGTGATGTTCGATGTGGATTTAGGCACACAAGGAATACAAACACTCCCCCCACTGAGATGCATTCTTGTGACATGATTTAAAACCATTCCAGAGAGTCAATGCCACCTAAAGTGGACAGTGTCAAGGTGTGGTGGATGAGTTCCTTTTACTTGTATGTTTGAGGTTGTTTTGATGTGTTAAAGTGTCAGATTAAGACCATTTTGTAGATAATGGGTGGTAAATGTAAATGATAGCTTCATTAAGTAGGTGATTATGACTCAGAGTCTTTAAATGTGGTTTGAGGTACGTGATGATTATTCTCATCCCCTGCTACAGTTATGGCATGAAATTTCAAGCCACATTTCCTTGAAAATATCCCTTATTTGTGACCTAATGATACCATTGGATTATTTTTTTCTCAAACCTTGTATTTGGAGGCTTCTATAGGGAGGATTGTTTATCACACACTTCTACCAACAGTTTGAACTGAATCTAGGAGGAGAGATAGAGACTCACATATAATATTTATGTAGTGGTAGTGAGACCATGCAATGTTTTCCTTTGTATGGACTTATTTCCTAAAATCCATGCCTAGTTTACTGTTACCAATGAGGATTGTAGTGTACCTAAGTTGGTTGGATGTTATTTTCCTTCTTAGGTGAGAAGGAATCCTGATTAGAGTGGGATGATCTCATGTGTAGAAGGATGTAGCCAATTTCTTATTATTTGGATCGTATGACCCTTGGTGTATTGAATGCTATGAACCTTCAGTTTACTATGGTATTAGAGGTGTATGAGGGAGTGTCCCCTGAGAATGTTTCATGCTTACCTCCCCATATATTTTTTTCTCCATAGACCTGCATCCAAGGATGGACCGATTATGTGCTAGCATATTGGATAAACTCATGTAGCTATGAGAGTTGAAAGTGTGGTTGAAGAAATCTATAAATAGAGGTTTTTTTAGACCAAGTGTTTTTCCTAGGTAACCTAATGCAGTTTACCTAAAATTTTTATGAGATCTTGAGGTTAGGCATAGACTAATGTTTCCTGAACTAGTTGACTTTTAGGAATGAGTGTTCTCCCTTGATAATCGACAACTTCTTCAACCAATGGTTAGGGGTGAAGTGGTTCTCAGATTTTGACCTCATGATGGGTTATTACCAAATCTGGGTGAGAGAGGAGGATATAATAAGGGTGGATTCCAAGATCCTTTATAGTTTCTTTGAGTTCCTGGTGATACCCTTCATCATGTTTAACACTCTATAATTGTTTGTGGGACTTTTATACTGGATCCTTCAACCCTTCTTAGATCGGTTTGTGTTAGTATTCATTATCGATGTCCTTAGGTACTCATATTCGGAGGTGTAGCATGAAAGACACTTTATGATGATTTTGGACATGCTCCAAGAGTACCAACTTCATGAAAATATCTTGAAGTTTCAGTTCTAGATTCAGGAAGTCCACTTATTGGGATTTGTCTTCTCAGATATGGGAGTGATAGTGGACCTAGTAAAGGTTGTGATAGTGCTAGCTTAAGAACCACCCAATAGCATGTCAGTATTAACAGATACTCATAGAAAGTTTTTTTTTCACTATTTTTGAGTGAGGTAATGGAGCACTTGACCTCATTTTTTTTGGCCCTTAAGGACTAGGATGGTGAAACATAACTCTAGTCAAAGGATTTAACCCTTCTGCTTCTTTAACATGTTATGAAGGTGCAACATGGGGATATCAATTATGAGATATTCTATGACCAGATATCCACTAAGAATGTTCTTGATGGATTTTTTGAAGGTGGGGAGTATGAAACCCTTATTTGATTATGGATGATGATGTCAGCCATGCTGTGAGAGGAGGTGTTGAGGAGGTTTCATGCTTTCCCTTAGTAGTACATCTAAGATAGGTGGGGATGTATCATGATCCTTTTTAATCAGTATGGGTGTTCAAGGATGTAATAGCATGTTGTTGAGTTAAACTCTTAATGTCTCACCTTCCAATAGGTGGAGTCCAAGGTACTTGGATGTAGGTATAAATTGGATGGTATCTTTGTGGTTTTTGAGTTGGGGCTTCTACAATTAGAGAGAGGTCGTGAAATAATATAAGTGATCATAGATTGACTCTCCAAGTTAGATCACTTCCTAACTATCTGAGGGTATAGCTTAGTGGAGAGTTTGGGATTCCTATGTGTTCATGAGTAGTTTAGATTCATATAATTCTCTCGATGATCATTTTAGAATGTGATTCTCACTACATGAACAGATTATAGAGAGGATATAGGGGACCTTGGGACTCAATTTTGGTTGAGAACTGTATTTATACCCTAGAAATATAGATAAGAAAGTATACCATTCAGGCTCTGGATAATATACTTTTATTTTTCCTATTATTTTTTTGATGAAGATGGGATGATCATCTACCATCATTAGAGCTTGTGTATGGAAATAGTAACCACTCCACTGTTAGTGTAGCAATATTAGAGTCCATTTAAGAGAGACCCTTTAGGTCACTGATGTATTATTCAAAGTAAGAGGAGAACTATTTATAGGCCTAAGGTTAGAGCGATCGATGGTTAAAAAAGGTGTAGTTCATCCAGGGGTGGATGAGGACTACCCATATATGGCAGGATTCTTATGTGAACCAACTAAGGAGGATCTTTAGGTTTGATAAGGGAGACCACATATTCCTACAAGTCTCCCCTCAATTTGGATTGTAGATATTTGGCCAGGGAAGCTAGTTATATTTGAGGTTCATAGGATCTTTTCCAAATACTATGTTGGTTTAGCAATGTGGTGTGACGCTTGACCCTATGACTGTTGTTAGACCAAGCATGTGATGCATTCCATATATCACAACTGAGGAAATATGTGTGTGATTCGTTTCATGATATTGACCATGGTGATCTAAAAATCGAGGGTGGATCTACCTTTTTTAGGTTCCCAGTGGTATTTGAGATCTGATAGGAGAAGAAACATTATAGGAAAGTGACTCCCATGGTTACTTGTTTTTTGGTAGCATGAGAACCTTCATAAGAGAATATGGGAGTGGGAGACCCAGTTGAAAGTTTGGTATTCTCACTTGTGACCAGGTTTTTTCTTTTTGGAATTAAAATACTAAAAGGTGAAAATAATTTAACAACTCTATTTTTTTATGTAAGACTTTCGAATATTTCAAGGAATATTTTTGAAGTTAGGCGCTAATTCATCATGGGATTTTGGGGCCCAGAGAGCCTCAGTGTAGACATATTAAAAATATTATATATATTATATCACACACATGTAGTTTTTATGAAATAATGGAATATCTCCTAAATGGTTTCATGGATGGGGAAATCAAGAGCTCCATTGAATCGGGAATATAGATTTTACCTAGGCATGATATAACTTGTGTGGGGGGGTATTTGGATTAAGTGAAATCATAGGAAAACTAATAAATAAATAAATATATTTATTTATTAAACCATCATAACCTATTTCCCCTATATTAAATACTAATTATTAGAAAATACTAGTGTTATCCCCTAGGATTTGGAGAGGTCCATGGAGGAGATTTTTGCGGACAATAATGGGATCGAGGATTAGAGATCAATTTTCTAAGGAGACGTCTTCACCAAAGGAGTCAGTGGATCTTGCCAATGACAATGACATAGAACTGTTATTCATTAGTGATCAATAAAAACTTGAGGTAGGTTATTTTCTTTTATTGGATTTATACTGTATTTTTTATTCCATGTCAAACATGAATCAATCCTCCTAATAATTGATTCACAGGTCGAATACTATTTTATGATTGACAGATTTTATCCCAGGAATTGTGATTTTTTAAAACCATTTAAACCTTTTAATTTATTATATTCACATCAATATATTGAGGACAACCTGAAAAAGCGATAAGGTTCATTCCTTATGTTTTTTTGTGACTTTCTCCTATTATTCTTCATGTGTTCATCATCGATATTCCCTTTGGTCGACGGTTAGAAGAATATCCATAAATTGATCATTACACCTTTGATCTTTGGCACAACAAATTATCTCCATGGGTATGGATTTGGGATCAAGGACACAACATAGTCATGATGTGGTGTGATAGGATATTAAAGATAGATCTGGAAAATATCAGGGTTTATAGTTTGTGGTTTGGAATTACGGTGACGGTGCAGTATGTTGAGGGTGCTTCCCAAATAGATGAGAGGCCAGAATCTGACCACCAATGATAATGGTGATCCGAAAAAGGTGTGGGTGAGAGTGGATACATGATCTGTTTCATGAATGATGCTTTGGGATAGTGATGATGAGTGTTTTCTAGTGGATAAAGTTTAGAATTTGACTTCCAACTGACCATTGGTGTTGGTCAACTCTGTTATGGGAGTAATGGTCTTGTAATCTGAGAATCCAAAGTCTATGGTGGTGTACAAGAGAAGACTTTTTAGATATAAAAAATCTAAAAAATTATGAACTACATTTCATGTAGTTCAAAGTAACACACATAGTGTCGTCCACTCTAAGAATCATTTAGGATTTACACATTGAGTTAAATATCACATGTTGTGTGAATGACTCACATGTCATGTGACCCTTAGCCAGCTGACTTGGAATGTATAGGGATTACACACCCAAAAATCCATGTGCCCCCCCACACTATGTATGGAGGGGTAAACCCTGATGTTCTTAGGAAGGTACATAGGCATGGGAAAACAGGACATTTCAAGTGTCATCCGAGCACCCACATGATGTGTGAAGAAGAGTACACCTTGTGTCTTTTGGAAAGCACTCAAACATGACCAAGTACATGGTCACAGCTAGTGTACATGGGAACATTCAAATTACATGGGTGATTTTTTATGCTTTCCACTAGGGTGTGTTCCAAATATGATTATTATCATCCTATATTCCCGCTTTCCAAAGGCGGGCATCCTCCATCGCTATAGTTGGTTATGTCAGTTATTTGACTGAAATGGGATGATGGGATGTCAGTTCCTACTCCTATGTATTCCTTGTTATATATTTTAAAATATTCCAGGTATCCTTAAAATATTTGATTCATGTTTGTGAAACTCATTCCCTGCATCATCTTTAGGTTCATGGCAGTTAATTACACTATTTCTTTCTCGATAGGGTAGTAACCTGCGGTCGGAGTTGATGGTGGCATTGGGAATGTATAAGTATTTTTGGAAGTTGGGTGTGGTGGTAACTTGAAAAGTATTCTTATTTTGAATTCTAGTTCATTTCATGTGTGATTTATCTTAGGCATGGAACCCAAGGCATCCCATGCCGACCACAAGGTAGTTGATGTCTGAGGGGCTTAAGACTTTAGAGGCTTTTTACCATGGTCATCCCATGTTTATTATATGGGGTAAAGATTATTAATTAATTCATTGGTTTAACATATTATGGGGATATTTATATCATATGTTTTATTTCTTGTGGGGATAAGTAGATCATATGTTTAACATCTTGTGGGGATAGGTAGGTCATGGGTTTAACATCTTTTCAGGATGGGTAGGTCACATGTTTAATGTATTATGAGGATAATTAGGTCACATGTTTAATGAATTGTGGGTACGAGTATGTGGGGGTTAGTGTGTCCCAAATTAGGATGATTACACTTCGAATTTTTTGTCTTATAAGTGGAAGAAATGTAGATTTGATGGGAATATTGGTGTGCCAGGATTGAACCTCAAAGAGGTATCCTGGGTTTGTCAGGATGTCAGGATTGAACCTTGTAGAGGTTTCCTATATACCCTATTATGATGTAAGGATAAAAACTCATGTAGTTTGATTCCACATTTTAAGGTTGTGTGATAGTATTGGTCCATGCATTTTAACATCATGCACTAAGGATTCTCATATCACGGAAGGAGTGAAGACATGAGATAGTGTGGGGATTATACATAGAGGCTTTCCAAAGTAATAGGATCATCTCATGGTGGGAAATACAGTTTCATCCCATAATGATCATACATGTGGAATCGTTTCTTCACCATTTAGTGAAAGGATATTGTTTAAGTTCATGTGTTAAGGATGTTGTCATGCAATTTAATGTCATATGGCTAGGACATTAGGCTAGGAAGTTTTACATCATGAAATTCAAATGTTGGATGGGGATGCACCTAGGGAGACCATATCCAGGTAGGATAAGATGATATAGAATAATCCCTAATCAAAGGGAAATATAAATTTGTTTCCCTTGATGATACCATCTTCGGGGATTACATGTATACTTATCGAGTTTCTCTGGGTAGCGTGTGGCATAAACACCGCCATAACAAAGTAGCTATTTGGAGTCCTAAAATTTAGGTGTCTATGATTAGGATCAAGAGGTATTTGGGTTCCTATTATTAGGAGAAATAGGAAATAATACTTTCTTTTTCATTCTTGAAGCAAATATGCTGGACATGAGAGTTGACGATATCGTTCGTGTAGAAGATCAGAGCTTAGGTGAACCAGGTTTCAATGGGTATTAGGAACCCTTCCATTAAACTTCAATTAAAATATGATTGCTAAAAGGAGGAACCATAGAGAGGATTGGTAGAATGGTTTCATGAAGTTTTAGGGATTAGTGAATTCTAGGGTCTTTATAAAGGGTAGAGGGATTATGAAGGTTGGACCTTAATGAAAAGGGATAGCCCTTCCTTGGAGTAAAGTCTTGGTTCCCATGGGGAGGGTTTCATGAAGGATAATTATCTCATGAAACACTAAGAAGTGTGAGGGGTTTTATTTAAACATGAAGGTCATGGAATTTTTGAAATATATCTCAACCATAGTCTGATATTTTTAGGAACCCATGAGAGTAAGTTTTATTAAAGATAGCTACCTGTGGAAATTCATCTCTTATTTTTCTCATGAAGGTTAGAGTTTAAAAAATTCAAATCCTTTATTATAATTCCAAAGGTTGTGTCCCCTTAAAATATAGGTATATATAGGTATTTATAGGTTCCAATAATGTGGGGAGATATGTTTTACGAAACTTTATGCCTCATAGGGGCGTTTTGTGGAGTCTCGGACTGAGACAGTGACCTTTCATGTTGAGACATATGTTGTGTGAAGGTTATTATCTTTTATGGGTGGTACTTTCATGGGACCCATATAATATATTTGAAACAATTATGGTTCATGAAGGTTAAGAACTTCATAAATCCAATACCTTAGGTGTATTTTTTAGTTTTTTTTACCTTTATTTTCCTTGAAGCATTTGTGGATTCCTCAACATATCTCATAACAATTGTTTTTTTGGGGTCAACAAATACACCCCTCGGAATTGGAGCTAATTTTAGGATAGGAGGGTTGAATTATAAGTTGAAACCACTAAAAACTAGCGATCTATGATCCCTATTCATGAAACTTGGCCTAGAACTATGCCTATAAATAAGAGTGGGGGTCCTAGGAGGGGCCACTATATTTTCACATAAGATAGTCCCTTGTTATCTTTTTGTGAAACTCGGGACCTTCATAATTTTTCTACAATCTCAATACTTAATTATCATGAAACCATGTCCCTTACATAAATTCTTTTTCTATGGACACATATTCATGAGACATCAAACTTTTGAAAATGGGACATTTGCTAACCAAAATATTAAAATTTCCAAAGTCAAGAAAATGAATGCTGAAAGTGTCAAAGTTATGGCTGATAGATGGAGGGAGATGGGTGAAATCCTCATTATTAGAGATATATTTATAATGATGTCATATTATTACACACTTCTCAAATTGATTAAGGTGGTGTAGTAGGAGTATCTTCTATGAAAGAGTTTGTCGTTATATGGCAATGGGATGAGGGGTGATGTGTTCACCCCTAATGTCGATCGAGATGAGCTAGCTTACTAGTTTATAAGTTCTCTTGGGATACACTAGTTTCAAAAATATTCCATGGATCATTGTGTGAAGAACCACACGTCGCTTATTTCTCATTCATTACAGAACCATGTGAACAACATCAATGGGAAAGTGATGGTTGCAAAGACTCCCCCCCCCCAATATGAGACTATTCTCAAAGTGGGTATGGAGGAATATCTCTAAGTATGGAAAAATGAGTGAGATTTATTCTACGGAGATAATTTTATGGATGAGTGTGCCTGGGAATATTGGGAATTCCGGTCTTTCAATAAATTTATGGTGGAGTTGAAGAGGGTGTGATTATATGATGCGGTGTGGACTTCACAGATTCATGTCTACTGCCACCCAAAAATCATGCCTAGGTTGTTGGTAAAGTGGTCACTAGAGACCAACAAGTTTAATCTACACCATGGGGTGGTCAATTTCAGCTTCTGGGACCTCTACCAGATCATAGGGATCCCTATTCATGGGGGAGATGTATGATGAGTTCCTCCCCACTAAAAACATTTGGGATGACCCAAAACAGATATTAGTGATAGAAAGGGATATATTGTATCTGGTTCAAGGGTTGGATGATCAAAATTTAGGGATCAAGGATATACCTTTCAATAATTGGTTCATCTTCTTTCTGAATGAACCTATAGAGGCTACTGATTTACCTAATATGTGTATACTAATTCATATATTTTGTTGAGTATAAAACCTATTTCCACCATATGTTTGTTTTTTTATGGATAAAATGATTTATTTCAGTGATTATAGATGATTTTATAAGATTTTTCAATGAAATCACACATCAGGTAAAAATTAGAGAGAAATCATAAAATACACTGTGTTTAATTTATAAACATGCATTGTGTACTTTTATAAGGGACACGACTTGGCCATCCTAAGTACACACTCAAGTTTCATACCAGACCACACATCCCATGTACTTAATGATACATGTTGTATACACCCTTATATAAGAATTAGTTAGCTGAAAGAGAGGATACACACCATGTATTTCATTTCCATGTGTTGTGAACTTCCACCAACTGATTACTAATGCACAAAATTCAATGGGTGGAATGGTTGGACACCTACTGGTGGAGAAAATTGAGAATTATTTGGTTGAATAGATTACATGTTGTGTACTTTAAATCATACATCATGTAGTTTTATTTTTTTTATAAATAGAGAGAAAATCCTCCAAATTAAGGTTTGTCTATTCAGGGGGTGTCGCTGCTCTACCAACTCGATGTATTCCTAAATCCATTAGGAATTTCTTCAAATTTTATTCTTATTTTAGTGTAATTATTCTCTTCTCCCCTTTTTCCTCTCATATCCATGATAGGGTTTGAGTTTATACTCAATCCACACACTATGACCTTAGTTATAAGAGGGTGATTTCTACATGTTTGGGTTGTAATAAGAGTATGGATGTGTTGTAATTGAAACTATGGTGTATTTTCTTTTATTATGATATTTTCTTTATAATCCATTTAAATGATTTGATTTCCAAATGCACCAGTTGTGTCATGTAAGACCAAGAATGAAATAACTGGGGAAATCTAAAGGAGTTGAAATAGGTGAACCACGACCATTAGATGATCCTGTTGCCACTTTTTTAGGGGTATTTATTTAAAAATGTGTTTTTAAGTAATCAATCACTATACCAAGGTATTGATCTTTTTAACACAAAATTATTTGTTATTGTACCAAGAAACAATGAATTTATTGAATCCCTATAGTAAACTATTTCATAAATAATTTTAATACTAAGGAATGACTTTTATGATTAACCCTAATTGAATTAAAACCCTGACACGCTTGTTTTCTATATTTTCTTCTCCCTTTTCTACTTTCAATTATTTTCACAAATTATTTCATTCTAATTGTTTATTCATAATCTTTCATTTTTCTGGATAATTGACTGATGTTGGATGATTCATGCATGTGATTTATTCTCCCTTTCTCCCTTTGGGGTCAAATTTGACTTCGACTAGCTACCTAGTTGGTTGTTTTATAGAACTAATTTTGTGTGTCTCACTAAAAGCATGTAAAATTTTAGCATCATTTTCAAGGAGTTGATAGAGAATAGCAGCATGAGTTCTGAGTTATGGTTAGTTATTTCAGATTGTTCTTTCTCATTTCTCTATTATTTTCTTGGGGAACTCAATATAACATCTGCATGGATATTTATTCAACCATAGGTTGATATACTTCTCATGTATAGGATCTCTATCTATATGATCCAACGATGTTGTACTCTGATCCATAAGAACACTATCCATACATGGATCATGATTTCTAGTATGAGGACTACACATTTACATCATTCACCCCACCCATTTCTTCTATTCCGAAACCATTATTGGGTAACACTAAAAATTTATTATCAATAATGGAAACCTTTACTGCATGTCAGTTAGACCAAATGTAAAGGTTTCGAAGTATGATAAATTTGGTAGAGAAACTTTATGAGATAATTACTAATATGGATAATTTTGTTGAGTATGAAGTTGGGTGTTCTTATTCCGTATTGACTAAGGATAAATGTAATGATGTGTAACCTACTTGTTTTGAATAAAAAATGTTTAGAAAGTATGTTATAAACACTTAATTTGAATATGATAACACATCATGTCATGATAGTACTAAATTTGATCAATTATTCGATTTTGAACCCTTGGTTGATTTATCACGTACTCTTGAGGACTCTTGAAATTATTTTCATGTTTTTAGAATTTTAGAGCAAGAACCTAAGGATGTGGAGTAAATACAAGATCTATCTAAGGAACAAGTCTACCTTCAACATCTAATGTCCCTAGATCAAGGTTACTGTAAGTTTCCACCCATACCACCTGAAGGTTAAGGAAATTTATTATACAATGAGGATGTTGGACACATGTGGTAGTTCATATAGTGTAACCCACATACTCCCTCATATCATGGGTATGTTCCCCTACTCATGTTAATCCAAAGACCCCCAAAAAAATTCTTTATGAGAGGAAACCCAGACACTCTCTCTTTTGTATCCAATAAATACATGGCATGTACTTATACTTTACATGTCGTGTAACATCCTTTTTTTCTTTTATTATTTAAATTTTAATAAAATGAGTCAATACGGTGTTTACCATTTTGTTTATTATATATTATAATAGTAATTTTATCATAAATAAATAATGATTAAGTTAATAAAAAGGAATGAAGCATGTTCTAATGGAAAGGTCATTAGAGTGTATCTAAGCCATCATCGGTTTGAATCCCTCCACACCCTCCTTTGGTGTAGGATTCATTATTTTTTACCACGAGTTTTATTAAATGGAATGTGTGGTGTTTTCATAAATAATGAAACTATTTAAAAATAAAATAAAACTGATGATGGGGTTGAATTGGTTGGTAGGGGTATAACCCAAGGCCCAAAAGATACCGGTTCGAGCCCTTTCCAATTTAGTTTCATCATTTTTCCATGAAATAAAACCACAAAATCTGTATTTCTATATATGATGTGTGTTGTATATATAATATTTTTTAAAAAAAATAAAAAGACTCATTTAAAATAATAATACACCCAAAAATTGTGTTGGGTTGATTGGAAGAGTCGTAACCCATGATCCAAAAAACTTAGGTTCAAATTCAGCTAATCTCCCCACATCATCCCAATTTAAAAAAAACCACATTTCATGATTTATTTCTTTCATCATGTCATTATTTAACCCATTAATAAAATTTCAAAAATATAGTAACATTGTTAGTACTACAAACTCTTCTACAGTGGTTGAGGGCATTCACCTTGATTGAACTAGCTATCGAATCAAATCTCACCCTGAGCACTGGAATAAAGTTTGTAATTCTATTTTTCAGTTTTTATAACACATGATGTGTATGTTTCTGAAACACTATATATATAGGTTTATTTTTTATATAGTTATAATTCAAAATAAAAATAAATAATAAGTTTATAATGATAACCATATATTGTAAATAATCATAAAAATAATATAAAAAATAATAATTAAAAATAAACACATACATGGTGTGTGAGAATGGGTACACTCTGTGTTATAACTCTTTAAATGATGGTATCCCTAACTTGGGTAGTTTCCCTATTCAGACCTACTCCCCTATTCTCATGTCATCCTACGGAAGCTTCGATTGCATGATCTTCAATCCATCATTACAAGGAGTTTTTACTTGAGAATCTTCCTTTATTTGACTCCCATATCCAGGTATGTGACTCTCTTCCCTTCATTTTAGTGTTTTTCAAGCATTTTAGGTGATTTTAGGAATTTAGTGATGTTTATATAAAACTCAATCGACACACAAACACACACAAAGAACACACTCCATTTACACCTTGTACATGACAACTCATGTTTTTTTCACGAATTTTGAAAACAAACGTCATGTACATTCAGTGCACGCTATGTACCTATGACTCTTCCCTACCTAGGATTGATCCATGTCATAGAACATGCACAGCTTTCTATCCATTTACTAAAACATTACATGTTCACTATAGTACATGTCATGTACTATTTCCACTTAGAGGATTCCATGTCAGGGCACACACACGGCCTAGAAAACCATGTCCTTACACATGGTGTGTGCATTTGATACACACCATTTATATAATTATAGTTGAACAAGGTAACTTGGGTGTGTATTTTCATAGCACACGGGGGAAATCCCAAAAAAAACTATACACTATTTACTCTGGAAATACACATCGTTAATATTTTTAAAATTTATAATTTTATTTATTTTTCATTTTATTTTAATTTTTTTATTATTTTTCTTATTTTTTAAATCATTCTAGATGGAGATTGTTTGATTGGGAATAATCCCATGGTATCTCCCAATGAGGAGCATTCTACTCTAGATCATGTTCGTATAGAGACTCTAAGAAAACCTTTGGCTATGGATTTTCCACTTTCATAGCCACTAACTATGGTGGTACTACCTCTGAATCTACCACCTTTTCCATCCTTTATGGTCACTTACTGCCCTATGTCCACTGAGGCCCCACCATTGGTAGTGGTCACTTTAGCAGAGTCGTCTAATTTAGTGGCTGGTGCACCACTACAGCCAGCACCTACAGAGGGTTGACACCAGCCACACTCCTACATAATTTTTGATAAACAATATCAAGCCAATGACCAGATGCAATGTCTTTCCCACTACATAATCCAAATGAGTAGTTGATTCCTAGAAATGAGTATCCCAGAAAGGCCAGGTCTTTTGGATGAGATCAAGGAAAATATAGGTAATTCACATCTAATTTATTTTCTCCAGGTTAGCATTGATATTTTTAGATATTTATCTTTTAATTTTATCACAACTTTCAAGTTTTAAGGTCCCGTATACCAAGATACACTGAGAGGCATGTCGATGTTGGTGCGATTTTTTGTAGTTGGGTGATTCTTCTCACCGATGATGGTAAATTTTGGCTGAGGGTATGAATTTTATCCACATATAGCCACCCCACCCCCTATCACCACCACTACCCTCCTTGATTACTCTTACTTTCTTAATGTGCAATAGAATCATGTTGGACCCTATTTCTAGTATGCTCCCACATCACAGAAGAGAATGATGATCATCTACCCACCCCCTCTGTTTCATCCATAGATGCTTCAACTCTATCCTTTTTCCCATCCATGAGGATGGGGAAATTGTGTATAGATGAGATATGGATTTACTTATCTATATCATCTGTCATGACCACCCGGACCACTCATACTTTGTCGCCTCCTACTTATTTTTTATGTTTATCGGCCATCAGGGTAACCTGAATGGTTGTTTCTGTGTCACTCGGTTGTAATACTATTTAGGGGGTTTTGAGCCCTCTCTAACTACTAATTTTTTATTTTCTCTTTATAAGATGGAATATATCATTATTATTCACATGGAAATGGTCCAGAAGTAGGGTGGCACCTAAATGCTCATATAAGACCACCCAGTACTAGTTGTGGTGAGAGAGGTCCTACCTACCCCCAAGGGTGGTGCTGCTCTAATACCACCACCTCTACCAGCAGACTCTTACTTTTCATACCCTCCCATTTCTTCTATTAACCCATCATCTTACACTATTCCACCTACTTGACCATCCACAACCCCACCTCCCCCCACACCCTTGGCTGCTCCATCGGACTCATCCCGATTCAACGCCATTGAATGTCGATTTGACACTATGGATAAACACTTCAATCATCTAGGGGCATTATTGGAATCCTTTTAGGTAACATCGGTCTTGTGTTTCCATTTTCCCCTACTCCTCCACCCTATCCTAAAACTTCCACCCCATCCATAGACTATGTGGTTCTTTCCTTTGATGGGACTAGCACCACTTCCACTATTGGGGAACAGGATTTTTCTGTCAAGCCCACACATCATGCCACATGCCACATCATATCAATATCTTCCTTATCTTCCCTAACCTATAGGGTTTCTTAGGATAATACATTGCCTCTATTGAGGCCACAGAGTGACTATTTCCACCACGCAGTTTTTATTTATATATATCTATGTTGGTTTTTTAATGTGATGATTTTCATACATGTAGAATTATTTTTCCAATTTATTTACATTCAAAGGTTCTCTGAAGTGTTTTGAGTGTCTACTTTTTTACTTCTTCCCACTTTTTTATCTCACTGCTAGGGGATTATTATTATTTTATTTAGCTTTATTCCATTTATTTGGATTACTTATTCCACTACTGTCTCTCATCTTCATACAGTTATATAATTTCACATTCTCTTCTCCTACTTAGTGTTACACTTGGAGGACCTAGTACAATATTAAGTGTGGTTGAAAGTCTCTCAGCTGGACTAGTCTTATCCCATTAACTAGTCTAGAATACATCATTAATTAGATTAGATATTTTAAAATGTTGAATTTTTTTGATTAACTATAATTATAAATAATAAATACATTGGTGGGTATTTTAAAATTTACATATTATTTTAATTTTAAATTATTTTAAAATGATAGTTAATATAGTTTTTATTTTGATATTAATTGTTGGAAATTTACATTTATTAGACTGGTCATTTATATTCATTTCATGACCTAATTGACTTAATTTTTTATTTTTGTTCCAAATATATATTCTAAAACCTTTATCATATTCTCTATTATACCCTCTTTCTATAGAGATTCTAGGGATATTCATTACTACTAGAACTTTCAAGATTTTCTTTTCAAAACATGAATATTTTAAATTAAATTAAAATGACTAAGGAATTTGATTGATATTTTCATCCCCTTTTGACTTTGAGACCAACCCTATATTTTATCTATATGAAACCTATAAAAACTATGAATTACCTTGATAGGAAGACACATTACAAGACCACTTATCCTTCCTACCCTAATTCTTTGATTATACTGCATGATTATTCATTTAAGATTTAAAAGAGTTAGTTCGGAAATTCATGGTATATTTCAGTGAGCAACTATGAAATTAAGTGTGGGGGTGAGTATCAATTTTTCATTTGGGTGAAGGGTTCAAAAACCACTATTCCTTGTATTCCTAAGTGGTTCTCGAATTTTTTTTGAAAAAAAATCATAAAATTCAAAAGAGGACCAAATTATTTTATTACACTCTCAAATGGTTTATTAACCCATGTTGGCAAGGGAAGAGAATTCATATGTTGAACTTTAAGATATTTTGAAAGAGATGCATTTTCATTGAGCTTTGTCATTTAATATCATGATTTATTCTTAAAGAATGAATCCTCCCTTTTTAGCCTCTAAGATTATTTTCACATCATTACATACATTCCCTTAGCCTCAAAATCATCAAAACCATATTGAAAGGCCACATGTTTTTTTATTTAATTTATAATTGGAGATTTGGATCACTTGTAAGCTTATAGATAAAGTGAATAGACTTGATATTGAGCATAACTCTGATTACATGATCTTGAGTGATGAGTGCATCATTTTCCTAGTGAGGTAAATCATCAAGTGGAATGCATATTTATGTAAAGTTGAAAAATGTAAATAAAATAGGATAAAATTCATTAATCAAATTATATATGAGGAATGATTAGAATATCTTTGAAATTATAATAAGTTTTGTGCCTTTTAAAATCCTTTGTTATGAATATAATATTTATAAGTGCAATTGATTGAATTCTTAACTTTTAGAGTATGGGTTATTTTTAATTCGATGTTGAGATTTTTCTTAAGGGAAAGATAATGAATAAGTGTATAGGAGTTTTATGTGCCTGATATATGCATGATAATTCATAAATGTTGTTGATTATAAAACCTATTTTCACCAAATATTTATTTTTTTCTAGATTAAATGATTTATTTTGATGATTATGGATAATTTTCTAGGAGTTTCTAGTGAAAGAACACGTAGGGGTAAAATCATAGAAAAAATAACAAAAATATACAATGTGTAATTTATAAACACACATCATGTACTTTTGCAAGGGATGCAACTTGACCTGCCTCAGTACATGCCCAAGTTGTGGACTAGACCACACACATCATTTACTTAATGATAAACATAGTGTACTCCCTTACAGAGGTGGTTGGTAGATGAAAGTGAGGATACATGCCATGTATGTTAGTGCTACATGTCATGAACTTCCACCAACTAACTTCCGACAAGCAGAATTCAATTGGTGTCATGGTTGGCCACCTACCGACAGAGAAAACCTAGAATTGGCCAATTGACCAAAGTACATGTTGTGTAATTTATAGTACATGATGTGTAGTTTTATTTTCTATAAATATATTGGAATCCCTATGAATTAAGGGTAGGATATTCTAGGTGGATGTGATGTTGCTTTGCCAACTCGATCTATTTCTGAAGCCATTAGGAATTTATTCTCATTTTCTTCCTATTTTAGTGTAATTCTTATTTTCACCCCTTATTATTCTCATATATATGGTAGGTTTTAGTTTCTACTCAATTTTCACACTGTGACCATGGTCATAATAGGGTGATTTATATATGTTGGGTTTGTAATAAGAGTATGGGTGTGTTGTAATTGAAATTATGGTTTGTTTACTTTTATTGTGATCTTTGCTTTATAATCCCTTTAAATTATTTGATTTCCAAATTCACCAATTGTGTCATATTGATCCAAGAATGACACAAATGGTGAAACCTAAAGGGGTTGCAATAGGTAAACCATGACCATTAGATGAGCCTATTTTCACTTTTTTAGGGGTATTGATTTAAAAACGTTTTTTAAGTAATCAAACACCAAACCAAGGGATTGATTTTTTTAATATGAAATTTTTTTTATCAGACCAATAAAAAATGATTTTATTGAATCCCCATGGTAAAATATTTCATAAATAATTTTAATACTAAGGAATGACTTTTATGATCAATCCTAATCAAATTTTAACCCTGACATGCTTATTTTATAGATTTTCTTCTCCCTTTTTTCTTATAAATGTTTTCAAAATTGTTTCACTCCAATAATTTCTTAATAATAATTCATTTGATTGGATAATTAGATGATGCTTACTAATTTTCTCTTGTTATTACTTCTCCCTTGCTCCCCATGGGATCGACCCCAACTTTTACTAGCTACCCAGTTAGTGGGTTTAGGGAACTAATTTGGCATGTCTCATGATGGGTGTTTCAGCTACCCAGTAGGCCTCGCAAGTTCCCAAAATAATCATAGTGATGGAAGGAACACTTGTATTAGAGGATCCTATAGGCGATCTAGTGGTGCTTGTGGGGGGTATAGCTTGAAGCCTGAATCCCCCACAGTCAGACTGGAGGGGTTCATTCTGGCACTTATTAGTGGGTGGACACTATCAGTATGTGATGTGCACATGGGGGTGCAGTCAAGAACATTGATTATAGAAGAAGTAATGGCCATGGGTTGGTGCATGAATCTAGTAGTGCTGGTGCTAGATAGACAATATAAGTTGTTGTGACATATCATCCAGAAGAACACACCCTTCCATGTGTATGGGCCCTTCCATTTCTTACATGGTTAGGTCACCAAACACATTTGGGGTATGAGTATTTAAACTCGATATCTCCCCCAATACCAAATTCTAGATGTCAATGTTTAACATCACTGTGAGTCGACCTCTCAAGATGGATCCATTTGGTGTGTTGGACAGGGTCGGTCTTGGGGACCACTTCATCATCTACATATTCCCCCTCCTAATAGGGATGGTTATAGATGATGATGTAGGGATAATGGAGCAATGATCATACCTCATGGACTTCCTATGTAGGGTACTTATGGACAAGGTGTCTTGAAAAGTGGTTTATGAACCCTACACTCTATGGAAGTTCACCAGGAAATTACGGTGTCTATATAGGCTCACTCTGAGAGTGTTCACCGAGGTGCATGTTAAGTGTTATCCCTTAGTTCTCTAATAGATCTGGTGGGTGTTCATGGAAATATTGAAGAGGTGGGAATGAGATTTTTTCAATCAACATTGTATATAATATCTTTCATAACTACACGCTTAGCTGGGAAAGTGCGTATCCTGGGTATATTCTAAGTTGACTAGTGAATCGGGTGGACTCAGAGGAAGGGTTCACACAACCTTGAGTCTGGGGGCATGTGGCGGTAGGTAGGGCATCTCATGGAGGATTATTTGGGTCAACAAGGAGTGTAGCTGTCATATATCCTTCTAATCTAGAAGGAAGAGTGGAACCAGGCCCACAACTTTTGGGGAAATGACCTCGGGAGGATGGTAGACCCTCCAAAATGGTTCTGAGGGTACAAGACCAGGATCAAGGGAAACAGCTATACCACCCAGATATCCTTGGTGATACTACCTTCCCCAATGTCTGGGAGAGCTATGGAATCTATAAACAACACAAATCTCTCTATGGGTTTCGGATGCATCTTTATGATGAGGGGATAAACCTTCCTGAACTGGGCCATGTGAAGGAAATATTACATTCTCCTCAAGAATATGTGATAAAATATATTGTGAATTTTGAAGACCTAGTCTACTCTCATGGTGTTATAAAACCCTTGATGGACCATGTGAGGATACTTATAGATATTACCTCTCCTTTAGACCTTCTTGGGGGTCATTCAACTACACACGCGGCTATCTAAGAGGGGTTTCTGGAAGAGGAATCTTGGGGGAGTGATGCCTACCTAGACTCCCCTATGAAAGGAGATATTGTTGTTGATCAGGTAAACTTTCTAGATTTTTGTTCCTTGACCAATTTTTAAACCTCTAATATTGTTGTCAAACTCCATTTTTAATTAAGTAGGAATTATTGAACACTGAGTTATGGGAGTTTCATGATGAATATCTGTTGGATAATTAGTGGTTCCCAACACTCTAAGGGTGGGCATGAGGCCTCCTTATGAAGTTTTTATCGTAGGAGGCCAATCGTATATTATCAAGGTGGCACCTATGACTATGGTGACAGCTCAATGGTCACAAGTAATTCCTATTAAATCCTCTTTTATCTATTTGGTTTGAGTATTTTTATTCTAATTCTTGTGTTGACTTGATTTTTTCTATTGAACATAGCCAATTCATATGGTCGAGGAGCAGCCCTTGGCATCCAAGGCATCAGTTCCTATGGAAACGATATCACTAGTAGGGCTTCCTGTGAACCTCACCAACTTACTAGTGGTTCTATAGAGTTTTTGTAATTCTTATCCTATTTCAACCTTTTTTTTTGTTTTTCATCCCACAAGTTACACTCGTCTAACCTTGTACCTTAAATGGAAGTACAAATGGTGTTGGGGGTTCATCCAATAGTGTTGATTCTTAAATCGGTAGTTCCTAAAATAAAAATGGTAATGGATTATTTGGTGGACTCAATGGGGGTGATTGAGGTTGTTCCCCTAGTGGTGGTGGTTTAGGAGGCCATGAAAGTTGATTCTACTCTAAAGGTACTGCAGGAAATGGATATTGAAATTATGTCCTCAGCGAAGGTGTCTAAGGGGTATGTGATGGTTGATCCTTCCCTAGAGGCGCCCAAAGAAGTGGTAGTTGAATCCATGGGTAGAGAGTCGAACAAGGTAAAATTTCCCATAGACTTGGAGCCTATCCCGTCTACGCATATTCCTATGGATGAAAACATGATAGATGTGTTGGAGGCCTTCCCTAAATATGAGTCTGCACTGCATGAAGACTTTGAGGACTTTGGAACTAATAGGGATGGGGGAACCATATTATCCAGTGTAGATCATGGAGGAGTGTGTAGAATGTTATCACCCGCACTTTATGGGCTGATCTGACAAGTTGGATGGGGTCCCTCTACCATTGGATCGTGAGCCTAGGGATTGGAAGTATAGAATTATATAGTCTTCATGCTTTTTCTTGAGACTTTATTATCGAATGAGTATAGTAGGAGTGGTAGGAGATTGATGTCACTTGGTACAAAAAGTTTTATGGAACTAAGGTGCTCTAGATAACTGAGGATGAACTCACCTAGCTAGAGGGTAAGGCACAACAATATGAGTCCATAATTGCTTCCAAGGGATAGATGATCAACCATATCAAGGAATAGATAGTGGAAGATGAGGATGAGGTTGCCTCCTTGGAAATGGATTTCATGGATAAATATGGTCAAATACATATTCAGGATAACTAGGTTCACTCTATCACCGAGGGAGAAGCATTAGAGTTGGCTGAGTGGAAGCAGGCCCTAGAGGATACTCATAAAAGGTTGGTCATGTTGGAATTCTCAATTTTCAAGGCCAAGATCTAGGTATTTTTCCTTCAGTTTAAATAAAGGAGAGTCTCTAGTGTGTGTGTGTGATGCTCCCCAAACTTTTAAATTTGTTTAATTTAATCCTCTATATGCCTAAATGTTTTTTCCTTTTTTTATCTTGATCACATTAATGAGACAACAAACAATAAATTCCCAAGATCACATGAATCATGTTCAATGTGGGAAATAAGGGAAAAACAGGGGGTTTCTCACTTATATAAGAGTTCCAAATATGATATGAACACTTAGAGTTTGAATTATCCATTGAGCATCGAGAGTGACTTGACTAATAAAACCTTAGTTAGAGAGTAGGAATTTTCCTAACCAACTTTACTTTCTAGGTTATGTAGGTTCATGAGTGGGGAAACACCTGGGTCATTGGATTCTACTTGGAAAAATGGGAATATGGAAGATGTGAATCAAGACGTTTGAGATTTCTAATGCAAGGGGAGCAATAGGTGGATGAGGATGACTATTACCCATGTACAAAATGCAGGTTCCTCACGCTTATAAGGATGGGGACATAAAAGTGAGGGTCAACCATTGACCATGTTTAAAACATGGGGACATGTAAAATGTCATTGAAAATCCTTTAAGGCATGTTCCTAGGATGTTGGGTGATCCAGTGCGTCTAAAAACCATTATCGTTAGGGGAAGCCCGTTCAAATACAGAGGGTGGTGGGGATCTAAATCAAGGTAGATGAGAAGCATGGGGTGAACTAAGGGAATGTTTGGATAGAGTTCAACACTCTTGGGATTACAATACCATGGATATGAGCATATTTTATGGGTATTTTGGTCTAAGAAAAATACAAACTTGTCTTCCAAGGGGGGATTCATCTTGGTTTCCAAGCGATAGTTGAATAACTCAAGTGGTATGGTAAGTGTACAACACCAAAGAGGAGAAAAGATATTCTTAGGTGAGGGCCTAAGATGTTTTCTAGTTTTAAATCATGCAACAAGGATAGAGGGTGTTTAGTTTTATGGCTTGCAGTAAGGATGTTGAACATGTAGTTTAATTTTATATGGCGAAGACATGATTGTTGCAGTTTATGGTTACATAGCTTTAACCATGATGTTGTATAGTTTAACATCGTATGGTTGGGATGTGTGTAGTAAATTTTAATGTACTATGACCAGGACATGCGAACTACATGAATAGAGGAAATAGTTTATGATTTTCCATAACTTTTTCCTGAACAAGTGGGTTCAGTGAGCTTAGTTTGTCTTTTTTTAGGGCTCATGGTGGGTCCTAATAGATTTGTGCCTCTTTATTTATTCACTCATATTTACCCAAGTTGCACGGGATACTTGGTGGATAGAAATATTACTTTTTTATCATATTTACCCTATAGGTTTTCAACTTAACAGATGTATGCACCACTTTTCTAGGTCAATTTACGGTCATCCCAGCCAAACTAAGATTGTTAGTTTAAGGTCATAATGCTCATACCCAAAAGTTTTAAATAGTATAAAGTCATAATGATTGGACCGAAAGTAGGGTGGTTCCAGGGATGTTTCAGTGGAATGAGAGGGTTGAAACCCAATGTGAATAGGGGGAAATGAGGCCCTATATCATACCAAGAATTCTTGAGACCATTCATTAGAATTGAGTTGGTGAATATGGATTCACCTGATGATGTATTTGTGACTAGGCTAGAGAAAATGGTCCATGCATCACTACATATCTCATGGGTTAATAATTAATCCACACATGGTTCTAGAGCATGGATTGGTAGGATACCAATTCCAGGTGGGTGGAAATCCTCTCGAATGAGGATTTAGTGAAAGGAGAGGGGAATTAGTTTGAAAAAACACTAGAGGTGTGGAAAACCAAATGAAAATTAGGGGCCATAGGTATCCAATTGAACACCATTTAAATTAATGATTCTTGTAATGTAAGGGTAATTCCATTTAGAAATTCCTAACCACCTCGAGCACGGTTGAGGAAAAGTTATACAACTCCTAAACCCATGTGAGTTATGCTCGATATAATAAACAAGGAGTAGTGGAAATTTTCCTTTACGTTGAGGGAGGAAAAGATAGGGGAAAAGGAATCCATATTAGGAAGGTCCTGATGAAACCATCTTATTGATCATCCTAAATGAACACATATAAGGATAACTCCATGGGTGTTAGAAATCTTGTTAGGACATGGCAAGGTGGGACAGTGGGTAAATTGCAGTTTCTGAGATTGGATCACATAAAAGGGGTGACTGATGGGTAGGGAAAAACTTATGACCATGTTCAAAACATAGGTCCCTTAACCATAAAAGTTAGTTATAGGTAAAAAAATGTTGGACAAACCATTTAATAAGTTCAAAATATAGAAATCATTATTTTCTACTAGATATATTTCAATGCATGGGACCAGGATGGGAGGTGATCAATTTTATCCATGATCCTTTGCTATTAGGGGAGGGGGTTTCAGATCAGGAGGATAAAAAAATCCAAAATCAAAGAAGACATGAAGTGCGAAATTGAACATGTTTGGTATGTTCATGGAGAAATTGAAACATTGTGGAAGTTATTATGTCATACACTCGAGCACATTGTATAAGCATACCGGCAGGTGGGGATGAATATGTTCCCAAGGGGAAAGGACCTAAAATAAGTTGATAGTTCAATTGGGCCCATGATATGAGATCTGAGAATCTCTACATATCCCTTCAGACATGGGAATCAAGCCATATGTGGTTCTAGAACATGGTGTGGTGGGAGACCAATGCCTGATGGGTAGTAACCTCTTCGGTGAAGGCATGCGATATCATGTAGTTTCATGTCATATGATAGGTATATAGACCATACAATTTAACATGTTTTGGTGAGGATATTGGACAAGTAGTTTATAGTCTTATGGTGAGGACATACCTTTTACATCCAATTGATAGGGGAACCATCTCACAATTTTCACATGAGGCACCATGTCTCGTCTCATTAGGTATCCCGCATTTATTATGTAAGGCATCCCATGTTCGTTTCATAAGGTATAGTTACAGTTTAATGGAATGGGAAATGAAATTATGTGCGGGGATCACATATTGAGCTTCCAATTCTTCTTTCCTCATGTAGTTTCATGAGGGTATCTTGATCTATTGATGGGTTGAGGAATATGATTGGGGTTTACACCTGATGAAGAGAAACATAGAATCTTTTATCACCTTGGGTAATAGCTCATTAAGGGATTGATGTCAAAGATAACATCACTCTATGAGAGGAAACATACATGTGGGCCTGAAGAAAAAAAGGTCTATTAATCACTACATATCACATTAATATGGAATCAAGCTACACATGGTTCTATAACATGGAATGGTAGGACATCGATATCGTGTGATCAGAACCCTCTCTGGCGAGGTTACATGACATCATGTATTTTCACACCATGAAATGAGGATTTGGATTCATCTCATGCTTATCTCATGAGATGTTATATGTTCACCATGCAGGGTAAGGCTACAGTTTAACATAATGTGTTGAGAATTTTGGTTTTGGTCACCTCACATTTTTCATATGAGGCATATCATATCTTCCACATAGGTTAAGGCTATAGTTTAACTTCATATACTAAGGATTTTGGTTTTGGTTATCTCTTATTTTTTTCATATGAGGCATCCCATGTTTGTTACATAGGGTAAGGTTATATTTTAACATTATGTGATGAGGATGTTGTTTTTTGGTCATATCACATTTTTAATATGAAGCATCCCATGTTTTTCACATAGGGTAAAGCTACAGTTTAACATCATGTGCTGAGGATTTTGATTTTGGTCATCTCACATTTTTCATATGAGGAATCCCATGTTTTTCACACATGGTAAGGCTACAGTTTAACTTCATGTACTGAGGATGTTGGTTTTGGTCATATCAAAATTTTCATATGAGGCATCATCTGTTTGTCACATAGGGTAAGCCTATAGTTTAACATCATGTGATGAGGAATTTGGTTTTGGTCATCTCGCATTTTTCATATGATTCATATTGTGTTTGTAACATAGAATAAGTTTATAGTTTAACGTTATGTGTTAAGGATGTCGGTTTTAGTCATCTCACATTTTTCATATGAGGAATCCCATGTTTTTCACATAGAGTAAGGCTATAGTTTAAATCCAAGTTATGAGGATGTTGGTTTTTATCATCTCACATTTTTCATATAATGCATATTTTGTTTTTCACATAGGGTAAGGATATAGTTTCATTTCATGTGTTGAGGACATTGGTTTTGGTTATCTCACATTTTTTATAAGAGGCATCTCGTGTTTTCCACACTAGGTAAGGGCTTGTGGATGATGCATGGTCCTTCCCACTTAGGTTCTAGATTTATAGGTTTCTTTTTTGGTATCATTGGTATCCTCAAAGATAGTTCCACATCACCCTAAAGAAAGGAATGAAGTATAACTTTCTTTTTGAAGGCCCCCGCCACCCAATTCTGGTGCCTCTCCAAGTTATGTAGTTCTTATAACATGTTTTCCTTAAGGGATTCCAACTCATCTAAATGGACTTATGCTACCATGTATGGTGTTTTTTGGTCATAAACGACCATCCAAAATTATATAAGCTAAAGTTATATAGGTAAAACTACCTCTATTACATAAATAAGGGATTATGGGGTATCCTGGGTGGAGTTTTGAGTTTTCTTTTGGTAGGACCAAATAGAGTTGGAGAGTTTATTAGGCCAAATATTTTTATTCGGGTTTACTATATTTTTTGGAATAGTAGAGAGGGTTTTATTGAATTCCTTGATCTATCCATTTTCTAACATGTGATAATGGGAGGTATGACTGGATTGGATGTTGTATTTGGTGTACAAATTCTTTAACTCATCGTCACAAAAGTTAGTGCCATTATCCTTGAGAATAGTGTGAGAAAATCCAAACCAATGAATGATGTGGAAGTTTATGAACTCGATCATGGACCAGGTTTTTAATTATTTCTGGAGAACCACTTCAACCTATTTTGAGAAGAATTTTGTTGTGTCCATAATGAACCTGAACTATTAATATATAATTAGTGGGTAGAGACCCACAATGTCAAGTCCCCAAACTACAAATGGATAGTAATATTTGGTGGTGTGGATAATCTTTGGTAGTTTATGAACAAAGTTGGTGTGGATCTGGCATGCATTACACCTCTTAAAAAACTCAAAATTGTCGTGAACCATGGTGGGATAGAAGTAACCCATCCTTCAAAATTGGTGGGTGATCTTCAATCCTGTATGATGATATCTACAGGATCCAACATAGAGATCTTTCATGACCTAAGTTATCTTCTTAACTTTGATGAAATGAATAAAAATTCCATTGAACCTGCTCTTATAGAGAGTCTTCTCAATGTTAGGTCTACTCTAGAGGGTGAAATGTGCTTCACGCTAGTGTATTCACTCATGCTTGACTCAACTTAGTGAGAGAGTGTCATAATAGAGATAATAAATGAAGGGAGTTATCAAGTTAGAAATTTCCTTGACTATGGGGGAATTTGAGGGCCCTGATGCAGAAGTAACGAGAGCCAAATGATTTACCTATTGGTCATTGCCTTCATAAGTGGTGAGGGAAAATAACCCTTTGATGTGCCACATGAATGAATAAGTCAGCATGGTCAATATATTCTAGAGACACAAACAGAATAGAAAAAGAATCGGCTCGACCATTCTGTGCTCAAGGAACCTGAGTCACCTTTGGTTGGGAAGGGAACTGGGCCATTAGCTAATGATTCCATTCTAGCAGGGGAAATATTTTTGACTTTCTGATGACATAGTCACCATTGGTCTACTTTATGACTAGCTTAGAGTCTCTCTTCACATAAAAATAGGGGATATAAATATCAAAGGAGAACTCAAGACCAATAATAAGAGCCTGATATTCATATTTGTTGGTAGTACGCCCTTCTGATGATAGAAATGAGTATGGTGGGACTACCTGCATAGTAGTGATGAAGACAATCCCTATGCCTACCTTATTGAGTTTGGGGTCATTGAGCCTTCTACCAGTCGGGCTCTAGGAAGCACCATTAAAGTGAATATGCCAATAAGTATAAGTATGTTCTATGGTGAGGATGTATTTATCTAGGAAATCAATATCCAAGGGTAGCTCATCAGGGTTCAAGTGTGTAGCTAAGAAATATGCCAATGCTTTGACCTTAATAGCTTTATGGGTAACAAAAATAATTTTAACTGCTGTAAGATTACCTCCCAATGTGCTAGTCACCCTTTCAACATGGAGTGGTTGAGAATATATTTTAGTGGGTCAACATGGTACACCAGATGTATCTCATGGTACTTCAAGTAATGATACAACTTCTATACTACAAATACTAGCATGAGAAAACTCTTATCGATGGTGGGTATCTGGTCTCTATGTTGTGGAGCATGCAGCTGAGATAATATAGGTTGTTCAACCCGACTTCATTATTCTTATAGGCTAGAAGGGAACTAAGGTATCATTACAGGGTGGTCATATAAAGGACTAGAGGATTTCCTAGAACAAGTGGCATTGGGAATGGGGTTTGTAGTAGATACTACTTAATGTCCTCAAATTCAATCTTAAAATCCTCATTCTACTTATAGGAGGTTCCTTTATTCATGATCCTCAAAAGATATTTCACCTACTGACCAGATTTATGTTGAATCAAAGGATATATGCTAAGTGGTCTTAGAGGCCTCACAACTCCTGGAAGCTATGTGGAGGATGTATTTGGTTGATAGCCTTGATTTTCTTAAGATCAATCTCAATTCATCTTTATATGATGATGAATATGAGAAAATTTCTAGAGGTAACCCCAAATTCACACTTCAAGGGGTTCATCTTTAGGTGATAGGAGCATAGAAGGTCAAACACTTTCTCAAGTTATTTAATATGGTTCTAAAATTTGTGATACTTAACCACTAAATCATTCATGTAACACTCTACCAATATCCCTAGGATCATATTAAAGATATAGTGCATAGAACACTGGTAAGTATCCCTAACATTCTTTAAGTTAAAAGGCATCACTCGGTAGTAGAAAGTTATATGGGGTGCCCTAAAGGCAGTGGATTTCTCATCCTTAGGGGCCATCCAAATCGGAATATACTTGGAATATCCTTCTATGAAATAGAGGTCCTAGAGACTATTCATAGAATTGATGAATATCTCTCTCAATAGAAGGGTAAATTCATCTTTTGTAAAATGGTGGTTGAGGTCTTGTAAGTCGATGTAGACTATACCCATTATTCTTCCTGATCGGGACAATGTTGGCTAGCCACTTTGGGTACTCGGCCTCTTTAATGAGGTTATACTTAATAATATTTTAAACTTCAACCACTACCATGGCACCATGGGAAGGGTTCATCTTTATGGGAGGATATTTGAACCCAAGGTCTCCCAATATGAGGCTAAGGTGATGGAAGAAAACTTGGGTACCAAGCCTTAGAATCTAATTATATCTTTAGAAGAACACATTGTAGTGCTGATTTAGGAGATCCATATACTATTGTTGTTTCTATGGTGACATAGTTTCTCTTATCAATGTCAGCCTCAGATCTTCTTCAGTGTCGATATTTACCTGAATCAACTCATCAAAAGTGGTGGAGACAACCTCTTTGAAGGTAGTAGGGGTGTCATCAAAATCTTCTTCATTATCTAAGGCATGAGAGTTATAGATAGAAAGAAATTTGTCTAAAATTGAGGATCTGGGGGTGGTACTGGAATCTGATATTATGGGGGGGAGATTCTTCAACAAGGAACTCACACTCTATGGAGACTACAACAACAAAGGCTAATGATCCAATCCCATATGGTTTCTGATCATGAGATCCACTCTTGATGTCAAATAAATGATGATGGGTTAACTTTCATCGAGTCATATCTTCTTTTCAAAACATGTGGGAATGCCATGGATCGGTTTCCATGGGGAAAATATATTGGAACTTTATAGGGGTAGGTTTTTATGATATTGGTTGGGCATTTCTAGTTTAAGAGTACGAGGTAATCTATGAGCACTCCTT
Source organism: Viscum album (assembly GCA_963277665.1). NCBI lineage: Eukaryota > Viridiplantae > Streptophyta > Magnoliopsida > Santalales > Viscaceae > Viscum > Viscum album. The sequence continues at coordinate 697,770,799 of OY728119.1, read as the reverse complement.
ATTAGAGACTATGAAATAACTTCCTAGGTTTGCTGTTGTGGGTTTTAACTAATGGATTGGGAGGAAGAAGTTGTCTTTTAAGTCTAACCAAGGATCTATGGTAGTGGTTTTTAGGTTATTAGGGGTATTAATACACTAAATCCCCATCGTTCTAGTGCTCCCCCCCCCCCCTTATGTGGTAACCAACATCCAATTAGTGAGCCTCGTAGGAATTTAAGGGGGAAGTTTCACCCTGTAGTATACTTAATTTACCATCAAAAGATTATTTAAGGAAATTGTTTTATAAATAGGGGAACACTGCATGAAAATGAAGCTAGGGCCTTCCCATTAGGGTGTTATAGGTAGTATCCTTTGATATTACCATGAATTTAGTGCTTTATCTCAAGCCACTAAATTGGGTATTTAGCCGAATCTTGTCACACATCTTCTGCTCGCTCTTGTAATACCCTTGAATAGTCAGGTTAGAGGGAGTTGTATCTATTTTGTTAATTCCCAGCTTCTGGATTTCTTGGTTCGGGATGAGATTAATCCTTAAGCAATGTATTCAATAGGAATTGGTGAATCTCCACACCGTTGAACTGGATGGTGATATAAAGCGTGTGTATGTTCCCATTAATGGTAACACCTTCATCTTATTCAAAAAAAAATGGTCTAAAATTCCTCCTTCTCAACTTCCTTTGTGTTATAGGCCTCATTGGTAGCTACCTCAGTCTCAAACTGAAATAGGTTCTTTAGAGCTTCAAAAAGGGGCTCGCGTATCTCCTTTGATAGGCAGGGTTCATAGAGGATCGGGAAACATGCTAGAAGGAAAGCAAGGAGTTTCAACACATCTTATTTTCACATGAGTGGAATATTTCTACCTTACAAGGGTTTTTCTTTGATAGTAAGTATAGTGGGTGCCTCCAGTTGAGGTTTTAGGGTCCACTTAGTGCTGGAAGTACTCTATTGTTGGTTAGATATTCTAGGATGAACACATGATGGTTCAGAACTAGATGGATGAGGGTAGGCCCTAGATGGACACAAGTGATCACGATGTGATTGCAATTGAGTCACGTGGTCAACTAATATAGTCGGCTATGAAGGCATACCTGACAGAGTGGATCAGGAGGTTTGTGTTTTCTAATCTCTATGTAATGATTATTGTCTAGTCTCAGTGACATGAATAGTCTAGTCTGAAATGGTAGTCTGGATATTCTACCAACTGTTGTGTCCCATTCCTCTCTTTAAAAGACATCAGCTAGAGGAATCTAAGGGGGTCACATGTCTTTAATCATCGTTGAGTGATATAAAGGTATCTACCATCCTTAAATCATTGACACAAGTTTATTCTTTCTCTTCCTTAGTGGAATATTCTAGGATGAGGTGAATTATGTAGACCTCTCTCAACTTGGGAGGCATAAAATCACTAATCATGTAGGTTGTTTTTGGCACCAATGGGGTAATTCAATTGCCTTTATGCTATCAACATCTATTCTTTTGAGACTTGGAAGGTTGTTTCACTGATGTGGATGTAGTTTCTAGAGAAGATATGAAAATCACAGGAAGTTCTGGTTTACTCAAGTAGCCAAAGATAATAACATGGTTGCAATTAAATGTTTTGTGAGCAAACTATTTATCATAATTTTGTGTACCGCAGCCAAGGACCTATTTCCATTCACTTTTATATTCATTATCACTATCTATATTGGTAAATACATGGGTTACCTATTTTAGTATGTCACCCAACTTAACTATTCCATGATCCACTTGGTCCTAAATCCAATCTTTTAAAACAAATAATTGTTTGATGGTATTTCCTAGGATCCTATGGTATGGGTAGTGATTTTCATGATCAATAAGTTTGACCTCTTACGGTCTTCTACACTCTAAAATTGTTAGAATTCATTTTTCTAAGGCATGGATAAATTACACCAAGACCTCTTCATTATTGAAGGAGTAGGTATTATTATTTATTTCAATGAAAGTAACCCTAGGTTTCTGTCCCTAAAGGGGTCCAGGGAAACATTCTATCAATGGGGATATACCTATAAAGGTTGAGATTAGAGAGGTTTCACTTGATGAGGTTCATCTAGTAAATGGTCTTGAAAGTGAACTATAATGGGAGACTTTTAGTGCACATTAGGGGCTATTTCTATTTTCATAGGCCTTCACATAGGATCTGTAAGGGGTATTGGTCATGCCCATTTCTTAGTCTATTGTAAGGCTTCTTCCAATCATTGAGATTTTTCAGTGAATTCCTGAAATATGCCCAAATAATTCATGGATATGAGGATAGGGACCAACTCATCTTTGTCATTATATACACACATTATTAATATATTATCCTAGTAAATTTACATATAAATAGATTACATGAGCCCCTTCTAATGGGTGATGAATTCAGTAACTCACTCATCACCCCTCTGCATTCACTTAGAGAGGTCCACAATACTAGTCTTGTGTATGGTGGAGCTGAACTGATAGAGGAACTACCTACAGAGATCCTACCAATTGGAAACAGATTTTGGGGCCAGCTGGCTATACCAAACTAATGTGGTTCCTTCTAGAGTATAGATGAAACACTGGATCTTAATATTATCTTTATGCCCTAGAGCTCCTAGCATCGATCCACACTGTGAGGTGAAGTGATCCAAATGTTGAAATAGATCACATGTCCTGTTAAATGGGGTAAAATATAAATTGTTGCATTCTAGGGGTAGATGGAAATGGTCCACCCATACTGGATATGTCTTACCCTAAATTTTTATTGAAATATATCACTTCTCCAAAGCTTCAAGGTGGGAGATAAGAGTAGCGATCACATTATCTTGGTGAGGTTTAGTAGTCACCAATTCTTTGACAGGCTCATTGGTTTTGGAGGTAGAATAGCCTCGATCATAGGTTAGGTAGTCATGATTATCATGCAGATTGGGTAACTCATATCTTGTATGTTTGTCATAACCACTAAATTATGCTCAAATTGGATGCATAGGGTCCCCTGGCTCAAGCCTAGACACCTGGACAGGGAGGAATGGGTGCCCAACTATAGGAGAAATGGTATCCCTTTTAATATTATCATGACTTAGTCACGAATATAAGATAATATCAATAGTAATAATATTATATCCTTCGAGATCTTGGATCAAAGAATCCAAACTTACGCCTGATTCAGTTTCAGTTGCAGTCTTGGATAGTCTAATAGGATTAGTGGGCCCCTTTCCTTTGTTGGGGTGTTAGCAAGCAGGTGGTAATATTTTTTGAGGGGGAATCCTGAGGCCCATCACCTTTCTCTATTGATTAGTGAGGGAACCTATCATAGGATATTCTTGGTACAATGCCTCTCTTTGGGGTGGATTCTCTCTATCATTCTTCATGTCAGTGTTCCAGTCTCATGGATTATCTATAGGGTCAATAGTGGAAACGTTTATAATGGTGGCGGTTAGTAGAGAACTCTCACCAATGGCTAGAAACCCAGACTAATTATCCCATTATTTCCATGGGATAGGGTTGAAGTGGAGGGCAGTGTACTGCCCCTAGCCTCTAATTTTCACATACTATGATGCCTCTTCCATGACTCACTAAAGCATAGTGAGGATCTCAGCATAGATCTATTGGAAATTATGGTAGTATCTATACACATCAGGTCACTAAGCTACTATGATCATTGCGATGCCAACCCTCCTGAACTATTGTTGGATGGAATCGAGATGGTCATGGATTCCTAGGTAAATTGGCTAGAAATCCCAAAGGTGATTGTAAATCGGCCAAATATTTTGGCATAAGTATGCCACCTAACCCTTAGTGATGGATTTTGGGATGAAAAAATTCAAATTTGAGGGTATACAGAACATGATAGGTAGTTTTTTGGTGTCTAGGATCCCACATAAGTTATCTTGTTCATTACTTGGAGGGTAGTCCCACTCTTGGTCATCCCAATTCCCAATTGGAGTTGGTTAGAAAGTTGGCGGTAGCACTAACATAGACTTTATTTGCTGTTGGATTTCTATAAAGTGGGGAATTACATGGGAAAACCATCCCTAGAATATTGGAATGTATTTTAGAGGCAGGTCCATCTTTAAGATCATTTCCAAGTAGGATGGGGTGTTCAAAACCTTCTAATGAGTGAGAGTGGAAATATCTTTGTGGGGATCAGTGAAGTGTTCGTCATCATATGAGGGTGTCATCACAAACCTCAATCCCTCCCCAACATCCATCTTGGAATTTGAGATGAGGGAAGCTAATGGAGGTGGATACGGTTTCATTATGATCCCATGAAAATATTCTAAAACATACTCTACTTGTAGGTATTTTCAGAGAGATTTTGGGATTTTATAGACCTCAACTTGAAGGATCACTAGCCTCAATTAATGGGATTCTTCCCCCAACTCTAGAAATAAAGGATAAGGCATACTCATGGATTTTTCTATCATTTTGGAGTTTGGGATATCAATGGTGACATGGAATTTCCCATGACCCTATCTCTAAGAGTGAGGAAGCTCACTAAGTGAGATCATATGGAAATCGATTGGATTCATTACTTACTTTTTATGGCCAATTTCTTAGGGATGGCCTCTACAGCGGCTGTTTTTCCTCCTACCCTAAGATAGGTCTTTAAATCATGGCACATATTCAACATGGCAAGCATCTCTATTATGAAATTATTCATCATGGGATGGCCTATGATGGCTAGTAGTGATGCCAATGATTGCGAGAGTCAATCCAACCAACCCAAGAGGTGGTTGGGATCTTGATCCCAAGTGGGAAAAGATGGTTCCATACACTGTAGTTACGGGGGAAGGATGAGATGTGTTGATAGTGGTGGGGCCACTAGAGCTAGATAATAGTCATCCTAATGGTAAGGGTTTATGGTATTCCCCTAGTGTCGATTTTGGGTATTCTGGATCGATTCTAGTGGATCAGGGTGGGATAGACCTGCTCTTCGACCCATGGATATAGTTGTAATCGTCGGTGTGGACAAGTGGGAGCCCACTTAGGTAGATCCTGGGTGGAGGTCACTATGTTTGAGACCTTTTCATCTTCCACTTCCTTAGTATAAGAGAGGAATTAGTTGGAGCATTATGGAGAGAAGCTACTGAAATGATTCATCTTTATGATGGGGGGATTCCCCTAATGTGTCCCTTGTGGGCGGTGGTGCTAGTGCAGTTACATGGCCTACAGATCTTATCAGGCCATATCCCTTGTTGAGATGACCGCTTCTTACTCATTCTGATAAACATAGGAATTGATGAACCTTCTTTAGATAATCTCAAAAGGGGATATGGGGTGAGGGATTTCAGTATTCATGGAATATACGGTTGTCAAAGTGGGAGTATGGTGGTGTGAGATCATTGCATTGTTAGTCCCCCTTCCCCCATACATGTTGGTGGTGGGTCATCATGCATTCCCTATTACTCGAGTCCTATAATATATGGATCCATCCATCATTACATGCACCATGAAAGAGATTCCCAACATTACTAAGGTCATTATTCCTTCTATGAGATATATGGAGGATCCACATTGATGATTTCTTTGATTAGGGATGCCCAACATCCTTCACTTTCCCCCAGTTATAGGTGAAGATTTTTTTATCAGGCCCAACATTTGTTTGGTAGGGACCTGGTGCTATATATTTGGATCTAGTCATGCTCAAATCTGATGGTGACCAACATTATTGTTTTACTAATTATTTAAAGAGAATGATTTCATATCAAGTTAACCATTTTGTTTCCTGTCTCTTTCTATCGGGGCATGCACTGGACATTCTCTTTCTCACCCTACATTATCTCTTTCTAACAGCAGGAAGCATCTTCCACCATGGTTGGTGATATAAGCTCTTTGATTGAGACAAGATGATGGGATATTAGTTCCTCCTTCCATATATTCATCCTTATAACTCATCACCTAGTATGGTCCTCTCTCATAGATTTGAGTCATATTCATGAAACTCATTCCTAAATCTATCTCAAGGTGGATGTCGGTTAATTACACTACTTTTGTCTTGACAAAGCAATAACTAGTGGTCGTAGTAGATGGTAATGTTGGGCATGTATAAGCATTTTTGGACGTTGGGTTTTTTGGGAACCTATAAAGTATTCCTCTTTTAAAGTTGATATCATTTCATGTGTGATAAATATTAGCCATGAAACCCAAGGCATATCATGTTGACCATGAGGTAGTTGATGAAAAAGGGGTGTAAGACTTCCAATAATTTTTACCTTGGGTATCCCATGTTTATTTTACTGGGTAAATATTTTGGATTAAGTCACAAGTTTAACATCTTGTGGGGATAGGTATGTCATGGGTTTAACATCTTGTGGGGATATGTTTGTCACAAGTCTAACATCTTGTGGGGAATAGTAGGTCGTGAGTTTAACATCTTATGGGGATAGGTAGGTCGTGAGTTTAACATATTTGGGTATAAGTAAGTCATAGGTTTAACATATTATAGGATATGTAGTTAGGGGTGAGTCTGTCTCAAAGGGTAGATGGTCACACTTTAAAGTTTCAGTCTTTTGAGAGGAAGACATACATATTTTATGGGAATGTTGAGGTGTCAGGATTGAGCCTTAGAGGGTATCCCAAATTTTTTAGGATGTTGGGATTGAACCTAAGGTATGTTTCCTACATACCCTATTAAGAGTTAGGGATCAAAACCCGTGTAGTTTTATAACAAATTTTATGTTCATGTGGTGGGATTGGTCTATGAATTTTAACATTATATGATAAGGACACTCATGTCATGGAAGGATCGATAGAAAGAGATAGTGTTGGGATTATTCATGTAGGTTATCTGAAGTTGGAGGATCATCCCATGGTGGTCAAGGAGGTGTCATCCCATGATGATCATACATGGTGCATCCTTTGTTCACTTCATAGGGTAGGGATATAGTTTAATGTCATGTGCTAAGGATGTTGTTGTGAAGTTTAACATTGTATGACTAGGATGTTGGGATAGACAGTTTTACATCATTCCACTTGGATGTTGGATGGACCTACACCTAGGGAGACCATATCCAATTAGAATAATATGATAAAACACTATCCATAATCAAAGGGAAAGGAAATTTATTTTCCTTGATGATTCCATCTTTATGGTTTACGTTTATAATGGTCAGGTGCTTCTGGGTGGCACATGGTGTAAACATTTCCATGATGAAGTGGCCAACAAGGGTCCCAATGTTAAGGTGAATATTCTTATGATCAAGAGGCATTAGGGTTTCAATGATTTGGAGAAAGAGGTGATATAACTTTCCCTATCATAATTTAAACAAATAGGTAGTACACTAGGGTTTATGATATCGATCATGCAAAAGATCAGACCATGGATGAACCAGGTTTGAATGGGTATCAGGACCCGGACATTAAACTTTCAAGAAAATATTATTTCTGAAAGGAGGAACCATAGAGAAGACTGGTAGATGGTTTTCGTGAAGTTTGGTGTCTTAGTGAAGTCTAAGGGCTTTGTAAAGGGAAAAGGGATCATGAAGGTTGGTCCATCATGAAACGGGGTGACCCTTAGAGTAAAGTCTTGGTTCCTATGGGGATGGTTTCACAAAGGGTAATTATCTCAAAAAATCTAAATAGTGTGAGGGGTTTTATTCTAACATGAAGTTCATAGCCTTTTAAAATGACATCTCAATCATGGTATGAGATTCTCAAGAACCCTTGGGAATATTTTTCATGAAATATAGCTCCCTGTGGAAATGCATCTCTTCTTTTTCTCATGAAGGTTAGAGTTTCGCAAATCCAGAGCCCTTTTTGGAATTCTATAGGTTTTTTCCCCTTAAAATTCAGATAGATATATGTATTTATAGTTTCTATGGAAGTTAGTTGATACATTTTATGAAATTTGATACCTTGCAGTGGTGTTTTGTAAAGTTTGGGACCAGAGCGATGACCTTTTGTGCTTAGACACATGTTGCGTTAAGTTTAACACATTTCACAGGAGTTCCTTTATCAACACTTAAATGATCTTTTTGTGGAGCTTATAGTTTTTGAAGGATATGAACTTCGTGAATCCATAACCTTAGGTAGATATTTTAGCTATTTTTTCCTAATTCTTCTCAAAGTGTTTGTGCATTCCTCAACATCTCCCATAACAAGTGTTTTTTCAGTGTAAACATTGGGCTTGACATGGAGGAACATGCTAAGTTCCATATATACCTCTATACATCATGTATCATAGAATAACATTTCATTTACAATGATAAATACATGTTGTGTAAGATGGTGATACACAGTCAGTGTTAGACTCAGGGAGACACTCTGTGTACCCCTAGGGAAATGTTTTGTACTCCTTCGAGTGAAATTTGGAGCCATTGTTATTCTTATCTAATATCTAGTGTGATTTTGGTTATGTTTCCTTGATCTTTACCTGTGAGGGTGTGTTACATCCTTTTTTTTGGAGTGATTTTTCTCAATCCACCTTCATGAGGGTTCAGTGTGGCATTTTTTTTAGAGCATTGGATAAGATCCCCTTGATGGGATAGAGCTAGAATCCCTCTATGAGTCTTGAGGGTTGTATCCTCATTTACATTATCTTATTCCATATGTGTGGTTTATTAATCATGTGACCAATATACATGGGTGTTATCCCATATCTATTAGGTTATTTTTGTTAGGGTTTGGTATACCCCATTGGCCCTAGGTGTGATCCCCTATCTATGTATCGATATCTGTTATCTTCCATAGAGGTGTAGTCTAATTAAGTGTGTATCTAATATTATCCCTATCAATTTACTTGGTTCTTCTTCATATTTATACCTGATGAGTGTGACCTCTAAGATGAGTTCCATTAGTAATAGTGAGACTTGTGGAGTGAGTTCTCCTAGACAAGCGTTATCTTTGATCCTTTAGTAGAATCCTAGGTTGGTAGTGATTACGTGACCTCATCTTGAAAATTAGTGTCTATATTAAGTATATATGGGTCATTTTTATATGTTTTTATGTATTTTATTCTAATTAACATACATTATTAATGATGATATGGATACTATTTTGATGACTTATGTTTGAAGATTTCAGGGTTTCCTACTAGGTATGTATATACCCACCCCTACATGGGCTATTCCCATACATGTTATAACTTATACAGATGATAGGGTATTCAAAATAATCCTAGGTGGAATAGGAGTAGGTGAAGATTAGTTTTTCTAGATAGAACTCATATGGATCTAGGAGTTTCATTTGGGTAGTTTCCCCCGTGTTTTCAGTAGGTTGGGTTCTTTTATAGTTTTGGTGGGATTGTATTTGGCCCATTCTATTTTTACTATACTTATTATTGTACTATAATGTGGGGTAGAAGTTATTCATGAATTTATAGTATGGTCTGTTTAACTTTATTCATTTATACTTGTGTATGGATGTGTGTTTGTGTGTGTATAGGTATTTTAGGCTAAGGCCTCCCATGTGTGTGATGTGCCTACTCAGTACTAGTCGTCAGCCCCTAGCCTATTAGAGATGGGACTGGGGTGTCATTATCAGCTTACCACTGGATGGGAAGGCCTTAGTGGGTAGGTTCATGATAGAATTGGTACCCAAAACTACCCCACATGAAGGGGGAGCCAAAAGAAGATAGGGGGAGAGCTCCCTAGTCCATGTGAGCTAAATACAAGGGGAGAAGAGGGGTTACCCCTCTAAAAACCTAAGGGGGTATAATTATAATTATGCCCCTTAAAACCCCCATTGGTGTGCCAATGGCCTCAGTTAGTGGCTTATGCCACTACCAGCCTCCATCGATTAGTTGATGGACACCTATTGTCTAGCAAGACCACTAGCCTGGCCACCGAATGGTTAGTGGCTATAGGCTATAGCCCCAGCCACTTGACCTATTTTCAATTCCTTATCGCTACTCCTAATCTCCAACTAACCCTAAAACCTCATCTAAATACAGTCTTTTAAGGGGTTAAAACCTTAAAACTCCTATATTGATTCTCAGTTCTCAAAATTACCCATTCAGTAAACAAAAGATCAAATTTACCTTGGAAATTAAAGCATGTATGTGCACACAGTGCATTATATCTATCACTCTTCAACTCTCTATTAACTTTATTTTTCTCCCTCATGAACATATTCATTAATTTCATGGATATAATTATATCACTTCCACTATTTCTATTTTTTATAGTATTGAATTAAATATATACCCATTACTTTATATGATATTAACACCTTAAAAATTGAAGGGTGCTTACCAAGAAGGTTATTCCATTTATTTATTGGGAAATTATTGGAAATATATATACTTGTTATTTTAATATGAGTTATTATTGATTAGTAAATTATGTTGATTATGTGTTGTTTCCTTTCATATGATGAATGCATTGGACTTAATTAGAGATGATTGGGGCCCAAAATTATATAGCTCCTCAATGAATTAATAGGTCTCATGAGATATAATTTCTTGGGTATTTGGTGTAAACCTTACCTATTTTTGTATGATGTATTGGAACGAGGCCTTGGTAGTAAGAGTAAGATGTTCAAAATTATAAATTAAATTGCTATAAAATTAGTTATTATTATACATGTGTTTACTTATTGTTATATTATCCAAGGATATATTACATGCTTATATTATCAATTATATGAAATTATTTGATTATTATTTATTCCTACCATATTATTCATACCTTGTTTATTTGATGATTTCCTATATTTTATGCTACCCCTTATAGAGCCTTTGATCTCACCCTTATTATGTTTTCCTTTTCCTTGGGTTATGAAGAAGGGTATTAAATATGATATGTCTAGATGGGCATGATGTGTGGAGAATTTTTTGGGAGATGTTGATGTTAGGATCACATAGGTGTGTGTCTAACAATATGAGGGGGTGAATTAGTATTGGTATACTTTTACTCTAATTTTCATTTTCATCCCTTTTCACCTCTTCATGTATCCAATGAGTGGATCTCTCTATTTATCTTTCCTTTGGTTGGTAAGTAGATTTAGAGTAGTAAAGAAACACAAGAAGATGCTTGAGTTTGTTAATGAGGTTCACCTACCTAAAGATGACTATGTACTTGATGTATGGTGGTTTTTATCCCATAAACACACAACTTCCTATTTATTATCATAATAAGATCAATCAAGGGAATAAACTTGAACTCAATATCCTAATTATGACTAGGTATAAATCATGTAAGGTATTGTTTTCCCTTTATACATGATAATCAACTTTTACTTACTTGAATTAAGGTCAATTGTAATGGTTAATGTCCCTCCTAGACTATATGGATTGATACTTTTACTCTCTTATAGTAATCAGGTGGGAAACATCAATATTTCTTATAATTTTACACCAGATGACTATAGGCTACATATCTCAACTTCTCATCTTGGAGTGTAATATGTAATAACATAGTTGAACTCCCTATTCTTAAAACTTCTATAGTAAATGAAGGCTTCAAGACATACCTCCCAATTTCTCTTCTCTGTATTCTTCTTATTCAGTGTGTAAGGGATTCTGTAGCATTGGATCTTCTTCTTCTCTATTCATTTAACTTATAAAATATGCATGGGTTTACATGGTCAAGAATACGCTCACATTATTTTCTTATTTATAATATTTTATATTCTCTTTACCTCATGAATATGGAATCTTAAATCTCCATAATATTCAAAATTCAAGTATCTTTCTTCTTCAGTCATCCTGAAGACTCGGTATTCTCAAAATCTTCTTTATCATAGTCTCCACAAACTCATTATATTCGATCTTCATCTTATTAAAACTTTTCTTTTAATTCATTTGAATAATTTTAATTGTTCTTCATGATATTTAAAAATATTTTGGCCTACTTTCTTTTATTTTCATCCACTAAAACTCTATAAAATCCACATATAATAATATATTTATAACTGTATGAGTGTATTCATAAATAGTTATGGTCATGAATCCTTTATTTATGATGCAAGACTTTCCACAAATCTTTATCTTTCCATATTCAGAATACTTCTATAATCATAGCATAATCTTTTTGATATTTAGGATCTTAAGAAAAAATCACTGAGCATTGACATATTCCTTTGTATGTGTGTATAAAATATATGCTCCAACCAATGATACATATATTACACATAAGCACACAAACACTCTCTTATATAATGACACCTATGTTATTTCTTTAATCTCATATATGTTGAATGCAGCCAACTGATGGATATATACCCTAAAGTTATATATATATATATATATGTATGTATGTATGTGATATTTCTAGTCTATTTTCATTCATAGGTTGTATCACTTTAGTTCGATTGTTTTCATCATATGATGCTATTTTTTATTCCCATGTTGACTATAATTAAAGGAATTGTTTCATAATATGGAATGGTGAGGAGAAGTTTCTTTCATTCATTAGATGCATGAGTTATCTGAAGCAAAATTTACTCATGCATTATAAACTGATGAGTAAATATAGCAGCCCAAGGAGAATTTTTAAGGATTGTAAATAATACATCCATTTGATGGCTATGTGATTAGATTATTGCTTCATGCCAGACTAAGAAGTCTCCTCAGCTAAAGCTCTATTCATCTTTCTCCTTTTTATTGGAGGCTTTAGAAATACATGAAGGAAGGATGGATATCATTCATATGATTGATGATTTAGGTGTAACCTGTAGATGAACTATGAATATGGGATGTCTTTTGGATACCCTTGGTGATTTTAATCAAACCCGGGTGATGGTGTTTAAAGATGTAGAATATGATCTTCATTGTAAGGTATGTCATATTTTCATCTTTTATTCATTTTTATTTTTACGTAGGTTTCATATATCTTGCATGAATATCCTCATACTAGGGTTTAAATCATTTAATCATGTTCTAATAAGTGTTATTAGATTTTTTTTTTTGAAACCCTTTGGTGGTATCATAGGCTTCCCATTCTTTAGATAAGAGAAATATTTCTTAAAATGAAGAAATCATGAAGAATAGAGCATTGTTTTTAGGTTTTTCAAAAAAATTGAAAAAACTATTTACCCTTACATACTAGGGTTACATGATGATAATTGAGGTGATATCTTTACATAGATGGGTTATGTAAATATAACCAATTCATTACCTATACATGAAAGGTTGTGTAAAGGTTGCTGAAGTTTTTTTAAGGCTATGTAAAAGTAACCAGGGACTTACCTTTATGTGAATGAGTTTGCGTAAAGGTAATTATATGTTTTAATAGATTATGTAATTATTTTTTGCGAGATACCATGACACAATGAATTTTTTACATTTTTATGTAAATGAAGTTCTTAGTTTTAAATAATTCCATAAAATTATTCACCTAGTTAAATTTATGTAAAGTGGTTTACCTTTATGTAAAGGAGTTCACACAAGGGAAATATGAGTATTACCTTTACATGAAGGGTTCATGTAAAGGTAAGAGCTCAATAACCTTACATAGTATGCACTGCATAAGGATCTAGACTATTATGTAAAGTGGTTTACCTTTATGTAAAGGAGTTCACATAAGGGTAATTTGAGTTTTTCCCATTGATATTTTTGTTTTGTAAATCACAAATTACTTCTTGTTTTTCATATATGTTTTTTTGCATTGTAACCACATATATTATTCCTCATCAAAATAATATATGTTGTTTTGCATCATAATCACATATATTGTTTCTCATCGTAATCATATATGTTGTTTCTCATCATAATCACATGTGTTGTTTCTCATTGTAACCATATTATGCATTGTGATCACGATAAGCATCGTATCCATGTTATGTATCGTAATCACGTTAAGCATCGTATCCATGTTATCTATCATAATCACATTACACATTTTAATCATGTTATATATCATAATCACATTATATATTGTAACCATTTTATACATTGTATCCATGATATACATCGTAATTACGTTATGCATCATAATCACGTTATGCATTGTAACTATGCTATGTTTCATAGCCATGATATACATCATAATTACGTTATGCATTGTAATCATGTTATTCATCATAACTATGCTATGTTTTTTACCCATGATATGCATCATAATCATGTTATGTATTGTACTCATGAATTTCATTGTACTTATGTCTTACTCCAATACTGAATACATGTTTCACATTATCCTTTTACTCATACTTTACATATTCATCATACTTATTCTTTTATATTTTTGTATCTATTATTTTATAACCAAAACAATGTCATGGAGTTAGTTATATACCAATCAAAATTATGTCATGTATTCTTTTTGTTTTGACCGTTATAGTGCTAGGTGTCCAAGTCCCTCCGAGTTTTCTGGATAAATATGACTATTGAAATAAAATATGACCATTGGATAGGAGGACTATAAATAGGAGGTCATTTGAACTAGAAAAGAAGAAGATACTTGGATGATTGAACATACAAGACACTATTGTGATTCTAGAGAGATATGATGTAACCTACCTCTTGATTCGTGCGAAAATCCTTGAAGATACAAGATGTGAACGGCTTGTTCCTAGTTCTTGTATTTCAATTAGTGAATTTTTTTGCTTGGTGTGACCGATATTTGTGATAACGATAGAGGGTAACAAGATCAAAATCTAAGAAAGTTGTTGTTATAGCTGAATCTAGAGAAAGTGATCATTCATAGAATGAACTATCCAATATTTCTCAAAGAATGAATAAGATTGTGGAAAAGAAAGGTTTTTAGTATAGATTCAAAAAAAAGATAAAAAGGACAAGAAAGACTCAGAAGTAATTTTTTATGAATGTAAAAGAGCAGGTCATATTAGACCATATTTTACTTTACTTAAAAGAAAAGATATAAAGGATAAACATTCTAAAAGAAACAAGAAAATGTATTATAATTATAATACAAAGAAATTCTTGAAAGAAAATGATACCCTGAGTGCTAGTGGTGGTGACTCATCAGACAAATCTTCTAAATATAAATCTACTAGTCAGAAGAATATTGGAATTTTAGCCAAACTACCTATTAAAAATCATTATCTCATGGATAAGGTATACAATGTAGAATCTCTTAAAAATATATATTTAAATTCCAATTATCCTGATGAGAAATATTCTTACTCTTCATATGAATAATCTTCTGCAGTAGAGGATAATTTACCTTCTTTTGAAGAAGTATCCATATTTTCCAAACTACTTGAGAATAAAAATTTCAAACTCAAGAAAAATATTGATAAGGAAAATTCTAGAATATATATCCTAATAAAATGAAAGGACCAGTTTGGGATATACCTAACACTGAGAGGGGGGGTGAATCAGTGTTGGGGAATTTTTAAACCAACTCCAACTTTTATCCCTGTACCTCTAGACCTATTAGGATCTTGATTCTCTTATTCGCTTTTCCCTATCGCATGCAATAATAGAAAGCGGTAAAGATATGCACATGATATTTTTACAAGTTTCACCACTCAATAAGAGTAGCTACATCCTTGTCATGCATGGGGATGACCAGTGCATGGATTCTCCATTATAATGTAAAATGTTGTTAGAATGGAGTGTCTAGAAAACAATCATCTAGCCAGTGTGAGTCCCTACACTTTGGAGGGGGTGGGAAAAAATTCTCTTCCCTGGACTGGTGAAAGCCTAGTCCAACTTGCAGCCTCTAGCTGGTTCTTTATACTGCCTATGAAGACAGTCTCTTGTAGCCTCTAGATGGTTCTTTATACTGCCTATGAAGACAGTCTTCTCTCTGTTAAAAGAGTTTGCAACACCAAAAGAATCTTTCACCTGTTGAGACCTATTGGATGTCACAGTGCTACTTTGTTCTTCCTATATTCAATTATTACCTACCTAGAAGCCTGCAGGTAAACAACCACTTATTTCTCTGTAGCAAACCTGAAAGTTGCACAATCTTCTTCCCCTTCTTCTTCAGTGCAAAACCAGCTATATTGAGATTGCTTCTGCTTCAATCTGCTGGAATCACAAACTCCCATTGTGATTATCAGAACAATGAAGACCAGCTCATCTTAGCATCATCAGAATTAAATTGCCCTGAATAATTGTCAGCCTTCAGTTGGGCATACTCTATTCTTCTTCTTCTCTTCGTTCTCTTTGACACAGTATAATTACAGTGTTCTAATCTCTTTCTTCAATTATCAATACCAACACAAGAGTGTATTGGTATACTAACTTCTTCCGTGGTGTAGATATGAATTTAGTTGCACATCTTGTTCTCCCTCACTTCACAATGCACAACGATAGTGTTAAACACTAGTTGTGTGAGTGCGGTTCAACTTCTCTTTGTGAAACCGAATGGTTCACAGTTCTTTCTTCTTCGCAAAGCTTCTTCGAGAGTGCTATGCACCTATCGAAGGCTTACGAGAACCTCAAAATTTTCGTGAAACCTTCTAGGTGGCTTGCGTGTAAAATTCTAGCCTTGCGCGTAAAAACACCTTTTGGCGCGAAAAACCCTTTTCGTGCAACCCTTTTATTTCACGCAGAACTTCCCTTTTTCACGCAACACTTTCTTTTTCGCACAACAATTCTTCTTTTTGCGCAATACTTTATACTTCACTTTTTTCACGCGTCAGAGCTCGGGATTTTTCTATGTGTCGAGTCCTACCAAATGAGAAGGGTTAGCCTCATATTTATAGTCATTTTTGACCCCGCGCGCAAAACACTAATCCGCGCGTAAAACCTCTTTCATGCGTGGAAAAACTCTTTCATGCAACTTCATATTTCGCGCCATGCTTCAATATTGCGCACACCTCATTCCTTTTCCATTTTTCATTATTCTAATCATGAAGCACCAATTGCATGAAAAATTCCAAACCGCATTCCATATTGTGCGCAAACCCATCCTTTCACGCGACATCGTATTTCGCGCAATGATCCAATTTTTCGCGCAGCTCATGCCTTTGAAAATTTTTGAGCTTATGATCTCAAAACACATTTTGCATGAAAAACATCATTCCTCTATTTCGTGCATCCTGCAGATATTTCACGCAATGATCCAATTTTTCGTGCAACACGCTACTATTTCACGCAACCCGCATATATTGCGCGCACCATCTTATTTTTGCGCGCAACATGCCTAAATTTCCACGCACTCCATGCCTTTGTCATTTTTCGATGTTATGATCTTGAATCATGCCTTACACGCAAAAATCTAAACCATATTCAATCTTTCATACTTCATCCATTGCCAAAAACACATCTTCATCCCCCAATTTTCAGGCCCTAAAATTTGGCAAACACTGGAAAACGGCGCCACCTTAAACTGTGCTTTTCTGCCATCCCCAGATTGTCCATTGATTTGTCATTTTCTCTCTTCATGGCTTCACATAACCATTCTTCTGCTCTTATCACGAATCCCACTATCGTGATATTTATCCATTTATAGATCAGCTTTAGCATTGCCAGAGTTGCAATGGGAACTGAAACTTCCCTATCTCCCAGCAGTATCATTCCTTCCAATAAAAACTTTATATGACTGGCATCATCATTTCTCCCACTTTCCTTCATAAGGCTTGCATCACAAGTTCTCCTAACTCATGATATGTGTGAATTACATACCAGCAATGCATCGTCTGATTTAGAATATAATGCGAAATGCATGGCTACCTTAGAATGTCAAGCCCTTCCACATTCACTCATCTTTATAACCATCATTCTGCAAATCATGTGATTCTATTCTTCAAGTAAGATCTTGCATGGTTCACATGCAATCATGAATCATTTCATTGTCTTCTTCAAATCCTCATTCTTCTTCAACCATCCTTAGATAGATGATACTTCACCATTCTGCTCCAATCATCCTCAAATGGATGATACTTCTCCATTCTTCATTTTTGTAAACAATGTGTCACCTTTGACACAAGTTCTTTGAACTTAGGATCAGTTCAACAATCTTCTGAATTAACTTCATAGAGAATTTACCCACCATGACATCCAATGCTATGATTGTATAACAATTCTCCAGAAATCCTCACTTCATCCGATTTCCATTTACTTTGAATTCCTTTTTCATCTCCTTCTTCATTTTGACTAGTATTGACAACTGTTGACAACAAATAAAATCTTCATACAAAAAGTGGTCCCAACATAAAATAAGTATCAAATATTTAAAATGATCTTGATAAAAAACTCTTGATTTAGAAAATATTTCAAAAAACCTTATGGAAGTAAATTCTGAGAAGGATAAACTTTCTGAGGACTTTGAAAAACTTGTTTTAAAGAAAAATGTTTTTGAAACAAAAAACAATTTATTGTGAGAATTAAAATTTAGTCATTATAATAAAATCTGAAATGTTTTCTCTTAAGAAACTTTTGTCAAAATTTACCTCTAATAAAGAAAACTTTGACAAGATTTATTCTCAAATTCATCCTCTAAGAAATAATTCTAGAATAGGTTATTCTTTCTCAAAACCTATTTTTAGACATAACTATTTCTTTCCTAAAAGTGCCCCATTTTTAACTAAGTGTAAGAGTGGTGGACATTGGGAAAGAAATTTTTCCATTAATAAAACCCAATATTTAGGATTTTATAAAGCTCACTTTTCTAAACAAATATGGATTCCTAAAGTTCTTTTTATCTAACTTTTCCAGATCCAAAAAAGTTTGGGTTCTGAAAAACTAATTTTTTCATTTTCAAGAAAACAAAAAAGTGTACCATAAACAAGAATATATGGTACATGGATAGTAGATATTCTCGATATATGACTGAAAATAAATATTTCTTTGAAAAGATAATTGAAATGGAAGTTGGAAGAGTTAACTTCAGAGATAATTCTCAAGGAAAGATCATTGATATAAGTAATATTATTCTTTTAGGAAAATTTTTAATTTCAAATGTTTTGTTTGTTAAAGGTCTTAAACACAACCTTATAAGGATAAGTCAATTATGTGATGTAGGTTACCTTGTAGATTTTATGAATGATAAATGTTTAGTTTGAAATTCCAATGATGAATTCATTCTTTCTTACCATGGGCATGAGAATGTATAAAAACTTAACTTAGAATACTTTAGGATCCAATAATTACCTTGCTTAAGTGAAATGGAAGGACAATCTTGGTTATGGAATAGAAGGTTAGGACACTGTAATATTATAAACCTTTGCAAACTCTTAAATAAAAGACTTTTTAAAGATCTACCGGATCTCGAGATTGATTCTTCAAAAGTTTGTGACCCTTGTAAATATGGAAAAGAAACATAAAACTAGATTTAAATCAATTATTGAAGTTTCAAATACTAATGCATTACATTTAGTGCACATGGATCTATTTGGTCCTACACAAACTGAAAGTATTGGAGGAAAATACTATGTATTTATTTTAGTTGATGACTACACTAGATTTACATGGGTCTATTTTCTAGCAAAGAAATCTGAATCCATTTTCTATTTCAAAAATTTTAGAGCCCAAGTTAAAAATGAGAAAAACCTACCACTGATAACTATTTGAAGTGATCGTGTTTTAGAATTTCAAAATTAAGATTTTGAAACTTTTTTAGTAAGAAATTTATTACTCATAACTTTTCTTCTCCAAGAACCCCTCAGTAAAATGGTGTTTTTGAAAGAATAAATCTATTCTTTGGTAAATAATAAGAACCATGTTGAGTGAATACTCAACTGCGAAGCATTTCTAGGCTAAATATGCAAGTACTATATGTTATACTATAAATCAAGTTTTAACTAGACCTTTTCTTAATAAAACACCTTATGAATTATGGACTGGTCGAAGACCTAAATTTTTTTACTTCAGAGTATTTGTATGAAAAGTATTCATATTGAATACTAAAGATAACCTATATAAATTTTCACCTAAATCTGATTAAGGGATATTTCTAGGTTATTCCACTACTTCTAAGGCTTATAGAGTTTTTAACAAAAACTCTTTCACTATTGAGGGAATAGTGCATGTTAAATTTGATGAAACAGGTCCTTTTTTTAAACAACCTCTTCCTATATCAACAGATGTATTCTTACAAACTTATTATCAACCTTTTATTGAAAAATATTCTGAAAAGGGAAATTCTCAAGAAAATGTTTCTAAAATATTTACCCCATAAGACTTTCTACCTTATGGTTGTGAACAGGTTTTATAAAACCCAAATCAATTGTTTCTTAGGAATCATACTGATGATAATATCATTGGAGATGTAAATCAACCCATAAGGACTATAAATTCCTTGAGAAATAAAATAGAAAATCTTGCTTTTCTATCCCAATTTTTACCTAAAACTTCTAATGAGGCCATAGGTGATGAGGATTGGATTAAAGCAATGTAAGATGAACTAAATGAATTTAAAAATAATAAAGTCTGAACCTTGGTTGAAAGACCTAAATAAACAACTATAATTAGAGTAAAATGGGTTTTCAGAAACAAATGTGATGAAAATGAAGTTATTATAAGAAATAATGCAAGACTTGTTGCTAAAGTCTATAATCAAAAAGAGGGGATAGACTATGAAGAAACCTATGCTCTAGTGGATATATTTGAATCTATTTGTATTATATTAGCCTTTATAGTATTATTTAACTTCAAGATTTTTCAAATGGATGTAAAATTTTCTTTTATTAATAGATATGTACAAGAAGAATTTTTTTTAGAACAACCTCTTGGTTTTGTAAACTCAAAACATTCTGATCATGTTTTTAAACTTACCAAAGCTTTATATGGTCTTAAAAAAGCCCCTAGATCTTGGTATGATAGACTTATAGGATTTATTTTACAAAAAAAATATGCTAAAGGAACTGGAAATTCAACTCATTTTATAAAAATGGAAAAAAAATATTTTGATTATTCAAATCTATGTTGATGACATTATATTTGGATCAACTCAGCAATCACTAACTGATTCTTTTGTGAATCTCATGAAATCTGAGTTTGAAATGAGTATAATGGGTGAATTAACATTATTTTTAGGTTTCCAAATATCTCAAAAACCAAAAGGAACCTATATATCTCAACATAATTATAAGAAATATATTCTTAAAAAGTATGGATATAACAACACTAAAAGTATAAGAACCCCAATCAATACCTTAAATTTACTTGATCTTGATGAATCTAGGAAACCAATAGATCAAACATCTTTTAGAGGTATGATAGGAAGTTTTTTATACTTAACATCTAGTCATCCAGGCTTAATTTTTTTAGTATGATTATGTGCAAGATATCAATCTAATCCAAATGAATATCATTTAAAAGTAGTGAAAAGAATTTTCCGTTGCTTAAAGGGAACCATGGATTTGGGATTATTTTATTCTTCTAGAAATGATTTTGTTTTGAAAAAAAAATAGATACTGACTTTTGTGGTTGTATAATGGATAGAAAAATTACTTCTAGAACTTGTCATTTTTTAAAAGATTCGTTAGTTTCTTGGTCATGCAAAAAACAAAATTCAGTAGCACTTTCCACTACTAAAGTTGAATATGTAGCAGCTAGAAGTTGTTGTGCTCAAGTGTTGTGGATGTAACACACACACTAACTATGGCATGAGTTTTTTCAAAACTCAAATACAATGTGATAATACTAGTTCCATTGCTCTAAGTAAAAATATTTCACATCACTCACATGTAAAACACATAGATATTAGGCATCACTTTCTTAGGGACCACACACTAAAAGGAGATATTATTTTACAATTCATCGAAACATAATAACAATTTGTTAACATTTTCATATAACATTTATCTTCTGATAGATTTGAATACATTAAACAAAATCTAGGAATGATCATTGTAAAGTAATAATTCACATATACATCTTGTTTAAACTATCTTCTTACATTAAGTTACTCATTTTAAAAGGGGGAGTATACACGTTTTTATCAGTTTTACATTTTATCGGTTTTACATTTTATCAGTTTTACATTTTATTGGTTTTACATTTTATTAGTTTTAAATTTTATCAGTTTTACATTTTATCAGTTT
The DNA here is from genome assembly GCA_963277665.1 of Viscum album. Taxonomy (NCBI): domain Eukaryota; kingdom Viridiplantae; phylum Streptophyta; class Magnoliopsida; order Santalales; family Viscaceae; genus Viscum; species Viscum album. The sequence goes on along the minus strand of OY728119.1, from coordinate 697,748,974 downwards.
TACATTTTATTGGTTTTACATTTTATCAGTTTTACATTTTATGGGTTTTACATTTTGTCTGTTTTACATTTTTTTGGTTTTACATTTTATCAGTTTTACATTTTATCGATTTTACATTTTATTATTTTTACATTTTATCAGTTTTACATTTTATTAGTTTTACATTTTATCGGTTTTAAATTTTATTGGTTTTACATTTTGTCGGTTTTACATTTTATTGGTTTTACATTTTATCGGTTTTAAATTTTATCGGTTTCATATTTATCAATTTCATGTTTTCATTTTTATCGATTTCATTGTTATCGGTTTTATGTTTATTGGTTTCATGATTATTGGTTTCATGGTTATTGGATTCATTTTTATCAATATTAGAATATTTTATTGATATTAGAATATTTTATCAGTTTTATAATTCTTATCAGTTTTATATGCTTATCGGTTTTACAATTTTTTTGGTACTTAAGTTTTGTTATCATAAGAACAATATACTGAAACCAATATATCTATCCTGATACTCCAACAAGTAAAACTTTTAAAACCTTATATATTGTCCATTATATTTCAAATTTTTTGTATTTCAATTATTTCTTTTAACCCCTAATTGGATTCATCCTGAATACTATTTTTTTAAAAACTCAAGAGTTCAAAGTCATTCTCAACCATTGGATCTTTTAGATCTAATATTGACCATTAAACTACTTTTTAAAATAACCCATCCCTACCCATCCCAAATAAAAATCCTTATGAATTTCTCTAAATTTTTGATGCTCTATAAATAGCCAGCACAGTTCGTAATCTGAGTTTACCTTAGTTTTTGTAATCAGAGAAGTCCTCAGATTTCATAACTAGGAAAAACCTCAGTGTTCAAGAATTTTTTTATGTCTTTGATGTTTTATTCAACTACTTAATCTCTAAAACAAATGTCTCTAAAATATTTCTATTCTATGACCTTTCGAGGTGAAAGGTTATTTTTTCGAGATTTTTATGATTCTTATGATTCTTTGTTGAAAAGGATAATAAATTTTCAAGGATGGGAATCTCTGTGTAATAAAATACCTAAATCAAATCAAGATTTTGTGTTTTATGAAGAAGTGTTACAATTATATAAAACAATGGAGATATATAATGTACTCAAGATCTCATTTATGATGTATGATAAGAAATACACAACCTCAATAAAATAAGAAGCTTCTTTCTTAAGAGTTCTATCTGAGCGAGATGCTCTTTATCCTTCCTAAAAATTACCAGAACTTGATGGGACTTTTGATAAAAGGAAAGAAGAGGAATATCTTTTTGAGATTCATGATGATAAGAGGAAGTTAAATCATCTATCAGCTAATAATCATCTCATTTCCCTCTGGATACAAGATTTCCTAGTATTGAGAAAGGGTGATAAGGAAACTCTAAAAGTATCTGATGTTTATGTTCTTGACTACCTAGTGAATATAAGAAAATTCAATCCTATAGGTTTTATTTTTTTGACCATCAAGAAACTTAAATCTGGTGCAATAAAGTCTCAGTTGATCATGTTTCCCACCATCCTGAGCAATTTTTTGAAAGAATTCCTATGTTCAAGCAGTGTCACAATTAAATCAGATCCAAAAACTTTCAAGGATCTTCTTATCAGTAAGGATATGATCAGGAGACTCAAGTTACAATTCAACCCTGAATCCAAGAAGTTTAAGAAGGATCTGGAAGTTGAGAAATCAAAATAAGTAGCTGAAGGGAGTGAAAAACCTTCAAAGACATCCAAATAAACTTTAAGAAAAATAAAGATAGCTAAGACTATAACCCCCAAGAAATCAAAGAAATAAAAAAGTAGTATCGGATGAGTTTATTGAAGAGTGTATAAAGAATAAGTAAGAAAGGAAAGAAGGTGATCCTCAAATTGGTTTGGAGCCTACTAAAGCCCTGGATGAAAAAATAAGAACCGTGGAAACCTTAAAATAAGAAGAAAAGAATAATAGAATGAACAAGATAAAGTACCAAGCTATAGATATTGATATTCTTCTTATAATAGTTGAGGAATCTAGAATCAGAATTGTCATAAGGGAACCAACTATTCAAACCCAACCAGATCCAGCGGAGAAAGGGAAAGAGAAACAGGCATCTGAACAATAGGCTACACAAAGTCTTAATCAAGAAACTAAAGAATAAGAAGAAGAAAAAGGTGAAGAAAAATAGGGACAAGAAGATGAATAGGTGGAAGAGAATCAAGGTACAAACAAGAAAAATCTTTCAACAGAATCATCAAAAGTTCTATATTTTAAGTTTCCATCTCCTAATCCTCAAACATCAAAAGTATTCTCTCAAAAGAGTACTTCCAAAAAAAGTCATTCAAATCTCATATAAAGAAGAAGAAGAAAAATCCAATAAGAATCAGAATCAACCATCTGAATTTATCAGCACTGAAACTCATTTTGGAAATCTTTTAGAATATAATGAAGATGCAGATTCAGAAAGAATAATCACAGTGAAGGGAATTCAATACATTGATCAAGACTTGAAAATATTGGAAAAAACTATCCCTTTATTTCCAAAAATTGAATTTAGGATAGATATCATTTCTGATAGTCCTAATGAAAGAACAGATTCTATCAAGACTTTGATGAATAGGTTTTTGAATCTTGAATCTGATTTAAAAGTATTCAAAGAATGTTTTACTGAGCATAGAAAGGCTTGTAACAAAGTTGTTAAATGGTTGTATAACATTGATGACAATATCAAGTATCATGTGGACAAGCTTTATTAATTGTTGAAATGTGTAAATGATCTCAATTTAGTCTACTAAAAGTTGGTCACTAATTTGAATGAAAAATTATAATCCCTTAAAAGATCGAGTACCTCAAAAGGAATATCCTCTAAAGATCTTGAACATCTAAAGGTAAAATTGTAGAATAGATGTAATGAGATTGTTTGGCTGTCAAATAGAGTTGTAATTTTAGAGGACATCAGACTTAGAATGAATAATTTCAATTCCTAGGAAGTTAGGCTCAAATCACAGGAAGCAATCAATCAACTTCATAAAGAAAGAATCCAGAAACAAGAAAGGATTATTGTAGAATAGGATGTGAAGTTAAAGGCTCGGCAAGAAGCTCTTGAAAATTTTATGGAGGATAGAAAAGAGTTCAAGAAGATGAATCTATCTCTGTTCAACCTCTTAGAGAAACAAAAGGAGAAATAATGAATTTTTGAACTCTTATTGTAATAAAATTCTATTTCATTATAATTAATTTCTATTATTTTATACTCTATTTATCTAACTCTTTGTAGGAAAAGATTTTTTCCCTTATTCTTTTTGAAAATCACAAAGGGGGAGAATATTTTGGAAAAGAAGAAACTAATTAATATAGAAGTTTCTTCCCATAAAAAGGAAAAGGAGAGAATACCTTATTAAGGGGGAGAACTCACAAGTAAAAGTAAATAGAATACGATCCTTAGTGATAATTTTATCCTAAGATGGAATTAGTCGTATTCGCTATTACTTTCAGAAGAGTTACTAAACTCAAGGAAAGATAAGTCTTTATTTTTTGTGTTGTTTTGTGCCTTCCAAAAAGGGGGATATTGTTGATTCAAAATATGTTTTGAATTTCCCATTGATCTTTTTGTTTTGGAAATCACAAATTACTTCTTGTTTTTTATATATGTTGTTTTTCATCGTAACCACATATTTTGTTTCTCATTATAATCATATATGTTGTTTTACATCGTAATCTCATATGTTGTTTCTCATTTTAATAACATATGTTGTTTCTCATTGTAATCACATATGTTTTTTCTCATCGTAACCACATTACGCATTATGATCACGATAAGAATCGTATCCATGTTATGTATCCTAATCACGCTAAGCATGGTATCCATGTTATGTATCATAATCATGTTATGCATAATAATCATGTTATATATAATAACCATGTTATATATCATAATCATGATATGAATCGTAATCATGTTATGAATCGTAATCATGTATCGTATTCATGATATAAATCATAATTACATTATGCATCGTAATCATGTTATGCATCATAACTATGTTATGTTTCGTGTCCATGATATACTTCATAATTATGTTACGCATTGTAATCAAATTATTTATCATAACTATGATATGTTCCATACCCATGATATGCATCATAATCATGTTGTGTATCGTACTCATGAATTTCATTGTACTTATGTCTTACTCCAATACCGCATACATGTTTCACATTATACTTTTACTCATACTTTACATATTCATCATACTCATTCTTTCATATTTTTGTATCTATCATTTTCTAACCAAAATGATGTAGTGGAGTTAGTTATATACCAATCAAAATGATGTTATGTATTCTTTTTTTTGACCGTTATAGTTCCAGGTGTCCAAGTCCCTCTAAGTTTTTCAGAGAAATATGACTGCTGAAATCAAATATGACCATTAGACAGGAAGTCTATAAATAAGAGGTCATTTGAACTATAAAAGAAGAATAGACTTGGATTATTGAACATACAAGACACTATTGTGATTCTAGAGAGAGACGGTGTAACCTCTCTCTTACTTCATGTGAAAATCCATGAAGATACAAGACGTGAATGGCTTGTCCCTAGTTCTTATATTTCAATAAGTGATTTGTTTTTCTTTGTGCGACCGATCTTTATGATAATGATCAAGGGATTTCGGGGATAGGAAGACGGTGATTCTGATCATTTTATTGAGGGATTTAAAGTATTTGAAAGACATAGGTACTGATTACCTTCTTAATAAATGGCTTCCATAGATAAGAAGACAGACATGCTGATCATCGTATTGAGGGCTTACCCGGGTGGTGGTAAGATAGACCTTTTATCCTAGGTGAAAGGATACCCTACTCTTTGGGATAAAATAATTGTAATACCCCTTTAATTTTCTGCTGCTATTTTTAATAGAAAGGTAATCATTTTATTTATTCTTTCTATTCATATTCTTTTCTATTGTAATTGTTTTAATTATGATACTTTCATTTACATTACATTTTGTATTAAAAGATTTTATACACTGTATGGTAGAATCATTTACATTTATTATACTCTGAACATTATATTTAGTTCAAACACAATTTTTTTTAATAACCTATGGTATCATATTATATATATCGAATCCAGGACCAGTCTGATCATTTTTATTATTTCATAAGAGGCTTAGTGAATTGTATTAGTTTAAGATCTCTTAAACTAATTTTCTTCTTAAAAGTTTAAATACAAAACTTTTAAAACCTACAATTCACCCCCACCCCCCCCCACCCCTTATATTTTTCCATCGCATAAAAATTTACATCTATATTTTGATCCTACACATCAAATATGGATTATAAGTAAGAGTAAAAAAAGTTTTGAAAATTGTTTTTAAAAGTTTAAATGGTTTTTATGATTTATAAAATGTTTATAAATCATATTAAAAGGTATTTTGGGAATATTTAATTTATAATAAATTTATAAATTATTTAATTAATTATAAATGGTTTATAATTGAATAAATGTTTATGGAACATTTTTTCTCAAATATTAAATATTAATATTTGAAATAACTTTTAAAAAACATTATATGGCATGACTTATGATCTAGAAATAAAAGTGTTCAAAATAATATGGGGAATTATTTGGATATTATTTAAGCCACATTAAAAAAATTGATGAATGATATGATAGAGGTTTAAATAATAATAAAGTGTGTGATATTTAGATTATGTAAAATATTTAAATGATAGAAAATTGGATTTTAAATTGTTTATAATTCATAAAATATCATATATTTAAAATTAAAATTCCATATAATGAAGAATATGAAAGATTTCATATTTGAATGAATATAAAATTTTTATATTCAAAATTATGGAATTTCCATAATGTTAAAGATGAAATTATAAAAGGGTTTATAATTAGATTTTATTTATGAATTATTTATAAATTTTTATATTATGTTTAAATATTTGTATTGTTCATTTATTTAAAAGTTCATTCCTTACTATGTTCATTTTTAGTAAATTGTTTAAGAAATGTGAATATTATTTATGCTTTAGTTTAATTGTTAAACAACTTCTAGATAGATCCCTGCATTACATGTTTGGTTTAACAATAAATTTAACTTTTCATCTACTCTGATCTTGGTTTTTAATTGAAGTTGCGGACTTGAATTTTATAATTTAGTATATTTTATGAATATTAGGTTTTAGAGTTATGATGATTTGGATTTTCTCTTGATATATTTTGGTAGAGGGACTTAGGGTTGGACTATCTACCTATATGGAGGCTTATGTCATGTCTAGTGTGGTAAATGGGGTTGTCTATCTATATCTTTGGGCTTACTCATGTGGAGATTATCAATATCATCTAACTCTATACCTTTACATAAATTTTTCATATACCTTATGTATATTATGCATTTATATATGTATGAATATACTTGACTTTTAATTTTGGGTGAGGAACACAAACTTATGGGTTGTGTAAAAAGTTACACATTGATATAGTTTGAACATATTGATTTGGTGGAGGGAATAAGATTCCAAAATAAATCACTATCATCATGTATATAAAATAGAATAACATGGGATGAGACTGTGAGATTAAATCCTCTTCAAATACTAAGTGTTAAATACATTCCAAAGTGACACTTTTCATGACCTATATCATCCAACTGGGTAGTTTCATTTCATAGCAGGGTGCCCCTAGATTATCTTGTGTAAGGTAAGAGAGTAATGGGTGACACTCAAATTTCCTTGAGTAGTTTCACTCCAAAGCAGGTTTCCCTTGGATTTTCTTGTGTTGGATTGCTTTTTAAATTTTCTTTGGGTCACAATTAGTTAGAAAACCCTAAGGGTTATGATACTATAGGAATAGATTTAGGTTTATCCATATGATGGATTAGGAAAATAGTTGTTTTCTCATTTATAGAATAGTTATATATGATATGATTAGGATAATGACCTACCTAAATAACTAATAGATGAGTTTCACACTAAAGTGGGGTCATTTTCTTATTGAAATTTAGATATTATCCCACTAATGGGTATGATTAATTTCAAAAGGGGTTATCATTTTAGTGGGAGACTATTTATTAAAAGTCTTTTTTAAATGGTTATAAAACATTATACTCTTATGTTAAAATCTTTTGTTGTAAATGAATAACAACATCATTACCAAAATAAACTTTGTGATTAATCCTTGTAATGAGAAACTTAATGTAAGTTACTCCTAATACTAGTAGCTTAATAAAATTTCTTAAGCAATATTAATGATTTAAGAAAAGTTATTAAGGAAAATTTTGTGTTTCATAATAGTTTCTTCCTCAATAACCAAGTGTTGAAATTGTTAAACAAGTGAATCTAGATACTTGTAGAAGTATAGAGTGATTCACTTAAGGTTTTAAATCCATTATATGTGAAATGGCCAAATTAATTTTAGTCTCCATGAATGTACTCAATATTATTGGGTACATCAATGATTTAATGAATTTTAGTCTCATATACTCAATATGATTGGGTATGTTAGAAAATATTCAATATGATTGAATATATTGATGACTCAATGAGACTAAAGGTTCACATAAAAATATATTAGTTATATAATTAAATTCTATTATTTTTATAGATATATGATATCAAATGTATGTTTTACAAAGTGTTGTAAATATATAGAAGGTCGGGAGATGATTAGAATTGAAGCTTGAAGTTTTTTTCAAGTAATGGAGGAAAGGATTTATGGAATTTATAACTTGGATGCTTAAATCTTGGATAAACTTGTCATAAAATGTGTATTTTTATCTAATTTAACTTTTGAGAATATCATGTAAATAATATTTATATAGATGAAATGATATGGGTATTTTTAATACACATGGTTTATGATTTTTTTAATACTATAGAATGCTTTAAAGAGGGCTATAATGGATTTTTTTGGTTATGAAATTCATCTTGTTATCATTTATAGAAATATTTTGAAAATATGATTAATTTTAAAGAACATTTACCTGATATTCTTACAGTATTGGGAATATATTTGAATTGGGTATATGATTTCTAGGTTCTAAAGTACTGTATAGATAGTGAAAGTAGATAAAAGTTCAAACTATAAGAATAAAAGTGGGTTGAAAGGTTCAACAATGTTTCTTTAAGAATATAATAAAGGAAATTTAAACCTGTGGTTATCAAGAAGGAGGATTAATAATTCAATATGATTGGATTATCTAACATATACCTGAAGGAGTTTATAAAACTCCATGGAATGTCTATGTTAGTATGGATGTTATAAAAATTAATTATTTTAGTTTTAAAGGTATTTGATATCAAATGTACATTTTAAAAAGTTTTGTAAATATAAAAGAGTTAAAAAACAAATAAATTATTTATCATTTATCTTATGTGATAAGAGAATATGTTTGATAAAAAGGAGTTATTATGGACAACATGAGATGATTAATTCTATACACATGGTCTATGATTCATTAATTACTATAATGTGTTTTGAGAAGAATGTATGGATAAAAGTATTTATCTGAAATAAAGTGTTTATCCGGATGTTTGTTAAAATATAAGGGAATGTGTTCCTGCCATCCAACAATGGTATATTTTTAATAAAGACTTCTTTTAAAAAGGAAATGTTCCAAACACATAGGATACTATATATGATATGAAAACAATAGTTTATTTGTTAAATATTCTTATTAAAAGGTATTAAATGTTATTTCCTAAACAGAAATTGGTTTTTGTATCTTAGTAATATATTCTAAAAATAATATATCATATAAGAGGCTAGTGGGAGTATTTTTGGACTTAGAGAAGATCAAAGTTAATAAATGAAGGATTACACTGATATTAACTTTATTTCCACTTAATATCCTAAAATGTTTAGGGCATGTGATGGTAAAGGAAAAAATGTAAAGTATTACATTTATTTAGAATTTAAAAACTGAATATTTCTATTTCCTAAAGGATTATACCATTCTAAAATTAGAGTGATTTTTTACTCAATATCCTAAAAGAGTTTAGAATACGTGACGATAAAGAAAAATGTAAAGTGTTACATTTAGTTATCATGAAAATTGAAAGGCGTTATTTATTGAAGGATTATTCCAGTCAAAATAAAAAAGTGAATTACACTTGATATCCTAAAAGTGTTTAGTGTATTATGGTAAATAGAAATGTAAATAGTTAAATTAGTTATTGTAACAAAGTGGTTTTCACTTTATCCTAAAAGAGTTTAGGAGGATCGGTAAACAATAATGTAAGTAGTTACATAATTTCAAAGGAAAAAAATTTATGGAATAGGGTTCTGAGGATGATGATGATGAACTTAGAAATATATCTAAGTAGACAAAGTAATTTGACATCATAATAATTGATGTTGTGAAGTTAAGAGGTTTTATTATGTTCAAGTAGTTGAATAATTAGGAATATGATTCCTAAGTCTTACCATTATTCAAAATATATTACTTTATATTTTTTTCTCTCTAAATACTTTAGTGCAAGGGTTTTATCAGATGGTCACATAGAGATGTAATTATTTAACAAAACCCAAAAAGTATAATAAAAATAATGTTTATCTTGTAGTTTTTCATGTATTATATGATAAATAAGTGCTTTTTTGTGTGTGTTAAGTATTATTAAAAGTATTTAAGAGTATGAAATGTATCATATTAAAGGAAATCTTCACTTTATCATTGTTTCACATTGGTTGCATAAATGTATGTATAAATATACATTTCATGAAGAGTAATGATAATAGACCTCTCAAAGTATGAATTTGAGTTTATCCCTAAACAATGTTTTTCATGGGGTATTATAAGTTATGAAGAAATGTTAAGGTTAGTTTGAGTAAGATTCTTGTATCAAGATATAGAATATGATCATGAGGAACAAAACTAATAATATGATTCTTTATGTGCATTGGATGACCTACTGAGTATATCATATAGAGTGTCATACAAATTTCTTTAGTATAATAGGGGTGCATGGATCATATTTGAGTCCTCATTATCTAAGGTTGGAGAGATACCTATCATGATAACCTTCATACTTTTATACCCTACTTATGAAATTATGCATATTGACTTAGCTAATATAGGGGTGGTTGGGTATGTTATTGATCATGTCATTTGTTGGAGCTTAAATAAGATGGGATTTTTCCTCTCGTATGATGAGTATGACATATTGGTCCTCAATTAAGATAGATTGTGGGAGTGTGTGGTTGAACCTAAATATTATATATCTATCTTGATAAGGTACATGTTATGTTCTTATTCATAAGGATGAATTACATGTTATGTATTCATCGATCAGATCAGTATATACCCTAATAATCAAAAATAGATGATTTGGATATATGGTATTGACATGATCTATGTCCCATGGTTACTCTATGTCTTGTAAAAAGGTAAAATATGATAATTCATGTTTTCACATGATACAGATTGGTGGACACGAGTATAGAGATACATTTATTTAATGAAGATCGTGCCAGATTCATTTATAGGTTAAGTAGTAGTGATGAATTTTTAGAGGCTACTCTTTGATTACATATATGGAACCAAAGATTCATATTTTTTTACAATTATATAAATATATGTGGGGTCACACTTTATGGTTTACTGAATGAGTATTGATTTTGAATTAGAAAGCTACCCTATAAGTGTTTTAGATTTAATTAAAAAGTTTTTTTCATGGGTATTTACAATGTATTTCATATTATGTGATACAAGGTAAAGTAGATGATGGATTTCAAAAAGGATTTTGGAAAATATCCAAAAGGTGTTTTGGATATGATTTTATAAGTTATTGTATATGATACAATATATGATGAAATGTAACAAAGTCTATAAGGATTTAGTGTAAGTGGAATATTGGTGGACATATGCCTTAAATCCTTTTATATATATTATATATATAGGTTTTTTACATGCATGGGTTGTTTCGATTTAGTTCTATAGTTTATATGATATGTTTCCATTTTATATTCCCACATTATATATCATTTAAGGAACTATTTCATAAGATGAAATATTGAGGAGAAGTTTCTTTCAAGCATGATATGTATACATTATCTAAAGAAGTATTTACTCATGAATTATAAATTCATGAGTAATTTCAATAGACCAAGAGGTATCCTTGAGGAATATAAATAATAAAACCATTTTATGGTTGTGTGAGTGGGTGATTTCTTTATTAGAGGACAAGACTCCTCCTCATATAAAGATCTCTTCATCTTTCTCCTTTGTGTTGGTGGCTCCAGTAGTCTATAGAGGAATGATGGATCTCATCCATATGATTAATGATTTAGGAAAAACCCATGGATACAATATAGAGAGGGGGTGACTTTTGGATACCCTTAGTGATCTTTATCAAACCCGTGTGATGGTGTTTGAATATGTACAAGATGCAATTCATTATAAGTTACACTATATTTACATTATTTCTGCATTTCTATTTTTATGTAGGTTTTATATATCTTTCATGGATATCCTCATAATAGGGCTTAAATCGCTTCTACATTTCTAATGAGTGTTATTGTATTTGTTTGAAACCCTTCACCAATGGAATTTATATGCACAAATATGTTTTATCTTCATTTATCTCACACCATAGGCTCATCTATGGTGTATTCTCCAATAGTGGATCGTTTCACATACACCACAGCTTCTACAAAATCTTGGTCTTCATTTTATTACCATTTTTCAATGACTGTGAACTTCTCTATGATGTGGTCTCATCTCCTTCTACATGGTCACTCCTCAAACACTAGAATCACCCTCAACCAGTTCATTAATCACTATGTCTAGAATTATGATCAACATGGATGATCATGGTATTTACTTAAATGAAGAACATCATCATTTCATCATCAGTTTTACTTGTTTATTTAGAATATTTATTCTTAATTAATCTTCATTTTTCCTCCAAGTCTTCTCATAATATTCACCAAATATTAATTATGTAATTCTAAAAATATCTTATTTAAGATTACCTTTACCCATCTCTTCATTACCATTATGCAGCTCATTTCACTTTAGGTTACCAATATGTAAATAATAGATGACATTTATATAACTATTGCTTCTTCATAGTTTTCCTAAAATAGAGTCTAGATGACCTTTATATATCCACCTGAATTTTAGAATTACCTTTACATAGGTCAGTGATTACCTTTATGTGATTCGTGGATTTCTAATTTACCTTGACATGGAGTACAAATGACCCTTACTTAGGTATCAGATTACCTTTACACAGCCATAACTATTTTAGATTTAGCTTTACACAATTTTTCGTTACCTTTACATATTTTTGCACTTCCAAGACTTAAATTTATGAAAGTCGCTATATTTCTATATTAATTTTACACATGTTAAGAGGACCTTTATGTAGATATAGTATCAAGTAGTTATCTTTACACAAGTTTTCATAATAAAAATTACCCTTACACAGTTGTTTATTTTACCTTTAAACACATAATATAATTCCATATTTATCAAAACTACTCCCAGAACATTTTCAACTCAACTCAAGGCTTTCTAAATATCTAAAAAACTTATTAAATTAACTCAAAAACTTTATAGATATGTAGAATTTAGAATTTAACTCACTCCATGGAATAAGATTTAATTATTCACTTTTCTAAATCTACTTGAACCAAATTTTTACAAGAAACACCAAGAGGATTTATCAATATTTTCCATATGAAAATACCTCCAATAACAACCTATGGCAGCACTTTAATCACATATTTTTAATAATATAATGATAATAAACTCTTTATATTTTCCACATAAGTAGTGGAAACAACAAACTTCTAAGATACAAGGTATTCCTTTAATCCTTAACACAAATTAGCATCTTGATTGGGAACTTCATGAACCTTATCAACATGTTTGGGTTCAATATTATCCTTCCAAGGTTACCTAATTCATCTCATATTGACACCATACATGTTTATTCCTTCATTGAAAACAAATACAACTCAAACATAGAGTGGGTTCATTAATCTCCTCTTTTGTTTTATTGTCAATACTAATGATAGAAAATGGAATATTAATATGTGAACTCATTTTCTTCTTATCTCCCATTTCTCATCATTGAATATTTTTATTTTCATATCTCCCCTTTCTTGATAAAAAATACAAATAGTTCTAGAGAGAGGATGGTATCACTTCATTCTTAAGAAATGTGTCACCAATAATTCCACTCTAAGTCTACTTGAACCATTATTGGTGTAGAAATCAAGAGGGTTTTATTTAGAAAAAAAAAGATGTCCATTTATCAACAGAATATGATCGCAACACAAACTTATTACCATTCATCACTCAAATGTTGTTCAATAATCTTCAAGTTGAAACCAAAAAATACCAATTGTTAAATCTAATTGTTTTTATTTGAATTCCAAACTGGATTCCTACACACACTTCAATATATAGATTAAAAGAATTCAAGTACAAAATTTTCATGAACCAACCTGACCCACCCCTAAACTGGGCACTTGAACTGACTCGTGGTAAGGGCCAAAGGGAATTCTCGATCCCCATAGGCTTCCAAAAAGTTCTTGGCCATCAGGAAATCATTTTGGGATGTTTTTCCCAATTAAAACAACAAATAGTCTGTGTCATAGTCTATACATGACATTTTCATAACTTGGAAAGATAAGTTTCAATGTAAATATAACCAACCAATAGTTATAAGAAACCTATAACAAATTAATAACTCAAAATACATGAGTGAAACAACAAACTATAGCATTAATAAACATAATACACAAAATTTTCTAAAAAGGAAAGTCACATATATACATAAGTACAAAGAAAATGGTATGGATGTTGAATAAGTGATACAATGTATATCAAAGTGTGCAAATAAAAGTAAACAAAAATGTTTACTAATATATGTGTGACATGAGGGTCAAGTCCCCACTCTATCACTTCCATTATCCTAAATCCCACTAATAAGAGTATTTGTTTCCACCATACGGAACCTTGTTTTTTCTTGAATCTATCAAAACAAGGTCAACATACACCCATTGGGTAGTATATAGAGAGTAAGAAACACTAGCCTAGTAGGATACCACTAAGTGTTCCATGCATAACCCTTGTTAGATAAACACAAGCATGCTAGTTTGAAATAGACTATAGGAAATTAAAAAATTTATATTTTAGAGGTAGGAAAAAAAGTAATATGGTTAGAAATTTATTTAAGAAAACCAATTTTGTGTGAGTAAATATTCCATAAGAATGCACCATGGAAGAGCCCTAGGTCATTCTAAGGTTATGGTCACCCTAGTTACCCATATCAACTTGTGATCTAATGTTCAATCCAAATGTGAACACAAACTACTAAGGAGGTCATGCCTTATCCCAGCAGTGTGTTGGAACCCTTCCAATAACACCACATCCAACCAATTGATAAGGAGTATATATATTGTCCTAGTGGTGTGGTGTCATCTCTCCACAACAGCATGACCTTCATCTAGATTTAATATAGTTATTTAAGGTGGTGTAATCCAAAAAGGGATACTTAACATTAGGATTCCCTCCTTAGATTTTTGGGTTTCTATGTACTTTTTATCATTTCATACATGTCATATTTAAAGTCCAAATGCCTACCATAAATATATCACAAGTCAATTACCTTTATTAAATTCAAGGTATACTTTAGAAACCATTTCATTTCTCAATTCTATGATAAAATAATTAAAACCATTATGAGGTATAAAATCAACCACCAAAACTATCATATCATAGGTTTAATTAATTAAAACACACTTTTTGAAACATAGTAAGCGTGATTGTTTCATAGAAAAGAGTTTGACATGAAACCACCTACATTTAACCAAGACAAACCTTTTTCTTGTGATATAAACCCACTTAGGAATACAAGAGAGATCCTAAAGGGATAAGAACAAACCATAAACATAAAAAACTGAGTTATAAAAATCATCCAACCCTAACCCTAGGTCACCAATTCCCTAGGGAAGAAGGAAACTTAAGAGAAATGGGAGGAAAATTCAAGAGGAAAGAATTGGAAACACTAACTTGAGTGAATTTTGAAAAAAAAATAGGTGAAATATAACTATAAAAATATCCAATGAGGAATGGATTGTAGGTCATGGGAATATTAGGGATTCCTGGTTAGAATGTGGCAAAGAATAATGGATTTAGGGTTTTAAAATGAAGGAGGGAAACTTGATCATTTCATGTTTTAAATTTTATAGGATGGAAGAATGATTTGGTTTTATGGTTTTTTAAAACTTATGTCGACCATGTGGTTAGCACTGGCTCACCCAGGAACTCGCAATTTTATCCCACTTGGTCTAGTAAACTGTTCACCAACCATGTGAATCTACACTATAAAATTACAAACTTTTTTTTCACGGTTACTCTTAATTCTTCACTTAATAGTGCAACGCCAACTTTTTCCTAAAAACATAAAAATTTTAAATAAAAAGACTAGGGAGAATGATAAAAAATAAATAGTGTAAATCCATGCCTGAAAGTGACATTGGGGTGTGAAAATTCTCCCCACTATGTCACTTTTTATCCTAAAAAAGTCAACCTAATGTTTTATCCATAAACAAATGAGGTCATTACTCCCTCGTATGAGCTTCCCACTCCCATGTTTCATGATAATTAGGTCCTTTTCACTATAACACATGAATTAACCAAATAAAAAAATAGATCACCTTCTCTTGGAAGTTAACAGTTCAAGTTAATCTCTTAGTAATTGAGATGTCATGTTCAAACGCAATACCTTCGCACTTAATCAAATGGGATGGATCAAGTTTATATTTATTTAATTAAGAAACATAGAACATGTTATGTATTATCTTTAGATAAGGTAACACATACAACCTTTAAGAAACATTCTCGAGTTATCCAGTGATCTTTCCCTACTTCTCCAGTATCTATGACCCAAACAGGGTGATACTCTCAGAAATAGCTGGTCACCCACTGAAAAATCTAGGGGGAGATAACAATGGTCAGCATAAGATTTATGATGATAATGATTCATCACCAAGTGTTTTCAAATATCCAAAATATTCATGATCATTTCTTGAATAAGGTTAGGTCCCAAAAAAGAGGCCTCACCTACCTATGCCCAGTATAGAGGATAAATTCATAATCATCCATAGAGATCCTCAAATGGTGAAATCTATAGACATGACTAGTAACTATTATTATAATCAAATTTGACCGGTCCTAGATAGGTATCCCATTAATATAAAAATCCATGAATGCACACTCGAAGCATATCTTATATAATTTGATTATCCTTTTTTGTTTTCACATTCATATGAGGATGGAAATCCATGCTAAACTTCACTTGATAGCTTACCACCTCTTTAAATACTTTATAGAAACATGATGTAAAATGGGGTTCCTATCCAAATATGATAGTGGAGGGCACATTGCGCAGTCCCACCACTTCCTACACATACAACCTACTAAGATCCTCCACCTTAATCATCTCTTTTATCAGTATGAAGTGGGATAATTTCATCAGCTGGTTGATAATTACCCAAATATAATTACATCCCTAAGGGGTATGAGGTAGTCAGATAATGAAGTCCATAGACAACTCAACTCACTTCTAGTTAGGAATAGAGAGAGGATGAAGAAAGCTAGAGGGTCATTGGTTTTTGATCATTATATGTTGATTGGTGTAACAACTAAACACCAAGTCTGTTATATATCTCCCCATGCCCAGACACTGGTATCATTGCTTCATATAATAATACATCTCAGTGGTATTGAGGTGGATATCCCACTAAGATTGATATAAATATTCCATAATCTCCCACCTTACTAATGAAGAACCATGAGATTATTCCTGAAATAAAGAGAACCTGTTAGAGATATAGACCATTCCCAAGTGGTCTCCCCACCATATAAAGCTCCTATAAGATATTGACACTCACTATCTCATTCCTGCTCCTAGGAAATGAGCATAAGTAGTGGAGGATTCAACTGAATGTTTCCAATAAAAAGTTCTGCTTTCTCCTCTTTTTCTTCAAGGTGTATCTCTTATAGGAGACCCATGAGCTTCCACTCCATGTTGGACTCCTCATAGCTAGAGATGGAAACTTCTGACTAAGGGAATCCAAAACAGAATTCCCTTTACCTAGAATATAATTAATGTCGAAATCAAATGTCTGTAGATATTCAACCCAATGCCTCTATTTAAGGTTTAAATATATTTAAGAGAAAATATAAATCATTCTTTTATAATTGGATAACACCATAAACTTCTCACTAAAAAGGTAATACCACCAGTATTTGAGAACCATCGTGACCATGGCTAGCTCTAGGTCATGGTTAGGATAGTTCCTCTCATGTAGTCTAAGTTTCCAAGATACATAGGCTACCACATGGTCACTTTACATCAAGAAATATCCCAAACCCATTACAGAGGCATCATAATAAACTACATAGCGGAGACCAACCTAGAGAAGAATAAGTATGGGGGTTGAGGTTAAGCGACACTTTAGCCTTTTTAAAGTGTCTTGGAATTCCAAATTTCATAGAAATTTTACCCCTTTTGGGTGAGAACTGTCAAAGGTGACTCCAACTTGGATAATATCTTGATAAACCACCAGTAGTGACCAATTAATCCCAAAAAAAATTATATTTCAAAAACATTTCTCGAATATTCCAAATACAAAATGTTCTTTACCTTATTAGGATTCATTGATATTCCTTATTCAGACACAAAATTCCCCAAAAACTTTACTTCCCGAATCCAAAAACTACACTTTGATAGTTTAGCATAAAACTGGTGGTACCATAGGGTTCCAAAAAGAATCCTCAGATTATGGTTATGGTCCTCCTCATTCTTATAATACACTAGGATGTAATATACAAATACCACAATGAAGGAATATAGGTATTAGTGTAATATTTGGTTCATCAATGCCATAAAGACCAATAGAGAATTAGTTAACCTGAAATATATCACCAGGTACTCGAAATGACTGTATATGATCCTAAATTTTATATTAGGAATATCATATTCCTTCACCCTGACTTGGAGATAGACTAAGAGGAGATCAATTTTTGAAAATTGATTTTCCCCCTTCTACCAGTCAAAGAGGTTTTCAATATAGGTTAAGGGGCATTTGTTCTTAATATTTACCTAATTTAGCTTTCGATAAATGATGCATAAGTGAAGGGTCCTGTATACCTTATTAGTGAAGAGGACTAGAGCAGCCCAAGGGTACATGCTCAGGCTGATGAATACCTTAGAATCTAGGTTATCAAGATGTATATTTAATTATTTCATATCTACATGTACCTTATAATAATAAGGAAAATAAATTAATTGAGTTCTCAACACCAAGTTGATAGAAAAATCAACTTCCCACTTTGGGGATAAACTAAAGAAGACATCTAAGAACACATCTAGGAATTAACTTATGAAATGAGGATGTTCATATTTAATATTCCCTTTATCAACCTCATCCAAGAGAGATGTAATCAGACATGCTAAATTTCCCAACTCAAGCAGGGGTGGTCCTACCTAACCCTATCAAAAATCCCAATCTCCTTGAAACATGTGGAGATTCCCATTGGGAGAAGTGAAGGACACCCCTGAATAATAGAAATACACATTATCCTTGAATGAAACCATCCAATCCATACTAGTAATAAGATCAAAAAACTCATATCAATAATGAGGAAATCCCACACTAGCTCCACTTCTGAGATGGATACAGCACGTGATGGACATCAGAATCCTTGTAACTTCTTATTTCAAGGGGTATCAAAATTTACATAATGTATGGAATGAGCATCAATGAAAGTTTTAATAATTCCATAACATGATCAGAGATAAGTGACTGAGAAATACCAATATCAAAAAAATTAATCGCTGTAGATAATGAAATAAGTACAATACCTCTCATGGTCGTCATCCTTGTCTCAAACTCTATGGAAACTAGGTCCACTACATACAACTGCTTAGTCTCAATCTAAGTATAAGGCCTACTACTAGCCTAATATTCTTCCCTCAATTGACTTTGACCATATGAATAACGGATCCTACCTCCATGCCCCTAAGATTAGGGTCCTTCTACCTTTGAGACATCTAACCGAACTATAGATCCCTTGGGTGCTGAGGATCCTGTAACACTTTGAAGAGAGGGGATGATCATAAAAAACCTCTATAAATGGCCTAGACTCCCATATTAATCAAAATCCTTTGAGGGATCTTTTCATGAGGGCCATGTATGTCCAAGCCAACCACGCTGATAGAAAATAGTAGAACCCCCAACTAAATCCATTGATGTTGTAAACTGAGACAGGTTCCTATAACCACTATTACCCTCCCTTTTTATATCATCATGATTCTAATTCTTTTTAAAAGTAATATTTCTACTCCCAATAAACAAGGGTGGCACACCATTCATCACTAAAATCCTTATATGATCAATCTCTACCAGTAGTGCATGATCCAAAACCTTAGTATATGTTGGGATCTTCAAGAGAAAGACATAAGATTGGATGTCAGAACAAAGGCCCATTTCAAATCTTTAAGCCTTCAATTTATCATTCAATATAAACTTTGGTGAAAAATTAACAAGATCAGTGAATTTATTTCCATACTCCATAATTGTTATGTCACCTTACTGGAGAGAAACAAATTCCCAAGACTTAGCCAATACCATAGTATCTGGATAAAACTATTGGGTGAAGATCATCATGAAATTCTTCCATTCTAGGTGCTCATGATGGTTTTCATGAATTATTGACTCCCACCATCTCTATCTGGGGCCTTCAATCATAAAGGAAATACACTTCACCTTAATGAAAGTTATAGTCTCAAGGAACTCAAAAATCATCTCAGTCTTTTCTCGCCAATATTTAGCTTCTTGGGGATCATTGCTTCCTCGAAAGGAAGGATTCTTATACATAGGGAAATCTTGAGCCCAATATTTATCAGTACTTGAATCAATAACCTTGACTATAGTGGGGATAAATCCCATTCCTTTGTCCATAAATTGAATAGCTCAAACCACTGCCTCAGTAAAATTATAATCATCCACTGGATTGGCTCATGAAAATTTATATGCATCATCCTCTAGGGGATTCACAGATCTCTTTAGAGGGGAATGATTCTATATAAAATCAATAAAACCCCTTAAAATCAATATTAATGTAACACCCTAAGATTTCATAGTACATTATCTCTTTAAAGTAATTTCATAGCTTATATTGCACGCACCACCGACTTGGCTTGCGTTATACGAAAGATTGAGTTTCTGTGAAACAACATATTAGTATTATAATTATTTAAACGATATATTTATTTATCAATTAAAAATATAAATATAAATATTAATAAATAAATTTTAAATTTTATTTATATTTTTTTATAAATAAAACATATTTATAATGAAATGTATAATTTTTGTTAAAATAGTTATATATTTAGGAAAACTATTTATATCCTTATGTGAACAATAATAAAATTAATTTTAGACACTCCTAAAAATTGATTTTATCTAAATTTAATTCATTTTTGAATTTGGAATATCAAAATTAGCTTAGGGTAAATTTTTTGTGTTTTTCTGAAAACATTCAATTTTTGATGAATAGTAAAAAATACTACATAGTACATAAAAACTTACTTTTTCATTTAAATAATAATTTTTAATTAAAATTTATATTAAAGTCAAAATAAATGCACAATACAAATATTATTATAATTTAATTCATTGGATTCATTTTATAATAAGTTAGATATATAAAATTTCATTGAATTTTTTAATGACTTTTACCCACCTTCTAGGCACATTTACAAATTTGTATAAAATGTAATTTTACCACTTCTATGAATTGAATTTAAAAAATTTGATAGAAAAATTTGTTATTAGTAAGTAAAATGTGGTTCAATAGGATGAAAATAATTTTTTGTGAATAGTAACTTTTGAATTTTATTTACCACAATTAAAAGTAAATAGGGTGATTAAAGGTAAAAATAATATTATAATAATATCAAATTACCCCAACACATGTCCTAATTATATTGGATAAGTGTATTTCGACAAAAATAAACCTTAGGACAAAAATATGATCCTTTTTTATCCACTTGTATTAGATTAGGACATTTATTATATATTATTTAAAGAAGTGTTAAAAGTGTTAAATTCAAATTTTATTAACTAAACTATTTTTAATATAGGGTTATACATAATATAAATTAGACTATAAATATTAATTATAAATATAAAAATATTTCCTACATCATAGTATTCTATTTATAATTTTTATACATTAAATAATTAAATTTATTTATGATACAATGACGATGCAGTAATTACCTTATTAATGAAAGATTAAAATAATTGATATTATAAATATTAAAATAAATGTAAATTGAAACTTTTGATTCCATCCACGAATTTTCTAGGTTAATGTTACATTTCATGGTTGATTCAATGTATTTTTTTCTAAGTAATCAAGTTTTGAAGACTTCCACAAAAAAACAAATACTAAATAGTGTCAAAATTGACATAAATGAGTTTTTAAAACAAATACTATTTTATTAAATGATATAATATTCCTAAAAATATAAGATTCAGAAAAATGACTTATATAATTTTATATATGTCATTAATGAACCACTTGAGATTCTCTTGGAATTTTATATTAGCTATATTAACCATGTAGTATAAAAATACAAGAATACATGGTGAAGGTTAAACTATTTAACTAAGAGTTAAATCTAAAAGATAAGGTTAATATGGTGATCTAAAATTGTATAAAACCAATTGGTTTAGAGGATTTAGACCCATACCCACATTATCCTTGAAATAAATCTATTTGGAGCTATTAGAAACCGAAAATAATTTTATAATAAATTAATATTTCAAGCTTTTCCTAAAGTTCCCTTCACCCCTCTTATAAAAGGGTACTTCCCCTTCTCTTAAATTAACTCCTCAAAAGTCTTTTGGATCATCCAAAACCTACTAAAATATCCTCCCAACTACCCTCACTTAAACCTAGAGGCCTTACTTTTATCATAATTCCATCCTAAGGATCCCTTCTGTTCAAATCAAAAGGAAGCACCCGAACAAGAGGTAATTATTTCATCACCTCTTTCAAAGTTCTTTTATTCTTCTACTTCCTATTTATTTTTTGTTTCAAAAGTAAAATAATAAATCAAGTACTTTCTACAAATTGATATGTTATTATAAATATGGTACAACCATATTCATTATTCTATCCATCCTATGAATGACAAATTCACCATACGTGTGTACGTACGACTTACCGTCTCCACGTCATGGTGTAGTTTTTTATTCAACACTTCATTATTTGGATGGTTATAATAATGAGTAAAATTTATATAAATAATGAATATAACATAGTAATTATTATTTATATATAACATCCAATTAAACATCATTTCACCATAAATAGAATAATATTTTCGCTCGTGCGTACATACGGCTTATCGTCTCCACGACGCGATGAGATTCATCTTCAACGATCACCATTCAAGAATATTTTATAAAAATATATATATTTATTAAGTATGATATATATGAAATAATATTTTTACTAGAACAATATATATTTATGTAGATAAATATATTCCATTTACTTACTTCCATACTATATGATAAGAAAATGAAAACAACGGTCATGCGTACGTACGGACTATCGTCTCCATGAATGGTGTTTCCATTTCATATATCTATCTATTATACATATTTATATTCTAAATATATGTGATATATAAATCATTTTTTATATTCTGAAAGTATGTAAATCATGATCTATGTGATAAGATCAAGAATAATAAGTTAAAACACGTACGATGAAGAAAGCGATTATTACCTGAAATGATACTTTAACATGGAAATTATTATTAAATGGATAGTATAAAGTCATAAATGAATCATATATGATATCATAAATGTGAATATGGTTCTGGTATAATTTAATAACATACTATGGTCATTATATAGAAAGTTAAATGTACCCTCGACTAAAATAAAGTACAAGGTAAGGGTTAATTCCTCAATCTCATTATTATCCAAGATTGTTTATGTGTAAGTATTTACTGGGACATATTTATCATCCATGTACATGTTTCATAAAAGAGTTTTCAAAAGGGTTTTTTAAGTTTCTCTTTAACTAAAACATCATTTTAAATGTTTTAAATATTTTTTCTTCTAAATCTTTCTCATTAATGTCCATGTTTTCAAAACGATTTTAAGGATTTATTTATATGGACATGATTGTTTTAAAATGTTAATTCCTTTAAAAAGTTTCAAAGTGGTATGGGACACTTTGATTCAAAAATCTATTTTAAATGACATATTTTATAAATTGTGTGACTTTTAAATGATTTCATGAAAAAGGGATATTTCCCTCAAAGAGTTTTACTGATTATTTTCAAATATGTCAACATCCTTTATTGGATATTATTCTTGATTGAGGTTGATTTATTATAATACAATCTTGAATATTGTATTGAATGAGTTATGATATGTTTGACTATGGATGTGCTATTTTTATACCATTCATGGTTTATGATTAAATTATTAACATTTCATATGCTAGTTTTAATACGAATGTTTATGTTATGTTTCACCCCTTTTCATATGAGGAATTCATTAGACTTAGTAAGTGATGAGTAGGGCCTGTTATATCCCCTAGATGTGTTGGTAGGTCTCATGGGACAAACTAGTGTCTTGGAACAAGGACTTGATAGAATATTTATGAATGGTCTTGGAATAAGGCCTTGACGTAGTAGTTATTATGTCTGGAATTATGCATTCCCTCGTTATGAAATTAGTTATTACATGTGATTATTCGACTAGTAGAATATTCATTTTCATGTTTATATGGTAATGTTTAACTTATTTTTACCATATTAGATTCAATTTTTATTCTTAGAAGGCTACTGTTTTTATTATACATATTTCCTTAAAATTCCATAGCTTCCACTAAATTATTTACCCTTATTGAGCATCTGAGTTCACCCCTTTCTTATGTTTTATTTTCCCAAGATTCCAAGAAGTGTATTATGATTGATATGGAGGGTTAATCTAGGGGAATAATGGCGTTATAAAAGGATTATTTATGTTGTATTTTATGTTATAAAGTGTAATGTAACGTTCATGTATGTAATCTATTTTCCAAGACTGCTAAACTGATCGGTCCTTCAGGACTTGATTCCTTGTAATCATGCCAATGTATTAAAATAATGCACAGGCTCTAGGTAACTGGGGTTGAGGCGTTACAGTTGGTATTAGAGGAAGTTTAGAAACAAACTTGGAAATAGATTTGGAAAACTTAGATTAGGGATCGTAACCCTACAATTGACTTTGAGGATAAGTATGGAAGAACCCCCTAGAATTTTGGTAATGAACATGGATAACCTAGGATTAAACCTAAGATGTTATAGATTGAAAATACCTTCCCTTGATTATGTGGTTTTCTTCAATGAGATTTATTTCTCACCCTTTTATTTTTGGTCTTATTTAATGGAGGAAACCAGAAGGAATTAGATTAACATTGATTTTGATGGAAAATATGGTGATTTTGAGCAACAAAATTGGATAATGACTGGAGAGAAAGATATTGTGATTATGTCAAATCAGTTATCACAATATATGATTAACAATGTGATCTTTGATGAAATTCCTAACATATTGTATAATAGGAAGATTAATTTTTATAAATGTTCAAATTTTAAGAAGCATATAGGAAAGAATATTTTATTTCCTACATGTCAAGAGGAAGGGAAGAAGAACCTTTAGGAATACCTAAAATGGAGGAAAGATGTTATCTCTGTGGGAAAAAGGGTCATAGAGTGACCAATTGTTATGGATTTCAATGTATCATTTGTGGAAATCATGGGAATTACCCAACTAAATTCCCATACATAATAATCTACCTCTAAACTAAGGAAGTACATGTTCCATACCAACTATTAAATTGGAATGATTTAAGTATTTATGTATTTGGATCCAAGAATTATGAATAAGTGAATTATATAAGGAGTAATTAGTTTATGTTTTTCACTAAGGATTTTCAAGAATATGTGGAATTTTTATAAAGGACAATAAAATTTATTTAAGGGTAAGATAATATTTAGATAACATATGATTAAGGTAAATATAACCCTTAATAAGTTCCTTATGTTAAGATAATAATTTTATGTTTGAATAAGTAAATTGGATGATGCAAGTTTCTTGAGAACTAGTTTTGGATTTGTCGACAGGAGGATTATGCTATCATGGATGAAGTGGATAACTTTTTGGGAGTTAAGGAATAATCCACTATGTTTTGGAATAAGGAAACATGAATGTTTTCAATAAGGATATCTGATAAATCGGGTTTTTACCATGACTCAAGAGAATACATGATGAAGGTGTTCACATGTTTGGAATGTGACAACCAAGAACTACCCTATGAAATATTGGAGATAGATGTTAAGCCGGTTTGGTTCACCTCTTTCTAAAGTTGTAGATTTTTTAGTTTTTGGAAGAATTGTAAGGTTATCCATTATTGGATAGTATAAGTTATACTCTAGTTGATGTTTTTTAGATTAATGTATTATTTTTCTATAGGTGGACTTATTAATATGTGATAACTTGTTCTAATAATTTTTCTAAGACAAATGGAATGAACTATCATTCTATTTAGATCTTCCAAAATTTTAGGAATGAAATTTCAACTTCATTTCTTAGTGTAGCGAATGAAGTGAAAATAGATCGAAGTGCAACTAAATGATGAGATTATGATTATGATAGGTAATAAAATCAAGTATGTTTTCTTGAGTTTTTATCTTGATAGTAAATTAATCCCTCCTCTTCAGAAAAATGTATCTAAAAAAATGTGTTATCCTAATTACTTATGTTTTTTTGAACCGATTATGTTTTAAATCATCATAGATTTATGGATTTGAGGCCCTCAATTTTCCATTTATTGTTCATTTGTTTGTGATTGATGACCTTAATCACTCCCTATAAATATTTACATTTTTCCTCCAATAATGTTTTTATAATTTCCACTAATGTTATCCTATTCGAAATCCTAATTTTATGGTGAATTTTTCATTTCCCTTTCCCTATAATTAAGACTAAATTTTATTAACCCTATTTCTGATGTGGGTTTTCCAAAAAGGTATTTTCTATTTTCATCCTTTTATTTTTTAAGAACAATTTCAAATTATGAGGATGCAATTTATTGAAGTAGGGTAGAATATAACACCTCAAAATTTCATAGTACGTTATCTCTTTAAAAAAAATTAATAGCTTATATTACACACAACACCGACTTGGCTTGTGTTATACGCAAGATTGAGTTTCTATGAAACAACACATTAGTATTATAATTATTTAAACAATATATTTATTTATCAATTAAATATTGTAATATGAATAGTAAAAAATAAATTTTAAATTTTATTTATATTTTTTTATAAATAAAACGTATTTATAATGAAATGTATAAGTTTTGTAAAAAATAGTTATATATTTAGGAAAACTATTTATGTCCTTTTGTGAACAATAATAAAACTAATTTTAGACACTCATAAAAATTGAATTTGGTAAAATAGAATTCATTTTTGAATTCAAAATATCAAAATTATCTTAGGGTGAATTTTTTGTATTTTTCTGAAAACATTCAATTTTTGATGAATAGTGAAAAAAACTGCATAGTACATAAAAACTAAATTTTTTATTTAAATAATTATTTTTAATTAAAATTTATCTTAAAGTAAAAATAGATACATAATAGATATATTAGTCCAATTTAATTCATTGAAATCATTTTATAATAAGATTAGATATATAAAATTTCATTGAACTTTTTAACGTCTTTTACCCACCTTCTAGGCACATTTGCGAATTTGTATAAAATGTAATTTTACCGCTTCTGTGAATTGAATTTAAAAAATCTAACATAGACAGTTTTCCTCAGTAAGTAAAATGTGGTATAATTGGATGAAAATGATTTTTGGTAAATAGTAACTTTTGAATTTTATTTACCATGGTTAAAAGTAAATAGGGTAATTAAAGGTAAAAATAATTTTATAATAATATAAAATTACCCAAAAACATGTCATAATTCTATTGGATAAGTGTATTTCCACCAAAATCAACCTTAGGACAAAAATATGATCCTTTTTTATCCACTTGTATTAGAATAGTACATTTATTATATATTATTTAAAGAAGTGTTAAAAGTGTTAAATTCAAATTTTATTAACTAAACTATTTATAATATAGGGTTATACATAATATAAATTCGACTATAAATATTCATTAGAAAGATAAAAATACTTAATACATCATATTATTTTATTTATAATTTTTAGACATTAAATAATTAAATTTATTTATGATACAATGATGATGTAGTAATTACCTTATTAATGAAAGATTAAAATAATTGATATTATAAATATTAAAACAAATGTAAATTGAAACTTTTGATGTCATCCACGAATTTTATAAGTGAATATGACATGTTATGGTTTATTTAATGTATTTTTTTCAAAGTAATAAAGTTGTGATGACTTTCACAAAAAAACAAATACTAAATAGTGTCAAAATTGACATAAATGAGTTTTTTTTTAAATACTATTTTATTAAATGATATAATATTCCTAAAAATCTAATATTCAGAAAAATGACTTATATAATGTTATATATTTCATTAATGAACCACTTTAGGTTCTATTGTCATTTTATAGTAACTATATTAACCATGTAGTATAAAAATACAAGAATACATAATAAAAGTTAAACTATTTAACTAAGAGTTAAATCTAAAAGATAAGGTTAATATAGTGACCTAAAATTTTATAAAACATATTGTATGAAAGTATTTAGACCCATAAACACCTTTTACTTGAAATAAATTCATTTGGATCCATTATAAACCAAAAATAATTTTATAATAAATTAATATTTCAAACTTTTCCTAAAGTGCCCCTCACCCCTCTTATAAAAGGGTACTTCCCCTTCTCTTAAATTCACACCTACAAAGACTTTTGGAATATAAAAACCCTACTCCAATATCCTCCCAACTACCCTCACTTAAATATAGAGGCCATAATTTGATCATAATGCCAACCTAAGGATCCCTTTTGTTCAAATCAAAAGTAATCACCTGAAGAAGAGGTAATTATTTCATCACTTCTTTCAAAGTTCTTTTCTTATTCTAATTCCTCTTTCTTTGTTGTTTCAATAATAAAATAATAAATACATTACCTTATACATAATGAGATTTTATTATAAATATTTTACAACCATATTCCTTATTCTATGCATCCTATGAATGGAAAAGTCACCATATGTGTGTACGTACAGCTTACCATCTCCACATCGTAGTGTAGTTTGTTATTCAACACTTCATTATTTGGATGGGTATAATAATGATTAAAATTGATGTAAATAATTAATATAACATATTAATGATTATGTATATATACCATCCAATTAAAAACCATTTCACCATCAATATAATGATTTTTTCACTCACGCGTACGTACGGCTTACCGTCTCCACAACGCGATGAGATTCATCACCAACGATCACCATTCAAGAATTTTTTATAAAATTATTTATATTGATTAAGTATGAGATATATGAAATAATATTTTTACTAGAATAATATATATTTATTTAGATAAATATATGTCGTTTACTTACTTCCATACTATACGATAAGAAAACGGAAACAACGTTCATGAATACGTACGAACTACCATCTCCATGAACGGTGTTTCCATTTCATATATCTATCTATTATATATATTTATATTCTTAATATATATATATATATATAATATATAAATTATTTTTTATATTCTATAATTATGTAAATCATGATCTATGTGACACGATCAAGAATAACAAGTTAAAACACGTACGATAAAGAAAGAGATTATTACCTGAAATGTTGCTTTAACATGGAAATTATTATTAAATGGGTAGTATAAAGTCATAAATGAATCATATATGATATCATAAATGTGAATATGGTTCTAGTATAGTTTAATAACATACTATGGTCATTATATATTAGGTTAAACGTACCCTCGACTAAAGTAAAGTACAAGGTAAGGGTTAATTCTTTAATCTCATTATTATCCAAGATTTTTACTGGGTAATATTTATCATTCATGTCCATGTTTCATAAAAGAGTTTTCAAAAGGGTTATTTTAAGAGACTATTTAACTAAAAAATCATTTTAAATGTTTTAAATATTTATTCTTCTAAATCTTTCTCATTAATTTCCATGTTTTCAAAATGATTTTAAGGATTTATTTATATGAACATGATTATTTTAAAATGTTAATTCATTTCAAAAGTTTCAAAGTGGTATGGAAAACTTTGATTCAAAAATATATTTTAAATTAAATATTTTATAAATTGTGAAACTTTTAAATGATTTCATGAAAAAGGGATATTTCCCTCAAAGATTTTTATTGGTTATTTTCAACTATGTCAACATCCTTTATTGGATATTATTCTTGATTGAGGTGGATTTATTATAATAAAATCTTACATATTGTATTTAATTATTTATGATATGTTTGACTGTGGATGTGCTATTTTTATACCATTCATGGTTTATGATTAAAGTATTAACATTTTGTATACTAGTTTTAATACAAATGTCTATGTTATGTTCCACCCCTTTTCATATGAGGAATACATTAGACTTAGTAAGTAATGAGCATGGCCTGCTATAACCCCTCGATGCATCGGTAGGTCTCATGAGACAAACTAGTGTCTTGGCATAAGTCCTTGATAGAATATTTGTGAATGGTCTTGGCATAAGGCCTTGACGTAGTATTTATTATGTCCGGAATTATTCATTCTATTGTTATGAAATTAGTTATTACATGTGATTATTCTACTAGTAGAATATTCATGTGTATGTTTATATGGTAATGTTTGACTTATTTTTACCATATTATGTTCAAGTTTTATGTTTAAAAGGTTGTTGTTTTTATTATACATTTTTCCTTAAAAGTTCATAGCTTCTACTAAATTATTTACCCTTACTGAGCATCTGAGATCACCCCTTTCTTATGTTTTATTTTCTCAAGATTCCAAGAAGTGTATTATGATTGATATGAAGGGTTAATCTAGGGTAATAATGGCATTATAAAAGTATTATTTATTCTATGTTTTATGTAAGAAATTTTAATGTTACGTTTATGTTTGTAATATATTTTCCAAGACTACTAAACTGATTGGTCCTTCGAGACTTTATTCCTTATAATCATGCCAATGTATTAAAATAATGAACCGGCTCTGGTTAACTAGGGTAAGATCATTACAATTAAACCATAAATCCACATCATGAACATTTAATAAAATACTAAGGTAAATCATAAGCAAAGAGAATATAAAAAACAATAACCTTTCCTAAAACTAGGCATACGTACAAGGTCTGTGACCCATGAAACCTACCCACAAGGAGGGGAAAATAAATTCGAAGTCGAGACCAAATTCCCAATATCCTCTTGTAACTTAAGGGCGATGCTAAGAGTATTTTCCAAACACCCCTTAACACATCTTACATGAGCCCTGTCAACCCTAGATCCAACTAATCTACTTCCAAAATAACATGGAACCCAAAAAGATGGCTCTGATACCATTTTTTCACAAACCAACATTGTCCTCCCCTAAACTATTCTCTTAATTTGGATCATGGTAAGGATTGAAGGGAATTCTTGAGCTTTACAAGTTAGTAACAAGTGCTTGGGCATCATGGAACTCTTTTTGGAATAGTTTCCCAATTAAAACATCAAAGGGTATATTCCATGGACCCAACATGGCCTTGATATAAATTGGAAAGTCAAGATCCAAGGGATATTATAACCAACCAATAATTATAAGAAACCCAAAACATGGTAATAACTCAAAAATACATAATGAAAATAATAAACTATAGAATTAATAAACATCATCCAAAAAATAGTATAAAAAAGAGATTTATACATATACTTGAGTACAAAAGAAACGGTATAAATATTGAATAGGTGATACGATGTACATCAAAGAGCTTGACCAAAAATAATAAAAAAGGGATACCCATATCTATGTGACATGATGGTTAAGTCTCCACCATTTCACTGCCATCATCTTGAAGTCCACTAGAAAGAGTATCTATTTCCACCGTAAGATACATTTCCTTTACCTAAATATGTCAAAAAAAGTCTAAATACATCCATTGGGTTTATGTGGGGTGTGAAAAACACTATCCTAGTAGTATACCACCAATTTTTCCATGCATAAACCTTATTAGATAAACACAAGAATGTTAGTTTGAAGTAGACTACAAGAAAGTGAAAATTTATCTTTTAGAGGTAGGAAAATAATTTATTTAAGAAAACCAATGTCGTAATAGTAGAAATTCCATAAGCGTGCACCATGGGAGATCCCTAAGTCATTATAAGGTTTTGGTAACCCTAGTCCCTCATATCAACTTATTATTTAATAGTCAATTCAAGTATGTATACAAACCCCCAATGAGGTCATGCATTGGCCTAGTGGTGTATTGTCTCCCAACCCACGACACCACATATAACCACCCGCTAAAGAGTATGTGCTTTTGCCTAATGGTGTGGTTTCACTCTTCCATGACACCTAGACCTTCATCTAGATTCAATGTAGTTATTTAAGGTGTAATAATATGAAAAGGGACACTTAACACTAATCCCCCCCCCTTAGATACTTAGGTTCCCATATGATTCTTCCCATTTCAAACATATCTCATTTAAATTCCAAGGGATTACCATCAATATATAATAATCCAATTACCTTTATCAAATTCAAGGTATTATTTGTAAATGATTTCATTTCTCAAATCAAGGGGAAAATTTTTAAAACCATTAGGAGGTATAAAATCAGCTAGCAAAAATATCATTACATGGATTTAATTAATTAAAACACATTTTTTGAAACATAGAAATCATTATTGCTTCATAGAACAATAGTTTAACATAAAACCACCTACCTTTAAGAAATATAAACTTTTCTCATGTGATGGAAAAGCACCCAGTATGCCAAGAGAGATCCTCAATAGATAAGAAAAAATTATCAACATCAAAACCCAAGCCATAAAAACCATCCAACCCTAAACTTAGGAAACTAAGGCCTTGGGGAAGAAGGAAACTCAATATAAAGGGGAGGAAATGTCAAGAGGAAGGAAGAGGATACATTTACTTCAGTGAATATTGAATAAACTGGGTTAAATATTCTAAAAATAGAGCCAAGGAGGAAGGGATGAGAGGGGTTATGCATAGAGGAGGCACCTAGTTTGAATGGGGAAAATAAGAAGATATTTAGGTGTTCAATTAAAGGATATAAACTTATTTGATTCATGTTTTTAAATTTTTAGGTAGGCCGCATGGTTTTCCAAACTGTGCACTGACCATGCAGTCAATATTGCCTCACATGGGCACTCACACGGTTGGCCTAAACGGTCTGTTAAACCGTGTATCAACTGTGCAAATATTAATTTTCAAATTGCAACATCGTGTCACATGGTTTCCACATAGTTACTCCTAATCATGTGATTAATTGTGTAACACCCACTATTTTCCCAAAAACATCAAAACTTTATACAAAATGACTCAAAAATGAAGGGGGAATGATGAAATAAATAAATGGAGGGAAAAAATACATGAATGTGACATTGGGGTGTGGAAAAATGGCATGATTTAATTTTAGGAATAGACCTTAAAATAACTTCAGATTCATCATTCTGATGCCATTGATGAAATTAGATTCTCCCTCTTAATATCATAATTGTTTCCTGAGAATCCAAGGATGATAGGGTATTAAGACATACCATTTTAATAATACCTTCAAAAGAACCTTTAGGAATTCATATTTTTATGAATTTTCAACTCTATAAGATTCTCAAACAACTCCCCCTCAATGGATGATCTCCTATTTTACTTCATCAAGGTATATCTTTTCTCTAAATATACTTTACAACTCTATTTGGTGAATCATGCCAAGATAATGATTTCTTTAGATCTGGAATAGTTATTTTGTATTACTTCACTTCATTGGTTCTCCACTTGATAAATAGAATTTCCTTAAATTACCAACATGTTTATCACACAAAAACAACACAAATGTTAAGGTAATAAGGTGGACCTCCATTTTCATCAATGTGAGTAGTTGGATTGAGAATTTATTCTCAACTAGTTTTCCCTTTTTAATTTAGCTCTATGTCTAGATGGACTCTTTATGCTTTCACAACCATTCTTAAAATATGAGTTTTCTTTTGGTAGTATGTGTTATTTTCTTCTCTCCTTGTGTGGGATATTATTTTCAATATGAAACTCGAGGAACAAGCATCACTTGGATTAGCTTTCAAGTTCTTTATGATTTCTTTTTGAGATAGTATTATTGTGAAAAAATCATTTAAATTATGTCCAGCCTTCCTGCACCTATCACACGAATCCTCATGAGATCTTATGTTGTCCCTTTTGATATCCTATCATGAAATTTTATTTCTTCTTCATATGGAATATTTTCATTCCATTTGGATCTTTCCTTCTCTTGAGGTTCTATTTCTTCCAATTTCTCTAAATCATCTGGCCATATTTTCAAGCATACTTTAGGAATATGATCAACCTTTTTAGTTCTTCCACCTAGTTTATTTATAAATTTATTTACCAAATCAATATTTTGATTTTTTTTTACTAACTTTTCATTCTATTTGGGCTTGCTTCCTTTAATACAATAATTTATGTCTTGTTTGAATATGTTCATGGTATGTCCTATTTTTCTATAAAAGAATAAGATATACCCTTTTGGTTTGGAATCCTTCTTGATCATATTGAGTGTGCTTGATTTTATATTTTTCTTTTTCTTATCACCCAATGATATATCATCATCCTTCTTCATTAACATCTTAATGATATTTTTTTAGTATTTTTCTCATGATTCTTTTCCAAGTTAGGCTTATCTCCATTCTTCACTTCTATAGTCTTCTCTTAACATTTGTTTTAGTTTTATTCTTGAATTATTTATACTTCCATGCCTCTTCACTATGAAAAATGTCACTGTATACTTCATAGAGTTCTCTGATAGTTTCAAATCTATTTGTGGTGTACAGATTCCCTTCATCTATGAGTTTTTTCTCAACTAGGCCTAACTCCCCCTTGATGTAGGCTCTTCATTTCTACCAAATTTTTACACATTGTTCCAAAAATCCAATGTATTGTTCTTGAATCTATTGAAACACCAATAATTCCCTAAAAATATTGTTTTATTTTTTATAATCTTCAATCTGTCTAGAATTTATAGATCTGTATGCATGCTATTTTTGTGATATATTATTCCTTATTTGAGATTTATTTGTGGAACAACTTCTCATATACTTGATTCCAACCACCTTGCATGTATTGGTGGTTTCCTCTATATTTTTTATTATCCACTTTTTTATAGGTTTTAAATTTAATTTTACACTATATAAAGAAATAGATTTAGCACAAATATTATTTTCAGAGGTGGACGGTACCTTTCATTTTGAGGTTTTTGTATATTGATCAGCAGATGATCTCATGATGTTCTTACCACTAGTTAGAGATATTTTAGAATAAGAGTTCTCTATAGTATTTTGTGTGGAAGTATATTTCCTTTCAAAAAATTTTGAGTAATTGGATTGAACTAATACTAGATTATTCAATTTAATTGCAAGATCTCAGCATTTCATATTGAGGATTTTTATCTCATACTCCACTGATTTTAGTTTTTCTTCATAGACCTTTTTATCTATTTAACTTGATCTTCTTGAATTTTGTTATTTTCTTGTAGTATATGGTAAATCTCTTTAATCCTCTTATCTTTGATCTTAAGCTGATCACTTTTAATTTCCATTACTTTTTTAGATTAATGGATTCTTTCTTAAATATTTTTATTAGCTTATCCTCTCTCATGAATTGTAGTGATACATTCATTATCAAAGAAGGATAATCATTCTTTAAGCTCCTCATTCATGGTATTTAAGGATCATACCTATTTGGGGAGATTTATACACATCATCTCCCTTTGTTCCAAATATTTCTCCAAGATTTATGAATTTTCCTCATGGAGGGTGATCTTTTCAGACATACTTTTGATAGATCTACAAATGAATGTGACTAATACTTTAGGAAATTTCTACATGGAATTAATCATATAGGAATAAGAATCGTAATATGATTCTTCAAAGATATGATCTTCACCACAAGTACTAGGCTTATTTATAGGACATTTTTGACAAGAACCTTTTGCTACATCCTCTTCATGTAGAGATGGTGAACTTCATGAGCCTGGCCTATTTTACATTTCCTTGGTAATTGATTCATCCACTAGATCTTCATATTCCATGCCTAATTTTACTTTTTTGTGATTTCTATAAATAAAAATCAATCTTTCTTCCTCTTTACTAAAGATGGATGTATTTTCATCACAAGCTTCTTTAAGAGAGATTATCAAAAAAGATATTTAGATGAACTTTACTTTGATTACCTTCAATTAGTAGAGAGTCTCTATTCTCTTCCTTCATAGATGAGACCATTCTCAATTTCTTTCCTTCTCTTTTCTTCATGTTCTTTGTTTTATTAATATACATATATTTCATGGTTTCTTCAGCAAGGAACTCACTAGCTTCTTTAAATCTACACTTCATATAGCCTTTGAAAATAGAAACTCAATTATTTAAATAAAACTTCAAATAAAATCCATATAAAAGTGTGACCATGCTCTAATATCAATTGTTAGGATCACATAGGGATGTTTCCAACATTGAAATAAGGGATAATCAGTGTTGGTATATTGTTACCCTAATTTTTTATCCCTTTTTAACTCTTCACTTATTCAATGAGAAGATCTCTATCTCTTTATCTATCCTTTATTCGGTAACTAGATATAGAATATAAAATCAATATAATAAGAAACTAGAGGTTGTTAATGATATTCTCTTCCCTAAGGTTGACTAAATCCCCAATGTATAGTAGTTTTTATCCCATGAACACACAACTTCCTATTTATTATCACAAGAATCTTGAGCAATGGAATGACCTTGAACTCATTATCCTAACTTTGATCAGGTACAAATCAAGTGAGGGATTGTTATCCCTTTATATAAGATAATTTACTTACACTTCCTTTAAGCAATATCACCTATGATGGATCATATCCCTCTTAGATTATATGGATTGATATTCTTCATCTCTTTCATTGGTCGGGTGGGAAAACTCAAGCTTACTTACACTTCTATAGTAGATGGTTATAGACTGTATCTCTCAACTTATCAACTTAGAGTATAATATGTAGTGACATTATCGAACACCCCATTTTTCATAATTCTACATCAAATGAAGGTTTCATGTTGTCTCTCTCAACTTTCTCTTCCCATTCATGTTCTTCTTCATTGTGTAAGGACTGCTTCAACACTATATCCCCCTTTCCTCTCTTCTTTTGACTTATAGAATATGCATAGGTTCACATTGCCAAGAATCCTCCCCATTTTTTTCTTCTTTCACATATTTTATATTCATTTTTTCACATGAATATTACATCTCAAATTTACATAATCTTTATAATTTAAGTATCATTATTATTTATTCTTCCCAAAGACTCGGTATTCTCATACTCCTTCATTCTCACAATTCCACAAACATAATATCTTCAATATTTATCTTATTTAAATATTCCTTTTAATTCAGTTTAATACTCATAATTATTATTCACAATGTTTAAAAATACCATGCCCATCTTTTCATTCTTTTCCTCCTCTAAAACTCCATGAAATCCAAATTGAACAATATCTTTATAACTGTATGAGTATATGCATCAACAGTTGAGGTCATGGATCCTTTATTTACGGTGCAAGACTCTCTACAAATCTTCTTCTTTCCATCTTCAAAATACTACTAGAATTATAATACAAGATTTGTGATATTTAGGATCTCAAAAATGCATCACTGAGAATCAATAATGTAATGAATCTTATTTTCTCTAGTTTTATTTTTATAAATTAATTAGGAAAATTCTAAGACCATGTGCTGAGACAGCGTGAGATTCTAAGGCCTGGTGTGACTGGAATAGATCTATGAAAAATGTTAAGTTTTTAGTAAATTGCATGGGATATTTCTCCTTTAAATGGGAATAACTTCTAAATGGGTTCATGAATAAAAAATCTAAGGGTATTGTTACATTCAAAACAGAAACTTTACATTAGGTGAGGCCTCACATCGACCAGCACAGGTCAACTGTGAAAGTTAGAAATTGGATGTAACTGTCATTAAAATATTTTAATGAAAATATTTTATTTGATACTATGTTGGTTTCTTTTAATTAATTCCTGTTATTAGGAATCCAGGGTTATCGCTATAACCCTAGAAATTTCTCGGAGGCAAGGATATGGAAACCTCTTTGATGAACATTGACGAATGTTGGCGGATCAAGGATCGATGATAACACATAACCCCATTCTTTGTCAATGACTGATCCATCCTTGAGGTAGGATGTTGATCTATTTGTGATTTCTTGTCCCTTCTTAGATTTAGAGGATGAACGCGGACCAACCCATGAATAGGTTGATCTGTGGTTTGATCTTTTTTTCAAGATGGATTTTATTATGGGGATTAAGGGGATGATAAATCTTTATGAATATCGATATATTGTTCTTTGTTAAACCTTCTAACATAAATGGATCAAGACCAACACGAACAAGTCCAAGATCCATCCTTTGGGGAATTTGTGTGCTTTGTCTCTCTCCCCCAATCTCTTACGTTTCTCATTACTTGTTCCTCATGAATTATGATCAAAGGATCATTGCGCCTTCAATCCATGGCACAAATGTCTGAGACTGGGGATCTGATCCCTCGGTGGCGTAAGGTGGTGGAAGAAAAAGGTGGTGGCCAGAGGTGGTGGTTCCAGTCGGTTTAGGAAGATCACGGCAGAGTAAGGCTGCTGGCGGGGTGGCCGACAGCGGAGGTAGCACCGGCCCGACAAGGGTGGTCAGGCTAGGTGGGGCATGGAAAGAACAGGCCATCATGGGGAGGCCAGTAGCGGCAGTAAGATGCAATCTAGGTGGGACCATGTCAGAGGAGGCTCGCGGTGGCGGAGGTTGTAGGTAGCGACCAGGGGCCACAATAGGAGGCCATGGTGGTGGCAATAGGATGCATCTCGGAGCCACGTTGGATGGAACCCGTGATGGTGGCAGGGTCACGGGACCAAGCGGATGAGGTGAGCCGGCCACATGAAATGTGATTCGGTGTTGCATTAACTGAGGGAGCTGGTTGTCTATACAGTTGGGCAACTGCATGAACCAGAGGGATGATGCTAAGGCGGGCTGTGTCTAGTAGAGCAAAACCAACCCACACGAAGTGGGCCAGGCTGGAGATTCGGACCACTCTGGCAGCCCAATGGGCTAGACCATGTGGCCCAGTGGGCCACGATCAAGATGACCATCGGGCAGGGATGTCCCCGAATGATTGGGTGAGGTCGGGTCGGTTGGATCAGGGTGGGTCAATCCCAGACCAGACCAATTTTACTAAATTGGCCATATATTTCAAACTGTGTATCCATTTTACGAGTCACTTACAGCATTGGGACCCTTGAAATGAGAAGTTTCTTTTGAGATACTCTAAGTGAGTTTTTTTGGAAGTTGGTATAAGTCCTAATGGATTTAGGAGTAGGTTCTCCCTGAACAAGTGTGTTGTAAGTGGAATATTGCGGCTGGCTGTGACTATGTGATCTTGGTGACTATATGACTTGGGGTATACATGTATCATTGATTCTATATACACCATCGAAGTTCCGTGCACCATTGACACTCCATGCACCATCGATGTTCAATGTGCCACCGACGCTCTATGTGCCATCGATGCTTTGTGTTCCATCAATGTCTTGGGCTCCATCACCGCTCTGGGCGCCATCGACACTTCATGCGCCATTAACGATTCGTGCACCATTGACGCTCTATACACTATCGATGCTCAATAATCCATCAAAAATCCATGTTTCATAAATTCTCTGTGCTCCATCGACACTTCTAGTGTCATGGATACTAAGAGATCTATGGACTACAACTGGGAATCCTTCTCTTCATGCTTTAGACATATACATGTGTGAGATGACTGTATTGAATGTACTTTTTGTGTTTCCTTTGTGGTGTACTTCATGTGTTTATTTTGTGTTATACTTCATGTATTTATTATTGTTATTTCCTTTGTGGTTTCGGGGTGTCCTACTGAGTAATTTTTTTACTCAGCCCTATATAATCTTTACCCACACGTGTTGTCTCTTGTGCAGATGATCGATGCTTGGACGAAGTCCTAGGTGGACTTGGACCAGATAGTGCTTAGAGTGATCAGATGTACGTGTGGTTCTCCTATGGCTTCAAACATTTTCCCTACACCTACCCTTTAGGTAGGTTTTTCTATGGAAGAGCTTCAGGAACATGTGCATTCACTTGGCAGACTCTTTCTTTTAGAGAGCATGTATTCTGGCCCTGTTTAATTTCCATTTTTTCTACTATCATACTCTTTGGTTGGTATCTTAGTGTATGTATGCATTATTCACTTGGAGTTTTTACATTTCAGCATTTTGTGCTTGGATATATGTGCATGTGTACAGTTACTTAGGCAAATGCCTCCCATTTGTGGGATATTCCTACTCAGTACTAGTAGTCAGCCCCTGGCCTATCGGAGGTGGGCTTGGGGTAGTCATGGCACAAGACCCTCTAGGATGGGTTATGATAGAGTGGTATCAGAGGAGGTCAGTTCTACCTAAAGAACCAAGAGTCTGTGAGTTGGTTTGGGACAATAGTGTTAAGTGTTTAGAGTTTGGATTTCAGGATAGGGAATCCAGTGTTGGTGCGGCAGCTAACGTATCCATACACCAGGATTCGGAATTTTTCTTTTCAACTCGGTACATGAAAACAGTAGTTGTAGGGACAATAAATGGCACTTGAATCATATAGGATTGAGTGTGTTCTTGTGTCCTTATTGAGTCAGTATCAGATCACCAGGTATACTCTATTGATTGTGGTACATCTTGATCTATTTTATGATGCCTCCACATAGACATCCAGCCAGGATTCTGATGTGTGATCATGAGTATGATCTTCCTAGTGATGAGGCATTGGTACAGGGGCCAGTATTAGATTTATCACCCCCGGGTGGTGTACTGGTGATACCACCACCCCGAGAGCAGTAGTTACTACCAGCATTATCAGTAGAGGATACACGCGGGCTGAGTTCATTACATGAGTTCTAGAGGCAGTGACCTCCCAGGTTCATGGGTGATCCCAACCCCTAGGAAGCTGAGGATTGGATAGAGGAGGTGACATGTGTCTTCCACCTAGTGAGGACGCCTCTCGACCAAATGGCAGTCCTAGCCATTAGTCTTCTATAGGGCTCGGTGGGGAGATGGTGGAGCTAAGTGATCTAGATGCATGAGGAGATGACCCTCACTTGGATAAACTTCGAGCATATATTTATGGAGGATTTATTTCTAGTGATGTTATGCTCCATGCATATACAGGAGCTACTTCATCTATAGTAGGGGATCCAGACAGTAGCGAAGTACTCTGTGAGATTTACAGAAGTTTCTCGTTACTCCATAGATATGGTGTGGGACCCGTTCTTTAGGGCCCAGACCTTTAATCAGGGGATACACAAAGAGATCAGGTAATCTATGATATCCATTAGCATTATGACACATTTTGGGGTACTAGAGAGAGCTCTGCTAGTAGAGAACTTTCTGGCGGAGCAGACGCTGGCAGTAGGAGCTACCACTGGGCGTCAGGTAGTTGAATCTTTGGTATCAGGTAGCCAAAAGTTGACATAGGTATCCAAGAAGATTAGATAGTTCAAGTTATGAACCTAGGACATGGGGTTAGCAGTGCGAGGCTCCCAGGGTAGATAAATTCATTCTAAGGATAGGTTTTGTTACTCATACGGTGGTCGAGAAAATCTAGCTAGAGATTGTCCAACCCTTCGTACGACCAATCAGGAGATAGTTGAGGGACTGTCAAGGAAGAGGATAAGGCAGGAATAGGGTTTTATACCAATCAGTGTATATGGTAGAGGAGCTAGATGGGCAGTAGGAGGTGGGAGGAGGTTCGAGGTACTACCACCATCACCCCCAAGTGGTCCACCATGGGCTCAGGGAGCCGGTGGATAGGGACAATGCCATCTTCAGGTGATGGAGGCTTATGACCCTAGTGATACAGAGATGATTAGAGGTATGATCTATTTCTTTTACACCCTAGTTGTAGTTTTACTAGACACAGGTTCTAGTCACTATTTTCTCTCCATGACCCTAGTTCAAGACATGGAGATTCTAGTGGAACCATTGACTCGATCCTTATTATTAGAGAATCCTATGGGAGGAGGTTCAACAATCACACACTAGTGCCAACAGTGTTACCTTACTCTAGAGGGTAATATTTTCATTTGGGATCTCTTGGTGGAAGCGTCGAGGCCTTACGACGCCATCCTTGTTATGGACTAGTTATCCATAGATCATGCCCAGATTGACTGTTTTAGGCACAGAGTGTGGTGTGTTCGTGGATATGGGACCGAGTTTTCCTTTTTTGGTGAAAAGGAAACCCAAGAAGTGTAGTATGGACTCGAACATAGGAGGGTGCATCCAATCACACACTAGTTGTCTAGCATGACCCTCAGTGTAGTGGATGAGACAAGTCCTTAGTTTCCTGCAGTGGTGGATGCGTATGATGATGTCTTTCCAGAAGATGTTCTAAGATTACCTCCTCATAGGTAGGTGGATTTCTATATTGATATGTACCCTGATATGGCAGCAATATCTACACTTTCATATCAGATGGCTCCTATAGAGTTTTGTAAATTGAGGGTACAGTTGGAGGACTTGCATAGGAAGGGGTTTGTAAGACCCAGTGTTTCACCTTGGTCGGCCCCAATTTTTTTTCAAAAAGGAATACGGGAGATTGAGGTTATGTGTGGTCTCCTGGTGCCTGAACTAGGTGAATGTGAAGAATAAGTATCCACTACCGAGGATTGACGGCCTCTTTGATCAGCTGAAGGGAGTGAGGCGGTTCTCAAAGATAGACCTTGGATCTGGTTATCACCAACTTCATGTATGGGATGAGGATGTACTGGAGACAGCCTTCATATGTTGGTACAGCCACTATGAGTACTTAGTGAATCTATTTGGTATGAAAAAATTTCCAAAATTTATCATGGGACTCATGAATAGGATCTCCTAGCCTTACTTATACTAGTTCATCGTGGTCTTCATTAATGACATCCTAGTGTACTCGGCGTCTGAGGAGGAGCACGTGATACACTTGAGGATAGTTCTGGACACACTATGAGAGAACCAATTTTATGGGAATCTCTCGAAGTCTTAGTTATAGATTTGGGAGTTCTACTTTCTGGGACACGTCATTTTAGAGGCTAGAGTTACAGTAGATTCAGCGAAGATTGAATCGGTGCTTTCTTTGGAGTCACCCAGGAGTGTTACTGAGGTGCAGAGTTTCCTAGGTTTGGTTGGGTACTATCAGAGGTTTGTACCTAACTTTTATAGAGTAGTAGCACCCTTTATGGAATTGACACATAAGGGATGGCCTTTCATGTGGACAGAGGAGTGCCAGCAGTGATTTTAGGAGCTGAGTCAGAGATTGACGAATGCCCCCATCTTGAGATTACCAGAGGAGGGTGTTGAGTACATGGTGTTTTGTGATGCATCGGGGACCAGGCTTGGTTGTGTCACAATGCATGGTTAATTGGTGATTGCCTATGGTTTGCACCAGTTGAGGCAGTATGAGCAGAACTACATGACCCATGATCTTGAGCCAGCAACGGTAGTCTTCGCATTGAAGATGTGGAAACACTGCATGATGGGTGAGTGGTTTACCATCTACTCTGACCATAAGAGTCTCAAGTATATATTCTCTTAGAAGGATATAAACTTGATACAGAGATGATCGATATAGTTTCTATAGGACTATGACTTTGATATTGTCTAAAATTCTGGGAAGGGGAACGTAGTGGTGGATGCTCTCATTAGGTGATCTAGATTGCAGTTATTGAGTGAGTAATAGAAGTATTTGGTCATGTTATAGATATCCTTTATGGATGTGGATGGAATATCTTACCTCTAGTTGATGGTTGTCACCCCTTCACTCTTACAGCGAGTCAGGGAGGCATAGATCAGAGATACCAACTGTGAGACTTTATGTGCTCAGATGTCCACAAGGCATGTCCCTGATGGATATTTGAAAGGTGTTGAGCATATCATTCTCTTCATAGGGTATACATTAGTACTAGTGATATTGTGGGAGGAGGTCTTGAAGTAGTTCCATACTTCCCCTTTGGCAGTACATCTAGTAGTGGCAAAGATGTATCAAGACCTCTGACATCAGTTTTGGTGTTCAGGGATGAAAAAGGTGGTGCCGGAGTTCATTTCTAGATGCTTCACTTATCAACAAGTGAATTCCGAGCACCAGGTTCCAATGGGCTTAACCCAACCACTTGAGGTGACATAGTGGAAGTGGTATGGGATATCAATGGACTTTGTGATGGGTTTACTATTCACATCCAGGGGGCATGATACCATATGGGTGATCGTTGACCAACTCACCAAGTTTTCACACTTCCTAATAATCCATGAGTAG
This sequence comes from Viscum album, assembly GCA_963277665.1. Taxonomy (NCBI): domain Eukaryota; kingdom Viridiplantae; phylum Streptophyta; class Magnoliopsida; order Santalales; family Viscaceae; genus Viscum; species Viscum album. The sequence goes on along the minus strand of OY728119.1, from coordinate 697,705,320 downwards.
ATTTTAGTAGATATCTTGGGATGCCTATACATGCAGGAGACAGCTTGGCTTCACAAAGTGTCGTCAATGATTATCTCAAATCATCATACTCGTTTCGCATCCCAGTTGTGGAAGGGATTATAGGAGGCATTTGGGACTCATTTTCATTTGTGCACATCATTTCATCCTCAGATTGATGGCCATATGGAGAAGACCATACGGGTTTTAAAGAACATTTTATGTTCTTGCATCCTAGACTTTGGCCGCAGTTGGGAGTAACACCTACCTTTGGTAGAGTTTTCATATAACAACAGCTACCACTCTACCATTGGTATGGAACCGTTCGAGGCCTTTTATAGGGGACTATGTAGGTCACTACTGTGCTGGATAGACATAGGAGAGTCAGCACTCATGGGTCTAAAGTTAGTATGGGATACTACCAAAAAGGTGCATATCATCCAGGAGTAGATGAGGACTGCACAGAGTCGACAGAAGTCATATGCTGACAATAGATGGAGGCCTCTATAGGTCGAGGAGGGCAACCATGTGTTCCTTTGTGTATTAGATCGATAGGGATTGTAGAGATTTGGTCGAGCATCAAGTTATCACTGAGATACATCAACCCTTTTCAAATTCTATATAGGGCTGGCAATGTAAGAACTTGGGTTTTTAGAACGGGTCAAAATCCCGAACCTGTTTGAATTTTTGACTTGTTCTTGAGAAAACTAGGAAAATCTGGGAAGTTCTGGAAATTTCCAGACTACACGCCATGTACTTTCAAGTACACACTGTGTACGGGTTAGGCGAGTACCGGCTGCGTGCTCGCTGAGTACATGATTTTTGATGACTGTGTAGAAATTTACGACTACATGGTGTGTAGTGTTACTTGACACGCTATGTATCCTCTCTTCTGCATACGGTTTGGGTTCAATCCGTGTTTCATCCCATGTGGAGCGTCCAAGCCGTGTGGCTACCCCACTTAAGTCGGAGTACGGAAAAGGCCACTACATGGCGTGTAGTTCTTAAATACACAATGTGTACTTTTTTTTATTCACTTAAGTTAAAGGTCGTCACGTCTTATTTCATAAAACGTATTCTTCTTCCCCAACTTTGAGACCTCTCTGTTCCGAAAACCCAAAGAACATACCTAGACCTAGATTCTTCATTCGTCATCTGTTCTTCGATCCATCAGTGGCTGTGGGGTCGCAACAGTTAGGCTAAACCCGCACACCTTATTCTGTTCTTGATTCATTACCTCATGCGTCGTAGTTTCCATCTAAGTGGAATTGCCGGTATTTGACAGAAACATAAATCTATGAAGATCGGCTTTGAATTGGAGCTCAATATCAGATGTGCCTACATCTATGAGTCTTGGGTAGCTGGTACATACCTCTTTTTTTTGCAGACTTTTGGGTAGCACGGCCTATGGCTCATTTTTGAGTATTTTGAGCGAGACCCTAAATTACATAATATTACATGTTTAATTGTTTAATTGACCTTTGTGATGCTCTTGGGTATGCCCTTTTACTGTTTTTCTTGAGAGAGGTCGGGCGAGGGGTCGTTGCTTATTGAGGCATTTTGGTCGGGGGATGACAAAATGGTTATAACTATTTTGTATTATTTTAAACTATTTAGTTTAGTGTATTGAACCTTGATATGAATTATTGGAGACCTTAAAGACCCCAGTGCTGGTATGGGACAACACTTGGTTAGTACATACAACTATTTAGATTATTTTGATTGTTTATGTGTTTTGTTTAAATATAATTGCTGAATTGCATATGCTGGAACCTTTGGGTTGTATTGGGCATGGCCCGAATATTCTTGAGTGATGCTGATCATAGGTTGGACTTGACCCGGGTTACGTTGGGTGGTTCTGACCATGGGATTGGGTGTCATGGACATTGGCTTAAGGAAGGATGACTGTTAGGTTGGGCATGGCCCAGGTTATTGGGATGAAGAGGCCATCAGACTTGAGTGGCATGGTCGCAGGGACACGAGGTGTCAAAAGTGTTGTGTCTTGGGTACTATTTTGGTGATTACTACTCACCTGAAACTTTGAGTAGTGTACACACAGAGAGACTACGTGATGAGGTGGTTTGGACCACTCATGTGGGTAGAGGCCCCCATTATTTGCGGTTTAGGTACTATTGGTTGGGGGTGCTTGTCGTATAAATCCACGTGGAAGGTGAGGAACCTTCAGGGGATAGTATTTAGGATATCGAGTTGGGGGCAGAGGCTCGCTGTTATCTGAGGGCAGATATCATTGCCCCTCTGCTTACATTATTTGAGGGCAGACACCGTTGTCCCTCTGGTTACTTTATTTGAGGGCAGACATCACTGTCCCTCCGGTTACTTTCTTTGAGGGCAGACATCGTTTTCCCTCCAATTACTTATTTGAGTATATGCATCGCTGATCCTCCAGGTTACTATTTTTGGTGCATGCCTTTAGGACATCGATACTTGATACATGCGGTGTCAAGGGGCACATGGTGTTGGGTTACATGACAGATATTTCGGTGTTGGCCGAAGCAGGTGGTACTTCATGGTGGCTACTAAGAACCAGTGGATTTTATGTTTATTTGTGCATCATATTGTTTACTTTTTTCCTTATAACTGCATGCCTTATTAAACACTTATATTAGTTATACACCATTGGGTTGTATCCTACTGAGATTAATCTCACACCCTGCACGGGCCCTTCAGGACGCGTGCTGACTTTATGGATTTACGTACAGGAAAGAGGCCAGCTTCAAGAGTTGGGACTGCATTAGCTATTTCATGGAGATGGCATGGACCTTGAGGTCTTTCCTAGATGGAGTTTACTTTGTTTTTATTTCTATCCTTTATCAGAATGCTTACTTGTTTTGTAGCTACAGTTGGTTAGCCATTAGCGTCTTTTATATATATGAATATGTATGACCTATTTTGGATGCATGTTTGTTGTTCAGTAGTAGTTACAAGTGATCATAATGTTGTTGTGTTACTTTCCACTATTGTTGTTATATTTATTGTTTCTGTTGTTTATCGTTATTTAATGTGCTTCCGCTCTGTGGGTCTGGTTCGAGTCTGCTGATTCGTTCTTTCCACTGCATCTTTATTATTATACTCAGACTAGTACCATTATTATCCTCTGAGATGGTATAGCCTCCCCAATATACCTATAAGACCCTCGCTGCTAGTCAGTAGCCTTTGCCATTCGGGGAGGTACGCCTAAGGTAGTAACACCCGACCCGTTTAGCACTAATCGAGTGGTTGTTCAGGTCCGAGTCATTACAAAGTGGTATTAGAGGAGTCCTTGATAGGGATTTAGTAGCAGTGTTTTGCTGGATACTAATGATATTGAGACTTATCTTTTATTTCAGCTAGTTTTACTATTTGGGATATGGTAGAATGGAGATAGGTTATTACTGGAACTAGGTTTCTAGCTTGTGTTTGGGTGCCTGCAGCCCCAGGTGCGAGGGATGAACCAAGTTACCATGGGAGGGAATGGTTGTTTGCTTTTGCTCAGATTATGGTTTATATGATTTCCACCCTAGTGGATCACTTGGTGTGTGATGTTATTGATTGTGATGTGTAACCCTTGACCCGATGTGGTAAGGGAGAATTGGACCTTGGCCTGGTATGGCAAGGCTTGGTTGTTTGGCTTTTGATAGGCACATTTTTATGGTATTTCAATTTCATAATTTCACGTATGCTTTGTGATGTGGTAATACCATGTGAAAAATATCAATTTTCATGCCTTGTATTCTTTTGAAATGTGAATAGGTGAAGTTCATGATAAAAATTGCATGTTTATTGCAATGTGTTATGCCATGCTTTGAATATTTGTAGAATTGCAGAGTAATTGAGTATGGCTCTTGTATGAGCAGGCAGGTACTATGATTGAGGTAATTTTTATCACCAGTATTGGGTGAATAGGTCATCGGTTTGAGGCAACATTAGTTGTTGGGATAGGCATGGCCCAAGGTACTTTTGATACTTGGATCTGTTAAGGGCGGGTAAAGAGGCCATGAGGCCGAGATGTTGTGGGCATAGGTTGCGGTGAGGGAGAGTAAGGGTAGTTGTTTTATGCTGCCTCTTTACTGATTTCCTTATCTAAGTTGAATATATATTGTTATATATATATATATGGGTTATCTAACCATTTATGGTATTTAGCAGGTTTCTTTAGTCGACTCAGATGGAGCGTCGGACGGGAGATGGTACAGTGTCGCAGGAGCAGGATCGGGTTCAGGATCCAGTGCAGGCAGAGCAGGAGCCACAGGTATAGGCTCAGGGATAGGATCAGGTTTAGGATCCAGTGCAGGCAGGACAACAGCCAGGTTTGGTAGCATTCGGACCATGGCTCGACGAGCAGCTCCAAGCTAGCCCGGTATGTGTCTTACAGGGGATCGACAAAGGTGCGCAGGGTACAGAGCCATTTATGGCATATCTGACGCGGGAGTTCCAGTCGCAGCACCCAACACTTTTTTAGATTGAGTGTGGTCCACAGGCAGCTGATAACTAGATATAGAGTATTCATATGATCTTCAATTAGCTTGATACACCTCCAGGGTGGAGGGTCAAGCTGGCGATGTACATGCTGCGAGAACTGGAAAAGCGTTGGTGGGATGTGTAGGTTTAGGCTCGCAGGCATGAGGGACTAGCATGGAAAGACTTTGAGGACAGTTTCTTTGAGAACTTCTACCCAGAGACACTGGGGGCCGAGAGGGATCAGGATTTCTTGATTCTTTAGTAGGGAGACATGTATGTCATGGACTATGCAGCTACTTTCACTGAGATGTCTCACTTTGCACCTGGTATGGTAAGCGATGACGCGACAAGGGTGAGGTGCTTAGAGGATGGCTTGCGACACGCCATTTGGATCCAGGTGAATATCTTCAGGTTGGTTTTATTCTCAAAAGCAGTGAATCAGCCGCTCATAGTAGAGGGAAACCAGAGGGATAGGCCCCAGGTTGGTCGGGGAGCAGTTTCAGGTGACAGTTCGAACAACAGGAAGTGAGGACAGGATGAGTTCCAGTAGGGCAGTCAGGCTAAGGACTCATCTAGAACACCTATTATTAGTTCTTTAGTGGATTTCTTTCAGTGTGGGCAGCCAGGACATGTTCGGACTCAGTGTAACAGGCCTCCAAAAAAGTGTCAAGCATGTGGACAGGTCGGGCATCTGGAGAGGTTTTGCAGGCAGCCTTCTCAGACAGCCGGCAGATAGGGACTAGGACAGACTGTGGCATTTGGATTTGGTTTAGGTTCGGTACCAGGTGACGGTAGTCGAGGTTCAGCTGCACGTGGAGGGCATGACAGAGACAGCGGGATCCAGCTGAGGGTTCAGTGGCTGATGGCTGGAGCAGCACCACAGGGAGGTTAGGCATCAGGCAGTCGTACTTCAGGCCAGGTGTACGCCATGGAGCTTCCAGAGTCTGAGCAGTCTGGTGAGCCAATGACAGTTATAGGTACACCACGAGTGTGGTCGTGACTTTCTCGTTTTCTTTTGGCATTACCTAATGAGGCATGTCCATTTTGAGTGCACGAGGTGCATAGTATTCTTGTGGACTGATTAGATATTGGTTAGTGGGATTGGTGCCATTTCGGGTGCATAATATATTTATATTTATATATATATATATATATGAGATGCATAGCATCAGGGGAATCGAGGATGTGGGTTACTTGAGGTGTCATGGGCATCGGGGCATTGAGGATGCGGGTTACTTGAGGTGCATGGCATCAGGTTTTATTTTGAGCATCCATGGGATGCAGGACCTCATGGGATCGGACACCGATGTGGTGCGGGATACATTTGGGTGTCGAAAACGACATGAGATAACCAATGAGGTATAGGAGTGATGATGCGTCATGAGAGGACCATGAGTTTGGGAACATGTTAGTAAACCTTTGCTTGTTTTGAGTTTTGTCAGGTTGAGACCGAGTTAGGCAATTCCTAAGGTGGGGATCCCCTTGAGGAATTCAGCCAGAACCTTTGAGACCGGGGAGTCTGGGTTACTTTGATTGGGGTGGCATGTTCGGTGCCATATTTGAGTTTCGTTTGATAGCTTGGGAATGAGCTATATTAAGGTGGGGAGATTGTAAGAACCAGAGTTTTTAGAACAGGTCAAAATCCCGACCCTGTTTGAATTTTTGAGTTGTTCCTGAGAAAACTTGGAAAATCTATGAAGTTCTGGAAATTTCCAGACTATACGCTGTGTACTTTCAAGTACACATTGTGTGCGGGTTAAGCGAGTACCGTCTGTGTGCTCACCAAGTACATATCGTGTGATGAACGTATAGAAATTTCCTACTGCATGGCGTGTAGTGTTACTTGGCACGTCGTGTATCCTCTCTTTTGTGTACCGGCTGGGTTCAAGCCGTGTGTCATCCCGTGTGAAGCATCCAAGCCGTGTGGCTACCCTTCTTAAGTTGGAGTATAGAAAAGGCCACTACACAGCATGTAGTTCTTAAATACACGTTGTGTACTTTTTTTATTCACTTAAGTGAAAGGTCTCCACGTCTTATTTCATAAAACGTCTTCTTCTTCCCCAACTTCAGGACCTCTCCGTTCCGAAAACCCGAAGAACATACCTAGCCCTAGATTCTTCATCCATCATCTGTTCTTTGATCCATCAGTGGTTGTGGGATCGCAACAGTGAGGCTAAACCCGCGCACCCTATTCTGTTCTTGATTCCTTGCCTCACACGTCGCAGTTTCCATCCGAGTGGAATTGTTGGAATTTGACAGAAATGTAGATCTACGAATATCGGCTTCGAATTGGACCTCAATATCGGGCGTGCCTATGTCTACGAGTCTCATGTAGGTGGTTCATAACTCTTTTTGTGTTTTCGCAAACTTTTGGGTAGCGCGGCCTATGGCGCGTTTTCGGGTATTTTGAGTGAGACCCTAATTTACCTACTATTTCATATTTAATTGTTTAATTGTCCTTTGGGATGCTCTTGGGTATACCCTTTTATTGTTTTTCTTGAGCGAGGTCGGGTGAGGGGTCATTGCTCATTGGGTCATTTTGGTCGGGGGATGACAAAATGGTTATAATTGTTTTATATTGTTTTAAACTATTTAGTTTAGTGTATTGAACCTTGATATGAATTGTTGGAGACCTTAAATACCCCAGTGATGGTATGGGACAGCACTTGGTTAGCACATACAACTGTTTAGATTGTTTTTCCTATTTATGTGTTTTGTTTAAATGTAATTTTTGAATTGCATATGCTAGAACCTTTGGGTTGTGTTGGGCATGGTCCAGATATTCTTGAGTGATGTTGGTCATAGGTTGGGCTTGACCTGGGTTACATTGGGTGGTTATGACCACGGGATTGGGCGTCATGGATGCCGGATTGAGGAAGGATGACTGTCAGGTTGGGCATGGCCCAGGTTACTAGGATGGAGAGGCCATCAGACTTGAGCAGCATGGTCATAGGGATACGAGGTGTCAAAGGTGTTATGGATCGGGTACTATTTTGGTGATTACTGCTCACCCGGAACATTGAGTAGTGTGCACATAGAGAGACTCCATGATGAGGTTGTTTGGACCACTCGTGTGGGTAGAGGCCCCTGTTAGTTGCAGTTTAGGTGCTATTGGTTGGGGGTGCTTTCCGTATGAAGCCACATGGAAGGTGAGGATCCTTCAGAGGATAGCATTTAGGCTATCAGGTTGGGGGCAGAGGCTCACTGTTATCTGAGGGCAGACATCATTTTCCCTCCATTTACATTGTTTGAGGGCAGTCACCGTTGTCCCTCCGGTTACTTTATTTGAGGGAAGACATTGATGTCCCTCCAGTTACTTTCTTTGAGGGTAGACATCGTTGTCCCTCTGGTTACTTATTTGAGGACAGGCATCGTTGATCCTCCGGATTACTATTTCTAGGGTGTGCCTTTAGGACATCAGTACTTGAGACATGCAGTGTCAGGGGGCACATGGTTCCGGGTTACATGACATAGATTCCAACGTTGGCCAAAGTAGGTGGTACTTTATAGTGGATGATGAGCACCAGTGGAGCTTATGTTTATTTGTGCATCATACTATTTACTATTTTCTTTATAACTGCATGTCTGATTAAACACTTATATTAGGTACGCACCGTTGGGTGGTATCCTACTGAGATTCATCTCACACCCTGCACGGGCCCTTCAGGACGCGTCCAGACTTTATGGATTTATGTGTAGGAAAGAGGTCAGCTTCAGGAGTTAGGATACATTAGCTATTTCATGGAGATGGTATGGACCTTGAGGTCTTTCCTAGCTGGAGTTTACTTTGTTTTGTTTTCTATCCTGTATCAACATGCTTACTTGTTTTATAGCTATAGTTGGTTATCCATTTTCACCCTTTATATATATGAATATGTATGACCTATTTTTGATGCATGTTTTTTGTTCAGTAGTAGTTACAAGTGATCAGTATGATGTTGTGTTACTTTCCGCAGTTGTTGTTATATTTATAGTTTCCACTGTTTATCATTATTTAATGTGCTTCCGCTCTGCAGGTCTGGTTTGAGTCTGATGAGTCTTTCTTTCCACTGCATCTTTATTATTATACTCGGACCGGTACCATTATTATCCTCCGAGAGGGTATAGCCTCCCCACTATACCTATAAGACCCTCGCTACTAGTCGGCAGCCTTTGGCGTTCAGGGAGGTGCACCTAAGGTAGTAACACCTAACCTATTTAGCACTGATCGGGTGGTTGTTCGGGTCTGGATCGTTACAGGTGAGGTGGCGTACCACTTAGCTCTACCCCTATAGTTTCATCGGGTGCATGATGTCTTACACATGTTGCAGTTGAGGAGGTACATGCATGATCCATCATACGTCATCGACTAGGGTGAGCTGGACATTGACGATGGGGAGACTTTTACGGAGTACCCAATGGAGATCGAGGATCGACAGGAGTGGATCCTTCATGGGAGGTCGATTCCTCTGGTGCACATTCGGCGGCAGCATGGGAATCTCTAGAAGAGTACTTAGGAGTGGGAGGCTCATATTCGTGATTAGTACCCTCATCTTTTTATTGAGTAGCCTTTGTTTTGGATTTTGGGGATGTAAATCCTTAAGGTGGGGAGAATGTAATGACTCAGATGTTCTCCAGTTTTATTTTTATAAATTAATTGGAAAAATTATAAGACTAGACACTGGGACGATGTGAGATTCTAAGACCCATTATACCCGAAACATATTGATGAAAAATGTTAAGTTTTTAATAAAGCGTGTGGGCGGTTTCTCCTTTAAATGGGAATAATTTCTAAATGGGTTCGTGGATCATAAATCTGAGGACACTGTTGTGTTCAAAGTAGCGACTTTACCTTAGGCGAGGCCTAAAATCAACTAGCGCAGGTTGACTATGAAAGTTATAAATTGGACATAACCATCATTAAAATATTTTAATGAAAATATTTTATTTAACATTGTGTTGGTTTCTTTTAATTGAGGCCTATTTTCAGGAATCCAACGTTATCTCCATAACCCCAAAAATTCCTCTAAGTCAAGGAGATAGAAACCTCTCCAACAAGTGATGAAGAACACCAGTGGATCAAGGCTTGATGATGACATGGAACCCTATTCTTTGTCAATGATTGATCCAACCTTGAGATAGGATGTTGATATCTTTGTGATTTCTTGTCCGTTCTTAGATTCAGATGATGAATGTGGACCAACCCGCAAACAGGTTAATCCATGGTTCGATTGTTCTTACGGGATGGATTTTATTGTGGGGATTAAAGGGATGATAAATCTTTTTGAATATAGATTTATTGTTCTTCATTAAACCTTTTAACATGAATGGATCAAGAGAGACATGAATAAGGCCAAGATACATCCTTTAGGGAGTTAATGTGCTTTGTCTCTTTCCCCTAATATCCTGCATTTCTAATACCTCGTTCCTCGCGAATTATGATCAAAGTATAGTTTCCCCTTTGATCTGTGATGCAAAGGTCTGATACCGGGGATATGATCCCGCAGCGGCATAAGGTGGCGGCAGCGCATGGCTGCGGTCAGAGGCGGTGGCTTCAGCCGGTTCAAGCGGAGAGTGGCAAGGAAAGGCTGCCAGCGGGGTGGGTGGTGGCGAAGGCAGCACCGACCCAGTAGGGGAGGTCAGGCCAGGTAGGGCGTGGTAGGAACAGGCTTCCGGTGGGGTGGTTGGTAGCGATGGCAAGATGCAGTCTAGGTGAGACCACGTCGGAGGAGGCCCACAGCAGCGGAGGCCATGAGCAGCGACTAGGGTTCATGGTAGAAGGTCGTGACGGCGGCAGCGGGACGCAGCTCAGAGTCGGGTTGGATGGAACCTGTGACAACAGTGGGTCTGCGGGACCAGGCGGACGAGGTGGGTCAGCTGCATGAAACATGGTCTAACGTCGTGTTGACCGGGGGAGCTGGTTGGCCATGCGTTCGGGTGACCGCATGGACTAGAGGGATGTGGCCAGGGTGGGCCATGTCTGGAAGAACAAAACCAGCACGTGCAATGTGGTCCGGGCTAGAGAATTGGGTCACTCAACAGCCCAGTGGGTTGGACCACATGGCCCAGCGGGTTGGACCACATGACCCAGCAGGAGGGGCCAGTTCAGGCTGGCCCAAACCAACTGGGTCAGATTGGTTTAGCTGAAGCAAATTAGGTCAGGTTGGCCAGACCAGGTCGGACCCAGACCAGATCAGTCCCCTTTTACTAAATTGAACATATCTTTTAAACCATGTGTCTGTTTGATGATCTATTTACGGAGTTGGGACCCTTGTAATGAGATGGCCCTTTTGAGATACTCTGAGTGATTTTTGTGGAAGTTGGAATACGACATAATGGCTTGATGAGTAGGTTCTCCTAGAATAAGCGTGCTACGAGTGGAATACTGTGTCCAGTTGTGACTATGTGATCTTAGTGACCACGTAACTTGGGGGATGCATGTCTCATTAACACTTTGTGAACCATCGACACTATATGTTCTATCGATGCTCTGTACGCCATCGACACTTTGTGCTCCACCGATGCTCTATGCGCCACCAATTCTCTATGCACCATCGATGCTCTGTGTGCCACCGATGCTCTGTGCGCCATCAATGTACCAGGTGCCATCACCGCTATGGGAACCATCGATGCTCCAGGCACTATTAAAATTATGTGCTCCATCAACACTCTATGCTCCATCGACGCTTTGTGCGCTATCAATTCTCCATGTTCCGTCGACACTTTTAGTGTCATGGAGACTGATAGATTTGTAGACTATAATCAGGAATCCTTCTCTTTATGATTTAGACTTATAACTATGTGAGATAATTGTATTAATTGTACTTTGTTTGTTTCCTTTGTGGTGTACTTAATGTGTTTACTTTATGGTATACGTCATGTATTTCTTATTGGTATTTTCTTTGTAGTTTTGGGGTTTTCTATTGAGTATTGTTTTACTCACCCTTGCATGGGCTTTTCCCGCACGTGTCGTGCCTTGTGGAGACGATTGACACTCTGACGGAGTCCTAGGTGGATCAGGACCAAGTGGTGCTTAGAGTGATCATATGGATGTGTGGTTCTCCTAAAGCTTCAGAGAGATTCCATACACCAACCCTTCAGGTAGGGTTTTCTACTGACAAGCTTTAGTAACTTGTGCATTCACTTGGAAGACTCTTTCTTTTGTTGGGCTTGTATTCTGTCCCTATTTACTTTCTAGTTTTCCTACTATCATACTTTGTGGTTGGTATCTTAGTGTATGCATGCATTGTTTACTTAATGTTTTTACATTTCATCATTTTGGGCTTGGAGATTTGTGTATGTGTACAGGTACTTAGGAAAATGCCTCCCATTTGTGGGATATTCCTACTCGATGCTAGTCACCAGTCCCTAGCCTATTAGAGGAAGGCTTGGGGTAGTCATGGCACAGGCCCCTCTGGGACGAGTCATAACAGATAAATTCTTTCATATGTGTGGATGGAATATACGCTCTATCCAATGACATGTATGCTTCTTAGAAGCACACATACAATCACTTGTATAATGATACCTATGTCAGTTCTTCAATCTTAAATAGGTTGAACCCAATTTATGACACGTACACACACACATATGTAGAATCTTCTATTACTGCACATCATGGGCTCCTTTATAGTGTATTCTCTAGAATTGGATCATTTCACATACACAACGACTGCTATTGCAGTGTGGTCTTCATTTTCTTATTATTTTGAAGTGACTAAAAACTTATCCATGGTGTGGTCTCCTCTCCTTTGTCATGATCTCTCCTCAAACACCAACATCCCCCTCAACTGGTTATTTAATCTCTATGGTTAGAATTGTGGTCAACATGGGTGATCATGATATTTATTTTCAATGAATAACAACATAATTGAATCTTCTATTTTACTTTTTATTCAGAGTATTTATTATGAATATATCCATATTTTTCCACCATTTTTTCTCATATTATTCAATGAATATTAATTTTGTAAACCTTGCAAGATCTTATTTAATATTACCTTCGTGAAACTCTTCATTACCCTTACACCGCTAATTTTGTTGGAGTTGGTTCCCTAGAATCAACTTATTTTTACTTTATGATAAACATGTATTCATTGTTTTGAATAATAATAAACTACTTATCACATCATGATTGTTCTTCTATGTCACAAAGTATGTGATAATTTCCTAAGAGTAGTTGTCGCACTAAAAGGTTATAGTAGTTCCTTGCTATGATAAGAACTTAGAAGTGTTGCGACACTATTCTTGAATATATGTTTTATAGATGGATGATATCATTTGTGGGACACAAATGATACAGGTTATTAGGGGTGGAGAATCATATGACTTTGAGGCACCTTATCATGGTGTACGCCCTTGGTAATATTTAGTAGGATATTATGAGAATGAGACCTGACAGTAGGAAATCCACATTTATATGTGTCATTGGATGTTCCTATATACGGATGTATGTATTAGTCCTTAGACTTTAAGATTATTATTAATGAGTATTATGAGTCATGTTGTAATATCCCATACCTCTCTGGTCTATTTCTTTGTGAAAATTAGGTGTATGAGGTGATTCAGGAGGTCAAGGTGACTTATCCCCAACACTTTCCCAATTTTCTAGTTCGGTAAACAGTTCTATTGGTAACCTCTAATGGTAACCTCTCTTTCCTTTGCCAAATTTCCAATTCTATGAACAGTTCCATTGGTTATAAGTTCTATCGGTAACCTCTAATGGTAACCTCTCTTTCCTTTTCCAAATTTCTAATTCTATGAATAGTTCCATCGGTGAACAGTTCTATCAGTAACCTCTAACGGTAACCTCTCTTTTCTTTTCCAAATTTCCAATTCTATGAACAGTTCCATCGGTGAACAGTTCTATTGGTAACCTCTAATAATAACCTCTCTTTCCTTTGACAAATTTCCAATTCTATGAACAGTTCCATCGGTGAACAGTTCTATCAGTAACCTCTAACGGTAACTTCTCTTTCCTTTACCAAATTTCCAATTCTATAAATAGTTCCATCAGTGAATAGTTCTATCAGTAACCTCTAATGGTAACCTCTCTTTCCTTTTCCAAATTTCTAATTCTATAAACAGTTCCATCAGTGAATAGTTCCATCAGTGAACAGTCTATCGGTAACCTCTAATGGTAACCTCTCTTTCCTTTTCCAAATTTCCAATTCTATGAACAATTCCATCGGTGAACAGCTCTATCGGTAACCTCTATTTTTTTTTGCCAAATTTTGAGTTCATGAATAGTATTTATAGAACGGTGAGGCCTATTGGTAACCTCTATTTCCTTTTCCAAATTTTGAGTTCATGAACAATATTTCCATAATGGTGAGGTCTATCGGTAACCTCTATTTCCTTTGCCAAATTTTGAGTTCGTGAACAGTGTTTCCAGCTTCCTACAGTTTCACCCCTTTAACGTTTCCTTTGACGTAAAATGCATTTAAAACCTTATTTTAAGGACTCTAAGGCCGATTCAAAGTCTATAACTCCTATATTAATTTATCCTAAGTCTTGGGATGTTTTTATTTGGTCAAACTGTGTGGTTTAATGCGATCTGCTTTTAATGGAAAACCTAGCGTATCTTAAACCATTGCTCTGTTAAATCTTCTAAAGGGATGAGATATCTTCCTCCCTAGTTCTTCCTCCTTAATCTCGGCTATGAGATGTTATAACCTTTAATTATATTCCATAGGTGTTGTGCAATCAAACTTTCCTCCTAGGATTGGTTCTTCTCTGTTTTGATGCAACCAAGCAGTATCAACCAATATTCGGTATAAGGTATAATCTATCGCCATTCTTTTGGCTTCATATCCTTCTATTTCTCCTTTCCCTATTATGGTATGTGATCTCTATAATTATAATGGAGTTTTCTTGGGTTTCCGTTGGTGCGGTTGCACCACAGCATCCTCGGGTGGATACAGTTGTCACGGGAGGAGGCGATCGTGATTCTTTGTGTGGATCGTTCTTGTATAAAAAACAATAAGAACCATTTGAGGTAGGAGATTTGTTGCTTATATTTTATTTTATTTGTAATTATATAGTTAGCATGTTTTATCCCACTGGATCATAATGGAATTGACATAATAAATATTTAAACTGGATAAATAAATTGATATCAATCGTATGTTATTGCCTCTTATTTTGCTAGATAGTGTGATATCTATACTTACTTCGTATGGTTGTTTGTTCTTGATGAAAATTGGTAAAGAACGTAAACCAGAATTAATTGATAATGGTTTGGCTAAAGATAAAGAGGCATATAATGAATCTGGTTCTTCTTGTTGTAATTTGATGTTAATCAAAATGGTGCAGTAAGCATGTTTAATTATTTGAGATAGCTTACTGTTTAGGTTTCTCAATGTTGGAACCTATGATTAATAAATCAGTTAATCCAAGATGGATTAAAGAACTAGTGGTTTGATAAAATATAATCCCTAGTAGGGTTCTGAGTTACCCTCTTGGTTGTTTAAGGGCCAAGATCCCATTTGATATGATGTTTGTTTTTCCTACTGCTTGTGTTGTGGTGTGAGCCTGGATGGCTGTTGTGATATGTGGGGGAAGGTAGGCCTATTTATTATAGAATTAGTTGATGACTAGAGTGGTGAGATGCATCGGTTTGTGCATGTGAGTGTCAGGGAGGACCCAAGGGATGATGGAACAGGTTGTGTGTGAATGTTTGGATGCTTGCTGATTCTTATTGGTTGTTTATGTGCTTTACTTCTCCCCAATACTCAAGGAAGCTGGTCTTACTTACCCTTCTTCCAAAATGGTAAAATATGCACGGGGTATGCCATGTGCTTTCCATGTTTAGATTATCAAGGTAGAATGGTTTTATGCTCTTGTTATAGGTGGAAAAGACTCGACGGGTAGTTCATCTACTCACCGTGTTGAGCCCCCTTGTGTTTAATATCATAGAATGTTTTTCTAGAATTCATGGGAATATGGGAAGGTAATTCTGTAAATAAATAATTGAATAAATGATGTTAACCCATGGGGTTTGGAGCTTGTTGGGGCACAATGTTGAGGTTGTGATTTGAAGGAACAATGTACTTTGGGTGTGATGCTAATGAAATTTAATGTGGAATTGTTATTGGTTAATTAATGTTTAAATAATTAATTAACGTAAAGTGAAACTAATGAAAAGGGAATGAAATAATGTATTAAAACTCTTTAAATGGTTTTGTTCTTATAGGATACCTAGTCTTAGAAGTGGCAGCCCGGAGTCCGAGAGACATTAGCTACAGTTGAGTCTAAGACTAGGTTATGCCCATAGTGTGGTTGTGAGCTATAGTATATTCTGTACTTTTTTTGTTTCTATACACTACTCCATCCTGTCAGTAAGGGAAACTAACACCCCATGGATTCTGAGCTCTAGGGGTTGTTTTCCCCAACATTCTGGTGGGAGGATGAATGGCTAACTACCCCCTTTGGCCCTACTCTCTTCTCTTGGTAGTTACTTGTGCTGGTAGGCGCAGTGGTTAGTTTTCCCCATATATTTGTGTAGAGGGTTGTAATGGCTTGTGGTTATTTACACACATATATTCTGGATATAGTTTCCTATGGACTACTATAGGTGTAGCGTGTATAGGCTGTGATGGATTGAGGATCCTTACTCGGTGTATGGGCTGTAATGGCTTGAGGTATAATACTCGGTGTATGATACACATTATGCGGGTTGTGGTGGCTCCCAGAAAATACCTAGTTACTTTGCTTACATGGACGTGGTGGTTTTGTTGCATGAGGTGCATGTTGTGGTGCTTCGCCCAGGTGTCTATGGGCAAGCCTTTTTGGAGAGAGATGCTCAATACGTGCGACGTTGGGGCAAAGTGGAAAACTAGTGGGGAAGTAGTAGTAGGGTACCCTTGATATTATTTATTATATGATATATTATTGTATGTGTTACTTGGTGAGAGTAGCCATGGTGAGGCTGAGAACTAAGTATACTTGTTTAGGTGATGAGTCAGTTTCACTTGTTGTTCACTGTGCTTTAGAATGCTTTCTTTACTTTTGCACGAGAGGATTTTGGGAGGATCCTACTGAGTATACTGTTATACTCACACTATGTATATATAAATTTCTTTTTAGGTCACTTGGAGTAGGTTGGATATCAGGCTGGTTACTACTAGCTTGCGGTTGCAGGAGCTGTTCGGGCTTGTGGTTGATGTTGTTTTACTTCCTTTTTGGGTGCTTGTAGTTTTTCCCCTTTCAGTTGTAGTAGTTTTTCATGACATTTCATATTTTTACTTGGTATTTCTTTCATCTTACTGGTTGAGTTGGAGTTGGTTGGTGTCTATCTTATTTCTCTTCCGCATGTGTTCTCTTAGAGGGTAATGTCTCCCATCTGTGTGTTTACTATACCCTCGGTGCTAGTCGCCAACCCAGGGCCTACTGGAGGCAGGACTCGGGGGTTCATTATCTCCCTTCTCACATTTTCGGACTTGGAGGGGTACACTTTGTGGGTAGGGGGTCATGACACATGCACTTAGATGTATTGATGAAAACCGTGATGACAGATGTTCGTGATGAGGTAAGATATGTTGGGTGCATCACGAGTAATATTGAATTAATGAATAATGCAAGAAAGGATTTATCCCTTATGTTCTTTAATGGAAGTTAATATCTCAAGACCTTTGATGGAAATGATATAGCCTAAATAAATACATGACCATGGTGTTCTATAGGAAAGTTCTATTTTTGGAAAGTCGGAGAAAGGGACATCAACCACATAGGTTGATGGCACCGGTATGCAACCTCCTTGATTTGAGATATCATGACAAATGAATTATATTATATATGCATTTGTATGAGGTGACATGTCTTTGCAACATTAAATTTTTTCTCTATTGGTGTCTTGGCATGTTGCTAGATGCTAACCTTAGATTTTAGGTTGTTTCGCCTAATTCCACTAAGAAAGAGGCCTATAGGGTCACACACTAAGTGTATATAGAATCTCAGTTAAATAATATATACTATTATTTATTATTTAATAGGTTGAATAAATATTATTACCATGCATGGTTTAATAATTATCCATGTATGATTGATTGCATATAAATATTTATTTTCTATTTATTTATTTATTGGCAAATTATGAAGTGGTATTTATTTAATAAATAAATGGTCAGTATTCAAGGTCCAATAAATATTATATAGGAATGGCAGACCAAGTTTTTAGGTTCGATGAGAAATAATAAATGAATATTATTTGATTAAATAATATTTAATTATGATTCGCAAGTTAAGCGCGTGTTGAGAAATAAAGATATTATTATTATTATTTGACATGGGGTTTCTCTAGGATTAAATAAATAATTAAGGGCACTTGTGCAATAATTTTATTTTAACCCTAGCAATATATAAACTCAGTTATGTTATTGTCTCAATGATCTAATTCATATTTTTGGTCATGTGTAATAATCTTATAGAATAATCTCAAGTCTAGAGAGCTCCCTTCTCCAAGAATGGTCCTAAGAATGGTGAGAAACCCTCCTCCATTGGATCAATGAGAACACTTTAGAAGCGATTCTCAAGGCAATCAAGGCGGATGAAATAAGTGTAAGGATCTTCTATGCTAGCACCTGGATACTCCTTCAGATATGTCTGGAGATTCTTGGAACATGTGTGGATCACCACTAGAGGAAATCTATACTTGGTTTCTACAACACAATGATGTTGCACCGTAGATCTATCACTGGATTCATCAACAAAGAAATAATTCCTTAGAGGTAATTCTTTATCTGATTAAATTAATTATAAAAAAATATGTGTTAATATCCTCTCTCTCGTTTCTAGAATTATTAAACATTATCTATTTCTTTGATTCAATTATGTGGATCATGGCGTTCATCATCGTATAGATCTCGAATTGATCATCAATTATGGAAAAAATAAAAGTTGGGCATCGCCCATTGCATGGTTCCACTACACCTGGAACCTACAATGGAATCAGAGTGGGCACATAATTATTTATAATTATTTAAAGATCATTGGTGGTTTACACATTTTAATTTAGTTTTTCAATTAAATTTTAATCATTATTTTAATTTTAATTGTGAGATCTGTTTCTTCCTCCTTCGTTTCTCATAGATCTAATCAATATGTTTATTTTTATGATTAAAATAAAATCAAGGAACTCATCTAGATGTGCCAAGGTTTTTAGTCGGACAACACCAGACTGCACGTCATGTAACTAGAGTTATATTCCATGTAGTCACATTCAACGTGTCAAAATTAATTTGGAAATAAGTTCAAGATTATGCATTGATTATTTCATTAATTACACCATTTAATGCACTGGTGTTGACCATAATTTAATGGCGCATGATTAGCCGGACTACACACCTTGTAGCCCACATACATGGTGTGTAGTCCCTTTGAGTCACAGATGGGCTGTGTATTCCATACATGGCCTACCTAACCGATGACCGTGTAACTTGGAGTTCACATAACATGTGTCTCATTGGACATGTCATGTACTCTAAATTTTCTGAGGCTCATACTATGAGATGATTCCCTAGGAAAGTGTCTCAGATAGATGGTGAGAGATGTACATGCTGTGTAGATCAGATCTATACGTCGTCTACTTATACCAAATTATGCAGATTTAAAATTTATTTATTTTACCATGTAAACCTTGAGACATGTACTTGTGTGTGGTTATAAAGATAGAACATTCCATGTGATATGTTTTAATAAACATAAATATTTAAATTTTTAATTAATATCTGCATAATGTTCATATTTACATATCATGTATCAGTCATATTACAAGTTATTACTCTACGTGCATTGAAACATAACATGTGACCGAATAATCATGTAATTCATGTAATCATCCATGAATTACATGTTGTAAAAGTATGTGATAAGTCATGCATGCCATATGTCACAAGAGTAAAAGAGTATATGATTATAATACATGTTGGGCATAATCGGATGGGTATTCATTGTGTTTCCTCCAAGGTACATTTATGTACAAGGTTGATTTTAAAATAATTTATTTAATTTTTTAAAAATTATAATGGATGGTAATCACAAGGAAATTCGTATGAGAATTAAGATAAAAGGAATTATTAATTAAAGATAATAATTAATTGATTCGAGTACGATTTATCTTAAATAAAAATGATTAAATAATTAAATGTTAGTTTTATTAAATGCATAATTCGTTGCATGCATGTGGATGATCATGACCTAGACCAGACCTTTTGTATGTGATTGGTTTCATTTAATTTATTATTAAATTAAAATTGTTGGTCTGTGTGTCTTCTCTCCTTTCATTATGTAGGGTTTACGTGCCTGTGGTTTCTTTTATGTAAACCCCTTTTTACTCTCACCTACATGTGAGTAAAAGGCATATGTAATGGATGGAGCTCCCAAGCTAGTGGAGTTATTTCAAGTTCGGAGCTGAGGTGAAACTAATCCAAGGAGATACATAGGTGGACAGGTGGAAAGCTGCAACACGAACCTTAATTGGTTCAAGGTGTTTTTTCCCTAGGTCAACAGTTAGTTTATCAATCGCTAGATAAACTAACCACTAGTAAGAGCTTACAATCATACCGCTTTATTATTTTATTTCTATCATTTGCATGGTTATTTCATTATGGGTGTCTTGTCGCAATCACATAATTAATGAATTAATAAGCATGCAAGATAAAACTAAAATAAACCAGATTATGCATAAATATTATCTAAGACATGGTTAATCACTTAAGTAATCCCACTTAATATTAACAAGCATGTGATAAAGATAATAATTATAAATTTACACATAAAAGGATAAAATCCCTCAATAAAATATTAAGTCAGTATAGCCTTCCATTACTTTGGTTAAAATTGAACCATAGTTCAAAGTGCTTGACCAGCCAAAGTTGGGGTGCTTTCAATTATTAGGGAATTATAACATGAGGTTTTGGGTTGAGTTAACTTGGTTCACATCAAAGGTTGACTGCCAAAGTAGGACTTCGTGTAACTGAGAGGTAAAGGTTGAGGAAATCTAAATTAATGATTTTAGGATTGGAGAGTTCACTCAGTTGATCGAGGAACTATGAGTTAATGTAGTTGGTATTTGGAATGACTACATAAAACCATTTGAGTTTCTTGACCAACCAAATTTGCGGTAATGAGAAGGTGAATATAGATCCTTTCCACTAGAATATCCAAGCAACGGGATATTTTGAAGCCAATGGTGAGGGCTATTGGGTTTCGATAAAATAGTGGGAGACTAATAAATGTAATATTTATTTATTTGTATATATTTTATCAGATGAAGTACTAAAATTCTACTAATCTTATTTTTTAGAAACAACAATAAAATGACATCAAACATATCATGGTAGTCCATACTTGAGAAGAAAAACCTTCTCACTGGCACAAATTTTCAAGAGTGGTAAAGCTGCCTACGTCTCATCCTTCACCATGAAAGGAAATTGTATGTGCTGGAAGAACCTTTACCAGTTATGCCTGGAAATGAGGCAAGTGATGAAGAACTATATCTCCATGATAAACATCTAAATGATGTTATAGATGTTTAGTGCTTCATTCTATCATCCATATCCAATGATATTTTGAAGCAACATGAGGATATGGATGCCTATATCATGATGTATCACCTTCAGGATATCTATCAAGAGAAAGAGAGATAAGAGAGGTATGAGATATCTAATGTTTTATTCACAACTAATCTTTGGAGAGTTTGAACCATATGGGCCTCATATAGTCAAGCTTATCGGCTACATTGAACACCTGGAAATCTTAGGGATTAAATTCCCAGATGAGTTGCATATAGATCTCATACTTTCATCACTGCCCAAGAACTTCTCCAACTTTATTATGAATTATAATATGATAAATAATGAGAAGAGTCTTTCAGAACTTTTGAACTTGATTCTCTAAGTGGATAAGGACATGGGGCATGATAAACCCATGGTCCTTATGGTTAATAAGAAAAAGAAGAACAAGGAAAAGGGGTCCAAGACCTATAAGCAGTCTAAAGCTCCCGAGCACCATCCTTACAAGAAGGAGAAGATCCAAAGGCAAGGAAAAGAAAAGGAAGCATTATGTTTTTCATGTGGAAAGCCAAGCCACTGAAAGAGGAACTACACCCAGAAGTAAGGGGAAGCTAAAGGTATGTTTGTTAGCAAGTGCAATCTTTCCATTTCTACACATTGGGTATTAAATATATCTTGTGGTGCTCACATATGTATCCAAATCCAAGAACCAAGTATATTTTGGAAGATTTATGAGGGAGAGGTGGATCTGTGAGCTACCAATGGTGCGAGGATGGCTACTCTAGCCATTAGTGACTACCACCTTTCATTTACAATAGGAATGATTTTGGTTTTAAGATATTGTTATTATGTACCTATAGTTACCAAGAACATAATTTTTTGTATCATGTTTAGATACATATGGGTTTATTTTAAAATTTGGAAATAAAAGTTGTTTCTTTTATAAGGATAACATATGTTATGGTATAACACATTTGAATAACGGCCTTTATGTATTAAATTACGAAAACCAAGTGTTGGAAATTGATAACAAATCATGTTCACATGCACTCATATAACACCCAATTGTGGCATCGCCATCTTTTTCATGTAAATGAGAAGCATTTGACCAAGCTCTATCAAGATGGTTATTTAGACTCTTATGAGCTAAAACCACTTGATATATTTTATGATTGTTTATAAGGAAAAATAACTAAACCACTATTCAGTGGATAGGGTGAAAGGTCCACAAAACTTATAGGATTAGTACACACTAATGTGTGTGGACCATTTCTAGTAAAAGCTATAGGTGGATATTCTTACTTCATAAATTTTACTAATGAATTGAGCAGATATGGTTATATCTACTTGATGAGGTATAAGTTTGAGTCCTTTGAGAAATTCAAGGAATTCAAGAATGAAGTAGAGAATCATATTGGTAAGAAGATAAATAAGCTTTGATCAGATCGAGGTGGTAAATATCTTAACCAAGAGTTAATCGACTTTCTATGGGAGTTTGGGATTCTATCTCAACACACTCCACCTTATACACCATAGTGTAATGGTGTTAGTGAAAGGAGGAACCGTACCTTGTTAGACATGGTAAGGTTAATGATGAGTCGTGAATATCTTCCATTATCCTTTTGGGGATGTGCATTACAAACTGTGGCATACACATTAAATTGAGTACCAAATAAAGTGGAAAATGGAATTCTATTCAAGTTATGGAGTGGAAAGAAACCCATTTTGTCGCATACATGTGTACGGGGGTTGCGAGACGTTTTTTATGGGATTTTCAGGCAACAAACTAGTGCCCTAGGGCATGAAGTGTATCTTTATAGGGTATCCCAAGGAAACAAAGGGATACTACCTATACAAACCCTCGAACAAGAAATAAATTTCTCCAGACAAGCTGTCTTTCTGAAGAGGGAGCACATCCTCAAAAAGGATAGTGGGAATAAGATTGAATTCGATGAATTTGATGATAAAGATACATAAGAGTTGGTACATGAACATATTCCAAAAATCTACGTGGAAGAAGTAGTTCCTGAAACATAAGTACTACATAGGAGTGTGAGAGAGGTAAGATAACTAGAGAGATATGGTTTTCTAGTCACCAAAGATGGTGATTCATTATTAGTTGAAAATGATGAACCTCTCTCCTACAAGGAGGTAGTAGAGAGATTAGAAGCTACAAGATAGAAAGAAGCTATGAATTATGAAATGGATTCCATGTATCATAACCAATTTTGGGTTCTGTTTGATGTGCTAGTTGATGTAAATCCTGTTGGATGAAAATGGGTATTCAAGAGGAAACTAGACATGGAAGGTAAAGTAAGTACCTATAAAGTAAGTATAGTGGCTAAAGGGTTTAAATAATGTCAAGTAATTTACTACAATGAAACCTTTTCACCATTTTCTATGTTTAAATCCATTATAATTCTACTTTATATAGTAGTTTACCATGACTGAGATTTGGAAGATGGATGTCAAAACTACATTCCTTAATGGGAACCTTTAGGGGGATGTCTATATGAAACAACCAGAAGGATTTGTGACTCCGGGTGATGTTAATAGTATTTAAAATTTGCATAGATACATTAATGGATTGAAGAAAGCATCTAGGTCATGAAACATTTGATTTGATGAATCCATAAAAGAATTTGGTTTCATTAAGAATGAATGTGAGCCGTGTGTTTATAAGAGGTTTAGTGGGAAAGTATTCATTATCCTAATAGTATATGTTGATGACATATTACTTATTGGAAATGGAATACCAGTCTTACAATATGTTAAGGATTGGTTAAAAAAGTGTTTATCCATAAATGACTTAGGCGAAGCAACCTTTATTCTAGGGATCAAGATCATTCGTGGTAGATTCAAGAGACTACTTGGACTAAGTCAAAGCACATGTGTTGATTAGATACTAAAGATATTTAGTATAGAAAAATCCAAGAGGGGATTGGTTCCAGTGTCACGTGGTTTACATATTTCTAAGAAAATGTGTCCTCAAACACAACATGAGAAAGAGAGAATGAGTAAGATCCCATACACTTCGACGATAGGATAAATCATGTATGTCATGATATGTACTAGACTTGATGTTGTCTATGAACTGAGTATGGTAGGTATATATTAAGAAGATCTAAGAGAACAACATTGGACTATTGTTAAGGTTATCCATAAGTATCTGAGAAGAAATAAGGATATTTTCCTGGTGTATGGAGGAGACGAGGAGCTCATCATCAGAGGTTATACTGATGCTAGTTTTCAGACAAATCAGAATGATCTGAATTTGTAATCAGGATATGTTTTCTATCTCAACAAAGGAGCTATGATCTGGAAGAGTTCAAAGAAGCCATTTGTCACTAATTCTACAGTGAAGTATGAGTATATAGCGTCTTTTGATACAGTCAAGGAATCCATTTGGATTCATAACTTTTTCCAGGAGCTTGATGTGGTATCTGGTAGTAAAGACCCTATCACATTATATTGTTATAATACTATAATGGTGGATCTTGCAAAAGATACAAGGTCACACCAATGGACAAAGAATATACTTCAAAATATCACCTCTTGAGGGATTTCTACCATAGGGGTGAAGTTGTAATAAGCAGAGTACCCACGGAAGAAAACATGGCAGACCCCTTGACTAAAGGTTTATCTCAGCAAAAGCATGAGTATCATGTGAGAGATAGCAGACTAAAGGTTGTTAGTAGTTAGATCTGGTGAAAGTGGGAGTCTATTAGAGTTGGTTCCCTAGAACCAAATTATTTTTACTTTATGATAAACATGAATTCATTGTTTTAAATACTAATAAACTACTTATCACGTCATGATTGTTCTTCTGCGTGATAAATTATGTGATAACGTTTAAAGAGTAGTTGTCGCACTAAATGGTCATAGTAGTTCTCTGCTATGATGAGAACTTGGAAGTGCTACAAAACTATTCTTGAATATATGTTTTATAGTTAGATTATATTATTATAGGGAAAAAAATGATACATGATATCAATAGTGGAGACTCATAGGACATTGAGGCACCTTTTCATGGTGTACGCCCTTGGTAATATCTAGTGGGATATTATGAGAATGAGACCCACCAATAGGAAATCCACATTTATATGTGTCATTGGATGTTCCTATCTGTGGACGTGTGTATTGGTCCTTAGACTTTAAGATTATTATTAATGAGTATTATGAGTCACGCACTTAGATGTATTGATGAAAATCATGACGATAGATGTTCGTGGCGAGATAGGATATGTTGGGTGTGTCACGAGTAATATTTCATTAATAAATAATGCGAGAGAGGATTTATCCCTTTTGTTCTTTAACAGAAGTTAGTATTTTAGACCCTTTGATGGAAATGATATATCGTAAATAAATCCATGTCCACAGTCTTCTATAGGCAAGTTTTATTTCTAGAAAGTCAAAGAAAGAGACATTGAGCACATAGGTTGATGGCACCAACATGCAACCTACTTGATTTAAGATATCGTGATAAAGGGATTATATTTCATAGTATGTGTTCATATGAGGTGACATGTCATTGTGGCATTAATTTCTTTCTCTATGGATGCCTTTGTTGCTAGATGCTAACCTTAGACTTTAGGCTGTTTCACCTAATATCACTGAAAAAAAGGCATAGGGGGTTACACACTAAATGTATCCAGAATCTTAGTTAAATAATATATATTATTATTTATTATTTAACAGGTTGAATAAATATTATTCTCGTATGTGGTTTAATAATTATTCATTTATTCTTGATCGCATATAAATATTTATTTTCTATTTAGTAAATATAATATTTATTTATTTATTGGTTAATAATGCAGTGATATTTATTTAATAAATAAATAGTCATTATTCAAGGTCCAATAAATATTATGGAGGAATGGCGGACCAAGTTTTTTAGGTCTGGTGAGAAATAATAAATATTGAATATTATTTGATTAAATAATATTTAATTATAATTCACAAGTTAAGTGCATGTCAATAAATGATTATATTATTATTATTATTTGACATGGGGTTTCTCTAGAATTAAATAAATAATTAAAGTCACTTGTGTAATTATTTTATTTTAACCCTAACGATATATAAACCCAGTTATGTTATTTTCTCAATGAGCCAATTCGTTTTTTTGGTTGTGCACAAAAATCTTGTATAATCTTCTCAAGCCTAGAGAGCTCCCTTCTCCAAAAACGCTCCCAAGAACGGCAAGCAATCATCCTCCACTGGATCAAAACTACTACAGATAGCGCTTTTAAAAGTGCTAGAAATAGATTTTAACACTGTTAAAAGGCGTTGTTAATCTCAGTGAAGATAAAGGGGGTCCCCTTTATCAGTACTAAAAAAGAACTGATAAAGGGGGTCCTTTATACACACTAAAAAAGTGCTAATAAATCTCCCCCCCCCATCAGTGCTTAAAATAGCGCTGATAAAGGCCTAGATGCCTGAGATGTGATATTTATATAATAGCACACCGATAAAAAACCTACACAAAACATAGTGGAAAATACAACAATATAAGCTAGTGAAATTCTCACATGGTTTCACTATACAAAATAAATAAGATATAATAAATGTGAGATAAGAACATGGTGGGATAAAAGAAACACATACACAACGCAAATGTAGAAAAAACAAGTAGTGCACACAAGAGTTTGGAAAACAATGCTATATACATTTAACTGACCTCATGAATATAAAAATATCCATCCATAGTATATACAAAAAAAACACTTCTATATGAATTTAAAACAATTTTTTATATAATTACATTTACAATTATCCAATCTGAATGGCCCAAAGGCATTCTTTTTTATTGATTTTTGATAACCCCCCTTTCAAGGGATGAGGGGGAATCCTTACAAGGCCCATAGGCTTAGAGATTACATGACCCGTAGGTCTTAGGAAATATACAGACTATACTTGTAACTCCTCCTCCCAGCTTCTTCATTGTGATATCAGCTCTCCACCTTCACATGGTTGTTCGGCTAGGCTTCCTGTGCAAGCACAGGCAGGTCTTGATGGCAATGTCATACCCTCTCTTTCTGACAATCCTCTTAGCTTCTACTCTGGTGAATGCGCCTACTCTGAATCCTCATCTGGAGGTTGTTCCTTGTAGAGTTTGTCTGATCATTCAAGCACCATTTCAGGTGGCCCGAAGGCCTTGAGGTGGCCCGAAGGCCTTGAGGTGGCTTGAAGGCCTTTAGGTGGCCCGAAAGCCTTACTGGCCTGAAGGCCTTGGGTGGACCGAAGGCCTTAATGGACCCGAGGCCCAAACCGGTGGCCCGAAAGCCCGAATGGATGAATAGTCTCAGCTGCTACAGTACCGAATAGTGTCTACTACAGTACTGATACAGTAACCCAGAAATATGTCTCCACCCAGTTTTGAACTCAGGTCTCTTGGATGCACTTGCTGAGTCCTCACCAACAAACAGTTAAAAACATTAATGTTTCATCTTTTGACATCCATGATCCCCTCTCAAAAATATCCAGCCATGGTATTAGCTGTCAAAAAAATAATCCCAACTCAATAAAAATATTCCACCTATATAAGAAAATAAATTTTATGTTAGTAATACTATAAAGAAATAAATTAAACATTAATATGAAAGAATACATTAATAAAATGTCAATTTTTAATAAAAAATACATGTTTGGAGTTATACAGGTCACACCTTGTGTTGTATTTAGGTGTATTTATTTCCTATACATCATAAATGAGTTATAGATCATTATCTTAAAATATCAAAACAATCTGAATGGGTTTGCTCAGTTTTAAGTATGTCACTTGTTCTATTACTAAAATTAACATCAAATTTAAATGACATGTTTGGATTTATACTGGTCACATAATTTGTAGGATTGAGGTTTGGTTGATTCTTACACATCACAAATGAATCATGGATCGTTTTTCTAAAGTATCAAAAAAATCTGAATGCATTTGCTCGGTTTTCAATATGTCAGTTGTGTTTTTTTACTAAAATGTCATTTTAAAGCGAAAACACGCATTTTGAGTCATAACAGTCGCATTGTGCGTCAATTTTATGTGAGACTGCTTCATACACATCACAAAGGACTTAAAAATCTTTGTCCAAAATTATTAAGACAATCGGAGGGCATTTGATTGGTTTTTAGTGAGTATCATGTTTTGAACTAAAATGTCAATTTTAAACTGATAACAGACACTTCTTAGTCATACCGGTCACAGCTTGCATTGGATTGCGGTTTGGTTGATTCCTACACATCAAAAATGACTCATTGATAGTTTTCCTAAAGTATCAAAATAATATGAATGTGTTTTATTAGTTTTTAATATGTCACTTGTTCTTTTTACTTAAATTAATGTCAAATTTAAATAAAAAGACACATTTGGAGTTATACCGGTCACGTCATGCATTGTATTGAGGTGGGGTTCATTTATACATATCACAAATGACTCATGGATCATTTTCCTAAAGTATCAAAACAATCCAAATGTGTTTCCTCATTTTTTTAGTATGTCGGTTGTGTTTTTTTACTAAAATATCATTTCAAACTGGAAACATGTATTTTGAGTCATACTGGTTTCATCATGCATCGGTTTGATGTGAGAACGCTTCACATGCATCAAAAAAGAATTAAGAATGTTTTTCCTAAATTATGAAGACAATCAGAGCATGTTTTCTTGGTTTTCAGTGAGTGACATGTTTTTGAGCTAAAATGTCAATTTTAAACTGATAACAGACACTTTTAGTCATACTAGTCACACTATGAGTCGGATTGAGATGGGGTTGATTACTAAATATAAAAAATGACTCATGGATCATTTTCCTAAAGTATCAAAACAACCTAAATGCATTTTCTTGGTTTTTAGTATGTTACTTGTTCTTTTTACTTAAATTAATGTCGATTTTAAATAAAAAGACACATTTGGAGTTATACCGGTCACATTATGTGTTTTATTGAGGTGGTGTTGATTCATACACATCAAAAATGACTCATGGATCTTTTTCCTAAATTATCAAAACAATCCAATTGTTTTTTCTTGGTTTTAAATATGCCAGTTGTGTTTATAATAAAATTAATGTCAATTTTAAATAAAAAGAGACACTTTGAGTCATACCGGTCACACCGTGCGTTGGATTGAGGTGAATTTGATTCCTACATGTAAAAAATTACTTATATATTATTGTCTTAAAGTATCAAAACAATCTGAATGCATTTTATTAGTTGTTAGTATGTCAGTTTTGTTTTTTTACTAAAATGTCATTTCAAACTGGAAACACGTATTTTGAGTCATATCGGTCGCATCATGTATCGGTTTGACATGATACTATTTCATACATGTCACAAGGAATTTATGAATTTTTTTCATAAATTATGAAGACAATCATATCATGTTTTCTTGGTTTTCATTGAGTGGCATGTTTTGAGCTAAAATGTCAATTTTAAACTGATAAGGGACACTTTTAGTCATATCAATCACACTGTTCATCGGATTGAGGTGTGATTGATTCCTACACATCACAAATGACTGATGGATAGTTTTCCTAAAGTATCAAAACAATATGAATGTGTTTGATTTATTTTCATTATCTCGCTTGTTCTTTTTGCTATAAATTTATTGTTAATTTAATATAAAAATACACACTTAAAGTCATAATATTCACATCATGTGTCGGATTGAGTTTTGGTTGATTCCTACATGTCACAAATGACTTATGAATCATTTTCCTAAAGTATCAAAGCAATCCAAATGCATTTTCTCAATTTTTAGTATGTCTCTTAGGTCCACAAGGCTGAATACCCTGAGAGGGGGGTGAATCGGGGTATGACTAATTAAAAATTATAGCCCGTTCTGATCTTGTTTCACTATTAAACAAAACACTATTCTCTCTCTTCCCGTTGCACAATATAAGCAGAAAGTAAAGAATTCACAGGTCACAACAATTTTTACTTGGTTCACCCTCACTGGGCTACGTCCAAGGAGCATACATCGGCGATGTGCCACTGTACCAAATTCACTAAAGTAAATTGTTGTTTACAAGGTTTGGGCTAGATCACTTCTATGCCTAGGCTCACTTCCTTTACAAGGTTTAGGGTCATCTCACTACTTTCCCAAGGGTCACTCCCTGTTTCTCTCTCTCTGGCTCACTGCCAGTGGAGAGGATCACCTTCTTCCTCTTCCTTTACTCACTGCTTTGGAAAGGATCCACTCACATTTTATAGACCTGTGGGTCTTTTCATTATCACAAATGAATACATCCTCTATTGTATGTAGATGCTCTGTTGAAGTCCAACTTTCATCCGTAGATGAATCTCACTTTGCACCGAAGGTATTGGGCAACCTTCCAGCTTTCACGCAGCCCTGAATAGTCATCGTGAATCAATCGTACTTGGCGCACAAGTATAACCTGGCACGTAAGTATCGGCGTGCAGGTCACAACTTGCACGCAAGTCTACCTCAACCACTTGTGTGGAACAATCTTCTACAGCTCCAAACCTATGTGACTCAACTCCTTTTACGCCCAAGCCAATATTGGCGTGCAACTACCAACTGGCGCGCAACTTCAAACGCTGGCACGTAAGTCCACCTGTGTGACCACACACCACTTACACGACCACCATATCTGCGTGACAGGAGATCTGATTTTTCTAAGTGTTGAACTCCATTGAAAATGAGGAGTGGTGGTCTTGTATTTATAGGCATTTGGACACTCTGCGTGACGGCGCGCAAGTCTACCCTCGGCGCGCAAGTCTCAGCGTGCAGGTCTCTTCCCCTGCAAGTCACTTGCGCGAACCACTTCCAAACTTGGGTGCCCTTCTCCCTTTGCCATATTTTCTTGTTCTGATCTTGAAAAACAATAGGCGCGCAAGTTTCCAATCTTCATAGGCACCGGCGCGCAAGTCCTTTCTCGGCGCGCAAGTCACCTGCGCAACCAACCCAATACTTGCGCGAACCTTATCCCTTTGCCATATTTTGATGATCTGATCTTGAAAAACATATGGCGCACAAGTTTCTAAGCCTTCAAGTACACGGTGCGCAAGTCCCTTTGCTAAAAACCACTTTTCTCCATTCGTCGATTTTCAGGCACAAAAATTTGGCAAACACTGGAAAACAGCACCACCTTGTATATGTTCTTTTTATACTGCCTCCAGATCATCCAATCCTTTGTCAACATTCTTGAATAAAACATGAATCGTTGACCATAGCTCTTGAACTCGACATTCCACCATGAATTCCTCTTTTTCAACAAAATTGTATGTCATGGTTTGCTTTGTCAACAATCACAACACAGATTTCCACTTTGTCAACAAACACAATCACCTCAAAAATGCTTCAATGATGCCTTGAGGGATTTTTTCCCAACAATCTCCCCTTTTGGGTTTGTTGAAAACTCTTCCATAAAAAGATACATCATTAATTCTTCAACCACCATTCACCTATTGCGATTCTGATAGCGATCAAGGATTTACTCAACACATACTCTAAGACCACATGAGCAATGCTCGGCGTGAGAAACAAGAGTAAATGAAAAGTTCATCAATGGATCACTTCAACTCTGACACCCACTGTTGGCACCAAACTGATACCAATTTTTGGAAATATTCTTACCACATTCCAACACCACTCTTTTGATTTTATCCTGATCCTTAGTTGTCATGATATCTATTCTTTGATCGATCACTTCTAGCATCGTCAGATTTAATACTCTCCCCCTTTCTCATTGATCCCCCTATCTCACTGCTCCACTTGTCAGCTTCTCCCCATATCAATTATGATTTATCAAATTATCACACTGTCTCCCCCATGAACAATCACTAGTTTCTCCCCCTTTGTCAGTGAACCCAAAGGTCACTCCTTTGTAGTCTGTAATAGAGTAGAGAACACATATCAGCACATTAGGGAAAAACACATCATACCTCGGGGAGAGGGGGGTTCCCATATCCACACTCTTTTAAGTGCGGGGAGTCGACTGAACTCCCAGAACCAGTCGATGCCTCTCAAAAGCTTCCTTGGGTAAGGCCTTTTTCAGAATGTCTGCAACCTGTAGCTCTGTAGGCACATACTCCAACTTCACGATTCCCTGCTCAACTTTCTCCTTGATAAAATGATACTTTATATCAATGTGCTTTGTCCTTGAGTGATGGATGAGATTTTTGCTGAGATTTATAGCACTTGAGTTATCACACTAGATTCCGATCAGAGACTTCACTTCAACTCCCATATCATCAAGTTGTTGCTTCATCCACAATAACTGTGTGCATGCTTGAGTGGCCGCAATATACTCAACTTCCGCGGTGCTCAATGAAATGCAATCTTGATTCTTGCTTAGCCAAGAAATACACAATCCACTAAGATAGAATGCACCTCCTGACGTTGATTTTCTGTCATCTGCTGATTCGGCCCAATCTGCATCTATGTAACCCAATAACACTGATTGAGATTTTTTATTATACATAAAAATGAAATTCATGGTGCCTTTGATATACCGAAGTATTCTTTTGACTGAGAGCATGTGGCTTTCCTTGGGATTACTCTAATATCTCGCTTCTTGGAATGTGGCGAAAACAATTTTAGGCCTTGTTGTAGTCAAGTACAGCAAGCTCTCAATAATTTGTCTGTATTATATGATATTAACTACCTTGTTATCCTCATCTTTTGATAATTTCATCTGGGTAGAAGCCATAGTCTTCATTTCCTTGGAATTTTCCATTCCAAACCTTCTTAGAATCTCATTGGAATATTTAGATTGAGAAATTAATGTTCCATTCTTTCCTTGTGTCACTTGTAGACCAAGGAAAAATGTTAGTTCTCCGATCATTGACATTTCAAACTCATTTTTCATGAATTTGGAAAATTGTTTGCACTGAGCTTCATCTGATCCACCAAATATTATGTCATCGACATAAACCAGCACCATCATCCTTTGATTACTATTGTTGTTGAAGTAGATATTATAATCAACTCCCCCATGCTGGAAACCAAGCTTCTTCAAGTACTGATCAAGCCTTGAGTACCATGCTCTTGGTTCTTGTTTCATCCCATACAACACCTTCTTCAGCCTGCAAACTTTGTTCTCATCCTCATGAATAAGAAAACCATATGGTTTCTCAATGTACACCTCTTCTTATAGAACCCCATTCAAAAATGAAGATTTGACATCCATCTGAAACACTTTTAACTTTCTTTACACTACTATAGCTAAAAATAATCTAATTGTCTCCAGCCTTGCAACCGGTGCAAATGTCTCATCAACATCAATTCCCTCTATCTGGGAGTACCCTTTGCACACTAGTTGTGATTTGTTTCGAACCACTACACCATCTTCATTCATATTGTTGTGATAGAACCATTTAGTCCTGATGACATTCTTATCTACTGGTCTCAAAACAATCTCCCACGTCTGGTTCTTCTCAATCTGATCAAGCTCTTCATTAATTGTCTAAACCCAGTTTTCATCTTCAGCTGCATCAGCAAAACATTTCGGCTCTACCTGAGATAGGAAATATGTCTGCTGTAGTGACTTCATTCTTCTTGTCTAAACTGGATCTGTCTGATCACCAATGATATTATGTTTATCAATTTCAGCTCGACTCTTTGTCTTCCTTGAAGACACATACTTTGTTTCCTCTTGCTCATCATCAGTATCTTCTTCTGAGTCATCTTCTGCCACTTCTACTCCCCCTGTTTTTCTTACCTCCTCATCACTTTCATCCAGAAACTGGTAACTAGGTCGTTGACTATTCTGTTCATTTTCAACTATAGTGACATCATTGCTCTCAACAATTTTTCTCAGCCTTTTGTTGAAGCATTTATAGGCTTTGATTTTTCCTGAGTAGCCAAGGAATATTCCCTCATCTCCTCATGACTCAAACTTCCTGTGATTTTCTTTGTTGATAATGAGACACTTACTTCCAATGATTTGAAAGTATTTCAACGTTGGCTTATTTCCGTACCACATTTCATACGAAGTCTTCCCTTGCTTCGGACACAACAGATACCTATTCGAAATATAGACCGATGTCAAAACTGCTTCCTTCCAAAATTTCTCTGGTAAGTCCTTTTCAATAAGCATTGTTCTGGCCATGTTGTTGATGATCCAATTTCTCCTTTCAACAACTCCATTCTGTTGGGGAGTTATCACTGATGAAACTCGATGCCTTATCCCGTATTTCTCAAGATAGTCTTCCACTTGACTATTTGTGAATTTTGTACCATTATCTATATGAAACTTCAAAATTTTCTACCCAAGCATCCTTTCTGATTCCCTCATATACTTCTTGATACAACTGAACACTTATGTCTTATGGGTAATTACAAATACCCAAGCCATTATGCTATAATCATCAATGAAAAGGACATAGTACCTTTTCCCATTTATGGATCGTAGTGAGATAGGTCCACATACATCATCATGTACCAATTCAAGAACTCTGGTTGATTTCTGTTCCTTTGGCCTATATGTCTTTCTAATTATCTTCCCTTGTTGACAAGCATCGCATGTATGAGTATGATCACATGATAGTTTGGGGAGGTCTCTAGCAGCATCACACTTTACCAGATCTTCCATGGATGGTTGGCATAGATGACCAAGTCGTTTATTCCACAGTTGGTTTTCTTCCTCTCCGGATAAAAGGCACATATCTTCTTCCCCACTTACAAGGTAAAGATTTACCTTTGTCCTTTTTCCTTGTAGTACAACTGCTCCATCTTTTCTTTTCACAACACACATATTCTTGGTAAATCAGATAGAGTTCCCAGAGTCACATAGTTAACTGACACTGAGTAAGTTATGACTAAGACCCTCTACTTCCAAGACATCAGCTCGTCTCATTTATTTTCCCCCTAATTTGGCCTTTCTAGAACCAACAATCTTCAACCATTCATCATTCCCAAACTTGACAACTCCTTCTTTGTCATACTTTATGCCTGTAATGAGATCATTGTCCCCTGTCATATGGGATGTGCAACCACTTTCAAGGATCCATACTCCTGAACGATCTGAAGCTTTAAGGGAAATTTCTGCAACTACTGCCTTTTCATTATTTTTCTTTTTGATCCATGTCTTTGACTTCACACTCGGTGTGGTTTAGAGAATTTGATCTTCCTTAGAGTGTGATGGACCAGCTTCATCTTGAAACGCTGTAAATCTATTTTGCACTTTTAAATCACCTGTTGGTTTATTGATCTGCTGCTTGTAAACATTTTGATTTTTCTTTGGCACATTCCTCTGTATGGTTGAAGT
Organism: Viscum album; assembly: GCA_963277665.1. Lineage (NCBI taxonomy): Eukaryota > Viridiplantae > Streptophyta > Magnoliopsida > Santalales > Viscaceae > Viscum > Viscum album. The sequence continues at coordinate 697,670,150 of OY728119.1, read as the reverse complement.
GCAGTACCTAGCCATGTGCCCAAACCCTCCACACCAAAAATAGTGTCCTTCAAAATATGTTCTGGAGAACCGTTCTCTATTTTACTACCACATTTGTTCTTTCTCCCTTTGATATCTCTTGGCTATGGAACACACATACTGTGAATGTCCCATCTTCCTGCAACAATAACACCTGATATATAGTGCATTCCTTTATGGTACTTCATCACTACGAGTTTCCCCTTGGGATATTTGAATATTATGATTCTTCTTTGTGCTTAAATCAACCTTCAATCTTGGGACTGGTGCTTGCGGTCTGACTTCAATTGTCACGGATTTTTGTTTCTGATTAAGCCCTGAAACAGCCTTAACGTCTGAGCTCAATTGCTGCTTCTTCCCTGCTGAACTACTTGGCTCCTCTTTTATCTTTTCAGTCTTTATAATAAACTACTTTCCCAAGAATGTGTTAGGAATCAAAGGTTTTTCCTGGTCTTTGACTTTTCTCCGCAGACCGACAACTTCCTCTTCAAGCTCTTCGATACGCTGGACTTGATCTTTCAATTTTCCATTCAAGCCATCGATCTCCCTTTTCTATTCTTCAATATTGATCTTATGCTCATCAACCTTTTCTATTCTCTCTGGCCTCGAAGACTTAAGGTTTTATATTTCTTTCACTAGCTCAGACTTCTCTTCTTCCTACTATTGCATGTAGAGTTTGGTATCATGTATCACCTTGTTGGATTTCTTTTTTTTTCTCTTCAAATATCTATCTCTTCAAGAGCTACTTCTAATTTAGCTTCCATGTCAACTCTCCCTTCAATTTCTTCTTCTTCTTTATCAGCATCGGTTTCTTCTTTTTCTTGAGCACTACCGATAACAGCCACCATTGCATTTTGTCCATGATCTTTACAATTTTCAAATTCCTCAACCTCTTCACCCTCAAACTCATCTGAACTGTCTATTTCTTGTGAAAGAAGATTCTTCTCCTTGAAGAAATTTCTCTTGAACTGCTTATTCCCTTTCACATAGGCTGAAGATTTCTTCTTGGGAATTTCAACATCATCTTCATCATTTTCTTCTTAAAACTTTTTGGGGCATCTGGCTGCGAGATTTCCAACCTTTCCACATCTAAAGCATGCAAGAGGAAGTTTCCCTTTGAACTTTCCTTTTCCTCTTTGAATATTTGAGGAGAGGAATTACATTACCTCATCTGTCTCTTCTTCCTCCTGATAATCTTCAATGGTGAGCTTCTTCATGGCCTTAAATTCCACCTATTTAGATTTCCCCTTTTCCATAGCGTCGTTATCATCATTTCTCATTTCATATGCAACAAGAGTGTTGTGCAGGTTATCCAATGCCAATTCTTTCGAGTCTTTATCTTCTAGAACAAAAACTTTCGAATTGAATCGAGGTGGAAGTTTTCTCAAGATGCGCTTTACAATTTTTATGTCTTCGATAATTTCACCAAGACCTCGCATGTCTTCTACCACAACATTTACCCTATCAAAGAATGCATCAACAGACTCATTCGAGTTCATTCTCAGATCTTCATGCTTATTCCACAACACTTGCAACTTCGCCTCTCTGACCTTTGTATCCCCTTCATATATATTCAGAAGCTTTTCTCATATGGAATGTGACATTTTTCATAACATCGCCTTTGTATAGATGGTATTGGAAAGGGCTCCCTCTAAGGCATTGATTGCTTTGGCATCATCATCCAACTCTCTATACTCAGCTTCTGATAATGCACCACTATTAATATCAGTTGTGATACCATGCATAGCTGCTGAAAACACATCCATTCCCAAAGATCAGAAATAGTGTTACATTCAATTCTTCCATATCTGAAAATTACATCCGTCGAAGATCAGAATCCCTTTATGATTAGTGACCTCCATTAAGAGAAGAACTAATATCAACATTTCCCTCGGATACCAATTGTTAGGTCCACAAGGCTGAATACCCTGAGAGGGGGGTGAATTAGGGTATGACTAATTAAAAATTATAGCCCGTTATGATCTTGTTTCACTGTTAAACAAAACACTCTTCTCTCTTTTCTCGTTGCACAATATAAGTAGAAAGTAAAGCATGCACAGGACACAACAATTTTTACTTGGTTCACCCTCACTAGGCTACGTCCAAGAAGCATATAGCGGCGATGTGCTGCTGTACCAAATTCACTAAAGCACACTACTGTTTACAAGGTTCGGGCTAGATCACTTCTATGCCCAGGCTCACTGCCTTTACAAGGTTTAGGGTCAGCTCAATACTTTCCCAAGGGTCACTCTCAGTTTCTCTCTCTCTGGCTCACTGCTGGTGGAGAGGATCACCTTCTTCCTCTTCCTTTGCTCACTGCTCTGGAAAGGATCCACTCATAGTTTATAGACCTGTAGGTCTCTTCATTATCATAAATGAATACATCCTCTGTTGTATGTAGATGCTCTGTTGAAGTCCAACTTTCATCCGTAGATGAATCTCACTTTGCACCGAAGGTATTGGGCAACCTTCCAGCTTTCACGCAACCCTGAATAGTCGCCTTGAATCAACCTTACTTGGAACGCAAGTCTAACCCGGCGCGCAAGTATCAGCGCATAGGTCACAACTGGCGTGAAAGTCTACCTCAACCACTTGTGTGGCACAATCTTCTGCAACTCCAAACCTATGCGACTCAACTCCTTTTACACCCAAGCCAATATTGGCGCACAACTACCAACTGGCGCACAACTTCAAACACTGGCGCGCAAGTCCACCTACGCGACCACACACCACTTGCGCGACCACCACATCTGCGCAATGGGAGCTCTGATTTTTCCAAGTGTTGAAATCCATTGAAAATGAGGAGGGGTGGTTCTATATTTATAGGCATTTGGAAACCCTACGCAACGGCGCGCAAGTCTACCCTCGGCGTGCAAGTCTCGGCACGCAGGTCTCTTCCCCTGCAAGTCACTTGCGCGACCCACTTCAAAACTTGGGTGCCCTTCTCCCTTTTATATATTTTCTTGTTATGGTCTTGAAAAAAAACAGGCATGCAAGTTTCCAATCTTCATAGGCACCGGCGTGCAAGTCCTTTCTCGGCACGCAAGTCACCTGTGCGACCAACCCAATACTTGCGCGACCCTTATCCCTTTGCCATATTTTGATGATCTGATCTTGAAAAACATATGGCGCGCAAGTTTTTAAGCCTTCAAGTACACAGCACGCAAGTCCCTTTTCCAAAAACCACTTTTCTTCATTCGTCAATTTTCAGGGCCAAAAATTTGGCAAACACTGGAAAACGGTGCCACCTTGTATCTGTTCTTTTTATACCGCCTCTAGATCATCCAATCCTTTTTCGACGTTCTTGAATCAAACATGAATCATTGACCACAGATCTTGAACTTGACATTCCACCATGAATTACCATTTATCAACAAAATTGTATATCATGGTTTTCTTTGTCAACAATCACAACACAGATGTCCACTTTGTCAACAAACACAATCACCTCAAAAATGCTTCAATGATACCTTGAGGGATTTTTTCCCAACAATGTCACTTGTTCTTTTTACTAAAAATAATGTCAATATTAAATAAAAAGAGACACATTGATTCATACTGGTCGCATCGTGCATCATATTGAGATGGGGTTGATTCCTACATATTTCAAATGACTTATGGATCATTTCCCTAAAGTATCAAAATATCTCAATGTGTTTGCTCATTTTTGAGCAGTTCAATTACTATAATACCAACTATATTGACCCAGACATTTCATACATAGATATCACATCTTATTAGATTAATATTCCTTACATAACATAATGATTCATACTAGAATATTTTAGGTCTATTTATTTTGGAAACATAAAGAACTGGTTCATAAGAGTCTCTGATTAAGTTATTCTTTACTAGAAAGTCACATCATTTCTAAAACCATTCTTTATAACCTAAGGATATGAAACATAATAAAGGGTGATCATAGATACTCAATAAGTGTAATAAAGGGAGATATCAATGATCATATAAATATAACATGAGTGTTAGGAATTCACCTTTATACATTCCTAGCCCATTTACTTATTATCATTATCTCGGTTGCATCCTCAAAGTCCAATCTCTCACGAGCATGATTCGTTTTGAACAAACTGCCCCAACTCGAACAAAGGAATTCACCTATATAAGAAAACAATTATTATATGAGTAATACTAAAAAATTAAATTAAACATAAATATTAAACAATACACCACTTCTATGGAAGTCACATCTTCATGATATTTGTGTACATTCTTCCATCAGGTATGTTGCTCATTCGTTTCTAAACAAATCTATATTGTCTTGTGAATATGATTCTTTTAGAAAATCATAGTAGTACTGAAAAAATATAAATACACAAAGGATTAATAAATATTTTAAATTAAATAGTAATTTTCTTCAAAAATACCTCTTCAGGGATGCTATTTTGATGAAATATGATCTCTTTCATAAATTTACAAACATAATAACCACAGTATTTTTTGTTTGTTTGTTTCGAACACTGCAGAAATATTGAGAAAAATAAGTAATTTGTTTTGATATGTGTTTGGATAGTGAAATATTATTATATATACCCTGATCTTTGTCCATTTGTATTACTTGTCATGTTTCTCATCCTTATCTCCTGGCTTTATTCCATGATGTAGATGATATTGATGCATCACCCTATCATAACAGAATCCTCATTAAAAGATAATATAAATTGTATAACTAGATGTTTAGTTCTAAAATTTTGGATGTAGTGTATTAAAAATTGACAAATACCATCATGTGTGGTTGGTTTTTTGGATATTCATGCATTGAATCCAAGAAATAAATCTTTGGAGTATCCAAATTGACCGTAATGAGCATCTAATACTGCCTAAAAACACAAAAAAGGAATAAGTAATGAAAGAAATGAAAATATATTTGATATGATTAAATTTTAGAGTTTTACCCCTGCATATTTAGTATTAATAAGAGTCCATCCATATTTTTGCTTTTAAACGATTTGAGCAGGACTGCCACTATTTCAGCCTCTTTATTGGAATCTATTTTTTTGTTCTGTAGAGGTGATGTGAGGACTAATGAGTCCAAATTTTTGTTCATGGTTAAATCCCTTCAAAAAAATTTCATATATATGCCTGCGAAAAATATGAAATGTATTTATTCATAATTAACATAGTATATCAGTTTTGGTAAATCAAATCATGAAAACATACCTCATGTATACATTTACAACTGAGCCGCCTAGCCAATCATAATTGATAATTTCACTTATATTCTCAATACCAATGAAGTTTGGATCTTCCCATCCATACATATTTTCTTCAAAATCAATTATGTGAGTACGACCATATTTCAACTTCATATCCACATGAGCCTGTAATGATAATAAATTCGGATATAGAACAGGCAGGGTTAAGGTGTTTTCAGTAGATTATTTCAATCGGTTGGTTGATCCTTGAGATGGTTTTGAGTCATTCTTTCATTTTACCCCTTCCCTTTTTCCATCTATAATAACATTAATCAGTTCAAACCTTTTTCATTAAATTTTAAAGGTTTGTCTTGAAAAATAAATTGGAAATGAATATCTTCTTATCGACATGTTTTTTACAAGATATGATGATCATGCGATGAATGTTTCAAGAGCTTGTTTGACCTTATGAATATCTTCAATATAGATTGGAATAGGTAGCTCAGTACTCATCTCATGGGCTATATTAATCAACACTCTGACGTGACCTATTGGAAGTGGTCTGTTGTGTAGCATGTCTTTCTAGATATTGAACACCATAGCCCTCGCTATAAGGCGATGGGTGAGTGTTGATAGATATAAATCATAGTCATTTTCACCATTTAGAATATCATTATAGGAAAGGTATCAGTCTCTATCTGATTCACATTTCATAGAAAAAATTGTTAGAATATTGATTACCTCAGCTAAGATAGTTTTTTGAGGGGAATGGCTCACCTCAAAGCTAGTAGGGGTGGGGTGGGATCTTTATGTACAGGTTGTTCTTGAGTTGTTTCTTCTCTTTACCTCCCCTCTATCAAAGTTTCTAGCATCTATCTATTCCATTGGAATTTTTCTTTAAGTATATTTACTCTTTCTATCATCTTTTTCATTTCTTCACTTTGATCCTCTTGTTTTTTTTTTCTCAAAATATGTTTGGGGTGTCACCCCAAAACCTGCATCTCTGACACAGCCATACTATTCTGACCGCTTCAAGGCCACCGAAAGTATGTCTAAATTTGGTGTGGGTATTGTTTATTCTTGTGACTATGTTAGATAGAAAATATTGGAAAATAAGTAATCATTGTTATGTAATAGTGATTTAAATCAAAACAAATTTTTATTATGTCATACTTACACATGTTTCCCACACTTTTTTTGTATTTTCATCTATTAGTATCCCATATTTATTTACACGTGTCGCCTTCCATAACACATGGTGTAGGATGGAAGTGGCTTTGGATTTGGATTCATCAATCTATATATAAATAAAGGAATATAGTTGTGGTGTTTTTTATGTCACATAAAATTATTACGGTATATTTAAAATATGTACCAATTTTTTTTCAAGTGAAGTGTACCTTATCCTTTCTTTATAGTAGGGGTACGCTGGTTTTGTTGCATGTTCCTTATTTTCATCACTCTATTGTTGTTTTATAAATAAAAAACTATCAATCAAAGTGATGAATACATGTATCATAAAACAATGTATTACCAGACACAATGTACCTAAAAAGACTACTTTGCACGACGACTAGTAAATGCATCCCATGTTGTTTAGGTTATTGGGTGTGTATAAATAGGAGGTGGGTGTAGGTTTATTTTACCTTCAGCATCTTTAATATGATATCTCATTAAAATTGTGTGAAATCCTTTGTGAATACTTTTAGTAACCCTTAATACATAGTTCTTGTGTGAGTTGTCTACTATAAATGTACTCTTTAAGGGATAATGAAGAGTAAGTCAATGTTTCATTATTTTATTTTTTAGTAAATTAAAGAAATGATATCATAATTTTATCATAATCTCTTCCCATGTTAGTGTCTTAAGCCCAGTGACAACATGGTGTCACGAATGTACATCAATCAACACACGTTGTCGAGTGACAATTCTAATGTAACTACTGAACATGGCCTTATTGGGGTTAATATGTTGGCCTCATGTATTCCATCTAACCTCATATTTGATGCCTTTCACTTTTAACTTAATGATTTTTGCTAACACCGTAAAACTACGGCACTCCTATTTTTTATGTGTTGTCGGTGCTTTGTCGCCTACCATTTTCTTAGATTTAATATCATCAATATGTTCCTCTAGAGAGCTAGTATTGGCATGTGCAGATGGTGGTTGTACCTCTACACTGGGAGCAGCAAAAAGTTGAAAAACTTGTTGTACCTCTGCACTGGGAGGAGCAGCAGGTTGAGAAACATGTGTTTCCTCTACACTGCGAGCAGCAGCAGGTTGAGAAACATGTTGTTCCTCTGCACTGCGAGCAGTAATAGATTGAGAGACCTGTTGTGCCTCAGGATTGGGAGCATTAGCACATGCAGAAGTCATTATCTACAGAAGTGGTTTAATATTTAATTTGATTACATAAAATCAATAGCGAATAGATAATAACATAAGGTAACACGATGTATATTAAAAAAATATATTAATTGGTTATTGAACTCTCTTTTTTAAAAGGCTGAAGGGATTTGACTCTCTATTGACTATCCAAATCCCTTCATTGTGGTCTCTTCTGATATACAAAATGTCATCTACATTGGGATCGTTGTGAAATTATTATGATGTCCCAATGAAAGGGTCATCCTCTGTTGAATTTTCATCTGACCCTTTAGTTGTTTTGGTCGATAACAGAATAATTGAACAGTTTCGGTTTATGGGATCTGGAACATAAAATACATGTATTGTCTGTGATTCCATTATAAACAGTTCATCTTTGTACACTTCCTTACTAAAATTAACTTTCATGAATCTCAATTCATCTATTTTAACATCACTCCTATTACCAACCCACTTGCATTGAAAAATCAGCACTTGGATTATCATATAATCCAACTCCCATGTTTGTTTGATGATGCCAAAGTATGACATATTCATGTAAATTGAATTTTTATCCTTAGCACCAGAAACATGCATCGCTTTAACCACAAGTGTAACTCCACTATTCTACATGGTATTGTCTTCATCATGTTCATTAGTATATAATGTATAACCATTAATTATATAAGCATTTTAAGATAATACATACACACTTGGTCCTCTAGCTAGCCATCGAAGTCGTTCTGAAATTGAGTCAGGATTTTCATCTGACACCTTAAAAATATGGTCCTGAAACCATCTTATAAACTGTTTATTATATGTATTTGATATTCATTTTTCATCCCTTGATGGATTCAAATGCCTAAGAATTTCTTTTTGGGTTTCAACATATGGTTCAACGTCCAAACTATTATGAAAAACATAAATTTGGGTCTGCTCTTGATCTGTAATATTGATTGTGACAATCTCTCTTCCAGAAATTCCTTCACCCGCAAGCCGCCCAGTGTGACGATATTTCGGTAGACCAATGATTTCCACACCGAATAGGTATTCGGTATATAATTCAATAGCTTCCTCAACAATATATCGTCCCGCAATACAACCCTCTAGCCGACTTTGATTTTTGACATACCCTTTCAACATATTCATATATTGTTCAATGGGGTACATCCATCTATAGTGTATAGGACCACATAGTTGAATCTCTCTCACCAAGTGAACCATCAAATGAACCATCATATCAAAGAATATCGATGGGAAGAACATTTCCAATTCACATAATATGATGGAAATTTCTCTTTCCATGGTTGGAAATTTCACCGAGTCTATAGCTTTGTTGCATATAGATTTGAAGAAGAAACAGAGCTTGGTTAGTGTATGATGAACATTCTTGGGGAAAATTTAATGCAAAGCTGTAGAAATTAAATCTTACATAAAAACATGGCAGTCATGTGATTTCATACCCTTTAACTTTAAATCGCTTGTTGACACGATGTTCTTGATATTCGATGAATACCCCTCTGGAACCTTTATGTCGTTCAAGAAGTTGCAAAACCAATATATCTCCTGCCTGGAAAGAGTGTAAGCAATAGGAGGAAGAAATGTTTGTTTTTCACCCTTCATCGGTGCTAACTCTTCTCGTATTCTCATGTCAACCATGTCTAACCTAGCCTTAATTTCATCCTTTGTTTTGTCGGGTGCATTTAGAAATGTGTCAATGATACTATCACATACATTTTTTCAATATACATAACATCAAGAAAATTTCCGACGTATAGATAATTCTAGTATGGTAATTCAAAAAAATGATCATTTTTTCCAACTGATTTTCATAAGGTCTTTTGGAAACAGTTTACCAAAATAAGTTTCCACATATTTTACTTTCTCAAACAATTGATCACCTATTAGTGGAGATGGTGTTGTATGTTCTTTTGAACTTCCATCGAATGATGTCGTCCAAGATTAGTACTTATTTTATTGGGGTAAAAATCTATGATGTCCCAGAAACATGGTTTTTGATGAATGTTTCAACCTAATTGACTGTGTACCTTGTTCACAAATGGGACAGCCTTGAGTTCATTTAATGTTATATCTTAACAAATTTCTATAAGCAGGAAAGTTATTTATTGTCTCGTACAATATGGATCTCAAAGTGAGGTCTTCATTTCTATAAGCATCTTACAACGTAACACCTGAATCCCACAATAATTTCAAATCTTCAATCAATGGAGACAAATAAACATCAATGTCATTAATCGGTTGTTTTGGTCCTAATATAAGCATAGATAACATGATGTATTTTTGTTTAATGAATAACCACGGTGGTAAGTTATAATTTAACAACATAATTGGCCATGTACTGTGAGTGCTATTTTGAAAACCAAAAAGATTCACTCCATCTGTAGATAACACAAGACGAAGGTTTCTCAGCTCATTTTCAAATTCAGGATACTCATGATAAACTATCTTCCACTAAGGAGAGTTTGTTAGGTGATGTAGTTTCCCATATTTAATTCTCATATCTACATGCCACGTCAATTTCCCTACAATCTCCTCACTTCCATATAGGTGCTTAAACCTTGGAATTATTAGAAAGTACCATAAAACTTTCATAAGGTTGATTCATCTTTCTTGTATCAAGAATCACCACACTTTGGTCATTCTGTAAGTGATTTTTGGTCCTTGAAAAATAGTATACAATCATTCGGGTAGATATGTATTCTTTCAGAGATCATACCCATCAAGCATAGCATTCATTTGGCGTCGTATGTTTAGTTTGGGGGTTCATTATCTTCTGGGAGCATGTTATTCAGGAGAGCAAGTAGTTCTGTAAAACTAGTGTCACTCCATCTGTTTCCTGCTTTCAAATTATACAGCTTCAGTACGGTTGAAAATGTTGTATATTTAGTGCAACCAGTATACAATGGCATCTCTGCACAACTCTTTAACTTCTCAAACAATTTTTGGGAAATCATGAAGTTCGTCTTCAATTGTCCTTGTTATTTCCTCAATACAATCTTCACCATCATTCATATCTTTAATTACATCCTTGATATGGTCTTCTTCATTGTTCACACTTATAATCATATCAGATGATCCATAAAATACAGTGTTATCTCAGTCACTACCTACATTTGATTTTTCCCAATGTTTATTCCAATATTTATAACTTTGATCTATTTCATGATAGATCAAGTGTTTTTTCAACTCCACTAGACTAATTAGTCTTTAATAACAACAGCGTAAACATGGAAAAAGAATTTGAGTAGGTTCATATGCATGATCTTTTGCAAACTTGATGAACTCTTTCACACCATCTTCATACTCTTTTGTCAAATGATTGGGATCCATCCATTCTTTATTCATATCTATCCTATTTGATTCAATGATGTTAATATTTAACAAAATAAATACACAAAACATTGATATAATGTAATGGTTTTCTTAATTCTATAAAAATATAAACTTAAAATATTTTGGAAAAACTACATTTCAGATGTCCTTTGAAATTTATTTATAAAATCACACTTGAAATCCCATTAAAAAACCTACCATTTACACAAATTCCTCTTTAAAATAACACACCATTTTTAAAATAAACCAATCAGTTCCAAACACTCTTTCACAAAACCTCAATTCCTTTTTTTAAAGCATTCAAGGAAACTTCATGACCCAACAATCTTAATCATTTAAAATGAGCGATAACCCTCTATATTTTACAAATTTTCATTTAAAACTTCACACACCCCTTGTTAAAATGAAACCAGCATTAAATACGCTTTCAAAACATTCATATCCCTTTATGAAATCCAATCGAGTGAGTTGATAAACACATGGCATGCAACCTAAGTCCATGCCAAGTGTTTGAATCATTTTAAAGCCATTTACAACCAAAAAAGGGTATGTTGAACACATATAATTTTTTAAGAAATATTTCAAAACACTTGAATCATTTTAAAAGAGCCACTTAGGCATTTTCACAAAGACATAAATCTCAAAAGAGTCACTTTATAAAAGATACATAGAAAACACCTCGATTCATCCCAAATCAATCAATGTTGTATGATTCCATCACATTATTCCAAAGGTTGGTGTAATAATAATATTTTCCATAAGCATTTGATATTGTGATCCCCACCATTGTATATCCCTTATTCATGCTTCCATTATCCGGTTATATCAATTATCCTTCACCATAACACCAGAGTCCCAACAGATATATTCCATAGTCAGTGACCACACTCGCAACCATTAAACGCTCATGTTCCAATTTACTACAAACACTGCATTATCCCAGTGATCATTGGCTCACACCAAATCAATTGGTTCCTTACTTTATAAATACACCTAAGAAAATCTATAAGCATGAACCCATTACATGATCAAAATTTTCTCAAGTGTCATTCCTTTCATGCAAAGAATTTCCCTATGTTACTCATCACTAGAAGAAACCATGTTGTTTTCCCATTCCTTTTAAGTACATCATGTCTCAAGTCAAAATAAGAAAAGAACTATGGTACTAAACTAATAGATGGTATGATTTTTCATAGTATATTTTCTAGAATCTTTAAAAAGACTTTATAAATGACATTACAAAGACAAGTCATTCTAAAATCCTTAACTAAACTCATATCAGTAACCTCTAGAATCAAAGTGATGAGAGTATCATTATAAGTCTCAAGAGAATTCTTACCTCTCCAAAACTCATTCATGAGGTTAACAACATCAAGTCCCAAAATAGTCTAAAACCTTTTAAAGAAAATTTCATAAAGAAAATCTAGGTTAGGTACCTTTGATGGATGCATCAGCCTAAATTCCATGATCACTTCATAACATTCAATATCAATAGTTAATAATTCATTCATATAATTTGTTAAAGTTGTAATAAAATAATAATTTATATATTTAGATATAAAATTATGCTGAGAAAAAAATATGATTTGATAATCACTTGAATTGTATCATTTTTCCTTTTGAGGGGATTCACCATAGAGTGTTTGCGGTGGTCAGCAGAGTGGCCGACACCGGCCGATCGCGGTGGTGATGCGGCGCGCCGTCGCACGCCGCCGGCAGAGAAGGGTCACGACTTTCCAGCCGCGGCGGGGTCAAACAGGGCATCCGGCATCGACCGGCTGCAGGAGGAAGCAGCGGCGCGTAACGGCGATCCTATGTGGGTCAGCGGAGGTTGGAGAAAGATCATACGGAGGTTAGTACCGAGCAATCCTGTGTGGGTCAGCACCGATCCTGTGTGGGTCAGCGCTCAACGATCCTATGTGGGTCAGCGCATATCGATCCTGTGTGGTTCAGCACTCAGCGATCCTGTGTGGGTCAGTGCATACCGATCATGTGTGGGTCGGATCTTGTGTGGTTCGTTGCGGGGGTTAGTACCTATCGATCATGTGTGAGTCAGACTCCATATAATCGGAAACAGTCTCTCGACAGAATAAGATAATCTAGCTTCTCGACTAATCATATGTACTTATGTGTCTTACTTATATACTTAGTGTGAGTTGAGTCTTTTACCTTCGTGGTGATATTTGTGTGGTACTTTTACCTTTGTGGTGATATCTTCATAGTGATACATGTGTGGTACTTTTACCTTCGTGGTGATACCTGTGTGGTATTTTTACCTTCGTGGTGATATCTTCATGGTGTTACTTGTGTGGTACTTCTATCTTCGTGGTGTTGTCTTCGTGGCGTTACATGTGTGGTACTTCTACCTTCGTGGTGTTCTCTTCGTGGTGTTACTTGTGTGGTACTTCTATCTTCGTGGTGTTACCTGCGTGGTACTTCTACCTTTGTGGTGTTACCTTTGTGGTATTCTTCCCTCATGTATGGGATGAGTATATCTTGATAACTTAGATATATGTATGGGCATATACCTAAGTAGAGATGATGTCTATCGATTTGTGCTTTGAGATGGAGATCTTGCTTTGTGGTTTTTCCCTTGTGAAACTCTGGGAGACCTACGGGGGTCTCGGGGTCCCTACTGAGTATTGTTATACTCACCCTTACACGGGCTACGCCCACATCTTGTTGTGTTTTGTGCAGACGGCGTACAACGTTGATTCAGGCTGAGGGAGCTAGGACTAGAGGATGCTCGGAGGTATACCATTTGGCGTGACGTGACGCAGGGACTACTGATCATGAGTTATACCTACCCTTCAGGTAGGATCCTCGGTGGATGATCCAGGAGCTGTTTTTCACTTTCTAGTTGTATTTTTTACTTTTCAGTTGTACTTGTACTTTTAGGTTGGGCTTGTATTCCGACCCCTTTACTTTTAGCATACTTTTATTACAGCAGTTTACTTCGTGGTTGCTTCTTGTTGTGTTCTTGGACTGTGTTTCTGTACAGGTTAAAAGGCAATGTCTTCCTGTTTCAGGGATACGTCTTTTCGATGCTAGTCGCCAGCCCCTGGCCTATAAAAGGCGGTCTTGGGGTAGTCACGGCACGGGCCTCAGGGGATGGGTCGTGATAGGAATAAGGACATGCCTCAACGATGTTGATCATTAAAGGTGGATGTGTAGTAGAGGGAGGGATCAAGGAGTATGATTCCTACATAGTCAAAGGAGGCACTACCTCCAAAATATGGTCTACATCATATATGGTTGTGGATAGAATCAAAAGGCGAGAAAACCTTCCTTTGATCTAGAACTTGCTATCACTCAGTGGTGGGTCACTCCATATTCATTACAACTACCTCAAAATAAGGACCAAACAAGGGAAAATTCAGAGTATGCCTCACTAATGCGGTCAAATTATCACATTTGTGCTGGGATCTTAAACAATGCTTCAAGCATATGGGAAAAGCCCCCTTTTAAAATCATGTTCGCATAAAAACTATTTCATAACATGTTTCACATTACTTTCATAATTCAAAGACGCATTTAAGGTACACAACAAGGAAGCCAACACACACTAAAAATCCATTTCCCTTGGAGAAATCCATTTTCAGCGCATTTTTACCTTTAAATCTCTTTTGAAAAAGCAATTCTCACCTTTCACACAAGGCATAAAACATTCTCAAGGAACAGCACCACAAAGCACATAAGAAATATAACCAATTTCTTTTCAAAAACCAACTTTCATCACATATGCATGTCAAACCATTTCCAAAACATGTTTTGCACCACATGAATAATCCATGTAACACATATAATCAAACAAGCAAGCATATCAAAACCATTTAATAATGTAAAAGCATGGAATCACCTACCTCGCACTTGGAAACCTTCAAAAATCGGTGTGAAACCACAATCGCACCTCAGCAAGACCCTATTAAGGTGAGATCCAAACTCAAACATGAATATTTTTCCCAACAACACAGGATCAGACCAACATTATGTCAAATAACCTGCTAGAAAATAAGAACTTAATAAGGGGGAAAGATAAACCCTGAAAAGAGGGAGAAATCAAGCGAAACGAGACTTACTTGATGGTTCCTTGAAGAATCAGAGTCAAAACCACCTAAATATTGAGATATAAGGGCTTCAGGAAAGCTTAGAGGGAAGTTCGCGGCAGAGGTGGGTCCGCGGCGGAGGAGCGTCCGCGGTAGCGTAGGGATCAGCGACGCAAGGGTCGACTTCCGCGAGAGCTTGAGGGGTGCGAGAATGAAGGAGATTGTTCGGGTTTCTTTATAAAAGAGGTTGAACCTTTTATCAGCGCTAGATAAAAAGCGCTGATAAAGGTAAGTTTTATCAATGCTAAAATAGAAAGCGCTGATAAAAAATGTTTTTATCAGCGCTAAAAAAACACTGATAAAGATGTAATGTTAATAATTTATTTATATTATTATATATATTTATAAAATTATATATATGATAAATATATATTTATTAATATTTATAAAATTATAATAAATATACTTATTATATTTATAATCTTATAATTATATATAATAAATATATTAATTATATATATTTATAACATTATAGATATATATAACTATATTTCTTCTAATTTTATAATTATTTAAATGAATACATATATATATTTATAATTATATTTATAAATAAATATTTATTTATTTGTTTAAATAATTATAAAATTATAACAAATTTATATTTCTAATATTTATAATTTTATTGATGTATATAATTAATATATTTATTATAATTTTATAATTATTTAAATATATCTGTTTTTTTTTATAATTATAAATATAAATATAAATATTTGTATTTATTTATCGATATTTGTATATATTTATAAATATATTTATTTAATTATATAAAACATTATATATGAAAATAATAAATATATTTTTTATAAATTAATAGTTATTTAAATAAGTATATATTTATTTATATATATAACTATAAATAAACATATATTTATTTGTAATTAAAAAATTTAATAAATAAATATTTATTTATAGTTGTAATTATAAATATTTATATATGTTTTTAAATAATTATAAAATTATGACAAACATATTTGTACTTTTATAAATATATACAATTAATATATTTATTATAATTTTTTAATTATTTAAATATATCTATATTTATTTAGAATTATAACTATAACTATTTGAATTTATTTATAAATATTTTTATATAAATATATATAATTAATATGTATTTATTATAATTTTTTAATTATTTAAATATATCTATATTTATTTATGGATTATAATATAACTATTTGTATATATTTATAAATATATTTATTTAATTATATATATTTATAACTTTATAAGTATACTAAATATATTTATTATAATTTTATAATTATTTACATACATATATATATATTTATTTATAGTTATAATTATAGCTATAAATAAATATTTTTATAAATATTTTTATGTAATTATAAATATATTTATATATATTTGTTTATAAAATTATAATATATGTATTTATTGTAATTTTATAATTATTTAAATATATATATATAGTTATAATTATAATTACAAATAAATATATTTAAAAGTATTTATATATAATTAAAATTTAATAATTCTAAATATAATAAATATATACATTATTTAAATATATACATTATTTAAATATATTTAATGTAATTTTATAAGTATTTTTGAGAACATGTGTAATAGTTCATATGGGTAACATGTGAATTAATCATATACCTAGTAAAGTATACATAATAAAAAATGAGTCATCACATATGGACAACATGAATAATAATAAGGGTGTAATGTATAAATGAACATTAACATGATGATACATAACATATGTGCACGTCTACTCACACATGATCAAGATATTTATTGATCAAATTCATTGGAAAACATATATATTTATTTAATAATTATAATTATAAATATACATATTTAAAAAGTATTTATATATATTAATTATAAATATAATAAATATATAATAAATATAACAAATATAACAAATCTAATAAATCTAATAAATCTAATAAATATATTTATTATTTAATGAAATTTATTATAATCTTACAATTATTCAAATATATATATATTTAATTATAATCTTAGAAATACTTTTTTTAAACATTATATATATATATATATTTGAATTATTAAAAAAAATATTAATTATAAACATGCGATTTTTATTTAATGTATACAAATAAACATTATTTTTTTAATATAAATATAATAATTTTATATAAATTAATAATATTTTTTATTAAAAAAATTATCAATGCTAAAAATAATGCTGATAAAGTCCCCCCTTTTATCAATACTTTCTATTTAGCGCTGATAAAAATAGGTGTTGTCCTTACCCCATTCTGTGGTAGTGCAAGGATAACGCTTTGAAAGCGATTCTCGAGGTGATCAGGGCGGATGACGCAAGCGCAAGGATCTTTTGTGTTAGTACTTGGAGACTCTTTCGGTGATGTTTGAAGATTCCTGAAACACGTGTGAATCACTGCTATGGGAAATCTACACATGGTTTCTGCACCACAGACCTGTCATCAGATTCATAAATGAAGAAAGAATTTCTTAGAGATAATTCTTTATCTAATTAAATTAATTATAAACAATATGTGTTGATCTCTTCTCTTTCGGTTCTAACGTTATTATTCATTATCTATTTCTTTGATTCAATTCTGTGGATCACGACGTTCATCGTCATATAAATCTCGAAATTGGTCATCGATTATGGAAAAAAACAAAGTTGGGCACTGCTCATCTCACGTTTCTGCTGCATCTGAAACCTACACATTTCACTTGAGGTTGTCTTTAAGCAAATAAGAGATAATCTTTATGTAATTATTGATTCTTCGGAGTTACCTTGAAGCAAAGTCCAGATGGCCTTTATGTGTCCTAAATTTTACATTGTCATTATGTGGGTTAGTGATGACCTTTACGCACCTCCAGGGTTTCTAATTTACCTTGACGTAAAGTCCAAATGACCCTTGCGTGGGTATCACATTACCTTTACGCAGTTGGTTGTTACCTTTACGTAATTGCACGCTTCCAAGACTTACCTTTATGCAAGTCATTATATTTCTAAACTACCTTTACGCATATGAAGAGGACCTTTACATAGATCTAGTATCAAAGAGTTACCTTTACACGGATGTGAAGAATTCAAAATCCCCTTACACAGCTGTTGATTTTACCTTTACACAAATAATTTAATTCCATATATATCTCAAGTGCTTCCAAAACCTTTTCAACTCAACTCGAGGCTTTCTAAGAAACTAAAACTCTTCTTAAATTAACTCAAAAACTTTACAAAGATATAGAATTCATCATTCACCTCACTCCATGGAACAAGCTTCAATTTTTCACTTATTCAAATTTTCTTGAACCAAATATGTACAAGAAACACCAAGCAAGTTTCTCAATCTTTGCTACATGAATAAATCTCTAATAACAACCAATGGTAGCACTTTCCTCGCATCTCTTATCATATTAGATTGGTAATCAATTCTTTGTCTTTTGACACATAAGTAGTGGCAACAACTAACTTCCAAGATACAAGGTATTCCTTTAATCCTTAACACACAATAGCATATTGAATGAGAATTTTACGAAGCTTCTCAACATGCTTGGGTTATACACCCTCCTTCCAAGTTGTCCTACTTCATCTCATAGTGACATCATGCATGTTGCCTACTTCATTGACAACAAATACTACTTGAACACAAAACAGGTTCATCAGTTGAAAACTTATTGTAAAATAAGAAATCTTTGGTTTAGTGGGAAAAAATGCTCATTGAATGGGAAAGATATGAGTTTTGTTAGTTAAAAGTTTTTCTAACTCTAAAATTTTAAACCTAAAAGGTCTTGGGTGTGTGAGTGTCTTAATATTTGTTGACAATATTGCAAATATGGATGGTTAGTTTTGAGTCACTTCAGTTGGTTTCAAAGTTGGTATATGAATAATATGTTTATTAGGACTGGATCTCAGAGTGTGAATTTGAGGCATCACAAAATCAATGGTCATGGTTCAAAAAACTAGGTTGGCATATGTTTTATTACTGCAATTTTAATATAGTTATGGCTAGGAGGGAAATTTATCACTGCAGTTTCAAAAACTATGATTACAACCCTTGTCGCAATGATTTTCATCAGACTATGATAGTAGAATAGTAACAATGTTCTTAAATTGTAGTAGTGTGTGATAATTATTGCAAAGTCCTAACTTGTGTGTGCGCGTGTGCCTACGTTTTTATGTATGAACAAAGTTACAACATCACTCGTTAAAGTCCTAAAAATCAACCCCAAGTCCACATTATTTAGTTCACATTTAGTTAATTTAGTCACTTAAACAAAAAAAGTCATATTTTAATTAATATAAAAAACAATGAGATGTGGTTATAAAAAAATCCAACGTCACCAATAGCGTGAACCCTTCTTGGGTTAACACTTGAACCAACAAAATTCAACTTGTAACATCAACCAGATCGTCCGCTCCATATGCATCGTGGTGCATCTCCAATAAAGTGATGCAAAACTCTGGTGATATAAGTCTTGACACTTGCTCCATTGACCCTAAAACACAAAATTCTCCATCACTTTAGCAAATTGAACAACCTTCAAAGAACAAATCAAACAAGCACCATTTGACAAAAGTCATCAATGGGTAGTGACAATAAAAAAACCAAACTTCTCCTCACACCCACACCCAATTAAAAAGGCATTATTCAATAGGCAATGAAACACCAAAAATCTTAAAAACCAAACACACAAACCCACCCTAAAAAGAGATCATCGTAGCAAATTGCCAAAGGAAACAATAAAAAAATGGACATTTTTTCGAACTCCATAAAGAAATATGGTAGATTAACAACAAAAAAGAAAACATTCGCCAAAAATCAAACTTGACCCAATCTAATAGATTCATTGCCCATGTTCGCTTTCCACTCAACTATCACAAGTTAATGCGCCACCAATGACACCCAACACAGACAATGCTTCACCCCCCTCGATCAACAAATAACCATAACCATAAATGTACACATACCCTTACATATCATGAAACAAAAAACATCACAGGTAAAAGGCAACTCAGGAGGAAACCTTGTAATAAAGAAGAAAGAACACTAGGTGAGGAGAAACATAGGAGTAAAGAAATCTCTATAACAAAAAAGAAGGAAAAAGAATTCGTAGAGCGATTGTTCAAAGGCTCAATAGAAAACAGAGACCGTAAACGTTGAACATGATGAATTTTAATTACAACTATATTTTAAAAGTTATTGACAAGTTACGCATACAACAATTAAAAGTTCACCCTCATATATTATTTCGATGATTACAAATCTGAGTGAACATTAAACAACATGGATGTGATGTTTTTCTTGTAAATTTAACTGTTTTAAAACCCAAGCTGGACTGAATGATCTGACCTGTCGAACCATCGACCAGTGGGTTTTCTTGTCCGGTCTAGGGTTCCAAGCCGTTTTTGGCCTTTGGACTGGTTTCGGTTGCTCTGAACCAACATGAAACTAGTCAGATTGGTCGGTTCCGACAAAAAATGGACCGAAGTGGCCATTTTTTGCATTTTTTTAAATTTTTAAATAATAGTATAATGTTAAAAACAAAGAAATTAATAAATTGATTAAGTCATTGATCTGATTCGATCACTGATATGAAAACATTGATTTGCATGGAGTTTACTCCATTTAATTATAACAATAATTTATATATTCCTTACATGACGATGAATTGATGGTTGAGATGGAAATTACGGCGAATCAATGAGTACAGATATACAATTTATCATACTAAACCATATGTTAATTAAAATATCTTAATTTAATCAGCACATGAGTAATTACAAGCGGATAATCCCGCACACGGATGGGATTGAATTTCATCCCGGAATACGTAATACTTCGATGCGCAAGGATAGGAAAAGTACCTTTACCATATCATATCTGGCGGCCCCTTTCAACTTTTCGTAGTGTGAATTTACGAAACTGACCTTCCCGGGAGGCTCATCTCAGTTTTTTAGTACGATGACCGAATGATCCCCGTGATGGATGCCTCAACATAATAATCATAATAATAAAATAATTCGACGGCTGGGATTGTTTTTGAATGGAGTAGGTGGGACCCGGGGCAGGTGGGTTAGCGTGACCCCAAAGCGTCCTCGTGCTGCCACGTTCTCCTGCCGTTTCAGATCGTCGGAGGCTTCGTCCCGGTGCTCCGCGGAACACAAATCGCCGGAGGCTTAGATGCTTTGAGTTTTAATTTTTTTTGAAAATTAATTTCTCCATTAAACGCCACTTAAGTTAACAGCTCATTCAATAAATTAACGGCCAGTTTTTTTTTTTTCCGAAGAACCATCGACCAGATTATTAATATACTAAAAACCATATTTATATTAATTATTTTGTTTTATTTTTGCACTAAGAAAATAGTCGTATCTGCTCGCCGAATCTAGTTGCTTGCTGTCGCTGCCTCCGCTCAGCGGCCTCAACCTACTGCCACTGTTCAGACACCATCACCTTCTTCCTTTGATATTTCATTTTGAATACTGGGGTATTAAGTTTTGCAATCCCTCTCGGCCATGGCGGGCAATCCCTCGTGTAATCGCGGCGTCGGGTGGTGGCAATAATTACTCTTAATCTATCGTTGGCTTATGAACCACACCACCTCTCACTGAAATCACCCTCTCTGCCCCGACCTGACACAGTTTTTGTCAGATATTTAAGTGTATTTTTCTTCAAACTGGGATCTTGCTCTATTTTGCTGATCGTTGAACTGTATCATCTTAATAACTCTCCATTCGTTCCTGCTTCTTTCCGGTCAAATCAGATCATTTTGGTTCGATCTGGTGTTTGTGTAAATTTTTGATCGAAAAAAGCTGAAATGCACAAAACCCTGCTGTGTTTCTGGTTCGCCGTGCTGATCGCAAATTTTCCGGGTATCTGATGGGATCCAGGCCTTTGGTGTTCTCACAGAACGCCGTCTTTTCATGGAGGTAGTGAACGTTTGGTGTAGTCCATGCCTCGTTTCTCCCACTCCCAGATTCCGGACGAAGCTTGGATCTCTGGCCGTTTTTCTGGAGGTAAGCTCTGCTGCTCATCAAATTCGTTCTTGTGCGCTATCAGCTCTAGATTTGAGGTTCTAGTTTTATCGCTGCGTTGCTGGCTGCTAGAGGAAATTAAAGTCTTAAGTGTCGTGCGCTGGCCGGGATGCTGGTAATTGTCAAAAGGGAGTTAAATTGTTATGTTTCCGTCCTTAATCTTCCATTGGTTCTTAGTTACAAATTTTACAGGTGTTCAGAGTCGAGGGTTAGGGTTAATTGATCCAAGTGGCGGTGAGATCTTTGTTTTTTTTTGGGTTTTTATTGGTGTTTCAGTTCTCCTTATTTGGAAAGTTTCTTCCTTTTAATTACTTCATGATTCCACATTTCGTTAACTGTCCTCGTCATATTGTTCTTAGTTCCTAACGGGGGAGGGTAAAACTTATTGCGTGTTGTTGTTTTAAAGAGTTCTTCCTCTGGTGTTCTGGTCATCCTTTTGGACCTAGTGCACAGAAGATCTATATAAATGTATGATTTGATCTTTGTGTGTGCCATCAAACGGTTGCTTTCTTGTTTCAGCTTCTACTGTTATTTCTATACTTCAAACCTGCTAAAGCAGAATCACAAGAACTTCATTTTCCATCACAAGGCCTTGGAAAGGGTATCGAAAGGGTTGCTACGCATTCATGTATCCATGATCAAATACTTGAACAAAGGAAGCGACCTGGATACAAGGAATATTCAGTTACTCCACAGGTTTATAAGGAATCTTCTCGTCATTCAAATCACCTCCACGGCAAGGGGCGGGCACTGCTTGGAATCTCTCCATTATCCGAAAGACAAAAGAACGAAAAACAGCCAATTAGAATATATTTAAATTACGATGCTGTTGGTCATTCACCTGATAGGGATTGCCAACATGTTGGTGACACTGTGAAGGTGATTGCAATGCTACAGTGCTTTGAAAACATTTGGATTACAATCTGTTCATGTTTCTATAGCTAAAATTTGCATGCTTTGGGTGGTGCTTTCCATTTTTTTTTTGAAATGCACAGCTTGGGGAGCCACCCACAGCATCTTTTTCTGGCACATATTGTAATCCTCATCAAGATCCTCCTGTTTTTGGTGATTGCTGGTATAACTGCACCCTGGATGATGTATCGGGAGAGGACAAAAGGCGCCGCCTTCGTAAGGTTTTGCTTCTCGAACATTTCTCCTTATGTTACTTTACAAAGCCATGTTGGGATGCAAATTTGGACAAAAGGCGCCTTTGATTTTCATAAGTGATTTATATTTCAAAACGAAACCATTTTTTTGGCTGGGGGTGAATTTGGATGATGCTGACTCTTATTTCCTGTTTAGCTTCAGTGGTCCTAAAACGACATCTCTTTTCACTGATTTCAGGCTAAAATTCAAAAATGTTGTTATCAAGCAGGATTTGTTTTTGATATTTTTTTATATATTTTTTACTTTCCCATCTTCAAAACATATTCAGTTCAAATAATCTTTTAGCTTTGAGGCCTCATCTAGTATTTGACTGGACACAGGCTCTGGGTCAGACAGCAGACTGGTTCAAGAGAGCTCTTGCTGTTGAACCTGTGAAAGGGAACCTGAGATTGAGTGGATATTCTGCATGCGGACAGGATGGAGGTGTCCAGCTTCCACGTGAATATGTAGATGGTACTTCCATATTGATCATCTCTGTGCATATGGTGTTTTTGTCGTCTTCACTATTCAGCTACTTTTGGTATGAGAGAAACCTTTCTGATAGAAACAGAGAAGGTGTGAGGGGATGATGCATGGATCGGTTTGGTATGCATGAAAAAAGTTTGATAAGATATCTTAAGTAGTATATATATATAATAATCCAAAATATGATATGATTTTTCCCATTGTTTCAGGGGTATTCTTGTCAATAAAACATATAATTACGGACAGTTGTGTTCACAAAATTGAACGGACTTTCCATCCAAATTGGGAGGAATCCTATCTCCCTTAGCGATGAAACTACCTCTCCCTGCCTCACACTAAACATGGCTTCTTCATTGTTCCTTCACCCATTTCTTTTTCCATTGCACTGTTCCTTCATAAATGTTATCTTAGTGGCATTTGAAGACTTCTCCCATACTGTGTTTTTTTGAAATAATATTTATGATTTAATTTATTTTTACTTTTCATTAGTGGGTGTTGCTGATGCGGATTTAGTTCTTTTGGTAACTGCAAGACCTACCACTGGTAACACTCTTGCATGGGCCGTGGCGTGTGAGCGTGACCAATGGGGCCGTGCAATTGCGGGTAATCTTTTATTGAATGTCAATTTCTTGTTTTGGTGTTAGTTCCCATAAAAATTATAATAACTTGATTCTTGCCATGCTAATGATATTCCTTCAATTATAGGTCATGTGAACGTTGCTCCTCGCCACTTGACTGCAGAAGCTGAGACCTTACTCTCAGCTACTCTCATACATGAGGTGTTTTAGCCTTTTCAGTTCATTAAAAATTATATTGAAGATTTGTCCCTCTGTTTATTGATTAATACATTAATTTTATTTCTGTTCAATTTTAATTTTCCAGGTAATGCATGTTCTTGGTTTTGATCCCCATGCCTTCGCACATTTTCGGGATGAGAAGAAAAGAAGGCGGAATCAGGTAATTAAAAGATAAAGCAATACAATGTCTTGAATGCCGGTAACGCATGATGGATGGGCCTTGATTATTCTTACATTAGTCGCTTTTGGGTTATGACTGTTTCTGGCTGTAGTTAATTTTGGGTTTTTTGCATTTTATTGTTTGATGATTGAGTGGTTTCAGTTACCCTATCGACCCTTCAGTGGATTTATTATTTTGATTAAATATCAGTAAATTGGCGTTGAGTTCATGATGATTTTGTAGATGTTGGTATTTTTTTATATTTGTTGGAAAGAATTTCTGTCATGAGATTCTCTGTCAAAATTTTGAGTACATGACTTGAATGTCCTTCTCTGCATGTAGATTATTGAACAGGTAATGGATGAAAAGCTTGGGCGGGAGGTGACTCGAGTGGTGCTTCCTCATGTTGTCATGCATGCGCGAGATCATTACGGGGTATTAACTGATTTTTTATGTTCTTGTTAATGATTAATTATGCTGACTGTTTTCGTTTTCTTTATCATCTTCAGGCATTTTCTGAGAATTTCACTGGATTGGAGCTAGAAGATGGAGGTGGGCGTGGCACATCAGGTATCATGATTCTATGATCTTGCTTTTTTTTACTGTTGAGTGCTTAAAAATGTTTAAGAAAGCTCATCTTGTTGAATAATTTCTGTTTATGGGTATTTATCTAATAATAACTCTTTTTACCTACAGGATCCCACTGGGAGAAACGGCTTCTTATGAATGAGATTATGACTGGTTCGGTTGATACAAGATCCGTAGTCTCAAAAATGACATTAGCCTTACTGGAAGATAGTGGATGGTACCAGGCTAATTATAGCATGGCTGATCATCTCGATTGGGGTCGCAATCAAGGAACCAACTTTGTTACTTCCCCTTGCAATCTATGGAAGGGGCTGTATCGTTGCAACATGTCACAGTCCTCAGGCTGTACATATAATAGGGAGGCAGAGGGTTACTGCCCTATTAAAAGTTACAGTGCTGACCTCCCAGAGTGGGCCCGGTATTTTCCACAACCAAACAAAGGTCTCTGTTCAAATGTCCTTGCCATCTTTTTTAAGTTTCTTCAGAAAAGCTAATTAAATGTCGATGATTTGGGCCTTTTGTAGGTGGACAGTCATCATTGGCTGATTATTGTACATATTTTGTACCGTACTCAGATGGGTCATGTATAGATGCTAGCAATGCACGAGCTCCTGACCGAATGCTGGGCGAAGTTCGAGGAGGTAGCTCTAGGTGAGATTCCCCCATCGGTTTTAAGGAAGTGTTGTGAAATGGAGAGCCTTAATTGTTGTAAAAGCGAATACACATTATATTCTTTAATGTCTTAGATGTTGGCTAAACTATTACTGATGGTTTTTTCTTTGTTAATATATAGGTGCATGGCCTCCTCGTTAGTGCGTGCTGGGTTTGTTCGTGGTTCAATGACGCAGGGAAATGGTTGTTATCAACATAGGTGTACAAATAAATCACTGGAGGTAGGGCTTGGCCTTTGTTTTTTTTTTTGTTTTATAATTATTTAGATGGTATGATTTGCAGTGCAATTTGAAACTGCTCTTCGAAAATTCAAAATTAGTTTAGGTGTTTGATGCAACAGTCAGTAGTGTAGGACCAATGTAATGATTATAAAAACACCCTTATAAATAAAACATGTAGAACATTAATTAGAGACAAAATGGCATTTTGAGCCAGTTCCTCAAGTGAATCAGCTTTACCCCTCTTCTCTTTCCATCATACCAAATGTGGGAATCAGCTGCATTCCATTCTATTCCCCCCCTTTTCACTCCGCCAGACTGGGCCTTAGCGTATGCTTGGTAGAGAGCAAACATGGTGAGATAATGGAAATGAGAGGTGAGATTTGAGTTTCTAATGTTTGGTATGCAGCATTTGCAATGTACCTGGAAATTAAAATGTCGTGTTTGTGTGAAACTTCTTTCCATCACCCTTTCTTCTTAGCTTTCTCATCTACTACCAAGTAAGTCCGTCATATAAACTTTTTGTGCATCTTTTGAACTTAGAAACCCGTCGCGGTGGGGGTGGCAGTATATTTTTCTTGCATTGTGCAGGATTTAGGCTGTCTATTGGTGACAATTTTGTTCTGATTTAACTTTGTTTTTTCTCATTCTAGGTTTCTGTAGATGGTATTTGGAAAGCTTGTCCTGATGGCGGTGGACCACTTCAGTTCCCGGGCTTCAATGGTAAAATGTTTAATCCATGCACTGTTTGAAGTCTCTTCTCTAAGGTCTTGTTTTTGATTGCAGGTGAGCTAATTTGTCCAGCATATCAAGAACTTTGCAGCGCAGCTCCGGTTCATCTTCCTGGGCGTTGCCCCAACTCCTGCAGTTTAAGCGGAAACTGCATTGATGGAAAGTGTCACTGTTTTCTAGGGTTTCATGGCAATGATTGCGGTAAACGTGAGTTCCGATCCTAAAATAGTACTTGTAATGGATAATAATTGTCCAGTTTTTAATCCAATATCCGATGTGTGTGTGAGAGAGGGAGGGAGGGAGAAGCAGTTAAAAAAAGCAGTGTTTACTCTGTGTTTGTTATTAGTTATGAAAACCAGTTAAAAAAATAAGTATTTATTCTGTTTTTGAAAAAAACAGGCTTCAGTTTTCTGCACTTGTTGAAAACTGCTTATTTAAAAATTTGTTTTCTTTCACATATTTTAAGTTTTATTCTAAAATTGAAGTGTAAGGATCTGCTCAACAACAGTTGTTGAAACTTGCTTATGGCACTTATCACTTATGATAAGCAGTTTGAAAAAATAAGTGGTTTTTGTCCTGCCTCTGTATAAACACTTGTGCTTAAATTCCAGAGGGAAGCCATGTAAATAAGTTTCATGAAAACACTTTTTCAGCAAGTAATCTGGGTACATTTGTACAGAAACACTTATCATAAGTGATAACTGCTTTTCAGTAAGTTTTGTGAAACCTAACCCTAGGTTAGGTGTTTTTTTGCAGGTTCCTGCCCGAGCAATTGTAACAGACACGGCACGTGCCTCCCAACTGGGGTTTGTGAATGTGAAAATCAGTACACCGGCATCGATTGCTCAACCGGTAAAGCCACAATAGCTTTACGGAATGATTTTTCATATTGTTTTTGTATATTCTTGACGTTTTGGTTTGGTGGCACATGCAGCTGTGTGCGATGAACAATGCAGCCTCCATGGAGGGGTGTGTGATAACGGTGTCTGTGAGTTCCGGTGCTCTGACTATTCTGGCTACACATGCCAGAACAGCTCTCTGCTGCTTCATGGACTTTCGGTTTGCAAGAATGTTCTGGAAGCCGATGTTGCAGGGCAGCACTGTGCGCCCAGTGAGTCCAGCATACTGCAGCAGCTAGAAGAAGTGGTCGTTATACCGAACTATCACCGGTTATTCCCGGGAGGTGCCCGAAAATTATTCAGTTATGTCGACAATGGGTATTGTGACGGTGCCGCCAAACGACTGGCCTGCTGGGTAAGCAGCCTATCTTTATGAAACATGTAGGTTAGGCTGCGTTTGGTTCTTGAAAATAGAAAATGTTTTCCAATACCAAATGCAGTCGTGCTTTCCATTTTTAGGTTTCTTTTGGCTGTTCTGTTTTCTGATAATACCTTTGATTAGAGGTGGCAATTTGGGTTCATGAGTTGGGTTCCTGTCGAGTTGGCTGCCCCCATTTAAGCTTGACCCTGACTTGGGCCAACTCATTTGTGAAGGGGTCAATCCTAACCCGACCTTCCCGACCCGCCAACCTGTTTAATTTTAATTACAACGACATATCCAGCTAGTTAGTATCACATAAACTTAATAAATGGGTAAACCCGGCCCATTTAAGCTCGACCCTGACTTGAGCCAACTCATTTGTGAAGGGGTCAATCCTAACCCGACCTGCCCGACCCGCCAACCTGTTTAATTTTAAATACAACGACATATCCAGCTAGTTAGTGTCACATAAACTTAATAAATGGGTAAACCCGGCTCATTTAATTAGATGGCTTGACCCGACCTAGCTCATTTTTGAAGGGGGTAAACCCTATAATCTGACCAGCCAACCGTTTAATTTTAAATATATAGCACTGTATGATGATATGTCCAACCAGCTCATATCACATGAACTTGATAACCCAACCAAATTGAATTCTCTCATTTAGATTAAAATATCCTAATTAATATGAAATATATTTTTTGGATGTCGCAACTCACCCTCTTCAACAATTTTAAACAAATGTTTTATAAACATGTTGAATTATTTGAAATTATGTTGATCATAAGAATAAAATATATTATAAATGTAATTATTATTACATTTTTAATATTGTATATTATCATTATATTTTTAATCGGGTTAGATGGGTCAGGAATGGTCACCGCCAAACCCAACCTGAATGTTGTTCATGTCATGTTACTCAATCTGATTACAACCCAAATCCATTTATGCCTGATCCGAACCTGTTCTATGCCCTGTTGTGCTGGGTTCAAAATTTGCCACTTCTACAATCATCCTTGCTTTTCAGTATCGACAAATCATATTGTATTGTTTTCTTTTATTATATATGTTTACTATGTAATATATTCCATCACATCTTTTCATGCATATCAAACTATCTGTAATGGTGATGAAATTGTTTTATGGATTGTCTGATCATGAACTTGGGCAAAAACATGGTAGATTTCGATCCAGAAGTGTGATGAGGATGGTGACAACAGGCTTCGGGTATGCCATTCGGCATGCAAAGCTTACAACTTGGCATGCGGGGCATCGCTCGACTGCTCTGATCAGACGCTCTTCAGCAGCGAAGAGGTGGGTGATGGCCAGTGCACGGGCTCTGGCGAGGTGGAGTTGCCGTGGTTCACTCGTTTGTGGCGCGGTGGTGGGGCGGTGAAAGAAAGCCCATTGGAAGGAAGAGGTGGTGGACCGCGCCGGTTTTAATCTCTATTCCTCTCTTGGATGGATGACTTGTAATTTTCTAGGTAAAATCAACACAAGTTCTATGCTTGTTGTTTGTGTCTCATTCATCCCTAAGGTTTTTGGTATTTTTATGTTTTTTTTGAGAGTTTGCACTTTCGAAGATGAAAGTCAAACTGTAGGCAACTGGAAATGTATGGTAAACTGGAACGAAAACAATTCAAAAGTTTGTGATGACAGGTTGTTGTGATATAAATAATCATTTTTTAAAGTTATATCTTATGACAGATGTTATATATATTTGAATTGTTCATTTATTTATTAGATCTCTATTTAACTTCAATGCATATAAATTGTTTATATTTTGAATGATTATAGTTTAATTTAAATTTGTTTAAATTGCTTTTTATAAATGTCATACTATGCATCTAAGAAGTGACCCTAGTGTTACACACCCATAAATTATCTTAGGTATGACAAATAGATTATAACCATTAGTTGCTTCAATCTAATGTAAGCTTTGAGTTACACTTAGCCGAGTGGCTCAAACGGTTAGATGCTCATAGGAATAGAGTTGGGATAATTTATATGATGAATTGGGTAAAAAGTCGTTCACTTAACTATTTAAAAATCATATATGATATGATTGACTTGATTATCTATTAGATATGGTCATGGTTTAAAAGATGAGATCAAGTGTGTTAATTCATGATGAAATATAAATCTTTTTATACTAGATAGATATGATATATGTGGTCATCATTTTAATGAGGGTACGCTAAATATGGATCTTTTCTTAGTAGATAGATATGACCTACATTTTCTTGGTAAATTAATTCTAGAATTAGAAATTTATTTCTATGTTTCAAACATAAATAGAAATTTGATTTCCATATCATGTTTGGACAAAAAAGGATTCTCATTCATGCTTAAAAACAATAGTTGTTATATATTCATGAATGAAATATTTTATGACATTGTGAATTTAGTGAATGGTTTATACATTTTGGACATGGATAATCTAATTAACAACATTCAAGTTAATATGCTTAAGATTTTTTTTCTAACACCATTGACATGACCACATTGATCACATAAAATGAGAAATGCATTAAAAAACTCTATAGAGATGGATTGTTAGAATCATTGGATTATGAACTATTTGATTAATGTGAATCTTGTTTATTGGAAATAGTGACCAAAGAACCCTTTAGTGGAAAAAGTGAAAAGGCTAGTGAGATATTGAGACTAATACATAGTGATGTATGTGGACCAATGAGTATACAAGTAAGGGGTGCGTATATGTACTTCGTAACCTTTACTAATGAATTCAATCGACATGGTTACACGTTTCTATGGATGGCGTTGTTCTCGGATGGCCACATTGTGCTCTCTCTTGTTGCCTTCCTCTCCTTGAATCCTAGGGTTTCCTCTCCCGTTCCCCTGCTCCGATGACTCCTACTTTGATCTTTTCTCCTATCGCTCGGTGGTCAGTGGGTCTGTTCCCATCCTTCCTTTGAGCCTAATTTGTTTTCTTCTTCCCAGTTCAGCGTGCTTCACTTCCCCTTTTGTGGATTGCAGGCGTCAACGATGTTTCGCCCCTCAATCCTCTCCTTCGACTCTTTTTAACATATAGTTATTTTTCTTCTACGACTTGACCCCCTTGGGTGTTTCATTTCAGTCCTCACCCCGATCTTGTTTTCTCTTGTTCCTCAAGGTTGTGCATCTTGGGTGCGACATCAACTAGCTTCACTCACCCTGTTTCATTTCTGGTTCAGAGGAATTCGCTCAGTGGCGGCTTCCGTCCTAGGCCCTTTCAGGCAGCGTCTCTGGCAGTCCTCTCACGTTTGAGTGTTGGTCCTTCCAGCCCTTAGAGGCATTAGACCGTCCTTGGGCTCGGTGGTGACCAGATGTTTCAATGAGACCGTGCTTCACTAGTAGGGATTCAAGGGTGCAAGTTCGTGAGGGGTTCGTTCTTTCGGTTGATGCTGGCTGGAGGTACATCATTTTGTTTTGTTTCAATGATTCAGTTCTTATTGGTGATGGTTTCTAATGCGTTCCAAATTCGGTTTGGATCAATGTTGGATGTCTTGATCTTTGTCATTTCGGTGGTGGGTGCAGTTATTGGTTCAACTAAGAAGTTCCAAAAATGGTTTTTTCGCAAATATGTGCTCATGTGGATGGTGAAATTAGTTATCTTGGCTTGTTGATGTGGCGTTACGATGAGGTTTTTGTTATCTAGATGGTGCACTCGGTGACGGTGGAGTTGGTGGTTTGGTTGGTTCCTTCAGTTTTCTTGTTTTGGATGAAGATGGTTATTCTGACGAAAATGGTGTTGATGATGATGGTGATCGCTTGTTATGTGTGACGACGATTGCGTGATGGCGGGTGATGGATGGCGCATGTGGTAGTCCTAAGGCAGCTCCTCAAAGCTCCATGCTCGATTTCCCAAATGCGTGTTTTAGTATGTTTGAATTTTGAATTCTATTTTGTGATAATTGGTGGCTATCCAAGTTCCCGCTCAACCTTAAAGTGGGTTATTATGAAAATTCAAAAAACAGTATTTGAGGAAGTTACATGTTTCTTATGAAATACAAGCTTGAAAATTTTGAAAACTCAGAGAGTTCAAAAATGAACTACAAAATCTACCCGACAAAAGTATTAAGATTTTTTGATTAAATTGGGGTGTTAAATACTTGAGTGAGGAGTTTATTGCTCATTGAATGGATTTTAGAATAGTTTCACAACTCAGTCCCAAAACACCATAATAGAATGATGTGTCTAAAAGGAGGAATCATACCTTAATGTACATGGTTCAATCAATGATGAGCTAGTGTGATATTCCTATCATGAACCTCCTTTGTGAAGACGAGGGAAGAGATGACAAAGTGCTGCGACCTTACTTCTTCAAAATGAAAAATAGATAATGACCCCTGAGTCCCACCTCCAGCATGCCCTGGGGTGACGACCAACACCAAGGGTATACAAATATCACAAAAATGGGAGGCATGGTCCTTTTTATAGTAACCAAGATCGGGAGATAAGATGTACCAACCTCAAACAACTCCAAGACCTAAATATAAAAGAATCCAAAGTCCATCCCACATGCATGTTAAAAGTAAAACTGCTAGAAATACAATAAAAAACTCCAAAGTAAATACCAAAAAGGACAAAGATAAGCAGCCACACAACAACTATCCCGACGCCCGAGCTAGTAGGGTCCAACACAGTCCGCGTAATCTCCCTGGAAACCTAAAAACAGTTTTATATATGTAGGGTGAGTATATAAGTATACTCATTAGGAAAAGCCAAAGTCACTCGTGTACAAGTGGGAGAAGCATACTAATGCCCCTGTGAGAAAAATAATAGAAACTCAAAAGAACCTAACAAGGTATATTATCCACCCCAACCTCACCAAGGCATGCTCCCCAAATAATGAAAGTCTAGTAAAGTAGCAAGGACATCGATATTTGGGTACCCCACACCACTTCCCACTGGTTAACTGCTCATCCCTAACGGCAAACGTCCTGACGCTACCACGCTCTTCTACAAGCCCCACTGTCACAACCTGCCCGCACACACCTGATCCACATACCACATCCCACCCGCAAACACCTGGGCCACAAACCACATCACATCCCGCCCGCAGACACCTGGTCCAGAAACCACAATCTCATCCCGAAGACACCTAAGAAGCACACCTCGCCCGCAGACACCTGAGCCTCACATCTGCACCACAACCTGCCCGAAGATTCTAGGGATACCAATGCCTAGAAGAGGGAGTAGAGAAGAGCCAATAACCATCCATCCATCCTCCCATCAGGATATTGGAAAAGGACACCCTCCCCCATAACAATGGGGGCGTTCGACACGTAGTGCTCAACACGGGTGGGGTGCATATAGAAATCACAAGTTACTACATGTATATATATAGGTACCAAACACTCATCCCAACCTATGAGTTTTCAAAACAAACAACCAGCCCACACAAAACCGCCCTTGCTGCCACCTCTAATCCACAACCACACAACCAAACACAAACTTAATTCATAACCCCATCCAATTCATTTAACCAATTATCATTCTTTATTTAACAAGCCAAGATTATTGATTCTATACCTACCTGGGCAACTACCAAACACTGCACACGTTATATGGGAGAAGTAACCATACCAACCACTGCCAAAGCCAAATAAAGAAAGGAGGACCAGAGTAGAAGAATCCACTCACTACTAGAATTTTTAGCTTTCGAGGTGGTGGACTTATAGCAGCCACCAAATGGCGGCCGCTGCATTTTTCTACACCCCGCGCCCTAATTTTCCCCCCGACCCCCGCGCCCTAATTTTTCCCTCCCGACCCCACGACCCACCCCTCCCCGACCCCGCGACCCTGACCCCCGGCGACCCCGACCCCCGGAAACCCCGACCCCCGACCCCCGACGACCCCGATCCCCTTGCCTCCGCGCTGCGCCACCCGAAACCCCGGCGACCCCCACCGCCTTGCCTCCGCGTTGTGCCCCCCGCGACCCCGACACCCCCGCGACCTGGCAACCCCCACCCCTGCCTCCGCGCTGCACCTTCGGACAGTCCCGCCGCCACCATCCCCTCCCGACCCTGCTATATCCCTCCGGAAAGTCCTCACGTCCTGCCTCCGTTGGACCCTCCCGGTCTGTCGTGCCTCGCCGTGTATAACCCTCCCACACTTCGTCCAATGGTTCCACCCCTTTCGAGTCCGGCTGTTGAACCCCTGTCGTCAAGTCGCTGTGTCGTCATGGATCCGCAATCGAGTCACACCCCGTTACCTGCGGTCGAGTCCTCTTAAGGTAATGTTTTTTATTCTTCAAATTAGCTTTGAAGTCATTGGTTTTTAAATTTTAATGATATGTGTTTTTTTAGAATTTAAATAAGATATTTCACTTTTGATTTCTATTAAATACAGATATGGATAAGAGCTGGATTGATATGAAAGATAGGTTTTCGGCTGAATATTATGAGGGGATTAAGCGATTTATGGATTTCACCAACAGATTTCCAAGCGATATGATTAGTTTTCCATACAGAAAATGTGCAAATAGATATCTCTTCAAACGAGATAGTGTTAAAGAACATTTGTTTTTGAATGAGTTTTTGAAAAACTATAAGACATGGACACGTCATGGAGAAGATTCTGTTTCATGTCATCACTCAAAAAGTATTCATATGAATGTTGATTCGAGAACAGTTGATCCGATGAACATAATGCTCAATGATATGATGCGTCAATTTCAACCTGAAGACAGTAATGTTGTAAATGACGACGTTGGATCAAGTAATCCCCGTTCTTTTGCAGATGGAGAAGCATTGAAATTCTTTGAAATTCTTGATGATGCGCGTACTGAATTATAGCATGGATGCACTAAATTTAGTAAACTTTCATTCATTGTTGAATTGTTTCACCTGAAGGCCTTGAACCAGTGGTCATACACCTCATTCGACATGTTGTTGGTATTGTTGAAGAAGGTACTCCCTGCTGGAGTGAAGATTTCAGAGTCATTCTATCAAGATCGCAAGTTAACCGATGATCTTGGTTTTACATATGATACAATTGATGCGTGTCGCAATAATTGTATGTTGTTCAGAAAAGAGAATGCACAATTAAATATTTGTACTGTTTTCTATACATCCAGGTGGAAGACCAATGAGATTAATCAAGGTAGTCAGATTCTTCCTGGGAGAGTCTTGAATCAAGGGAAACAAGTTGCCTCTAAATAGATGCGTTATTTCCCACTGAAACCGAGACTGAATAGATTCTTCTTGTCAACTAAAATTTCTAAATTGACGACTTGGCATTCAGAGAGAAAGAAAGAGGTTGATAAATTAACTCACCCGACAGATTCTTTGGCATGGAAAGAGTTTGATCAAAGACACCCAGACTTTTTTCGAGATGATCGTAATATTCGACTAGGTTTGGCAGTAGATGGTTTTAACCCATTTAGGTCCATGGTTGGTGCGACACATAGTACGTGGCCAGTGGTGTTGGTTCCATACAACATTCCCCCATGGGTATGTATGAAGCAACCTTTTTGTTACTGTCAATTCTAATTGATGGACTGAGAGGACCTTGCGATAAAATTGATGTTTATTACTTTTAATCAATAAATGACTAATTTTTCAAATGTCTATTAAGTAAATACGTTGAATGTAAACCGAGTCTGCTCGTCATTCACATAATTGGGCGATGCAGGGAACGCCTTCCAGACTTGGAACTCGACATGTGTCACAGCTCAAACATGATGTAAGTTTAGAATTCACTATTCATTCATATTTTAAAAATATTGTAGTATAACATGGTGAACCCCTTTATTATAGTTACACCAACGCAGCAAGCCGATCGATCAGATGTCCATATGGGCGAGGACTCGTAGGGCGGGTGATCCCGATGTTGCCGATGTTATAGTAATCAAATTATTTACTAATAAATGTATTTTTATTTTATATAAATTATTCATATTTGTTCACTGATTCATTATATGCTACAGGATCAGTTTGACGCTCAGTTAGCAGAGTTTCCAGAGGATCAACGTCGTAGTACTGCGCGTAGAGATGAGATATTTCACCGTGTCATGGGGTGTGACGGTCATGGTTATTCTTGGAATATGGCGGTGGTGTCCCATGACGTGTAGTTGTTAGAGCAGATGCAATGGGTGCATGTAGAGATTCAAGGATGCACACACAAACTGAGATGCTTCCATGTAGGATATGCAGCGCAATATGGATGTGCAGTTCCAACAGTTACGTGCAGAGTATGAGGAGAGATTGTCACAGATGTTATCACGTATCGATGAAATGACGACGCTACAAGTGGCGCCATAGGTAAACAATAAAACAAACCATACTTAGATTGAATTTTATTGATATGTTTAAGATACATAATATTGATATATATTGTAGGCTCCAAATACAGCTGGTGGACATCGCAGTGATATTGGTGATCCAGATGAGGATGAACCCCATGCATGAGGTAATTTCATTTGTGTTGATGAATTCTCTAGAAGTTTTTATATCCTTGATGAATAGAATCTTCCATTTTTACCTAGATTAGTTTGTTTTAGTATTTGTGGATGACATCTTTGTGCACTCCAAGACTGATGATGATCATACCCAATATCTTGACATCATTCAGATTAAACTTTTAGAGCATCGAATATATGCCAAGCTATATATATATTTCACTTTTGTATTGATTAAGTATAGTTATTGGGTCAAATAATCTCAGAGGAAGGTGTGTCAGTGGATGGAGAGAAAGTTCAGGCAGTTGTTTCTTGGGAGAATCCCAAGAACTCTTTCGACATCTGTAGCTTTCTAGGGTTATTAGGATACTATCTAATTATTATTCGTGACGTGTATGAGGAGATGACATGTCAATTGGACATGCAGTTTGCGCGGTATAAATCAATATGCATTTTTAAGTGTTGGGCGCGCTTCAGAAACGCGCGTGGGGTGGGCCAAATCGGCCGAACGACGTCAGATTGGCCTGAAATCAGATGAAACAACAGGTGAGTGAATTGTGAAGTAGTCGGGTAGATGAAACGTCAATCGGAGGTGCCGTGTGCCCGCGGTGACCGAGAACACAATTTTGGTGTCATAATCAGCCAAAACAGGCGTTTAACGGTCAAATGCAGAGGGGACGACATCGGATTGACCTAAAATCACAGGGAAACAATCTGATTATTATTCTTGATGTGTACGAGGAGACGTCATGTCAATCGGACTTGCGGTTTGTGCAGTACGACTCAATATGCATTTTTTAAGTGTTGAGCACGCTTCGGAAACGCACGTGGGGTGGTCCAAACCGGCTGGATGATGTCAGATTGACCTGAAATCAGACAACAATAATGGGTGAGTGAATTTTTAAGTGGTCAGGCAAACGACACGTCAATCGGAGGCGCCGTGTGCCTGCGGTGACCGAGAACGCACTTTTGGTGTCATAAACAGCCAAAACAGGCGTTTAACGATCAAATGCATAGCATACGACATAAGATTGACCTGAAATAATAGGGAAACGATATAATTATTATTCTTGATGTGTATGAGGAGACGAAACTTCAATCAGACGTGCGGTTTGTGTGGTACGACTCAATATGCATTTTTTAAGTGTTGAACGCGCTTCAGAAATGCATGTGGGGTGGTCCAAACCGGCCGAATGACGTCGTATTGACCTGAAATCAGATTACAACAATGAGTGAGTGAATTTTGAAGTGGTCGGGCAGACGACATGTCAATCGGAGGTTCCGTGTGCCCGCGGTGACCGAGAACGCACTTCTGGTGTCATAAACGGCCAAAATGGGCGTTTAACGGTCAAATGCATAGAGGACGACATCATATTGACCTAAAATCATAGGAAAACAATATAATTATTATTCTTGATGTGTAAGAGGAGACGAAACATCAATCAGACGTGCGGTTTGTGCGGTACGACTCAATATGCGTTTTTTAAGTGTTGGGTGCGCTTCAAAAAAGCGCGTGGGGTGGTCCAAACTAGCCGAACGACGTCAGAATGACCTGAAATCAGACGAAAACAACGGGTGAGTGAATTGTGAAGTTTTCAGGCAGACGACACATCAATCGGAGGTGCCGTGTGCCCGTGGTGACCGAAAACGCACTTCTGGTGTCATAAACGGCCAAACGGGCGTTTAACGATCAAATTCACAGCGAACAACATCAGATTGACCTGAAATAACAGGAAAACAATATAATTATTATTTTTAATGTGTACGAGAAGACTAAACATCAATCATATGTGCGGTTTGCGCGGTACGACTCAATATGTGTTTTTTAAGTGTTGGGTGTGCTTCAGAAACGCACGTGGGGCGGTCCAAACCAACCGAACGACGTTAGAATAGCCTGAAATCATACGGAAACAATGAGTGAGTGAATTTTGAAGTGGTTGGGTAGATAACACGTCAATAGGAGGTTCTATGTGCCCGCGGTGACTGAAAACGCACTTCTGGTGTCATAAACGGCCAAAACGGGCGTTTAATGGTCAAATTCATAGCGAACGACATCAGATTGACCTGAAATCACAGAGAAAAAAATCTAATTATTATTCGTGATGTGTACGAGGAGACGAAACGTTAATCGGACGTGCGGTTTGTGCGGTACAACTCAATATGTGTTTTTTAAGTGTTGGGCGCGCTTCAGAAACGCGCGTGGGGCGGTCCAAACCGACTGAACGACGTCAGAATGACCTGAAATCAGAAAAAAACAACAGGTGAGTGAATTGTGAAGTGGTCGGCTAGAAGTCACGTCAATCGAAGGTGCCGTGTTCCCGCGGTGAAAGAGAACACACTTATGGTGCCATAAAGGGTCAAAACAGGCGTTTAACGGTCAAATTCATAGCGGACAACATCAGTTTGACCTGAAATCATAGGGAAACAATCTAATTATTATTCATGACATGTACGAGGAGACTTCACGTAAATCAGACATGCGGTTTGCATGGTACGGATCAATATGCATTTTTTAAGTGTTGGGCGCGCTTCAGAAACGCACGTGAGGCGGTCCAAACCGGCCAAACAATGTCATAATGGCCTAAAATCAGATGAAAACAATGGGTGAGTGAATTGTGAAGTGGTTGAGCAGACAACACGTCAATAGGAGGTGCTGTGTGCCCGCGGTGACTGAAAATGCACTTCTGATGTCATAAACGGCCAAAACGGGTGTTTAACGGTCAAATTCATAGCGAACGACATCGGATTGACCTGAAATCACATCAATCTAATTATTATTCGTGACGTGTACGAGGATACGAAACATCAATCAGACATGCAGTTTGCGTGGTACGACTCAATATGCATTTTTTAAGTGTTGAGCGCGTTTTAGAAACACGCGTGGGGTGGTCCAAACCGGCCGAACGACGTCGGAATGGCCTGAAATCAGACAAAAACAATGAGTGAGTTAATTTTGAAGTGGTCAGGTAGAATACACATCAATCAGAGGTTCCGTGTGCCCGTGGTGACCGAGAACGCACTTCTGGTGTCATAAACAGCCGAAACGGGCGTTTAACGATCAAATGCATAGCGGACGACATTGGATTGATCTGAAATCACAGGGAAACAAAATAATTAGTATTCGTGATGTGTACGAGGAGACGACACATCAATCAGACATGCGGTTTGCGCGGTACGGCTCAATATGCATTTTTTAAGTGTTGGGCGCGCTTAAAAAACACGCGTGGGGTGGTCCAAACCGTCCAAACGACGTCGGATTGACCTAAAATCAGATGACAACAACGGGTGAATGAATTTTGAAATGTTCGGGTAGAAAAAACGTCAATCGGAGGTGCCGTGTGCCCGCGGTGACCGAGAACGCACTTCTGGTGTCATAAATGGACAAAACAGGCATTTAACAATCAAATTCATAGCGTACAACATCAGATTTACCTGAAATCATAGGTAAACAATCTAATTATTATTCTTGATGTGTATGAGGAGACGAAACATCAATCGGACGTGCAGTTTGCGCGGTACAGCTCAATATGCGTTTTTTAAGTGTTGAGCGCGCTTCAGAAACGCGCGTGGGGGGATCCAAACCGGCCGAACGATGTCATAATGACATGAAATCAGACTACAACAAATGGTGAGTAAATTTTAAAGTGGTCGGACAAACGACACGTCAATTGGAGGTGCTGTGTGCCCGCGGTGACTGAGAACGCACTTCTGGTGTCATAAACGGCCAAAACGGGCGTTTAACGGTCAAATTCATAGAGAACGAGATTTTATTGACCTGAAATCACATGAAAACAATATAATTATTATTCATGATGTGTACAAGGAGACGACACGTCAATAGGATGTGCGGTTTGTGCGGTACGACTCAATATTCATTTTTTAAGTGTTGAGCGCGCTTCAGAAACACGTGTGGGGCGGTCCAAACCGGCCGAACAACGTCGGAATGGCCTGAAATCAGACGAAAACAATTAGTGAGTGAATTGTGAAGTGTTCGGGCAGACGACACGTCAATCGGAGGTGCCGTGTGCCCGTGGTGATTGAGAACGCACTTCTGGTGTCATAAACGGCCAAAACGGGCGTTTAACGGTCAAATTCATAGAGAACGACATCGGATTGACCTGAAATCACAGGGAAACAATCTAATTATTATTCGTGATGTGTACGAGGAGATGACATGTCAATCGGATGTGCGGTTTGCATGGTACAACTCAATATGCATTTTTTAAGTGTTGGGCGTGCTTCAAAAACGCGTGTGGGGTGATACAAACCGGCCAAACAATGTCGGAATGGTCTAAAATCAGATGAAAAAAATGAGTGAGTGAATTTTGAAGTGGTCAAGTAGACGGAACATCAATCGGAGGTGCTGTGTGTCCATGGTGATCGAGAACGCACTTCTGGTGTCATAAATGGCCAAAACGGGTCTTTAACGGTCAAATGCATAGCGGATGACATCCGATTGAGATGAAATGACAAGGAAACAATCTAATTATTATTCATGATGTGTAAAAGGAGACAAAATGTCAATCGGACATGCGGTTTTTGCGGTACGACTCAATATGTGTTTTTTAAGTGTTGGGCGCGCTTTAAAAATGCGCGTGAGGTGGTCCAAACCGGCCGAACGACGTCAGATTGACTTGAAATCAGATGACAACAATGGGTGAGTGAATTGTGAAGTGGTCGGGTAGACGACATGTCAATCGGAGGTGCCGTGTGCCCGTGGTGACCGAGAACGCACTTCTGGTGTCATAAACGGCCAAAACGGGCGTTTAACTGTCAAATGCATAGAGGACGACATCAGATTGACCTGAAATCATAGGGAAACAATATAATTATTATCCGGGACGTGTATGAAGAGACGACACATCAATCGGATGTGCATTTTTCACGGTATGACTCAATATGCGTTTTTTAAGTGTTGGACGCGCTTCAAAAACGCACGTGGGGTGGTCCAAACCGGCTGAACGACATCAGATTGACCTGAAATCACAGGAAAACAATCTAATTATTATTTGTGACATGTAAGAGGATACAAAACATCAATAAGATGTGCGGTTTGCGTGGTACAACTCAATATGCATTTTTTAAGTGTTGGGTGCGCTTCAGAAATGCGCGTGGGGCGGTCCAA
Organism: Viscum album; assembly: GCA_963277665.1. Taxonomy (NCBI): domain Eukaryota; kingdom Viridiplantae; phylum Streptophyta; class Magnoliopsida; order Santalales; family Viscaceae; genus Viscum; species Viscum album. The sequence goes on along the minus strand of OY728119.1, from coordinate 697,628,539 downwards.
ACCGGTCGAACGACGTCGGAATGGCCTGAAATCAGACTACAACAATGAGTGAGTGAATTTTGAAGTTTTTGGTTAGACGGAACGCCAATCAGAGGTGCCGTGTGCCCGCGGTGACCGAGAACGCACTTCTGGTGTCATAAATGGCCAAAACGGGCGTTTAACGGTCAAATTCATAGCGTATAACATCAGATTGACATGAAATCACAAGAAAACAATCTTATTATTATTCTTGACGTGTATAAGGAGACAGAACATCAATCGGACGTGCGGTTTGCGCGGTACGACTCAATATGCGTTTTTTAAGTGTTGGACGTGCTTCAGAAACGCGTGTGGGGCAGTCCAAACCGGATGAACGACGTCAGAATGGACTGAAATCAGACAACAACAATGGGTGAGTGAATTGTGAAGTGTTCAGGCAGACGTCATGTTAATCAAAGGTACTGTGTGCCCGCGGTGACTGAAAACGCACTTCTGGGGTCATAAACGACCAAAATGGGCGTTTAACGGTCAAATTCATAGCGAACAACATCGGATTGACCTGAAATAAGAGGAAAAAAATATAATTATCATTCATGATGTGTATGAGGAGACGACATGTCAATCAGACATGCGCTTTTCATGGTACGACTCAATATGCATTTTTTAAGTGTTGAGCGCGCTTCAGAAACACGCGTGAGGTGGTCCAAACCGGCCGAACGATGTTAGAATGGACTAAAATCAGACAACAACAACGGGTGAGTGAATTGTGAAGTGTTCGGGTAGACTAAATGTCAATCGGAGGCGCCGTGTGCCCGCGGTGACCGAGAACGCACTTCTGGTGTCATAAACGGGCAAAACGGGCGTTTAACTACCAAATGCATAGCGGACGACATCGGATTGACCTGAAATCATAGGGAAACAATCTAATTATTATCCGAGATGTGTACGAATAGACGACATGTCAATCAGATGTGCGTTTTGCACGGTACGACTCAATATGCATTTTTTAAGTGTTGGACGCGCTTCAAAAATGCTTGTGGGGTGGTCCAAACCGGATGAACGATGTCAGATTGACCTGAAATCAGACAACAACAATGGGTGAGTGAATTTTGAAGTGGTCAGGTAGACGACATGTCAATCGGAGGTTCCGTGTGCCCGCAGTGACTGAGAATGCACTTCTGGTGTCATAAATGGCCAAAATGGGTGTTTAACGGTCAAATTCATAGCGGACAACATCGGATTGACATGAAATCATAGGGAAAAAATATAATTTTTATTCATGACATGTACGAGGAGACAACACATCAATCGGACGTGCGGTTTGTGCGGTACAACTCAATATGCGTTTTTTATGTGTTGGGCGTGTTTCAGAAACGCGTGTGGGGCGGTCCAAATCGGACGAACGATGTCAGAATGGCTTGAAATCAGATGAAAAAAATCAGGTGAGTGAATTGTGAAGTGGTCGGGTAGACGGCATGTCAATCGGACGTGTCGTGTGCCCGCGGTGACCGAGAACACACTTCTGGTGTCATAAACAGCCAAAACGGGCGTTTAACGATCAAATTCATAGAGAACGACATCAGATTGACCTGAAATCACAGGGCAACAATCTAATTATCATTCGTGACGTGTACGAGGAGACGACATGTCAATCGGACGTGCGTTTTGCGCGGTATGACTCAATATGCATTTTTTAAGTGTTGGACGCGCTTCAGAAATGCGCGTGGGGTGGTCCAAACCGGCCGAACGATGTTGGAATGACCTGAAATCAGACAAAAATAACGGGTGAGTGAATTGTGAAGTGGTCGGACAGATGACACATCAATCAGAGGCGCCGTGTGCCCGTAGTGACCGAAAATGCACTTCTGGTGTCATAAACGACCAAATGCATAACGAACGACATCAGATTGACCTGAAATCATAGGTCAACAATCTAATTTGAACCATAGAATTAACGATTTTAAAATTTTAAAACATTAATCAAAATTATGTATATATTTTGAAAATCAAATACTCTCGATCTATTACAGTAAGTTTGAATTGAAATATGTTAACTTGTTTCAATTATTTGTTTATATGTTTTATTCGGTACTAATTTTATTATTAAATTTTGTTATGCAGTTATATTTGATGATGGATGTGAAGCTTGGAAGATGACTGATGAGATTTATGTGGGTAGATTTTATTGTATTATTGATATTTTTTTAAAAAAAATTTAAAAACCTAGAGCGGCCGCCATTTGGCGGCCGCTATAGCTCTGGGCTAAAGAGGCCTCCGTATAGCGGCTGCCATAGCCCATACCAGCTTGCCTTCAGCATTCTCCAAATGGCGGTCACTGATAGCAACAACGACGGGCCAAAAGTGGACACCATTTGGCGGATGCTAGGTGGCCTCTATAGACCTTTAGCGATGGATTTTGGTGGCTGCTAAAGGTCATGATTGTACCAGTGACTCTAACACCCATTCCTAATATACCGGTCTCTAGAAACTTTATGTGAAATTCCCATGCAATATAACACCATCCTTATTCAAAATTATCCCTCCCAAAACCATCCTCAGCAACCCCACTTCACGAAAAGCACCACATCTTACAAAATAACAAAACTCAACTAGATTTTAGTTCCACTGCACAAGCAGACCATGCCCAACAACCATGACACAACCCAGATACAAACCCACTATTCAAAAAGTTAATCCATTCCATAATCAATTAATCTCTCAACATGAGATACCATTTCACCATCAAACCATCCGCACACACCGTCGTGATCTCAATAGCAACACCACAAAACTTGTACGGAGCACAAGGCAAAAAGGATCCACACACAGCACACAACCACACCAAACAAGGCAAAGGGTATTCAGATTTAACACATTTGTTCTTTAATTCCACTTTGACAAATCAGGGGTTATCACAGAACACATTTGATCATGGGTAATCCATTTAATTAACCAGATATACATGATTAATCAAGTTTTCATGTTCACAACCATCCAATGGGAGATTAACAAAAAGAATTTATGAGTTCAGTGTGCAAACAGAGACCACCAATGACCGTGATTTTTAGAAGCCACACAACCAACAAAATTCACATCGTATATCAAAGATAATAGATAAAACAAAACAAGAATTATCATCATCTTCCCATCCCCTCATTTATTACGAAGGTAGCCAAACCCATTATCCTAACATGTCTATTTATCTTCATAACAGGGTAGATTATCATTGTAACACTAGGATTCAACCGTAAACACAAAGAGACATTAGCTTACCCACCCCGCATGATACACAATAAAGAAAGACTAAGGGATTCCTACCTTGAGAAATAGACGATCAACAACTTCTTCTTGCGCTAAAAACAAGGGGTGCATGAGTAGTTGGAAAGACTCTAAGGAAAACTGGATCTGAAGGCCACAACACAACACACGACTCCATGGGGAAGAACGGCTCTAGGCGCACCAGGAGAAAAAAGAAAACATACTAGGAAGAGAAGATCTCATCTCAGAAGAGCCAGATCCTATATCAATGGAAGGGAACAGTTTCAAGGGCCATTAAAGTTGGATCATGATCAAGATTACGTAGTTTGACTATTTCAAAGTCCCAGGAGTGTTAGGATATTAAAGATAAAATCAATATCCTTTGAAACACCTTTAGAAAAGCTCAAACAAGGGTCTGAACTCGATTTACATCAAATAAAATGTAAGAGGGGAGAAACTAGAAAAACTAAAAAAAGATGGAAATGACTCACCGATGTGTGAGTCACCGACAGTGAGTCACCGATGCCTGAATCACCGATGTGAGTCACCGACACGACTCACCGACATGAGTCATTGACACCTGAATCAACAACATGAGTCACCGATGTGACTCACCGACGCGAGTCACTGACACCTGACCTACCGACACCTTGACCTACCGACACCTTGACCTACCGACGCCCTAACCTACCGACACCCTGAGTCACCGACGCACTGTCCTACCAACGCCTTGAGTTATCGATGCCCTAACCTACCGATGCCCTATCCTACTGACGCCCTGACCTACTGATGCCCTGTCCTACGAACGCCCTGAGTCACCGACACTAAGATACCGATGAAAAAACTAGAATTTATGTAACTCTTGAAATGAGTTATTGTTGCCTTCTAGAACACCCCAAACATCAGATTTTGACAAAGTAATGGACTCGAGAGGCCCAAGCCATTACATCAGATACCTCTCAAACTATTCTCACCCCTGAGAATTCAAAACCAAACCCATAAGAAAGAGGGGTTCGAATAACCACCTGTAAAATACCTCTCAAGGACAAACCACCCTGTATTGTTTGAAAGATGGAGTGAAAACTCAACATCCAAAAACACCTCCTCCCACATCAGCTAACCTAAACATCCACAAGATACCCCACACAAGTACCAACTGTTTGGACACATGAATTAGGAAATTCCTTCATCCATGTCAAGATACTATCTGCTCTGAGCGACACTGACTCACCCACACGAGTTTAATCGCATCTCAATTAATGCGTCTTGATTAGGAACCTAGTATCCCCCTTTTCACATGTTAGAACCTTATCATACTTTACAGAACAAGAAAAAAACTCATCTCATAAACATGTTTCGAGCATCACATCATAATCAAAGCACACAAGAAAAGCTCAAAAAAACTCTGGGTACTGGGCATGCATCTGTGCTTATCACTCCCAAGTACTCTCCTCCAGGTCACCATGCCTCCACAACATGAGAACCAAAGGAATGGGCTGCCCACATAGCACCTTCTCGCAACAATCCTGGATCTCCACTGGTCGCTCCACGAATGTTGTGTCATCCTCGATATCCAACTATCCCCAGTCAATGACATGAGAGTCATCGTGAAGATACCAATGAAGCTGGGAGACATGAAAGACATTGTGGATCCTCTCCAACTACGGTGGTAAAGCCAACCAGTATGCCACCCCGCCAACTCACCCCAACACCTCAAAGGGTTCTATGAACCTAGGAGAAAGCTTGCTCCCTCGACCAAAACTCCACTGCCCACGTCGAGGGGAAACCTTCAAGAACACATGGTCTCCGACCTTAAACTCCAAGGGCCTCCTACATTCGACATACGACTTCTGCCGGTCCTATGCTTCCTTCATCCTCTCACAGACGAGCTGCACTTTCTCGATCATGTTCTGTATCACATCCAGACCAAGAATACCTGCCTCTCAACTTCTATCTAGCACAAAGGTGAACGACATAGTCTCCCATACAAGGCCTCGAATGGAGCCATACAAATAGAAGCGTGATGCCTATTATTTTAAGAAAACTCTACCAAGGATAGGTGTCACATCCAAGATCCACCAAAATCCAAGATGCATGCCCACAACATGTCATCCAATGTTTGGATTTTCCATTTTGTCTGCCCATATGTATGAGGGTGGAAGGCAGTGTTGAGACACAACTAAGTGACAAAAGCATGCTGCAATCCCCTCCAGACTTGCGAGGTAAAATGTATATCCCGATCCGATATGATGGATCTATAAACCCCATGCAGCTGCACCAACTCATCCACATACCTTCTCACCAAGGCATCCACCGTGCTTGACTCCTTAATCGCTAAGAAGTGAGTTGATTTCATCATTCGGTCCACAACTAGCCAAATAGCATCACAACCTCCTTGAGCCCTAGGTAGCCCTGTGATGAAATCCATTGAGATTTCATCCCAATTTCACTCTAGGACATCTAGGGGATGCAAAAAACCTCTAGGAACATGATTCTCACCCTTCACTTGCTGACACACCATGCACTTCACCACAAAATCCACCACAACCCACTTCATCCTAGGCCACCAAAATTGTTTTCTCAACCCGCGATACATCTTGGAAACTTCTGGGTGTACCTCTAAGGGTGAGCTATGAAACTCATGAAGAACTTCCTCACATATCACCACTAGGAAAAAGATATTTACATGGAACAACATATGATTCTGTCTATCCTATGACCACCCCTCTGTAGCATCACCTTGGTCAACATGATCACGCATCAACTTTTCCTTTGAGTCTTCCCACTTATTCTCCTCCACTTACTGCCTCAGAGATGACTGCACAATCATCTGAAATAGACAACCTCAACCACCATCTATTCCTGTATCTAAGTGCAAGGAATCCAACTCCTCCATCACCCTCCAAGTGTCCGCAGTTTCTAAAACTACCTCCTTCTATGACTTACTGCTCAAGGCATTGGCCATAACATCCCCATTTCCTAAGGTGTAGGAAATCTCAAAAATCATAGTCCTAAAAAAACTCAATCCACCACTGCTTCCAAAAGTTCAGATCTCACTGGGAAAAGATATACACCAATCTATTGTAATCTGTGAACACCAAAAAGCGCTCCCTAATGAGGTAATGTTGCCAAAAATTTAGCATGAACACAACCACTGTTAGCTCCAGATCATGGGTGGAATAGTTATGTTCATGGGTACGTAACTGCCTAGACCCATAAGAGATCACTCCCTATTGCTGCATCAGCACACACCCCAAGCCTAGATGGGAATAATCACAAAAAACTTCAAAAATCACCCATTCGTCTTGAAACTGGAGCACTGGAGCACTAATCAACTTTCCCTTTAGGTAGCTGAAAGCTTCATAACATTGATCACTCCACACAAAGGCCTGGTCCTTTCTAGTCAGAGCTATCAATGAAGTTTCTACTCGAGAGAAATAAGGTACAAATATTTGGTAATATCCTGTCAGACCAAGAAAACTATGAACCTATGCCACATTCATGGGTGATACCCAAGAAATAACTGCCTCGAACTTCGACAAGTCCACTGCTATCCCCTACCGAGACACCACATGTCCAAGGAAGTGGACCTACAATGTCCAAAAATTGAACTTGGACAACTTTCTATAGATCTGGTGGCATCGAAGGACCTCTAGGACAATACTGAGATGCTCAATATGCTCCTCCTCTGAATTTAAGTAGGACAAAAATTTCATCGATGAATACGATGAAGAACTGGTCCAGGAACTCATAAAAGACTTAGTTCATAAGTCCCATGAATACGGTCGGTGCGTTCGTAACACCGAACGACATAACCACAAACTCAAAGTGCCCATACCTACATCTGAAAGTAGTCTTTGGGATTTCTCCCTCATAAACCATAAACTGGTGATACCCAGACCATGGATCGATCTTAAAAAACTAACTTTCTCCCCTCAGTTGGTTGAAAATATTGTATATCCTTGGGAGAGGGTAACAGTTCTTGAACATCACCTGATTCAACCTCTGGTAGTCTATTCATAGCCTCAGACCACTATATAACTTCTTTGAAAACAAGAACAGAGCACCCAAAGGAAACACATTGGTCTGGATAAATACATTCTTCATTAGATCATCAATCTAAATCCTTATCTCCCGTATCTCAAAATGTGCCATTCGAAAAGGATCCATCGAAATTGGAGAAGCACCTGGATGAAAGTCTATACTGAACTCAACGTCACATCGAGGGGGTAGAGTCAAAACCACCTCAAAAAAACATCCATGATCTCCCCAAGAACTCTGATAACCCTCACCATCTAAACATCCACCGATTCCACTAACAGTTCGGCCAATAAGGAAAGAAGTGGATCCACACACCGACTTCCCAACAGACAACTCCACTCACCAATGAAAGCCACATGCTATCCATTCACATCTAAAAAAACGAATCTCCCCTGGAAGCAGTTGATGATAACATGCATAGAAAAAACCTATTTGATGCTAAGGATGACATCATATGGATTCATATGTATTGGAAACAGATGCCCACTGGACTGATGTGGCCCCAACATCAGTCTACATCCCCGACAAACATCAAACAAGCTGGTATGACCTCTGACCGGTGTACTCAACACCCGGGGCACCAAAAGTTTCTCTATGTCTAGTACCAAAACACAGGCTAGTGTAGGTGCAACGAAGGAGTGCGAATCTCCCGAATCAAACAAAGCACAAGCAAGAGTACTGAACACACTGATCGTACCTCAAACGATATCTGGCCCTGCTGGAACTGCTGCCTCTATGGAATGAAAATGACCATTCCTAGCTCCTCTGCCCCTCTAATGTCGACTTTCTCCTCAACCACGTCTAGGTAGAGGTCCCTGAGTAACACCTTGAGGTCATCCTCCACCTACTCCATCTACCCTCAGTGGAGTAGGAGCCTACTGTCCATGCTGCTAAAACAACCTGACCGATAACTGCTGCTGAGGCGGGAACTGAACTTGCCCATCTCCACCACACTGATCTTGAACTAGGCACTAACTCTAAAGGTGCTCGTGACCTCTACAAGAAAAAAACCTCAGTCCCAAGCTTATGAGAAAAGCACAAGGACTAGAAGGACAAAACTGAAACTGCTGGGGTAGACTCCCTGCTGGATGAAACCTTGAAGGCCCTGGAACCTGAGACCTACTACTGGAAGCCTTTACCTTCGTAGAATTCTACTGGATCACCTCTCATAGTATAACTCATTGAAAGTTCATCCTCTAAACCACTTCCACCTTCTTATAGACCTTTAGGTATGTCGGTAAGGTGAATGGAGTAACTACATACTGAAGGGAAGGACAGAGTGCCTCCTCTAAGAATCTCGCATAAGACTCCTCATCCGGAAAGAGATCTGGAGAAAACTGAAGGAGATCCTTGAATTTGATACCCAGTTCCCATACCGACATACTCCTCTACTGGAGGGAGAGTAGCTCCTATCACTTCTCAGCCTTCATGGTTGAAGAAAGGAATTCTGACCAGAATTCATTCTCAAAATTGACACACAGAACATCGGTCTCCTTCCTCCCCCTAGGTAGAGTGTACACCATTGACGCACATCTCCCCTCATCTAACTGACCACCAACGAAACCCACTACTCCGTCAGAGCCCGAATCAGGCTGAAGGTGATCTCAAGCTCCTCAAACTAGCTCTATATCTCTATGTCTGAGACACTACCCTCGTTTTTTCCCAGAGTCTATCGCTGGAAAGAACGTAACATTATTTTCCACTGGTTTTCCTCCTTTGGATCAACCCTCCAATGATCAAACGAATTAGCCTGCTGAGACTCCACTGCCTGAGCCACTCATGGATGATGACCATGTGCCATAACTGAAAGGTAAACAAGAAACTCCTAAGCATGAGTAGTATGAAATTTATTTAGGACTCATTTTAACTCATTTTTTATTTTAATTTTTCAAAAACAGCCAAAATAAACAAGAACACAAGTAATCATGATGCACGTACCTTCTATAGGGTCTCTACCCTACAACCGGTGTAGCATCACTTGGTCATTTGGTAAGCTCAAATTCCTTGCACCAGATCATGAGGGGCCCTAAGATCCTGTGTCCTAGCTGGTATTCTCTATCCTATGTCACGCACCAATATCACCTAACACTGTTTCCCTTCCATCCCATGAAATCCTCACTATGCCTAACTCCAAACTCCATCCTATCTCTTAATCATCACCTCTGATACCATTCTGTCATGACCCTCCTTCACCAAGATGAGGGAAGGGATGAAAAAGTGCCAAAAACTTCCTTCTTCAAGATGAAAAAGAGATAATTACCCCCGAGTCCTACCTCCAGTAGGCCCTGGGGTGGCGACCAACACCAAGGGTATACAAACCTCACAAAAATGTGAGGCATAAACCTTTTTATAGTAACCAAGATCAGGAGATAAGATGTATCAACCCCAAACAACTCCAATACATAAATATAAAAGAAGACAAAGCCCATCCCACATGCATGTTAAAAGTAAAACTGCTAGAAATACAATGAAAAACTCCAAATTAAATACAAAAAAGGACAAAGCTAAGTAGCCACACAACAACTATCCTGACGCACGAGCTAGTAGGGTTTAACATGGTCTGTGTAATCTCTCGGGAAACCTAAAAACAATTTTATATACGTAGGGTGAGCATATAATTATACTCAGTAGGAAAAGCCAAATTCCCTCATGTAAAAGTGGGAGAAGCATACTAATGCCCCTGTGAGAAAAATAGTAGAAACTCAAAATCACATAATAAGGTATACTATCCACCCCAACCTCACCAAGGCACACTCCCCAAATAATGTAAGTCAAGTAAAGTATTAAGCACATCGATATTTGGGTACACCACACCACTTCCCACTGGTTAACTGCTCATCCCTAACGACGAATGTCCTGATGCTACCATGATCTTCCACAAGCCCCACTATCAAAACCTTCCTGCACACACCTGATCCACATACCACATCCCACTCGCAAACACCTGGGCTACAAACCACATTACATCCCACCCACAGACACCTAAGCCACAAACTACAACCTCATCCCAAAGACACCTGGGAAACACACCTCACCCGCAGACACCCAGGCCTCACATCCGCACCACAACCTACTCAAAGAGTCTAGAGCTACCAATGCCTAGAAGAGGGAGCATAGAAGAGCCAATAACCAGCCATCCATCCTCCCATCTGGATGTTAGGAAAGGACACCCTATCCCATAATAATGGGGGTGTTCGGCACGTAGTGCTCAACACAAGTGGGGTGAATATAGAAATCACAAAGAACTACATGTATATATATATATAGGTACCAAAAACTCATCCCAACCTATGGGTTTTCAAAACAAACAACTAGCCCACACAAAACTGCCCTTGTTTTCACCTCTAATGCATAATCACACAACCAACCACAAACTTAATTCATAACCCCAACCAATTCATTTAACCAATTATCATTATTTATTTAAAGAGACAAGATTATTGATTTCATACCTACCCAGGAAACTACCAAACACTGCACACGTTATAAGGAAAAAGTAACCATACCAACCACTTCCAAATCCAAATAGAGAAATGAGGACTAGAGTAGAAGAATCCACCCTAACACCCATTCCTAATATACCGGTCTTTGGAAAATCTATGAGAAACTCCCACACAAGGTAACGCTATCCTTGTTCAAAATTATCCCTCCCAAACCATACTTGGCAGCCCCACTTCAAAAAAAGCACCACATCCTGCAAAACAACAAAACTCAACCAGATTGCAGTCACACTGCACAAGAAGACCATACCCAATAACCATGACACAACCCAGATGAAAACCCACTGTTCAAAAAGTTCATCCATTCCATGATCAATCAATCTCTCAACCTGAGATACCATTTCACCCTCAAACCATCCGCACACACCGTTGTGCTCTAAATAGAAGCACCACACAACTCGTATGGAGCATAAGATAGAAAGGATCCACACACATCACACAACCACACCAAACAAGGAAAAGGTTATCCATATTTAACACATTATTTCTTTAATTCCACTTTGAAAAATCAGGGATTATCACAGAACAATTCTGATCCTGGGGAATCTATTTAATTAACCGGATATACGTGATTAATCAAGTTTTCATGTTCACAACTATTCAATAGGAGATTAACAATAAGAATGTACGAGTCTGGTGCACAAACAGAGACCACCAATGAATATGATTTTTATAAGCCACACATCCAACACAATTCACAACGTCTATCAAAGATAACAGATAAAACAACACAAGCATTATCATCATCTTCACAACCCCTCATTTATTACTAAGGTAGCCAAACCCGTTATCATAACAGGTTCATTCATTGTCATAATAGGTTAGATTATCATCGTAACACTGGTATTCAACCGTAAACACAAAGAGACATTAGCTTACCCACCTCACATGATACACAATAAAGAAATACTAAGGGATCCCTACCTTGAGAAACAGATGATTAACAACTCCTTGCGCTAAAAAACAGGGGGTGCATAGGTAGTAGGAAAGAATCCAAAGAAAACTGGATCCGAAGTCCATAGCACAACATACGACTCTACGGGGAAGAATAGTTCTGGGCACACCAATAGAAAAAATAAAACATACTGGGAAGAGAAGATCCTAAATTAAAAGATCCAAATCCTATATCAATGGAAGGGAGCGGTTTTAAGGTCCATTAAAGTCAGACTGTGATCAAGATTACACAGTTTGACTATTTTAAAGTCTCAGGAGTGTTAGGATATTAAAGATATAATTAATATCCTTTGAAACACCTTTAGAAAAGATCAAACAAGGTTTGGAACTTGATTTACATCAAATAAAATGTAAGAGGGGCGAAACCAAAGAACTGGAAAAGGATGGAAATGACTCACCGATGGGTGAGTCACCGACACGAGTTACCGACAGTGAGTCACCGATGCCTAACTCACCAACATGAGTCACCGACGCCTAACTCACCGATGTGAGTCACCAACGTGACTCACCAACATGAGTCACCGACACCTAAGCTACTGACACTCGACCTACACGCTTGACCTACCGACGCCCGACCTATCGAGGACCAACCTACCGATGCCACGACCTACTGACGTACGACCTACCGATGCCCGACTTACTGACGCACGACTTACCAAAACCCTGAACTACTGACGACCTGACCTACCGATTCCCTACGTGCCCGATGCCCTGACCTACTGACACCCTGTCCTACCAACACCCCAAGTCACCGACGCTGAGATACTGATGAAAAAACTGGAATTTATGAAACTCTTGAAATGAGCTACCATTGTCTTCCAGAACACCCCAAACACTAGATTTTGACAAAGTAATGGACCCGAGAGGACCGGGCCATTAAAATTACTATATCATTCTTGGGATATTCACTGGTGAAAAAACATGATTTAACATCTATTTTTTTATTTTTGATATCAGTTTTTAACCGACATTTATAAAGGTGGCGTAAAGAATATTATTTTCATTAAGGGTTTCAATGTCGGTTTTCCCAAAACCGACGTCAAAAATAATTTCTGTCAAGGATTTAGATATCAGTTTATTAAATAACCGATACCAAAAAACCTATATGAGTATGTTTTGGTATCATTTTCTTTAAAAACTGATACTGAAAACTAAATATTTTTTTAGAATTTTCCGCGTCGGTTTTTAAAAAAACCTACGCCGAAAGTTAATTTTTTTTGTTAGAAAATTCAGAATATTACACTTCCAAAATAATCAAAACCCCTGTAATAAATACACAATATACAAAAATCAAACAATATTTATCATTGACTAAAAATCTATAACTTACATGCTTTTATTTATTTAATCAAAAAATTATCTACGCATTTGTATTATAAAGTAGAATTAAAATAAACATACCTGATATTTACAACATGATCATTGTTGGTTATTTTTGAAGCATTCATTTGATTATCAGTATGTTCAAACACCTATTATATCAAAAGAGTTAGTTTTTTTTGAACCCATATGTAATATTATTCATAAATATTAGAATATACACACCTCAAATCCTAATCAGAATTAACAAATAGTTCGAAAAAATAGATCAAATATGGTTAATATTAGATTGGGAATCATTGAATGCCTACAATAACATTGAATGATATGATATTAAAAAATAGAATAAAATGGCAGAAAATATAAAAAAATTAATACAACTAACCTTATCAAATTCAGTAGCATCTCCAATTGTGATTATCTCATACATAAATCGTAGAATATAATAACCACATTAAATATTCCCTTTTTGATGATGACACCATAGTTATAAAACATTAAACTGATAATAAAAATCAATATATAACAAAAAATCAGAATAAAATCTAATATAAAAACTAATTACCCATACTTCCACATATTTGATTTTATTTGGTTTGTTTATCTACATGTATTACTTGTTAATTTTTTTTCCATGAAATGAATTTTCATATATATGAACTAATAATACATGTCTAAACAATGAGAAATAAAAATAACGAGCTTATAAAAAACAAAAAAACTTACCTGTCTAATAAGGTGGAAAATCTTTTACAAATATTCCCTGATAAAGAGAAAAACCAATATAAGGTGTATTCACTTGGGAAAAATATTCCTAACATCCAATGCCCCTACAATACAAAAAGTTCACAATTAATGAAATTATAATGACCATTAGTTTATAATTATGTTTATGTTCATACTTATAAAGAAATGGAAAAAACCAACACTCAATCTTCTTATGTGATAATCTCTCAGATATATATGCAACTCTATCAGGATTCTTCACATGTTTCACTTCCATGGAAATGGATTATAGATCTATAAAACTGTAAATTCTTGTACTTTAATTTTTTAGAAGAATCATGTATAGATACCTAATTTAAAAAGAAAATATAGTTAGTCAATTTAAAACCATATTTTATTAAAGAAATACAAATTCAAATGTCAACTTACTTACACGGAAAACAACTACACTGCATTCAAGCTGAGCTCTTCAAAATAAACTAGATGTATGATATATTCTTTGAGTAATCTCAATAGATATTTTATTCTGCACATATCGACCATCATTCGAAACTCATAGATATAATTCAATGAAGAAGAATATTGAGATAATCTTTGTATCCCATAAGAAATATCAAACTTATCTATAGTCGATTATTCCTGAATATTTTGTTTCACTTGTGCAGTTTCTTTTTCTTTTAGATAACCCATACAATGCACAAATCTGGTGATCTCCTCAGTAGGAAATGGTAGTAGAGCATTAAGATCTATAATATCAAATACTGATACTCTAACCTGACCCATCTTCATAGGATGGTGATGTAAAAAATCCTCAAAAAAAATGCAAAAGTCCTAACACAACAATATGTATATGAGGATCTCCAGTAAACAACTCACAGTATATGATTTGGTTCGATCGAGGAGGTGGAGGATCAAAGTAGGCAGATGGGGCAGGGTAGTTCGGGTGAGTAGGATGGGAAGGATGAAAAATGAAAAAATTATATTAGTGTTTATAATTTATAAAATAGAAAAATTGATGACAAATAAATAATATACGAATTGATCTGAGTGAGGAGGTGGAGGATTGAAGTAGGCAGATGGGGCAGGGTAGTTTGGCTGAGTAGGTTGGGAAGGATGAAAAATGAAAAAAGGTATATCAATGTTTATAATTTATAAAATAGAAAAATTGATGACAAATAAATAATATACAGTTTGGTCTGAGCGAGGAGGTGGAGGATCAAAGTAGGCAGATGGGGCAGGGTAGTCCGGCTGAGCAGACTGGGATGACTGAAAAATGAAAAAGTTATATTAGTGTTTATAATTTATAAAATAGAAAAATTGATGACAAATAAATAATATACCTAGGAAGGCTGCGCAGACAGGGCATGGTAGGCAGATGGGGTAGGGTAGTCCGGGTGAGCAGGCTGGGAAGACTGGAAAATGAAAAATTTATATTAGTGTTTATAATTTATAAAATAGAAAAATTGATGACAAATAAATAATATACATGGAAAGGCTACGCAGACTGTGACTATCTTTCCAAGTGTTCTAAAAAATCATTCTATAATGCTACTTGAATTTGATCACCCATAGACTATTTCATATCTTTCAACTTGGATTTTAAGGATTCTATTTCCAGGTCTCTTGATTCTTTACTCTAACTAAAAACCTTCCAAATACTAACACCCACATGATATTCTCTAACACGGCCAGGGTGTTCTTCCTTTTCCAAAGTAGTGGATAGGATGTCCATCCTACTCTTGGGGATAAAAGAGCCCCGTGTCTCTTACTCATGAAGTTCATCATAAAATTAAAAATGAAAAAGTTATCTTAGTGTTTAAAATTTATAAAATAGAAAAATTGATGACTAATAAATAATATTTACTTACAATTTTATCAACTACATTCTTAGCTTCGTCTATAAGATGCTGTTCATTTTTCGTTCTTCTTACTCATTTCCATTTTTCATGGAAAGTGGGAGGAGATGGAGGACCAAACTGGAGCTCTTCTGAACCACTACTAGATCAATCTCTTAATGTTTTAATTTTTTCTTCAATCATTTTTGCTCCAAATATGGATACCATCCATGTGATAAAGTATGAGGGTATACATTTCTCAACTAGATCTCTTGATGAGATCTTCTAGATGCCTATTATATAAAAATAAACTACTAAGTAATTATAAAAATATATAATAAATTTTACAATATAAAATAATTATCATACTTGAAATTTTTCTTCATGACGACTATCAAAAAATTGTTTCCAAGTATATTAATCTATAAATTGATACTTAAGGCATGGGTTTTCAAACCTTCTATTTACAAAAACATAATTTTTTGTCAGTTTTGTTTTAAAATCTCTCCATCGAACCGCCATTAAAGAGAGATGTCTTTTATTAATTTCTTTGGTTTCCTAAAAATTGAATGTCATCTGTAATTGAATAAATTAAATATGTCATTTAAAATATTTAATACTCAAAAAATGATATAAAAGAAATCAATTAAGATATTTTAGCATCAAGGCCTCCCAAAACTATTTCTTTGCCATCCTGTCCACTAAATTCCAATCAGGATATAAAATACTAATCCTGCAACAACTCTGCACTGATATATAACTGATAAAATGAACTACATTTGGTCTAGTTGTATTATTATTATCATCAAAAGGATGTGTAATCTGTCATCATCACAAGCAAGTGATATTTTTGGTAAACGTTTAATACCACGTTTACCAACTTAAGAACTTGATTTGTTATTAGTAACAGGAGAAGTCTCCTCCGCCGAGGACGCATCAGTAGTCCTGCAATGTTTTTTGTAAATTAAAAGTTTTATTTCATTAAATAAGTATATTACTGAATATTTAATAATATGAAAAAATAGATATACCTCGGAAACTAATCCTCTCTATCTATATCCGACATTGCTACTAGAAAGTGTAATGAAATTTTGTGTACCTTCATATCATTAGAAAAATAAATATTTAGAAACAAGGAAGAAAAAAAGAATTAAATAAAAAAAGAGGCATAAATTTTTAAGTTTCAAAAAAAGAAACAAAATATAAATATTTACTAAAAAAATTATGAGAATAATTTAGTGTTTTCCCTCATGCCTTCATCATGATCATTACATACTGCATGAAATAGGTCTATCTTATACTCATTGTAATCACCCAAAAATTGTGTAATAGATGAATAAGGCTCATGTAAATCAATAACATCAGCAGCATCATCCTCATCACCCAAATATTATTTTTTTCCTTACAAAACAACAGACCACTGATCATTCGATGGATCAATTACATAAAATACTCGCTTTGCATGTGTTTACATGATAAATGGTTCCTCATTGTAATTAAATCTTTTCAAATCAACCACTTTAAACCCATATTCATCATGTTTCACACCACTATTACTATCAACCCAATTACAATTCAAAATGGTGACTCAAAATTTAATATAATCAATTTACCATATGTCTTCAAGAACTCCAAAATATGGCGTTGATGCAGAAATTAGGTTTTTATATTTGGCACTTAAAAATGCACTACTTCAGCGAAAACCTTCACACCACTATTCTAAATGGTACTCTTGTCATCTATTTTTTTTAAAATGTGTAGCCATTAATATCAAAACCAGATCATGTGATCACATTCAGAGATTATCTCCCTTCTAACCAATTCAATGTTTCTGATGCAGATATATCTGTGGTGACTTTCTCTTTAAACCATGAAACAAATGTCTTCTTATGCTCAATAATCAAACACTTTTCATTTATTTTCTAATATTGTAACTTTAATTCAGAAATATGTGAGGATATATATGATTGAACCTCATTTGTGTTGTTAAAAATGTATAAATGTGCCTGCATCACTTCATCACGTGGAATGAACTTTACCTTTAAGCCTCGAACCCCTCTACCTTCACTATCAACTGTCATATGTAGAGATATAGGGAGGCCAATATGCTCCAACTCATACAAATAATCAGTACATAACTCAATCACATCTTCTGATACATATTTTTGAACAATAGAGTCCTCTGGTTGATAAGTATTTTTAACATATCCCTTCAAAATTTTCATATATCTTTCAAAAGGATACATCCATCGTAAATAAACAGGCCCATATATTCTTATCTCATGCACCAAATGAATTAGAAGATGAACCATTATATCAAAAAATGTAGGTGGGAAATATATTTCTAGTTGACAAAGAATAAGAGTTGCTTCATTCTCTAACACATCTAACAAATTTGGATCAACAACTTTGCTACAAATGGATTTGAAAAAATTACATAACCTAATGATAGTCTTTCTGACAGTTTTTAGTAATATACCATGCACTATTACTGGTAGAATTTGTTGCATCAATACATGGAAATAATGAGATTTCATACCTATTAATTTACAATCCTTCAATGACACCAAATTATTCACATTTGAAGAAAAACCACTAGGTATTTTAATACCATGAAGACACTGACAAAAATTCATCTTTTTCAATCTTGCTTAATGCATGACAAGACATAGGTAAATATTTTTTGTTTCCTTTCATAGTGGGAGCTAACTACAAACATATTTTCATTAATATCAAGTCCAATATTGCATGCAATCCATATTTTTTCTTTCCTTTTATGTTTAAAAAAGTTCCAATCAAATTGTCACATATGTTTTTCTCAACATGCATAAAATCAATGTTATGTTTTATCTCTAAAAATCTCCAGTAAGGTAGTTTAAAAAAATAGACTGCTTCTTCCAGATATTTCTTTGAAGAACAGAACTTATTTTCTTTCCAAATATAGAATCAATATTTTTCACCCTATCATAATATTATTCAGCTAACAATGGCCTAGGCGGAAGGTTGTATTCTTTTAAAACATTAAATTCTTTTTTCAATCTATGATAAGGATGATCAATTCACAAAAATCTTCGATATACCATGTACACTATCTTTCTTCCATTATACAATTGATAATATGAAGTCTGTTCTTCATAAATTGGACATGATTTATGTCCCTTAACACTATATCAAGATAAGTTTCCATATGCAGGAAAGTCATTTATAGCAAACATTATCATAACATGCAAAAGAAAATACTATTTCTTGTATGCATAGAAAAATTTAACACCTGCCTCCCATATCAGTTTCAAATCATTAATCAATGGTGAAAGATACATATCAATATCATTTCCTAGTTGTTTTGGTCTAGAAATCATCAAGCTCATCATAAAATATTTTTTCTTCATACATAGATGTGGAGAAAAGTTGTAAACTACCAAAAAAATAGGCCATGAACTATGTTGGATACTGAGGCTCTGATATGGATTCATTCCATCAGTATACAATCCTAATATGATATTTCTAGATTTACTTCCAAAATCATGATTTTTTTTTTCAAAACTCTTCCACTGTGGTGAATCGATGGGGTGACGTAAGTTACCATCATAGATGCGCTCATCTGAATTCCATCTTAAACTTTTTACGTTAATCATATTTTTAAATAAATGCTTCAAATGAAGAATTGTTGGAAGGTAACAAATTCCTTCAGTAGGAGTTTTGATTCAGCTACCTAAGAATGAATCACAGTTGAATTATCAGAATTGTATGCAAAAAATATTGGATGATATTATTAGAAAGTACAAAATTGATTTTTCATGACATTAGATGACAACACCTGAGAATGAATCTGGGTTGATTTTCCCATCTATCTTATAGCGTGATATCCCACATGTAGGAAAACTTGATAAATATTCATATTCTTTCCTATACAGTACACAATCATTGGGGAAAGCATGCATATTTTTATACCCCAATCCCATTGAGCATAATATTTTCTTCACCTCATAATTGGAATCTGGAATCCCATTTTCTTATGGAAGTATCTCTTTCAAAAGATCAAGTAATCTAGAGAAACTTTTATCAATCCACCCATTTTTTGATTTTAAGTTAACTAATATCAAAACAGCTGATAACACTGTATATTTACTGCAACCTGGGAATAATGGTTTCTCAGAATCTCCATACAATCATTCAACAGTTTCTATTTTTTCGATAGTTTCAACACATAAATCATGAATTAATTCTTCAATACAATCCTCTGCCTTATTATGAGTATTTTCATCAATATTGGATGTTGAATTTTTAGTTCTTTCACTATGCCAGATCCAATGTGTGTAATTAAGACTAAAACCATAACAAATGAGATGATCCTTGATTTATATGGAGTTTAACTTTATCATATTCAAACAATTCACACATGGACAGAAAACCAAATCAATGTTTTGAATATTTCATTTATAAAATTCCAATAATTCATCAACTTCTTTTTCATATTCACTAGTGGTTCTTCATAAATGTATTCAATTATGATCCATTCAATACCTGATATCACAATATAATTGGTGAATATATTAAAACATATAAACATTTAAATAAATAAATAAATATATATTTATAGATAAATTGTAAACAAAAACACATTTAATAAAAACTATTGATAATCAGATATAAAACATCAGATATGAAACACATTTACAAATAGTAAATTTTTTATTTTCATATTATATACATGTGTTATATTGATATTATAATTTAATTATAATATCAATATTCTAAAATTTATTAGTTCATTTTACATAGTTGTTGCATTATTTCGATGTTTTATGTTTTAAAAGTACTGAAGATTGAATTAATTTAACAGGAAAAAATTAGTCATTATTAGTAATATGAAATCATAATTAGAGAAAATGTTCATATTATAAGTAAAATCAATCCTAATACTCCCAAAATTATGAAAAATGAAATTAAATACATAACTAAATTGGTATATCTTACAACACATTTGATTCATTATTATTTTTTATTATATCCTGAAATTATTATTATTATAATAAAAAAAATAAGAAAGAGAACATTTATACCAACTGAGGAAACCCAATAAAAACACACATTAATTTTTAAATCATTTTATATTAATATAAAATACATCTCCCAATAAAATACACCATTGAATCTATAGGTTTTATATCATCGGATGCTAAATTATAAATTTACTTCAATTAGATTGATTCCAACATTTTATTTGACCCAACGGTGCATGGAAATTATATTAAGGCATGAGATCATAATTAATAAATAAAAGAAAACATTATGTCTAAGTATATATGCATGGAATACAACCATGGATTACTAATTAATCACCTAAATATGTAAAGCACATGGGAACCATTAATAAATCTATAGGAATCATGCACACTGCAACAAGTATAGGTAGACATGATAGAGAAGCACCAACATAACAAATATGCATGGAAAACAACTACATAAGTAGGAAACACTCTAGCATAGAATATATTCAAAGAATGATAATTATATAATAGAAGCATGCTGTGAAAACAAGCATGCTTATAAAATACCTAAAAAGTATAATATTATGTTTTCTTATAAAAATTCTATCATGGCATGTAAAAGGCAGTCAAATGAAACATACAAGGTATATTATTAAATTTAAAATAGCATAGTAATACAACCTATATGGAATGTCATATGAAGTACATGTTAATATGTACGTTCCTATAAGGATGCAGGTAATTCTACATTCTTCCTATACCAGGCCAAGTGTAAATACCATAAATATCATAAATTAGTAAGAAGAAGAATATACTCTCATCAGTCAAGGTGAAACCATAATAAACCATAAAAAAATCTACATGAACAACAATCACATCCCTGTCCACTTGGAATTTTCACCGTATATGGGATGATCACTCTTAGGGATTAATATTAACCATGTTACAACACATTTATAATAAACTAAAAACTAATAATTGAAGAAAATAAAAAACATAATTAAATGATAAATAATTTATCTTCAAATTTTTTAAAAAACTTACAAAATTCAGAGTTTAACACGAAAATAGATCCCCAATCTGAACTTTTCTCTGCGGAATGATTTGTAAAATTAAACATTGCAAGATCTATATAAAAAATGATTATACAAATGAAAAATTAAGATGAAAAAAAAACTAAAATCAAACCACAGTTGGATGTCACTGAAAATAGGTTTCAGAAGAAAAAATAATCTATAGATGATGAAATAAGGGGAGATAATGAAGAACGTAGACTCCAAATCATGAAAATGGAAGAAAATCGACAACAATGGCTATTGAAGATCACAAATATGCCTTCAAATTCATCACGTTTCGAGAGAAGTCACTGTGGGTTTAGCTTTTGAAGATCCAAAAACATGAGGGTTTCCATATCCTGACTATTTTTAAAATATTTTTGGCATAGGTTTTTACAAAAACCTACACCGAAGAGACTGAAAAATATTTTCAACATTAGTTTTTTTGAAATCCAATGCCAAAAATATATATATTTTTATATATGGCATCGGTTTTTATGAAAACCGATACCAAAAATATTTTTTTTTAATATATGGCATCGGTTTTCATAAAAACCGATTCCAAAAGATCCCAAGTTACCGATTTATGGCATCAGTTTTTGCAAAAACCGACACCATAAATAATTCCTTTTGTGTTTTTGGCGTCTATTTTTAGTATAACCGACTCCAAAAACCACTTATAAAAAATTTTGGCATTGGTTTTACTAAAAACTGATTCCAAAAATTTCTCGCACATACTATTGGCATCAGTTTAGAAAAACCAAATTCATTACTTCGACGTTAAATCCGGTATTTCTACTAGTGATGCTCTGGAAGTAATAACTTTCATACTAAAAAACATTCCATCCAAGGAATTCATAAAAACAACATATGATATATGAAAAAGGAGACATCCCAATTTTTATTTTATGAGAATTGTGGTTATGAAGCATACATGTGATTTTTGGGTTCAGTAAAACTTTTCCATAAATTAGATAAATTTTTTTCTGTTGGTTATCCCAAGGAAATAGTGGGATATTATTTTTATAACCATACTGAACACAAATTTTTCACAGCCCAACATGGCGTTTTCCTTGAAAAGGATCACATTGATTGAGGAGTTAGTGGGATAAAATTTTAATTTGGAAAAGTTTAGGAGTAATAAAAAAATAATGGTTCCTCATATAGAAATTGAGTCAGTTTCATAAGAGGTTACAGAAAGTGATCTGGATTAGGTTACACATGATCCTTGAGAGTTTTATAGTAGGATTCACAATGATCCTTATAAATATGGATTTCTTATGGTAAATTATGATTAAGTAATGTTCAAAGACTTTGAAATTACTACCCATCAGGAGTACATTGAGAGTTTTGATTTATAGTAATGGCTCGAATCCATGAGATCTGAGATAGATTCCATGGACACTAACTAAGTTTAGAATTTGATAGATGAACCTAAAGAGGTGATACCTATAGATTTGAAGTGGGATTTATATAAGAAAATTTTCATGGATGATAGAGGGAATACCTAAAATTATTTCTTAGTGGTAAAGGGCTATAAAGAAATTCATGGTCTTATCATAAAGAAACCTTTTCATTGGCAGTGATGATCAAATACATTTGGATATTACTTTACATAAAAACTATATATGATTATAATATATATAAAATTAATTTAAAAACCATTTTACTTAAATATAATTTAATAAAGGGTGTGTATATGATACAACTTGGAGGTTTTGAGGATCCAAATGATACTGCTAAGGTATAAAAGTTGTAACAATCCATTTATGGATTAAAGCGAGTTTCTAGAAGTTAGAACATATGGTTTAATGATGAAATAAAATAGTTTCATTTCATCAAGTACAATGATGAATCTTGAGTATACAAGTATATTGGTGAGAGTTTCACGGTATTTATGTCATTGTATACAACCAACATACCACTCATAAGAAATGATACTCCAACTTTACATTGTAAAATTATGATTGGGAAAATGAGTTTCAATGAAATACTTCTAGTCCCTTGGATGATGAGGTGTTTTATTTGTTATCAATAAGAAATGATGTCAATATTGGAAGAATATTGAAGTACCTAAGTGAGGATGCCAATATGTGCTGTGTAAAGATTAAGAATAGAGAAGAAGATCTCAATGAATGGGAAGATTAAATAGCACACCATATCAAGATTATTGAGAAATAACTTAGATATCCTTTGGTTTATATGTATTATTGATGTGTTCCATTGCACATGATGATGGATATCCATTCATACATTAAAAAAAGAATGAGATGTTCTCAATGACCATGTTAAAAGAAGGCTATACACTTATTGAAGATTTGTAAAGGACAACGATCAAAAACTGATTGAGATTTCATGTATAGAATATGTTTATTAGGTTGAATAAGTTGATGAAATTGAAATTCCCTACAAGATATCTATAGACACCTGAGAGGGGGTGAATTAGGTGTTGCTAAATTTTTACCAAATTCCAATTATTCTTTTAATTTTTTACCCCTTTGGTATTTGAACCCCTGTTTCCATTTAAGAAAATAAACAATATCTTTAGTTTGTGCCTAATAACATACACCACATGTAATGCAAGAAATAAGTAAAGTATGACACATGTGTTTTTATAAGGTTCAACCCCGATGTGGGAAACCCACTCCTTGCTATGATAGGGTTTTCACAGAGTCACAAATTCTCTACTATAAATATTATCATCAAATTACAATGGGTTTTGGATAGTTATCATCCTACACTAGGTTCACTATATTACATAGGTGAACATTCACAATATTACACACGAGAATGTAAGATTCTCTCATAGGTTCTTTATAATGGAATCCAATAAATTATTCTCATCTTCTATCCTTTTTGAAGTATATCACCAATTTATGTCTAGGGATGTCACTAAACCCTTCAATATGATATGATTCCTCAACTCAGAGTCTTTGATTACTTTGTAATCTTCAAGGAAAATTACCGTATCTTAGTATTTTTTTATATAAAACTTCTATTTATTCTTTAGAAATTGTTTTTTGGGCACTCTCAACTCAAAACTACAAGGTATTTGATTTCCAAAAATATTATATAGAAACTCCTTCATGTTAGCCTTTATCAATTCTCTTCTTTTTCAATAAACATAGTCCCCAAAATTTTCTTGGTGAGTAAACAATGAAAGTATCTAGCCCATTCTTTCTCACTACCTGAATACTCTTGAAGTGACACTTCTTATTTTTATATTCTTCTCAAACTTATTCAACACTGTGTGTAGTAGGAACTGGTATGTGAACCGACTCTTATTCTTCTCTTCTTCAATACCCAGATGGAATTTCTTTCAGTATAGGACCAATGACCACTTCTTTGATAAAAATGCTTGTTCTAGTTGGGATTGTGAATCTGTATTCATGTTGTGGGATTTTATTTACTAGAAGGAGAAACTCCATTAGTTTACTTCGTTCATGTCAAGGAAGCAGTAATGTAGACTTCAATATACAAGTAAGTTTTTTAAAAGATCGTTTTTTTCTTATGGGCTGTGCAAGCTAGTTTAAGTTCACTGAAAAATGGGTTTTGCTGGGATCAATTGACATGATGGGGATCTATGTATACCCTACTGGTTGGATTAGTTGATTCGATGTTGGCTACATGATTTTAGAGGGTTTATTGAAAATCTCGAATAACATTTCAACCTATTTAACTTGATAAGGACCTTTATAAAATATATGTGAGACCAGATGCTGAGATAATATTGTATAATCTCTAATTACGATTAAGTGTAATTAATGAATCTTTTTCTACAATGATTATAATACTTTTACTTATGGAGAAATAGATATTTAGAAATGTTATCCTATGTATATAGAATAAAATTCTGAACCATGTAATATTTCTGTGTATTTACTTTACTTTTCCTATTTTTTCCATGATTAAATGTTTGTGTGTGAGTTTTTTGAAAGAGAATATGTGTATTGAAACTTATTGGTAGTGATTGGGGTGTGAAAATATTCCTAAATTATGGTACACTAAGGGGATGAAAGTCTTTGTGGTTTGAATATCATAGAGCAAGCCCTTTGGTGTGTGAAATCTTCCAACAAACTCATATTCAATCTTCTGGTGATTGCATGGATGGTATCTTCCCCAAAAGAGGTATCTAAGTTTGGTTTAGAGATCATTTGTTTATACTCAGTAGTTTAGGTAACATTAACACTTTCCTTTAAATTAAATATATTTCATTTGGGTTTACTGTCGTTGGTAGATGTGACGTCAAAAGAAGGAAAAACTTGGGTTGATAAGTTCAATGAGAACGATTTTAGTTTCTAGAGAATGCAGGTAGAAAGAATATCTCATCCAAAAGAATTTAGAAAATTCATTAGGTGGAGTCAAGCTAGAAATAATAGAGAAATATGAATGGGAAAAGTTGGATAGGAAAGAACTCATATTGGTAAGGATATAATTGTCATGAAATGTTTCCTTCAATATATGGGAGAAGAAGACAACACCTGAACTGATGGTGGACCTGATGAATTTTTATGAGAAACCAATATTGCTAAAAAAGTGTTCCTGATGTGACACTTATTTAGAATGTGGTTATTGGATATAAGGGTAGTGGTAGATCCTATGTATGACTTAAACATGATCTAGATCTATCTTGAATCAGTAAAAGTTACTTTCATGAATGATGTGTTGGAAAATTTTCTTTTGTCATCACTACTAGAGTCGTGGGATGGCATGGTCATAATTATGAGTAATTCCTATGTAAAAAATGATTTGGTTTAGGATTAAATCTATTAATTTATCTCAAATGAATATATTGAGAGAAGGAAATTCTAAGAACCTTCCGATAGTTCACTAAATGCTGAAGGAAGGAGACTCACCTCATATAATAATTCATCAGTGACCAGAAGATAAATCAAGAGAGAGGAGGAAAAGGGATTTGAATGGTCCAAGTATATCCTATTGTCATTGCGGGAAACATGGATATCTTCAAAGGGATTGTAGAATTTTCAATGAGGTAACTATAATAATAACCTCTATAAGTACAAATTCCATTATCACAATAGAGGGAGGCAAAAAACCATTGATTAGTGTCAATGTTTCAGTGGAGTCATGAGTAATTGAATCTGGTTCGTCTTTCTATTATATGATAGAACATACATACATGGTAAATTATGTATATGTATGTTTTAGAAGAGTTCATCTATAGGAGTATGAATCCATTTAAGTTTTCATAAAGGGATATGTGAAACTACTTTTATTAATGGAGTTTGAAAAGTGACTCGAGGATTCATGGTAGTGGTGCGAGGAGTAAAGTATGGA
Organism: Viscum album; assembly: GCA_963277665.1. Taxonomy (NCBI): domain Eukaryota; kingdom Viridiplantae; phylum Streptophyta; class Magnoliopsida; order Santalales; family Viscaceae; genus Viscum; species Viscum album. Next base: position 697,601,582 of record OY728119.1, on the reverse strand, counting down.
AAACTTTAATTGACTAGAAATTATAGTGAAATTTAAATGGATGGAGCTACAACCTCAGAAGATCTGTAGGTATAATATTTTAGACCCGATAATCTTAATGAAAAGAACACTAAGGTTCTATAAATGAAAGTCATACTGAAGCTTGATCACACAAACATCAGAATTTGTGAGAGTTATGTATTGGGGAAACAAAAGCGGGTTTCATTCAATTTGAATGGACAAAATCCCAGAGTCCGAAAGTTGAAATCAATACACTCAGATGTATGCAACTTAGCCATAGTCAGTTATCATGAAGGATCTCTTAACTTTTTCACATTCATTGACAATGCAACAAGTAAGGTTTGAATTTATTTTATTAAAAAAAAATCTAATGTAATTAGTTCCTTTTTTCAGTGGAAATACAGGGAGGAAATAGAAAGTGGTCAAAGTTGAAGTGTCTCAGATTAGTCAATGATGGATAGTACAATGGTAGAAACTTCAAGAAATTTTTTAGTAAGAAAGATATCAGTTTATAAAGGACTTTACCCGAATCACCATAATAAAATGGTGTGATAGAGAGAATGAAAATTAATTTGAGTGAAAAGAAAAGATGTATATGTTTTTACTATGGAATTCCCAAGGAAATTTGGGTTGAATAAATCAACACAACTGCATACTTATCCACTATAAGTTCATCATTTTATATGGGATATGGTCTACCAAAAGAGTTATGGTCTGATAAGTTACCAAAAGTAGGTCATCTTAAATTATTCAAAAGTTCTCCATACAAAAAACATAGATGCTAAGTAAAGAGAAAAAATTGATCCTAAATCCAATGCTTGTTTCCTTGTTGGGTATGGGAATAGATATTCTAGTTTCAGACTATGGGATGATGATAAGCACCAAGTCATTAGAAGTAGAAATTTTCTCTTCAATGAGAAATATTTATGAGAGGATTAGAACTTGGATAAACCAAAAGTTTTGGGAAAGGATCCAAATTTTGAAATTCAAGTTGATCTAGATAAAATCACCAGAAAATCACAAGTTTTAGTGACACTAGATGTTAACATAGATTCATTGGAATTTATCTCAGTGGTATAAATTCCTAAATTCTCAAGGGTTGATGAAGCATGAGGGAATGCTCTGAAAGTTGAGAAATCAATAGTTGGTACATTAGAAGATATGGCCCTAAAAATAATAATACCAAAAAGAGATGGATCTCAAGATGAGTGGAGAAGATATTCTAGATCCAAACAACCAGTCCACATATATATAGATGATTTGAATTTACTACTTCCAAAAAATGATGGAGAACCTAAATGCCCAAAATAAGTGGTGAAACTCCTTGAATAAAAAATGGGAGGTATTAATGGAAGAAGAAATTATTTTTTTGAAGTTAAATCTAACTTGATATCCAAATGAACTACCAAAATGAAAGTGATCACTAGATAATAAGTGAGTTTTCTATTTGAATGAATAAGTTGAAGGAATTAGAAGATACAAATCATGACTAGTTGCTTCTGATGATCTACACTTAGATAAAATGGATGTCAAGATTTACATTATTTATGGTGATTTGGGGGAGGATATATACATGATATGACCCAAGAGTTTTCAATATCATCAAAACAAGGTCCTATTTTGTAAGTTAAATCAAAGCCGACTTGAAACAAGCACCTCAATAGTGGAATCAGAAGTTTGAAACTTTCATGATTGAGAAAATTTTTATGCAACACAAATATAATCATTATTATTTTTGGAAGTCGTGGAATGATGGGACTTATATCATACTTCTATTATATGTGGATGACATGTTGCTGGTGGGTCTAAAGGATTTTAAAATTCACGAGTTGAAAAGTAAGTTGTCTGAAAGTTTTGAAATGAAGGATCTTGGTCATGTTAGGTTAGATATGACGATGGAAGATGAAACATGGGGGGGAGGGGGGTGAATAGGCCTTTATTAAAACTATTAGAGTCATTAAATATTAATTTCAAAATTTGGTGGTTTAAAATTATTAAATGATTCTTTCTAAAATGAATAAGAATAGTGGATATGTGAAGAGTGTATGCAGAAAATTAAAGAGAAGAACATAAGGAATTTTATATTTGTTTAGATCTAAACAATCATAATCTACTCTTTACACCCCAACTGATGGAGTATGGAACCCACTATGAAATATATAGAGATAAAGAGACTTTTACATGAGAGAAAACTCAACCTAAAACTTTTACATGGGATGAATCCCAACCTATAACTTTGTGAGGAGTGGCCCCAAACCTACAGACACACAACCTTTTGTGGAAGTAGATAGAAACTCAGAATTTCTATAAGGAGCATCCCCAACCTAAGTGTTTCAACTTTTTTTTTCAGGTAAGAATAACCATGATCTATTTTTATAGGTGGTATAACCTATTGTGTGAAAGATAGAAGTGCATACAACTTTACTCAGCCTAGAAGAAATAAATACAATAATTATAGAATCACTAGAAAGATGTAGAAAGTATGTTGTAGATGAAATAGTTGATGTAATCCCTTTGAAAGTATTTTAATGATGAATTTCAGGCATTCAAGAAAAGGTAAAATATGTCTCTTCAAGGTGAATGAATTTGGATGATATTTTTTCCTCTTTTGAGAGTTCATCACAATTGATATAAATAGTTTAGCACTGGATCACTTGATGGAAAAAAGAGTATAAACATATGAAATTGTCTGTTATCATCATGAAATATCATATCTATTTCAAGAATCCTTGAGTCTTAAAAATAAAAATATATTTGTATTGCACTCTCAAGCAAATAGTTATAATAATAAAAGCGATAAAACTGGATTATCAGAAAGAGAGAGAAATTATCATTTCATAATAATTGCACATCTCATGATTTTTTTTAAAACAATGAATAAAAAATTAAACTAATTTGAAATAATTATTTAAATAATTTAAATAGTCTCTATAATAAGAGTTCAATGAAGGATCTCATGAAAATAACAATTTTAAATTTAAAAATACAAAATTCAAAATAGTATGTTTAAAACAAGTAATAAACATGCAGAGAATATCAAAGAATTAGAAAAAATGTATTAAATATATTAATTTTTTAATGGGTTTAACATTAACTATTATTAATTTATAAATAGTAGAATCAAATAAAACAATATAAAATAATAAAAATGAATTTGTGAGTTTCAACCTGTAAGTGTCATGCATGAAAATAGAACAACCTTAAATCTTTATAAAAACATGTTTAAAACAAATAAAAACACTTTGAATAGGTTCTAAATAATTAATATGAATTTATAAAGTAATTATAAAAATTTAAACATATGAAATAAACATGTAGAAAATCAATATAATAAACACAATGCAACACAAATTATAATTTATTGTAGGATTTCCATTGAGTTACGTTGGCAAATTCACATAGGGGAATTTCTCTATGTAAGACAATTAACCACGTAGGAAAATCAAGTAAGTTATTCACATATGGGATTCACTACATAGGTGATTCACATAATTGAATTCAAAACATAAAGGAATTAGTATCCTAATTCATCACGTAGGCAATTCACATAAAAGAATTACTGAAAACTGAAAACAGATTGATTTTTCAAGTTTCAAACCCAAAAAGGACATATTAAATGGAAGAATTAACTATGGGTCCTATTGAATTATATTTATAAATTTTTATTATCTTTACAAATAAAAAATAATCACCTTAATCAGATATATATATATATATATATATATTTAACTCAAGTTTTGATTAAAAAATAGAATAAAAACAATTCTGTAAAATAAAAAAAATAAGACTGAAAACAAACAGTGACTTCAAACCTAATTTAAAGCAAGATAGATATCGATTCAGAAGTTGATGTATTCTAATGAAATGTAGATAATTTTTTTATCTTTTAAAAAAAAATCACTCAATTTAGAGTTATTTATTCTGGGATATGGTCAAATACATAGGAAAACCAAAACCATAAAATAATTACGTGGATTCAAAAATGGCTACGTGAATTTCCAATTGGAAATGTAGTTTATGAAATGGATACATGGTGTACAATACATTTTTATATATGGGAACAATATAAAACATATATAAATGATATTTTAAGGTCCTAAATGACTTATTTATCTTAATAACACAAAATAAAACTTGTAGAACATATTATAAAAAATAAAAACATGAAATCTAAAGATATATTAAGCAATGAATAAAATGATATTATCATGATTAATAATAATTTAATTAATGCACAATTAAATGTATTAATATATTTTAATGGAAATAAAATAAATAAATCTTTTTAATTATCAAAACATAAAGTGGTTCAAGGATTCTCACAACATTCTCCCCCTTTTTGATAATTGTAAAACCAAGTATAATTTCAAAAAAACCTCCCCCTTTTTGAAAGTATAAAAAGGTAAGTTTTTTAAAATAAATAGATTGTATGTTATAAGGTAATTATAAGAAGACAAATATTGTATAATTTTTTTCTTAACATAAAATTTTCAAAACATATATCAAGGAGCCATGATAATGTTATCCACTATTAAAACCTAGAATTAAATGTTGAGTAGAATTTAAAAAAAAAGTAGTTCGAGAAAAAAATGATAAATCTCTTAAAAAATAATAATTTATGAAAATTTAATGTTTAAATATTAAATTAACATCATATAGTATGTATGAGAGGTTTTAAAATAGTTGTATATTAAGCAATTTTGTGTAGAAATTAAATAATACTAATCTAAAAAAAATTATTCCAGATTGCATAGATTTCACATAAATATTACAATTTCAGTATATAAACATATTAAAACTCAACCTAAATTTATGATAGATAAACCAATAGAGAAAATTCTATAAATAAAACAATAGAATAGGTAAATCTAACTCTAAAAGGAATATAAAATTAGATAAATGAAGAGATTCCCATGAATTTATGCTTTAATTCAAAAAATTCCACCTGTATAAAATGGTTAGAGCATATATAACAAAATTTAAAAATACTTCTTGTATCTTAATGAATTAAAAATTTATTATAATAGTAGAAAACATTTTAATAAACATTGATTTACATGTGGTAGAGTCCTATAAAAAATCACACACAAACACTTTTTGATACCCATGCTATTTTGGGTCCAATTGGGTTAGTAACATATTTTTTTGGTACCCAAATAGATTTAAACATTTATTTTTTGGTACACATGAAGAAAAATTATCAGTTATATAAATTATAGTAAAAATGAGAGAATGAGGTAACCTGAGAGAACATTCATTAGCATAATGTCCCTGCAATCGACATTTGAAAAAAAGTAACTATAGAAAACTTCCCTATAGAAAATTTAAAAAAGTGATTTTTTACATCTTAGGAATTAGATGATTATAACCATAACTAGACTTATCTATATTTGGTTTCTTCATAGATACCATCTTATCATACTTTCATTTTCCTTGAACAAAGAAAGATAACATTTCTTTCAAATTTACAATTTCCTTTTTTAGATTAACATTTTCCTTTTGAACAATCTCAAGATCATCATAGAATTTATCTTTAGTAGATGAAATAAAAATTTTCAAATTATGATTTTCCTTTTCAAGTATAGAAAGATTATTTTCCATAATCTTAATTTTATAATTTTATTTATCAAATTCAAGAATATAATTTCTCAACTTTTCATTTTCTAAAATATATTTTTTCCTTTCTTTAGAAACCTTTTTATGATCCTTAGTTATATTTTCATAATTTTTAGAAATATTTTAAATTTACAGTAGAAATTAATCACTAAATCACTTAATTCTTTAACTTTAGAATTTTCATGATCAGAAAAAGAAAAATATTCAGAATCAGAATCATAATTAAAAGAATTACTAACCTTATTTTTTTCTACCATTAAACAAAAACCAATATTATTTATCATATCATCAAAGGAATTTTTTAACTAGGGATATTTTCCCATAATAACAAGGTTACTAGTCTCTTTTACACTTCTAAATTCATCACCAAAGTCTAATTCTTCAATGTATATCCAACCGACATGATAAACACATTTCATTTCCTTTTTGTAATTCTTATTTTCCCTTCTTGTTTCAAATTTGGACACTCATGTTTGGTATGTATGGGTTTCCTACATTTATAAAAAATAATAGTGGATTTACCTTTATTACCCTTTATTTTGAAATCTTTCTTGTATATCTTGATTTTTACTTCATCTTTTTTTGGTAGTATTCCTTTTCTTTATCAGTCCTTGAATGCATTTTTCAACTTGATTTAGATTATTATCCTTCTCAGAGATAGAAGAAGATAAGGAATCACTAGAAGTGTTATTAAAACATATTTAGATTTAAAAGTAACTACCTTTCCTTGTTTAGATGAATCAAGCTCATTATTATTCAATTCAATCTCATATTTTAATAGAGATCCAATAATCTCATCTAGAGAGCATTCTAAAAATGTTTTCTTTCTTTAATAACTAATTTATTTTAATGACACTTATTTGGTAAGGATCTAAGTATACTTTTAATAAACAATTTATTATTCATGGTTTCAAAAAGTGTTTCCATGAAGTTGATGATATTTGTGAATCTATTGATAATCTCATTCACACTTTCATGATTATACATTCAAAATTCTTGAAATTCAACCCTATGAATTCTAATCTTAGTTCAATATAATTTTTTAGTTCCTTGATGAGTGACTTTTAAAGTCCACCAAATGTCAGAAGTAGTTTTAGAAGAAGATATATGACTATACACACTTCTACTTAGATAGAAATAAAGATAATTCATGACTTTGTAATTCAAGATATATTTTGCATCATCCTTTCTAGTTAAAGTTTTAAGTTCAACTTCTGGTAATTTATAAGGTCTATCCATGACAATCCAATATTCAATACCTTAAGTTTTAAAAAATACCTCCATTTTATCTTTCCAATATCCATAATCATTTCTATTAAAATGAGGTGGTATCAGCAGATTCAAGAATTCAATCTCCTGAGTCACCATCACTAAAAAAGATCTTTCCTTAGTCTTGTTAAGGAATAAGATACAAGTTAGCTCAAATAATCAAGTAAAAAAGTTAAAATAATATTTTAGAAGACAAAAAATTAGAACTGAAGATTCCAAAAAGGGATGTAATGTCCTGGAATTCCATACAATTTTTTTTAAAATTATATGGGATTATTTCAAGACCAGGTGCTCAGACGACACTTGATTTCATAGCTCAGAACAATTGTCCGAACTTTGTTAAGTTTTTAAATAGCGCGCATGAGTAGTTTTCCTAAAAAAGTGGAATAACTCTTAAATAGGTGCCCAGATCAGAAATTTGAGGACACCATTGTGTTTAGAGAAGTGAGTTTACTCTATATGCAACTTAAGTTTAGTCGGGGCAGGTCCCCAGTGAGAAAGATTGAAAATGACATAATGGTAAATAAAATAATTAAATAAAATTATTTTATTTTTGAATCCTCATAACTCAAAAATGGTAAATTGGATTGAAAATACGAGACCACCGTTGAGCTCGTGAGGGCGTGTTTTCCTTAAGCGGATCCTAACATTGAACGACACAAGCTGACTGTGAAATTTAGTTTCTGGGACATATCCATAAATAAAACAATTTAAATAAAAATTATTTTATTTTCAAATCCTCATATCTCACAAATGGTAAATCAAATTAAAAATCCGATCCCACCGTTGATTTTGTAATGAGATGTTCTCCTTAAGAAGGAATTAACCTTGAACGGTACGAGTCAAGGGAAAAAGTTATTTTTTGGTACTTTTAAAATAAAGTTACTTGAAGAAAATAAAACAAACTTGAGCAATTTATTTTATTCAAATTTGAGTTTCGCTGCAACGCAATGACGTTGCAACCCGAGCGTAACAGAAAATTTGTTTCATAAATGAAACAGCATAACAGCACTGCGAATCAATGTAACAGAAATGCTGAAATGAGTTTCCTTAATTTAATAGATTAACCAAATATGGGATCATTGGTAGAGATCTAGGATTACTATGAACCTTTGGAGGATTTTCATTGGCAAGCAACGAACGACGATGAACGGCGAATCACCAACGACGATGGGTTGAGGATCAAGGAATGAAAAACGACGATGGTGAAAATCTAATCTTCTCCATCGAAGGTTCCAACCTCTAGGTAGGGGTTGTTATTTAAAACATGTCTTTCCCCATTCTTGGATTTAAATGATGAATGTGAATCAACCCACAAACAGGTTGACCCGTGGTCCGATTGTTCTTGCGGGAGGTTCTTGATTGCGGGATGATTTTAGGGGAATTTTAATTTCTATTTTGATTTTGTTCTTGATCCTTATAAAAGATTGGATTGAGGTTGGAATGAAAAAATGACCTATGTTCAATCCTTGGGTTACTTAATGTGATTTTCTCCCCTAGGTTCTTCATGTTCTTCATGGGTTGAAAAACGATTGATCGTTGCGTGCCTATTTTTTGGCACAATGATCCCAAATCAAAGGTCCAACCTCATGGCGACACGATGGAGGTGCGGCGATGGTAGTGGTGAACAGATTGAGGTGGTGCGGGAGATACCTCCATTCAAGCATTGTTCGGTGAATTGGTTCACAATGTGATTTCAAACCCCAAGCAATAAAGAATGTGGACCGAGGATCTCAGAACCCCTTCCATATTGAATAAAGGACCACCAGAGATCTTTTGGTGGCCTGTAGAAAGGACTGTGAGCATCAATGACAGTGGAGGCAGCAACAACCGTGTCAACGCAGCTGTCTATGTGAAGAAGGCCGCGACTTCAGCCACGAGGGTGACTTGGACCCATGACTCATTTCACGGGCCGCGTGTGGAATGGTGACTGGGTGATTCGATTGCATGATGAGGAGAGGCGCAATGTGATTGAAATGTCTGAGGCTAGAGGAGACCGACCCGCATTGCAGTGGGCTAGGATGAAGCCGGCGGGCCACACCCAGACAGGGAAGGCTGGGCTAGCAATGAGATGGACCCACGACCCAATGGGTCGAAGTCACGACCCATCAAATCTGGGTCAGAACTAGTGGGTTGAGTCGGGTAGGACCTGGCGGGTCGGGTCGGTGGTCCCCATACCAGGTCGGTTGGTCGACCCAACCAGGTCGGCCCAGACCCGGACCCCACCATCCCCTTTTCAATAAAATAGTCATAACTTGCAAACTGTATGTCCGATCGGTGAGACGTTTGCAGCGTTGAGACCCTCGTGACAAAGAATATCCTTTTGACATACTCCAAGCGAGTTTCTATGGAGGTTGAGTTATGAACGATGAATTGATGAGTATATTATATCAGAATCAAGAGTGATACAAGCAAAAATCCTATGGATGGATGTGAAAAGAAGGAAGTGAAGAGTGGACCTCAGTGTCCTAGTATCTGAGTGGACCTCAGTTGCCCAATAGAAAAGCAGTAGCCAAGTGGACCTCAGTGGCCCGAAAAATGAGTAATAGTTGAGCAGACCTTAGTGGAACGGTAGACGAGTGATAGCTGAGCAGACCTCAGTGGCTTGGTATCTGAGTGGACCCCAGTGGATTGACAGATAATCAATAGATGAGCGGACCTCAGTGTCTGACAGATGAGTGGTAGCTGAGCAGACCTCAGTGGCCCGGTAGTTGAGTGGACCTCAGTGGACCGGTAGACAAGTGAACCTCAATGACTCATCAGATATGAGTCCCTCAGCAGTACAAGATGTTTAGTGTTATGACTGAAGCAATGTATTTTGGGTATTTCTCAATGTGTTATCTTTGTGTGGGCCCCAAAGAAGCATGACCTCTTTGTGTAGGTCTTTGATGACTTGATGGCTCAAGGAACGAGTCCTCCTGGGACGAGCGTGCCTTGAGCAGAATCCTATGATGAAGGATTGATTGTGATATCGAGACTTCTTTTCTTAGTGAGACTAGACATCTCAGGGAAACATCGTGATGTATCTAGAAAAAATGTTCTCTTAGATAATTTTGATATACTTGCTCTACGTGGTTACTACTAGATAGATCAAGGAGCGGGGCCTCTCAGAATCGAGCATGCTACGCACAGAAACATATGGCTGGAAGTAGAGGAGATGTTGCATCTTGGAATCCTTTTTGAGTATACATATATGTTCTTGTTATATGTGTTGATGACATATACCTGTGTTGATCTGACTATAACTTCTTAGTGATGTTTTTTTGTGGTCATTTCCTTGTGGTTTGGGGTCCCTATTGAGTATTGTGTACTCACCCCTACACGGGCTTCGCCTGCAAGTGTTGTGTCTTGTGAAGATGACTGACACTTTGATAGAGACCTTGGTGGTCAGGACTAGGTGTCACCCAATGAGATTGGATAGGTGAGGCGTACTCTTATGACTTTTTTCATCTACTCTACACCTACCATTTAGGTGGGGTTTTATATGGATGGATTATCAGAGACCTTTTAATCCATTTTTTACAACTTGTATTTTGTTGGGTTTGTATTCTAGCCCATTTTACTTACATATTTTACTTCTATATTCAGTGGTTGTCTCATTGGAATTCATGTTTTTCCTTTTCATAATTTCAGGCTGGGGTTGTGAGTGTGCATGTGTACAGGTACTCAGAAAATTCCTCCCACTTGCAGGATAAAGTCTTTGGTGTTAATCACCAACCCTTGGCCTTTGGGAGGTGGGCTTGGGGTAGTCGCGACACGGGCCCCGGGGGACGGGTCATAATAGAGTGGTATCAGAGAAGTTCGGTTCTACCTTAAGAACCCAGAGTCTATGAGTTTGGTTTGGGGAAATAGTGTTAAGTGTTTCGAGTTTGGATTTTAGGCTAGTGAATCCAGTGTTGCTGTAGTAACCTACATATCCATACACAAGGACCCTGAATTCTACTTTTCGACTCGGTACATGAAAACACTAGTTGTAGGAAAAAACAATGGTATATGAATCGTATAGGAATGGGTTGAGTTTTACATGTCCTTCTTGAGTCATCTCACCAGGTATACTTTATTGAATGTAGTATATCTTTTTTTTGTTTCAAGATGCTTACACGTAGACAGCCAACTAGAATTCTACCACATGATCATGAGGATGATATTAAGGGTAGTGAGATGGGTATAGGGGTTTGTACCAGAGATAGAATCACCGGGTGGTGTACCAGCTATACCAACACCTTTGGAGTGGCACATGGTACTCATAATACTAGCGGATGAGATGCGTGGGCTGAGAGAACTTCATATGTTTTAGTGACTGAGACCCCTCAGGTTCTGAGGTGAACTTGACTCACAGAAATCTAAGGACTAACTTGAGGTGGTTACTGAGTTTTCCACCTAGTCAGGACACCATTAGATTATATGGAAATACTGATAGTGAGCATTCTACGTGGATCAATAGGGCGATGGCTGGGTTTAGATTACCTGATCTTACGATGAGGTGAATCTTCTGTTGACATAGCTTGAGAACCTTTCTCAGAGAAAGAATATCACACCATAAAATCTAAGGGATATGCATTCCTAAGAGATTCTATAGCTTCAGTAGGATGACATTATGGTAGCTAAGTATTCATCGAGGCATACCGACCTTTCCAGGTACTCGATGAATATGGTATGACTAGTGCTTCAGGGATCAAACCTCCAAGAGAGGTGTATTTAGGGACATTCGATCCAGCACTATTAAATTGTGAACTCCTACTTATGATAGGGTACTAGAGAAAACCTTTTTGGTTGAAAGTCCCTTGGCTGAGTAGATACAACTAGTGGATGTCAGTAGTGGGAAGACAGGAGCAAATACCTTGAAAGTTGGAAGCCGATGTCAGTCTCAGAGACTTGGATGAGTGGGATGTTCCAAGAGGAGGTCCCAGGATAGAGGATCTACAGCTCAGGGCTCATAGGGTGAGTCCAATCATCCTATAGAGGGGTAATGATTTTCATGAGACGATCAAGGTAATCTCACTAGAGATTGTCTAGACTATCGGGGTGCTGACACAGAAATGGTGGATGGGCCACCGAGGCAGAGACAATGATAGGAATAGATGAATATGTAGGATGAAATAAGCAGGAGTTGGGAGAGCAGTAGGAGGTGGTATACATTTTGACATGTTACAATCACCACCCCAATGTGGCCCACACAAGGCTCGGGGAGCTAGAGGATAGGGGAAGGTAGTATCTTCATGCGGTCAAGGAGTATCACCTAAGGGATATAGGGATGATTCGAGGTACGGTCTGTGTCTACTCTTAGCTGTCGTATTAATAGAAACATGTGATAATCATTCCTTCTTGTCACAAATCTTGTTCAAGACCTAGAGTTTCTAGTTAAACCATTTAATTTACCCTTACATATGGAGATACCTATGGGAAGAGACTCGATAATCAAACTTATGATGATGATGTGATATGACCCTTGAGGCAAGAGTTTCAATTGTAACCTCTTGGTGGTAGCATCAATTACTTAAGACGTTAGTTTGGGTATGGATTGGTCATCCATAGTTTATGATTGGGTTGACTGTTTTAGGAAAAAGGATGTGGTATGTCTGTAGTGTTGGAATGAGGTTTTCCTTGGTCAGTGAAAAATAAAACCCAGGCATCACGGGATAAACTCATGCATAGGAGGGGGTAGACTATCAATCTTGAATCGGTCAGCCTTACCCTTATGAAAATGGGAGTTTTGAGTTTTCAGTTCCCAACAATAGTGGTGGAGTATGAGAAAATATTTCCAATAAGATGTTTCAAGGTTTAACTCCCCGTAGGGGGATAAAATTCTGCATCGTTCTACACCCCGAGATGGAACCAATATTAGCTTTAGTATATTGGATGGCTTTCGCAGAGCGTCATGAGCTAAGGGTGTTGGTGAAGGACTTGAAAATTAAGGGCTTGTTAAGACCCAATGTTTGAGGTTATGTGTGGATTATCAAAACTTTGACCAAGTGGCCACAGAGTAGAAGTATCCAATACCAAAGGGTTGTTGAAAACATCGATCAGTTGAAAGGGGAAACCTTTTGTGAGGATGGAAAGTTTCCCGTAGGATTTATAGTAGTTAAGGTAGATCTTGATGAGTACCTCGATCTTGATGTTACCATAGGAGGTACATGTATGATCCATTGTACTTCATAGATTGAGGCAAGTTGGATTTTACGATGGAGCGACATTTGTAGAGTTCCTAATAGATATTGAGGATCGATAGGAGTGGGTCATTTGTGGACAATAGATTCCTCTAGTGTGTATACAGTGGTAGTATGAGAATATCTAGAAGAGCACTTGGGAGTGGGAGGCTCAGATCCGAGCTCAGTACCCCCATTCATTTGTTTTTCCCTTATTTTAGCTTACGAGGACATAAATCCCTAAAGGTGGGAGTAATATAATGTCCTAGAATTCCATGTATTTTTTTTAAATTATATAGAATTATTTCAATACTAGGTGCTCAAAAAGAACTTGAATATGTAGACCAGTGAGCCTGAAACAATTGTGTGAACTTTGTTAAGTTTTTAAATAGTGCGCATGAGTAGTTTTCCTAAAAAAGTGAAATAACTCATAAATGGGTACACAGATCAGAAATTTGAGGTCACTGTTTCATTTAGAGCAGTGGGTTTACCCTAGGCATGAATTAATTTTAGTTGGTGCGGGTCCCCAGTGAGAAAACTTGAAAATGACATAACCGTAAATAAAATAATTAAATAAAATTATTTTATTTTAGAATCCTCATAACTCACAAATGGTAAATCGGATTGAAAATACAAGACCAACATTGATCTTGTGAGGGTGTGTTTTCCTTAAGTAGAGCCTAACATTGGCCGACATGGGACGACTATAAAATTTGGTTTTTAGGACATAACCGTAAATAAAATAATTTTTTAAAAAAGTATTTTATTTTTAAATCCTCATAACTCACAAAAAGTAACTCGGATTAAAAATACGAGACCACCGTTGAGTTCTTAATGAGATGTTTTCCTTAACCAGGACTTAACCTCGATCGGCGCGGGTCGAGGGAAAAATTTATTTTTTGGAATTTTTAAAATAAAGTTATTTGAAGAAAATAAAATAAACTTGAGCATTTTATTTTATTCAAATTTGAGTTTCACTACAACATAATGACATTGCAACCCGAGTGTAATAGAAATTATGTTTCATAAATGAAACAACATAACGACACTATGACTCAGCATAACAGAAATGCTGAAACATGGTTCCTCCATTTAATGGATTAACTGAATACAATATTGTTGGTAGAGATCCATGATTGATTTGAAACTTTGGAGGATTTTCATTGGAAAACAATGAATGAAGATGAATGAATAATTGCCAATGATGATGGGTTGAGGATTGAGGATTTAGGAATGAAGAATGATGGTGGTGCAACTTCGATCTTCACCATCGAACGATCCAACCTTGAGGTAGGGGTTTTTATTTAAATCATATTTTCCCCGTTCTTGGATTTAAATGATGAATTAGGATTAACCCATGAATAGGTTGATCCACAGTCCGATCATTCTTGTGGGAGGTTCTTGATCGCGGGATGATTTTGGGAGAATTTTAATTTCTGTTTTGATTTTCTTCTTAATCCTTATAACAGATAAGATCGAGGCCACAAGAAAGAAACGACCGAGGTTCAATCCTAAAATTGCTTAATGTTCTTTTCTCCCCCATGTTCTTTGTGTTCTTTGTAGGTTGACGAAAAATTGATCATTGCACGTCCGTTTCTTGGTGTAATGATCCCAAATCAAAGGTCCAACCTCACGGTGGCATGATGAAGGTGGGATGATGGCGGTGGTGAATAGATCAAGGTGGTGTGGGAGATACCGCCGTTCAAGAATTTTTTGGAAAAGTGGGACACAATGTGATTTAGAACCCTAGGCATTGAATAATGTGGCCTAAGGATCCTAAAACCCTTTCCGGATTGAAAAAAGGACCATCGAAGAGCATCTGGTGGCCCGCAGAAAGGCTTACCGGCATCGGTGGCAGAAACAACCTCGTTAATGCGGCTGTCCATGTGGAGAAAGCCTGGCTTCAACCATAGCAATGACTAGGATCCGCATCCCAAGCCATGGGATTCATGTGGAATGGTAGCTGGCCAAGAAAGCCACGTGATAAGGAGGAACACGACGTGATTGTCGCATCCGGGGTTGGAGGAGATCAGACCACATCGCAACGGGCCGGGTTGGAGCCGGTGGTCCATGCCTAGCCGGGGTGGGCTGGGTCAGTAGTGGGTCAGACTCACAGTTTTGTGGACCTGCCCAGTGGTTCGGACCTGTGGCCCATCCAATATGTGTCGGACCCAGTGGGTTGAGTCGGATCGGGTCTATCTGACCGAGTCAGATCGGCCCAGACCCCACTGACCCCTTTTTAGTAAAACAATCAATACTTGAAAACCGTACATCCAATCGAAAATCCGTTTACAACATTCAGACCCTCACTATGATACAATACTTTTGACATACTCAAAGTGATTTTTCATGGAGGTTGAGTCATGACCGATGGATTGAGGAGAAAATTCTCTAGGAATCAAGCGCACTATGAGCAAAAATCCTACGACTGGCTATGATGAGAAGGAAGTGATGGGCGGACTTCAGTGGCCCGGTATCCGAGTGGACCTTAGTGGCCTGACAGATGATAAGTAGTTTAATAGACCTCAGTGACTCGGTAGATGAGCATTAGCTGAGAAGACCTCAATGGCCCGACAAATGAGTGGTATCCAAGCGGATCTGAGTGGTCCGGTAGCCGAGTAGACCTTAGTGTCTCGATAGACGAGTAGTAGCCGAGCGGACCTCAGTACACTAGTGCAGAAAACGTTTTTTACGTCACCATTTTTTACGTCGGTTATATAAAACCGACGTCATAATATGTAAAACGAGGTTTTTTACGTCGGTTATTTCTTAACCGACGTAAAAACCTGTGTTCGGTACACCTTTAACGTCGGTTATAAAAATAACGGACGTTATTAATCGCCCGCCTTCGTTTTTTACGTCGGTTATTTTTATAACCGACGTAAAAAACGCGGTTTCGAAGGCCTTTTTACGTCGGTTATTGAATAACCAACGTAACAAAAGCGGTTTTTGAAGGCTTTTTTACGTCGGTTATAAAATAACCGACGTAAAAAAAGAATCCGCAGATGTTTTTGACGTCGGTTATTCCATAACCGACGTAAAAAAACGCGGATTTTGAGCCCTTTATAACGTCGGTTATAAAATAACCGACGTAAAAAATGAATCGGAGGAAGGTTTTTACGTCGGTTATTGAAATAACCGACATTATAAATGTTTTTAAAACAATTATCACGTCGGTTATTGAATAACCGACGTGATAACTCATTTAAAAATTTACCCAGACCCGTGGATTGTCATTCGCGAGTTTACCTTCGACAGTCGCGACTCGTCTCTCTCGCGCGTAAACCCGAATCGGCTCGTCCATTTCGTTGGTTTAGATTCGTTTTGCGATCATTGTTTCTCATATTTAATCTCCTCGGATCAATCATCTAAACTCGCAGCACTCAGGTAATCCTCCCACTCATTCGTTTTTTTTTCGCGGATAGTATATATATATGTGTTGTGATTTTTTTGTTGAAACTAGCTAAGATTCTTCGATTGCGAACCCTTTTAACTCGTTTTGCCACCATAATCTTATTTATCATCCCTAGATCTATTTGTTCGACTTGCAATATTGAGTAATTTTATGATTTCACTAATTTTTCACCGTTTTCTATAAATCCCCGAGAGGGTTGGGGCGTGTCCATTTGGATGGGTTGCCCTTTTACAGTTGTTACTACTTTATTCACACACAAGCATGGCATAGGTGCATGGATTTGGGGTCGGGGGGAGTCCAGGGGGGTTTACAAGGGGGTGGGTGGGTGTGGGGGGATGTCCAAGGGTGTGGGTGGGTGTTGGGGGGTGTCCAGGGGGGTGTCCAAGGGGTAGGGGGTGGGGGGTGGTGTTTAGGAGGGGTGGGGGGGATGTCCAGAGGGTTGGGGGTGTCCAGGGGGGTGTCCAAGCAGGTCCGGGGTGGGGGGTTGTGTCCAGGAGGGGTGGGGGTGCTTTCTAGAGGGGTCGGGGGCTGTCCAGAGGGGTCGGGGGGTGTCCAGGGTGGTGTCCAAGGGGATGGGTGGGTGTGGGGGGCTGTCCAAGGGGGTGGCGTCCTGTCCAGAGGGGTCGGTGGGGTGTCCAGGGGGGGTGTCCAAGGGGGTGGATGGGTGTGGGGGGCTGTCCAAGTGGGTGGCAGCCTCTCCAGAGGGTATTTGGGGTTGTCCGGGTGGGTGGGGGGACTGCCCAGAGGGTTGGGGGTGTCCAGGGGGTGTCCAAGGGGGTAGGGGGTGGGGGGTGGTGTCCAGGAGGGGTGGGGGGCTGTCCAGAGGGGTCGGGGGCTGTCCAGAGGGTTGGGGGGTGTCCAGGGGGGTGTCCAAGCAGGTCGGGGGTGGGGGGTTGTGTCCAGGAGGGGTGGGGGTGCTTTCTAGAGGGGTCGGGGGCTGTCCAGAGGGGTCGGGGGGTGTCCAGGGTGGTGTCCAAGGGGATGGGTGGGTGTGGGGGGCTGTCCAAGGGAGTGGCGGCCTGTCCAGAGGGGTCGGTGGGGTGTCCAGGGGGGTGTCCAAGGGGGTGGATGGGTGTGGGGGGCTGTCCAAGGGGGTGGATGGGTGTGGGGGGCTGTCCAAGTGGGTGGCGGCCTCTCCAGAGGGTATTTGGGGTTGTCCGGGTGGGTGGGGGGGCTGCCCAGAGGGGTGGGGGGTGGTGTCCAGGAGGGGTGGGGGGCTGTCCAGAGGGGTCGGGGGCTGTCCAGAGGGTTGGGGGGTGTCCAGGGGGGTGTCCAAGTAGGTCGGGGGTGGGGGGTTGTGTCCAGGAGGGGTGGGGGTGCTTTCTAGAGGGGTCAGGGGCTGTCCAGAGGGGTCGGGGGGTGTCCAGGGTGGTGTCCAAGGGGATGGGTGGGTGTGGGGGGCTGTCCAAGGGGGGTGGCGGCCTGTCCAGAGGGGTCGGTGGGGTGTCCAGGGGGGTGTCCAAGGGGGTGGATGGGTGTGGGGGGCTGTCCAAGGGGGTGGATGGGTGTGGGGGGCTGTCCAAGTGGGTGGCGGCCTCTCCAGAGGGTATTTGGGGTTGTCCGGGTGGGTGGGGGGGCTGCCCAGAGGGTTGGGGGATGTCCAGGGGGGTGTCCAAGGAGGTAGGGGGTGGGGGTGGTGTCCAGGAGGGGTGGGGGGCTGTCCAGAGGGGTCGGGGGGTGTCCAGGGGGGTTTACAAGGGGGTGGGTGGGTGTGGGGGGCTGTCCAAGGGTGTGGGTGGGCGTTGGGGGTGTCCAGGGGGGTGTCCAAGGGGGTAGGGGGTGGGGGTGGTGTTTAGGAGGGGTGGGGGGGCTGTCCAGAGGGTTGGGGGGTGTCCAGGGGGTGTCCAAGCAGGTCGGGGGTGGGGGTTGTGTCCAGGAGGGGTGGGGGGCTGTCCAGAGGGGTCGGGGGGTGTCCAGGGGGGTTTGCACATCGATTTGTTTTATATTTCAAAATTGTTTACATTCAAATTATGATTTTTTTTCATATAAACATATATTTGTCTTATCTAAAAAATATATATATTTTTTCTATTTGTTATAGGTAATAATGAGTCGAAGTTGGATTACGGCACATCGAATGAGCAATGAATATGAGGAAGGTGTTGATGCCTTTTTGGAATTTTCTAAACGAAATGTTCCAAGTAGTGACATTTTTTTCTGTCCATGCCTGAAATGTCTGAATATGAAGAAGTTGAAAAGTAGAGAGATAAAAGATCATCTGATTTGTCATGGTTTCAATCCGAGTTACAACCCTTGGATTTGGCATGGCGAAACTGGACAGAATGTCACTGATGATAATGAATCACAAGATGGTAACTCCGATGGAATTGAAGAAATGATTCGCGATATTGTAGCAGAACAAATTGAGATAGAACCGACAGTTGCACGTCTATATGGTGATGCCGAAAAACCATTATATCCTGGTTGTACAGATTTTACGGTTTTGTCGGCGGTGTTAAGATTGATTAACCTGAAGGCGAAACATGGATGGAGTGACAGAAGTTTTACAGAGCTGCTACAATTGATGAAAGACATTCTTCCAAAAGATAACGATCTTCCAGATTCACATTATAAGGCCAAAAAAATATTATGCCCGATGGGATTGGGATACAGGAAAATACATGCCTGTCCGAATGACTGCATTATATATAGGAAGGAATATGAATTTCTGAAAGAGTGTCCTAAATGTGGGACATCACGGTATAAGGTGAAAGAAAAAATCACAAGCTGATGTAGAGATTACAAAGCTCCCTTCAAAGGTATTTTGGTATCTTTCTATAATTCCTCGTTTAAAACGTTTATTTGCTAATTCACATGATGCAAAAAGGTTAAGATGGCATGCTGATGAGCGGGTATGTGATGGAAAAATACGTCATCCAGCTGATTGTCCACAATGGAAGAAAATTGATTCCCAGTACCCTACATTTGGAAATGAAATTAGAAATCTGAGACTAGGCTTGTGCACAGATGGAATGAATCCATACCGAACCCTCAGTAGCACACATAGTTCATGGCCTGTTTTATTGGTAATTTACAACCTCTCTCCTGAAGTTTGTATGAAGCGCAAATATATCATGTTGAGTATCATGATCTCTGGTCCAAAGCAACCCGGCAATGATATTGATGTATACTTGTCACCGCTGATTGATGATTTGAAACTGTTATGGGCTGATGGTATTAGGGTGTATGATTCTTATAAAATGGAATATTTTCAACTGCATGCAGTGCTTCTATTCACTATAAATGACTTCCCAGCATATGGAAATTTGTCTGGATACAGTGTTAAAGGGCATAAAGCATGTCCAATTTTTGAACAACAGACGTCATATTGTCAATTGCATCATGGGAGGAAAACAGTGTACATGGGTCATCGAAAGTTTTTGCCTATGGATCACCCTTATAGAAGACTAAAAAAGGCATTCAATGGCTCACAAGAATTTGATACTGCTCCTCAACCTTTATCCCCAGAATTGTATTTTGAGAGGGTGAAAAACCTTGATGTGACATTGGGAAAGACACAGAAATCTGGTAATGATAGACATATTTGGAAGAAAAGGTCAATATTTTTTGAGCTACCATATTGGAGGTATCATGAAGTCAAACATAATATTGATGTCATGCACGTGGAGAAGAATATCTGTGATTCTTTGATCGGAACATTGCTAGATATTAAAGGAAAGACAAAAGATGGGTTGAATGCAAGGTTAGACCTACTGTCAATGGGAATACGTTTGGAGTTAGCTCCCACTCCTAAAGGAAGACGAACATTTCTTCCCCCGGCTTGTCATACATTATCGAAGAGGGAGAAAAGTAGCTTCTGTCAGTGTCTTCATGATATCAAAGTGCCTCAAGGTTATTCTTCAAATGTAAAAAATTTTGTCTCATTGAAAGACTTGAAGTTGATAGGTATGAAATCACATGATTGTCACGTCATGATGCAACAAATTCTACCAGTTGCACTGCGTGGAATATTGCCCATCCGTGTCAGAAAGACTATAATGAGGTTGTGTTATTTTTTCAATTCAATTTGCAACAAGGCGATTGATGTGAATGCTTTGCACATTTTGGAAAAGGATGCAATTTTTATACTTTGTCATTTGGAAATGTATTTTCCTCCAACTTTTTTTGATATGATGGTGCATTTAATGATTCATCTGGTTCGAGAAATAAGGCTTTGTGGACCTGTATATCTTCGTTGGATGTATCCTTTTGAAAGGTATATGAAAATATTAAAGGGATATGTTAAAAATCCATATCGACCTGAAGCCTCCATTATTGAAAAGTATATTTCTGAGGAGGTAACAGAGTTTTGTACGAGCTACTTGGCTACGGCGCAACACATAGGTTTGCCTCCATCTCGCCATGAACGGGTTAATAATGAGGGAAAGGGGATTCGTGGCTTGAAAGTCAAATCACTGTCAGCTGAACATATGAAGAAGTTAGAATCATACATCTTGAATAACATAGCTGATGTTCAACCGTATATCACATTGCATATTAATGAGTTGAAACAATGTCATCCAAAGAAGAAAGAAATTTGGATTTTGAATGAGCACAACAAAACTTTTTTGCCATGGTTTAAAAAGACCTTGCTTGGTAGATCAGATGTATCAGAGACATTAAAATGGATAGTGGGTGGTCCATCTTTAAATGTGATAACATGGTCCGCTTATGACATTAATGGCTATACATTTCATACGAAAACTCAGGACAACAGAAGTGCAGTTCAGAATAGTGGTGTATTGGTGTTTGCAGAAGCAATGCATTTTTCGAGTGCTAAGGACAGAAACCCAATTTCGGCATCAAGTGCATATTATGGAGTGATTGAAGACATATGGGAGGCTGATTACTTTAAAATTAAAGTTCCCGTTTTTAACTGTAAATGGTTTATCGGTAACAACAGTGTCAGACACGATGAATTTGGAATGACACTTGTTAATATGAATAGATTGGAAGACACAACTGATTCTTTTATAATGGCAACACATGCCAAACAAATTTTCTATGTAGTAGATCAATCAGATATGCAGTGGGCTGTTGTTTTACAAGGGAAAAACCAATATGTTGGTGAGGATGAATTTGATGAAGATGATGATTTATGTGAGATCCCTACTTCCATGGAAAGATTAACAGAACATAATGATGAGTATGTTGAAGACATGGTTTGTGCCATAAGGAACGATCACGACGAAGGAATTTGGGAAAACAATCCAACTGTACATTCCTAAAATTACAGGTAACACAAGTTTATTTCTTGTTTACATTTAGTTTTTTCATATAATGTTAGATACTGTAAATTTTTTACTTATTAAAACATGTATCAAACAAAACAATAAAAACCGTAAAGAGGATAAGTTCTGGGCGCACCGGCTGGCCGGTGGCGGTGGTCCAGAACAAAGCTCTGTCTGGTCCACCGGCCGGCCGGTGGTGATCCAGCGGCCGGCCGGTGGACCAGACAGAGAGCCTTCCTCTCTGTCTGAACCACCGGCCGGCCGGTGTTGAGCCAGCGGCCGGCCGGTGGTTCAGACAGAGAGGAAGGCTCTCTGTCTGGACCACCGGCCGGCCGCTGGATCACCACCGGCCGGCCGCTGGATCACCACCGGCCGGCCGGTGGACCAGACAGAGAGCCTTCCTCTCTGTCTGGATCACCAGTGGCCGGCCGGTGATGAGCCAGCGGCCGGCCGGTGGTCCAGACAGAGAGGAAGGCTCTCTGTCTGGTCCACCGGCCGGCCGGTGGTGATCCAGCGGCCGGCCGGTGGTCCAGATAGAGGAAGGCTGTCTGGTCCACCGGTCGGCCGGTGGTGAGCCAGCGGCCGGCCGGTGGCACCAGGCAGTGGGCAAGTCTACTGCCTGGGTCCTCCGGCTGGCCGGTGAGCTCACACCGGCGGACCGGTGGACTCAGTGAGTCCACTTTTCAGCTTTCTTGGGCCAACTCCTTGGCAACCTTTTGCCTGTGTTTACCATGTTTATCATTGTTTAACATGCTTACCATATTACCAATGTTTACTATTATGTAATTTAGTACACTTTTCTATTTGTGAACTAATGTTTGTTTTTTTGATTTGAAGGAAAATGACAGATCAAACAGTTGATCAGCCACATGATTCTGGAGATGAGCATATTGGTCATACATCTGGGGAGGAACATTCACATGCTCCTATTACGACAAAGAGTTCAAAGGTTGGTAAGCGTGGGTGCACACATTTACCAAAATTATCACTTGCCCGTACGAAGGAGGAGAGGATAGTCGTGGAGTTTGATGATGATGATCTTCCTAGAGGTCCAAATGCTAAAGATTTTAAGGGTTTTGTAGCAACTCAGGCTAAGAGCAAAGTAAACATTCTCTATGATGATTGGAGAAGTGTGGATAAGGCGATAATTTCTCAGCTGTGGGAGACCATTTTGGTAAGATCTTTTGCTATTGTTTGACTGTTCTTTAAATGTTTCTAGTATATATAATATTTTTAACCTCTTTTTTATCAGATGACATTTGATATTCCTGACACTGGAGGAGTCAGGAAGAAATGCTTATCGTTGGCTGCTAGGAGATGGAGGGATTTCAAATCAACCCTCTCATCTGATTTCATTTATGGTCATAGGAGTCGTGAGAATCCATGTCGTATATATCCTTTTATAGATGAAGACACATGGAGACAATTTTTTGAAAGTAGAAGAAAAGAATCATTTTTGGTAAGGGCAATGTAAACTTTTATAAGCTTTCTTATATAAATGATCTTATTATTGTTTTGTTAATGATTACTTATTCTTAATTTACAGCAAACAAGGAAAGCTCATCAAGAGATCCAATCTAAAAATGTATACCCTCATAGTTTATCTCGGGGAGGGTATGCATTATTGGAAGAACAAATGATGGCAGAAAAATTTCAACAACTAAGAGCTGAGTCTTCAAGCTCTGGAGAGGTGGCCCCTCCATCCCCTCCATCTAGACATGAGAAATGGAAAAGAGCTCGGAAGGGCAAAAAAGGACAATATCTTTCGGAAGAATCGAGACTCGTAGTTGAGAGGATTGTAAGATATCTATTTTATTTATTTGAGTTTACTATTTTCGTCATATATTTCCAATCATTATAGAAATGTTCAATTAATTATTACAGGACTCTCTTGAGGAGCAGAGTTCACAGGGGACATTTACACCATCTGGGAGGGAAGATATTTTATCTGTGGCATTGGGAAAGCCCGAACATCCTGGCCGTGTAAGAGGATATCCGACAGGTGTATCGGTAAGAAAAGTGTTGCCACGTTCCTCAACTTCTAACGTTGAGGGAGTTTATAAAAAAAAATAGAATCCTTGGAGGCTGAAGTCCATAATATTAATGCGACAATGGAGAACAAGATTAGAGCATCGGTGCAGTTAATGTTTGCAGACTTGCAAAGACAATTTCAGGGTGCAGCTCCCACTCCACCTCTCCCAGTAGCTCCCACTCCCCCACCTCAGCCTGCGGACCCCATTTTTGATCCTCCTCCTCCGCCGCAGCTACCTACTTATTGTGAGTTGTATGTTGATGATCCTCAACATCATATAGTTGCATATGTGATGGTATATTGTATAGGAGATACAGTTCATCATCAACAGTTAGAGGTAGAGAATCAGAGGGTCACTGTACAGGATATTATAGATAGATCAGCTCGGATACCATTACCTACAGATGAGGTGACGATAGTTGGACATAGTATCGGCCGTTTTTTACTTTGGCCATCCAGACTTCTTCGACTCATTACCATAGAGGTATGGATGTTATATCTTTTATTTTATATTTTTATTAATGTTTTATCATTTGAAAACTAATATATTTTTCAATTTATTTTTACAGGAATACTTCAAAGGTAAAGAAATACTGTATAGACAACAACAAAGACAGATAGCTATGACATCAGATGCAGATACTAGCAGTCTTGACAAATTGTCAAGATATTCAAATTTGTTGGCGGATCATTATGACTTTACAATGGAAGCTCATGTCTGTGGACGTGAACTATGTGTGGGGATTATGAAAACTGATATCATTGAGTTTGTCACTGGAGATAAGTTGGGCATCAACGTGGTGGAAATTTTTATCATGTAAGTCTTAACACCTTTTCCTTGCGTTATATTTATTAAACATGTATACTTATGTCTGCTTTGTATTAGGTATCTGTATAAAATTTGTGAGAGGAATGAGCTGACAGATGTATATGGATTCGTGGACCCACAATTGATTTCCCCTGAAGCATGTGCATTGGATGAGGAACAAAGAATGCTTTATATTGCTGATAGATTTGAAAAGAATGTAATCACACAGTGTTGGATGATGCCTTTTTGTGAGAGGTATGAAACACATCCCTCTCAAAGAGTTAATTATCTTTTAACATAAAAAACCACTAACGTTAAATTTCCTTTTATCAGGGATCATTGGATGTTAGGGGTTTTTTTCCCTAGGGAGAAAACACTTTATTGGATATGCTCTCTCCATGCTGATGTGCGAGAAAGTTTTAAGAATATATTGGAAACGTAAGTTTCAATTTCACAATAGTTTTATATATTATAATGAATTTTAAATTTACCCCATTCGTATTATTTTCTAACAGGGCATGGGTCCACTTTCGAAAAAGCGCAAAGAAAAGGAATTTCAAGATCAAATATGTACATGCGAAGGTAAATATCCATTTATAATTTGTACATTTTGATTTATTACATAAAAATAATATATTGAATTTACACTCATTCAAACAGAAATGTCATGAGCAACAAGGCATCATCGAATGAGGATATTACATGTTAAGATTTATGTATGAAATAATAACAACTGGGACATTTTTGAGTTTTGACCTGGTAAGATTTCCTCTTTCTCATAATATTTTCATAATTTTTATTCATTATACACGTTGACTACTATCCTTTTCCTTTGTAGCTTTTTGATGACCCTCAACCCTATACTGCTGAAGATATCAAACACTTACAAGTGGAGTGGTCAAATTATTTTACAGGTTTGATTGACTTTTAGTTGTTTGTAATGTAAAATGTAATTTTGAATATTGTCAATGTAATTGTGTATTTCGTAGTCGTTTAGGTTGGATTTAGTTTTTTTTGAAGTTGACAGTGTAAGTTTTGAATGTTATATAAGTGAATGTTTAATTTTTCTCTACTTCTTGTTTTGGGTCTACTGTTATGGTTTTTCTGGTCTGGATTTTGGTATGGGGGGGAGAGGTTCCAAGGGGGTGGGTGGGTGTTTGGGGGGTGTCCAAGGGATATGGGAGGGGTGTCCAAGGTGTGGTTTGGGGCTGTCCTAGGGGTCGGGGGGGGGGGTGTAAATGAGGTGGGAGTTCTGTCCAAGGGGCCGGTTGGGTGTAAATGAGGGTGGGGGGCTGTCCAAGGGGTGGGGGGGTGTCCAAGGGGTGGGGGGGGGGGGTGTCCAAGGGATATGGGAGTGGTGTCCAAGGGGTGGGGGGTGTAAATGAGGGTGGGGGGGGCTGTCCAAGGGGTGGGGGTGTCCAAGGGTTGTGGTGGGGCTCCAATGTGGTGGGGGAGGGCTGGCCAGGTTGTTAGGTGGGTATAGATGAGGGTGGGGTTCAGTTGGGGCTTGGGGGAGGGCTGGCATGGTTATTTTTGTTTGGTTTCTGGTTGCTTTTTGGTGAGAGCAGTGCAATTATTTAAAAAAAAAAAAATTTCTTTCACGTCGGTTATTTTATAACCGACGTGGTAAATAAATCGGTAGGGGGTTATCACGTCGGTTTTTTCTAGAACCGACGTGATAAACCGTTCCCGGGGCTTTTATCACGTCGGTTCTAGAAAAAAACGACGTGATAAACGATATCCCAGGCGTTTTATCACGTCGGTTTAGGGAATAACCGACGTGATAAAGCCCGCCAGCGCATATTTATCACGTCGGTTATTATATGAACCGACGTGATAACCACTGTGATGTTAGGGATATTACGTCGGGTTTTAAATAACCGACGTAAAAAACATTATTTATAACGTCGTCCGTATTAACGTCGCCTAAAAACCGACGTAAATAATAAAAAATAACCGACGTAAAAAATGTTTTCTGCACTAGTGGTGGCCTGGAAGATAGGCATTATCTGAGCAGAGCTTAGTGGCCCGACATACAAGCGGTAGTTGAGAAAACCCTAGTAGCCCGGTAGCCAAGCAGACCTTAGTGGCCCGATAGATAAGCAGTAGCCGAGCGGACCTCAGTGGCCCGACAGATGAGCGGTAGTCAAGCGGACCTCAGTGGCCCGATAGCCGAGTGGACTTTAATGGCCCAAAAAATGAGAACACCTTAGTGAATCACTGGGGATGAGTCCCTCAATAGTACACGATGTTCAGAATTACGACTAAAGTATCATACTTCGGGTAGTTCTCAGCGTGTTCTCTTTGGGTGGGGCCCAAAGAACTGAGACCTCTTTGCATAGGTCTCTGATGACTTGATGGCTCAAGGAGTGAGTCCTTATAGGATGATCATGCCTTGAGCAGAATCCTATGACAGAGGATTGACTATGATATCGGGACTTCTTATCTCAGTGATAATAGACATCTTAGGGAAACTTTTTGATGTATCGAGACCAGATTTTCTCTCGAATAATTTTGGTAGACTTTCTTTACGTGGTTACTACCAGATAGCTCGAAGAGTGGGACCCTCCAGATTCAAACATGCTACACATGGAACCATATGGATGGAAGTGGAGGAGACCTTGCATCTTGGAATCCTTTATGAGTATACCTGTATGTTCTTGTTATATGTGTTGATGGCATATACTTATTTTGACCTGAATTTACCTTCTTGGTGGTGTTTTCTTTGTGGCCATTTCTTTGTGGTTTGGGGTTTCTACTGAGTATTGTTTTACTCACCCCTTCACAGGCTTCACCCGCACATGTAATGTCTTATACTGGTGACCAACGCTTTGACAGTAACCTTGGTGGTCCATGAACAGGTGGCGCCCAGTGAGATCGGATAGGAAAGGTGTACTCATATGACTTCTAGCAGCTACTCTACACTTACCTTTTAGGTAGGGTTTTCTATGGATGGATTATCAGAGAACTTTTACTACCTTGTTTACATCTTGTCTTTTGTTGGGTTTGTATTCTGGACCATTTTACTTACAGCCTGTACTTCTATATTCAGTAGTTGTCTCAGTGGAATGCATGTTTTCCTTTTCAACATTTCAGGCTGGGGTTGTGAGTGTGCATGTGTACAGGTACTCGGAAAATGCCTCCCACTTGTAGGATAAATCCTTCAACACTAGTCTCCAGCCCTTGGCCTTTGGAAGGCGGTCTTGGGGTAGTCGCAACATGGGCCCCGGGGGATGGTTCATAACAGAGGGTATCCCTTAGATACCAAGCGTTAGGTATCATAAAAAAGAAAAAAAGAGAAAAATAATCCTTAATAAGGTTAACCTTTGATACCAATTGTTAGGCCAAATATGATGATGGTAGATGGATTAAGGGGGGGGGGGGGTGAATAGGCCTTTATTAAAATTATTAGACTTATTAAATATTAATTGTGGAATTTGGTGGTTTAAAATTATTAACTGATTCTTTCTTAAAATAATAAGAATAGTGTAACGCCCCGACCCTAGTTACCCAGAGTCGGTGAATTATTACATAACATTGGCATGATCACAAGGGATCAAATCCTAAAATACCGATCAGTTTAGTAGCCTTGGAAGTACTAGATACAAACATAAGTTTTACATTACATCATGTAATGAAAAAAACAACAACATTGTGTCCCCTTTTAACACACTCATATCTATTAGCCTATTCCTGTATGTTAATCATAATATACTTCTTCGAGTCCTGGGAAAAATAAAACATAGAAAAGGGTGAGATCAGATGCTCAGTAAGGATTACAATATATCAGAAACTATCATAAATAAGCATAAACATTTAAGACAATGTATAAGAATAAAACACAATCCTTTTAAACATAAACTTCAGCATAATATGGAAAAGATAAATCAAATAATTCCATTTACTTATTCACATAGATATTCTATTAGTCAAATAATCACATGTAATATCAATATCCAATTTCATAATGATGGAATGCATAATGTCGGACATCATAACCACATAGTAAAGTCTTCATGCCAAGAATACAAATAATATTTTTTCAAGGCCTTATTCCAAGACACTATTTTGTCTCATGAGACCTAGAGATGCATCGAGGAGCTATAGCGGGCTCTTCCTATCACTTAGTAAGTCCAATGCATTCCTCATATGAAAAGGTTGAAACATAACATAAACATTCGTATTAAAACTAGCATAAGAAATGTTAATACTTTAACCATAAACCATGAATGGTATAAAAATAACACATCCACAGTCAAACAAATCACAAAACCTTCAATACAATATGGAAGATTGTATCATAATAAATCAACTTCAAACAAGTGTAAAATCCATCAAAGGATGTTGACATAGATGAAATAAAAAATATTTGAGAGAAATATATCTTTATTTTGAAATCATTTAAAAGTTACATAATTATAAAAGAAAACATTTATTTTGAAAATATTCTTATAATATTGTAAGGGAATCTTTGAAGATGTTATAATGGTAAAAAATAGCCACACCCGCCGTATATGTTAAAAAAACATTCTTTCCTTAATTTTGTCGAAAAGGTCATAAAGGACCTTATTTGGAAAAATATGGAAAGATTGATTTATAATTTTTTTATAAAAAGTAAAAAAAGGGTATAAGCGACTTTAACCCATAGTCTAGGAAATATTAAAAAGGTTTTGAAATGCATTTTTAAGAAACACGGATGTGGACGATAAAGAGGTCCCAGTAGATACTCACTTATAAACAACCTCAAATAATGAAGAGATTGTAGAATTAACCCTTACCTTTTAGTTTTCCTTGGTTGAGGGTACGTTAAAATCCGGTATAATAGTTAAATAATTTTTATTAAATTATACAAGAACCATATATATAAATACTATATTATATATGATCTTTTAATATTGATTTATTAATAATATTTCAGTAGCATCATTGTTTCGGGTGTTAAATGATTCGTTTTCCTTTATATGTTTTGTTACATAAGTCATTTTTGATATGGATAGGATGTATTTGATTAATATCTAGAATGATATTAAGTTTTTAAACATTATTTTTATTCATAAAATGAAAATTATTCTTGAATGGTTACGATGGGGAATGAATCTCATCACGTTAGTGGAGACGGTAATCCGTACGTACGCACGAGCGATAATACCATTATATTGATGGTAAAATAATATATAATTGGATGGTATATAATATATACAGAATTATAAACATGTTATATTTATTATTTACATCAATTATACTCATTATTATACCCATCCAAATAATGAAGTGTTTAATAACAAACTACACCACGACGTGGAGACGGTAAGCCGTACGTATGCACGTATGGTGACTTTTTCATTCATAAGATGAATAGAATAATGAATATGGTTGTACCATATTTATAATAACATAAAAATATAAGGTACTGGATTTATTATTTTGGTATGGAAACAACAAAGAAAGAGGAAGTGGAAGAAGAAAAGAACTTTGGAAGAGGTGATGAAATCATTACCTCTTCTTTGGGTGCTTCCTTTTGATTTGATAAAAAGGGATCCTTAGGATGGATTATAATCAAATTAAGGCTTCTAGGTTGAAGTGAGGGTAGTTGGGAGGATATTTGAGTAGGGTTTGGCCGATCCAAATGGCTTTAGATGTGTGATTTTGAGAGAAGGGAAGTACCCTTTTATAAGAGAGGTGAGGGTCACTTTAGGAAAAGCTTGAAATATTATTATATTATACAATCATATTCAGTTTATAATGGATCCAAAAGGATTTATTTAGAGGATAAGGTGGTTCTGGATCAAAAAAATCTCAACCAATAGGTTTTATATAGGTTTATATCACCATATTAACCTTAACTTTTAGATTTAACTCTTAGTTAAATAGTTTAACTTTTACCATGCATTCTTGTATTATTATAATAAATGGTTAATAAAATTACTATAAAAAGTCAAGAGAACACCAAGTGGTTCATTATTTATATATATAACCTTATCTAAGTTCTTTGGTAGAACCTTATATTTTTAGGAATATTATATCAATTAATAATATAGTATTTTTTTAAAAACTCATTTATGTCAATTTTGACACTATTTAGTATTTGGTTTTTGTGAAAGTCATACAAAATTTATCACTTCAAAAAAAAATATTTAATCAAAAATAACATGTCATATTAACCTATAAAATTCGTTTAATACATTAATAGTTTCAATTTAAAATTATATTAATATTTATAATATCAATTAGTTTAATCTTTCAATAATAAGGTAATTACTGTATCATCATTGTGTCATAAATAAATTTAATTATTTAATGTCTAAAAATTATAAATAAAATACCAATATATAGGAAATATTTTTATCTTTATAATTAATATTTATATTCAAATTTATATTATGTATAACTCTATATTAAAAATATTTTATTTATTAAAATTTGAATTTAACACTTTTAACTCTTCTTTAAATAAAATAATAATAAATGTCCTAATCTAATAAAAGTGGAAAAAAAGATCATATTTTATTCCTAAGGTTTATTTTGTTCGAAATACACTTATACAATAGAATTAGGACATGTGTTAGGGTAATTATAATATCATTTTTACCTTTAATTACCCTATTTACTTTTAACCATGGTAAATAAAATTCAAAACTACTATTCACCAATTTTTTTTTCATCCTATTGAACCAAATTTTACTTACTGATGTCTACCATGTCTCTCAGATTTTTTAAATTTAATTCACAGAAGCGGTAAAATTACGTTTTATGAAAATTTGTAAATGTGCCTAGAAGGTGGGTAAAAGACGTTAAAAAATTCAATAAAATTTTATACATCTAATCTTTTTATAAAATGACTCCAATGAATTAAATTGAACATATATAAGTATTGTGTATCTATTTTTACCTAAAATAAATTTAAATAAAATAACTATTTATTTAAATAAAAATTCAGTTTTAAACAATAACACAATGATTTTCACTATTCATCAAAAAATGAAAGTTTTCAGAAAAATACCAAAAATTCACCCTAATATAATTTTGATATTCCAAATCCAAAAATGAAGTCAATTTTGAAAAATGAAATATATAAATTTTAAAAATTGGGTATTACTATTCATAACGGCTAGTTTGATTGGTCATGGTGTGCTAGAACTTGAAGTTGCATACAACACAAGCTATTGCAAAGGGAAACATACCGTGGAAGCTTGGGGTGTTGCATTATTCCCTCCTTCAAATAATTTCATCCTCAAAATTTCTATAATACTAATGCATAAAAATATTTGAGTGGTTCTTCATCATAAGTTCCTCGGGTTCCCATGTTGCCTCTTCCATCTTATGGTTTCTCCATAGAACTTTTACTAGATGAGTCATCCAGTTTCTCAGCACTTGTTATCTGGTATCAAGAATCTTGAAATGCTCTTCACAATAAGATAGATTGGGTTCCGGTTATATTTCTTCATAGGTGGGTACATGGGTTGGGTTGGGCATGTATGTTCTCAACAATGATACATGGAACACATCATGAACTTTGGAGAGACTTGGAGGCATTTCCAAACGACAATCTACAACTCCAATTTGTTCTAGAATTTCGAAAGGTCCTATGTACCTGGGACTTAATTTACTCTTCTTACCAAAATGTATAACACCCTTCCATGGAGATACCTTCAAGAAAACATGATCTCCTACTTGAAATTCAAAATCCTTCCTCAGGTTATCGACATATCTATTTTGCCTACTTTGAGCTGCTTTGATGTGGTTTTGGATAATCTTCACCTTTTCCATTATTTCCTCAACATGTTCCGGGCCTACGAGTTTTCTTTCACCAATATCATCCCAAAAAGTTGGTGTACGACATCTCTTTCCATATAACGCTTTATATGGTTCCATTTGAATACTTGAAAATTCTACCAGAGGTAAATATTGATCCCACATACCTTGAAATTCAAGTGATCAAGATCTCAACATGTATTCTAAGGTTTGAATAGTCCATTATTATTGTCCATTAGTTTGAGGGTGGTAGGTAGTGCTCAAATGAAGTTCAATATCCAAGTCTTTCTAAAGACTTTTCCAGAATCTTGATGTAAAATGGGGATCACGATCAGAAACAATTGATATGGGTACACCATGAAGTCTTACAACTTCATTAATATATAGTCTTGCTAAAAATTTAAGTGGTAAATCTTCTCTTATAGAAAGAAAATGTGCTGAATTGGTAAGTCGATAAAAAATGACTCGTATTTCATCATTCCTTCTAGGAGTCTTTGGTATCCCCATGACAAAGTCCATTGTAATATCATCCCATTTCCAATAAGGTATGGAAATAGGTTTCATGACTCCTCCAGGATGTTGTCTTCTAGCCTTAACCTATTGAAAAACCATATATCTTGACACATAATCAGAAATCTCCCTATTCATGTTGTCCAACCAAAAATGTTCCTTCAAATATCTATACATCTTAGTGCTACCAAGGTGTATAGAGAAATCAGAGCTATGAGCATCATCCAAAAATTCCCTTTTTAGATCAGGTATATCAGAAACACAAAGTGAATTCCCAAATTTCAATATTCCATCTTCATATATTAATTCAATCAATCTCCCATCATTCACAACTTTAATTTTCTTTTGAAACTCCTCATCATCAGTCTGATAACTTTTTATCCTTTCTAGTAAAGATGTTTTGGAAACCATTTGAAAAGTATTTATGTTTCACCTTACATGATTATTCCTATATCTATATTTACTAGATCCATGAACATAGGATCCCTTTAAACTCTCATATTATTCAAAAATCCATGATCCTTTCTGCTCAAAGCATCTTCTACCTTATTTTACTTCTCTAGGTGGCAATGTATAGTGCAATCATAATCATTTAGTAGTTCAATCCATCATCTTTTCCTCATGTTGAGTTCTTTCTGTGAGAAAATATATTTCAAAATCTTGTGATCAGTATATATATCACATTTTCACTATAGAGATAGTGTCTCCATATCTTCAAAGAAAATATTACAGCTTCTAACTCAAGATCACGAGTAGGATAGTTTTGTTCATGAATTTTTAGCTGTTGTGATGCATAGGTAATAACTCTATCATTCTGCATAAAGACACAACCAATTCCTTTATTTGAAGAATCACTATAAATAACAAACCCATCATTCCCTGATGGTAGATTCAAGATATAAGCATTGAATAATATTATATTCAGTTCTTCAAAACATTCTTCACACTCTTTTTTACAAACAAATTTAACCCCTTTACATGTGAGCTTGGTTAATGGGTTAGCCAATTGAGAAAATTCTAGATGAAACAACGATAATAAACTAATAAACCAATAAAACTACGTACCTCAGTTATACTTGTCAGCACTGGCCATTATTGTATTTCTTTTGTCTTAGAAGGATCAACAAATATTCCATCCTTAGAGACAATATGACCAAGAAAAGAAATCTCCTGAAGCCATAATTCACACTTGCTAAACTTCCCATATAATTCATTTCTTCTAAGAGTCTTTATAATAGTGCACAAGTGATTTTCATGATCTTCGTAAATTTTTGATTATACCAAGATATCATTAATAAATACCACTACAAATTCATAAAGATATTACTTTAAAACTCTATTCATTAGATCCATGAAGATAGAGGGTGCATTAGTCAGTCCAAAAGGCATTACTATAAAATTGTAATGCCTATACCTCATACGAAATGCTATCTTTGGAATGTCTTACTTATTCACACACAAATGATGATATCTAGATCAAAGGTAAATCTTTGAAAAATATTGAGCTCCATGAATTTGATTGAACAAATCATCAATGCGAGGTAGGGGATACTTGTTCTTTATTTTTATAGCATTGATCTCCCTATAGTCAATGCATAACCTCATAGATCCATATTTATTTTTAACAAAAAGAATAGGGGATCCCAATGGAGAAACAATAGGGTGAATAAATCCTTTATTACTCAATTCCTCTAGTTGTTTCTTTAGTTCCACTAATTCAATAGTGGCCATTCTATATGGGGTCTTAGATATGGGCCTTGAACTAGGAAATAAATCAATGGAAAACTCAATTTCTCATTCTGGTGGATGTCCAGGTAAATCCTCTGGAAACACATCAATATATTATTGCACAATAGGTACATAATATATTTGAAAATTAATTTACTCACCCATAGTTATTTCATTATATTCCTCCCCAATAATTGAATTTAGTAGAGCTACTGGGGGTGGATTTAGATAAGAATCAAGTGGTGACATTTCTTCTCTAAAGATAAGGTACTCCTTATCATCATCAAAAATTGTAACCTCATTCTTCTTACAATAAATTTTCACATCATGGTCCGAAATACAATCCATACTGAGTATTATATCAAATTCAATCATGAGTATAATGATGAGATCAGCAGATAAAGAACATTTATATGCCCTAATGGGAACTGATTCACAAAAATTTGTTGTAATGATACTTCTCTTAGTATTTTTGACTGAAAACTCCCTTATTAAATCAAATTAGAAATATCTAATTTTCTTAGTAAACTGGGAAGATATGAAACAATTCAATGATCCATAATCAAACAAAGCATTGGATAAATTTGAGGAAGCCATTAAATTACCTTCTACCACATCATTCAGAGCTTCAACCTCAGCAGTAGTGATCGTATAAGATTGGCCTTTCTCCCTTTGACTTTTATAAGGTAAGTTTCCCTAATGATTAGAACATTCATTTTCATAATGCCCCATTTCTCTACAATTGTAGCATTCAACACTGACAACCTCTTTCTTTCCCTTGTAATCATGAGCTTGGTGGCCTTTTCACCACACTTGTAACAGACTCCCATTCCCTTCAAGCAAGTACCGGGGTGTTTCTTCCCACATTTACTGCAGGATGGAAATTAAACTTTCCCTTCTTCCCCTTATTTCCATTTCTAGAGTGTTTAGCAGATCTCTTCTTCTCTTGCTTTGCTTTAAAGTCTCAAGACTTAGAGAATTCCTTTTCTGTCTTGATAGCACATGATACAATATATTCGTACGATGAAAAGGATTGTGAGACTAATGATCTACGGAGAAATGGTTTTAACCCATTTAAGAATCGATCAATCTTACTCCTTGGGTTATGTATATAATCTAATACATGCCATTCTAACCTTGTAAAGTTAGCCTCATACTTTATGGCATTCTCATCCTCCTTTTTCCTCAGACTTAGAAATTTTCTTTTCGTATCCTCTCGATTGTCACGATGAAAGTATTTTTCTAAGAAAAGATCTTTAAACTCCCTCCATTCCATATTTGATATTTCTTTATCCTTCTTTGTGTTTTGAATTAATGACCACCATTTATTTCATCTCTCGTGAGGTGATAAACTGCAATGAAAACTTTTTCCCTTTATCTACTCCCCAAAGCATGAAATATTTTCTCTAAGGAACTTATCCATTGATCAGCTACAAATGGATTTGTAGTCCCATTCAATTTTGGTGATTTTTTACTCATGAAGTTGTCTAACATTGATCCTCCGCATTGTGGATCAGGGTGCTCCATACGGGTAAGGTTATTATTCATAACCTGAGTGAGTTGTCCCAGTATGGTTATAATTTGTTCAGCACCAGTTTCATCACTAGATCCACTATAATTATATTGAGTAGGAGGGAAATCCCTACATGTATTATGTTCATTTATACGGTTTACATTCCTTACACTAGGAACCATTTATAAACAATTACATACACTAGATTAGTTTATGAATCACAATACATAATTACAAACTAGTAAAATACCTAACATAAATTGAACAATTTATTCATATAATCCATAATCATAAAAAATGTTTTCTTTGAGGAAGTATTTACTCGTAAATCCTTTATAATGGTTTGTAAAAAAATGTGAATTATCCTAAGCATATCCCCCAGGAGTGTCGTAACCAAGAGTGCAACAAGACCCATTTTCGTGTACCAGGATACCCCAAGTCAAGTCCGAAACTCCTTGTCGGAGTTTTCAATCCTAGGTAAATCTATGCCAGAGTCGCCTCTACCTGCTCGTATCCAGACAAGGATGCATTTCTTGGAAAATACATAAAATCTCTACATTACCAAAATTCTAGGAAGTTCTTATATACTAATCCTCAAAGTCTATCTTAGGGTAATGTTCTCTAATAAAACTTTTTCTAAATCTAGATTCCAAGGTTTGTACTAAACTTCCTCTAATACTAATTGTAACGCCCTGACCCTAGTTACCCAGTGTCAGTGAATTATTATATAACATTTACATGATCACAAGGAATAAAATCCCAAAATACCGATCAATTTATTATCCTTGGAAGTACTAGATACAAACATAAGTTTTACATTACACCATGAAATGAAAAAAACAACAACAATATTGTGCCCCCTTTGAAAACACTCATATCCCTTATACTATTCCTACAGGTTAATCGTAATATACTTATTCACATCTTGGGAAAAATAAAACACAGAAAGGGGTGAACTTAGATGCTCAATAAGGATAAAAATATAGTAGAAACTATCATAAATAAGTATAAAATTTAAGGAAATATATAAGACTAAAACACAAGACTTTTAAACTTAAAATTTAGCATAATATGGAAAATATAAATCAAATAATTCCATTTACTTATTCACATGAATAATATATTAGTATAATCATCACATGTAATATCAATAGACAATTTCATAATGATGGAATGCATAATGTCGGACATCATAACCACATAGTCAAGGCCTCGTGCCAAGACTACAAATATAATTTTGTCAAGGCCTTATTCCAAGACACTAGTTTGTATCATGAGACCTACCAATGCATCAATAAGATATATTAGGCTCCACCCGTCACTTAGTAAGTTCAATGCATTCCTCATATGAAGATATTGAAACATAACATAAACATTCGTATTAAAACTAACATACAAAATGTTAATACTTTAACCATAAACCATGAATGGTATAAAAATAACACATCCATAGTAAAATATACCACAAAAACTTCAATACAATATGGAAGATTGTATCATAATAAATCAACTTCAAATAAGTGTAAAATCTATCAAAGGAAGTTGACATAGATGAAATCAAAACTATTTGAGAGAAATATATCTTTATTTTAAAATCATTTAAAAGCTACATAATTATAAAAGAAAATATTTATTTTGAAAATATTCTTATAATATTATAAGGGAAGCTTCTAAGATTTTATAATGGAGAAAAATATCCCCACCCACCGCATACGTTAAAAAAAAATTCTTTCTTTAATTTTGTCGAAAAGGTTATAAAAGACCTTTAGAAAATGACAGAAATATTACTTTATAAATTTTTTATAAAAAGTAAAACAAGCGTATAAATGAAGTTAACCCATAGTATAGAAAATATTAAAAATGTTTTGAAATAAATTTTTAAGAAACACGGATGTGGACGATAAAGAGGTCTTAGTAGATACTCACGTATAAACAACCTCAGATAATGAAGAGATTGTAGAATTAACCCTTACCTTGCACTTTTACTTGGTTGAGGGTATGTTAACCTTATGTATAATAGTTAAATAATTTTTATTAAATTATACAAGAACAATATACATAAATACTATATTATATATGATCTTCTAATATTGCTTTGTTAATAATATTTTAGTAGTATCATTGTTTCGGGTGTTAACTGATTCGTTTTCCTTTATATGTTTTGTTACATATATCATGTTTGATATGGATAGGATGTATTTTATTCATATAAATAATGATATTAAGTTCTTAAACATTATTTTTATTCATAAAATGAAAATTATTCTTGAATGGTTACGACGAGGAATGAATCTCATCGCGTTCATGGAGACCGTAATCCGTACATACGCACGAGCGACAATACCATTCTATTGATGGTGAAATAGTATGTAATTGGATGGTATATTATATATAAAGAATAATTAACATGTTATATTTTTTATTTACATCAATTATACTCATTATTATACCCATACAAATAATGAAGTGTTGAATAACAAACTACAACACGACGTGGAGACGATAAGCCGTACGTACGCACGTATGGTGACTTTGTCATTCATAGGATGAATAGAATAATGAATATGGTTGTACCATATTTATAATAACATCATAGTAAGTATAAGTTACTGGAGTTATTTTTTTGGTATGGAAACAACAAATAAATAGGAAGTGGAAGAAGAAAAGAACTTTGGAAGAGGTGATGAAATTATTACCTCTTCTTCGGGTGCTTCCTTTTGATTTGATCAAAAGGGATCCTTAGGTTGGATTCTGAACAAAGTAAGGATTATAGGTTAAATTGAGGGTAGTTGGGAGGATATTTGAGCAGGGTTTGTCTGATTCAGATGGATTTGGAGGTGTGATTTTTAGAGAAGGGGAAGTACCCTTTTATAAGAGAGGTGAGGGTCACTTTAGGAAAAGATTGAAATATTATTTTATTATACAATCATATTCGATTTATAATGGCTCCAAAATGATTTATTTAGAGGATAAGGTGGGTATGGGTATAAAAAATCTCAACCAATAGGTTTTAGATAGGTTTAGGTCACCATATTAACCTTATCTTTTAGATTTAACTCTTAGTTAAATAGTTTAACATTTTCCATGTATTCTTGTATTATTATAATAAATGGTTAATAAACTTACTATAAAAAGTCAAGTGAACCCCAAGTGGTTCATTATTTATATATCTAACCTTATATAAGTCATTTGGACAAAAATTTTATTTTTTTGAATATTATATCAATTGATAATATAGTATTTATTTTAAAAACTCATTTATGTCAATTTTGACACTATTTAGTATTTGTTTTTTGTGAAAGTCATAAAAACTTTATCACTTAGAAAAAAATTTATTTAATCAAACCTAACATGTCATATTAACCTATAAAATTTATGTAATACATCAAAAGTCTCAATTTAAAATTATATTAATATTTATAATATCAATTATTTTAATATTTCAATAATAAGGTAATTACTGCATCATCATTGTGTCATAAATAAATTTAATTATTTAATGTCTAAAAATTATAAATAAAATACCAATTTGTAGGAAATATTTTTATATTTCTAATTAATATTTATAGTCGAATTTATATTATGTATAACCCTATATTAAAAATGTTTTAGTTATTAAAATTTGAATTTAACACTTTTAACTCTTCTATAAATAAAATAATAATAAATTTCCTAATCTAATCCAAGTAGACCAAAAGGATAATATTTTATTCATAAAGTTTATTTTATTCGAAATACACTTATCCAATAGAATTAGGGCATGTGTTAGGGTAATTATAATATCATTTTTATCTTTAATTACCCTATTTACTTTTAACCGTGGTAAATAAAATTCAAAACTTACTATTCACCAAAAATTATTTTCATCATATTGAACCAAATTTTACTTATTGATTTCAACTACGTTTCTCAGATTTTTGAAATTCAATTTATAGAAGTGGTAAAATTACCTTTTATGCAAATTTGCAAATGTGCCTAAAAGGTGGGTAAAAGACGTTAAAAAATTCAATAAAGTTTTATACATCTAATCTTATTATAAAATGACTCCAATTAATTAAATTAAAAATACATAGGTATTATTTATCTAGTTTGACCTAAAATAAATTTAAATAAAATAACTAATTATTTAAATAAAAAGTTGGTTTTAAACAATAACGCAGTGTTTTTCACTATTCATCAAAAAATGAAAGTTTTCAGAAAAATACCAAAAATTCACCCTGAGCTAA
Organism: Viscum album; assembly: GCA_963277665.1. NCBI lineage: Eukaryota > Viridiplantae > Streptophyta > Magnoliopsida > Santalales > Viscaceae > Viscum > Viscum album. The sequence continues at coordinate 697,561,336 of OY728119.1, read as the reverse complement.
TTTTGATATTATGAATCCAAAAATGAAGTTCATTTTGAAAAATAAAATTTATAAAATTTCAAAAAGTGGGTATTACTATTCATAACGACTAGTTTGATTGGTCGTGGTTTGCTAGAACTTGAAGTTGTTTACAACGCAAGATATTGCAAAGGGAAAGATACCGTGGAAGCTTGGGGTGTTACAAATAGCGGATTTGTGAAGATTATATGTAGAAAATAAAAGAGAATAACATAAGTAATTTTATAGTAGTTCAGATCTAAATGATCCTACTATACTCTTCACTCCCCAACCAATAGAGTATGACACCCACTATAATAGAGAGATAAATACTTTTACATGGGAGAAATCTAAACCCATAACTTTTATATGGGATTAATCCCAACCCAAGAATTTTTGAAGAGCATCCCCAAACCTACACACACACAACCTTTTGTGGGATAAGATATAAACCTATACTTTCTACAAGGAGAATCCCCAAACCAAGTGTTTTACCTTTTGCTCAGGTAAAAATAACCACAACTACTTTTTATAAGTAGTGTAACCTATTGTGTGAAAGATAGAAGTGAATACAACTCTACCCAATCTAAAAGAAATAAATACAACAATCACATAATCGCTAGATATTTATAGAAATTATTCTATAGATTAAATAGTTGATATAGGACCTTTGAATGGATTTAAATAATGAATTCATAGTGTTATAATAAAGTTATAAAACATATCTTTAAGGTGAATAAAGTAGAAGAAGATTTATTCCTCCCTTGAGAGTTCATCACAATTGATGTAAACAGTTTAACACTGGATTACTTGATTGACGTAAGAGTATGAACATACGAGATCATCTGTTATCATTATGAATTTTTGTATTTGTTTCAATAATCCTTGATTCCCTTAAATATAAATCTATTTGTACTACACACTTGATCAAACAGTTAGAAAAATAAAAGTGATAAAACCGATTTATCAAAAAATAAAAGAATTCATCATTTATTAATTAAAATATGAAATTTAAAATAATGAATAATAATTAAAAATAATTTATAATCATTCATTAAATTATTGTAATAGTGTCCATAATAATAGGTCAATGAAGAATCCCATGAAAATAGAAATTTTGAATTTTAAAATACAAAATTTAAAAAAATCTATTTGAAACAAGCAGTAAACATGCATAGAATATCAAATAATTAAAAACACTACATTAAAGATATTAAAAAATGTTTTAATGAGTTTTATATAAACTAATATTAATTTATAAAAAATATAATCAAAGAAAAAAATATAAAATAATAAAAATAAATTTTTGAGTTTCAAGTTGTAAGTTTAATGCTGAAAATAGAACAACCTTAGATCTTCATAAAAACATGTTTAAAACAAAGAAAAACACTTCGCATGGGTTCTAAATAATTAATATGAATTTATAAAGTGATTATAACAATTTAAACATATGAAATAAACATGAAACAAATTTATATAAGAAATAGAATGTAAAACAAAGTATAATTTCTTGTAGGGTTTTCATTGAGCTACGTAGGCAAATTTATATAGGAAAATTTCACTATGTAAGAAAATTGACTATGTAGGTGAATCATGTAAGAAATTCACATATGAGATTAAGTATATAGGTGATTCATGTAGGTGATTCATGTAAGTGAATATACTATGTAAAGGAATCACATATCTAAATTCATCACATAGGCGATTCATATAATGGAATTACTAAAAACTGAAAATATATGGAATTTTTAAGTTTCAAACCTAAAAATGAAATATTAAATGGAAGAATTAGCTTTGTGAAATTATGAATTATACTTATAAAATTTCATTATATTTCCAAATAATAAATAATCACCTTAATTAGATATATATAACTTAAGTTATTATTAAAAGATGAAAGCAAAATAGTTCTGGAAAACAACATAAATCATACTTAAACAATATAGTGATTACAAACCTAATTTCAAACATGATAGAGATATATTTATAAGTTCATTTATTCTAATGAAATTTATATAATTTCTTTATCTTTAAAAAAAAATAATCACTTAATTTGGAGTTCTGTATCTCGAGATATGGTTAAAATACAGAGGAAAACCAAAACTGAAAAAATAGCTATTGATTTAAAAATGGCTACATGAATTTCCAATTGGCTATATGGTTTATGAAATGGATATGTGGTGTACAATAGTTTTTATTTATGGGAAAAATATATATATTAGTTTCTTGGGGTTATAATTATATTAAACACACACACACACTACACACACAGGATATAAACGAAGGATATAGAACTTATTTATCCTATAAACTCAAAATAAAACTTACAGAGAATATTATGAAAAATAAAAACATTAAATCTAAAGATAATAAATAAATTAATAAAATTATATGATCAATATTAAGAATACTTTAATTAATGAACAATTCAAAGTATTAAGAAAATTTAAAGGAAATAAAACAAATAAATCTTTGTAATTATGAAAACATAAAGTGGTTCAAGGAGCTACTAAACACATGCTAAGAAAATTTTGGGAATGAGGATAAAGTGGGATAGAGAATCTAGTACATTGGTGTTTTCCTAGAAATACTACATTTGGAAGATCATTAAAAAAATTCTAATGACCAGATATAATCCTATCTCAACCCTTATTACTGAAAACTTTAAATTATATAAGTAAAAGGCATTGGAAATAGAAGACGAGGCATGATATATAGAGAAAGTACTATTTTCATCTACTATTAGAGTTTGATGTATGTGATTATTTTCACATGGATGAAAATTTCTTTTATAGTTGGAGTTATAAGTAATTTTCTGTTGATCCCGGAAAGGGATGACTGAGAATACATGAAGCGGATCATATGATACTTGAAGGGATTAAAAGATACAATGATGTGCTTTTGGGAAGACTATAATGGTTCATGCCTCCCCAGTTTGTTACTTTTCCATTTTTGGTAGTTGGAGGTGTTTGAGGGAGGTTTTGGGAGTTTTTGGTGGAGGATGAAACTGCAAGAGAGCTTCTATAATAAATAAATGTTGTGTAAATATATTACACACTATGTAATGGTGGTTCATGGATTGTATAGTTAGGTGGTTCATGGCTTGTATGCGGTGAAGGGGTATCCCATGAAAAGGGTACACGTGTAAGTGGTATTCATGAATTGTAATAAATTTGTGTGTTTAATCATTCGAGGAAACACATTTTATAGAGAAATTTTGAATTTCTAGAAACCCTAGGATTGCACACTGTGTAATGGTTACATGACATGAAACCTATGGGATTCAAAGTTTTATGTCCCTTTCTCAGAAACATTTCTTTTAATTCGACCAAATCTCTTATCTATTATTTCGGTAGTTCCCTAGGTGCCTCGAGGAGTTCTTCAGGACCTCTTATTTCCACTTTAATTATTTGGTTTTGGTGGATCTCCGTTGTCAATACATATTAAGTTCTATTACCTTTCTTGGTTGGTTTTCTTCCATTCTTCTTCTCAGTATTTGCTGTGGAGATGTTGTTTTGATTTGTGGTGTGTGTTGGGATATGTTTTTTGGATTTTTGGTGAAGTTTAGGTTGATCTGTGATCCCGTGGTGCAGTTTTGGTTTGCAGAGATTTGTTCTTCACCCTATATTGTGCGGCTAGTTGAAAAAGATTCTCTAAGGTAGGGACTCCCTCATTTATCTTTATTGTGTATCATGTGGTAGAAGTTTACTTTTGTTTATCTATAGAAGATGGTTTGGTCATGGAGGTGGTCATCTATAGAGAGTTAGAGGAGTTGGCTGTGGTTAGTTACATAGAGTGGAGGTGGTAGTTCCATAGAGGCCAGAGATCATTAGAGGTATGATCAGTTTGTTTAGTACCCTTTTTTATGCCTTGTTTGATTCAGGATATCCATACTCCTTTGTTTTACTCAATCTAGAATGTTCTCTGGGACTAGACATAGAGAGGCTTCCCATTCCCCTGGTGTTGACTATGCCAGTCAGAGGCCAGACCATCTTGTTTGATATGTGATGGGGATATAGACTAATTATGGGGACATATCTGTCCCATGGGGATATTTTCTTACTAAAAATGCATCCATAAAATGTTATCCTCAACATAAATAGGTTATATTCAATACGTGTTATTATCAAATGCTTTTAGAGGAGATTCATTTTATCAAATGTGGATGGTCAGCATGTGTTTTTCATTGGTGAGCGGGGTTGTCAGGTGCGTAGTGAGTGTGTAGAGCCCATCCTTCCTTTGTTGGGTGAGATATTGGTAGAGTTAGTGGAGGCTGGTATGGTAGAGGTTCCCAGGGTTGTTGGGGAGTTTTTGGATGTTTTTTTCGATGAGGTTGTGACACTACCCCCTCAACATGAAGTTGAGTTCGGGATAGACTTGTATCCTGGTGATTCTCTGATTTCGATGACTCCTTATCAGATGAAATCTTTTGAGTTATGGGAGTTGAGGATTCAGATAGATGATATGATACATTTTTTTTATCCAGCCCAGTGTTTCACTATAGGGTGCTCCATCATTGTTCGCCAAGAAGACGGATGATAGTATGAGGTTGTGTATAAACCACCAGAGGTTGAATCAGGTAACAATCAATAACTGTTATCCTCTTCCGAGGGTAGATGATCTTTTTGACCTGCTGAGAGGGGTGAGTTGGTTTTCTTAGATTGATCCGTGGTCGGGATATCACCAGTTGAGGGTGAAGGAGGGCCATATCATGAAGATTTCCTTTAGATACAGGTATGGACACTTCGAGTTTATAGTCATGATATTTGGTGTTACAAAAACACCAACCATGTCCATGTTGGTTATGAACTCTATGTTTCATGAGTTCCTAGACTGGTTCATCGTTGTATTCATCGATGATATCTTTATCTACTTGAGGTCAACGAAGGAGCATGCTGAGCATATCAAAACTCTCTTGGAGGTTCTTCGAGGCCACTAGATCTATGGAAATTTGTCCAAGTATATGTTTTGGACATGATGGGTTCATTTCCTTGGGCATGTGGTGTCTTAGAGGAGTGTGGTAGTGGACCCATTGAAGGTTGAGATAGTTGTTTCTTGGTTAGCACCCAAGAATGTGGCAGGGGTTCACAGTTTTCTTGGGCTCACAAGCTATTATTAGAGGTTTATACCTGATTTCTATCGAGTTGCAGGCCTGTTGACAGCGTTGACTAGGAAGGACCATGATTTTGTGTAGACTGATTAATTCTAGACAACATTCGATTACCTGAATGGGAAGTTGGTTAGTACTCTAGTACTTCAATTTTCATTGGAGTGGGTTATGTTTGAGGTGTTTTGTAACGCTTCCCATATGCGATTGAGATGTGTGTTGATGTAATAGAGGGAAGTGATCTCTTATGGGTGTATCTAGTTACATCCCCATTAGCATAACTATGCCACCCATGATTTGGAGCTAGTTGAAGTTGTGTTCATGCTGAAGTTGTGGCGGAATAACCACATTGGGAGCGCTTTGTGGTCTTCATAGATCACAAGAGTTTGAAGTATATCTTTTCTCAGCATGATCTGAATTTTTGGTAGCAGAGGTGGATATTTTTTTTAGGATTATGATTTTGATATCTCCTATACCTTAGGAAAAGGAACATTATGGCCGATTCCTTGAGCAGGAAGTCGAGGAAGTATGTTATTCAGAAGTCTAGGGATGCTTGGAGAGCAATGAATGAGTTGTTAGCCTTGAATTTAGATTCAAGGATGGATAATGGTAGAGTTTGTTTGTTTCAGATGACAATTCAATCTTCTCTGATGTGGTAGGTGGAGGAGTCTCAATGGGGAGACTCAGAGGCAGAGGTGATGCGCGATCGTGTTGGCCATGGTGATGCTTTGGAGGGATGGTCGAAACTAGATGTTGTTTTGTGGGAGGTTGTTTGTCCCAGTAGTGATGCGTGAGGGAGTCCTTCACGAGTTTCATAAATCAAATTTAGTGGTACACCCAATAGTATCCAAGATCACTACTACAAAACAAGCCTTTAACAACACTAACCTTTATCAACACTAGAAAAAGCACTGATAAAGGTACCCTTTATCATCGCTTTATTTTTAGTGCTGATAAAAGGTATCTTTTATTAGTGTTTTTTAGCATTGATAAAGGTCCCAAATAAAATAAATTAATTAAAAAAATTAAAATTAAAAATGATTAAATTTTAAAAAATATTAAAAATATTATTAATTAAATAAATATTGATAAAAATAAATAAATTTAATATATATATATATATATAAATTAAAAATATTAATAAATAGTATATATTAAATATATAGATATGTAAAATGAATCAAATGAAATAATTAAACAAATAAAAATTAAACACGAGTAAATTAATAAAAATAATAAACATTTTATTAATTAAATAATTATTAGTAAAAATGAATAAATTCAATATACATATATATAGATTATAAATAATAATAAATAGTATATATTAAATATAGATATATAAAATGAATAATTTTTAATAATTCAAAAAAAATTCAAAATAAATAAATTGTAATAATTAAACAAAAAAATTAAAAATGAATATATTACAAAATTATTAAAAAATTTATTAATGAAACAATTATTAATGAAAATGAATAAGTTTAATATATATATATATATATATTAATTATAAATAGTAGTAAATAGTATATATTAAATATAATTTATATAATACAAAATATTTATGCTTACATTAAATAAGTCATATATTTACTGGTTTATAATTAAAAATTAATATTAATTAAAAATACTGACTAATTGCTTCGAGTAATGGAAATAATTGAATGTTGTTTGATCTTTCAATTTAACATATATCAAATTATGTTATATTGATTTCACATACATATACGTAATTAATGCATTTTTATATACAACGTACACACACAAATATTTACGCAAATAATGAAATCTTATTCAGAAACACATATACCTAATATTTATATAATTTATTCAAACTTTAGTATTCATTTTAAAATTTCATTATAACATGATACATTTAATATATTATGTTTTTAATTGGTAAATTTTATTTATTTATTTTTAATATTATTATAGTTAGGTATTATTTATTCATTTTAAATATTTATTATTTTTTATTATTTTTGTAATTTAATCATTTTATATTATTTATTTATATATATATATATTTATTTAATATGCTTTAATATTTTCAATATGTATTCATCTTTATTTAAATATATATCCATATTTTTTTAATAATTTATATTTAATTAATTAAATTTATGTATTTTTCAATATTTTTAAAGTGTACTCATTTTTAATTATTCAATTTTACTCATTTTTAACATGCATACATTTAATATTATATATTAATTAATAATGTTAAAAATATATTTTTAATTAAATATTTATAAATAAATTTATTTATAAATGTATATTTACTATATTTATATATTTATATATTTATAATTAAGAATAAATAAATATTATTTTTTTAAAAGGTATTTATATACTTATAAATAAATAATAATATATATTTAAATAATTATAAAATTTTAATAAATTTATTTAAATAATGAATATATTTACTATATTTATATTCATATATATTTATTAAATATATATATATATATATAATTATATAAATATATATAATGATATAAATTTATAAATATTTTTTTAAAAAGTATTTATATAATTATAAATAAATAATTATATATTTAAATATTATAAATTATAATAAATATATTTAAATAATGAATATATTTACTATATTTATATTTATATATATTATTTAAATAAATATATATAATTATTTTAATATATATAATGATATAAATATATTTATAATTATAAAATTCTAATAAATATATTTAAATAATGAATATACTTACTAAATTTATATTTATATTTATATTTATATTTATTAAATATATATAGAATTATATAACTATATATAATGAGATAAATATATATAATGATATCAATATATTTATAATTATAAAATTATAATAAATATATTTAGATAATGAATGTATTTACTATATTTATATTTATATATATTTATTATATATATATATATAATTATATAAATATATATAATGATATAAATATGTTTATAATTATAAATAAATAATTATAAATATATTTACAAATATATTTATTTATAAATATATTTACAAATATTTTTATTTATAAATATATTTATAAAAGTATATTTATTATATTTATAAAATTATATATTTATAATTATAAATAAAAAAATATATTTTTAAAAGTATATATATAATTATAAATAAATAATTATATATTTAAATAATTATAAAATTATAATAAATTAATATATAATTATATAAATATATTTACAAATTTTATTATTTATAATTATTGTTATAAATATTTTATCAACGTTAAAGTTTTAGCATTGTTAAAGATAGATCTTTATCAGTGCTAAAGAAATGCTGATAAAAGGCATATTTATCAGTGCTAACACTTTAGCATTGATAAAAGTCTCCCTGATCTATTTAAAGAACCCTAACTGCGACTGTTTCAGTCACGATATCTCAAGATTTCTATAGAATCCACCTATTGTCGATGCTCCTCCTCCTCGAATCCAAGGCCCCAATCAAGGTTCAAATCAAGGATTTGTTACAACCCATCCCACGGGGCTTGACCTATGGAAGGTGGGCCTAGACCATGGAAGGCAGTTCATTGGGTTACTTCTTCATGGGACCTTGTTCCGGTTGAAATATGACTGATGGCTTGAGGAGCGGATCCCCCTGGAATGAAGAGTGCTTTGTACAGAAATCCAGTGGCCAGCTGTGACGTGAAGAATGAATAACGATCCTGTGTGGGTCAGTACCGAGCGACCCTGTGTGGGTCAGCACCGAGCGATCCTATGTGGGTCAACACCGAGCGATCCTGTGTGGGTCAGCCCCGAGCGATCCTGTGTGGGTCAACACCGAGAGATCCTGTGTGGGTCAGTAACTAAAGATCCTGTGTGGGTCATCACCGAGCGATCCTGTGTGGGTTATCACCTAGTGATCCTATGTGGGTTAGCACCAAATGATCCTGTGTGGGTCAGTAGCAGAGCCTCTTGACAGAATAAGATGATCTAACTTTATGACTAATCATCTGTACTTCTATACTTAAGTTATACCTGGTGTGAGATGTCTTTTGCTTTGCGCTTCATGGTTTAGATCATTCTTGTGATATTACCTTTGGGGTAGTCATGACACAGGCCCCGTGGGACGGGTCGTGACATAATTGAACAAATCCAAGGCTCAAATCAAGGCTTGAATGAATCCAAGATTTTGTGATATCTCTACTTTCTCTCAGATGGATTTAAGCTAAAATCCAATTATTCTATTTTCTCTTCCTCCTCTCTTCAATGTGTACACTGCTTTCCCATCTTCTTTAAGCCTTCCACTCACTATAGCTAAAGGTTTTGAATCATCTATGATATACCTAGATTGGTGTATTTATGTTTTCTATGTTCCCTAATTTGCTTCATGTTCTTGGGTGTTTGAAATTGGTTTTTCTAAAATTATAATTGTTATATGGGTTTAATTGGATTTAAATATTCTTGTTAATCAAGGTTTTTAAGGTATTATAATTGATTTCTAATTGGTTTCTTGTGAATGTGGCCTATTTTTTATCTATATTCAAAGGATAAATTATATTTTTGGCCAATAAAATATTTATGATGCTTTTCATAAAGTAATTTGGTGTTTTAAATTTATTTAAGGTTGTTTATAAAATATATTTGGTCAATGAATGAGTTTATAACATTGATTAATTGGGGTTTCCTTGTTTGATAAGTTTTCTTATGTTTTATTTTGTTCTTATGTTATTTATTTATGTCCAATTTTATGTATTCCAATTTTCATGTTCTATTCTTATACACATATGTATTGGTGTATATATATATGTTAGATACATACACATATTCACATGAAAATATGTGAATATTTGTATTGAGAGGTGTTTAGATATGTATGTGTGTAATTGCATATGTTTATAACATTTAAAAAGAAGTTTTCAAATTTAAACACATTGATAAAATTTGGTTTTCTTATATAGGTTTTTAAATATGGGGTTTTAAATGGGTTTTCTTCATTTAAAAATATTTTTGAGCTTACCATTTTTTTTAAAATGGCCTCAAGAAAAATGATTTCTTTTCTAGTGATATTTCAATTGAGTTTTTGAAATGAGGCATGGTTTTAATTGTGTTGTTAATTGTGGGTTGTTATTGTTAATATAATAGATGATTTCTAGGTGTATTGTTTTGTGGTTTTCACATGGGAGACTATAGATAGGTTGGTAAATAGATGGGTGCTTCTCTAGCTTAATTAAGGTATTAGCTAGGGTTTATTTTCAGTTTCCTCAAGAGGCCCGAGTTACATTACTTATTTTGGTCACATAGCCAGTTAGTATTTTATGACCGAGTCAGTTACCTTTAGAACATATAGTCCAGAGCTCCTCCACATGTGTTTTGGCTTATAATTTTGCTATTATATATATTTTTTGGTACCCACTTTCACTTTATGGAAGGTTATCGTCATCGCCCTTATTTAATTTTATCGATTAAAAATTCTACACTTTAGTTTATTATTTGGATTTTATTTATTTATTTACTTAATTTTAGTTACATCTTCTTAGTTATATTTATTTAAAAACAAATCAAAAAGGGATTTATAATTTTTTTTAATAAATAAGAATCAGGCCAATGAAAATTATTTTCAAATGATTATTTTCATTTAAAATGAAAAAATAAATAGTTTAATAAAGGATTATAAATTATTTTTTAAAATATTATACATTTTTAAATATTGATGTTAGGAAAAACTCATGGTTGTATTTTCTTAAAATAATAAAAACATATTCTCCATATGTATTTCAAACTAGCTTTCTTGGTAATTGATAAATGGCATCCTTAGTTTATAACAAGGATGGTTTTGTAACAATATTTTCACCCATCAAGTTATTAAAGGCATGTTTTCACTTTATTAAAAAAGTTTCATTATGATTTTATCACCCTTATTAGGAAACCCTTAGGTTAGTGTTTTCTATAGGCTATTACCATTTTATGGGATGTGTATTAATTATTATTATGTGATGCTTATATGATGTGATAGGTGAATATTTTGTGAAGTCTCACTAGGCCTATTTATCTCACACCCTATATATACACCCATATGGTTATATATAAATTTTATTTTTCATGTATGTTCTAAAGTTATGATCTCAAGGTATAAATATGTAATCGATATATCAAAAAACAAATATGTACCAAATAATAATTTCCTTTCTGAAATAAAGGTCTAAGACATGTGAATATTCAGGTTAATTTATCAAAATAAAGTGAGGTAACATAACCCAAACATATGATAGATACATTACTTTTATGGATCCTAAAAATATTTGGAGTTTATATAATTTCTAAGAATGAACTTATATAAATGAAATAATGTAAATAATTAAAGAACACAAGTCCAAACTTTATTTTTTTAGAATAAATAATTCTAAAAAAAGTAAACATGTTTAATAGACTTTACACAATAAACCAAGAATAAATATATAATTTGAACAGCACATGCAATGTGATTTCCATCTCACCACACTCAATCTCATGAAAAACCATTATTTGGTCCTCTTATGGCTAAATTTTCACTGAAAATACAAAGTTTCACCCATCGATGCACTATATCATCACTCTATAACAATTCCTAAACAACCAAAATCATCCCATGATCTTTTAAACACCCACAAAAAATTTATAAACTTGAAACTTCATGTAACTTCATGGTTAGTTACTTGCAAAAAAAAACCAAATCCACTATTGTTCTCTCACCTCGGGCACTAGAGAACCTCCAATTCGACTCACACTCAGAAAAATTTAAATCAAACCTAAGCCTGATATCACACACGAACTCTTTATAGTACCTCGTGATCTTTTGGAAAATATTTTTCAATGTCATGAATATTTTTAAAACCTTCTTGATGTTTATTCTTATGAAAAATGTTTTATTCATATCATCTTTATAAAATTTTTATGAAATGTTTAATAATCATGTTTTTATTTAGATTGGGTGGTGACCTATTTAGCGTTTTTATGGACATGAATATTTTAAATTTTAGTTTTGAAAAAGTAAACTTGGTTTTAAATGTTAAATTGGGTTTTGAAATAAAAAAACAAGGTTTTTCCTTAAAATTAACTAAAATGGATTCGGTGTTTTGAAACTCATGAAGTGATTTCAAAGTGAACCTATAAAGTTTTAAACATTTCAAAGTGTACTTATTTCCATGGATATTATTTTAAACTTTTAATTTATTGTTAATTGTTTTTGAATATGATTTTGAAAATTTTCACTTGATGCTAAAAGTTTTTATAAAAAGGGGGTTCGTATCCCATTATGTGATTTTAAAAAAATTGATCAATTTTCATGTGGAATTTAAAAAAATAGATTTTAAGTGGGGTTTTCAAAATTAAAAAAATAGCATTTTGAACTTTGAAAGTGGTTTTGAGATGAGATTTAATATTTTAAATTAATATGTGGTAATTTAAAAAATTTTAAGGAGAAAAATATCATCCTCATCAACTTCATCTCTCAAAAAATTATTATTGTATTTTGTTTCTTGAGACTTATCCCCCATACCTTCTGGGCATGCAATTGTGTTTCTTGAACTACTCCGAGAAATAATCATCCTATACCGGGCATTGGTGATAATTTTGGATGAATTTAGAGGATAAAACCTACCATAGTGGATTAATTATTTTCTTAAATTCAATTACCCATTTCCTTCAAATAATACTGAAATTATTTGAAACAATAAAATGTTGTGTTACCCTTATTAGAATTATCTATAACTTTCACCTTTTATAATTCATATCTTATGTTTATTTATTTAGTTTTCGTACAAAATGAATATTTTATGAACCTAATAGGATGGATATGAATCAGAAATGGATGCACGCTAATCGTATAAAAAAAGAGTATGAAGATGGAGTTAAAGTGTTCATCAAGTTTGTAATAGATCATGCATACAACCCTTCTTAAATCATCTGTTGATGTTTACATTGTTGTTATTGAAGAAAAATTAGTCCATAAGAATTGGAAGAACATTTAATTTCTCACAAAATAGATCAGATCTTTAAATGTTAGAATAAACACAGGGAAAAACTGAACGTTCACACCAATTGGGATGATACTATGGCTTATGGATCATTTGATGTGAATACTAGTGTAAATGATGATGGGGATCACATGGAAGAAATGAAAATTGAAATTTAATATGACCTTCGTGATTGTCCAAAGTTTTTTGAGAAGTTAAATAGTTATGCTAAGATACCATTGTATACTATTTTTACTAAATACACAATATTGTCAACTGTATTGAAGTCATATAATTTTAAAGATAGCATCATATGGAGTAACACCAGATTTATATAACTACTTGGTCTCATGAATGATATTCTACTAGAAGAAAATAAACTTCCATGTCGAACATATGATGATAAATGAATGCTAATTTCAATAGGGATGATCTCTAAAAAAATACATGCCCATCTATTTGATTTCATATTGTTTCTCAAGGACCACGAATCACTCATAAAATTCCCTAAGTGCGGGGTAAATCGATATAAGAAAAATAAATCAAGTCCTTAAAAATATGTACGGTACTTTCATATCATTCCACTGTTTAAAGAATATATAGATGTTAGGAAACTAAGATATAATTTACATGACATGTAAATACAACAATTAAATATGGGAATGTATGTCATCCATCGGATTCTACTTAGTGGAAAAAATTGATTACGAGTATCTTAAATTTGTAAATGAGGCAAGAAACTTTCATCTCAAGTTATATATAGATGAAATAAATCCTTTTGGTGTAAAAATTATTACTCATAGTACATGTACCATCATGTTGGTAAATTATAACTTACCACCATGGTTATGCATGAATCATAAATAAATTATGTTTTCTATGCTTATATATAGACCAAAGCAACCCAATATTGATATTGATGTCTATTTGGATCCATTAATCGAAGATCTGAAATTGATGTGGGATACAAGTGTTACAATTTATGATGCTCATAGAAATGAATAATTCACATTGAGTTCTAGGTTGTATGGGACGATAAATGAATTTCCTACTTACAGAGATTTTTTAGGATATAAAATTAAATGAATGTTGGGGTATCTCATTTAGAAAAAATGTACACACTCAGTTTGGTTGAAACATTCCTATAAGACCATGTTTTTTAGACATCATAAATTTTTACCTAGAAGACATAAATACCAATACTGGATGAAAACATTCGATGAGAATACCAAACAAGGTGTAACACCATCACCACTAATGAGTGATCAACTATTATATAAAGTAAAATATATTAACACTGTTTTAGGTAAACCATTTTAGAAAAACCTTATGAAATTAGATTGAAAAAAGTGATCAATTTTATTTGAATTACCATATTGTAATGGTTTGTACATAACAAATCTTCTTGATTTCATGCATGTAGAAAAAATGTATTTGATAGTGTTATTGGAATATTACTAAATGTTCCTGTAAAAATAAAAGATAGCATCAAGGAATGGTTGGGCATGATTGACATGGAGATAAGGGAAGAGTTGGCACTGGTGAAGGTTAAAGGGTGGAATTTTTTTCCCCCCACAACATACACTCTATCCAGATAGTAAAAATTTCAATTTTTCATTTTAATTAATGGTGTAAAAGTTCCACAGGGGTATTCATAAAATATCAAGAATGCCATTTAAATGACTAATTTTAAGTTATAGGGACTAAAATCAAACAAATTTCATGTTTTCATGTAATATTTGATACCTGTTACTTTACATTTCATTCTTCCTAAAAATGAATGACATATTTTAACCAGAATATACTTCTTTTTCAAAACCATATTGAATAAATTTATAGACCTGAAGAAGTTTCTAATCACGAATAAGGATATTATAGTCATATTATGTGAATTAGAGATGTTTTTACTACCATAATTATTTTATATAATGGTCCACCTCGTGGTTCAATTGGTTAGAGAAGTTTAGATATGCGGTACTATACATTACTAATATATGTACCCTATTTCATGGTATATAAATATTTTGAAAGGGTATGTCAAGAATTGAAGTCATTCAGAAGGTTGTATTTCTGAATGATATATTGTTGAAGAAGCTATTGGATTCTATACTGATTACCTATCAGATGTTGACAACATCGGTCTCCCAAAGTCTCTTCACAGTATACGCCTTATGGGAGAAGGTAATTTCAGAAGACATGTTGTTAAAATTACCATCATAGATAAATATCAAGAACTCCTTTAAATTTTACATAATAGTAAATATTTTGATCCATATGTTGAATCCCCCAAATCAATTAATAGTTATTTTAATCCATTAAGGGAAGAAGTATGGATATAAAATACACATAATAAAGAGTTTATAGAATGATTTTGAGGTCAAATTTATAATAAGTTATATGAAAATATGAATTAAATTACCGAACGTCTTCGATGGATAGCCAGGGGACCAAATGAAAATGTTATATCTTACACTGATTTTTTAATAAATGGTTACATGTTCTATACAAAATAACACAATGACTGAAGTATGATGAAAAACGGTGGAGTTATGCTTATGGTGGAAGTGATGCACATATCTAGTTCCAAGGATAGAAATCCAATTTATGAGAATATGTCATATTTTAGCATTATCAAACATATATATGAGTTGTATTATACAACATTTCAAGTGACAATTTTCCATTGAAAATGAGTTGAAAATAGGAGTAGTGTGGAAGTTTATGAAATGGGCTTCGTGAAGGTGAATTTTAGTATATAAGGGGAAATGGATGAGCCATTCATAATGGAATCACAAGCAATGCAAGTATTTTATATCTCAGATCCAACAAACAAGAATATGTTGATTGTCCAGCTAATAACTAAAATAACTATAAGGTCATATGAAAATTAAATCAAGGATGACCCTCTCATTGAGATCTCACAATCATTTCATACTGGTCCCAATGTAGAAAATGTATTATATGTTAAAGGGAATCACAAATAGGGGACTTGGATTATTGATAGAGGATCAAAATAGCTTCAACCTTTAAAAAAATAAAAATATTTCAATGAGAAGGATAAATTATTTTTTAATATACTATTCTTTTCCTCATAATATTATCTGTTCTCTACTACATTAACATAATCCAAGTTAAATGTTCCACTACTCATGCATGCAATGTCTTCTGCACATGATGATGTTACCAATTCCGAGTAAAAACATAATATTTATGATGAAATTGTAGAATTATTAGGGGATCAACAACATGTTGATGAAAAAAACAAGAATGAAACATCATCACAATGTTGAATAAAATTATCAAGGCTAGAAGTAAGGGTATAAAATTTAAGGTTAGTTAGAATCAACATAGAAAACCTGTTGACCCCAACAAGTCAATGTTCATTAGTTATGTTGGAGTCACAAAAAGGATTAATGTGATGATTTATATATATTCTTGGTTCCATGTACAACCTATAATGGAAAAAACCCTTTGGAAAGATATGATGGTAATGTTAAGTTATACTTTCTCTATTTTACTAAAAAATTATGTAATCAAATGTTGATTTAATTTTGATTATTCTTTGTAGAGTTAATTTTTTTAGAATATTTCCATAAGAAATATGTCTTAATGGCCACTAAAAAATCCCATAGAGGATTCAAAACTCTTCTTACCAAGTAACATCTTAGGGATGTTGAGGGGAAAGTAAATCCCCACCCACCAGTTAGTTATTCACAAATTATAAAGCAGGAAACATGGATTTATTTCATCAGTCATCGTGATGATAAATCATTTTAGGTGCATTATAGTTAATAATATATTATTTGAAATTATTTATTTTATCCCATTTTATTCAAATTTGTTAATTTTTGAAATAGGAAAAGAGTGTTAAAAATAAAGATTGTGATCAAAACCAATGTACTCCTATTGTAAAGAAAGGATGGGGTACGATTCACTAGAGAAGAAATTGGTATGAATTTTAAATAAACAATAAAAGTTTTATGTGATATAAAACAACATATTTTCCTTTGTTTATATGTATATTGATGAATCAAAATCTGAAGCCACTTCAATCCCATGTCATATGATATAGAAGGAGGCTCTTGTAAATAAGGAGGGTAAACTAGTTGATGAAAACACAAAAGCAGTATGAGAAACATATTTAAGTATGAGATAATAGTAATTAATTATGATTTATAATAATATCAGGTAAAAATATCTATTTATGTTCACATTTTTTTATATGGTTTAGACACAAGATTTTGTAAAGACCATACCGGAATAAAAATTACTTTTAGTAGATTTGAATTGGTCAGAACAATATGGTCATGTTATAGGAGTAGGTTTTGGAGTGTCTCCTCAAATATATTTCAAGAAGATAAAACCAAAAGAAGATACATATAATATGATCAAAGTATTTTAGGAAAAAATTGATTCTTTCCAAGATATTATTGTCCGGTATGGTTTGATAGACCAATATATGATAAAGTATCAAATCAAACTGGTGGTGAAACAAAGATCCTCACATGAAAAATCAAATGAATCTGTTAGCTTTGAGTATTATCATTCTCATAAACTGGATACCATACCCAAGGTAATAAATTTTTTCATTACTCTTTCTCTTAAATGTGAAAGAAACAACTTCTGATAACTTTATATTAATAAAATTCTATAGGGTAAATTTTTATGTGATTTCTATCTATTAACACACACACACACAACCTTGTTGTGAGAGGTACATTGTAATGACCCACTAATTCTCATTGGTTTGAGAGTAAAAAAAGTCATTAACAGGACTTAAGAAACATCCCCAAGGCACCAAAGGCTGGAAATAAATGCCAAAGGGTTTTAACACAATTGGGGGATGATTTACCCTTTTAGAACATACCATAGAACCAACAACTATAACCAAACTAGTCAACTGAATGATGCATGATAAAATCTAAGACAACTCAACCATTTATTTTATCATAAACCAACCAAGAACTGGGTCGAAACACCACGAAACCTCCTTAGATTCCTACCCCTATCACCAAAAAGACCAAAACCCGACTTAAAAGTCATCCACTACCTTAGATCTACCCACCTTGGGCATAGATCTAAGGATCCATCAAGAGGGAAGAAGGAGATCTAAGAAAACTCAAGGAAGCGAGACTTACCTTGATCAACCGGCCTCTAAACGCCAAGGAAAACCTCCATATCGCTTCCACAATGACTGGTAAGTGTTCTCCCACCTTCACCAGAGAGAAATCCCGAGTTAGGGCCGTCTAGGAGCAAAAATGAGTGGGTTTAAAGATAAAACAGATTAGATCCTTAAAAATAGGATCTAAGTTGACCCCACGCACGGTTAGTCCGCACAGTTAGTCAAATCGTGCGCTAACCGTGCAATAGTCACTACTTAGAAGGGGAGATCCGCACAACCTCCTTGAACGGTTTTCCCAAACCATGCGCACACCGTGTGGTATCCTCTGTCCAAGGTGACACCACCTGCATAGCTTCCGTATGGTTTGGGAAACCCGTGCGAAGCCCGTGCATCACCACCTTTTTCCCTTTGAAAATTTAAAAGTCTCCAAACTTTCCCCAACCATTTCTCATATGCTTCATGTACTTAAAAATAATAAAGCAAGGGTTACTTACCAGAAACCTAGGGTACTAAATTCTCCCCATCATTGGCCTTTCTGTCCCCGAAAATTAGAAAACCATCGCTTGCCTGAAAGAGTTATGGCCACTGTTCTTTTATTTCTTTCTCGCATTCCCAAGTCTCTTCCTGAATCTGACCATGTTTCCATAAAACCCACACTAGAACAATGATTTTTCTATGCAAGAATTTCTCTTGCCTATCCACAATCCGTACTGGGATATGTATCAATGAAGCATCCAGATCTAGGTCAACGTGATCCCATCTGATCACATGGTCAGGATCAGGCTGACACTTCTTCAACTGAGATACATGGAACACATTATGCACTGCACTAAACCGTGGTGGTAATTCCAACCGATACACCACCTTTCCAACCCATTCTAGTATCTCAAAAGGGCCTATATGTCGAGGAGATAATTTTCCCTGCTTCCCAAAATGACGATGTCCAAGCCTTGGAGAGATTCTCAAAAAGACATGATCACTCACCGCAAATGAAAACAGTCTTCAGCGATGATCCTCATAAGATTTATGATGACTCTGTGCCGTCTCCATCCTCTTTTTTTATCAACTGGATCTTCTCCATTGTTTCTTGGACAAGGCTCGACCCAACTAATGAAGTCTCACCTGTTTCCACCCAACAAAGTAGAGAACGACAAGGACACCCATACAATGCCTCAAATGGAGCCATGTGTATCGAGGCCTGATAACTATTATTATATGATAACTCCACTAAAGGCATGTGATCCTCCCATGAGCCACCAAAATCCATTATACAAGCCCGAAACATGTCTTCCAACGTCTGTATCATCCTTTCGGATTGTCCATCCGTCTGAGGATGATACGCCGTACTCATATTCAACTGAGTTATTAGGGATTTATATAAAAATCTCCAGAAACGAGATATGAACCTCAGATCTCTATCTGAGATGATAGACACTGGTACACCATGCCTCTTTACCACTTCTCAGATATAGATTTTTGAAAGATCTTCCACTGTATGAGTTTCACGAATATGTATGAAATGTACCGACTTGGTAAGCCGATCCACTATCACCCAAATGACATCGTGTTTCCGGACCATTCTTGGAAGACCTGTAACAAAATCCATTGCTATCTGATCCCATTTCCACACTGGGATAGGTAAAGATTATAACATAACCACTGGCCGCTGATGTTCTGCTTTAACTTTCTAAAAAGTTAAACACCTTGAAACAAATTCAGCTACCTTCCGTTTCATGCCGCTCCACCAAAATTGTGCCTTTATCACCTTATAAATCTTCTATATTCCTGGATGAACAACGTATCTAGAATGGTGGTAAGCATGAAGGAGTTGTTCTTGAGCAGTTAAAGGTACAACCATCTGATCTCGAAACCAAAAAACTGAACTCCCATCCAGCTTCCATTCTTCAATGGTCTCCCCATCATTGAGTTTTGAATTCATTGTAACATAGTCTACATAGGATGCTTGTGCCTCCTTTACTACCTCCACAAAATCAGGAACAAGCACAAATGGAAAGAAAACCGAAACATCAGCTCGGTCTTCACATTCCACATGCATGTCGGCTAGGACCGACATCAACTGCCACTCATCTGAAGCTTCTTTTCCCAACTGAGCATACGACTTTCTGCTTAATGCATCAGCCACTGAATTTCCCTTACCTAGTGTATACATCAAGTCAAAGTCAAACATTTGAATATACTCTATCCATCTACTCTGCCTTAGATTCAAATATCGTTGTGATAAAATATGCTTCAAACTCTTATGATCCATAAACATAGTGAATTTATCACCAAAGAGATAATGTCTCCATGTTTTCAAAGCATGGACGACTGCAAATAACTCCATATAATGTGTTGGGTAATTTTTCTCATGCACCCTCAACTGCCTTGATCTATAAGCAACCACATGGTCTCCTTGAATGAGAACACAACCCAACCCCGTTCTCAAAGCATCACAATACACCACATACCCCTGTCCTGATTCATGCAAGATCAAGATGGGTGCCGATGTAAGAAGAACCTTCAGTTCCTAGAAAGACTTCTGAAATTATTTTTTCCATTGAAATGGAGCATTATTCTTTGTTAGAGATATAATTTGTGACGCTAGTCATGAGAAATCATGCACAAAGCGTCGGTAGTAACCAACTAGACCAATAAAATTGCGTATCTCGAACACATTATTCGGTGGTTTCCAAGAGATAACGGCTTCAATATTTTTAGGATCAACTGAAACACCTTTCTCAGAAACAACATGGCCCAAAAAGCGTACCTCTTGTATCCAAAAATCACACTTTGATAATTTGTAATACAATTGATGGTCTCTCAAGATTTCCAACACTATCGCTAAGTGTTTCTCATGCTCAACACTTGTTCTTGAATACACCAATATGTCGTCCACAAACACCACAACAAAAGAATCCAAATATCACTAGAATATCCGATTCATCAATGTCATAAATACTGCTGGTGCATTCGTGAGACCAAAAGGAATGAATACATATTCATAGTGGCCATATCTGCTTCTGAAGTCTGTCTTCGGAATATCCTCCTTCCGAACTCACAACTGGTGATATCCTGACCACAAGTAAATCTTAAAGAACCACTGAGCTCCCCTCAATCGATCAAACAGGTCATCAATGCGTGGTAGTAGGTATCTATTATTTATCGTAACTTGGTTAAGTTTACGATAATCCACACATAACCTCAAAGTTCAATCTGATTTCTTTACAAACAAAACTGGTGCTTCCCACGGAGACACGCTTGGCTGAATAAAACCTTTGTTTTCAAGTTCTTCCAACTGCACTTTCAATTCCTTTAACTCCGTTGGTGCCATCCTATAAGATGGAAGTGAGATAGGACTGGTCCCCGGAATGAGATCTATCATAAACTCCACTTATCTTACAGGTGGTAACCTTGAGAAGTTTTCAAAAAAAAAAACATCAGGAAATTGATCTACGACTACTGGAAAACTATTATTCGCGATCTCATCCATCGATTACAAGTTTAACGCAGCCAACTGGTAAGATATCGTTGCCACTACTGGTGCCAACATGCCCATTGCACCTGACTTTACCACTCTTTCTTCTCTAAAGATATGCTTGACACCATCCTCAGTCACGAAACTGACTGTTCTGCTATAACAGTTGATGTGAGCCCTAAAATCTGTCAACCAATCCATACCCAGGATTATATCATAAACATCCATCTTCAGCACAGAGAAATCCCATTTTATCTCAGCTCCACCAACAGTTATAGATCATTCTCCACACACGAAGGCTCTACATTCTCTTTCACCGAGAGGAGTTTTAAGTTTTATCACAGAAGGCATCATTTCAAGTTTTAAGTTTAGAAAATCAGAAATACGAGAAGAAAGAAAAGAATTTGATGCACCAGTATCGAACAACACTTGCATGAGGGTAGAATTCAAAATAATCGTACCTCTCACTATAGACGGTCCAGACTGGTCATCCACAATCACCTGTTCCGCTCCATACAATTTCTTTGTTGCTGCACATTGCTCCTTATTGCCTTATTGAGATTGTCCTGCCTAAGGAGTCATGGTATTCCTGGAATCACCATAGCTAGCTCTGTTATACTGGCGAGACTGATTTTGCTGTCCTCACCCTATCGAAGCATAAGATGCTTGCGACACCTAAGAAGTGTCACGAACACCCGACCGTGGAGCACTGCGACAATATCGCTGAAGGTGACCCATCTTGTTACAATTTTGGTATGATATCAGTGGTGCTGTACATTTTCATTTCATGTGGTCAATCGAGACACATTGAAAACACCCATCTTTCATCATGGGTCGTGGAGGAAGATTCACCGATCTAGCCGTCTAATTCTAATTCGCACTCCCACCTTGGAAGTAGGTGTTCCTCTTCCGCTTGTTCCCATCATTAGAGTTCCCACCCATTCCCGTGGGTATCATCATACTTCCTCCTCCCATAACTCATGATATGTCTCTTTCAGCTACTATTTATATGTTTACCATCTCCGTATAATCTATAATATAGAGCACAACTATCTTTGAGCGAATATCCTGTCGCAATCCTGATTCAAAGGTGCATGCCTTTAGCGATTCACTGACAACAACTTCTGGTGAAAAGTGCACTAAATTCATGAATTTTTCCGCATACTCCGTGACAGAGAGATTCTCCTGCTTCAGACTGAAAAATTCCGTCATCCTCTGGATCTTGAACGTGTGAGGATAGAATTTTTTATTAGACAATTCCTAAAATTCCTCCCATCCCAGGCCTTGATCCACCTTAGCCTGCACCACTAGCTCCCACCTCTATCGTGCAAGATCCTCCAGCATATACGTCACCAACTTTACTTTCAGTTCTGCTGGTGTGCTGATGAAATCAAAGATATGATTCATCCTACTCAACCACACCTCCGCCATTTTTGGTTCAGAATCACCCTGAAAGATGGGTGGATTCTGCTTCTGGAACTGGACAGAATAGTCTATATGCCTTGACTCATCCCTCCGATTCCCCGTGTACACAGCCTGAAATGCTTAAACTATACTTTGGACTAGCTGCTGGTTCACCTGTGGCTCAGGTGCGACCACATTCTCCATAGCCTCTTCCGTTTGGTTTCTACGATGCCTAACAGGTGCCATTTTCTATACAAACAACGCACGCCGTTAGTCTCACTTCCTAGCATCTGAAGGCTTAGCATTTAAATATCTATCACATCACTATCACAACATTGATTTCCAAACATACAGCTTTTCCCCATTTACCCATTTATGAAAAATATTTTCTTTCTTTTGAAAATCAATCCATTTTCAAAATACATCAATCATTCTCTTTTCAAAGCCTTTCATTTGAAAACAAGTTCAAAAATTTTCAGAAATCACGATTTTGCATCAAATCATAATCCATTTCTCAAAATGATATATTCACTCTTAGTGGGAATTCATTCCTCTATTGTATGTCATACTCATCTCATTGGCTAAACCCATGACAATGAGATGTGTTATCCTATAAGTGTCTCCAAAACACTTATGTACCCAACTCCCTGGTAACTTGAAGTTTAGCATAAAAAGGTTAGCTATGTCTTTTTATGCTCTTCATTCCAAGTTTCAACAATCCTAATCCTTCCTAAGATGACCACCCAAGGAATAGACACATAATAATTCAACACCAAGACCAACAAAAATGATGACCACTTGTTCCACAAGGAAAGGAACAAGCTGATTGCATTTATACACCAAGGACCGAACAAACTGATATGATTTGTAATGACCCGCCAATTCTCATTGGCTTGAGAGTACAACGAGTCATTACCAGGCCTTAAGAGACATCCCCAAGGCACCAAAGGGTGGCAATAAATGCCGAAGGGTTTCAACACAAGTGGGGGAAGATTTACCCTTTTAGAACATACCATAGAACCAAAAACCATAACCAAAACAATCAACTGAATGATGCATGATAAAATCTAAGACAACTCAACCATTTATTTTATCATAAAACAACCAAGAACCAGGTCGAAACACCACAAAACCTCCTTAGATTCCTTCCCCTATCACCAATAAGACCAAAACCCAACTTAAAATTTATCCACTAACTTAGATCTACTCACCTTGGGTGTAGATCTAAGGATCCATCAAGAGGGAAGAAGGAGATCTAAAAAAACTCAAGGAAATGAGACCTACCTTGATCAACCGGCCTCTAAACACCAAGGCAAACCTCCGGATCGCTTCCACAATGCCTGGTAATTGTTCTCCCACCTTTACAAGAGAGAAATCCTAAGTTAGGGCCGTCTAGGAGCAAAAAATAGTGGGTTTAAAGATAAAACTGATTAGATCCTTAAAAATAGGATCTAAGTTGACCCATGCACACGGTTAGTCCACATAGTTAGTTAAATCGTGCACTAACCGTGCGGTAGTCACTGCTTGGAAGGTGCGCTCTGCATGGCCTCCTTGTATGGTTTTCCCAAACCATGTACACACTGTGCGGTCTCCTCTGTCCAAGGTGACACCACCTTCACGGCTTCTGAACAGTTTGGGAAACCCGTGCGAAGCTCGTGCATCACCACCTTTTTCCCTTTGACACTTTAAAAGTCTCCAAACTTTCCCCAACCATTTCTCTATGCTTCATATACTTAAAAATCATAAAAAAGGGTTACTTACCAGAAACCGGGGGTACTACATACATTGTATAATATCCCGGGAGAAAATATACACAATAAATAACTCCCAAAAGATCACATGAGTGTAGGGATTGAGGTATCTCCCGATCTGAACACTTAGTTTCCTATTCCATTTGATGATCCAGATATTACAATGGTCAATGATGTTATTGGAACTTTCATAGCATGGCCATCTAATCTTATAAAAATACTTGAGGTATTTCTTTAACACATTTTTTATTATGAAAAACCTATAACAGTTGATTAAAAAAGGTTTGAAGTGAGGTATGGTATTACAGAAGGATAAAGTGATGGGGGAATTGAAGGTTGGATCAAGACAATCTAGTGAATCGATCAAGAAATAAAAAAGACCTTCCAGGAGTACCTTCTCCCATCCTATTCCAGAGAAATATTTATCATTAAAACTTCATATATAGATCACATTTAAAGATGGAAATATGTATTACATTCTATATGAAGAATAAATATTTGGAACTTTCATTACATACATAGTTAGTCTCAATAGTATAAATGAGATTCTCAAGTTTGAATGGACGAGAGTCTCAATTGTGAATACATATATAAGGTATATTTTCATAATATATATATATATCCAAATAGTGATATAATACATTCATTAAAGTTAATAATTATTCATATTTTCTACAAGTGTTTATATCACTATTATATAAAGGGAAAACCATGCGAAGAACTATTTGGATTCATTAATACCTATATCATTTCTATATAAGAAACTTATTTGGAGAAGGAAGAAATTGAGAATAATAAAAATGAGCTATACAATGCGTTTAAGAATAAAATAATAGAAGATAGACTCTTTTTGATTCCTATAATGCAGGGTTAAAACTCTACAATATAATCACATAATATATATATATATATACATTACTTATTTTTTTAAGCAGCATTAGATGCTGATCAAAATCAATCAAGATTCCCAAAATATTTATTTTTGGATATAATGCATGGATATCCAACAAACCAACCACAAATGATGTGTATTTTGGATTTTTAATCTACTTCAATCAACATTTTATAGATAAACTTTGAATTATATATTTCAGCATGTGTTTTAATAATAATTTTTTATGATAGGGCAGTCGCTAAATATAGGTTAAATCATGGCATGAAGTTGGTGACTGAGTATAAAAAGCCCATTGATTACTTCAAATAGAAAAATATTAAGGTATATATAGAAATATTTAACTATCAAAACATATTTCAAAACAATTTACTTATTTTGGTGATTTTTTTTATAGTGTCCATACTAAGATAATGGAAAAAATTGTGAATATTATGTTTGAAAATTTATGAGAGAGATCATAAACCATGAAAATACCAACATCCTCGAATTGGTAATTTCCAAATATAATTATAATTTCATTAAAAATATTTCTTAATAATTTGTTTGTCTATATTTTCTCAGTACTATCAAGATTGATGACAACCTTCATACTCAAAATAAGAAGTAAATTTGTTTAGATATGAGTGGTAAGCATACATGGTGTCAGAATGTTTTCTAAAAAAAATTTAGGTGATTACTTGATATGTTTGTGATCAAGTATGGTCCATTATCTTAGAAATATATTTGGGGTGTGAAGAATTAGTATCAGAATGCTTATATATTATTTTTTATCTATTTATCAAATAGAAGTATAATGGAAGAAATCACTTTGTTTATAAATGAGAAGAAAACATGGTGTCAGAATATATACAGGAATCATGAAGAGGTGACTTTAGACTAATTATTTAGATAAGTTTCTCATTATTTTATCTACTTTTTAGTTGACTTCCTTATCATTTTTAGAATAAAATTTGACTAATTCCCTCTTTAGGGTTCCATCATGGGTGGTCGTAAATAATAAAAGGAAATAACAATACAATGGTTCACTTTGGTGGGTGGTGTAATTATTTAGTCTATTCAATCATCAATTATATGTATGACATAATATCATAATTTGTTGTGAAATCTATACAAGTAACACATCAACTTTATAGTACTGAAATGGATTGAATAAAACCAATTCTTTTGAATGCACATGATGTGAAATTAAATCATCCCACCATTATATCAAATATAATCTCATAATCATTACATGAGTATAGGTGTTTAACCTATCCTTATTATGAATATAGACACTTTTTCACCGGCTCACCATCAAAAAATGTGTCCACTGGTTTTTCACTAATATGTATGTGCACATTAATTATGTAAAATGATCCATACTCATAAAATCATTAATAAAAAAATCATAATCATTCTCAATAAAAAATACATGAGAATAAGGATGTTTTAATTTTGATGAAAAAATAATAATGATGTTATGTTAGAGTTTATCATCACCTAGAACATTTAAAAGGATATACTAATCTATAACACAATCTAGGAAGAATTAATGGATGCACTATATTTTAGTGTCATTTGGATGCTATAAAGTTCTATACTGATGTTTAATACTATCAAAAAGGGGTAAATAATTTATAATGTATTTAGTGTCTTTTGAAAATATATAATGTGTCACACTAAATTTTTTTCATCAAAGAAGGTAAATGGTTTATCATGGAGTTTTTACACTCTATAACGGTTAAAGGGAAAGATATATTTTATTATGTTCAATAAAAACTAAAATGAAAATATTTATTTTAGTTCAATCAATGAATTATAATAGGTTTACAATAATGATTAATTATTTCTAGGAATAAATAAAGGGATACACTAATGTTTAGTATAATCCAGGAGTATATAATGTTTTATGCTAGTTTTTTTTGTAGAAAATAAGAAAGAAAATGTTATATATGAGTTTTCCACCAACTCAAAAAGATAAAATTTTTTATGGTAATTTTTGTAATACATGAATGTTATATTATTATAAAGAGGTTAGATATATCATTTTGTTGGGATTTAGCTTCTAAAATATCTCATATGTATCCATAGTGGGGAATCAAAAATGTTATAGTTTGGAATCATAGTTTAAAAAAATGGGACTAGGAATGCATTGTTTCATATTTATGTTTAATTTATTTATTTATAGTATTGCTAACATAAGAATTATTTTCTTATACAGTTGGATTATTTTTCTCGATTTGGGGTGGTTTGTTTGAATCTATTCCTGCTTGTGAGATATTGGAAAGAATATGTTCATTTCTTATGGAAGAGGAAACCCCATGCTTCCTGAAACATGAAGTGTTTGAGGCAGAATAATGTCACACCCTGCCACATGGAGAAAAGGTATGGTGATGAATTTCTCTATAATCCTCTATAAATCTCTTCATATTTACTAGGTTTTATAATATTCCAAACTTATCTGGAGCATTGCGGAAAATCAACTTGGACCTTGAAGGCTCTACACGAGAGCTTGGGGAAGACCAAGTCTCGTGATAATGAGGTTTTCTCCTCCACCAAAATGGAACATGTTTTCAATTTTTTATATTTTTATAGATAGTTTAAATCAAAACACATATCACATACTTCATCAGATTCACATCAATCTAATACACAGTGTACTCTATATTACTCAAAATGTATGTTTTTAGTTTATAATTTATATTTTAGTTCAAAACACACATCACACAATCAAAACCAAGAAAATTAATTAATTTTTTTTATAAATTAGGAAAACCATGCATAAGTTATTTGTGACATGTAGAAATCATCCTCACCTCAATCCAATGCATGGTGTGGACGATATGACTCAAAGTGTGTCTTTTTATTTAAAATTGACATTAATTTTAGTAAAAAAGAAAAATGACATATTCAAAACCAATAAAATGCATTCATATTATTTTTATAATTTAGGAAAATGATCCATAAATCATTTGTGATGTGCAAGAATCACCCAAACCTATATCCAATACATTGTGATCGGTATGGATCAAAGTGTCTATTATCATTTTAAAATTGACATTTTAGTTCAAAAAATGAATCACTCACTGAAAATAGATAAAACATACTCATATTGTCTTTATAATTTAGGAAAATTATTCATAAGTCATTTTTTATGCGAAGGAATCAGTCTCACATCAAACCAACACATGATGTAATTGGTATGGCTTAAAGTGACTGTTTTCATTTTAAAATGATATTTTAGTAAAAAACACAAGTGAAATATTCAAAACCAATAAAAATCAATCATATTTTTCTGATAATTTTGGAAAATTATCCATAGATCATTTTTGATGTGTATGAATCAGTCACACCCCAATTCTATGCACATTTTGACTGATATGACTCAATATGCATGTTTGTTTTTAAAAGTGACATTAATTTTAGTAAAAAAGAAAAGTGACATACTCAATACTAATAAAACTCATTCATATTGTTTTTATAATTTAGTAAAATGATACATAATTCATTTTAAGTATAGAAATCAGCCAAACCTCAATACAACGTGTTTTGTGTTTGATATGACTAAAAATGCGTCTTTTTATTTAAAATTTTCATTAATTTTAGTAAAAAAGAAAAATGACATACTAAAAACCAATAAAACACATTCTTATTGTTTTTATACTTTAATAAAATGATCTATAAGTCATTTTTTATGTGTTGGAATCAGCCTCACCTCAATCCGATAAATGGTGTTCCCAGTATGACTCAAAGTGTCTGTTATCAGTTCAAAATTAACATTCTATTTTAAAAAGTGACACTCACTGAAAATAGGAAAAAAACTAATACTATCTTCATAATTTAGTAAAATTATTCATAATTTATTTTTTATGTGTATGAATTAGTTTCAAATCAAACCAACACATGATGTGACTAGTATGACTCAAAGTGAGTGTTTCTAATTTAAAATGACATTTTAGTAAAAAATACAAGTGATATAATCAAAACCAAGAAAAAACATTTTTGATTATTTTTATACTTTAGGAAAATTATCCACAAGTAATTTGGGATGTGTATTAATCAACCTCACATCAACCTGACATAGGGTGTGACTGGTATGACTCCAAGTGTGTCTTTTTATTTAAAATTGAAATTAATTTTAGTAAAAAAGACAATTGACATACTCAAAATTGAGAAAATTAATTTTTATTGTTTTGATACTTTAAGAAAACAATAAATAAGTAATTTTTGATGTGTATAAATCATCTATACCTCAATAAAATACGCGGTGTTCCCCGTATGACTCAAAGTGTCCACTATCAGTTTAAAATTGACATTTTAGTTCAAAAAGTGTCACTAAATGAAAACCAATCAAACATTCTTTTATTATATTGATAATTTATTAAAATGATTAATAATTCATTTATGATGTGTAGGAATTAGTCTCACATCAAAATGACACAATATGTGACCGGTATGACTCAAAGTGCATGTTTCCAGTTTAAAATGACATTAAAAAAAACACAATTGACATACTCAAAACTAAGAAAAAACATTTTTATTGTTTATATAATTTATTAAAATGATCCATAATTTATTTTAGATGTGTAATAATAATCCTCACCTTAATCCAATGCACGTTGTGATCGATATGACTCCAAGTGTGTCTTTTTATTTAAAATTGACATTAATTTTAGTAAAAAAGACAATTGACATAATCAAAACTGAGAAAATGAATTTTTATTATTTTGATACTTTAGGAAAATGATCCATAAGTCATTTGTGACATATAGTAATCACTCTCACCTTAATATGATAAATGATGTGCCTGGTATGACTCAAAGTGTCCGTTATCAGTTTAAAATTAACATTTTAGTTCAAAAAGTGCTACTGAATGAAAACTAAGAAAACACACTCATATTTTATTGCTAATTTAATTAAATGATTCATAAGTCATTTATAACTTGTATTAATCATTCTCACATGAAACTAACACATGATGTGACCAGTATAAATTAAAGTGTGTTTCTAGTTTAAAATGACATTTTAGTAAAAAACACAAGTGACATACTCAAAACCAAGAAGACATATTCATATTATTTTTGATAATTTAGGAAAATGATATATAAGTAATTTTTTATGTGTAATAATCATCCACACCTCAATCCGATGCATGGTGTGACCGTTATGACTTCAAGTGTGTCTTTTTTATTTAAAATTGACATTAAATTTAGTAAAAAATAAAAATAACTTACCAAAAACCAAAAACATGCATTTGGATTATTTTTATACTTTATGAAATTGATCTATAATTAATTTTTAATGTTTATAAATTAGAAACACCTCAATCTGATACACTATATACCCGGTATGACTCAAAGTGTTCGTTATCAGTTTAAAATTTACATTTTAGTTCAAAAAGTGTCACTCACTAAAAATTAAGAAAACACACTTGGATTATCTTGATAATTTATGAAAATGATTTATAAGTAATTTTTAATGCGTATGAATTAGTTTCACATCAAATCTATACATGATGTTACCAGTATGAATCAAAGTACATGCTTCTAGTTTAAAATATCATTTTTGTAAAAAATACAAGTGACATACTCAAAATCGAGAAAACACATTCAATTTTTTTTGATACTTTAGAAAAATAATCCATAAGTCATTTGGGACATATAGAAATCAACCTAACCCCAATATATTGTACGGTGTGACTATTATGACTCCAAGTGTGTCTTTTGATTTAAAATTGAAATTAATTTAAGTAAAAAAGACAATCAACATACTCAAAACTAAGAAAATGCATTTGTATTGTTTTTATACTTTATGAAAATGATAAATAAGTAATTTTTTACATGCAGGAATCATCCATACCTCAATTTTATACATTATGTACCCAATATATCTCAAAATATCTGTTATCATTTTAAAATTATCATTTTAGTTCAAAAAGTTCCACTCAATGAAAACTGAGAAAACACACTCAGATTTTCTTTATAATTTAGAAAAATGACTCAAAATTCATTTTTTATGTGTAGAAATCAGTCTCATGTTAGACCTACACATTATGTGACCGGTATGAATTACAGTGTGTGTTCCTAGTTTAAAATGACATTTTAGTAAAAAACACAAGTGACATACTAAAAACTAAGAAAACACATTCATATTGTTTTGATAATTTAGTAAAATGATCCATAAGTCATTTGGGATGTGTAGGAATCAACCTCACCTCAATCTGACACACAGTGTGATTAGTATGACTCCAAGTGCGTGTTTTCAATATATAAGTGCCATTTTTGTTTAAAACGCACATCACATCACCAAAACCAAGAAAATGAGCTCATGTAATTGTATAAAAAAATGTTTGAAATTTCTATAATATTGTGTTTTTTTGTTATATTTGTGTTGTAAAATTTATTTCATTTATAATATGTATTGTACTTGTTTGCTATTTCTGGTGCTAACTATATTTTACCTATGCTATTTTTGGTTCTGTAGTGTGTTGGAAATTTAGAAGCACACTATAGTATTCCCCTTTATTAGAGGTTTTATAAGAATTGATGAAGTTTCCATTTATCAGTACATCTAAAATCACTAATCCTTTATTAGCTCTACTAAAAGCACATATAAAAGCCAAGGGATTTTAATCATGCTCAGATAGTTAGCTATTTTTTAATGCTGAAAAAGGACAATTTTAGCACTGTTAAAGGCTTGTTTTGTAGTAGTGTATGTACTACAGTTTGAAGATGTAGTTTTGGTAGCTTGGGATGAAATGTGTGGTGGCAGAGTTTGTGGAAAAGTTATTGGTTTTCCAGAAGGTAAAGGCCTAGAATCATGTTACTGGTAGTTTGTTGCAACCTTTATATATTCCCAAGTGGAAATGGAATGACATATAGATGAATTTTTCATAGGGTTACCCCAAGTTCAGGGAGGTTGTGATGCTATCCGGGTGATCTTGGATCAGTTGAAAAAATCATCCCACTTCTTAGTGATGAAGGAGTTGGGCACAATGGATTCTTTTGCTAAGAAGTATGTGGATGAGGTGGTGCAGTTGAATAGAGTTCCGAGGTCTGTTGTCTCAGATCAGGTAGCATGTTTCACCTCACGAGTCTAGAGGGGATTAAAAAAATTCTTTTTCCCCTTAGTTACAACTAAAAACTTCTTTCCAAACTCAAATAGATGGGAAGACAAAGCGAACTATCTAGATGCTAGAGGATATGTTTTAGCCATGCATATTGAATTTTGGTGGATCTTGGGTACAAAAATTTACCTTGGTTGGGTTTTCTTATAAAAATAACTATCAATTTTCCATTTGAATGGTTCCATTTAAGGATTTGTAAGGGAGAACATTTTGTTCTCCATTGTGTTGGACAAAGGTTGGGGAGACACCAGATCTTGGTCCTGATGTGGTACAGAGCATGATAGAGAAGATTCATCTTGTTCATGAGAGGATGAAATTAGTGAAAGATCGACAAAAGTCTTATTTTGATCGCTGTAGGAGGTCCTTAGAGTTAAATTTTAGGGACTACATGTTCTTAAAGGTTTCCCCCCGACATGGGAAGAAGAGGTTTGGTAGAGAGAGTAAGATTTCTACTAGGTTTGTTGGGCCCTTTGAGGTGTTGGGGTAAGTTGGAGAGGTGGCATATCAGTTAGCATTACCACCATGGATGGATAGGATCCATGATGTCTTCCACATATCTCATCTTAATCAGTATCTTCATGATTAATCCCATGTCATTGAATGAAGAGAGTTGGATATCAAGGATGAAATGAAATTCATGGAGTGGCCAGTAGAGATCCAGGATCATCATAAGAAAGTTCTGCGTGGATGTACAATTTATTAGGTTCTTATGTTGTAGATCTATGGTGTCCTGGTGGAGAGTACTTGAGATTGAGATACCTAGATTCATTCCCAGTACCCAATGTTTTTTTTGAGTTTTTTTCCTTTTTTTCTTTGTGATGTGATGTTTGGACCTTGTTTTATTTGACGAGTCAGTTCCATAGATGGCATATAATATCTTTAAATGTATGATGTAATTCCCTGATTCATTTGTTCAGGGTGGTGCGGTTAGTTGGTTACGATGGTTGTTGGTTTGGGCTGCGTGGATGTTAAATGGTTGTGGTGATGTGGTTGTGTGGTGATGAGGTTGTGCAAGATGTTTTATGGTAGTTTAGTTTGGAATGTTTGGATGGTGGTAGCATTTGAGGTATGATGAGACCCTTGAGAGGTAACTCGTGGGGTGGTTGTTCATACCCCCTTTCTTCCCGGGCTTGGTTTTGAATTCTCGAGGATGAGAATTGTTTGAGAGGTATCTAATGTAATAGTCCATGCCTTCTCAGTCCATTAATTTTATAGTTTTAGTGGTTATAGGTGTTTGGGGTAGGTTCCATGATTTTTCAGTGGAGGATGGAGCTGTATCAGAGCTACTTCAAGAAATATATGCTATATAAATGTATCACATGTTATGTAATGGTGGTTTATTTATTGTGTACCTGGGTGGTTCACGTCTTGTATGAAGCTAAGGGGTAGGATGTGAAAAGGGTACACATTGAGTAATTATGATTCATGAAGTGTAATAAATCTATGTGTTTAATCCTTCGAGGTGATGCATTATTTAGAAAAAGATAAAATTTTTGGAAACCCAAGGATTACATTCCATGTAATGGTTACATGACATGTGACCTATAGGATTCTGGGTTTTAAGTCCATTTCTAGGTTGAATTTCTTTTCATCCGAATTCCTCTATTATCTATTGTTTTGGAAGAACCCTAGGTTCCCTGAGGAGTTCTTCAAGCCCTCTTCCTCCTTCTTCTATCCTTTGGTTCTAGTAGATCATTGTTGGAAATCTGTGGTAGGTTATCTTCCCTTTCTTGGTTGGTTTTCTTTTGTTCTTATTTTGGGGATTCACTGTAGCAATGTTTTTTTGATTTGGGGTGTGTGTTGGGATATGTTTTGTGGATATTTGGTGAATTATAGGTTAATTCATGATCCCATGGTGCAGTTTTGGTTTGTGGGAATTTATTCTTCGCCTTGCATTACATGACAAGTCAGTAAAGCTTCTTTGAGATAGAGAATCCATCATATCTCTTTATTGTGCATCATACGAAAGAGGTTTACTTTTTTTATCTACTTTAGATGTTTTTATGACTTAATTAAAGATAAATAACTGGTTAAATTGAAATTCAAGGGTAAAAGGTATTTGAATTTCATGTTTTTACATTCTTATTATTATTTGTGATATTGTGATTGTATGGGATTTATACCCCACTAAAAATTATGACAGTTGGGGGATTTGTTTGCATTGGATGATATGTATTGTGACTATTAATTTTTTTGTTGTGATTTTTTAATATCAACTAAAATGGAAATTTTATAACCACTTATATTTGGTTAATAAAATGGTTTCCCCAAGATTATTTATTGTGTGATAATGCCCCTAAAATAAAGTGAAATGTGATAAACCCCTTTGTAAATATGAAAATGATCTTGATGTTTTGTGATGTGTATCCATGATTTTGGGATGAAAATGTGTGGTTGGGGTATGTGGGGATTATGGTTGTTTGGTAGTGCTTTTGGGGTGGTGAGGAGGTGGTTGTTTGTCTGTGATTTTGGGGCGGTGAAGAGGTGGTTGTTTGGATGTGATTTTGGGGTGATGAGGAGGTGTTTATTTGGCTGTTATTTTGGGGTGGTGAGGTGGTAGTTTTTTTGGACATGATTTTAGGGTGGTGAGGCGATGGTATAATGAGTATTATGAGTTTCTTGTGATATGGATTATCAGACAGTGATGGAATAAATGAATTTTTTAATAATGTTTGAAATGACATGGATTGGTTTGGTTAATGGGTTGGAAGTGCATGATGAATAATTAAATGGAGGGATATGTGGTAAAACGTGGTTTTTTATAAATAATTAAAATAATTGGATGATTAAATGAAATTGGTTGGAAACATGAATGTGGCTTTTGGCTTGTTGTGTGGTGTTATTCATTTAGTGGTGGCAGTAAAAGTGATGATGTTGTGAGTTGGTTAGTGTTTTTCTAAGAACCCATAGATTGGGCTTGTGTGTTTTTGGATATATGTATATAACTATATATTCTTTTCAATTTCTATACTCACCCCACCCACATCGAGCACCTATGTGCTGACACCTGCATAGTCACACGGGGGGTGTTTTTTTTGACATCCGATGAGGAGGACAGATGGTCGAGTACCCACATTTTCCCACTCTCTCTTCCAGGTGGGGTAGGTATTACACATGATGTGATGGATGGTGGTCTGTTATTGAATTATATGGTGTTTGTGATAGGCCAGTTTTTTTTAGGTGAGATGTGATGGCCCATGTGTTTTCAGGCAAGATGTGACCATTCTTATGGAGTGGTGGCCTAGGTTTTTTTGGGTGATATATGATATGACTATGATTCTGGGATAACTTATGGTTGGGGTCATGCATGGTAGGATGAGGGAATGTGGTTGATGTCCTACATGTTCATAATACCCTACTGCTCTGGTTATGGTTGTGGATATGTGATGGACCAGGTGTTTTTAGGTGAGATGTGATGTGTCCATGCTTGTGGGGTGTCAAGCCTAGGTGTCTGTAGGTGTGATATGATGTGACAATGTTTGTGGGGGTAGTGTGGTATACAGAAGATATGGGAGCACCATGACATATGATTTTGGGGTGTGAGGGTGACATAACAGTAGAAAAGTGGTGCATGGTACCCTTTATCAATGTGATTCCTATTATATTATATTACTTGACTTGAGTTATTTGTTGAGCATGCCTTGGTGAGGTTGGGATAGATAGTTGACCTATTTAGGTGCTTTTGGTTCTTCTATTTTCTCACAGGTACATTATTATGCTCTTTTCACATGTTTAAGAGAGACTTTGGTTTTCCTATTCAGTATACTTGTATGCTGACCCTATGTATTTAAACTATTTTTAGGATTCTAGGAGGATTGTGTGGATTGTGTTAGACATTACTAGCTAAAATATTTTGATAGATGTTGTGTCACTACTTTAGCTTTACTTTTGAGTATTTATTTTTGGATACTTTTATCTCTATTAGTTCTATCTATACACGAATTGTGGGATGGTTTATATTTTATTTTTATATTATGTCATGGTGTTGGTTTTGGATGATTCATTTTATCTCTCAATCCTATTTTGTTATAGAGGGAAATCCTTCCCATTTCACAAGATTTTTATACTCTCAATGCTAGTTTCCAACCCAGGGCCTACTGGAGGCGGGACTTAGGGTTCATTATCTCTCTCCCCTCATTGTGGTATCTTTGGATGAAGGGGGTCATGACAAAGATGATCCTTTATAGGTATTTTTGGATATTGATTTTCTAGAGATTCAAACACTCAAAAAATCATGAAAGGAATTCTGTTTAATTTTGGTGGAATTATAGTTAGTTGGATGTCTCAACTACATCATATGGCTTCCTTATCTATGAAAAAAATCATAATACGTAGCAGCTACAAAATCTAGAAAAGAGTTAGTTTGGTTAATACACTTGTTGAAAGATCTTGTAAGGAGTTCGAATGGAGGGGTGTTATTCTATAACAATTAGAGTGATATTTACCTTTCTTGAAATCTAGTGTTTCATGAAAGAGAAAAAAAAATTAACCTTAAATTCAATTTCATTCATAATATTGTGGAAGATAAAGTGTTAGAGTAGTGAAAGATAGCTCGGAATAAAAATTTGGCTGATATGATCACAACAGTCTTGGTCCAAGAAATCTTGAGGTAGCACTATGCCTTAGTTGGTCTCGGGTGATCTGAAGGTAAAGGAGAAAACTGTATGATTTCATGAGGAATAAGGATGGTTGCTCAATTTTTCCTTAATCTTAGAGGGTTCCTAATAGATCCTTAAAACAATTTTTAAGTGGAATATTTTTGGGATTGTGAATCCCTTTTAATATTTTTGGATTCTGTTTACAAGAAGGAAAAACTCTAGTAATTCACTTTGGTATTGTCAAGGAAATTCCAATGACGACTTCAATATATGGGTAAATTTTTTGGAATATGGTGTTCTTGTTATGGGCTATGTAGGCTAGTCTAAGTTCATTGGAATATGGGTTATGATGATTACAACGGTTGAGGCAGTGTTGGCTATAAGATTTGGGATGGATGACCAAGAATATTAAATGGTGGTGAAATTTTTTCAACTATCCTAGGACCTCTATACAATAAATGTGGAATAAAATGTTGAGATAATATTTTATAATCATTAATTGAGACTCGGTGTAATTACTGGATCTTTTTCTACAATTATTTTAATCCTTGTACTTTTTAATAAATAAATATCTGGCAGTGTTCTCCCACAGATGTAGGATGAAAATATGAACCATATTATCTTTGCGTGTCTACTTTACTTTCCCTATTATTTCCTTGATTGAATGATTGTGTGTTAGTTTTTTGAAAGAGTTTGTGTGAATTGTAACTTATTAGTCTTGATTAGGGTGTATCATAATTCTTAAATTTTGGTACACTAAGGCACGAGAAGTTATAGTGGTTTGAATTCCACATAACATGACCTATGGTGTATTTGATCTTCTGATGAACTCATATTTAATCTTCAAGTAATTTTATTAATGAACCCTTCCCAATAGCTCCTTATCAACACTCTTTTCTTCTTCCTCGATATGTTCCCTCTCAATTTTACTCACAACTTCTCTACATCATACTTGTCTTTTGAGAGTTCTCTACATGTTGTCTCAAGAATTTCTTCTTTTTCTATATAGGATACCTTTATTTCGTTTTTATATCTTTTATAATTTCCATAAATGGAAATATTATATTTCATTCAATAAAATAAAACTACATGAACCTTGAATTTTCTCTCCCATGATCTTCCAGATCAATTCTTTTCAACTACTATCTCCATGAGTATTACAAAAATACCCTTATTTAATTTTTGATCATTTTTTATCTCATCCAAATATAACTCCAAATATTCTACAACATGATCATATTATTCTTTTAAAAAACATACCATTTAAAAGCCACATATTAAACTATATTCATGGCTATAAAAAAATTTATAACAAAAACATCTATAATGTGGGACTTTTTTTTTCATAACATGATAACATTCCATGAAACCAATATAAATTCATCTTGAATATATAAACTATAAATAAAAACTCAACACACTTATCATTCATCTTTAATCAAAACAATTTTGTGATATTTATAACACTGAAACACATCACAATAATCTTCTCATTTTCTATTCACAAATTTATTTATATAGATGTTTTTATTTTTAGGCTAGATAAATTTTAATCCTTTCATCTCAAATACTCTTCTTTATTATTATCACGAAGATAAACTTTCTCATTTATTTATATTGAACCACTATTAATTTTTTATATTTATAAAAATCAATAATATATTGAGCACCATCTGATTTAATTATTTGATTACCAAAATTGAATTTCAAATATTTTCATTTAAAATCCTCTCTATTATTCTCATTCAATATTCTTCATCTCAATATTGGATAATGTATAGGAATATATTAATGATATATTAAACATGAAATAATAGCATAGTAATCATAAAAAATGAATATCCACTTTAGAATATTAATTTTGGAAACTCAGTTTTCATACAACAGAATTCTAAAAATTATGCTAAGTCCGAATTTGTACATAGAAAACAAATTTATACCCATAATTAACTCAAATTAATATTCACCTTCAAAGTTTTATGTGAAGACTAAAAAAGTATTATGTGGTATTTAACAAGTCTTATGTGTGGACTCAATAATTCTTAAACACTGCCTATAAGTCTTAAGAACTTTGGATTTTGTCTACATCAGAAGTTTGATGTGCAAAGAAAGTATAACACGGATACTTAAAAATTCATAGGCCAGAATCATTTGTTGTAATAGTGGGTTCCCTAGACCCAACTAAAAAGTACCTTTAGATCATCATACCTTCTATAAAGATAGTTATAAATGATATACACTTACCATTATAGTGTTGATATCTCTGTATCCACTATTTAAATGGTAATGTAGACAAATTATTTTTCATATGAAAAGGTTATAATAGTTCCCATGCTATAATGAGAACATTGAGATACTGTGAATTTAATCTTAAACATATTTATTATGGTCTAGATACATCATTACCTACTGGGAATAGTTGATATTTGACTATCAGGTGTTGGGGGTTCATAAGCATTGAGAATTCTTCTCAGGAATTTCACACTTGGTGATCTCTAATAAGCGAGATCATGAGGACATGACCACTAATAAGAACACCACATGTTTTAGGTGTCATTGGTTGTTCCTATCTACGAACATGTGTATTGGTATCTTGGATTGATATCATTATCAATGTGTCCCATTTAATCACATACTTTGATGCAAGGAAAAAACCATGACATAGAATTCATGGTGAGGTAGGTTATGTTGGGTGCATCATTGGCGTTATGACATTGGTTGAATGGTCAAGATATAATTAATAAATTCTAAGTTGAGGAAGTGATATATCATGTCTAGTTGATCATGATGGTAATAACTTAAAAAATCCTTGGCCAAGGTAGTTGAAGTTATTTTTTTCCAGTTATATAAATAAATAATAAATCAATAATGGATGATGTCACAAGTTGTGCATCCTACTTTACGAGATATTGTGAGAAAAAGAGATTATATTTCATAGTACATCTTTATAAGAAATGTTGTCATTGCTATGTATTTTCCTTATCTATTTAGAGACCTTGATGAGTTTCTAGACTATACTCTTGGTCTTTGAATAATATTCACTACTATCGAGATAAGGTCCTAGAGGGTCACACACAATAGTGTATTCAAGATTTTTCCCTATTATAGTGGATAAGAATATAGGACATGGTGGGACCCACCATGAGGACCGAGATTTTTTATAGTTTTATCAATCACTAATGGATAATTAAATTAATTATTATTTGAGTATATAATAATTGGTTTAAATTTATTTATTAAATTTATTCACAAGGTATTTAAGTGAATACGTGGAAAAATATTATACGAGCGAATATTATTTTAACATTCAAGGTTTGTTTAATATTGTGGGAATTATGAGTCAATTTAATGAATTGGGTTTTATCACAAAATATATTTATTATATATTACAATGAGGTGATAAAATATAAATGTTGTTAATGACACAATTAGTCCTTCATAACGTGTCATTTACTGCTTATTTAGTAGGCATTTTATTTTTGGGGGTCGAGAACCCTTTTCGGGTATTTGAGCCTCTCATTATATAAGAAGGTGATTTATATTCATTTAGTAACGATTAATTACAATTTAATGAGAGCCTCTCTCTCCTTCCAATACCTAGAGAAAGAAAATTGTCATTTGAGCATTCGTTCCAAGAATGCCTTCATAGATCGAAGAGACGAGATCGAGGTGATCATAAAGACATCGAAGGAATCATAAAATCTCTCTGATAGAACCCAAAATTTTATGATCTAAATACAAACAAACTCTTGAAGTGTGTGTGGATGATATAGAGGGTTTTAACTTCAGATCCTTTGAGAAACAATTTCCGGTGATAATCTATTGTCGAAAATTCCACAGAATCGAATGAGGTACTCATATATTTAATTTTTATGATTTGAAATATTAATGTGAGATCCTTGGACCTCTAATGGGTCTCAGGTTACTAGATACGACGAAGTTTCATCACTCTAGTGATGAAAATTTTAAATCTTGACTTCTTTTGTGTGACCTGATACCATCAATTTGTATCAAAGGTGTCACATGAATTTTATGAGCCAAGAAAAAATTAATTTTTATTAAATTAAGTGTATGCTTTTAATTCGGTCCCAATGGAACAGACCACACATCGATACAATTTTATATGGCTAGGTTATGGCCATCCAATTTTTTTGATAAGGATTATTTGTGGTTTTACGAGTATTAAAATTTGAATAACATATATTTTAAATATATATTATTTTATAACCGATGTCAGTCGGCAATGTGGTTTCCATCATCTCCCAAACACTATCTGGACTGACAGTGACCAGAATAGTTTTCCAGCCAACCTAATAATTCCACCAATTTTTTAAAATTAATAAATTAATTTAATTAATTTATGTTTTTATTTTTATCAAAATCCTAATACATATATCATGATTTTTTTGATAAAAACAATATTAAAGGAAATGGAGGTTTCTGTCACTTGTAGAATAATAAAAAACAACTTGTATAGGAGGGTGACATATAGAAAGTAAAAAAGGAGGAATTTTATCCTCCTCTCAGCCATGACTTGAGTGCCATGATGCCCCTGTTGCCTACCACCAATGATAGTCCCTATCACCGCCACCTCAAGATCATACACAACAACACATAAATGTATGCACTTCCACTGGAACCTCACAATGGATGAACCCACTAGACCGCCTACCCCCTCCCCCATTTGGTGTCATTTTTGGTTGACACTGTGGATGCCGCCACCACCTTCGATCCCCGCAGCCTTCACGATTTATCCCTTAAGGCCATCATTTCAAGATCACTAGACACCACACCCAGATTTGGCTTTTTCTGATCCTGCACCAGACCACTAGACACTGCCTCCATGAATTCCTTCATAGGTTCCCATCATAGAAAGGCAAACCCCAACCCTCATCATTTCCAGTCTTAGCCTGATCACCACTATGCCACCTTATCATCCTAGTCGAGTCACATCGGTCGCTTGGAGTTGGATGTCATCGCCTCACTCTACCACTCCTGGGGACCAGAGACGTCCCCTGTCATTGCCTCCAGGTGAACGAAACCCCCCACATGTGACCCTCTTTCCTGATCAACCATGACCCCCCATTCGATAGGGGCCTAAGTGGGCTTTCTCGACCCAAAACAGACCAGGGCAGGTCTGATTGACCCATAACTTCCTTATACGGGATCTGCACAACTCAGAATGGGCCTATGTAGGGTCGATCTGGCCCACAACTGGTTTAGACAAGGTTTCTAGGTCCTGGGATAGTTTTAAAAAAGTCAAAAGATATTTTTTTAATTTTTGGGTTAATAATAATAATAATTATATATAAAGAACTAATTTTATTTTAGCCTAAAATTAAATTATTAATTTAATTTAATTTTGGAATAAAAAATTAAATTAATAATTGGACAGAATTAAATAAAATTACTTGAATTTAAAGTAATTCATTTAATTTGTTTAATTTTCTTTGTACTTAAATTTATTTCATTTTAATTTTTTATCTTGCTTTTAATTTTCCCGTAGACTAATCTTGAGCATCGACCATACATGTATGGTTTTTAATTATTTATTATAACTACGTACGATTTTCATAATATGTAATTAATTTTTTCAATGATCTGTGCATCATTTTTATCATTTCAATATGTGTAAGGGTCTACGTGTGCCTCATTTTTATTTATTTATGTCCATTGATCTCCCTAAGACCCCTCACCTTTATGTGAGTATTAATGTATTTTTGACGATGACGTAGTATGTTGCAGAGCATGCCAAGTTGAGATGAAAAATAGATGAGATATAGACGCACTGTAATGGGGAAGAGATGCATCATGAGTCAATACTTGACCCAGGTATGATCCCTCTAGGACATGGTTGATCTATTTAGTTTAAATGGATCAACTAATATTAGATGCTCAAGATGAGTTGGGTAATTTTACTTCCTTTATGCATTGTTTATTATTATATGTATTTGATTATCTACGAGAAACACATAAAATAATAAACATAAAAATGAATAAATAAGTGATGAATGAATTCCATTAATGTTTAGTTGTGATAAAAAAAACATAGTATGAACACAATTAAAAGAAAAATTATTACGTTTATCAAGAAATATTAAGAACCCTCAAAAAAATATTAAGTCACAAACACCTTCCATCATTTTAATTTGAACAAAACCGGGTGTATGAGGTGCTTGTCAGCCAAAGGTGAGGGTGCCTTAAACTATCAGGGAGTTCTTATGAGAGTGATGGGTTGAATTAACTGAAGTTTTCAGAAAAGGAGTATCCAAAGCTATATTATTGTAACTTTAGAGGAAAATTTTGAGTGAATCAAGTTTTTTATTTTAGAAGTTGGGACATCACTCAACAGATCAAAGAGCCATGAGTTAATGTGGTTATCCATTCAAATTACCACCTTGAACTCCCCAAGTAGTTGTATAGCCATATCTTTTATACTATAAGGAGAGTTTTTTATGATCCTTGCCACTAGAATACTCAAGTGACAAAGTATTCCGATTATAGTATAGAGGGATTATAGAGTTTGATAAAATAGTGGGAGAAATTTAATGATCTAAATAATTGGTAATATCTAATCAGTAATCAAGATAAAAGTACTAATCTTATAGATTTTGTTTTTGTAGAAAATTGAAAGTAATATCATAATTTCACTACAATAACTATTGTAAAAAGATAATGTTTAAACTA
The DNA here is from genome assembly GCA_963277665.1 of Viscum album. NCBI lineage: Eukaryota > Viridiplantae > Streptophyta > Magnoliopsida > Santalales > Viscaceae > Viscum > Viscum album. The sequence continues at coordinate 697,517,236 of OY728119.1, read as the reverse complement.
GAATGAGTTTTCAAAGAGTATTATCGGAGCTTGCGCAAAGTACTATGATATTAGAAATTCAAGGTTTTAGTGTCCCCAATACCTGTTAAGCCACCTCAAGAAGTGAGGGTGAGAAAAATTATTATAAGATACTCATGTATGATGCATATTATTGTTCTTTCATAATGATATCATCAATGTTCTATGTGAGTTATGGATGCAACATCAAGACATATATTATTTCACATGTTATCTCATCTCTAAGAAGATTATGAGGAGAAATTGAATTGAAATATTAGTAAGTGATGATTACATTGGTTATGTGTAAATTGAAATATGGATCATCATATTTTAATAAATCCCATTATTATATAATTTTCAACCACATAATTCAGTTTCATTTAATATTACAAAAATTAATAGTATATGGATAAAAAAATTAATTACTTTTTGGGTAAGGTTATTCAAGTAAATAAGAACTTAAATAATTTTTAACTTTTCATTCTTATGGATAAAAAGTTAAAAGATGAGTCAAAAATTCCATTAGAAAGTGTGAAGCCAAAGCCCCCTTCGCAACATCCTTCAATGAAAATAGGTTGGTTATCGCACATGAGGTTATTTTCTTCACATAAGTTTATAGAAGTTTAAATGAAATGAACTAAATAAAAGAAGCAACTAGTCACTTGTTCCTCAGGTATATTAATCATTATATGTGATTTTTTGTCATAATTTTTGGGTATTGAATACAATTTTATTATCACATATGTGTATTGAAATATAGTAACAAAGTTAGTTTAGAAACATTAAAATAAGTAAGCCGTGTTCTCCAAGAGGTTGAGAAAGGGTGGTTCCTAAGTAAACCATGAGAAGCACATAACTTCTAATTGATAAGTAAATGGTTCAAATTGGACTTTTTTTTAAGTATTACCAAAATATTAATATCATGTGTCCATTTTATATAAGGATAAATTATTCCAAATTTGGAATGAATTTTGTTTGTGGTGTTTAATACTCAACCAATAGTTCAGTAATGCTCGAATCATTGACAATACCTAATGAATATAAAATGTAATATGTATATACCAAGTTGTGGAAAGATAATACTCTATCAAGAAAAAATAAGTAGTTTTAAATTATACAACCAATATGGTTTTAGATTCTTTGGAGTAAAATACATTAGGAATTATCGACAAACTTATGTACTTAGTTTTGAAAAAATAAACCTTTAGAAATAAAGGTAAGCCATAAAGATTTTCAACTAGTTTAGCCGAAGAGAGTGAACTATGCCAGGGTAAGCTAGTGGAAAAAACACTTCATAATATTCTTTTAAGTGTTTTTTAAGGAATTTAAAAGTGAAGTATGATATATGCATGACTAGAAGATATGATTTGCTTTGGGCTTGTGCACCAAAGATTATCTTGACCAAGAATTCATCAATCATCATAATGTAGTGTGAAGTAATTCCAAAACACACATTACCTTATCCAAAACAAAGTTATTATGTTAATAATGGGTATCTATGATGAGTATTATATAAAAACATTGATCAATAAAATATATCATTAAGGAAATAATAAATTCACATTTCCTTATACACTTTAGAGACATGATTTAAGTAAAAGGAGAATCAACGTTGAGACTCATATGTATTGAAATAAACTTCCATTATTTTTAAGACATGCTATGAAAATAGAAGAATTATAAAATAACCATATGTCAAATAGAATGAAAAATTTATATCATATCAATTATAGTATGATATAAATTCATTATGTCATAATAACATGTTTATAGATGAAACAAGTTTGTTAGGATATAAACAAACTTTCATAAATAAAAACACAACATGCATCTAAAGTAATTATCCTAAAAGTTTATTAGGGTATTATATAAATCCCTATGATAGAAAATCTATCATAATGTGATAGAATGAATTTCTATAAAAGGATGCACATATCTACTTGATATAATGAGATCAAGATTGACTTGGGTTTATTAAATGCTAGAGATACACAAATAGTTTACATAGGAATGAGTTCCACCAGAGGTGTGGAAGATGAATGTTACAGAGGCACATACTGCACAGGAAGGTTAAAAAAATAGTGATGGTTTTATATTCACCACGACCAGTGATACATTATTCATTGAGAATAATAAATCCAAAAATTAATCACTATATATAAATTAGATAAAATTGACAAGATCAATTAAAATTGAATCATAGATTCCATGTATCAAAGTACAAGGGGATTATTATTTTGAATATTGTGGTGGGTATTCAAGTGAATCTATACATTGATGGTACAATTGTGTTACTAATATGGCTTGATTTCTCACACCAAGACGTTATTCCCAATTCCATTATAATTTTACCTGTATAGCTAATTTATATGATACTTTTATTGTAAATTGGATGTCAAGACCACCAGTCATGGAAGTAATATATAAAAAACATATAGAAATGGATACTAACACCATAAAATTCCAATAATGGGTGCAAGTTACTAAAATCCAGTTTAGGATTGAAGTAAGAAACAATATTATAGAATATTAATTTGAATGAATCTTTTCCATATGTAGATAATAGGTTAGTGGGAGTGATATGGTTTTTCAAGTGAAATATGTTTGGTAAAATATAGAAAACAATTATTGGTATTACAGTTAATTAAGACCAAGATGAAATTAACTCTGTATAGATTGAATTAAAGCAATGACTTAAGTTCTAGGGAACAATATACATTGAGGTAGATCTAATGGCTACTTAGACCTAGTCAATAGTACATATGCTAAAAATGTATTTATAAAATAAAAGTTAGAATAATTCAAGAGATAATTATTTCCAGATTCACATGGAATAAATCTCTCTAAGAAGACATGTATGGGAATAAGAGGAGATTATTTTGATGAGTTGAATTCCATAAACTTATTTTATGGATCAATCAATAATTCCATGATATTTACAAGAAATGATATTTACAACATAGAATACATGATAGGAAAATATCAATTATATCTAGGAGAAGTGTACGAGAAGCAGTCAGAACTATATGATTATACTTGAGCAAGTACAAAAGATATATATGCTTGGTATGTAGAGAGGAAGGGATACTTGTTGCAAGGGGACACAAAATAGTATGACTATAGATAAATATGATCTAATATCATAGTTAGGATAATTTAATTATCAATACATGCTCATTAAATCTAGTGGTATCCATATATAAAAATACTAATTTTGTTGCAACTTTTGAGGAAGCTAAAGAAGTAGTATAGAATACACAAAAATTTGTTCTAGTTCTTGGAATCACACCTAGTAAGTAAAGTTTTATCATTATGATAATTATATTAATAGTAATATCAAATATTTCAAGTTTAGACAATGTAAAAAAGGGTTATACTCAAGGATATCATCTATTGAGAAGTCTTACTCAAATAGGTAAAGTCACTGATAGAAGAATATCCACAAAGTGGAGATGTGGAAGGCCCCATGAATAAATCTTTAACTCTGTAGAAACACAATCTTATCATGTGAGAGATAACAAGGATAGTTAGAAAACTGGATACAGTTCAAGTGGGAGTGTTGTAATAGTGGGTCCCCTAAAACTAACTAAACATTACTTTTCGATTACCATACCATGTATATAATGAGTTATACATAATGTAAATTTTCCATTATAGTGTTGATATTTTTGAATCCTCTATTAAATAGTAATTTCCATATATTATTTATCATATCAAAATGTTATAAACAGTTCCCAATATATAATGATAACCTCGAGATACTATGAAATTAATCTTAAACACATGTCCTATGGTCTAGATACATCATATTGACTGGACACAGTTGATATCTAACTATCAGGTTCTAGGGGATCATAAGTATTGATACTTCTTCTAATAAAGTTTTCACTTGGTGATCTATCACAACCCCCTCCCTCCAAATATGTCCCTCCTAAGATGGAAATGGAGAAGGAGAGATAATGACCCCCGAGTCCCACCATCAGTAGGCCTTGGGGTGGAGACCAACACTAAGGGTATAAAAATATCACAAAATGAGAGGCATTAACCTTTTTATACTAACCAAGATTGGGAGATAATATGATCCAACCAAAAACAAATCCAAATAATATATATAAAAATAATAAAAAACCATCCCACATGAATGTTTAAAATATAACTAATACAAAACAAGATTCTCCATGGTAAATAACAAAAGTAAAGTTAAGCAGCGACACCAAAACTATCCCAAAGTATGATCTAGTAATGCCCAACATGATCCTCATAGTCCTCCTAGAAATCTAAAAGTATTTTTATAATATAGGGTGACATATAAGTATACTCAGTAGACAAACCAAAGTCTCTCGTGGCCAAGTGGGAGAAGCACACTAATTCTTCCATGAGAATACCACAGAACCAACAAAACCTATCAAGGTATACTAACCATCCCCACCTAACCAAGGCATGATCATCATGTAACACAAGTACAGTAAATTAATATAGTAAGCACATCGATGATAGGGTACCCCACACCACTTTCCCATGATTAGCTTCTCTCACACCCTAATGGAAAATATCCTAGTGCTCCCACCTCTTCTGAAAGTACTAGGTCATAACTCACCCACACACACCTGGGCCTCACATCTAGTCCCATAACCTTGAAAAATGAAGCTCATCACATCTCTCCCGCACACACCTGGGACTCACAACCACATCTAACCCACGGACACCTAGGCTACATACCACATAACATCTTAAAAAAACATGGGAAAGTGTAACACATCTCATCTCAAAGACACTTGGAAAACCACAACTCACATCATCCCAAAGACACCTAGGAAAAAAAAACTTGCCTGCATACACCTGGGCCCCACAAACCACCACCTTCCCGAAGAATATTGGGCCATCACCGCATGGAAGAGGGAGTAGGGAAGAGCGAGTGGACAACCATCCATCCTCCAATCAGGATGTTTGGGGAAGACACCCTCCCCCACAACAATGGGGGTGTTTGGAACATAGTACTCAACTAGAATGGGGTGCATATGGGAAAAACAAGGAAATATATGTGTAAATATATAGCATCAAACAATCAATCCCACTCTATGGTTTCTCTAACAAACAACCAACCCCACCATAATACTACCAACTTTGCTACTACCTCTAAATGTAAAACCACACAACAAGTAACTACTCAAAACATACCCCCATCCAATTTATTTAACCAATTATTATTATTTATTAAAAAAATTCATTTATTGATTTTATCTATACCCAAGAAACTACCAAGTAAAACTAGAAACAAGAAATATAGAAAAACAATCAACACTACCATAGTCATTTCAAAAGGTGAAGAGATTTATAGTTTACCACATTTCATATTTATGCTCTGTTTAACACCCATTCATGCTATTATGAAGTACCAATCCTAAGACATAGGTTGAATCTTTCTGAATCCTACTCATGGAGAAACTCTGGGAGAACTGCCCATACCAACCACTTCCATCACGATTCTTCAAATTTATTCTGCCCAATCCATTATCTCAAACACAACAACCCCCAACTCATAGTCGTACTCAGCAAAACATCTTACCACAACCATCTTGGAAGCCCCGCTGCATAACAACACTACACCCATCACATCCAGTAACATAAAAAAAAACACAAACTGGTTGTAGTCCCACCACACAAAACCTCTCATCCATTCCATAATTAATCAATCTATAGCCCATACGATTCACAATATTGATCAAAAAATCTATAAAACAATATGATTATCATCATTTCCCCACCCCCTATTATTGTTTTAAAATCGATTAAATTATCTTTATTAAATTTGGATTAAAATGTATTTACATTTGAAACATTCATACACCCATCCCACATGACACACAATTAAGAGAGACAAAGGGATACCTACTTAGAAGAACAAATGATCATCAATTCCTTATTGGGCCAAAGCAGGGGGTGCACACTTAGTAGGAAAAAGCCTTCAGGGAAACATGATCCAAAGGCCAAAAAACAAGTGAATGATTGATCAGGTAAGAAAGGTTCTAGGCAACTCATTCCAATATAAAGGAGAATAAAGAAATGGGGAAGGTCTCCGGCTTTGAAGGATCAAATCCAAGGATAACGAGATATGAAACTATTTTGAATTCCCCATTAAAGGTGGATCTTGACCAAGACCACATGCTTTGTCTATTGAAAAGCCTCGAGAGCATTAGGAATTTAAAGATATATTTTATATCCCTTGAAACATCTTCAAAACCACTTAATCATGGTATTAAATTCATTTCACATCAATGGAAATGTTAAAGGGGTGAAACTGAAAAACTAGTAAGATTCTGAAATATTGAAAAATTGTCAGAAATGACTCACTATTGAGTGACTCACCATCACAAGTCACCGATGGATGAGTCATCGTTGGTTGAATCACTATTGGATGAGATATAGGTGGATGAGTCATCGTTGTATGACTCACCATTGAATGAGTCACCATTGGACGAGTCACCATCGTGAGTCACCGTTGGAGACCTATCAGTGTGACTCACCGTTACGACTCACCTTGGACGAGTCACCATCACGATTCACCACTAGATGAGTTACCATCACGATTCACCATTGGTGACCTGCTGGTGTGAGTCACCATTACGACTCACCATCACAACCTACTTTCACGACTTACCATTCTTGATTCACCGGTCCTGACCCGCCGTTGCGAGTCACCATCATGAGTCACTGATGCGACTCACCTTTGGGATGACATACTATTGGAAAAACTGGAATTTTTGAAACTCCTAAAATGAGTCACCATTACCTCCAATAACACCTTAAAGATTGTATTTTTACAAAGTAATGGGCCAGAGAGGTCCAAGACATTACATCAGATACCTCTCAAACTATTCTCACCTCAAGAATTCTAACCAAACCCAGAAGAAAGAGGGGTTCAGAAAACCAACTCACGAGATACCTCTCAAGGATCTTACTACACCTAAAGCACCACTACTCACATCAAAGGTCAATGATAAACCACCCTGTGTTGTTTGAAAGTTGGGGTGAAACCTCAACATCCAAGAACACCTCCTCCGATATCTTCTAACCCAACCGACCAAAAGACACACCACAAAAGCACATAATACACACTATCCAAACAAACGAATCAGGGAATACTATCATCCATGTTAAGATACTATCTGCTTCAAGTGGCACTGACTCACCCACACAGGTTTAATCGCATCACAATTAATGCGTCCCGATTAGGAATCTTGAAATACCTTTGTGATAAATTGTTTTTAGAAAAGTTTTTGTATTTGTTGAAAACTAACCTTTCTTTTGTATAATAATGTTTTTTTATCCAGGAAGAATAAAGTTTCTGAGTTAGAAAGAAATATTTTTCTCAAGAAATAATTTTCTGAATTAAAAAGTATTTTTATTACTGAAGAGTTTTGAAAGAGTATTTTGATGAAGATTGAGAAGTCAGAAGTTAGAAAGTTTTTTAAACTTTATAAACCAAATAAGACGATGCTTTTTTGATAAATAATATTTCAAAAATCATGAAAACTTTTATGATAAAAGCTTTTGAAAAAATGGTGGAGATTTTTGAAGAAATCGGAATCACTAAAAAGAATAAAAAAATTGTATCCAAAATTTTTATGTGAAAATAAGAACCAACATTCATCACAAATTAGAACCAGAAATCTATAAAAATCAAAACTAACATTCTACACAAATCAGAACCATAATTCTTCACAAATCAGAACCAGTATTCTTCACAAATCGGAACCAGTTTTCTGAGAAAAAACCGAATCAAGATTCTATAGAAATCCAAACCAAGTTTCTGAGAAAACCAAAACCAGTTTTTTGAGAAAAAATGGAACGAAGATTCTACAGAAATTGGAACCAAGTTTCTGAGTAAATAAGAACTAGTTTTCTAAGAAAAATCAGAACCAAGTTTATGAGAAAATGAGAACCAGTTTTCTAAGAAAAAATGGAACCAATATTCTATATAAATTGGAATAAATTTCTAAGAAAATCAGAACTAGTTTACCAGAAAAAATGGAACTAAGATTCTGAGAAAATTGGAAGTAGTTTTCTGAGAAAAAATAGAACCAAGATTCTACAGAAATTAGAACTAAGTTTCTAAGAAAATTAGAACCAGTTTTCTGAGAAAAATCATAACCATTTTTTTGAGAAAATAAGAACCAATTTTCTGAGCAAAAATAGAACCAATATTATGTAGAAATCAGAACCAAGTTTCTAAGAAAATCAGAACCAGTTTTCTGATAAAAAAATGGAACCAAGATTCTGATCAAATTAGAATCATTTTTATGAGAAAAAATGGAACCGTGATTCTAAGAAAACCATAACTAGTTTTCTGAGAAAAGATGGAACCAAGATTTTGTAAAAATCGAAACCAAGTTTCTAAGAAAATTGGAACCAGTTTTCTGAGAAAAAATAGAACTATGATTCTATAGAAATCTGAACCAACATTCTGCAAAAATAGAAACTAACATTCTATGGAAATCAGAACCAACATTATTCAAAAATTGGAACCAATATTCTACAAAAATCAGATCCAACATTCTGTGAAAATTAGAACCAAGATCTAGTATTATCGTTATGAGAAAGATATAAAATATTGAAGAATTCAAACTTGAATTTCAATTTTTCATAAATCTCAGAGAAATTTAAGGAGGTTTTAATAATTAAAATACTTAACATTAAATGAGAGATATTTTTATAGTTTTTTATATTTAAGGAAGCCTGAAAGATTTCAAGTTTCCCACCTTTGATTTTAAAGTTGCCTATAAATACTTGCTCAGATCATTCATTCATTGGAATCTTTTACATATTCAAAAAATGTGGAGTGATAAATAATTCTAAGTGAAAAGTTACCACTAGATTGAAGAAATTTTTTAATGAGTTTTTGAGAAGATAAAAATCAGAACCATCATCACCATACTGAGAAGATACTAGGGATTTAAAATGAACATTTTGTAGACCATATTCAGTTTTTTATATTTTTTTGGCTCAATTGTTTTATAAGAAAACATTTTAAACTGATGGGAGTTAGTATAATCTTTCCTATCGAGAGATAGAAGGTGTCTAATGTGAGTTTTCACATGTTGTATTTACTTCTTCATAATAGTGGATCTTCATAGACCTATGTGAGTGGCTATGGTAAGGACATAGGTTCTCACACTAAGTCCAAACCTAGTAAATCTTTTGTTATTTTCTTTCTTTCCTAACTTTTAATGCATAAGTATTTACTAAATGTTGATAAGGATATAAATCTTAACAGGTTACTGGGGTTAAGTTTCTAGAAGTTTTGAAACTTATAAAAATTTAACAACTGATTCAACCCCCCTTCTCAGTTATTATTCAATCCTTGGAACTTTAATTGGTATCATAGGGAAGGTTACCTTGTTGAATCCTTATCATGGATAATATTAATTCAGTTAACAGTAGAGGAATTATTACATTCGATAGAAAAAATATTATGGATGGAAAAATAGGATCATTCTTTATCTTCTATCTCTTGTCCTAGAAGTTGTTGATGATGATACTATTGGTTTTCCACCTATTAACAAAGATGATCCTATGAATTTTGATGATAAGAGAAATATAGAAGTTGATAAAAATGCTATAAATTCTATTCTCGTATCCTTATCAGAGAATTTTTATCATAAGGTGATGGGTCTAAAAACTTCAAAAAGTATGTGGGACAAGCTGGAGAGTATTTTTGAATGGAATGCAAAAATAAAGGAAGAAAAGCTACAAATCTGGCGTAGTAAGTATGGGTACATCAGAATGAGATATGAAGAAATAATTGATTAATACTTCACCAGAGTAAATTAAATTGTTTACAACATCAAGGGATTTAGAGATGTTTTGGAAGACTCTACAATTATGAAGAAACTTATGAGAAACTTTCCCGACAGGTTTTATTCTAAAATTTCTTGTTTATAAGATAAGGATGATTTATCTCTTAATGAATTTCATAAATTTATTATTGCTTATGAAATAAGGAAAGATCCAATGTTTAAAAAGAATAAAAAATATGAAATGGATTTTGAATCTATGAGAAAGATAAAAATACATGATGTTGAAGAAGTAGATCCTTGTGAGTATGAAGATAAAGAAGATGATGAGATAAATGAAAAAAATCATGTCTCTTATATCCAATAACTATTGAAGAGGAAGAGGAAAGTATGGAGTTAAAATTCCTCTCAAATTTTTTGAGTGTGGTGGAATCAGACAATTTGCTATGAATTTCCCTAAGAAGAAATTTGGAGAATATTAAGATGATTTCGATGAAAAACCTTGATGGAAGAAGTGGAACAAAAATTATAAAGAAGAAAGGTCTTCCAACATATATAAGAAGAAGTTTACTGGAAAAAAAAATAAGTATGTTAAGTAAGAAAGTTTAATTAGAATCAACTAACAACAATTCATCTAAAGATGAAAGTTTATAAAAATTCATAACCTTCATTTCAAAAGTTGAGAAAAAAAAGATTCCTCAAATAGTGAAGAAGGTGGTAAATAATATTATAGAGAATTTCAACTCAGAACCGAACTTGTTTCATGTATTGAAAAAAAACTATCAATAAATAAATTAGAGTAATGAAGAAATATCATGAAGAATTTTTTGATGGAAGAAAAGATGTCATCAAGAAGGAGGATAAATATATTCAAGAGATTCTAGGTTACAAACTTAGACTTTCTGAACAGTGAAAAATGATTGAAGATCCTAGTAAGAATCTGGAATCTAAGGAAGAAGAAGTTAAAAAGTTTCAATCAAAAATTATTAAGTTTTAAATTACCTTGAGGAAGATGAATGAATACTTCAAAAAAGATTCAGAAGAAAAATATGAGACTTCTAATGTTGCTGAGAAGGTTCTATATGAGAATCAAGTGAAATCTTCTCTTACCAAAAATAATGTTTCATCTGATTATTTTAACATTTCAAGTTCTGTAAAAAGTATTAGGAAAGCTTTGGTATAGAAATTAAGTGAGAAACCTATCAATTCTACTAAAGTAGAAAACTCACTCAAAAGAAAAGATGGTTCACATCCTGATCATGTTAAATCTGAAAGAAGTTACCAACCTCAAAAAATTTCCATAGAGAAAGATCTTTTTTTAATAGAAAATCCAGATTTTATGGCTATTATTAGTGTTCTGGAATCTATGAGAATAGAGATTATAATTCTTTTCATAACTTATCTTTACTCTAAATAAGGTTTAAGAAAAATGGAAGAAATAATGAAAGAAGAATGAGTATCTTTCCTAAATTACAGGAAGTTGAAAAGGTGAATTATAAAGATGTTAGAAATGTTCCAACAAATAATCAATTTGAATGTATGGAAGAAATTTATGGAATATTTTATTAGTTTGTTTGTCATGCTGAAATATGTACAACACTCCTTCTAGAACAAGTTTCTTATGATGGGAAATAAAATAAAGCTGAAAAGAAGAAGGTTGAGGAAAGAGATTTTGTTGTTGAAATAGCTTTGAAAGAAAGTAAGAGGAAAAAACCATATATACTTGATAATGTTTGTTCTTCACATATGACAGGTGATATAAAAATCTTGAAACATTTCGAAAGTCATGATAGAGGAGCATTTACTTTTAGAAATAATAGTTTCTTAAAAATTAGAGGAATCATAATGGTATATATTGAAGCAGAGAAATTGAAATCTAAGAAAGTTTTACTTATTGATGGGATAAAACATAACTTACTTAGTGTAATTCAACTTTGTGATGATGGAAAATAATTAATCTTTAGAAATAATTCTTTTATCATCAAAATTATGAAATATGGAAAAGTCATTAGAAAAGGAGAAAGAACCAGTTGGAATCTCTTTCAAATATGATAATTCAATTACTCATGTTACTTGAGTGTTGAATATGAAAAAAAGTTATGGAACTGAAGACTTGGACACATTGGGAAGAAAAACATGAATAAAATTTCTAAAGTTGATGTTGTCTGAAATTTTCCAGAATTGAAAATAAGAAATAAAGATGTTTGTATTACTTTCCAGAAAGGAAAGATAAATAACAAAAGTCATAAAAGAGTTGATATTAAATATACCATACCACTTGATCTTATTCATTATAATTTATGTGGACCTATGAGACATCAGTCAACAAAAGGATAATTATACTCTATCACTTTTATTAATGATTTCACTCAGATGAAAAACATCAGGTTCATAAAGCACAAGTTGGAGGCTATTGAAATGTTCAAATTATTCAGAAAAGATGTTGAGAAAGAATTGGGGGTTTCCATCAAGAATTTGAGAATATATAATGGTATCAAATTCAAAAACAATGTTTTTGAAGATTATTTGAGAAAAAATAGTATCAAACAACAATATAGATCTCCCTATACTCCACAAAAAATGGAGTAGTAAAAAGAAATAATAGAAGCTTGGTAGAAATGGGAAGATGTATATTAGCAGAATAAAAACTTTCAAAATTGTTTTGGAGAGAAGCTGTTAGTACTTTTGTACATGTTCAAAATATATGCTTGTTGAGATTAGAAACCAACATGACTCCTTATGAAATGTATTATAAAAAGACCTTCATTGAAATACTTCAATGTTTTTGGAATTCCATGTTTTCTCAAGGTCAAAAATTTGGATTGGGGAAGTTTTGATGAGAAACCTAAGGAATGAACTTTCATAGGATATTCACTAAATGGGAGAAGTTATAAATGTTGGAACAAACATTTAAAAAAGTTAGTGGACTCATATGATGTGAAGTTAATTGAAAATCAAAGTTCCTTAACAAATATTGTTGAGAATGATGAGGATGATAAATTTGATATTTCCAATAATAGTGAAAGAAATTGAAAAAATTCTTATCAAGAGTTAGAAGAATAATTTGATGAGGAAATTCCAACAGATAAGGAAACTTTGAAATTTCCTACCTTATGAAAACATGTTGAATCTGAGAACATTATTGGGAATCAGAAGGCTCCGGTTCAAACTAAAAGGAAGTTGAGATTAGAAAGTTAGACTTCACTTATCTCAAAAGTTGAACCAGAATCAGTTTTAGAGGTTATTCAACATAAATAATGGGTGAATTCTATGAATGAATATTTTGATCAGATTGAGAAGACTGAAACAAGGGAACTTGTTCTAAGGATAGAAAATAAAAATGTTATCAGAGCCAAGTGGTTTATAGAAACAAATTTAATGATCTAGGAGAAGTTTCAAGAAACAAAGCAATACTTGTTTGTAAAGGATATGAACAGGTGGAAAGTGTGGATTTTGATGAAACCTTTTACCCCATTGTAAGGATAGAAACTATTTGAATGTTTTTTAGTGGATGCTCATCAGAATTACAAAGTTTACCTAATGGATGTAAATTCATCTTTCTTGAATGGTGATATTGAGGAAGAAGTTTACATTGTGAAACCTTGTGGGTTTCTACTTGTTGAAGATGAAAAAAATTTGTAAATTGAAGAAATATTTGTATGGGATGAAACACGTTCACATTATTGGTATTCAAACCCTAAAAATTGTTTGAGAATGATGAACTTTTCTAAATGAAAAGTTGATAGAAACTTGTATCTGAAATCTATTGACTATGGAAATTTAATTGTAATTGTTTATGTAAATGATATAATTTTTGTTGGGGATGAAGAAAATTATTATGAAGAGATTGATAAAGAAATGAAGAAGAATTTTTTAATTTTCATTATTGGGAGAATTAAATTTCTTCCTTGGATTACAAGTTCAAAAAAATAAAAAATATATTTTATTATCTCAAGAAAATCATGCCAGGGAATTATTAAAGAAGTTTGGTATGGATGAATCCAAATAAGTTTCAAATCTTATTTTAGTGAGAACAAAGTTGAGTAAAGATTAATCTGGAATAAGTTTGAATTATAAATACTTTCAGATGTTGATAAAAAGTCTTTTTTACCTTACAGCTTTAAGGACCAATATTTTTTATGCTGTGAATTTATATTCCAGGTATCATAGTAATCCAAAAGAATCACATATGTTGTCTACAAAGAGAATTTTGAGATATATTAAAGGAAAAAATTCACATGGGTTGTTATACAAATGAAACAAGGAGATGAAGTTTCTTGGTTATACTGATGCTGATTGGGTTGGAGATTATAATGATAGAAAGTCAATATTAGGAGGAACATTTTTTCTTGGTGAATGTTGTGTAAGTTAGCATAGTAATAAAGAAAGTTCTGTAACTTTGAGTATAGCTAAATCCGAATATGTTATAGAAACTTAGGCTTGTACTTAAATGTTGTGGATGAGAGTTTAATTAGAATATTTGAAATTAAAAGTTTCTAAACCATTGAAGATACTTTGTGATAATCAGAGAGCAATTCATATTTCTAAAAATCCTATCCAACATTCAAGATCAAAACACATTGATATAAAGTTTCACTTTATAAAAGATAATTTTTCTAATAGAGATTTTTTTCTGGAATACATTTCAAAAAAGTATCATGTTTTCGATATCTTTACAAAAGAAATGTCGAAGGAAAGGTTTGTTGAATTGAGGCTAAAAATTCATGTTCAGATTCCTCCCATGTGTTCTTAAACCTTATAAGGAAGCACCCCAATATTATTTGGATTATGTTGACAAAGGGTGAGAGAAAGTAACAACTTTCTACTTTGAATATAAATATGTGGTTATCATATAATGGGGTAGAGAAAAAGAAAATTGAGAAAATAAATGATAAGATTGAGAGAAGAAGAAAAGTGAGGGGGAGTTATATTTACATGGATGAAAAATTTCCTTACCATAGAGGGATGTAATCCCATAAAAAAATTACTCTATCCATTAGTGTGGTGTCAGAACACTCTCTTTGGAGAAAGGATATGTTTTGATAAAAGTCAAAAAACTTTAGTTGCTTGGAAAAGATGAGTTTTGAAAAAATCTGAGAGTTGGAAAAGTTGTTGATGAAGGTTTTAAGAAAATCTAAATGGGGAGATTAAAGTACCTTTGTGATAAATTGTTTTTAACAAACTTTTTGTATTTTTTGAAAACTAACCTTTATTTTTTATAAGATTTTTTTTGTTATCTAGGAAGAATGAAGTTGCTGAGTTAGAAAGAAAGAAGTTTCTCAAGATAGAAGTTGCTGAATGAATAAGTCTTTTTGTTACTGAAGAGTTTTGAAATAGGATGTTGATGAATATTAAGAAGTCATAATTTAGAAATCTTTTCAAACTTTATAAACAAAATTATATGATGATTTTATAATCAAGAAGTTCTCACAAATCATGAAAAATTTTATGATGAAAGATTTTGAATAAATGGTGGAGATGTTTGAAGAAATTATAATCATTAAAAAGAAAAAAAACTAGGATCCAACATTTTTCTATGAAAATAGAAACCAACATGCTACACAAATTAGAACCAATAATATGCACAAATCAGAACAAATATTCTACACAAATGGGAACTAGCATTCTACACAAATCGAAACCATCATTCTGTATAAATCAGAACTATTTTTTTGAGAAAAAATAGAACCAATATTATGCAGAAATTAGAACCAAATTTCTGATAAAATTAGAACCATTTTTCTGAGAAAAAATAGAACCAAGATTTTGAGAAAATCAGAACCAATTTTTCGAGCAAAAATAGAACCAAGATTCTATAGAAATCAGAGCCATATTTCTAAGTAAATTAGAACCAGTTTTCTAAGAAAAATTGGAACCAAGTTTCTGAGAAAATTAGAACCAATTTTTTGAGCAAAAATAGAACCAAGATTATGTAGAAATAGAAACCAAGTTTCTGAGAAAATCGGAACCAGTTTTATGAGAAAAAAGAGAACCAAGATTTTGAGAAAATTGAAATTATTTTTCTGAGCAAAAATGGAACCAAGGTTATGAGAAAATTAGGACAAGTTTTTTAAGCAAAAATGGAACTAAGATTCTATAGAAATCAAAACCAAGTTGCTAAGAAAATTGGAACCAGTTTTATGAGAAAAATAGAACCAAGATTCTATAGAAATTAGAACAAAAATTCTACAAAAATTGTAACCAACATTTTTTAGAAATCAAAACCAACATTTTTTAGAAATCAGAACCAATATTATACAGAAATCAGAACCAAAATTATACAAAAATTGAAAAAAAGATCCAGAATTATTGTTAAGAGAAGAACATGAAATATTTAAGAAGTCAAAATTGAATTTCAATTTTTCATAAATCTCGAATAAATTTAAAGAGGTTTGAAGAAGTCAAATATTGAACATTAAATGTGAGATATTTGTGGAGTTTTTGAGATTTAAGGAAGCGGAAAATATCTCTCGTTTCTCGACTTTGATTTTCAAGTTGCCTATAAATACTTTCTCAGATCATTAATTCATTTGAAACTTTTAAATATGTTAAAAAGGTAGATCACTGAAGAATTAAAATTGAAAATTTATCACCAGATTGAAGAATATTTTTATTGAATTTTTGAGTAGAGAAAAATTAGAACCATCATTATCGTATTGAGAAGATAGTGAGGATTCAGAATAATCATTTTGTGGAGTATATTCAAAAAAGTTTTTATTCTTTTGTTTGGATCAATTGTTTTATAAGAAAACATTATAAACTAATGGGAGTTAATATAATATTTCCTATCAAAAGATAGAAGCTGTCTGTGGATTTCCATAAACCCAAAGGAGTGGCTATGGAAAGGACACATGTTATCACACTGAGGTCGAAACTTGTAATATTGTGTGGTTTTCTTGATTTCCTACCTTTTCATGCATAAGTATTTTATAAAGGTTGATACAGATATAAATATTAATAGGTTACAAGGGTTAAGTTTCTAGAAGTTTTGAAATCGATAAAAAGTTAGGAATTGATTCAACCCCCTTATGAGTTGTTATTTGATCCTTGGAACTTCAAATTTTGTCTTCCCATTTTCACATGTTATAAATTTATCTCAAATTATGGAATAAAGAAACAACACATCTAATAAAAAATAAGGTTCAAAAATTACATTTCAAGCAAAACAGAACATGAAAAAACTCAAAACAACTCTGGGAATTGGGCATGCATCTGAACTTCTCTCTCCCAAGTACTCTCCTCCAATACACCATGCCTCCACAACATGTGAACCAAAGGAATAGACCATCCATGCAACACATTATCTCTATGATCTTAGATATCTACTGGCCACTCCACATACGTCGCATCTTCTTCAATATCTAACTCTCCCCAGTCGATCACATGGGAGTCATCATGAAGATACCAGCAAATTTGAGAGACATATAAGATGCTGTGGATCCTCTCTAACTATGGTGGCAGAGCTAACTGGTATGCCACCTAACCAAATCTCCCCAACACCTCTAAGAGTCCGATGAACCTTGGAGAAATCTTACTCCATATGCCAAAACTCATCTTCCCAAAACAATGGGAAACCTTCAAGAACACGTGGTACCCAAACTTGATCTCCAAGAGCCTCCTCCTGTGATCAGAATATGACTTTTTCTCATCCCATGACGGTTTTATCCTCTCATGAACAAGATGAACCTTCTCTGTCGTGCTCTGAACTACCTTAGGACCAAGAATATTTATCTTCCCAACCCCTTTTCAGCATAAAGGTGAATGAAACAGTCTTCTATACAAAGATTCCAATGAAACCATGCTAATAGAATAGTGATAGCTGTTATTATAAGCAAACTCGTCCAAGGGTAAATTTCATACCTAATATCCAACAAAGTCCAAGATGCATGCTCGCAACATATCTTATAGCGTATGGATAGTTTGTTCTGTCTTCCCATCTATCTAAGGGTGGAAAGCAGTGTGGAGGGGTAATTGAGTGCCAAAATCATACTGCAATCCCTGTCAGACTCATGAGGTAAAGTGTGTATCCCCTTCAGAGACAATTTATATCATAACTCCATGCATCCATACTACCTCATCCACATACCTCTGGTCTAAGGCATCCATTGCGCCTGACTCCTTAATCGCTAAGAAGTGAGTTGATTTTGTCAATCAATCCACTACCACCTGAATAACATCATAGCCTCCCTAAGCCATAGGTAACCCTATGAAAAAATCCATTGAGATTTAATCCCACTTCCAATTAGGGAAATCTAAGGGATTCAAAAAACCACCAGGAACATGGTGATAATTCTTCACCTACTGGCCAACTAAGCACTTATCCACAAACTCTGCCACTGTCTGTTTCATCCCGTGCCACCAAAACTGCATCCTCAAGCCACTTTACATCTTGGAAACACCTGGGTGTAACGCTAAGGGTGATATATGAAACTCATGGAGGACTCCCTCATGCATATCCACTAGAACAAACAACCTTCAATAAAACATCATCCAATTATGACTATCCCTCCGAAGCATCACCTTGGTCAATGCGATCATGCATCACCTTTTCCTCTGAGTCTCCCCACTAAGACTCCTCCACCTGATACATCAAAGAATACTATAGTGTCATATAAAATAAACAACCTCTTTTTCCGTCCATTCCTGCATCCAAGTACAAGGCTTTCAACTCCTCTATCTTCTTCTAAGAATCTAAAGATTTTTGAACTACCTCCTTCTGTGACTTACTGCTTAAAGAATCATCCACAAAATTCCCCATTACTGAGGTGTAAGATATCACAAAATCATAGTCTTGAATAAAATCCATCCACCTCTGCTATCGCAATTTCAGATCTTGCTAGGAAAAGATATACCTCAAACTCTTGTGATCTGTGAAGACCATAAAGCACTCCCCAATGAGGTAATGCCACCATAACTTCAATGAAAACACAACCGCTGCCAAATATAGATCATGGGTGGCATATTTACGTTTTTGGGGGTGTAATTTACTAGAACCATAAGAGATAACTACCCACTACTGCATCAAAACGTATCCCAATCCCATATGATAAGCATCACAAAACACCTAGAACATCACCCATTATTCTAGAAACCAGAGCACTGACCAAATTATCCTTTAGATAGTCAAACAATGCTTAACACTACTTGATCCACACAAAACATGGTCCTTTATGGTCAGAGCTATCAATGGAGATATAACTCTAGAGAAATCAGGTACAAATCTCTGGTAATATCCCACCAAACCGAGAAAATTGTGAACCTCTGTAACATTATTGGGTGCTTCCCAAGAGACGACTACCTCGACCTTCGATGGGTCCACTAATACACCCTGATGGGACACAACATTCCCAAGGAAATGCACCTCTCATGTATAAAATTTTCAATTGTACAACTTTCCGTAGAGATGGTAGTGTCTAAAGACCTACAAGATAGCCTTGAGATGCTCGGTATGCTCCTCCTCTGACTTTGAGTAAATCAAGATTTCATTGATGAACATGTTAGGTCCACTAGGTCAAATACCATGATAAGGGGCGTAAATCAGGGCATGAATTATTAAAAACTAATACCCCTTAAAATATTGTTTTATCATTAAACAAAACAAAATTCTCTCTTTATCCCATAGCAATATATGAAAAGAAATTAAATCATGCACAAGAAACAGTGAATTTACTTGGTTCACCCTCACTAGGCTATGTCCAAGAATTATACAATGCTGATGTTCTGATGTACCAAATACACTAAATATCACTGCCAATTACAAGGTTTGGGATAGACCACTTCTATGCCCAGGATCACCTCCTTTACATGATTTGGGGTCTGCTCACTGTATTCCTATGTGTCACTCCCTATTTCTCTTTCTCTGGATCACTTCCAGGGGAAAGGATCACCGTCTTACTCTTCCTTAACTCACTACTCTTGGAAGGGATCTACTCATAATTTATGGAAATGTAGGTCCCTTAATTTTCATGAAATAAAGTATCCTCAACTGTAGGTAGATTCTTTGTTGAAGTCCCATTTTCACCCATAGATGAATACAATTTTCCACATACTTTTAGTTAGTGGAAATCACTTTCGAAAACTGTTTAAGTCCCTTCACAAACCACCTGATTATTTCATGAACCACATAGCGCATATTCTTCATGGACCACCTATCTTGAATATTGCCTCCAATTTCTATACTGCATTCTATCTCTGCATACCACCTAAAAAAACCATCTCTATATACCACCTCTACATACCACCTTCGTGTACCGCCTTCATGTACTGCCTCTGTGTACCACCTCCATATATTTCCTCCATGTACCGCCTCTGTGTACCGCCTATTCTACAGTTTTCCTTCTTCCGTAGATTGCTTCTTCCATGGACTACCTTCTTACTTTGTGAACCACAATTCTCTGTAAACACCCTTTCTTGGAATTTCTTCTGAAAATTGGTTCACTCTTTGTTAAATCATCCTCGCAAATCTCTTTTGGACATAGCTAAATTCCTATAGCAAAGATGTTTTCTTATGAAAATTACTCTAAGTAATGATGGGATTAACAATCCTTATATAGGAAAATAGATCTTCATAATCTGATAATATAATATTTACCCAAATCTTCAATGTGGTACCACCTTCATCTCATACTGATCCTTCCATGAACTGTTTCCCTATGCAGTCCGCATACTACCTTTCTTCCTTCGTGATGGATTAAATCACCACCTCGTTTTCACCAATGATGCCCTTCATGGTTTATCAAATCACCACCTTGTTTCTGTGAATGAAAAACCATCCTATGTACCAAAAACCTTCCACGTAGCACTATCCTTCCCATGAACCTTTCCTCATATGTGGTCCATGTACCATGCTTCGTGGTCCATATAGCACTGCTATTCAGAATCCTTCCTTTGCAGAAATCCATTATTCGTTCCACGTACCACCTTATACATTCCGTGAACTATGGTTTGTGGTCCACATATTGTTCAATCCTATGCGGAAATATTACTTTTCCAAAAATAAACTCCCAATTTTGAGGCTAAAAAATTTAGCAAACATTGAGAAACTATGCCACCTTAAAAACCAGCTTCGAAAAACACCATCTGTACACATTCGCAATCATATGGATTTTTCAACAAACATAATATCACCCAAAACATAATTAGAGGACTCCTTGAGGGATTTTTCCCAAAAATCCCCTCTTTGTTTTTTTGACAAAACTTTCATAATTTGATATCTCATTAAACCTTCTTCTAACTTCTTCCAACATTCACTTCTTGCGATTAAGATATCGATCAAGGATTTACTCAACACATACTCTAAACCCACATGATACATTCTTGGCATGAGAAACAAGAGTATAATGTAAATCTCATCAATGAATCACTTCATTACATTCCAAAACCATTCTTCTAATTTCATCATGATCCTTAACTATTGTAGTATATATACTTTGATTGATCACGTCTAACATCGTCAGATTTAACTCCCCTATGTCACTACTTCTCCAAACAGATTCAGATCAGCTTCAACTTCCCCTATCTCACTGCTCCATCTAACAGATTATCCCTATGTCTTGACTAAGACACTTTCTACATTTTAAAAGCCACAATTTATTCCCCTTTGTTAATGAACCCGAAGGGCACTTCATGGTTGTCTGCAATAGGGTAAAGAACACATATCAGTTCATTAAAAACAAAACACACCATACCTCAGGGATAGGGGGTCCCACATACACACTTTTTCAAGTTCATGGAGTTGACTAAACTCCTAGATCCAGTCGATGTTGTTCAAACTCTTCTTTGGGAAAGGTATTTGTCAAAATATCTACAAATTGTTGTTCTATAGGAATATACTCCAACTTCATAAGCCTTTGCTCCACCTTCTCCTTGATAAAATGATATTTGATTTCAATGTGATTTGTCCTTAAGTGATAGCATGAGTTTTTTCTAATATTTATAGTACTTTAATTATCACAATGGATTCTGATTGGAGACTTAACTTCAACTCCCATATCATCAGGATACTACTTCACCCATAATAACTGTGTGCATGTTTGAGTATCCGCAATATACTCAGCTTCTGCGGTGCTCAATAAAATGAAATATTGTTTATTTCTCAACCAAGAAATATACATTCCTATAAGATAAAATACACCACCTGATGTCGATTTACTATCATCTTATGATCTAACTCAATCTGTATTTTTATATCCCAATAACGCTTGTTGAGATTTGTCATTATACATCGAATAGAAATCCATCGTGCCCTTAATGTATCGAAGTATTATTTTTACTATAAGAAAATGACTTTCCTTGGGATTAATTTGATACCATGTTTCTTGGAATGTGACAAAAACAATATCAGGTCTTCTCACTATCAATTATAGTAGAATACTAATTATTTTCCTATATTCTATAACATTAACTATATTGCCTTCATCATCCCATGAAAGTTTGATCTAGGTTGCCACCGAAGTTGTTATCTCCTTGTAATTTTCCATTCCAAATATTCTAAAAAACTCCTTGAAATATTTAAATTGAGAAACTAATGTGCCATTCTTTCCTTATGTCACCTGTAAACCAAGTAAAAACATTAGTTCACCAATCATTATCATTTGAAACTCACTTTTCATGAATTTGAAAAATTGTCTTCACTATGCTTCATATTATCCACTGAAGATTATATCATCAACATATATCAACACCATCATCCTTTGATCACTTTCATTGTTGACATATAGATTGTAATCAACTCCACCATGACAGAAACCAAACTTCTTCAAAAACTGATTTAGTCATGAATACCATGCTTTTGGTGCTTGCTTCAAACCATATAAATCCTTCTCCATTCAACAAACCATGTTCTCATCTTCATGAATGATAAAACCATATGGCTTCTCAATGTAAACTTATTCTTCCATAAACCCATTGAGAAATGTTGACTTAACATCTATATGGAAAACTTTTAACTTTTTTTACACTACTATGGCCAAGAATAATCTGATTGTCTCTAGCCTTGAAACAGGTAAAATTTCTCATCAACATCAATAAACTCTATCTGGGAGTAACATTTTAACACTATCCATTCTTTTTTTTAATCACAACACCATATTTATTCAACTTATTATGAAATACCCATTTTGCCCCGATGACATTCTTGTCTGTTGGTCTCGAAACAATCTCCAAAGTCTGATTCTTCTCAATTTGTTCAAGCTCTTTATTCATAACCTGAACCCAATACCCATCTCCAAATAATTCATTAAAATATTTAGGTTCTACCCATGATAAGTATGATGATTTTTGTAGAGTCTTCATCCTCCTTGTCTATATTTGATCCTTTTGATCACCAATTATGTTAGGTCTATCAATTTCGTCTCTCCTCTCATGTCTTTGTATAGACATTGTATTGTGGTCATCATTTTCATCATCTGAATCTTCTTCTAAATTAGTCTTTGGAACTGGATCATCCCCTGATCTTAATATCTCTTCATCACTATCCTCCTAATACTGATCATATATTTTATGAAGTTTCTTCTTATTTTACACTATAGTTACATCATGAATTTCAACTACCATTCCTAGGCACTTATTGAAACATTTATATGCATTGCTTTTCTTTGAGTATCCAAGAAATATCCCTCCATCTCCATGGGATTCAAAATTACCGTGTTTCTCCTTATTGAGAATGAAACACTTACTTCTGAAGACTCAAAATTAATTCAATGATAGATTCCTTCCATATCATATCTCATATGAAGTCTTCTCTTCTTTTGGACATAGTAACAATTTATTTGAAGTGTATACTTCTATTATCATATATTATTTCCAAAATTTCTCTAAAAGATATTTCTTAATGAGTATTGTTCTCACCATATCGTTAAAAATACGATTTATTCTCTCAACTACTCCATTCCATTGTGGAGTTCTTACCACTGAAAATTGATGTCTTATCTAATTTTTCTCAATATAATCCTTCACTTGGATATTTTTGAATTATGTTTCATTATCTGTCAAGATCTTCCGGATTTTCTAATCTAGAATATTTTCAAATTCCCACCGATATCTTTAAATGAAACTGAACACCTCAGACTTGTGGGTAATGATTGATACCCATGCTATTATGTTATAATCATCAATGAAGAGAATATAATATCTCCTCCCATCAAGATCTATTGGTGAAATTGGTTTTCACAAATCAATATGAACCAACTCAAGTAATCTTTTTGACCTTTGATCTTGTGCCTTATATGTGTTTCGAATGATCTTCCCTTTTTGGCAGACATCACATGTATGTGTACAATCACGTGATAATATAGGGAGATCTTGAGCATCATCATACTTCACCAGATATTCCAAGGGCATTTGGATCACATGGATAAGAAATTTATGCCACAACTTATTTTATTCTTCCATGGATAGAAAGCACAAATCTTCTTCTCTACTCACGAGTTAGAGATTCACCTTTGTATACTTTCCTTGCAATACAATAGCACCATATTTTTCCTTGATGAAACATAATTTCTTAGAAAATATTATGGAATTCCCTGATTCACACAATTTACTTACACATAATAATTTGTGACTAATACCTTCAACAACTAAGACATCTGAATGTCTCATGTATTCCCTAAAACTTTCCTTTCCTAGATCCAATAATTTTCAACCCTTCATCATTACCAAATATTACGATACCTTCTTTATCATACCTAATTACCATCACCAGATCCTTGTTTCCTGTCACATGGGAGGTGCATCCACTATCAATGATCCATATCCTGATGCAATCTGATGCCTTGAATGTATTCTATGAAACAAATTCCTGATTAAATATTTTCTTTTTGATCCATGTTTCTAACTCCAGAACATGTATGGATTGATACTCTTAACATTCCTTGGAATATGATGGAATGAATTCATCTTGAAGAGTTGTAAATAAATTTTTCATTTTTAACTCATTTGATGATACATTTTTCTACTACTTATAACCAACCTCAGTCTTATTCGGTACATTACTCTATATTGTTGATGAGAAATATCTTTCCATGTGTTCGAATCCTCTACACCTAAAATAGTGACCATCAAATGATGACCTAGAAATTTGAGATTTGTATGACAACCTATATTGGTCTTGTTACCTTTGGTACCTATTTTCTATGGAACAAAAATTTTGTGAGTGTCCTATATTTCCACAATAATAGCATCTTATATGGGGTACATTCCTGTGTGGTAATAATACACCACTGGTTGTCCCTTGGGTTATCTAAATCTTATGATCTTTCTTTGTACCCAAATCAATATTCAATCTAAGAGTGGGTTCTTGTGGTATAACTTCAACCATTACTGCTTTCTGTTTTCAATCAATCCCCATACCTGCCTTATTTGTATTTGATTGTTGCTTCTGTTCTACTGGAAAACTATGCTCCACTTTCATATTTTTGGTTACCTATGTTATATGTTTTTATAATGATATTCTTTGAGTCAAAAATTTTTCTTGATCCTTAACACATCATCATAGACCTAATAATTCCTCTTCAAGTTCTTAGATATGTTTGGTTTTATCCTTTTCAATTTTATCCAAACTAAAGATCTCTATTTTTTATTATTCAATTTTTACTTTGTACTCAACTACCTTTTCTAAGATTTCTAGCGTTGAAGAATTCCATTTTTTAATTTCTTTATTTTTCTCAGACTTCTCTTCTTCCTACTACTACATATAGAGCTTGGAACCACAAATAGCTTTTTTAGATTTCTTTGTTTTTTCTCTCCAAAAATATATCTATTATAGACCATCTTCTAATTAATCTTGAAGGTCAAATCTTCCTTCAAATTATCCTTCTTTATTACCATTTTCTTATTTTATTATAGGATTTCCAAAAACCACTACCAAAGAATCTACATCATGATCTTTGTAGTCTTCTAAATCTTCTACCTCATATTCTTATGAACATTCATCTTATTTTGAAAGCAGTTTCTTCTTTTTGAAGAACTTTTTGTTAGCACTTATCCTACCTTTCACATGGGATGAATACTTATTTTGGGGAATTTAAGAATTGTCTTAATCATAATATTCAAACTTATTAGGACACTTTAATACAAAATTTACAATCTTTTCTCATCAGAATCATGAAAGTGGAAGTTTACCTTTGAACTTTCCTCGTCATATTTGCAGATTTGAAGAGATAACTGACATGAAATCATCCAAATCATATTCCTATTGAATATCTTCAATAGATATATTATTCATGGCCTTGAACACAACTTCTTTAGACTTACACTTTTCCACAAAATCATTATCATCATTTATCATTTCATATGAAACAAGAGTACTATGAAATTTATCCAATGTCATCTTCTTCAGATCCTTGTCTTCCAATATAGAAACCTTCAGATTAAACTGAGGTGGAAGTTTCCTTAATATGCGCTTGAAAATTTTTATATCTTTAATGATTTCTACAAGACCACACATGTCTTCCAAAAATACATTCACATGATCAAATAATGTATCAAAAGACTCATTAAGGTACATTATGAGATTCTCATATTTGTTCAAAAGAACTTTCAACTTTAATTCTATGACTTTGGATTCACCTTTATAAATATTCATAAGATTTTCCCACATAACATGTGATTAATTACATGACATCACCTTGGTATAAATTTCATTTGTTAGGGATCCCCATAAATCATTGATCCCTTTATCACCGACATCTAATTCCATTTTACCAGCTTTTGATAAAGCACCACTATCGATATTGGTTGATATTACATGCATAGCTACTGTAAAGACATCCATTACTAATGATTGGAAGTAGTGCTATATCCGATTCTTCCATAATTGAAAATTGTTTCCATATAAGATTATAATTTCTTTATGATTGACCACCTCCATTTCTTCTACTGAGAGAGAACCACTGACTTTTAACCTTTACCCATGATACCAATTATTAGGTCCACTAGGTCAAATACCCTGGGGGGGGCTTGATCAGGGTATGAAAAATTAAAACTACTTACCATTCAGATCTTGTTTTTTTAAGAAAAACACACTTCTCTCTTTATCCCATCAAAATGTATGAAAAAAATAAAATCATGCATATGACACAACGATTTTACTTGGTTCACCCTCACTGGTCTATGTACAAGGAGCATACAATGATGATGTGCCGATGTAATAAATCCACTAAATATCACTTCCAATTACAAGGTTTAGGCTAGATCACTTCTATGACTAGGCTCACTGCCTTTACAATATTTAGGGTGTACTCACTGTATTTCCAAGGGTCCCTCCCTATGTCTCTTTCTTTGGATCACTGTCAGTGGAAGGGATTACTGTATTCCTCTTCCATCACTCACTGCTCTTGGAAGGTATCCACTCATAATTTATAGACTTGTACATCCCTTCATTTGCATGAAATAACACATCCTAAACTATAGGTAGATGCTCTATTGAAGTCCATTTTTCACCCATAAATGAAATCCACTTTTCCACATATTATTAGTTAACAGAAATCACTTTCGCAGACTATTTAAATCCTTTCACAAACAACCTGCTTATTCAACGAACCACACAACACATATTATTTTTGAACCACCTCTCTTATGTAGTGCCTCTACTTTCGCTACCACATACTACCTCCACGTACTGCCTCTGTGAATCATCTCTGTGTATCGCCTCCACATACCGCTTATGCATACCGCTTATGCGTACCACTTACGCATACTGACTTTGCTAACCATTTATGATTTTGAGGAATTCCTTATTATGCAGACCATTTCTTATGTGGACCGCCTTCTTCCTTTGTAGACCAGAATCTTCCTCAAACACCCTTTTATGGATTTTCTTCTGCGAACTGCTTCACTCTTCGTGGAATCCTCCTCATGAACCTCTTTCGAACATAACCAAAAACTAGGGGGAAAGATGTTTTATTATGAAAATTTCTCTAAGTTATGATGGTATTAATGGTCCTTATATAGGAAAATAGATCTATATAATCTACTAATACGATTGTAACACCCCAAGATTCCACAGTACGTTTCACTTTGAATAATACAATAGCTTGTGTTGTACGCAACTTCGAGTTCAAACACACCACAACCAATCAAACCAGCCATTATGAATAGTAATACCCACTTTTTGAAATTTTATAAAATTTATCTTTCAAAATGGACTTAATTTTTGGATTTGGAATATCAAAAATTATCTTAGGGTGAATTTTTGGTATTTTTCTGAAAACATTCAAGTTTTGATGAATAGTGAAAAACACTGAGTTATTGTTTAAAACGAAATTTTTATTTAAATAATTATTTATTTTATTTAAATTTATTTTATGTCAAAATAGATACATAATACCTATATAAGTTCAATGTAATTCATTGGAGTCAGTTTACAATAATTTTAGATATATAAAATTTTTATTGACATTTTTACCGTCTTTTACCCACCTACTAGGAGAATTTGCAAATTTGCATAAAACATAATTTTACCACTTATGTGAGTTGAATTTCAAAAATCTGAGAGACATGGTTGATATCAGTAAGTAAAATGTGGTTCAATAAGATGAAAATAATTTTTGGTGAATAGTAACTTTTAACTTTTATTTACCACAGTTAAAAGTAAATAAGGTAATTAAAGGAAAAAATGATATTATTATTACCCTAACACATGTACTAACTCTATTGGATAAGTTTATTTCGACCAAAAACAACCTTAGGAATAAAATTTGATCCTTTAGGTCCACTTGGATTAGATTAGGACATTTATTATTATTTAATTCAAAGAAGAGTCAAAAGTGTTAAATTCAAGTTTTCATAACTAAAACATTTTTAATATAGAGTTATACATAAGATAAATTTCAATTATGAATATTCATTAGAAATATAATAATATTTCCTACATAATGTTATTTTAATTATAAATTTTAGACATTAAATAATTAAATTTATTTATGACACAATGATGATGCAATAATTACCTTATTAATGAAAGATTAAAATAATTAATATTATAAATATCCAAATAAATATAATTTGAGACTTTTGATGAATTCAAATAATTTTATACGTTAATATGACATGTTAGGGTTGATTAAATGAATTTTATTTTGAAGTAATCATGTTGTAATAACTTTAACAAAAAAATACCAAATAGTGTCAAAATTGACATAAAAGAGTTTTAAAAACAAATATTATATTATTAATTGATATAATATTCCGAAAAAACTAAGGTTTGTCCAAAGGAATTATATAATGATAGGTGTATCATTAATTAACCACTTGGGGTTCTTTTGGAAGTTTATAGTAAGTTTATTAACCATATAATATAAAAATACAAAGAGACATGGTAAATGTCAAACTATTTAACTAAGAGTTAAATATAAAAGATAAGGTTAATATGATGACCCAAACCTATATAAAACCTATTGGTTGAGAGGTTTTCAACCCATCCCAAACTTATCCTCTAAATAAATCATTTTTGATCCATTATAAACCAAAAATTATTTTATTATAAAATAATATTTCAAACTTTTCCTAAAGTGACCCTCGCCTCTCTTATAAAAGGGCACTTCCCCTTCTCTTAATTTCACACCTCCAAAGCCATTTGTCTCGAACAAAACTTGCCCAAATATCCTCCCAACTATCCTAAATTCATCTCAAAGGCCTTTCTTTGGTCATGAATCCAACATAAGAAGCCCTTTTGTTCAAATTAAAAAGAAGAACCTGAAGAAGAGGTAAATATTTCATCACCTCTTTCAAGTTCTTTTCTTCTTCCACTTATTCTTTCCTTGTTGTTTTCATTATAAAATAATACCTACAATATCTTCTATATACTGTGATGTTATTATAAATATGGTACAACCATATTCATTATTCTATCCTTCATATGAATGACATGTCACCATACGTGCGTACGTACAACTTATCGTCTCCACGTCGTGGTGTAGTTGTTATTCAATACATTATTATTTGTATGACTATAATAATGATGTATAATTGATGTAAATAATAAATATAACATGTTAATGAATCTTTATATATGATATACCATCTATTTACATATTATTTTAAATCAAAAGAATGATATTGTCGCTCGTGCGTACGTACAGATTACCGTCTCCACAAACGCGATGAGATTCATTTCCCAATCATAACCATTAAAGAATAATTTTCATTTGATGATTAAAAATGATGTTTAAAGAACTTAATATCATTATGGATATGAATCAAATACATACTATCCATAAAAAACATGACTTACATAACAAAACATATAAAAGAAAACAAATCAGTTAACACCCGAAACGACGATAATAGGAAAATATTATTAACAAAGCAGTATTAGAAGATCATATATGGTATCATATTTATGTATATGGTTCTTGTATAATTTAATAATAATGATTTAACAATTATACAAGAGGTTAACGTACCCTCTACCAAGGAAAAGTACAAGGTAAGGGTTAATTCTACAACCTCTTCATTATCCAAGGTTGTTTATACGTAATTATCTACTGAGACCTCTTTATCATCCACATCCATGTTTCTCAAAATGTATTTCAATTTTTTTTTCTATTTTCTAGACTTTGTAATAAAGTCATTTATACCCTTGTTTTACTTTTTATAATATGTTTATAAAGGAATCTTTCGGTCGTTTTCCAAACAAGGTACTTTACGACCTTTTCGAAAAAATTAAGGAAATAATGTTTTTTCAACTTATACGGTGGGTGTGGCTATTTTCCGCCGTTATAACAGCTTTGAAGCTTCACTTAAAAGCTTATAAGAATATTTTAAAAAATAAATGTTTTATTTTAAATGGTTTTAAAATTTAAAGAGGTATTTCTTTAAAATATTTTTCATTTCATCTATGTCAACATCCTTTGATGGATTTTAAACTTGTCTGAAGTTGATTTATTATGATACAAATCTTCCATATTTTATTGATGGTTTTCTGATATGTTTGACTGTGGATGAGTTATTTTATACTATTCATGGTTTATGGATAAAGTATTAACATTTTTTATGCTATTTTTAAAATGAATGTTTATGTTATGTTTAAACCTTTTCA
Source organism: Viscum album (assembly GCA_963277665.1). Classification (NCBI taxonomy): domain Eukaryota; kingdom Viridiplantae; phylum Streptophyta; class Magnoliopsida; order Santalales; family Viscaceae; genus Viscum; species Viscum album. The sequence continues at coordinate 697,486,405 of OY728119.1, read as the reverse complement.
TATGAGGAGTGCATTGGAATTAGTAAGTGATGGGTGGAGCCCGCTATAGCTCCTTGATACATTGGTAGGTATCACGAGACAAACTAGTGTCTTGGAACAAGGCCTTGAAAAAATCTTATTTTTAGTCTTGAAAAAAGGCCTTGACTATGTGGTTATGAAGTCTGGCATTATGCATTCTATCATTATGAAAGTGGATATTGATATTGCATGTGATTATTCGACTAGTAGAATATCCATGTGAATAAATAAATGGCATTATTTTTATTTATATTTGGCATATTATGATGAAGTTTAAGTTTAAAAGGCTTTTTTTTAGTCTTATACATTTCCCTAGATGTTTATGCTTATTTATGAAAGTTTCTAATATATTGTTATCCTTACTGGGCATCTGAGCTCACCCCTTTATATGTTTTATTTTTCTCAAGATGAGAAGAAGTATATTATGACTGACCTGCATGGATAGTCTATGGGATATGAATGTTGTTAATGAAGACAATTTTGTTGTTGTTTTTCATTTCATGATGTAATGTAAAACTTATGAATGTATCTAGTATTTCCAAGGATACTAAACTGATCGGTCTTTCGGGACATGATTCCTTGTATCATGCCAATGTTATGTAATAAATCACCGAATCTGGGGTACTGTAGAAGTAATTTAGAAGGCACTGTAGTAGCATTGTAGCAGAACTGTACATTGTGTGGGTACTGTAGCAGAACTGTACACTATGCAGGTACTGTACTAGAACTGTACACTGTGCAGGTACTGTAGCAGTTACTACAGTAGGTACTGTTCGGTACTGTAGCAGCTGAAAATATTCACCTTGGGCCACTAGTTTGGGCTTGGAGTCCTTAAGAATTTCGGGCCACCCAGGCCTTCGGGTCAGTTGGGATTTTGGGCCACCTTTAAGGTCTTCGGGATACCTCAAGGCCTTTGGGCCACATGCAGTTTCTCCAGACAGACTCTAAAAAAAAGAGCAGCCCCAGAAGAGGATTCAGAGTAGGTGAACTCACCAGAGTAGAGCCAAATGGATTTTTCAAAATGAGAGGGTATGACTATGCCATCGGGACTAGTCTGTGCTTTCAAGGGAAGCCTATCCAGATGGCCATGCGAAGGTGGAGAGCTACTGTCACGATGCAGATGCTGGGGAGGGGTAGTTACTTATTAATAGTCTAGTTGAATTCCCTAAGACCTTTGGGTCATGTAATCTCCTAAGACTATGGGCCATGTAATATCTGAGCCTACGGGCCTTGTAAGGGTTCTCCCTCATCCATTTAAAGGGGGGTTATCAAAAATAAATAAAAATGAAGGCCTTCGGGCCATTCAGGCTGATTAGAGCACATTACCCTAAGATAGACTTTGAGGATTAGTATAGAAGAAATTCCTAGAATTTTGGTAATGTAGATATTTTGTGAGTTTTCCAAGAAATACATCCCTATCTAGATACGAGCAGGTAGAGGCGGCTCTGGCACAGATGTACCTAGGGGTAAAACCCGAAAACACCGCTTTGAGCTAGACTCGAACGAGAACTGGTGCACGACAACAGGCCCTGCTGCACTCTTGGTTACGACACTCTTGGGGGATATGATTAGGATAATTATCATTTTCTTTACAAACCATTATAAAGGATTTATGAGTATATACCTCCTCAAAGAAAACATTTTTATGATTATGTATTATATCCATAAACTGTTCTGTTTATGTTAAGTGTTTTACAAGTTTGGAATTATGTATTGTGATTCATAAACTAATATAGTGTATGCCATTGTTTAGAAATGTGACATAGTATAAGGAATGGAAACCATATCAATGCGCGTAATCCATTTAGGGATTTCCCTCCTACTCAAGATAATTATAGTGGAGCTGGTGATGCAACTAGTGATGATCAGCTTACCACCATACTAGGAAAACTCACTCAGGTTATGAATAATAACCTTACCTGTATGAAGCACCTTGATTCACAATGTGGAGGATCAATGTTAGACCGATTCATTAGGAAACAACCACTAACATTAAATGGGACTACAAATCCATTTGTAGCCGAGCAATGGATAAGTTCTTTAAAGAAAATATTTCATGCTTTGGGGAGTAGCGAAAGGGAAAAAGTTTTCATGGTAGTTTATCGCCTCACGGGAGATACAGATCAATGATGGTCATTAATAAAAAACAAAAATGAATATGAAGAAGTATCAAATATGGAATAAAGGTAGTTTAAAGAGTTTTTCTTTGAAAAATACTTTCCTCGTGACCATCGAGCAGATATGGAAAGGAAATTTCTGAATCTGAGGCAGAATGAGGATGAGAATGTCGCGAAGTATGAGGCTAACTTCACAAGGTTAGAAAGGCATGCAACAGATTATATACGTAACCCAAGGAGTAAGATTGATAGATTCTTTTATGGGTTAAAACCATTTCTCCATCGAGCATTAGTCTCACAATCCTTCTCATCGTACGAAGATATTGTCTCATGTGCTATCAGGAGAGAAAATGAATTCTCTAAGTCTTACGACTTTAAATAAAAGCAAGAGAATAAGAGATATTCTGAACACTATGGAAATGGAAATAAGGGGAAGAAGGGAAAATTTGAATATCCATCCTGCAGTAAATGTGGGAAGAAACATCCGGGTACTTGCTTGAAGGGAATGGGAGTCTGTTAAAAGTGTGGTGATAAAGGCCACCAAACTCATGATTGCAAGGGGAAGAAAGAGACTGTCAATGTTGAATGCTAAAATTGTAGAGAAAGAGGGCATTATGAAAATGAATGTCCTAAGTGTTAGGGAAAATTACCTTAGAATAGGACAAGGGATCAAGGACAAGCTTATGCGATCACTTCTACTGAGGTTGAAGCTTCGAAAAATATAGTGACAGGCAATTTAATGGTTTCCTCAAGTTTATCCAATGCTTTATTTGATTCTGGATCATCGCATTATTTCATATCTTCCCAATTTTATAAGAAAATTAGATATTTCTAATTTGATTTGACAAGGAAGTTTTCATTCAAAACTCCTAAGGGAAGTATCATTGCAATAAAGTTTTGTGAATCAATTCCCATTAGAGCATATAAATGTTATTTATCTACTGATCTCATCATCATACCCATGATTGAATTTTATATAATCCTCAGTATGGATTGGATTTAGGACCATGATGAAAAAATTTATTGTAATAAGAAGGAGGTTACAATTCTCGATGATGATAAGGAGTACCTTATCTTTAGAGAAGAAATGTCACCACTTGATTCTTATCAAGGTACAACCCCAGTAGCTCAACTAAATTCAATTATTGGGTAGGAAGAGAATGAAATAACCATAGGTGAGGAAAATAATGTTCAAATAGAGGACATACCTATTGTGCAAGAATATGTTGATGTGTTTCCAGAGTATTTACCTGGACATCCTCCATAGCAATAAATTGAGTTTTCCATTGATTTAATTCTTGGTTCAAGGCCCATATCGAAGACCCCTTATAGAATGGACACTGTGGAATTAGTTGAACTAAAGAAAAAACTAGAGGAATTGAGTAATAAGGTATTTATTCACCCTAGTGTTTATCTATGGGGAGCCCCTGTCCTTTTTGTTAAGAAGAAAGATGGATCTATGAGGTTGTGCATTAACTATAGGGAGATCAATGCTATAACAATAAAGAACAAGTATCCCCTACCTCTCATTGACAATTTATTTGATCAACTTCATGGAACTCAATATTTTTCAAAGATTGACCTTCGATTTGGATATCATCAGTTATGTGTGAAGAAGGAAACATTCCAAATACAACATTTTGAACCAGGTACGAGCATTACAAATTTACAGTAATGCCTTTTGGGTTGACTAATGTACCCTCTATTTTCATATATCTAATGAACAGAGTTTTCAAGGAATTTCTTGATGAATTTTTAGTGGTATTTATTGATGATATCTTGATATACTCCAAAAGATACGAAGATCATAAAAATCACTTGCGAATTATTCTAAAGAATCTTATAAGAAACGAATTATATGGGAAGTTTAGAAAGTGTGAATTATAGCTCTAAGAGATTTATTTTATTGGCCATATTGTCTCTAAGGATGGGATCTATGTTGATCCTTCAAATACCAAGTAAATCCAAGAATGGATAGCACCAAAAAGTATAACTGAGGTATGCAGTTTTATTGGTTTAACAGGTTATTATCATTGTTTTGTCCAGAATTTTTCCCGATTGGCTAACCCATTAACCAAGATCACACGTAAAGGGGTTGAATTTTTTTAGAAAAAAGAGTGTGAAGAATTATTTTAATAATTGAAGAGAATATTATTCAATGATCCTATCTTGACTCTACCATTGGGGAATGATGAGTTTGTTATTTATAGTGATGCTTCAAAGAAAAGACTTGGTTGTGTCCTTATGCAGAATGACAGAGTTATTGCCTATGCATCAGAACAACTAAAAATTCATGAACAAATCTATCCTACTCATGATCTTAAGTTATAAACTGTAATATTTTCTTTGAATATATGGAGACACTAACTCTATGGTAAAAAATGTGAGATATATACCGATCACAAGAGTTTGAAGTATATTTTCTCACAGAAGGAACTCAACATGAGGGAAAGGAGATGTCTTGAACTACTCAAAGATTATGATTGCACTATACACTACCACACGGGGATGGAAAATAAGGTGGGAGATTCTTTGAGTAGAAAGGATCAAGGAGTTTTGAACAAGATAAGAGTTGAAAGGGATCCTATTTTCATGGATCTAGTAAAGATGGATATGGTAATAACCATAGAAGGTGAAACATCAATACTTTTTCAAATGGATGCCAAACCATATTTATTAGAAAGGATAAAGAGTTCTCAGACTGATGATGAGGAGTTTCAAAAGAATATTAAAGATTTAAATGATGGGAGATTTAGTGACTTCATATATGAAGATGGAATTTTGAAATTTGGGAAGAGACTTTGTGTTCCCGATATACCTGATCTAAAAAGAGAATTTTTGGATGATGCTCATAGCTCCAATTTCTATATACACCATAGGAGCACCAAGATGTATAGATATTTGAATGAAATTTTTTGGTGGGACAACATGAAGAGGGAGATTGCTAATTTTGTGTCAAGATGTATGGTTTGTCAACAAGTGAAAGCTGGAAGACAACATCCTAGAGGAGTCATACAACCTCTTCCCATACCTGAGTGGAAATGGGATGATATTACAATGGACTTTGTCATGGGAATACCAATGACTCCTAGAAGGAATGATGCAATATGGGTCATTGCTGATTGTCTTACCAAGTCATCACATTTTCTTGATATAATAGAAGACTTACCACTTGAATTTCTAGAAAGACTATATATTAATGAAGTTTTAAGACTTCATGAAGTAAATATATCAATTGTTTCTGATTGTGATCCCCTTTTTACATCAAGATTATGGAAAATCCTTTAGAAAGCCCTAGATACTGAACTTCGTTTGAGCACTGCCTACCACCCTCAAACTGATGGACAATTAGAACGGACTATTCAAACCTTATAAGATATGTTGAGATCTTGATCACTTGACTTTCAAGGTATGTGAGATCAATATTTACCTCTGGTATATTTTTACTATAACAATATCTTCCATTCAAGTATTCAAATGGCACCATATGAAGCATTATATAGAAAGAGATGTCATACACCAACTTTTTGGGATGATGTTGGTGAAAGAAAACTTGTAGGACTAGAACTTGTTGAGGAAACGATGGAGAAGGTGAAGGTCATCCAAACCCACATCAAAGCAGCTCAAAGTAGGCAAAAGATCTATGTTGATAACCGAAAGAAGGATTTGGAATTTCAGGTAGAAGATCATGTTTTTTTGAAGGAATCTCTATGGATGGGAGTTATATGATTCGACAAGCAGGGTAAATTAAGTCCCAGGTATATCTGACCTTTCGAAATTCTAGAATGAATTGGGGCTGTAGCTTACCGTTTGGAAATGCCTCCAAGTATCTCTAAAGTTTATGATGTGTTCCATGTATCACTATTGAGAAAATACATGTCTGACCCAATGCATGTACCCACCTATGAAGAAATAGAACTGGAACCCAATCTGTCTTACTGTGAAGAGCCTATCAAGATTCTTGATACAAGAGAACAAGTGCTGAGAAACCAGAGGACTCATCTGGTAAAAGTTCTATAGATAAATCATAAGACGAAAGAGGCAACGTGGGAACCCGAGGAACTTATGATGAAGACCTACCTGAGTCTTTTTATGCAGTAATATTCTAGAAATTTTGAGGATGAAATTATTTTAAAGAGGGGAGAATGTAACACCCAAGATTCCACAGTATGTTTCCCTTTGAATAATATAATAGCTTGTGTTGTCTGCAAATTCGAGTTCAAACACACTACAACCAATCAAACTAGCTGTTATGAATAGTAATACCCACTTTTTAAAATTTTATAAATTTTATCTTTCAAAATAGACTTCATTTTTGGATTCGGAATATCAAAATTAGATTAGGGTGAATTTTTGGTATTTTTTCTGAAAACATTCAATTTTTGATGAATAGTGAAAAACACTGAGTTATTGTTTAAAACTGAATTTTTATTTAAATAATTATTTATTTTGTTTAAATTTATTTTAGGTAAAAATAGATACATAATACCTATATAAGTTCAATTCAATTCATTGGATTCAGTTTATAATAATTTTAGATATATAAAATTTTTATTGAACTTTTTACCGTCTTTTACCCACCTCCTTGGAGCATTTGAAAATTTGCATAAAAATTAATTTTACTACTTTTTTGAGTTGAATTTTAAAAATCTGAGAGACATGGTTGATATCAGTAAGTAAAATGTGGTTCAATAAGATGAAAATAATTTTTGGTGAATAGTAACTTTTAACTTTTATTTACCATGGTTAAAAGTAAATAGAGCAATTAAATGTAAAAATGATATTATTATTACCCTAAAACATGTCCTAATTCTATTGGATAAGTTTATTTAGATCAAAAACTACCTTATGAATAAAATATGATCCTTTAGGTCCACTTGGATTAGATTGTGACATTTATTATTATTTAATTCGATGAAGAGTTAAAAGTGTTAAATTCATTTTTTCGTAACTAAAACATTTTTAATATAGGGTTATACATAAGATAAATTAGACTATAAATATTCATTATAAATCTAAAAGTATTTCCTACATAATGGTATTTTATTTATAATTTTTATACATTAAATAATTAAATTTATTTATGACACAATGATGATGTTGTAATTACCTTATTAATGAAAGATTAAAATAATTAATATTATAAATATCCAAATAAATATAATTTTAGACTTTTGATGAATTAAACTAATTTTTTAGGTTAATATTACATGTTAGGGTTTATTAAATGAATTTTTTTTCAAAGTAATCATACTTTTATGTCTTTAACAAAAACAAAATACCAAATAGTGTAAAAAATGACATAAAAGAGTTTAAAAAAAATATATTATATTATTAATTGATATAATATTCTTAAAAATATAAGGTTTGAAAAAAGGACTTATATAATTATAGGTGTATCATTAGTTAACCACTTGGGGTTCTCTTGGAAGTTTATAGTAAGTTTATTAACCATATAATATAAAAATAGAAAGAGACATGGTAAATGTCAAACTATTTAACTAAGAGTTAAATCTAAACGATAAGGTTAATATGATGAAAAAACCTGTCTAAAACCTATTTATTGAGAGGTTTTAGACCCATCCCTACCTTATCCTCTAAATAAATCATTTTTGATCCATTAGAAACCGAAAATTATTTTATTATAAAATAATATTTCAAGCTTTTCTTAAAGTGACCCTCACCTCTCTTATAAAAGGGCACTTCCCCTTCTCTTAATTTCACACCTCCAAAGCCATTTGACTCGGCAAAACCCTGCCCAAATATCCTCCCAACTATCCTCAATTCATCCTAGAGGCCTTCCTTTGTTCATAAATCCATCCTAAGGATCCCTTTTGATCAAATCAAAAGGAAGAACCTAAAGAAGAGGTAAATATTTCATCACCTCTTTCAAGTTCTTTTCTTCTTCTACTTATTCTTTCCAGGTTGTTTTCATTCTAAAATAATAACTCCAGTAACTTATATATACTTTAATGTTATTATAAATATGGTACAACCATATTCATTATTCTATTTATCCTATGAATGACATGTCACCATACATGCGTACGTACGGTTTACTGTCTCCACGTCGTGGTGTAGTTGTTATTCAATACATTATTATTTGGATGGGTATAATAATGATGTATAATTGATTTAAATAATAAATATAACATGTTAATTAATATATATATATGATATAACATCTATTTACATATGATTTTAAATCAAAATAATGATATTGTCGCTCGTGCGTACGTAAAAATTATCATCTCAACGAACGCGATGAGATTCATTTCCCCATTGTAACCATTCAAGAATATTTTTCATTTGATGATTAAAAATGATGTTTAAAAAACTTAATATCATTATGGATATGAATAAAATACATCCTATCCATAACAAACATGACTTATGTAACAAAACATATAAAATAAAACAAATCAGTTAACACCCAAAATGACAATAATATGAAAATATTATTAACAAAGCAATATTGGAAGATCATATATGATATCATATTTATATATATAGTTCTTGTATAATTTAATAACAATTATTTAACTATTATATAGAAGGTTAATGTACCCTCGACCAAGGAAAATTACAAGTTAAGGGTTAATTCTACAACCTCTTCATTATCCAAGGTTGTTTATACATAATTATCTAATGAGACCTCTTTATCATCCACATCCATGTTTCTAAAAATGTATTTCAAAACATTTTTACTATTTCATAGACTTTGGGTTAAATTAATTTATACCCTTGTTTTAATTTTTATTATATTTTTATAAAGTAATCTTTTGGTTGTTTTCCAAACAAGGTACTTTATGACCTTTTCGACAAAATTAAGGAAAGAATGTTTTTTAACTTATACGGCGGGTGAGGATATTTTACACCGTTGTAACACCTTCTAAGCTTACCTTACAAGATTATAAGAATATTTTCAAAAAAAAAAATGTTTTCTTTTAAATGGTTTTAAAATAGAAAGAGGTATTTCTTTCAAATAGTTTTCATTTCATCTATGCCATCATCCTTTGATGGATTTTAAACTTGTTTGAATTTGATTTATTATGATAAAAATCTTCCATATTGTATTTAAGGTTTTGTGATATGTTTGACTATGGAAGTGTTATTTTATACCATTAATAGTTTATGGATAAAGTATTGACATTTCATATTCTATTTTTAATACGAATGTTTATGTTATGTTTAAACCTTTTCAAATGAGGAATGCATTGGACTTAGTAAGTGATGGGTAGAGCCCGCTATAGCTCCTCGATGCATCGTTAGGTATCATGAGACAAACTAGTGTCTTGGAACAAGGCCTTGAAAAAATATTATTTGTAGTCTTGGCACAAAGCCTTAAATATGTGGTTATGAAGTCTGGCATTATGCATTCCATCATTATAAAAGTGTCTATTGATATTACATGTGATTATTTGACTAGTAGAATATCCATGTGAATAAGTAAATGGAATTATTTTGATTTATATTTTTCATATTATGATGAAGTTTAAGTTTAAAAGGCTTTTGTTTTAGTCTTATACATTGCCTTAGATGTTTATGATTATTTATGAAAGTTTCTGATATATTGTTATCCTTACTGAGCATCTGAGCTCACCCTTTTCTATGTTTTATTTTTCCCAGGATGCGAAGAAGTATATTATGACTGACCTGCATGGATAGTCTATGGGATATGAATTTAGTTAATGAAGACAATGTTGTTGTTGTTTTTCATTTCATGATGTAATGTAAAACTTATGAATGTATCTAGTATTTTCAAGGCTACTAAACTGATCGGTCTTTCAGGACATGATTTCTTGTATCATGATAATGTTATGTAATAATGCACCAACGCTGGGTAAATAGGGTTGGGGCATTACACCGATATTTACCAAAATCTTCAATATGGTACCACCTTCACCGCATACTGATCCTTCCATGAACCATTTCCCTATGTAGTCTGCATACTGCCTTTCTTCCTTCACAACGACTTAAATCACTGCCTTATTTTAGACAATGATGCCCTTTAAATCGTCTCAAATAACCACCTCTTTTTCAAAAAAGAAAATACACACCATGTACCAAAAGCCTTCCATGCACCACTATCTTTCCCATGAACTATCATTTCTCTACAACCCGTTCCTCCTATGTGGTCTGCATACCTTGCTTCGCGGTCCTCATAGTGCTACTATGATGAATCCTTCCTTTTTTTAAAACCCCTTTATCATTCAACGTACCAACTTATGCATTACATGAACTATTTTTCACGATCCACATACCGTGTACTTCTATGTGGAAATATTACTTTTCCAAAAACAAATTCCTGATTTTGAGGCCCAAAAATTTGGCAAACACTGGGAAACTACACCACCTTAAAAACCTTCTTTGATAAACACAATCCATACACCTTCACGTTCATATGAAATTGTCAAAAAACACCATAAAACCCAGAATATAACAATAGGACTCCTTAAGGTATTTTATACCAACAAAATAAAATGACGAACCGGTCCAGGAACTCATAGAAGATGGAGTTCATAAGTCCCATGAACACGACTGGTGCATTTGTAACACCGAATAACATGACTACAAACTCAATGTAAATATACCTATATCTAAAAGTAGTATTTAGGATATCTCCCTTATTCACCCTAAAATGGTGATATCCAGATCACAGATCGATCTTAGAAAACCAATTCACCCCTCTCAACTGGTCAAAAATATTGTCAATCCTCATGGGGGGACAACAGTTCTTGACCATCACATGGTTCATCCTCCAGTATTCTATGAACAACCTCATAACACCATCCAACTTCTTTGAAAACAACACTGTATCACCCTAATATGATACATTTGTTTGGACAAATCCCTTCTTTATCATATCATCTATCTGAATCCTCAACTCCCAAAACTTTGAAGGTGCCATCTGATAAGGATCCATCGAAATAGAAGAAGCACCGGGCTAGAAGTCTATCCCAAAATCGACGTCACATCAAGGGGGTATAATCACAAAATAATAGGGGAAAGAATCCAAGAACTAACCAAAAAACCTAGGGACTTCAGTGTCCACTACTTCCACTGACATCTCAGCCATCGAGGAAAGAATAGGCTCCATATGCCGACTGTCCACCTGACAACTCTACTCTTCAATGAAAACCACACGATGGCCATCCAAGATTGAAAACAAGACTCCTATCCAGAAATAGTTGATAATGAAATGCATAGAATACAACTAGTAAATTATGAGAATAAAATTGTATGGTTTCATCTATAGCAAGAAAATATCCCCACGTGACTGATGCGGTCCCATCATCAGTCTATATCCCCAAAACACATCAAACAAGCTGGTCTGACCTCTGACTAGTGTACTCAAAACAAAGGGCACGAGAGTCCTCTTTACGTCTAGTACCAAATCATTGATATATTGGGTGAAACAAAGGAGTGTGAATCTCCAGAATCAAACAAATCATAATTAAGAGTACTAAACAAGTTGATCGTACCTTGAACAATTTCTAGCCCTACTGAAACTGCTATCTCTGCTATGTGTAACTGACCATACCTAGATCCTATGACCCTCTACCAATGACCACCCCTATGAAAATGCTTGGTTCAAGGTCCCTAAGGATCACCCCAAGGTCAGACTCTACCTACTCCATCTCCCCTTGATGGACCATGATCCTGCTATCCCTGCTGCTGAAACGGCCTAGCCGACAACTGTTGCTGAGGCTGGCATGGAACCTATCCACCTCCACTATACTGATCTCGAACGGCCATTGGACACTGATTTTAAATATGACCATGAGTTCCATAGATGAAACACATCATCACCAAGCCCAAAGGAAAGAAACGAGGACTAGAAGGTCGAAACAGAAACTACTGATGCCAAATCCCCGTCGTTTGAACCCTCAAAGACCCTAGCACTTGAGACCTTCTTCTATTAACCCTACCTCTCTAAGAACCCTACTGGCTCCCCTCTCATGGTATAAATCCTATCAAGTGCATATTCTTGATTATCTTTTCCTTATTCTGGACCTCCAAGTACATCATAAACATAAAGGGGGTAACCACATACTAGATAGAAGGAGGAAGTGCCTCCTCTAGGTGTCTCACATGAGAATCCTCATTTGGAAAGAGATATGGGAAAAAATTAAGAAGATCCTTTAACTTAATCCCCATATATTGTACCAACATACCCCCTAATGGAGGGAGTGTAACTCCTACCTCTTCTTAGCCTTCATGGTTGATGAAAGGAATTTTACTCAGAACTCCTTCTCAAAATCAACCCATAGAAATTTATCCTCCTTCTTATCTCCTAGGTACAACATCCACCACTGACAAAAAACACCCCCACATCAGGCTCACCACCAAAGGAACCCAGCACTCCGTTAGATCCTAGATCAAACTAAAGGTGATCCCAAGATCCTCGAGCTAACTCTCCATCTCCATGTCTAAAACACTTCCCTCATACTTTCCCTGAGTATGCCACTGGAAATCATGTAACATTATCCACCACTGGTCATCCTTCTCTATTGGATCAACCCTATTCCAATCAATCGGGTCAGCTTACTAAGCCTCAACTTCTTGAACCACATGTGGACGACGACCAAGTTCTATAGCTGAAAAGGTAAAAAAATAATTCCTAAGCCTGAGTAGTATAGAATTTTACTTAATGTTCATTTTAACTCATTAATTATTTTAAATTCCCCCAAACTCCCAATTCAAATAGAAAAAAAATTCATTATGATTCATGTACCTTTATAAGGTATATACCCTACAAACAATGTAGCCTCACTTGGTCGTTTGGTAGGCTTAGAATCCTTGAATCAGATCACGGGGGGCCCAAAAATCCCATGTCCTAACTGGTCTTCCCTGAACTATTTCATGCACCAAGATCACCTAAAATTGTTTCCCTACCAACCCATGTAATCCTCACTGTTCCTAACTCCAAACTCTATCCTATCTCTCAACCATCACCTTTGATACTATTCAATAATGACCCAGTCCCTCCAAATATTCCCCTCCTAAGATGGCAATGGAGAAAGAGAGATAATGACCCCTGAGTCCAGCCTCTAGTAGGCCCTGGGGTGGAAACCAGAACCAAGGGTATACAAATATCACAAAATGGGAGGCATTAAACTTTTTATAGTAACTAAGATCGAGAGATAAGATGATCCACCCAAAACATCTCAAATACTATATATTAAAATAATCTAAAATCAACCCACAAGCATGTTTAAAATATAAATGATAGAAAACAAGAGTCTCAAAAGTAATTACTAAAAGTAAATCTATGCAGTGACACATCAAATGTCCCAATGTCTGATCTAGTAATGCTCAACATGTTCCCTATAGTTCTCCTGGAAACCTAAAAGTAGTTTTATAACATAGTGTGAGCATACAAGTATACTCATAGGAAAACCAAAATCTCTCATGCACAAGTGGGAGAAGCATACTAATGTTATTGTTAGAAAAAAACAAAACCAACAACAACTAACAAGGTATACCAACCATCCCAACTCACCAAGGCACATTAACCAAGCAACACAAGTCAAATAAAGTAATATAGTAAGAACATCAATGATATGGTACCCCACACCACTTTCTCACTGATTAGCTGCTCTCACACCCTAACAGAAAACATCATGGAGTTCCCAAATATTCCAAAAGTACCACTTCACAACCTGACCACACAGTCCTGGTCCTCACAACTAGTTCCACAACATAGGAAAACAAAGCTTATCACATCTCTCCTGGACACACTTGGGCCTCACAACCACATCCCTTCCACAGACACATGGGCCACATACCACATAAAATCCTAAAAACACCTGGGAAATCACAACACATATCAACAAAGAAGTATCAAAATATATATTATTGTAAATTTAGAGGAAAATTTTGAGTAAATAATGTTTTAGATTTTAGAAGTTGGGGAATCACTAAACAGATCAAAGATCCATGAGTTAATGTGGTTGGCCATTCAATTCTCACCTTCAACTCCCCAAGTAGTGGTATAACCATAGCTTGTATACAATGAGGAGAGGTTTTAAGGATCCTTGCCACTAGAATAATCAAGCAATAAAGTATTATAATTCTAGTACATGGGGTTTCTATATTTTGATAAAATAGTGGGAGACATTTAATGATCTAAATAATTGGTAATGTCTAATCAGTAATCAAGATAAAAGTACTAATCTTATAGATTTTATTTTTGTAGAAAATGGAAAGTAATAGAATAATTTTACTAAGATAACTATTGTAAAAATATAATTTTCAAGATGGAATTATTTCTCAAAGAGTAGTATCAGAGCTTGTGCAAAGTACTATGATATTATAAATTCAAGGTGCTAGTGTTCCCAATACCTGTAAAGCCACCTCAGGAAGAAAGGGAGAGAAGAATTCTTATAGGTGACTCATGCATGATGCATATGATTATTATTTCATAATGATATCATTAATGTCTAATGTGAGTTATGGATAAAACATCAAGACATAAATGATTTCACATGTTGTCTCATCTCAGAGAATATTATGAGGAGAACGTGAATTCACATATTAGTAAGTGATGATTACATTGGTTATGTGTAATTTGAAATATGTATCATGATATTTCAATAAATCCCATTATTATATAATTTTCAACCATATACTCCAGTTTCATTTAAGATTACAAAAAAATAATAATATATGGAGAAACCACTTTATTACCTTTTGGGTAAGGTTATTCAAGTAAATAAGAACTTAAAGAAGTTTTAATTTTTAGTTCTTATGGAAAAAAATTTAAAAGACAATTCAAAGAGTCCATTAGAAAGTGTGAAGCCAAGATCCCCTTTACAACATCCTTTAATGAAAATAGGTTGGTTATCACACATGAGGTTATTTTCTTCGCATAAATTTATAGAAGTTTAAATTAAATGAACCGAATCAAAGAAGAAACTAGTTACTTGTTCCTCAGGTATATTAATCATTGTATGTGATTTTTTGTCGTACTTATTGGGTATTAAATACAATATGCCTATCACATATGTGTATTTAAATATAGTAATCAAGTTATTATAGAAACATTAAAATAAGTATGTTGTGTTCTCTAAGTGGCTGAGAAAGGGTGGTTACTAAGTAAACCACGAGAAGCACACAACTTATAATTTCCAAGTAAATGGTTCAAATTAAACTTTTTTTAAGTATTAAAAAAATATTAATATCATGTTTCCATTTTAAATAAGGATAAATTATTCCAATTTTGGAATGAATTTTGTTTGTAGTGTTTAATACTAAACCAATAGTTCAGTAATGCTGGAATCATTGATAATACCTGATGAATATAAAATATAATACTTATATACCTAGTTGTGGCAAGATAATACTCTATCAAGAAAAACTAAGTTGTTTTAAATTATATAACCAATATGGTTTTAGATTATTTGGATTAAAATACATTATGTATTGTCGAAAAACTTATGTACTTAGTTTTGGAAAAAGAAACCTTTAGAAATAAAGGTAATCCACAAAGCTTTTTCAACTAGTTCAGCTAGAGAGAGTAAACTATTCCAGGGTAAGCTAGTGGAAAACACACTTAATAAGATTATTTTAAGTGTTGTTTAAGAAATGAAAAAGTGAAGTATGATATATGCATGATTAGAAGATATTTTCTTCGGGATTGTGTGTGAAAGAGTATCTTGACCAAGCAGTCATAAATCATCATAATGTAGCATGGAGTAACTCCTAAATACACATTACCTTATCCACAATAAAGTAATTATGTTAATAAGGAGTATCTGTAATGAGTATTATATAAAAACATTGATATTTAAAATGTATCATGGAGAAAATACTAAATGCACATTTCCTTATACGCTTTAGATACATGATTTAAGTAAAAGGAGAATCAATGTTGAGACTCATATGTATTGAAAAAACATCCATTATTTTTAAGACATGCTATGAAAATAGAATAATTATACCATAACCATATGCCAACTAGAATGACCAATGGATATAATATCAATTATAGTATGATATAAATTCATTATATCATAAGAACATGTGTATATATGAAATGAGTTTGTTAGGATATAAACAAAATTTCATCAAGAAAAACACAACATTCTTCTAAAGTAATTATCTAAAAATTTTCTTAGGGTATTATAGAAATCCCTATGATGAAAAAACTACCATCATGTTATAGACTACATTTCTATAAAAGGATGCACATATCTACTTGAAATAATGAGAGCAATATTGAATTGGGTTTATTCAATGTTATGGATACACAAATAGTTGACATAGGAATGAGTTCCACAAGAGGTGTGGAAGAGGAATGTTCTAGAGGCACATACTTTGTAGGAAGGTTAAAACCATAGTTATGGTTTTATATTCACCAAGACCAGTGATAAATTATTCACTGAGGATAATAAATCCTAAAATTAATAACTATATAGAAATTAGATAAAATTGATAAGATGAATTAAAATTTAACCATGGATTCCATGTATCAAAGTACAAGGGGCTTATTATTTTGAATACTGTGGTCGGTATTGAAGTGAAACTATACATGGATGGTACAAGTGTTATACCAATAAGGCTCGATTTCTCACACCAAGACATTATTTTAAATTCCTTCAGAATTTTACTTGTATAGCTACTTTCTAAGATCATTTTATTGTAAGTTGTATTTCAAGACCACCAATCACGGAAATAATCTATAAAAAACATATAAAAAGGGATAATGACACCATAAAATTTCAATAAGGGGTGAAAGTTACTGAAATCGAATTTATGATTGAAGTAAAAAACAAGATCATAGAATATTAATTTGGAATGAATATATTCCATATGTAGATAATAGGTTAGTGGGAGTGATATGGTTTTCTAAGTGAAATATGCTTGGTAAAATATGGGAAAAAATTATTAGTATTATAGTTAATTAAGACCAAAATGAAAGTAACTCTCCAGAGATTTAATTAAAGTAAATAATTAAGTTCAAGGGAACAATATCTATTAAGGTAGATCTAACTGCTACTTAGACCTAGTAAATAGTACATATGCTAAAAATGTATTTATAAAATAAAAGTTATAATAATTCAAGAGGTAATTATTTCTAGAGTCACAAGGAATAAATATCTCTAATAATACATGCATGGGAATAAGAGGATATTATTTCGATGAGTTGAATTCCATAAACTTCTTCTATGGATCAATCAAGAATTCCATTATATGTACAAGAAATGATATTTACAACATAAAATTTATGATAGGAAAATATCAATTATATTTAGGAGAACTGCACAAGAATCATTCAGAACTATATGATTATACTTGAGCAAGTACAAAAGATACATATTCTTGGTATGTGGAGAGAAAGGGATACTTATTACAAGGGGACAAAAAATAGTATTCCAATAGATAAATATGATCTAATATCATAGTTAGGATATGGTAATGAGGAATACATGCTCATTCAAGCTAGTGGTATCTATATCTATAAATACTAAGTTTTTTGTGGCTTTTGAGGAAGCTAAAGAAGTAGTGTAGAATACCCAATTGTTTTTCCAGTTCTTGGAATCACACATAGTAAGTAAAGTTTTATCATTATGATAATTATATTACTAGTAATATCCAATATGTCAAGTTTAGATAGTGGAAAAAGGGTTATACTTAGGGATATCATCTATTGAGAAGTCTTACTCAAATAGGTAAAGTCACTGATAGAAGAATATCCACAAAGTGGAGATGTGGAAGGCCCCATGAATAAATCCTTAACTCAGTAGAAACACAATCTTATCATGTGAGAGATAACAAGGATAGTTAAAAAACTGGCTATAGTTCAAGTGGAAGTGTTGTAACAGTGGGTCCCCTAAAACCAACTAAACAGTACTTTTCGATTACCATACCATGTATACAATGAGTTATACATGATGTAAATTTACTATTATAGTGTGGATACATTTGAATCCTCTATTAAATGGTAATGTCCATATATTATTTATCATATCAAAAGGTTATAAACTGTTCCCAAGCTATAATAAGAACCTCAGGATACTATGAAATTAATCTTAAACACATGTCCTATGGTCTAGATACATCATAATGACTGGACACAGTTGATTTATAGCTATCAAGTTCTAGGAGATCATAATCATTGAAACTTATTCTCATGAATTTTTCACTTGGTGATCTATCATGACCCCCTCCATCCAAAGATGTCCCTCCTAAGCTGGAAATGGAGAAAGAGAGATAATGAACCCCTAAGTCCCACCTTCAATAGGCCTTGGGGTGGCGACCAGCACCAAGGGTATAAAAATATCACAAAATGGGAGGCATTAACCTTTTTATAGTAACCAAGATCGAAAGATAATATGAACCAACTCAAGACAACTCCAAATACTATATATAAAAATAAGCTAAAATCATCCCACATGCATGTTTAAAATATAATTGATACAAAAAAAGACTCTACACCATATATACAAAAAGTAAAGCTAAGAAGTGACACCAAAACTATCCCAAAGTCCGATCTTGTAATGCCCAACACAGTCCTCATAGTCCTCCTGGAAACTTGAAAGTAGTTTTATAACGTAGGGTGAGCATACAAGTATACTCATTAGGAAAACCAAAGTATCTCATGGCTAAGTGGTATAAGCATACTAATTCTCCCATGAGAAAATAATAAAACCAAAAAAACCTATCAAGGTATACTAACCTTCCCCACCTCACCAAGGCATACTCATCAAGTAACGCAAGTCCAGTAAAGTAATATAGTAAACACATCGATGATAGGGTACCTGACACCACTTTCCCATGATTAACTGCTCTCACAGCCTAATGGAAAATATCCTATTTCTCCCACCTATTTTGAAAGTACCATGTCACAACTTGACCACACACACCTTGGCCTCACATCTAGTCCCAAAAATTGGAAAATAAAGCTAATCACATCTCTCTTGCACACACATGGGACTCACAACCACATCTCACTCGCAGAAACATTGGATACATACCATGTAACATCCTGAAAACACCTAGGAAATAACAACACATCTAATCCTGAAGACACTTGGGAAACCACAACTCATATCATCCTAAGGACACCTAGGAAAACAGAACTCACTCAAACACACCTGGGCCCCACAAACCACCACCTTCCTGAATAATCTTGGGCCATCACCACCTGGAAGAGGAAGTAGGTAAGAGCGGGTGGAAAAGAATCCATCCTACCATTGGGATGTTTGGGAAAGACACCCTCCCCCATAATAATGGGGGTGTTTGGGACATTATACTAAACTAGTATGGGGTGCTTATAGAAAGAACAATGAAATATATGTATACATATATAACATCAAACAATCAAGCCCATTATATGGGTTCTCAAATAAATAACCAACCCCTCCATAATACTACCAACTTTGCTGCTACCTCTAAATGCACAACCACACAACAAGTCACAACTCAAAACATACCCCAACCAATTAATTTAACCAATTATTATTCTTTAGTAAAAAATTCATTTATTGATTCCATCTATACATAGGAAACTACCAAGTACAACTGAAAAAAATCAACATAGGAAAACAATCAACACTACCATAGTAATTTTAGAAGGTGAAGAGATTTCTAGTTTACCACACTTAATATTTATGCTCTGTTTAACACCCATTCATGCTATAATGAAGTAAAAATCCTAAGACATAGGTTGAATCTTTATACATGCTACTAATGGAGAAACTCTGAGCGAACTACCCATACCAACCTATTCCATCACCATTCTTAAAAGTCATTCCACCCAATCTATCATCTCAAACACAAAAACCCCCAACTCACAACCGAACTAAGCAACACATCTTACCATAACCATCTTAGAAGCTTTGCTGCATAACAACACCACACCCATCACATCCAGTAACATAAAAAAACAAAAACCGGTTTCAGTCCCACTACACAACACCGCTCATCTATTCCATAATTAATCAATCTATTATCCCTAGATTCTATTTCACCACCCGAACCACCCCACACATATCCATACCCTCAATAATAGCTCCACACAACCATACAAGACACAATTTATAGATTTAACAAGGATACCGTTCTTTATTTCAACTTTTTAATTCAAGGGTGATTACAGAATAAGTTTGATCATGGGGCATCCATTTATTTAACCGAATATACATGGTTAATAAATTGAATATATACATCGGTTCAACACACAATCAATAACAATCCATATTGGGTGTGAAAACAAAGACCACCAAAAATTATGATTTTCAGTAGGTATATAGACCATAAAATTCACAATATTGATCAAAATATCTGTAAAACAATATGACCATCATCACTTCCTATCCCCTATTATTGGTTTGAAATTGATTCAGGTATTTTTATTAAATTTGGATTAAATTATATTTACATGGGAAAAATTTGTACACCCACCCCACATGACACATAATTAATAGAGACAAAGGGATACCTACTTGGAATAATAGACGATCAACAATTCCTTATTACGCTGAAGCAGGGGGTGCACATACAGTAGGAAAAAGACTCTAGGGAAATTAAATCATAAGTACACAAAACAAGCGCACAATTTATCGAGGAATAAAGGTTATGGGTACCTCATTCCAAGAGAAAGGAGAAGAAATAACTGGGGAAGTTCTTCGACTTTGAAGGATCATATCCAAGGATAATGGGATATGAAACCATTTTGAATTCTCCAATAAAGGTGAATGTTGACCAAGAACATGCACTTTGACTATTTAAAAGCCTCAAGAACTTTAGGAATTTAAAGATATATTTTTTATCTCTTGAAAAATCTTCAAAACCACTTAAAAATGGTACTAAATTCATTTTATGTAAAATGAAATGTTAAAGGGGTGAAACTGGAAAAACTGAAAGATTTTGAAGTTTTGAAAAACTTTTGAATATGACCCACCGTTGAGTGTGTCACCATCACGATTCACTGGTGGATGAGTCACCGTATGATGATATACCGGTAGATGATTCACCATTGGGTGACTCACCATTGGATGAGTCACTGTCGAACAAGTCACCGTTGGATGAGTCACTGTCACGAGTCATTGCTGGTGACCTACCAGTGTGAGTCACCATTGCAACTCACCGTTGTATGAGTCACCATCGCGAGTTACCGCTGGAGGAGTCACCATTGTGAGTCATCGCTGGTGACCTACTAGTGTCAGTCAATATTGTGACTCAACATTGGGACCTACCATCACGACTTAACATTCCTAACTCACTGGTCCTAACCCACCATTGCGAGTCATCAGCATGAGTCACCGACACAAATCACCCTTGGGATGAACTACCGTTGGAAAAACTGGAATTTTAGAAAAAATCTTAAAATGAGTCACTATTACCTTCCTAAACACCTTAAAGATTGGATTTTCACAAAGTAATGGACCAGAGAGGTCTGGGACATTACATTATCTCTAGTAGGTGAGATCATGAGGACACACTTGCTAATAGAAACACCATATGTTTCAAGTGTCAATGGTTGTTCCAATATAAAAACATGTGTATTGGTCTCCTACTTGAGGACATTATCAATTTATTACATTTGATCATGTACTTTTATGCAAGGAAAAACCATGGAATATAATTCATGGTGAGGTAGATTGTGTTGGGTGCATCATTTATGGGATGACATTGGTTGAATGGTCAAGATATAATTTTTCGCTTCTGAGCTGAGGAAGTGATATCTTAGGGCTATTTGATCAGGATGATATTCACTTCATAAATCCTTCTTCAAGGTAGTCAAAGGTAAGTTTGTAAAGTTAGATCAACAAATAATAAAGCAATAAGGGATGATGACACAAGCTGTGCATCCTTCTTTATGAGATATCGTGAGACAAAGAGATTATATTACACTATGTCTATTCATAGGAAAGGTTGTCATTGTTAAGAATTTTCCTTATCTACTTAGGGGCCTTGATGGGTTGCTATAATTTTCTATTGGTATATGAATGGTATTCACTTCAATCAAGATAAGGTCATAGAGAGTCACATATAGTAGAGTATTCAAGAGTCTGCCCTATTTTAGTGAATAAGAATAGAGGAAATGAGGGGCCCCACCATGGGGACAAAGAGTTGTCTAATTTTTATCAGTAAATAATGAATAAATAAATTCATTATTATTTGAGTATAGAATAATTGGGTTGAATTTAATTATTAAAAGTATTCACAAGGTATTTAAGTGAAAATTTTAAAAAATATTATATGATAGAATATTACTTTAATATTAAAGGTTCATTTAGTATTTTTTTAATTACGATTTGATTTAATGAATCTGGATTTATTAGGAAATATATTTATTATATATTAAAAGGATTTGAAAAAATATGAATGAAATTAATGATGAAATTAGTTCATCATAATGTGTCATTTACTGCTTATTTAGTGGGCGTTTTATTTCTAAGGGTTGGGGAACCATTTTTAGGTATTTGAGCCTCCCACTACATAAGAAGTAGAGAGACATTAATTTAGTTACTATTCATTCCAATTTAATTAGAACCTCTCTCTCCTCCCACTTACTAGAGAAAAAAATCACCATAAGAGCATTTGATCCAAGAATGCCTTCACGGATCGAATGGATGAGATCAAGGTGATCATCGTGACATTCAAGGAATCATCAAAGGTCCATGATAGAACTCAGAATTTGACTATAAGAATACATATAGAATCTTAAATCATGTATTCCTGATCTGTAGGGGTTCAGATTTAGATCCTTTGAGAAACAATTACTGACGACGAGCTGCAGTTGAACACATCACCAAATCAAATGCTGTACTAATTTAATTACTTTTGTGTTGTAAAATTTTCACATGAGATACTTGGACCTCTACCAAGGATTGGATTTCCAGAGATGATGAAGTTTTTTCACTCCATTGATGAAATTTTTTAAATCCTTGGCCTAAAAAATTCATCCGTACATCCCGGTACCATCATCACCAAGTCATACATTGTCCATGAAGTCTTACAAAATAGAAAGTCAAATGAAATTTCCAATACTTATCTATTTTTACACTTTAAAATAAATTAAATACTTCATGTAATGGATTTATTAATTTTTTAATTTAACTCCATCATTCTAAAAACTTCATCCAAGATATGTTAGATATTATATTCAAGAACCTTCATTCTAGATAACTTATAGAAGGAATATCCAATATTCATCAAGCTCGTTTTCAAGTATTACAGATATTCAATCTCCCAAACTTGTTATCAAATTCAAAAATATTTCAAAAATATTTTAGATATCACCTATCCTATTTTAGAACACATATTTAACTTGAGGACCAACTATACAATCATCAGTTTTTAGGGGATCCTCACCAAGCAAATAACTCTTCCAAATTCCTTTTCTAATTTAATAAGTGAAATTTCTATGCAAGTATATTAGAAACTTCAATATACTTTACCCATTAAGATATGGGAAAAACCTTCACTTCATTTATTGGGTGGATACTTAATCCATTACCCAACATCACTATACATAGAACTTCCTCCAATATCTACATTGACAAGAAATACAACTATAATTCAAAGGTCACTTCAATATACCCCTTTTTATTTTTCTTCAATACCAAATTCATGTCTAAAGTTAATTTATTTTCTCTCATCCTTATGGAAAAATAATTAAATGGAGGAAAATAGTTTTTTATCCCCCTTATTCATACCATGGGTGTAAGGGAAGGTCCTTTAAGGGAAATTTATTCTCTCCCTTTACACTTCTAATTTTAATAAAATCAACTTCTCCACATTTGTTTTCTCTCCACTTTTGAGAGACACATTAAACTTTTGAGAGAATGGTGAAATAAAATATTCTATTATAAATGTTCCATAAACTAATCTACTCTATGTATAATTGAGATAAATTGATATAAAAAACAATATTGGTTAATTTAGACAAAATTATATCCATTTTTGAACCGCAATTTAATACCAACTCAAACTTTCATTACTTAGGTATTTATAAAATAGTTTGCCATGAATTTTTATGATACTAAACTCAAATTCACAAAAAATATTATAAAAATTCAAGTGAAAGTTTATTTTTCTAACCCATTTTTTAAAAAAATCGTCCCCCTTTGATAACCATATACAATATAAGCCAAAATAGATTTTGGAGAGTGAAAATAATTCCTAATCCTTTAGATTTTATAAGGTATATCCAATATTTATAGATTTAAAAAGAATAAATAAATATCTGGAATCTTGATTTAATTAATATCCCCACTCAGTGGATGATCTTCATACTTAACCATGTTTTGTTCTTATTCAATAAATATTCTATAATTATTTTTAATATCAGTTGTTTTATGATACCAATTGATATATATTAAGTGACGTGTTTAAAGTAAATAACTTAATAAAAATGATAATTTTCACTATGATGGATGGATTTATTTAGCTGTATAGACATCACTACTTTCATCATTTATCTTATTTTATACTTCACCTTTAATTCCATCTTCCTTGATTGTATAACCACCATAATATAAGAATTAGGTGGATCTTATCATCACTTAAATGTGAGAAACAAGTCTAAGAATTGTATCTCAACCTAGAGACTACTTTTTTTGAGTCTATAAAGTGTCTAGTTCTCTTCATGCCTACTCTATTACTGACTTTCCAAATACATTCCTCCTTAGACAACATAAGTTTATCTTTATTTTCATCTTTATTATTAGTTGGAATTATCTTCTACACTTTAAAAATCAAGTAAATTTAATTATTTTGTGGCTCCTTTATATTTATGTCCATTTCCAACTGATTTTTCCATATGATTAAAACATATTTTGGAACAGACTCAATCTTCTTCTTGGGTGTCAATTATTTTCTTGCATAAATATTTTTATCACTAAAAGAAACCAATGATTTCTATATAGCATTCAACAAATCTTTATATTGTTGAATCCATTTCATGAACTTAAAAAAAATGTAACTTACCCTCTTTCACCTTCTATACACATCTTTAATAGCTCCCGAATTACTTTTATTGGGAATCTTCTCAAGTAATTCTTTAGGAGTGTCAACCACTAATAGAATATACAATATCTTTATTAGATTGTTTCTTTTTCTTTGTTCCATATTGATCCCCTTTTTACTAATTTTCATAGAAATATTTAAGTGTTCATTGATGTGACAAATTTTACCATAATAAAAGTATGTCCACTTTGGTTGGACATATACTTTAGATTTTTTTCTTTGGATTCTTGTAATATATTTATCCATATTTCTTCTTTACTGGTTTAGTTCATAAGAAATAATTGTCTCATTTCATCATTTTATTTTTGTTTTTTTCTATGAACTTATTTTCAAATTAGTATAATAGTTATTCTGGGTTTCTAGATTCCAAAAATCTTCATAACAGTGACCGTATATATTGTAGAGATCATATAATCTCTCCAAGATTTCAAATATTTTTTTCAAGGATTTTTTTTGTGAAAACAGTTTCAAGTCAGTAGTTTTTCTCTTTATTCCATATTTCCCCCTAACTTCAGTCCATTTATCACTTCTACATATTGAATTATTATGGAAAACATCTATATCCTCATGTCTAAAACTTTGGCAACACTAATAATACCTAAAAAATCTCATTATTTTTCTAGTTGATAAATCTTTCTAGATTTTATTTATCTCCACTTTTAGATAAAATCCTCATTCATTCAAGATTCATTTGGGGAATTTCTCTTTCAGTACATTCTAACCTTTACCCTTTCTAATGTGATGGGATTTTAAACATTTATACTTACCAACATTTGTATATATTTTTTATTTTTGTTATGTAATACTCACGAAAAAAATTAGTGCAACCAGATTTAATTGGACAACAAGTTACCTTCTTCCATGAGCTAGTTGTGGGTTGATCATGAGATTATTACCAACTCTTTTTCCACCATTAGAAGTATTCATAGAATAAATAATCCCTATAGATGTTTTTATGAAAACATTTATTCTTTTAGTATATTTTGAAGATCCCATTTGGGTGTTTTTTTAGATTTATTAACTTTATATAAAACTCAAGAAATTTCATGTAAAGAATATATTTATAGACTTAAAGTGTTTTATACCATGCTTAAAAATATATTTTCAACTTATTTAGATGATCCTCATGCAACTGCCTTGTCTCTTTTAAGGATATATCCACATCTCTTATCCTATTATATTTTTACCTATAGTTGAGATTCTTTTACATTTATGAAGACTTTATGTAATTTTTCAAATTCATGGATCACATATTTAAAAAAATTATTAAACACATATTTCTCAAAAAAAAAATTCTTTTTATTTATCCATCAATAAAAGAGAACATTTTATTGAAAATTTGGACATATTGTTCCTTGACTTGAACTTGTTTTGTGAGAATACTACAAATACTTATTTTTACCTATTGTTTCTTCCATAGCATCAGTTTCCATTTCTAGTGGTGAATAATCATCCTGAAGTCCCTTGATATGATAAAATATATATCTAATAACTTTTAGAGGGACCTTATCTAGATAATATTTAATTTTATAATATAAATCAAATATAGATTCATTTAACTCATCTTCATCACTGCTTGAACATGATTTATTATAGGAATAATCTTGAACAGATTTGTCAGAACATTTACCACTCAAACTACTTTTAGTTAGTGGTTGTTCCTCTTCCACTCTTATAGATTTTATATGCTTCTTATACTCTTTCCTTTTCTTATTTCTCAAGGTCTTGGTTGAGATTTCCAATATTTCACCGAGAAGAATAAAAACAGAATTATCCATTTGAGACACTAATATAATATCATCAAATTACACTTCATATAATTATGTAAAATTACTAGGGAAAGAAAATATATAGATCCCATCAGAGGGAACCCATGCACTGATACCAATTAAAATACCCTATAGGATCTATGTAGACACCTGGGGGGGGGTGAATCAAGTGTTGCTAATTTTTTACCAAATTCATATTGTTCTTTTAATTATTTTACCTATTTTGGTAATAGAAACACTATTTTTGGTTAAGACAACAATGGATCTATTTAGTTTATTCATAATTAAATAAACCATTTTCAATTTAGGAAAGTAGTAAATTATGTCGCAAATGTTTTTACAAGGTTATACCCCGATGTGTTAAACCCACTCCTTATTATGATTGGGTTTTCACCGAGTAAAAAATTATCTATTATAAATATTTTCATCAAAGTACAATGGGTTCTGAGAAATTATCACCCTATATTTACTTTTATCCAATAAATTTTATAGGCTTAAAATGTGAATGAATCTAATTTTTAGCATAATTTACATTAAAAGGTCGATTTACCGCCTTTTAATGGTGAACCCTATTTAAATATAATTTTTGTCGTTTTTATATGTTTTAGTTGACCAAATAAAATTCTTCTTTTTATTTGGGACATCAAATTTTACTTTGGGTAATTTTTTGGTATTTTTCGTACAAAGTTCTTTTTTTAATGAATAGTGGAAAATATTGTATTTTAATTCAAAAGTACCTTTTAAAATAATTTATTTATATGGTTAAGTTATATTTTTAATTTGTTTTAAAGTACAATTAGAATATATATTTTACCATTTAATCCAATGTTGGTCATTGGAATTAATTTCACTTTGAAATTGGACATAAACAAGTGTCAATCTTTTGATAGTTATTGTTTCTTAACAACACACTATTTGTTTTAACAACGGGAATGAATTTTAAATTAATTAATTCCACTTATATGTTTTGAATTTGAAAAAATAGACATCATTTTTGAATTCAGAATATAAAATATAGCTTAGGCTTAATTTTTGGTATTTTTCTGAAAAACTTCAATTTTTGATGAATATCAAAACCACTTAGTAGTAGTTAAAAGACTGAATTTTTCCTTTAAATGAAATTTTACCACTTCTGTGAATTGAATTTAGAAAATAAAACATACATGGTTGTTATTAGTAAGTAAAATTTGGTTCAATAAGATGAAAATAATTTTTGGTGAATAGTAACTTTTGACTTTTATTTACCACGGTTAAAGGTAAATAAGGTAATTCAAGGTAAAAGGAATATTATAATAATTCAAAATTACCTCAACACCTGTGAAAAACCCTATTGGTTGAGTCATTTACGACCATGGGTATCTTTGGGTCTATTTTGGGACCCCTTTGATCCGCTTTTAAGTGATAATGACAATTTAGATTAATTAACTTAAAGTAAAGGCAAAAATGACAAAATCAAATATCTTTTAGTAACTTAATTTTTAAAAGGGGTTATATAAATTATAATTTAGACTATAAATATTAATTTTAAACCTAAAAATATTTCCTACATCATGGTATTTTTTTATAATTTTTATACAACAAATAAATTAAATTATATATGACACAATAATGATGCAGTGTTTACCACATTAATAAATCATTTAATTAAATAAGATTATTAATATTAAAATAACATCCAAGACCTATAAAATTATTATTTTCTGATTTTATTTCTACCACGAGTCATCTTATATTCTACTATAATGATTTTTGAACCTTTAGAAACCGAATATCATTATATAATAAAATAATATTTTCACAATTTTCTAAAGAGCCCCTCCTCTCCCTTATAAAAGGAGACAAATTATAACCAATTATTCACACCTCTAAAGCCTTTTGGATCATCCAAACTCTGCCCAATTAAGATCCCTACATCTTTATACTCCTCCTAGTAGCCTTAACTTAGGCATATGACACTTCAAGAAGTCCTTTTGGTTCAAACCAAAGGAAGTTACCCAAATTAAAGGTAACAATTTCTCTTAAATTGTTTTCTTTTATTTTACTTCTACAACCCCTAAACTCTTTTAATTACTTTCTTTTGTAACAAAAACAGTATCCTCAATATACTAGGATGTTGTTATGATAAGGATTATAACTACACTTATACACACCTCCATCTAATAGATGAAGAACATAATGTTTCTGTGGATGGAAAACTAACGCCTCACGAAATGATGATTGTTCGATTATCTCCTACCACATCTCATGGTGGCCATTATGATGGAACTGTATTTATATATGATATATATTATGTTTATTTTTTCTTTATGCTTCTGTAATTTCCATTTATATCATGCCTTTTTGGTTCCCATTATGGTTAAACGTGATAATCTCATTAGGGGAAGTGCGGACTACCGCCCCCTCAAAGTGATATGACTCGTTAATGCCTTATGTGGGATGTATAAAGGATGGAGTTAATAATATTTTATATGATATTATACTGGAATTATAATATAACTATGTATCATTATGTTTTTAATTCCATTAAAAAAAAGAAATAGAAATGGAAGTAGCGTTCATGCCTATGTACGACTTACTGTCTCTATGAACGGTGCATTTTATTTCTTACCTCTAAATGTTATGTACTATTATAAATATAAATATATATATATATATATACTGTATATATGTAATATATATGATATATAAATAATTAATTTCATTCTGGATATAATGGACTATTGACCACATGGACAACTTGTAAATATAAGGTGTTCATTTTTGACTCAAGTACCAAATATCGACAAAATGAACGTTATTAACTTAAATGATTACATAATGTTTATAACATGGTAATAAGTGATATAAAAGGAATAATAAACTTGAAAAAGGTTCTTAATCAAGTATAAATTAGCTTTAGTTTATTATTCAAGAGATTAAAGAACGATCGAGTCAAGTCGGACACGAGGTAAGAGATTTTCTTATCTCACATCTAATTTCATGAGATTTCCATTATTCGCCAATTATTCATTACATGTGTTGTATTGTATACTGCCATTTGATATATATTATCATTATTATCATTATATTCAGGGTATTATATGATTCATTTGGTGGTTATTAACTTTTGGTCATACGACTCAGTTGATTACGACGTGGTAAAGGGTTTCATCTCACTTTGTATTCTTGTGAGATTCATGCTATATTTACCACTATTTCCTTTTTTTTAGTGTATTTACTGCCCATGATTGTAATATTTGTGTAATATACTTTCATTTATGAGTATTTACATCTTCATTGTATGATCCTTATTTCATGTGTCGTATGTTTTTTAAGTTACCAAATAGGTAAGGGAACCTTTCACCCTCCTCTTTTTAAAAGACTTCATTTTTTTGTGTCTTTTAATTTACATATTATTATGTTGGGATATGTTATTAGATATCCTTATTGATGTAAAATTTATTTCCAAGTGATTAGATACCATTTTTGTCTCATCAAGTCATAATATGAATTTTAAAGTGACGCCGTTAGGCTGTCAAATTTTTGCAAGGGAACTTCTTAACCCAATTTCGATTCTTTGGGTTCAACTTATACTTATTGAATATGTCATCATATGAATACGTGTGAATGACCTCTGATTGTTTTACAATTAATATCCACTTATATTGGGTGTATTTATATTTTTCACAGATAATTATGAGATTTATTTATCCTTAATTTAAGGATACCATCTTTATAAGGGATTTCATCTCAATTTACATTTCCATTGAGACTTCATTGTTGATTCACTCTTATATGGTGTATATAATATCGTTTGAAATATTATATCATTAATCCATTTATTCTCATGATATTATACAGTTCTTATTAAATGTTATTCCTCAATTATTTGTATTCAAGCGTCTCTCTTTTTGTTAAAAAAACTCTTTAACTAACATATCGTTTTAAATGTTTTAAAGATTTATTCTTCTAAATATTTCTCATTAATGTCCATGTTTTAAAAATAGGTTTTAGGATTTATTTATATGGACATTAATGTTTTCAAATGACAATTCATTTAAAATCTTTAAAGTGGTATGGGACACTTTGATTTAAAAAATCTCTTTTTA
Organism: Viscum album; assembly: GCA_963277665.1. Taxonomy (NCBI): domain Eukaryota; kingdom Viridiplantae; phylum Streptophyta; class Magnoliopsida; order Santalales; family Viscaceae; genus Viscum; species Viscum album. The sequence goes on along the minus strand of OY728119.1, from coordinate 697,455,430 downwards.
AATGGTTTTGAAAATGATTTGATAAAGCATTGTTTATTTCAATATCTTGATTTGATATATTTGAATGTGGAAATATTGTCTTTCCTTTATACTTGTGTTATGTGTTATTATTATGTTATGGTTATTCGGAATTGTTTACGTATACGGGTGGTTCCGTGATAAACCTAGGGCAGGTGAGCCCGAGATAGATCTCCAATGCATTGGGTAACTTGGCCGAGTTAAATGCGATGTTTCTACTAAGAGATTTAGGGAATATACTATGATGGGTATTCCAAGTGTAACTCCCTATGTATCTATGATAACTACAATGTAAGTTTGATATGGATGCCATAAGTAACTTTTATTATTTATGATTTGTGTGTGTTGTTCATAAATCTTATAATTTCGTAAGGTATGTTATGATTGAAAAATATAGTTTCATTGATTTGTATTTATTGATGGGATAATGTTTTACTTCCTTATTTCATAACCCTTACTGAGATTTTTATGCTCATACCAAGTTTTTGAAATTTTTTCCGCAGGACTTAAAGATGAATAGGGTCAAGGATGAGATCAAGGAAAATTCATGCTGTCTAAAATATGGAACTAGACATGTTTCCTTTTAAGAGTTTTTATTTTATGAAAAAAATTGATACTGAGTAGTAGTGTCTACTTGTAACATTCAAGTTGTTATGTAATAGTTATGGCCTAATTATCTAAAACTCTAAACCTGAAAATATCCTCAATGTGAATTATTCATTTAATTCAATATTATGTAATGTTATAAGGTCGGGTCCTTACAGATAGACTCACCAATTAATACACCAGATATTAAGTCTTATTAAATTTAAATTATTACATAATTTCTAGTACTTATCCATTTTTTTACTTTAAGACAAAAAATCTAGACTTCATACAATGGCTACAGGGCTATTCCAATTTAACTCCAGCCTTCACAAATCCTCATCCAATAGATATTTAAAACTGTATGAAACAACTTTTATTATAGATAACTAATGTATGGATTCTCAAACATTCAGATAGATCTTCTTTAAGTGTTTCAATTCTTCAATCTCCCCAACTAGCTAGCCACCTCCAAACTCTTTCAAAATTGTTGTAGACAACACTTATCCATATTTAGTACAAGTATTTTACTTGAGGACCATTTATAAAATCATTAAATTTTAGGGGTTTCTCACCAATAATATAGCTCTTCCAAATTCATTTTACAACATAATAAGTGAAATTCCTTTACATGCACATTGGAAACTTAAATATCCTTTACCCATCAGGATAAGGGAAGTATATTAACTTCATTTATTGGGTGTATACTTCCTCTATCACCCAACATCACCACACATTGAGTTTTCTAAAAAAATTACATTCACAAAAAATACAACCACAATAAAAAGGGAACTTCATAGATGAAGAGATAAATCATTTAGATATTAAAGGAGGATATTCTAAGATGAGGAGTTCTATGGAGTATGGATATTACTAAATAAGATATCTATATGAAGATGAGAATCTAACTATGAATATATAAGAATAAATCTAGATGTAATTTTGGGGGAGATCCATCCTTGTGATTTTTAATATTGAGGATTGATACAACATATGATATATACACTTGAATGATTATGTGTGAAAAAATTGAGTTTGAGTTGATTTGATACACAAGTTGGATTTATTGATAAATAAGGGGAGCATTATTAACATTTGGAATAAAATTTAAGAATATTATAATAAATTGAGACAAATAAATATTTATTGAAGTACTTGGTTTTAAATTGAATTAAAAACTAAAAAATAGGGTTTTAAATGTTTTAAATTCTTTGGTATAATTATACTATGGATGAAGATAATTTTAAGATTTCCTGAATTGATTTGAGATAAATTAAATTGGATGAAGATATCTTGAATAATTTTTAATTTTATTTGAAAATCTTGGAGTTCATACATGCTTCAAATGCTTTTAGAATTATGATTAATAGTTTAGAAGAGGTATCATAATTTTTTGAAGTTACTTAAACTATTTTGAGTCAAGTTGAAGTGGATGATTTTATTTAGAGATGTGTTGAGAAGGGCGGAGTTAAATTTTGGAATATTTGAGTTATAGGTTTTTGAAAATTTGATAAAGTATTGGCTATGTAAGAATAACATGATTGTATATAAGAGTAACCTATCTCATGTAAGGGTAATTATCATTCATGTAAGAGTATGTGGTGTAACAATTGAATTTAATATAAATAAACTTGAATCTATATAAATGAAACTTAGTGATTTTAAAAGGAGTGTTAGATGAAATTGATCTTATAAAAGATTAACTCAGATCTATATAATATTAAATGGAAGATTTTTACTTGTATGTTAGAATAAATCAACACCATAAAGGACTAAATTTGTTCTATGTGAGAATAAATCTAGATTTGTGAAGGGTATGTAATAATAACATGAAGTTGTGTAAGTGTAACCATAGTTTTCACCAAGGTACATAAGTGTAAAAAGGATATGTATAATATTATTTTGAGGTTTTATAATAACTAATTAAAGGTTAGAAAGTCTATGTAAGAGTAAAATATGATCATATAAGAATAACTCTGATTCCATGTAAGATTAATTCATATTTTACAAAGGCTAAGTAAGATAAATCTGAGTTCCATGTGAGAGTAAAATATGTTTCTAGGTGAATTTGAATCCATAAATCAGATGATTATTTACTATTTTTAGTGATTAAATATCATAATGCTTATTGGTTAAGAATTTGTTCAAGCTGAGTTTGTTACTGAGTTTTGAAGAATGTTTCTTTTCCATGAGAAGAATAATCACACTAAAATGTCATTATTCCATGTGATCATTCATATATGGAATTAAATGTGATATTTTTGAACATTAAAGTAAAATAATAAATCAATATTTTAAGAGAAATAAATAATATGATATAAGAAGATCCTCAATAAATATTGGATTTTTTTAATAAATAATATATGATTCCATATCAAGGATCAATGCTCTATTATTATTGAATATTTTACCAAGTAGAAAATAAGAAAGAATTTTAATAAAAATTATAATTCCAAAATTCATAGAGTTTTTACTTTGATATTAGAAAATATCCTCATGATTATTATTGAGTTTATAAGGAGAAAAGAGTTGAAAATATGAGGTATTTTAAAGAATCCAACACTACTATTGAATATTTTTAAGTGTCCATGATTATTTAGGTGAGAGTTATTGAAATGTGTTTTCATCTCTTCAAATATATTTTGAACATGAAAGAAAAATAATAGGGAGATCGGTATTAAGAGAACGAAACTTCAACTGTTTAATATATTTAATGTCGATGTTCTTGAAGAAAAAACAATGAGACAACTGAATAGAATACTGTGTAAGAGGAAATCATAAAATATTTCTATAACCAGAGAAAAAGATCATAATATATTCACATCTAGAAAAGACTCATGCTATCCTATTTATTTTAATTCAAGGAGGAGCTAGTTGAATCTTGAAATCGAAGAAGGATCTAGTTTGTGCCATTTTCTGAAGAGAAAAAATTGGTTATTTCTATACTAATTGGTGTTTTTCATGTAATTTGGTTAGTTTTCGAAATAAAGGGTTCAAGTCCATCCCCTAAACCTTGACTGTTATTAATAATAAGTTATTATCCATGTGTGTGTGGGATAATAACCAACATACACCAAGGACTAGATCACACATTATGAGTGAACCTCATAAATATATATGTTCCTTGATCTTCTATATCTTGTTTATTAATTTATGAATGTAGGAAAGTGTGATATGATTGTGAGATCTAATCAATTTAACTAGTATAGAGGTAAAAAGGGAAAAATATTTTAATTAGTTAAATCTATCCAAATCCATTTACTCCCCTCTCAGTGTGGTTTCACTAATCCCATGGGAACAAAAATTAGCATAAAATCTATGAACTACTCAAATTTTAAATATTTTAATTATTGAGTTTCTATTCCAATGGAATCATGAAGTTAAGACTTGAAGAAGATTTTTTAATTACTATTATATATTCTATCTCTTCTAAGAATTTGAAAAATCAAAAGAATAAAGAAAAAGTAAAATTAACGAAGAAATCCCCTTTAAGTATATATGAAATCAAAACTTTCATATATTGTAATCCTAGATAAATCAGATCTAGAATGGATGAATAATAACTAGATGAAAAATCCACTAGTGAGAAGAAGGAGAATAATTATACCTAATAAGTTTCACAATCTTTACATAAATTTTAATTAACAAAAAGTTTATTTCCAAGATTTTACTTTTGAAAGACTAGATACAAGTTGTGAGGATCATGATTAAAAGGAATAATATGATGATTCTTATGTGTTTTTGAAAATAAACCTTTATAAATGTTCTGAATAAATAATCAATTTTATTTGTGACTCATTTAAAGATAAAGGTAAGTGGAAAGGTTATTTCCTTTAAATTTATTAAAATATATGATCTACTTAACTATCATCATGAATAAAATTTCATATCTATTAAGACTTTGGTTCATGATGATAACATTAATCTTGTGGATTCCATGTTGTTTTTTAGAACTACTAACATTGATAAGAAGTTTCAAAAGAATTTAGAACCAAAAAATAGAATTCATTATAATTTTGTTCAAATTGGAATAACCCAAAGGGATTACGAGTTTTAGAATGTTCCTTTTTAGGATATTTATTTACAATATCTGCTGTTGAATGAGAAATAAATTAATATTCCAAGGTACATGATCCATTTTATCCAAGAGAGGAATAAATAATAAATAATATATTAAGAAAAATGTCTACTTCTATGTTTTAGAAGAAATAAGTTGATTTTAATGATATAGAAGCTATTAAGTTACATTAACATAACACTATGGTAGATGGAGTTATAAATAAAATTGGATATATTTGGAATGTATTGATGAGAATATCATTTCCTATTAAGGAATATTTTATAGAGGTGGAAACAAGATATAAAGTAGAAGATAATGAACAAGTCCATGCTACTATTGAGGGGGAGCATCGAGATTGTATATAAGAAGATGATATTGAATTTTTTGACATATATTTATTTGAAACTCTTGAAGAAGTATTAATAGATGAAGATAGAGACTATAATTTTTCAACTGAATATCAACATGAAGAAATTTAATTGAATGTTGAAATGGAAACTGTTGATTATAGTTTTCTCTTAAAACCTATTGATGGAATAGAGATTAATGATGAAAAAACAAATATATCTAGAATTGATACTAATGAAGATAAAAATTTGGTATATACCCATGTATAAGATGATATAATGAAAAGACTATTTAAAAATTCTATGAAGAAATAATTGTTGAAGATATTGCACTGCTATAAGAACATAATGTTTCTAAAGAGAATGAAAATATGGTAGATGAATAAGATGAAATTTATAAAGTTAAAAAGGAGGAATAAAGTGGGTTTAGAGAAAGATATCTAGTCACCAACTATATAAAAATATGAATATGTATTTGATAAAAGATTATATCAATTTACATTTGGTATATTATTTGAATTTAATCAACTACAAGATGAAATTACTGATTTAAAATTTTGTTTAAAGGAAGACTGAAATGAATTGAAAATGTTGAAATATAATTCTATTCTAAATATTAATTTGAATATCAAATGGTTTCCAAAATATATTTTTATGATTTGAAAAATTTATTAAAGGTTAAAATATAAATTATGAAGAATTCGCAACCTTTTTATATAGAAATGGATGTCTATTTCAATAATGATCTTAGATAAATGATGTGCGAATAATCTGAATTGATAAAAGAAAATATTATTATTATGGAAATTTTGGATGATTATTTTAAAAATAATATTGTGGACATGTTAAAATCTCATGTTAATTTGTGAAGGAAAGACATTATATTCAAACAGACATTCCACTTTCTATTTTAGATTAGTTTTAATCTATTAAAGATCAGTTAATTGTATTAAATTAAAATTTAGACATGAAAATAGTAAGTGAGAAGAATTTTTATTTGTATGTTAATTTGATAAATTTATATAGATTTTATGATTTTAGAATATAATTACTTGCTCAATACAAGAAAGTAAAAACATAAGAAATCAATTATAAAACTTGAATGTTGATCATGGTATATATAACTGATTTTTGTCAAATTTTAGAGACAAGTCAATCATAAGCTTAATTAATACCTTGAATATTTTATGTTTGTAAAAATTTTCATAAATTATTTTTAAATGAAGGATGATGATAATATTTAATTATTAAAATAATCTTTATAAAAAATATTTGTTGGGACTCAAAGGATAAGGAATATGTTGAAATAATTAGAAGTCCCTCATAATGAAAATTTTCAATTTTCAGCCGATGGACAGAAATAGATTCTTAAAAATACTGAAGAATTATATTCTTTTGAATATAATTATTCTAAAGAAGAAATCTATTCATCTAAATTATAAAAGGAAAAATTATCAACATAAAGGAAAGGATATTATTGTTTTAAAAAACCCTAATATTAAGAAAGATACTATTGTTACACCTCAAGTGTCTTGGAACACTTTACCTATGTTAAATCAATTTTTATATGATCTTGAAATCTCTTCAAAAATAAATATCATTTAAATGAAATAACAAACAATGAAAAATATAAAAAAAACATATTCTATAAAATGTATCACTAATTTCAAAAGATTTTATATAATTTGACGGAAAATATTACAAACTGATGAGAATACAAACTGGATTAGTTTTATGTTGATTTTTATAAGATAATACATGAAGGAAATATTGAATGATTATGGAAACTTTATGAGATGAAGATATGAAACAATACTTAACTATATCAAGGATAGAATTGTGTTAAGATTATATATTTTTTTGGAAAACATCATACAAGCTCACATGAAATAAATATATAGTAGTTCTACATAACAAAATGGCTATATAAAAATATTAATTACAAAATGTTTTTAGACCTCACATGTCACATCATGAAATAGAAATAAATAATCCTCATTATTTGTGGGTAAGATCTATAAAAAAATCTAGTCACCCTATAAAACATCTTTAATATATACCATTCATGACTCCTGTAGCACCATAGCCTGTATCAATATTTGATCCTACTAAATCTTAATTTAAAAATATTTGGACTGGGGAATCTAGATAAATATAAGAGATAATGTAGTATGGAAATCATATTAATGAATACATATAGAAACAATATTCCAAGTCTAATTTATTAATGTTTTGTTGCTTTATAGTTATATATTTCATTTTATTCTTAATTTTGGTTGTTATTTCTTTATTCAAGTCATTGGATTCAATGTTATATTTTAACTATTTTCTTCTTAGTGTGAAATATTTACTATGTTATACCCTATCATTAACTTCATTTTTGATATCATAAAAAAGTCAAGAATTAAAAATTAAGGGAAAACACAATTTTTTTACACTAATTCATATTGATTTTTTCTTATTGATAGTTAATTAATATATAAAATTTTATGTTTTAATTTTATGGGTTTTTGTGATCACCAAAAAGGGGGCGATTATTGGATAGATTTAGTGTGAAAATATAATCTCATGTATTATATGTTTTGATTCTCACAAAATCCCTTTTTTTACTAATGATTTTACTTTAAGTGAATTTTAGTTTATTCATTAATGTTTTATTATGTTTCTCAGTATTGAATTATATTTTTGAGTTTATCATATTTTAAGTTAAAAATTTTGTACAAGTAATGAATATTATGTATAAAATAATATTTCTCACATATTAAGAAAACAATAGAAATTTATCTTACATTTATAATTATTTCAAAGTATTTTTATTACATATTTTGTGAAATTAAAAAAAATATTACATATTGGTTATTTCAAAAATGAAGAATCTCATATATGTAGATATTTATCTTACAAGAGTTATAATTTTTTACTCCATATAAAAATTTGATAAAGCATGGGATGTTATGTTTGGATAAGTAAAAAATAAGTATGAAAGATCAATAATTTTTCCTAAGTATAAGATCTTATGTATCAGTAAATTATATTATTCTTGGAAAGATTTATTATATCTGAAAGGGAAGATCTTATGTATTGAATAACATGTTACATATGATATTTTTATTGAAGAAAATTATTATGTATAAATTTTCAATTTAAATGATTCTCATAGATACTTTTAAATTTCTATTTAGGAGAATATTTATCAACTTTAAAGTAATTTATTTTCAAAGGTATGGTTTTATGATGATTTTGAATGATATTATTTCAAATCATTATTTATAGAAGAAAGATTATCCAACAGTTATGAGAATTCCTTTTTTCAAAGAGAAAATCATGGTTTGTTTGATTTAATTAATTTTCATTGTATTATATATATTATATATTAATAGAATGATGAGGCACATGACATAGAATGATAATATGAAACATGATAATAATTACATGAATAATTGTGTGCTCTGAATTTTATTGATTATTTTGGAAATCCTACTTTTGAGTTTTATTTATATTTCTATTGAAAAGAGATAATAAGATTATAGAAATACCGTTGATACTACTAGTGTATTCTAACTTGATAATTAAGATACAATTGAATATCTTCTCAAATATTTAATTTATAAAAATATTTTTAATCTAAATAAGATTCATCATCTATTAGTTGCTGAATAAAACTGTGAACTATTAATTAAAATTTTAAAATCTATATCTTTTCTATTTTATAGAGAACACATTTATTATACTAAGTGTGGAAGTGATGGATTTTAAAAGTCTTATAAAAAGATCCTTGTAAAATATATTATTATAATATGTAACAAACTAAGTATAAGATACTTTCACTTAGCCATGAGATCCCTAGGAAAATGATATAAATAAAAATGACCATATCTACATTGAGTGTTGGTGGAGTGGAGTGGGGTAAGTTTCTTGGAAACCTCAAACCACTATAAAAACCTATTGCGTTATTATATTTTATTTTATCATATTTCAATTACATATCTAATTAAAATAAATAATAAAGATCAAGAAAAATTAATTGACAAGTGAAGTTTAAAAATATAAAATTTGTATTGGTGAAATTTAAGAACTTGATTCACCCCTATTAAGTTATTATAAAAAAATAGATAAAAAAAGGATGTAATAAGAACTATTAAAAAAGGTTTTGAAATATATAAATCTCACAAAAAAGTTGAGGAAAAAAGTGCTATGAATGTGGAGCTTACATAAGTGTTCTCTGGAACTAAGAAAGAATTTATTAAAGAAATAAAAGAGAAATAAAAATCCAAGAAAGGTCTTAATGAAAATATCCATACATTGTATGAAAAACAAAAATATACCATTTACATAAAATGAAATTATTATTTTTGAGTTTATGTAATCATGATCTTTCTATTGACATGGAAATTACAAACGAGGGGATCTAGCTAGCCTCCAAGTGATATTTCTGTCTGGTCCCAAAGGAAGAGTCTATTGTGCATCTATTTTGCGGAAGTGAGTGTGAAATATTATTTTGGAATGCCTTGAGGGAATTTTAGGGTTTAACAATGTAGATGGACTCTATGGAAGGCTTCCTTCACCAATGGTTCAGTGAGGTGTAAAACAACAAGAAGGAGGATTAGGCTCAGGTGTTGCTTCTAGTAGTTTAATATTAGTGTGTTTGGGAGTCAAGAAATCAAGCTATCACAATGACCCCAGAATGTCTAGTCAGTCACTGTTGGATATGTCTATATGTTTCATTTCGGATCTCATGCAACTTATCAATCACTATGAGGAGTCCCCATCTCTTATACGGTTTATGGATAACAACTGCCTCCCTATTCCTCCCAGTCCCACTCCAATGGAAAACTAGGTGAGTTGGACCCCCTTCGAGGTCTCAAACTCAAAATCAATGTATTTTGTAGTTGGGGATACATCTGATCCAGATGTGTGGTTAGGAATGTTTTAGTTCTGGTAATTCTAGCCTTTAGCTCCTTATATGGTACCAACGACTCTCTCAAGGACGATGCGAAAGTTATGATCCATGGCCTCAAAATTTGTCTCTCTAACAACATTCTTATATCCACAGTGGATATAGATTCCAAGATTGTTTAGAATGATATTAGATATCTCTACCCCAACCCTTGGCATATCATCTACTTGATCCTCAAATGCAATGCCATCACATCTAATGACATTAAGTTCCTCCACACATGGAGAGAGGGTAACCGAGTAGCTAATTTCCTAGATTCTAAATCTTATCAATCATCCCATCTTATGAATTTTTCTAGCACTGGATATCTTCTTATTGGGGGTGTTGATATTGTTATCATATATTACCTTGGAATCCACTTTTCTAGGCCCCCTTAATTTGTACCTTCTTGTTCCTTTCTCTCATAATAAAAAATTGATGTTGTGTGGGAAAAATCAAAGCAGACAAGATAAAGGTGCTTGAAAGTTATTTAAAAGAGAAAAATAAGATATAAAGATATCATGAGAATCATATTAACAGGATAATATGAGATTATGAATAAAGAGTAAAGTCCATTGTGTATCATAAGAACACTATAAATCTAAAGTGTCTTGAGTTATAGGTTAAACTGGAAAACCTAGAAGTGAAAAAAGTAGAGTCTTCAAAAACCTCTAAGAAAATAGATGCTAACATACATACTTATGATAAGAAAATTTATTATAAAATAAATCTATCTATTATAAATAATATTTTGATATCATATAATGATATATATACTATAGGATTAAATAAAAAGTTAACCCCTTTTCTAGAAAACTTTATTTTTTATAATGTTATTGTCATGTATAGTTTAGGTCATAAAGTAAATTATAAAAACATTTGAGTTATAAAAAAGTGTGATAAACACACCATTACATAAAAAGTGGATATAATTATCAATAAGATAATTATTTCCCCAAAAGAAACTCAAAAGGAATGTGTTTTCATACAAAAAATAGTAAGAATAAAAACCTAGAAAAATTGTGTTTAAAAGCAAGAAATCAAGATTCATTGACTATTGTTAGTATTGTGAAAGGTTTGGGAACACGACTATTGATTTTTGGAAATATATTACAACTCATGAAATATAAATAATTCCTATATCAAGGGAGATTAATATCAAGCTAAGTAAAAGTATATAAAAAATAATGTAAAGAATATATCTATCTCAAATAGATTTTAAAGTCATGGAATTTTTTATGAAAATTGAATCAAATTTAATCACTATGATGATGAATTATTGCTCATATCTAATAAGCACGATTCATATTCTATTTAAGTAAGAAGATGAAAAAAACTGAGAATGAATCAATAAAATAAAGAATGTGAGTTTACCTTGGGTTGTAAGATAAATAAAAATATTAAAGAATATATTATAATGAATTTCAAAAAGGGAGATACACTAAAGAGAATAAACTGCTTCTATTATAGAAGAAAAGGATATACTATGTATTATTGCAATAAATCCATGATTATTTGTGGATTAAATATGAGGCTAAAAAGAATAAAATCAATCCAATAAATAAAAGGATTATTTTGGTGGAATAAATATATTAGAATAAAGAAGAATTAAAATTTCTTGTGAGGTTTCTAATAAAGGGTAACTCAAAGATGCATGAGAGGATGTGTGGAAGGTGTAAGAAATTTGGTCACATTTAAAAATAAATTTTGATCATACTATCACCATAGTAGGAGATGTTAAAAAAAATAAATATAGAATAAAGTAATTTATGTGATTTTATAGATGAATTGAAAAGGAAATTTCATACAAGGAGATAGCTTAAAAGAAGAAGAATACAATTATTCCCATGAATACCACTATTTTGAAAATCAAGGTAAAAAGCATGAAGATATATCTTAAGAATGAGGCTAAAAATAACAGATTAACTTGGTTGAGAATAAAATCTTAAAATTGTTTCATCCACTAAGGATCTATGTAGATTCCAAATTATTCCCATATCTATTAATTTTTTTTGTGTGTAGGGAATTATAGGTGATGATTATAAATGGAGTTTTGTAATGATGAGTGCTATAAAATAGATTATAATATCCATCTTAGAATGATCTATTTTGAGTTACATCAGTTTTTTAAGGTTATTTATAGAATATTATTCTTTAAGTTAATTTAGAGTAGATATCAACCTTTGTGAAGAAGTTTTTAGGGTACACCCATTGAGGGGGAGAAGTTTTGAGAAATTTAATAGAAAATCATTATTTCATTTGAAGTTGGAAATTATGGAAAGTGATTGAATTTATAATTATTGAGGTATTTTTTTCCATATTATCCTATCCTATTTTTGAAAAAAAATTAATTTTTAATTGGGGGGGGGAGAAATTAGTTTTCTCAATGGTAAGAAACGTGAGTGGATATTGAGGAATACATGGATGTGAAGAAAAGTATTGTGAAGTTGATTAGTTACTCTTTTTTTACATAGATCATTGATCAAATAGTCTTATAGTTGATTAATTAATAACTCACACATGATTTTATCCTTTATATTTATCATAAATAAGGGGTAGAGAAAGAATAAAATGATTTTAGATTTATTAACATGCATTTTCATTATGGGTATTGAAAAAATATCCAAAGGGGGTGATTTTTGGTCCCTTAGATGATGTGGTGTTGTATTTGTTGTCAATAAGAAATGATGTCAATATTATAATATTAATGAAGTACATAAGTGAGTATTTCAATATGTGTTGGGTAAAGATGAATAATGAATGGAAGATCTAAATGAATGGAAATATTGAAGAACACATAATATTGAGATCATTGAGATGCAAGTTGAAGTTTTTATAAAACATATGTGATATTTCCATCTGACTTTTTACATGCTTATGGAGATCCATTCATATATTGGAAAAAAGAATTACATGCTTCCAATTATCATGTTAAAAAGGGTTATACATCTATTAAAGATTTAGAAAAGGAGAATGATCTGTTTTTCACTTGATATTTCATATGTAGAATCAGTTTAATAGGTTGAAGGATTTAGAAAGACAAAGAGATTAATCACTTGGATTATAATGAAGGATATTCTAAGTCGATGTGTTACATGGATTATAAAGAATACACAATATTATATCACTACTAAGATGAGGAGTTGGATTTGAATTTATATGAATAAATCTAGCTAGAATTTTAGTGGAGATCCATCCTTATGATTATCAAGAGTAAATATTACTATAATATATAGAAGGTACACATAACGTGTGAAGGAATCAATTTTGATTTGAGATGAGATAGGAGATATATTTATTTATAAATAATTGGAGCACTATGATTATTCTGAAGAAAATTAAAGAAGAGTAGAATATATTGAGGTGGTTAAATATTGGTCTAAGAACTTTTTTTTTCAATTTAATTAAATAAAAAAATAAGTTTTTAAATGATAAAAAAGTTTTGGGATAATTCTAATATGGATGAAGATAATTTAGAGATGTATTAAAGTGATTTGAGATGAATTAAAATAGATAATTTTTTTTGATGAAGTTTTGAGTTTATTTGAAAATGTTAGAGTTCATAAATACTGAAAATGTTTTAAAGAGTTTTAAGAAGGTATGATAATTTTATGATGTTATTTGAAATGTTTTAAGTTGATTTTAAGTTGATGGGATAGTTTGAAGATGATTTGAGAAGGATAGAGTTAAATTATATAATATTTGAGTTACATGTTTTTAAAGATTTAGAAAATTATTGGATGTGTAAGAATAAATTTCCTGTAGATATGAGTAATATGCTCTCACATAAGAGAAACTGTCACTCATGTAAGAGTAGATGGTGAAAAAAATGAATTTCATAAGGATAAACTTGAATCTATGTAAGTGTAACTTAAATATTTCTAAAGGAACATAAGATTAAAATGATATTAATGAATATTAACTCAGATCAATGTAATAATAAATGTGTAACAACCCTGAATCTAGTAACTCAGATCTAGTGTCTACTTTATTAAAAATACATTGATACAGAGGGAAAATTCCATAGGACTGACCAATTTAGCAGTTTTGGAGAACCAAATACATATATGATGCCCATTTTACATTGGAAAAATAAAATAAAACATTATATTGGAAAACATTTGGAATCCTTGAAATCATTCAAAGAATTATTATTTATATCCCAAGGAAAGAAAAAAATGAGGGTGTTCTCAAATGCTCAATACTGGTTACTTACAATATAATTTATCATGACTCAATAATGCATAATCAATATGGAATGGTAAAAAAATTAATTCCCATTCCATTTAATAAATAATTTGAATTTAATAATTAGACAAGGAATAATAAATATGTGAATGTAAATAACTAAAAACACATGCTATTTAATCAATAACTTGAACACAAAATTCATCCATAGATATTATATATTGGACCCTAGTTAAGTTTTGGTTGTATTTGTTGTCAATAGGATCAATATGCTAATGAAAAAGTATGTGGAGAAGGTAATGGAAATAAGGATTGAATAAGGGCGTGAGTAAAGTTTTCAAATCAGATCCAGAACCATAGGGATGATAATCAGATCCATGAGGATTGGATTCAGAACCATCGACATTAGATCCAAACATCATCCCTATCGACATCGGATCCAGACATCAGCATGAGTCAACAGATTCAAGAAATCATAATGAGAATTTGATGAAAAGTCAGAAGCTCCTGGAAATCATATTGAGTTTGGAATGAAAGTGGTAATCATAATGAGAAAGCTATTTCAGAGTCAGAATGGCTCCAATATAAATCTGACGATGCTTTTTTGTTTTGTAATTCACAAAATTCATAAGTTCCCTGAGAAACTTGTGATTTAGGATTGATGAAAGAAATGGGAAGAACGTGTGATAAAAATCATATTGAGCATTTTATTAGGAGGAACAGTGCTTTCAATCATATTTAGGCCAATCATATTCAAGACAATTTTATTCTTATTTTTTTGAAGGCTAGGAAGGTTTTCTTGATCGTAATGAGAGAAATCAAAGGTGTTGGTTTTCAGTTAGAAAAAAAGTTGAAAAGATTTAAAAAATTGGATAAAGAAGTTGATAAGCATCATAAAAATAAAATTGATAGAATTTGAGTTCTAAAATATGTTTGGTATCATATTTAGAAAATAAGAAGTAGAGGTGGTTGAAGAATTTTGAAAGAATCTTCTTTCTCTATCGTAATGAAGAAATCAGAATGAGAGTTGGTTATGAGAATCATAGTGAGCAGACATATGTTTTCCTTCTTACATTTGGTGCAGAGCATAATAATGAAGATTTTTTTTGAACATATGCTTCCATTGTAATGATGAAATCGGAATGGAAAGATAGTATTTCAGGTGGTACAATGCAACGTAATGAAATATCTTTAGTTCTTATTTGTTTTGAAAATGGGTCAAGAAAATTGGAGTGACCAAATGCCTTTATCATCATGAGGAAATCATCTTGGGAAATTTGAATAAGGAATCATAATCAAAATAAATTTTTTTAAGAACTATTTAGTTCTATATTTACAAGTGGGTTAAGAAATTAGGATGATCATCGTAATGGTGAATCATAATGGGAAAATAAGAATGAAAAATAAGAATCGAACTGAATATTTTTCAGAAAGTTTAAAGTATTGAAGAAGTCAAAGAGAGATCTGAAAATCAAGAAGATTTAAATATTTTTAAATGCATTGAATAATTCAAATATTGATCTAATATTTAAGTAGATTTTAAGATTCAGGAAATTTGATTAAGCGAGAAAGGTTTATAGAACCCCACCTAAACCACTTTTGAGGTTCCTATAAAAGGAGAGATGATTTCATTTATAGAGTGTGACTTTGGACTGTTTAATTGCTTGACCTCCATATTTTGTGGAACAAGTATTGAGTACCCAACCAAAATTTGTGTTTAAGGTTGAAGCTGAGGAAGATCATTGGATTGACGTTCAATATGATCATCTGAGCAAGATCTATCTGAGAAAGTTCCAATATAATTAGATACATAGTAATGAGTCCATTATACCGAGTTCTATTGGAAAGAATAAAGTGAGAAGATAATTTAGTTCCTACTCAATTGAATAAGGAATAGTATAAGGATAATCAAACCAGACTAACCATCACCAAACTGAGGTTTCTAGACTGGGAATATTAGACTGACTCTGTTAAGAAAGTTTTTCGTAAAGAGGTTCTGGAATAAGTTTCAAGACCAATAAGTTACTTTGTGAATTGTATAATTTCTTGAATGTTTTACACAGGCAAATTTTGGTTCAGATTACTTGTGGAAGAAGTGAATAATTTATGAAGTGGATCAGAAAAGAAGAAGAAAGAGAATACTTACCAATTACTGAAAAGGGTTGTCTTGGGAAAGTGGATATTGAAAAGGATTGTTTGGGGGTATAACCAACTATAAAAGGAAATTTGATATAGGGATTTTATAATTATTCTTTTCTTTTTTCCTTTTCATTCCAGAAATAAGACAGTGAAAGAGTCCATATTGGTGGGACTATATAACATGGTAAGGAGTAGGTATTTGTACCGAACCTTGTAAATATCGCGTGCTACTTTATCTTTATATTTGTTAAATATGAAAGGTGAGGTTATGAGTTATATTTGAATGGATAAAAACTCTAATAATTTTCTGAGCTAAATATGGGTCTTAAGGAAATAATGAAAACATTATTATAAAATAAAAAGGAACCACTGATTCACCCCTCTTAGTGGTCTTGATCCTATGTGGGAACAACAATTGGTATTAGATCCAAGGTTGAATCTGAAAGATCCATATCAGAAATATAGAATTCCAATTTCAATAACTATAAGGGGATTCTAGTTTTCAATAGAAAGAACCATCATATCTAGAAATATAGAATGATTCCATATCTTATGTACCTTGGGTATGATGTTTTGAATGATACTATAGAAGGATTTTCTCCTCTTATTGATAAATCTCCTCTTACAGTTAATGATAGTAAAAATATTGAGAATGATAGAAGAGCTAAAAATTCTTTACTCTCATAACTTACTAAAAGCGTGTTTCTTAGAGTAAAGGGAGTTGGAACTGCCAAAGGTATCTGGGATAAGTTGAAAAACTTTTATGAAAGAAATGAAAGGGTGAAGAAGGAAAAGTTACAACTCTAGAGGCTAAAGTATGAAGATCTAAAAATGGCTAAGCAAGAATCTATTGGTGACTTATTTACAAGGGTAAATAATTTTTTATCACCATAATATGTCTTTGAGATAAATTGGAAGACTCAACTATTTTTGAAAAAAACCTTTAGAATTATTCTTGATAAATTTGATTCCAAGGTTTCATATTTAGAAGATAGATATCCTAAAACTCTATCATTGGATGATACACATGTTGGCGCCAAAAATCCGGCCCGAAACGAAGGGACGAAAAAGAGAGCCGGCGCGCTGCCCCGCGAAGCACAGCCGCGAAGCACAGCCGCGAAGCACAGCCGCGGAGCCCCGCCGCGAAGCGGCCCGACCTTAGCGACGCCGCGAAGCTCCAGAGGCGGTGATCCTCCGCGAGCGCGTTTGACGTTCGCGAACCGCCGCGAAGCTCCAGAGGCGGTGATCCTCCGCGAGCGCGTTTGACGTTCGCGAACCGCCGCGAAGCTCCAGAGGCGGTGATCCTCCGCGAGCGCGTTTGACGTTCGCGAACCGCCGCGAAGCTCCAGAGGCGGTGATCCTCCGCGATCCGGTTTGACGTTCGCGAGCCGCCGCGAAGCCCCGAAGGCGGCGCGCGAGCCCTGCTTCGCGGCGCCCCTTCCCTATAAATACTCGACTCCCACTGAGTCCCCGGGACGGACAATCCGACCTTTCGGCTTCTCCTCTCCCGAATCGCGAAGCAAGCTTTGCCCCGGGAATCATGAGCTCCGCGAGGTATTCCTACTTCGCGAGACGACTCTGATTTGTTTCGTCCTGAGCCCCTCTTCCGAGAGGGATGCCCTTCGCGAAGCCCAAGGGCGTTCGCCAAGGAAGGGGATTCCCAAGGGAACCCGGGCAGCCGCGGAGCACTCGTGCTTCGCGAAACACCCAACCCATGCTAGTAATCCCTATGCCAAGGCAGGATAACTATGCATCGCGAAGCACATTGCTTGGCAGGACCCTGCTTCGCGAACCACTCCTTCTTCGCGAGGCAGTGCTCCGCGAACACTGTTCCACTTCGCGAAGCACCTCTCACTCCCACCTACGCCCCATGCTAAGGCCAAGGCACCCCACTTCGCAAAGCACACTCCTCTGCTTAGCGATTCCTCCTTCCGTGCGACCCTCCAGGTTTGCACGATGTGATTTCAAAGTCCCATGGACAACACCTCCCGTAGCGTTGCTTCGCCCAATGCTCCTTCGCATAGGCACGCTAACGGCTATTGCTTCTTCGCATAGCCACGCTAACGTGGACCCCTCGATGGATCCTCCCTCGACCCCCCTCTACCATGGCCTTACTGGTACCTTCCCTTCCCCAAGGACCAGAGGGTACCAGTTATGTAAGCCCTAGGGGTGTGGAGTGAACCCACCTCGTCCGAGCTGCAGGACGTTAAACTGCCAAGCACCGCGTCCCCAACACATGACGTTAAACTGTGACCCAACCTCGTCTCCCTCACGAAGGGTCCCCCCAGCTCGAGCATTCATTACACCGCTCGTCTCCACGGGAATGGAACTCTTCCGCACATGGAATGAGATCCTCCCTGTCGGAGTGGTGTATGTTCGCAGGGGAAGGGTCGCCTCAGAGCGTAAATCCCTAACCTTTGGTACGGATGATTGCACCCGTGCATCTCGGTACTTTCCCACTACCAAGGTCAGTGGAGGACGTGATAGGGAACGAGGCACCTCCCATTGTCGGACCAAGGTCCATCTTTCCCGCGCTTTGTCGCGCCATGGGCCTCCATCCTGGAGTAAGTCCCAACACCATGGGCCGCTCAACGCGTAAGCCCCTCTTCGCTTCTCACGGACGCACCTTTCGCGACGTGATCGTCAGGTCCTTGCGACCTCTTGTTTCTCACACCGAGCATGACTCACGTGGGCTTAGAGTGAGCACCGACTCTGACAAACTCCCCATTTGAACTACGTGGTCTTTGATCCATGTTAAGGCATGGTACGTAGGAAGCCTCTATGAGGTTCAAGCCCACCATCAGTGGACCAAGGTCTACTCCCCATTTGAACTACATGGTCTTTGATCCATGTTAAGGCATGGTACGTAGGAAGCCTCTATGAGGTTCAAGCCCACCATCAGTGGACCAAGGTCTACTCCCCATTTGAACTACGTGGTCTTTGATCCATGTTAAGGCATGGTACGTAGGAAGCCTCTATGAGGTTCAAGCCCACCATCAGTGGACCAAGGTCTACTCCCCATTTGAACTACGTGGTCTTTGATCCATGTTAAGGCATGGTACGTAGGAAGCCTCTATGAGGTTCAAGCCCACCATCAGCGGACCAAGGTCTGCTTTCACGTCGGTTTACCGACAAACCCCCCATCTGAACTACGAGGTCTTTGATCCATGTTAAGGCATGGTACGTAGGAAGCCTCCAAGAGGTTCAAGCCCACCCGTCTTTCACGTCGGGTTTCACCCCCGTCCAGCACGACGTTAAACTGCACCCCGGTCCAGTGGTAAGCCATTGCGACCCACCACTTGAACTACGAAGTCTTTGATCCTTGTCAAGGCATGGTACGTAGGAAGCCTCCATGAGGTTCAAGCCCACTCATCACCCAATTCACGTCGTGTTCTACCTACGTCCAGCACGACGTTAAACTACATTCCAGTCCAGCGGTAAGCCGTTGTGACCCATTCCCACCTGAACTACGTGGTCTTTGATCCATGTCAAGGCATGGTACGTAGGAAGCCTCCACGAGGTTCAAGCCCACCAATAGTGGATCAAGGTCCCTCACTTACGTCGGCTCACCGACACCCACCACCCGTCGTTTATTCACGTCAGGGTTCATTACCGTCCCGCATGATGCTAAACTGTATCATTTGAACTACGAGGACTTTGATCCATGTCAAGGCATGGTACGTAGGAATCCTCCCAGAGGTTCAAGCCCAACTCCCACCGGACCAAGGTCCACCCTCATGTAGGTACGCTGACGATGCCCATCGGACCAAGGTCCACCATCACGTCGGTTTACCGGCACCATCCCGAACTACGCGGACTTTGATTCCCTGCCACGTGGATACGTAGGAAGCCCCTTTAAGGCTCAAGCCCAACTTCGTCGTCACCACCCCTGCGATGGTCCCATTCCATTCTCAACCGTCTCCGCGAGACGTTAAACTCGCGACCTACCTCGTGGTAAACATGAGATGCCTGAGGAAAACCTCGGATGGAACGCCTTTGGCGTAACCGTCTTTGCTAGACGTTAATCTTGCAAACATACCCTGTGTTGAACACGGGAAGCTGAGGAAAACCTCAGGTACGTGTCTATGACATGTAACCCCCCGCGCTCGATGTGGGATGCCTCGGGTTTCCACGCCCTCGAGAAGCCTTGTGATCAAGGACAACAGACAGACATGCCAGGTACCCCAGCATCCAGACACGCTACTGATGCCTCAAACGTGATTACTCCCCTGACCGAAGGTTGCTGCCCTGACTGGACCCTTTGGAATGTCCCGACAGAAGCAGCGTAATTAACCGGCGTCCATGGAAACATGGCACTGGGAAGAGTTTCACGAACTACGTATTAAATCTATAAGGGAGACCCGGACTAGGTGACGAGTTCTGAGGAGGAATCCACAGGAGGAAGAACCGACATCCCATCATCCCGTTTCGATCAAGGAGCAGACGTACCTGAACAAGGAACGAATGCCGCCCGCCTTTGGAAAGCGGGAATGCGGGGCAACAAAGCCGCGCGTCCCCCTCCTCCGCGGACGGATGCGCGCGCGCCCCGGCGAAAGCGTCAGAAACAGAAATGGTGAACCCGACGTGAATGTCTTCTCCTCAGCATGGGGATTAGTAGCGTTCGAGACACCGGTAGATTGACGTGTCACCGGATCCAGGTATCCGGTGCCTGGCCCCGCCAAGCAAATGGCGGGCCTGTCGTGGAACTCACCGGAAGTCGGGGTAGTAGAACGTGGGGCGCTCCGCTCTGCAGCGTGTTGGCGTGGATCCTTCTCACAGACATGGGGATGGAAGAATGCTGGGGCACTGGCTGTCAATCATTTTCCTCTCAGTACTGATGAGTTGATCCCTTCGTTTGTCAGGAATCAGGTTGCTATGCGGTCACCATCCGCTCCTCGCCCGCGCAGGGGCAGGGGCAACACCACTACGGCCACTCCACATGGCGCCACTACCGCCACGACGGCTGGCACGTCGCGGGAGGCGGGACGTCCACGTCCCCTTTCCCCATCAGAGGTCATCCAACGAAGGGTGATCAACAGCCTCGTGCGCAGGTATGAGAAACAAGGGGTCATCCCGACCAGGGATATGGCCCGTTTGGACCTGGAGGCTTCCAGGCCCCGCCGTCAACGCCGCCCTAACAGGCCGCGCAGGGAGCCCCCGCTCCCCACCCAGACATTCAATCGTTTCGGGAGCCTATCCCCAGAACGCCTTGACGACTCTTCGCCTTATGCTGAAGAGGCAGGTGTTGTCCGGCTCAGTCTGCTCAGGGCCCTGACCCGGGACTCCCAGGCGAGAGCTCCCGTCCGGCCACGTCAGCGCCGCCGTCCGGCCCCGCAGGAAGAACAGGCGGACTATGTCCCTGCACCACCTACACCGGCCCGCCTGACCCGACGTCAGCGCCGGGCCCGGGCTGAGGACGCTCGCCTAGGCGCGTCCACGTCGACAGTAATAGTGGCCCGAGCCACCGCCGACGTACATTATGAAGCCCCCGCCTACATTGAGCAGGGGCACCCCTTCGCTCAACCAAGATTGAGACCCCAGCCGCCCCATGGGCAGGCCGGGTTGACGCTCCGGGTTGCAGGCCCCTGTGATGATCATCGCGAGCTAACCCGCGGTGATGCCACTCCGTACGGAGGTCCTCCCCGTACCACTACTCCACAGAGCGTGGGCCTTCCCCGCTCCGAGGTTCGTCGTGGAGGCATGCCTCATGCCGCCCCCATCCTGCAGGAAGACCTGCCCCGGGGCAGTGATGCTCAGCGCGGAAACACTTCCCGCGCCCACTATACAGGGTATGAAGCCCATCCGTCTGAAGGCACCGTCCATCCGGTCCTTCGACGTGGGGGTCCCCCCTACGTCCTCTCTGCGACTGACGAAGGTCCTCCTCGCCCCAGCAATTCGAGGAGTGAAGGTCAGCCTCGCTCCACTCGCATCGACCGTGGAGGCCTTCCCCATGCTCCTGCCGGTTCCAACAGAGGCCCCGCCCACGTGGGTACTGTTCATGGAGGTCCTCCCCATGTACCCTTTGATATTTGCCCTGGTGCCCCTCGCACCTCGGCTGTCTCAAGTGGGGGCCCTCTCCGCCACGGCGCTAGCGCCGCCCCAGGGCTGCCTGATAGGGGTCAACCCTGTCCCGAAGAGCCACCCAGGGGCAGAAGAGCGGGTCGTCGCCACCGCAAGAAGAATCCTGGGAAGGCCCAGGGGGGGATCAAACCTGCCCGCTTCTCCGATTCGGAAGCGGAATGCGATTCAGCGATGGAACCTTCTCCCAGCTCCTCCGTATCAAGGACTGGGGTAGGAACCAGACGCGTCAGCCTCGTTCTCCCGGAGTTTGAGGTCCACCGGATTCCCGTCTCTCTCCGCAGGTACATCCAGGAGGAAGAAATCCTGGGAATTCCGCAGGTTTCGACCGTGCAGTCACCGCCGCCGTCGCTCGAAGCGCCCTCTTCCTCTACCCGGGATCCCGAGGAGCTGTTTTGGGGGTCAACGGTGGTAGAGCCACGACATGACCGAACACCGGTAACGGAGATTCCCGTACCCGAAGTAGCGGCTATTAGCCCGTCCTATCGTGACATCGTGGTCAGGTCACCTCGCTCTTCAGAGGAAGGCCCAGAGTACGGTGGCCAGTCTGCCCGCTTGCCGTATTCTCCACCGCCGAGTCTGCTATCCCAGAGGTCCGCCTCGGTGCCGCTACCGGTCCCTCAGCCACCCCCGATTGATGAGTGGGGAAATGTAGGGCCGAACTCCGAGGATGAACCCAGGAGCTTCTGGAGTATTCTTGCAGCGGACTATTTCCCAGAGAAGTTCTGGCCCGCGGCAGCGTTGAATTTCCGCATACCCGAGTCGCTTACCCCTGAAGAAGTGGGATGCTTTTGTCGGACCCTGTGGGCGACGCACTTCCGCCTCCGTTGGGAACGGGTAGTGTACCCCAGGAGTCGGGAGCACTTCGAGGAGATTGGCAAACAGTGCCGCCTGATTGATGCAGCGGTGCTCCTTGTGGCCCAGCACCCCGAGTCGCCCGGTCATCAGGGTGCCCTCCAACGAAGATGCGTTCAGAGTTTCAAGGCACTCCGCAAGATTGTCAGGGAAGCTACCCCCCATGTGCAAGTCCGTGGTTGGGGACGCTATGCCGTTCTCCTCTTCGACCCTATCCTACGACAGCCTGATTCGCTATGCGACATTGAGGATATGCCCTCAAGAGGGGTCATAGTCCACATGGCCGACGTTGTGGATAAGGAAGATGAGCTTGAGTTCCTTGATGGGGACTTACCATCCGAGGGCGTACCGCCACTACTCGACCCATCAGGGAGAGTCACCCGTCATCAAAGGAACCTGCTAGGCCTCCCTGTACCCACCGAGTCACTGGCACTCGGTCGAAGCACTGGCAAGGGTAAGGAGCACGTCGGAAAAGCCAAGCACTCCGACCCGTCCGCCTCTGTGCAGAAAACGGACGAAGATCCTGAGAAGGCCACGTTGCGCCAGCAGCTTGCTGAGCAGAAGAGGCTGGTCGACGAACTTTTGGCTGAACGCGCCGCAGAGCGACGACCCGACTATGGTAATCCCAGGCCGGGACAGCAGGGGCAGGAACAATTTCCCCCCGGTGAGATGCCTCCGGGCAACCCTGATCATGCTACTGCCGCGGACAGGGCGGAAGCCGGAACGTACGGCAAGAGGGCGCGATACGTCTCGCCAAACCCCCCTGAGCGACAGGGCAATCTGAAGAACCCAACCCGGGTTCCCCCGGTCGCCCAACAGGTCGTCCAACCAGTCAACCCGCGAGCAGCAGAAGCCGTCTACCGTGTTGAAGAACCTGGCAATGCGCTTGTGGTTAGGGATCCCCGTCAAGACAGGGACCCCCACCCGGAGGACCTTATTGCGGCACTCACAGCCCGCCTCGAGGCGTTGGAGACACGGCAGGTGGCGGTCCCACCCGATGGCAAGCCTTATCCCGCGTGGGTGGATGATATGCCCGCGCCTCCGGGTTTTGGGAACCCCACTTTCTCGCCTTTTAACGGGACAGGGGACCCACCCCAGCTCTTGGCTCATTTCTCTTCCAGGTGTGGCCCCATGTTGGGGACCCCGGCTCAGCAAGAAGCCGCTAAGCTCCGATGTTTTGTACAGACGTTGGAAGGTCCGGCATTCGTCTGGTACAGCCAGCTCCCCATCGGATCAGTGACCGGTTGGGAAGATCTTCGCCGGCAGTTCTTGTACCAGTTCAGCTCCACCACGCGGAAGACCAGCATCGCGGACCTCTTTAAGTGCAAACAGAGGCCTGATGAGCGGGTTGCAGACTTCATCGCCCGGTGGAAAGGACTTACGTATTCTCTCGATATGCCACTGACTCAGGAGCAATTACTGACGATGTGTGTGGGGAACATAAAGACAGAGCTGGTACCCTCCTTGATTACCCAGAATTACCCTGGGGGGTTAAGAGATTTCTCGGATAAGGCCCAGCGCCTCGAGGAGGCCCTGCAACAGGCTAGTCAGGCACGTTTGCTGCCCCCTATGATCCCAGCCAGGAGGGCCGCCAGGGCTGAACCCGCCGCAGTGGCTCAAATAGAAGCCCCGAGGCAGCTGGAATTGCTACCGGCGGTACCACCCCCGCAACCCCGCAGAGGTCCTCCACCTCAAGCACAGGCTCCTGCCCAGCAGCGACCGCCTCAGAACCGACAGGTTCCCCCGCGCAACGCGCCACCGCCACCTAGGCGAGACAACCAGGCGCCGCCCCCTCGGCAGGCCCCTCCGGTCCCTCGACAGGATCAGGCCCCCAGGGCTCCTTACCCGGAAAGAAAATACCATACCTATTCGTTCAACGAAAATCAGGTCCCTGGTTACTTCCGAAGTGCTCTGGAGCAAGGGATTGTGTGTCTGCCTGAGTGCAGGAGGCCGGCAGAGGCGCATCTCACTGATCACCCCAACTACTGCCCTTATCACCGGATCCTGGGGCACACCCTCAAGCGATGCTATGTGTTTAAAGACTGGCTTCAGGACCAGGTCAACAACAACATAGTCAAGTTGGGCCCAGCGCCAGCGCAGGTGGCAGGCATCTTCGCGGGATCGGAAATCGGCAGTGACAGCGAGGGTGAGTGGCAACAGGTCCCTAGCCGCGGGTCCCAGAAATACGACAACTGGATGGCTCGAAAAACTGTCGTTCGTGCCCAGGGTATCATCCGGGCACGCCTGAAGCAGTCGGAACCTTCAGAAGACGTAGCCGGTGCCTCAGCATCGTCTTCACAGTCGATCTCTGCCCAAAAAGGCAAGCAGCGGCGACGCAAGAAGAAGCAACGTGCACCGCCAGTGCCGTCGTCATCCCGCACTCTTGGCGACTTTATGCCTCCTGAAATGGGCATTCCCCCCAGAATCCGCCCAGCGGTGGATGACTCTTCGAGTGATAGTCAAGGGTACGCTTCGGTTAACACCGTGGAGCTGGTAAAGCCCTATATGACCCCCGACGAAGGGGAACCCCAGGCAGACCGCCCCAATGTTTCCAGCCGACGTCAACGTCAGCGGAATCGCAATCGCGCCGGTCACCGAGGTATGTCAGCAGGCATTTGCGACCAAGCCGTGCACGCTACTGAGACCAGGCAGCAGGCTCAGCGCAGATCTCAGCACGCGCAGACCCATCCAGCGCCCTTGGCTCTACCTCCACCGCCGTTCGTGTTGCTGGATCAGGGAGAGCCGCCTCGTTCGTATCACAGCCAGTCTCGCCCGGCGACGGGCCAGCTCCCGCTGTTCGACCTTAGCCCGGCGACTACTCCCCAGGCTTCTACTAGCAGGCAGCAGGATGTACCCAGTGCTAGCCGACCGCCAGTTCAACCAGCAGGACCCTCTATGCCTCCAAATGCCGAAAAACCCCCTGTAAGCAGAGGTTCGCGTTTGGCACGCAAGTATGATGTCCTAAAGCACTTAGCCGGCATTCCGGCGAGGCTTTCCATCCTTGAGGCCCTGCGCTTGTCATCCGAAATGCGCGAGGCAATTGCCGAGGCCCTAAGGAGCCCCCTCCAGTTCGAGACGGAAGTGGCAGCCGCGGAGGCCTTCCATACCGAGACGATTGAAAACGCCAAATGTCAGGCGGTTATCTCGTTCTCTGGTGAAGATGAAGACCCTCCTATACAGGGGCACATTCGCCCACTGTATATCACTGGCCACTTTAACGGTGTGGAAGTCCGTCGCTGCCTCGTTGACACGGGTTCTGGAATCAATCTAATTCCGACCCGGACGCTGCGAAAGCTGGGTTTGTCCGAAGGTGATTTGACTCCCTCTGACCTCAGGATTCAGGGGTACGACAGGACAGAGCAAACCCCGGTCGACAAGATCCGTCTGAAGACCCAGTTCGGTGGCTTAATTGCCAGCACCGAATTCATGGTTGTTTCTCAGGACACCGCCTACAACGCGTTGATGGGCAGGCCATGGCTCCATCTGCATGCAGCGGTTCCCTCGTCGTATCACCAGTGCCTTAAATACTCGCTCAACGGTCGAGTAGGCGTGCTCCAAGGAGACGCGTCCCCTTTCGCTTCTTGTGAGGCCCGCTATCTGGATGCGGGTTATTACAAAAGTAAGGACAAGCAGATCCTGGTCAGCGAGGATAAGCCCGCCCCGATCACAAGTGATCCCTGGGCAAGCATGGACGACGCCTATATCCTCCCGATCCACCGGTTGGAGGCCACGACCCCCGACATGGGACAATGTTTCGTTGTTTCGGGTACGCAAGGAAGGCATGTTCCCGCGTCCAAGCGACGGCGGAAAATCACCTCGTACTCCTACAACAACCAGGCTCGGGTCATCCCGGAATCTCCTACCCCTGTACGGTACCGGGATGTCAGGCTCATGACAACGGCGGTGCGCCATACGTGTCTATTTCGCCGGGATGGAATCAACCGACTCTGGCCGACACGTCACCACTGCTTTGATATCGTCAAGCGTGGCCCCTTAGGCCGAAGGCCGGATGGGCTAGGGTGAAATGCATTCATTGCTATGGTCTCCACGACGAGTGAGTCTCCTGGTGTGATGACCGCTGCTGCCCAAGCCGGCACCAGCTGCCCCTCGGGTTTTGAGAGCCCAGAAGCACCTTCCGTCACGGGAAGTCCCCCCCCGGCTGGGGAGGAAGACTTGTAGGATGCTCCCCCAGCCTTTGAAGAAGGCGTCTCTACCACGGTTGATGAGCTGGTACAGGTGAACCTTGGCAGCGAGGCAGATCCAAGACCCACATTGATCAGTGCGGCCATGTCCCTCGAGGAGCGGCAGTAGTATGTAGACTTCATCAAACAGCACCGTGATGTGTTTGCCTGGAGTTACGATGAGATGCCAGGGCTGGATCCCCAAGTGGCTGTCCACCGTCTGGGCCTCCCAGTAAAACATCGTGGGTTCAAGCAGCCTCCCAGGAAAATGCACCCTTCCCATGGCGCTATGGTTGAGGCCGAAGTTGATAAGCTAATCAAGGCCAACTTCGTCAAAGAGGTCCAATACCCCAAATGGCTCGCCAACATTGTGCCGGTCAGGAAGAAGAATGGGCAGATTAGAGTCTGCATCGACTTCCGCGATCTCAATCGCCACTGCCCAAAAGATGACTTCCCACTCCCAGTGACGGAGCTGTTGATTGACGCCACGGCCGGATTCCAAGCCCTCTCCTTCATGGATGGGTATTCCGGGTATAACCAGATCCGGATGGCCCCCGAAGATGAGGAGTCCACTGCCTTCAGGGCTCCCCAGGGTACCTTTTGCTACCGGGTAATGCCATTCGGTTTAAAAAATGCAGGTGCCACTTATCAGAGGGCTATGCATCACATATTCAAACCGATCCTCGGGACATTGGTGGAATGCTACGTGGATGACCTTGTAGTCAAATCATATCAGCGCCAGGACCATCTCAAAGACCTTGAGAAAGTGTTCGGTTTCCTCCGTTCCCGTCACCTGAAGATGAACCCGCTGAAGTGTGCCTTCGGGGTCACCTCCGGGAAGTTTCTGGGCTTCGTTGTCAGATACCGAGGTATCGAGATCGACCCGGAGAAGATCAAGGCCATCAGCCAAATGCCTCCCCCGAGCAACATTCGGGAGCTTCGGGGCCTGCAAGGCCACTTAGCCTATATACGCCGATTCATTGCGAACCTGGCCGGCAAGTGTAAGCCCTTTTCTCGGCTCATGAAGAAAGGCGCTGCCTACGAATGGGATGAGGAGTGTCGGATCGCCTTCGAGGAAATCAAGCAGTACCTGCTCCAACCTCCGGTCTTGATGCCACCCGTCTCTGGAAAGCCGCTGGTCCTTTACGTGACCGCCCTGGAAAGATCCCTCGGCGCGCTGCTCGCCCAGAAGAATAACGAGGGCACTGAGAACAGTCTCTACTATCTCAGTCGCATGCTTCTCGATACGGAGGTCAGATATTCCCTTATCGAAAAGAGCTGCCTTGCGCTCGTCTTCGCTGTGCAGAAGTTGCGACACTACCTGCAACACCACGAGGTGCAATTGATCTCTCGGGTGGATCCGCTGAAGTACATCCTGAACCGCCCCATGCTGACCGGCCGGCTAGCACGGTGGGCGGTGATTCTCCAGCAGTTTGACATCAGGTTTGTGCCTCAAAAGGCCGTCAAGGGACAGGCATTGGCAGAATTTTTAGCTGCCCATCCAACCTCCGCGGATCAATCCCTGGACCTGGATTTTCCCGATGAGACGATCCTCTCGGTCGATCATGCTGTCCCGTATTGGCAGATGCATTTCGACGGCGCCTCCCGGAGCCCCACTGGTAGAAGGCTCAACGACCCCAAGCTCAACAGAGTGGGTCTGGGTATTGTTTTCATTACCCTGACGCAAGCCGTCCTGCCGTACTCCTTCCTGCTGTCAGAAGGTTGTACGAACAACGAGGCAGAGTACCAAGCTCTCATCACCGGCCTCGAGTTGGCCCTCGAGATCCATGTACCCCATCTACATGTGAAGGGAGATTCTGAGCTGGTAATCAAACAGGTTAATGGCGACTACGTCGTCAGGAAGCCAGAGCTTGCACCGTTGCTGGAGTACACCCTCCTCCTAATGGCCCAGTTCTCTTCTCGGCCAGAGGTTACCCATGTCCCGCGGTCGCAGAACGGCCAAGCGGACGCCCTAGCTGGCTTAGCCGCATCGCTCGCAGAACCCGAGCAAGATGATTTGGTCATACACGTGGCCCACCGTAGAGTCATTGCTCCCGTCACCCAAGAGGACCGTGATGGCCTGCGGGTAAGTCATCTCACCGCCGGACCCTCCGTATCGGGAGTCCCGGGTTCGTCAGACGCAGTGGTCGAAACGACCCCCGATTGGAGAGCACCTTTTGTCGAGTATCTCCAAAATGGTCAGCTCCCGGACAACCGGGCCGAGCGCGAGCGAATTCGACGCCGCGCGCTTCAATTTACCCTCCAGAGTGGCCCCAGTCTTGAGCAGACCCTCTATAAACGGAGTTTTGATGGTGTCCTCCTCCGTTGCATCCAAGGAGTAGAGATACCTCAAGTTATGCAAGAGGTTCACGCCGGTTCCTGTGGCGCCCATCAAGCTGGGCCGAAGCTGTCCCATCAAATCCGGAGGCTAGGGTACTTCTGGCCCTCCATGATCCACGATTGTATTGGATACGCCAAGAGATGCCACGCGTGCCAAGTGCACGCCAACTTCTTGCATCGGCCGCCGGAACCCCTCCACCCCACCAAGTACTCTTGGCCATTTGCGGTATGGGGACTCGATGTAGTGGGACCGTACCCGCCGGCAACAGCCCGCCAGTGTAGGTTCATCCTGACTGCTACAGATTTCTTCTCCAAGTGGGCAGAAGCAGTTCCGCTCAAAGAGGTCAAGGCCCGTTCCGTCGTCGACTTTGTGAGCTCCAACATCATCCACCGGTTTGGGGTCCCTCACGCCGTCCTCACTGACAACGGCACCAACTTCCGAGCAGCTGAATTGAAGAAATTGTACGCTAAGTACGACATCCGGTCAAACCATACCTCCCGCTACCACGCACAGGCAAATGGACAGATCGAGGCGTTCAACAAGACCCTCTCTAACATTCTGCAGAAGATGGTTGGTCAGAACAAGAAGAGTTGGCCGGACAAGCTCCCCAATGCCCTCTGGGCTTACCGGACGACGACTCGCAACTCTACCCAGGTGACCCCATATTCCCTGGTGTATGGAGCTGAGGCCGTCCTACCCATTGAGATCCAGCCGCCGTCGCTACGCACTGCAGTTTATGATCACCAGACTTCAGATGAGGTAGCCGAGATCCGTCTAGCTGAGTTAGAAGCACTGGATGAGAACCGGCTTCGTGCCCTGCACAATCTGGAAAGGCATCAGGAAAAGATGGCAAGAGCCTTTGACAAGAAGGTTCGTCTCCGCTCCTTTCTACAGGGTGACCTGGTACTGGCCCTGCGAGCGCCAATGATTCCCGGAAGGAAACCGCCCAAGTTAGAACCCAAATGGGAAGGGCCTTATATCATCCATAAGGTTTACCCCAATGGAGCTTACTCCTTGGTGACCACAGATGGAGAGCGTGTAACCCCTCCCACCAATGCCAGATTCCTCAAGCGATACTTCGCCTAGGGCAAGAGATGGTCCCGCATGACCCTAAACTGCGAGAGGGTCCTGCATGACTTTAAACTGCATTGGTCCCACATGACCCTAAACTGCGAGAGGGTCCTGCATGACGTTAAACTGCATTGGTCCTGCATGACTCTAAACTGCGAGAGGGTCCTGCACGACATTAAACTGCATGGGTCCTGCACGACATTAAACTGCATGGGTCCTGCATGACATTAAACTGCATTGGTCCTGCACGACCCTAAACTGCGACTTGGTCCCGCATGACCTTAAACTGTATCTCCGTCCTCACTGCAAGACGTTAAACTGCAAGTCAGTCAGTTCTTCCTGACCGAGGCTCAGCCTCAGGCCCCTCGGCCTCTTTGGGCCCCTGGCCCCGTCTCCACCGAGGTCTGGCCCCAGGCCCCCCTCGTTTCTCTCCGACTTACCCTCTTACGGGATTGTATGGTACAGTGTAGGACTACGTTCTCACGTTGAGATCATGACCATGCCGCACACATCCCCGAACGAGATGCCCCTCGTCCCGCATGACGTTAAACTGCATGTCAAGAACTACGTACGGCTTGATTCTCATCTTTATGGGATACGTAGGAACGCTCGGACGCCTCTTCTTGAGCCCAGCCCCAAGCTTCTCTCTTCCACTATTCCCCCTGGGAATGGTCTCCTTGGAGGATCTTTGTGTAGCAGGGCGTCGGCCTTCTTGGCCCCGCTCATGCAACCCCACTCACGCAAAGATTGTAAAGGTCGCACCATGCGCCCGCTCCGTTCTTCTACCCTCCCACGTCCTTACCGCATGACGCTAAACTGCATGGCCTTCAAGAACTACGTATGGCTTGATTCTCATCCTTATGAGATACGTAGGAACGCCCAGACATTTCGTCTGTTGGCCCAGCCCAAAAGCCGAAATCTTCCCCTCGGGTTAAGACACGGCAGGGTGCACATTTTTGCCCCGGCCCACGTCGAGCAAGCCTCGACCCGGCTGCACATTCCCCCCTGGAGGTGTTTGCCCCTTTCGTGGATGGATTCACACCCGGAGGGGCCCCCAAGAACGGCCTGGATACAAAGCCCAAGGGCTCTCCTACCGATACGGGCCAATGCCCCTGAGGGTTTCTCAAGCAACAAAATGAAACAAGTCCCGCGTTGCGAATTTGGTCAGCGGTCGACCCTCATTTGTTGCCCCCATGCGGGTCACCATAGGAACGCTGTGTTTCAAATATGGTCAACAGTGATTCATTCTGCCCCATCCTGAGGTGATAAACTTCCCCCAGGTGGTGCTAGTGATCGGGACCACAGCCCATGATTCCTCACCCGGAGCGTACGGTGTGGTGTGGGACTACGTCCTCATTCACGTCGGGATCATGTACCACGCCGTACAACTCCCCTTACGAGGCCCAGCCTCAGGCCCCTTGGCCTCCTTGGGCCCCTGGCCCCCCGTCCTCATGTAAGACGTTAAACTACAAACCAGTCAGGCCTTCCTAACTGATGCCTGATCTTGGGCCCCCTGGGCCTTCTCCCCTATTTCTCACCTGGAGTGTACGGTGTGGTGTGGGACTACGTCCTCATTCACGTCGGGATCATGTACCATGCCGTACAACTCCCCTTACGAGGCTCAGCCTCAGGCCCCTTGGCCTCCTTGGGCCCCTGGCCCCCCGTCCTCATGTAAGACGTTAAACTACAAACCGGTCAGGCCCTCCTGACCGAGGCTCAGCCTCAGGCCCCTCGGCCTTTCTAGGCCGCGGCCCAGGACCTATCTTATAGGATTGTACGGTATGGTGTAGGACTACGTTCTCATTCACGTCGGTTTTTCGCCATACTATACACCTTGCTCAGGAGTATATTACTCCCCACCCAAGTCCCGCATGACGTTAAACTGCACTTCAAGAACTACGTGTGGCTTGATTCCCATCATAATGGGATACGTAGGACCACCTGGATGTCCAAAATCCGGGTCCAGCCCCATCTCTCGGGAATCCTCATCCCATCTTGGCCCCTTGGCCCATCCTTCCTCCATGAAGAGATCATATGGTGCGGTGTGGGATTATGTCCTCATTTACGAGGGTCTTGTAGTGACCACGCCATGTTTCCCGCACCACTGAGCTGTTTCGTCGATCCCTCTTTCGGCTGTTCACCAATGTGCTTAAGAGTACTCTGGTTCATTACCTGGAATGCCAAGCTTTACTCGGACACGTCCGCACCCGCTTTCCAGGCTTTGCGTATCCCCGCATCAGGGCTTTCACCATTTTTCACACCCGGAGGGACCCCCAAGTACGGCCTGGATACAAAAGCCCAAGGGCTCTCCTACCGATACGGGCCAACGCCCCCCAGGGTTTCGGACGACAAATCGATAAAATCCCGCGTTGCGAATATGGTCAGCGGTCGATGCTCGTTTGTTGCTCCCACCTCAGGCTAACGAGATACAGACGCTGTGTTTCCTTCATGGATAACAATTTTCCTCTGTCGTCACGCCAACTCATTAAGCCCAAATGCCGGGTACACAATTCACACCCTTCATCACTTCATCGTGTCCAAGTAGAATTTCGGGACTCTTGGTACTTTTCCCCCGTGCACGTCTGCGCGTTTGAGGAACAAGCTACATCAAAGGTGTCCTTCGGAACTCTCTGCTGACTCCCCTTTAATGGATGCCCCAAGTGTTGCAATGAGGGTCCCCCCCTTGTTTCCCACACCGAGTTTATCTCACGTGGGCTTAGGGATTGGGTTGACCTCTGTGCTTACTTGGGAGTTGTCACCATCCACGGTCCGAGCTCTAAGACCATAAACTAAGACTCTCATCTGGAACTACGTTCAAGACCCCTTGTCTCCGAACCCAGCTCGAGTTCAGCAAATTTACCCCTCTAATCCTGCCTTCAGGACCCCGATCATAGGACTGCGTGGCGCAGTGTAGGATTACGTCCTCATTCACGTAGGGTACGCAATAGTTACACCACGCACGCCCCATTCTGAGGTTCAGTCCTCCTATCCCCTGTCCTGCATGACATTAAAAGGCACCCTTTCAGAACTACGTGTGGCTTGATTCCCATCCTAATGGGATACGTAGGACCACCTGGATGTCCAAAATCCGGGTCCAGCCCCACCTCGGGGAGATCTCCTGATTTCCCGGTCACCTAGACCACTTGGTCCATCCCTCTCCAGCGGGGGGTGCGTAGGTATGATACAAGGTTGTGGGCATCATGCCCCCCTTCCCCTGGGAATCTGCCATCTCTCGATCACCCTCAAGGTTGAGTCCCTTGGCTCCCCGCAGCGGTTCACCCATGTATTGAGAGTACTCTGGTCTAGGACCAAGAGTGTCAGATTCAACTTGGTCAAGTTCCTTCCACTTGTCAAGCTTCGTGTTCCCCTCTATTCGGACTTTCATCATCTTTCACACCCGGAGGGACCCCCAAGTACGGCCTGGATACAAAAGCCCAAGGGCTCTCCTACCGATACGGGCCAACGCCCTCCAGGGTTACGGACAACAAATCGATAAAATCCCGCGTTGCGAATATGGTCAGCGGTCGATGCTCGTTTTGTTAGTCCTCATTTCAGGCTAACGCGACAGGATGCTGTGTTGCGAACATGGTCAGCAGTAATCCTCTGTCGTCACGCCAGCCCCTTCAGTCCTTGAATGTTGGTTGCATGATTCACATCATTTTCCACCCCATCATGTCCAGGTGGAATCTGGACACTTTTGGCACTATCCCTCAGTGCACCTTTGCATGCTAGGGGGACAAAGCTGCAATCTGGCGTCCTTCGGGACTCCCATGGTCCGAGCTCTAAGACCATAAACTAAGACCCATTAGGGACTACGTTCAAATTCCCATCCTCATGGGACACGTAGGACCGCCCAGACACCCTGTCTCCGGGTACAACCCATTCAGGAAGCCAGTCTCTCCCCCTGTTTTACCTCCGGATGGCGTACAATTTGATGTGGGATCATGTCTCTGTCAAATGTGTTTTATAAACACTGCGCACATTTCCCGCCTAGCATCGTCTCTGCTACGTCTGCGCTGCATGACGATAAAATGCATGCTTGGTCCTATCATACGACCCTAAACTGTGACATTATCGTCCTGGCCGCACGACGAAAAACGGCACCGCATTGTGGTGACCTCGCTGTAGAGGACATCACGTTGGGTACTGGCCACGCGCCATGCCATTTGTCAACGCCCATCACGGCTTGATTCTTGTGGCGACATCACGACCTACAGTTCTAGGCCTGTCGCTTCACAAAAAAAAAACCCATTCACCTCAAAGAACAAACAAGATACATCAAATTCCGCTTCTTTTAGTGCAAGGGCCACGTCCGCACTTCCCCTTTCCCCTGGCACTGGTACCTTACCCTGCCACCTTCCAGAACTACGTATGGCTTGATTCTCATCCTTATGAGATACGTAGGAGCGCCCGGGTACTTCCCCGCAGGTCCAGCCTAACCCTGGTGTTCGGTCCCTCGACTCGAGCTCATTCACGTCAGGTTGTGATGTCATGCGTCCCCTGATCCCTTTTTCCAATCCATGGTCCGAATTCTATGACCATAAACTAAGATTTCCCCAAGGAAAAGGAATCTGCTCCCTCTCTCTAATACGTTTCGTTGACGTATTCAGATGTGTTTTGACAAAAAGCCCGAAGCATGAGATTTTCACAGGGACATTCCCCTCATCCCATGACCAAGCTTCGTGAGCTCACTATTTGGATCCTCATCCTCTTCCACATCCAAAAGGACCCTCGGACGACGTGGATACTAAGCTTAAGGGCTCTCCATGAATGCTGGACCTAAGGGCCCTACAATCGTTTCGGGCCAACGTCCCTGCGGATATTCGACAACATTTGTGACACGGTCCCGTGTTTCGAACATGGTCAACGGTCGACCCTCATTTGTTTGTCCCCATTTCAGGCTAACGCGATAGGATGCTGTGTTGCGAATATGGTCAGCAGTAGTCCTCCATCGCCACGCCGTCACCATCGTGATCCGAATCTCGAGCGTCATGATTCACACATTTCCACTCCCTCATGTTCAAGTGGAACTCCACCATACTCGGCTCTTTCTCTTCGCGCATCTAGATGCGCTGAATGATCGTGTTAGTGTCATTGGGCCGGTAGTCACCGAGCATCCCTTTGCCCTCACCTGCCCCTCATTCACGTCGGGAAATTCCCGCCACTACTGCTTGTTTCCCACACCGAGCACGACTCACGTGGGCTTAGTAGTTTTGGCTGGATGTGTACCAACACGGTCAGGCTGCTCCTCGTCCAGTATGACGTTAAACTGCGTTTCCAGAACTACGTGCGGCTTGATTCCCATCATCACGTGGGATACGTAGAGACGCCCAGGCATTTCGCCTAGGGTTCAGCCCCAGGAATCACAAAATCCTGTTCCTCCTCATTTCCAGCGCCCCTGGTGTTGCCCCAATCGTGCATACGAGCACATTGGATAAACGGTAATTCGGCTATCCCGGAAGTTCCTCCTCCGATCAAGCCTTCCCCATCTTTCGGGAATCTGGGCTGGTTTGAGGGAATTGTCGTCAAACGTCCCGCAAACATTGTAGGGATGCAACAAGACAATTCAACAGTGGAAATCGTGCGTGATACGGAACTCAAAACAAAGGAGAAAGGAAGAATTGAAGCACAAAAGTGTTAATAAAAGTTTCTTCGGGTTCGCTACAATACTCGGGGGTTGACTTCCCCCATGGACGGGTTGACTCCGTCAAAAGAGCGTTGCAGCTCCGCCACCCGTTGACTTGCGGCGTCCAGAGCCTGTTGCCGCTGATTTAACTCCCGCTCCTCTTCAGCAGCGGCGGGGCGTAATCCGTCAACCCTGGCCCGGGCCCTTTCCACCTCGGCCTGGACGACAACCATCCTTCCAGAGATCTGCCCCATATGCTCCTCAGCCTTTGCCAGCTGGGCCTTCAATCGTAAGACCAGCTCAGACTGTGCATCGAGAGTGGCTGAAAGCTCGTTGGCCCGGATCTGCATCTGTTGGACCTCGCCTTCAGCCTCCTGGAGCTTCCTGATGCTGGTCGCCTTCCTCCGCTGCCATCCCACGCTCAGCCCACGATCATGCTCCCGGATCTTCTCAGCCATGAGGTCTCGGATGAGCGCGTGAGGGCGTTGGGCATCCACTCCCCCGGCACACAGTTCGCGCAACCGTGAGCGGAGCCTATTCATTTCGGCCAGCCATTGCACCTGGGGGGTGTCCCTGATAAAGCGCGTAATCAGCTTCCACGACCGGCGGCGGACTATGCTGCTGTCTTCCTCGTCAGAGGCTGTTTCGTCCCAATCCGCGCGGTCAGCGGGCTCGTACACAGGATATGCCTGCAGGAATTCCTCAGCGGGATCCGCATCTGGTGTTGAGTCTGGTACGACACCTGACGCCGGTACAGGCACGACAGGACTGGGACTGACCGGTTCATCCTCTTCCTCGGAGTCCACCTCGATGACTTCAGGTATGACCCTGCTGGTGATCCCGCCAGTGATGGTGTGCACCGCAGCTGGAGGAGGTGAAGGGATTATCGTCACCATCACCGGCATGCCCCTGGGAGGGACGCCGCCAGACATCCCAACCAGCCTCGCTGCAGCAGCCCACGCCAGTCCGAGAACTGTATAACAGAAAGAGACATAAACGTTAGTCGACATGGCCCACGTGTGGCAACGAAGAGACCGGTGAAAGAGACTTACGAAGATTGACTTCTGAGCGCTGCTAGTGGGCCGGTACTGACGGGACTCCGAGACGGGGCCCCCCGTATACTGCTGGAAGATCTGGAGAGTCCAGAGGAGCCACCTCAGACCCCCTGGTCCCACCAGATGCAGAACTGGACGCAGCCATAGGCGCGGGTTCTGAAGGCCCCGCATCGTCACCCGCCGAGGAGTGAGAACGAGGCCTGCGAACAAGTTCCTCCTGCATGACCCAAACATTGGTGAGAAGTCCGTATGGATTCAATAACAGATCGTAAGAAGAGAGGTTCAGAATGCTACCTCGAGAGCCTCCGCGGAGTCATCGGATTCTGAGCTTCGGTCTCCGACCTCGCCCTCCTCCAACGGGCTCCCTCCTCCCGCCTCATCCTCCCGAGAAGAGCCCCCTGATTCCTCCGGCAAGGGGAAGCGCTCCCTCAGATCGGCAGCCGATAGCTGTGGAGGGACCGTCTGATTCAACAGTACCCTCACCCGGTCTGTCATCGGGCGAGGGACACCACTGGAGTGGATGTAATCCTCCAGTTCGTTCAAGTATTGCTCCGCCTCCGCCGGAGACACCATGAATCCGGCCCGGACTGGGCCTATGCCCGGCAGTCTCATCCCGAGGCGATTCAGGTGGGCCCACATCTCAGATGGGCTGAGGAATTGCCGGTTGACATCCCAGGTGTCCCAAGCTTCCGGAAAAACAGCATCTTCTGCCATGTCAATGTGACGCAGCCGCTTCCCCGGAGCCTGAGCGGATATCCGACGGAATCCCCTCGATGGCCGCCCCTCCGGATGACCTTGATCTCCCGGAACCACCGGATCCGCCGCTGCTGCCATGCCCTCGGCCGGTGCGGGTCCCTCTGCCACGGCAGCCCCGCTGCCACGGGCGGCCCTAGCTGCCCTCCGACCCCGACCTCGAGATAAAGGAGGCCCACCGTCACCAACCCGGATCGTTGGCTGCTTCAGCATCTCCCCGGGATAAGCGGCCTCCCAGCTAATGGCGTACTCCTTCACTAAGCCGAAGGCGGCAGTGGGTGGAGGCAATGTGATCTGCATCTTTCCATCCTCACGTGTGAACATGAGCCACAACTGCCTCATCACACACGGGTGCTCCTCGTGACGCACCTCCCAGTATACCTGCGGGGTCAGCCGCTGGAGGCACCGGAACTGCCTCGCAAAACGGTGCGGGGTGTATGGTTCACAGATTGGCTCACGATCTATCCGAGCCACCAAAACTCCACCTCGGAAGGCCAGGAGGTAAGCCCGATGCTCTTCCGTTCCCCGTCCATCATCAGTAAGCCTTCCCGTCGGCAGTGGAAAGGGATGAAAGTTGAACTCGTCCGCCCTCCACACCCTATTCAGCACCATCGGAACGGCCAGTTTGAATGGGAAGCTCCCAACTGCGTTCAGGATGGAAGGGCGAAAGTCTGATCCCGGCGGCGAAATGGGGTTTGGATACTCGTAAATCCCCCTGATGTGCGCCGCGATCCACCCATACAGGAGGTGGAAGGGCCCGCATATTCTGGGCGGCTTCTTGCCCTCGCTGATGCGTCGCAGCAATCTGTATAGCTTGGCGAGCATCGGGATCCCCAGGTTGATCCGCTGCCCCATGGCCAGCATCGATGCCATGATGAACGAGCTGGGCCGTACCCCCATGCTTGTATCTCTCACTGGTAGGATCCACCCACATATGAGGGCCGCGATGAACGCCGCCAGCCT
Source organism: Viscum album (assembly GCA_963277665.1). Lineage (NCBI taxonomy): Eukaryota > Viridiplantae > Streptophyta > Magnoliopsida > Santalales > Viscaceae > Viscum > Viscum album. Next base: position 697,416,234 of record OY728119.1, on the reverse strand, counting down.
AACTATTGGCTGTTGTTCGGTGCTGACGCTGAAGCCCCAAGTCTTCCATTGGCTGTCCTCCAAAACCCGCCAATACGAGTGCCCCTTACCCCGCTGGGCTGCCCTCGGACAAGTTCGAGTCCTTGGAGGGAACTCTCGATTATCTGGAAAGTTCAGGAAACACTTGAACCACCTCTTGAAGTGGACGTCCCTCACGGCCTCCTTGCCCTCTCCAGGGACAAGCGCCATCAGCGCTGACGCCAGCCGTGTCATTTGTTCAGCATCCCCCCACGCACTGATGACGGGGAGGAACTCGTCGTACATGGCCCCCAAGATCGGGACCCCAGAAACCTGGTGGACATCCCACAGGCTGATGCCCACCTCCCCGTGATGCAGATGAAAAGTGTTGGTCCTGGACGACCATCTACTCAGCAGTTCCGGCATCAGCTGCTTTGGCTGGTAAATGTGGAACTGGGAGGCCCATGCCGCCTCGTACAATCCCACTCTCCTCAGCTCAGCCTCGAACTCCTCGCATGAGGCGCCTACCCAGTAGGCCCAGGCCCAGTCGTCGGTAAAATTGCCGCCCTGGCGCAGGTCCCACTCATCGGACCATCCCTTCTTCGGATCCTGCAGAGCCGCCTTCAGCATGGTGCGGTAGAGAGGAGGGGACGTCTCCGGTTGCAGTGGCCTCCCGTCAATGTCGTTCACATGATTGTGGAGACAATCGGCGGTGACGGGTGTGAAATCCTCCCGCGCGTGACCATCGGCCGCCCTGAACCATTGGTGTTGGCACGGTGTGCTCCTGAACCAACAAGCTGGTTCATCCCTTCCCGCCTCAGGGATGAAGACGTCATCCCTCAGCCCAAAGCCGTACAATGGCAGCTTTTTTGCACTGTGGATAGTCCTTCTGACCTTCCGACAGCAGATCTGTCAGAGAAGTGTGGTCTGAATGGCTGCGAACCATTTCCCCTAAGCCTGGACGGTTGGCCATCTCATCCCGGCGAGCAGCATCTGCGAGCACTCCCAGCACAGCTTCTTGATGGGCCATCTTTGAATGTCGACCCTTAGAAAATTTTTTCTCCCTGGATCGCGAGGCTCGGCCGCGAAGCTCGGCCGCGAAGCTCGGCCGCGAAGACGGATCGCGAAGATCGGTCGCGAGACGAAGCCGCAAAGTCTGGCCAAGGCAGACAGAGGTTCGCTTGGCGCGGACGCGGAGTCGGAGACTCGCGGTTCGCCGCGAAGCTCGATTCGCGGAGTGCTGTCGCGGATTACGCGGAGCTTCGCCAAATCGAGAGCGCACAAAAAGACAAGACACGTGAAGACAAAAGAGGGTGGACCCCCTATTTATAGGCGATGACCCCGGAGCATCGCGGCGCGCCTCACCCGCGCGAAGCATCGCGGCGCGTCCGGATCCGCGGCCCCGATGAGCATCGCGGTCCCCCTTCGCGATGACGCATCGCGAACCACCGACAGTTTTTGGCGATTGTCCCTCAGACTTCGACCCTTCGCCCTCCGCGGCTCCAAGTCTGAGGGGGGGCATTTGTTGGCGCCAAAAATCCGGCCCGAAACGAAGGGACGAAAAAGAGAGCCGGCGCGCTGCCCCGCGAAGCACAGCCGCGAAGCACAGCCGCGAAGCACAGCCGCGGAGCCCCGCCGCGAAGCAGCCCGACCTTAGCGACGCCGCGAAGCTCCAGAGGCGGTGATCCTCCGCGAGCGCGTTTGACGTTCGCGAACCGCCGCGAAGCTCCAGAGACGGTGATCCTCCGCGAGCGCGTTTGACGTTCGCGAACCGCCGCGAAGCTCCAGAGGCGGTGATCCTCCGCGAGCGCGTTTGACGTTCGCGAACCGCCGCGAAGCTCCAGAGGCGGTGATCCTCCGCGATCCGGTTTGACGTTCGCGAGCCGCCGCGAAGCCCCGAAGGCGGCGCACGAGCCCTGCTTCGCGGCGCCCCTTCCCTATAAATACTCGACTCCCACTGAGTCCCCGGGACGGACAATCCGACCTTTCGGCTTCTCCTCTCCCGAATCGCGAAGCAAGCTTTGCCCCGGGAATCATGAGCTCCGCGAGGTATTCCTACTTCGCGAGACGACTCTGATTTGTTTCGTCCTGAGCCCCTCTTTCGAGAGGGATGCCCTTCGCGAAGCCCAAGGGAGTTCGCCAAGGAAGGGGATTCCCAAGGGAACCCGGGCAGCCGCGGAGCACTCGTGCTTCGCGAAACACCCAACCCATGCTAGTAATCCCTATGCCAAGGCAGGATAACTATGCATCGCGAAGCACATTGCTTGGCAGGACCCTGCTTCGCGAACCACTCCTTCTTCGCGAGGCAGTGCTCCGCGAACACTGTTCCACTTCGCGAAGCACCTCTCACTCCCACCTACGCCCCATGCTAAGGCCAAGGCACCCCACTTCGCAAAGCACACTCCTCTGCTTAGCGATTCCTCCTTCCGTGCGACCCTCCAGGTTTGCACGATGTGATTTCAAAGTCCCATGGACAACACCTCCCGTAGCGTTGCTTCGCCCAATGCTCCTTCACATAGGCACGCTAACGGCTATTGCTTCTTCGCATAGCCACGCTAACGTGGACCCCTCGATGGCTCCTCCCTCGACCCCCCTCTACCATGGCCTTACTGGTACCTTCCCTTCCCCAAGGACCAGAGGGTACCAGTTATGTAAGCCCTAGGGGTGTGGAGTGAACCCACCTCGTCCGAGCTGCAGGACGTTAAACTGCCAAGCACCGCGTCCCCAACACATGACGTTAAACTGTGACCCAACCTCGTCTCCCTCACGAAGGGTCCCCCCAGCTCGAGCATTCATTACACCGCTCGTCTCCACGGGAATGGAACTCTTCCGCACATGGAATGAGATCCTCCCTGTCGGAGTGGTGTATGTTCGCAGGGGAAGGGTCGCCTCAGAGCGTAAATCCCTAACCTTTGGTACGGATGATTGCACCCGTGCATCTCGGTACTTTCCCACTACCAAGGTCAGTGGAGGACGTGATAGGGAACGAGGCACCTCCCATTGTGGACCAAGGTCCATCTTTCCCGCGCTTTGTCGCGCCATGGGCCTCCATCCTGGAGTAAGTCCCAACACCATGGGCCGCTCAACGCGTAAGCCCCTCTTCGCTTCTCACGGACGCACCTTTCGCGACGTGATCGTCAGGTCCTTGCGACCTCTTGTTTCTCACACCGAGCATGACTCACGTGGGCTTAGAGTGAGCACCGACTCTGACAAACTCCCCATTTGAACTACGTGGTCTTTGATCCATGTTAAGGCATGGTACGTAGGAAGCCTCTATGAGGTTCAAGCCCACCATCAGTGGACCAAGGTCTACTCCCCATTTGAACTACGTGGTCTTTGATCCATGTTAAGGCATGGTACGTAGGAAGCCTCTATGAGGTTCAAGCCCACCATCAGTGGACCAAGGTCTACTCCCCATTTGAACTACGTGGTCTTTGATCCATGTTAAGGCATGGTACGTAGGAAGCCTCTATGAGGTTCAAGCCCACCATCAGTGGACCAAGGTCTACTCCCCATTTGAACTACGTGGTCTTTGATCCATGCTAAGGCATGGTACGTAGGAAGCCTCTATGAGGTTCAAGCCCACCATCAGCAGACCAAGGTCTGCTTTCACGTCGGTTTACCGACAAACCCCCCATCTGAACTACGAGGTCTTTGATCCATGTTAAGGCATGGTACGTAGGAAGCCTCCAAGAGGTTCAAGCCCACCCGTCTTTCACGTCGGGTTTCACCCCCGTCCAGCACGACGTTAAACTGCACCCCGGTCCAGTGGTAAGCCATTGCGACCCACCACTTGAACTACGAAGTCTTTGATCCTTGTCAAGGCATGGTACGTAGGAAGCCTCCATGAGGTTCAAGCCCACTCATCACCCAATTCACGTCGTGTTCTACCTACGTCCAGCACGACGTTAAACTACATTCCAGTCCAGCGGTAAGCCGTTGTGACCCATTCCCACCTGAACTACGTGGTCTTTGATCCATGTCAAGGCATGGTACGTAGGAAGCCTCCACGAGGTTCAAGCCCACCAATAGTGGATCAAGGTCCCTCACTTACGTCGGCTCACCGACACCCACCACCCGTCGTTTATTCACGTCAGGGTTCATTACCGTCCCGCATGACGCTAAACTGTATCATTTGAACTACGAGGAATTTGATCCATGTCAAGGCATGGTACGCAGGAATCCTCCCAGAGGTTCAAGCCCAACTCCCACCGGACCAAGGTCCACCCTCATGTAGGTACGCTGACGATGCCCATCGGACCAAGGTCCACCATCACGTCGGTTTACTGGCACCATCCCGAACTACGCGGACTTTGATTCCCTGCCACAGGGATACGTAGGAAGCCCCTTTAAGGCTCAAGCCCAACTTCGTCGTCACCACCCCTGCGATGGTCCCATTCCATTCTCAACCGTCTCCGCGAGACGTTAAACTCGCGACCTACCTCGTGGTAAACATGAGATGCCTGAGGAAAACCTCGGATGGAACGCCTTTGGCGTAACCGTCTTTGCTAGACGTTAATCTTGCAAACATACCCTGTGTTGAACACGGGAAGCTGAGGAAAACCTCAGGTACGTGTCTATGACATGTAAACCCCCGCGATCGATGTGGGATGCCTCGGGTTTCCACGCCCTCGAAAAGCCTTGTGATCAAGGACAACAGACAGACATGCCAGGTACCCCAGCATCCAGACACGCTACTGATGCCTCAAACGTGATTACTCCCCTGACCGAAGGTTGCTGCCCTGACTGGACCCTTTGGAATGTCCCGACAGAAGCAGCGTAATTAACCGGCGTCCATGGAAACATGGCACTGGGAAGAGTTTCACGAACTACGTATTAAATCTATAAGGGAGACCCGGACTAGGTGACGAGTTCTGAGGAGGAATCCACAGGAGGAAGAACCGACATCCCATCATCCCGTTTCGATCAAGGAGCAGACGTACCTGAACAAGGAACGAATGCCGCCCGCCTTTGGAAAGCGGGAATGCGGGGCAACAAAGCCGCGCGTCCCCCTCCTCCGCGGACGGATGCGCGCGCGCCCCAGCGAAAGCGTCGGAAACAATACAAAGTACTTTTTTACTTATTAAATGAGAATATAAAAGGTTATAAAAAGAAAATAAAAATGTGATCAAGTATTGGCCTTCAAATTTTTGTTAAAAGGGGAAAAAAGATAAATAAATTAAAGAATAATCAAGTGATCGGAAGGTGATGAAGAAGCTAAATATTTCAACACAATTGTTTCACTCATTTCAAAAAAATACAATTTGTGAAAATAGAAAAGTAAAACTCTCAAATGTTGGAATTGTGATGGGAAATGACATTTTGCATAGAATTTTACAAGGAATAAAGTTGGATAGTATGATTCTGAAGATGACGATGAGAAACATCAGAAACAAAAGTGAAAGAAATATAAGGAAACACTACTGGAAATAGAATATTTCCCAACGGTTCAGAACAGTTGGGATAGGTTGCATAACCATTGGTATATATTATACCAACGGTTCTGCCAACTATATGGAAGTAAGCCATTGGGAAAACGTTTTCCCAACGGTTTATGTAGAACCGTTGGGATAGGTTACTTACAATAACCTATACCAACGGTTTGGATGAACTGTTGATATAAGTTTTGCCAACGGTTCAACCAAACCGATGGTAAAACCTCTTCTAGGAACCTTTTCCAACGATTCTCATAGAACCGTTGGTAAAAACATCCTACAAAATTTATGCCAACGGTTTGAAACCGTTGGCATAGGCTATGCTGTGCAAATTGCACAGCAGCCTACAATTTGCACAGCAGGGTCTGCAATTCCATTCCTGCATGCTGTAATTCTATCCCTTGTGTTGTAATTATCCATTACCTCTCCTTTCCAATTATTTAACATATAATGCATACACAATTAACATTGAAACCTGTAACTATACACATCCAAAATTAAATCATAATTCATAATGTAATTATAAACATACATAATTGATTTAGAATTCAATTTAAAACTTAGATGACAATTATATGTCGAATCTAGAATTCAATTCATAATTGAATACATACATAATTTAATTATCAATTATCAATAAAATACATAAAAAACTGAATAAGTAATTATATGTGTTATACACAATTAAGAATACATACAAGTGGTTTTTACTAAAAATGATGTCCATTTTAAACATTATACATACACTTGGAGTGATACCGGCCACAACGTGTCTTGGATTGAGGCAGGTTTGACTCGTACACGTCACATATGACCCATGGATAGTTGTCCTAAAGTATCAACATATTATGAAAGCGTTTGGTCAGTCACAAAAGAGATAAACTTTGAGTGGTGCCGGCCACACCCCGCCTCGAATTGAGGCGGGGTTGACTCGTACATGTCATACATGACCCATGGATCGTTTTCCTAATGTTTCAACATAATATGAATGCGTTTGGTCAATTTTCTGTATGCCAGCTGTACTTTTCACTTAAAATGTTGTCCATTTCAAATAAAACTGAGACACATTGAGTTGTGCCGGCCACACCACACCTCGTATATAGTCGGGGTTTACTCGTACACATCACATATGACTCGTGGATTATTGTACTAAAGTTTCAACAAAATCTGAATGCGTTTGGTTGGTTTTTCGTATGTCAGTTGTTGGTTTCACTTAATATCATGTCCATTTTAAATAGAAGAAAGACACTTTGAGTGGTGCCAGAAACACCGCCCCTCGGATTGAGGTGGGGTTGACTCAGACACGTCACAAATGAGCCATGGATTGTTTTCCTAAATTTTCAACGGAATCTGAATGCGTTTCATCGGTTTTCCGTATGTCAGTTGTTGTTTTCACTTAAAAAGATGTCCTTTTGAAACAAAAGAGAGACACTTTGAGTGGTTCTGGCCACACCGCGCCTCAGATTGAGGCGAGTTTGATTCTTACACATCACATATGACCCATGTATTGTTGTCCTAAAGTTTAAATAGAATACGAATGCATTTGGTTAGTTTTCCGTATGCCAGTTGTACTTTTCACTTAAAATGTTGTCCATTTCAAATAAAACTGAGACACTTTGAGTTGTGATGGCCATAATGCACCTTTGATTTAGTCAATGTTGAATCTTAAACATCACATATGACCCATGGATCTTTTTCCTAAAGTTTCAATGGAATCCGAATGCGTTTGGTCAATTTTTCGTATATCAGTTGTTGTTTTCACTTAAAATGATGTCCATTTTAAACAAAAGAGAGTCACTTTGAGTGGTGACAAACACAACACACCTCATATTGAGGTGTATTTGACTTTTACATGTCACATATGACCCATGTATCATTTTCCTAAAGCATAAACACATTCAGAATTCATTTGGTTGGTTTTCTGTATATCAGTTGTTTTTTTCACTTAAAATGTTGTTCTTTTCTGTAAAAATGAAACACTTTGAGTGTTTATGGTAACACCATGCCTCGGATTAAGGCAGGGTTGAATCATACACGTCACATATGACAAATTTATCATTTTTCTAAAGTTTCAACAAATTCAGAATTCGTTTGGTCAGTTTTCCGTATGCCAGTAGTTGTTTTCAATTAAAATGTTGTCCATTTCAAATAAACGTGAGACACTTTGAGTGGTGATGGCCACACCGGGCCTCAGATTGAGGCGAGGTTGAATCGTACATGTCACATATGACTCATGGATCATTTTCCTAAAGTTTCAATGAAATATGAATGTTTTTCGTTGGTTTTCCGTATGTCAGTCGTTGTTTTCACTTAAAATGATATCCTTTTGAAACAAAAGAGAGACACTTTGAGTGGTTCCGGCCAAAAAGCACATCGTATTGAGGATAGGTTGACTCTTACACATCACATATGACCCATGGATCTTTGTCCTAAATTTTTAATAGAATAAGAATGCGTTTGGTAAGTTCTCCATATGCCAGTTGTACTTTTCACTTAAAATGTTGTCCATTTCAAATAAAACTGAGACACTTCGAGTTGTGATGATCACACTACACCTCGGATTTAGGTGAGGTTGACTCATACACATCAAATATGAACCATGTATCTTTTTCCTAAAGTTTCAATGGAATCCGAATGCGTTTGGTCGATTTTTTTTATATCATTTGTTGTTTTCACTTAAAATGATGTCCATTTTAAACAAAAGAGAGACACTTTGAGTGGTGCCGGACACACCACACCTTGTATTGAGGTGGGGTTGACTTTTACACATCACATATAACCCATGTATCGTTTTCCTAAATCATCAACACATTCAGAATGAGTTTGGTCGGTTTTCCGTATGTCAGTTGTTATTTTCACTTAAAATGTTGTTCATTTCAAAAAAATGAGACACTTTGAGTGGTTACAATTACACCATGCCTTGGATTAAGGAAGGGTTGACTCTTACACATCAAATATGACCCATTGATCATTTTATAAACTTTTAACATATTCCGAATGCATTTATTCAGTTTTCCGTATGCCAGTAGTTGTTTTCAATTAAAATGTTGTCCATTTCAAATAAATGTGAGACACTTTGAGTGTTTCCGGCCACACCAAGCCTCAAATTGAGGTGGGGTTGACTCTTACATGTCACATATGACCCATGGATCATTTTCCTAAAGTTTCAATGGAATCCGAATGCATTTGGTCAGTTTTCCGTATGTCATTTATTGTTTTCACTTAAAATGAAGTCTATTTTAAACGAACGAGAGACAATTTGAGTGGTTCCGGCCACAACATGCCTTGGATTGAGGCGGGGTTGACTCGTACACATCAAAAATGACCCATGAATCATTTTACTAAAGGTTTAATAGAATCTTAATGCGTTTGGTCAGTTTTCCGTATGTCAGTTGTTGTTTTCACTTAAAATGAAGTCCATTTTAAACTAAAGAGAGACACTTTGAGTGGTTCCGGCCACAACGCACCTCGGATTGAGGCGGGGTTGACTCATTCACGTCATATATGACCCATGGATCGTTGTTCTAAAGTATCAACACAATCATAATCCATTTGGTCGGTTTTCCATATGTACTTAAAATGTTGTCCATTTTAAAAAAAAGAGAGGCACTTAGAGTGATCTCGGCCACACTGTGACTCAGATTGAGGCGCGGTTGACTCGTACACGTCACATATGACCCATGTATCATTTTCCTAAAGTTTCAACAGAATAAGAATGTGTTTTGTTGGTTTACCGTATGTCAGTTGTTGTTTTCAATTAAAATGAAGTCCATTTTAAACTATAGAGAGACACTTCGAGTGGTGCTGGCCACTCCGCACCTCAGACTGAGGCTGGGTTGACTCATACATGTCACAAATGACCCAAGGATCATTTTAATAAAGTATCAACACAATCTGAATGCGTTTGGTTGGTTTTCCGTATGTGAGTTGTACTTTTCACTTAAAATGTTATCCATTTCAAACAAAAGTGAGACACTTCGAATGGTGCCGACCACACCGCGCCTCAGATTGAGGTGGTGTTGACACGTACACATCACATATGACCCATGTATCGTTGTTATAAAGTATCAATACAATGAAAATGCATTTAGTCAGTTTTCTGTATGCCAGTTTTTGTTTTCATTTAAAATGTTGTCTATTTCAAATAAACCCGAGACACTTTGATTGGTGTCGGACACACCTAGCCTCAGATTGAGGCAGGGTTGACTCATACATGTCAAAAATGACTTATGGAACGTTTTCCTAAAGTTTCAACAGAATATGAATGAATTTGGTCGGTTTTCCATATGTCAGTTGTTGTTTTAAATTAAAATGAAGTCTGTTTTAAATTATAGAGAGACACTTCGAGTGTTGCTGGCCACTCCGAGCCTCGGATTGAGGCTGGGTTGACTCATCCACATCAAAAATGACCCAAGGATAATTTTAAAAAATTATCAACACAATCCAAATGCGTTTGGTTGGTTTTACGTATGTCAGTTGTACTTTTCACTTAAAATGTTATCCATTTCAAACAAAAGTGAGACACTTAGAATGGTTTTGGCCACACCGCACCTTGGATTGAGGCGGGTTTGACTCGTACACGTCACATATAACCCAGGGATCATTGTGCTAAAGTATCAACACAATAAGAATGTGTTTAGTCAGTTTTCTGTATGTCAGTTGTTGTTTTCATTTAAAATGTTGTGTATTTCAAATAAACCTGAGATACTTTGAGTGGTGCCGGCCACACCTGGCCTCAGATTGAGGCAGGGTTTACTCATACATGTCAAAAATGACTCATGGAACGTTGTCCTAAATTTTTAACAAAATATGAATGCGTTTGGTTGGTTTTCCGTATGCCAGTTGTTGTTTTCAATTAAAATGAAGTCTGTTTTAAACTATAGAGAGACACTTCGAGTGGTTCCGGCCACTCCACACCTCAGATTGAGGATGGTTTGACTTATACACGTCAAAAATGACCCAAGGATCACTGATCTAAAGTATCAACACAATCCAAATGCGTTTGGTCGGTTTTCCGTATGTCAGTTGTACTTTTCACTTAAAATGTTATCCATTTCAAACAAAAGTGAGACACTTAGAATGGTGCCAGCCACACTGCGCCTCGGATTAAGGTAGGGTTGACTCGTTCACGTCACATATGACCCATGGATCATATTTCTAAAGTATCAATGCAATCAGAATGCATTTAGTCGGTTTTCCGTATGTAATTTGTTGTTTTCATTTAAAATGTTGTCTATTTCAAATAAACCTGAGACACTTTGAGTGGTTCTGGCCACACCTCACCTTGTATTGAGGCAGGTTTGACTCTTACAAGTCAAAAATGACTCATGGAATGTTTTACTAAAGTTTCAACAGAATCTGAATGCGTTTGGTTGGTTTTCTATATGTCAGTTGTTGTTTTCAATTAAAATGAAGTCCATTTTAAACTATAGAGAGACACTTCGAGTAGTGCCGGTCACTCCATGTCTCAGATTGAGGCTGGGTTGACTCTTACACGTCACAAATGACCCAAGGATAATTGTCCTAAAGTATCAACACAATCCAAATGCGTTTGGTTGGTTTTCCGTATGTCAGTTGTACTTTTTACTTTAAATGTTATCCATTTCAAAAAAAAGTGAGACACTTAGAATGGTTCCAGCCACACCAAACCTCGGATTGAGGAAGGGTTAACTCGTACATGTCACATATGACCCATGTAACGTTGTGATAAAGTATCAACACAATCAGAATGCATTTAGTCAGTTTTCCATTTGTCAGTTGTTGTTTTCATTTAAAATGTTGTCTATTTCAAATAAACCTGAGACACTTTGAGTGGTTCTGGCCACACCGCACCTTGGATTGAGGTGGAGTTGACTCGTACACATCCCAAATGACTCATGGAACATTTTACTAAAGTTTCAACAGAATATGAATGCATTTGGTCAGTTTTCCGTATGTCAGTTGTTGTTTTCAATTAAAATGAAGTCCATTTTAAACTATAGAGAGACACTTCAAGTGGTGCCGGCTACTCTGCACCTCGTATTGAGGCTGGGTTGACTCATACACATCACAAATGACCAAAGGATCATTTTCCTAAAGTATCAACATAATCCGAATGCATTTGGTTGGTTTTCCATATGTCAGTTGTACTTTTCACTTAAAATGTTATCTATTTCAAACAAAAGTGAGACACTTAGAATGGTTCCGGACACACCGTGCCTTGTATTGAGGCGGAGTTGACTTGTACACGTCACAAATGACTCATGGAATATTTTCCTAAATTTTCAACAGAATCTGAATGCGTTTGGTCAGTTTTCCGTATGTCAGTTATTGTTTTCAATTAAAATGAAGTCCAATTTAATCTATAGAGAGACACTTCGAGTGGTGCCAGCCACTCCGCACCTCGGATTGAGGCTGGGTTGACTCATAAACGTCAAAAATGACCCAAGGATCATTTTCCTAAAGTATCAACACAATCCAAATGCGTTTGGTTAGTTTTCCATATGTCAGTTGTACTTTTCACTTAAAATGTTATCCATTTCAAACAAAAGTGAGACACTTCGAATGGTTCCGGCCACACCACGCCTCGGATTGAGGCAGGGTTGACTCGTAAAAATCACATATGACCCATGGATCATTGTTCTAAAGTATCAACACAATCAGAATTCGTTTGGTCAGTTTTCCGTATGTACTTAATATATGAGGGAAAAATGGGATTCATTGGTAATTTAGCTATCAATTGTTTCACAAGAGCTTGAATGGATTTAATAAATCATACAAGTTGTAATGTTCACCAAGTTAGAAATATTGTTTGACTAGGTTTGAATACAGTTCAATTCTAAATTAGAAAATGCAATTCAAATAAAACTGCAACCAATAAACATTGAAAATTCACATAACGGTCAAGTCAACTAAAACATATTTGTGATCAATACTAAATCAATTTGAATATTACCAAAATTAAAAACCCAACTCTAGGTAAACCAAAATAATTGAGAACATTGATGAATGATTCTATATATTTTCAACCGCAACTTCAGGTTCACAATCAAGTTTGAAAATTGAGCTATTTGAGTCATCAAAATAAATAAATGGATTGGTTCCAATGGCACTAGGGAAAGTGTCAATTCCATCATCACCATCATAAAAAATATGTCTTGGAATTAATTAAACTATGACACCAAATTCAGGTTGAAGTTGGTCTTTGACATAAAAAACTTGTTTAGCCATTGATGCCAACACATATGGTTCTTCGGTAGCAAGAGTGCGAGTCATATTAATTACTCAAAATCCACAATGATCAATAAATGTGCTATGTCTCGTCATCGAATCAAATTAATGGAATTTCATCATTGTGACTCTTCCATGAGAGTAATAATACAATATTATTATTTTCTCAATGACTCCATAATAACCCACATTTTCAAATAAAAAAAGTACTAAAAACATCAAACACTTTTTATGTTATCCCACCAAAAAATGATCACGAATGTCCCTATACATTTTCATACGTCCAGGATTTATATAGAGTTTATAGTTATGAGCTTCATCCACTTGCACACCCTCCCCACCCCACTTAGAAAGACCTACCCCCACCCCACTTGGACAACCCAGCCCCCCCACCCCACTTGGACAACCCTACCCCCACCCCACTTAGACAGCCCTACCCCCACTCCACTTGGACAACCCAGCCCCCCCACCCCACTTGGACAACCCTACCCCCACACCACTTGAACAACCTAGCCCCTAGCCCCACCCCACTTGGACAACCCTACCCCCACCCCACTTGGACAACCCAGCCCCCCCCCCCCCACTTGGACAGCCCTACCCCCACCCCACTTGGACAGACCCCCCAACCCACTTGGACAGACCTACCCCCACCCCACTTGGACAACTCAGCCCCCCACCCACCCCACTTGGACATCCCTACCCCCACCCCACTTGGACAACCCAGCCCCCCCCACCCCACTTGGACAACCCTACCCCCACCCCACCCACCCCACTTGGACAACCCTACCCCCACCCCACTTGGACAACCCAGTCCCCCACCCCACTTGGACAACCCTACCCCCACCCCACTTGGACAACACAACCCCCACCCCACTTGGACATCCCTACCCCCACCCCACTTGGACAACCCAGCCCCCCCACCCCACTTGGACAGCCCTACCCCCACCCCACTTGGACAACTCTACCCCCACCCCACCCACCCCACATGGACAACCCCCCACCCCACTTGGACAACCCATCCCCCCCACCCCACTTGGACAACCCATCCCCCCCACCCCACTTGGAAAGCCCTACCCCCACCCCACTTGGACAACCCAGCCCCCCACCCCACTTGGATAGCCCTACCCCCACTCCACTTGGAAAACCCATCCCCCCACCCCACCTAGACACCCCTACCCCCACACTCCACTTGGAAAACCCAGCCACCCCACCCCACCTAGACAGCCCTACCGTCACCCCACTTGGACAACCCATCCCCCACCATACCTAGACAGCCCCTCCCCCACCCCAACTGCATACCCTCCCACACCCCAAACAACCTTACCCCCATCCCATTTGGACAACCCAGCCCCCTCTTCCACCCTACCTAGATAGACCCTACCCCACCCCACTTGGATAGCCCTCGACATCCTCCCCCACCCCATCTACACACCCTCCCCCACCCCAAATTGAAACATAAATTCATCCAAATCAAAATCCAATTTTCAACTAAACTAAATTCCACCAAAAGTACCATATCACCCCACTGAACAAACCCTTTACCATGTTTGAAGTGTAGAACAAAAAACAGAAAACAAATCCAAGGGTTCTGTAGACAAAAACCCTAATTTAGCCTAAATCAAAACATCAAACACCAAAAAAAAAGAGGAATAACGCTAAAAATAAGTCAACAATTACTAATTTGAAGTGCGAAATAAAATTTTGTTTGATTGAAGATGGATCTTGGCTGGAAGGACTCTCACGGTCGAGAAGAATTCAGGAGAAGCTTGATTAGGGTCTGTTTGAAATCGGGTGGAGTGGGGGATCAGGTATTCTATATTTGGGGGAAATCTTTCCCAACGATTATTAAAAACCGTTGGGAAAGACTATCTTTACCAACAGTTTAACAAAACCGTTGGTACATGTTAAATAAAATCATGATTTCCCAATGGTTTTGGAAAACCGTTGGTAAATCTGAAATAAGTTTACACATTTCCAACGGTTTGTTCAAACCGTTGGCAAAGGTTACCTTTACCAACAGTTTCTTTAAACCATTGGTATAATACCATTGGGAAAACTCTAAATTCCAGTAGTGAAAGATTTACTTATGAAAAATGAAGAAAGGTTATCTAAGAAGAATAAATAAGAATGATTTCTCATATGATGAAGAATCTGATCATCAACTCAACTTTACTTCTCAAGTTATAAATGGAAGTGATTATTTAGGTAGTGATGATAATTATGAAGAGATGAAAGAAATGGAATGGATTATTAAAAATAATTTGGAGAATTCACTTGAACAAAATACTCAACTCAAGAAAGAAATAAGTTGAAGAAATATATTGATGGAATAACTTTTGAGAATGGTGATATTGAAAGAAAACTAAAAATTTATGAATAAAGATTATCTAGAAATGAGAATCTCAACATTAAAGAATCTAAACTTATTTAAGAAAATAAGTAGAAAAATTTGAAGAAAGATGAATCTGAAAAAATCATATATGTTTTGAAAAGTAAGTTAGATAAGAAAGAAGAGTTTTTAAAAACTCAAGAAATGTTTAGTATAGAACAAAGTGAGATAAGAAATATGAGAGAAAACTTCACCAAGGAAATTGATGTTAAAGGTGAAAATTCAAAAGAAGGTAAAAATAAAGGTTTATAAAAGCAGGTTTGTGAGAAAACATATTTCACTAAGAAATATAGAAATTATTTAAAAAGTACCCTCTTAAGAAAAGTGGTCAAAAATTTGTGATGAAACAACAACAACAAAGTTATAATTAGTTTTACCCTCAGTTCGAAAGATCAAGATTCCGAGGTCACTATTGGTGTTGTGGAATTTTCGGACATAGAGATCATTTATGTTAGCACAACATTTCCCTACTATGAAATAGGTATGAATCAAGGGAGATATTTGATGAGCAAATAAGGTCAAAGTTTTCTAAAAATTTTGTGAAATCGAAAATGGAAATTCAGATGGTAAAGAAATATGAGTATATTAAGAAAGTGGAGAAAAGTAAACATGTGGAGTCTAAAAAGAAGGAATTCTAAGTTAATTGGCTATAAAAAGTTAACATGGCTAGAAAGTTAGAATAATTACAAAAATCAGATGAAGAAAAGGGGAAGAAAAAGGTTTCTTATGATGTGAGAAAGGTTGATAAAATGGTATTAATAGATTATTGTTAGAAAATTTATAAAATATGTAAGATATGTGAGGAATAAGGTAATTTTACTAAGATTTGGATGACTATCCTTCCAGAACAAGAGAAAGGAATGAAAGAATTATTACAAACTCACTGTAATAAAAAGATTACAAAAAGGGAAAAGAAATTTACATCCTCATTTGAAGAGTCTATAGATGAAGATAAACTTATTAAAAAATATGAGAAAGATGAACAAAAGGAAGAAAATACATCTAATGAAAAATCCATGAATAATAATAAAATTCAAGACTAAGATAATACTATCAGTATAAATTTTATTTTTAGAAGCTATGAGGATCCTCTTTATTCCCAAAATATTTTAATTTATACTAAATTATAGGGAATTGAAGGAGTTTCAGTAAAGAAGCTGATGTTGTCGAGTTTCTTACTATTCTTGCAAATGAAAGTAATGTGGTTATGAAAAATATGAGTTTTTGAAAAGTTGTGTTTTTATACTCCTAAAATTTCTGATATGTTTGTTGAGATGGGCGCATGTTACTTTTATATTAAATAAATTCTTTCAAGAATTTACCCAATCATGAGAATATTTAAAGATACATGAAAAATTATTACATGAAAGTAATATTATGTCCAACATTGATAACCATGATTATACAATCTTTCTTTTTACACCTAGTTTTCCCACATAGACTTAGAGTTGTTTAGTTAAATGATTTTTGTTAAGAAAATCACGTGATACTTATGTTCTCTTAAATACGAGTTTCAATATTGAGATGAAAAGTTCCAACCTTTTAAAATGATATAATTTGTCAATAAGGAAGGAAAATGGTCACGATGAAACCTTTGAATTTGATTTTCAATAAGTGGGAGAGAATATATTAAGGGGGAGAGATAAGGAATAAGGGAGAAAGTAAAGAAGACACAAAGAAGAAAAAGTGTGAAAAGAGAAAAATACCAATTATTATTTTAAAGTTTTTAAATGTTGGTATTGAAGTGGGAATTGAAAATAAACACAAAGGGAGAGATTGTTGGACCCCAATTAAGTTTTGGATATATTTATTGTCAATAAATCAATATGTTCATGAAAGAAAGTATGTTGAGAAGGTAATGGAAATATAGATTGAAGAAGGGTGTGAGTAAAGTTTTAAAATTGGATCTAGAACCCTAGGGATGATAATTGGATCAAGGAAGATCAGATTGAAAACCATCGACATTATATCTAGACATCGACCCCATCAACATTAGATCTAAACATCGACATGAGGCAACATATCTGGGCAATCATAATAAGACTTTGATGAAAATTTAGAAGCTACTAGAAATCATATTTTTTCTAAAATGAAAGTGGTAATCATAATTAGGAAGCTATTTCAGATTCATAATGGATCAAATATAAATCTGATGATGCTTTTTTGTTTTTTAATTCAAAAAATTCATAAGCTGGTTGAGAAACTTGTGATGCAAGATTGATTAAAGAAATGGTGAGAATAGGTGCTGACAATTGTATTGAGAATTATATTTGGAGAAAAGGTGCTACCAATTTTATTTAGGATAATAATATTCAATACAATAATATTCATATTTTTTAAAGGTCGGGAAGGTTTGCTTGATTGTAATGAGAGAAATCGAAGGTGATGGTTTTCAGTCAGACCAAAATCTGAAAAGATTTAAAACTTCAGAGAAATAAGTTTATGAGCATTGTAAATTGAAAAGTAAAATAAGTTTAGTGCTGAAAGATATTTGGTATCATATTTAGAAAAAAATAAGTAGAAGCGACTGAAGAAGTTTGAAATAATATTATTTATCTATCACAATGAAGAAATTAGGATGAGAGTTGGTTCATAGAATCATAATGAGAAGTACTATGTTTTCCTTCTTACATTTTTTGTAGATAAATGTAATGAAGAAACTATTGTTGAACATATAATTCCATTATAATGAGGAAATAAGAATGGGAAGATAATATTTTAGGTGGTGTAGAGTAACATAATGAAATATCTTCAGTTATGATTCATTTGAAAATGGGTCAAGAAAATCAGAGTGACCAAATGACTTTGTCATAATAAAGAAACCATATTGGGAAATAAAAATAAGGAATCAGAATCAGATTAAAGTTTGTTAAAAAGTCTTCAGTTCCATATTTACAAGTGGGTCAAGAAACTAGGATGACCATCATAATTGAGAATTGTAATGGAAAAATTAGAATTAGGCTGAAGATTTGTTATAAAGTATGAATCATTGAAGAAGTCAAAGAGTGATTTTAAAATAAAATAGATTTAAAGATTCAAAAATGCATTGAAGAAGTCAAATATTGATCCCAGATTTAAAGATAATTGAATATTTGGGAAATTTGGTTAAACGGGAAAGGTTTTCAGAACCCCACCTAAACCACTTTTTAGGTTTATATAAAAGGAGAGCTGAGTTCATTTGTAAAGTGTGTCTTTGGAATCTTCAAGAACTCAAGATATAGAAACTATGAAACATGTATTGAGTACCTAACCAAACTTTGTGTCTAAGGTTGAAGCTGAAGAAGATCATCAGATTTATATTCAATATGATCATCCGAGCAAGATACATATGAAGAAGTTCCAATAGAATCAGATCCATCAGAATGAGTCTATCAGACTGAGGTATATCATACAAAATAAAGTGCTAAGTCGATTGAGTTCCTACTCAATTGAAGAAGGAAGAGAATAAGGAGAATTAGACTGGGCTGACCATCATTGGACTGAGGTTTCTAGACTTGGAAGATTAGACTAACTCTGCAAAGAAAGATTTCCGGACTGAGGTTCTAGAATAATTTTCAAGAACAATATATTCCTTTGTTAATTTTTTAAGTTCTTGATGTTTGTACGTTGGTAAATTTTGATTTAGCTTACTTTTGGAGGAAGTGAAGAATTTCTGAAGTGGATCAGAAAATAAAAAGAAAGTGAAGCTTGTGACTGTGGATACTTACCAGTTGCTGAAAAGGCTTGTCTTGGGAAAGTGGATACTAAAAATGATAGTTGGGGGGTATAACCCACTATAGAAGGAAAATTACTTTGATTATTATAGAATTGTTTTTTATTATGAATTTTATTCTATAAAAAAGATAGTAAAATAATCCATGTTGGTGGGACTATCCAACATGGTAAGGAGTAGGTCTTTGTACCGAACCTTGTAAATATCACGTGCTGCTCTATATTTATATATTTTTTTGCATATGAATGTAATGTTTTTGAGTTATATTTTATTTGATCATAAATTTAAAAAGTTTCATAGGTTAATAAAGTTTTTAAGAAAATAATTATAACTTTCATAAAAAAGAAAAATGAACCACTGATTCACCCACCCTCTAAGTGGTCTCGATCCTACTTGGGAACAACATTATCAATACAATAAACACATGGATAATAATAACTAAATTCACAATGAATGAAATGATTAATTTTGTATTTCATGATCTTGAGCATCACGATATCTATACTATGAAGACCTTTTATAAGATAATTTAAAACTATGGGTAAAAACCCATTTTACTTGGACAACTGATTTATCTCATGAGACATACCGATTCATCATGGGGTTGTATAATTCTAGGACACACACAAAACTACATGTCCAAATAATTAATCATATATAAAATAATTTATTTAATTAATGAATTATATACTTCATTAATAATTATTTGTATTGAGTAAATTATAAAGATTTATTAATATTACCACATTTAATCAAAAAACATTCAATGTAAAGACTGTATGTACAAATGGTATACAATTTAAAAAATAATAATATTCATGATACAAATAATATGTATATTTAATAGAAATGTATTTTCTAATGAAAAATTATCATAATAAAGTGATTGTATTAATATAAATTTAACAATAAAAAAATTAATCAATAAATTAGAGGTGACCATCAGTTCATCAATCATATAGGTTTTTACAATAAAATAATGCACTTTAGAAGAATAAAGGAAATGGAAGTTAAAAACTAAAATATAATTTTAAAATATAATTTTATTTGTAAAAAAATTAAAAATGTATAGAAGAATCTATATTTCATAAAATGTTTATGACAACGGGGAATTCCATTATCACCATATATGTTACAAAACATTCATTTTTACTTTTTTTAAAATGTACCTTTTGAAAAATAGTAGAAATATCCCTTTAAAAACTTTTTATAAATGTTAAGGATAACTTAAAATTTACTTAATAAATCATTTGAGTAAATAAAATTACTTTCAAAAAACTATTTTTGAAAACATGGACACAAAAGGAAAATAAATCCATTCTGTATAATACGAATCGATATGGCCTCATTGGTAAGTGCTACAAGATCTAGTGCATTGGAACCCATGGTGATGGACCCAAATACATTTGTATGGAACATTTGATTTTCAAAGTAAAACCCCCTAGTATATGTTAGAGTGAAAAAGTGTTTTCGTTGTTGTGGAATAAGAAGCCTTCGTATCTTAATGAATGTGTTTAAATGGAAAATTTGATTCGATGGAGAGATAAA
Source organism: Viscum album (assembly GCA_963277665.1). Taxonomy (NCBI): domain Eukaryota; kingdom Viridiplantae; phylum Streptophyta; class Magnoliopsida; order Santalales; family Viscaceae; genus Viscum; species Viscum album. The sequence goes on along the minus strand of OY728119.1, from coordinate 697,395,944 downwards.
CTGGTTGCTCTTTCCATTTTTCAAGCAAGATTAGTTGGCTTAGTCCATTTTTCTGTAGGATATATATTCACTTATGCAGCTTTCTTGATTGCCTCCACATCGGGAAAATTTGGTTAATTCATTTGTATCGTTTTTATGAGTTGTCTCTTTGAAAATATCTATTTCGATGAAATGGAAAACTATCTTCATTAGAAATATATTTCTACATCTAGGATCTGACTTCATTGATACTACAAATAGGAATAAAACCATTATGGCAAGGAAAATTTTGATTCAGAGAGAAAAGAAGAGACAAAAATTGGAACAGAAATATCATTTGATTCGTCAATCCTCAAAAAAAGAAATAGGAAAAGTTTCGTCGTTGAGTGACAAATGGGATATTTTATCATGCAAATTTTTTCATGAAAGTTTCAGTTCTTATGTATATAATATAGTTAAATTATATCCAGAATGATATTAATATTATACATTTCATATTTAATCATTACATAAATTTTTATAACCATTATTTAAAGTTGAACATTGAAAATTAATCACATTTCTTCGTGGAGATTGTGGGTCGTAGGTTCACTGTAGTGAGGATATAATTCCCTTAAAGGATGAAAGGGTAAGGAATTGGATTATATATTAATTTTAAAAAATTTATATCATGTCATATTTATCATATATACTCATTATTTCCATTATTATTACAATCCATGTGAGTTGGTGATGGAAAAAAATTACTTCTGTTCGCGAGATTGTAGTCTGCCGTACACACGAGTGATGGATTTGTTTCCCATTTGATGGAGAAGGAGATGGATAAATATTATTCCATAAATATAATAAAATATAAGTATATATTATATTTGGGTGTAATTATATTGTAATTATTAATTCATAATTTAAGGTTGTAATAAAATAAATAAAAAGAAAGAGCTTCGCTAAGATGATTACCTTCTCTTAGAAAAACCTCATCAAGATATCCTCTTAAGGACAATAGGATTGGTCTTTTTGGAAGACCAGAAGCTATATAATATGTATAAGAATGTTTTAGAGATATGTTTTTGGGTTTTTTGATCCATATTCTTTGATAGGTTTTAATAAATGAGTGGAGGGAGCGCCCTCGCATAATTGAAGAGGATGACACACTTAGAATTTTTGAATAGAATAAATCATACCCATGTTTTTAATATGTCACAGGGATCCAAAATAGATAATTATAAAAAATTATATAGTATAAAGTAGAAATATTTCTATAAAATATAAATTAGGTAACTTTTTAGGTCATTTTAACCCTTATCTTCTTATTTTAACCCCTGGTAAACCCGTTTTAACCTTAACCACAATAATTAATTTTTACTATTTTTATTATTCATTATGACAAACATTAAGTTAAAATTAATATATAATATTAATTATGAATATCCTTAATATGTAATACATTTTACTAAATTCAATTTACAGAATTTTCAAAATTTAATTTTAAGATAAACCCACAAAACGTGTTGAAAAACGGTTTTCAAAAAATGCATTTTTCAAGAAGAAGATGATCTTATATTAAATATATGAATTATAATCATAATTAGATAGTTTTAAATTCATTTATATAGATATATAATATATAAATTTAAATTAAATTATTCATCATTAAATATTATTCTAATTAATTAAAATGGATAGACATTATTCATTTTTAAACAAAAAGGTTTTTAAAAAATATCCCCCTTTACCACCAAATGTTATTATATTTATTTATGTAAAATTTATAGTTAATAAATTTTTATTTATAAATATTATTACACATTATTATCAATTAAAGGTGTAATATTTACATACTACATTTTTTATTTTTTATAAAAGATTATTTCTAAGGAAAAAGTTTAAAAATTCATTCTAGGATTATTTGACCAAGTAAGTTTAAAATTGACATTCATCCTATTAAATTAGATTTTTTTGTGACATGAAATATTAAAATGTAAATTTTGTTATAGTTTTATTAAAATATAATATTAACTTACTATAATTGAGTCCCAGGCTCGTTTATGTCACAAACTATAAAAGAGATTAAATTTATTTAAAAGGAAATATATTGTAAAGTATTGAGGTGTTACATTCTTCCCTATTACAAAAATTTCGTACATGAAATTTCATGGATATTACCTTATAAAAAATGAGGGTATTTCTTCTTTATAAAATCCTTTGGTTCCCTCATTTCTTCCTCCATTTTATAATTTCTCCAATATACCTTTACCAGTCAAGTCCCCTGATTCCTCAATACTTTATCTCTAGTAACAAGAATCTGGATGGGATCTTCACAATAAGATAAATCAGGATCTGATTCTATTTATTCAAAGTTGAGCACATGTGTTGTGTTTTTCATGTACTTACTTAACAATGATATATGGAACACCTCTTGTACTTTAGAAAGTCTTGATAACATTGCCAATCGATAATACAGAGATCCAATTCTTTCTAGAATTTCAAAGGGTCTGATGTACTTGGGTCTATTTATCCCTTCTTACCAAACCTTATGAAAAAATTACATGGATATACTTTTAAATTCGAAATCTTTCCTCTAATTTTCATCATAAGTCTTTTTCCTACTTTTAGTTGCTTTTATAAAAGTTTTAATAGTCTTTACCTTTTCTATTGTCTCTTCCATAAGTTCTGGGCCTATAAGATTCCTTTCACAAACTTCATCCCAAAAATTTGGAGTATGAAATCTATATAGAACCTCTTATTTCCTTTTAAGAATTTTTAATATATCTAAAAATATTTTTGGATCCATGTGCTGATATGACGTGTGATTTCAAGACCCGGTGTACCCGAAATTAATTTTATAAAAATATTAAATATATTTTATATCAAATGTGCACGGTTTGTGAAATAAAATAGGTTAACACTTATACAGAGTCCTGGATTGAAAAACTAGGACCATGGTTGAATATGTAACATGAGTTTTACCCTAAGCGTGACCTAAAATGGGTCAACATGGGGTGTTTTGATAAAACAACCTTTGATGGGTGTGTTCAGTGGATTAATTAATTAATTTATTAAACCCATAAATATATAATTTCCTCTATATAAGATTCATTATGGAGGATCACCAAGGTTATCTGCATAACTATATGATCATTTAGAAGATTGTTCTACCAAATCTCTTTGGTGGATTGAGATCAGACAACAATGAGACTCTAAATCAACATGAATCAAGGCACAACGAACACAATGAATTATCTCATTCATTAGAGAGTGTGTTCTTCATTGAAGAACAATGTGAATAGAGGTGGGACTGATTATTTTGGTATTCTTCCTCATGTGATTAAATTATTGAGCATGATCATACTATTTCTTTGATCTTAATTCAAATCCACCCTTTGCCTGAGCCCATGAAACAATTTAAATTGTTTATTTAGTCCATGCCGTGTTTCTCACCTTGGACATCCCCAATTGTATTCATTGGAAATGTATTATTGTCCAATGATTGTTGCACATCTGTTTATTTTTTTTGGCCTCCTTTCTTCATGTTCTTCATCATTGTACCATGGGGTCATGATTTAATATTTTTAGATGGGATTGAGCTGAATTGAACCCCTAGATTCATGAAGGATTCATGTGCAGAGAACAATTTTGAAATATAAGGATGAAAATGGATCAATCATAGAATAGTGGGAGATTTCTTCATGTATATGGGATTCAAAGAGTATTTGGTGTATCATGGGAGGCGTACGAGGTGTACGAGATTTAGAAGGACCAGCAGGAATCTGATTTTTGGCCACCAGATGGATGAAAATGATGAATGGAGACTCTTTCCTTCAATTTTGTGTAGCCTAGAGGCGAGATTTGAAGTGGTGTTCACTAAATTGGAATGTGTAGGTGTAGATATTAATTTTTAATAAAAAGACAACTACACGCTGCATATTTTGGATAAAAAAACACCATGTAGTACCCCTATGGCTATAGTGATAGGCTTTTGGAAAAAGATGAGGACCACATGCCATGTGAATGGCCCACACACTGTGTGACCCTCCTTGGGTAGATAAGACATGTGGAAAAGCACATAGGAAGGGACTCATGCTGGGGGAAAAATTATGTACTGAAGTACACAAACATGTCTAGGAGCACATACAAGACTCTATGTGGGAGGACACACTATGCATAAAAGTACAAAGACACAACTAATGTACAAAAACATAGATGGGGGAATAGGTAGGACCCCGAGTGGCTGGGGCACACCATTTACATGCCATGTAGGGCTACATGGGTAGTGATATGTGTATAAGTAGGGAAAAGTACCAACATCATGATGGGACCACACACCATGTGGGTCCCATTACATGCCATGTACCCCTACTTCCCTTTGGAGAAAGTTCTACCTCTCATATATCCTTTATTTAGACTCATATTTTTTCCCTTAAGTAGCCTATCATGGGTATTTTTTTGCATAGAATGTGATGGTATTATTGATGGTGGATTTTGAGATACGATGAAATATGTTCAGGGTGTGACACTTCTTTAGATAATGCTCAATGATAGTAGTGATCGGGAAAGATCACCGAAGATATTAGAGTGTAACCCTCATAATGGGTAGAGCATGAGTCCCCTATCTATCTATCATAGTGGAACCCTCCTACTAAGAATGAAATGGGTCCTCGACCAATAGAGTGGCACCCTTATGCTAGGTAGGGTATGGGTCCTCCACCACTAGAGTGGTTCCCTCCTACCGGGGTAGGGCATGGGTCCTCTACCGATTACTAGAGTGGCACCCTTCTACCGGGACATGACATGAGTCCTCTATAGACTATTGAGTGGAACCATCTTATGAAGTTAGGGCATGGGTCCTTGAACAATAGTATAGGAACCCAATATTAACATACATGGATATTACATCATTTTAGGAAAATATTCAGCACATTACAAAACTACATTCCCAAGGATAGTAATAGTTTAGTGTCTTTGGAAACTTGGAACCCATTCTTCTAATTTAGTTAAATATCTTCAACATATTTCATAAATATATCCCCCTTTACTACTCCTACTTAAATCCTTTATTTATAACCTGGGGAAAGGAAAAATAATAAAGGGTGAGCTCATATTCTTAGTAAGGGTAAAAATAAAGGTGATACATAATAATTAAATGGAAATAAGGGTACCAAAACATGAGAATAACATTTTAAGATCATAAACTGCATATCAAATATAATAATCATGATTCATGGAATAAATATTGATAGTTAATAATACATTAATCATAAAGAAATCAAAGAACATGAGTCATATATAACATTGGAATAAGACATAGACATGTGGAATACACATCAACTTATAACGTTGTGAACAAGTGTAAATAGAGAAAGGTTCACTCATTAAGTTAAGGACATGAAATAAGGCCCTTGAATAAACTCTTGGAGATGAAAATAGGTCCATACATAACATTATGAACATGTAATCAGGTTCACACATAACATTGTGGACATGTAATCAGTTCATGCATACACTTATGAATATAAAACTGGGTCCACACAAAACATTTTGAACATGTAATAAAGTTCACGCATAACAATGTGAACATGTAATCAGGTTCACACATAAATTTATGGACATGAAACCAGGTCCATGAATAACATTTTGAACATGTAATCAGGTTTACGCAGAACATTGTGAACATGTAATCAGGTTTACATATAAACTTATGGAGATGAAACCAGGTCCATTCATAACATTACGAACATGTAATTAGGTACAATAATAACATTATGAACATGTAATAAGGTTCACTCATAACATTGTGAACATGTAATCAGGTTCATGCATAACATATATTGTCACAAACTCCTACCCACAAAATGTACCCCTCCTGGGATGAAAATGTGAGAAGAGAGATAATGAACCCCAATTCCCACCTCTAGTAGGCCTCAGGTTGGAGACTAGCACTAAGGGTATAGTAAACACACTGATGGGAGACATTGCCCACTACTAGAACACATGATAAAGAGAGAGATAAGATAGAAACCAACCAAATCCTACTAAGGCTAAAATATAAAACAAATACCAAGTACAAAAATGTAATGTCATGCAAGAACTACAAAAACTGAAAGGAAAAACTACAAGTACCAAAATAAATTAAACGACAACAACCATGGAGGCCGAACAACTCCTATAAAAAACTGAGCTAATAGTAAACAACTTGACCTCCAACCTACATTAAGTGACCTTAAAAATAGTTTATATAATGTAGGGTGTGTATAATAGTATACTCATTAGAATCTTCCATGGATCCTCCCATAAAAAAGTAAAGAAATCATGCTAAAGCATAGTGAAAAACAAGTGAAACTAACTCATCACCTAAATAGGTATACTATGTTCCCAGCCTCATCATGTCTACTCTCACCAAGTATTTCATACCACACTATATAATATAATAAATAATATCAAGGGTACCTTGGTACTACTTCCGCACTATTTTTCCACTTTACCCCAACATCGCACGTCCTAAGCATCTCTCTCAAAAAAGGCTAGTCCGAAGACCCCTGGGCGTAGCACCACAACATGCACCTCATGCAACTCAACACTACAACCACACAACCAAAAGTAACTAGGTAGTTTCCAAGAGCCACCACAAATCGTATAGTGTATATCATACATTGGGTATTATACCTCAAGCCATTACAACCCATACACTGAGTATGGATATTCAAGACATCACAGACTATACACGTTACACCTATAGTAGTCCATAGGAAACTATATACAGAATACAAGTGTGTGAAATAATAAAAATCTATTAAATACCTCTACAAATATACATGGTAAAAACTAACCACCATTCATACCATCACAAGTAACTACCAAGATAAGAGAGTGGGGCCAAAGGGGGTAGTCAGCTATCCATACTCCCACCAAGATGTTAGGGAAAACACCCCCTAGGGATCATAATTCTTGGGGTGTTAGTTTCCCTAACTGATAGGGTGAATTAGATTATAGAAACATGGAAAGTACATGGTATAATATAGCTCAGAACCACCTTATGGAAGAAACCTACTCTTAGACTCGATTGTAGATAACATCTCTCGAACTCTCATCTACCACTACTAAGACTAGATATCCTATAAGCACATAACCATTTAAATATCCAAATTATGTTACTTTATCCCTTTTAATCAATTTAACTTTATATTAATTAACTATTTACCATAAATTAACCATTATCCTTTTCAATATCACATTCCATTAACATTCTAGAAAATATCCATGCCCTCCAGGCATACGTAAACCAATTCCACGACTTCTCAGAATCATAACTTCATCATTTCATCCTAGTAAGATCTAACCCCATGAGTTAAACATCCTTTATTCATTTATTAAAAAGAATTACCACTTTCCATATTTCTAGGTATTCTAAGAAAGCGTTCTAAGAAATTAAACCCAAGGTGCTCAACACAACGAGTAAATGATCAACCCATCAAATCTTTTCCAACTATAGTAGGAGCATAGACCCACCCATACTAGAGATGATAAACATGTAAAGCACATGGAATACCTGGCGCGTCTTCACCTATATTAGAAGGAGAGTAAGTAAAAATAGCTACCTCAAGAAATGGGAAAAGTAAAGCAGATAAACAAACAAAAGATTCAACAGAAACAAATTTTACATAAACATGTAGTCCCAACTTTAACCTGTTTCATCATCCCCAATGTCCTCCCCAACACCCACATGCATAAACCGATGCATCTCTCCAGTCTAGGTATAAACTGCTTCCACAACCACTGGGCCTCCATTTCTCCATATACCACAATAGCCTTCCAGACTCATCCATCCCAGGATCATGTCACATCCAGGCCTTTCTACCCCCACAACCACAAGTCTCGTATCTAGAGCACATCACAAGCAGCAGGAAAAAACATAGAAACAAGCTCTCAGCCCCAAAGAAAGGTATTAATCCTTCATACATAATGAGATCTCATTGATCCAAAGCATAAGAAATTGGTATTTATAAGAAATAAGTCAACTCATGCCCTATAATTCATTAACTTTATCACACAACTGGTTCCTATTCCATCTTGAATTAATAGATTTATTATTCATAGGTTCCAACTATGGGAAACATAATCAACAAACTATCACCAAAATAATTAAAAAATTAATTATACATGATTTTAATACTTTTATAAATAAGAATCAATATGATTTAGGTTCATCAACCAATTTTATTAAACACACTCACTTTCATTAATTTTATTATCATCAAATTACAACAACAACAACCAGATTCTTTAAACATGCCTCTTTATCTTTCAACCAATTAATTAAACAATTAATTACATATTTATCTTCTTAACCAAATTCCATCAATAAAAACATGATAAATCCATCAAGGCATAGATATCAAACTATCTAGTAAATCAAGAGGCAAACTGTTATCACGGTATAAATCAACATTGCTAAGCGATCGATACCAATTTCTTTAATCCAATTAAAATAATTATTAAGTCAATTTCATTAATATACAAGGGGATTAATCATTCTAAATAAAAAATTTCACATAAATAAATAGAGAAGCATCAAATCCCTTACCTTAAAAGGTCACTGACGTTCTTTTCCTGAGAACATATCAAAGCAACAAATCACGATCACCTATCCCACAAAAACTACATCCACCTGAGGATGCCGCGACAAAAATACACCAACCAAAAACCAAGAAAAATCTATTAGAAATATGGAGGTCACACACCATCACATGTAAAGGGGAAACATAAGAAAAAATAATGAAGAAACCTCAAGAACAGAGGTCGATAATACCTTATATTGAAGACAGATCGCTACGGATCGAAGATGGAATCCTACGATCATCCCCATTGAAGGGATATCTAAAATGACAAGGAGGGGAGTGTTGGATCTCTTGGGATGAGAGGGAGGGGAGTGTAAGTTGTTAATTTTTGAAAACCCAAGTGGATGAAATGTTTTAAAAACATATAGCGTTGGGGAATTACATGTCGTGTAACCTCCTTTCACGTCGTGTAATGCCTCATGGTTGAGTTATGCTGAAAAATGTGTCATCTCAATGCTTTATTTTATTTTTCAAACCCCTAAGTATTTCACATCATGAACCCTTATTTCATGTCATGAAACAACCCATGAAACATGATGTCATGTCGTTTAATGTTGTTACATGATGTGTAACCCCATCTTTCATGATTTTACTTAATCTAACTTCTCTAAAATTCTTCCAAGCCACATCCGAGAACTTTAATCTTCAAATAAACGTAAAGGGGTGATCCATGAAGATATGGTACCTTACATATGATACCTCTCAAAACATTCTCATACTCAAGAATCCAAAACCAACCCATAGAGGAAACAGAAAGGGGTCATCCGAACAACCACCCCACGAGATACCTCTCAAGGATCTTACCACCAAAGGAGATCACCACCTCTATAGAGGAATACATATAAAACCACACAATAACAAAAAAACAAATCCTAAACACTCTCCCAGGGAGATACCTATCAAAAGAGATCAATCCACAACAAGAAACAAGATAAATCCATCTCATAACAGAAAGGGTACACAATCACCAAACAAACAATGATATAAGAGAAGAGGTAAACATAAAACATTTTAGGGTACTAAGAACGTATCTGTGACTCATGTTAAAAAGTACTCTCCTCCATGACATCATGCTACCACAGGACACGAACTAAGGGATAACACTCCCACACAACACATTCTCCTGGTGGTCCAAGATATCTACAGGCTACTCCTAGAAGGTCACATCATTGTCAACATAGATCTCTCCCCAATCGATGACATGAGAGTCATCATGAAGATAACGACAGAGTTGCAACACATGGAAAACATCATGTATTCAGTTCATATGTGGGGGAAGTTATATCTGGTATGCCATGACTCTAACATGATCCAACACCTCAATAGACCTAACAAATCAGGGAGAAATCTTACTCCCATGACCAAACCTTATCTTCCCACAATAGGGAGTCACCTTCAGAAAAACGTGATCCCCATAATCAAACTATGAAGGTCTCCTCCTATGATCATCATAGGACTTCTGACGATACTGAACTGCCTTCATCCTCTCATGAATCACCTGAACCATCTCCGTCGTATTCTATACTAGTTCCAGACCAAGAATTGATAACTCTCCAACCCCATTCCATAACAATGAAGAACAGAAAGGTTGACTATACAAGGCTTAAAATGGCACAATATCGACTGTGGAGTAAAAATAATTTTTTTAAGAGAACTCTACCAAAGGTAGGTGCCTCATCCACGAACCTCCAAAATCCAAGAAACAAGAGCGCAACATGTCTTCAAGAGTCTCGATGGTCCGTTCTATATAACCACCCATCTATGGATGAAAAGTAGTGGTAAGGTATAGTTGAAAACCAAAATCATGCTGGAGATACCTCCACATCTTAGAGGTAAAACTAGGATCTTGATCGTAAATGATCTTCCTTGGGACTCTGTGGAGTTTCACCACCTCATATATATATTTCCTCAAAAAACCTCTATTGAGATCAACTCCTTGATTACTATGAAGTGGGATGATTTCATCAAATGATCCACTACTATCCATATAGTGTTAGAGCCTACATGAGATCAAGGTAAACTGCTAAAAAAGTCCATTGATATGTCCTCCCACTTCCACTAAGGAACATCTAACGGCTGGAGAAAACCACTGAGAACACGGTGCTCGACCTTCACCTTCTAGAATACCAAATATCGAGAAACAAAATTCATAACTACACGCTTCAACCTAGGCCACAAAAACTAACTCCTCAAATCTCGGTACATCTTTTATTATGCCAAGATGTATTGCTAAAGGTGAACTATGGATCTCTCTAAGAACCATGTCATGCGATTCCAAAGGAATGAAAATCCTCTCATGAAACAAAAAATAGTGTTGTTCATCCTCATAACAACCATCAGGGTCCTCACCATAAACAAATCGGTCTCTCCAGAACTCCACCTAAAAATTGCCCAAATGGGACTCTTCCACCTACTGCACCAAAGATGACTGAACCATTATCTGAAAAAGGAAAGATCTTCCCCCCAAATTTTTCTATATCCATATATAATGATGAAATTTCTTCCATCACTCTATAGGAATAACCAGATTCATGCACTGTATCACTATGTGAATTCCTTATTAGTACATTAGCTATAACATCCCCTTTTATAGGTGTATACAAAATTTTGTAGTCATAGTACAGTAAGAACTCCATCCACCAATGTTGTTTCAAGTTCAAGTCATGCTGGGAGAAAACATACCTCAGGATTTTATGATTGATGAAGACTACAAAGTGAACACCGATGATGTAATGTCTCTACCACTTCTATGAAAAAACAACTATAGACAAATTGAGATCATGGGTGGCATAATTAGCCTCATGGGGGAATAACTGCTAAGACCCATAAGAAATGAATGATCTCTAATGCATCAAAGCACAACCTAACCCCTTATGTGAAGCAATATAGAAAACCTCAAACTAAACTTCTTCTACTGGTAGATAAAGAACTGTAGCACTTACTAACTTCTTCTCTAGATACTGAAAAAATTCCTGACACTAATCAGTCCACATGAATGCCTGATCCTTTATAGTTAATGTTGTTAGAGGATTAGAAACATGAGATAAATCGACTATGAACCTCCAGTAATAGACTACAAGACCAAGTAAACTTCTCACTTCTTCCACTGTATTGGGGGATTCACAAGACACAACTACTTCTACCTTAGATGGATCCATAGCTACTCCCTATTGGGATACAAAATGCCTAGAGAAATAGACTTCTTGATCCCAAAACTCACACTTCAAGAACTTACTAAAAAACTATTATTGAAAAAGAAGTCCAAAATAGCATGAAGATGCTCTGCATGATCTTCCTAAGACGCGAAGTACAGAAGGATTTCATTGATGAAAACCACCACGAACTTATCTAGGAACTAATGTAACACAACATTCATCAACCCCATGAACACAACTAAAACATTCCTCACATCGAACGACATCACAATAAACTCATAATGCCAATAAAGACAATGAAAAGTAGTCTTTAGAATAACCTCGTCATTCACACACATCTGATGATATCTTAACCACAAATCGATCTTCAATAACCAACTTTTACCCTTCATTTGAACAAATAAATCATCAATTCATGGAAGTGGATAGCGGTTCTTCACTGTCACTTTGTTCAAGCGACGATAATTGCTACACAACCACAAAATTACATCAACCATCTTCGTAAAAAAAATTGATTCAACCCACGGTGAAATTCTTGGAAGAAGAAACCACACTTCAATAGACCATAAATTTATATTCATAGCTCCCACAACTCATAATGCTCTATCATATATGGATACATCGAGATAGGAGACACACTTGGCTGTAGCTCGATCCTGAACTCGATTTCTCATCAAGATGGTAATGCTAAAAAATTTTATGGAAAGACACTAGGGTACTCTTCCATAGCCTTGAGAAATTTTAGATTCTGAACTTCTGATTAACTCAACATCTAATACCCCAAGATTCCAATATACACTTCCCTTTTAAATAATTCAATAGCGTGCGGTGTATGCAACACCAAGTTCAAGCGCACCATGGCCTATCAAACTAGCCGGTTAAAAAGAGGTTAAGAATAGTATTGACCAAAATTTGAATTTTATATATCCCATATAATTTTAAAATTCATATTTTGTGTTTATTAGACATAATATAAGGACAAATTCAATTTTTTAGATAAAAGAAGTATTTTTCAAAAAATGCTGTTTTTATGCCTTTTAATGACAAACCATTTTTAAATCCAATATTTGAATATTTTATATATTAAATTTGATGAAATTAAATTCTTCTTTATAAGCAGGACAAAAAAATTTAGTTTGGATAAATTTTTGGTACTTTTTTTATAACTTTCTTATTTTGATGAATAATGGAAAATACTAAATTTTAATTGAAAATAACTTCTTTAATCAAAATAATTTATAGTGTTAAATTATACATTTGATTGGTTTTAAAGTATAATTAGATTATATTATTATCATTTAATATAATTTAGGTTATTTTAATTAATTTCACATTTAAATTGGACATAAAGACATATCAATCTTTTGATAGTTTTTACTTCTTTAAAACCCACTTTTTGGTTTCGACAACAAGAATTAATTTTTAATTAATTAATAAAACTTATGTGTTTTGAATTTGAAAAAATGAATTCCATATTTTTAATCATAAGTTTAAAATTGTGTAAAAATTTACCTTTTATTTTTGGACATTATGAATAGCAACTCCTGTAATTATTTTTATTTACCATGGTTAAAGGGTAAATCAGGTAAATAAGGGTAACAAAAATAATATTATAATAATACAAAACTACCCTAACACTTTAACTAATCCTATTGGATGATATATATTCTACCATGAGCATCACTAGGTCAAAATTTTGTCATTTTAGGACCACTTGGGTGTGATAATGACAGGTTATAAAAATTAATTTAAAGTAAAGATAATTATAACATAAATATATACCTTTTACTAAATCGATTTTAATATAGGGTTATATAACTAATATCTATGTCTATAAATATTTAATAGAAAGATAAAAATATTTCCTACATCATGGTATTTTATTTATAATTCTTATACATTAGTTAAATATATTCATTTATGACACAATTATGATGCAGTGATCACATCATTAATCAAAGATTCAAATAAATGAATTTATAAATATTAAAATAAATGTAATTTGAACATTTTTATGACATTAAAGAATTTTATGGATTAAATTGACATATTAGTGATGATTTAATGCCTTTTTAAGTAATAAATTAGTTATGACTTTAAGAAAAATCAATTACTAAATAGTGTCAAAATTGACATAAATGAGTTGTTAAAACAAATACTATTTTATTAAATGATATAAAAATCATAAAATCTAAAGTTCGGCCAAAAAAGTTCAATAGTTATACAAATTTTATAAATTATCCACTTTAGGTTATCTTGGAATTTTATAGTAATCATATTAACCATGTAGTATAAAAATACAAGAGGACATGGTAAGAGTTAACTTATTTTAAAAAGGGTTAAATCTAAAAGATAAGGTTAAGTTTATGACCTAAACATGTCTAAAACCTATTGGTTGAGATAATTTAGACCCATACCATATTATCCTCTAAATAAATTAATTCTCAGCTGTTATAATCCGAAAATTCCTTTATAATAAATTAATATTTCAAGCTTTTCCTAAAGTTCCCCTCACCTATCTTATAAAAGGGAACCTCACTTTCTCTTTAATTAACACCTACAAATCCATTTGTCTCAGAAAATCCCAGCCCAAATATCCTCATAAACTACCTCAATTCATCTTATAGGCAAAACATTGGGAATAAATCCATCTTAAGGAATCCTTTTATGTAAATCAAAAGGATACACTCGAAGAAGAGGTAATCGTTTTATCCCTTCTTTCAAAGTTCATTTTTTCTTCTACTTCATCTTACTAAGTTTTTACCTCAATAAAATAATAAATCCAGGATATAATATACGTTGATATGTTTTTAAGATTATGGTCAAACTATATTATTTTTTTAATCATCCTATGAAAAACAATACCACCATGCGTGCGTACGTAGAACTTACCGTCTCCACGTCGTGGTGTAATTTTTTTTTCATGTACACTTTATTTCTATGGGTATAAAGATGAATATAATGTATTTAAATAATAAATATAACATCATATTTATTTTTTAAAATTCATATTCCATCCAATTACATACCATTTAATCATTAAAGGAATGATATCGTCACTCGTGTGTACGTACAACCTACCATCTCCACGACGCGATGAGATTCATTCTCCACTTTAACCATCCAAGAATGATTATAAAAATATATTATTCATAATTATGAAATATATGAACTAATAAGTCTACTATAATTATATATATATATATATATATTTATTTAAATATATATTATTCACTTACTTCCATTAAATACGATACGAAAATGGAAACAACGTTTATTTGTACGTACGACATACCGTCTCCATGAACGGTGTATTAAATTTATATATCTATATATTATATATATTTATATAATTAATATATATGATATATAAATCTTATTATACATTATTTAATTAAGTAAATCATTATCTAAGTAATGTGATCAAGAATAACAAGTCAAAACATGTACGGTAAACAAAGAGATATTACTCGAAACGTTGCATTAACTTGGAATTGTGAATAAATGGGTAATATAAAGTCATAAAAGAATCATATATGATATCATAAATATTATTATGATTATGATATAAGTTAATAATATGTTTAAAAACATTATACAGGATTTTCAGAGTCGTATGGAGAGTATCAGGCTTAAGGTAATGGTTAATTTCACGATCTCATTATTATTCGAGGTTGTTGATGTGTAAGTATCTATTGGGACATATTTATCATCAATGTACATGTTTCATAAAAATGTATTCAAAAAGAATATTTTAAGGGTTTATTTACGGGACTATTTAACTAGATCATCATTTTAAATGTTTTAAAGATTTATTTTTCTAAACATTTTTAATTAATGTCCATGTTTTTAAAATTATTTTAAGGATATATTTATATAGACATGATTGTGTTAAAATTTTAATTACTTTAAAAAGTTTCAAAGTGGTATGAGACACTTTTATTAAAAAATATATTTTAAATTAATTCCTTTAAAAATTGTGAGACTTTTAAATGATTTTATGAAAAAGGGATATTTCTCTCAAAGAGTTCAACTGATCATTTTCAACTATCTCAACATCATTTTCTAGATATTATTCTTAATTGAGGTTGATTTATTATAATAAAATCTTCCATATTGTATTGAATGAGTTATGATATGGTTGATGATGGATGTTTTATTTTTATACCATTCATGGTTTATAGTTAAAGTATTGACATTTCGTATGCTAGTTTTAATATGAATGTTTATGTTATATTTCACCCTTTTCACAAGAGGAATGCATTGGACTTAGTAAGTGACAGGCATGGACCACTATATCCCCTCGATGCATCGGTAGGTCTCATGAGACAAACTAGTGTCTTGGAACAAGGCCTTGAAAGAATATTTGTAAATGGTCTTGGCACAAGGCCTTGACGTAGTAGTTATTATGTCCAGCATTATGCAATCCTTCGTTATGAAATTAGTTATTATATGTGATTATTCAACTAGTATAATGTCCATGGGAATGTTTATATGGTAATGTTTGATTTATTTTTTCTATATTATATTGAAGTTTATATTTAAAAGGATTATATTTTTATTATACATCATTCCTTAAAAGTTTATAGCTTCTGCTGAATTATTTACCCTTACTGAGCATATGAGATCACCCCTTATTATGATTTATTTTCATAAGATTCCAAGAAGTGTATTGTGATTGATATGTAGAGTTAAGTTAGGGGAATAATGGAATTATCAAACTATTATTTATGTTGTGTTTTATGTTATAAATTTTAATGTGAATTTCATGTATGTAATCTATTTTCCAAGACTGCTAAACTAATCAGTCCTTCGAGACTTAATTCCTTGTAATCATGCCAATGTATTAAAATAATGCACTGACTCCAAGTTTCTGGGATCGAGGGGTTATAGTTGGTAATAGAGGAAGTTTAGTAAGAACCTTGGAAATATATTTGAAAAAATTAGATTAGGGATCATAAACCTATGATTAACTTTGAGGATAAGTATAAAAGACCCCCTAGAATTTTGTTACTAATCATGGATAACCTAGGATTAAACCTAAGATGTTATAGATTTAAAGTTCCTTCTTTTGATTATGTTGTTTTCATAATTGATATATGTTTCTCACCCTATGCTTTCTGGTCTTAGTTAATGGAAGAAACTAGAAAGAATTGGATTAACATTGAGTTTGATGGAAAATATGGTGATTTTGAGCAACAAAATCGGATAATGATTGGAGCGAAAGATTTTGTGATTATGCCAAATCAGTTATCACGATATAGGATTAATAATGTGATATTTTATGAAATTACTAATGAATTGAATAAAATGAAGATGAACGTTTATAAATGTTCAAATTTTAAGAAGTATAGAGAAAGAAGATTTAGTTTCCTATATTTCATGAGGAAGGGAAGAAGAACCTTGAAGAATACCTCAAATGGAGGGGAATATGTTATCTCTGTAGGAAAAAGGGTCATAGAGTGACCAATTGTTATGGAGTTCAATGTCTCATCTGTTTAAATCCTGGGAATTACCCAACTCAATGCCCAGACATAAGAATGTACCTCTAAACCAAGGGATGACCTATTCCATGCCAAACATTAAATCGGAAGTATTGGAGTATTTATGTATTTGGATCCAAGAATTATGAATAAGTGAATTATATAAAGAGTATTTAGTTTAAGTTTTTCTATTAGTATTTTCAAGAATATTTTTAATAGTTATAATGGACAAGAAAATTTATTTAAGGGTAAGATTATATTTGGAGAATATATAATTAAGGTAAATATAACCCTTAATATGTTATTTATGTTAAGATAATGTTGTTTGGATTAATATATGTTAGATTTGAATAAGTAAATTGGATGATGATAGTTTCTTGAGAACTAATTTTGGATTAGTCGACAGGAGGGTTATGCTATCATGGATAAAGTATACAAATTTTTGGGACTTAATTAATAATCCACTTTGTTTTGGAACAAGGAAACATGCATGTTTTCAATAAGTATATATGATAATTTAGGTTGTTAACATTACTCAAGAGAATACATGATGAAGATATTCACATGTTGGAATATTACAACCAATAACTTCCCTATGAGATATGGGAGATAAATGATAAGCCAATTTTTTCACCTCTTTTTAAATTTTTAGATTTTTAGTTTTTGGAATGATTCTAAAGTTATCCATTTATGGATAGTATAAGTTGAAATACATTTTAAGTTTGTTATATTAATGTATTATATCACTATATGTGGACTTATGAATATGTGATAACTCATGTTAACTTTTATTGAGACATATGGAATGACTTATCATTCTATTAATGGATTACATGATCTTCCAGCACTTCAGAAATGAAAAATTCAACTTCATTACCTTGAATAAGAGATGAAGTGGAAATTGTTCAAGGAATGACCAATGGTGAGGTTGTACTAAAATAAAGCAAGTATTTCTTCTCATGTGCTTCAACTTTAGGGAAATGATCTTCAAAATCAAAAATGTTTTCCTAGTACTTTTGTGATGAATCAAATGGTCCCTTGAATCATCACAGATTTATGGATTTAATATTGTTAACTTTATCATAATAATATTCTATATCACTCAACATAAAAACTTTTTTTGTTAGTTTTCTATTCCATATCCATGTTTTCTTACATGGAACCCTAGTATTTGTTATTTCCAGTAACCTTCATACTTACCTTTCTTTAATTTAAAATAGAGGCCATATTAATCCATTTTTCGATGTGGGATTTCAACTAAGATATTTTGAAATGTCAAATACCTAGTTTTCAATCCCGAGTTTAAATTGTGAGGACAAAATTTATTGAAGGAGGGGATAAGGTAACACCCCATGATTCCATGGTACATTTCCTTTTTAAATAAATCAAGATCGTGTGATGTACGCAACACTAAGTTCAAGTGCACCACGACCAATCAAACTAGCAGTTTAAAAAGTGGTTATGAATATTATTAACCAAATTTTAAATTTTATATATCCAATATAATTTTAATATTCATATTTTATTTTTATTAGACATAATATGATGGAAAATTTATTTTTTCAGATAAAAGAAGTATTTTTCAAAAAATACAGTTTTTCCGCCTTTTAACGGAGAACCTTTTTTAGATCCAATATTTGAATATTTTATATATTAAATTTTGTGAAATTAAATTATTTTTTAGAATAGGAAATAAAAATTTATCTTGGATAAATGTTTGGTACTTTTCTGATAACTTTCATATTTTGATGAATAGTGAAAATACTAAATTTTAATTGAAAACAACTTTTTTATTTGAAATAATTTATAGTGTTAAATTATACATTATAGTGGTTTTAAAGTATAATTAGATTATATTTTAATAATTTAATATAATTTAGGTCATTGGAATTAATTTCACATTTAAATTGGACATAAACACATATCAATCTTTTGATAGTTTTTACTTCTTAAAAACCCACTTTTTGGTTTTGACAACATGAATTAATTTTAAATTAATTACTAAAACTTCTATTTTTTGAATTTAGAAAAATGGATTCCATATTTGAAATCAGAATGTCCAAATTTTTTAAATAGGTACTTTTTTATTTTTGGACATTATGAATAGTAGCTTTAGTAATTATTTTTATTTACCATGGTTAAAGGGTAAATCAGGTAAATAAGGGTAACCAAAAAAATATTATTATAATATAAAACTACCCTAACACATATCATAATCCTATTTTATGAGATATATTATACCATTAGAATCCTTAGGATGAATTGTTGGCATTTGGGGACCACTTGGGTCTGATAATGACATGTTAAAAAAATTAATTTAAAGTAAAGATAATTATAACATAAATATATATCTTTTACTCAATAATTTTTAATATTGGGTTATATAAATGATATCTATGTATATAATTATTCATTATAAATATAAAAATATTTCCTAAATCATGGTATTTGATTTATAATTTCTATACATTATTTAAATATATTTATTTATTACACAATTATGATGCAGTGATTACCTCATTAATGAAAGATTCAAATAAATGACTCTATAAATATTAAAATAAATGTAATTTAAATTTTTTTATGCCATACACAAATTTTTGATATTAAATTGACATATTAGGGATGATTTAATGCCTTTTTTTATGGAATCAAATTTTTATGACTTTAACAAAAATCAGTTACTAAATAGTGTCAAAATTGACATAAATGAGTTTTTAAAACAAATACTATTTTATTAAATGATATAAAAATACTAAAAATCTAAATTGTGAAAAAAAAATCATGGATAGTGATAAAAATGTCATAAATTATCCACTTAGGTTCCCTTTGAATTTTATACTAATGATATTAACAATGTAGTATAAAAATACAAGAAGATATGGTAAGAGTTAACTTATTTTACAAAGGATTAAATATAAAATATGAGGTTAATTTTATAATCTAAACATCTATAAAACACATTGGTTGAGATTATTTTGACCCATTCTCATCTTAGACTCTAAATAAATAAATTTAGAGCTATTAGAATCTGAAAATCATATTATAATAAATTAATATTTCAAGATTTTCCTAAAGTGCCCCTAACCTCTCTTATAAAAGGGAACCTCTATTTATATTTAATTCACACCACCAAAACCCTTTGGCTCATCCAAAACCTACCTAAATCTCCTCATAACTTCCCTCACATCATCTTAGAGGAAAAACTTTGGGACGAAATCCATAATAAGGAGTCCTTTTGTGCAAATCAAAAGGAGACACTTGAAGAAGAGATAATCATTTTATCCCTTCTTTCAAAGTTCATTTATTCTTCTTCTTCCTATTACTAAGTTGTTGCCATACTAAAAAAATAAATAATTGATATAATATATTCTGATATTTTTTTAATATTATGGGAAAACCATATTCCTCTTTTTACCCATTCTATGGAAAATAATACCACCATGCGTGCGTACGTACGACTTACCGTCTCCACGCCATGGTGTAAATTGTTTTTCATGTACACTTTATTTCTATGGGTATAAAGATGAACATAATGGATTTAAATAATAAATATTACATGATATTGATTCTATAAAATTAATATTACATCCAATTCCATACCATTTAATCATTAAAGGACTGATATCGTCACTTGTGCGTACGTACGACCTACCGTCTTCATGACGCGATGAGATTAATTATCCAATTTAACCATCCAAGAATGATTTTAAAAATATATTATTCATAATCATGAAATATATGACATATAAGTCTAATAAAATGATATATATATATGTATATATATATATATATTTATCTATATATAGATAGGAAAGTGTAGCCAGAGGTAGAGCCCCTGGCCATTTATTAAAATAAAGTAAAAGACAGTAACAAGCAAAACAGTCCCAACAAAGTCACATCAAATACTCAAAATCACACCCCTTACCGTCACCATGATAGACAGACTCTTCCTTCGTCGCTGTTTCCCACACTGAACTCTCATAATGCTTTAGCACTTTGGCATACTTCCTCCTCAGATTTAGCTTCTCCAGCTCAAGAAACTCATTAGGAGACTGCATACTTCTGACAACAGATCTGGTCAGCATCGGCTTCGGCAAGTGAGAGAAGTCCTTACTCATCCTCCCGCGAGGAGGGGAAATCACCTTGTCTTGGGCCACCGGCATCACCTTGTTCCCCACTTGAGCAATCTCACTGTAAGAAAACCGTACCATGCTCTCACAATTCTCCTTGTCACTATCATTGAGGTCCCCCCACTTCCCATGGTACTGCACCTCTGGGTATCTCACAAGTTGGTTCTGCTGAAGCTGATTGTTTGTGTCAACAATGGCCAAGCATTGAGGCTGCTCCACCAATGTATGTTCAGCATAAAAAGCACCAGACTCCTGTCCCACATTCTGCAAATCAACACTGCCACCTAAGGGTGGAATCTCATCCCCAGTTAACCTTCTCAATTCTTGGAACCGATTCTCCATAGTTACAATGTCCAACACACCCTTATCAGCAGTATTATGGCCACTGCAATTTCCACCATGCCCCAAAAATATTCTATCTTTGCGACTAGTAGATTTCCATTTCTTCCCAGATGAAGCAGACCCATGCCCTTTATCCGATTCTTCCATAGCATCAGGCCCCCGCATACTCATAGCCAAATCCTCACTACAACTTCCCTGGTAATGATTCACCACACCGCTATCTGGCTGGTTGAGAAGGACCTGTCCTGCCCTCTCTGACACAACAGAGACCATGATATCCTTCTGGCTCTTTCCCGCAGCTGCAGTTTCACCTGAAGCCAAATCACGAATAGCAGGAGCAGTCTGTGAAGAAGGACCCGAGGCACCATCCCCCCTAAACAAGTCATGCCTCAGCTTGTTCATCACATGAGAAACCAAGGGGTTCACAGGAGCCCCTGACGAATTCATCCTAACTGAATCACCCCGGGACTCCATAACAGGTGCAATACCAGAGCCAATTCCAACATCAACAATGGGTGTCCTCTCCCTCTCAGGGGCCTTACCAATGCCCTGCCCCATAGCTGTAGACCTCTTAAGCGTGCCCCCAATCCGACACCTGGAATCTGAATGCCCCAAACTGCTACAAGCTGTGCAGACCTCTCATGAACGATGTATTCAATTTTACATATCTATCTATTATTTATATTTTTATAATAAATATATATGATATATAAATAATATTTTACATTCTTTAAGTAAGTAAATCACAATCTAAGTAATATGATCAAGAATAACAAGTCAAAACACGTACAATAAACAAAGCGATATTACCCGAAATGTTGCATTAACTTGGAATTATTAATAAATGGGTATTATAAAGTCATAAAAGAATCATATATGATATCATAATTATTATTATGATTCTAATATAAGTTAATAATACGTTTAAAACATTATACAGGAGTTTCAAAGTCATATAGAGAGTATCGTACTTAAGGTAAGGGTTAATTTCACAATATCATTATTATTTGAGGTTGTTGATGTGTAAGTATCTATTGGAAAATATTTATCATACATTTCCAGGTTTCATAAAAATGTTTTCAAAAAGAATATTTTAAGGGTTTATGTAAGGAACTCTTTAACTAGATCATCATTTTAAATGTTTTAAAGATTTATTTTTCTAAATATTTTTAATTAATGTCCATGTTTTCAAAATGATTTTAAGGATTTATTTATATGAAAATGATTGTTTTAAAATGTTAATTCCTTTCAAAAGTTTCAAATTTTTATGTGAAAATTTGATTCAAAAATCTCTTTTAAATTAATTCCTTTATAAATTGTGTGACTTTTAAATGATTTCATGAAAAAGGGATGTTTCTATCAAAGAGTTTTACTGATCATTTTTGACTATGTCAACATCCTTTACTGGATATTATTCTTGATTGAGGTTGATTTATTATAATACAATATTCCATATTGTATTTAATGAGTTATTATATTCTTGAATGTGGATGTGCTATTTTTATACCATTCATGGTTTATGGTTAAAGTATTGACATTTCATATGCTAGTTTTAATATGAATGTTTATGTTATGTTTCACCCTTTTCATAAGAGGAATGCATTAGACTTAGTAAGTGACAGACAGGGCCTTCTATATCCCCTCGATGCATCAGTAGGTCTCACAAGACAAACTAGTGTATTTGAACAAGGCCTTGAAAGAATATTTGTGAATGGTCTTGGCACAAGGCCTTAACGTAGTAGTTATTATGTCCGACATTATGCATTCCCTCATTATGAAATTAGTTATTACAGGTGATTATTCGACTAGAAGAATGTATATGTGCATGTTTATATGGGAATGTTTGATTTATTGTTTCCATATTATGTTGAATTTTATGTTCAAATGGATGATGTTTTGATTATACATCTTACCTTAAAATTTTATAGCTTCCACTGAATTATTTACCCTTACTAAGCATATGAGATCACCCCTTATTATGTTTTATTTTACCAGGATGCCAAGAAGTGTTTTATGATTGATATGCAGGGTTAATCTAGTGGAATAATGACATTCTAAAATGATTATTTATGTTGTGTTTTATGTTATAAATTGTAATGTGAAGTTTCTTTATGTAATATATTTTCAAAGACTGCTAAATTGATCAGTCCTTCATGACTTTATTCCTTGTAATAATGCCAATGTATTAAAATAATGCACCGAATCTGGGTTTATGGGGTTGGGGAGTTACACAACATCAACTCATCCATCAAGGATGACAAGGAAAGAACATGCCTTTGGCCCATCTGAGGGTCTTGCTCACCAAAAAACACCACTGGCTCTCCATCAACATCAAAGAACACCACCTACCTCCGGAAGAAATCCATGATATCATACACTGAATACAACCAATCCATGCTTAGGATGAAATCATATGGTTGTATCCATAAACATAGAAAATATCCCTAAGAGAGGTGCTTCCCCAGCACTAGATCATAGTCTCCACATACTTCAAACAAGTCATCTTAGCCTCCAAATGGTGTAGTAAACACCAAGGTAACTGAAAGCCTCTCTACCTCAAGTTCCAATGCATGGAAAAGGGAAGGTTATATAAATGAGTGCATCTCTCCTGAATCAAAAAAGTTATGAATATAAGTAGAAAGAAAGAAAATGGTAACTTGAACGATATATGGCTTTCCTCAAATTGGAAACACTAATGCATGAATCTAACTACAACCTACTCCACAGCCTCCTTGACCTTAATGGTGACCACCTCCATGGAATTGATCTACTCTCTGAGGATGAGGAGCATCCCAAGAATGTCCTCTACCTACACCATATTCTCTCTTCTGATCCATAACTGGTGCAACCAGCTACTACTACCTCAGATGGAATTGCCTCAACAGAGGAACCTTAAGCGAAACACCTGATGCTTACTGACTACTTAGAAAGGTCGGGAACTATCTCTACTGATGACGTCAACCTCTACAATAAAAACACATGCATGATCCCTTGGCATAGTCATGAGAGACACTAACCCCAGAGAAATGAGATGATAAGGGATGAGACCTACCCCCGTGCGAATAAAAACTATTATGACCTAAAAACCGGGAAACCTAGAACGCACCTATACTTCGTGAGAAATCCTAATGACTCCCCTCTCATGATGATATGATTTTGGAAAATTTCCTCTTGATGAACTCTTCCCTCACCAGAACCTCGATATATGTCTTCGGTATAAACAGGGTGACCTGAAGCTGGATCTATGGATCCAAAGCCTCCTCGAAATGCCGCATGCTGGCCTCCTCATCTGACAATAAGTCTGAAGCATATCGCAAAAGGTTCATGAAACGGATCCTGAACTCTCGCACACTAGAGCTACCCTGCCTAAGGGTAAGAAGATCCTAGATAATGGCCGCATTAATGGTCAAAGAAAGAAACTTATCTCTGAAATTATCTCGAAACTTCTCCCATGAGACTACCGACTCCTCACAATCCCTGAGGAACAAGAACCACCACTACCAGACTACCCATGAAACATCATCACAAACAACAATACCCAGTGATTCTTCTGAGTACAGATTGGACTAAAATCTATCTCAACCTCCTCCAACTAGTATTCTGTGACTGCATCTGAAATGGATCCCTCGTACTTCTATAGACTCTAGCACTGAAACTCTCAGAGTTTCCTCCTTCAAGTTTCATTGTTGTCAACATCCACTCTACGGTGATCTACAGGCACAACCTTCTAGACATATTCTATGTGAACCTGACGAGGACATTAACCTAGAGCCATACCTGCAAAAGAAAAAATAGTTAGAGCTCCCAAATCTAGAATATAAAATAATTTAGTATTAATTAATTTTTTTCTTTTATTAATTTTAGGTTATCCTATCCCATGGTACACCCATTCAAACACATGAAAAAATAATAATGATGCATGATTATTTCCTAGATCTCTACCCTAAAAATAGTATCAATTCTTTTAGCATCCATTATAAACTTAAAGGTCTGTGAATAAAATCACAGGGGGCCCTAAATAAATATGTCTCAGTCAGTCTCCAGTTTTTATAGCACTTTCTAAACTTAGCTGACACCATTGCCCTACCAACCCATGAAACCTCACCTATGCCTAACTCCAAACTCTATCCTATCACTCAACCAGATCTCTGATACCACTCTATCATGACCATATACCCACAAAGTTTACCCCTCCAAAGTTGGAAATGTGAGAAGAGAGATAATGACCCCGAGTCCTACCTCCAATAGGCCTCGGGTTGGAGACTAGCACCGAGGGTATAATAAACACACCGATGGGATGCATTTCCCTCTAAGTGAACACATTCAAAAGAGAGAGATAAGATAGAAACCAACCAAATCCTACTCATATTACAAGATAAAATAAATCCCAAGTACACAAATGTAGTGTCATGCAAGAACTACAAAAATGTAAAGTAAAAACTACAAGTACCAAAAGAAAGTAAATGGTAGTGACCAAAAAGACCGAAAAACTCCTACAAAAACCCATGATAATATTAACTAGCCTGATCTACAACCTACTTCAAGTGACCTAAAAAAGAGTTTACATAACGTAGGGTGAGTATAACAGTATACTCAATAGGATCATCCCCAAATCCTCTTGTGAAAAAGTAAAGAAAGCATGCTAAAGCATAGTAAACAAAAAAGTAAAACTAAATCATCACCTAAACATGTATACTATATTCCCATAATCTCCATGGATACTCTCACCAAGTATCACATAAAAGAGTATATAATATAATAAATAATATCAAGGGTACCTCGCTACCACTTCCCCACTGGTTTGCCACTTTTCACCAATGTTTCACATCATGAGAATATCTCTCCAAAAATGATATCCCAAAGACACTTGATCATAACACCGTAACATGAACCTCATAAAAATCACCAACACAAACATGTAACCAAAATTAACTAGGTATTTTCTAGGATCCACCAAATCTCACATAGAATGTATCATACATCAAGTATTATACCTCAAGCCATTACAACCTATACACCAAGTAAGGATCCTCAAGCCATCACAACCTATACATGTTACACCTATAGTAATATATAGGAAACTATATCAATAATATATGTGTGTGAAATAACCACAATACATTATAGCCCTCTACACACATACATGGGGAAAACTAACCACCGTGCATACTAGCACAAGTAACTATCAAGAGAAGAGAGCGAGGCCTAAGGGGGTATTCATCCATCCATCCTCCCACCGAGATGTTGGGGAAAACACCCCCAAGGCTCAGAATCCCTAGGGTGTATGTTTCCCTAACCGAAATGGTGGAGTAGTGTATAGAAAAACAAAAACTACATGGTATAATATAGCTCACCACCATAATATGAAAAAAACCTAGTCTTAGAATCAACTGCAGATAATGTATCTCTAACTCATTACTACCACTACTAAGACTAGATATCCTATAATAACACAACTATTTAAATAGCTACATTAAGTTAATTTATCCCTTTTCATCAATTTCACTTTAAATTAATTAATTATTTAACCACTAATTAACCATTATCCTTTTCCAAATCACATTTCATTTACATTCCAACAAATATCCATGCCCTACATGCATACGCAAACTGAGTCCATGACTTATCAGAATCATAACTTTATCATTGCATCCCAACAAGCTCCAACCCCATGGGTTAAACATCATTTATTCATTTATTCAACAACATTATCAATTTCCATATTTTTAAGTATTCTAAGAAATCATTTTAACGTACCAAACACAAGGAGAGAAACACAGTGAGTAGATGAGATACCCGTTGAGTCTTTTCCACCTATAGTAGGAGAGTTGACCCATCCATCCTCAAGAAACTAAACACAGAAAGCACGTGTCATAACCTATGTGTCTTCTCCTCTTTTGGAAGGAGAGTAAGAAAAACCAATTGCCGAAAGCAGTGGGAAAATTAAAGAAGATAAAAAAACATCATATTAAATAATAACCACTTTCACATCAATGGGTAAGCCCAACTTCAACCTGTTTCATCATCCCCGACGTCCTCTTCAAGACCCACATGCATAAACCGATTCATCTCGCTACTCTAGGAATCAACTTCTGCCACAACCACTAGGCCTCCATTCCCCCACATACAAAAACAGCCCTCCGGGCTCAGCCATCCCAGGCTCACATCACATCTGGGACTCCCTTCCCCTACAACTACAAGTCTTGTATCCATAGAACATCATAAAAAGTAGGAAGAAATAGAGAAACGAGCTCTCGACCCCAAAGTAAGGCATTCAACCTTCACACACAACAACTCTAACAGTTCCAAAGAATAGGCACTTAGCCTTTACAAGAAAGTGGTCAACATAGGCCCTACAAGGCATTACGTTTATCACACAACTGGTTCTTATTCCATCTTGAATTAACCAATTCATTATTCAATGGTTCCAACTACGGACAACCTAAGAAACAATATATCACAAGCTATCACTAAATTAATTCAAAAATTCATTTAACATGACTTTAATAATTTTATCAAAAATAATAAACATGATTCAATTTCATCAACTAATTCAATTAAACATGGTCACTTGCATCAATTTGATTATACTCAAATTACAAAAAAAACAACAACCAGATTCTTTAAACATACCTCTTTATCTTTCAGCCAATTAATTAAAAAATTAATTCCAACTTTATGTTCATTACCAAATTCCATAAATAAAAACATCTTAAATATATCATGTCATATATACCACACTACCTAGCAAATTACAAGGCAAACTATTATCACGGTATAAAGCAACAACATCTCTACGTGATTGATACCAATTTATTTAATCAGGTTCATATAATTATTAGGAAAAATTCATTGTGATCAAAAGAGATAAATCATGATAAATCTAAAATTGAACATAAATAAATAGATAATAATAGAATTCCCTACCTCAAAAGGTTATTGATGATCTTCGCACGAGAATGGATCAAAAGAACATATCACAGTCATCTCTCTCGCAACAACTGCATCCACCTAAGGATGCTATGGCATGACTGCACCAACCAACCACCAATAAAACTCCATTGGAAACATGGAGATCACGTTGCATCAAATGTAAAAGAGAAACTAAAGGAAACAAATTGAATAAACCTCAATAAAGGAGGTAGATAATACCTTATATTGAATACAGATCGCTACGGATTGAAGATGGTAGTCCGCAATCGATCCCCATCGAAGGGATTTGTAAAATCCCAAAGAGGGGAGTGTCGAGTCACCTAGGATAAGAGGTAGGGGAGAAATATCCATAGATTTTTGAAAAGCCGAGAAGATATTTTTTTTAAAAAACATACAACATTAAGGCATTACACAACCTATAACCCCCTTTCACGCCGTGTAATACCTAGAGGTCGTGTTCTGCTAAAAAATGAGTTTCCTCAATGATTTATTTTATTTTTCAGACCCTAAAGTATTTAACATCTTAAACCCTTAAATAATTCCATGAAACAACCCGTGAAATAGGATTTCATGTCGTGTAATGCTGTTACATGACATGTAGTCCCCTTCTTCCTGCTTTTACTAAACTGAACTTCTCCAAACTTCTTCCAAGCCACCTCTGAGCACTTTGATATTTTAAAAAATACAAAGGGGTGATCCACATAGATCTAGTCCCTTTCATATATACTCACAAGTTATCCATCATTACCCAATGCATTGGAGGGATATATAGGTCCCACCTATCACATAATGGAATCCTACATATGTGTTCCACAAGATCATGAACATCATCATATCATAACCCATGAAATGGAAATGGGTATCATAAACATTTAATCATACCAAAACCTATGGAAAAGAGACAAATTTCATAATCATAGGTTAACCTATGAGAGAAGATGGTTTTATAATAATTTTATCATGGTATAACTAGTGAAAGATAAATGAGCTTCATAAAAAACATTCCATAAAAACATAAAACATTCATAGAAAGAAAAATAATGGTATATTTGGATCATATAACTAGTAAATAAAAAACTATATCAAAGGATTTCAACTTATATAGGGAAGGATTTGAAAGATCACTTGGAGAATTTCTTAAGGAAAATAACCTTTATTTGAAAATCACTTTTTAAGAAATAAAACATTTTCAAAATATTTCTCTTTAAAAACCACATCAAAAAATTATGATGTAAGATTTTAAAATCATTTAAAATATTTATTGAGGAAAATATATTTTCTACTTTGAAAAAACTTTTTAAAAGATTAAACATTTTTAAAATACTTTTCTTTGGAAATAACTTTTAAAACTTATAAAGGAATATTTAAAAAATTAAACACTTTAAAAAATAAGTATTTTTAAAATAATTTTTCTTTAATTTTAGATTAAAATATCATTTAAATTTTTTTAAAAACATTTATAGAAAACATGTTTTTTGAATAAAACAGATTTCCGACTAAAGAGAGAAATAAGGTCATATTTTCTTAAAAACAATTTCTTAATTATCTTAAGTACCAAGGAGTGGAAAAATGGTACCAATAAATTAAAATATCATCAATAAATAGAGGAGAAGAAAATTCATGAGATTTCTTGAGTGATGGATCATAATATTTCATCAATGGAAGTATAATCGTAAATAATCCCGATAAATTATAAGATTATTGCAACAAACTCTTACTACTTTGGTAACTTTGAATCATATTCCTCATGAGATAATAACATTACATGAAGCATAAAATTTAATGAAAATAAGTATATTCATAATAAATCATGTCAAATTTCAGTATATACACCTCATAAAATGATATAGGTGCATAACATAACATGTGCCTCAAAGAAGGAAAATTGAGATAAAATTACCTTTCCGATTTGGTATCTTTTGAAATGTAAACCCCCTAAAAGAGAGATCATAAAATGGATAGGTAAATCCCAATAATTCTTAGTATAATAATCATAAAATATATCCATGGTCATTATACACACCACATATAATAAATAGGGTGTTAACATGTCTTGTGTCTCACATAAAATAAAAGTGAGATAAAAGTCTCTTACTACTTGAGTAACTTTTGAATTGCGAGATCCATGAAAGAATAACATAATTTGAAATTTTTTTATATCATTAAATAAAATAAATTAATTATATAAAATATCATAGTGAATTATATACAGAAAAAAATAATAATAAGTGGTGAATATAGCATATATTTCACAAAAATAAAAGTGAGATAAGGAAACCTTTAACTTAAGTCTTGACTCTTGTGGTACTTATTCAAACCTCATATATAATAAATATAATTTTATTATAAATCTATCACCGAACTGTATTAATATATATAATACCATATTTTATTTACTTATGAATTTATATTTCCTTTTTATTAACAATTCCATGTTAAAGATATGTTTTGGGTAATAACCGCTTTGTTTTTCATACATGTTTTGACTTGTTATTCATGATCCTATTACATAAATCATGATTTCATTATTTATAGAATGTGAAAGATGATATAAATATAAAATATATTTAGTGTATATGTATTTATAATAATATATAAAATATAGAAATAAGAAATTAAATACATCATTCATAGAGAAGATAGACCGTACATATGCATGAACATTGTTTCAATTTTCTTATCATATTGAAAAAAAGAAAAGTAAATAAGATATATATATATATATATTATAATTATAGTAGAATTATTATTTCATATATATAAAATATTTTTATTAAAACCATCCTTAATACATTCCATGTAAAGCGTGAATGAATCATATCACTTTGAGTAGGTGGTAGTACACACATTCACAAATGAAGTTATCGTATTCCCAAAAAATGGAAAAAATGAAATTATGTGTTATATAATAATTAAATAAGAACAAAGAAACAAAAATTATAATATATATATATATATATATATAAACAGAAATTCCATAATTATTACCAACCTTTAGAGGTGGTAATGGAAGAAAGAACGATATCGGCTCACAAGGAGGTTGTTTACCGTACACACGAACGATGATTGCGTATCCCATTTAATGGAACTATGTGTGAGTGTAGGTAGAAAAATTAACATAAAAAATATAATTATATTTAGGATACTATTTTTTATTATATAATAATTTAATAATAATAATTTATAGGGTGTAGAAATAAATAAAACAAAGGTGCTCGTTGAAGAACATTACCTCTTCTTCCGGTAACTCTATTTGGTTTACACCAAAAGACTTTATTGGTTTTATTTATTTAAAAAATATAGGATTAAAGGTTTAGATGATTGAGGTTTGGAAATTATTTGGTTAGGTTTTAGATGAGTCAAATATCTTGAGAGGTCCGAAGAAGTGATGGGGGTGAGTGCGCTTTAATAGTGGAGGAGGGGTGACATTCTTGTAAATATAAAAAGGTAAACACTATAGAGAGGTATACATTAAATAATGTTCCTAAATAAGGGTAATTTTTTTAAAAGTGATTATATTTTATAAATATATCCATAAAATGGTTTTTTGAAAAATTTCTAGGTCATTTCCCCCCTTAGGATTAAAGATTAACCCCCTTGTTCTTAATTGCTGTAATTAATTTTAGCTATTTTTACTAATATTTTTAGTAAAAAAAACACATTGAACTTATTATAAATTTTATATTATTATTATTAAAAACATTTAAACAATTTTTATAAATTAAAATCATATAATTAGAAAAAATTAATTGAAAATAACCCCATAGACGGGACAAAACAACGAGTTTTTAAAGTGAAAATGTTCAAAAGTTTGAAATGTTTTTATATCCAATTTCAATGTGAAATTTATTCCAATGACATAAATTTTATTAATATATTTATAATAGATATAAATATACATTAAAAAAATTTAAAATATAATTTAACAATATAAATAAATTAGATGAAAATGCATTTTTCAATTAAAATTTAGTGTTTTCACTATTCATCAAAAAATGTAACTTGTTAGAAAAATTCCAAAAATTCAACCGAATTAAATTTTGATATTAATATTTAAAAAATGAAGTTTATTTTTTCAAATAATAATTATAAAAGGTTTACAAATTAGTTTTAAAACAATTCTTTCATAAAAAGGCAGAAAAAATACCTTTTAGAGTAAAACAACTTTTTATACCTAAAGGTAGATTTTTTCTTATTTTATGCCTATAAAAATTATTGGATGAATGTAAAAAAATTTGGTTAAATTTATAATATATATATTTCATTAATATATATCACTAATAGTGATTAATTTAATTTATTAAGATAAAACACCTTTGTGGGCATAAAAATGGTCTTTTTATAAAAACACATCCTTTATATTCAATTGATTTGTTATTTTAATTTCTAATTAATTGATAACCAAATAATTAATTTTATGAACATTTTTAAACCATAATTTTATAATTTAGTCAATATTATTCATATCTTTCATTCCAACAACTTGGTGATAACTATTACAATATTTTATTAATAATAATAATAGTATATTATAGTTTGGTAAAACATGGCCATGCCTGTAACACAATATATTGAAGGAACTCATCATTATATTTAACACAAGAAAATTATAGTGTTTCATGTAGTGAAAGTCTAACTTTTCGTTACATATAAATCATCTTAACTTGGGGTAGTATGCAATGCAATCTATCAAAGAATTTTAATTTATTTGAAAAAAATAATTTATAAAAATCCAGGGAGTAACATTCTACCCCCCTTAAAGTGAATTTTCCCTCAAAATTCATCTGGGACATCAAAGTTTTGATACTTGAAATTTAATTTCATAGGAACCCACATTACAAAAATTAATACTAAAAGTTCCTTTAAAAACGAAAATTTGGAAGCTTAACGGTTACCCAAAGTAACTCATAACTAGATTTCCACATAGTAGAAAATATGTGGAAAGTGAAAACATAGACATGGAAGAGAAACACAACGTTCAAATAACGATGAAGGGTGATAGGTAACATTAATCAGTAGGATTAGGTAACCCAGATAAAGTTAGTAATCACAAAACCATAAATCAATGATTATCAAAGGGACCATTTATTAATAAGAATTCACGTTACTATGATAAATTTTTTGGGTTTCAAGATCCTTTTCCTAGATTTAAATAAATTTTCACAAGAAGATATACTTACTTGATTTAATTCCATTACATATGCACAATATCACCCTTTGGTTGCACCTTGATCAATTACATCTTCATATATTACTCAAGGGAATGAAGGTGAATTTTTCATTATTGAATAACTAAAAGACTATGTGATCCATAAATAGAATGATAAGTCACTCCATCTGTATTTAGTTTTCATTACAAAAAAATTGTTAGCACAGGTTATCTAATATGCATAAATCCTCATATAGTGATATAATAATTTAATCTCTAAAACCTCATCCAAATTCTGACTTAAACCATTCTACAAATGGTTAACCTTATAACCCTTCCGAAAGATGAAAATACAAAAATTTATAAAGAAGGTTACTAAATTTCTCAAAATAATATTAACATTGATCCCCCATATATCATAAAGTATATCTTGGTTTCTACATACTAAACATGTGAATAATTTTATCATGTAATCTATTGAAACATGGTAATAAACTAAATTACCATAAATTCTTATTGAAAACATGAATGATTCCTTATTCCGATGATTATTGGACATATTCCTTAAATCTAAAAATGCTGAAAACTTCATCAATAATAGTATAAACCACTTTGTCAAAAAATACTTTATCATTTCTGAGGTCATAAATACCATCCAATTTACTCTATACATATCACTATCTCTTTATCCATACTAAATTTCATTTTCTCTTCCTAAGTAACATGTTAAGGGTTAACTTACCTTAATGTAACCTTACCATTAAATCAATTTTCTAGGTCATTAGTATCTTTTAACATATTCTTAAAAATCCTTTAATAAAAACTTCTAAAAAAATCTTTATATACTTCATGATTCATATAACATAATCCTTGAATCCAAATACATTAATACTTAAATCATTCCACCTATTCCGTAGGCCAATAACTAATCTTCATTATTCTATTCCTTAATACTGATTTCCTAAAATATGAAATATGAATCATGTATAATCAATTAAATCATGATGATAAATCATACTATTAGAAAAGAACATACCTTTCACATGTCTCTCATGGTCTCTTCATCATAAGCAATAAGACCATTAATCTTACAAACTCTCATATTTCCTTCATGAGATTTCCCTTAAGATATTAATTTTCATAATTCCAACACTTTTCACATCTAAATAATTTGATAGCCAATGATACCATAGGGAGACCATTATTCTCATAAATTTCACTAAATGAACTTTTCATTTTCACTTTATAGTTATATTCTTTGTTTCATTCTATTCAAAGTATCTTCATATTACCTTAATACATCCACTTGTAGTATCTAGACAGGGATTTAATTTCTTGGAAACCACTCTATCAATACATTACCAAAATTATTGGACATTTTCTTAAACTTTAAATCATCCTTAGAATTATCCTTAAATAAATACCTAGATATATGCCTAGAAATATCCATAGGGATCTCACTAAAGTTTTCTCATCCTAGTTTCCAAATGTTGACTAAACATTTCCTTTGCTACCAACTATAGTGACCCAAGATTAACATATATAGATATTATTTAATTTTATATGAATATTCATCACATTACAAAAGTATATTCCTGAGGACTGTAATAGTTTGGTTTCTTTGGAAATTTAGAACATATTATTCTAATTTGGTGAAAGATATTAAAAATCTCCCATAAAGATCTTCCCCTTTAGTAATCCTACTTAAATCCTTTATTCATAACCCAGGGAAAGGAATCATAAGAAAAGTTGAGGTCAGATGCTCAGTAAGGGTAAAAATAAAGGAGATACGAAAACATAACATAAAAATAAGGGTATAAGAACTTGATCATAACCTTTTAATATCATACACTTTATATCAACGACCATTATCATGAGCCATGACATAAATATTGATAGTTCATAAGACATGAATTACTAGTAAATCAAAGAACATGATTCATGAGAGAATAACATTGTAATAAGACATAGGCTCATGGAATAAACATCAAATTTTAACATTGTGAACTTGAGTAAATAGATAAAGGTTCACTCATTAAATTAAGAATAATAAATTAGGCCCTTATATAAACTTGTGGACATGAAACTGGGTCTACACATAACATTGTGAATATATAATCTAGTTCATGTAGAATATTGTGAACATGTAATCTGGTTCATGCATACACTTATGGACATGAAACTAGATCCATTCATAACATTGTGAACATGTAATAAGGTTCATACATAACCTTGTGAACATTTAATTAGGTTCATGCATAAACTTATGGACCCGAAACTAGGTCCATACATAACATTGTGAACATGTAATTAGGTTCATGCATAACATTATGAACATGTAATCAGGTTCACACATAAACTTATGGACATGAAACTAGGTCCATTCATAAAATTATGAACATGTAATAAGGTTCACACATAACATTGTGAACATGTAACAAGGTTCACTCATAACATTGTGAACATATAAATAGGTTCACGCATAACACATATATGCATGAGTTATCCATCATTACCCAATGCATTGGAGGGAGAT
Source organism: Viscum album (assembly GCA_963277665.1). NCBI lineage: Eukaryota > Viridiplantae > Streptophyta > Magnoliopsida > Santalales > Viscaceae > Viscum > Viscum album. The sequence continues at coordinate 697,359,622 of OY728119.1, read as the reverse complement.
ATAGGTCCCATCCACCACATAATGAAATCACACATATGTGTGCCACAAGATCATGAACATAATAATATCATAAACCATGAAATGAAAATGGGTGTCATAAAAATTTAATCATATAATAACCTATGGAAAAGATATATGATTCATAATCATAGGGTAACCCATAAAAGAAGTGGGCTTCATAAGAATTTTATCATAGTATAAGCTATAGAAGATAAAATGGGTTCATAAACAACATTATATAAAAACAAAAAACATTCAAAGAGAGAAAAATAATGCTATATTTAGATCATATACCTAGTAAATAATAAAATATATCAAAGGATGTCAACTTATATGGGGAAGGATTTGAAAGATCACTTGGAGCATTTATTAAGGAAAATAACCTTTATTTGAAAATCACTTTTTAATAAATAAAACATTTTAATAACCCTTTTATTTGAAAACCACATTGAAAAATTATTATTTAAGATTTAAAAATCATTTAATTCATTTCTTGGTGAAAATATCCTTTCTTCTTTGGAAAACTCTTTTTAAAACATAAAATATTTTTAAAATAATTTTTTTTGAATATAACTTTGAAAACTTATAAAGGAAACTTTGAAAACCATTTTAAATATTTTTTAATACATAATTTTTTAAAATAATTTCTCCTTTAAAACTATATTAAAATATAATTTAAAAATATTTTTTAAAACATTTATAGAAATCATGGTTTTTGAATAAAACATATTTCTAACTGAAGGGAGAAATATGGTTGAATTTTTTTAAAAATAATTTCTTAATTATATTAAGTAAAAAGGTGTGTAAAATAGTACCAATACTTGAATATATCATGTATTACCAAATTTTAATAATATTAATTAGAGTTATTGAGAGATGGAATATAATATTTCATCTATGGAAACATAATCATAATTAATCATGATAAACGATGAGATTAGTGTAATAAACTCTTACCACTTTGGTAACTTTGAATCATAATATCCATGAGGTAATAACATTACATGAAGCTTAAAATATCATGAAAATACAAATATTCATGATAAAAAATTCCAAATGTATGTATATACACCTCATAAAATAATGTTGGTTTGTAATATAACATGTGTCTCAAAGAAGGAAAATTGAGTCAAAATTACCTTACCAATTTGGTAAATTTTGAAACATAAGTCCCATTAAAGGGAGATCATAAAATGGATATATAAATAATAATAATAATTATTATAATAATCATAAAATACATCCATGATAAGTATACACACCACATATAATAAATATGGGTGAACATGGCTTGTGTCTTATGGAAAATAAAAGTGAGACAAAAACCCCTTACTACTTGATTAACTTTTGAATTGTGAGATCCGTGAAAGAATAAAATCATTTGAAAAAAATTATATCATTAAATAAATAAAATTATTGATATAACATATAATATTTCAGTATATACACCACACAACAAGAATAAGTGGTGAATATAGAATATATCTCACATAAATAAAAGTGAGATGAGAAAACCCTTACCTTAAGTCTTGACACTCGTTATACTTGTTAAAACCTCATGTATAATAAATATAAGTTTATTATAAATATATAAAATAACCATAATAATATATAAAATACCACATATGATTTAATTATGACTTTATATTAACTTTTTATTAACTCTTCTATGTTAAAGTTATGTTTTGGGTAATAACAACTTTGTTTTTCATACATGTTTTGACTTGTTATTATGTATCCTATTACTCAGATCATGATTTAATTATCTCTATAATGTTAAACATGATAAAAATATATTAATAATATGTGTATTTATAATAATCTATAAAATATATAAATAGGAAATTAAATACAGCATTCACGGAGATGGTAGGCCATTCATATGCAGGAATACTGTTTCCATTTTCTTATCGTATTGAACGAAAGAAAAGTAAATGATATATATATATATATTATCATTATATTAGAATTATTATTACATATATATCACATATTTTTATTAAACCTATCCTTACATTCAATGTAAAATGTGAATGAATCACATCACTTTGAGGAGGTGGTAGTGCACACATCCACAAACGAAGTTATCATATTCCCAAAAAATGGAAATCATGTAGGTATGTGTTATATAATAATTAAATAAGCATAAATACATCATTAATATAATATATATCATATAAAAACATTAATTCCACTATTATTCCCAACATTATATATGGTAATGGAAGAATGAACGATATTAGTTTGTGGGGCGGTAGTCCTCTATAGCTACGAATGATGATTGTGTATCCCATTTGACGGAAGTTTGTGTGATTTTAGGTCAACAAATTAACATAAAAACATCTAAATATATTTAGGACACTTAGGTTATTATATAATTGTGTAATAATAATAATTTAAGGTGTGTAAGGAAATAAAACAAAGGTTCTCAATGAAGAACATTACCTATTCTTCGGGTAACTCCTTTTGGTTTGCACCAAAAGACTTCATTGGTTTGATTTATTAAAAAAGTGAGTATTCTAGGTTTATATGATGTAAGTTAAGAGATTATTTTTAAGGGTTTTTATGATCTAAATGGATTTATAGTAATGAAGAAGTGGGGGTAGAGGGTGAGTTTTCTTCTATAGTGGAGCATGAGGGACATTCTTTAAAATATAAAAAGATAAACACTATTGAGAGGTGTACCTTACATAATATTCTTCAATAATGGTTAATTTTATATAAAATGGTTTATATGGTCGAAATATGACCATAAAATTTATTTTTTACAAGTTTCTAGGACATTTATCCCCTTAAGATTAAATTTTAACCCCTTGGTAAACTCATTTTTCCTCTTAATCACTGTAATTAATTTTAACCATTTTCACTACTATTTTTGGTAAAAAATTAATTTTACCTTATTAGAAATTATAAATTATGATTATTAAAAATATGGAATCCATATTTTCAATTTTAAATCACATAATTTCCATAAATTAATTAAAAATAATCCCATATACGGGACGAAACAATGAGTTTTTAAAGTGAAAATGTTCAAAAGTTTGAAATATTTTTATATACAATTTTAATGTGAAATTGACTCTAATAAACTAAATTTTATTAATATATTTAAAATTGATTTAATATAATTTAAAAACAATTTAAAATATAATTTAACTAAATAAATAAATTAGACAAAAATACAGTTTTCAATTATAATTCAATGTTTTCCACTATTCATCAAAACATGAAACTTCTCAAAAAAATACCAAAAAGTAACCCAAAGTAAATTTTGATATTATGATTTAAAAAATAAACTTTATTTTTTTAAATAAAAAATTATAAAATTTTCAAAAATTATTTTAAAAACAAGTTTTCCATAAAAGGCAGTAATATTGCCTTTTAGAATAATACACATTTTTATCTCTAAAACTGGATTTTTTCTTATTTTATGCCTATAAAAATTATTGGATGAATGTAAAAACATTTTATTGAATTTATAATATATAAATTTTATCAATATCTTTTACTAATTGTGATTAATTTATTTTATTAAGATAAAATTATCTAATAGGAATAAAAATAGTTTTTTCATAAAAACACATCCTTTATATTCAATTAGTTTTTATTTTCATTTATAATTAATTTTTAACCAAGAAATTAATTTTATAAACTTGTGTAAACCATATTTTAATAATTTAGGTAATATTATTCATATATTCCATTCCAACATCTAGGTGATAACTATAACAATATTTTAATAATAATATTAATAGTATATCGTAGTTTCGTAAAATTAAATCATGCATGTAACAAAGGATACAAATGAAATAGACATTGTGTATAAAACAAGACAAACATAGTGTTTTGTGTAGTGAAATACTAACTTGGTGTTACGTATAATTCATGCTTAAATTGGCATAGCATGAAATGTAATTCATCAAATAATTTTAATTTATTTGAAAAAATAATTCATAAAAACTTGGGGTGTTACAATAAGAGTAGAACCCTCCTACTGGGATAGGGTATGAGTCCTCAAGATATTTATCGAGTGACACCCTCCTGTCCGGATAGGGCATGGGTCCTCTAGCTATCTACTAAGTGGAACCCTCCTATGGAGTCGGGGTATGAGTCCTCTATCTATTTAGTGGAACCCTCCTATTGTACCAGGGCATGGGTCCTCTTCCTAGAGATTGTTCCTCTCAACTTTGATGTCTAGTAGAAAGATGTGGCTTGACTTGGATGTATCTTCAGATAGAGGCATGAGATATTGAGCATCATTTATGGATATTTGTAACTATTTTCACACTTTCCTAGGCTGGACTGTGAGATGAAGATCACATTTCTCTCTCGTTTGAGATTCTTTTATTGAGCACACACAGACACACAAACACACACATACACACACACACACACACACACACACACACACACACACACACATATCTGTATTCATGTTATTGTATTTTGTTTCTCTCTTTCTATGGGTTGAGCTGTCCATTCATATCATGTCTCTTACTACTCCCCCTTCAGATTTCAGGGTTTCCTAATGGGTATGTTTAACTCACCCATATATGGGATTTTACCGCACTTGTTGTTTCTTATGAAAATGATGGATAGGTTGGTGATGGTTAATGAGGAGAATAGAGATAACCTGATGCACTAGGCCACATATGATGGTCAGGGCTTGGAGATCTGGATCTAGGCACACTCAGAACTTTAATTTTCCAGTTTTTAGGTTGGGATATCTTTCTGGTTGGGCATGTATTTTTCCACTATTTACTTTTTAGATTATGCTTTCATACTCTTGTACTCCCTAGAGGTTTTAAATTCATGGTTGTTCTCTAGATGTTAAATATTTTATTATTATTCCTATTCACTTATGCATTGATATGGTTGGGTGTGTGCATATAGGTACTTAGGAAAATACCTCTATATTAGTTATATCTTTCAGTGCTTGTCGCCAGCCCCTAGACTATGGAGACAGGCTTGGTGTAGTTGCAGATTGAGCCCTGTTGGGTCAGGTCAGGATAGATTGGTATCAGAGCATTTCATTCCTTGGGATAGTGTTTGGAGTAGTCCCCTTATGAGGATTTGGTTGGAATTTAGGGCAAATAGTGTCAAAGTGTTTCGAGTGTGACTTTTAGGCTAGAGAACCTAGTGTTGGTACAATGGCCAACGTATCCATTCACTAAGACTCGAAATACCTGATTTTCAACTCGACATACTAAGACATTGGTTTTATGGATAAAATGGTACATGAATCATATAGTTTTGAGTCTTTTGACTTTCCTTCTTGAGTCAACTCCCCATGTATATATGCTCATCTAAACATTGTACGTTTTGATTAAATTTTCAAAATTCCTCCATGATTAGAAATAACTAGGTTACCAATTGCGGATCATGATGATGATACAATGAGTAATGAGGCCTCAGTTAAGGGGCCATCTTGCATGATTTTTCCTCTAGGTATATAGATAGTAGCACCCCGCCTATTGAGTAGTATATCATACCAGCAAAGCAGTATGAGGTGAGTGTAGGCTTAGCACACTCTGCGAGTTCCAACACTAGACACCACTAAGGTTCCATGGTGATCCTAATCCTTAGGCGATGGAGGATTGGATAGATTTTGTGATACATGTTTTCAAGATTATTTGGACACTAGAAGATCAGGTGGTTGTGCTAGCAGTTGACCTTTTACATGGAGTAGTTGGGCGCTGGTGGAGTCTAGTTACACAGATCCACGAGGAGTTGACACTCTCATAGACCGACTTCTAACAGCTATTCTATGAGGAGTACCACCCCTCATACTTGTGCTTAGTTCATATTCATAACATTCTATAGATATAATATGGGGGATGATAGTGGATGAGTATGATATGAGGTTTACAGACCTTACACAGTACTCACTCGATATGATTATGGATAGCTACTTCCGGGCATGGAAGTTTGAGCAGGGTCTTTGCAGAGATATCTATGATAGTGTAGTACCCTTGTGAATTACCACATATTCTGGAGTGTTGGAGCAGGAACTGATGATAGATATCTTCATGTCAGATGGATTATAAGAAGCTATATCTAGTAGTGGATGTTATAGAGTTAAGTTGTCTGTAGCAGTTATAAATCCCCAATCGACTGGATCTCAATATAGTATATTTTACCAGGATCAGACTTGAGCACATGGTCAAGGAAAACAAAAAAAAACTAGGATAGTCTGGAGAGGGTATGTGTTATTCATGTGATAGGTGAGGTCACATAGCACATGATTTCCTGACCTGACATGCTACAGAGCATAGGTAGATAGTGGATGAACTACCATGGAAGAGGCAAGGTTGTGGTCTTGGATCTCCCAGGCGAGTTCAGGGTTCTCCCTAGGGATGTAGAGCTGGAAGAGGAGAAGTTAGGGCTCCATAAAGAGAATCCATTGGTGATGGATGACGCTATGAGATCCTTCCACCACCACCACTAAGAGACCCACATTAGGCTCATAGAGTTGGTAGTCAGAGACGCATATAGTTTCAGGCTATGGAGGTACATGAACCAGTGGAACACAAAATGATTATAGGTATAATTTGTGTTTATTCTAATCCTGCTTTAGTATTATTAGACATAGGTGAAAGTCATTCCTTAATCTATTTACTCCTATTGTGAGAGATGGAGCTCTCAGTTGTGGCTTTAGCCCAAAATCTTTATCTTGAGGTTTCTACTGAGAACACTTATTATATATCTTTTATCTTTCAATAGTAAAAGCTATCTATTGGTGGATAGAGGTTCTTTTGGGACCTTTTGGTCATCACGATGGAACCCTATGATTCCATCTTGGGTATGAGTTGGTTTTCTACAGTCTGATCCTAAATTGACTATCACCGCAGGCGAGTACAATGCTTTCACATTGATGGGATGAGATTATATAGAACTAGGATTAAAATACATGGATACTACATATTTCTAGATGAGTATTTAATACATTACATAAAAACATTCCTGAAGACCTTAATAGTTTAGTGACTTTGGAAACTTTGAAACATAATCTTCTAACTTGGAGAATGATCTTCAACATCTCCCATAAAGATATTCCCCTTTTATATTCTTTATAAGCATACCCTAATTAGAACTTTTCTTCATAACATGGGGAAAGTAAAAATAAGAAATGGTGAGATAAAATTTGTAGTAAGGGTAAGTAAGGAAGATATATAAGAATGACATGAGTATAATGGTATGAGGACATGATCATAACATTAAAAAACCATAACCTGCATATCAACGATCATAAACATGAATCATGGAATAAATATTGACATCTCATAAGACATGAATCATAAGGAAATCATAGAACATGAGTTATTAGACCATAACATTGGAATATGACATAATTTTTGATATTCACATAAGTATATAAAATCATTTCCTATAAGTCAAGGCCCATTGGAAAAACTTATTAGGGAACTTCATGGGGGATAAAACTATTGGGTAGGACACACCACCATCCCTAGTCAAATCAATTTCCATATAGAGGAATGGGTTCACTCCCAAACTATCATAATGGACAATTTCCCTTACTGTACTGGGTTCACTCATCATTCTTTCCACATATTACTATATTGAGTTGAATCCTCATTCAAGCCTTATATTAATGTACTGGGTTCACTCCCCATTCTATCCATTTCTATCTTATGATATATATAAATATTTACCTAATTAATTGGAGTAAGATATAGGTTCCATCTGTAACATAATGAAATCATACATATGTGTGCCAAAAGATCATAAAAATTCATCATATCATAACCTATGAAATGAAATGGGTATCATAAACATTTAAACATGTCATAACCTATGGAAAAGATATTGGTTTCATAATCATTTCATCATATAATAACCCAGGAAAAGCAGCAGGTTTCATAAGCATTTTATCATGGTATAACCCATGTAAGAGAAACAGGTTTCATAAACAAATTTTCATATTAAATATAAACCATTGAAAGGAGGAATAATAATGGTGTCCTTGGATAATATCCATAGTAAATAATAAAATATATTAAAGGATGTCATATTAGATAGAGAAATATTTTGAAAGATCACTTAGAAAATTTATTAAGGAAAATAACATTTCATTGAAAATCAATTTTATAAAACATTTTGAAAATCCTTTAATTTAAAATAACATTAGAAAATTATAAAGAATTATTTGAAAATTAATTTAAAATGTTTCTTGGGGAAAATATACTTTCTGATTTAAAAAAAAATTAAAATGTAAAACATTTTTAAAATATTTTCTTTTAAAATAACCTTTAAAACTTATAAATGATGCTTTGAAAATAATTTAAAGCACCTTTTTAAACATAAAAAATTTACAAGATAATTTTCTTTTAAAAGAACCTTTGAAAACATAAAAAGAAAGCATTGAAAACCATTTTATTTTTTTTAAAACATATTTTTTTAAAATCATTTTCCTTGAAAATGATCTTAAAATATCATTTATTTTTTTTATTTTTTTAAAACACAGTTTTTGAATAAAATAGATTTATGACTGAAGAGAGAAATAAAGTCAGATTTTATTAAAAACATTTTCTTAAATATCTTAAGTAAAAAAGAGTATAAAAATGGTACAATTAATTTAAGATATCATGAATAACCATAGGATAAGAAACTTCATGAGAATTCTTGTGACATGGATCATAATATTTCATTAATGTAATCATAATCATAAACAATCCTAATAAATGTTGAGATTGTAGCAATAAGATTTTACCATTTTGGTAACTTTGAATCATAATACCCATGAAAGGATAATATTAAATGAAGATTAAAATATCATTAAAATAAGTATATTCATGACATAACATTTTAAAGGAAAATTATATACACCTCATAAAATAATATAGGTGCATAACATAACATGTGTCACAAAGAAGGAAAATTGAGACAAAATTCCTTTACCAATTTGGTAACTTTGGAACCGTAAACCCTATGAAAGAGAGATAGTAAAATGGATATATAAATACCAAAAATTTTAGTAGAATCATCATCAAATACATTCATGGGTAGTGTATACAACACATATAATAAAGTGGTGGTGAATATAACATGTGTCACATAAAAGTAAAAAGTGAGATGGAAATCCCTTACTACTTGAGTAACTTTTGAATCACAATCCCCATGAAAGGGTAACATAAATGAAAAAATTAAATATATATAAATTACTATATTAATTATATATCATTTCATATGGAATTATATACACCACACAAAAGAGACAAGTGGTGAATATGAAATAAGTCTCGCATAAATAAAAGTGAGATGAGAAATCCCCTTACCTTAAGTATTGACTCTCGTCGTACTCGTTACAAATTAATGTTTAATAAATATAATATTATTATAAATATATCATAGAAAAATATTAAAATACATAATATCATATATGATTTTCTTATAACCTTATCACCAATTTATTAACAATTTCATGTTAAAGTTATGTTTCAGGTAATAACTGTATTCTTTTTTGTACATACTTTGACTAATCGTTATTGGTAATATTACATTGATCATGGTTTCATCATATAAAAAATTTAAAACATGGTATATATATAATTTGTATTCAGTATATATGTATTTATATCATTCCATAAAATTTGATTATAGGAAATAGAATACACCGTTCATGGAGATGGCAGGCCGTACGTACACATGAATGCTGTTTTCATTTTTTTGTCAAATTGAAAGAAAGAAAAGTAATTGATATATAAATATATATAAATATATATTAATATATCATCATTATATTATAATTATAATGTCATATATATCACATATTTTTATTAAATCCATCCTTAATCTATTCCATGTATAGTGTGAACACCTCACATTGCTTCGTGAGGTGGTAGTCCTCCGTACACACGAACGAAGTTATCGTATTCCCAAAATTTAGAAATCATGAAGGTATGTGTGATATAATAATTACAGAATAATAAATACATTATATATATCATATATATCATATATAAATAGTATTACCATCATTATACCCAACCATGAAAGGTGGTAATGGAAAAAATAACGACATTGGTTCGCAAGGCGGTAGTTCGCCGTACACACAAACGATAATTTCATAACCCATTTAATGGAAATGTGTGTGTTTTTAGGTCATAAACTTAAAATATAAACACCTTAGTATATAGAAGACACTAAGTTTTGTATATAATCATGATATAAAAATAATCTACTAAGTTTGAGGAATAAATAAAATAAAAAAGTTTGTTGATGTATGTTACCTCGTCTTCGGGTATCTTCTTTTGGTTTGCACCAAAGGACTTCCTTGGTTGGATTTATTCCAAAATTAAGGCTTCTAGGATGAGTGTATGGAGGATTAGAAGTGATTTTGGAATAATGTTTTCGATCCAAATGTCTTGATATGTGTGAAGAAATGGGGAGAGTGAGTGCACTTTTATAGTTGATGAGGATTGACATTCTTGTAAATACTCAAAAGTATTCACTATTGGGGGGGGTCTCCCTTACATAATTTAGATAAAAAACTGTATAATAATGTAGGTATGGATTTATTTGGTTGATAAATTCCCTCAACACATAAAAATAAACACATTTTTATAACGTTCTTCCTTAACTCTTATATTTCCCTATTTTTACCTTTTTTATTTTTTATTAAGATAACTAATTTTATAACCTAGGTAATTTATCCATTAAAACTAAATTAAAGTGAGAATTATTATAAAATTTTGACCCACTTATTTTCAAATATTATATATAATTTATAAAATAAAAATCCCAATTGTGTTGAAAATTAACTTTAATACAAGTGCACATAACGCGCAAAAACACCGCATAAACCTTTACCAGGCTAATTGGGGTTTTTACTATTTAACAGTCAATATAATCATTATAATAGAAAAATTGGTCCATGAATGGACCATAATTTATATTTATTAATATTTAAAAATCACTTTATATAATATAGTATTTTTAGTAATTTTAAATAAATTAAAAAAATACCATTTATTATAAAATAACATTAATGTCAATTTTGACATTATTCATTTAATTAAATTTAAAAGAAATAAATACAATGATGGAATTAAAATATATTATTTTCACACATTTCTAACATGTTATATTCATCTAAAAAACAATTTAACATAATAATTCATTCAATTTACTTCACTTTTAATGTATTTAGTAGCGTTTGATTTATTTAATTATTAACTAAATAATTTTTACATTGGTATTTCTTAAGCATTTAATGTAATTATATAATCTATAAAAAAACTATAATAAATCATCATAAAATAAATTTATCTTCAAAAATAATATTTATAACTGAACATATGTAGTTTTTTCACAATTCAAAAGCTTTATAAAAATTAAAAGGATAAAAGGTATATTTTTTTTGTCTTTTTAATTACTTAACTTATTATATGGGTCACTTTCATGGAAATGTGTCATAAAATTAGAGCCTAAGGTCACACGGGTATAAATATTTCCATAAAATTTATTTTGGATAAGTGTTAGGTCATTTTACACCTTATATTTTAAGTTTAACTACCAAGTAAACTCGTTTTTACCTTAATTGATATAATTAATTTTAATTGATTTCACTAATAAATTTGGTCAAAAATTAAGTTTTCATTATTTTAAATTTTAAATTATTCTAATTCAAAATATATAATCCATTTTTTAAAATTCAATTCATAGAATTGGCAGAAATTCATTTAAAATTAATCTCATAGTCATGATGAGAAAGTGGGTTTTTAAAGTGATAAAAATGATCATAAGTTTATAAAGTTTTAATATTCAATTATAATATTAAATTTATTTGATATAAATTGTATCAATAGATATATAATTTAATTAATTTAAATTTAAATCCAATTCAAAATATAATTTAACCATATACATTATTTAAATGAAAAGTTAGTTTTTCAATTAAAATTCAGTATTTTTCACTATTCATAAAAAATGAAACTTCTCATAAAAATACCAAAAAATAACCATACTATAATTTTGACATTAAAATTTAAAAAATTAATTTTTTTTTTAAAATAAAATTTATAAAAGTATCAAAATTTAGTTTTAAAACAAATGCGCTATTAAAAGGCAGTAAAAGTGCCTTTAGAAAAATAAATCTTTTTTATGTGTAAAATTGGATTTGTTATTATCTTATTACTATTAAATATATTGGATGAATGGAATTTTTTTTATTGAATATATAATATATAAATTTCATTAATATCATATACTAATAGTAATTAATTTAATTTATTAAGATAAAATTCCTTCAGAGATTAATTTTTTTTATAAAAACATTTATTTATATTCAATTGGTTTTTATATTAATTTTTAATTAATTGGTAAAAATTTAATTAAACCATATATTTTTATAGTTATTTTATTATATTCATAACCTCCAATTCAATGGATAGTTTATAATTGTCATTTTAAATAATAATAATAATAGTACTCAATAAAACTCATCCTTGTGTGTAACACAAGTTAAACTAAACACCACCTATAATTCAAGATAGAATCAGTGATGTGTATAATTAAATATTAACTTGGTGTTTTTTGATAAGTAAACTTAACTTGGTGTAGCATGAAATTATATCCATAAAATAAATTTAATGCATTCGAAAAAAATTAATTCATAAAAACTTTGGGTGTTTCATTCTACCCCTTAAAATTAATTTCACCCTTAAAGTTCATCTAATCCATCAAAGGTATAATAATTGAAATTTCCTTTCATATAAAACCAAATATTAAAAATTAATACTAAAAATTCATTTAAAAACAATTTGGAAACATAATGGTTACCCAAAGTAACTCTTAACTAGGTTTCCACATAAGAGAACATTAGTGGGAAGTAAATATTTGAACTTGGAAGAAAAGCATAAATAATCATAGAGAGTGATAAAGATCACTGATCAAAAGAAAGTGGGTGATCCTAATAAAGTTAAAAATCAAAAAACCATAATCCAAAGAGGCATGAAAGAGGTCATTGATATCATAAACAATGATGATAATATGATAACCATTTATTTTAAGATAATTTTCCAAAAATTCAATAATTTTCATGAGAAGATATACTTAATTTATTTAATATCATTTTATAATCACAATATCAGCCTTTAGTTGGGCCTTGATCAAATTCCACTTCATAATTTACTTCAATAAATAAAGGTGAAGTTGTTATACATGAAGAATTAACAGATCATATGTTCCATAAATAGAATAATAATTAATTCATTCCATCTTTATTTATCATCACAATAAAAGTGACAGCACAAGTTTTTCGATATAAATAACTCTTTATATTGTGAAACATTAATCTCTAAAACTCATTCATTTCTTAATATAAACATTTTTTAAAATGTTTATCCTTTTTACCATTCAAAAACGATGAAAATCCAAAACTTTAGATTCTCAAAATTAGATTAACATTGATCACTTATATATAATAAAGCATCTCTTGATTGTCACATAACAAATATGTGAATACCTTCATCATGTATCCTCTTGAAACATGGTTATGACCTGAATTACCATAAATCCACATTGAAAACATACAATTTTCTTCATTCCTTAAATAGAACATAGATTATTGGATATACTTATTAAATCCAAAAGTACTATAAACTTTATCCATGCTAATATAAATCACTTTTTCAAAAAATAATATATTTGTTTTGAGGTTATATATAGAGTCCTTTTTTTACATTATAAGACTTCGAAATATTTCTACATCTATTTTCAGATCCAAGTACTGAGATAACATGTGATTCGGAGCCCCAGTGTGTCCAGAATTAATTTTATAAAAATAATAAATATATTTTATATTATGTGCACACTATTTTTTAAAGAAAATAAGGAAAATCATAAAAAGAATCTCATATTTGAAATCCAAAACCATGGTTTAGTCTAGAACATGATGTTTACCCTATCCGCGACAAAAAATAGGTCGGTATGGGGCATTCAAATAAAATAGCTGTTGGAGGTACATTTATTAGATTAATTAATTGATTAAATTAATTAATTAATTAATAAAGCCTACATGAATTTGTCTATAAATAAACCATTATAATTATTTATCCATGTTTAGCCACTTGTGCTTGAGATAATTGAGAGTGTCTTCTCCCTCCTATTGTTGAATCAAGATCTGACAACAAAGAGACCCTAGATTGAGGCATATTGAGACACAATGAATGAAATGACCGCTATCAATCATTAAAAAGAAAGTTATTCAAAGATAAATGATAAAATATTCCATAACGACTCATCAATTCATGGTTTATCCCCCTATTGATAAAATTTATTGATCAATATCACCTTCTTCCTTTGATCTATGCCAATTACAGCCTTTGAATGCACCCAAAACTGATATTAATTTGTTCATTCGATTGTTTCTCACCCTAGATATCATTGTTTGTCTTAATTGGAAAGTAAATATTGGATAATGACCATTTATATTTGTTTTGGTGGTTTTCTCCCTATGATTCTTCATGTTCTTTTCCATTGGGCTATGGGGCCATGGATCGACGTTTTCAGGTGGTACCATGCCCGATCAGACCCTCATATTCATATAAGAATCACTTGTGAAAAATAGAACATTGAATCAGGGATGAAATTGAAGAATTTAAAAGTTATGGTTGATCATTTTTTTGAACTAGGGTTTCGAATAAACAATGTAAATGAAGGGAGATGAGCGGAGGAGTGACAACATGAGGTGGTTCATGCAGCCTTCATACGGATCAACAAATATCGATTTACGACCACCGGATGGTTGAAAACGATGACCGTAGGAAAGATATATTGTTTTTGGGTGGATTTGGAGGAAATATCTAGAGAAATATCCATATATATAGGATCCTAATAATGGATTTGAGAATCTATGAAAAATGAAACTACACACTGTGTAGTCTGAAGAACACACGACATATAGGGACTTTGATGTGGCAGCTAGGGTTTCACAAAATTATAAGTATCACACACTATGTTGGTCCCCCACACACTATGTGACCATGTTCTGGTGACTAGGCATGTACTTTGAGAGTACACAGTCATAAGCACGATTAGGAACATGTTGTGTGTCGAAGTACACAAACATAGGGTGGATACATGGACATAGCTAGGGCGCACGAGTAGGAATCGAGTGGCTATGAAAATTATGTATACCCTCCAGACACCATGTAGGGATACATGGGTAGTGGTATATGCATCAGCAGGGACTCATCTAGGCGATGGAGTGTAACCACACACCATGTGGGCCCCCTTACACATTGTGTACCCCTTGTTCCCTTTTGAGGAAACATCAACCACTTATATCACTTTCATTTGGTCTCATATTCTGTCCCAAGAGTAGCCTATCTTGAGTTTTTTTTCATGTAGAACATGATGATGGAATCTATGGTGTATTTTGTAATATGATGTTAAATATTCTAAGAATGATGCTTATTTAGGCAGCACACTACAATGGTAGTGATTAGTCATGATCATTAGATTGGCACCCTTATGATAGAAAGGGAAATAGATACTCTATCTATATAAGGATTAGTACCTTTTATTGGGTAGGGTTTAGGTCCTCCTTAAACTGAGTGGTACCCCCCTATGGAATTAGGGTGTAGGTTCTCTATCTACTAAGTATTTCCCCCTAATAGTTCAGGGCATGGTTTCTCTATTTTACTGTGTAGTACCCCCTACTGGGCAGGGTGCATGTCCTCCTTACACTGAGCAGTACCCCCTATGGAATTGGTTTGAGGGACCTCTATATAATGAGTGGTACCTCCTATAAAATTAGGGTGTAGGTCCTTTATCTACCAATTTTTACCTCATATCAGATAGGGCATGGGTCCTCTTTACATTGAGTGGTACCCCCCTGACGAACCAGGGCACATGTCCTCTGCTTGGAGATAATCCCCCTTGACTATGTGTCACAGGGGAGAGGCATGATCCCTCCACACAATTGCTCCTATGGATAGAAACAAATATTATGGGAATTAAGGATGGACTTCTATAACTATTAGAATTCTTTACTTGAGTTGGGATGTGTGATGGAGACCCCCTTATGTCTCAATTTTGGGTTTCTTTGGTTTGATAATATATATATATATATATATATATATATATTTGTATCCATATTGTTAGATTCTATTTACTCTCTTGCTTTGGGTTGAGATATCTATCTATCTTTTTCCTATTATATCTCTTACTTACCCCTTCAGCTTTTGGGGAATCCTACTGATTATGTATATACTCACCCCTTCATGGGATTTAACCGCACGTGTCATGTCTTATGAAAATAAAGGATAGGTCAATGGTGACTATATATAATCTTAGATATACTTAGTGTGTTGGACCACATATGGTGGTTGGGGCTTAGAGATCTGGATCTAGTCTCTATTGGTACATTTATTTTTCTATTTTTTTCAGGTTGGGAAATCTTTATGTTTGGGTGTGTATTTTTCCCCTTCACTTTCAATTTTCACTGTCATACTCTTGTACACCCTAGAGGTTTTTCATGTTTGGTTTATATTCTATATGTTGCATATTTGTATTATTATTCCTCCACACTTCTGCATTGATATGTTCAAGTGTGTGTGTATAGGTACTTTAGATAAAGGCCTTTCCATGTTATAAATGACTTTAGGTTCTAGTCACTAGCCCCTAGAATATGGAGGCTGGCTTGGGTTAGTTACGACTCGATCCTCATTGGGTTGAGTCATGATATATTGGTATTATAGGTGGTTCAATCCTTAGGATGGTGTTTATAGTAGTCTCATTATGAGCATTTGGTTAGGATTTAGGGAAAAAATATCGAAGTGTTTTGAGTGTGTCTTTTATGCCAGGGAATCCAATATTGGTTCATCAACCGACATATCCATTCATTAGGACCTTGACTACCAGGTTATCAAATTTTTATACCTATACATTGGTTATAGGGATCAAATGGTACATGCATCATATAGGATTGTGTCTTTGACTATCCTTCTTGAGTCAGTTCACAATTTTTTATATGATCATCTGACCATGGTACATATTGATTAAATTTTCAGGATTCCTTTATAATGATAGCCATCCAGGTTACCAGTTCTGGATCATAATTATGATTTTATGAGTGATGAGGCATTAGTTTAGGTTCGATCCCATGATTTCCTTCCTCTAAGTTTAAAGGTAGAAACACCACACCTGTCTACTAGCAGATAATACCAATAGAGCAGGCTAATGCTGCATGCATGAATAGCGCACTATGTGAGTTCCAACACCAGAGGCCTCTGAGGTTTTATGGTGAACCAGACCCCAAGCAGTGAAGGATTGGATAGAGTTGGTGGTATGTGTTTTCAATATGATCTGGAAACCAAATGATCATGTGGTTAAAATGGTAGTTGTCATTTTCTATGGAATAACTGGGTAGTGGTGGAGTCTTTTTACCCTGATACATGATGAGGTGAAAATCTCATATCCTAACATCCAGCAGTTGTTTTGTGAGGAGTACTATCCATCCTTCTTGCCTTCAGTTTAGATTTAAGAGATTTTGTAGCTACAGTAGGGATATATGATACTGGATGAGTATGCTACAATGTTCACAGACCTTACACAATACTCCCTTAACATGATTTGGGATGGCTACTTCTGAAAATGGAAGTTTGAGTAGGGACTCCAAAGATATATCCATTCTAGTATAGTACCCTTTTACATCCCCACCTATTATAAGGTGTTGGAGTGGGTACTAGCGATGGAGATCTTCCTATCATAGGGATTCCAGGTTGTTGTGGCTGGTAGTGGGCGTTACAAGGTTGAGTCATCTGTAGTTTCTAGCAGGTTCCAATCAATAGGAAATCAACACAGGAGACCTCCCCATGATCAGACCTAGGCATGTGGTCATGAAACATAATAAAAATGAATTGGGGTAGGAAAACCTAGATATGGGTGGTGATATGCATGTGATGATAAAGTTCAAATGACACATGATTTCACAACTAGACGTGCTGAGGAGCACATGAATATAACTGATGGACTACCATGGAAAAGAAAACACTATGATTAGGGATCTCCCAGATGAGGGTAGAGAGTCCCCTAGGGAGGCAGTGATGGAAGAGGAGTAGGTGGATCTCTATAAGGAGTTGTGGGTGATTTAAGATGCTATGATATCCTTCCACCACCACCACTAGGTGGCCCACCTCAGGCTCAAGGAGCTAGAAGTTGGGGCTGCAGATAACTGCAAGCTATAGAGGCTTATGACCCAGTGACACATGAGATGATTAGAGGTACTATTTTTGTTTATTATACCCTTACATAAGTATTATTATACAGAGGTTTGATTAATTATTTCAAATCTATACACTTGGTGCGAGAGCTGGAGCTTTCAGTAGAGGATTTAGCTTGATAGCTTCATCTTGAGGTTCCTATAGGGAACACATTTTCTATATATTTTATCTGTTAAAAGTGTGAGCTATCATTTAGTGGAGAGAGGTTCACATGGTACCTTTTGGTCATCATGATGGAAACCTATGATGTCATCTTGGGTATATATTGGTTATCCACGATCTGACCCCAGTTTTAATGTCACTGTAGATGAGTTAGATGCCTTCACACTAATGGGACAATATTCTCCTTTGTGGGAGAGAGAAATCACATGGAAAGATGAGTGGATTCTAATATAAGGAGACTACATCCCATCACCCATCAGTTGGTGAGTGTATCCCTTGGTGAAAAACGATCTTCAGGCTTATGGATTCATTTAATCATGGAGGACTTTATTGATGTATTCCCTAATAACAATTCAGGACTACCTTTGAAGCAAGAGATGAAGTTTTGTATGAAATTTCATCATGGTACTACTCATATATCATCATAGGCATATCAAATAGACCCTAACAATATCCTAGAGATACAGTTGTTATTGGATGACCTTAGAGAGAAGGGTTTTATCATACCTAGTGTGTCCCCCTAGGTAGATGTAGTGTTGTTTGTGAAAAATGAAGATGGAAGATTATGGATTTTTATGGATTAGTGTCACCTAAACTAGGCTATGATGAAGAAAAAATACCCCTTTTTAAGGATTGATGACCTATTTTACCATTTTTAAGGCATGAGTTGGTTCTCTAAGATTGATCTCAGGTTTTGCTACCACCAGTTGAGAATTCATGAGGTTTATATTATGAAGCTAGAATTCTAATGCTGCTATGGACACTTTGAGTTCATGGTGATGCCCTTTGATGTAACAAATGCCTCCCATGTTTATGGATTTTATGAACCATAACTTCTATCCATAATTGGACAATTTTATGGTTGTCTTCATCAAAAACATAATCATATACTCTACATTAGAGTAGGAGCATGCAGAGAACTTTAGAATCGTTCTAGATTTGCTTAAAGAGAACCAAATTTATTATAATATCTCAAAGTGATAGTTATTGATTCATGAAGTTCAATTCCTGGGGCATGTCATTTCTAAGAATTATATTTCTATGGACATGGAATAGATCCTTGTTGTTCTCTCTTGGGATCCACCAAAGAGCATGTCATAGGTACACAGTTTTCTTAGCTTGATAGGTTACTATAGAAGGTTTGTGGTAGAATTTTCTAGGACCACAACCAATTTGACTACCCTGACATGGAAATGGAATCATTTTATCTATACTAATTAGTGACCAAGTTAATTTGAGAAGTTAAGGATGAGGATTATGAGTGATAATATGTTGAGACTACCAGAGGAGGACATGAAGAATATAGTGTACTCTGATGCCGCAGGGGATGGGCTTTGATGCATGTTGATGTAGCAGTATGTAGTTATCACATACGGGTCGATCCAGTTGATACCCCATGACTAAAACTATACAAATCACACCCTAGAGCTAGTAGAGGTATTATTTTACCTGAATATGTGGAGGTAATATCTTATGGGAGAGTGCTTTGTGGTTTACTCAGACCATTAGAGTCTCATATACATATTCACACAAAGATACCTAAACCTAAGACAATGGTTCTGGTTGTATTTCCCACAAAACTATGAATTTGAGATATTTTATACTCATGGGAAGGGAAACATAGTAGCATATTACCTTATCAGGAAGTCCTGAGATCGTTTAGTGTAGGAAGCATCTAAATAGTTGGATTCCTTATAGCTGACCATGGTTGAGCAAGAGGGTTCAAATTTTCTTTAGTATATGGTGTTAAATCTTCATATCCTTCAGCGTGTGAGAGAGTCCTAGTTGGGAGACATTGATCATGAGGTCTTTAATGACTAGGTATCCCCAGAATATTCACTCAATGGATTTTTTGAAGGAGGTAATCACGTCATCCTTTTTCAGGGACATACAATGGTCCGAGTCATGATGCGGAAGGAAGTGATGAGGGAGCTTCACACTTATCGTTTAGCTATACATACATGATGTGAGGAATATATACATAGAACTTTATTGGTAAGTTTAATGGTCCCACATGAGATGTATCATGGATGAGTTCATTTCATGGTGCCTCACCTTTCAGCAGGTGAAGGATGAACTCTAGGTTCTAGTAGATTTATTGCATCCCCTTGAGATCCCAAAGTGGAAATGGGATGAAATATCCATAGGATTAAAGATAGGGCTTCCACGAACAGTGAAGGGACATGATGCTATATGGGTGATAGTTGACCGACACACAAAGTCGGTATACCTTCTTTCTATCATGGAGAAGAGTTCAGTGGAGGGTTTGGTGAAGATGTATGTACCATAGATTGTTCACCTTCATGGGTTTCCATCAACTATTATCTCCGAACATGATTCAAAATTCATGTCACAATTGTGGAGAGGACTATAAGAAGAATTTGTGACCTAGATGATGATGAGTACAATCTTTCACCCCTATAAAAATGGTAAGATCAAGCACACTATCTAGGTGTTAGAGGACATGCCGATGGATTTCATGTTGGAATTTGGCCAGAGTTAAGAGGATCACTTTCATTTGGAATAGTTTTCATACAAAAATAGATACCACTATACTATTAGCATTGAACCTTTATAGTCCCTATACGAGAGACCCTTAAAGTTAACCTTGTGTTAGATAGAGATCGGTAAGGAATCTCTTATGGGTCTAGAGTTGGTGCAAGCGATGAAAGAGAAGGTCTGGGTCATCCACGGGCAGATGAGGAAAAAACAGAGTTGGTAAAAAACATTATGAAGATTAACATCATAGGCCCTTGAAGTTTGAGTAGCGAGACCATGGTTTCCTAAGAGTCTCCCCATGAAGAGGATTGTGAAGATTCACCTGGGAAGGAAAGCTATCCACAAGGTTTATTGGAACATTCAAGATCTTGCAGAGGGTAGGTGAAGTTACTTACCATCTCTCCCTACCCCTATAGTTGGAGAAGGTGCACGATATCTTCCGTGTGTCACATATGAGGAAATACATACATAACCCAACACAAGTTTTTGATAGGGTTGAGTTGGACATCGATGATAGATCCACCTTTTTAGAGCACCCGATGATGATTGAGGGATGACAAGAGAGGACCCTATGTGGATAGAACATCCCCTTTGTTTATGTGTTGTGGTAGCATGAGAGCATGTAGGAGAGATACTAGGAGTGGGAGATCTATATGCGAGCTCAATATCTTGATATTTTTGTTTAGTTTTGATTTATGGGGATGGAAATATTGATGTATGGAAAGATTTAGAGACCCTTTTTTTATTTATAATACCTAGAAATATTTATACATATATTTGTAGAGCCATGCACTAAGACATCATGCGATTTTTAGGCATGGTGTTACTGAAATTAATTTTATAAAAATATTAAATATATTTTATATTGTGCATGTAATATTTCTTAAAGGAAATTTGATAGCTAATAAATGGAATCTTGGATAAAAAATATGAGACCACAATTGAGTCTGGAACATGATGTTTACCCTAGGCGCGACCTAAAATAGGTCGACACATGGAATTTGAATAAAACAGACGTTGGTGATATGTTCAGTGGATTAATTAATTGATTTAATTAATAAATTAATTAATTTAAACTACATGGATAAATCTATAAATAAAATACTATACTAATATCTCCAGGTTTAGCCACTTGTGATTGGGAGAATTGAGAGTGTTTTCTTCCTCCTCCTGTTGGTGAATCAAGATCCGACGATGATAAGACCCCAGATCGAGGTAGATCAAGATGCAACGAATGCAACAGACCCTCTAAATCATTGTCTAGCACATCATTCAATGAAGAATGATCTAATATCCAACTAGGACTCATAAATTCATGTTTTATGACCTTATTTATTAAATTCATTGAGAAATATCACCTTATTCTATTGATCTGTGCCGATTGAATCCTTTTTATGCACCCACATACTGATATTAATTTGTTTATTCAATTTTTTCTCACCCTTGATATCCTTGTTTGTGTTTGTTGGCCAATAATTCTTTGCCAAAGTCCATTCAAATTTTTGTTTTGTGTTTTTATCCCCCTAATTATTTTAATTCTTCACCATTGAGCTAAATGTCAATGGATCAAAATTTCAGGGTTGTACCAAGCCTAATTGGACCCCCAGATTCATGGAAAAATCACATGTGACAAATATAAAATTGAATCAAAGATGAAATCATAGTATTTTCAAGTTTCAAGAAATCAATTTTTTGATCCAATGTTCCAAATATACAATGGTGGTGATGGGAGAAAAGTGGAGGCATGATGGTGAAATGTGGTTCGTTCGGCCTTCGTACAGATAAATGGATATCATTTTCTAGACACAAGATGGACTGAAATGATGAATAGAGGAAAAATACACTCTTTTATGGTGTTTTTGGAGGTAAGATATGAATAAATTTCCACTGATCTGGGATCCAAAAAATGAATATCAGAAACTGTGAAAAACGTGACTACATACTATGCAGTTTGAGGAACACACAATGTGTAGGGACTTGGATGTGGCGGCTAGGGTTACACAAAATTATAAGTATCACACACCATGTAGGACACACACACACAGACACCATGTGACCTTATGTTGGGGACCCGACATGTACTTTTGGAGTACATAGGCATGAGAACGAACGATAGGCACATGCTGTGTGCCAAAGTACATGGACATAGGATGGATACAAAGACACAACCAAGGAGCATGAGCAAGACCCTGAGTAGCTCAGCCACACCATATCGACAATCTACACACTATATAGGGATTCATGGGTAGTGGTTCATGTATTTTAAGGTAAAAATATTGGTGATGGAGTAGGACCACACGCCTTGTGGGTCCCCTTACACGTTGTGTACCCCTTCTTCCCTTTTGAGTAAACTTAAAACTCTCATATCTCCTTCGTTTGGACTCAGATTTTGGCCCCTAAGTAGCTTGTCATGAGTGTTTTCCTTGTAGAACGTTATGGTGGCATACATGGTGGATTTTGGGATATGATGTGAGATTTTATGAGCATAGTGATTATTTAGGTGGTGCAACATGATTCCCATGATCAGGAATGACAATTAGAGTGGTACCCCCTGACAAACAAGGGTGCGGGTCCCCTATCTACTTACGAAGTAGTACCCCCTACCAGGTAGGGTGTAGGCCCTTTTTACACTAAGTGGTACCCCATTATGGAATTAGGATGCAGTTCCTCTATCTAATGAGTGGTACCCCTTGACATATTAGGGAGAAAATCCCATATTTTATGAAGTAGTACTCCCTACCGTCTAGGGTGTGGGTCTTCCTTACACTCAGTGGTATCCCCTATGGAATTAGGGTATGAGTTCTCTATATATAGAGTGGTACCCCCTATGGAATTAGGGTTTGAGTCCTCTATCTATTGAGTTTCACCCCATATTGGATAGGGTGCAGGTCCTCCTTATAGTAAGTGGCATCCTCCTAATAGACCAGGGCATGAGTCCTCTACTTAGAGATAGGACCCCTTCGAATGTGAGACATTGTAGAGGGGAGAGGGACCTCTACATGGTTACTCCTATGAAAAAAACATGAGATGCTAGCAATCGAGGATGAACTTTTGGAACTTTTGGAATTGTTTACCTGAGCTGGGTTGCGATATGGAGATCCATTTCCCTTTCAACTTTGGATTTATTTGGTTTAATAATACATATATCTATATCTATTTTGTTGGTTTCTGTCTATATCTTTCCAATCATGTCTCTTACTAACCCCTTTTCAACTTTTAGGGCATCATTCTGGGTATGTATATACTCACCTTTGTATCGAATTTTATAGCACGAGTTGTGTCTTATACAGAAGACGAATAGGTCGACAGTGACTATAGAGGAGTTTAGGGATCCTTAGTGTGTTGGACCTCATATAGTGGTTGGAGTTTGGAGATCAGGATATGGTCTTTTTAAGAACTTTTACTTTTATATTTTTATCGGGATGGGACATATTTCTAGTTGGGAATTTATTTTTCCCCTTTACCTTCAGTTTTCACTGTCATACTCATGTAAACCCTAGTGGTTTTTCATGCTTGGTTTATATTATAAATGTTGCATAATTTTATTACTATTCCTCTTCACTTCTGCATTGATACAGTTGGGTGCATGAATATATGTACTTTAGGTAATGGTATCCCCATGTTAGATATGCCTCTCAATGCTAGTCGTTATCCCCTGGCCTATAGAGGTGGACTTAGGGTAGTTTTAGATCGAGCCCCGTTGGGTTAGGTCATCACATCATCAATACTATCCAATTTTATCCATAATAAACACCATTTTTTTTCTTTCAAAATTAGAATCATGTTAAGGGTCACCTTCCATTAATCATATGTTTTCTAGAAAACACAACCTTGAAATTAAATCACTTTTCTAGGTCATTAATACCATTAAACATATTCTTTCAAGTCCTTAATGAAAGAATTATACCGAACAATCCTCATAATTATTATAACATAATCTTTGAATTATAATATATAAATAATTTATTCATCCAACCTCATTATCAAAAAATTAACTAAGCCTCATCATCTTATTATTTAACACTTATTTCCTTTCAAATTCCATCTCAAGTCTCTTGATCATAAAAAATATAACCATTACTCATACCTCTTTGATTATTCCCTTAAAAATATTTCCCTTTAGGATATAGATTTTCATAATTCCAATAATTTTCACACTTAAAGAATTCATCCAATTATAATAAATTAGGGAGACCAATATTCCCATGCATTGAATTAACTAAAACTTACATTTTACCTTTGTAGTTAATTGCTTTGTGTCCTTATTTTTCACAGTAAAAACATATTTCTGTTTCTTGAAGACATTAACTTGGGTGTTTCTTCACACATTCTCAACACATAGGAAACTTAATATTATTTAATCCATGGTCTCTACTACCTGAAATCTTATAAAACTATTAATTTCTATTATTTTGTGATTTGAGAGTTGTTTAAGGTATACATTGTTAATCATGTTCCATGAAAACTGATTAGACATAATCACAATATCCTTCACTCTAGTTATCATCCCATTTAACTGCTCATTATAAAATTTTCCTTCACATTAAATGTTAATCCTGTTCCATTTTATTCCCTCCATTGACTAAATCTGGGAAGCATAGTGTTAGAAACACATATCATAGTGGAAAATCCCATAATCATGAAAAACACTTATAGGATTTCTAAATCATGAGACCTTATTATTTTAAATATATGAAACCTTAGGCTTATCCTAAGCCATTCATATCCATATTCTATTTAAATCCTTAATGATAGTTCATAAAGATTTTGTGAATTTCCAGAGTGTATCCCCTAGGAGTGTCAAACCAGGTTTCCAGTAAGGTTCATTTTCATGCACCAGTTCTCTATTGAGTCTAGATCAATACAGTGTTTTTAGGATTGATACCCCTAGGTACATCTGTGTCAGAGCCATATCCACTTGTAGTATCCTGACAGAGATGTATTTTTAGGAAACCACTCAATATACCCTTTACCAAAATTCCAGTACATTTTCCTATACTTTAATCTATCCTTAGACTTATCCTTGATACATCCATAGACATATACTTATAAACATCCCTATATATCTCACTACAGTTTTCTCATTCTAGTTTCTAAAGGTTAACTAAAAATTTCCTTTGATACCAACTATAGTAACCCAGGATTAACACACATGGATATTACAACTTTTTAGATGAATATTCATTACATTATATAAGAACATGACCAAGGACCATAATAGTTTAGTGCCTTTGGAAACTTGGAAACATAATCTTCTAACTTAGTTAAAGATCTTAAATTTATCCCATAAAGATCTTCCACTTTAGTACTCTTCACAAGAATACCCTACTTAAAAACATTCTTCATAACATGTGGAAAAGAAACTTAAGAAAGGGTGATCTCAAATGATTATTAAGGGTAAATAAGAAAGATACATATGAAAAAAAATGAGTACAAGGGTATGAGAACATGAGGAAAACATTGTAAAACCATACCCTTTATATAAAAGATGATAAATATGAATCATGTAAAAAATATTGAAAATTCATAAGACATGAATCATAAGGAAATTGTGGAACATGAGTCATGAGAGAATAAAATTGGAATAAGACATAGAAGTGGCATATGTATAAGCATATAAAATCATTCTCTAGAATTCAAGGATCATTACAAAAACTTATCAGGGTAATTCATGGGGGATACATCTACTAGTAAGGACATAACACAATCCCTAGTTTCATACCTTTCCTTAGTGTACTAGGTTTAATCCCCATTCCATATATGTAATAATGTACCAAGTTAACTCCTCATTCCAACCTTGTATTACTATATTGGGTTCACTCCCATTTCTAGACATTTATATCTCATGAGTTACATAATTTTTTACCCAATTCATTAGAGGGAGATATATGTCCCACCTTTAACATAATGAAATCATACATTTGTGTGACACAAAATTATAAACATTCATCATATCATAACCCATGAAATGAAATGGGTATCATAAAAATTTCATCATATCATATCCTGTGGAAAAGATATTGGTTTCATAATCATTTCCTCATAGCATAACCCATGAAAAGAAGCAGGTTTCATATTTTTTTATCATGGTTTAACCCATGGATAAGAAACAGGTTTCATAAACAACTTTTCATCTTAAACACAAACCATTTAAATAAGGGAGAATAATAGTGTCCTTGGATCATATCACTTTTATAAAACATTTTTAAAATACTTTTTATTGAAAATAATATTACAAACTTATAAATAATACATTGAGAATTCATTTAAAACATTTCTTGAGGAAAATATACTTTACGCTTAATTTTTTTTAAAATGTAAAATTTTTTAAATGAATTTTCTTTGAAAATAAACTTGAAATCATATAAATGTAGCTTTAAAAATAATTTAAAACACTTTTCAAACATAAAACATTTACAAAATAATTTTCTTTAAAAATATCTTTTGAAAACATATAAAAGAATCTTTGAAAACAATTTTAAATACTTTTTAAAACATATATATTTTTTAAAATCCCTTTACTTGAAGTTGATATTAAAATATCATTTAAAAAAGATTTAAAACATTTTTATAAAACATTTTTTTTTGAATAAAACTGATTTCTGGATGAAGAGAGAAATAAAGTCAGATTTTCTTAACTTTTTTTCTTAATTATCTTATATACTAAATAGTGAAAAAATGGTACCATTACTTGAAGATATCATGAATAAGAAAAGTTTAATAAAATTTATGATAATTATTTATATATGGATTATAATATTTCATTAATAGAATCATAATAACAAACAATTGTGATAAACAATGAGATTGTAGTAATAAAATTTTACAATTTTGGTAACTTTGAATTATAATACCCATGAAAGGATAAAATTATATGAATCTTATATTATCATTAAAATAATGAGATTTATTATATAATTTGTAAAATGGGATTTATTAACACATTTTAAAATAATATAGGTGCATGACATAACAAGTTTATTAAAGAAGGAAAATTACGACAAACTTTCCTTACCGATTTAGTAACATTCTAATCGTAAACCCCATGAAAAAAGACCCAAAAATGGATATTTAAATACCAATAAATTTTATAATAAGAATCATAAAATAAATTCATGGGAATTATATACACCACATATTATAAATAGTTTCTGAATATAGTATGTGTCTCACAAAAGTAAAAAGTGAGATGGAAATCCCTTACTGCTTGAGTAACTTTGGAATCGTAATTACCATAAAAGAGTAACATAAATTGAAAAATTAATTAGCATTAAATGAATTATATTCATGATATTTAATTTCATAGATCATTATATACACAAAAAAAAGAGACGAGTGGTTAATATGACATAAGTCTCACAGAAATAAAAGTGAGAATAAAAATCCTTTTACCTTAAGTCTTGACCTCATCGTACCCATCAAACTTCCTGTATAATAAATATAAGTTTATTATTAATATATAAAAAAACATATTCATATATATCATATCATATATGATTTTATTATGGCCTTTTATTACCCATTTATTAACAATTCCATGTTAATGTTACGTTTTGAGTAATAACCACTCAGTTTTTCGTACATGTTTTGACTTTTCATTTTTGGTCCTGTTGCTTTGATTATGGTTTCATCATCTAAATAATGTGAAACATGTTATAAATATCATATATATATATATATTCATTATATATGTATTTAGATAATTCTATAAAATTTGTTGATAGTAAATGGAATTCACTCTTCATAGAGATGGTAGGTCGTACGTACACATGAATGTTGTATCCATTTTCTTATCATATTGAAAGAAAGAAAAGTAATATATATATATATATTATCTTTATTATATATATATATATATAACAAAACTTTATTAAATCCATCTTTAACACATTCTATGTATTGCGTGGATGAGTCACATTGCTTCACGAGGTGGTAGTTCGTCGTACACATGAACGAAGTCATCATATTCCCAAAAAATGGAAATCATGAGGGTTTGTGTGATATAATAATTAAATAAGCATAAATTAATAATAAATATCACATATATCATATATAAATAGTATTTAAATCATTATTCCCAACATTGAAATGTGGTAATGGAAAAACAAACGACATCGGTTCGCGAGGCGGTAGTCTGCCGTACAAATGAACAAAGATTTCATAACCCATTTAATGGAAGTGTGTGTGTTTATAGGTAACACACTTAAAATAAAAACTCACATTATATTTAATATATCAAGGTTATTATATAATCATAATATAAAAATAATTAAATGGGTTTGAGGAAGAAATAAAAAAAATGTTCGTTAATGAACGTTACCTCTTCTTCGGGTATCTCATTTTGGTTTTAACCAAAGCACATCCTTGGTTAGATTTTTTCCTAAATAATGGAATCAAATATTAGTGTATTGAGGTTTAGAAGTGATTTTGGATTTTTTTTTGAGAAACATTACTTTATATGTGTGGATAATGGGGGAGAGTGAGTGGCTTTTTATAGTTGAGGAGAAGTGACATTCTTGTAAATAATCAAAAGTATTCACTATTGGGGGGTCTACATTACCTCATGTGGCTCCAAAATGGGATAATAATAGATAGGAGGGTTTATTTGGTTAATAAAAACCTTAAAAACACAAAAATAAATTCATTTTTATGATGTTGTTACATAACTTCTAAGTTTTCCATTTTTACCATTTTTGTTTTTTTATTATGGTAACTAATTTTCTAACCTAGTTAATTTATACATTAGAACTAAATTAAAGTGAGACTTATTAAAAAATTTAGATCAAAAAATTATAAAATATGATATTTAATTTATAAAATAAAAATCCTATATGAGTTGGAAATTAACTTTAACCCAAGCACATGTAACACAAAAAAACACCACTTAAACCTTAAACGTGCTAATTGAGTTTTTTTCTATTTAACAGTCAATATAGTCATTATAATAGAACAATTGGTCAATTAATTGACCATATTTTATATTTTTTAATATTTAAAAAATAATTTATATAATATATTATTTTTAGTAATTTTAAATAAATTAATAAAATATCATTTATTATAAAATAACATTAATTTCAATTTTAACATTATTCATTTAATTGAATTTAAAAATAAATAAATAAAATAAAGGAATTTAAATATATTATGTTCAAACCTTTTTCATAGGGTGTATTAATCTATTAAATTAATTTAACAAAATAATTCATTCAATTTACTTCACTTTTAATGTTTTTAATATCATTTGATTTATTTAATTATTAAATAAATAATTCCCGTATTGGTGTTTCTTAAGAATTTAGTGTAATCATATCATCTAAAAAAACTAAAATAAATTATAATGATGAAAAAACCCATTTATCTTCCAAAATAATATTTATAATTGAACCTATTTAGTTTTTCCCCTATTACAAATCTTTATAGAAATTAAAAGGAAGAAAGGAACATTTTTTTTCTTTTTATTTACTTAACTTATATATGTGTCACATTCATGGAAAAGTATCCCAAAAACTAATAAAATTGAATAATAAGGTAAAAAGGGTATATATATTTATATAAAATTCCTTTTGGAAAAGTGTTAGGTTATTTTACACCTTATATTATAAGTTTAACCACTAAGTAAACAAGTTTTTACCTTAATCACTCTAATTAATTTTAAATTTTTTCATTAATCAATTTAGTCAAAAATTAAGTTTTGCTTATCATAAATTATAAATTTTGATGATTAAAAATATGTAATACATTTTTAAAAAATGAAATTCACATAATTAGTAGAAATTCATTTAAAATTATTTCTGTTGTCTTGATGTGAAATCTGGTTTTTAATGTGAAAAAATGATCAAAAGTTTACAAAGTTTTTTTATTCAATTTCAATATTAAATTGATTATAATGATCAAAATTTTATATATATATATATATATATATTTATATAATTTAACTAATTCTTCTTTAAAACCATTTTAAAATTTAATTTAGCAATATAAATTATTTACACGAAAAGTCAATTTTCAATTAAAATTCAGTATTTTTCACTATTCATCGAAAAATGAAATTTCTCAGAAAAATACCAAACATTCACCGTTAGATAATTTTGAATTTAAATTTTCAAAAAAGAAGATTATTTTTTCAAATAAAATTTATAAAAGTGTTAAAATTTAGTTCTAAAACAAGTGTTCCATGCAAAGGCGGCAAAACTGCCTGTGTAAAAATACAAATTTTTATGCATAAAATTAGATTTTTATTATATTCTGCCTATTAAATTTATTGGATGAATGTAAATTTTTTATTGAATATATAATATTTAAATTTCATTAATATCATCCCATAATATTAATTAATTTAATTTATTAAGATAAAACGCATGTGGTACATAAAAATAGTTTTTTTTATAAAAAAATTTCCTTTATATTCAATTGGTTTTCATATTCATTTCTAATTAATTGGAAACCAATGAATTCAACCATATATTTTTATAAGTTATTTAATCCTATTCATAACTTCCAATTTAATGGTTAAGAGATAATTTTAATTTTAAATAATAATGTTAATAATACTTTCTAAAACTCAGCCTTGCGTGTAACACAAGATAAATTGAGTATTCCCTATAATGTAGGCTAAAATCAGTGTTGTGTGTAGTGAAACATTAACTTGAAAATTTTATATAAATAAAGTTTATCTTGGTGTATTGTGCAATGTAATCCATCAATGAAATTTAATTTATTCAAAAAAATTAATCCATAAAAACATGGGGTGTTACAGAGATTCTCTTTTACAGGAGAGTGAGATCTCATGGCGGGATGAGTGAGTTTTGCGAGAAAGAGGATTCGGCCCATTACCCATTAGTTGATGAGTGTATCCCTTGTTGTAGTAGGCTATTTATGTATCTTTATTCTTTTAATCATGGAGGATTTTATAGATTTCTTCCACAAGGACATTTTAGGACTAACTCCAAGGTGATTGATGGAGTTTTTCATTGAATGACACCCCAAGAGCACACCAATATATTCTACAACATATCATATGACCCCTAAAGAGCTTTGAGATCTAAAATTTTAGTTAAAATAACTTTGAGGGAAGGGTTTTATCAGACCCAATGAGTCCCTCTAGGTAGCTCCGGTGTTTTTCATGAAAAAAATGGATGGGAGCTTTCAACTTTGTGTAGATTATCGTCGCCTGAACCAGGACACAATAAAGAACAAGTATCCCTTTACAAGTATTTATGACCTCTTTTATTAGTTTTGGGGTTCTATATGGTTCTTGAAGATCAATCTTATGTTCGGTTTCCACTAGTTGAGATTTCACGAGGCTAATATTTCGAAGTTGGCATTCTGATGTCTCTATGAACACTATGAGTTCTTGGTGATTCCTTTCAGTGTGAAAAACTCCCCTATCGTGTTTATGGATTTAATGAACTAGATATTAAAACCATACATGGACCGATTTGTTGTTGTATTCATTGATTAAATACTTATGTACTCCGTGTTAGAGGTGGAGCATGAAAAGAACTTGAGGATGATATTAGATTTATTTAAGGAGAACTAGATTTATGGTATGCTCTCAAAGTGTCAGCTATGAATCCATGGGGTTCATTTTCTAGGGCATTTAATTTCTGATTATATTTTAGCTATGGACCTAAAAAAGATCTATACAATGCTTTATTAGGAGCCACACAAGAGAGTGTCAGAGGTGCACAGTTTCCTTGACTTGGAAGGGTACTACATGAGGTTTGTGGATCCTTTGAGGAGTTTAGGATGAGGATAATGAGTGATCCAATTTTGAGACTACCAGAAGAGGGCGTGGAGTACGTAGTGTATTGCAATGCCCCAAGAGATGGGCTCAGTTATGTGTTGATGTAGAGGTAGAAAATTATCTCATATGGGTTGAGTAGTTGAGGCCCCACAAGTAAAACTACTTAACTCATGACCTAGAGCTGGTAGTGGTAGTCTTAACCTTGAGGATGTGGAGCCACTATCTTCTGGGAGAGCACTTTTTTTATTCATACCATCAAATCCTTAGGTATGTATTCACACAGATATCCAAACACAAGGTAGAGGTGTTGGTTCGAGTTCTTGCAGGACTATGAATTTGAGATATATGATCCTGGGAAGGGAAACATGGTGGAATACTCCCTTAGTAGGAAGTCTTAGGATATTTTGGTGCAGGAGGTGTTTGAGAAGTTGTCTTCCTTGCAACTGACCCTAGTTGAGGAGGAGGGTGCATATTTTCTTTAGTCAGTGGTGTTGAATCCTCTACTCCTCTAGTGTGTGAGAGAGTCCCAGTTGGGATACATTGACTATGTGGTCTTGAATGACCAGATATCCTCATGTGATTGACCATATGGATTTTATAAAGGAGGGAATCATGTAATCCTTTTCCAGGGATGGATGGTGGTCCCAGTCACGATGTGGGATGAGGTGATGAGAGAGTTTCACACATCTCCTTTTGTTGTACACCCCAGTGTGTGGAATATGTATAGACACCTGAAGTGGATGTTTTGGTGGGATGGTATGAGATGGAGTGTTTATCAGTTCATCTCTCAACGTCTCACCACTCTACTATTGGTATGGATCCTTTTGATACCATGTATGAGAGACCCTACAGGTTACACTTATGCTAGACTAAGATCGAGGAGACATCTCTTGTTGGGATAAATATAGTACATGCGATAATAGAGAAGTTCCAGGTCATCAATGAGTGGATGAGGACAGCCTGGAACAGAAAAAAATCATATGTATATCGACTTCATAGGCCCTTGTAGTTCAATCAGGAAGATCAAATTTTCCTAAAATTCTCCTCATGATGAGGATTACAGACATTTATCTTGGGAGGAAATCTACCCCTGAGGTTCATCATGCCATTCAAGATCTTATAGAGGGTTAGTGAGGTTTCTTTCTGCCTTGGAATTCCCCTATAGTTGGAGTAGGTTCACAACATCTTCCATGTTTCATAGTCGAGGAGATACGTGCATGATCATACACATGATATTTACTAAGGAAATATAGAAATTTAGGATGGAACCACTTTCGCAAAGAACCCGATAGAGATCGAGGATTAGTAGGATAGGACCCTGTGTAGATAGAATATTCACTTTGTATATGTGTTGTGGTAGTATGGGAGTATACAATAGAGATCCTAGGAGTGTGAGAACCAAATGCAAGCTCAATATCCAAGACTTTTTTAGTTCTTTATTTTCAGGGATGAAAAGATTGAAAAAGGTAATAATGTAGAGACTCTATTTTTTCCTTGTAAGACTTTGTAATATATCTAGAAATATTTCTAAATCCAATAACTGAGACGGTTTTTAATTCTAAGGTCCGGTGTTCCCAAAATTAATTTTATAAAAATATTAAATATTTTTTATATCACACATGCATGGTTTCTTAAATAAAATGATATAACTATTAAAAGGAGTCTTAGATAAAAAACCCGAGAACATGGTTGAATCTAAAGCATAAACCTTACCCTAGGAATAACCTAAAATGTGTTGGTATGGAATGTTCAGATAAAATGGTTGTTGGCAGGTGCGTTTGTTGACGCTCCTTTCATCACAGAATCTAAAGATCAGAAAAGGGTAATATCTGATCTCAAAGTGATTCAACCTTTGAAGAAAACATCAAAAATCGACAAAGGCATGAACAAAGGATCAAAAGCAACTGCACCGTGCAAGTTATATCACTGTCACGCAAGTACACTTGCGCGACCTAAGTGATAACCGCCCGATAACTGCCCGGGGTCTTCTCCTACCTATAAATAGACCCTGTGGGACCCCCATTCGAGAGGATCTTTTTCAAGAAACTCGGATTGAAGCTCCCGATGCCCAAGTCTCTTCTCAAAGCTTCCAGAACACTTCTAAAGGTAATTTCTTACCTAGAATGGAAGATTTAAAGAGAATAAGGAAGGCCTAAGTGTCAAAACTCATCAACACTTGCGCGCCGCCTTATTCCTTCAATCGAACTCGCACGTCCCTTTTCTGGAAGAACCTCAAGAGGATTCTAAAGGGATTTATAAAGAGTCGCTCAAATATTCTAATGATGTTTGCGAATTGCGCAAGTACCCCTCATGTCGCGCAAGTATACTTGCGCGACCAATACTTGCGCGCCGCCGCAATACTTGCGCGCCTTTCAAGACTTGCGCGCCCCTACCTTTTTGGGTGCCCATCTTGCCCATTTTACCCCTCTTAAGCCATCACACCTTTCCTTTTCAAGATTCAGTCTTCAAGACACTCTTCAAATCCATTTATGGCATAATTTCTTGATTTGACTTCCTTATCTGATAGGAATTCTGTGGAATATCTCTCAAAACCTAGTGATTTAAATATCCTTATGTCACTAAATAGGGAGAGTTCATTCATTCAACCTCATCCTTTAAGATGAGAGAATCCTTAACTTGGGTCTCCTTTTCAGGAATAATCCCCAGTTATAAGTCCTTTAATCTGGGCATCTTCCTCAGGAGTAAGTCCCAAATTCTTAAAGTTCCCAAACTTGGGCATCCTCCTCAAGAGTAAGCCCCAAACCTTAATTCCTTAACTTGGGAATCCTCCTCAGGAGTAAGCCCCAATCTCAAATATGGGCATCCTCCTTAGGAATAAGCCCCGAGTCCCGTAACTTGGGCATCCTCCTCAGGAATAAGCCCCAAACCTTAATCCCAAACCTGGGTCTCATTTTTCAAGTATAAAACCCAGTTATAATCTTGGGTTTCCTTTTCAGGAATAAGCCCCAAGTCCCCTAATTTCTTTTTAACCAGTCCTAATTTACCCTTGATTTGGGTTTCCTTTTCAGGAGTAAAACCCAATCATAAGTCCCATCCTAACTTGGGCATCCTCCTTAGGAGTAAGCCCCAAGATTAGAGTATTCAAATCTCCATGAAGCATATATACCTTTATGGAACCTGTTCATCCTAAACCTCCATCTATCTGGGCAGTCATACATACATAAGCCCCAAACCATTCCTTATGATTGCATCTTTCATGGCACAATTTTCTAAATTTTACTAATACCTCTTGTTTCTCACACCGAGCATGACTCACGTGAGCTTAGAGTGTAAAAGTAATTGTGACATCCTGCTTTGAGCCATCAATCATAAACATCATACCCTTATTCGAACTACGTGGGTTCTGATTCCTTTTTCAAAACAAAGGATACGTAGGTATCCCATCTATGGGTTCGATCCCAACTCTGATGTAATTCATTGTCCTTCTGAATGATGATAAACTTCAAGTGCCCCACTGAGTGGCTTTAAAACCAGTCTGGTCATCATAATGACCAAGATAATTTTATATAAATATTTTGAAGGATACCATTGACCAAGAATCTCTAAATAGATACTGATGATTCTCTATTGATGAAGAACCTCGAATACATATAAAAGATTCTCTAAATTTCTAACATATTTAATCATTGATTGTTAAACTGAAGGAAATCTCATTTTATACTTGGTAATGTAATAAGGATTCACGAACATAACTTAAATCTATAAAGAGAGTCCCAGAGTAGACAATAATTCCCCTAAAAAAGGTGTGATGAGTCCGACCTCCCATCCTCTCGACCAATGCAAAATTCCTAAGCCTCATTAGCCCACAAGCTAATGAGCGCCTACCTTTGGAAAGTAGGTCCAAACAGATGTGGAATCATTAGATGTTTCCGGTTCTACGAACAAACCCGTTAGAAACTGATCGGAACGTTTGAATCTCCCATCCAGGAGGTCATCCCCGGATTCCGTGTGAAACAAAAATGGTGAACCCGACGTGAATCCTTAACCAAGTTAAAGTGATGTTCTTCTTATTTGTTAGGCCCCTTGGGCCAACAAAGAAATCATTGACATGTGCTCATCCAAAAGATGCAGTGGCCGGATTCATCTTGATTATGTCTGTTATATGGAACATGCACTCTTTTCTCAAGATCTTCTGCAAAATGTATTTCCTTAAATTCACCCCTGTGAGTACTACTGCTGTAAACACCTCTACTGTGTGGTCTACTGCTGTGAAAACCAATGCTGCTACTCCTGCTGGAACGTCATCCGCTCTAAGGATGACATCACCAACTCAGCGTCTTCAACGCTGGGTTTCTAATTCACTGGTTAAGGAGTACCGTCGCAACGGTACTATCCCAACTCTAGAGGCCGCTCGTCAATCCCTCCAAGTTAACAACTCTACCTGGTCGCCCGAACAACGGCGGCCAGCGATCAAGAAGTAGACGGTGCTGACTACCGTCTCCAACCGTTTCGGGTCGTTATCCCCGGAACGCAATTTCCATTCACTCCCTTACTATGAGGAAGTGAATGAGCAGGTCCCACAGGGCCTTAATTCAAAAAGACAGGTGTCCTTCCCGAGGGATCCCATCAACAATCGCCGCCAGACTCGTGCGGTAGTGCACCCTCAACATGATGAGGGTACCGACTCCAGGCATTCAGCTCAGGTTCCTCGAACCCGAGCAGGCAAGATGAACCGCCAGAGACGGAATCCGGTTAACAATAGGCAGGTTGTCATCCCTACCATCTCCGGAGAAGTCCACCAACCTAACTTGGTGGAAAACAATGAGTAGGCACACACACCTATCCGTTTTAATTCCGCTGTCCAGCAGACTCGTCTGGCAGCATCAAGCCAATCCCTCCAGGCAAATCCGGCAGAGTACTATAGGCAGGAACATGCACCTGCTTATGCCTCACCAGTTAGTCAGCAGGCTCGTCTGACTACATATGATGGATCTCGTCAACCGCGTTTGGTGAAGTGTAATCAGCAGGCACATACACCTGCTAATACTAATCAAGCCTACCAACAGTCTCGCTTAGTAGCGCACGGAGAAGTCAGTCGGAAAGCCCCGACGACAAACAGGAGGCTCTCTGCCTCCACACTTGAGTACTGTCATGATTCACTGACAGGAAAAGGATGATAGGAGCAGGCACATACACCTACTCCAAACCCGGAATGGACGTATATCCCCGTTCCGGCGGCTGAAGTCACCAAACATATTTTGTCAGTGGTGAAAGAGCAGAAGCAAATTCCTGCTCATATTTTGGATGCTTGCCAGGATATCATAACAGCTTCAGCATCATCTCAGGGACAGACACATAAATCTATCCCTAGAAGTGGAGTGACACATCAACGATTCACTCCGGAACAGACACACACATCTGTTCCAGTCCAAGAGGGTCATGGGGCATACTCCCCCATATCATACGGACAACCAAGTCAGGCACATACACCTGATTTGAGTGGAGATCGTCAGACTAACCTGAACATCTTTCCTGATAAGGCATATACACCTGCTTGGAGTAACCACTTTCGTCAATAATTGGTTTCTAAAGTGAGTAAGATGGCATCTAAGAAAAAGATCCGCCCAGCACAGTCAGGAGATCAAAGGCCAATCTGCAATAAGGCTTTGCTCGATGCTGGAGTTCTTGAAGCCCTCAGACATTTATCTATCGGAATTAAAGATTCTACTCCCTCAGTTACCAATAACAGGAACATTAATTCTGAAGGTCTTCAACAGACACTTCCTCATGAAGGCTTGCTTCATGAAAATTCGGTCAATCTTGAAGTTTCTTCTTCAGATGAGAGCCACAGGAACCCTCTGTGTGGTCAGAAGACCAAGGAGCAAGAGATCTCATCTTTTGCTGTAACCCATTATGGTGGTCCTCCCCATGATGACGAACTTCGCTGTGAAAGTCCTCTCTGCAGTAGTGATTCACATTTCCTAGAAAATACTCCAGTGGACAATGTAGTGCCGAGAAATCCCTCTTATCTTGAGGCACTTGCAAATGCGAAACCAGTCATGTCTGATGCCTTATCGCTATCAAGTGAAATACTTTATCAATCAGAAGATAGCCCAGGGTGTAGGTCATTATCCGAACCACACCTAAGTCATGCATCTTCTAATTTGATTAATGATGTCTCTACCAATCTTGTTGAATCCGATGAAGCAACAAGGAAACACCAACTCTGGTCAAAACAGGTAGAAGAATCTTCATTTAATGATAAAGAGTAAATGCTGAACATGAGGAAAAAACTGGAAAAAGGTGAAGTACCAGTCATGTTTTGGCCTTTGGCTGACTCCCAGTACGACATTCCAAAGATGTTGACGGATGATGGAATCCATGATATTCGTCTCAACATATGGAAAACTCTTTGTCAATTAAAGAAGAAGGTATTATCTTATGATGAATATGAAAATCATCTTAAGATAATAGAAGGGATACAATGTCAGATTGATTTAGAATCTCTATCAGTCTCTCGGTATCCGAAGGCTGAAAAACAACAGAGAACCCTTCAACGTTCATGCCTTGGCGCACTAAGAAAATTGCGTCAGTTAATTGCCAATGCTCCATCTGATGTTCATATCATAGGATGGGGTATTCACAGAGCACTACATTTCACAGTGCTTTCCAGTCAGCAAAGCCCGCCGAAAATGGTCTCATGCAATGTTATTGCCCATGGCCGGCCACAGTCAATGGGCTTTGTTCATAATCAAAATCTTGCTCAAGAACGAGCTTCAACTAGTTCCTCTCAAAATCAAGCATATAGAGAACAAGTTGTTGAATTGCTCCTACATCAAGAAGGCGAGAATATTGCACAAGCCTCTCGTATGGAGCAAACACATCATCAAATGACAGAAGTCTCGGAAATCATCCAACGGTCTGTTGAACCAGGTGATAAAAGTGGATACAGGCTAATGCATCCAGCTAATTTCTGAACTAAGATTTGCAAGATCAAAAGATATTTTAAGAAGATCTCAGACGTAGAATGTCAAGAGCCACCCCAGCTTTTCAAACTGGGGACTTCTCTAACCCAACCCTCAGAGTCAACAAATGGGATTTGAGGAGTTGAGCGGAATCAGCAGGAACATCCTCAGTTCACGAGACTGGGGACTCTTTCAAATCATCAATCCCCTTCTCAGAGAATGTCGGTCTTTTCTCGATTGGGGAAGAAGCCCCAAGAGGAACGAAGAGCCAAATTATCAGGAGATTACCTCCAAGTTATAGCTCGTCAAGAAGTTCCTAAAAGATTGAATCAAAAAAAGGCAATGTCTCATCAAAGACATGAAAGAAGAAAATATCACAGAGATGTTGATAGAAGAGATGTGATGCATTATGCATCAATCAATGTCATCAATGCCGTTGTTGTTAATCCACCAGAGGAGACTCACTCAGGGGACTCAGATGAAGAGCGTCCTGCTCAAGAAAATGTACGCACCGATACAAATGAAGAAGGTGTACGTACACGAAGTCAAAGGATTACTCAGAACCTAGGTAATCCACTTCCCTCCCTCCAAAAGGTATCCAACAAAGGGAATGGAAAGAATCAGGTTACATATCCTTCCTCTGGAGAAGGTCAGTCGCTCTCATTAGAGCAAAGGTTTTCACAACAGGAGGAAGAAATGAAATAATTAAGAAGAATGAATGCAGAACTACTTCAGAGTAGTCTTCTTCTTAAGAATGTTGAAGTTCGAAAGCCGAAGGAATTTGTTGCAGTTACTGAGATGGATCAAGAATATCCTCCTTTATTAGTACACCCTCAGAGGTCTAATCCCGTGGGTCAAGCGCAACAACGGTTGGTAGTGCTACCATCAGTTGCAGCACCAACCACCACGTCTGTCCAAGATCCATTCATTGCACCTACCCAAAACCAAGTTCAACCTGATATTTCTCAAAAGTTAATAACTACTATTGAGTCATTAACAGCTCGGTTAGAAACTATGGAAGGGAAACGGGCGCAAGTTCAACCTGAAAAGAAAGTTTACCCTGAATGGGTAGATTCAATTTCTCCTCCATCCAGTTTTGGAAACCCTGTTTTCCCAACTTTCAATGGATCAGGTGACCCTGAAAAATATTTGACGCATTACGTGTCTTGTTGTGATCCTATGATGGGAAATCCAGAGTAGCAAGAAGCAGTGAAACTCAGATGCTTCGTACGAACCTTGCAAGAACCAGTTTTTGTCTGGTATACAAGCTTGCAATCCCGGTCAATCATCGGATGGGAGGATCTTCATCAAAAATTCCTTCTTCAGTTCAGCTCAACTTTGCCAAAAACAACAGTTTTCGATCTTACAAACTGCAAGAAAAGGGAGAATGAAAGAGTCTCTAATTTCATTGCTCGCTGGAAGGGATTAACGTATTCCTTGAGTTTAGCACTCCCTCAGGAAGAGCTGTTGCCAATCTGTGTGGCAAATTTGCGTGACGAATTACGCACGCCATTGATCCCTGTGAAATACATAGGAGGGTTTCGAGACCTTACTTCAATCGCTCAGCAGATTGAAGATTCCCTTATACAGGCTAAGGTTAAATCTCGTGTAATTCCATCAGCTCCAGGAAGAAGAATGGGTAAAGTAGAAACTGCTACAGTTATGCTTAAACAAGCACCTGTACCTATATCTACTTCAAAACCTTCATCTTCTCGAAGGACTCCACCTCCTGAACGCCAAAAACAAAGGCCGTTTCATCCAAATGATCAAAGATATCAACGAAGAAAACAATTTGAGGATATGAAGAGTAAAACATACTCTTTCTGAAATGAGCAAGTTCCTGGTTACTTCATTTCAGCTCTGGAAAATAATTTGGTTCAATTACCAGTGCCCAAGAGGCCAAACAAGGAAGGAGATGAAGACCGTCCCAATTATTGTCCCTTTCATCAAATGTTGGGGAATCCCATCAAGGAGTGTTTTGTCTTTAAAGACCTACTGCAAAAGATAGTCGACTTGGGACAAGTCAAATTGAAGGGTTCTTCAGCTCATGTAGCGTGTGTTACCGCTACAGATCCAGAGGAAGGAGGCGAGTGGCAGGAAGTCAGAAGAAAAACTGCGCAAAAATATGATGATTGGATGGTCAGAAAAACAATCAATCAGACCCATGCCATTTTGCGAACACAATTGAAGAAGCCAGTTGTGTCTCCTACAAAAGCTACAGTGAATCCTCCATCAAAAGACAAATCCTCAAAAGGGAAGCACAATTCAAAG
Source organism: Viscum album (assembly GCA_963277665.1). NCBI lineage: Eukaryota > Viridiplantae > Streptophyta > Magnoliopsida > Santalales > Viscaceae > Viscum > Viscum album. Next base: position 697,317,767 of record OY728119.1, on the reverse strand, counting down.
AAGAAAGAGGAATCAGAAGAAGATGAGTATGTATCGAGGCCTAAGTTGTCTTTGACTCTGGAAGATTTCATGCCATCTGCTTCAAAGCCACGGGCACCGCCCCATCAAACGGCACAGCCTAAACAGGCTAGTCAGGCAGGGTCTTTATCAGACGAAGAGTTAATCTTTGGTTCTGTTAATATGATTCAATTAACAGATCCATATTCCAGTCTTGATGAGCCTGAATTCCCTGTATCAAATAAGGGAATCCGAGGAAGTTCCAGAGGTTCCGGATATAGAGGAAGACGTGGATCTTTCCGAAGCCACTACTCCAATTCTACCCCTGCTAGCACTGTGTATGCAACAGAAACTCGTGGTAGAGCCTTTCAGCGAGCTCAAAAAGAACAAGCAAGTTCTTCTAGCAATGGCCAACTCAGTTTTGGCACAGTTATTTTGGAAGACCGATTAAAGGTTCCATCTTCTTTATCTCAGCAAGTAAATGGATCTAATCAGTCTAATCTTCCAAAACCAAGGATGTTGCCAACTTCTATCCCAATACAAGATGCATCAGCTTCCAAAGCATCTGCTTCCAAGGTACCTGCTAAACCTCATATTCCTGTTGGGAAACGCAGACCTCTAAATCAAAAGTATGATATATTGAAACACTTGGACCAAGTACCAGCCAAGTTATCAATTTTAGATGCTTTGAATCTATCAAAAGATCTTCGGGAAGCACTCATCGAAGCTTTGTCAAGTCCTCAGGAGTTTGAAGCTGAAATTGCTGCAGCTAAAGTCTATCACATAGTGAATAATCCTGCAGAATGTCATGAAGTGATATCTTTTACTAATAAAGATGAAGATGATGTTGTGCATGGGCACATAAAACCTCTCTACTTATCTGGAAATGTCAATGGTGTAGATATCCGAAGAGTTTTCATTGACAATGGTTCAGGAGTCAACCTCATGCCCATTCGTACACTTCGTCGATTGGGCCTCACGGAATCTGATTTATCTCCTTCTACCATGATGTTACAAGGATATGATAAAAATGAACAAGAACCACTGGGCGAAGTTACACTCAAGAACCCATTTTGGAGATCTTGTATCCAATTCGAATTTCATGATTGTTGATCAAGACTCAGCTTTCAACGTCTTGCTTGGAAGACCCTGGCTACATCAGCATGCGACTATCTCTTCATCATACCATCAATGTCTCAAATACTGTTTCAATGGTCAAGTTGAAACATTGTATGGTGATAAGGCCCCATTCAAGACATGTGAGTCTCAATACATTGAGGCAGAATTTTATCACATGAAGCGAAGAGAAAAATCTACAATGAAGGAAATTACCAAAGTTAATGCTCCATATGGTTTGGAGAAAATTCCAATAAATCCATTTACACATGTGAGTACAGATTATGTGTTACCTATAATTCAAATTGACAAAATAGGCCCAAATAAAAATTCTCTTATGGAAAGATCCATAATGTCAGTTACGGCAATCGAGCCATACAACATGGGAGAAATTGGTAACCTACCAAACAGTGATGAAAGCCTAAGTGGTGACGTTTTCATTTCATCTATTGAAGTCCAACAAGTCTATACTTCTCCAATCAGTCCATAAGAAGTTATAGCAACACCAGAGGTGAATAATGATGTCGATTCTCAATCCATCATCTCCTCTTTATTTCCCAAAGAAGGCCCTTTATCATCAATAGGGTCAGAAATGGAAGCTTCTTCTTCAAAATGTGAAAATTTTGATATCTCTTATAATCATGAAAATTTCGTTTTTGTCATCTACTATGCAAGTAGAAACGGAAGAAATAGCACATGATGAAGAGGAAGAGGAAGATCTTAGAGATGATCCTCCATCATTTGAAGAGGGTATCTCTACCACTATGGATGAACTCAGAGAAATAAATCTGGGTACAGAGAAAGATCCACGCCCCACTTTAATTAGTGCGACCATGACCCTTGAAGAGCAAGAGATGTATATTTCTTTTCTAAAGCAAAATAAAGATATTTTTTCTTGGAATTATACAGAAATTCCTGGGCTTGATCCTGATATTGCTACTCATTATTTGGGTTTACCAAAAGAACATCGAGGATTTAAGCAAGCCGCGAGAAGAACACACCCAACCTATGCTTCCAAAATTGAAGCTGAAGTGGATAAGATGATCAAAGCTAACTTCGTCAGAGAAGTTCAATATCCCAAGTGGTTGGCTAATATTGTCCCTGTAAAGAAAAAGAACGGACAAATTAGGGTTTGCATCGATTTCAGAGATCTTAATCGGTATTGTCCTAAAGATGATTTCCCAGTTCCGATTACAGAACTCTTAATTGATGCGACGGCTGGTTATGAAGTACTTTCCTTCATGGATGGATATTCCGGATAAAATCAGATCTGAATGGCCCCAGAAGATGAGGAATCTATAGCCTTCAGAGCCCCTCAAGGTGTGTTTTGTTACCGGGTGATGCCCTTTGGTTTAAAGAATGCAGGTGCAACATATCAACGCGCCATGCATCATATCTTCAAACCTTTCTTAGGGAAATTTGTTGAATGCTATGTAGACGATTTGGTGGTTAAATCCAAACAGCGTTCTAATCACTTGGCTGATTTGGAAGTCATATTCCACAAGCTTCGACAACATAATTTGAAGATGAACCCCTTAAAATGTGCTTTTGGGGTAACCTCAGGAAAATTCCTCGGATTTGTTGTACGCCATCGTGGTATTGAAGTCGATCCTGAGAAGACCAAATCAATCCTTGGCATGTCACCTCCTCAGAATTTGAAAGAATTAAGAGGACTTCAAGGACACTTAGCCTATATTCGGCATTTCATTGCCAATTTGGCGGGTAAAAGTTTACCCTTTACCAAATTATTAAAGAAAGAAGTCACTTACCAGTGGACTGAAGAATGTCAAGAAGCATTTGATGTTCTCAAGAAATACCTCTTGAGTCCACCAGTACTCATGCCACCTATTGAAGGAAGACCACTTATCCTCTATGTGACAGCTCTAGAGCGATCATTGGGGGTCTTTCTTGCTCAAAAGAATGATGCTGGGAATGAAAATAGCCTCTACTATCTCAGTAGAACTATGCTTGAAGCAGAAAACTGGTATTCAAGTATTGAGAAGTGCTGCCTGGCATTAATCTTTGCAGTTCAGAAACTGAGACACTACTTGAAAAATCACGAGGTCCAATTGGTATCTCGCAATAATCCGCTCAAATTCATCCTTAGTCGTCCAATGCTTACAGGACGTCTAGCAAGGTGGGCAGTTATTTTGCAACAGTTCGACATTCAATATGTGTCTCAAAAGGCAATAAAGGGTCAAGCTCTGGCTGATTTCCTGGCTGAACATCCTTCCATGGAAGACACGTCTTCAGATATTGAACTCCCTGATGAGGAAGTTTTCTCTATTCAAGAGAATCCTCAAACATGAGAAATGTATTTTGATGGTGCTTCCAGAAGTCCAACAGGGAAGAAAATGGAAAATACTAAATTCAACAAAGTTGGTTTAGGAATTGTACTCATTTCTCCATATAAGGCATTGTTACCTTATTCCTTTCTATTGTGGGAAGGTGGTACTAATAATGAAGCCGAATACCAAGCTCTCATTACAGGCTTAGAGTTAGCGCTCTAAGCACAAGTGAATCACTTAAAGGTGAAAGGTGATTCCGACCTAGTAATCAAACAAGTCAATGGGGATTATGCCATCAGAAAAGAAGAATTAATCCCTTTGTATGATTACGTCAGAGAGTTAATGGCGGAATTCCCTTCAGAACCGACATTTTCTTATGTCCCAAGATCACAAAATGCTCAAGCTGATGCACTGGCTAATATAGCCACAACTCTAGCAGATCCAAATAGGGACGAGAAAACCATCAGTATTTCCCACCGTCATGCAATTTCACCTTATGTTCAAGCCAGAACAGAGGAAATTAATGAAATTAGTCCCATTCCTGAACCGTATGGTCATACTACAGGATGGATGACACCTATTAGGGAATACCTTCAAAATCGAACACTTCCACCTGATAGAGCCGAGAAAGAACAAATATGGTGACGTGTGGTCAATTTTACTCTTTATGATAGCCCAAACCACCTAGAGAAAATTCTCTACAAACGTGGTTTTGATGGAGTTCTCTTTAGATGCATTGATGGTGAAGAGACAATGGCTGTCATGAAAGAAGTGCATGCAGGAGTATGTGGTGCCCACCAGTCTGGACATAGATTGTCTGATCAAATTCGAAGGCTTGGTTACTTTTGGCCTTCAATGATACAAGATTGTGTTGATTTCACAAAGAAGTGTCATTCATGTCAAGTATATGCCAACTTCATTCATCAACCTCCAGAGTTGCTTCATACAGCTAAATACTCATGGCCATTTTCCACATGGGGAATGGATGTGGTGGGACCTTACCTTTCAGCTAAGGCCAAGCAGTTTAAGTACATTCTTACTGCTACTGATTTCTTTTCCAAATGGGCAGAAGCAGTACCTCTCAAAGAAGTCAGTTCTAAATGCATTGTTAGCTTCATCAAGTCTAACGTCATTACTAGATTTGTTGTCCCTCATACCATATTGACGGACAACGACACCAACTTTTGTTCTTCTGAGGTGAAGAAATTGTATCAAGAATACAACATTAAATCCAACCATTCATCTAGGTATCATGCGGCAGCCAATGGCCAAATAGAAGCCTTTAACAAGACTCTTTCAAATATACTGCAAAAGATAGTGGATAAAGATAAGAGGTCATGGCCTGATAAACTCTTTCATGCTTTATGGGCTTATCGGACTACCACCCACAATGCAACGCGGTCAACTCCATATTCGTTGGTATATGGAACAGAAGCAGTCTTGCCAATTGAAGTTCAATTGCCCTCACTCAGAGTAGCCATTTGTGATCAGTTATCTACAGATGAGCAATCCCAAAAGCTATTGAATGAATTGGAACAGTTAGATGAGAAAAGATTGTGCACTTTGCACCACTTGGAAATCTATCAGAATCGAATAGCACGGGCTTTTAACAAAAAAGTTCATCTTCGTTCATTCATTCAGGGAGAATTGGTATTAGTTCTTAGAACTCCAATGATACCAGGAAAGAAACCTCCAAAGCTTGAGACAAAATGGGAAGGACCTTATTCAATACATAGGGTCTACTCCAATGGAGCTTATTCATTAATCTCAATGGATGGAGAACTCATCACGACTCCAACCAATGCCAGATTTCTGAAGAAATATTTTGTATAAACACAAAATATGGTCCCCAGAACCAAGACTCTTACAATTGGTTCATACACCAATAGTCCAGTATGAATTTAAACTGCATCATCATTAATAGTCCAGTATGACTTTAAACTGCATCATCATTAATAGTCCAGTATGACTCTAAACTGCATCATCATTAATAGTCCAGAATGACTTTAAACTACATCATCATTAATAGTCCAGTATGACTTTAAACTGCATCATCATCCATAGTCCAATATGACTTTAAAATGCATCATCATCCATAGTCCAGTATGACTTTAAACTGCATCATCATCCATAGTCCAGTATGACTTTAAACTGCATCATCATCCATAGTCCAGTATGACTTTAAACTGCATCATCATCCATAGTCCAGTATGACTTTAAACTACAACTTTCATCCAACATGACGTTAAACTGCATAAAAGCACCAAGATGTCCCCGCAACATGACACTAAACTGTGCGACACCAGTTCGTCCTTGCTATATGACGTTAAACTATACAGCAATGGTCCAGTATGACCTTAAACTGCAACAATGTCCAACATCATGTTAAACTGTAGGAAAGTCCCTTACGTCCAGAAAGACGTTAAACTACATAAGCACTTAATAGTCTAGTATGACATTAAACTGCATCATTCACGGTCCATGCATATGACCTTAAACTATTCACACTTTCGTCCAACATGACGTTAAACTGTAGAAAAGAAGATGTCCCCGCAACATGACACTAAACTGTGCAGCACCATTTCTTCCTTGCTATATGACATTAAACTATACATCAATGGTCCAGTTTGACCTTAAACTGCAACTTTGTCCCACACGACGTTAAACTGTGAAAAAGTTCCCTAAACCGTCCAGCATGACCTTAAACTGCATCATCCCTGGTCCATGCATATGACCTTAAACTATTCTCACTTTCGTCCAACATGACATAAATGGTGTGTTATTTTGTCCTTACTGCATGACATTAAACTGCACAGTCCCCCTTTCGTCCAATATGACGTTAAACTGTATTGTCCCCATCGTCCTAACTACATGACGCTAAACTGTACAGAAAGTCCTTGATATGTCCTACATGACATTAAACTGTTATTTTGTCCCTACTACATGACACTAAACTGTGCAGCACCAATAGTCCTAATTGCAAGACTTTAAACTGCATAGTCCCTTTTTTATGTCCTACATGACATTAAACTATGCATTGTTAAGGTTGTTGTTACCTCTTGTTTCTCACACCGAGTATGACTCACGTGAGCTTAGAGAAAACCTCAACTGTAACACTCTCTTTGGGCCACTAACCATGTATAAGTCCCAAAAAACAACATTTTTTATTAGATCATTGTCCCCAAGAACAACTTGATCATTAATTCATTCTTTAATTGAACTACACGGACTTTGATCCTTGCCCTCCAGGCTGGGTATGTAGGCAACCTCCCAGGGTTCAAGCCCGAAAATAATCTCTTCACATCGGTTCACCACCATCTCATATGATGTTGATTCATGAAACCGCACCTAGAATCAATATCTTTACATTTATTCACTTTCGTCCTTGTTATATGACGTTAAACTATGCAAAACTTTTGTCCGGTACGACAATAAACTACAATATTATTTGATTTCATCATTTGAGAGAGAACTATTATTGACATTGATTTTTCAATCATGGTTTTCATTTTCAAAAGACTACGTGCATACATGGTAATGCCTAAACTTTTTATCTTAGGTTAAACCATCATTGCACTAAAGTCCCCTTTCACCCTTCACATGTATGAACCAAATTTGTACAAAGGGTAGTTCTAGAACTACGTGGACTTGATTCCCATCCCTATGGGATACGTAGAAACATTCGAGTATCCCTCGAATCCAGTCCCAAGTGTTTTGGGCCTAACCCCAAATTTCACTTTCAGTCCCTTCACTGAAAAGTTCTCATGAAAACACACACTGTGTATTCATTATTATGGTCCGAATTCTATGACCCTAAACTAAGATCACTCATAATTTCGTCCTGCACGACGTTAAACTGCATTTCAAGAACTATGTATGGCTTGATTCTCATTCTTATGATATACGTAGTGAAGTCCAAAATTTCAATTCAGGACCTAGCCACAACATGATTATGGTTATCATTGACCTATGTATCTCTATATACATTAGACAATACCCATCTTTATGTGTTATAATCCTAACCTTAAATATTTTCAGATCTTCATAACCCTTTTCATGACTTCTAGTCACAAAAATGTCAAACTTCTGAGAATTCTTTTGCCTAACTATGCAGCACGTGCCCATAGGTGGCCTTGCATAAACAGTCCACATAACAGACTTGTTAGCCAAAAGATACTATTTTATTTAACTATGCAGCCAATGCCCTTAGGTGGCCCTGCATAATTCAACCCCCTAACGGGTTTGTTAAATGATGGTAACTTCATTCTTGGGAAGAATGCCTCTTTTGTCCTTATTTGTCTTAAACGACAGTATGTAGGGATCCGCAAAAAAAAAGCCATCCTTAACATATTTGTCCCATATCCTTTTTCATGATCTGAAAGTATTCAAGTCTACGGTTTATTCTTCTTCCCTACATTTGGGTCAGACCTTCGTAGGAGTGATATTCATCCAGTTCTTCGATATTCTTGTTCGGAAATATCTTCTCCATATTCAAGTACCTCTTTCCATACAACAAACTCTATACTTTAGAAAATTTGAATCTCCATAAACTTTCACTGGCTTTTAGCACTAGGAAAGTAAATTTTTGAGAGTTCTTTTCTCCTGACTATGCAGCACGTGCCCATAGGTGGCCTTGCATAAAAAGTCCACATAACAGACTTGTCAGCCGAAAGATACTATTTATTTGACCATGCAGCCAATTCCCATAGGTGGCCCTGCATATTTCAACCCCCTAACGGGTTTTGTTAAATAATAGTAACTTCATTCTTGGAAACTACTTCTTCTAATTCCTTTTAGCTCTTTTTTTCATATCATTCCTCAGATTCAATTATTCTTAAGCCATAGTTTACATATTTTCTCTCATACTTGAGTATGGTAATATGTTTTCAGATAAATTGTCAAGGAATTGAATCAATTTTAATCCATTTTGGTCAAAGCTATTTCGACCTTAAACATTAGCCCCTTTATGTCCGGCGTGCATGACTTTAAACTTCCCACAAAAAAGACAAAGGAACTCTGAATAAAAGTCAAGTTCCAGCTCACTAAACATACATTATGTATGATTTAGGTAATATTGAGCAATTAAAAGATTAAAAGTTTGTAGGGTTATTTGTAATAATCCTAGTAAAAATCAAACTATGCTTACTAAGCCCATTGGATTAAGTAAATTTGAAGCAGGTAATGAAAGAATGCAAGTACAAATGATTGAAGACGAAAGTGTATTTCATTGATACACAAGAGATACAAAGACATCCACAGACTGGAGTCTCTTCTCTTTTTCAAGAATTACAGAAGATTGTCAACATAAGTCTTTATTTGATGTATAGCATCCTGAGCCTTATCATCAGTTACTTGAAGCTCGTGAACTTGACCAACTTCAATCTTTTCAGCTTGCTGAAGTTCCTTCTTAGCATCTGCGATGGCTTTCATTCCATTCATATGAGTTTCATCCAATGATTTATTAAGCTGATCAAGTTCCCCAGTAACAGCATATAACTGTTGCTGGAGTTTCACCTGCTGGACGACCTTTTCTTTGATTTTTTTCTTCAGATCCTTCATCTTGGTAGCATAATCAGCTTCAGCTTGGGATACCGTAGCCTCAAATTCGCCTATGTTGACTGACAATTTCACTCTGGTCAAATATTCACGACTTGTATGCGTTTTCTCCCTCCTGAAAATGATCTGTTTCACCGCGGCATGGATCTTTTCATACCCAAAACCACCAAGTCCCAGTACAACAAATTGGGATGACAATCGAGGAATTTTAAATGGTAGCTCTTCTAAAGGCGCCCCGGATATAATGTTCCATATGTTGTTCCGTGCCTTACATCGTGAAAAGATGAACGCTTTAAGCATCTCTGGATCTGATTCAACATCATCATCGGAGGGGGGTATGTAATCTGGAATTAACGCGCTTAAGGAAGTGCCTTGTCCTGCTCTTTCCCCCCTGACTTGTGCTTCTTCACTTTCAATTCCCGTTGGGGCAGAGGTTGGGGCCTCATCTCCGGATCTATCCATTACAGTTGATGGCCCTGCATGATTAATTGAAAGATTTAGTTAGCATCAAAGGATAACAAAAGAATGGATTGTCTTGAAAATAAAGTACAATCACAAATATTGTTATCCCTTACCCAAGGGTGGTTCAGAAACCTGAGGAGACTTCTCCCCATCTTTCCCGGTCTCAACAGGACTTTCAAGATGGGTCTCGGGAGGGTTTATTGGGTTTATCTCTACTTGGGATAATGTTTCTGCAATGGTAGGGTTGACATCAATGTCCACACCCTCTTCAGGCATTGGCAGTTCAGCGGCTTCTACAGAAGAAACTTCATATTGTTTTCCGTCATGGTTAGAAGTATAATTTTTTTTAAAAAAATTGGGCGAAGGGTAGCACTCACGCCCAAGGTCTTCTAAATCACATGACAACTTAGCATGATCATAAAATTCTTCAAAAGTCATTCCTTGATTCATCATTTCATCCAATGATACTTCAGAATCCTGATTAGTCTCACCAGTGGGAGCATTTGCTACATCTTCTTGCCGACTTATGTCCTGCAACCCCTGACCCTGGACAGCATATTCAGTAGTAGGAGGGATACTGGGAATGGATGGTAGCTTTTCTCTAGGAGCAACCAAGTCAGCTTGGGTCTGTGATTGTTCTACAGCACCCTCCACGACCTTTGAAGGAGGTTCAATCCCTTCCCTCAAGGGGGAAATTGAAGAAGCCCCTGCAATCCTCAGAAATATGAGTAACCATATGATTATGGGTATAAGCTCATGATTGTTCGAAGGACTTACTGCTGCTAATGAAACGTTTAGCTATGGATTTCCTCCTTCGTTTCCTTGACTTCTTTTGTTTTTTCGGAGTATCAGTAGTCTCCCTTATTGGCACTTGGATTGGAGAATGGAAGGCTATGTCCAGCGCCTCATTCATATCCTGCTGGCCTGGAGATATCTCGCCTAGTTCGCGAGGAGAATCAGCAGCAGCCCCGATAGCAGTACCACCAGGGCTATACTGTGGCGAAGGAACCCCAGTTCCTTTCTTTGCAAGCTGCAAGATGAAGAAAATAACTTCCTTAAGTAACAAAGCTTCAACTGAAATCAAGTTGCAAAGAAAATAAGGAAAGAAAACTTACATCTTTAGGAGTCACGTACTCTTGCCATTCCTCATCTCCAGAACCACCAGCCCCCTCAGTGGCGCCACAATCAATCATTTCCTTCACCCGCCTAGTGATAGGAACCGAGTCATCAGTGGCATATATGAGCATTTCCAGCTCTCTGATGTAAGCTCTCACTTCATTGGGGTTATCTCCATATTGAAGATTTTTAGAAGCTACAAGATTTCCTATTCCAGGAAGTTGTAGTCCCTCGCACAAATCCAGCCAGGCAGTCTCAGTACCACAGTATAAGCTCTGCCATAGGTGAACAGCCTCTGGTCTTAGATATAAAGGCTGTGAGGAAGGTCCTACAATTTTTGATTTTAATTTCTTCCCAGCTCCTGCAGCTACAGATAGAGAATAAGAAATTAAGACTTATTACTTTATAAAGTAGCAGTGATTGAAATTACTACAATGAAATAACTCACCAGGAGTTGATGGAGTGGGTCTTTTAATTCTGGCCGGAGGATTATATCGGGCACGAAACCGCTTTGCTGCCGGTTGTGCCTCATCATCCCCATCATGATAATCCGATGATTCAGTTCTAGAAGAGGAGTCTGTTGAACCTATTTCTGGTGGAGAAGCGTCACCTTCATGAGGAAGGGTTTCTTTCTCTACAGTCCTCTTCCTCTTTCCCACTTGATATACTGGGTGATTCAATATCCCTTTGGGGTATGATGTTATCCAGTGTTCGGCATAAAATGTAGTCAAATTATGTGCCGCTTTTTCAACTGGTAGATCAAATATTTCCCCAGTCTTCTCTCTTGATGTCAGCAGCCATAGTTGTCGAGCAACCATCGGATGTTTCTCTAACCTGACATGTACCGGAGGGGATACAACAATCTGTTGCAAACATTTTAATTGGCGTGCAAATCTATATAGAGCATAGGCCTCACATATGATTTCTCCATCAATCTTGGCTACTAACACGCCATCCCTGCAAGCTAGCATGTATGCCCTCAAATCCAAATGGGCTGTCCCATCATCAACAAACCGCCCGGATGGCGGACTTCCATAGGGAAAGAAGTTTAATTCCTTAAACATGCTCAGCCTTACTTTCATGTCATAACCATTAACATCTAATGGACCAATTCCAAATAATTCTTGCACTGACGGTCTGAAAGAGCTTCTAGGAATTTGTAATCCATTCTGTACATTTTAAGTCCTGAAGTGAGTGGCGATCCATCCCCACAAAACATGGAATGGTCCCACTATTCTTAAAGGATATTTACCCTGGAAGACATGAAGTAAACTCCTGTGAATCTTTGCTAAAATGGGGGTAGCTAACCCAACCATTTTTCCCTCAGCCAACTTTTCCGCAATGACGAAGGTCCCTGGCCTAACGCCTCCCTTCGAATCCCTGACCGGCAAGAGATAAACACTAAGCCACATTGCCAAGAAACCCGCCAGACGAGTTTTCTTTGGAATTCTTTGATTCACTTCATATCCCCACTTTTCAAAATCTCCTGCTTCTAGAGTTGGCCAGAATGTGCCAGGAGCTCCTCTCTTCTCAGGTTTTGGACAAGTGGTAGGATGTCTGGGCCTGGTATCCTTGGATTTAATTTTCTTGGATCCTTTTTATTTTGGCTCCATCCCTTTCTTCTCAGTAAGAAACACATTCATCCATTCTTCCGGATGAATATCTTTTCTAAAATGAGTTAATGAGGTCTCTGAACTCTTGAGCCCATGGAAGATTTTAAATAATTCTTGAGCTAAAGCAGGAGTCTTCTCTGAATCATTACAAGTCACCTTGGGAGGAATGAATTCATCATACATATCGCCCAAAATTGGAGCCCCTAAAATCTTGTGGACATCCCACAAACTGATACCTACTTCTCCATGAGTCAAATGGAAAGAATTAGTTGCTGGGCTCCAGTGGATGAGTATCTCTGGCATGAAGTTATCATGTCTGTAAACATATGTTTGCCCAACCCAGACAACCTCATATATTGCAGCTCTCTTTAGGTCCTTGATAAACTCTACGCAAGTCTGTCGCACCCAGTATGCCCACATCCATGTTGGCTTCACACCTCCCCCAGGAAGGAAATCCCAACTTTTCTTCCAGCCTTTGGATTGATCCATCTGAGCATTTTGGAAGATTGAAGGATGACAATGTGGTTGAAGCTCAGGTGTATGATTTTTTAGATCTGGTGTGCAAGGGCTATGATGCATCACATAATCCTTCTCCACTGTTACAGCAGTTTGAAATACTCCTCCACCTGAGATATTTGCTGAAGCAAAGTTGGTATAATTCTGAAACCATGAAAATGGAAGATAATTCTTTACTTCTGGAATAATGACTTCTTGTAGATGACCATGGCCATACAAAGGTAGATAAGTGCAATGAGGAAAGTTGCGATGATATTTCTTCAGATACTTAGCCAAATCTGGAAGAGTACTCTCTTTGACAGTATAGTAATCAGGGCCAATAATGTTCATCATATCATCTATCCGCTTGCTAGCCAGTTCATCAATTAATCCGAGTCTAAGAGCCATTAATTCTGCACAAAGAGTTGAATAAATTAATTTATAAATGAATTAATTTTTCACAAACTTTGTGAAAGAAATCAAAAAATGGCTAAGGCATTAAGGCGCACAAGTATGGAGATGTCGCGCAAGTGTTACATGTGCCGTGAAAGTTTCTGTCGCGCATGTATCACCGTGAAAGCCCTATTACCTTTACAGTAGCGAGATAGCGAGGGAACAGTGGAAAAAAAGAAACTTGCGCAGAGAGGAATACTTGCGCGGCGAGAGCTCGAGAAATTCGGGATCAGATGCTACACACGGCCAAAAGCCATATATTTATAGGCCAGGAGGCCTATCTGCGCGCCATACCCAGTACGCTCAAGGCCTGCGCGACGAAAACTTGCGCGCCGCCCTCTATGCCCTGAAGACCTGCACGCCCCTTTTCCTTTGGATGGATTCGATTTCCTCAGAGTCAAATCCTCATTTCTCTCCGGATCCAACTCTGAGGGGGGACTTTTGTTGACGCTCCTTTCGTCACAGAATCTAAAGATCAGAAAAGGGGAATATCTGAGCTCAAAGTGATTCAACCTTTGAAGAAAACATCAAAAATCGACAAAGGCATGAACAAAGGATCAAAAGAAACTGCACCGCACAAGTTATATCACTATCACGCAAGTACACTTGCGCGACCTAAGTGATAACCGCCCGATAACCGCCCGGGGTCTTCTCCTGCCTATAAATAGACCCTGTGGGCCCCCCATTTGAGAGGATCTTTTTCTAGAAACTCGGATTGAAGCTCCCGACGCCCAAGTCTCTTATCAAAGCTTCCGGAACACTTCTAAAGGTAATTTCTTACCTAGAACGGAATATTTAAAGAGAAGAAGGAAGGCCTAAGTGTTGAAACTCATCAACACTTGCGCGCCACCTTATTCCTTAAATAGAACTCGCGCGTCCCTTTTCTGGAAGAACCTTAAGAGGATTCTAAAGGGATTTATAAAGAGTCGCTCAAATATTCTAATGATGTTTGAGAATCGCGCAAGTACCCCTCATGTCGCGCAAGTATACTTGCGTGACCAATACTTGCGCACCGCCACAATACTTGCGCGCCTTTCAAGACTTGCGTGCCCCTAACTTTTTGGGTTCCCATCTTGCCCATTTTACCCCTCTTAAGCCATCACACCTTTCCTTTTCAAGATTCAGTCTTCAAGACACTCTTCAAAGCCATTTATGGCATAATTTCTTGATTTGACTTCTTTATCTGAAAGGAATTCTATGGAATATCTATCAAAACCTAGTGATTTAAATATCCTTATGTCACTAAATATGGAGAGTTCATTCATTCAACCTCATCCTTTAAGATGAGAGAATCCTTAACTTGGGTCTCCTTTTCAGGAATAATCCCTAGTTATAAGTCCTTTAATCTGGGCATCTTCCTCAGGAGTAAGTCCCAAATTCTTAAAGTTCCCAAACTTGGGCATCCTCCTCAGGAGTAAGCCCCAAACCTTAATTCCTTAACTTGGGAATCCTCCTCAGGAGTAATCCCCAATCTCAAATATGGGCATCCTCCTTAGGAATAACCCCCGACTCCCGTAAGTTGGGCATCCTCCTCAGGAATAAGCCCTAAACCTTAATCCCTAACCTAGGTCTCCTTTTTCAAGTATAAAACCCAGTTATAATCTTGGGCTTCCTTTTCAGGAATAAGCCCCAAGTCCCCTAATTTCTTTTTAACCAGTCCTAATTTACCCTTGATTTGGGTTTCCTTTTTAGGAGTAAAACCCAATCATAAGTCCCCTCCTAACTTGGGAATCCTCCTTAGGAGTAAGCCCCGAGATTAGAGTATTCAAATATCCATGAAGCACATATACCTTTATGGACCCTGTTCATCCTAAACCTTCATCTATCTGGGCAGTCATACATACATAAGCCCCAAACCATTCCTTATGATTGCATCTTTCATGGCACAATTGTCTAAATTTTACTAATACCTCTTGTTTCTCACACCGAGCATGACTCACGTGAGCTTAGAGTGTAAAAGTAATTGTGACATCCTGCTTTGAGCCATCAATCATAAACATCATACCCTTATTCGAACTACGTGGGTTCTGATTCCTTTTTCAAAACAAAGGATACGTAGGTATCCCATCTATGGGTTCGATCCCAACTCTGAAGTAATTCATTGTCCTTCTGAATGACGATAAACTTCAAGTGCCCCACTGAGTGGCTTTAAAACCATCCTGGTCATCATAATGACCAAGAGACTTTTATATAAATATTTTGAAGGATACCATTGACCAAGAATCTCTAAATAGATACAGATGATTCTCTATTGATGAAGAACCTCGAATACATATAAAAGATTCTCTAAATTTCTTACATATTTAATCATTGATTGTTAAACTGAAGGAAAGATCATTTTATACTTGGTAATGTAATAAGGATTCATGAACATAACTTAAATCTATAAAGAGAGTCCCGGAGTAGACAATAATTCCCCTCAAAAAGGTGTGATGAGTCCGACCTCCCATCCTCTCGACCAATGCAAAATTCCTAAGCCTCATTAGCCCACAAGCTAATGAGCGCCTACCTTTGGAAAGTAGGTCCAAACAGATGTGAAATCATTGGATGTTTCCGGTTCTACGAACAAACCCGTTAGAAACCGATCAGAACGTTTGAATCTCCCATCCAGGGGGTCATCCCCAGATTCCGTGCGAAACAACGTTTAGTGGATTAATTAATTAATTAATTAATTAACTCATTCATTAAATCCATAAAAACTTAATTTAATCTATATAAGATTAACTATGGAGGATATCCATATTTATCCACATAACCCAAGGATCATTTAGAGGATAGTTATACCATCTCTCATTGGCGGATCAAGATCAGACAACAACAAACCTCCAGATCCAAGCGAATTGAGGCACAACAAACATAATGAATTCTCTCATTCATTGGGACGATCATTCTTTATCGAAGAATGGTCCAAATAAAGTTAGGACTCAAAATTTATGTATTATTACCCATATTATTAAACAATTAAGCATGATCATACTATTTCTTTGATCTATGTTCAAATTGAGCCTTTTCATGAGCTTGTGAATTAGTTTAAATTGTTTATTCAATTCATGCCTTGTTTCTCACCTTGAATATCCCCAATTGTATTAATTGGTAAATAAATCTTTGACAATGATTTTTGAACATATATTTCTTATTATTTCTCTAAATTTTCTTTGTGTTATTCATTTTTGGACCATGGTGTCATGATTTGTCATTTCCGGGTAGGATTGTGCCAGATCAAACCCACAAATTAGTGACAGATTCACGTGTGGTGAAAGGTTTTTCAATATAAGGATGAAGGGAAATGAATCATGTTATAATGGATGATTCCTTCATTTATTTGGGATCCTAAGTGGATTTGGTGTGTCATGGAAGGTGTATGAGGCATACGAGATTTATATAAAATGGTGGGAATTCAATTTCTTAGCACCAGATGGACAAAAATAATGAACAAAGACACTTTCCTTCGATTTTGGGAATCCTGGAGGTGATATTTGAAGTGGAGTTTACTATACTAGAATTCTCATGAATGGATCTAAATTTATATGAAAAAATGACTACACTCTATGTATTTTTAATGAAGACAAACTGTGTAGTACCCTAATGGCTGTAATGCCAGGGTTTTGAAAAATGTTAAGGATTACATGTCGTGTGGCTGACCCACATGCCAAGTGACTCTCCCTTGGTAGACAAGACTTATGGTAGAGAACACTGACATGATCCCATATGAGAGGACATGATATGTATCAGAGTACATGAAAATGGCTAGGAGCACGGGAAGGAACCCTTGTGGGAGGACATGTCATGTATCTGAGTACACAAACATGAATAAGGTACACAAACATAGATAGGGGAATGAGAAGGACCTTAGGTGTCTGAGGCATGCCGTGTAGTACCCTTACACTCTGTATAGAGATACATAGGAAATTATCTTTATACAAGAAGGGACATGGTCAGGCAGTAGGACAGGACCACACACTGTGTTGGCCCCCTTGCACATAGTGTACCCCTACTTCCTTTTAGAGAAAGTTCTACCTCTTTTATCTTCAGTGTTTGAGATCATATTTTGGCTCATGAGTACCCTAACCTGATCTTTTTTTCCATATAGAATGCGATGGTAGTATTTGTGATGGATTTTTGAGATATGATGTGATATGTTCTGGGTGTGATGCTTCTTTAGGTGATGCTTGTCGACGATAGTGATCAGGCATGATCACTAGAGATATTATTATGACACCCTCTTGCTGGGTAGGGTGTGGGTCCTCTATCTATTTATCAGAGTGGCACCCTCATGTTGGGAAGTTAATTGGTCCTCGATCACTATAGTGGAACCCTCTTAATGGGAATGGCATGGGTACTTAACCACTAGAGTAAAAACCTCCTTCCAGGGCATGGAATAAGGCCTCTACCGATTAATATAGTGGAACCCTCCTTCCATGACAAGGCATGGGTCCTCTATAGACTATTGAGTGGAACCCTCCTTTAGATTCAGGGCATGGTTCCTCGACTATTATAGTGACACCATACTTACGGGACATAGAATGAGTCCTATAACTATTTATTGAGTGGCAACCTACTACCAGGACAAGGAAAGAGTCCTCTAGCTATCTACAGTGTGTGACCCTCCTACAGAGTTCGGGTATGGTTCCTCTATCTATTGAGTGTAACCCTGCCGTTGTATCAGGGTGTGGTTCCTATACCTAAATATTGTTCCCCTTGACTATAAATCATAGTGGGGAGGTGTGTATTGACTTGGAAATCTAGAGCTCGGATATCTCAACACTTTACTTTTCCAGTTTTTTCAGGTTGGGACATATTTCTTGTTGGGCGTATATTTTATCCTTTTTACTTTTTATATTTTTATTTCATACTCTTGTAATTAATAGAGGTTTTATATGCATGGTTATTCTATAAATGTTTCATCTTTTATTATTATTCCGCTTCACTTCTGCATCGATATGGTTGGGTTCATATGTAAGAACCGGGGTTTTTGAGCCTGTAAGACTTTGAATTTTTTTTTCTTGATGTTATTCCAGAGCAGGGCATTCAGACGATGTGTAATTCCGAGCCCCGGTGTGGCCGGAATTGAATTTTAAGTACATTCAAACTAAAAAGGTAAAATAAATAGAATAACTCCTAAACGGTTTCTCAAATAAAAAAATGGAGGGCACCGTTGAGTCCGGAGTGCGCCTTTTACCCTAGGAGGGGTGTAACTTTCGCGGGCGCGACCCTTCTGTGGAAAACGCCACCAGGGGCATTTTTGTAATTTAGAAGCCTAAAATTCCGAGACCACCATTGCACTCAGAATGTGGATTTTACTCTAAGAGTGGCTTATCCTCGACTTCGTCGAGAGTTTGGGTAGGGGCCTACTGGTGGGTGTTTAAAATTAATTAAATTTTAATTAAGTTCCCTTCTTAAACACATCCACCCCCTTCTTCCCCCTTAAGATTTCTCTGGCAGAAGCTCTCCCAACAAAGAAACTCCACCTTCTTCAAGATCCTCTCCCCACCTATCCAAGGTGTTTGCAGCTCTGGTGGATCATTTGTGAAGCGACGTGCTATGCTCTGCGAGGTAGGATCTTTGCATTTTCGTTTTAAATTCCCGCATCTTCTTTGAACTCAATTTATAGCATCAAAATGCTATTTAATTATCTAGAGAAGGGAATATTTGATTAGGTCTCGATCCAAGCTTTCCAAATATTCTTTCAAATCAAAATTTCGAGTTCCGGGGTGTCTGGGGTGACCCTGGGAAGTTTTCCGGCCAAAAACCCTGTTTTCCGGTGGTTCCAGGGCAGTCCGGCGGCTTCGTGCGGCGGTCCAACGAGTCACGGCAGCAGTGCAACGAGTCCTCAGGTGGTGGCGCGGCTGGCTGCGGGTGAGCGGCAGTGGGAGGCGACGTCGGCAGTGCACGCGGGAGGCCAGGGGCACGGGTCGTCCGACTTTTCCATTCAACGTGCAGCGGGAGACCGGGGTCTTCGTGACCCCGAGAGCGGACCGTGACCTGTGAAATGCAGGTCCCGTGGAAAAAGAGCCGGACCGGCTTAAGTTGGTTCGGTTGAAGCGGTGCAGCCCGTGCGGTGAACCGCAGGCCGTGGGGGACCAGGTGGTCCGGGCAGCCGAGCAGCGGACCGCCAGTCTAAAGGGGTGGACCAGGTGAACCGGTCCAGCCCACCCCGTCTCCGTTCGTTGGTGTTAAAACGACTATAACTCTCAAAAAAAGTGTTGGATTTGCATTCCGTATGTGGAAACTTGATCCTTGTAACGAGACGTTGGTTTTGAGAAGGTCTTGGGAATTTTTAATTCCCATGATGGGGGCTCAGTGGCGCAACATGACCGATAAGCGTTATTTTGCGCCTCACCAAGATTCTTGTTTAGGATGGTGCAAGCACTTACAAAGTCTGTTTTAGGCACCGTCAGTAGCATTGTGACCCTAAAATCGAGAAAAAGTCGCCCATGGTGCTTTCAGGCATTGAAACTGGAGTTGAGGTGTGGGCCCACGGGCTGTCATTCAAGCTGTGTGTATTGGTTGTGACTTTTTCATCAGACATCCGTTCAGAGAGAATGAATAGTCTATTTGGCATGTTTTTCCAAGAGAATCGCGATGGCATAGTTCACCAGGCCTTTTTCAAGATCGAGTTTTGGGCTCCAAGAGATGCCTTGCTGGTATAAAGCGGTGTTGAATAACTTTTTCGTCGGGAGTCTGTTTCAAGCGAGTAAATAGTCTATATCACATTTTTTTTCACGAGGATTGAAACGGTGTAATCTGTTTGGGCATGAGAGCCTCATTTGAGATCTCATTAAATGTGGAAACATGAAAGGGCATTGGTTGGAGGTTTCTTTGAGGCACTCTGAACCAACGCATGATAACAATGTTAGTGACACCCAGTGATGGCATGGGAAGTGCAGAGTTATCAGACCAGTTTGGGGTTTTTCCTCCAGCAAGGCTAGGTAATGGGTTACCCACGGGTGTATCAAGGTTTACCCTCCAGCGGGGCTAGGCAGTGGGTTACCCATTGACCTTAAGGTTTACCCTCCAGCTGGGCTGGGCAGTGGGTTACCCGAAGACCTCTTAGGGTTTACCCTCCAGCTGGGATGGGTAGTGGGTTACCCGATGACTTCTTTTAGACTCATCTCTTTCTATGAAACTAGTCAGTAACTTTTCTCTATGATTACTAAATCGGGACCCATGGTTGTATGGTTTAGCGATGAGATAGCTTTGACATGCGAGACATTTGGGCATCTGTGATGGATATCCTTAGAACTGTTGGCGACCTTTCCTAGGCTGAGCTTGGAGATGGAGATCCCCTTACTAACTCATTTGGGTTTCTTTTTGAGTATATATATATACACCCTACTTTTGTTCCCACTCCTTGGGTTTAGTTACTCTCCTTCTAGGAGGAGCGAAGACTCACGGGGTATGCCACACGCTTTCTGTTTCTAGCTCCTTGCATTTGGATGAGTCTGCTTCCTTTCTGTTGTTGGGTTGAGCTGCACTCTATTTACTGTACTCTTTCACTATTCTTTGTTCTGTCTACTATTCAAATCTTTAGTGCCTCCTTTGTTTCTCCCTCGAGCTTTTGGGGCATCCTACTGAGTATCTTTATACTCTCCCCTGATTGGGCTTTGCCCGCACCTAGTGTGCCCTTGCAGACGACAGATAGGTTGATCATGACTATGGAGGAGTGTAGAGAGTACAAGAGCTTGGGCGGTGTACCGGGGTCATCGTAGAGTTTTCAGGTGTGGGACTCTCTAGTTTTTTACTTTTGTTTACCTGTTTCTGGGTTCTGGCACCTTTCGGGTTGGGTGCGTGTTTTGCCCTTTTTCTGTTCAGTTATCTTGTATATACTTTTTATCACTTTACTTATTCTATTTGTAAGTTGATACATGACTATGGTTGGGTTATATTTGGTTGTCTTTTGTTTTTCTTTTTTACTATGTACTTCTGCATCGAGTGGGCTGTGTGTGTGTATAGGTACTTAGGCGAAGGCCTCGCTGAGATCGTTATGCCTTCGGTGCTTGTCACCTGCCCCTGGCCTATGGAGACGGGATTGGGGTAGTTGTGAATTGAGACCAGTAGGTTTGGGTCATGAAAAAGTGGTATTAGAGGATGGTTCGTTCCTTGGGGCGTTTTTCGGACATCCCTAAAAAGGAATTGGTTTGGATTTAGAGCAATAGTTTCGACATGTCTCGAGAGTGGCTCTCATGACAGGGAGTCTAGAGATGGAACAAGAGGCCAACGTATCCATTCACCACGACCTTGATAACCCCCTTGTCGACTCAGCACGTTGAAACATTTATTGTAGGGAAATTTGGAACATGCATCCAGTAGGATTGAGTCTTTGACTGCCCTTTTTGAGTCAGCTCCCCTTTGTGATTACTATTATATATATATGCTCATCTGATCATGGTAATCCTTGATAATTTTCAGGATGCCCCCACGACAGCAGCCAGCCAGGTTACCCTCTCTAGTTCGTGACGATGACCTGGAGAGCGATGAAGAGTCAGTTTAGGGACCCTCACATGATCCCCTTCCACCCAGTGGTTTAGTAGTAGCCCCTCCATCTGGAGAGCGGCGGTTAGTACCAGCATCATAGGCTGAGGTTGAGCACAAGATGAGTGCGCTCCGAGACTTCCAGCTTCAGTGGCCACAGAAGTTCCGTGGGGACCCGGATCCCCAAGAAAAGGAAGACTAGATAGAGCCTGTGAAATGAATTGTCAGGCTCGTACGGACACCAGCGAACCAGATGGTAGCCCTACCTGCCAGCCTTTTCCTTAGGATGGTCGGGCATTGGTGGGGGTTGGTTATGCATACCCACAACGAGTCGTCTCTCACGTGGGATAGCTTCCAGCAGCTCTTCTGGGAGGAGTAATCCCACTCTTGTTTACACTCCGTTCGGATTTAGAAGATTCTGGAGCTGAAGAAGGGGGGGATTACTGTGGCGCAATACTCAACCCGGTTTACCGATCTGACATGCTACTCGCAGGATATTATCCTCAATAGTTACTTACGGGAGCCGAAGTTTGAGCAGAGTCTTCGCAGGGAGATCTGTGCTTGTTTAGTTCCCCTGTGCATCCCTACTTATGTCTGGGTTCTAGAGCAGGTGATCGTGACAGATAGCTTCTTGGATGAGGGATGCCAGCTGGTAGGGCCTGGTAGTGGCCACTTCAGAGTAGAGTCTTCGGTAGTAGGCAGTCGGAAGAGAGCAGAGCCTCAGTCGAGGAGACCCATTTGTGAGCAGACTCAGGGGTAGGGTCATACATCGTAGTTGCACCGTAGAGCACTGGGGAAGTCAGTAGAGATCCGGTTCTATGCTTGTAATAGATAGGTCCACCTAGCATGGTACTGCCCAACTAGGCATACCGAGTAGCTGGGGCAGGCAGTGCGTGCACCGCAGCGGCAGAGGCAGCACCATGACCAGGGATCTCCCAGGCGAGGACAGGGTGGTCCTCAGGGAGGCGGCACAGGCAGAGTGGCTAGACCTAGAGGTGGGGGACACCGTTTTGAGATCCTTCCAACACCACCACCGGGCGGCCCACGCCAGGCCCAGGGAGCTGGCAGTATGGGTTGTGGGCAGCTTCGGGCTATGGGTGTTCGTGACCCCCAAACACACGAGATGGTCTGAGGTACGCTTTGTGTTTACTCTACGCTTACTTCAGTACTAGTAGACACAGGCGCCAACCAATCTTTTATATTTCTTCTTTTGGTACGGGAGTTGGAGCTCCGAGTAGAGGCACTGACACCTATGCTTAGCCTCGAGGTTCCTACAGGAAGTGCATTATTAGTGAACTTTGTTTGCATACAGTGAAAACTGTCGTTAGGAGGAGATAGTTTCACGTGGGACCTATTTGTCATCATGATGGAACCTTATGGAGTCATATTAGGCATGGATTTTCTTTCTATGGTTCATGACCAGATTGACTATTGTCACAGATGGATCAGATGCGTGCATTCTGATGGGACGAGGTTCACCATCCTCGGTGAGAGAGACCTCATGGAAGAGCAGATGGGTACTCTGAGCAAATGACCACGACCTTTTTCACATCAGTTGGAGAGTATGGATCTCGGAGCATTAGACACTACAGGCACCTGGATCCTTACCATTTTAGAGGACTACATGGACATCTTTCCCGAGGATGTCCCGGGACTACCTCCGAGGATAGATATGGAGTTTTTCATTGACTTGCAGCCAGGGACTACCCCGATATCATGTGAAGAATATATAATAGCACCAACAGAGATTTGAGAGATACAACTTCAGTTGGATGACCTTCGTGAGAAGGGATTCATCAGGCCCAGTGTGCCCCCTGGGAATCTCCGGTTTTGTTTGTGAAGAAGTTAGATGGGAGTCTACGGCTTTGTGTGGATTATCGTTGCCTGAACCAGGCCACGATAAAGAACAAGTACCCTTTACTGAGGATTGATAAACTCTTAGACCAGTTGAGAGGTGTAAAGTGGTTCTCCAAGATTGATCTTCTCTTTGGCTACCACCAGTTGCAGGTTCGTGAGGCTAACATCCCGAAGTTGGCTTTCCGTTGTCCTTATGGGCATTACGAGTTTTTGGTGATTCCCTTTGGCATGAATGAATTCCTCCGATGTTTTCATGGCTTTGATGAACCAGATCTTCCATCCGTACTTGGACCGGTTTGTGGTTTTATTTATTGATGACATACTCATCTACTCTGCGACAGAGGAGGAGCACACAGAGCATTTGAGGAAGGTCCTAGACTTACTCCGGGAGAACCAAATGTATGAGAAGCTCTCAAAGTTTTAGTTCTGGATTCATGAGGTCCAATTTCTGGGAAATGTCATTACGGAGCAGGTATTGGCCATAAATACCTCAAAGATAGAGGCAATGCTTTCTTGGGATCCACCCAAGAGTGCGTTTGAGGTGCGAAGCTTCCTTGGTTTGGCAGGGTACTACAGGAGTCATGGAAGACTTCTCCAGGATTGATGCCCCTTTGACCGCATTGACGCAAAAGGGACGACCGTTCACCTAGACTGATCAGTGCCAGAAGGCCTTCGAGGAGTTGAGGCAGAGGCTGACTAGTGCTCCAATGTTGAGGCTGCCAGAGGAGGGCGTTGAGTTCATGGTATATTGTGACTCTTCAGGAGCTGGGCTCGGGTGCGTGCTGATGAAAAAATGGGCAGTGATTACATATGGATTGAGGCAGTTGAGGCTCCATGAGCAGAATTATGCGACTCACGATTTGGATCTGGCAGTGGTGGTTTTTTCCTTGAGGTTATGGAGACACTACCTTATGGGTGAGCATTTTATGGTCTACTCAGACCACCAGAGGCTCAAGTATATCTTAACTCAGAGGGATCTGAATATGAGGAAAAGGCGCTGGCTGGAGTTTCTTCAGGACTATGATTTTGAGATAGTCTATACTCCAGGGAAGGGAAACATAGTAGTAGATTCCCTTAGTAGGAAGTCCCAGGCTCATCTAGTACAGGAAGCTTTAGATCAGTTGGCTTCCCTATAGATGAAATTGCTGGAGAAGTAGGGTACAAATTTTCTGCAGTCGATGATGTTGACTCCTTCACTCCTTGAGCGTGTGAGAGAGTCACATATGGGGGATGTTGATAGAGAGGTACTGTGTGATCAAATATCCATGGGAGACGCACCCAATGGGTATTCTAAAGGAGGGAATCATGAGACCCTGTTTCAGGGGAGAGCTGTAGTACTAGTGGAGATGCGGGAGGAGGTGATGCGAGAATTCCACACTTCTCCCTTGTCTATATATCCGGGTGTAGGGAAGATGTACAAATAACTTTAGCGGAAGTTTTTGTGGTCTGGAATGAAGTGGAGAATAGTTGAGTCTGTTTCTCTATGTCTTATATATCAGCAGGTGAAGGCAGAGTATCAGGTTCCAGTAGGGTTGTTGCATCCCCTTGATATCTCGGAGTGGAAGTGGGATGTAATATCTATGTACTTCTTCACAGGGATTCCATGCACATCGAAGGGCCTTAATTCTATTTGGGTGATAGTGGACCGACTCAAGAAGTCGACGCACTTCCTTTCCATCAGGGAGCAGATCTCGGTGGAGAGTCTAGGGTAGCTGTATGTTCGGGAGATCGTCTGCTGTCATGGAGTACCCTCGACAATCGTCTTCGACTGTGATGTGTAGTTTACGTCGCGATTGTGGCGAGGCCTGCATGAGGAATTCTGGACTCACCTGTGGATGAGTACAGCTTTTCACCCCCAGATGGACGGGCAAACCGAGTGCACTATCCAGGTGTTAGAGGATATGCTCAGGGTATTCGTGTTAGACTTTGGCCTAAGCTGGGAGGATCACCTGCCCTTGGTGGAGTTTGCGTATAACAACAATTACCACTATACTATCGGCAAGGAACCTTTTGAGGCCCACTACAGGAGCCACTACAGGTCACCTTTGTGTTAGACAGAGGTTGGAGAGACCTCCCTCATGGGCCCAGAGTTGGTGTGGGTGACGATAGAGAAGGTGCATGTCATTAGTGAGTGGATGAGGACGACTCAGAGTAGAAAAAATTCCTATACAGGCCATCATCGTAGGCCTTTGGAGTTCGAGTAGGGGGACCATGTATTTTTGAGAGTCTCCCCACGACGTGGAAAACAGAGGTTCAGCCGGGAAGACAAGCTATCCCTGTGGTTAATCAGGCCTTTTGAGGTCACGTGCAAGGTTGGAGAAGTTTCCTACCATATTGATCTACCCCCACAGCTGGAGAGAGTGCATGATGTCTTCCACATGTCTCAACTGAGGAAATAAGTACATGAACCCACACAAATCATCTACTAGGGAGAGATGGACATTGAGGATGGATCCACCTTTGCAAAGCACCCGATGGCGATTGAAAACTGGCAGGAGTGAACTCTGTATGGATGGACCATTCCTCTGGTTCTAGTGTTGTGGCAGCACGGGAGGGTGCATGAGAGCACCTAGGAATGAGAGAGCCAGATGCGGGCTCAATATCCCAAGTTGTGTTTGTAGTTTTGTTTTTTTGGGATGAAAAAATTGAAGGAGATAATGATGTAAGAACCCGGGTTTTGATCTTGTAAGACTTTGAATTTTTTTTTCTTGATGTTATTCCAAAGCAGGGCGTTTAGACGGCGTGTGATTCCGAGCCCCGGTGTGGCCGAAATTTAATTTTAAGTGCGTTCACACTAGACACGTCAAATAAACAGAATAAATCCTAAATGGTTGCTTGTATGGGAAAACCAAGGGAAACATTGAGTTTAGAGCATTCCGTTTACCCTAGGAGGGGTGTAACTTTCATGGGTGTGGCCCTTATGTGGGAAACGCCACCAGGGGTGTTTTTTTAATTTAGTGGCCTCAGGTGTGAACTTTATAACTTCTGAACAGAGGCTCAGATTAAAATTTTGAGACCACTATTGCGTTCAAAACGTCTATTTTACCCTATGAGTGGCTTAACCTCGACCCCGTCGAGAGTTTGGGTACGGTCCTACTAGTGGGTGTTTAAAATTAATTAAATTTTAATCAAGTTCCCTACTTAAACAGATCCAACCCCCTTCTTCCCCCTTAAGATTTCTCTGGCGGAAGCTCTCTCAACAAAGAACCTCCACCTTCTTCAAGCTCCTCTCCCCACCTCTCTAAGGTGGTTGCGGCTCTGGCAGATTGTGAAGTGACAGGCTATGCCCTAGAAGGTAGGATCGTTGCGTTTTCTTTTTAAATTCATGCATCTTCTTTGAACTCAATTTATAGCGTCGAAATTCTGTTTAATTATCGAGATAATTCCATATTTGAGAAGGGATTGATCCGAGATTTCAAACAATTATTTAGGATCAACATTTTGAGTCCTGGGTGTCCGGGGTGACCCCGGGAAGTTTTCCGGCCAAAACCCCTTTTTTCCGGTGGTTCCAGGGCAGTTCAGTGGCTCCACGCGGTGGTCCGGCGAGTCACGATGGCGGCGCGACAGGTCCTCAGGCGGTGGCGCGGGTGGCTAAAGGCGAGCGGCGGTGGGAGGAGGCATTGGCGGTGCATGTGGGAGGCCAGGGGCACAGGTCATCCGGCTTTTCCGGTCAGTGTGCAGCAGGAGACCGAGGTCTTCGTGACCCCGGGAGTAGTTCGGGACCCGCAAAACGTGGGTCCTGTGGAAAAAATCCAGACCAACATAAGCCGGTCCAGGTGAAGCGGTGCATCCCGAGGTGTGAACCACATGCCGTGGTGGATGGGGCGGTCCGGGCGGCCGAGCCACGGACCGCCGGTCTAAAGGGGTGGACCGGCCGAACCGGTCTGGCCCACCCTGTCTTCGTCCGTTGGCGTTAAAATGCCTCTAACTCTCAAAAAAAGTATAGGATTTTCATGCCGTCTGTGGAAACACAATCCTTATATCGAGACGGAGGTTTTGAGATGGTTTTGGAAATTTTTAATTCCCGAGACGGGGGATTAGTGGCACGACACGTCCGTTAAGTGTTATTTAGCACCTCGCCAAGATTCTTGTTTCGGATGGCGCGAGCACATATGGAGTGCGTTTTAGGCACCGTCAATGGTGTTGTGACCCTAGCATCGAGAAAAAGTCATCCAGGGTGGTTTCAGGTGTTGAATCTAGAGTTGAGGTGTGGGCCCATGGGCCGTCATTCAAGTTGCATGCAACGTTTGTGACTTTTTCATCAGGCGTTCGTTCGGAGTGAATTAATAGTCAATTTGGCGTGTTTTTCCGAGAGCATCACGATGGCGCAGTTCACCTGACCTTTTTCGGTATCGAGGTGTGGGTCCCACGAGATTTCGTATGGGCATAAAGTGGTGTTGAATAACTTTCTCATCGGGAGTCTGTTTCAAGCGAGTAAATATTCTATCTCATGTGTTTTTTCGTGAGGATTGCAAAGGTGTAAACTTTTTGGGCATGCAGAGAATCATTTGAGATCTCATTAAATGTGGAAAAATGAAAGGGCATTGGTCATAGGATCCATTGATGTACTCCGAACCAATGAACGATAGCGATGTTAGTGACACCCAGTGATGGCACGGGCAATGCAGAGTTATCAGACCAGTTCCGGGTTTACCCTCCAGTGGGGTTGGGCAGTGGGTTACCCACTGGCGTATTAGGCCTTACCCTCCAGCGGGGCTGGGCAGTGGGTTACCCATTGACCTTAGGGTTTACCCTCCAGCTGGGCTGGGCAGTGGGTTGCCCGATGACCTCTTAGGGTTTACCCTCCAGCTGGGCTTGCAGTGGGTTACCCGATGACTTCTTTCATACTCAGCCCTTTCTATGAGGCTAGTCAGTGAATTTTTCTTCATGATTACCAGAGCAGGACCCTTGGTTGTACTTTTTAGTGATGAGACATCTTTTACAAGAGGTACATTTGGGCATCAATGATGGATATCCTTAGAACTATTTTTGACCTTTCCTGGGCTAAGCATGGAGATGGAGATCCCCTTACACACTTGTTCAGGTTTCTTGTTAATCATTTGTATATATACACCCTAATTTTGTTCCCAATCCTTGGGTTCATTTACTCTCCTTCTAGGAGGAGTGAAGACGTATGGGGTATTCCACATGCTTTCCGTTTCTAGCTCCTTGCATTTGGATGAGTCTGCTTCCTTTCTCTTATTGGGTTGAACTGCACTCTATTTACTTTACTCTTTCACTATTCTTTGTTTTGTCTACTGCTCACCTATTTATTGACTCCTTTGTTGCTCCCTCGAGCTTTCGGGGCATCCTACTAAGTATCATTATACTCACCCTTGCTTGGGATTTTCCCGCACCTGGTGTGCCCTTATAGACGACAGACAGGTCGATCGTGACTACGATGGAGCGTAGAGGGCACAAGAGCTTAGGCCACGTACCGAGGTCGCAGTAGAGTTTTCAGGTGTGGGACTCTCCAGTTGTTTACTTTTGTTTACCTATTGCCGGTTTGTGTAACCTTTCGGGTTGGGCGCGTGTTTTTCCCTTTTTCTATTCAGTTATCTTGTCATTACTTTTCATCACTTTACTTGTTCTATTTAGAAGTTGATGCATGACTGTGGTTGGGTTATAGTTGGTTGTCCTTTGGTTTTATTTTTACTCTACACTTCTGAATCGAGTGGGTTGTGTGTGTGTGTATAGATACTTAGGCGAAGGCCACCCCAAGATCGTTACGTCTTCAGTGCTTGTCTCCAGCCCCTGGCCTATGGAGGCGGGCTTGGGGTAGTTGCGGCTCGAGACCAGTAGGGTCAGGTTTTGACAACATACAAGTACTTAGGAAAAGGCCTCCCATATTAGTTATGCCTTTTGGTTATTATTTCAAGCCCAAGGATTATGGAGGCAGGTTTGTTGTAGTTTTTACCCTATCCCCTTTGGGTCGATTCATGAAAAAATCTTTTTGTATATAATACTTCATACAACACCATCTGAATACTTAATAGTGCTCCAAAATATGTGTAAAAAAATTCAAAAATATAAATATAAAATACTTTATTAAAAATTTATCCCTAGAAAACATAAATTAGATCGTATTTTCACATAACAAATATGTTAATACCTTGATTATATATTATCCTGAAAATGATAACAACCTTAATTACTACAAACACTAAATGAAAACATGAATGCTTTGAAAAATTAACTCTCTCTTCATTAATTAAATAAAATAAAAGAATATTGAATATATTCTATAAATACAATAATTATGTAAACTCTATCAAATATAACATTAACCACTTTGTTATTAGACCACTAATTAGTACCAAGGCCATAAATACTATCCCATTTACTTTATAAATTTGAATCACCACTTTATCCCAACAAAACATCATTAAATCAAAAATAGGCACATTTTAAGGGTTATATTTCCATTAATTACATGTTATACAAAAATATAACCTTGTTACTAAATCACTTTTCTTCATTATCAGTACCATTCAACATATGATTTCAAATCCTTAAATAAAAACTATTTAAGTAGAATCTTTATAATTTTCTAGATTATTATAAATAAAATACCAATGATAAAATACTTCTACAACATAATTCATTAATACAAATTCAAAATATCTTTAATTATTACACTTTTATTATAGTAATAATATAAGATATACCTTGATACCTTATATCATTTTTTGGTATATTCCCTTGAAACTTTGGGAATTAGTTTGAAAAGTCCCCCATCTCCTTATAGTTGAAACACCAAAGATTAAAGGTTTATATATTACCCTTTAATTCATTTATGTGATGTCATTTCTCTCCACACCTAAATAAAACTCCCATTCCATTCAAGTAAGTACCAGGGTTTTTCTTTCCATAATTATCACATGTGGGAAAAACCTTCTTTCCCTTATCCCTTTTACCCATTTTTTCTCTTACATCCTCTTCTTCTATTGATTATCATTGAATATATATGATATAGATAATTTATTCTCTATTTTTATGGAACATAAAAATATTTAATTATATGATGAAAATGGATTAGATATCATCACCCTTAGGAGAATTGGATTAATACCTTTAAATAAATATTCAGTATTTCATTTTGTATTGCGTATATAATCCATAGAACACCTGGATAGTCTTGTGAAGGTATCATCATACTTTTTAAAACCTTTTTATTCCTTTTAATTTAAGATAATTAACTTTAAATTCATTTTATTCTATTTCTCATGTGGGGAATATTTTTCAAATAAGGTTTCTTTAAATGATTTTAATTCTATGCATTCTATTTCATCTTCCTCTTAATTATTCCAGATTAATCAACACAATTGCTCATCATTGAATTTAAAATAATAAACTCCAAGTGTAACCTTCTTCTTTTCATCACATCCCAAGGATAAAAATATCTCTTTAAGTGACTTAATCCATTGCTAAAATTTCACATAATTAGTAGACATTACATTACTTTTGTGGAATATCTAATACATAACAAAAACAGACACCAAACAACTATAATAGTTTAGTGTCTTTGGAAACTTGGAATAGAATCTTCTAATCTTGGTGAAAGATCTTCAACATCTCCCATAAAGATCTTTTTTTTTTCTTACCTAAAACCTTTCTTTATATCCTGGGGAAAAGAAAACATATAAAGGGTGAGCTCAAATGATCAGTAAGGTTAAGCATGAAGAAAAGAAAACAAACCATATACATTTTAACTTCAAAACATGAACATAATATTTAAACATCAAAATCTTGAGCAATGACATAAAACATTGCAGTACGTAAGACATAGATCATAATGGAACATCAATCATGATAAAATAGCTTGTAAATATAACTTTTAATTGTGGAAAAACATTAATCACATGATATGATTTCCATAGTAGCCAAGGCATTGCTGCCAAGACCATCTTAGTGGATAAAGTCCCTTTCTGAATCGAGTTCACTCCTCATTTCAGTCCTATAACACTGAACTAGATTAACTTACCATTCCAGCCATGTCTATCTCATGAGATATAAATCTTTACCCAATGCATTGGAGGGAGATATAGGTCCCACCCATCTCATAATGAAATCATTCTTACTTGTACCACAACATGAACATTAATCATTCATCATTACCCAAATTATAAAATGGGTTTCATAATCATCATCCCATCATAACATAATCCATACAAAAAATAGATATAATTTCATCATAAGAAAAGTGAAACATTGTAAATCATAGAGAAATTATACTTGAAACATACACATAAGAAATAATTCCATTTTATATGGAAAATGGTTTTGATAAAACACTTGAAATGAATTCTTGAGGAAAATATCCTTTATTATTCAAAATCATTTTCTTTACAAAAAATGACATGAAATTTTAAAAGAAAAGGATTTTGTTGAAAATAGTAATGAAATATTGTAGAGTAAGCTTCATGAAAATAGGGAGTTATAAAACCTTAAAAATCCGTTCATGCTGTATAAGTAAAAAACATTCTTCTCCTACTTTTGTCGGAAAAGTCAAAAAGTACCTCGTATGGTAAACAAAAGAAAGATTCCTTACATAACACAAAGTAAAAGTCAAATAGGGGTAAACATGAAATTAAACATACATGTAAGAATATTAAACACTTTATGAAAAACATTTTAATGATCATGGATGAAAAATATAACCCCAGTAAATACTTACGAATAAACAATCTCAGGTAAAAACGAGATTGGAAAAGTTATCCCTTACCTTAGGTCCGATATGATTCGTATGTATTTGAACCTCCTGTATAATGATTTAAATAATGTCATTGACTTATTAAAGAATCATATTAATTTTTATTATATCATATATGGTTCACTTATGACTTTATATTACCCGTTCTTTAGTAAATTCCATGTTAAAGAATCGTTTTGGGTAAAATCATTTTATTTATCGTACGTGTTTGGACTTGTTGTTATTGATATTATTATTACTTATATAATGGTTTAATTAATTCCAAAATTTAAATAATTATGTATATATAATATATATTCAATATATATATATATATATATAACAGATAGATAAATTAAATTAAATACACTGTTCTTGGAGACGGTAGGCCGTACGTACGCATGAACGCTGTTTTCTTTTCCTTATTGACTTGAATGCAAGTAAGTAGATGAAATATATATATATATATATGTATATATAAATACATTAGCTTAATTATGTCATATATTTCATTATTATTCATTATATATACTTTATAATCATTCATGAATGGTTAATCATGGAAAATGAATCTCATCGCGTTCGTGGAGACGGTAGTCCGTACGTGCGCACGAGCGATGATATCATTCCCATGATCGTGGAATTGTATTGAAGTGTATTTGTAATATTTCAGAATAAATATAAATTTACAATAACCATATATAGTTATTTATTTACACCATCATCCATGTAAGGTGGTGGTGGAAAACAGATTACACCACGACGTGGAGACGGTATTCCATACGTACGCACGCGCGGTGATTTCATTTTCCATAGGATGGATAGAAGATGAAATATGGTTGTTTCATATTTATAATAACATATAAGTATATGATTGATACTAATGTTATTAATTTATAATGAAACAAATAAATAATAAGAAGTAGAAGAAGAAATAAATTGGAAAGAATCGGTAAAGGATATTACCTCTTCTTTGACACGCCTCTTCTTAACCTCCTTTTAAGGCACTAGAGTTGGTATTTTGAGGAGACCAGAACCTCTATAATGTTTCTAGGTAAGTTGAGAAGAATAATTTTTAGGGGTTATCCGTGCTTAAAGCCTCAAAAGTGTGTGAAGAGAAGAGGGAAGGGGTGCCCTTTTTATAAGGGAGGAGAAGGGCACCTTTGAAAAAACTTAAAATATTATTTTATAATAAAGTCATATTTGGTTTATAATAGCTTCAAATTGATTTATTTCAAAGCTAAATTGGGTATGGGTCGAAATAATATCAACCAATAGGTTTTAGACAAGTTTAGGTTACTATTTTAACCTTATCATTTAGATTTAACTCTAAGTTAAATAATTTAACTTTTACTGTGTCTTTTTGTTTCCTTACACTATATGGTTAATAAACATACTATAACAAAGAAAGCTAACCCCACGTTGTTAATTATTAATATATATAACTGTATATAATTCATTTGTCCGAACCTTATATTTTTAGGAATAAAATAACAATTAATAATATAATATTTGTTTTAAAAACTATTTTATGTCAATTTTGACACTATTTGGTAATTGATTTTTTTGAAAATCATAAAAGCATGATTATTTCAAAAAAAGTAAATTAAATAAATAATAACATGACAGATTAACCTATAAAATTAGTGTAATTCATACAAAGTCTCAAATTACATTTATTTGGGTATTTATAACATCAATTATGTTAATATTTCATTAATAATGTAATTACTGGATCATCATAGTGTCATAAATAAATTAAATAATTTAATGTCTAAAAATTATAAATAAAATACCATTATGTATGAAATCTTTTTTTATTTATAATTAATATTTATAGTTGAATTTATCTTATTTATAACCCTATATTAAAAATGTTTTAGTTATTAAACTTTGATTTTAACTATTTTAACTCTTCTTTAAATAAAATAATAATAAATGTCCTAATCTAATCCAAGTGGACCTAAAGGATAATATTTTATTCCTAAGGTTGTTTTTGGTATAATTAAACTTATCCAATAGAATTAGGACCTGTGTTAGGGTAATATTAATATCATTTATACCCTTAATTACCCAATTTACTTTTAACCGTGGTAAATAAAAGTAAAAAGTTAATATTCACCAAAAATTATTTTTATCGTACTGAACCACATTTTACTCCTTGATATTAACCGTGTCTCTCATATTTTGAAAATTCAACTCACATAAGTGGAAAAATTAAGTTTTATGTACAATTACAAATGCTTCTAGGAGGTGGGTAAAGGACGGTCAAAAGTTCAATAAAATTATAATATATATAAAATTATTATAAAATGACACCAATGAATCACATTGAATTTATATAGGTATTATGTATAAATTTTGACCTAAAATAAATTTAAATAAAATAAATAATTATTTAAATAAAAATTCGGTTTTTAAATAGTAACCCAGTGTTTTCACTATTCATCAAAAATTGAAAGTTTTCAGAAAAATAACAAAAATTCACCCTAGGATAATTTCGATATTCTGAATCCAAAAATGAATTCCAATTTGAAAAATAAAATTTATAAAATTTCAAAAGGTTGGTATTACTATTCATAACGGCTAGTTTATATAACATATCGTTGTTTAGTGAAACTCGGTATTGCGTACAACACATGCTATCCTGGAAGGTCGTGATTGCGTGTAATGCAAGCCAAGTTAGAGATGCATGTAGTGAAATCTCCTTTTGGTGTAGAGTACAACACAAGGCATCTATGAAATTAAAAATAATATTTTTCATAAAATCTCGGGGTGTTACATTCTACCCCCCTTAAAATGAATTTCTCCCTCGAAATTCATCGGGGTTATAAATGGTTTACTACTTGAAAGTTTCTTTCATAGAAACCCACATCGTAAAAAGGAACACTAAAAATTAATTTTAAAAAGGGTAGTTAGAATCATAACAGTCACCCAAAGTAACTCAGCACTGGGTTTCCACATAGGACAACATATGTGAAAATATGGATATGGAAGAGAAATATAACCATGAACTTCTGATGAAGAGTGGTAGAGGACATGGCTATGAAAAATCCAACAATCAAAAATCCATAAATTTGTGATGATCTAAGGTACCATCTAATTCATTAGATATAAGGGAACTGGGACAACATTTTTGGTTTTCAAGATCATTAACCTAAAGTTGAAGAAATTGGAATTAGAAGAGATACTTTCTTGATTTTTGGTATAATCTCACCATTGGTCATTCCTTGGACAATTTCCACTTCATATCTTAAAGAAATGAAGTTGAATTTGTCATTCATGATGTGTTAGCAGATCATGTGATAGAATGATGGGTCATTCTATCTGTCTCAAACAAAAGGTTAGAAAAAGTTATCAAAAATACATAAGTCCATCTATTGTGAGATTAATCATATATGGTTCCTAAAATGGACTTATACTTCATATATCATACTGCTTAATATAATAAAACTAGTTTCTACTAACCAGGGACTTCCTGTAGGCCAGTGGTAGGCAATAAAGGAATTTTGTACTTTGGTTGTGGGTTCAATTACCACAGCCTTGTCCGACGCGACATGTTGTCTCTCGTTCTGCAGGTTGTCCCTTTTCTTAAACTACACTATTATAACATTCTATCAATAATATCGAAAAAATTTCTAGCTTTAAAAAATACAATCTTATGTCTAACATAATCAATTACAATCTTTAGGCTTATCCAAAATACTTCTATCCAATCTCTTAGTATAAATAAAATGATTACAAGAAAGGTCGTCTACCAAGCATTGAATACAATCATTTATTGCCCGTATATCACAAGATATATCTTGTTGGTCACATTCCAAACATGTGAATTCTTTAATCATGTATTCTCTTCAAAAAAATAAAAACCCATTGAACTTTAGTGAAAACATGAATACTGTCAGAAGTTAATTTTTTCCACATACTAAAATTCCAAAAATTATATATATTCAAACCATGATATCACTTTGTCCTTATATCAATCATGAGCTCATGAATACCATCAAACATATTATTTTCTCCTTATCACTTCATTATACGCATATCATCTGCTTTCCAAAATATTTGATTTACTTTTCATGGTTACCAGTACCATATAATTATTGAAAACCATAATAAACCAATACATAGATATTCCAATATTCCATAGTACTATAAATTAGATTCCACTAAATTATTTTGGAATCCCGTTACATAAACACATAATCATTCCAATATATCATTTTCATACCCAACATTTCCAATAGTGATCGCATGTGACTTCCCTTTGTCCTTTTACTTAAGAGGATGCTCATGCCGATCATCATTAACCCCTGGATTAGGGTATTGATTAGCATAATTCCCCATTTCCTTGCAATCGAAGCATTGAAGTGTTGGTGGAGTGTTCTCTATAGTCTTTTCTCTTTTCATGTC
The DNA here is from genome assembly GCA_963277665.1 of Viscum album. NCBI lineage: Eukaryota > Viridiplantae > Streptophyta > Magnoliopsida > Santalales > Viscaceae > Viscum > Viscum album. The sequence goes on along the minus strand of OY728119.1, from coordinate 697,281,237 downwards.
ATTAGAAACCTTTTCCCCATTACGTCGGCACTCAGCTGCTTGATGACCTTATTTTCCACACTTGAAACATTTTCTAGTACCTTTTAGACAATCTCAACCATGCTTCTTTCCACACTTTGGGCATAAAGAAACATTCACCTTCTTTTCACCTTTGTTCTGAGGTTTTTCCTTGAACTCCATCTTTCATTTCTTGTCAAAACCATGAGATGGATATGTTACACCAACTTACAGTTCTATCTTGATAGCACAACACCCAATTTCTTTATAGCTAATGAAGTCTCTTATAGATAATTCCTTTCGATGACTTTGTTTTAAGCCACGGAAGAATCGATCAACTTTACTTTCAGGTTGGATGATAAATCCAGATTCATACATTGAAAGTCTTGTAAAATTTGCTTCGTATATACCAACATATTCATCATCCTTCTGATTAATCTCAAGGAACTCCTTTTCCATCTTTTTTCGAAGAATACGAGAGAAGTACTTACTGAAAAACAATTTCTTGAACTTGTCCCATTCCATGGATTCAATTTCATCTTGGGGCCTTGTATTCTTAATTAGAGTCCACCACTGGTCTGCTTCACCTTATAAATGGTAAACATCTAAAATGATTTTTTCATGTTCTAAATAGAGAAGTATGGAAAATATCTTTTCAATGGTACTGATCCATTGTTCAGTAACAAGTGGATCAGAAGACCCATTGAAAGACAGTGGACATTGCCTCATGAAGGACTCAATAGAATATTGTTCCCTTCTCTGATCATTTGGAAATCTAGAATGTTTCATAGCTTGTGTATGTATATAAATAAGATTTTTCACTCCATCTCCCATCACATTTGGTTGTTTGGGAGGACAATCATTTCATTGTCCATTACATTGATCAACACGGTTCCTTCGGGTTCCAACCATCATCTAAGACCCAAAAGTAATAGTGTGAGAGGAAAAAATCATGCTAGGAAAACAACATAATAAAAGGGGAGTAACTTCAATATATAACATCTTTGGTTTAATTATAATATCATTACCATAATTATAGGACTATAACCTATAATTAACCTTAGTGACATCCCTAGACATACCTTAGAAATACCTCTAGGGATCTCACTAAAGTTCTCGCATCCTAGTTTCCAAAGGTTGACTAAACCTTTCCTCTGATACCAACTGTAGAGACCCAAAGCTTGACGTACATAGAAATTACATTACTTTTGCAGAATATCTAATACATAACAAAAACAGACACTAAAGGACCGTAATAGTTTAGTGTCTTTGGAAACTCAGAATACAATATTCTAATCTTGGTGAAAGATCTTCAACATCTCCCATGAAGATCTTTTTTTTTCTTACCTAAAACCTTTCTTTATATCCTGGGGAAAAGAAAAAATATAAAGGGTGAGCTCAAATGCTTAGTAAGGGTAAGAATGAAGAAAATAAAACAAACCATATACATTTTAACTTCAAAACATGAACATAATATTTAAACATCAAAATCCGGAGCAATGACATAAAACAAGGCAGTACGTACGACATAGATCATAATGGAACATCAATCATGATAAAATATATTGGAAATAAAACTTGTAATTGTGGAAAAACATTAAGAACATGATATGATTTCCATAGTATCCAAAGCATTTCTTCCAATACCATCTTAGTGGATAAAGTCTCTTTCTGAATCGAGTTCACTCCTCGTTTTAGTCCTGTAACACTGAACCAGATTAACTTACCATTCTAGCCATGTCTATATCATGAGATATAAATCTTTACCCAATGCATTGGAGGGAGATATAGGCCCCAACCATCTCATAATGAAATCATCATTACTTGTGCCACAACATGAACATTAATCATTCATCATTACCCAAATTATAAAATGGGTTTCATAAACATCATCCCATTATAACATAATCCATACAAAAAAATGGATATAATTTCATCATAAGAAAAGTGAAACCATGTAAATCATAGAGAAATTATACTTGAAACATACACATAAGAAATAATGTCATCTTATATGGAAAATTGTTTTGATAAAACACTTGAAATTAATTCTTGAGGAAAATATCCTTTCTTCTTAAAAATCATTTTCTTTTCAAAAAATGCCATGAAATTTTAAAAGAAAAGGACTTTGTTGAAAATAGTCATGAAATCTTGTAGAGTAATCTTCATGAAAACAGGGTGTTATAAAACCGTAAAAATCCATTCATTCCGTATAAGTAAAAAAAACATTCTTCACATACTTTTGTCGGAAAAGTCAAAAAGTACCTCGTATGGTAAACAGAAGAAAGATTCCTTACATAACACAAAGTAAAAGTCAAAGAAGGGTAAACATGACATTAAACATACATGGAAGAATATTAAACACTTTATGAAAAACATTTTAATGGACATGGATGAAAAATATAACCCCAGAAAATACTTACGAATAAACAATCTCGGGTAAAAACGAGATTGGAAAAGTTATCCATTACCTTAGGTCCGATATGCTTCGTATGTATCTGAACCTCCTGTATAATGATTTAAATAATGTCATTGACTTATTAAAGAATCACATTCAATGATATTATATCATATATGGTTCACTTATGACTTTATATTACCCGTTCTTTTGTAAATTCCATGTTTAAGCATCATTTTGGGTAAAATCGTTTTATTTATCGTACGTGTTTGGAATTGTTGTTCTTGATATTATTATTACTTATATCATGATTTACTTACTTCAGAATTTAAATAATGATGTATATATCATATATATTTATTATATATATATAAAAGATATACAAATGAAATGAAATACACCGTTCATGGAGATGGTGGGCCGTACGTACGCATGAACACTGTTTTCTTTTCCTTATTGACTTGAATGGAAGTGAGTAGATGACACATATATATATATATGTATAAATAAATCCAGTAGCTTCATTATGTCATATATTTAATTATTATTCATTATATATACTTTATAATCATTGTTGAATGGTTAATCATGGAAAATGAATCTCATCGTGTTCGTGGAGACGGTAGTCCGTACGTACGCACGAGCGATGATATCATTCCCATGACCGTGGAATTGTAATGAAGTGTATGTATAATATTTCAGAATAAATATAACTTTAAAATAACCATATATAGTTATTTATTTACACCATCATCCATGTAAGGTGGTGGTGAAAAACAGATTACACCACGACGTGGAGACGGTATTCCGTACGTTCGCACGCGCAGTGATTTCGTTTTCCGTAGGATGGATAGAAGATGAAATAAGGTTGTTTCATATTTATAATAACATATCATTATATGATTGATACTGATGTTATTAATTTATGATGAAACAAATAATTAATAATAAGTAGAAGAAGAAATAAATTGGAAAGAATCGGTAAAGGATATTACCTCTTCTTTGACGCGCCTCTTCTTAACCTCCTCTTAAGACACTAGAGTTGGTCTTTTTAGGAGACCAGAACCTCTATAATGTTTCTATAGAAGTTGAGAAGAGGAATGGGCAGGGTTTTTCCGAGTTTCAAGGCTCAAAAGTTTCTGAAGAGAAGAGGGAAGGGGTGCCCTTTTTATAAGGGAGGAGAAGGGAACCTTTGGAAAAACTTAAAATATTATTTTATAATAAAGTCATATTCGGTTTATAATAGATCCAAATTGATTTATTTTAAAGTTAAAGTGAGGATGTGTAGAAACCCTATCAACCAACAGGTTTTAGACAAGTTTAGGTTACTATTTTAACCTTATCATTTAGATTTAACTCTAAGTTAAATAATTTAACTTTTTCTAGTTTCTTTTTGTTTTCTTACACTATATGGTTAATACACTTACTATAACAATCCAAAGTAACCCCAAGTTTTTCATTATTAATATATATATCCATATATAAGTCATTTGGCCGAACCTTAGGTTTTTAGGAATAAAGTAAAACTTAATAATATAATATTTTAAAAAAAAACTATTTTATGTCAATTTTGACACTATTTGGTAATTGATTTTTGTGAAAATTATAACAGCATGATTAGTTCAAAAAAAGTTAATTAAATTAATAATAACATGTCATATTAACCTAGAAAAGTAGTGGAATTCATAAAAAGTCTCAAATTAAATTTATTTTAGTATTTATAACATCAATTATGTTAATATTTCATTAATAAGGTAATTACTACATCATTATTGTGTCATAAATAAATTAAACAATTTAATGTATAAAAATTATAAATAAAATACCATTATGTAGGAAATATTTTTATATTTCTAATGAATATTTATAGTCGAATTTATCTTATGTATAACCCTATATTAAAATTGATTTAGTTATTAAACATTGATTTTAACTATTTTAACTCTTCTTTAAATAAAGTAATAATAAATGTCCTAATCTAATCCAAGTGGACCTAAAGGGTATTATTTTATTTATAAGGTTGTTTTTGGTCGAATTACACTTATCCAATAGAATTAGGACATGTGTTAGGGTAATAGTAATATCATTTTTACCCTTAATTACCCAATTTACTTTTAACCGTGGTAAATAAAAGTAAAAAGTTACTATTCACCAAAAATTATTTTTACCTTATTGAACCACATTTTACTCCTTGATATTAACCATGTCTCTCGTATTTTTGAAATTCAACTCACAGAAGTGGTAAAATTAAGTTTTATGTACAATTACAAATGTTCCTAGGTGGTGGGTAAAAGACGGTCAAAAGTGCAATAAAATTTTTATATATCTAAAATTATTATAAAATGAATCCAATGAATTACATTGAACTTATATAGGTATTATGTATAAATTTTGACCTAAAATAAATTTAAATAAAATAAATAATTATTTAAATAAAAAGTTGGTTTTTATATAGTAACCTAGTGTTTTCACTATTCATCAAAAATTGAAAGTTTTCAGAAAAATACCAAAAATTCACCCTAGGCTAATTTCGATATTCCGAATCCAAAAATGAAGTCCATTTTAAAAAATAAAATTTATAAAATTTTAAAAAATGGGTATTACTATTGATAACAGCTAGTTTATATAACATATCGTTGTTTAGTGAAACTCGGTATTGCGTACAACACACGCTATCGTGGAAGGTCACGATTGCGTTTAATGCAAGCCAAGTTAGGGATACGTGTAGTGCAAGATCCTTTTGGTGTAGCGCACAACACAAGACATCAATGAAATTAAAAAGAATATTTTTCATAAAATCTCGGGATGTTACATAATTTCCTTATTTTATCATGCTTGTTTTGTCTTGAAAGTTCTAGTTATTATTATATATAATATAGTTACCTAATATACAAAATTATTTTACTGTTATAAATATAATATTTACTAATTATATACGTTTTTAGAACTATTATTTAAATGTTTCCATTGAAAATGAATCTTAAATTTTCATGGGTCGGTAGGCAATACGTACGCACGAGCGACAATTTCATTCTCTTAATGGGTGAAAGGGTAAGGAAGTGTATAATATATCAATTTTATAGAATTTATATAATTTCATAATTATCATATATATTAATTATTTTTATTATTATTACTATCTATGAACTTTAGTGATGGAATTCAAATTATATTGGTTAGTGAGGTGACAGTCCGCTATACACACGTGTGATGGTTTTGTTTCCCATTTGATGGAGAAGGAGATGGATAAATATTATAACATAAAAATAATAACATATCAGTAAATTTTATATAATGGTGTTATTATATTGTAAGTTTTAATACATATTTTAAGGTTTTAAAATAATGAATAAAAATAAATAGTTTCATTAAGATGATTACCTTCTCTTAGAGAAACCTCCTTTGGATATCCTTTCAAGGACACTAAGGGTGGTATTTTTAGACGACCAGTAGTTCAAGAATTTGGATAAAGATGTTGGGTATATATTTTTGTATGTTTCTATTAGGGAAAATGGATTTATAAGTTTGAATAAGTTAAGGGAGGGTGTGCCCTTTTATAATTGAGGGGGGGGGGGTACACTTGGAATTTTTAAAAATAATTAATTATATTCACATTTTTCAGATGTAAAAAAGGGTATAAAATAGACCATTATAGAACCTTAGATGTGATACAGTAAAAAATATTTCCATAAAATATAAATTAAACAAATTTAAGGTCATTTTAACTCTTATTTTCTTAGTTTAACCACTGATAAACCCGTTTTAACGTTAACCACAATATTTATTTTTTATTGTTTTTTACTATTCATTATGGAAAAATATTTAGTTGAAATTATTATATAGTATTTATTATTTTGATTCAAAATATGAAATCCATTTTACCTAATTCAATTAATATAATTGGAAAAAAATAATTTAAATATAAGCCCACACAAAATGTCGAAAAAAAGTTTTTCAGGAAATGCTTGTTTAAGCATAAGATAATATTATATTAAGTGTATGCATAATAATCACAATTAGATGTTTTTAAATTAAAGTTTTTAGATATATAATATATAAATTTAAATAATATCATTCATTATTAAATCTTATTTTAATTAATTAAAATTGATAGACATTATTCCTTTTTAAAACAAAAATAGTTTTGTTCAAAGAAAAACGTTTTTAGAAAAATATCCCCTTTTACCTCCAAATGTTATTATATTTATTTCTATAAAATTTATTGTTAATAAATTTTAAATTATATATATTATTAAACATTATTATGAATAATATGTGGAATACTTAATTAATACATTTTTTATTTTTCATAAAAGTTTATTTCTAAAGAAAATTTTCAAAAATTCATTCAAGTATTATTTGACCAAGTAAGTAAAAAATGGATATTCATCCTATTAAATTATTTATTTTGTGAAGTTAAATATTAAAATTTTCAGGTATTATAGAATTATTAAAATATAATGTTCACTTAATATAATTGAGGCTCATGGTTACGTGTATCCCAAGCTATCAAAGAGATTGAATTTATCTAAAAGAAAATATATTGTAAAGTTTTGTGGTGTTACAAAATGGAGGAGTTTCACCGATATGCTAGAATAATTTAGATATATAGAAGATTAAATAGGTTCTATGTAATAATAACTATATATTTATGAATGGTATTTAAGAACAACCTAAATCTGTATAATAGTAAACAGAGTTTTCACAGAGGTATTTGAGAATAAAAGGGAGCTATGTAAGAATAAATCCTAGGTTTTAGAGACTATTTAAGCATAAAACATACTCATGTATGAATAAATATGATGTTGTGTAAGATTAACTCATGTTTTCAAAAGATAGTGTATGATAAATTTAAGTTTCATGCAAGAGTAAAATATGTTTCTAGAAGAATTGTTTTTCTATTATTTAGTGACTATATATAAAAATGATTTTTAGTTAATATGTGATTCAAACTGAGTTTTTTAATAAGTTTTGAATATTGTTTTTGTGATGTGGTAAGAATATTCACTCCACAATGTTATTATTTCATGTGATAATGCTTACATGGAATGAAGATGAAGGATTTATAGAAATTTGAATAAAAAGAAATCAATATTTGAGTAGAATTAAATAAGAAGTTATAATAAGATACATGATTGATATTATATGAAATTAGAATAAATAAGATATATTTCCATATTGAGTATTAGTGATATATTATTATAGAATATTTGAAAAGTATAAAATAAGAAATAATTTTAAGAAAATTCATGATTCTAAAATTCATGTACTTTCAAATTTTTAATATTATAACATATCCTTGTTATTTTTATCAAGTTTATAATGATATTAAGTTTTAAAGAATACAAGGGATTGTAGAGGAGATGGCATTACTACTTCTTAATAGTTTTAAGTACTGAATATGATTAGGGATAAATTCACCAATGTGTGTTTTAATATATTCAAATATATTATAATTTTATATAAAAATCAGAGAGAGATAAGTATTAAGTGGTTGAAAGTGAAACTATTTAACATCTTCAGTATTGATGTCATTTAAGAATAAAGTGTGAAATTAATGAATATAATTCTTTGTAAGGGGAAGTCATAGAATATTTCTATAACTGGGGAAGGAGATCAGTCTATTTTGAAGTCCATAAGAGACTCTCACTATCCTATTGATCTTACTTCAAGGAGGATCCAACTAGATATTGTTATTGAAGAAGGATATGGTTGGTTCTTGTGTCTGAAGAGAAGCAAGTTAGTACTTGTTATTCTAGTTGGTTCCATTCATGCAATCTGGTTTGTGTCATATATAAAGGGTTTAGGTATATCCCCTTGGTTATTCTTGATTATAAGAGATCATCCATGTGTGTGTGGTATAACAACCACAAAACACTAAGGACTTATAATGAAACTTAATTTTAATATATAGATATTACATCTTAATATATTAATATTCAACACATTGTATAAAAAATACATTCGAGGACTGTATAAGTTTAGTGTATTTGGAGATTAGATATATAATATTCCTATATTATTAAATATATTCAACATATCCCATAATGATACTACCTCATGGTATTCTTTATAGTAATACCCTACTAAAATATTATTCATATCATAGGGAAAGGAAACATAAGAAAATGTTGACATTAGATGCTTAGTAAGGGTAAACACAGGAGATATCAGATGATGACCATATGAAATCATAAGATAAGAATAAGTGAATAATATCTTTAACATAACCTACAAAGTTCATACCCAATCTGAGAAATATCATAAAAATTATTAATGGAATAAAACATTATCATTTAAAAATACATGAGTCATAAGAATGAGAAATCATTATAAATCAATCATGAACCATAAGTTCATGTTATAAATCTGCATGGCATCATCATAAGTACAAGAACCATTTCATATGTCAAGGTTAATTACCAAGAAAATTTTATTAGGAATCAACACTATTTTTCCATATTAGATCAAGAACATCAACTTGTTTCCTATAATGGATAAAGCACATAGAATTGTTTCCCATAACGGATCAATCACTTTGACTTTTTTCCCATAATTATTTCATAATATATAATACTTTATAAAATTAATTGGAGGGAGATATAGGTTCCACACATAACATAATTAAAATAATAAATATGTGTGACACAATATCATAAATCATTCATTATACCATAGAAAATGAAATAAGTGAGTTTTATAAACATTTCATTATAGAATAATCCATGTAAAAGAAATAGGTTGCATAAAAATTTCATCTTTTCATCATAAACATAAACCATACAGAAAAATAATAAGGATGATATCATTAGATCATATCCTTAGTAAAGATTATGTATCATCAAAGGAATTTATCTTAGATGAAAAATAATTTTAAAAGATTAATTAGAATAATTATTGAGGAAAATAACTTTTCTATTTTAAAATAACTTCTCTTTTTAAAAAATTTCACACTTGTAAATGAAAATATTTTATATGGAAATAAAATTTTAAACTTTTAAAGGAAGATTAAAATCATTGAGGCTTCATGATTTATGAAAAACCACTCATGTCATATAAGTTAAAAACACATTCCTTTAATATGTTTTTAGGAAAATTCACAAAGTACCTCATCTGGAAAATAAAAAAAGATTCTGTTCAAACTATTTTGTAAAAAGTAAAAAATTGATGAAAAATATTTTAAAAAATTATAGGGTAATATTATAAATCTTTTTGAAAAAATTTTAGAAACCATTTAAATAGAAGATAAATATTCAGCAGTGGAGCCATAAATAATCTTGAATAATGATGAGATTGTGAAATATACCCTTACATCAAGTATTTACATTCCTTGTTCACATTCATAACACATGTATAATGAATATATATTTATTATACATTTATTAAATAAACATATGTATACCTATCATACCATGTATGATTTATTTATAACATCTTATCACATTATTATTAATAATTTATTATTAAAATAATTGTTCTGGGTGAAAACTGCTTCATTTTCCAAGTATATTTCGGTTCACCAGTCCCTATACTTATAATTTTATCTTAGTAATATCATTTATATAATTTTAATCATGGTATATAAATCACATATATTAATTATATAAATATTTATAATCATTCATAAAAAGTAGATATAGAAAAATGAATTATATCGTTCATGGAGACGATAGGCCATACGTATGCATGAATGTTGTTTCTATTTTTCTAATGATGAAATGAAAGAAATGTAAATAATAATTCAAATTTATAGAATAATTATTATTTCATATAAATCATATATATTCATCAAATTTATCCTTGTTATAATCCATGTAAAATATAAATGAAAAATGAATCTCATCGCATCGTGGAGATGATAGTCCACATATACGCACAAATGACGTTATCGTTTCTAGAAGGATTGGATCGTAAGAAGTTAGAAATTATATTATAATTAAATAAGTATAATTAATTCATAAATTTCATATATAATCATCAAAATCCTTATAATACACATCCATCAAATATGGTGATGAAAAATGAATTGTATCGCTATGTGAAGACAGTAAGCTATATGTACGCAAGACCAATACTTTTATTTCTTATTTGATGAGAAATAGGGTGTATAATGGTGTTTTCATAATCATAAACAATTTTAAGAACATTTATTATATTTAAATTATTATCTTATGATAAATAAAATATATTTATATGAGGTGAAGAAGAGTAGAAAATTAAAGTGATCGGTTAAGGCGATTTCCTCTACTTCGAAATGACTTCTTCTGATATCTTCTAAAGGGTTGTAGGGTTGGTATTTTTGGAATAATAAAATCTATAGAATGTGGATATGTAAGTGGAGAATAGAATTTTTATGATTATGGTCAATCGATAAGTCTCAAATTGGTGTAATTAAGTGTGGGAGGATTTTCCCTTTTATAATTGAGGTGAGGGGAACTTTTAGAATTTCTTAAAAATTAAAATATAATACGACTATTATATTGAAAAATAATTAAAAATGGTAATTAAATATAACATAGGGTATTATTAGATTTAAATATCATCAAAAAATAAATTTTTTATAGGTTTAAGTTCTATTTTAAGCCTTATTTGTTGGTTTAACCCCTTAATTAACCTATTTAAACACTAACTGTGGTAACACATTTTTCACTCTTAAAAGGTAATAATTTTACATATAAAGTAACTATTGACTCATAAATGGATAAGGAATGAAATTTTGGACAAAATTTTATCTCTATTTTCCTTGTTTATTATTTTTATTATCTTTTAATAATTTGTTAAAATATTGTTTTCATAAAATACCACTATTGTCAATTTTTACACTATTCATTACATTGATTTTAATAACATCAAGAAAACAATTATAATTCAAAAAAATTATTTTTAAATATCACAAACTTGTCCTGGTAATCTATAAAATTCATTTATCACCATAATTATCTCAAATTATATTACTTTTATTATTTTTAATATTTTTTTTATTTTTCCATTAATTGAATAATCACTGCATCTACGTTGTGTAAGTATTTAAGGTAATTATTTAATTCAAAAAAATTATAAATAAATTTAAATAATTAATATAATTTAATTAGACATAAAATTAATATAATATTCATTTATAACTAATTTTTGTTCCTATGTGAACATATTAATTATATTTAAAACTAAGAGGGTGACATTTTGTCACTTCCTTTGGTTTAAAGTATATGTAAGTCATTTTTAGAGAAAAGTATCTATTAAATAGATAAAAATAGAGTATAAGGTTACAATGGTATAATTTAATTCATCCAATTATAATTATGATGAATAATTATGGCATTATCACTTAGTTTTAACCTAGATTTACCTGATTTACCCTTTAATGAGGTGATAAATTTTACTACGATTACTATTCATTTTGAAAAAAATAAAATGGGACTATTTAAAAAATATTAAACTCATATTTAAAATATATAGAATAAAATTTTCAATATTTAGTTTCTATAAGTTTCAAAAATTAATTTTAATATAAATGCGTAAAATGCAATGATTTTTTATAGAAAAATATGTTTTTAAGCCCAAAATTCACTTATACTAAAATCATGTAGAATAACAATTAAAATGAATTTAATTATATTATATATATTTAAATAACTCTTATGTTACTTTGAGATCAAATTTATATCATAATGATAATTTTTATGAAAATAAATTGATAGATTTATAAAAATCATTATTTTTAACTATTCACTAAAAATTAATTTTTTCAGAAAAATATCAAAATTTCACTCAAATATAATTTTAATATGTTGATTTAAAAAATGAAGTTAATTTTACCAAATATATTTTATAAAATTTTCAAAAATTAATTATTATATTTTCTCATAAATAGTAATAAAATTTCATTTATGACGAAAACATATTTTTGAAGAATAAAATGACTTTATTAAAAATTGAGTGAATAATTAATAATTATTTATATTGAGTTGGAAATTTCTATATAATTAATAAAGTAGTTAATACTATTTATATCCTCCAATTTAATAGATAGGTGATAACATTAAATAATAATATTTTAAATAATATATCACGTTTCTATTAAACTCGTAGTTTTGTGTAACACAAGTTATTAAAGAATTTAAATATATTTTAAAAAAATTTCATAAAATATGAGGGTGTTATATTATCAACCCATTTAATAAATTGTGTCCTTGCAATTTTTCTTAGTATTCAAAGGTTTTCTATTTAAAAATTCCTTTTTGGAAACCCACATTGTAAAAAGGGCTAAAAAAATTCCTCTTAAAAAGAGAGAAAGGGAAGTAAAGAGGTCATATGGGATTACACACACTAGTTTTAAAAATATTAGATCATTGGTGGGAAGTGAAGTTATAAACATGGAATAAAATTAATATCAATAGATCATTTATCACAATGAAGTGAATGATCATGAGAAAGCTAACAGTCACAAAACAACAAACCACATCTGTAGAAAAGACCATCAATTCATATGAATTGAAAGTTATTAGATATTTTTTGGTATTAAGTTACTTTTCTTAGAGTTGAGGAATTAATTTACCATCTAGACTAATAAAATAATAAAATATTCTTAATTGATAAGTGGAATTTCATCCTTTAATTAATTTCCATCATAACCTCATCATTTTCTCAAAACGGTGAATATTGAAGATGAATTTTTCTTTCCTAAAGAACTAAGATCAACATCTAATGGATCACATAATCCAAAAAAAGTTAAATAGCTACTACACATGTCTTTAGATATTAAAAAAAACTGAAATGGTTAGCATAAGTTATACAATAAAGATAAATACATTAATTCCTAAAACATAAAAAATAATTCCCTTGGTTTAACCTAATCCATTCTCTATGTAGTTAATCATAAAAAACTCCAAAATATGTATAAACAAATTCCAATCCCAAAAATTTAGAAATAAAGTCACTATGATACCAAAATATACTCAACATTAATCCCCAAAAGTATCTCTTAATGTTAGATAAATAATATGTGAACACCATGGTCATACATTCTCTAGAAACATTATAATAACCTAAATTACTATAAAATATTGATGAAAACATGCATGATTCAAAAAATTAACATTATCCTTTTTCCTCAAATAAAACCAGAGACTATTTAATATTTTCCTTAAATCCAAAATGCAATAAAATTTATCAAATATGAATTAGATAACATTATCAAAAAATTAATAACCAATTTTAAGGTTATAAATACTATCCCATTAGTGTAAATCATCTCTTTATCCCAAATAAACAGTATTATATCCACATTGGACACATATTAAGGGTTATCATTCCCTCAATCACGTGTCTTACAAAAATATAATCTTTCCATTAAATAAGTTTTCTTGGTTATCAGTACCATTCAACATATAATTTCAATTCCTTAAAGAAAAAAAACCAAGAAACAATCCACAGATGTTCCACGATTCTTATAATCCATAATATTATTCATAAAATACTTTTACAACATATTTATCAAATCCCAATACATAATCATTTCAATCATTCTGCTTCCTTCTTAATGCATTAACTAATCTTCAAAATATTATCCCTTAACACTTATATCCTTTCATATTTAATTTTTAGTTTCTGCTTCATTTATAGAAAAAACATTACCCATACAAACTCACTGATCCTTTTATCAATATTTACCTATTTAAAATTGATTTTCATTATTCCCATACTTTCCACATTTAAAAAATTAAATTGTTGATGATCAATTAATGAAAAATTATTCTCATCCTTTTTATTAACCAAGCCATTAATTTTTACTCAAAAATTACTATCTATATGTCCTTATTTTCTACATAAAAAAATCTTTCTGTTCCTTTGAGGTATTCACCTTCATGATTATTACCACATTATTGACATGATGAAAAGTGAATTTTATTTCCTTTATTATTAGCATGAAAATCTATTTAATATTTGTTAGGTGTGTCTAAAAACTCACCTAAGTTTATATTTTTGATCATATTAAGAGATTAGTTATGAGGCATAATTATAAGGTTTATCCTTCCAGCTACCATTTCATTTTTCTGCTCAAGAGGAAAAATAATTCCATAGTCCATTAAATTCTCCAATAACTTGAATCCCCCTGATTCTATCCATTATCTAAAACCAAAAGTATATTGTGAGAAACCATAATCATAGTGGTAAGCCACATAATCATTTATAGGATGTCTAAATCATGACACCTTCTTCTCAATATATGAAATTTTATTTTTGTCCTAGGTTATCCATGATTATCATTTATTCAGATCCTTCATAATTGTTTGTAAAGAAAATATGAATTAACCCAAAGAATATCCCCCAGAAGTGTCAAATCAGGTGTGGAACAAGGCCCGTTTTATGTACTAGGTGACGATAAAGTCTATCTCAACGCACCATTTTTAGGGTTATTACCCCTAGGTAAAACTATGTTTGAGCCACATCCACTTGTAGTATCCAGACATGGATGAAATTTATTTGAAAATCACATGATCTCTTACTTACCAAAACTTTAGGATGTTATCCTTTAATTAGACATATCTTCAGGGTTTCCACCAAATTTTTCTAACCCTAATCTCTAAAGGTTGAATAAACCTTTCTCTAATACCAACTATAATGACTCAGTATTTTCTTACAAAAATATTACATCTTAGTAGATGAATATTCAATACATTATAAAAAAATATGCTTGAGGGCCACATAAGTTTAGTGTCTTTGGAGATTAGATATAAAAACTTCTTATTTTATGAAAGATCTTCTATATATCCCATAATTATCTTCACTCGTGGTAATATTCATAGAAATACCCTACTAAAACATTCTTTATAACCTAGGGAAAGGAAACATAATAAAATAGTGAGCTCAGATACTCAGTAAGGGTAAACATTGGAGATAATAATTGGAAATCATATGAAAGAACTACCAAAAAACTTGGTTTCCACAGCACCACCCTTTATCAACACTTTTTTTAGCCCTAACAATGGCACCCTTTTATTAGTGTTTTTTAGAGCTGTTAAAGGGGACCCCTTCATCAACGCTATTTTTAGTAGCACTGATAAATGGGGGGGGATTTATCAGCACTTTTTCCTAGCACTGATAAAGTTTATATTTAAAAAAAATAATTTTCATGAAAAATTATATATTGATATGTATGTATATTTATATTGATATAAATATAATATATATATTTTAAATATGTTTTAGATATTTATAAATATACTATTACATTTAATATATAATAAATTTAGTGAAAATGGATTTAACATACTTTAAAAAATATTATTAATTAATAATTTTCTAATTATCATCGACTAATAATCATTTAATAACAATTTGAAGACACAAAAAATCAAAAAAATCAATAAAATATATAAAATAAGTTGAAAATGTAACTAAAACTTCAAACGGTCATAAATTTTGATCTGAGTGTCCTTTTGAGCTCTACAACATATCAAATCAAATCCTGTAATGAGATCTACACTCTAGTGACCTAAGGGAACCTTCTGTAACATTTTTTGAGGCCAAAAAAGGCCTATAAGACCTCCAAAAATGAGTTTTTAGTCACGATAAACCATTTTTTAACATTCAAATAGGTATAAATTCTGATCCTGATGTATTATAGGACTTTATCACATATTATATCAAATATTTTTTCATTTTCTTCTATTTGATTGGTTGTGGAGTTGAAATGGACTTCTGGATTAGAAGTTATGGCTGTTTTAACATTATATGGCTTTTCAGATATATATATATATATGTATTTATTCTTATATATATATATATATATATATATATATCTGTTTGTGTGTGTGTGTGAGTTTGTGTGTGTATGTGTGTGTGTTTCATATATGTATGAATTTATTTATTTATTTATTTTTAAACACACATAAAAAAAATATTTTATAAATGTATTTAAAACTAATCTTCTAAATATATATTAGCATACAAATATATATACGGATAACAATTATACCTATATATATATATAAATAGATATAAATATATATTAATATACGAATAAATAAATAAATATATTAATATATGAATAAATATATATGTATTAATATAACTATATATATATATATTAATATGAATATTTGTTAATATACAAATAAATATAACAATATTAATATATAAATAAATATATATATCATTAAATATAGAAAAAAACTAAATGTCCTAGTGGTAAAGGTGCAGGCACACAAGGGGGGAGGTCTGAGGTTCGAGTTTTGGTTGAAGAAAGGGAGCACAAGCAAGTGGGAGGGGGTTGCACGGGCAAGTGCAACATGCGTGAGAGGGAGGGGGCTCCACCTAGCGCTGATAAAGGGGGGGGGGGGAAGTGCTATTAAAATCTACTTGCATTAATATATTCTTTTTTAACTTTTTTTTAATTTTTTTTTTTGACTTTTATCACACTAAATAAAGCATTGATAAAGGAACTTTTATCAGTTCTTTTTTTAGCACTAATAAAAGGGGACTTTATCAGTGCTTTCCTGAGCGCTGATAAAAGGGACCCCCCTTTATCGTTTCCTTGATTAACAGTGCTTTTATAGCACTGTTAATGCCCTTTTCTAGCACTGATAAAGGCTATATTTACAGTAGTGAAGAATAAGATAATCATAAGAGAATGAGATACAGAACATAGATTCAAATGTTTATAACCAATATGATAAAGATCATAAACATTAGTTATGAAAAAAACATTATTATTTCAAAATAAATTGATCATAATAAGGCTAATTCATCATAACTCAATTATAAACCATAATTTCATGTTGTAAATGTGTGTAAAATCATCATAAGTACATAAACCATTTCGTATGTCATGGTTAATTACCAAGATTTTCGGATCAGGATTAAACACCTATTTTTGATAATGGATCAATAACATCAACTTTTTTCTCATAACATATCAAGAAGATTGACTTTTTTGCTATAACAGATCAAGAAAATCAACTTGTTTCCCATAACGGATCAAGAACTTTGACTTGTTTTCCATAACCATCTCATGAGATATAATACTTTACCCAATTCATTGTAGGGAGATATAGGTCCCACCCATCACATAATAAAAATCATACATATGTGTGATATAACATCATAAATATTTCATCATATTAGAACACATGAAAAAAATTAGTTTCATAAACATTTCACCATATAATAATCCATAGAAAAGAAATGGGTTTCATAAAAATTATAGTTTTTCATCATAAACATAAACCATCCAGAAAAATAATAAGGATGATATCCTTTGAAAATATCCCCATTAAATATTATGTATCATCAATTCATGTCATCTTAGAAGGAAAATTATTTTTAAATATTACTTTGAATAATTCTTGAGGGAAATGAATTTTTTATTTTAAAATCACTTCTCTTTTTAAAAAAGGTGTGAACTTATAAATCAAATTTTTTTATTTGAAAATAAACTTTTAAACTTGTAAATTAATATTCAAATCATTTAAGAATCAGGAATACAATAAAATATTCTCATTCCATATAAGTTAAAAAAATATTCCTTCATTATTTTTTTAGAAAAGTTACAAAGTACTTAATTCGAAAAACGAAGAAAAGATTTATTTAAAACTGTTTTTAAAAAAGTAAAACATGGGTAAAAATGACTTTAAATAATTATAGGAGAATAATAAAAACCATTTTTAAAATATTTTTAGAAATCATGGACATAGAAGAGAAATATTCCCTAGTGGAGCCATAAAAAATCCCTAATAATGATGATATTATGAAATAAACCCTTACATCAAGTCTCTCCTTTCATTGTTCATGTTCAAAACTACTATATAAAAAATATAGTTTTGTTATAAATGTATTCAAAAACTATATTCATACCTATAATACCATGTATTATTTTTTTATAATATCTCATTACATTTTTATTAATAATTTGTTATTAAAATAACTATTTTAGTTGATAACTGCTTCATTTTCTAAGCATGTTTTAGTTCGGGTATCCCTGTCCTTATACTTTAGTCATGGTCCCATCATTTCCAAAATGTTAATAATGGTATAAAAATCACATATATTCATAATATATATAGCATCCCAACCTGAGATCCACTAAAATGGTGCCTCGAGTGAGTTGGTCACATGGCCTCAAGTGCGCCCCCCATTATGCTAGAGGCTACTGACAAGCAGTGAGGGTCTAATGATGGTATGGTGGAGAGACTATACCCTCATGATCAGAGTATCACAATGGTATAAAACTAAATGCATTAATCAAGAGTGTAATCAGTATAATAAAGGGAAGATAAGTAGAACATAATAATAATAACCGAGAAGGTGGCCATCATCGAATATCCAACTATTCATACATGTCCCGATGAGACTACATAAATAAATAAGTACACATTAAATAATAAATAAAATACAATAAATATATAAAAAATCATCAAGTCTATCTACATGATCATCCTAAGCTCTAACTCAGCTCTTTGACCCTATTTTCCAAGTACAATCACAATAAGACAAGTATAATCCGAAGAACCTAGTCCTACTAACATGAGGTCTTTTTAGATACCTTAGTACAATGGAAGCCTGAAAATGATGTGAAATATAATTAGTAATCCACCACCAATGGTGTATAAATAATAATCTAGTTTTTCATATAAAATATTACAATGTGCAGGTATAAATGACAATGGAATAATTAATTAATTAAAAGTACACAAGTCGGGCTCAGGTTCCAGAAGGGCACCTGATCGACTATATATATTTTAGCCTAAACCTAAATTTCTATATACAACTACAATAATGTATACATATGCATACTTAAGAATTTTTTTTCATAGATATATATGTACCTACATAGACCTAAGGTTTAGTACCAAGGCATCCATATAAGGGGATCATATAAAAATAGGGGTGTCATAACCAGGTGCCATACCTATTAGTATAATATAATAGATTCCATTCCCAAAGGTCTAAATGAAAACAGGTCAAAGGTGAAATATTAATTAAAACAAATTACATTAAATTGTAAATAATCAACTACAATATACAATTAATACTTTTTTGTATCAATTATTATACTTATGAGGGCTAGGTAAAATGATAATAACTAGGGTGATCTCATAGAGTCCAAGGAGCTCATACAATGGTATACTCAGAATAACATCAAACATACATGTTCCAAGTCCCAAGGTAATAACCCAAACAACATATATTTGGAGATATGAATATATATAGAGGTTATAGGTACCATACCTAGACCCCCATCATCCGTTCCATACCACAAGTAATCATACCTGAGGGTCATAGGTGCCATAACTATATCCCCTCTCATCAGTTCCATATCATAAGTAATCATACCAAGGGGTTGTAGGTGCCATAACTCGATCCCCTAGTCAGTTTCATACTATAATTACCTAGTGGTCTTAAGTTCCATAACACAATCCCCTAGTCAGTTCCATATCGTAAGTAATCATACTTAGTGGTTGTAGGTGTCTTACCTTGATCTCATAGTCGGTTCCATACCACAATAAAAAGTTGCTTCCATATCAAGATTTCCAACATCGACTAAGCAATATAAAATGACATAAGATATGCTAGTTTTCATACCCAATAATAATTAAATAAGTAATAATAAATTCATTAGACAACTCATTTATAAGTGATATAAAAGGAGGTCTATGTTAGTGTCTATGCCCTTACTAACATTTTAATACATGACATTCAACTCATTAATTGGTTCATTCGAATATCATCAATATGAGGGCCATGAGAAAGTATATTCCTTAATCAATACACTTGAAAAGAGAGGATAATAATGCAATAAAAGTATTATGGGCCATGTAAACTATCAATAAATAGATAACACAATACATGGAAAGGTATAATATTGGCCATTATAACTTGTATTCCTCACACACATCCTCAATTTCATTCGATAGGAATTAGGATACAACCACATTAAAAATGGTTTGGTCACTAGGTGATGTTATAGTATAGTTTCTCACTCTTTTAAATTAAAATTAATTCCATTTGATTAAAATGTTTACATTTTATAAGACAATACACCTCAACATGTGGTTTAATTAGAAATCAATATCTTAATTTATAAGGGATTTTAAAAATACATGCCAATGGGTGGTCTATGTTGAGCGAGAAACCTAAAATGATACAATTTAATAGTAACATTAAGTTATTTAAAAGAATTAGGATATAAATTGTAACTCTCTGAACCTAGTTATCTAGAGACAGTGCATTATTATATAAAATTGGCATGATCACAAGAGATCAAGTCTAAAAAGACCAATCAGTTCAGTAGACTTGGAAGTAATAGATACATACATATGTTTTAAATTACATTATGAAATGAAAAAGGAATACTATTTCTCATCTGAACACACTAATATCTCTTATCCTATCTTTAAAGGTCAGTCATAATATACATCTTCGTATCCTAGGAAAAATAAAACATAAGAAAGGGCTGAGCTCAAATTCTTAGTAAGGATAACAATATAGCAAAAACTATCATAAATAACTATAAACATTTATGACAATGTATAAGACTAAAACAAAAGACTTTTAAACATAAACATAAGAATAATATGAAAATGATAAATCAAATAATTCCATTTACTTATTCACATGGATATTATACTAGACGAATAATCACATGTAATATCAATAACTAATCTCATAATGATGGAATGCATAATGTCTGACATCATAACCACATAGTCAAGGCCTTGTACCAAGACTATAAATAAAAATATTGTCAAGGCCTTGTTCCAAGACACTATTTTGTCTCATGAGACCTACCGATGCATTGGGGCTATAGTGGGCCCTGCCCATCACTTATTATGTCCAATTCATTCCTCATTTGAAAAGGATGAAACATAACATAAACATTAATATTACACTAGCATATGAAATGTTAATATTTTAACCATAAATAATTAATGACATAAAAATAACACATCCACAGTAAACATTTCATAAAACTATCAATACTATATGAAATATTTTATCATAATAAATCAAATTCAATTAAACATAAAATCCAATAATAGATGTTGACACCGATGAAATCTATCCAAAAACTATTTGAGAGAAATATCTCTTTCTAATTTGAAATAATTTAAAAGTATCATAATTATAAAAGAAAAAATCATTTTTAAAATATTATTATAATATTGTAAGTGAAGCTTAGAAGGTGTTATAATGATGGAAAATAGCTCCACACACTGTATAAGTTAAACAAAATTCTTTCCTTAATTTGTCTGAAAGGTCATAAAGTACCTTGTTTGGAAAACGACGAAAAGGTTCCTTTAATTTTTTTTTATAAAAAGTACAAAAATTGTTATAAATGAATTTGACCTATAATCTAAGAAATAATATTTTTTTTGGAAATACATTTTTAAGAAAGACGGATGTGGATGATAAATAAGTCCCAGTATATACTTATGTATAAACAACCTTGGATAATGAAGAGATTGTAGAATTAACCCTTTACTTGTATTTATCCTTAGTAGAGGGTATGTTAACCTCCTGTATAATGGTTAAAGTATTTTTATGAAATTATACAAGAACCAAATAAATAAATATTATATCATATAGGATCCTATAATACTGCTTTGTTAATAATATTAAAGTATTATCATTGTTTTGGGTGTTAACTGATTAGTTTTCCATTATATGTTTTGATAAATAAGTCATGTTTGTTATTGATAGGATGTATTTAATTTATATATAGAATAAAATTAAGTTCTCAAACATTATTTTTAATCATGAAATGAAAATTATTCTTGAATGGTTATAATGATGAATGAAATTTCATCGCGTCGTGGAGACGGTAAGCCGTACGTATGCACGAGCGACAATATCATTTTATTGATGGTGAAATAATATGTAATTGGATGGTATATTATATATAATGAATAATTAACATTTTATATTTATTATCTACATCAATTATACTCATTATTATACCCATCAAAATAAGTAAGTGTTGAATAACAAACTACACCACGACGTGGAGACAGTTTGCCGTACGTACACACGTATGGTGACTTTTTCATTCATAGGATGGATAGAATAATGAATATGGTTGTACCATTTTTATAGTAAATCTCAGTATGTATAAGGTAATTGATTTATTATTTTAGTATGGAAACAACATAGAAAGAGGATGTAGAAGAAGAAAACAACTTTGAAAGAGGTGATAAAATAATTACCTCTTCTTCGTGTTCTTCCTTTTGATTTTAAAAAAGGGATCCTTAGGTATGTTTTATGATAAAACTAAGGCCTCTATGTTGAAGTGAGGGTATTTTTGAGGATATTTTAGTAGGTTTTGGCCAAGCCAAAAGGATTTTGAGGTGTTAATTTAAGAGAATATGAAGTACCCTATTATAAGAGAGGTGAGAGACACTTTAGAAAAACCTTGAAATATTAATTTATTATAAAATTATTTTCGGTTTCTAATTTCTAAAAATGGATTTATTTTTAGGATAATATGGGTATTATTCGAATTAATCTCAACCAATAGGTGTTATACATGTTTAGTTCACCATATTAACCTTATCTTTTAGATTTAACCCTTAGTTAAATAGTTTAACTTTTACCATGTCTTCTTGTATTTTTATACTACATGGTTAATATAGTTACTATAAAATGATAAAAGAACATAAAGTGGTTAATTAATGACATATGTCACATTATCTAAGCCATTTTTTATAATATTATATTTTTATTACTTTTATATAATTTTATAAAATAGTATTTGTTTTAAAAAATCATTTACATTAATTTTGACACTATTTAGTATTTGGATTTTGTTAGAGTCATCACAACTTGATTAATTAGAAAAAACTACATTTAATCAACCCCAAAATTTCATATTCACCTAAAAAATTCGAGTATGTCATAAAAGTTTCAATTTAAATTTATTTTAATATTTATGATATCAATTATATTAATCTTTCATTAGTAAGGTAATTACTACATCATCATTGTATCATAAATAAATTTAATTATTTAATGTCTAAAAATTATATATAAAATACTATGATGTAGGAAATATTTTTATCTTTATAATTAATAATTATAGTATAATTTATCTTATATATAACCCAATATTAATAATGGTTTAGTTATTAAACTTTGAATTTAACACTTTTAACTCTTCTTTAAATAAAATATAATAAACGTCCTAATCTAACCCAAGTGAATAAAAAAGGATCATATTTTTCTTATAAGGTTGATTTTGGTCGAAAAACACTTATCCAATAGAATTAGGACATGTTTTGGGGTAATATTATATTATTATAATATTATTTTTACCTTTAATTGCCCTATTTACTTTTAACTGTGGTAAATAAAATTCAAAAGGTACTATTCAAAAAACAAATATTTTTATCCTACTGAACCACACTTTTTATTACTAATTACAACCATGTCTATCTAATTTTTTAAATTCAATTCACAGAAATGGTAAAATTACATTTTATGCAAATTTTCAAATGTGCCTAGAATATGGGTAAACAACATTAAAAAGTTCAATAAAATTTTATATATCTAATATTATTATAAAATAAATCCAATGAATAAAATTTGACTAATATAGTTATTATGTATATATTTTTACTTTAAAATAAATTTAAATTAAAAATAACTATTTAAATAAAAATTCTGTTTTAAACAATAATGTAGTGTTTTTCACTATTCATCAAAAATTGAAAGTTTTCAAAAAAATACAAAAAATTCACCCTAAGCTAATTTTGATATTCTGAATACAAAAAACAAAGCTATTTTGGTGTGCAAAATCTATTTCCATATAACGCTTCATATGGTTCCATCTGAATACTTTAATGGAAGCTATTGTTATAGGACAATTCTACCAGAGGTAAATACTAATCCCACATACCTTAAAAGTCAAGTGAGAAAGATCTCAACATGTCTTCTATGGTTTGAATAGTCCATTATGATTGTCCATGAGTTTGAGGGAGGTGGGAAGTGCTCAAATGATGTTAAGTATCTAGGGATTTCTGAAGATTTTTCTAGAATCTTTAGGTAAAATGAGGATCACGGTTAGAAATAATTGATACAGGTACACCATGAATTCTTAAAGGTTCATTAATATATAGTCTTTCTAAACGTTCAAGTGGTAAATCTTCTCTTATAGAAATAAAATGTGCTGAATTGGTAAGATGATCAACAATGAACTATATTTCATCATTCCTTCTACGAGTATTTGGAAGCTCTATGATAAAGTCCATCGTAATATCATTCCATTTCCACTCAGGTATGGGAAGAGTTTGCATGACTCCTATAAGATGTTGTCTTCTAGTCTTCACCTTTTGAAAAACCATACATCTTGACACATAATCAGCAATCTCCATCTTCATGTTGTCCCAAAAAAAATGTTCCTTCAAATCACTATACATATTTGTGCTACCAGGGTGTATAGAGAAATTGGAGTTATGAGAATAATCCAAAAATTCCCTTTTTAGATAAGGTATATCAGGAACACAAAGCCTCTTCCCAAATTTCAAAATTCCACCTTCATATACGAAGTCAATCAATCTAGAATCATTAAAATCTTTAATTTTCCTTTGAAACTCCTCATCATCAGTCTAATAATGTTTTATCCTTTCTAGTAAGGATGGTTTGGCAACCATTTGAAAAAGTATTGATGTTTCACCTTCCATGGTTATTCCCATATCCATCTTTACTAGATCCATGAACATAAGATCCCTTTCAACTCACATATTTTTCATAACTCCATGATCCTTTCTGCTAAAATTATCTGCCACCTTAATTACCTTCCTCGAGTGGTAGTGTATTGTGAAATCATAATCCTTGAGTAGTTCAAGCCATCACATTTTCCTCATGTTGAGTTCTTTTTATGAGAAAATATACTTCAAACTCTTGTGATCAGTATATATCTAAAATTTTCACTATAGAGATAATGTCTCTATACCTTCAGAGAAAATATTACAGTTGCTAACTCAAGATCATGAGTGGGATAAGTTTTTTCATGAATCTTTAGCTACCGTAATGCATAAGAAATAACTCTATTCTGCATAAGAACACAACCAAGTCCTTTATTTGAAGCAATACTATAAATAATAAACCCATCATTCCCTGATGGTAGAGTAAAGATATGATAATTGACTAATATTATATTCAATTATTCAAAAAATTATTCACACTCTTTTTTCCAAACAAATTTAACCCCTTTACGTTTGAGCTTGGTTAATGGGTTATATAATCAAGTAAAATTCTAGATGAAACGCCGATGGTATCCTGCTAAACCAATAAAACTGCATACCTCAGTTATACTCTTTGGTGCTGGCCATTCTTGGATTGCCCTTATCTTTGAAGGATCAATATATATTTCATCCTTATAGAAAATATGGACAAGAAATGAAATTTCTTAAAGCTATAATTTACACTTTCTAAACATCCCATATAATTTATTTCTTCTAAGAGTTTTCAGAATAGTGCGCAAGTGATTTTAATAATCTTCTTTGCTTTTGAAGTATACCAAGATATCATCAATAAATACAACTACAAAGTCATCAAGATATTCCTTGAAAACTCTATCCATTAGATCGATGAAAACGGAGGATTCATTAGTTTGTCCAAAAGGCATTACTGTAAACTTATAATGGCCATACCTGGTTTATAATGCTGTATTTGGAATGTCTTCGTTCCTCACACACAATTCATGATATCAAGATCGAAGCTCAATCTTTGAAAAATATTGAGCTCCATGAAGTTTATCGAATAAATCATTATTGCGAGGTAGGGGATACTTGTTCTTTATTTTTATAGAATTGATCTCCATATAGTCAATGCACAACCTCATAGATCCATATTTTTCTTAAAAAAAAGAGCAGGGGATCCCCATGAAGAAACACTAGGGAAAATAAATCATTTATTACTCAATTAATCTAGTTGTTTCTTTAGTTCCACTAATTCCAGAGTGGAAATTCTATAATGGGTCTTCGATATGGGCCTTGAACAAAGAATTAAGTCAATAGAAAACTCAATACCCTGTTCTAGAGGATGTCTCATAAAATCCTCTGGAAACACATCAACATATTCTTTCAAAATAGGTAGATCCTCTATTTAAACATTCCTTTCCTCACCCATAGCTATTTAACTCCCTTCCTACACAACAATTGAATTTAATATATATACTGGGGGAGGATCTAGATGAGAATCAGATGGTGATGTTTCTACTATATAGATAAGGGATTCCTTATCATCATAATAAATTGTAACCTCCTTCTTCTTATAATAAACTTTCGCATCATGGTCTGAATGCCAATCCATACTAAGTATTATATCAAATTAAATCATAGGTATGAAAATAAAATCAGTATATAAATGAAGTTTATATTCCATAATGGTAACTGATTGACTCAAATTTGTTGCAATGATACTTCCCTTAGGATTTTTGACTAATAACTCCCTTGTTAAGTCAAATTAGAAATATCTAATTTTCTTGGAAAACTGGAAAGATATGAAAGAATGAGTTAATTCAGAATCAAATAAAGCATTGTCTAATTTTGAGGAAACATTTAAAGTACCTTCCACTACATCATTAAGAACTTCAACCTCACCAGTAATGATCGCATAAGCTTGGCCTTTCTCCCTTTTCTTTTTATGGTAAAAATTTCCTTGATGCTTAGGAAAATCTTTTGAATAATGTACCATTTCCTTACAATTATATAATTGAACATTGAAATACTCTTTCTTCCCTTTACAATCACGAGTTTAGTGGCCCTTTTATCCACACATGTAACTAACTCCCATCCCCTTTAGGATTTCACCATGGTGTTTGTTCCCATGATTACTACAGGATGGAAAGTAAAATTTTCACTTATTCCCCTTATTTTCTTTTGCAGAGTGTTTAGTAGATCTCTTATTCTCTCTCTTCACTTTAAAGTCATAAGAATTAGAGAATTCCTTTTCTGTCTTGATAGCACATGGGACTATATATTCATACGATGAGATGGATTTTGAGACTAACGCTCGTTAGAGAAGTGGTTTTAACCCATCAAAGAATCGATCAATTTTACTTATTGGGTTATGTATATAATCTGCAATATTCCTTGCTAACCTTATAAAGTTAGCCTCATACTTTATGAAATTATCATCCTCCTTTTTCCTCAGACTCAAAAATTTCCTTTCTATATCCGATCGATGTTCACGAGGACAATATTTCTCTAAGAAAAGCTCTTGAAACTCCCTAAATTCCATATTTGACACTTTTTCATCATCCTTTGTGTTTTGAATTAATGACCACCATTGATCTACGTCTCTTGAGAGGTGATAAACTGCCATGAAAACTTGTTCCCTTTCACAACTCCCCAAATCATGAAATATTTTTTCTAAGGAACTTATCCATTGATCAACTACAAATGGATTTGTAGTCCCATTGAATGTTGGTGGTTGTTGCCTCATGAAGCGGTCTAACATTGATCCTTTACATTATGGATCAGGGTGCTCAATATGGGTAAGGTTTTTATTCATAACCTAAGTGAGTTGTCCCAGTATGGTTTTAAGTTTTTCAGCACCAGTTGTATCACCAGATCCACTATAATTATGTTGAATAGGAGGTAAATCCCTACATGGATTACGTGCATTGATAAAGTTTCCATTCCTTCCACTAGGCACTATTTCTAAACAATGGAATACACTAGATTAGTTTATGAATCATAATGCATAATTCTAAACTTGTAAAATACTTAACATAAATTGTACAGTTTATGCATATAATCCATAATCATAAAAATGTTTTCTTGGGGGAAGTATTTACTCATAAATCCTTCATAATGGTTTTTAAATAAAATGTGAATTATCCTAAGCATATCCCCTAGGAGTGTCAAACCTAGTGCTTAGTAAGTCCCCTTGTCGTGTACCAAGATACTCTAGGTCAAGCCCGAAACTCCTTATTAGAGTTTTCACTCCTAGGTACATCTATTCTAGAACCACATCCACTTGTAGTATCCAGACATGGATTTATTTATTATAAAACCCACATAATATCTATATTACTAAATTTTTTGGATGTTCTTCTATACTAATCCTCAAAGTATATATTAGGGTAATGTTCTCTAATCAGAGTTTTTCTAAATCTAGTTTCCAAGGTATGTACTAAACTTCCACTAATACCAACTGTAACACCCTGACCCCAGTTACCAAAAGTCGGTTAATTATTATATAACATTGGCATGATCACAAGAGATGAATTCCCAAAAGACCGATCAGTTTAGTAGCCTTGGAAGTACTAGATACATACATAAGTTTTACATTACTTTATGAAATGAAAAAGTAACATTGTGTCTCCTTTGAACACACTAATATCCCTCATCCTATCCCTACAATTCAGTCGTAATATACTTCTTCACATCATGGAAAAAATAAAATATAAGAAAGGGGTGAGCTCAGATGCTCAGTAAGGATAATAATATAATGTAAACTATCATAAATAACCATAAAAATTTAAGCCGATGTATAAGAATCACTGCTGGAAAAAATACCTATACCCACGGTTCAAAATCGTGGGTATAGCCCCCAAAACCGTCGGTATAGCCTATACCCACAGTTTTGGGAACCGTGGGCTGGAATTCCATCGGTATAGGGGTCTCAACCTATACACACGGTTTTGGAGAACCGTGGGTATAGGGGAGTAAAAGTGCGCCACACTGCTGTTCCAGTGTGGCCCACAACATACCCCATGTTTTTCAAATCGTAGGGCATTTAAATTTAAAAAATAGCGTGTAGGGGGATTCGAACTCGCACTGCATGCCTCGCCTCACGGAGGCTCCCCACCAAGAGACCAACCGAGATATGACTTTTCATTATTTTATATACCTACATCTACGTATATATATTAATATAATCCATGTGGTATTTAAATTCAAAAAATTCAGAGAGGGGGATTCGAACCCGCGTCACACAGTGCGCCTTACGGTTGAGCCTGCCCAAGGGACCAACCAACCTATAATTTTTATTTGATATATTTGCATACATCTATGTATATATATTAATATGATCCATGATTGGAAAAATGTTAACAATAGAAATTAAGCCCGTGACCTACAACACCTTCTGAAAGGGTTTACCAACCAAGCTAAAGAATTTTTGTAAATATATGTTTATATTTATGTAAATATATTAATAAAAACCGTGAAAAAATGTCTTCCCGCCAATTTTTTTTCATTCCCCTCCTAATTTTCTTTCCCCGACATAACACGGGAAATCTATACCCATAGTTTTGGAGAACCGTGGGTATATGTCTTAAAATAAAACCGCAATACCTACGGTTTTCAAGAACCGTCGTTATATGTCTTCGGAAAATACCCTATACCCACAGTTTTCTCCAAAACCGTGGGTATAGGGCTTAAAAGAAAACTATAGCCACAGTTTTTGGCACTACCGTGGGTATAGGTGGCCTATACCCATGGTTTTGTGAAACCATGGGTATAGGTTCACATACTACCCCTATACCCATGGTTTTGGAAAACCGTGGGTATAGACCTATTTTACAGTAGTGACTAAAACACAATACTTTTAAACATAAAATTTATCATAATATGGTAAAGTTAAATAAAATAATTCCATTTACTTATTCACATGGATATTCTACTAGATTAATAATCACATGTAATATCAATAGCTAATCTCATAATGATGGAATGCATAATACCGAACAACATAACCACATAGTCAATGCCTTGTGCCAATACTATAAATAAAAATATTTTCAAGGCCTTGTTACAAGAAACTAGTTTGTCTCATGAGACCTAATGATGAATCTAGGGGATATAACAGGCCCTACCCATCACTTACTATGTCCAATGCATTCTTCATATGAAAAGGGTGAATCATAACATAAATATTTGTATTAAATTAGCATACAAAATGTTAATAATTTAACCATAAACCATGAATGAAATAAAAATAGCACATATATAGTAAAAAATATCATAAAACTATCAATATAATATGGAATATTCTATCATAATAAATCAACTTCAATTAAACATAAAATCAGCAATAGATGTTGACATAGATGAAATAAATCCAAAAAATATTTGAGAGAAATATCTCTTTCTACTTTGAAATAATTTAATATTCACATAATTATAAAAGAAATAATTTATGTTGAAAATATTATTATAATATTGTAATGGAATCTTCTAAGGTTTTATAATGGCAGAAAATATCCGCACTTGCTGTATAAGTTAAAAAAAACATTCTTTGCTTAATTTGTCGAAAAGATCATAAAGTACCTTGTTTTGGAAAACAACGGAAAGGTTCCTTTTAATATTTTTTATTAAAAGTTAAGAAATGGTATAAATGAATTTAACCTATAGTATAGTAAATAGTAAAAATGTTTTGAAACAAATTTTTAAGAAAAACATATGAGGATGATAAAGAAGTCCTAGTAGATACTTACGTATAAACAACCTCAGATAATAAATATATTGAAAAATTAACCCTTAACTTGTAATTTTTGTTAGTTGATGGTATGTTAACACCTTGTATAATGGTTAAATAAGTGTTATTAAATTATACAAGAACCACATACATAAATATGATATCATATAGGATCCTATAATATTGCTTTGTTAATAATATTACAGTATTATCATTGTTTTGGGTGTTAACTGATTTGTTTTCCATTATATGTTTTGATAAGTAAGCCATTCTTGTTATGTATAGGATGTATTTGATTCATATACAGAATGAAATTAAGTTCTTAAATATTATTTTTAATCATGAAATAAAAATTATTCTTGAATGGTTACAATGATGAATGAAATCTCATCGCGTCGTGGAGATGGTAAGCCGTACGTACGCACGAGCGACAATATAATTCTATTGATGATGTGATCATATGTAATTGGATGGTATATTATATATAATGAATAATTAACATGTTATATTTATTATATACATCAATTATACTCATTATTATACCCATCCAAATAAGTAAGTGTTGAATAAAAAACTACACCACGATGTGGAGACGGTTAGCTGTACGTACACACATATGGTGACTTTGTCATTCATAGGATGGATAAAATAATGAATATGGTTGTAACATATTTATAATAACATATAATTATGTATAAGGTACTTTATTTATTATTTTACTATGGAAAAAACATAGAAATAGGAAGTATAAGAAGAAAAGAACCTTGAAAGAGGTGATAAAATAATTACCTCTTCTTCGAGTGATTCCTTTTGATTTGAAAAAAATGGATCTTTAGGTTGTATTTATGATCAAAGTAATGCCTCTAGGTTTAAGTGAGTGTATTTGGGAGGATATTTTAGCAGGGGTTTCAGATCCAAAATTCTTTGGAGGTCTGAATTTAAGAGAAGGGGAAGTACCCTTTTATAAGAGAGGTGGGGGGCACTTTAGGAAAATCATGAAATAACAATTTTTTATAAAATTATTTGTAGTTTCTAATAGATAAAAATATATTTATTTCAAGTATAATATGGGTATGGGTCTAAATACTCTCAACCAATAGGTTTTATACATGTTTAGGTCACTATGTTAACCTTATCCTTTAGATTTAACCCTCAGTTAAATAGTTTAACTTTTACTATGTATTCTTGTATTTTTATACTACATGGTTAATATAGTTACAATAAAATGACAATAGAACCTCAAGTGGTTCATTAATGACATATTTAACATTATATAAGTCATTTGGAAGAATATTAGATTTTTAGGACTATTATATAATTTAATAAAATAGTATTTGTTTTAAAAACTCATTTATGTCAAATTTGACACTATTTAGTATTTGGTTTTTGTTAAAGTCATAAAAACTTGATTAATTAGAAATAAATAAATTTAATAAACCCCAAAATATCATATTCACCTAAAAAAATAGTTTATGGAATCAAAAGTTTCAATTTACATTTATTTGAATATTTATGATATCAATTATTTTAATCTTTCATTTGTAAGGTAATTACTACATCATCATCATGTCATAAATAATTTTAATTATTTAATGTCTAACAAGTATATATAAAATAAAATGATTTAGGAAATATTTTTAGATTTATAATTAATATTTATAGTCTAATTTATCTTTTGTATAACCCTATATTAAAAATGGTTTAGTTATTAAACTTTGAATTTAACACTTTTAACTCTTCTTTAAATAAAATATAATAAATGTCCTAATCTAATCCATGTGAAAAAAAGGATAGTATTTTTATCCTAAGGTTTATTTTGGTCTAAAAACACTTATCTAATTGAATTAAGACATGTGTTGGGGTAATTTTATATTATTATAATATTATTTGTACATTTAATTTCCCCATTTACTTTTAACCGTGGTAAATGAAATTCAAAAGATACTATTCACCAAAAATTATTTTCATCCTATTGAACCAAATTTTACTTACTGATGAAAATCATGTCTGTTGGATTTTTTAAATTCAATTCACAGAAGTGGTAAAATTACATTTTATGCAAATTTGCAAATGTACCTAGAAGGTGGGTAAAAGACGTTTAAAAGTTCTATAAAATTTTATATATCTATTATTATTATAAAATGACTCCAATTAATTAAATTATAATAATATAGGTATTATGTATCTATTTTTAATTTAAATTAAATGAAAATTAAAAACAATTATTTAAATAAAAAGTTGGTTTTAAAAAATAAGGCAGTGTTTTTCACTATTCATAAAAATTGAAATTTTTCAGAAAAATACCAAAAATTCACCCTAAGATAATTTTGATATTATGAATCCAAAAATGAAGTCCATTTTGATAAATAAAATTTCAAAAAGTAGGCATTACTATTCATAACTACTTTTTAAATGGCTAGTTTGATAGGTCGTGGGGTACTAGAACTCGGAGCTACGTACAACACAAGATATTGTATTATTCAATGAGAAACGTACCATGGAAGCTTGGGGTGTTACATAAATCATGAATTTCACATTTTAGAGTCATATTATGGAAAACCTGATGTGCAACACAATGATGTAAATTATAAAACACCAAGACTTTGAGAGAAAATTCATAGACTACCTACCTCATGATTAAGAAGCTCAACTTGTACAATATTGAGTATTAACTTGATATGGTTTAAGATAAATTTATGAAATAGACAAAAATCAAAAAATATGAAAAATTAGCTCATATGAAGATAACACTGATGACACTAAGATAAATCAAAAAAGGATGTAAGAGGAGCGAAGAGCTTCCTAGTATAGATCCAATGAGACTGATGAAAAGAGATTCTAATGTTGGATGAGGTAAAAAGAATCATTTCTAGGATAGGAGATGAGGAAATCTCATGATATAAGGGGATTCTGTACAAATGTGAGAAGAAAAAAGGAGGGAGGAATGAAATAGTGGGTAGGGGAAAAATTGTCATTTTTCTCACTTTTAAGAGATGCACGGTTTGGATGCACAACTTCTATAACCATGCACTAAACCTGAGATACTGACTTCCCAAAGCCATACTCTTTTTAAAATGGACACATGGTTGGTCTGCACTATTTGGAAAACTATGCGGCTAATGGTGCATAACTACTGGTTAAGAGGCACTACTGGTGTCGACTAGGCGTACGATTTGGGAAAACCATGTGATGACCATGTAGGACACCCCTACATACCTACACCATGTCACATGGTTATTCCTAGGAGGTTTCATGGTTTAATAAAACCATGCATCTTAATAAAAGGGGTTTCAAGGTTGATCTTCATGGTTAAACTAACCATGCACCAACCATTCGCCTCCAGCCATTTCCACACAAAACTGATTTTTCAAAAACTCATCCAAACTCTTTCGACACCTCCTGAGACTTAAACCACACCCCAAAACAACAATTTTAAGTGTTCTAAATCTCATAGTTATGATCCATATATCATTTTAGGATTTGGACTACACATTAATTAGAATTTTCAAAAACCCCTTGGAAAATTCAACCCTGGTCCAAAACACCGGACATTACAACCTCCAAACCTTAGAACTTATTATCCCTCAAAGGATATGGGGAAATAATGAAAACAAAACCTATCCTACTGATGATATAAATTTTAGTTTAAATAGCCTCATTGAATTTCCAAATTACGACCACACCTCCAAGAATTAATTTAAACATATGGTACATAAGCTGCTAAAACTTGATCCAACTATCACAATCCAAAACCGAAACCATTAGACGATTCTTACCCAATCCCGCTTAACATGAAACATGATCATGTTATTGTATTTTTAATTATCTATCATATGGTTCTCCCACCACAGGTTCTAACATCTATAGGCCAATTTTGAGTCATTTTATCTCCTCTGTCAGAATTGTTTATTTTAATATTCCCCTAGAATTCTAATTACTCTCTTGGAATGATCCTTAATTTAATCAAATGGTCGAATCCCAATAAACCTCAAATGGTATGGTCTAGTTGGCTTTTAATGAAAATCTTTGACTGACTTTTCACTACACTAACCTCATCCTGACATTGTTCTCGAAGCAGTTATTTACCGAACACATGTAACAAAATAGATAGAGAGGGATACCAAGTCGAACCACCTATGGTCGAATAATTTTAAAAAATCTCATCTTAAATAGATGATGTACTTCAAAAACTTTATCATGATGCATTTAAACTAAGTTACCTCAATATTTTCTCTGAGTATGCTCATTGAAGCCCGTAACTAGCTTCCAGTGACGTCACTAACCAACAAATTCATTTAAGTGGTCATGCTTTAGTATGAACATGGGTATATAACCAATCCAGAAAAATTGGATCGTCACCCCTAAAACAACCTATAAAAGCCCGAATGAAGTCTGAGGTAATCCTCAGAATCATCAACTGGAGTCCAAAAAACTCATCTAAGGTAGTCCATACTCTGAATCATACAAATGATATGTTGGTACATAGATAAAAATTCTACGCATCAAAACAATAACTGAGCCCAATGATAGTTAATTCAGGAATCAACCAGTTTTTGTGAGTCCATCCATGGTATTCCAACTTGGGAACCCATGTATCACTCTAGACTAAACATGGCTCCATAAAAAACCATGCTTCTAGAGTGAAACTCCCATATAGTCTGTTTATCGAAATAGATAGGTATTTTAATTCTTCCTTTATCTCATCGTATAACTGATTATCCCTTAGTACACCATGAATGATGTCAAGAAAGATGGCTTGACCATCACTAAGATAAGATTACACTAAAAGGGTATAAATAATTACCATGTATACTAGAGAAACTTAAACTACCCGAGACATCATGTTATTACTCAAGTATAATCAGCAAAGTCCAACCGGACTAAAAACATCTTAAAAGGATACATATATAATGAACCATATCATCATTTTTCTTCCTTTTAAGCATAGATATAAATCAAAACTTTCCATCCCTATGAGAATTAAAAAGTAGCACTGAAAATTTCCAAAAATGGTACTCCTAAGTTGTTATCCTTTTCCATGGAAGGAAATACATTACACACAATCGATGTGATACTTTTCACCTTAGTCATAATTTACTAATAATGGAAACTCTCCCCATGGAAAATGATCTATAGACCACTAACAGTGGGTCTTGGATGTGACCAACACGATTTTACCAAGCACCCATTCAAAACTAGAAGTGAATCTAGCCACTGAAAGGTATTCTGGTATAGATATACTATATATATACATGTGGTAATCCTTCCTAGTTATGTCCATGCATGCCATAATGTTAGGTATAAAATAAAAAAACAACCGACCAACATGTAAAAACACCTGATCCTATTTGTAACATCACCCCTGGAATTGGAAAGATTCATATTTACTTTAATGCATGGGGTATTATACCTCAGAGATGGACTATGACCAAAGTGTGAGAAATCAAGGCTTAAAATATTACAACCGAACTCATACGATTAGTTGCACCATTGATCCACTCAATGGTCACTACAGGTGTTGACACATACTACCCTGAGATTTCATTAACAAAATATAAAAACATTGATACTATCCATATGATTTTTATCCCTATATATCCAAGTATATGATGACCCATAACATAATTATCCAGAGTCATATTATTCTATATAACTGTAATCCGGTTAATGACATATTGGTTCATCCATCACTGAAGAAGAAGAAGAGGTGTCACACAACCCACTAAGTGGATGACCATGCCCTGGGTATGTATAACCTTCTAAAACTGAGCATTACAAAATGCACACACCTTTAAAAATCCCCAACTTATCGAACAAATACCTTCCAAGACATGGACATTGTTTCCTCACTAAGATTCCTACTTTGGACATCAACACCTAAATGAAACTTTTTGTCTGAAACTACTAACGGGCATTTAGAAAAGCTTAAAAATCTAAGGGAACTAACTACACTAGGATGACCCCTCATTAGTTTATATAGCATCAAATATAAAGAATAGATTGACATAATGAAAGATCACTAGGATCTACCACCTATCACTTAGGTTTAGCATAATCTAAGAAGAGTTACAGAAGCCTATGGGAAACTGTCCCATTCACATTTCAAGGAAGAACCCAAGGAAGAACCCAATGAAGATTTAAACTACCCTTACACATGGGTTGAAACCAAGAACACCACTTAAGGTTTCATTTAATATGACTCATTTATCTATATTTAATATTTAATTATTTTATGGAATAAATTTAAACATCAATTACAAGTTATAAATAAAAATATATTAGCATATTTATTTAACCAACGCCACAAGGAATACATGCAAGTTTTATCAAAATTTGTTTCGAGTATTGATTTTTAGATAACATCCCATCATATTTAGGAATTTTATCTTTTAAAATCCATTTAAGTAATAAGTAATATCAAAATAAAGGTGACCTAAAAGGGTCTCATTAAACCATTCTCGATTCATCTAAATGCAAGTTGAGACATTTTAAATCATTAATAACTCTAAAAAACTCTTAGTGGGTTTATCATGTAAGAATAATAAGACAAGGCTAACCTGATTGAATCAAGACAAGTATAAGATACACAATAAATCTATTCATTTATGATTATAATTTAATAGTTTTTATTACTATACAATAGTATCAAGGAATATCAAGATCATATATGATGGATTGATTTTATGGGTTACCATTTTCCAATTTATAAAGTGCCCATACACTCTATAGACTGCAACTTGGCTACCATTTAATCAAAACTAGTATGTTTCAACCCATGTAACCAATAGTCCATGTATTAACCATGTCATTAAAAGTTAGTAAAATAGAATTCCCCCACCAAGATATGCATTAAAACACCATTTAGGTTGATGGAAACATTTTATTTAACCAACCATGTTTCTTAATTATAATAAGGCATGCTATAACAAGCAGTGAATACAAGTAACATAAAATTAATTACCTAATTGTGATAAGATACTATATTAGAAAGAAACTAAAGAAGAAAATTATATAAGAAAATCATGATATATAGTCACCTAAACATAGTATATTAATAAGCATGCTAAATAATCACACAATCACATTACACACTCAAGGAACACGTCATCACATCAGGTTTTCTAAGAGTGAAACCTACAAGGTATGTCATATGCATGACATGCGAATCTCTATATGCCTATAATGATTAATGTAATTCTACTTCTTTGATAGACCAAGCCAAGGTTACGATAACATAAATATCATAAATCAGTAAGTAGTGGAAAGTACACTATTCAATCAAGGTGGAATCATAATCATCTATAACAATGAACAACACGAACAATAGTCCCATCCTTGGCCACTGGTCTTTTCCCAATGTGTGGGTTGATAACTCCTAGACATGACTATTTACCAATCATCAAAAAATTCATATTATATTTCCTACCATCCTAGAATAGTAAGACAAAAAAGGGAAAAAACTCCTATGATACCAATTTGTAACATCCCGATCCGAGAGCCACTAAAATAGTGCCCCGATCTTGTTGGTCACATGGCCTCAAGCAAGTCTCCCATACGCCAGAGGCTTCCCACTAGAAATGAATGTCTAATTTTGGTATGGTGGGGAGACTATATGCTTTTGATCAGAGTATCATAGTGAAATATCCAAAATAGATCACCAGACAATGGGAGTTGTATAAATAAATGATGAAGAGTAGTGTAAGATAAAATAAATAACTAAAGAAGTGGCCAACACCAAAAATAAAATAATTCATGCATGTCAGAATGTGACTACATAACTAAATCAGTACACATGAAACAAGTGATACAATATTATACACACATAAAATAATAATAAAAAAACTCAAGGCTATCTCCATGAGAATATTGAGCTCTAGCTCAGTCTTGTGCCCATCTTTCCCAGGTACAAGAACAAAAACACTAGCATAGTCCAAAGAACCTAGTCCTACAAACATGAGGTCTGTTTGGGTACCCCGGTGCAATGACCACCCAAACAGGATGTTAGATATACCCAATAGGCCACCACCAATGGTGTCTAAATTATAATCTAGTCTATGTTCATAAAAAAGAAAATAAAAAGGTATAATAGATAAAGCAATAAATTATTAAATAAAAGTAAAAAAGTCACATTCAGGTTTCTGAAGGACACCTGTCCAACCATAAATGCTTCATCCTAAGAAGAAATTTATTTTCAAACCCACCATCATGTATATATATGCATATATTAGATAATTGTTTTAATAGATTTACATGCAGTGGTGTGGACATGAGGTTTAGTACCAAGGCATCCAAATAAGGGGATCATATAACAACAGGGGTTTCATACCCAGGTTCCATACCTATAACCATAATATAAGGGACACAATGCCTAAATTTATATATTAAAACTAGTAACTGGTGATGTATGAATAAAAATAAACCACATTAATCAGTGAAACATCGATTATGACATACGCCAAATACCTCATGTATCAAGTATCAAACCTTTAGGGGTCAGATCCCATGGAAATAACTAGGGAGGCCTCATTGAGAACAAGGGACTCATCCAATGGTATGATTAGAATAGTAACATAACACAATGGTCCAGGTCCCAAAGAAAAAACTTGGGTGATCTATATCGAGATATATGAATGTACATAGAGGTTGTAGGTACCATACATTTACCCCCTCTCATTAGTTACATACCAAAAGTAAGTATACCTAGGGGTCACAAGTGCCATACCTCAATCACCTAGTTGGTTCCATACCATAAGTAATCATACCTAGGGGTCACAGGTTCCATACCTATATCCCATAATCAGTGTCATACCATAAGTAATCATACATAGGGTTCATAGGTTCTATACCTCGATCCCCTAGTCAGTCCATACTTTAATAAGAAGTTGGTTCCATACTGAGATGTCCAACATCAAGCAAGTAATATAAACATACATGTTCCTTGTTAGTGTCCATACCCTATAAAAATTAATTATTTCCTAATAAGTACATTAAATAACTCATTTATAAGTGATAAAAAATGAGGTTCATGTTAGTGTCCCTTCCCTTACTAACATATCAATACATGATATTCAAATCATTAATTGGATTATTCCATTATCTGTAATATGAGGGCCATGAAACAATCCATGACTTTATCAATCCAAATTCTAAGAGATTCCAAGAATACACTAAAATTATTAGGGTCCATGTGAACTATACATAAATAGATAACACCATACATGAAAAAGTTATAATATAATCCATGCTAACCAGCTTGCCTCACACACATCACCACTACCAAACTGGCCTTTAACGACGCTCTAAATGGTCTCTATCAGCGCTAGAAAATCACTGACTACATGAGTGAGGTTAAAATCCCTGATCTTTTATCAGCATAGAAAAAAAATTGATAAGGGTGTTATTTATCGGTACTAAAAAAGTGCTGATAAATGGTACCTTTATCAGTGCTTCTAGAAGTGTTGATAAAGAAACCATTTATCAACACTTTATTTTAGTGCCACTAAATGAACAATTTATAAACCCTTATAAAAGTACTAATAAAGGTCCATTCTATAGCGTGCTGTAGTAGAACACTATAGCACCACTACAGTGTACTATAACAGTACACCGCAACATTAAAAACACACTAGATATCAATAAAAACAAGTCGCAATATAGGATTTAAATGAAATGAAATTTATAATACAAACACAAGAAGAAAAAAAATATTATAGACATTTTAAACATTGGTTTATACAATTACATAAATAAAAATTATTACATACATTAAAAACATCAATATTTTATTATCTTTTAATCTTGAACCAACTCATGCTATTACTGAACAAACCACCCCTGCTCGAGAAAAATAATTCACCTATATATGAAAACAATTCTTATGTTAATAATAATATATAGAAATAAATTAATAGAAAGTGGTAATTTTACAAAAACTGATGTCAATTTTAAATAAAAAGATGCACTTGGAGTCATACCGGTCACACTGTGCACCAGATTGAGGTGTGTCTGATTCCAACTCATCTCAAATGGCTTGTGGATCATTTTCCTAAATTATTAAAAAAATATGAATTTTTTTCTTGGTTTTGAGTACTTCAGTATTCTTTTTTACTAAAATGTCATTTTAATTCGGAAAAACACACTTTTTACTTATTATGATCACATTCTATATCACTTTTATGTGAAAAAGATTCCAAAACATCAAAAATGACTTATGAATCATTTTTAAAAATTATCAAGAAAATCTAAACTCCTTTGATCAGTTTTTCATGAGTGAAACTTTTTGTACTAAAATTTCAATTTAAACTGATAATGGACACTTTGAGTCTTATCGGGAACATCGTGTATCAAATTGAGGTGAAAATGATTCCTACACATCAAAAATGACCTATGTATTATTGTAGTAAAGTATCAAAACAATCAAAATGTGTATTCTTTAATTTTTGTAGGACAATTTTCCATTCTACTAAAATTGATGACAATTTTAAATAAAAATATGAACTTTGAGTCATAATGGTCATACTATGTGTCAGATTGAGGTGCGAATGATGTAGGTTTCGGGCGTAGTAGAAGCACATTGGTGGGGTGGCCCAAATTTTATTTTAGCATTAAACAACGTTCAAACCGAGATTCGTCATGATATAAAACACCAGATCTTTAGAATAGAACGAAGAACAAAAATTAAAATAGGGAATCCCAGAAACATAGATATAGGATCATCATATGTTGGTTATAATTAATTTAATTAATTTATAAGAATTACCTTGGTGGAATTACTTCTTCGTTCATGCCTCCAGTCATTATCTTGTGATCCATAGTTGTGTCATAGAATCCAAGTGTAGGATTCCTCTAACGGTGATCCACATGTGTGCTACATATCTCTAGACGTCGCTGAAGGGATCTCTGGGTGCTAGCGCGGAAGAACCTTCTCTTGGAATGTCCGCCTTTAATCGCCTTGATTCGATGGAGGAGGATCTATCTCAGTCTTGAGAGTATCCTCGGAGGAAGTAGTTCTTTCAGCCTTGAAAGATTTCTCCAGAATTGTTGTGCACAATTATTCTCTATTGAAAAGTGTTGTGGTTGTGAGGATATTTATAATTGGGTTTCGGGGATATAGATTTATAATAGTAAATAAACATGTTACACATTTTATTTATTTCATTAACTCTTATTTAAAACATCCATATCAAATGATTAATTCATTGACATGCGCCCATGCTGATTATAATAAATATTATTTAATAAAACAATATTATTTCCTCAAAATCCCGATTGGAAAAACTACACGACGTGTAATCATTAATACACGACGTGTACTCGTTTTTACATAAAAACTACATGGAATGTACATTCAATGTACACGGAGTGTTTATCTTGTTTTAATTTTTCTTTATTTCCTCTACCAGATTTATTACACCTTGAGTAATGGCTATTTATTTCTTAAATAAATGTAACTGCAGTACTCGCTAATAAATATATATTATTTATCCCACAATATATTATCTCGAATAACTAGTGTCGAAATAAATTCGATCAGGAATCCTTATATAATTATTAAACCACAGTCATGAATAATATTTATTTAACTTGTTAAATTAATATTTAACTGAGATACACAGACACACTTAGTGTGTGACCCTCTAGGCCTCTTTCTCAGTGGCATTAGGTGGATCCTCCATAAAGTCCAAGGTTAGTGTCTAGAAAAAATCCAAGGAACCCATAGAGAAAGAAGTTAACGCCGAAATTATGTGTCACCTCATATGAACGCTTACCGTGTAATATAATCCCATTGACACGATATATCGAATCTAGCGGGTTACATGCTAGTGCCATCAACCCATGTGATTTATTATTATTTCTTCGAATTTATGGAATTTAGCTCGCCCATTATTTACCATAGCCATTGATTTATTTAGGCTATATCAATTCCATCAAAGGTCCAGATATATCTACTTCCGTTATGGAACAGAAGGGACAAATCCTTTCTCACATTATCTATTAATGCAGTATTACTTGTGATGCACCCAACGTATCCTACCTCGCTGCAAATAGTGTGTCGTCAAAGTTTTCTTTAATACATCTAAGTGCGTGAGTTTTAATACCCATTAATAATAATCTTTAAGTCTAAGGACCAATAAACACGTCCATAGATAGGAACATCTAATGACACTATGAAATGTGGATTTCCTACTGACGAGTCCCGTTCTCATAATATCCTCTTGGATATTACCAAGGGAGAACACCATGAGAAGGTGCCTCAAATTTTTAGGAGTCCTCACCCTTAATGTCTTGTATTATTTGTGTCCCTCAAATAACATCTTCCATCTCTAGAACATATATTTAAGAACAATGTTATGACACTTCCGGGTTCTCATCATAGTAGGGATCCGCTATGACCCTTTAATGCAACAACTATCCTTAGGAAATTATAACATTCATTGTCATGCAAAAGAGAAATCAATATGTGATGATGTATTTATTAATGAATAAAGTACAAATTAGTTGGTTCTAGGCCACCAACTCCAACAGAATCCCACTTGGACTAGAGCCAACTACTAAAAAATTTTAACCCACTATCTCTCACATGATATTCATGCTTCTGCTGAGATAGGCCATTAGTCATGGGGTCCACCACGTTCTCTTTCATGGATAATATTCTCACTGCAACTTCACACCTTTGATATAAATTCCTCAAGAGGTGATACTTCTGGAGTATGTTCTTTGTCTATTGATGTGACCTTGGTTCTTTTGCAAGAGCCACCGCTGTAGTATTATCACAATACAACGTGATAGAATCTTTACTTCTAGGCACCACATCAAGCTCCTGGAAAAAGTTCCAAATCCAGACGGCTTCCTTGGTTACATAAAAAGCTGCTATATATTCGGACTCCGTTGTAGAATTGGCGATAAATGGCTACTTTGAACTCTTCCAGCTCACAACTCCTCCATTGAGACATAAAACATATCCAGATTGCGACTTCATATCATTCTGATCTATCTGAAAACCAGCATCAGCATACCCTCTGATGACATGCTCCTCATATCCTCCATACACCAGGAACATATCCTTATTTCT
Organism: Viscum album; assembly: GCA_963277665.1. NCBI lineage: Eukaryota > Viridiplantae > Streptophyta > Magnoliopsida > Santalales > Viscaceae > Viscum > Viscum album. The sequence continues at coordinate 697,237,345 of OY728119.1, read as the reverse complement.
TCTGAGATACTTAAGGATTGTATTAACAGTAGTCCAATTTTGTTCTCCTGGATCTACTTGATATCTGCCTACCATGCTCAGTGCATAGGTAACATCAAGCCTGGTACAAAACATGGCATACATGATGGATCCTATAGCCGAAGCATATGGGATCTTACTCATTCTATCTTTATCTTGTTGGGTATGTGGACACATTTTCTTAGAAAAATGTAGGCCATGTGACACTGGAACTAATCCCCTCTTGGATTGTTCCATACTAAATATCTTTAGTATCTGGTCAATGTATATACCCTGACTTAGTCCATGTAGTCTCTTGGATCTATCATGAATGATCTTGATCCCGAGAATGTAGGATGTTTCACCCAAGTCCTTCAGGGAGAAACACTTGTTCAATCAATCCTTCACTAACTGTAAGACTAGTACATCGTTTCCAATAAGCAATATGTCATAACATATACCACTAGGATAATGATCGCATTCCCATTAAACTGATTATAAACACATGGTTCACATTCGTTCTTAAGGAACCCAAATTCCTTTACGGCTTCATCAAATTGAATTTTCCATGACATGGATGCTTGCATTAATTCATAAATGATTTTTTGCAACTTGAAAACCCGTTTGGCTTCACCTGGTGTCACAAACCCTTATGGTTGTGTCATATAGACATCTTCCTGAAGGTTCCCGTTAAGGAATGCTATTTTGACATCCATTTTCCAAATATCATAGTCATGGTAAGCTGCTATGGAATGTATGATTCTTATGGATTTAAACATGGAAAATGGCAAGAAGGTTTCATCATAGTCAATTCCTTGATGCTGTCTGAATCCTTTAGCCACTAGCCTTGCTTTATAGGTTCTAACTTGACCTTCCATGTCTAATTTTATCTTGAATACCCATTTTCATCCAACAGGATTTACATCAACTGGATCATCGACCAGAACCCATACTTGGTTCTGATACATGGAATCCATCTCAAAATTCATAGCTTCTAGCCATCTTGCATCTTCTGAGCTTTCTACTGCTTCCTTGTAGGAGAGAGGTTCATAATTTTCCAACAATAATGATTCACCATCCTCGGTGACTAGGAAACCAAATCTCTCTGGTTCCCTTACCTCTCTTGATCTTCTACTCAGTACTTTTGTTTCTGGAACCTCTTCCACAGGGACCTGTGGAACTTGTTCCTGTACCAACTCCTGTGTATTTTGAGCATCAACTTCATTGAAGTCAATCTTTCTTCCACTATCCTTCTCGAGTATGTGATCTCTATCAAGAAAGATGTCTTGTCTGGCGACAATCACTTTCTTGTCTGAAGGCTTATATAGGTAATATCCTTTCGTTTCCTTGGGATATCCTATAAAGATACACCTCGTGCCCTGGGGTGCTATTTTGTTTCCTGAGAAGTCCTTAACAAACGCCTTGCATCCCCATACACATGTATGCGACAAAATGGGTTTCTTTCCATTCCATAGCTTAGAGGGAATTCCATTTTCTGCCTTAGTTGGTACTCGGTTTAATGTGTATGCTGCAGTTTGTAATGCATATCCCCAAAAGAATAATGGAATATCCACATGACTCATTATCGACCTCACCATGTCCAACAAGGTGCGATTACTCCTTTCACTAACACCGTTACACTGTGGTGTATAAGGAGGAGTGAGATAAGATAGAATCCCGGACTCCCGTAGAAGATCGATGAAGTATTGGTTCAGATATTCTCCACCACGATCCGATAAAAGTTTCTTTATCTTCTTACCAAGATGATTCTCTACTTCATTCTTGAATTACTTAAATTTCTCTAAGGCCTATAACTTATACCTCATTAAGTATACATAGCACTATATACTCAAATAATCAGTAAAAGTAATGAAGTAAGAATATCCACCTCTAACTTTTACTGGAAATGGTCCAGACACATCTGTGTGCACCAATCCTAGAAGCTCTGTAGCCCTTTCACCTTGTCCACCAAAGGGCGGGTTGGTCATTTTTCCTTGTAAACAAGCATGAAATCTATCAAGTGGTTTTAGCTTAGTAGAGTACAAATAACCATCTTGGTAGAGCTTTGTCAAATGCTTCTCGTTTACATGACCAAGATGGTGATGCCATAACTGGGTGATGTATGAGTCATGTGAGTTTGTTTCGTTATCTATTTCCAATACTTGGTTTTAGAAATTTAATACATACAAACCATTATTTAAATTCTTCATACCATAACATATGTTGTTCTTATAAAAGAGACAACCCTTATTTCAAAACGTGAAAATAAATCCATCTATATCCAAACAGGATACATAAATTATGTTCTTGGTAACACTAGTCACATAATAACAGTTATGTAAAACCAAAATCATCTCAGTCAACAATGAGAGGTGGTAATCTCCAATAGCCAATGTAGCAAGACTTAAACCATTGGTAGCTCGAAGATCCACCTCTCCTCTGGAAATATTTCTAAATCTACTTGGTTCCTACATTTGAATATAGATGTGAGCCCCACAAGATGTATCTAATACCAAATGTGTAGAAATAGAAAGATTAGAATCGATAATGAACGTTCCTTTAGCATCCCCATGATTTTAGGTGCAGTTCATCTTCCAGTGGCCTTGATTTCCACATGTAAAACACACCACCTCCTATTCCTTGCCCTGCCTCTAGATCTTCCCCTTCTTGGAGGGACGACGCTCGGGGGATTCAGACCATTTATAAGTCTTTGGCCCCTTTTCCTTGTCCTTCCTTTTCTTATTCACCATAAAGAATAAGGGTTTGTCACACCCCATGTCCTCAATCTACCTAGTGAATCAAGGTCAGAAGTTCCGATAGACTATTCTCATGGTTTCTCATGTTGTAGTTGAAAATAAAGCTAGATAAGGTCTTGGGCAGTGATGATACGATGAGATCTGTACGCAAATCATCCAGGAACATAATCCCTAAGATGTACAGGTGTTCAATGTATCCAATAAGCATGACTACATGACGCCCAACTGGTGCAGAATCTCCCAGATTAGTTGTAAACAAAGTGTTGGAGATATCATATCTCTCATGTCTCGCCTTCTCTTGCTATAGATCCTTAATGTGAGACATCATGCTATACGCGTCCATGTTTTACTGTTCCTTCAAGAGCTCATTAGACATGGCCAATAGCATGAAACACTGGACATCTATGGCATCATACATGTGTTTCATGTAGAGAGATAGTTCCTCATCACTGTCCTCCTTTCTAGGCGCAACTAAAATAGGATCTTCCAGCACATACAATTTTCTTTCGTGGCGAAGGATGATGCGTAAACGCCTCTGCCACTCTTGGAAATTGGTTCTAGTGAGAAGGTTTTCCTTATCGAGTATGGTTCACAATGATATGTTTGAAGTCATTTTTCTTGCAGTTTCTAAAAATTATGATGAGAAAATGTTTATTACTTTATTACAAAACTGAGATAAATAAATAAATTAATACTTATTTGTCTCCCACTATTTTATTGAAATCCAATAGCCCTCACCGTTGAATTCATAATATTCTGATGACTAAATATTCTAGTGGAAAGGATCCATATTTCCCTTCGAATTACCCCAAATAGGGTTGGTCAAGCAACTTGAAGGGTTGTAGGTAGGCATTCCAAATGCCAACTGCATTAACTCGCATCTCGTTGATCCACTGAGTGGACTCCCAAATCCTGAAATCCTTTTATTTTGGATTTCCTCAACCTTTTCCTCTTGGTCACACCAAGTCCTGCTGTTGTAGTCAACCCAAAACCTTGAATTAGAATTCCCTGATAATTGAAAGCACTCTAACTAGGGTTGGTCAAGCACTTTGAACTATGGTTCAATTCTAACCAAGATTATGGAAGGCTATACCAACTTGATATTTCTTTGATGGATTTTATCCTTATACATAAATTTCCAATTTATTATCTTTTATTGCATAATTTTTAATATTAAGTGGAATTTACTCAAGTGATTAACCATGTCTAAGATAATATTTACGTATAAGTTGGTTTTATTTTAGTTCCATCTTTCATGCTCATTTAATTCATTAATTGTGTGATCGTGAAAACACACCCACAATAAATAAACCATGCAACTGACAGAAATAAAATAAATGGTATGATCATGAGATTTTTCTATTGTTTAGTTTATCTAGCGGTTGATAAACTAACCCAAGACCTAGGGGAGAAACACATTGAACCTTTCGGGTTCATGTTTACATATTTCCACCTATCCACCTTTGTATCTCCTTGGATTGGTTTCACCTTGGCTCCTGACCTCATCCACCTCCACTAGCTTGGGAGCTCCATCCATTACATATGCATTTATCTCACACGCAGGTGAGGGGTAAAAAGAGGTTTTTACATAAAAGAATCCTTGGGTTCTTAGGCCCTACATATTAATGAGGATAAGGCTCACAGGCCAACAAATTTAATTTAAATAAATAAATTAAAGAAACCATTCACATACAAAGGTCTTGGTCAAGCTCATGATCACCCATACATGCAACGATATTTACGCATAAATAAAACTTGCGTTCAATTCTTTAATTATTCTTGTTTAAGATAAACCACGCTCAAATTAATTAATTACATTTAATTAATCAATCCTTTTACCTTAAACTCTTTTTTGAATTTCCTCAAGATTCTCATACATCATAATTTTAAACAAATAGATTCATTTAAAATTATCTTTGTATGTAACTTGTACCTTAGAGGCAACCCAGTGAATTATCATTCATTAAGTAGATGTTAAATTAAACACATATATATAAAACACCTATCACGTGTTGTGCCTAAACTTTACGCCTGCACTATGGTACACGTCTAAAGGGTTTGTATAATATAATAATAAATTTTAATAAATCTGCGTAATTTGGGTGAGTACAAGACATGTAGTTACAACTTCACGACGTGTACTTTTATTTATCATCCATCCGAAGTACACACCTAGGGACATGGCATGTTAGTGTACTTCAGAAATTTTCAGAGTACATGGCATGTTCAGTGGGACACACGCCGTGTAGTTTCCATGTTACACGGTTTCCAGTTGGGCAAACCATGTATGGGGTATACGGTCCAACCCTAACCTGAAGGGACTACACGCCATGTTCATCGGACCACACAACGTGTAATTCAGAAACCGTGTGCCACCTATTCTTGGTCAACACATGGTGTCATAAGTTACTTATATATGATCAATACATGACCTAATTTGGTGGACCAGTCCGATGCATGAACCTACACTACACAACATGTACTTCTGAATACACACCATGTATTCTCGTGTTGTACGACCAGGAAGGTTTGGCTCCTCTGGATGAGATTCTCTATTTCATTTTAATCAAAAATTAAAAATAAAACATCGTTTCTGTCTGGTGAACGAGAAACGATAGAGGAGAAACATATCTTGAGATTCATATTTAAAGAACGATTAACTTGAATTTGAACAACTAAATTATTAAATGCGTAAATCACCAACAAACAACTAAATAATTATAATCAATGATATGATCCCTCTGATACCACTTATAGGTTCCGGGCTTAGCGAAAGCGTGTTGGTGGGTCAGACCAACTTTGATTTTAGTGTTAAACAACGTTCAAACCGAGATCTATCACGATATAAAATGCCAGATCTTCAGAATAGAACAAAGAACGAAAAACAAAAGAGAGAATCCTAGAACCATAGAGATAGGATCATCATATGTTTTTTATAATTAATATAATTAATTCACTAGAATTACCTTGTCTGAATTATTTTTTCATTGATGTCTCTTTTCATGATCTTGTGATCCGTCGTTGCATCTTAGAATCCAAGTGTAGGATTCCTCTAGTGGTGATACACACGTGTGCCACATTTCTCTGGACATCGCCGAAGGGATCTCCGAGTGCTAGCACAGAAGAAACTTCGCTTGTGATGTACACATTCGATCGCCTTGATCTGATGGAGGAGGATCTATCTTGGTCTTGAGAGCATTCTTGGAGGAAGTAGTTCTTTCGGCCTTGAAATAATTCTCCAAAATTGTTGTGCACAATGATTCTCTATCAAAAAGTGTTGGGGTTGTGAGGATATTTATAATCGGGTTTTGAGGTTATAGAGTTATGAAAATAAATAAACGCGTTATGAATTTTATTTATTTCATTAACTCTTATTTAAAACCCCCATGTTGAATGATTAATTCCTTGACATGTGCCAAAACTGGTTATAATAAATATCATTTAATAAAACGATATTATTTCCTCAAAATCCCGACTGAAAAAACTACACAGTGAGTAATCATTAACACACGACATGTACTCATTTTTCCATGAAAACTACACGGTGTGTATATTCAATGTACATGATATTTTTATCTTGTTTTCATTTTTCATTGTTTCCTCCACCATAATTATTAGACCTCAAGTAATGGATATTTATTTCTTAAATAAATGTAACTGCATTACTCACTAATAAATATATATTATTTCACCCAAAATATATTATCTCGAATAACTAGTGTCGAAATGAATGAAATCAGGAATCCTTAAATAATTATTAAACCACAGTCAGGAATAATCTTTATTTAATGTGTTAAATTAATATTTAACTGAGATACACGGACACCCTTAGTGTGTGACCCTCTAGGCCTTTTTCTCAGTGGCATTAGGCGGAGCCTGCCTAAAGTCCAAGGTCAGCGTCTAGCAACACGCCAAGGCACCCATAGAGAAAGAAGTTAATGCCGTAATGACTTGTCACCTCATACAAATGCTTACCATGTAATATAATTCCTTTGGCATGATATCTCGAATCAAGCGGGTTTCATGCTAATTCCATCAACCCATGTGCTCGATTATTCTTTATTTGACTTTCCGGAATTGAGTTCTCCCATTCCTTACCATGGACATGGATTTATTTAGGCTATATTAATTCAATCAAAGGGCCTGAGATATCTACTTACATTATGGAGCAAAAGGGAAAAATACTTTCTCACATTATCTATTAATGCAGTATTACTTGTGATGCACCCAACGTATCCTACCTTGCTGTGAATAGTGTGTCGTCACAGTTTTCATCAATACATATAAGTGCGCGAGTTGTAATAACCATTAATAATAATCTTAAAGTCTAAGGACCAATACACACATCCAAAGATAGGAACATCCAATGACACCATGAAATGTGGATTTCCTTCTGAAGGGTCTCATTCTCATAATATCCTCCTGGATATTACCAAGGGTGCACACCATGAGAAGGGGCCTCAAAGTTTTATGAGTCCTTACCCCTAATGGCCTGTATTATTTTTGTCCCTCAATTAACATCTTCTGGCCATATAACATATATTTAAGAACAGTTTTATGGAACTTCCGGGTTCTCATCATAGTAGGGATCCACTATGACCCTTTAATGCAACAACTATCCTTAGGACATTATCACATGCATTGTCACACAAAAGAGTAATCAATATGTGATAAGGTATTTATTAATGAATAAAGTAAAAAGTAGTTGTTTCTAAGTCACCAACTTCAACAAATGATTCTTACACATCCCAAATGACTTATGAATCATTGTAATAAAGTATCAAAATAATTTTAATGTTTTTTATCAGTTTTGAGTATGTCACTTTTCTTTTTTACTAAAATTTCATTTTAAAATTGAAATATGCACTTTGACTCATATTGATCACATTATCTATCATATTGATGTGTGGCTAATTCCTATATATCAAAAAGGACATATGGATTGTTTTACTAAATTATTTAAACAATTTTAATGGATTTTATTGGTTTTGAGTAGTTCATTTTTCCTTTTTACTAAAATTTATTTCAATTTAGAAACATTCACTTGGAGTCATATCAATCACACTATGCATTAGATTGAGGTGCGACTGATTCACACACATCTCAAATCACTTAGAGATCTTTGTACTAAAGTATTAAAAAAAATATAAATGTACTTTTTTGATTCTGAGGTGTGGCTGATTCTTGCAAAGGCATGACACATTGAGTCATAGCGGTCACACCGTGCGTCGAAATGAGGTACGACTGATTTCTACATGTCTTAAATGACTTATGGATTATTTCCTTAAGTGTAAAAAAAGTACACACCTCAATCCAACTATTTTTTAAATCATATAAAACCCAATAATTTTTTAATAAACAAACAATAGATCATGAAGTGAACAAAGAACCGACATACAAGGAAGAAAGACTGATTTCCACAAAAATAGACATCTCCAAACAGGCATGATAGAAAAATGGTAAATAATTCATGAAAGGCTAACCATTTAAAGGGCCACATTAAGAAAAACAAAACTATTTGAACAAAAAAAGGATGATTTAATCTGACTTTTATAATGAATGGTGAACTTACCACAACCACAAAACAAAAATGAGGAAACTCCGAATGTCTTAACCCTAACACGAGAGACAACAACTGAGCCAATGTTTTGTATTCTTATTTCAAAAAAAACTCATCCAAAAATGATTCTTCCACCAACTCTTCAAAATAGATATCCTTGGAGAAGAGAACATGCTCTTTGATACCTGGATTAAGACCCCCAATGAAAAGAGAATATTTCAACATATCCTATGGCACCACCTCTAGAGAAAAGGAAAACGGATCTTTGAAGTGTTCAATATAAGCCTTCATCATCCACTGACCTTTCTAGACACTCATGAGCTCTTCTATTTTCTTCATCTTCAACTCCTTAGCTATAAAAAATCGTACAAATATAGGATTAAAAACTTCCCACTTCATCCCAACTTTCATCATTGGTGGGAAAACAACTCCCATTATTCCAAATCTTTACCCCTAAGCAGACCTAGAACAACACAAACTCTAACAGCTTTGGGAGTTCCCAAAATTTTTAAGACATGATAAACTTCCTAAATACACTTAAATACCTATAAAGAACCTCAATTTCCAAAAAATATGGGAAACAACCGAGGAGAAGTAGAAATAGGGTGAGACTCAATAGAAACTTTGGGGACCTTTCTAGGCGGCATATTCTGAATAACAAAAAAAATCATAAAATCAGGTTCAGAATCAATTCCTCACATACCCACAAATATGAAAATTCTCATAATTAATACCAAGGGTCACACTTAACAATTTACCACCAAACCCAATAATTTACAAAATGTTCAATCCAAAACATTTTCCTTTATAACTCATTTCTTCCAATCTGAGACCATTTAAAAGAAATCATTTTAATTTTTAAAACTGTTTTCATTTTAATAGCTTACTCACCACAACCAAGACCAAAGCAAGACATAAATAATGATAAACCACTAAAATGAGGAACTAGTAGTCATGCTTAACCTGATGACATGGAAGTGGGACATATTTTACTTAGTATAAAAGTTTACTATGATTAAAAAGATAAAAATCCCACAACACTAATAAAATCTCAAAAGTACCAATAGATACATAATACTAGGCCATTAGGTTCTTGGTTTTGTTAACATCGGCCCTACTTACACTAGACTATCAACAAGTACCTGGTTCCATTCCATTAAGTACTCGATGCCTACCACACAAGGGTACCTCTATATCTTCACCACTCTCTCCTAAAAAATCCTATGACCCCTCTTTTAACTCCCCTTTAACACAAAATACACCCAAAATGAGACTAAGATACTAACATTAAAGGGGATTACATGGTTAGATCAGATGTGGAATTTAAAACCTCCACAACCTTAATCAATTCAAATTCAACAATACTCAACTTGATTATTTAGGGAATAGATTCAACCACTATATTTTCATATGTGTAAGGCTAGCTATTAAGAAATTTCCATGACTTTTCCCAAATTTTTAAAAGGTTTGATAAACTTCGAGGTTAATTTCTTCTTCTTTCTAATCCATTAGTGTACCAATATAAAGGTAATATAAATAAACACATGATCATTAATAATAAATTACAAGGGTCACCTCTAATGGTTATTGTAGTACATTGGTTGAATTTGAGTAGTTTCAAAATGTTTTTGAATTAACCTCACTCAGTGTATTATTTCTTGGACAAGACTAGGGATATTTATTGGAGATTATTATATCTTTATCGAACATAAAAGAGATTGAAAACGTTTTTAATATAATTTTTAATACTGGCCCATCAAGATAAATTATTGATAACTATTTTTATAAGAAAATACCACCAAGGAAAGTTAATCCTTCTAGGAGCCACTAATGTTAAGAATTACGACTCAAAGAATATCCTCCAATATCAAGTTAGTCTGATTAGAATGACTATAAGTCTATGGAATAATGGAAATATAAAATTTCACCTATAACCTCATTGAAAATTAATGTCCTTGCTATAAACGAGATAAAAACATCATATCCCTATCAGATACACTACTAGATGGGATACCTAGAATCATTATTATCTCTTTGACATATAATTAATCGATTTAACTAACTAAGAAAGCCTCTTAAATATGTAATAAGTTATTCATCTTATTTAGGTGATCCACTATAACCCACACAACATATTTATGTTTAGTTGATCTTGAAAAACTGTTCAATAAATTCATCATGATTCCATCCCATTTCCTAATAGAAAAATAATGTATTGAAAGAGAACTTAATTTTTTTATTTTTCCTTCAACTTATTTTAAGTAAACAATTTAACAAGGAATACTACAATTCATTTCATCATTACAGGCCAAAAAAATAGGTGACTAATATCATAATACATCTTTATGATCCTTACAAGAACCTAAAGGAGTTGCACTGGTAGTGGTGAGGAGATGAGATGCTGGGTTTATTAGGGTTAAGAACAGTGCAAAACACAAAACAAAAAACTCAGAACCTAAAAGATCAAACAATGATAGAGGAAAAGTAAAAAATAACAAACATCAGATTCTAGCCTTGATTCGTCTGAGGGAACATAGAGGAGCTATGCCGGTAGCAGAGGAGTTCCATGAGAAATTGAGAATCATGCCTGACTGAGTACATATTTGGGTTCTTTTAAATAGATTGGGAACACTTTTGACAGCACTTTAAGAGAAGTGCTGATAAATATACATTTTATTAGTATTAAATTGATAAGCACTGATAAAAGGGATATTTATCATTGCTAAAAAATATTGATAAAAAAATATTTATTAGCGCTTTTTAGCGCTGATAAAGTATTTATTTAAATAAATTTATTATAATTTTTTAATTATTAAATATATAATTAATTATTTAAAATTATATAAATACTTATTTAGAAAACAATATTTATTTATTTATAATAATTATAAATTTATAAATTTATAAATATAGTAAATATACATTTATAAATATATTTATTTATAAATATTAATTTAAAAATATATTTTTAACATTATTAGTGGATATATAATCTTAAATACATGAATTTTAAAAATGAGTGAAATTGAATAATTCAAAATGAGTAAAATTTAAAAATATTAAAAAAATAGATTTGTTTTTGAATTAAAAATAAATTATTAAAAAAAATATGAATATATATATATATTGAAGTATGATGAATACATATTGAAAATACTAGAACATAGTAAATAAATAAATATAAATAAATAATAAAAAATCATCAAATTCAAAGATAAAATAAAAAATATAAAAATATAAAAAAATGAATGCCCTAACTATAATAATATTAAAAATAAATAAATAAAATTGGCTAATTAAAAACCTAATATATTAAATGTATGATGTTATAATGAAATTCCAAAATATACTAAAATTTGAATAAATTACATAAATAATAGATGTATGTGTTTCTATATATAGCATAAATATATTTGTGGGTGCGTTTATACATAAAATTTTAGTAATTACACACACACACACACACATATACATGAAATCAATGTAACACATTACATTTGATATTTGTTAAATTGAAAAATCAAACAACATTAAAAATTAATAAGATATTAATATGTTTTTAATTAACATTTTATTCATTTTATATATATTTATATTTAATATATATAATTTTTTACTATTTATAATTAATATACATATATTATATACTTATTCATTTTTAATAATAATTGTTTCATTAATAAATTTTTAAATAATTTTGTAATCTATTCATTTTAATTTTTTATGTTTAATTATATATTAATTTATATATATCCACATTTAATATATAATATTTATCAATATTTAATATATATATATACATATTAAATTTATTCATTTTCATCAATAAATATTTAATTAATAAAATGTTTAATATTTTTCTTAATTTAATCATTTAATCATTTTATTTATTTAATTATTTCATTTTATTTATTTTACATGTCTATATATTTAATATATACTATTTATTAATTTTTATAATGTAAATAGATGTATATTCATTTTATTCATTTTTAATAATAATTATTTAATTAATGAAGTTATTATTTTGTTAATTTTATTTGTTTAATTATTTAAATTTATTGTGGACTTTTATCAGCACTAATAAAGTGATGATAAAGTTTACTATTTATCGACGCTTTATTTTTAGCACTCATAAATGGTACTTTTTATCAACGCAAAAAATAAAGCATTGATAAATGGTAACCCTTATCATTGCTAAAATAACGCATTGATAAAGGTCGGCTTTTATCAGTGCTAAATAAAAAGAGTTGATAAAGGGTTCCATTTATCAGTGCATTGTCTAGCACTGATAAACACTGGTGTTGTTAAAGGCACATTTTGTAGTAGTGAATCCTCAAGTTCATTCAATATGAATTAGGCCACAACAACTTAGGAGATGGTTTGTTCAATAATTAATGATATAGTAGAGTTTCACACCCTTCCACATTCCAATTAATCTATTTTATTAAACTTTTTACATTTTATAAGATAATACACCTCAACAGGTTGTTTTAATAGAACAAAACTGCTTAATTTATAAGGGATTTTAAGAATACAGTCTAAGGGGTGGTCTATATTGAGGCGAGAAACCTCCAATGATAAAATTTAATGGTTACATAAAGTTAATTCAAGGAATTAGGGTCTATATGTTGAATTTGAAATTTTAGAGGTGATTAATGAAAAACCCAGTGAGTGTAACAATGGAATAAATTATTAAACACCAAGAATTCAAGGGAAAATCCATAGACCACTTTCCTTGTTCTTAAGATGGTCCGCTCATCCAATATCAAGATTTAATTTTTGCTAGTCTGAGAGGAATCGATGAAATGGGTAAATGATATAGAAATTGGATGAATTATCTCACATGAAGATAACACCAATGATAGTGAGATAAATAGAAAAAAAGTAAGTGGCATGAAAAACTTACCAGCACACATCCAACAAGATTCATAGTAAGTGATTCCAATATTAGATGAGGGAAAATGATTTATGCCTAGGATATGAGAGGGGGAACTCCCACAAATAGAGGGGTTTCTCCATGTGAGTGAGTAGAGTAAATGATGGAGGAAATAAATATAGGGTATGGTATTTTTTTTATTTTCCCCTATTTTAAGATCTGTATGGTTTGGCCGCATGTTTTGGATAATTGTGCATGATTTATTACCCAAAGCCATAACCCTTTTAAAAGGGGAGCATAGTTAGGATGCACGATTTGACAAATCATGAACCCAAACATGCATAGCTAATAGTTAAGTGGATCTAAGGGTTTCGTCCAAGTGAAGGGTTCAAGAAAACCATGCACAACTTGTGCGGGTCACCCTTTCCCACCTGCACCATGCCACACATTTATTCTTATGGGGTTACATGATTTCATCAAACTGTCCCGCTTAATAAAAAGATTCACATGGTTGATCTACATGGTAAAACTAACCATGATTTAACAATGTACCTCCATATATTTACTCCTGAAACTGATATTTAGGATCTTGATGCTTCTAAAATTCATTGGAACTCTCAGAACACTTCTCAAGACTTAAACCTCATCCAAAAACAACACTTTTAAGTGTTCTAAATATCAGAATTATGATCAAAATATTGTTTTATGAATTATCCCATCCACCAATTGAAATTTTAAAAAACCCCTTGGAAAATTTCACCCATTCCAAAAAATGGGATGTCACACTATACATATTTATAATCATTCATAAAAAGTAGATATAGAAAAATTAATTACACCGTTCATGGAGACGGTAGTCTGTACGTACACATGAACACCGTTTACATTTTTTTAATGATGAAATGAAAAAAACATAAATTATAATTAACATTTTTAGAGTCATTAATACATCATATATATCAGATATATATTCATCAAATTCATCCTTATTACCATCCAAGTAAAATTTAAATGAAAAAAAGATCTCATTGTATCGTGGAGGTGGTAGTCCACATGTGCGCATGAATGACATTATCATTTCACAAATGATTAGATCATAAGAAGTTATGCATGATATTATAATAAAAAAATATAATTATGTCCTAAATATAATTTAGAAACAATAAACCCATCATAATAACCATCCATAAAATTTGGCGATGAAAAATGAATTTTATCACTATGTGGAGACGGTAAGCCGTACGTATGCATAAGAAAACTTTCACTTCTTGTTTCATTGGAAAGAGGGTGTATTATTATATTTTCATAATCATAATAAAATTTAAGAATATTTAGGATACTTAAGTTATTATTTTATGATAAATAAAATATATTTAGAGGAGGTTAAAAAGATTAGAAAATGAAGGTGATCGGTTACAGTGATTACCTCTTCTTCGAAATGACTCTTTTAGATCTTTTATAAAGTGTTCTAGGGTTGGTATTTTGTAAAGACCAAAACATATATAATATGGATAGTGAAGTCGGGAATATAATATTTTAGAGTATGGTTGATATATAAGGATAAATGTGGTGTAATAAAGTGAGGGATGAGGTACTTTTTTATAATTGAGGTGAGGGAAAAAATCCTCTGAGCGGGTTCTCTCCCACGACGCTCTCCGTTAGGGTTCCATCGGTGGTGCCTCGGTGGGGGGAGGCCGGCGTGCCATATTTACCATCGTACCCCCCCTTCCCTCCCTCCATCCTTCCGGTTTCCTTACTCAGTGGTTTCTTCCAGGCGGTGTTGCTCCTCTGTTGTTGTTTCATGTATGACTTTGCAAGGCGGTGGCTTCGTCGGCCCGGGTTGGAAGCTCAGTTGTGGAAGTGCCTCTCTATCTTGAACCTCCATGATTATTGCTTCTCTGGTTTTTGTTTTCAGTGCTTCTCTCCTAGTTGGTTTGTGGGATTGGTTTCACGGAGGCTTTGGGATGTGCGGATCAACCGATGGTTCTCTGGGAGGTGCGCCTTATACTGACTTTTTCTTGGGCTGCGCTGATGTTTGTTGTTTGATGTATTCAATATATTGAGGTTTCATCTCAAGATTCATGGTTTGGATTGGATTTACAGCATGTTCGTGGCTCTCTATTGAGGTCATGGTCCTTCCAATCTGCCATAGTTTCATCATTCCACCACTCCTCTCCCAGTCGGTCTGAGGTGGTGGTTTGCAGAAATCTTTGGGATGTGATTCTCAAGAAGCCGTCGGAGTTCAAGGTGTCTCTGTAACGACCCGAAATTTTTTAAATAAATTTTTTTTCCCAATTTTAGGTGTTATTGTTATACTCAACAAAAATGTTTTATTTGATAAACATGATTATAATTAAAATGAGATCAGTGGGTTTTGACTATTATATAACCATCGGTCAATATGACCGTTGTGAACAAAATGTTTTGATATAAGTAATATTGGTTAATTATTATAGAAAGAAGATTCGATGGCCTCACCTAGTAGTCTTGGACCGATCGAAGCCCATCTAACAGAGATTGGGAAGGAGGTAGCACCACTGGGCTTTGCTCTGGATCAAATCCAAGCCGAACTTCATCATGTGAAGCTAGAACGGAATCTCCTTCGTGAGAAGTTCAAACTGATAGAAATTACTACTCGGGCAATGTTGACTGAGCCGCCCCAAGCTTCTATCACCCTAGCACACCTTACTCTTAGGTCCTATGCTGGTATTATAAGGGGTTATGTAACGAGACCGTAACTACCTTGTGTAATCCTTGTTTTAAATAAAAATTGGGATTTCTTCTTATGATGAAGTTTATGAATTTTGAAATGACCGGATAAATATAGTATGCATATTTTTGATGAATTTTAGAAAAAGGATATTTTAAATATATTTATGTAAACCCTAAATAATAAAAATGTGTAATGATTTTCAAAAAATGGTCTTCTGCAATTATGTTTAGTACTAAATTTAGAGTCTAATAAGATCAAATTGATTTTTGATGAATAGTAAATTATGAATAGTGATTTTATGATTAGGATTAGTAATATGACCAAATGGATTAGTAATCTCACTTAAAGAAAGTTTTAAAATAATCTAGGCACCTTGATTAAGTAATGTGATTCAATAAAATAGTTAAATAACGGTTTCATTAATTATTATTCAAGTATTAGTTTTTTTCGGGTGAATAGTGTTTTTTTTAATTAAAAATTTAATTAAAAATAATTAGAAAATTATTTTTATAAAAATGACTTTATTTTTGAACTCAGAGCATCGATATTATGTTATGGTAATTTTTGGGGTTTTTTCTGAAAAAATGAATTTTCGATGAATAGTGTTTTTATTTAAAAATTAAATTAAAAATATTTAGAAAATTATTTTTATAAAATGTATTTCATTTTTGAAATCAGAGCATTGATATTTGGTTAATGTGAAATTTTGGGATTTTTCTGAGAAAGTTGAATTTTCAGTGAATAGTAAAAATACAGTTTTAGGGTTTCGGTATGTTTAATGACATCATAACGGTGTCATGATGATGTCATGAGATCTTTTGAGGGTTGGCCGGCCAAGGGTGATGAATTATTGTTTTGGGGGCCCCATGTGGCCTAACTCCATGATAAATGACAAGGGAGAGCACATGGGTTTGAGAAAAGCACATGTGAGGTGTCCCTTGGCCATTAATGCCTTGTCCCCTCACTTTCCCTATAAATACCAAGCCCTCCTCTCATCCATTCGACTCCCCACTCATTCCCAACGAATTTCTGGTCTCATTACCTCCCAAGGAGTCCTCCCAAGGTTCCCCCAAGCCCTCAAGGTCCCAACCTTTGAGGTTTAAGAGTTACATTTTAAGGTAAGGGATCCGACCTCTCTCTTTCTTTTCAAGTAATCTCTTTTATGTATTTTCTTTTATACTCCATGTTATTATGTTGGAGGATGTTCTTTTATATTCATCCTACTACCTATTTCATGTTCATATGATGAGAGACCCCCCCTTGCTCTCATCAATTCGTTTTAAGAATGTTTAAGTGGTGCCGTTAGGCTGCCGAATTTTTAAGGGATTCTTTCACCTTCCTCGTTTTCAAGTTCTATTTTCATTCAAGTATTTCATGTTCCTTTTTATATTGGGGTATGATCTCTATATATATCATACTGGACTCTTATTTTCATATGATGAGAGACCCCATTTGATCTCTTCAATTCAGTATTTTGATGTTTTAAGTGGCGCCGTTAGGCTGCCGAATTTTTAAGTGGTTCTTCACCCTTCTCGTTTTGAAGTTCTACTTTCATGTCAATTATTTCAAGTTCCTTTTTGTTATATTGGGGTATGATCTCTATATATATCATACTGGACTCTTATGTTCATATGATGAGAGACACCATTTGATCTCTTCAATTCAGTATGTTGATGTTTTAAGTGGCGCCGTTAGGCTGCCGAATTTTTAAGTGGTTCTTCACCCTTCTCGTTTTGAAGTTCTACTTTCATGTCAATTATTTCAAGTTCCTTTTTGTTATATTGGGGTATGATCTATATATATATCATACTGGACTCTTATGTTCATATGATGAGAGACCCCATTTGATCTCTTCAATTCAGTATTTTTATGTTTTAAGTGGCGCCGTTAGGCTGCCGAATTTTTAAGTGGTTCTTCACCCTTCTCGTTTTGAAGTTCTACTTTCATGTCAATTCTTTCAAGTTACTTTTTGTTATGTTGGGGAATTATCTCTATATCTATCATACTGAACTCTTATGTTCACATGATGAGAGATCCTATTTGATCTTTTCAAATCATTTTTTGTTGATGTTTAAGTAACGCCGTTAGGCTGCCGAACTTTCATAAGAGAAATCTAATTTTTTTTTCTTCCTTCCATGTTTTTCATTTCAAATGGTATGTCCTTGAAATTTCATTACCATGATCATGTATTCTTCTTATTCTGTCCATGTACTATTTTATGGGTCATTTATGAATTTTTGACCCATTTTACCTCTCTTTTAATGTCTTCCAAAACCTCGGAACATTGCCGTTATGCTGCAGAATTTCTGTCTCAAAATGTCTCTCTCTTTTTCTAAAGTTCTTTTATTTTATTAAGTGAATACTCAAATCTCTTTCTTCTAAAGGGGTATTCACATATATACCAAAATGTTCTATTTTAAATTCTGGGATTTACATACATGAGACCCACCTTCCTTTTCTGTGGGTTTTAAAGTGATCTAAAGATCATGTCTTTAAAGCAGTTTTTAAAAAGTTATGATTATGAAATGAAACCCATTTTTTTTATGATATATGGGTTATTTATGAAATGTTTGATGATGATATATGTGGCTCACATGATAATAAAGGCAAATTTAAGGGTGCGCCCTGATAGCGCTCCAATGCATTGGGTAATGATGTAACCACTAGAGATTACAATTTTCACGATACCTTGGTGAATAACCTTGGTAATTTTCAAATGACACCTTGGGGATGGACCTTGGTGATATGTTCATGATTGTCTATGTTAAATGATGTAGCCACATCTTCAAGTTATGAAAATGTTTTATTTTTATTATGATATGCCTCATGATTTCATTTTCATGCCTTAAAGTTCTTTTCATGACTTTATTGATGTATCTCAAGTTCATATGTAAAATGTTTCACTTGTTTCCCTTGCTGGGCCTTCTGCTCACCCTTCCTTTTGATGTATGTCCCCAGGTTATGGGATGCAGTAATGAGCCTAGGGTGAACATGAGGATAAGCCTTTCAAGTGTTTAAGAAGAATTTTTTTTTATGTTTTATGTTCCTTGTTTCCAAGACACTAAACCTTAAAGATCCTCAGTTCCGTGTAATGGAATGAAAAGTTATGTTATAAAAAGACGGGATGCTATAGTTGGTATCAAAGGATGGTTTAGTTATTTGTGGAAATTAGGATATGAAAACTATAGGAGGAACCCCATAGAAAAGTTTAATATAGGAAATCTTCCTGGTATTTTGGTGAGTATTGAGTAAGGGGTTTCCAAGCAAATACATCCCTGTCTGGATACGAGCAGGTAGAGGTGGCTCTGGCACAGATGTACATAGGGGTAAAACCCGAAAACACCGCTTTGAGCTAGACTCGAACGGGAACTGGTACACGACAACGGGCCTTGCTGCACTCTTGGTTACGACACTCCCGGGGAATATGCTTTGGTTAATTCATAAGCTTGGTATGAACCATTGTTAAAGGAACAAAGATAAAATAAAATAAAGGTTCACATAAGAATATATGATCATTCATAACCTAGATGGGAACCTAGGAGATCATAAGTTAGGGTATACCTTTCATATACAAGTTATCCTTATATGCTTTCAGTTCCTTTTCATGATTATTAGCTAAGTACTTAATCCCCTAATTATGCTTTCTCTTCTTAGTTAATGGTGGGAAATGGAAGAACATGTTCTGACAACCAATGTGATAGGAAATGCGACGATTTTAGTATTAATATGATAGGGATGATTAGGGGATTAAAATATGATTATTATTTTGGAAGACGTTCATTATTTTGGGAACCATATTTGATCGAGGTAAATAGATTACTACGGTATTTTCATTGAGGAGTAAGGTTGACTTATATTTTGAAGAATCGATGAATTTAAGGTGAAATTATAGTAATTTAGGTTACTTATGGGAATGACTAACCTATCTTGGGTAAAATATGTTTAGGTTAGCTACTTTTTTTATAAGATGTTAGGAGTGGTTGATGTTGTCTGGAGATGAACAATGAAGTTGTTTTGGAAGACTATGTTATCAAATCCTTATTGTATTTGGGTTTCAATCTTAGTTTGGTTTGTTTTGAGGAATTTTAAGGACCGTTATTTAGGGAATGGTCTATGATGAAATTTGGGTAGTACCATGGAACTTTGATGATTTAAAAGTAGTTTCCATTCCTATGGGATTCTTTCTTTTTGAAGAGTTGTTTTACCTTAACCTTTCTGTTTTTGGGATAATGTTTAAAGATAGAAGAAATAGATAGTTAATCTTTTGTAGATTATGTGATTCTATAGAAGATGATTCTTCTGCTTTTATGAGACCAAGTGTTTTTGAATTCTCATCATTTGGAGAAAAGATTAGTGTTGGTAGGGACTTGTTAAAGGATGAAACTCTACTTGAAGGTAGGTATATTTTCTTATGTTTTTGTTCTATGTAGTAAATGAAATCCTCAAAATTATGAAAAGAAACGTAAAACAAAAATGTTGTTGGTTTACGTTTCCTACTAGGTAATCAAAGACCGTTTACACACATCATAAGTTTGGGATTTTCTCATGGTTAACTTTCTCCTAATCATGTTCTCTATCACTCTCCCTCAGAACTTGACCCTTTGTTTTCTCCTCCATGTCCATGTTTTCCTACATGGAACCCTAGTGTGTGTTAACTCGGGTGACCTTTGTACTTCCCTTTCTTTATTTTAAAGTAATAGTTTTACTGACTCCTTTTCCGATGTGGGAATTTCAATGAAATTTCAAAACCCAATTTTAAAATTGCGAGGACGTAATTTCTTAAGGGGGGAAGATTGTAACGACCCGAAATTTTTTAAATAAATTTTGTTTCCCAATTTTATGTGTTATTGTTATACTCAACAAAAACGTTTTATTTGATAAACATGATTATAATTAAAATGAGATCAGTGGGTTTTGACTATTATATAACCATCGGTCAATATGACCGCTGTGAACAAAATGTTTTGATATAAGTAATATTGGTTAATTATTATAGAAAGAAGATTTGATGGCCTCACCTAGTAGTCTTGGACCGATCGAAGCCCATCTAAAAGAGCTTGGGAAGGAGGTAGCACCACTGGGCTTTGCTCTGGATCAAATCCAAGCCGAACTTCATCATGTGAAGCTGGAACGAAATCTCCTTCGTGAGAAGTTCAAACTGATAGAAATTACTACTCGGGCAATGTTGACTGAGCCGCCCCAAGCTTCTATCACCCTAGCACACCTTACTCTTAGGTCCTATGCTGGTATTATAAGGGGTTATGTAACGAGACCGTAACTACCTTGTGTAATCCTTGTTTTAAATAAAAATTGGGATTTCTTCTTATGATGAAGTTTATGAATTTTGAAATGACCTGATAAATATAGTATGCATATTTTTGATGAATTTTAGAAAAAGGATATTTTAAATATGTTTATGTAAACCCTAAATAATTAAAAATGTGTAATGATTTTCAAAAAATGGTCTTCTGCAATTATGTTCAGTACTAAATTTAGAGTCTAATAAGATCAACTTGATTTTTGATGAATAGTAAATTATGAATAGTGATTTTATGATTAGGATTAGTAATATGACCAAATGGATTAGTAATCTCACTTAAAGAAAGTTTTAAAATAATCTAGGCACCTTGATTAAGTAATGTGATTCAATAAAATAGTTAAATAACGGTTTCATTAATTATTATTCAAGTATTAGTTTTTTTCGGGTGAATAGTGTTTTTTTTAATTAAAAATTTAATTAAAAATAATTAGAAAATTATTTTTATAAAATGACTTTAATTTTGAACTCATAGCATCGATATTATGTAATGGTAATTTTTGGGGTTTTTTCTGAAAAAATGAATTTTTGATGAATAGTGTTTTTATTTAAAAATTAAATTAAAAATATTTAGAAAATTATTTTTATAAAATGGATTTCATTTTTGAAATCAGAGCATTGATATTTGGTTAATGTGAAATTTTGGGATTTTTCTGAGAAAGTTGAATTTTCAGTGAATAGTAAAAATACAGTTTTAGGGTTTCGGTATGTTTAATGACATCATAACGGTGTCATGATGATGTCATGAGATCTTTTGAGGGTTGGCCAGCCAAGGGTGATTAATTATTGTTTTGGGGGCCCCACGTGGCCTAACTCTGTAAAGACCCGCAAATTTCAAGGAAATTTTTTTCTAAATTTCTTTGGAATTTTACAAGAGCGCAGCTTCAGACGGCACCTGATTCCGAGGCCCGGTGTGCCCGGAATCAATTTCCGAAGTTTGGCTCGGGTACGTTCAGTGAACGGACGAGCGGGTTTTTCTATCTTTTGAACCGGTGCCCGGAATCGAATTCTGAGGGCACCGATGAAATCGCAGCGCCGGTATTTGCTTAGAAACGCCTCTTCCAGAGTTGCGTTTGCTCAGACGTGGTTTTTAAATTTTGGGGCTTTAAGACAGAAATAAAATAAAATTTGTGCGACAACTTTATTTTATTTCACTTAAGCTGCTTGGAAGTCACTTGGAAGCCACTTGAACTGAGTTAAAGCGGATAGGGTGCTATCCGGAAATATCCTACCCTCTTGGTAGGATATTTGTGAGGCAGGGCCCGCACGAGCCCCGCCGTTTCTTTCGCTAAGTAACGCACCCGCGAAAACCCGTCAAAGTAACTGAAAAGTCAACCGACGCGTTTTCTTTATTTCTTAACAGACCATTTAATTGGGCGGTTTATTTCGTGAATTAAATGGGCTGTTTCATTCGTTGAATTAATTCAACGAATTTAATGGGTCGTTACTTACGCGTTTTGCGTTTGTTGGCAAAATAATAAAATAGACAAACTTGTCTATTTTGGAGGATCCTCCTGTTGTGCGAGATCCTCTAAACCTCCACTCTCCCCGCGAAGAACGCGAAAACGCGAAGAACGCGAAGAACGCGAAGAACGCCGGAACCGGAATTCGACGACGCACGATCCGCGACGTCAACAAACTTTTCCGCGACCTTCTCCTTCTTCTTCTACGGCGCCTCTTCTTCCGCGGCGGACCTACGATCAGCGGTTAAAGGTGAGAATCGAATCTTCTAATTCTCCCCTTTTTATAATTCGATATCAACGGATTTAAATTAATTAAATCCGTTTGATCTTGATCCGGAGATCGTCGGCGCGACGTTTTTCCCGCGGTGCGACGAACGTCTCCTCCGCAACGACGCGACGATCCCCTCCTTCCACGACGACCTCACGTCCGACGACGACAAAGTAAGGGTTGTTGGAGTATTTTATTCCCCGTGTTTATTCTTTTAAAATAAAGAACCTGATCTCTGAACGATTTTAATTTAATTAAAATTGTTGTTGATTTTTTTTTCTTTTCCTCCCGTTGTTTATGACTAACGCGGAGGGTGCGGATCTAACGAAAAAGACCCGGCAACCCTCCGCCGATCTTTTGTTGTGCGGATTTGGCGGACGACGACGAACCATGCAGCAAGGGCGATCCGTTGATTCCGCAGTGATGATCGGCCCCCGGGAGGAGCAACGGCGCAGACGGGAGGCAAAACGGGCCACCGGAGCAACTCCGGCGGCCCGCGGAAGGCGGCGGCGGCGCCCGGCGCGCCGCTGTGGAGGAGATCCGCCGCGGCTGAAGCCGCGGCGGCGGCGGCCGGTTCCGCGGCCGCACGGAACCGGGGAGGGACGCGGCGGCCCGGCCGCGTCCGCGTGACAGGCGGCCCCCCGCGGGGCCGCGTTCCACCTAAGCCGCGGGTCAAACCCGCGACGCCCCCTTCGGCCGCTCGGCCGAAGCCGAGCCGGCCGGTCCGGTCGGCCGGGCCGCGCCCAGGCCGGACCGGACCCGGCCTAGCCGGGTCGGGCCGGGTCGGGCCGGGTCGGGCCGACCCGGTGCGGCCGACCCAGGGGTGGTTCGGGCCGGGTCGCCCCGGGCCCAGAACCCCCGTTTTCGGGATTTCTTCGGTCTTTTGCCCATATCTTGGGCCTGAGACCTCCGATTGACGAACCGTCAGTGGCTACGCGATCCTTGGATCGATACGGTCGTTTCGGTATATTATACTCAAGGTTTCGGAAGACTTTGGGTTCGGCCGGGTTGGTTCGTACACGAAACCAACCGGGCCCTCAGAGCGGAAACGCTCATAACTTGAGCTACGGACGTCCGATCGACGTACCGTCAGCTGTGGTAGTTTCCTCTAAGTGAGACAGAACTTTTGGCATACTCCGCCCGAGGATCGGATACAGGTGGAGTACGGTCGGGTTGGTTTTGCCCTAAAAACCAACCGGTCCCCTAGGACGAAAATGCCAATAACTCTCAGACCGGGCGTCCGATTGACGCGCCGTCTGTTGCGTTGAGATCCTGTTGTCGATACGGAACTTTTGGATACATCAACTTCGGACTACGTGTCAGTTGATGTATCAGCCTCTCTGCTCGTGGAGCGGACCCTCCTAAACGAGCTCGCTGTGTGCGGGAACCCTAGAGCTGGCTGTGACTTCGACGACAGAGCAGAGATCCTCCGTGGACTGCGACGACGGCAGAGCAGAGATCCTCAGTGGACTGCGACGACGGCAGAGCAGAGATCCTTCATGGACTGCGGCGACGACTGTGCAGAGATCCTCAGTGGACTGCGTCGACTACTGCACTCAGCGATCCTACGTGGATCAGTGCTACAGGTTCTGTGTGAGCCCGATCCTATGTGGGTCCTTACTACCGGTTCTGTGTGAGCCACTGCCTACAGGTTCTGTGTGAGCCCGATCCTGTGTGGGTCTTTTGCGGGGGTTAGTACCTATCGATCCTTCGTGGGTCCGATGACTTAGATGGATCAGTGATCATCCTTGACGTCATCTGAAAAAGTATACCTGGTTGAGCTGAATCTTATGTTACTCTCCTTTGTGGTTTGTGTTGAACTATCCTTTGTGGATTTACTGTTTACTCTCCTTGTGGATTTGAGTCTTGCTTTCCTGTGTGGATTGAGTTGTTCTTGAGCTCGTGAGCAGAGCTAGAATTGGGGACTTAGGTATATGTATGGGCATATACCTAAGTCGAGTCAGATGTTACTTCGTGATTGCATCTTTCTTTTGTGCTATATCCTTTGTGGATTTCGGGAGACCTTCGGGGGTCTCGGGGTCCTTACTGAGTAGCTTATACTCACCCCTGCACGGGCTATGCCCGCACCTTGTTGTGTTGGATGCAGACGACGGATAGCGCTGATCTCGGTTGGGGCGTGGAGCAGGACGGTACCTGGAGGTGGACCACTGGGCGGGACGTTCTCGGAGCGGACGTGGGACCCGAGGAGCCTGGAGGCTATCTGTACCCACCCTTCAGGTGGGATTGCCGGTGGATGACACGAGGCCGCCGTCTTTTCTTCAGTTGCTGTTCTTTACTTTTTCAGTTGTACTTTGAGTTGGGCTTGTATTCCGGCCCCCTTTACTTTTCTGCACTTGTAGTTACTTTCCGCTTGCTGACTCTGTGGTGGTTGTTACTTATAAAGGCAATGCCTTCCCTGTTTACCGGGATTTTACGCCTTGGTGCTAGTCGCCAGCCCCTGGCCTATGGAAGGCGGGCTTGGGGTAGTCACGGCACGGGCCCCGAGGTCGGGTCGTGACAAATTGGTATCAGAGGTGGTCGGTTCTACCGCAGACTCTGATCGTCTTTTCTTTCTATATGAAGCAATAGTGTTTAGTGTATTGAGTGTGGTTATCAGTTCAGGGAGCCCAGTGTTGGTGCGGCGGCCGACGTATCCGTACACCAGGACCCTGACTCCTGATTTCCGACTTAATGCATGAAAACATTGATTGCGTGTGTGTTTCAAGTTTTCTTCGTGATTACTTGTGTCAGCTCACCGGGTATACTGATCTGCTTTATGAAAGTCTCAGGTTTTCCTTGTGATTACTTGTGCCAGCTCACCAGGTATACTGTTCTGACTGTGGTGCTCTTGTTCTCCTTTTCAGGATGGCCCCGCGACGACATCCAGCTAGGGTTCCGAGTGTAGGGCGCGACGGCAGCCCACCGAGCGACGAGGCCTCGGTGCAGGGCCCTTTGCCAGCAGTGGCACCGGCGGTAGCTTTACCCGCCGAGCCACCGATGCTGCTAGTACCAGACGCCAACGATGCACGTCGCCTCAGGGCACTGCATGAGTTTCAGAGCCAGCGACCGCCCAGGTTTCGCGGTGAGGCGGACCCCCAGGCCGCCGAGGACTGGCTAGAGGCGGTGGTACGGATCTTTAGGCTAGTGAGGACACCAGCGGATCTCATGGTGATTCTCGCGGCGAGCCTCCTGCAGGTGGCGGCAGGACGATGGTGGAGCTTGATGCTCCAGGATCACGATGAGGCATCCTTGCTCTGGACGGAATTCGAGAGCCTCTTCCGCTCTGAGTTCGTCCCGACCACCCTCCGAGCGGTGCGCATCCAGGAGCTTCTCCAGCTGCGCCAGGGCAGCATGACGGTCGCTCAGTATGCGGCGAGGTTCACTGACCTATCTCGCTACTCGACCGACATGGTACGGGACCCCTTCTTCCGGGCCCGGACCTTCGAGCAGGGCTTGCGACAGGAGATTCGGGCGTCGCTGATCTCCCTCAGCATTCCGACCCAGGCGGGAGTGCTGGAGCGAGCCCTCCTGATCGAGAGCTTCCTGGCAGAGCCTTCTTCAGCGGCGAGACCTAGCGCAGGGCGGCAGGTAGCTGAGTCTTCGGCAGCAGGTAGCCGACGGATGACTCTCGGGTCCAGGCAGACCAGACCCCCACGCAGACGGCCTCAGGACACCGGCTCAGCAGTGCGGGGAACACAGCGGAGTGCCAACCTTCCGAGAGGCAGACTGTGCTACTCCTGCGGCGGGCAGGGTCACATGGCTCGTGACTGCCCGACTCGCCGATCAGAGGAGCAGCAGTCGGTGGAGGGGCCACCCAGGCAGAGGCAGAGGGTCGACCGTGGCGGTCCGCAGGGAGGAGGCGGACGAGGCAGAGGAGCTGGCCGAGCAGCGGGTGGTGGCCGATGCTTCCAGGCTCTACCCCCACCACCACCAGGAGGGCCACCTCGACCACAGGGAGCTGGCGGGCAGGGACAGGCCCAGCTCCAGGCAGTGGAGGCCTACGACCCCGACATGCCCGAGATGATTCGAGGTACGATCTGTGTCTATTCCACCCTTGCTGCAGTACTTATAGACACAGGAGCGGGTCACTCTTTCATAGCCTCTGCCCTTGTTCGGAGCTCGAAGATTCCGACTGAGCCGTTGGCTCGATCCTTACGGCTAGAGACTCCTACGGGAGCAGACTCGACGATTACGCACTGGTGCCGGCAGTGTGAGCTTACTCTAGGAGGTGAGAGCTTCGGCTGGGATCTCCTTGTAGCGGCGTCGAGGCCTTACGACGTCATCTTGGGAATGGATTGGCTATCCACGGTTCATGCCCAGATCGACTGTTTTAGGCGCAAGGTGCGATGTGTTCGCACCGACGAGAGCAGGTTTACCTTCACCGGCGAGAAGGGAACCTTTGCAGCACAGGATGGACTTCCGCGGAGGAGAGTGCAACCCATCTCTCATCAGTTGGCTAGCCTCATCCTAGGAGCAGTGGACGTGCGGAGTCCAGATTTTCCTGCAGTGGTGGACCAGTACATGGACGTCTTTCCCGACGACGTTCCAGGGCTACCTCCTCGTAGAGAGGTAGACTTTTACATCAACTTGTACCCCGGGACAGCCCCGATATCTACTCCAGCATATCGAATGGCCCCCGCCGAGCTTCGGGAGCTGCGGGTACAGTTGGAGGACTTGCAGAGCAAGGGGTTTATCCGACCCAGTGTTTCACCCTGGGCTTCCCCGATTTTGTTCGCCAAGAAGGCGGACGGGTGCTTGCGACTGTGTGTCGACTATCGTCGCCTGAACCAGGTGACAGTGAGGAACAAGTATCCGCTGCCACGGATTGATGACCTCTTCGATCAGCTCAAGGGAGCGCGGTGGTTCTCGAAGATAGACCTCCGGTCAGGCTATCATCAGCTCAGAGTTCGAGACGAGGACGTGCAGAAGACGGCCTTCAGGTGTCGGTATGGCCATTATGAGTTCTTGGTTATGCCGTTCGGCGTAACCAATGCTCCAGTAGTGTTCATTAGCCTCATGAACAGGATCTTCCAGCCATACCTCGACCGATTTGTCGTGGTCTTCATTGACGACATTTTGGTATACTCGACGACTGAGGAGGAGCATGCCTACCACCTGCGAGTTGTGCTAGACACGCTCTGAGAGCACCAGCTTTATGGCAAGCTCTCAAAGTGCCAGTTCTGGTTACGTGAGGTCCACTTCTTGGGGCACGTCATCTCTGAGGCGGGAGTTGAAGTGGATCCCGCGAAGATCGAGGCAGTGCTAGATTGGGAGCCACCCAGGAGCGTGACGGAGGTGCGGAGATTCTTGGGCCTAGCCGGATACTATCGGAGATTCGTGCCAGACTTCTCCAGAGTTGTGGCACCACTCTCAGCGTTGACGAAGAAGGGGAAACCCTTCGTGTGGTCAGACAGATTCCAGCAGAGCTTCCAGGAGCTGAGGCAGAGGTTGACCACCGCACCTATCTTGAGGTTGCCTGAGGAGGGAGTTGGATACGTAGTTTACTGCGACGCATCAGGGACTGGACTCGGGTGCGTCCTGATGCAGGAGCGGGCTGTGATCGCCTACGGATCACGTCAGTTGAGGCCGTATGAGCTGAACTACGCCACTCATGACCTGGAGTTAGCAGCAGTGGTCTTCGCTCTGAAGACTTGGCGGCACTATCTGATGGGCGAGCGCTTCACAGTCTTTTCTGACCACCAGAGTCTCAGGTATATCTTCTCTCAGAAGGACCTGAACCTGAGACAGCGGAGATGGCTTGAGTTCCTCCAGGACTATGACTTTGAGATAGTCGATACTCCTGGGAAGGGGAACGTGGTAGCCGATGCCCTCAGCAGGAGGACGGGCATTCAGCTACTTGAGGAGGCGACGGAGCAGCTAGCCTCCTTACAGATATCCTTCGTGGATAGAGACGGAGCAGCCTTTCTTCAGTCTCTCACAGTCTCTCCTCCACTTCTACAGCGGGTCAGAGAGGCTCAGCGTGGGGACGCTGACTGTGAGACCCGGCGTGCACTGACATCCTCAGGTCAGGCGCCTGATGGCTTCTCCCTTGGAGCAGAGCACGACATCCTTTTCAGAGGACGTAACTTCGTACCAGCCGCTTTACGAGAGGAGGTGCTGGGAGAGTTTCACACTTCTCCCTTGGAGGTGCATCCCGGAGTGGCGAAGATGTACCAGGATCTCAGACGACAGCACTGGTGGCCGGGCATGAAGAAAGATGTGGCAGAGTTCGTTTCACGATGCCTCACCTGCCAGCAGGTGAAGGCAGAGCATCAGGTACCAGCAGGCTTGGTACAGCCCATGGAGGTCCCGGAGTGGAAGTGGTACGGCATATCTATGGACTTCGTGACTGGACTTCCACGCACTTCCAGAGGTCACGACTCCATTTGGGTGATTGTCGACCGACTCACCAAGTCGGCACACTTCTTACCCATCAGAGAGCAGGGCTCAGTGGAGAGCTTGGGACGTCTTTACGTCCAGGAGATCGTATGGCTTCACGGTGTGCCATCGTCTATCGTCTCCGATCGAGATGCTCGTTTCACTTCCCGGCTTTGGAAGGGGTTGCAGGAGGCGTTCGGGACGCGGCTCCATCTGAGCACAGCCTTCCACCCTCAGACGGATGGTCAGACGGAGAGGACCATACAGACACTCGAGGACATGCTCCGTGCATGTGTTCTCGACTTTGGTCGCAGCTGGGAGGACCACCTACCCTTGGTGGAGTTCGCGTACAACAACAGCTACCACTCCACCATCGGGATGGCACCATACGAGGCGTTGTACGGCAGACCCTGCAGATCACCGTTGTGCTGGACAGACCCTGGGGAGTCAGCACTCGTGGGACCAGAGATGGTCCGAGCCACGACAGAGAAGGTCCAGATCATCCAGGAGAGGATGAGGACAGCTCAGAGCCGGCAGAAGTCATATGCTGACAGGAGGCGGAGGCCACTAGAGTTCGAGGATGGCGACCACGTCTTTTTGCGTGTCTCACCTCGACGTGGTTTACGGAGATTTGGCTGAGGCGGCAAGTTGTCTCCACGCTTCATCGGGCCTTTCCAGGTCCTCAGCAGGATAGGAGAGGTGGCTTATCGCCTGGCTCTACCACCTCAGTTGCACCGGGTGCACGATGTCTTTCACGTATCTCAGTTGAGGAGATACGTGCACGACCCGACGCACATCATCGACTTTGGGGAGCTGGACGTGGACGATGGGGCGACTTTTGCGGAGGTCCCAGTGGAGATCGAGGATCGACAGGAGTGGGTCCTACGTGGGCGGTCGATTCCTCTTGTGCGCATCAGATGGCAGCACGGGAACCTCCAGGAGAGCACTTGGGAGCGGGAGGCTCAGATGCGTGCTCAGTACCCCCATTTGTTCCCCTAGTTTTTTTGATGTATCTTTACGGGGACGTAAAGCCCTGAGGTGGGAGTAATGTAAAGACCCGCAAATTTCAAGGAAATTTTTTTCTTAATTTTCTTTGGAATTTTACAAGAGCGCAGCTTCAGACGACACCTGATTCCAAGGCCCGGTGTGCCCGGAATCAATTTCCGAAGTTTGGCTCGGGTACGTTCAGTGAATGGACGAGCGGGTTTTTCTATCTTTTGAACCGGTGCCCGGAATCGAATTCTGAGGGCACCGATGAAATTGCAGCGCCGATATTTTCTTAGAAACGCCTCTTCCGGAGTTGCGTTTGCTCAGACGTGGTTTTTAAATTTTGGGGCTTTAAGACAGAAATAAAATAAAATTTGTGCGACAACTTTATTTTATTTCACTTAAGCTGCTTGGAAGTCACTTGGAAGCCACTTGAACTGAGTTAAAGCGGATAGGGTGCTATCCGGAAATATCCTACCCTCTTGGTAGGATATTTGTGAGGCAGGGCCCGCACGAGCCCCGCCGTTTCTTTCGCTAAGTAACGCACCCGCGAAAACCCGTCAAAGTAACTGAAAAGTCAACCGACGCGTTTTATTTATTTCTTAACAAACCATTTAATTGGGTGGTTTATTTCGTGAATTAAATGGGCTGTTTCATTCGTTGAATTAATTCAACGAATTTAATGGGTCGTTACTTACGCGTTTTGCGTTTGTTGGCAAAATAATAAAATAGACAAACTTGTCTATTTTGGAGGATCCTCCTGTTGTGCGAGATCCTCTAAACCTCCACTCTCCCCGCGAAGAACGCGAAGAACGCGAAGAACGCGAAGAACGCGAAGAACACCGGAACCGGAATTCGACGACGCACGATCCGCGACGTCAACAAACTTTTCCGCGACCTTCTCCTTCTTCTTCTACGGCGCCTCTTCTTCCGCGGCGGACCTACGATCAGCGGTTAAAGGTGAGAATCGAATCTTCTAATTCTCCCCTTTTTATAATTCGATATCAACGGATTTAAATTAATTAAATCCGTTTGATCTTGATCCGGAGATCGTCGGCGCGACGTTTTTCCCGCGGTGCGACGAACGTCTCCTCCGCAACGACGCGACGATCCCCTTTTTCCGCGACGACCTCACGTCCGACGACGACAAAGTAAGGGTTGTTGGAGTATTTTATTCCCCGTGTTTATTCTTTTAAAATAAAGAACCTGATCTCCGAACGATTTTAATTTAATTAAAATTGTTGTTGATTTTTTTTTCTTTTCCTCCCGTTGTTTATGACTAACGCGGAGGGTGCGGATCTAACGAACAAGACCCGACAACCCTCCGCCGATCTTTTGTTGTGCGGATTTGGCGGAGGACGACGAACCATGCGGCAAGGGCGATCCGTTGATTCCGCAGTGAAGATCGGCCCCCGGGAGGAGCAACGGCGCAGACGGGAGGCAAAACGGGCCACCGGAGCAACTCCGGCGGCCCGCGGAAGGCGGCGGCGCCCGGCGCGCTGCCGTGGAGGAGATCCGCCGCGGCTGAAGCCGCGGCGGCGGCGGCCAGTTCCGCGGCCGCGCGGAACCGGGGAGGGACGCGGCGGCCCGTCCGCGTCCGCGTGACAGGCGGCCCCCCGCGGGGCCGCGTTCCACCTAAGCCGCGGGTCAAACCCGCGGGGCCCCCTTCGGCCGCTCGGCCGAAGCCGAGCCGGCCGGTCCGACCCGGTTCGGGTCGACCCGGTTCGGCCGACCCAGGGGTGGTTCGGGTCGGGTCGCCCCGGGCCCAGAACCCCCGTTTTCAGGCTTTCTTCGGTCTTTTGCCCATATCTTGGTCCTGAGACCTCCGATTGACGAACCGTCAGCGGCTACGCGATCCTTGGATCGATACGGTCGTTTCGGTATATTATACTCAAGGTTTCGGAAGACTTTGGGTTCGGCCGGGTTGGTTCGTACACGAAACCAACCGGGCCCTCGGAGCGGAAACGCTCATAACTTGAGCTACGGACGTCCGATCGACGTACCGTCAGCTGTGGTGGTTTCCTCTAAGTGAGATGGAACTTTTGGCATACTCCACCCGAGGATCGGATACAGGCGGAGTACGGTCAGGTTGGTTTTTCCCTAAAAACCAACCGGGCCCCTAGGACGAAAATGCCAATAACTCTCAGACCGGGCGTCCGATTGACGCGCCGTCTGTTGCGTTGAGATCCTGTTGTCGATACGGAACTTTTGGATACATCAACTTCGGACTACGTGTCAGTTGATGTATCAGCCTCTCGGCTCGTGGAGCGGACCCTCCTAAACGAGCTCGCTGTGTGCGGGAACCCTAGCGCTGGCTGTGACTTCGACGACAGAGCAGAGATCCTCCGTGGACTACGACGACGGCAGAGCAGAGATCCTCAGTGGACTGCGACGACGACAGAGCAGAGATCCTTCGTGGACTGCGGCGACGACTGTGCAGAGATCCTCAGTGGACTGCGTCGACTACTGCACTCAGCGATCCTACGTGGATCAGTGCTACAGGTTCTGTGTGAGCCCGATCCTATGTGGGTCCTTACTACCGGTTCTGTGTGAGCCACTGCCTACAGGTTCTGTGTGAGCCCGATCCTGTGTGGGTCTTTTGCGGGGGTTAGTACCTATTCATCCTTCGTGGGTCCGACGACTTAGATGGATCAGTGATCATCCTTGACGTCATCTGAAAAAGTATACCTGGTTGAGCTGAATCTTATGTTACTCTCCTTTGTGGTTTGTGTTGAACTATCCTTTGTGGATTTACTGTTTACTCTCCTTGTGGATTTGAGTCTTGCTTTCCTGCGTGGATTGAGTTGTTCTTGAGCTCGTGAGCAGAGCTAGAATTGGGGACTTAGGTATATGTATGGGCATATACCTAAGTCGAGTCAGATGTTACTTCGTGATTGCATCTTTCTTTTGTGCTATATCCTTTGTGGATTTCGGGAGACCTTCGGGGGTCTCGGGGTCCTTACTGAGTAGCTTATACTCACCCCTGCACGGGCTATGCCCGCACCTTGTTGTGTTGGATGCAGACGACAGACATCGCTGATCTCGGTTGGGGCGTGGAGTAGGACGGTACCTGGAGGTGGACCACTGGGCGGGACGTGCTCGGAGCGGACGTGGGACCCAAGGAGCCTGGAGGCTATCTGTACCCACCCTTCAGGTGGGATTGCCGGTGGACGAAACGAGGCCGCCGTCTTTTCTTCAGTTGCTGTTCTTTACTTTTTCAGTTGTACTTTCAGTTGGGCTTGTATTCCGGCCCCCTTTACTTTTCTGCACTTGTAGTTACTTTCCGCTTGCTGACTCTGTGGTGGTTGTTACTTATAAAGGCAATGCCTTCCCTGTTTACCGGGATTTTACGCCTTGGTGCTAGTTGCCAGCCCCTGGCCTATGGAAGGTGGGCTTGGGGTAGTCACGGCACGGGCCCCGAGGTCGGGTCGTGACATAACTCCATGATAAATGACAAGGGAGAGCACATGGGTTTGAGAAAAGCACATGTGAGGTGTCCCTTGGCCATTAATGCCTTGTCCCCTCACTTTCCCTATAAATACCAAGCCCTCCTCTCATCCATTCGACTCCCCACTCATTCCCAACGAATTTCTGGTCTCATTACCTCCCAAAGAGTCCTCCCAAGGTGCCCCCAAGCCCTCAAGGTCCCAACCTTTGAGGTTTAAGAGTTACATTTTAAGGTAAGGGATCCGACCTCTCTCTTTCTTTTCAAGTAATCTCTTTTATGTCTTTTCTTTTATACTCCATGTTCTTATGTTGGAGGATGTTCTTTTATATTCATCCTACTGCCTATTTCATGTTCATATGATGAGAGACCCCCCCTTGCTCTCATCAATTCGTTTTAAGAATGTTTAAGTGGCGCCGTTAGGCTGCCGAATTTTTAAGGGATTCTTTCACCTTCATCGTTTTCAAGTTCTATTTTCATTCAAGTCTTTCATGTTCCTTTTTATATTGGGGTATGATCTCTATATATATCATACTGGACTCTTATTTTCATATGATGAGAGACCCAATTTGATCTCTTCAATTCAGTATTTCGATGTTTTAAGTGGCGCCGTTAGGCTGCCGAATTTTTAAGTGGTTCTTCACCCTTCTCGTTTTGAAGTTCTACTTTCATGTCAATTATTTCAAGTTCCTTTTTGTTATATTGGGGTATGATCTCTATATATATCATACTGGACTCTTATTTTCATATGATGAGATACCCCATTTGATCTCTTCAATTCAGTATTTTGATGTTTTAAGTGGCGCCGTTAGGCTGCCGAATTTTTAAGTGGTTCTTCACCCTTCTCGTTTTGAAGTTCTACTTTCATGTCAATTATTTCAAGTTCCTTTTTGTTATATTGGGGTATGATATCTATATATATCATACTGGACGCTTATTTTCATATGATGAGAGACCCCATTTGATCTCTTCAATTCAGTATTTTGATGTTTTAAGTGGCGCCGTTAGGCTGCCGAATTTTTAAGTGGTTCTTCACCCTTCTCGTTTTGAAGTTCTACTTTCATGTCAATTCTTTCAAGTTACTTTTTGTTATGTTGGGGAATTATCTCTATATCTATCATACTGAACTCTTATGTTCACATGATGAGAGATCCTATTTGATCTTTTCAAATCATTTTTTGTTGATGTTTAAGTAATGCCGTTAGGCTGCCGAACTTTCATAAGAGAAATCTAATTTTTTTTCTTCCTTCCATGTTTTTCATTTCAAATGGTATGTCCTTGAAATTTCATTACCATGATCATGTATTCTTCTTATTCTGTCCATGTACTATTTTATGGGTCATTTATGAATGTTTGACCCATTTTACCTCTCTTTTAATGTCTTCCAAAACCTCGGAACATTGTCGTTATGCTGCAGAATTTCTGTCTCAAAATGTCTCTCTCTTTTTCTAAAGTTCTTTTATTTTATTAAGTGAATACTCAAATCTCTTTCTTCTAATGGGGTATTCACATATATACCAAAATGTTCTATTTTAAATTCTGGGATTTACATACATGAGACCCACCTTCCTTTTCTGTGGGTTTTAAAGTGATATAAAGATCATGTCTTTAAAGCAGTTTTTAAAAAGTTATGATTATGAAATGAAACCCATTTTTTTTATGCTATATGGGTTATTTATGAAATGTTTGATGATGATATATGTGGCTCACATGATAATAAAGGCAAATTTAAGGGTGCGCCCTGATAGTGCTCCAATGCATTGGGTAATGATGTAACCACTAGAGATTACAATTTTCACGATACCTTGGTGAATAACCTTGGTAATTTTCAAATGACACCTTGGGGATGGACCTTGGTGATATGTTCATGATTGTCTATGTTAAATGATGTAGCCACATCTTCAAGTTATAAAAATGTTTTATTTTTATTATGATATGCCTCATGATTTCATTTTCATGCCTTAATGTTCTTTTCATGACTTTATTGATGTATCTCAAGTTCATATGTAAAATGTTTCACTTGTTTCCCTTGCTGGGCCTTCTGCTCACCCTTCCTTTTGATGTATGTCCCCAGGTTATGGGATGCAGTAATGAGCCTAGGGTGAACATGAGGATAAGCCTTTCAAGTGTTTAAGAAGAATTTTTTTATGTTTTATGTTCCTTGTTTCCAAGACACTAAACCTTAAAGATCCTCAGTTCCGTGTAATGGAATGAAAAGTTATGTTATAAAAAGACGGGATGCTATAGTTGGTATCAAAGGATGGTTTAGTTATTTGTGGAAATTAGGATATGAAAACTATAGGAGGAACCCTATAGAAAAGTTTAATATAGGAAATCTTCCTGGTATTTTGGTGAGTATTGAGTAAGGGGTTGCCAAGCAAATACATCCCTGTCTGGATACGAGCAGGTAGAGGTGGCTCTGGCACAGATGTACATAGGGGTAAAACCCGAAAATACCGCTTTGAGCTAGACTCGAACGGGAACTGGTACACGACAACGGGCCTTGCTGCACTCTTGGTTACGACACTCCCGGGGGATATGCTTTGGTTAATTCATAAGCTTGGTATGAACCATTGTTAAAGGAACAAAGATAAAATAAAATAATGGTTCACATAAGAATATATGATCATTCATAACCTAGATGGGAACCTAGGAGATCATAAGTTAGGGTATACCTTTCATATACAAGTTATCCTTATATGCTTTCAGTTCCTTTTCATGATTATTAGCTAAGTACTTAATCCCCTAATTATGCTTTCTCTTCTTAGTTAATGGTGGGAAATGGAAGAACATGTTCCGAAAACCAATGTGATAGGAAATGCGACGATTTTAGTATTAATATGATAGGGATGATTAGGGGATTAAAATATGATTATTATTTTGGAAGACGTTCATTATTTTGGGAACCATATTTGATCGAGGTAAATAGATTACTACGGTATTTTCATTGAGGAGTAAGGTTGACTTATATTTTGAAGAATCGATGAATTTAAGGTGAAATTATAGTAATTTAGGTTACTTATGGGAATGACTAACCTATCTTGGGTAAAATATGTTTAGGTTAGCTACTTTTTTTATAAGATGTTAGGAGTGGTTGATGTTGTCTGGAGATGAACAATGAAGTTGTTTTGGAAGACTATGTTATCAAATCCTTATTGTATTTGGGTTTCAATCTTAGTTTGGTTTGTTTTGAGGAATTTTAAGGACCGTTATTTAGGGAATGGTCTATGATGAAATTTGGGTAGTACCATGGAACTTTGATGATTTAAAAGTAGTTTCCATTCCTATGGGATTCTTTCTTTTTGAAGAGTTGTTTTACCTTAACCTTTCTGTCATTGGGATAATGTTTAAAGATAGAAGAAATAGATAGTTAATCTTTTGTAGATTATGTGATTCTATAGAAGATGATTCTTCTGCTTTTATGAGACCAAGTGTTTTTGAATTCTCATCATTTGGAGAAAATATTAGTGTTGGTAGGGACTTGTTAAAGGATGAAACTATACTTGAAGGTAGGTATATTTTCTTATGTTTTTGTTCTATGTAGTAAATGAAATCCTCAAAATTATTAAAAGAAACGTAAAACAAAAATGTTGTTGGTTTACGTTTCCTACTAGGTAATCAAAGACCGTTTACACACATCATAAGTTTGGGATTTTCTCATGGTTAACTTTCTCCTAATCATGTTCTCTATCACTCTCCCTCAGAACTTGACCCTTTGTTTTCTCCTCCATGTCCATGTTTTCCTACATGGAACCCTAGTGTGTGTTAACTCGGGTGACCTTTGTACTTACCTTTCTTTATTTTAAAGTAATAGTTTTACTGACTCCTTTTCCGATGTGGGAATTTCAATGAAATTTCAAAACCCAATTTTAAAATTGCGAGGACGCAATTTCTTAAGGGGGGAAGATTGTAACGACCCGAAATTTTTTAAATAAATTTTGTTTCCCAATTTTATGTGTTATTGTTATACTCAACAAAAATGTTTTATTTGATAAACATGATTATAATTAAAATGAGATCAGTGGGTTTTGACTATTATATAACCATCGGTCAATATGACCGCTGTGAACAAAATGTTTTGATATAAGTAATATTGGTTAATTATTATAGAAAGAAGATTCGATGGCCTCACCTAGTAGTCTTGGACCGATCGAAGCCCATCTAAAAGAGCTTGGGAAGGAGGTAGCACCACTGGGCTTTGCTCTGGATCAAATCCAAGCCGAACTTCATCATGTGAAGCTGGAACGGAATCTCCTTCGTGAGAATTTCAAACTGATAGAAATTACTACTCGGGCAATGTTGACTGAGCCGCCCCAAGCTATTATCACCCTAGCACACCTTACTCTTAGGTCCTATGCTGGTATTATAAGGGGTTATGTAACGAGACCGTAACTACCTTGTGTAATCCTTGTTTTAAATAAAAATGGGGATTTCTTCTTATGATGAAGTTTATGAATTTTGAAATGACCAGATAAATATAGTATGCATATTTTTGATGAATTTTAGAAAAAGGATATTTTAAATATGTTTATGTAAACCCTAAATAATTAAAAATGTGTAATGATTTTCAAAAAATGGTCTTCTGCAATTATGTTCAGTACTAAATTTAGAGTCTAATAAGATCAACTTGATTTTTGATGAATAGTAAATTATGAATAGTGATTTTATGATTAGGATTAGTAATATGACCAAATGGATTAGTAATCTCACTTAAAGAAAGTTTTAAAATAATCTAGGCACCTTGATTAAGTAATGTGATTCAATAAAATAGTTAAATAACGGTTTCATTAATTATTATTCAAGTATTAGTTTTTTTCGGGTGAATAGTGTTTTTTTTAATTAAAAATTTAATTAAAAATAAATAGAAAATTATTTTTATAAAAATGACTTTATTTTTGAACTCAGAGCATCGATATTATGTTATGGTAATTTTTGGGGTTTTTTCTGAAAAAATGAATTTTCGATGAATAGTGTTTTTAGTTAAAAATTAAATTAAAAATATTTAGAAAATTATTTTTATAAAATGGATTTCATTTTTGAAATCAGAGCATTGATATTTGGTTAATGTGAAATTTTGGGATTTTTCTGAGAAAGTTGAATTTTCAGTGAATAGTAAAAATACAGTTTTAGGGTTTCGGTATGTTTAATGACATCATAACGGTGTCATGATGATGTCATGAGATCTTTTGAGGGTTGGCCGGCCAAGGGTGATGAATTATTGTTTTGGGGGCCCCATGTGGCCTAACTCCATGATAAATGACAAGGGAGAGCACATGGGTTTGAGAAAAGCACATGTGAGGTGTCCCTTGGCCATTAATGCCTTGTCCCCTCACTTTCCCTATAAATACCAAGCCCTCCTCTCATCCATTCGACTCCCCACTCATTCCCAACGAATTTCTGGTCTCATTACCTCCCAAGGAGTCCTCCCAAGGTGCCCCCAAGCCCTCAAGGTCCCAACCTTTGAGGTTTAAGAGTTACATTTTAAGGTAAGGGATCCGACCTCTCTCTTTCTTTTCAAGTAATCTCTTTTATGTCTTTTCTTTTATACTCCATGTTCTTATGTTGGAGGATGTTCTTTTATATTAATCCTACTGCCTATTTCATGTTCATATTATGAGAGACCCCCCCTTGCTCTCATCAATTCGTTTTAAGAATGTTTAAGTGGCGCCGTTAGGCTGCCGAATTTTTAAGGGATTCTTTCACCTTCCTCGTTTTCAAGTTCTATTTTCATTCAAGTCTTTCATGTTCCTTTTTATATTGGGGTATGATCTCTATATATATCATACTGGACTCTTATTTTCATATGATGAGAGACCCCATTTGATCTCTTCAATTCAGTATTTTGATGTTTTAAGTGGCGCCGTTAGGCTGCCGAATTTTTAAGTGGTTCTTCACCCTTCTCGTTTTGAAGTTCTACTTTCATGTCAATTATTTCAAGTTCCTTTTTGTTATATTGGGGTATGATCTCTATATATATCATACTGGACTCTTATGTTCATATGATGAGATACCCCATTTGATCTCTTCAATTCAGTATTTTGATTTTTTAAGTGGCGCTGTTAGGCTGCCGAATTTTTAAGTGGTTCTTCACCCTTCTCATTTTGAAGTTCTACTTTCATGTCAATTATTTCAAGTTCCTTTTTGTTATATTGGGGTATGATCTC
This sequence comes from Viscum album, assembly GCA_963277665.1. Taxonomy (NCBI): domain Eukaryota; kingdom Viridiplantae; phylum Streptophyta; class Magnoliopsida; order Santalales; family Viscaceae; genus Viscum; species Viscum album. The sequence goes on along the minus strand of OY728119.1, from coordinate 697,197,418 downwards.
TATATATATCATACTGGAATCTTATGTTCATATGATGAGAGACCCCATTTGATCTCTTCAATTCAGTATTTTGATGTTTTAAGTGGCGCCGTTAGGCTGCCGAATTTTTAAGTGGTTCTTCACCCTTCTCGTTTTGAAGTTCTACTTTCATGTCAATTCTTTCAAGTTACTTTTTGTTATGTTGGGGAATTATCTCTATATCTATCATACTGAACTCTTATGTTCACATGATGAGAGATCCTATTTGATCTTTTCAAATCATTTTTTGTTGATGTTTAAGTAACGCCGTTAGGCTGCCGAACTTTCATAAGAGAAATCTAATTTTTTTTCTTCCTTCCATGTTTTTCATTTCAAATGGTATGTCCTTGAAATTTCATTACCATGATCATGTATTCTACTTATTCTGTCCATGTACTATTTTATGGGTCATTTATTAATGTTTGACCCATTTTACCTCTCTTTTAATGTCTTCCAAAACCTCGGAACATTTCCGTTATGCTGCAGAATTTCTGTCTCAAAATGTCTCTCTCTTTTTCTAAAGTTCTTTTATTTTATTAAGTGAATACTCAAATCTCTTTCTTCTAAAGGGGTATTCACATATATACCAAAATGTTCTATTTTAAATTCTGGGATTTACATACATGAGACCCACCTTCCTTTTCTGTGGGTTTTAAAGTGATATAAAGATCATGTCTTTAAAGCAGTTTTTAAAAAGTTATGATTATGAAATGAAACCCATTTTTTTATGCTATATGGGTTATTTATGAAATGTTTGATGATGATATATGTGGCTCACATGATAATAAAGGCAAATTTAAGGGTGCGCCCTGATAGCGCTCCAATGCATTGGGTAATGATGTAACCACTAGAGATTACAATTTTCACGATACCTTGGTGAATAACCTTGGTAATTTTCAAATGACACCTTGGGGATGGACCATGGTGATATGTTCATGATTGTCTATGTTAAATGATGTATCCACATCTTCAAGTTATGAAAAATTTTTATTTTTATTATGATATGCCTCATGATTACATTTTCATGCCTTAAAGTTCTTTTCATGACTTTATTGATATATCTCAAGTTCATATGTAAAATGTTTCACTTGTTTCCCTTGCTGGGCCTTCTGCTCACCCTTCCTTTTGATGTATGTCCCCAGGTTATGGGATGCAGTAATGAGCCTAGGGTGAACATGAGGAGAAGCCTTTCAAGTGTTTAAGAAGAATGTTTTTTTTATGTTTTATGTTCCTTGTTTCCAAGACACTAAACCTTAAAGATCCTCAGTTCCGTGTAATGGAATGAAAAGTTATGTTATAAAAAGACGGGATGCTATAGTCTCTTCCTCATCCGTTTTTGTATTTTTTTTCTGAATTTCGACACTGGTGGTGATTTATGATGTCTCTATTGTTGCTCAATCATGTTGAAGACGTTTTGTGTTTTGTGATTGATGTTTATGGGTTTCTTATATTTTCTAGTGTGGTGACGCTGAGGGTTTTCTTGGGTGGTTATGGGGCCCTGTCGAATGTTGTTGTTGTCAAAGATTCGGGTCGCTCATCCTCTACTATGATCTCTCATCCCTCAGCAACACTCCCGATTGGAGTTGAAGTGGTGGAATCATTGAGGTTCTAGGAAATGAGGTTTGTCCGTTGACAGTTTTCAAGCACTTTTCGAGTGTGTATGCTCCATTTTTGCAGCCTCGTTGTTGTTACTACGTTCGGATCCCTCAACCAGTCTTTCTTTTCTTGGATCCCACGATTTGTTGCGCCTCTCCAAGGCGGAATGAGAGCGGTGGTATAAATAGGATTTTTGGATGTGTAGATTGGTGGCTGTCGACATTCCTAGTGAAAGTCCTTGGAGATGGATTTGATCTACGATGAAGGTTCACTGTGGGATGACGATGATGACATGGTGGGATGGTTTTTGATGTCTTCTAGGGCTTGGATGATCTCCGATGGGTGTAGTGGTCGAATGATGATGTCAGTGGTGGTGATGGTTCGATAGATGGTGATGTCTCCGTGACCCGAGGTGGCACTTCCATCAAAGTGGAATGATGACGATAAAACACGTGATCTGATGATCAGTTTGTTTTTTTTTGAAATTTTAATTTGGGACTTTTGTGATGGTGCAAATTTTTGGATTCTGGAAAGGCAGACTGTGCTGGTAGTTTTATTGGGTTATTTGTTACGATTCACACTTATCCATTAAAAGTGTTATTTGAAAATATAAAAATATGGATTGAGGAGGTGAGGGGCACTTTTGGAATTTATTATAAAAATAACACACAATTGGATTATTATAGAGAAAAATACTTCCAAATGGTCATAAATTAGAACATAAAGTAGTATATGTTTTAAATATCCCCAATTTTTTTATTAGTTTAAGTTATATTTTAATCCTTATATTTTCTCTTAACCCTCTAATTAACCTATTTTAACATTAACCGTGATAACATATTTTTTACACTTAAAAGGTTATAATTTTACATTTAAGGTAACCATTGACTCATAAATGGACAAGGGATAAAATTTTAGACCATATTTTATCCCCATTTTTCTCATTTAATATTTTTATGATTTTTAAATAATTTAACAAAATAATATTTTCATAAAACACAAATATTCTCACTTTTTAGACTATTCATTACTTTAACATTAATAACATCAATAAAACACGTACAATTCAAAAACAATTATTTTAAAATATTACCAAATTTCATTTTAATATATAAAATTCATGAATAACGTTAATTATCTAAAATTATAATACTTATAATATTTGTAATATCATTTTTTTTGATTCTTCCATTAATTGAATGATTTTTACAACAGCATTGTGTAAGTATTTAAGGTAATTTTTTAATTCATAAAAATTATAAATAAATTATCATCATGAATATAATTTCATTAGTAATAAAATTAATATTAATATTCATTCCCAAATAATTTTTGTTCCTATGTGAACAGGTAAATGATTTTTAAATCTAAGAGAGTGACATTTTGTCACTTTATTTGGTTTAAATAGTATATAAGTCATTTTCGTGGAAATTGTTCTGTGAAAAAACTAAAATTATTTCCTAAGGTGATAATGGTATAATTTAATTTATACAATAATATTTACTAATAATAATTATGGCCTTATCACTTAATTTTAAGCTATATTTACCCAAATTTCCATTTATCGTGGTGATAGAATTTTCTACGGTTACTATTCATTTTGACCAAAACTAAAAGGGTAATATCTACCAAATTTTAACCACATAATTATAAATATGGAATAAATTTTTAAATATTCAATTTATAGACGTTTAAAAAATTAATTTTAATATAATTGCGTAAAACACAAAATTGTTTTTTTAGAAAAATGTGTTTTTAATCCCAAAAATGTACTTATAAAAAAATCATGTATAATGAAGACTAAAATGAATTTAATGATATTATATCCCATTAAATAATTATTATTCTACTTTGATACATAATTAAAATCATAATTATAATTTATAAGAAAAGAAAATGACATTTTTATTAAAATCAATATTTTCCGCTATTCACTGAAAAAATAAATATTTTCAGAAAAATACCAAAATTTAACTGAAATATAATTGTGAAATTTTGATTTAGAAAATGAATTTAATTTTATCAAATATATATTCTAAAATTTCCAAAAATTAATAATAAATTTTTCTCACAAAAAGTAATAAAAATTCATTTTTGAAGAAAACATATTTTTGAAGAATAAAATGACTTTACTAAAAATTGAGTGATTAATTACTAAATATTTATATTGATTAGGTATTTTTTATATAATTCATAAATTAATTAATCATATTAATATCCTTCAATTTAATATATAGGTGATAACATTAAAATATAATATTTTAAATAGTATATTTTTGTTCTGTTAAACTTTTGGTTGTGTGTAACACAAGATATCAAATAAGTTCGATATATTTGAAAGAAAAATTTCATAAAATATCAGGGTGTAATAGGAATAGATCACAATTTGTAAGGGAACCTCATAAATATATGTGTTGCTTATTATTTACTGATTTATTTATTACTTCATGCATACAAGCTGAGCGTGAGATGAGAGTGTGTGATTAATTCACTTTAACCGATATTGAGGTAAAAAGGATAAATATTTTTAATTGCTTACATCCTTCCTTGTAGATTTACCTCCCTATAATTATGGTTACACTGATCCTTTGAAAAAAACAAATACATGGGTGAAATAACCAGTATACAAGGTATGAAGATATATAACGATAATGGATACTTATCAAGGGGAACTCAGCAAAAAAAAATTTGGAATCAAAATTAAATATAGTATTACGGGGACTCGGGTTGTCTCTGGAGAATACAATGTTTTGGGTGTGTTAAAATATTGTTTAGTGGGTTTCAATTATGGGAATAAGATTATTAATTTTATTAGTTCTAATATCAATTTAAAGAATAGTTTTCCAGCCTTATATTATTCACCCATTCTCTTATTAAATCATTATTCAAACTATTCCCAACTCTTCATCTAATTAATTAAAATTTCACTGATTACTCTTATATGGTTATTTTAGTTTGAATAGATAAATATAATAATCACTATTTTCCCTATCATTACCAGCCTTAGTAATTTTATATCTCTAATAACACTCTGATTGTCCCACAATTATGATTTCATGTAGTGATTTGTGCCTAAGTGGCTTGTGTATGAAATACTGATAATGAGAGTATAAGAAATTAAATTACAAAACTAAAATATTTCCCTAAATAATCTAGAACTATTAAAGTCTATAGAGGAATAAAAATATAATTGACTAAGAAAAATTCATCAACAATGGTAAGGAGGGAATTATCCTTAGGGTGACCAAAAATGGCCTCGTGTTCCATCATCAGAGTAAATAATATAGATAGAAAGAAAGTATATATAAAACAATAACAACATCATTATCCCCCATTGATCTAGTATTCATTTTTTTCCTTGTCTCTCCATCCCCCTTTTTTTATATCCCATAATTCTCCCAGAATGATGATTATTTTTACTCACCTCTTGAAACACACCAGTTCTTTTTCCAACTTTCCTAGTATGTTTAGTTCACTTATTAAATTATGATTCCACTTTGGTTTCCTTAATTTCTACCACATGTATACATTTATAGTATTGATTTATTTAGATCTTTCTTGGTAAATAATTTTCCTCCCAGGATTGATCTCAATAATTATTTTTATTGAAATTACTCATTACTTTGTGGATTTAGTGCAAGCGTCACATGAGGGGTTGAACGTGTTGGGCCTATGGAATTAAATTATTTCTTGGTATTTAATTAGAATAGGTTTAGGCATTGGTTAGACATTGATAAGTATCATCATTTATATGAGATTGAATCATGATATATTTTTCTTGACTGAATAAAAATTTCAACTCAAATGATTCTACATTCCATTATTGGTTTGATAATTCGAACCTTCACTTATCATAGGCAGCACAATTTTCAGTAGGGTGGATTCTCTAATGATTTTTCTTATCTCAGGCTTTAAATCCATGCTCTTTGTGTGTGAAATTTATTTAGTGTAAATATGAGCTTGAACAACAGAACCAATTCATAGGTATGTGACATTCGATAGAGTTTAGTGATCATGGGAGGAACAAATTCATTTTTTCTCATATTAATAGGGAGATTAAATTTGGTCACATATTTTAAATGGTTCCCACAGAAAAATTCCTTTACTACTCTTCTAGGGTGGAACTCTTCATTGTTGATTTGAAATTAATCACAACTATTTAATCATACTTGATTTGGGTTAGAGGAAATAGCTAGCATAGGTGGTTTCAAGTATTGAAAATATGGTAGGGAGCTTAGCGGCTCAGTGGTTCATTATTTTGGTCATGTTAGATCATATTTGGTATGTAAATATTTTTTCAGAAAACATATAACTATATTCATATGATGAGTGTTGATGTTTCAATATGGGATAGCATGAGGTTTCAACATTCATCAAGAATAGATGACTGTTTTTGGATTCTGGTGAGGTTCTGGTTACCTTTTTTGTGACAAGATTTTCCTTTTCCTTTAAATCCAAAATCAGTGGGGGAATGGTTGATTAAGATGATAGACCAAAGGAAGGGGTGTGGAAAATCCCTCTATTGGACATGCATTTTCCAATTTTTTTGTGATGGTTGATTCCCAAATCCAAGGAATGGTTTCTTGATTTTTTAGGTTGATTTTTATTACCATTTTTATAGTCAAGGTAGATAGAATGTGAAGTACGGATGATTAATTATTTTTCTTTGTCAATTATGTGGTTTTGGTGGATCCATTTTTTCCTTATGGTCAATTACCTTTGCAGGAGTTACTTTGCACATATCTACCATACAAAGGGTAAATTACCAAATGATTGACCATAAGGAAATCACTTCATATAGTTGATTGATCTTGTTTTACATCAACTCCATCCCTTTACGATTTTATTAAGTGGCTGGATCAATGATAATAGGGGATGTTCATGGTTGATCCATGCCTTTTTCATCTTTTAATGATTGGATAGATCGTAAAAAGAAAATTCACAGTTGATTAATTCCTTTATTGTTTTTTGGTCTACACAATATGATTTTTTTAGTAAAGGATAAATTTAATAATTATTAAATAAATTTTGGATTCCCCATTTTTTTCCAAAATAAATGAATAAATAAATAAAATCCTTATCTAAATCCATTTATAGATTAAGTCTATGTTATTAAAGAGTTACCAAAAACTATAAATAAACTAGGGAATTGGATTAAATTAAGGGTATTTTCAATGCATAATTGAAATAACTTATGGAAATTTAGTCTCTTACCACTCCCCCATACTTGTACCATTACAATCCCTGGAAATTATGTCATTGAATTCCATTTAAAAAAATTTCAAGTTCAAAATAGTTTTTTTAACAGGAAATTTCAATTTAAATAAAAGGTTTTCAATGAAATAAAAATACATGCTCATATAAAATCCTAAACAATCAAGAAAATGAGAGGTAAATTCTTTTCATTATTTCAAAAAACATTTATATCATGATTCATAAATTTTTTTATTTCAAAGGCATGAAATGTTCATATTCAAAAAAAATTTAACCATCAAAATCCATCCAAAAAATATTTTGTGACATATATAACATGAATTAAACTTCCAATATTCACTCAAGATAATGTATTTATATGGAGTTATAATCATACTTGGGAAAGTATTATTTTACATATGCTAAGGAAAATTATTATCTCTCCACACTATGAATCATGAAAAACACTGTCAATCATGAGGTCTTGGAAACGGTTGTTTTATGGCTTTGAGTTTGGTGAAAAAATGTTTAAAATTGATTTTATATAAAGTAGGATGTTTTAATCTTTAAATAAAGTGCTTTATCTATCAATTAATTCATAAAATTATCCCGCACTGAGCCCCTGATTTAGAAGATTTGACATACACTCCCCAAATGTACTCTTATGCACACTTTGTATGATTCATGAAATGATTCCAATAAAAAGTTTTATTCTAATATACCTCTTTTTTGAGGGTAATGATCTATAAGTTTGTGCATAATTAATAGTTATCATGACCTTTTCTTTGACCAGGGTCATGAATAAATTAGATGATAAAATGGAATGTCTCAATCTCATCCCCTTTTAGTATTATTATTTTATAGGAGAAGAGGATGATAGAAATTGAATGTATAGAATAGTGACTCATGCCCATTTCGTATTTATCAGATGTCCTATATGGTGACCCACACCTCTCAAAGACCCATTAACATGAATTAATTCCTAGAGAAAAACACATGATATCCCTAATCCGCCACACATATACTAGAATAAATCATGAAATTATATTTTAGAGTGAGTGTAGGTAAGGGATAATTTAGATTGTAATGTGTCTTAAACCTATAAGCCCATTCATTATTTTCTAAGTTATTAATAAGGATCAATGTTCAATGTTGGTTTAAATGAAAAATGAGGGAATTGAAAATTTAAAACTTTAATCATATTGAAATTACTTCACAAATTTTGGATTTCAATTTTCTATAAAAAATTATGAAAATGCTTGAAAATCATATACAAGGAAAACAAATAAATTTAAAAAATCACTTTATCTTTTAGTCTTCAATAAAATTATCATGCTCCTCAAAAATACTTGGAGTTTATAAAATACATATATTTATAAAATTTATCTCAAATAAATTTTTCAAACTCAAAAACTATAGAAAAAATGTACATGTTCAAAATAAAACTCATATTTTTTTTAAACATAGACTAAATTATGAAATAGGATAGAAGTATTTAAATCTTAAAAATAAATTTCCCTCTCTCCCATAAGTGGTTAAAACACACTTCTAATTGAATTATAGAATGATTTTTTTGAATAAAAATAGTTTTATAATAAACATATAGACCAATATGAGGGAAAGATACAACCTAAAAGTGATTTATTTATCAATATCAGGGAGGATTTTAGACTCCTCCCTAGGCCCTTTCTGAAAATATTCCTGGTAATTCTTCAATTGATGGTTTTTCACCTTGAATATGTTCTTTTAACTTTATCCATATATCTCAAATTAACTAAAAGGAAAATTATTAGTTATTATTTAGGGCCTAGTATACTTGGATTGAAGCCCACTAGGGAATAAATTCATTATTTAGGAAAATAAAAACACTTTGTATCCATCTTGGAATTCACTTTTTTGGATTAATTAATCATGATTAGATTTAGTTTTATCCTTGTATAGTAATGAGTTCTCATATGCCTCTCTTATCATCTCCTCAAGTTCCATAATTTGCAACTTCCTTTTTTCTTCAGCATTACAAACCTCAGGTTCACTCTTTTGAAATCCTAGTAGGATTTGTGCTAAAGATCATTAGTAAAGTTAAAATATTATACATATAAATTCTATAGGTTGAAATACCTAAGTGCGTTTTTAGGTGGTTATGTATTCCTATAGTTCATCTTCTAATTTCTTACTCCGATATCATTGGTTGGTTTATAGTGTTTTCTCCAAAATTCTTCTAACTTCTATATTGGACACCTTATTTTATCCATTTATCTACAGGTGTTAGGTGGTGGAAGTTTTATAGTGAAATACATATTTCTCCATGATGGAAACCATATTCTTATTATAGAAATGGGTTCCTTGGATACTAATTATAGCTCAAGGTATTCCAAACCTATAAAAAATGTTTGATTTTAGAAACCCAATAACAGTTTTTAAACCATCCACTCAAGTTTAATTTTTTCCTCAATCCACTTAAAAACATAATATAAAGATAATAATATATAAGAAAATACAAATGACATAGGAAATAGGCCTATAATGTCAATTTACTATACATATAAAATATCACATAAAATCAATGGTTTTTGGGTTATCTCCTATGTTTTTGAAATTCCACTAGTAAATTAATAGTTGGGTAATTTTTTACAAAAATCATGTGAATTTTTAAAAATTGTGGGATAATACAATCCAACTTCCAAAATTTTCCTAGCGGTTCTCTAAGATCCAAAATGGCCTCCACATGCAAGTGTATGGAAAAAATAAAGAAAAAAGTGTATTTCCTCTTTAGGGATGAACCTTCAAATGACTTGGTCATTGAAAATTTTATATAAAAAGGATCCTACTATACATAAAATCTTAATTTAGATTTAAATTTAGCAGTTTGGTTCTCTTGGATAGGCCCTATTTTTTTGAGATTATAACTGGAAGTTTCAAATTTTCTATTAAGAGGGAATATTTTAAATTTAATGACAAAAAATTAATTTCCAGTTCAAGGGGGTTTTACAAAGACAATTTTATTTGGGATTTCTCTATGTTAGAAACCTACACAGGCAATGTATGAATATTAGTAGAATAATTTTGTAATTCATCCAAATAACTTTTGTCAATTTCTTCACATTTTTCTACACTTTAAACTATCTATATATTGAGTTCATTTTCAAAAAAATATTTATTAATAATGTTGGGTATTTTTTCAAGATTCTCTTAGTCTGATTATAACATAAAACATTTTAATTTCCTCTCTAGAAGGGAAAGGAAATTCAAAATGTTTTAATATAAAAATAGAATTATGTTCAAGTGGGTTTTTCATTGAGGCAAGGATGTTTCAATCCAATGTTTCCTCATCAAAATTCATTGAAAGGGTACCTTAATTAATATTTAATATTGTTTTATTAGTCTTGAGGAATGGTATTCCTAGAATTATGGTAGAAAAATCTTTACATTTTCCTTCTTCCATGTTGAGAATGTATAATTAAACATGGATTGGGTAACCTTGTACACTTACCATGACATATTTAAGAAAAAATATTGGGTAGGAATTGGATATATTTGTGAGTTTTATAACCACATGGACGAGTTTAGGTTCTCCCATTTTCAAAGAATAATAAATGTAATAAGGCATTACATTAATTGAAGCTCCTAAATCACACAATACATTGGAAAAAGTAATCATAACAATAGTGAAGTGGATAAAAAAGTACATGTATCTTAGTATTTCTAGGTGATCTTAGGGGTAAAAATAGTCTAAATTTTCTTAAATAATCTTACCTATTCATTGAATCATAATCTCCTTCTCCTAGTATACATGTGTTTAATGAATTTTTCATAACTTGGTATTTTGAGGATGACCTCCAACAGAGGGATGTTGATTTCTACTTTATTGAACACTTATAGTATATCCTGTTATAGTGCTTCTTAATTTTTATTATTTGGTTCTTTTATCCTTATATGGAAGGTAGGTTGGGGTTGATGTAGATATTCCATATTATATTTCCCTTTGACTTTGTTCATGGGGATGTTTTCACAGATTCCTCATATTGCTATTTTTCTTGGATTGTTTCATCAGTTACATGTTGCTTTTCACATCCAACCTCAATATCCATAGGAAATCCTTTATTTTGTTCCATATACTTTCCCCTAATCAAGGTGATAACACTGACATTTCCTTTAGGGTTAGGAATTATTTTGATAGGAATCTTTCCTCATCCTTGATGCACTAGATGATTAAAGGTGGACATGATATATCCAAACTATCCTTTTAATTTTGTTTCTTTGGAATGGAGGCGGTTGGTAAGGCTATTAATAATTCTCTTGGAATGGTGTCCTTTGAGTCTATTGGATCTCAATTACAAATTTATTGGTGAAAAAATATATGAATCATTGGATGAAACATTGATTTTTTTAATTTCATTTGGAACATGGAATCACATATTTTTGTCCCCTAAACTTGATGGCATCCATCGGTGAAATTCTCCTAAGAATAGCAGAGCTGGAAGATCCTTTGGGGTGTGGTCAGTGATGACCCCTACACCTTTTTCATATCTAGCTATCTCACAAGAGATATTAGTTATTAAATTTTATTTTCAGTAAAAGTAAGTTTTAAATTTTTGCCTAATGTAAACCTCAATTTTTAGTTATCACATAAAGTTATAGGGTTTTTAGAGAATATCTCAATTAGATCTCTAAATTAAACCAATGGATTATCAATTTATTCTCTTGAAAAATAATCTTTTAGGTTCTAATTATTTTCCATAAACCCTTGTTAAATTAATACCATAATGTGATGTTCCTCATAGGGATGGTGTGGGAAGTATATTTTCAGTTTCTTGAACCCTTCCCAAAACCCATATATAATTTCTTCAGTTTCTTGATTGATTCCATGTTTTTATTTCCTTATTTGAACATTCCTTAAAGATTTAAAGAATTTATGGAGGAAGGAACTCTATATATCATCCCATGTGATGACTTCTCTAGGTTTCAAGTGGGAGATCCACTTCTTGGATACCCATTAAAGAGATAAAGGAAAATACTTCCAACTAGTTTTAACCTCAATGATCCATATTATTTTGAATCCATTGAATTCTTCTTTAAAGTTTATCATATTTGCGTTGGGGTCTTCACCTGATAATCCATGAAATTCATGAATAATACTTATCATTCTAGTTTGGAGTTCACAATCTTGTAGATCATTAAATTTTAATTTTTTTATTGATGTTGAAACTTGGTGCATACATTTTCCTCAAATTTCAATTCACTTTGGAAATATTTTCTTCCTTTTTTTCACTGCCTAATGTAACCTTGGTGGAAGAAGAAGTTGAGTAAAGTGATTTAGCCAATAGAATGGTGAAAAAATATCTTTCCTCTTATTCTATGAATTTAAGAGTTTTATTTATTGATAGAATATTTCTATCAACCTTGAGATCAAAACCAATCTGGTTGAAATAACCAATTCTATTCATTTGAAATCATTTTATACAAAATTATAATAATTACACAGGATTCCTTTGTAATGAAACCAGGTTTGGTGGAAACGTATTTTGGGGTGCTCAAGAAAACTATTTTGAACCCAAATTAAATATAGTATTAGTGGTAATTAGTTTTTCTTCAGAGAATATAGTGTTGTGGGTGTGTTAAAATATTTTTTTAGGTTATAATTGTGTAAAGAATAAGAAAAAATTGACTAGTTTAAATATCAATTTAAAGAACATTGGTCTAGACTTAGATCATTACACTATTCTTATATTAAATAATTATTCAAAATATTCAAAAATAGTCATATAATCAATTGAAATATCATTGATTAATCTTTTCTGGTTATTTTATTTTGTATTGTGAAATAAAATTATCACTATATCCCATATCCTTACCTAGCCTAGAAATTAGATATCTCTGATCACTATCTGATTATACCATTTCTATGATCACTTGTAGTAATTTAAGTATGAGTTTATTTGTGTGGAATCTTGATAATGATATTGAATAAATTAAAATAAAAAACCATAATAAATATTTAACTAATTCAAAACTATTAAATTCCATAGAGTAAGTACAAGATAATTGATTGAGTAGAATTCATCAATAGGGGGAAAGAAGGAATTTTCCTTGATGTGACTATAAATAACCTAGTGTTCCATCATCAAAATAAATACAATATAAATAAATAGGAAAATATAAAACATTATAAAAACCACTAGGTCCTCATGATCTAGTATTTATATTTTTTATTAGCTCGTTAGTACACTCTTTTTTTATATCCCCCAATGCTCTGAGAATGATGATCTATTTCTAATTCCTTTTTACATGCATGCATTTATTTTCAAACTAACCTAGTATTCTTAGTTCACTTATTAAATTCCAATACCACTTTGGTTTCCTTTATTGATGCCAGTTCATAACTCAATGGTTTATATTTCCATAGATATTTATAGGTAAAACATTTTTCCTCCTGATATCTATATCTATACTTCTTTACGAAAAAATTATTCATTACTATTTGGGTTCAGTGAAGGCATTACATGAGGAGTTGAACTTGTTGGTCTTGTGTAGTTAAATTATTTATTGGGATTTAATAGTAATTGGTTTTGGACTTGGTTGGATAGTTCCAAGTATTAATATTCATCCAAGATCCTACCATAATATTTTTTCCTGGATACATCTAAAGTGTAACTCAAATAATTTCCCATTTCATCATTGTTAGGTAAATTAGAATTATCATTTATCATATGATCCCAATTTCGAGTAGGATGTCTTATCTAGTAAGTTTTCTTAACTCAGGATTTTAGTTCACGTTCTCAACATGTACTTATTTATTTAGTGGAATGTTGAGATTCAATAGTGGAGTATATTCATTGGTTTACAACATACGAAAAATATTTTGTGATAATGGGAGGTATGACCATAGTTTTTATCATATTAATAGGGAGATGGAATTTGGTCATTGATTTTCTATGGAACTCACACTGGAAGTCCTCTGTTACTCTCCCTAGGAAAATCTCTTTAGTGGTTCATGATGGTGGCATGAAATTTATCATGGAAATTTCTTTAATTTTTTTTTCAAGTTAGAGTCCATGGAAACCTTAGTTGGTGATGAGTGATTAAAAGATGGTAGAGATCTATGTGTCTTGGTGGTTCTTAATTAATTTTTGGCATGATCAGATTTTGTGCTGTGATCTTTTTTGATACACTTCAAACTTTTTTCAGTTGTAGTACAATGAGGGTTTGATATGAGAGACCATGAGGGTTCTTCATTTTTCAATCACGGCTGACAGTTTCAGAACTTTTATAAGGTTTAAGTTATCATATTTATATAAATATTGTCCCTTTACTTTGGATCCTATCATGGTGGGGGTGTGGTTGATCATGATGATCGACCATGGGAAGGGGTAAAAATACTTCCTCTATAGGCCATGTATTTTACATTTTTTTTATTTTGATGGTCAATGCTTAAATATAAGTCACTATCAATTAATTTTGTTTTATGGTATATTTTATTTTACATTTTTTAATAATGGTTGATGGAATGTGATGTATGGAAAATCGATTTCCCCTTCTTCAATTATGTGGTTGCGGTCAATCCATTTTTTCGTTGCGATCAATTTACTTTTCCTAGATCGACCATAATAAGGGGAAATTACCAAATTATCAACCTCAAAGAAATAAATTCATGCAGTCTATTTCTCTTATCGCATGAAAGCTCCATAAATTTACCATTTTCTTTGGTTTAAAGATCAACCTTAAGAAGGAGAGTTCATGATCTATCCATGCCTTTATTATATTTTGATGATTGGATTGATTGTAGGAATTAAATTCATGGTTTATCTATTCCTTTTTCAATCTCAAATGGTCCACATGACACAAACATTTTTTTTATCCCAAGATCAAATTAAAGAATTATAAACAAATTTTGTCCTCCCATTTTTTCCAAAAAAATGAGTAAATCAATAAAATCATTATCTAAATCTATTTACATATTAAGTCTAAATTATCCAAGAGTCAATAAAAACTATAAATAATATCAGGGATTGGATTAAATTATTGGTATTTTCGATAAATAATACAAAAAAATTATATAAATTTAGGCTCACATCAAATGTTACTTGATCTAATCTAGAACACATATATTAGTAATGTTTTAAATATATTCAGAATAGAGATCTCTAATAAGTAGTCTTTACTAGTGTTTTATATTATGATTGTTATGAAGACTTAATATCCTTCTAATGAGTTAATAAGTGGATAAAAGGATGGGGTTACTTATTCTACTTCAATTGAATAAATGATATGTGATATTTTTTGTACTCAAACCTATGTCTCATAAATTATAAGTAGATATAAATATAATGTTGGTGAAAGTCATTGGGTTTCTAATAAATAATATCCTTAAGTACTTAAGAAGAACTAAAAACAATTTATTCAATTTTAAAGATATAGATGATCTCATTATAAGAGGTTACATTGATTATAGATTCTAAATTGACTAATATGATTCATGACCTCATTTTGGTCATTTTTTCCTAAATAGTGGAGAAATTAGATGAAAGAGTTAAAAAAGAACACCATAGAGGACTTCAAAATAGAGGTAGAGTATATTGATGCATTATATGCTTCAAAGGAATATATTTGGATAAATAGTTCATCATTGAACTTTGGGTTCTTTCTAACATCTTAGGAGACATAAATCTATATTATACCAATATTGGAGTAATTTCTTGGGCCAAAGAACCCCAACTACATTAAAGGATTAAACACATCATTCAAAGACACCATCTCATTCGAGAAATGATTAAGAGGCGTAATGTAAAATTATTTTAGATTTCTATAGAGGATAATGTAGTAAATTCATTTAAAAATACATTATCATAGAAAAATAATGAGAGTCATGTTAATTCTATAGATATTAGATACATGATAGAATAGATGTAAAATATTTTGTCAATATAAATATATATTGATTTTATAATATATGAAATATATATTTTTCTTTCATTTATGTGTGTTGTGTATTTTAAATGAGAGTATAATGATAAAAATACCTTAAAGTAGGACTTTGGTTTTCCCTAATATTAAAAATTAATATATATTATGTGTTATGATGATATATTAACATTAGGATGGGTAGGGACTCATATGGTCACACCGATTCCACAAATGAGATAAAAATGTGTCTTGTTATCAAGACTAGATCATGCAAGTATATTACATGAAATATCATATATGTGGTCATTAATATACTTAGTGGTTTATGTTTATATCAATATCCATTAATTTTGGTTATAAAGTTATATCACAAGTAAATATTCATACTTTGATACCTTTTTAATTCTAGTAATGAGGTTGATCTAATCCAAGGTGGTTGGTTATCTAATGAATCATGTGGTAGATATTTTTTAACCAAGATGTGATTTTTATTTCTATATGATAGGTATGAAATTTATTCCGTCAATTGAAATAGAAAAATCAAATGCGAGATCATGATTATTTGAGTGACATGTTATGTAATCATCTACTTGGATGAATATCATGTGATTTTTTTATTCAATTTGGCTAGTATACTTTATCTAATCAAGAGTGTATGAGTTAGCCTATACTAGATTGAAATATTCCATGTATAGTGGTTGAGTTCTATATCTAATATAAATTGATTATATAAGTATTCATATGATGTTTGGAGATAAATTGGGAATACATGTTCATATATACATGTGAGTATATTTTGGTATTATGCTAGATCCCTTTATATATTAAGTAGTAATGATGTGTCACTAGATAACTCTATTTTCTTATGGTTATTAATTAATAAATTCACACCCATTATAAATGCTATATAGACCCATGTGATCAAATAATTAGTGATTAAAATATGAAATAAATCTAAAACCATGACATGGTGGTAGATACCATGTTGTAGTTTGTGATAGAGTAAACCATGATATGGTAAAGGTCACCATATCCTAGTTTTATTCATAGAAATACATGTATTATATGATAATAAAATACAACTATAGGTTTTACCATATATCTATTTTATGAAATATTTGGATCTTTTGGTAGTTTCTATGATTATTATAAAAACATGAAAAGTCTATTATGATAGATATTAAAATTTTATGTTTGTCATACTAAATAAAATCTCCATACCGATAAACTATCATTCCTTCCCTTATTTAACCCAATGTTTTATAAAATCATAGTTTGAAGGCGATTCTTTATAAGTGTTGGTATATTCATAAAACCCATGGATACCTAAAGAGTAATGATTCATTTAGATACTTCATAGTTATCTTCACAAAAAATAGTGAATAAAAATAAGAATAAGTAGATCAATTTCATTGAAAAAAAACAGTTTATTCATTTATGTTTACTCAATTAAAATGAATGTATGGATATTGTAGAAAATGAGTTTTGGTGGTTAGTTTCTTCTTCCTTTATATAAGGATTGTCCCCACTAAAACCCAATATTTCTATCAGAGTGGGTTCTATTATATTTGGATTGATGTTTTGAAAATATGGAGAATCTAGAAAAATAACTTTTTCAAGAACAACAATGTGTTTAAAAAAATGGTTATTGTTCATGAAAATTCATCAAACCATGCCTTGGTTTATGAACTACACCATTTTTATGTTAAAAAAGATAAAATCACACTATAGTTTTGAAAAAAGAATCACTAATAGTATTTTTGAAAGAATTGTAAAATATAATTTTATATTATGGTTTTAACGAAAAATATCATGATTTATATGTGAATGATATTTACATAAGAAATACATGACATGGATGAACAAAAACATGACATAGTTTAAAAAGTATTAATTTTTAAGGATCTTACAAAAATTAATTTCACTAAGAAATAATGACATGGTTCACTTTGAAAGGGTTTCCACTTGGGAAAATCCATGTTACGTTTTATGTAAAAAATAACTGTGGTTTAATGTTTCTAAAGAAAAATATTATTCTAAAAATTTTAAAAAATATTAATCGATGTGGGCTTGGAAGGACCATGTTTAATCCAAAGGGGGGATATAAACTATATCAAAAATATTTTGCTGAATGTGATACTGGTTCAAAGTAGATTTACATGGTTTATTAATTAATAAAGTTTTTATAAATTATAATATAAGGATAATTATATAATATTATATATATGAAAATATATGTGAGAACAAACCGAGAGAACTACTTGAGAGTGGTAACCCTAATATGTTCACTAATCCTAATATTTTTAAATTATCATTTATAGACATTATAAAATAGATTTCAAGAAGAATAAAGAAATCAATCAATAATTAGTGAATTTATAGATTTTATCTAATTAATCATGAGCACCACTCCCCTAAACTCCCCCTTTTCAATTTAAATGACCCATTACTATCACTTTCACAAATGTAGATGTGATTATTTTAGATGAAAATTTTAATTCATGCTCAAGGGTTTTTCTCTAGGGAACTTAACTAATCATGAAATTAATTCAAAAGATGATGGTGGTTATTGGATTCATAAAATTTAATATTGGATTCCTAGAAAATATATATGTTCTTTAAAAGTTATAATGTGTTGATGAATTCTATCACTACTAGAACAAATAATCATGGGATATATTTGGAAAGAGTGTGCTAATTTTTGGTGGTCTATATTTGTTTTTAAGGGTTGTGAGTCCCATATTCCACTGATATGAGATGGGTTCTTGGGGATTCCACTACATATCTTCAAAATAAAAATTTTTATGATGATATAAGAATCTATTAAAAATCCAATCAAAGTTGATTCATCCACCATAATTTATCTAGAACTTTCATCACTCGTGTTTTTATAGAAATTAATTTTTTGACTATATTTCCCCAAGGTGTTTAAATTCTAAATGGGTTTGAGAATTTACTTTAAAGTTTATTCTATAAATAAATACTCTGAACATGTAAAATGAAATCATTTTGTATAATCAAATACATTATGAAAAAAATTCACATATAGTCAAGGATCCAAAGAAAACTAGGTTGTCTATAGAGGCTACTAGATTAGCAGATGTAGTGGTTTGGTTTGATGATTTTCTATCCAATTATGTGGAAACTTATGAGGTACAAAAACTAGTCATGGTATTAAAGGAGCATATTGGTTCAATTTATACATATCAAAGGCCAAGTCTTTCTATACCTACATACCCTTTAGACTATAAGTATAGGTATTATAAAATAGATAAAGCCAATATAAGGAAGGAATATTTGATTAAGGTATTCAAAATTTATGTTGGATATTTTACACTAAGGATTCAATTTCTTAAGGTAGAGAATAAGGTAATGATACCACTCTCATACAGAGAGGGATTCACACTTGAATTAGAGAAAAAAATATACCCATACAAATATTACTTAAGAATTCAAAGGAAAGTAAACACAAGGTTGATAAGAAAACCTCACCCTTAGATAGTTTTGATAAATGAAAACCAAGGGAAGTAATCCTGGTATGGATGGATGGAGTAGAGTTTTTTTAAAAATTTCACTAACTATGGAGCCTCTTTTACAATCTAAATAAATGGTGGAAAAAATTCCACATTATTACCTCTAAGGAGGTTACTGAAAGAATATATAAATGGGTCATTCAAGTTGATCTTAATTTAGATAAAATAGATTGGATTGATTATCAATATCTCATAATCACTATTGGTTTTAATGAAGGAAATATTAATATTGAGGAATATCTCAAGGTTTGGGATAATACGAATTCCCTCATGGAATGGTCTATTCTAGATGATCAAAATTAGGCATTCTTGAAAGTTTATTAGTTTCTAAAATGGGATACTAGATCAAATAATTTAATGTTTTACTAGAATAGGATGGTGAATATTATCACTACGTATGTTCCAAAAATTTATTTTTTCTCTATTTATATGTTTGGAAGGTTACCCATCATATGGTGTCTATTTATATTATAATTTCCAAGATATCCTTACCACCATCCATTAATGAATCCTTGAATAAAAACATTGGCTAAAAAATAAGAGTTTATATTAATTTATGAAATGTTCTTAAATTGTAAAATAAATTATTCATATTTATTGGCCTTATTTGGAAATTTATTTAAACCTTACCAAAATGTTTTTTATTGGATTTTATCAAGGTTTAAATCGAGAGAAACATGTGATATTTAATTATGTAAAAATTTTACATAAAACATGAAATGTTCATATGAAATATTTTTTTTTATTTTCATAAATATCATATATTTGGAAAATGAAGGAGTTAAAATTGAATACCATTGGTTACACTTAATTTCATGTGTCTAGAGTGAGGTCGATAAAGGCATGGATAGTTCAAGGTGAATCTAAGCCCAAACAACCCCAAAATCCCTCAAAGGGGTATGTTTCACGAAGATAAGACTCTTCATGAATTTCTGGAGCTTGAAAATCTATCGTTCCAAGAAGATCAATTGAAAACACATGAAGACCTGATGGTACCTCTCCAAAATGATATTCAGAGCCATGGAGCACTTCACGAATGCGTGAAGGCTTGATGAAAGATTTTCTAAAGTGAAATCCAGATTTGGAGATCCATGCCCATTCATGAAAAACATCATACTTTGAGAATGCCTCCAATATTCATGAAACCCATACCACATAAATACCCCCTTCAGTATAAAATTTTGTTGATAGATAGATACTTTTTTAATTTTAAAATAGCTATCATTTCACAAACCTCCTATGCATCACGAATGAAAAAATGGATCACCCAAGGTATCCCTCCTTCTAAAAACACCCTACCTTGTATTATTGAGAGCCTTCACCCCAAATTGAGATCCCTTTAGCGAAGTAACAATCCCTTCATGAAAAAAGAATGCCCTATAAGTCACTTGAGGTTTCACAGAGCATTAAATTTTCATGAAGCACTCCCTCTATAAATCAAGACTTCACTCTGAGGTAGGGACACCCAGTTTCATGAAGAATACCCCTTTTCAAAACCCCTGACCTCCATAATGACACTAATACTTTCAATATAATCCTTTGTGAACCTGCAATATTCAAAAATCACCTCTCCTAGGTCTCTCCATGGTTCCTACCTTTCTTTGACACTCCTTCGTGATGGTTGAGTTCCCTAGGCCCCCATACCAATCTAAGACCATTTCAGCTACACCTTGAGTCCCTATGTGACCCATGCGACACACTCTTGTGTCCACCCACTACACCCCAAGTGTATCTTGATCCTATCACCTAACTGTTTCTTATAAACATAGGTATTGTAACTCCATTTGCTTCAAATAATAGGGATTATAACATGAACCTCATGATTGACCACTCCTCTATGGTAGTTCCAACACCATGCCCCGCCCAAAGGAACATGAGAGGTGGTCATTTAATCCTAATGGGTGAAGAGTGACTCCCCCAACATTTGAGCTATATGATGTAAAATTTTACAGTTCCATGTCCTAGTCATACGACATTAAACCATAGGACAATGTCCTCAATTAATGATGTAAAACTATAGTATTACCTTGTGTGATAAGCACAGGATATCCCATGTACAATGATCATGGGATTCCACCCACTCCCAATCATGAAGAATAAGCCTCCCATTATGGGAGCTTCAATTTGTAATACCCACACAACCCCTCATTGATGATCCTTTCTCAACATTATCATCCTTACCACATGATGTTAAAATGCATAGATCGGTCCTATCACCCAAACTTTAATTAAAACATTGAACTATGTGGGTTTTGATCCTTGTCTGATAAATATGGTACTTAGGACACCTCATTGAGGTTCAATCCCAACATTAGTGGATTGAAGTGTGAAATTTTACCATATAGGGATGCACCTTTTGGATTCACCCCACACAGTGTTCCATCCACAATGGTAAACTAAAGTGTGACATTTTCCCTCCTAGGGATGCACCTTACGAATCCAAATCACATGGAATTAGATCCAAAATTGTAAATTTAGGAGTGAAATGTTCCCTCCATGGGGTGCACCTTCCAAATATTCCTCACACAACATTTGATCCACTAATGGTAAAATATCTAGGTTCTTCTTTCTAGGGACACAACTCCTTGACCCACCTATGTGGAGCATTCTGAAGAACTAAACCCATCTTCACAAGATGTTAAACTTGTGACATTATCCATCTAAACCAGATGACTCGATCTATTTCTATAGAATGTATAACTTAGGACATGAACCAAAATATCTACCCCATGCAATGAAAATGGTATGCCCGATGAGAAAAATCCTTGGATGACTTACTCCCTGGGAATTTTTACCTCGTGATTGATATGAAATCCCTTGGGTTTCACACCTAAGATGCTTCATATGTGATTCCCTCCCAAGAGGAAGAATATAGTTGAAAAATATGCTAGATTTACAAACATTACATAGATGTATAATGTTTTTACTCACCCAAAAAAAGGTTTATTAATTTTCAAGAGAGAAGAAATGTAATTTATTGGATTCCATAATGATATGGAACTAAGAAAGAGTTCCATAAACATGAATGAATATACAAGAGAGACCAGATTATGAAATAAGATCCAAGGATAAATATATAGATGGGGAACCAATATTCCATAATCCCATTTGATTAAGGAGCATATATAATTGATGAAATTGATGAAATATCACTACCTTTGGAAAGTGGAAATGCAGGGAAATATGAATCCAACCAACATTAACATGTAGGCATTCCCTAAAAAAATAATCAAAAATAGAAATGGAGAACCTGATGAAAATGTAATCACCTTCAACCATGGGGGAAAGTAGAATTTGGACACTAATATATTATAATGTCACATGATTCAAAAATTTGGTTCTAGGTCCCACCAAGAAAATGGTAGACCTAGTAAGAAACTCACCTGTGAATTAGGAAAGTTAGTGTTGGGAATCCTCAGTCCGTGATATTATCAATGTGGATCCCAATCCATCTTTGAAATATTAGACGATGTTGAGGATTGGGCATCGCTTTATTAGTATCTTTACTAATGGATGAATCCACATACCTTACAGGAACCCAGTAATAAGGAATCCGTATCCTAGTGCTTGAAGGCACCAGGACAGGGGGGATATTGATGCGACAATCCTTCATGACTATGCTTCCACCACAACTTCCATTATGAATTCGAAAAATGGGCACCCATGCTCCATCTCACCCTATTAGATCATTTAGATGAGGGATATTTATTCCATTTTCTGCCAATACGAGTAGGATGGGATTATTCCCATAATGGATATGACCCACTTGGACCTAGAGGTATTAAAACCTCATTGACACAAACAACCTTGAGGGATGTGCCGGTGGAAACCACCCACCATTCAAATGAAAAATTGTCTCAGAAGTCTCTCCCTAGAGCGCTCTAACGAATTGATCCCCTATTCATAATAGGTGGGATATTCTCAAGTAATGATGACTATAAAAATCATATAGGAGATTCTAATTAGGGCTCCCACTAGGCCTCATCAATGCCAATAATGACTGGTCCCTCAAGATGAAGAACATCTGGGCTTCACCCTTACTCCGCTGACCCTAGTTTGAAGAACCTGATGGCAAAGTCAGGGGAAGGCGCAAGATAATTCCTGAAAAGGGGAATATTTTATGGATCTATTGGACCCTTCTACTACTGACACATCTCTCGAGGTCCCTATAGAATATTAACATGGATCTGTCTTCTCCCGATTGTGATCGATACCCGAAACAACACATAGGTAGGACATATTGAATATTTCAACCACTAGAACCACTAAAATACATTACAGACCATACCATAATGAGGTGACTTAGTGTAGAGGCCCTACCTACACCATCATAAACCTAATTAGAGGTCCTCCATACTTATTCAACAACTATCATTGAGGTCCTCTTCATTCCATCACAAACCCAGGTGGAGGTCCTCCTCTCTTTATCGATAATCATACTGGAGGTCCTCCCTACTCTTTCAAAAACCAGAATGGAGGTCCTCCCAGTAATCCTATATCTAAAAACATAGGTCCTACCCATTTCATCTCTAATTAGAGTAGAGATCCACCCCACTCATTCACCAGTCAACACAGAGGTCCTCACTACTCTAGAAATAGCTGATATGGAGTCCATCCTTGTGTCCCAACCAACTAAAGTGGAGGTACACCTCTCATTAAAATCCACCAGCACAGAGGTACACCCAATGATAATGAGGTAACCTTACCTAAAGAACCATCTTGAGGTAGAAGGGTGAAAAATCACCATCAAAGGTGAAATCTTGAGAAGCGCCATGTTTTCATGGACCTTTTTGACCTTTCTAATTCTAAGGGAATAAATGAATTGAAGATGAAACCCTCACCCCTGTCATTAGAGTCTGGGGTAGAATCCTAAAAATGGAAGTTCACCATTCTAGAAGCTAAGATCCATATGATACTTATACCTCTCTATAGGTACTCACAGGTGGAGAAATTTCTGGCTCCCTTTCAGGGTCTCACAGTGCATCCATCTCTGTCACCACTGATTTCCCTCCCCTATACCTCTACAGAAGACATGGGAGATATGTTAGGAACTGGGATGAATCCTTTGGATGGTGAGAACCCTATAGAGCCATACCTAAGATCCAAATCCCTCACATATGATGCATTAGTGAATACCCCATCTTATAAGGACATGATGATGCGACTGGTATTGCCTCAAGAGACATCCCTGTGTGTAGAGAACATGCGAATCATATAGTGGATCCTATACCATTCAACCTGCCACAAAACTGGTCCACATCGATAACACCACCTATCTATCAGCCAAAATCGATAGAATCTTGTCCTGACCAAGAACATGGACCTTCCTCTAAGAAATAATTCCTTTGGGAGGTTATATCCATAGACCAGTTGTCAGTGGTACTATGGTCACTTGTAACTCCAAAATTTAACATCCTAATATCCTTTACTGAGTCCTTGGCCATATATTTCTTACAAATCATCTGGGTGAAATTTCACCACCATAAAAATTATAAGTTGATCTATCCAAAAAGTCTGGAGCACCTTGAGGCCATTAACCAGTAGTGCCGAAGGGTTGAGATAGCAGCTCTCCCAATGGATCAATGCCCTAAGTCATCTGACTATCACCTAACCCTCCAGAGGAGGTGTGTTAAGATTCTGATAGTTCTCTATTGAATTATCGAAGAGGAATATTTTCATGCCCATATCATAGGCTGAGGAAAGTACACTACTCTTCACTTTATCCATATCTTGTAGCGGCCCGACCTACTCACCAATGATGAAAGTTCCCCTCTAGGTATTTTTATGGTAAACAAGATCATCTCCGAGTTGACTGAGAATAGGGGATCTGAATTAGGGATTTATAGGAAAAACATGACCCAAGGGATGGAATAGTAATATACTGACCCAAAAATAGTTTTAGTTACTCTCTAGTAGTGGTAGACACATAGCCTCAGGGATCCCTCCAATGAGGCATCATTTCCTACCCTCCGGAACATCAAAAAGGAAAAGAGTATGTTGGATCCTTAAATTCATCTGAGTTTGAAACAAAAATATAGATAGTTCCCATGTTATTTGACTTTCTCTGCTATATCAAAGAGTAGAAAAGGACCATCTCAAATCTCCTTGTTGATCGATGCCCAGATTACGAAACTACCTGAAGGGACCCCATTTCTCCTCCAACTGGCCAGAAAGTATTTCTTGGTCAGATGCACCAGGTCGATATTGGTAAACCCATGCATCCAGGCATAGTAGAGGCAAGATTATATAGAAAGGAACTGGGTTATGGGTCACCAAACCCACCTGAGTAGTATAATTACCCTCCTTAGGATCTAGATCGTGCCACCCCTCAGGCTGATGACCCTTATCTCTGAGATGATGAGTCTATTAATGAATTGGTGGCCAAGAATCCTCTTCATAATATAGAATCATGAAAATATTATTGGATATCCACACTAAATACATTCCTTGAGGCCATAAAGACATGACAGGTGGTGATCCCACTTTATAGAAAGCCATACCTAGCATTGGTGGACAATATCCAAGCACCCCCAGAGTTTGGGAATCCCATCCTTGCCTTGTTTAATGGGATGGGTGACCCATTGAAGTACTTGGAACACTTCATCTCAAGGTTTGGACTGATTCTAGGACCCCATAGTAACATGAGGTCTCCAAGCTCTATTGTTTTGTTCATACACTGGAAGAAACCATATTTATCTAGTATAGTTAGCTTCCCCTAGTGTCCATCAATGGTTATTAAGACCTTCACAGGTAGTTCCTATAATATTTTAGATCCACCAAACACAAGAAACATATTTTCGACATCTTCAAGTGAAAGAATTGGTCTGATATGAAATTCAAAGACTTTGTTTCCTAATGGAAAGGCCTCACATACTCACTCAACATGAAGATGACTCATTAAGAACTTTTGACAATGTGTGTGGGGAATATCAATACCGATATGGTTCCAACCCTCATCACCCAAAACTTTCTAGGTGTATTTTGGGATTTCTGTGATAAGGCCTAACTTTTAGATGAATCCCTGTAATTGGCTATAAAGCCACACCCATTTCCACTTCCATCTCCTGCAAGAAGGCCTACCAATGTAGAGACAATCACTATTGTATATGAATAGGCCCCCCGAGCTGGTAGAGATGTTGGACCATTTTCCATAGGATCCTCACCAAGTGAAGCCTCACCAAGTGAAGCCTCACCAAGTGAAGCCTCACCAAGTGAATCCTCACCTAGTACAACCCTATCAGGCACAAGTTCACCCAAAAAATAATCTCTAGGTACCACATCTCCATGTACAACCACATAGATGAGAAAATATGGCTCCAACCCCTCATTAAGTTCAGGATCCTAGAGTGAAATTTACATAAATAAGGAACCAAACCCATTATTTCAAGGACACATAGGTTATGAGATATTTTATCTATGACATAGATAAAGGGATTCTGAATCTTCCATTGTAAAAGAAGCCCTAAAAAGCCATGTTCACTGAATGCCTATACCATTTCCCCTACCACAGGATACTCAGACATACCATCAAGGAATTGTATGTTTTAATGGATTGGATCCAGGACTAAGTGGATCATAGCTTGATCAAGTTGGGTGAAGTATTAGCACATGTAACACATAACTACAATGACCCCGATAGTGATAGTGAAGGCGAAGGTGAATGGAATCATGTTTTGAGCTGTTGGATTTATAATTATGATGACTAGTTGGTCTGTAAGGTAGTCACACATGCCCATGGTGTCATCTCTTCTTGATTAATCAAGACAGAAGCTCCTATGGTTGATGTTACTTCTTCAGTGACTGCCTAAACTTCTACATTGTAACCTTCCAAGTCTTGGAAGATTAGGAACTAATGACATAAGGGAAATAAGAGTCCCTTGCTAGTGCTAAAGCCATATCACACCCTAAGTGATTTCATGACTCTGATGTTGGGAACTATGCCCAGGGTTTACCTAGCACTAGATTACCTAACTAATGGTGATAAGAAGTGCAGTGACCTAGCCTTATTAGCCACCTTAATATTTTTTTGATATGAGCCCCACTAGCCTTAGGTGTGCCTCACCATATGCCTAAGGCTTCTGAAAAGAAGATAGTGTGTACATGGGTGATAAAGAGGAGAATATACCCACTAATGATGATATAATAATGGCATAAATATTTATATTAATTATCATAAAGAAATATTAATAAACATTGGAACAATAACCCACCTATAGAAGAAGCACAAGTAATAACAAGCAGTAGCAGAAAAAACAACTTACAATAGTAGCTAAATAAATAAATAATATAAACATACCATTTGTATCTAAGAATTGAGATAATGTAATATAGACAATAAGAAGAAGGTTTCACCCATGGATGAACTCAGTATATACATATAATGACATGTCATTACAAAATAAAACTCAAAAATAAACTCCACTTGGGGAAAGAACCCATGGATTCTTTCCATCTATCCCATGCTAACTCAACCACTAAGATCTATCAATAAATTCCATCTACAGAGATTTAAACTTTACCTGATTGCAAAACCATAAAATCTAGACACATCCTGAAGGTCCCATAGAGGGCATGATAATGAGTATCAGTAGGCCAAAACCAATGTGTTACTACCCTAAATCTATGATTGCATAGGTGTATACTAAAAATAAATAAACAACACATGTATATCACATATAAAAAAATGCTTCCCTTGTACTCAACAACCACAAGGAATCAATCACTTACTTCGACCAACACTGGAAATTTCTATAGGAGAGGATCCTTAGACTAAGACCAAGGAATACCATGATGTGAATCGGTCTAGGTAAACCCTTAGGTTCCATCTCTAATAAAATCAACCAACACCTCATTCCAACTGACACCTATTTTCCAACAATATCTGACATCCTCAGGGAACACCATAATAGTTAAAAACTATACCCATATACCTTATATCATAATAAACCTTGTTATCTCAAATACTGACATCCGAGTGCACATGACTCCAAAAAATGAATTACCCAAAATGGGTGAGTGACAATCACCAAAATCCCCTAATACACATCAATCGACACCTCATTCCCATGCAACTGTGTCCCTCATCTGATGGTCGACAACATCCAACAACACACGAGCCTCACTCATAGCTTGAAGACATTGTCACCTCATCCTGATGACCAAATCACCCAAAAGACATGAAAAATCACCCAAATTCCCCAGGATAAGACTGTCCTGATGATCGTCTCACCTCAAACCAGATGTCCAATTCCATCTCAATCTTCAGGAAACGCATATCCAACTCCCATAGAACTCAAAAATCAATATAATTAATTTATAAAATTCAATTTACAAAATTTCACAGCATGAACTAATATTCCCAAGGTTTTAAGAAACTCACATGAATCAAAAAAATTGTAGACCCGAGGATCATTACCATTGACATCTCCAAAGATTAATTTAATTAATTTTAAAGACAACTAATAATTAAAAAGGGAATCTCTCAAACTATTTGATGGATAAATCAAGAAAAAACCCCCAATAAACTTGAGAAATCATAAATAAATATGAGAACCACCTACCTCGTATTGGTAGACATCCACTAATCCAATCTTAGCCTCTAAATCAAGTCGATTTGGAAGAAATCAATGTTTTAGATAAATGCCCTGAAAATAGGGTAAACTAGTTTACATGTATTTAACACTCCATGAGGTGATATAAAAGGATAAAATAAGAAAGTGTATTCATGGGATTATTGTTACATATTCAATTCCATAAATAGATCAATAAATAGATCTTAGATGAGGGAGTTGGCACAAAGCCTACCCGGAAGGAAAAATGGAGCCCCTCGCTGTGTGTGATTTGGAGGAGGAAGGAAAAGGAAATAAAATTAATGAGGTAGGGTAATTTTAGTAATTTTATAATTTTAAAGAGCCTCTAGGGTCTTTTTACATGATTTGGAAAACCCTACACAAATCGGGTGGCTCCTTCTACTTAAGTTCCAATACTCACACGGTTAGCTCACATAGTTTTTCCAAACCATGATGATCCCATGAATAACCACTAGTTAAGTAGAACAAAGCATGAAACTTTTGGATGTTTTTCCCAAACACTGAGAAAGATGTGTAGATCCCTCTTCTAAAAACTACAGAGGTTCATGCACAGTCATGGCCCCCTTCTTCACAATTTACCAAACTATGCTTAGTCTATTTTATGGGTACAAATTTTCTCCTTGGAGGCTCCATGGATTGTCCAAACCATGTTTTTCTGTCTGTGGACTTATAAAACCTTGTATTTTGATATTCAGTGCCCCTGAAACCCAACCAAAACACTGAGTAACTTTTCAATCATTGAAAATAATCTCTAAACAAGGTCTTGGGTCAAACAAACTCTCATAATTAAGTTTCTTTGATCAAGGAAAGAGTTTTTATACCCACTAAAATTTGACAATTCAAATTGGGCAAAGAAATTGATCCACCCAAAAAACAAGAGACGTTGAAATATCTCCACCTTAACATAGCTCACCCCAAGCTATCAAGTATAAAGCTAAGATGGTACTGAATATACCCATCTCATTAAAACTAACCCTAAATACCATAGTAAAAAGGGCATAGGTCAACTACCTCAAGGAGGATCCCCACCTTAGGAGTTACCTACCCCATTTTCATCTTGACTCAAAAATAAAATAAATTTGATGGTCCATCAACCATATTTGGACTCAAAAGTAAACTTGTGATGAATTGCCACTCCTACACCTCAAAAGGTCCTCCCATCATGCCTGTATCACATCAAAAACCCACCAAGTACCCCATATCCTCATATTCCTGCCTCGTTCCCATGTCACACATGGAACCTATAAGGTCCTGCATCTCAATAGATGTCCATAATCAATCTCAGTACCATACACCTCAAGTAACCCACATCATATCGATGCCCCAATTCCTACACACCTAAAGTAATCCCGCATCACACCAATGACCATTTATAAAACCTAGTGCCACACACCTCACATATATATATATATATGTATATATATATAACACATCTGAACTAATTCAAACCTACTAACCAACATCTATTTCGTCCATAGATACATCCCTTTCACTTAGTGTACCCAAAATAGACATTATTACGCAAGTTCTGTGAAAAAAAAACAGAATAACCACAGTCACACCCACAACATACCACTAATCATAATCAGATATCCAACCTTCTCTATAGCTAGAAACTCCACTTCATGCTCTTGGATGAAAGCTCAATTACCTGAGACCTATTATCCATGTGGTGCTGAACTAGCCACCGGTCACTGAACCCACTTATGGGTCCCACTATCTCTACCATGATCTCTATGTGTAGCTGAATCCTGGCTAACATCACCTAGTACCACTCCTAGTATGATCTCATAACCCTGATTTTACCCCAGTAATTGACCATAAACTATCTGTGAAGGCTTCTTGAAAAACCTCCCAAGATTTCCGACCTGACCACATGCTCGACACTCCTTCAGTGTCTGATATCACTGAGTCCGAAAATGACCTATATTCCTACACTGGAAGCACACCATCAAATACCCACCCTAAGGTGGTATATTCAACTTACTAGCTAGAATGACCTGATGAGACTCCTCTTAGAATTACTCCATGCTATCTAAACCATTACCACTATAGTTTCTTGATGTTGTCACTCGAATCGATTAAGATTGATCTTTCAAATTTCCCTTAGTTATGACTACCTAATTCACCACCTCTAAGAATGAGGATAACCTGAATATGTTTACCTTTACCCCGATGGAATGTTGTAAAACATCCTCAAAACACCACAATATTGAGCCGTTGTCACCCACTATATCGGGTGTGAGGTGAGAGAACTCAGTTAATGTTTCTGTATAGTCCATGATAGACATGTCTCCTTTCTATAAGATCAATAAACAACGAACTCTATCCACCATCAACGTCTCTAAGAGGAAGTGATCAAAGAACCTAACCTCAATTTCTTTTAATTATAGTCCTTCATGTCTGCCCGCCCGAACCTAAACTTCCCACTAGTGCTTAGCCAGTCCCCTAAGCAAGTACGTATCCAACATCACCCTCCGAGCTAGGGGTGTCTCAATCTGCTCAAATATCATATGCATCAACTTGATCTAGTTATCAGCTACCTATAGTCAATCATCAACCTAAAATAGTGTTGGGTACTATGAATATAACTCCTGAGTCAAGTAACCCATGAAAGGATCTTCTCCCTGATCTCCCATGTCAATGCCCTGGATAATGCATATCAGGCTCGCTCTAAGATTCTCATCAGGTTACGACCCAAATGTTTTAAAATCAGGTGGTTGGACCACCATCACTAGAGCATATACTTGAGCCTGTACCTATAAATCATGCTCTTCCTAAACCTTCAATACCTCATCCTGACCCTTAGGGGTCTCAACCTATGCACGCTCTTGCAGCACAAAATCATCACCCATGTGACACTCCATTGAATCCTGCCTAGGTGGCATCCCACTGAATACCAATACCATGGTAAAACATCCTAGATAACATATATATACATATAACACCGATAGTTAAATAAGTAATAGGAAATTTAAAATCAGTACCCTTACCCGCCCCTATCGCAACCATGTCACTTGACATCCGACCTCTTGGCCCCTTGCCCACACATATTAGAGCTAAGTATCACATTTCCCTCAGGCCAAACCCATCCTGATAAACCATGTCACCACAATATGATGACCTCATTGCCCAACATGGTGATCAAAATCACCCCATGTCATCATCCCTACCAAATCTTATAAGATCCAGGCCCACACATATATATATGTCACATATCACAAATAGATTTCATTGGGTCCACTTTCCGAGGATGGTTGAGTAAGATGCCACCAAAGAGAGGCTAGGAAGGAAGAAACTGCTTAGCTTTTTTTGTTGAAACTTTAGACAACCCAAAACCTCTTAGCACAATCGAGGACCCCAATGAAAATTAAATGAAATTTGTCATAGAATATGTATATATATAAATATTCTTATGCGACTAATTAGAAAGGATAAACAAACACCCTTTTCCATACTGGGATAAGGCTCAAAAGATCCTCCATTCCCATACTAGGCTAAGGGTCACATGTCATAATTGGTAAAAATCACATTCCAATTATACCAATTGAGTTGG
Source organism: Viscum album (assembly GCA_963277665.1). Classification (NCBI taxonomy): domain Eukaryota; kingdom Viridiplantae; phylum Streptophyta; class Magnoliopsida; order Santalales; family Viscaceae; genus Viscum; species Viscum album. The sequence goes on along the minus strand of OY728119.1, from coordinate 697,165,031 downwards.
AAATAAAATAAATTATAAAAAGATAAAAATATAACAGTAATTACACCCTTGAAAACCTGGGTTTTCCCCCATGCATGGGGCTACAAGCACCCAAACATGAGTTAAAAACTTGTTTTGACAATATCCTAATGTCTGGTTTACCATATCCCAAATAGTAAGACCAAAAAATAAAACGAAAATAGGTGATATCATTAGTATCCATCTGAACACTGCTACTAATTCCCTTTCAATAACTGCTCCAATACAACTTATAGCGCCCGAACCAATTAGCCACCCGAACAGTGCTTCGGGCTGAGTGTCAATGGACTTAAGAACACTTACCCATATGCTGAAGGCTACCAACTTGCAGTGATGGTGTAAAGGGGTCATAGTGGGGTGAATATACCCTATTGTGATGATATATTAATGGTCCAAGTATATATAATAAGAAGCATAAATAAATACCAAAAGACACTGGACTTGTAACCCACCAATGGTAGAAACACAAGAAATAATAAGCAATTACAGAAATAATAACAAAAAATAGTAGAAGAATAATTAAATAAGAAAAAAATCCCATTTTATTCTAATAATGAATATTAAGTCATACATAAAATAATCATAAGGGGTCTCTCATGACCAACATTAGTAAGTACATATAATTGCATGCTGATACAAAATAAAACTCAAAAAGAAACTCCAACTGAGGCAAGATCCCATGGTCCCTTTCCATCCATACCATTCTAACTAAACCACTAAGATCCAACACTAAGGTAAATCAATAAGTTCCATCTCTAGATACCAAACCTTTACATGATTGCAAATCCATAAAATCTATACACGTCTCAAAGGGCCCGTGTAGGGTGTGAGAAATAATCTCAGTAGGCCAACTAAAACGTGTACATATCCAACATTTGTGATTGTGTAGCTGTATAATAAAAGTAAATAAACAACACATGTAGATCACATATACACAAACATTAATCTCTTATGATCAAAAACCACAAAAAAGAAATCACCTACTTTGGACAATGCTAGAAATTATTATAGGAGAGGATCCATAGCCTAATCTTGAGGCATCCCCTTATGTGAATCAATCCAAGTGATCCTTAAAGTTATAAATATAATAAAACTATCCGGAACCTCATGCCAACTAAAACCCTGTATCAAAAAACATCTGACATCCTAAGGGACTTCTCAAATAATCAATACCTGGTCCTACTAACCTGATTATTCACTAAATGAGGATAATATTCATTGTTAATATATATAATATTCATGTGATTTATTATTCATAAAAACCATTTTTGTGCATTTTACACCTTGAACATCATTTCACATTATGATTGTAATTCTCCCTTAAATGCACTATTACATGGTACAATTTTGAACACTTAATAAAATAAAAACTAGCCTTTATTTTATTTTCATATTTTATTTTTAGGTCTCTCATGCTACAAGGAACAATTCATACTTTTAAGTATCTGAATATTCACATTGGAATACCACCAAAATGGGATTTCATTGCAACACATTTCGGGCAAAGTAAATTGGACAACATCCCAATAAAGAGAATTTATTAGCCAGGATACAGACCCAATGATTATTAAAATTTAAATTAAGATAGAGGAAACTATGGGGAACATTTCATGAAATAGTGTCCAAAGCTAATTCAGATATTTGAATGGAGTTCTTGGCGGCCCAAGATGGAGATAAATTTCTGGGACCGATTCTGTGGCCTAGAAAAACATCCCACCCATTTAATCATATCTCAGAAAACACAAATTATTTTGGGATACAATTTTACAAGAGGTTATTAGACATCCGAGTATCCATTTTGTTTTTCTATGTCCCACTCTAATTATACCATATAGAAGGTCATTTAGATGGATCAGTTCAGTGGATGAAAGCTGGATGCAAGTTCGTGTCAAGGGTGGAAAAGTCTCATCACCCTTACTTTCCACCACCCTACTCCTACCACCATTAATTGAGGGAACTTGGACAGATGGGGGATCGACCATAAGCTCCTAAAATTACTATTTACGGTAGTGGTGTTGGAGGATTTATTCATATTGGATATTTGTTTTTATTGTAATGTTATTATACCGATTTGTCTTTGTAACGTTCTTCTTTATCATGTATGTTGTTCAAAACACCTTAGTTCTTAATAAAATTTCTTCCTTTACTATTTATTATATTTTTCTTCTTATAAATTTGATACTGTTTCCTTAAGGTGTGAATTTATTCACACCATACCTTGTGATATTCTTCACACAATGGTGGAGTGATTGCTTTCTTTTTATTGTTTTTTTACTTCTCCAATTAATCCCTTACGAGTCTACCTTCCACTTCCATTGAAACCATAGAATCAATGGAGGGATAACTCTTTTATGGGTTTATCAAAAGGAGTATCAAGGGGATATATTGGTTTTTATTTCTCAATATCTAAACTTTATTGATTTCTTTTACTTGATTTTCTTTTATTCAAGGATTTTCTCTCTTCCTCTTCCTTATTGAATTTTGTCACCCCGATTTTATGTGACAAGAAAATCCTTTACCTTGGAGTGATCATGAAAATTATCCTAAAAGTGTATAGGTTATTAGAATGTGTTTTTGAAGGTGTTTAACCAGTAAGTGATGAGGTTAGTTTGAATTCATTAAATGAATCCTTCTTGAGTTAAGGAAATTGAAATTGTTAAAAAAGGGAATTCAACTAATCCACCCCAAGTGATAACCTAGGGTCATGTAATTATTTTAATTTTAATTAACTTTAGTTTATTATAGTTCACTTAAAAACATCTAAATCAACCAAATTTGGCCACTTCACAGCCAAAAATAGTCCATATAATGTGCGTGTCTATGAGTTTCTTCTTAGGTCTCTGAGGATTTGATAACTCAAGCTAAACTACAAGCGACCACTGAAACCTAAAATCTTGGGAAAATTTGGGTGAGGCCAAATTTGGGTTCCATTTCTAGGGTCCCAAGTAAGTTATCTTAACACCCATTCTATTCCCCCAATTTCTTGTTTCTTTTCCCTTTCTCATTTTTTTGGTGTATGTCCACCTACACTCGTGATCAATCAAACCGTCTAGTTAGGGTGGATAGTCCTGGGGTTGGGGAGTCAAGTACACCATGGAAACTCTATAAATGAGATCCTAATATTCCTAATACAACATAGTCAAAAATTGAGCCCATTTAAAGGGATGTTCTTCAAAGAAACCAACTCATAAACCCGTGTGGGAAGCAAAATGGAAATCCAAATAAGGCAGCCCCAAACTTGGGGAATCTAGTCGATCAAAATATGAATGACTACCTAACACCTGCTTGGACCAATGCACCCTATTTAATTAGGCATGATACTCTAGGAGAATCCCACTATGTTTTGCAACATCATGTCCTAAACCACCTTCCAACCTTCCATGGGATGGATTCGGAAATTCCATACCTTCATGTCAAAGTGTTCAACGAAATTGTTGAAACCATGTGCCCACCACATCAACTTGAGTCAGCTAAGATGAGGCTCTTTCCTTTGTCACTAAAGGATCGAAAAAATAATTGGTTAAAAAATCTGAGACCTACATCAATCCACTCATGGGACAAATTTTAAAGATAATTCTACAAAAAATACTTCCCTCATCCCAAAACAATTTCACTTCAAAAGAGCATCCATCTTTTTTTTGAAAAAGAAGGGGAGTCATTTTATGAAACTTGGGAAAGGTTTAAAGAAACACTCAACATGGTACCTCACCATGGATTTTCAATCCTAGAACAAGTTCAATTTTTTTATGAAGGTTTGGGTCCGGGAAACAAACAATTATTTGACATGATGTATAATAGAACCTTAAAAAACAAAGCCCCAAATATTGCTTACGAGTATCTAGAAGGACTATCCGAACAAAACCAAACATGGGGAACATCACCTTACTATGAAAACCCACCCAAATCTGGTGGAATTCACACACTTAGGGAGGAGGAAATCCTTAGGAAAAAACTTTTTGCACTCACTAGGAAGGTCGAGGAGATTGATCTTAGAAAGGTTCATGAAATTCAAATTTTTGACCCTGTTTGCACAATTTGTGAAAAACATGACCACAAGACTGAAAACTACCCAACCATCACTTCCATTAAAGATGTTCTTCTAGGAGGACCACCGGTAGAGGTCAATGATCTGAACTTTCAGAATCCATGGTACCAAAACACTTTCAATCCAAGGTACAATGACCACCCAAGCTTTCGCTCAAAAGATAATCAACAACCTAGCCAACCAAGAAGACCAAACCCCTACCCTACACAAAATTTCCAAAACCATAAACAATTCCACCACAAACAAACCAATACCAACATCCTTCTGTCTAATACCAACAACCCATCCAGCAACCCATTGAACAACCAAAGTATCCTCTTGGGATAAACCAACCAGCATAAGCCCTTACTCCATCTGTCCCTCTTCCAATCCTTGAGAAGTTGTGTAAACCAATAGAGAAAATTAAATTAGAAGTATCATCCCTTAAAAATGAACAAAAAACCATTAAAACTGGGAAGGAACCCATGCATAATCATCCTATACCATAGTAAACTTTTAGTGGGGAACCCAATTACACACAAACCTCTCATGAACAACACAAAGTAGTGACTATTTTAATAAGTGGGAAATCCATTGAGAAACCTAAGCAAGCCATTCCAGAACCATTAAAAGATTCAAAAACTCATGAAAATGATGACGAAAAAACCAAAGATTCTGAAAAACCCAATGAGAATGTGATGGAACTACAACCACAACAAATAATCAAAAAACCTGCTCCTTTTCCTCAATGCATGAGAGGAAAAACTAAACCAGAACTGAATGAGACTTTGAGGGAAATATTCTCTCAGGTTAAGTTGAACATCCCCCTTCTTGATGCAATCCAAACCATTCCGGCCTAATCAAAGTACCTTAAGTACTTTTGATATTTTAAAAGAAAATATTCACATAAAAAACAAGTCCTTTTGGCTGATAATGTGAGTACCACCATTCAAGGGACCATTCCTCCAAAGTTGAAAGATCCATGATGCCCATACATCAATGTTGAGTTAGTAGAGAACAAGGTTTTCAAATCCCTTTGTGATCTATGAGCCGGTGTGAACCTCATTCCTTACGACATGTATTTTCAATTAGGTCTCGGAGAACTCCAACCAACATATGTCACTCTTCAAATTTCTGATCGTAGTGTTTGAGTTCCTAAAGAGATATTAAAGGAAGTTTTGGTGAAAGTTGAAAATTTCATTTACCCAGCTGGGTTCATTGTCCTTTAAAATCACCCAATCTTAGGTCCTAATGAGAAAACCCCAATCATCCTTGTTCATCCCTTTCTTTCAATAATCAACTCTGTTATTTGAGTACGAAATGGGAACATGACCATCACCTTTGGAAACATGAGTCTAGACTTGAACATCTATAATGAAAACTCTCAAATTGTAGATTATGAAGAGATCCATGAGGTTCATTGGATTGGTAGCATTGATAGTGAACTCGTGGAACATCAAGGGATCACTGAAGGGTGTTTAAGTCAAGAAGAGATTGATTTTATTTGTTCACATGAGGGAAATTTGTCTCCTTGGCTTGAATATATTTAAGACAGATCTATTGATGATTTTCTAGAATCACCAACCAATGATACCATTGGTGAAATCAATAACATTGAGTCCATACCCATTCATGAAACTGCTCTGGCTAATTTATTTGATGAAAATTCTCTTCACAAGAACCAATTCTATCAAGAAATATGAACAAAGAAACTGAGTTCAATACAAAGTCTCATACTTTCTTGGAAACTTATAACCAATATGATTTTGAATTTAAGGTCTTACCTTCATCACTCAAGTATGATTTCTCAGGGGACAATCAATCCTTTACTGTTTTCATTTCTTTATCTCTTGAAGCCAATCAAGATATGATGCTTCTAGATGTCTTAAGAAAGCATAAGAAAGCAATTGGATAGACCCTTTTTGATATCCCTGGGATTATCCTACTCATTGGAACTCATAGGATTGTTCTTAAATCCGAATCCAAACCATGTCGTCAACCTCAGCGGAGACTCAATCCAAATCTTATGGATGAGGTAAGAAAAGAACTTTTTAAGTTATTGAAAGCGGGTATCATCTACCCTATAGCTGAGAGTGAGTGGGTAAGACCAATTCAGGTTGTCTCAAAGAAAGATGGAATTACTGTGATCACCAATGAGTATGGTGACCTTCTCCCCATAAGGGTCATTAGTGGATGGAGAGTTTGTATTGACTATAGGAAGCACAACTCTTGTACCAAGAAAGACCATTTCCCCTTGCCCTTTATTGATCAAGTCTTTAAGAGAGTGGTGGGTCATCAATTCTATTGCTTCCTAGATGGATTCTCAGGGTATAATGAAATTGAGGTCTCCTTATAGGATCAAGGGAAAACAACCTTCACTTGTCCATTCGACACTTTTTCCTTCAAGCGCATGCCCTATGGGTTATGTAATGCCCCTGGTACCTTTTAGAGGTGGATGATTAAAATGTTCTCAGACATGGTGGGGGATTATTTAGAGGTCTTCATGGATGAATTCTTCATATTTGAGGATACTTTTGAGGGATGAATTGTAAATGTTGAAAAGGTTTTGTCAAGGTGCAAGGATAAGAATATCATACTAAATTGGGAAAAATTCCATTTCATGGTAAACGAAGGACTTGTTCTAGGTCATCCGATATCTGGTAGAGGGATTGTAGTTGATAAAGATAAGGTTGAAATAATTCATCACCTTCCATATCCTAAAACTGTTAAGTGAGGTCTTTATTAGGACATACTGGTTTTTATAGATGGTTCATTAGGAATTTCAACTCTATTTATCCTCCACTTTGTGCTCTATTGGTAAAATATGATCCAGTTTTATGGGAAAAAAGCTGTGAGGAACCATTATTTACACTCTAATCAGCTCTTATATCTCCACCTATCATGAAATCTCCAAATTGGAAACTTCTTTTCGAGCTCATGTGTGATGTGAGTGACTTAGCTGTAGGAGTAGTCTTAGGACAACAGTGTGAGAAAAATACATGTGTCATTTCTTATGCAAGAAAATCATTAAATGATGCACAAATAAAATACACCACCACTGAGAAAGAGTTTCCTGCTATTGTATTTTCCTTAGAGAAATTTAGATCATATCTCTTAGGATCCCCCATCATTGTCTTCACTGACCATTCAACCATGAAATACCTTTTCCAAAAGCAATATGCCAAGGCCAAATTGATTAGGTGGGTCCTTATTCTTCAATAGTTTTATTTAACCATTAAGGATAAAAAGGGTGTTGAAAATGTTTTAGCTTATCACTTCTCTATGATGGAATTTAAGGATAACTCAAATCACCTTTCTATGTCTGATTCATTCCCTGATGAACACATATACTCTGTGAGTGACTTCCCTTGGTATGCTAACATATCAAACTTATTAGTTATAGGAGTCATTCCAAAACTCTTAGGGACTAAAGCTCGAAGGAAATTCCTTTTTGATGTAAAAAAATATGTGTTTGATGATCGTTACCTCTTCAAGTTCTGTCCTGATCAAATCATTAGGGTATGTGTTCCTGAGTCTGAGCAAGAGTCCATTCTAAAATTTTTATAATGGAGAGGCACATGGAGGTCACTTTTCCTCTAAGAAAACTTCTTCTAAGGTCCTGTAAAGTGGTTTCTACTAGCCTAACCTCACTATGTACTCCTTCAAATTCTTTAAAAGTTTTCATCAATGTAAACAATTAGGATCCATTACCAAAAGGAATCAAATTCCCCCACTCCCATTATGGTCATCAAAATATTTGATTATTGGGGAATTGGTTTCATGGTACCCTTACCAAACTCTAGGGTATACCTATACATCCTCTTAGATATTGATTACATATCGAAATGGGTTGAGGCCATTCCCACAAAGTCCAACGACCATCATGTTGTGATTCAATTTCTGAAAGAGAATATATTTTCTCAATTTAGAACTCCTAGGGCTATAATAAATGATTAAGGAACCCATTTCTACAACCGACCATTCTCTTCACTCATGTCTAAGTATGGGATTCACTATAAATTTTCCACTTCGTACCATCCTTAAACCAATGGTCAAGCTGAGTTACCAAATAGGGAGATTAATCAAATTCTTGAAAAAACTGTCAATCCCTCTAGGAAAGATTGGTCTAAGAAACTCTTGGATGCTCTTTGGGAATATCGTAAAACATTAAAAACCATCCTAGGAATGTCACCATATAGGTTGGTTTATAGAAAAGCATTCCATTTACCTGTTGAAATTGAGAATAAGGTATTTTTGGCAATCAAAAAAAATGAATTTTGACATTTCTTTGGTTGAAACAAAGAGGAAATTAGATCTTAATGAACTTGAGGAACTTAGGATGGAGGATTATGAAAATTCAAGGATAAATAAATATAGAGTTCAAGCCTACCAATCTTGTAATCTCAAAGTTAAACACTTTGAAAGGGAAAAATTTACGATCCTGTATAGTTCAGAACTTCATTTACACCCAGGAAAGTTAAGGTCAAGATAGTAAGGTCCTTTCATAGCGCATCATGGGTACCCCCATGGGGCAGTAGAGATTCATGATCCCACAAGTGGTCACATTTTCAAGGTCAATGGTCATAGGTTAAAACCATTCATTGAATTATTCAATAAATATGAAAAAAGGTTGAGTTAACTGAGCCAACCTATGAACCAAGAAAAAATTGATAGATTTAGGATCTATATCAGGCTAAAGATGTTAAACAAAAGTGATTCATGGGAGGCAAACTGTGGTTTTCATGTCTTTTATCTTTTTGAATCATCTTTAGTTTTCAAATAAGATTAATGAATAATTTTGATATTAAAAAAAATTAGACAATTGAACTGTGATTATATTATGAGTATGGATGGGTATGAAAAGGGAGTACCATATTCATCCGTGTCACGTGGTGTGATATTTGAGCAATACCTTACCCAGAAATTTAAAAAGAAGACAATGTATCATCAGTTTATTTTATTTTTATATATTTTTAGGTTAAAATAAAAATACAAAATAATAATAATAATTAATTTAAAAGGCCATGTCGTAGGTCATGGGGAAAACCTCGTCACAACCGGCGAAGCAATGGGAACTCGAACCCGGGACTGAAGGGAGACAACGACACACGCTTACCACTGACCTACGACTTATAGTGATTCCTTATACAATATTTTTTTATATATACTTATATTTTACTTTTTTATTATATGAATAAATATATATATATATATATTGTTTTGTTTGTTTGTTTTTTTCCTTTTTCCACTAGGGAATTCTCTGAGTAACATGTAGATCAAGGGATTAAATAGGTGAAACACAAACTTTAACTTCAACCACCAGGTGAACTCATTCCATGATCCTAATTTTCAATTTCTTTTTTGAACTCCCCTTCTCTACCTCTACCCCTTCTAAATTTTCTTTTCTTTAAACACTGGGGATAGTGTTATTTTAATTTGGGGGTGGATTTGAAATAAAAAAAAATTATTTTGAAAAAAAAAATTAAATTTACTAAATTTTTTGGAATATAAAAAAATGCATGGAAAGAAAAATCCATTTAACCTTGAACATGATAATACACATTTCATTCTTTGAAATTGAAAATTAGAGGACTTTTCCATGCCTTGATTATGATTTTAATGCAATTTTAAGTTCATGTGCATAGATTTTGGAAAGTGTGACTGTCTAATGTGATATTTCATCACTTATATTTTCATCCACATAAAAAATATCACAACGCATGTCCTTTGGATAGTAGAGTATTAGTTTGAGTTCATGGGGTCCCCCAAATAAAAAACATAGGTTTGGTGATCATTTTAGTTTTAATATGAGTATTTAAAAAAAATTCAAAAAAAAACAATAAATTGGCGCATAGAGCAATTGAATGACCTAATGCGTGGATTTAGACACTTGGGGATCGTGAATCAATAGTTTTCTGGCCTAGAGTTAGTAATTTTATCTCTATGTGTGGTAATTTGACTTTGTTTTTTACTGAGTTAACTTGAGATGATTCCCGAGTATGTGGGCTTCACTTGGTTCCCTAAGTTATTTGAGCCTGGGAGTCATCGAAAAAGTCTCGCTACATGGGTTGACTCTATTGAGTGAAATTTCAATTACCATGGAATTTTTTAAAAAAAAACAAAAAAAATATATATAAAAAAATTTAATACTCATCTTAATGATGAAATGTGATTCTACCCAGCTCTTCCATCATTTTCCCCTTGAATAAAAATTAACCCCCATGTCTTTTGTGACACACAACACATCATCATACTTTATTGAAATTGGATGAAATGTTGTGATGAATTTGAATAAAGGAATGAGCTTGGGATTGGGATATTCTTATGGACCTATCTTGTTTTAAATGATTTTTATGGGTTTCATAATTTTTTTTGGTATGAGGTCATTCAGTAAGCATTGTGTATTAAAACGTTTTTGAAAAAGGGAATTCTAATTTCATATTTTTGAGATATATTTTTCTCGGGATGAGAAAAACTCAAGTTGGGGGGTGTTATTAGCCACTGAATGAGGATAATATTCATTGTTAATATATATAATATTCATGTGCTTTATTATTAATAAACACCATTTTGTGAATTTTACAGTTTGAATATCATTTCAAATTATGATTGTAAATCCCCCTTAAAAGCACTATTACATGGTACTATTTTGAACACCTAATAAAGTAAAAAATGGCCTTGATTTTTTTCATATTTTATTTTCAGGTCTCTAATGATACGAGGAAAAATTCATACTTTTTAAGTATCTGAATATTCACATTGGAAGACCACCAAAATGGGCTTTCATGGAAACACATTCCGGGCAAAGTAAACTAGACAGAATCCCAATAAAGAGATTGTACCAGCCAGGATCCAAGCCCAACGATTCTAATAATTCAACTAAAGATTGAGGACACTATGGGGAACATTTAATCAATAATAGCCAAATCTTATTCGAAATTTTTAATGGAGTTCTAGGTGACCCAAGTTGGAGATAAATTTCTGGGCCAGATTCTGCGGCCCAGAAAACATCTCACCAATTTACTCATATCCTAGAAACCACAAATTATTTTGGTCTAAACATTTACATAAGGTTATTAGACATCCAGGGATCCATTTTATTCTTCTATGTCCTTATATAATTCGGCCATATAGAAGGTCCTTTAGACAGATCTGTTCGTTGGATGCAAGATGGCTGCAACTTCGGGTCAAGGGTGGAAAAGTTTCATCTCCCTTACTTTCCACCACCCTAGGCCTACCACCATTAATTTAGGGGACTTAGATAGATGGGGACTTTAAAAAAGGCTCTTAAAATTCTTATTTATCCCAAATGGCATGAAGGCCTTCATTTTTATTGATTTTTGATAACCCCCCTTTCAAGGGATGAGGGGAAACCCTTCCAAGGCCCATAGGCTCAGGGATTACATGGCCCATAGGCTTAGGAGATTACATGACCTGATGTTCTTAGGTAATTAAACTAGACTATCTACAAGGAACTGCCCCTCCCCAGCATCTGCATCATGATAGTATATCTACAACTTCGCATGGCCATCTGTATAGGCTTCTCGTGCAAGCATAGGCTAGTCCCAATGGTATAGCCATACCATCTCATTCTGACAAATCCATTTGGATCTACTCTGGTGAGTGCACCTGCTCCAAATCCTCTTCTGGGGCTGGTCATTTTTTTGTAGTGCGTCTGGGGAAACTACATGTGGCCCGTAGGCCTTGAGGTGGCCTGAAGGCCTTAAAGGTAGCCCGAAATCCCTACTGACCTGAAGGCTTGGGTGGCCCGAAAGCCTTAAGGAATCCAAGCCCAAACCAGTGGCCCAAAGTGAATAGTTCTATCTACTAAAGTACTGAATAGTACCTGCTACAGTAACTACTACAGTGCCCTACTATAGTACTGCTACAATACCCGGAAATATGCACCTACTTGGTTTTGAACCTCAGTCTTTTGGATGTACTTAAGGATACCTCACCAACTGGGTTGAGGCTCATGTGCTTAAAATTTCTATTTAAGGTAGTGGTTTTGGAGAATTTATTCATCTTGTAGCCTTTTTTTCATTGTAATGTTTTTATGCCAATTTTTCTTTGTAACGTTCTTCTTTCTCATGTAAGTTGTTCGAATAACCTTAATTACTACTAAAATTTATTCCTTTACTCTTTATTAGGTTTTTCTTCTTATCACTTTGATATCATTGCCTTAAGTTGTGAATTTATTCACACCATACCTTGTGATATTCTTCACACAATGGTGGAGTGATTTCTTTCTTTTTATTGTTTTTTTACTTCTCCAATTCCTCCCTCATGAGTCTACTTTCCGATTCCATTGAAACAATAGAATCAATGGAGGGATAACTCTTTTATGGGTTAATACAAGGACGTAACAAGTGGCTGGATTGGATGTTATTTCTCAATCTCTAAACGTTATTGACTTCTTTTACTTAAATTTATTTTATTCAAATATTTTCTCCCTTCCTCTTCCTTATTGAATTTTATCACCCCACTTTTATGCGCTAATAAGATCCTTTACCTTGGATTTCTCATGAAAATGATCCTACAAGTGTATAGGTGATTAGAATGTGTTTTGTAAGGTGTTTAACCAATAAGTGATGAGGTTAGTTTGAATTCATTAAATGAATCCTTCTTGAGTTAATGAAATTGAAATTGTTAAAAAAGTGAATTCGTCCAATCCACCCCAAGTGATAACCTAGGATCAACTAATTATTTTAATTTGAATTCACTTAAGTCTCTTAGAGTTTACTTAAACCCATCTAAAATCAACCCATGTTGTCCAATTCATATCCAAAAACATTCCATAGAATGTGCATATCTATAAGTTTCCTCTTAGGTCTCTGAGGATTCGAAAACCCAAGAAAAACTACAAGAGACCTCTTAAACCTAAAATCATGGGTAAATTTGGGAGAGACCATAAAATCATATCATAAGAAAACTCATTAGATCAATGCCTTATTTCTTAGGTATGGTGATTTCCATCCTCCTAAATAAGTTTCGACCCATTGGACTAAAGTATGACGATCCTCATCCCCAACCGAAAGTTTCAACACTTTCATCTGATGGCTCCTCACCATCTATATGGATTTATATGGAAAGAACCTCAAACCATTAACCAAAGTCAAAAATAACAAAGTCCACTAATCTCATGAGTGGTCAATAGAACCTCAATATTTGTGTTCTAATGTGTACACATTACTCCAGATGGTGCATTGGACAACATAGGTGAGAGATAATCACCAAAAATTACCTAATCCACATCAACTAAGACCTAGTTCCCCTGTGAACACATCACCCATCCAATAGTCAAGACCACCCAACATCACATGAGCCTAAACCTTATCTCGAAGATATTGTTGCCTCATCCCAATGACCAAGTCACCCAACCAGTGATCAACATCACCCAAATGCCTTAGGCCAAGCCCATCTTTATGATAATATCACATCAAAATAGATAGAAAATTCCATCTCAATCCTTGGGACAAGAATGTCTGGTTCTCATGGAACTCAAAAATAAATATAATTAATTTAAAAAATTCAATTTAATAAATATCACACCCCATACAAATATTCCCAAGGTCTGAAACCACTCAAACTATTTAAACCATTCATATAATTGAGGATAATTCCCATAGTAATCTCCAACAATCCATTCAATTAATTTAAAAAGAAAACTAATAATTAAAAAGGGTATTTCTTAGAACACCCAACAACCTGATCAAATCCATACCCCCAGAGGTTTACACAAGGCCATGCACCTCCTCCTCCACAGTTTACAAAACTGTGCTTAGTGAATTTGGAGGGCGCACGCTTTATTCTTCAAGGCGGCACGGTATGTAAAACCCATGTAGCTCAATTTCTGCACTTAGAAAAATTGGGTTTTTAGTGTCTGACTCACCTAAAACCCAACCAAAACACCGAGGCACTTTTAAATCATTGAGACTCATCTCTATGAAAGGTCTTGGCGTTAAAGAAACTCTCATAATTAAGTTTTGTTGATCAAGGAAAGAGTTTTTTACCAAAAAACTCCAAAAATTAAAAATGGATGAGGAATTATACCCACCTCAAAAACCATATATTCTATAAGGAGTATGCCTCTATGAATTTTATTGAGAATGTAGACCACTTCATGATGCCTGAAAATGAGGAATTACAAGAAAACACCTCACATATATCTGATTGAAATAGATGAAGGAATGTTCGAGGACATATAGAACATTGAAATGCACAATCTAACACCTTAAACTGATCCATGCATGCTACCAAGCCCAAGCACCAGGTTTTGTGAAGAGTAGAAAAAGCATTGTCCCCCAGCCTGATCCATTTGATACACACCCTTAGAAGATGATTCTAGTTGACTAACAAGATTATCCGTGGTCATGTGGTGATCGACCGTATATGACCAATGTGAGGCCTCAACCAACCAACAATAAACTGCTAGCAGTTTAGAGTGGGCCATCTAGTTAATTTTAGGATACTTCTAGCAGTATCCAAAACCCATCAGCACTTCCAACAACACCTATTATGCCTCCTATGAAGGAGAACCCCCCAATGGGCAAGAACATTCCTTTAGCATAGAATCATGATGCACTAAATAACCTCGTAAGAATACCAGAAATAATCTCAATCCAACAGGCCTTACAATTTTCAAAATAAATGCCTGATTCCCTTGAAGAGGCCTTGAAACCCCCCTCTAGTTTGAAATATTGGTAGTTTCCACATAGACATACTATATAGATGAGACCAAGTGATGGGAGTTCCAAGCCATTATCTTGTTCTTAATGGAAGATAAATGTGCCCTTATATAGGGGTATATCCCACCAATGTACATTATAGGATGATTTAATGGTGTGGAAATACACCACTGCCTAGTAGACACAAGATACAAGATCAAACTAATCTCGAACAGGATGTTAATATATTGGGATTGACCGAAGAAGATCTGAATCCTTCCAACCAGACAATCCAAGGTTATGATATGAGCAATTAGAAATCCTATGGAAAGGTTTGGATGAAGTCCCAGTTTGGTGGTTTGATATAAACACCAAATACGTGATATTCTTATAGGATACTACACACAACGTGCTATTGGGCAGGCCCTGTATTTATCCAAACCTAGAAGTCCACTTATCATATCACCAGTTCCTCAAGTACTCCCTCAACAATCGATTAGGGTTACTCCAGGGTGATGTGTATCTATTACATGGACATCTAATACTAAAATAGA
This sequence comes from Viscum album, assembly GCA_963277665.1. Lineage (NCBI taxonomy): Eukaryota > Viridiplantae > Streptophyta > Magnoliopsida > Santalales > Viscaceae > Viscum > Viscum album. The sequence continues at coordinate 697,149,768 of OY728119.1, read as the reverse complement.
GAGGAGAATAAGGCTCAAACCTATGGGGTTGAGCACACCAATGATATGACAACCACCACAACCGATCTGTGGGAAGACTTGGATGATGATTTCATTCTCCCAATTCATTGGATAGATCCCATAATTCTAGATCTGATAGTTTTCTTTCTTGTCTCTAATAAAAAGGGTTTCACCATCCCAAATAATAAGTAATGTCCACATATTACTTCGTACTCTTACATAGGACAAGCTTGAGTGATACCAGAAGACCCTACCCCTATGAAGTAATGAGAGGTTCTCCCTATAGACACCATTTAACATCATTCCCACATGTTCTATAGAGCAGGGATGAATCAAAAAAACCCAAATCACCACCATTTCATTGAAATTAATAATGGACATCATGGTCAAAGGTTTAATAGAATTGGTTTAGTAGCTTTTATGTACATGGTTTCTGCATAGCAGGAACCCCTTAGTGGAGATTCCATGTATGACCAAGAAGTCACCAGTGTTGTCCCTAAGTCAATTAGCCTCGATGATCCACCACCTCCAAATAATTTTCTACCTTAGATAGTGAAGAGGATTTTAAAGACACTCATCTTGTATTTTAATAGGGTGTCTCCACCACCATCAATGAGGCTGATTTAGTTGAACCTTTGTACTGAGGAGGACCTGAGGACAATGCTAATCTGTTGATCCATGCCTCTATAGAAGCAACAACAGTATGTGGATTTATTGAAGAAGCACAAAGATGTGTTTTCTTGGAGTTATGATGAAATTATAAGACTGGATCCTTAGGTCACTGTCCACTTCCTTGGTCTCCCAGTGAGTCATTGTGAGTTCAAGTAGCCTCCTAGAATGATTTACCCCTCTCATAGAGATGTGGTCGAGGCAAACATTGATAATATTATCAAATCCAAATTTATCAAGGAAGTAAAATACCCTATGTGGATAGAAAACATCATCCTAGTTAGGAAGAAGAACAGAAATATCCAAGTCTATATTGACTTTTGGGACCTCAGATGCCACTATCCAAAGGATGATTCCCCTTACAATGATAGAGTTATTGATTAATGCTACATTATAGTTCCAAGCCCCCTCTTTCATGTAAGGATACTCTAGGAACAATTAGATCTGAATTGGCCCTGAGGATGAGGAGTATACTTCCTTTAAGGTGCTACAAGAGATTTTCTACTATCAGATGATTCCCTTTATCTTGAAGAATACACGATCCATGTATTAGCATGTTATGAACCACATATTTAAACTGATTCATAGAAAACTGGTGGAATAATATGTGGATGACTTGGTGGTCAAATCCATCTAGTTTCAGGACTATCTAAGAGACCTTGATAAATCATTTGACTTTATATTCATGAGACATTTGAAGATGAAGTCCTTGAAATTTGAATTTGGGGTTAACTCTATTATGTTTCTCAACTTAATTATAAGCCACAAAGGCATTGAGATAGTCCTAGATAAGATCAATGTCATCATAAAAATTCATCTCCCGAGAAACCTTCAGGAGATATGAGTCCTCCAAGGCCAGTTAGGCTGCATACGCTGATTCATCAAAAATATAGTGGGTAAGTGTAAGACCTTTTCAAGGATCATGAATGAAGGAAATATTTACTAGTGAGATGAGGAGTTCCAGACCATGTTTGACAAAATCATACAGTATTAACTACAAACTCTAGTTATGATACCATCCATATGAAGAAATATTCTGGTTCTATATGTGACCACCCTAGAATGGTCCATCGATTCCCTTCTCACCTAGAAGAATAATGAGAGTAGAGAAAATAATTTTTACTTTCCCAATCATATGTTACACAACATGGAGACTAGATACTCCCATATTGAGAGTGGAATACTTGAGTTGGTTTTCACAATGAAAAATTTGCAACATTATCTGCAACATCATGATATACAGCTGGTGTCTCGTATAGACCCACTGAATTATATCATGAATTTATCCATATTGATGGGTGGATTGAAACATTGGGTGATGATCCTATAATAGTTATACATTAAGTTTATTATATAGAAATCCATTAAAGGACATGGATTGGTAGGATTTCTAGCCTCCCATTCGGCCCTTGAAGAACTACCCCAGGAAATTGATTTCTTATATGAGTCTATCCTTTTAGTAGATTAGGATATACCATGTTGGAAAAATAATTTTGATGGTGCCTCCCAGAGCCTGAATGGTAGAAGGATCATCAATACCAAGATCAACAGAATAGGTCAAGGTATTTTCTTTATCACCCCATCTCAATCCATCCTTCCATACTCATTCCTTTTTTAGGAAGGTTTCACCAACAATGAGGAAAAATATCAGGCTCTCATTACTCGTCACATTTTGGCCCGTGAGGTTGATGTTCCCTACTTTCATGTGAAGGGTGACTATGAGATGGTCATCAAACAGATTAATTTTGACTAAATCAATAGAAAGAAAGAGCTTGTTCCCTTTTTGGAATGCACTTTCCATATTATGGCCCAATTCCCTTCTCAGCTAGAAGTGACTCATGTCCCTCAGTCACAAAATGGTTGAGCCAAATCCCTGGATAGCTTAGTCATTTCTCTTGGAGATCATGACCAGGATGACTAGTTCAATCATGTAGCACATTAGAGGTTCATCACTCCTTTAATTTTAGATAATGATGATAGTCAATAGGTGAACCAATTAGATATTGGTGAATCTATTCTAGGACTCTCAGATCCCCAACGGTGGAGGAAACACCCGATTGGAAAAATCCTTTCATTTAGTATATAAAACGTGGAACCCACCCATCATACCAAGATGAGTGTGAGTGAATCCATCAGTGAACAACACAGTTTACCCTTCAGAGTTAACCTAACCTTTAATCAACTCTCCACAGACATGGGTTTGATATTATTATCCTCCATTTCATCCATGGAGATGAGATTACCTAGGTTATTAAAAAAGTTCATACCGGGTCGTGTGGTACCCATTAGGAAGGATTGAAGCTCTCCCACGAGATCTAAAGTCCGAACTACTTATGGCCCACCATAATACATTATTTAATCAAGTATTCAAAGAGGTTTCATGCATTTCAGATCCATGATAACTTTTTTCATCGACCAACATAGCTCCTCCACACCACCAAGTATTCTTGCCCCTTTTCATTACGTGGGATCGATATTGTGGGGCCATAACCACTAGATATTGCTCGCTAGTTTAGTTCAATCTACCCGAAAAATAATTCTTCTCTAAGTGGAAAAAAGTAATCCCCCTCAAGTAAGTCATGTATTAATCCATGGTTGATTTCATGTGCTTCCACATAATCCATTGATTTAGATTTCCTCACACTATTCTCACAGATAAAAACACCATCTTTTTGCGAGCCAAGCTAAAGAGAATGTATGAAAAATACAACATTTGGTCCAACCATACTTCCTACTACCTTGTGCAGGAAAATGGATAGATTTAGAAATTCAACAAGACCCTCTATGATATTCTAAAAAATATGGTGGGCCAAAATAAGAAGAGTTGAAAAAAAAAGATACCCAATGCACTCTGGAACTATCATAAGACAACCCAAAATTCCACCTAAGTGACCCCATACTCCCTATTGGTTGGAAAAAAAGTAGTAATTTCCATCAAGGTTTAGTTTCCATCACTCCAAATAGATGTCTATGACTAGAAGACGCTAGATAAAATAACATAAGTCCATATAACTGAGTTGAAAGGCCTCAAAGAGAGAAAGATAGATGCCTTTAAAAATCTAGAGAGGCACCCAAATAGGATAGTAATGGAATTAAACAAGAAGGTTTACCTATGTTACTTTCTCCTTGATTATGTGGTACTAACTCTTAGAATGCCATTAATACCTGACAAAAAGCCACCAAATTTGGAGCCTAAGTGGGAAGGGACTTACATCATTCATACATTCTATTCTAGTGAAGCATAATATTTGGTCACCATGGATGGATAGTGTATCAAACCTACCCCTAATTACATGTTTCTTAATCAATATTTCCCATAATAAAATCCAAGGTTTTGAACTTTATGACCTTAAACTAAGAGTCCAAGTCCAAGAATCAAGAATTTAAACTGTGTGAAAACCTTCTCAAGAATGTTCTATGTGGAGCAAGACCTCTTTATACCCCTATTCACGTAAGGATTGTCACTCCTCCATGATACACATATATATTTTATATTATCACCTAATTTCCAAACTCCATGACTTTAAACTAAGATATTATATTCTGAGTTGTATGACTTTAAACTACCAAGCCCAACATCCTCAATGCATGAAGTTAAAATGTGATTTTACGCCGTCTAAAAATAGGATTCCTCTTAAAGAGAGATGATATTTACCCCATATGAAATTGAAATTACTTATATGATAAGTATTATATGAAAAAAACCTTACCCAATACCCCAAACATGGGATGTCCTATGATAAATGTGGGATTCCTCAATCTCATTGCCAGAGAGGATCACCCCTACTGACATTGGTCACCCACCATGTCGTGTTCTAGAACTGCATGCTTCTTGATTAAAATCTTCATAGGATATATAGAAATTATAAAAATTATCATATTTGGGCCTAGCTACAAATTTATCAACTTTTCTTCCCCATGGCTCAAGTCATGGACCAAATCCTATGACCTTAAACTGTGTGCATCTTGCTTTAAGATTTCTTAACGTGGTGTAGGGACTTCTTGGTTATTTTTATGCTAGCTATTAACCCTTTTTCATAGTGTTAAAACCCTTGAATCCCCTACCTATGGTACAAAATCTATTACCTTAAACTAAGAGCCCATGGTCCAAGAATTATGACCTTAAAGTACTTGCAACACCCATAGTCTGAGTTGTACGAATTTAATCTTCACATCCCAATGCCCTCACTGCATGATATTAAATTGTGGTTTTAACCCATCTAAAATGATTATGGCCATTAATGAGAGATGATGTTTACCCCATTTGATACCGGGATGTCTCATATGATAATTATGGGATGGTCAATAAAGCATACCCCATGCCCCAAACATGGGATACCCATGATAAATGTGGAATGCTTCAATTACCTTTCCATAGAGGATGAACCCTACCTGTTTTGGTCCTCCACTACACCATGTTCAAGAACTAAGTGTGACTTGATTCCCACCCCCATGGGAAATGTAGTGACACCAAGATTTTAAATCTTTAGGACCAGTTATAGACTCACCAAAAAACCCTCTGTTACAATCTGTGCTATAAACAAAAAATATTTCATTATTCCTCCTTTACAGGTATAAACCCCAATTATTTACCTCTAACCATCATAGGTTCGAGGTTCTCTCATAGGCCAATACGAGGAAGGAAAGAACGAGCAGTTTGATGCATAATCCCTGTGCACACAGTTCTCAACGCATGATGGTGAACTACAACCTTACCCTATGGAATAAACATAGGATGCCTAATATGTAGAGTGTGATATGAATCAAATACCTTACCATGTAAAACCAGGTTTTCTTCTTATGATAGATGATTTGATATCCTTGATAAAGAGGACGTCACCCTATCAGTATTGGTCTCCTACCACACCATATTCCCAATTTGGGTAACCATCATACTCCTAGCCAAAGGTCCAAGATTTATGACCATAAAATTAAAGCTATGGTCCAATAATTATGATCTAAAATGTGTTCATACAATGTAACACCTCTAGATTTTTTGAATTATTATTTTTGAATTAATTTAATATTTTCTTGATATTTTCACTTCAAGTAACACTGAATATAGTTTTTTATTATTACATAAGAGCAATATTTTTGGATTAAGTTATCGTAAAAATATGTTAATTTTTTACTACACGCATCACCAAATTGAATTATGCTAAACGCAATAAAGAGTCTCTATGAAACAACACTTTTTTATTATAATTATTTAAATGAGATAATTAGAGCCTAGCTGTTAAACATAGTAATATGAATAGTAATAAATAATTGTTAAAAATTATTTATAATGGATAACCAATTTTCAAATATTAGTTATACAATTTTTATATAAATAAAACAAATTGATAATGATAAACATGACAATTTTTGGTAAAGTCATTATATGTTTAGAAATACTATATTCTTAAAGGAACTATTTTTTATGTCCTTCTATGGAAAATCATAAAATTAATTTTAGATAATATTAGAAATTAAAATTGTTAAAATAAAATAATTTTTGAATTAATAATGTCAAAATTAACTTAGGGTGAATTTTTAATATTTTTTAGAGAAGTTTCATTTTTTGATGAATAGTGAAAAATACTACATTGTATGTAAAAATTTCTTTTTTTCATTTAAAAAATTATTATATTTTAAATTGATTTTAAAGTTACAATAGATCAATTATACATATATTAATTCAATTTAGATCATTTGAATCTTTTTTATATTAAAATTTCATTTAAAAACCTATTGAACTTTTGAACATCTCTTTTACCCGTATTCTCGCTAGATCTATGAGATTAGGGTTAAACATAATTTTGCTACTTATCTGAATTGAATTTTAAAAAATATAAATACATGGTTGTAATCAATAGGAAACATGTGGTCTAATAGTATCAACATAATTTTTGGTGAATAATAAATTTATTATTTTTATTTACCATGGTTAATGGTAAATCGGGTAATTAACGATAAAAATAATATTATAATAATATAAAATTACCATAACACTTGTCCTAATTTCATTGAATGGGTGGGTTTTGACCCAAACCAACCTAAGGATTAAATTATAACCTTTTTAAGCCACTTGGGTAAGAATATTACATTAATTATATTTTATTCAAATATATGTTAAACATGTCATATTCATAATTTTAATAAGTAAATAATTTTTAATATAGTGGTATAGGGAAGATAAATTTGAATATAAATAGTAATTTTAAAGATAATAAATTTAAATTCATCATGATAATTTATTTTTAATTTTTATAAAATAAATAATTTAATTAATGGCTTGCATAATGATGATGTAGTAATTTTTTAATTAATGGAAATATTAAATAAATGATAATAAAAATAGTAAAATAAATATAATTTAACATAATTAATGTCATAAAATAATTTTATAGATATATATGACATATTAGTGAGATATTTAAGTGTTGTTTTGAAGTTATCATGTTAATATAATATTTCTAAAAATACAAATAATAAATAGTATCAAAATTGACATTAATGATAATTTAAAATAAATAATATTTTGTTTAATGATATAAAATTCATAAAAATATATAATTTTTCAAAGTAACTATAATATGGTTATATATGTCATCAATGATCCACTTGGGGTTCGTTTGTGATTTTATAGTAATTATACTATCCCTAAAGAGTAAAAACATAAGTTGTCATGGTAAGAGTTAAAGAGTTTAATTAAGGGTTAAAACCAAAAGATAAGGTTAATAATGTTACCTAAATCTATGTAAAAAATATTGGTTGATAGGATTTAGATAAAAACTCATCTTAGATTCTAAATAACTCACTTTGGATCTATTTGAAATCAAAAAACATTTTATATTAATTTAATATTTTAAGTGTTTCCTAGAGTGCCCCTCCCCACTCTTATAAAAGGGAACCACCTCCCTCACTTATTCACACCGCCTTGAGAATTATATCATAAGAAAACCCTAGCACTACGGAAAAATCACGATTTAGCGGCGGTTTTGAAAAACCGCCATGAAATTGTGTGTCGGGAAACTATTCATGGCGGTTTTTAAAACCGTCGTAGAACGTTTCGCAGCAGTTTTTTAATTTTTTTAATTTATTTTAATTTTTTTAATTTACATATTTATTTATTTATTTATTTATTTATTTATTTATTTAGTTATTTTATTTATTTTATTTATTTTCATTATTTTCTTTATTTTCATTATTTTCTTTATTTTCTTTACTTTATTTATTTGGTATTTATTTTATTTATTTTATTTATTTTATTTATTTTATTTATTTTATTTTATTTATTTATTTTATTTATTTCATTTATTTAATTTATTTAATTTTATTTATTTATTTCGTATTTATTTCGTATTTATTTTCTTTACTTTATTTATCCATGCATGCACATCCCATGCCCATGCCCATGCCCATGCCCATGCACATGCCCATGCCGATGCCCATTAAATATAAAGAAATACTGCGTTTGGTGAGATTTGAACCCCTAACCTCTTTTCATATTTTCCAAAGATTTTACCACTCCAGCAAGTTCGTTATGTGGTTAATAAACAAAATTTAATATACTTATATATATTAATTGAAAAAACAAATAATACATAAATAATAGATATAAACTCAATAATAATAAATAATAAATAATGATTAATGAATAATAAATAATAAATAATAAATAATAAATAATAAATAAATATAAATATAAATAATAAATAAATATAAATAATAAATAATAAATAATAAATAATAAATAATAAATAAATATAAATAATTAATAAATATAACTAATAAATAATAAATAATAAACAATAAATAATAAATAATAAATAATAAATAATAAATAATAAATAAATATAAATAATAAATAATAAATAATAAATAATTAATAAATATAAATAATAAATAATAAATAAATATAAATAATAAATAATAAATAAATATATAATTAATAAATAATAACTAAATATAAATAATAAATAATAAATATCCAATAATAAATAATAAATAAATATAAATAATAAATAATAAATAATAAATAAATATAAATATAAATAATTAATAATGAATAATAAATAATAAAAAATAAATAAAAAATAAATATAAATAAATAATAAATAAATAAATAAAAATAATAAATAAATATAAATAATAAATAATTAATAAATATAAATAATAAATAATAAATAATAAATAATAAATAATAAATAATAAATAAATATAAATAATAAAAAATAAATAAAAATAAATAAAAATAAATAATAAATAATAAATAATAAATAATAAATAATAAATATAAATAATAAATATAAATAATAAATATAAATAATAAATATAAATAATAAATAATAAATAAATATAAATAATAAATAATAAATAATAAATAAATATTGATAATAAATATTAAATAATAATAAATAATAAATAATAAATATAAATAATAAATAATTAATAAATATAAATAATAAATATAAATAATAAATAATAAATAAATATAAATAATAAATATAAATAATAGATAATAAATAATAAATAATAAATAATAAATAATAAATAATAAATAATAAATAATAAATAATAAATATAAATAATAAATATAAATAATAAATACTAAATAAATATAAATAATAAATAATAAATAATAAATAAATAAAAATAATAAATAATAACTAATAATAAATAATAAATATAAATAATAAATAATAAATAAATATAAATAATAAATATAAATAATAAATATAAATAATAAATATAAATAATAAATATAAATAATAAATAATAAATAATAAATAATAAATAATAAATAATAAATAATAAATAATAAGTAACCAGTAATAAATATTATTATTAATAACAATATTTTATTATTATAACTAATAAATAATTAATAATAAATAATAAATAATAAATAATAAATAATAAGTAAATATAAATAATAAAGAAATAATAAATAATAAATAATAAAGGAAACACATGAAAAAGTATGAAAAGACGTGGTAAGGTAAGAAAAATCAAGAAAATGCATGAAAACGGATGGAGAAGCATATGAAGAATGAGGCATTAGAAAGAATGAGAACGCATGAGAACACATGAAAACTCATGACAACTCTGGAAAACCCCTTAATAATTCAACATAATCATCATAATAACCCACAAATAACCATTGATAAAGATAAAAAGTCATGGAAACCCAAATAAATAGTAATAAATGGAGCAACCGTTAAAACCCGTCAAAACGGTCATAAAGAGACAAAAACATTGGGCTCACATTAACAGAGATGACTTACGATCCGAGAGTCTGTTTTAGATCCGCGACCTGTTAAATCAAATATCCTGAAATGATCTTCGACCTGATAGGTGAAAGAGTCCGAATGGACAGGCGGATCGGAAGTTATGACCATTTAAAAAAAGCTGACGGGGAATAGGTGCTAGAAACGAGGCATCAAAAAACATAACAAACTCGATACCCACTAAAAAGGCCATAACATATGATCCAGAAGTGCATGTGGGCTCCGCAACCAGTCAAACTAAAGCTCATGGAATGAGCTATGATCTGGTAGGTGGAGGTGTTTGAACTGACATGCGGATCGAAAGTTAGGTCCGTTTAAAGACAAGTTCGATGGGACACTGGTGACAAAAACAGGGTTTCAGAGGCCTTTGGAGGAGTTTTTGGGGTCAAAAAACATGACAGTAGCTTTATTGTGTCAATTTAGTGCGTAGCTCTCTTTACTGGCTTTGATTTGATATGTGGTAGAGCCCAAACGGACACCCGAAGCGAAAGTTATAGACGTTTGAAGTTGGAGAACTTTTTTCAACATTTTTATACCTCTAATATCTTCTGAACCTTAGACCGTCTCATGGTTTTGATTATATGTTCCTCTATATCTCTTCATGATCTTCGATTTGATTGGTCGTGGTGCTCCAACGGACGCCTGGATCAAAAGTTATGGTCGTTTTAGTGATTTTGAGGTTTCTCGTGTTTTTTTATTTTTTCCTTTCATTTCGCGGCGGTTTTACCGAAACCGCCGCTATTTCACGGCGGATTTTTAAAAAACCACCGCTAATCCTCGAAAAAATTTAAATAAAATTAAAAAAAAAATAAAAAAAAATAAATTTAAGGCATTTCACGGCGGTTTAAAAACTGCCGCGAAATGGCGGCCCGAAACACGTTTAGCGGCGGTTTTTAAAACCGTCGCGAAAAAACCGCCGCTAAATGGAAGTTTTCTTGTAGTGTATAAATTTTACTTATAAGCTTCCCTATGAATATTATAGAGGTTCTGGTCTTCTCAAAAGATAACCTCTAGTGTCTCTAAGAAGAGATCTAGAGGGAGATCTTCGAAGAAGAGGTAATCTACTTATCGACTCTTTCAAAATGGTTTCTTATTCTACTTACTCTTCATTTGTTGATTACATTATAAAACAATAACTCTAGTATCACATATATTCTAATATGTTATTATTATTATGTAACAACCATATTCTATCTCTTATTCATCATATGGAAAATGAAAGTACCACACGTGTGTACATACGACTTACCATCTCCACGCTGTGGTGTAATCTGTTTTTCATCACTAATTAATTTTGATGGGTATAATTATGGATATAATGGATATAAATAATAAATATTTCATGATATTTATTATTTATAATTAATATACCATCTAACTCTTCACTCTTTTACCATTAAGAGTATGATATCATCGCTTGTGCATACGTACGACCTACCGTCTCCATGAAGCGATGAGATTCATCTTCAATCTTAACCAATTAAAGAATGATTATAAAAATTTATATATGAAATATATGATATAATAATTATAATTTAATAATATATATATACATATATTTTATTTACCATCTTCTATTCAATATGATAAGAAACTGGAAACAACGTTTATGTGTACATACGACTTACTGTCTCCATGAACGATGTATTTCATTTAATATATTCACATATATATATATATATATGTTTATTTATTTATATACTAAATATATATGATACATAAATAACTTTTTACATTTTAGAAGTAAATAAACCATGATCTAATCATTTGGATCCATAATAATAAGTCAAAACACATACGATAAACAAAGCACTTATTACCTGAAACGTTTCTTTAACTTAGAATTGTTAATAAAATTGTAATATAAAGTCATAAATGAATAATATATGATATAATAAATATTATTATGATTATTGTATAAGTTAATAATATTTTTGAAACCACTATATAGTTTTTTGGATATGTATAGAGGGAATCCGACCTATGGTAAGGGATATTTGTCTCACCTTTACTTCTGTGAGACACATGCCTCATACACTAAATTTTCTTATAAGTGGTGTATATACTACACATGAATGTATTTTATTCATATTATACTGAATATTATGATATTTTTATATCCATATATTTTTCCTTCTTTCATGGGGCATATGATTCGACTAATTATAAAGGTGTAATAGAATTTCATCTCACTTTTTATTTCTGTGAGATACATAACTTATTCACTACTCATTTCATTTGTGTGTTATACATGATTCCCTTAAATGTATTTTATTATTTTTATAATTTAATTTATTGGTATTTACATATCCATTTGATGATATTTATTTCATGGGGTTTTACAGTTATAACATCCCGCCTTTTTATCACATAAACTTTCATTACATTTTACAAAACTGAGGATCTTTAAGGTTTAGTGTCTTGGAAACCAGGAACTTAAAACATGAAACAAAAAAAAACATTCTTCTTAAACACTTGAAAGGCTTCTCCTTATGTTCGTCCTAGGTTCATTACTACGTCTCAGAACCTGGGGACATACATCAAAGGAGAGGGTGAGCAGAAGGCCCAGTAAGGAAAACAAGAGAAACATTTTACATGTGAACTTGAGATACTTCAATAAGGCAATGAAAAGAACTTTAAGGCATGAGAAAGAAATTATGAGATATATCATAATAAAAATAACATTTTCCATAACTTGAAGATGTGGCTACATCATTTAACATAGACAATCATGAACATATCACCAAGGTCCATCCCCAAGGTGTCATTTGAAAATTACCAAGGTTATTCACCAAGGTATCGTGAAAATTGTAATCTCTAGTGGTTACATCATTACCCAATGAATTGGAGTGCTATCAGGGTGCACCCTTAAATTTTCCTTTATTATCATGTGAGCCACATATATCATCATCAAACATTTCATAAATAACCCATATATCATAAAATAAATGGGTTTCATTTCATAATCATAACGTTTTAAAAACTGCTTTAAAGATATGATCTTTACATCACTTTAAAACCCACAGAAAAGGAAGGTGGGTCTCATGTATGTAAATCCCAGAATTTAAAATAGAACATTTTGGTATATATGTGAATAACCCTTTAGAAGAAAGAGCTTTGAGTATTCACTCAATAATGTAAAATAACTTTAGAAAAAGGAAGAGACATTTTGAGACGGAAATTCTGCAGCATAACGGCTATGTTACGAGGTTTTAGAAGACATTAAAAAGAGAGGGAAAATGGGTCAAACATTCATAAATGACCCATAAAACAGTATATGGACAGAATAAGAAGGATACATGATCATGGTAATGAAATTTCAAGGACATACCATTTGAAATGAAAAACATGGAAGGAAGACAAAAATTAGATTTCTCTTATGAAAGTTCGATAGCCCAACGACGTTACTTAAACTTCAACAAAAATGATTTGAAAAGATCAAATAGGGTCTCTCATCATGTGAACATAAGAGTTCAGTATGATAAATATATATACAATGCCCCAACATAATTAAAAAGGAGCTTGAAAGATTTGACATGAAAGTAGAACTTTGAAAAGAATGAGAAGGGTGAAAGAACCCCCTAAAAATTCGGCAGCCTAATGACGCCACTTAAAACTTCAAAATACTGAATTGAAGAGATCAAATGGGGTCTCTCATCATATTAACATAATATTCCAGTATGATAGATATAGATATCATACCCCAACATAAAAAAAGGAACCTGAAGGAATTGACATGAAAGTATAACTTCAAAACGAGAAGGGTGAAGAACCACTTAAAAATTCGGCATCCTAACGACGCCACTTAAAACATCAAAATACTGAATTGAATAGATCAAATGGGGTCTCTCATAATATGAACATAAGAGTACAGTATGATAGATATAGATATCATACCCCAACATAACAAAAAGTAACTTGAAGGAATTGACATGAAAGTAGAACTTCAAAACGAGAAGGGTGAAGAACCACTTAAAAATTCGGCAGCCTAACGGCGCCACTTAAAACTTCAAAATACTGAATTGAAGAGATCAAATGGGGTCTCTCATCATATGATCATAAAAGATCAGTATGATAAATTTAGATATCATACCCCAATATAATAAAAAGGAACTTGAAATACTTTACATGAAAATAGATCTTGAAAAATGAGAAGGGAGAAAGAATCTGTTACAAATATTTTGGCAGCCTAACGGCGCCACTTAAAACTTCATAAAACGAAATAATGAGAGTAAGAGGGGATATATCATTATATGAACATGAAAATGGAAGTAATAGGAGTATAAAAGAATATCCTCCATCATAAGAACATGGAGCATAAAAGGAATGACATAAAAGAGATTACTTGAAAAGAAGAGAGAGGTCGGATCCCTTACCTTAAATGTAACTCTTAAACCTCAAAGGATGGGACCATGAGGGATTGGGGGCACCTTGGGAGGCCTCCTTGGGAGGTAATGAGACCAGAACTTCATTGGGGAAGAGTGGGGAGTCGAATGGATGAGAGGAGGGCTTGGTATTTATAGGGAAAGTGAGGGGACAAGGCATTAATGGCCAAGGGACACCTCAAAAGTGGTTTTCTCAAAAGCATGAGCCCTCCCATGGTACTTCCCATAAAGTTAGGCCACATGGGGACCCCCACACAATAATTCATCACCCATGGCCAGCCAACCCTTAAAAAAACTAATTACATCATCATGACACAGTTATGATGTCATTAAACATACCGAAACCCTAAAATTGTATTTTCACTATTCACTAAAAAAATCAACTTTCTCAGAAAGATCCCAAAATTTCACCTTAATCAAATATCAACGCTCTGATTACAAATATGAACTCCATTTTATAAAAATAATTTTCTAAGTATTTTTAATTTAAATTTTAAATAAAAACACTATTCACCGAAAATTCATTTCTTTCATAAAAAACCCCAAAAATTACCATAGCATAATATCGGTGCTCTGAGTTCAAAAATGAAATCCGTTTTATAAAAACAATTTTCTAAATATTTTTAATTTAATCATTAATTAAAAAACACTATTCACCCGAAAAACTAATACTTGAATAATAATTTATGAAACCGTTATTTAACCATTTTATTGAATCACATTACTTAATCAAGGTGCCTATATTATTTTAAAACATTCTTTAAGTGAGATTACTAATCCATTTGGTCATATTACTAATCCTAATCATAAAATCACTATTCATAATTTACTATTCATCAAAAATCAAGTTGATCTTATTAGACTCCAAATTTTGTACTGAACATAATTGTAGAAGACCATTTTTTGAAAATCATTACACATTTTTAATTATTTAAGGTTTAAATAAACATTTTTAAAATAACCTTTTTCTAAAATTCATCAAAAATATGCATACTATATTTATCCGGTCATTTGAAAATTCATAAACTTCATCATAAGAAGAAATCCCAATTTTTATTTAAATAAAGGATTACACAAGGCAGTTACGGTCTCCTTACATAGCCCCTTATCACACCAACATATGACCTAAGTGTAAGGTGTGCTAAGGTGAGAGAATCTGAGGGAGGCCCGGCTAACATTGCACGAGTAGTAATTTCTATTAGTTTGAACTTCTCGCAAAGGCGATTCCGTTCTAGCTTCACACGATGAAGTTCGGCTTGGGTTTGGTCCAGAGCAAAGCCCAGTGGTGCTACCTCCTTCCCAAGTTCTGTTAGATGGGATTCGATCGGTCCAAGACTACTGGGTGAGGCCATCGAATCTTCTTTCTATAATAATTAACCAAGATTACTTGTATTTAGAGACAATAATCAAAACATTTTGTTCACAGCGGTCATATTGACCAATGGTCATATAACAGTCAGAACCCAATGGTCTCATTTTAATTATAATCATGTTTATCAAAAAAATTTTTTTTGTTGAATATAAAAATAAAATAACACATGAGATTAGGAAACAATATTTATTCAAAATTTTGGGCCGTTACAATCTTCCCCCCTTAAGAAATTGCGTCCTCGCAATTTAAAAAAAAAATTGGGTTTTGAAATTTCATTGAAAGTCCCACATTGGAAAAAGAGTATGTGACACCATTACTTTAAAAGAAAGAAAAGGAAGTACAAAGGGCACCCGAGTTTACTCATACTAGGATCCCATGTAGGAAACATGGACATGGAGGAGAAAACAAAGGGTCACGTCCTAAAGGAGAGTGTTAGAAAACATGATTAGGAGGATGTTAACCACCAGAAAATCCCAAAATTATGATATGTCCAAGCGGTCTTTGATTACCTAGTAGAAAACGTAAACCAACAACATTTTTGTTTTAAGTTCCTTTTCATAACTTTGAGGAATTAATTTACAACATAGAACAAAAACATAAGGAAATATATCTACCTTCATGTAGAGTTTCATCCTTTAATAAGTTTCTACCCAAAACTAATCTTTTCTCTAAACTGTGAGCATTCAAAACTACTTGGTCTCATCAAAACACAAGAATCATCTTCTAGAGAATCACATAATCCACAAAATATTAACTATCTATTTCCTTTATCTTTAAACATTATCCCAAAAACCAAAAGGGTAAGGTAAAACAACTCTTCAAAAAGAAAGAATCCCATAGGAATGGAAACTACTTTTAGATCATCAAAGTTCCATGGTACTACCCAAAGTTCATCATAGTCCATTCCATAAATAACGGTCCTTAAAATTCCTCAAAATAAACCAAACTAATATTGAAACCCAAATACAAGAAGGATTTGATAACATAGTCTTCCCAAATAAACTTCATTGTTCATCTCCAAACAACATCAACCACTCCTAACATCTTATAAAAAAGGTATCTAACCTAAACATATTTAACCTAGGATAGGATAATCATTCCTATAAGTAACCTAAATTACTATAAGTCCACCTTAAATTCATCGATTCTTCAAATATAAGTCAACCTTACTCCTCAATGAAAATACCGTTGTAATCTATTTACCTCGATCATATAGGGTCCCCAAAATAGTGAACATATTCCAAAATAAAAAACATATTTTAATCCCCTAATCATCTCTATCATATTAATACGGCAATCGTAGCATTTCCTATCACATTGGTTGTTGAGACATGTTCTTCCATTTCCCGCCATTAACTAAGAAAAGAAACTATAATTTAAATACTTAGCGAATAATCATGAAAAGAAACTTAAAGCATATAAGGATAAATTGTAGTTGAAAAGTATACCCTAACTTGTGATCCCCTAGGTTCCCATCTAGGTTATCCATGATCATATATTATTATGTGAATCTTCATTTTATTTTAACTTTGTTCCTTTAACAATGGTTCATACTAAGATTATGAATTTACCAAAGCATATCCCCCGGGAGTGTCATAACCAAGAGTGCAGCAAGGCCCGTTGTCGTGTACCAGTTCCCATTCGAGTCTAGCTCAAAGCGGTGTTTTCGGGTTTTACCCCTATGTACATATGTTCCAGAGCCACCTCTACCTGCTCATATCCAGACAGGGATGTATTTTCTTGGCAACCCCTTACTCAATACTCACCAAAATACCAGGAAGATTTCCTATATTTTAACTTTTCTATAGGCTTCTTCCTAAAGTTTTCATATCCTAATTTCCACAAATAACTAAACCATCCTTTGATACCAACTATAGCATCCCGCCTTTTTATCACATAAACTTTCATTACATTTTACAAAACTGATGATCTTTAAGGTTTAGTGTCTTGGAAACCAGGAACTTAAAACATGAAACAACAAAAAAAACATTCTTCTTAAACACTCGAAAGGCTTCTCCTTATGTTCGTCCTAGGTTCATTACTGCATCTCAGAACCTGGGGACATACATCAAAGGAGAGGGTGAGAAGAAGGCCCAGTAAGGAAAACAAGAGAAACATTTTACATGTGAACTTGAGATACTTCAATAAGGTAATGAAAAGAACTTTAAGGCATGAGAAAGAAATTATGAGATATATCATAATAAAAATAACATTTTCCATAACTTGAAGATGTGTCTACATCATTTAACATAGACAATCATGAACATATCACCAAGGTCCATCCCCAAGGTGTCATTTGAAAATTACCAAGGTTATTCACCAAGGTATCGTGAAAATTGTAATCTCTAGTGGTTACATCATTACCCAATGCATTGGAGCGCTATCAGGGCGCACCCTTAAATTTTCCTTTATTATCATGTGAGCCACATATATCATCATCAAACATTTCACAAATAACCCATATATCATAAAATAAATGGGTTTCATTTCATAATCATAACGTTTTAAAAACTGCTTTAAAGACATGATCTTTACATCACTTTAAAACCCACAGAAAAGGAAGGTGGGTCTCATGTATGTAAATCCAAGAATTTAAAATAGAACATTTTGGTATATATGTGAATACCCCTTTAGAAGAAAGAGCTTTGAGTATTCACTCAATAATGTAAAAGAACTTTAGAAAAAGAAAGAGACATTTTGAGACGGAAATTCTGCAGCATAACGGCTATGTTACGAGGTTTTAGAAGACATTAAAAAGAGAGGGAAAATGGGTCAAACATTCATAAATGACCCATAAAATAGTATATGGACAGAATAAGAAGGATACATGATCATGGTAATGAAATTTCAAGGACATACCATTTGAAATGAAAAACATGGAAGGAAGACAAAAATTAGATTTCTCTTATGAAAGTTCGGCAGCCCAACGGCGTTACTTAAACTTCAACAAAAATGATTTGAAAAGATCAAATAGGGTCTCTCATCATGTGAACATAAGAGTTCAGTATGATAAATATATATACAATTCCCCAACATAATTAAAAAGGATCTTGAAAGACTTGACATGAAAGTAGAACTTTGAAAAGAATGAGAAGGGTGAAAGAACCCCCTAAAAATTCGGCAGCCTAATGGCGCCACTTAAAACTTCAAAATACTGAATTGAAGAGATCAAATGGGGTCTCTCATCATATGAACATAAGATTCCAGTATTATAGATATAGATATCATACCCCAACATAAAAAAAGGAACCTGAAGGAATTGACATGAAATTATAACTTCAAAACGAGAAGGGTGAAGATCCACTTAAAAATTCGGCAGCCTAACGGCGCCACTTAAAACATCAAAATACTGAATTGAAGAGATCAAATGGGGTCTCTCATCATATGAACATAAGAGTCCAGTATGATAGATATAGAGATCATACCCCAACATAACTAAAAGGAACTTGAAGGAATTGACATGAAAGTAGAACTTCAAAACGAGAAGGGTGAAGAACCACTTAAAAATTCGGCAGCCTAACGGCGCCACTTAAAACTTCAAAATACTGAATTGAAGAGATCAAATGGGGTCTCTCATCATACGATCATAAAAGATCAGTATGATAAATTTAGATATCATACCCCAATATAATAAAAAGGAACTTGAAATACTTTACATGAAAATAGATCTTGAAAAATGAGAAGGGAGAAAGAATCTGTTACAAATATTTCGGCAGCCTAACGACGCCACTTAAAACTTCATAAAACGAAATAATGAGAGTAAGAGGGGATATCTCATTATATGAACATGAAAATGGAATTAAGAGGAGTATAAAAGAATATCCTCCATCATAAGAACATGGAGCATAAAAGGAATGACATAAAAGAGATTACTTGAAAAGAAGAGAGAGGTCGGATCCCTTACCTTAAATGTAACTCTTAAACCTCAAAGGATGGGACCATGAGGGCTTGGGGGCACCTTGAGAGGCCTCCTTGGGAGGTAATGAGATCAGAACTTCGTTGGGGAAGAGTGGGGAGTCGAATGGATGAGAGGAGGGCTTGGTATTTATAGGGAAAGTGAGGGGACAAGGCATTAATGGCCAAGGGACACCTCAAAAGTGGTTTTCTCAAAAGCATGGGCCCTCCCATGGTACTTACCATAAAGTTAGGCCACACGGGGACCCCCACACAATAATTCATCACCTGTGGCCGGACAACCCTTAAAAAAACTAATTACATCATCATGAAACAGTTATGATGTCATTAAACATACCGAAACCCTAAAATTGTATTTTCACTATTCACTAAAAAATCAACTTTCACAGAAAGATCCCAAAATTTCACCTTAATCAAATATCAACTCTCTGATTAAAAATATGAACTCCATTTTATAAAAATAATTTTCTAAGTATTTTCAATTTAAATTTTAAATAAAAACACTATTCACCAAAAATTCATTTCTTTCAGAAAAAACCCCAAAAATTACCATAGCATAATATCGGTGCTCTGAGTTCAAAAATGAAATCTGTTTTATAAAAACAATTTTCTAAATATTTTTAATTTAATTTTTAATTAAAAAACACTATTCACCCGAAAAACTAATACTTGAATAATAATTTATGAAACTGTTATTTAACCATTTTATTGAATCACATTACTTAATCAAGGTGCCTATATTATTTTAAAACATTCTTTAAGTGAGATTACTAATCCATTTGGTCATATTACTAATCCTAATAATAAAATCACTATTCTTAATTTACTATTCATCAAAAATCAAGTTGATCTTATTAGACTCCAAATTTTGTACTGAACATAATTGTAGAAGACCATTTTTTGAAAAGCATTACACATTTTTAATTATTTAAGGTTTACATAAACATTTTTAAAATAACCTTTTTCTAAAATTCATCAAAAATATGCATACTATATTTATCCGGTCATTTGAAAATTCATAAACTTCATCATAAGAAGAAATCCCAATTTTTATTTAAATAAAGGATTACACAAGGCAGTTACAGTCTCCTTACATAGCCCCTTATCACACCAGCATATGACCTAAGTGTAAGGTGTGCTAAGGTGAGAGAATCAGAGGGAGGCTCAGCTAACATTGCACGAGTAGTAATTTCTATTAGTTTGAAATTCTCGCAAAGGCGATTCCGTTCTAGCTTCACACGATGAAGTTCGGCTTGGGTTTGGTCCAGAGCAAATCCCAGTGGTGCTACCTCCTTCCCAAGTTCTATTAGATGGGCTTCAATCGGTCCAAGACTACTGGGTGAGGCCATCGAATCTTCTTTCTATAATAATTAACCAAGATTACTTGTATTTAGAGACAATAATCAAAACATTTTGTTCACAGCGGTCATATTGACCGATGGTCATATAACAGTCAGAACCCAATGGTCCCATTTTAATTATAATCATGTTTATCAAAAAAAAACATTTTTGTTGAGTATAAGAATAAAATAACACATGAAATTAGGAAACAATATTTATTCAAAATTTCGGGCCGTTACAACAGTTCAAAGGTTACCTAATTAATAATGTAGTTTTGTCGTAATTTTCCTTCTTTGCGACACATGTTTTGTTATACACTGATATTATTTTACAACGTGTATATACTGCCATTTTAAATGTTATATCCGGAATATATTATTTTAATAATATTTTAAGATTTTTTTAATTTTATTATTTCATGGTTATGATGATTCAAATGTCTCAAAGTGATATGGGAAACTTTGAAATGTCTAAAGATTATTTTCCTCAAGAAATTTTTTTAAAAGTTATCTTAAGATCATTTTCAAGGGAATATTTTTTAAAGAAATATTTTATGTTTTAACGTTTTTTAAGGATTACTTTATAAGTTTTAAAATAAATTTTCAAGTAAAAATATTTTAAAAGTGGTTTAAATATTTTTTATGTGCTTTAATGCTTCCTTTATAAGTCTTGGAAAATGGTTTTAAAAGGTTTTTTGTTTCAAAAATCATTTTTTTCAAAGAATAAAATATATTTTCCTTGAGAAATTTTTTAAATGGTTTTTAAATATTCCTTTATATTTTTTGAAAGTGGTTTCAGGGGAAAGGGTTTTGGAAGTGTTTTAAGTTTTTAAAAAGTGATTTTTAAAGAAATGTCATGTTTCATGTGATATTTCAATATAATTCCTCATATAAGATTAAATAAATTATTATAGTTCAAGAATACCATTAATATTTTTTATTCTAATGGTTTATGTTTTTATGGAATGATATTTAAGAAAATTGGTTCTTTTCATGGGTTATGCTTTGGAATAAATGATTATGAAACCTGTATCTTTTCCACAGGTTATGATATGATTACATGTTTATGACACCCATTCCATTTCATTGGTTATGATATGATTTTTTATGATTTTGTGTAACATGAATGTATAATTTAATTATGAGATGGTTAGGACCTATATCTCCCTCCAATGCATTGGGTAAAGATTTATATCTCATGAGATAAACTAAGATGGTATTGGGAGTGATCCTTGACTACTAAGATGGCCATGAGAGTAAAACATGAATACCAAGATAGTATGTGGAGTGACCTAATATTAGTAAGATGCACATGGTAGTGAATCATGACTACTATGATGGTATGAGAAGCGAAACCATACTACCAATATGGCTTTGGTAATGATGTCTAGACTACTATGGGAATAATTATTATAAAATTATGTGTCTTATATAATTCCATGTTTTATTCCTATGTTATGCTTCTGTGGGTCATGTTCTCTATTTCTTTATGATTCATGTTTTATTAACTTCTAACATTTTTGCGATGATTAATGTTTATTATCTTTAATATGTTGGGTATGATCTACTATTTTCATGATCTTATTCTCAAACTCTTACTCTCCGGATTATGTTTACATGTCTTTTTTGTTTAGCCTTACTGAGCATATGATCTCACCATTTTTCTTATGTTTTCTTTTCCCTAGGTTATAAAGAAAGGTTTTAGTTAGGCGTACTAAAGGGGAATATCTTTATGGGAGATGTTGAATATCTTTCACCAAATTAGAAGAATGTGTTCTAGGTTTCCAAAGGCACTAGACTAATATGGTCTTTGGGCGTCTATTTGTGTAATGTATTAAGTAATTATACAAAAGTAATGTAATGTTAATGTATAAAAATAATGGGTATCTATATACATGGTGTCTCTGCGATATTCCATGTGGTGGGTCCTCCTAGGATCCCCATTCATGCTGGTTCACACATACTTTTACATGAAATTAAACTGTAACCATACCCAATGTAAGAGATATAGGATTCACTTTTGGTCTGACATGAGGAAGAAATGATGGGAAAATTTGGGCATAATCCCCATATACTATATACAGATCACATGATGTTAAACTATGCAGTATATCATCCTCACCATACAATGTTAAACAATTTACCCAACATCCTCACCGCATGAATTTAAACTACTCATCCATCATCACAATTGAATGACGTAAAACTAAAAGGCATCTTAGGCCCTTTCCAAAGAAGCACTTTACTTTGGTGTCGGTCACCTAATGTATATTTCATGTTCTTTGACCATTGTTCAACATCCAAGAAGATCCTCCTATGGAAGATGAGTTTTACTTTCATTTAGGACAATACGTCCACACCAAAGTGATTCAAGTAATGGTGTCATAATTATTGGAGTGTTGGAATCCATTCAAACTTTCCATCACTTTGTCTTTACACTTCTCTTGCCCCTAATTTAGATACTAATCCTCCTCCACATCTGAATGGACCTACTAAAAACAATGGTGGCTATCCAAAATGGCTCACCTACTATCTTGGGAAAATACCCTGGAATACTTTTGAACAACATTCTGAGACATGTTCTATGTTTTGATCATGGTCAGCTGTCATCAATCATTTGTATGTCCCCATTCTTGGATAATGGTATGAATTCTATATTTTAAACATAGTTGGTTGTTTTCCTATGTCACCATTCCACTCCCCTCATGTTCCAGATTCTAAGCATCCTGATTAAAAATCCCCATTCTCCTTTGTTCGTGTAGAATTAAACACCCCTATCACTACCAATTCATTCCCTAGATCATGTCGAAAAAGAAGGTTGGATGTTCAAATACCCCTGTTCTCCAACCAAAACCCCTCTCAATCCAAAATATCCTGGTGTTTAGTTAGTAATAAAAAACCCTGAGTGTTGAATGATTATCTTCCACACTCATATAAGTAATTGATCACATGGTCATCACTTATTTCTCACACCAAGCATGACTCACATTTGATTAGTGATTGATCAAAGTTGATCTCATGAATACAAGTTGAAGTTCAATAATAAAATTAAGAACCACGTTTAAGCTTGAAGAAATTTATGATGAAATAACCGAAGTTTTCGAGGGTAATCTTTAAATTAGAGCCTATAATTTTCAAAATCTTTTCATAGAATGACTGTAGAGATTCGGTGATGAAGCTTATCCAGCCTCTACTAAGTGGCGTCTAGGGACTGCAACTACTCTACGAGGTCTTATTTCTCTAAATTATCCTTGGGGTGGGATTATTCAGACCTGATCCACTTCTGGTTCTAATCAACTCGACACTCATCCAGCAAGGATTTTACTATACTCCCTTGGATTTGACCCCCACCAATTGGGCATTTAGGTTGTTAATGATCACAGTCTAAGTAGCAGCAACCGTCACATACTTCTTCACCAGACCTTCTAAGTGTGTAATCTATTACATAACCTCCTAAAGAACCTAGGTACCCTAAACCTTGTGTTTATTCTAGTCCAGGTCAAGAACGTACCATTTATCATGTTCCCATTCGATAAGAAAATCCTAAGACAATGAATGAAGAATACTGGAGTGCACCCCACTGGTCCATAAGCTGAATAAACAGTAACAGAGAGATCCCGTCTAACTTGGATGGTTAGTTACCTGGGTGTGGGTGATGGAGTTACACACATACCTCCATGCCTTGGGTTGGATAATCTAATTCTCCTTAGCAATGTATGATCTAGAATCTTCAAAATCTTCTTGCGGATCAGGTTAGTAAGGGGGAAAGATCTCCAATACATCATTAAATATATTATCCATGAATATTTCTTCATGCACGAGGGGATGGAGATATATTCTTGGAAATATATCTTCATCATTATATCCACATATGGTGGAAGCCTCCACTTCCCCTATTGGAAATTTTAAGGTGGAAACAACTATCCCAATTTCCCTAGCCACCCCTGTTGGTGGCACGATCTCAACCTTGACCCCCATGGACACCAAAAATAGAACTTATAGTGCACATATGTCCAATTCATCCCCCCTAAATTCTTTGATTTGTGAAACAATTGTCACCTCCTCCATCGTGAATTAAGCTCTAACATCCACCTCTGGTGGCGCCTCTTTGATAAGATTTGACACCATGGATCCTTCATCCAAACTCATCATAGGAATCATCTCGACCCTCTCCCTTGAGGTAATGGTCTCTGTGCTACTTTTTGGTGGCACCTCCTTTGTTGGATTGACTTTCACAACCTCTCAGACCATCTCCACAAGAGGGGAAACATCCTCTGTTATCATATCAACATCTAAAACCACCAATAACTCAAATGTAGACGCTAACGGATGAGCCTCATATTTTACATGAACTTCCATTCGAGTAAAAGTCATAAAAATATAGAAAGTAAAAGAAAAGGAGGTAATGTTTTAAGGGAATAATAGGCTTATGATAATGGTGTAGCCTAGTGTGGAGTTCTTGGAGGTTCATAGGTAATTCCTCTGGTAAGGGTATTACTCTGACAGTCTCCGCCTTAGTCGTGATAAGTTCCCCAACCGATGGTTATCCTCTCACAATTGTGATGTCAGGAAGGGACCCTAAAATCACCCCTTTAAGGGTTGAGGTTTTTTCACCCTCCGCATGGGGCCTGTCAAAGACCTCTCCCTTTTCTGTGCTCAACGATTCCTATATAAGTGATGGAAGGAATCAATATTTGAGTTTAAAGGTTGGGTGATATAAAAAAGTGCACATGGTTCAGATGATTTACCTGATTGGAATCAGGATATCTGTATCCCTTTGAGATCTGATAGGCATCACTTACCTAGGAGTCTTTCGATCCTTCTCCCTTAGATTCATCATCAGTTGAACAAACCATAGAGGAATCCAGAGGAGAGGAAATGCTCAACAACCCCCATACATAGCCATCCATAGGATTTGTGGTTCCATGAGAGTATATCACATCCTCTAGATCCACCTTATATTGCCTCACCTCAGTGTGACGATCATATAAACCCATATTTTCATGGACCAACTTGGTGAGGTATATCCCATCAGTTTTGAGGTACCTCCACACCCCCTGATGGGTGGTGAGATACTTGTGGAGTCCCCAAGCCTCCCCGACATTGGAAAAAATAGCATCACTGGTAAAATTTGGGTGATATACCCACTTCCCTGGGCCTTGAACAAATTCCCTTAAGACTAACCTAGAGGGTAAACCTTCCTATAATGCCTTATTTCCCAAGTTCATTGGATATGATTCCACTACTCTTCTCCCTACAACCTCTGACTATGTTGGTCTAGGGACTACCAAAACCACTATTGCTTCCCTACCTACCAACCTATCTCTTCCTCCTTAGTGTGCTCCAACCATCACTCATCCCTAACCCCATGGTTTTGTGGCCTCTTTTTCACCAAATATAGTAGTTTGATGCCTCAATATTTCCTTGATATATTCTCTCTCCCAACTTATCATGTATTTATGAATGAGTCCGTACACAGTAGTAAGTGGTGAAAATTTATTCTAAAGTTTCCCATCCTCATGAATGAATATGTGATAGATATGCCTCAAAATCGAAGGATAACACTCATGGAGAACCTCCATGTATACCTTCAGTTTCATCCATTGTATAAATATGAGCTACCTTGTATAATAGTGTAGATTTTATTATTCACATATATAATCATAGTAAACTCTTTCCATGAGTACCCCACCTTATAATTCTAGGAGTTATGATCACTTCTCGATGGTTACCATACTGTAATTGGTCATTGTCCTCATTATAATTTGGAACATGTGAAACCCGATGTTCTCTACCATCCTGACCCTTTCCAACATGTCCAATATACCCAAACTGAGAGGGTGACTCTCGAAAATGTTTAGAATTGCTGGCCAAAAGATTATAGTTGGAGGGGATATGGGGTTTGGGTAATCATATCCCCCTATGTGTGCGACCACACAATTGTATAGAAAATTGGGGTCCCACACACATGAAGTGGATTCTTCCCTTCACTGATATAGGGAATCACCTTGTACATATTCACTAGTATTGGGATAACTAGGTTGACACACTTCCTCATCGCCAGCATTGCCACCATAATTAAGGTTCTTGGTCACAACCCCATATATGCGTCCCTCATAGGGAGCATCCAGCCATAGATGAGTGTGACAATGAACCCTACTAGCATGACCACTGTAGCTTCAGGCTTCATGTTACAGCCCCACAACAACCACTGTATTTCCTCTAGAATCTGCAAGTAGGAGTGTTATTTTCCCTACTAGTATGACACTCTACATGTGCACAACATCCCAAATAACTTTTCTCATGGACATTCCCCTTCATCTAGACCCTCTATTGGTTTTTTAAGAAATACCTTAACCACTCCTTGAACAAGATATCCTTCATCCCTAACTTGTCTCTACACATCCCCTACACCAACCGTAGTAATTCTCTCACAAGAGTTGAAATTTTCTCATGGTCCTCCCACACATTCTATGCGGGGAGGAATTAATCATACATAGAACCCTGAGTTGAGATCCTAGAAATATGGTGAAGATCCCATAGGCTAACACCAACCTACCCATGATATAAATGGAATGTTATACCCCCAGTAACCACCTACTCATTAGCTTGATCAAGATTTCTTAATGGTAGTAAACATGAAACTGTGAGGCCTATGATACTTCATAGAGCCCACTCACTTTAGATCAGCCTTAGATTTATGGAATGATATGAATTCCCAATAAGCTGAATCCTATTCATTAGTAATGTTTCATCCATTGTACAAGTTATACTTTTCATTCCACCCCTTAATTGGATCCCCTAACCCCTCCTTGAGGATTATATCATTCTACGATGGGTGGGGGGGGGGGGGGGTATACCTCATACTCTATATTCTCCCCCATTTAAATTATTGGTGTTTTTTCATAGATTGTATTCTATGATTGGCATTTAGTCCATCTGGATGTTGCCTCTAGTAGCCCTATGCCACTAGTATAGTCCCTGTGTGCCTTTGAACCAATAGGTTGGTTCTTCTCTACTCAATGAAGGGTTAAAAACATCAACTCTTAGCCCAAATCTATAAAGAAACGTTTTTGAAACTAGTCTCATAGAGAAGATGATATTCATGAGCAATGGGGACTGAGATCACAAAGCACTCCCAATGTATTTGAGCTTCACCAAAAGAGAGAACAAGATTTTACCTTCGAGAGAGTATGGTGATCCATTTAACTGGTAATCTATGATATTTATAGGCATATTAAAATCCTTATGTTCTTTATGGTCTTTGTGAAGAATACATAGAGAATCTGCTTCATGAATGAAATGAAAAAATGAGCTTCGTGAATAAGTTTCACGAGTTGGAGTGAATTCCCAATATTTGGTGATTATCCCTCAAAATATGACCCTACTTATTATCTTTCATCTCAAATTATGTGGAGTTCATGCATTTTTTATGTGGAAATATGTGTTTTATGGTTGATGTTGAGGAAGGAACGACCGGTTTAGGGATAATCCGAGCCCAAACGGCCCCGAAATCCCTCAAAAGGGTCTATTTTATGAAGCTCAACCTCTTCATAAATTAATAGAGCTCAAAAAGATCTCAAGATGAGAAGATAGTTCATGAACATGAAAATACTTGATGGTACCTCTATGCAACAACATTCGAATTTCCATAGTGCTTCATAAACAGGTGAAGGGTTGATGGTAGCTTCGTGAAAGAAATATCCAGACTTACTGAGCTGTGCCCATTTTCAAAGCACGTAATGCTTCTTGAAATCCCCAAATCATTGAAAAACACATACCCTATAAATACCCCATATGGTCCAATATTTTGGGGATGGACTAAGTCCTTTTAAATTACCAAATCTCTCTCATTTCACAAAACTTCTAAGAATCAAAAATTAAACAAAAAATGTATCACCCAAGGTATAAAAGATTCAAAAAACACTATACCTTTTGTTCATGAGATCCTCCAACCCAAAAGAAGATTCCTTTTGGAATGTCCCAATCCTTCTGGGAAAGAAGAATTACCTACAAGGCACTTGAGGATTTGTAAATCATTCAGCCTTCCTGAAGCACTCCCTCTATGAATTAGAACTTTACTCTAAGATAGGTGCACACTATTTTCCAAATAAAACCCCTTCATGAAGCCCCTGACTTCCATGTGGACACCAAGCCTTGAAATATCCTCCTTCACAATACTCCAAAATTTACAAAACACCTCTCTAGGGTCTCTCTATGGTGCCTACCTTCAACTGACACTCCTTCATGAAGGTTGAGTTCCCAGGGACCCCATACAAAACCAGGACCAATTCAGCTGCACCTCGAGTCCCCATGTGACCTCTACAACCCCCTCTGGTGTCTGAACACTACACACCAAGTGTGTATTGAGCCTCCCACATGACTATTTCTTCAAATAATAGGTAGTGTAACCCCATTTTTATCTAATCATATGGATCTTAACATGGACCTAATGATTGACCACTCCTCCATAGTAGTCCCAACACCATGCTCCGCCCAAAGGCACATGAGTGGTGGTCATGTAAACCCAAGGGGTGAGGAGTGAGTCCCACCACATCTGAGTTTCATGAAGTAAAACATCTCAGTTCCACATCTTAGCTGTACAATATTAATCTGCATGAAAATATCCTTAGCACACGATATAAAATCACAGTCTTCCCTTTTGTGATAAACAAAATATTCCCTATGTACGATCATTATGGGAATCCACCCTCTTCCATCACGGGGAACAATCCTCCCATTCTGGAAAGCTTCCATGTGTAATCCCCAAACCTCCCCCATATAAATCCTCATATGAAGGAAAAAATCTATCTGTAATCCACACACAATCCATCATTAATGTTCCTTTAGCGATTAGAGAATCCATACCACATGATGTTAAATTGCATGGATTGGTCCTATCACACGATCTTACACTACAACATCAAACTATGAAGTTTTTGATCCCTTTCTTCTAAACCGGGTACGTAGGATGCCTCCTTGAGGTTCAATCATAAAAATGGTAAACTTAGGAGTGAAATTATTCATCATAAAGATTCACCTTCCAAATCAAAAATCACACAATGTTCAATCCAAAATGGTAAACTTAAGTGTGACATTTTATCTTCTAGGGGCACACCTTCTAGATTGACATCATATAACATTTGACCCGCAATAGTAAAATCAGTTGTGACATTTTACCTCTCAGGGATGTACCTTATGAATCCTCCTCACATAGTGTTTGATCCACTAATGGTAAACTATCTAGGTTCTCCCACCTAGGTAAATACCTCCTCGATCCACCTCTATGAGGAGTTTTGATTAACCAAAACCATCTCCACAAGAAGTTAAACCCATGACCCAATCCATCTCAACCATACATCCTAATGCATATCTATATGATGAAGAACTTGTGACCTAACCCAAAATATCTACCCCATGAAATGAACATGGGATTCCTGAGGTAAAAATCCTTTGAATACTTAATAAACTAGTGTTGTTACCTAGGGATCGACACAGGATGCCTAAGGATCCACTCTTAAGATGCCTCATATGAGATTCCCTCCAAATAGGAAGAATATAGGTGACTAATGTACTCAATGTCTAGACATTCCCTAAGATTACCTACATAACTACTCTCTTAACCAAAGGTTTCTTCCCTATCTAGACAGAAGCAATGTAATTAATTGGTGTCCACAAAGAGATGACACCATTACAGAGTTCCAAAAACATGACTTAACATATGAGGGAGACCCAGACTAATAAACAATATCCAATGATTAATACATGGAAGGAGGAACCAAAATTCCATCGTACCATTTCAATCATGGAGCATACATCGTCAATGAATTTGATGAAATCCACCCACCTTTGGAAAGTGGGAATGCATGGTAATAGGCAGCCATCATACATTAACACACAGGTGGGCCTCATCAAAAGCATTAGAAAAAGCATGAAAAATGTGAATATGAAAGAGTTTATATTGAAATAAATATGAAAATTTCATGTTTATTTATTTATAGATTTTATATAAATCTTATTAAATTATAAATTGTTTATAATTTTTTATTCCTAAAATGTTCATACAGATTTATATCATGTCTAAATATCTGAAATTTTCATTTATTCACTTGATTCATTTTTCTAATTAATCCATGAAAATAATTTTTTTATATTATTATTGAATTTATTCATTAGTTTAAATAATTATTATAAATTTCATACCATGTATATAATAAGTTATATGTTATATAAGATATAATATTTAGATACATTTAATCAAGAGTATGAATTTTTTGGTTATGAAATTGAAAATGAAGCTTCATTATGATTTACACATATTAGGTACTAGAGTTATATTGAGATTAAGGTCTATCTTATGTATTTATCTATGAATGGTGGGACTTTGGTTCAGACTTATCACTTTCCTAGGGGATTATGCCTTGTTAAAAAAGTGGGTCCTAGCTACTTATTACACCATACTTTCTCTTTTGAGGATTTTGGTTTCTTATAACTCTAAACCTTTACAAGATTTTTTTTTTCATGTACCTTATACATGAGATTAATTTAGTTACGTGTGAATATAAGTGTATTTTGTTTCCAGTTAGTAAAATAAATTTTAAGATGTGTAAGGTGTTATGTGTTAATGTGTTTTGAATATATTAATTGTGATAAAAGTATAGGATACAAAAACTAAATAGTTATAGGAATGCATATATGAAGGGAAAGCAAGTGGTAAAATAGAAATATATTAAAAAACTCTTAAAAATATCAAGTGTAAAACTCATTCTAATGTGAAAACTTTCCAAGACCTCAATCATTTAAATGGGTAGGTCATTTCAAAGCCAAGTTCCCATAGATTATCTTGTG
Source organism: Viscum album (assembly GCA_963277665.1). Classification (NCBI taxonomy): domain Eukaryota; kingdom Viridiplantae; phylum Streptophyta; class Magnoliopsida; order Santalales; family Viscaceae; genus Viscum; species Viscum album. Next base: position 697,117,964 of record OY728119.1, on the reverse strand, counting down.
TAAGGAAAGAAGGATATATTTGATCCTAATAGTAAGGTTCATATTCTTGGAGTGAGATTTAATCCATTAATATATGGGAAATCCTAATGGTAAAATCACCAAAGGAATAGTGTTGAGGTAATCAATATGATGGATTTGGGAAAGGAGTTATCCACTAAACTATCCATGAGTCCTTTGTGACATGACTAACAATATTTTCTTCTATATATAAACATGGATTATGTTATGATTTTGGATGTGATAATTCATGATAAAATATGAATATTGAACCACTGATGAAAAATATATATATTAAAAGGGTATATCATTTTAATGGGAGAAAATTTAATAAAATTCCACATTAAATTATTATAAAAGATTATATTTATATTATTAAAACTTCTGTTGTAGATAAAATGGAATCATCATTATCAAAATTTATTTTGAGATCAATACATGAAAATTAAAATCTCAATTAAAGAAACATACTTCTACAGTATAAAAATTTAAGAATAGTTATTAAGAAAGAACAAAAGTTGTATATGTTAGAGTAACCCTTTTTCGAACATCTAATTAGTGAAGATGTTCAACAAGTATATATAGATTCTAATGAGATGTATAAAAAATATTCATTTAGTGGATTAAAAATAATTTTTTATATGTAAAAGTACTAAAATAACCTTAGTATCCACTCATATAATCAATATGATTGGATATGTTAATGACATAGAGAGGTTGCATCATACTTTAAGGTATGTTTTTTCCATGCTATTAACTTAATAATCATTGCCAGAATGGTTCCAAAAATATTAATGAGTTCAATAATGGTTACCCAATTTTATCAATATGGAGAGGATATAAAAGTAGGACATGGGAGGTCCAGGATTTGGTGTACTGTTAATAGTAAATAAGGGTAAAAGTTTATACTGAAAGAATAAGTTCAAAGGGTCAAATATTCAACCTGGGTCATTAAAACTTAATGGAAGTGTGAGGAAAAAGGGGATATGTTTTCATTATAGTAAACTTGGTCACTAGAGGTATAATTTCCTGTAATACATGATGGGGTAAGAAAAATCTATAGAGATTCCAAAGTAGGTATTAATGTTATATAAATACATTAATTTATTTTGAAGGCTATATGATGCCAAATGTGTATTTTATAATTTCATATAATATATAGAAGATCAAAATTAAGGAATAAACTAATGGATATTTTAACATTAATTAAAATAAAATATAAAATACTAAAACTATAAATGTTTGGAATGAAAATTAATAATTTATTATTTAAGGAATTAGAAGTTATAAAATATGTGTATTTTCATCTCATTTTCTCTTATTTAATAAGAGTTGTTATTATAATAAATGTTTGTTATCAATAAATGATATAATGGGTTTTATAAACATGGTTTATGATTTCATCCATTCTATAACATGTCTGAAAAAAATGTTAGTATAAAAGGTTTTTTATCTAGGACAATTTTTTTATCCAATTCATTTACTAAAATATGAAGTAAAGTGTTCCCATAACTCAATAATGGAATATTTTAAAGAATTTTCTTCCATAATATTTCGACAAACATATATATTTCTGTATAATATATGGTAGTTAATAAGTTATTTATTAAATACTATCAAAAATTAAATAATTATTATTTCCTAACACAAAGAAGTTTATGTTTTAGAAATATATTTTAGAGAAAATATACTTTATAAGAGGATATTGATAATATGTTTGAACTTTGTGAAATTAAAAATGAAATAAATAAATACTTATACTAGTCTAATTAAATATGAAATTCAATTTACATTATAAAATGTGGTTAGGATATGTTGATAAAAAATGATCTTAGTATAAAGAGTTATATTAAATTTCTTTACAAATGGATCTATTTTTTTTAAATATATGTAAAATTTCCAAGATAATGATGTTTAACATTGAAAGTATTTTATATGTTTATGTAAAAATATACTAATATCATAGAATTGTCTATTTTGAAGTAAATAAGTTTGAATAATATATCCAAAGAGTTGAACCTAAGGATTATGAATCCTAATCTAACCATTATTCAAATAATATTTCTTCATAATGTTACCAATTATAAAAGTTTACTAATAGGATTTATTAGATGTCCATATTGATATGTGGTAGAAATTACATAGTTATTTTATGAGTTTAACAAAACCATTACATGTAATGAAAATATAAGGCCTCTCTGGTGGTGTGTCAAATGGTATATGACCTGACACGGGATTATTTATAGTTTTTTATATTATTTAATGAGTTTAAGAATATATAAATGTATCATGTTATATATAAGGTAGTCTCCAATTTATCATTATTTTATTTTAGTATCATTTATAACAAAAATTGAAATGATAATGTATCTCTCAAAGTATAAATTTGAGTAATCGCTGATCGATGGTTATCATATAGTATTATAGATTCTTAGGACTTGTTAATATTAAAATGGCTTGGGTTTCTTATAGAGATATGTAATTCACTCATGATTTACAAAAAGTGTTTTTATGTTATAAAACCCACTATACATATCACATGGACTGTCATAAACTATGTATTTTCTATAATAGGAATTCAAATTTCATATTAAATCACCATTACCTATGGTTTACAAGATACTTATCATGAGAACCTTCATAAATTAATATATTTCTTACACTGTCCTTGAGGGTAATCTAATCAAAGGGTTATTGGGTAAGTAGTTTATCATGTCCTCCATTAAAGTTTAACCAAGATGAGATTTATCATATTGTATTATGAGTATGAAATTTCATCCCCTTGATTGAGATAGATCTAGGAGTTTTATTTCCAAACTTATAGAAGTGACATGTGATGTACTTGTCCATATGGATGAGAGGCATGTGATTTGATCACCTATTTGGGTAAAGGACTTTATATGTTTTCAACCATATAGTCAATCTAAAATTGGATAACTGAGATCTTATGAGTTGAATATACAATATTGAAATACTATATATCACATGATCACTTTATTTATTGAACAATAAAATTATATTATTATGCATATTTCATATTTCATATGAGACAACTGGTGGGAACAAGTATATATATATACATGCATTTGATAGAGATTGCGTTAGATCCCTATAATGATTGATTAATCATTGATGTTTTCCGGTGGACACTATTTTCTTAGAAATATGCATTATATAATTCATAATTATTTTCTATGCTAAAAAGAATCATGGTAAAACACTTTTTGGTTGTGTGAATGAGGATTAAAATTTTATGAATCTTAAAGTGATACTCCCAAAGTGATTCAGAGGATATCTAAAAAGAGTTTGAGATGTATTTTCACATGTTTTTTTATATATGATGTAAAATAGATAGAAAATAAATAATAAATTTCCCAAAAGGTTTTTTAAAGGATTTCCAAAAGGAGTCTTGTATATGGTTTCATAAGTTATTACATATGATGTAAAATAATATGAAATTTCATAAAGTCTGTGAGGATTTAATGAAACTAGAAGATTTATAAAAATATGCACCAAGGATAAAACCATGAAATGGTTGTGTAAAACATATCATGGTTTGTGAAGAATTAAACCACATCATGGTGAAGGTTACCACATCATGATATTAATTATTAAAATTCATGTAATATATGATAATGAAATCTGATTATAGTTTCAATATACTAAATGCTATTATTATTTGTTAAAGGTTACAAGATAACATTAAAATAGTTTTAAATAAATCATATATAGTGTTAAATTATTCAAATAAAAATAGATAAAGGGTTACAAAATGTTTAAAAAAATAACCTTTATTATCAAATATTTATGAAATGTTTGGAGCATCAAGAAGTTTCGGCAGTTCTAATAAAAGGATCATAATTACATTATAAAGGATATACGAAATTTATGTTTGAAATAATATAAAGAAACACCAATAAAAGTATCTATTTTTTACTTAATGAATTTATCCCAAGGATCTATATGATCTTGGAATAAATAAAATCCTTCCCAAGTGTTGTCAGATTCATAAAAACCATGGATACACTAGGGGGAAAAATTCCTTTGATTACTTTAGTTATCTTCATCAATCACAGTGAATAATAAGATGAAGAATCATAGTTTCATCAGATAAAAGTAATGTACTTTATTAATGTTTATCTAATTCAAACAAATGGTTATATCATGTGGAAAATGAGTTTTCATGGTATGTTTCTACTGCTTTTTAAGAATGTTAGTCCCCACTAAAACCAAATTGTTAGTCTATAGAATAAAGATTAATTTGGTATAATTTTTTTTATAAAATGAGAGAGTTTTTTATAATAATCACATTCAAAATATTTTGGATGGATTTAAAAGTATTATGAAATCATGTATAAAGTATGCAAAGATTTAATATTAGTGGATAATTGATGGCTATATATGATAAAGTATTATTACTTGAAAAGTGAAATAAATACTTAGATACCGATGTTATTAACAATAATATTGAAAATTTTATGATCAATTCAATTATTATATTGTTCTTATGATATTGAGTATCATTTTGATTTGGAATATTTATATCTACCACACAAATTATCTTAATTATTTTTTTATAAATCATGAGATGATTCATTAATTCTTAAGTAAATGTTTAAGAGTTCAACAATCACCAGAATTAATGAGGTATTCATTATAAGTGTTTTAACTGATCAAGATGAGTGTATAACTTTACATAACATATGAAACTAATAATCTTCCTTAATTTAATAAATTAATTTTATATAACTTGGTGTTGTGAAGTCTCTGGTGTTTTAGTTATGAGAAATTCTAGACCTTTTAATTTCTTTGTTTGGTGGAAAGACCATATTGAATTATAGGATTCAAAACAAAAATTCAAAAAGTTTTTATTCTCTAATGAGTTATTTTTAGGTGGGTTTTAAGGCATGTTGAGTGCCATGATAGTTTTTGTAGGGTTTGAAAGAACTGGGCTCTGAAATCCCAGTTTCTCAAAAGAAAGACTATGGTGCATGGTTTGTGGATGGTTTGTATAACTGTGTGGCATATTTTTAAAAGGATAATGGTTTGTTTAATTGTGAACCCCATTAAAAGAATGATTTCACTGGGGTTTAGGTGTTTATAACCTCTCACATGGTTGGCATATGTTTTTTCAAACTATGCATCCAGTCTGTTTGAGGTGTAAGTCCTCTTTGGCAGTGAGAACTACATGGTTGGCACACAGTTTTTCAAACCTTACAGTAACCCTAAATATTTTTAATGTTACCAAATGAAAATTTCCACCATATTATTTAAGAGGTCTCTCCTATTTTATTCCTCTAACTTGTGTGCCTCTCCCTCCAGTAGAAGTGGATATCCTCTTTCCCCTTATAGTACTTGGCCTCCTATCTCTGTCCGATCTCTGAATTGAATGTCGTTGGGTGCGTTGGAAGTATATCAATAAGGAATTAAATCTACTATATTCCTTTATTCATTTATCTCTCCATATATAATGATAAATCCATATGATCCCTTTTTCTCTATTTTCAAGGTGTTTGTATAATTTTTTTTCTTCTGTTATGGTCAAATTAGAGGGATATATTCTACAAGAGGCTTCCTACGAGTATAATGTAGGTGGTTCCAGGATTTATCCTTAAATATAAAAGTGTTATAATATGAATTATTAAATAAAAACATGTGGGTTATTTGAGTGATAACCTTAACTAGTTAATGTTTGAATTTAAATTGATTAATTTATGTCATGATATGCCTATGGGTACACTCTATCATATTAACTTATATTAATATGGGTATAGTAATTTTAACCAAATAGACAAGATAGACTAGTTGTTTAATTTAAATTAATTAAATGTGGTATGATTGCATTGGATCCATGGGAACATGATGGGAATGATCTGAGATACAGAGGTGACATTGATCACTAGGATTTATAAGGAATGGTTAATTAGGATGAAGGAATGACCCGAGATATGTGGGTTGATTTTGATCGCTAGGTTGAGGAGACATGGTCATCAGGATTGAGGTGATGGGGTCATCAGGATGAGGGAATACCCCACAGTACTTGAGATAGTTTTGACCATATGACTTGGGTGATGTGGTCACATGTGGAAAATATGTTGCTGATTAGGTTGAATTAAGAACTTTTGGTAAATTTTTATCACCTTTGTCAGCTGAAAAATGTCATTGGAGTCATGTTTACCTTAATAGGACTCTATTGAGGTGTTATTGACCACTTTTTTTTGGGTGGATGGCTTCGTAGATACAAAGGCTTAGGGGATGGTGATGAACATTAGTTATAGAGGATTTTATCATCATATGAAGCCACAAGAGATTGTGTTGTGACCATAAGTAGGTGGTGGAGACTCACCATTATATTTAATCCTGATGGATCGAGATTATTAGAGCATGGATATCTCCATGCCTTGGGATGTCAGAATATTGAGCTAATGAAAGTTTATTATATATTGTATGATGGACATCACCATGGATCAGGACTTTAGGCTGTTGAGATGACAAATAATTTTTAACGAAGGTCTAAGGTACCTTATATGTATTGATGGGAATGCTGATGATATGTTGGTTACTCGATTGGTGGGACATGAGGTGTTGGATGGAAGGAGGTGTCAATTTACATGGTTGTGGATGAGATACTAATGGTCTTATGCTATGAATGACTATGGATATATTGTTCCACTCCATCATTGGTTGAAGGAGGTGAGATTCTCACTTGTGGATGTTGATAAAAAGTAGAGCGAGTTAATAATTTTTATGTGTGACTTTATGATATTTATTTATGTATGTATACAATATTTCATTAAGGATTTATGATAGGAAAAAATTGGTGGTGACCTACTGAGTTCATACTCACACCCTTCACTAGCCCCTCAAGATGCATGTAGGGTTTATCATTTTGAGATCAGGTAAGGGATCAAGATTAGGATAAAGAACTTAGTTACCAGGGATGTACTACCTTTTCATGGGATGGATGGTAGTGAACCATGTGGTTACTCTATGTTAATATGATTTTTTGGGTTTTATATATGTACCAATATGGTCATCCATGGGCCACCTTTCTTATCTTTTTGTATAAATTATCTTGACTTGTGTATTTATATAAAAAATGGTATTTTTCCTTGGGCATATTTCTACTGTTTCTTTTTTATGTGATTCCATTTATTTTATTCTTCTTTTTTTACTGTTACAGTATCTCTTCTATTGTGTTATATACATATGGACCATTATTATAATAATCACCTTAGTGCATTGTCTGCCCACTATCACCTAATTTGACCCTTACTGCTAGTTTATAGCCTTTTCCGTATGGGGAGGTGTTCCTAAGGCCAAATATCCCACCAAATATGAGAATAGATAAAGTATAATATCGATTTGGGGTGCTAAAAAAGGTATCATAGGAGTTTATTTTCCTTTTGGTCTTACTATTTCGGATATGGTAGACCGGAGACTAGGATGTTGTTATAACTTGGTAAAGAGATCATTTTTGGGTGCCCAAATCCCCATAAATGGGGGAAAAACTAGTTTCTAGGGGTGGGAAATTGCTATTATACTTTTTACTTTTACAGTTGATTGATTTATACCTCGAGTGGAACACTTGGGTGTGAAATTATTGGATTATGAGTTTTGGTCCCTTGACCCAGTATGAAAAAGGAATAGTATTAATGCATCATGGTAAGAACCTCAGCCCGTATGATGAGTTTATATTATTTTGATTATCATTAGAAACCTAGAATATTCTAATAGGGGTTCGGTTGTTTAAAGTTTCAACAAAAATCTAAACAATATTTTTTTACTTATCCTTTTTGGAGACATTCTACTAATCCAGCCTGGGTATGTGGTTCCCGATGAGATCAATATGTGATTTTATTAATATATGGTATATATGGTTCTGACTCTGTTAAAGTTAGTCTTGAGTAATGAAATTGGGTAAGTTTTTAAATTGTTAACAAAAATTTAAACAATGTTTTTTGTATATCCATTTGGTGGAATTCTACTCAACCAACCCATGTTTATGACATCTGATATGCATGATATGTGATTACTGACTCTATTATGGGTAGTAATGGGAGAATAAGGATAAATTATATGTGATAAATTACTCTAATAAGGGTAGTCAAGGGGCCATAATGCTGGATTATATGTGATTCTGGAGTTTGATAAGGGTAGGTAAGGGGCCATGAGGGTGGATGTCATGTGGCATAGGTGCATCAGGGGAGAATAAGGGTGGTGCGATGCACAATTTGATATATATTTCTTTATATGTGATATATATATATATATGGTTTTTTGACCATAGAATTTTGTCTTTAGTGTGATGCCACCTAGACAGATTCCAGTGGAGCGTCAGGACGGTGGAGATATGGTACTGCTAGAGCATGCCCAAGACGAGTCCTCTGAGTGATGGGATGAGGCCCCTAAGGATTGGGATGATCATGAGCCATATGAACAGGATCTGGAAAATGTAGGTAAGTAGAAAAAGAATGTATATTTTGGGACATGATTAGATGAGTAGCTCAAGGTGAGCTTAGTGCAAGTCGTACATGGTATTGATAATAAATCTTAGGGAGTTGATACTTCCATGTATTATTTGGCTTGTGAGTTATAGTCTCAATAATCACCATTATTTTAGGGTGAGGGTGGAAATAAGGTAGTATAGAACTGGATTGAGTATGTGAAGATTATTTTTTCCCAGATTGAGACACCCTTAGGTAGGAGGGTGAAGTTGGCTACCTGTATGCTCAGTGGACCGACAAAGCACTGATGGGACATATAGGTGCAGGTTGGTAGGTATAAGGGACTATAATTGAAGTATTTTGATTCTAGGTTCTTCAATCACTCCCATGAGTTCATGAACCTAAAACAAGAAGATACATCTGTTATAGAATATGTGGAAAATTTTACAAAACTATCCTGAATTGCACCTTTAATGGTGGGTGACGACATCGCTTGGGTAAGACATTTTGAGGATGGCATGAAGCATGCTGTCATAGTACAAGTTAGTATCTTAATACTAAACTCATCATCATAGGTGGTGAATGAGGTACTAATATCTTAGGAAAACATGAATGACCAGTCATATTCAATCTAGGTGACAACGTCAAGTGAGTTTAGCGGTGATGCTTGAGATATCCAGAAGCGAGACATTGAAGAGTCTCATTAGGTATTTTAGGTTGGATACCCAGCTAGTTCACTGAGGAATGGTTGTTTTATAGTGTGATTCTAGTATGGAAAGCCATGTATTGATCATAATTAGTGTGAATGGGATCAAAAGGAGTGTCAGGTATGTGGTCAGATGGGGCATCCCGAGAGGGTCTATAAGAAACATTTTTAGATAGTTGGGATACAGGGACCAAGTCAGACTCAGAGAAATGTGGTAATAATGAAAGTGGTAAATAGAGCTGGTATTTGGGATTATACTACACACGTTGGTCGTGAAAGGAATAGAGAGACCCACTAGTGAGTTCAGCAGCCAGTAGTTGGTGTAGCTCTATAGGGAGGTCAGGCCTTGGGTAGTCAAGCTTCTGGATAGGCACATGTTGTTGAACTACCAGGGTTATATAACGACATGGATTCAATTATGGTTAGTGGTATACTATGAATATGGGTATGACCCTTTTGTTTTTAGCATGTCAGGTTTTGGTACACAAGGTGCACATATGATAACTGAACTAACTAGGCGCTGGTTAGTATGTGAGCATCTGATATGATACATGATATATATGATATGAATTGAAATTAGGACTATTATGGGTATGAATATATATATATATATATATATATATATTATTAGGGTTTAATTTTGAGAATCATTTGTGACATATGAACTTTGAGCTTCTGATGAGATGTAGGACTTAACGGGATTCATGTATGAAATGGGTAATAATGAGAATCTAGGGAGATATAGGTTTTGATGGGAACCAAGTATGATGCAGGTGTAATTACGCACTTGATGATGTTCAAGAATGAGGATATTTAATGTAAAGACTTATATTTATATGGATGGTCATTATAACCTTCATAATAACTGATTGTAGGGTTAGAAAGAAACTGGTTATGTAATTCCAATGGTGGGGAGTGCCACAAGGGGCATTAACATGTGACTGAATAACCAGGGTAGACTGGGGTGATGTAAATGATATAGTTATTTTCAATACCATATATTTTAATACCACATAGCCTAAGGATGAGCTATCCTAAGGCAAAGAGGTTGTAGCATCCTGTGTTTTTGAGTGGGTTAAAATTACCAACCTTTTTAAATTTTATATTTGGCAGAGAGACCAACTGGAATTATAGTATTAAGATCCTAATTTCAATTGTTTGAATGCTATATGAATTTTTTATCATGTTTTTTAAAGGATCAGTGAGTTCATTGAGAGTTTGAATGGGTTTCGGAAGCATCAGGCTTTGAATTCCCAGTTTCTGGGAAGGTGGACTGAGGCGCACGATTTGTGTAATAGTGCGGCCAAAACCATACAACCTATTTTTTCAAAGAGGCATAGTTTTTTAAACCACATTGCCTATTATAAGAAATAATTTACTAGGGTTTAGGTGTTCAAAATAACTCACATGGTTAGTGTAATATTTTTCAAACCATGTTGCTATATCATGGGAGGTGTTTATCTTCCAGGATAGTGAGAAACACATGGTTAGTGTACAGTTTTCCAAAACATTCAGTAACCATGTGTCCTTTTAAATAGACAAAAATTTACTTTTCCCCAATCTTATTTAATAGTTCACTCTAATTTTCATCCTCCCATGCATGTTATTCTCCCTCCAACATCCATTGAGATCCTCTTTCTCCCTTCCTGGCTTTATCCATTCATCTCTGTCTGAGATCTAAATTGGACACTATTGGGTGTCTTAGAATTGTAGCAATAATGCCTCCAATACTCTATTTTTTTGTTAATTTATATCTCCATAAATAATTATAAATTCTTGTGACCCCATTTAACCTATTTTTATGTTGTTTGTCTAAAACATCATTTTCTTCCAATACAACTCTAATTAGATGTCGATAGTCGACGAGTGAGATCCTAAGATTATAAGGTAGGTGGTTACTATATTTATACTTGAATATATTAGTGTTATGGTATGTTTTATTAAATATGAACATGTGGGTTTTTTAGTGATTCCCTTAATTAATTAATGTTTTTTATTTAAATTAATTAATTGATATTATGATATTTCAATGGGTATGATCTTGACTATTAAATTATTCTACGACGGGTATGGGTTTTTTGAACAATTTGATAGGATAGGCTGATTGTTTAATTTAAATCAATTAAATGTTATATGATTTCATTAGTTCCATGAGAACATGTTGGGAATGGACTATGGTATTGAGGTGTTGTTGATCACCAAGATTGAGATGACATGATTTGTTAGGCTGAGGGCGTGGCTCGAGATATATGGGGTGATATTGATCACCTTGTTGAAGTGAAATGGTCATTGGTATTGAGGTGAAGGTGTCATCAGGATGAGGGAATGTCCTGTAATAATTAATATGGTGTTAAAAATTAGGCTTGGGAGACATGGTTTCATGTGGTAATGAGGTTTTTGGTTGGTGTAGATTAGGAACTGTTGGTTATTTTTTCTCACTATTGTTAGCTAATGATGCTTTTGGAGTCATGTGCACATAGACAGGACATAGTTGAGGTGGTTTTGACCACTAATTGTGGGTTAAGGCCTCTATAGATATAGAATATTATGGGATGGTGTTGAAAATCAGTTATGGAGGAGATTCTCACTATAAGAAGCCATGAGATATGATGTTGAGACCATGGACTAGGGGCTGGGGATCTCCATTATATTTGAGGCTGATGGGAAAGGATTATTGGAGGATGGATATCACCATGCCTCAAGATGTCAGACATTTGAGATGATGGAGGTTCATTATATATTGAAGGTTGGAAATTTATATTCCTTGATATGTCATATTATTTAGCCAAAAAATAATTTTAAATGGAGGCTCGAGGGACCAAGGATATATTGATGGGAATGCTAATGAGATTTCAGTTACATGATTAGTGGAACATGAGGTGTCAGATTGAATGAGGTGTCTATTTAAATGTATATGGATGATATACCAAGGATCTTATAGTATGAATGAATGTGGATATATCGTTCCACTTTAACATTGGCTAAAGTTGGTGAAACAATCACTTGTGGATGTTGAGAAGAAGTGGAGTGATTTAATCATTTTTATGTATGAGTTGATGTTATTTGTTTACATATTCATAAACTATATAAGACATGAACACATTGGAGGTGGAATACTCAATTCATACTCACACCATTCACGGGCCCCTCAGGATGCGTGAATAATTTATGATTTTTGAGATCAGGTAAGGGATCAGCCTCATGAGATGGACCTTAGTGATCATGGATGTACAAATTTTTCATGGGATAGATGGAAGTAGAGTAGGTGGTTCCTCTACATTGTGTTGGACCTTCTTTGGGGTTTTATATATGTACATATATGGCCGGTCATGGGTGAAATTTCTTATCTTTTTGTATGACCTATATTGACTAGTGTATTTATCTACAAAGGGTATTATGCCTTGGGATTATTTATACTACTATTATTTTATATGCTTTCATTGACTATTTTCTTCTTCTGCTATTATGGTCTATCATCCGTTGTGTAACCTACCTATAGACCATTTTTATAATCATCACTATAGGGTATAGTATCCCCACAATCACCTAATCAGACCCTCACCACTATTCGACAACATTTGGGATATGGGGAGGTGCACCTAAGGCCCAGTGTCCCACTGGCTCGAAGCATAGATAAATTGGAAAATCGGGCCAGGGAACTATAGGTATAGGGACTCATTATTTGTACAACAAGTCATATTAATATAATAAAATATATCTCTATTCAATTTCTATCATTAACCTTTTAATAGTGTTATCACGCCATTGAAGATTTAAAATGTTCTTCTAAAAGGTGTTTTGGTGATTCTATTAGTCAAAATACACCTATATAGGTAAGATACTATTGATTTCTACTAATGAATTTTTAACTACCCAATTAGTTTAGAAAGGATAAGATGAATAATGAGGTATGAATTTTATATTTTTTTCTTTATTTCATTTAATACATAATTTTCATACTGAAATACTTATGATAGTTTTGGTAGTATTCAACAAAAGTTTTGGTATGTAGTATCCTATAAAACACATTAACTGTTATCTTAGATAAAATTTTCATACTAGATTTATATAATTAATTGTGACATGAGATAGTTTATATAATTCATTATGTCATTAGGTGACTCATAGAATTCAAATTACTAATATACAACTCATAGGATTTACTTTGAGTAAATTTAACACATAAAATTAGCTCTTAAGGATGAAAATTTAAATATTTCAATTCAATAAGAGGTAAATTATAAAATTCACACATAAAAGATATGTTTTTTAGAATTTATTTTGATGAGAGGTGGATTGTAAAATTCACTACCATGATTTTTTTTATAGAATTCACTTTTACAAGAGAATATATGTAGAATTTACACTTATTAGTGGTGATATATAGATATAAATTTATGATTTTAGAGAAAATATATAGGATTGAATCATTAAGAAGCTTTAATTTATTTCCTTCACGGTCTGGATTATGGAAAAATTGTTATTACACCTCATGGGGATATAGATTAGTAGAGTTTGATTTAGGTACACTATTTTGTTGGATTCTATAAAATTATGTTATTTTTTTAAATAGTAGAAGATTTATATAATATATTGGTCTACTAGGTAAGTATAATATCTTTATAAAACATACAAGTTAGGTTACATTTTGTTCTTAATTTTTTTCAAAAACCAAATGCATTCCTACTTATCATTTTTTTCAATTTATTTATTGTTTAACACTAATGTCTGTTTGGATATTTTTCCATTATATAAGATAGTTACCTGAACCAATATATGAAATAAAAAATTTATAATAAGGATTTAGGATTTTCATTATAATTAGAGAGTTTAGTATGAATTATCAATAAATAATTCATAAAATCAAACAAAAAATGCATTGATGTGAAGCAATAATGACCATTGATTCCCACACTTATATTTATAAAAAATAGAGGATATGTATGGGAGAATTATTGGGAAAATTATTTCATATTCTAAGTCTGAAATAGAAACCCTATATGGATATATTTATTATAATTTAAAACAAACCTATAAAAATTAATACGATGTAGAATAATTAGAAATTTATGTTTGGTATGTGCACAAGGGATATCTAGTATCATCATTTATGATAATTTAGGTGGAATTATAGCTTCATTATTTGGACATAATTTTTTTTTTAAATTACTATCCCTAGTTTTATATGTCATTGATAAGAATATTCCTTAAACAATGAAGAAAAATTATATTGTATTTGTTTATATATTTATGCTATTTAACATATTACATCACTTATTTTACTTCCATACCACCCAAACTATTTACTTGGAAATACATTTACCATTCCCTCTCTACTTCACTTGAAATTATTTCCTCACATCAAATTTAACCTGGTAATAAATAAGAATAACCCAATACAAGTCCATCCATTCAAGCTATGCAATTCTTAGTATTTATAACTTTTTTTCTTCAATTGGAAATTTTACATATAATATTCTAATTATGACCCAAAAATTAATTGAAATGTAACAATAATGGATAATTATGCTCACAATTAACTCCATTACACAAAAATTCATTGTAGTGTTTATTATTATCGATTCCATCATGTACCATAAGTCTAACCTAGAAAACTTATATGAATATATTTGGTATGAATGAAAAAAAAACTAAGAAAATGAATAAGAGAGTCATTAGAAGGTAATGTTTGATATGAGGTTTAGGGATTATTAATTTCATCATTTTAGGAAGTTTGAAATACTTTAAATTAATGTGTAATTCTTAATCTTTGGAAAATAATTCAAATTTATTTTCTATGGTATCGAGACTATTTTTGAATGAGGGGACCTCAAATAAAAAAAATGAATAAAATAATAATTTGAAAGTTATGTTTGATAAAATGTTGGAGAAGTATCAGTTTTATCATTTTAGGTAGGTCCCATTCCAATTTAGATAATATGCATGTTCCTTGGGAAATATAATTTATAGAAAAAAATACTTAGTTTTCATTGTTCCTTAGAAAAAAATTTGGTGAAAAAACATTAATATTTTTAAATTTCATGGATAAGTATAAAATCTTAAGTAATATTTAAAAAATTTATTATATCATATTTTTTTCATTATATATTTTTACAATGTAATATATATTCTATCACACCTTTTCTATGAATATGAAATAAATTATTTATTCACAAATCTCTTTTTTTTATCCTAAAGACATCCCTAAAACAAAATAAAGCCTAAATATTTCCATACTATGCCTATTTTTAATTTAAATGAAATATTTATATAGATAATCTAACCATGAAATATTTTGAAAAATATATATTTTGATCCTGAAGTGTGATGATGATTATGGAAATTTTTTTAGGTATTCCTTTCTCTGTACTAAGCATTACCGTTATCATATAAATAATCACTCAATTTCTTAGATTAAAAACTCTTTAGTAAGAAGGTGGTGGGTAATGGAAATTCTATAAAATTTTTTCGGTGGAGTTTCTTTGGTTCACTCAGTTTCTGTGTAGTGGAAGAGCGGTGAATGAAATTCCATCAAAAGGATGTGGCAGTTTAAAGTATATAAAACACTATTTTTAATCTCCATTATAATAATGAATGAATGATTTGTACATTAATTGGTAAAACCATCACAAGATCTATGATTTTTGTTCATTTACCTCCTTTTCAAGGGGGTAACATTTATCCATAACGTCTTTGTCATTTTTATGTTTATTTTTTGGGGAGTGTACTTTCTAAGATGAAAGTAAAACTACAGGAAAATAGAAACACATGGTAGATTGAAATAAAAGAAAGTAAAAAAGGTTGGGATGATATGAGAAAATTACTAATGATAAATTTCATTTTTTATTTCATTTAATTTATTAATATTTATTTGTTTTTTAATTTAGAGTTGTTATGTTAATTTTTTTTGATGTAAAAATAGAAATATAGTGCAATATATTGAATTTATTAATTTATGTTCATTTAATGGTTTTATCTGGTATAAAATATTCATGAAATGAATTATGTCCATTGATAAAGATTTATATGAGTTATTATAAAGAAAATAAAATAAATAAAAAATTTATTTTTTATTCCGTTCTTTTTTATTTTCTTTATTTTAATTTTATTTTATCTTTTCCCCATTTTATAACTCATGTAAACTTCGCCTCTTTCACACTAGTCACACATATCCTATATTTTACCTCATGTACAAATAAATAACCATCCCACATATCACATTTCACTTTTAAAATAACATAGATATTTGGTTAAGTAATGAGATTTAGGATCAATTTGTTATTAGTGAGGGTTTTTAGTTCTCTAAAGCATCAAATCTATGATTTAATATAAATTTGAGGATAGTGATTATACAGATCTCTTATCTTTTGTTATTTTTATGAGTGTATGTGATTTTATAACTATGAATTTTTTTTATATAGATTAGGGATAAATAATAATTTGATATAATATTTTACAAATCAAAATTTATGGAGTAAAAATGTATTGAGTTTAGTTATAATGGTTTCAATATATATAATATAATTGATAAATGATTATTTTTACTATTTTTTATGATTATGGGATTGAATGATGTAAAGTAAATGATCATGAAATTTGTAGTAAAAGAATGAACATAATGTTCTAAAAAAATACCAGCTATCTTTGGTATGAAATTATCTGAGGATTCAATTAGTTAAAGGTTGAGAGTGCTATATATGGTGATTGGGCTGTGAATTAGATAATTAACCTTGGTTGTTTCAGGTTTTCAAATAGTTAATAGTATTATTAATGGATAATGCTGGAATATATGTATGATATTTTATGTTTTTTTAAAATGGATGTGTGAGTAGGGATAATGATTATGATAAGAAACTTTTATGGGTATTAAGAAGTAATGAAAATATATATAATAAATTCATAGTAAAAATGATGAGTTATAACAAGGTAATGACCATTATTAATGAGGATGTTGATAAAATGTTTGATTAATTCTCAAAAAAACTTTCCATATGAATTCTTCGAAGGATTTTCATTTAGTAAAGGTTTACCATAATGAGAAACACCATGGATTGTTTAGTTCTAGATTAATAGACTATAAATACAATGATACTAGGAAATAAATCCAAAAATTTCAATATAAATGAAGATAAAATAATGGGACAGTATCATTTCCTAAAATTTTATTAATGGAAAGTGATTAATTATAAAAATGATATTAATGTGTAAAATTCTTAGAGTTAAAAACTCAGAGTGATAAGTTTACCATTTAACCAATAACTTGGGTTTAATAAAATTTCCAAGTATTGGAAATTAATCAATTGGGTGTTATTAAATGGGTGAAATGTGAGTGGTGAGAAATGGTAATCCTTTACCTAATTATAGTATGATGGATAATATAAATTATTAATTATATTTCCAATATTCTTATGAGTTTTGATGAGAATTTCAATTGAAAATATAAAAATATTGATACTTATTAGTATTATATCATGTGAATTGGTAAAGTTGGACTTCTAGTTTTTATCTATTTCAAGATGAGTTGACATGGGGTATATTGGTCTTCATGATCTGTACCTTAGGTAAATAATTCATGCTTGATTTATAGAATTCGTTATAAAAAGAGGTGGTTTATATAATTCACTCTTATGTGTGGGGGTTTATAAAATTTAATCTATAGAAGGTGACTGATATATTTAAATTAATATGAATACAAACTCATGGTATTTTCCTTGAATAGATATGAATCATAAATATTAATCCAATGGTATTTAATTTATAGAGTTCACTCAAATGATAGGTGACTTAAAAATTCATTTATACGACATGGAATTTTTATAATTTACTTGGTTGAGAGGTGATATTTGATTGAGGAAAAGGTTATAATATTTTTTCATGCTAAATTTTATTATAAATAATTTCATTTATTATATAAAATTTTGATATAAATATCATTTTTATAAATTATGTTTTTTTAATTCGTTTATTAATTGACCAATTTTTTTATTTGACTTGGTATTTCACTATCCTAAGATTTTATTGCTATGGAATAACTTTTATTAAGTGTTTTTGTTAATGAAAAAGTTAAAGAGAGTTAAATAGATCCATTTAATTAGTAGACACCAAACTTTTTTTTTAAATTATAGGCAATTTTTATTCAATTATAGATGGATATCATTGGATGTGACACATGAATATTGAAGGAACTTATATATCATAAGTAGTGATAATTCCATGTCACTGCTTGCATCACGACCAAGGAATACAATGGCGTGGTGTCGTTGGCTAAAATACCTATCACCCATGATGTTATAATAATATCGATGAACAAGGCTGAACAAATCAATAGGGGTAAGAAAATTATATTATGTGTTACCCCATATTAGCACAAATGAATGAATTGTGACCTAGACTATCAAGACATCATGATTCAACCATGATAATCCTATAATCAAATATTTATCCACTTTCTTATAATCTAACAGTCACATAGTTTTTCTCATTATGTTTTATTCCCTTTAGTTTCTATTTATATTAAATCAATTCAATCCCACTCTCTCAATTGAAAAATCACATGGGAGGGAGCATTAATAACATGTTTTATGTGAACTATGGAAGATTTGTACAATATTATTGGTGGTTTGGGGGAAAAAAGGCATAAAACATATTATGATGAGAAATAAAATCCTTATTGAACAAAAAACTAAAAATTATTGATCATGAAAAATTTCGATGTAATTGAGAAGGTCCAAGAAATGTTGAATCTATTAATGGTGGTGGCTGTCTAATGGATTCAATAAGAATAACCCATTTTGGATGACCTTACAATTTTTGAATCATTCCATGCCTATTTTACAAATTATATTGAGTATATCAGGAGTGATATGGAGAAATAAGTCCCACTTTAGACTCAATCATAGAAAAATTCCCAGAGGCCTTACACATGCAAAAGAAGTAACATATTGAAGAAAAATAGGGGATAATTTAATATTAAATTCATTTCACTTTAAATTTATTAAAAAAATACTACTAATTCTACTTATGTTTAATTTATAGTTTCAATACTAATGATGATTTTCCTTTAATATTTTAAAGGAGAGTATAAAAAAGTTATTTTTAGTATGAAAGATATAATGGGGGATCTAACTTTTTCCCACTAGTTTTGAAGAGAGTGGTGGTATATATATGAACTCTAATTTAGAACTCATGAATCACAATGAAAAGAGGACAGACTCATTAGTTTGGATATGAAGTAATAATTGAATACTATAACTCATCAAGAATAAGTGAAATAGGACCAATAACTTATTCCACCCCCACTATGTAAGATGTGTTCCACCTGAAAGGGTATGGAATCACTATATATTGCTCAAGGGGGACTCACCATCTAATTCAGCTAGAAGAGCACTATAAAAAAGTATATGGTGGTTTCCATCACATAAAACACATCTTTTATGAAATGAAGGGTGACTTAAAACAACTTATAATTATTTTTTATTCATATATTTCACTTTGATGATAGATTAAAAATTTAATTCAATCATACAATAAGTGATATATAATTATTAATGGATACCTTATGAGGTGAGGTATAATATTTAATCATTGAGAGTAATAGATTTATTTATATGGTGTGATATTTGTGAATTAATGGATTAGGCAGACGATGAGGCTTAATTTAGAAGATATTGAATATTTTTACACCATTTTATTTGACTAATTCATGGTTGGATTTTAGTACATTCCACATGTCATGTTTACAATCACATGCGTACACCAGATCTATACTCACGAGTTGGAGTTACATTTTTGAGAATTCTTAAATTTTTTTTTTACAATCAATTTATAAATGTATAAATTTTGAAGGTGGTATTGGATTTACACTTGTAACTTTTTATTTTTTTGATTTTAGGAATGAGTTGACATTTTTATTGGAGGACATGTGGTGTTGGTAGGTTAGTGAAGCTAGTGGATGGAGATTATGTCATTATCATGTCATGGTTAGTTCCTATAATATTATGTTGATATTTTTTGTTTTTTATTTATCATGGGACATTATGTGATACTTTCAGGTTATTTGGGTATCACACATATCTTTCACATGTCATGCAATGGTTAAGATTGAGTTTGCGTGAAACAATAGAATTTTTGGCATGTAAATTTCGGCAGGTATTTATAATTCATGTAAAATGGTTGATTAAATGGAAAAGGGACACTATGTTGTTGATAAATTATTAGTACTAGTTTCTAGTATCTAATATTTAGATAAATGTGCATGATTTATTTGGTTGATCAATTAAGGGATTGGTGTTTTGGTGGGATAAGTTATTATAAATGATAAAAAAACATGGTTTGAGATGTATGAGTAAATTTAATAGTAAAGATAAATAGTATAGACATGGGATATAGATTATAAATGTGTATGAGATATAATTTGTTGGTAAAAACGCAAATTACCAGTGCTGTATTAGTATGGGAAATTGGGTACCCATGTGAAAAGTGATGTTGGGATCTTTAATTCCTTAATTTGGGATGTTGGGTTAAAAAAGTAAAATATAAACCTTGAGATAATTAACACTGATTAGTGAGTCACATACACCATATATAAATAGGTAGAAAATTTTTAGATCGGGCATGATTTATAGTGGTTTATTTTTATGGTATGTTCTGATTAATGTGTTTGATTTTGATGTTTTTAATTTAATAAGAAGTTGGGAAATCATGATGAAATGAAAAAAATGTTTTTTGGTTATAAATCCATTTTAATTATTTTGGAATTAATTAAATCCTTTTAATATATACCTCAATAAAATTAATGAAAATGAATTTATTTTAATTTTATAAGAATATGAGTTGATTAAGTCATACGCATGGGTGGTACAATAAAGCATATGGGGGATTACATAGATCAAGTCATGCATATGACTAATGGAATCATATGTATGAGACTATCATTTGATCAATTAATTAATATGAATGGTATTATAATTATTATATGAATATTATAAGAATATATCATATGTATAACCAATAATATCATCTAAAAAGTCCATGATTAGAGTTTCATAAATTTAAACTTTAAGGATATATGCATGGTCTAATTATCCATATTTTTTTATAATTTCTTCTCATTAATTTATTATTATTTTATGTATAATATGGTGTGATTTTAAGCATAATAAATATTGATGGCTAATGAAATTAAGGGGTGGAATTTTTTTTGGGTATAAGTGTTGGAGTATCATTTAGTACCAGGTAGAGAGGTATTGGGTTCGTGGTGGTATCTGGTGCCCTGCAGATACTTCTATAGTATCACCAGGTACCTGATGGCCATGTATTGGGTAATTAGTAAACTGTTGATATGTTTTTTTCTAAAGTTAAGGTAAAATAGTTCTTTTTACTTAAAATTTTAATATCCTAAACCCATGTAACTCAAGATACTGCTTATTCTATCACTATTCTTGACCATTGGGAACTTCTTCTTTTCCTCCCTCATCGCTATCTGGTTCCTCCTTTATATGACAACCTAAATCCTCTATAGTATTAAATAAGGAATTTATTTAAAGATATTATGGTTAGATTATCATCCATATTTACTGTTATCTTATATCTCTTCATGAATTTCTTTTCATTTCTAAATCATCAAATCTAGGAATTTGGAAATCCATCTCTTAGATTTGGAATTTATTTTGAAAATATTTGGTGGGAGTAAATAATTGGTAAATAAATGGTATTTCCATTATTTACCTTTCTTGATTTATTATAATTTTATGACAGTGATTAAATACATAGAAATAATTATGCAAGATTGGTCTAATTCCTTAAGTAAAAACACATCCTCTTCCCCTGATCTTGTAAAATAGGTTTGAAATAATTTTATATAGGTGAACCCCTCATATTCTATATCTTAGAAATTATTAGGATTATAGTAGTATGGGGATAAGTGATGTTTATTGAAAAGTTATGTTTTCATTAATAAAAGGGTTTATTGATTTTTTATTAAAAATGAAGGATGAAATGATTAAAAGTCCATGTTTTGACTTGAACTAATTTAGTTTCATATTATCTTATAATTTTCACATGTTTGTCATACTTGATTTACCTTTTTTGTTTTCATGTTAAATATTTTATATTATTGGTTATATTGTTATATTGAACCAATATATAAATTATGTTTCACAAATAGTATGGAAAATTAAATATGTCTTATAGGAACTCTTTTGAGAATCACTAATACAAAATAAGGCTATAGCCACAGTTTGAAACCGTGGCTATAGGCCCAAAAACCGTGGCTATAGGTTATAGCATGGTTTAGTGAATTGTGGCTGGTATTGGCATGGCTATAGAAAAAACCAATTTCCATAGTTTCAAACCATGGATATAGGGCCTTACCCATGGTTCAAACCATAGATATAGGGCCATAGCCACGGGTTCACCTATGGTAACAACCCTATAGCCACGGTTTAAAAACCATGGTGGTATGTTAAGTAATGAAAGACCTATAGCCATGGTTTAAAACCATGGAAAAATCCTCCCCATTCCGTAAACAAATAACACAATTCACCCTCGATGCACCCCCTTCACCCCCTTGCACACCCCTACCCCTTGATAACCCCACTTGCACCCCCCTTAGAGACCCCCACGTTCATCTGCCTACACCCTCTATCCCTTGCACACCCCGAACCCATTATATGCACCCCTGAACCCCCAATTTCACACCCCTTGCACCACCCATCAACCCAACCCTTGCCCCCTGCACCCCCCACACCACCCATTCACCCTACCCCTTGTACCCCCCACCTGCACACCCCCTGTACACCCCCTGACCCATCCCCTTTCACCCCTCCCCTACACACACCTTCCCCCCTACCCCTTGCACACCCCACCCCTACACACCCCTGACCCCTCCACACCCCCACCCCTTCCAGTCCCCCTACTAGTTCACCCCCACCCTAACATGATAGTTTTCCCTCTATCTCTACCCACTTCTAGTTTTACCTCCCACCCCTTCTAGTCCCCCTGCCAGCCCCCACCCCCTACCAGCACCCACCCCCCCGCACCCACCCCTACAGAAACCCTTTCCCCACCCATCCCATCCCCCTAACACCCCCTGTACCACCACCCCCACCCCTACACACCCCCATTGCTGCCAGTTCCACACACCTTACCAGTTCTCCCCCATCCCAACCAATTTTCCCTCCGGATCTTCCCCCACCCACCACTGCTAGTTCCCCCAACCCCACCCCCTATTAGACCCCCACCACCCTTACTAGTCCCCCCCACCACTTTGTTCAGGTCCCTATCCCTTCTAGTCCCTCAACCTGCTAGTCCTCCTGCCATCCTCCCCCAACTCCAATATCCTTAATATGAAACAAAAAAAACAACATTGAAGTGACTTGGTTGGACGTCCATGCATGTGGGAATTTATCAGACTGCTACTGATCACAATGTGTTAAATAAAATATTCACAATATATATATTATACATCAATAATAATCACAACTATAGTAGTGAAATTAATAATTCTTAGAAACACTTAGTAATTATCTATATGGTTTTGAGCATTTGATCATAAAGAATCAATCTGGTCCTTCGAGAGTTTGAGGTACTGTTCTTTTAAACTATATTCTCATGAAAGTTATGTATTAAATGTGACATCATAATATTTTATTACTTCTCATGTTGTGAATATTATGGGGTTTCATGTTCAAATTATTCCCAATTTCTTGAAACATAAAATTCCACTCATACAATGATAATGTAAATTTTTTAAGTTTAAATGTGCTATACAAATATCGATGAGGTTGAATTTGTTTTTTATTTATCTATTCTTGAGATGGACATCTAGGACATGATTTTGAGAATGAATTGGTTGACATCATTGAATGCCCACATTGATTGTTATGTCTGTTCAGTTAGTTTCACATATTCAAATGGTGTTAGACATCTCTTTAAGAGAGATTGTGATGTGAATTCAAAAAGAGTACTAACTTTGGTATTAGTGGTTGGGACTATCTTTTTTTAGTAGGCAACAATTACTTTGAAACATTTAATGCAACCAAACATAAATATTTTCCAACCATAATGGATAAATTTTATGATTTCTTTCCCAAATTATATATATTTCTAATTGAAAGAGAAGTAAAATTCATAATTGATATCCTACTAGATACCAACTGTATTTCACAACATGACAACTTTTACTACATCATGTCGTATACTTGAGTGCATATTTACAAAAATCTACTACTTTCACGTATACATCATAGGTTTTATTAAAATCATTGAAAATCACTGGTAAATGATACCAAGCCTTTTGGATATGATATTCATATAAAAACCCTCAAAAATCGAGAGAAAACATTGTACCAAAATTGTGAGAAACTGGAAGCCCTCTATGGGAGTTTCGGTGGTCGTATTAGAGTTGTGAAAGATGAGAATATATGATTAGGATGTGGATGATTAAATAGTAATGTGGTGATAATGATGTTTAATTTGACTAATTATTAACTACTCAATGATATGGTGTCAATAAGGGCATTTCAGTGTGAGTGAAGTCCTTATAAACACTCAAAATGATATTGAAAATGTTGTTTTATTGTAAAAAATTGATGATCGTATGACTTATGTTGTCATATGAAAATGGTATGCATAAAAATTTCCTAAAAGTATTCAAATATGTAAAATATGACATTGTTTGACTATATGATCAAAGAAGATATGTCAATATAGTCTCATAGGTGGGATTGACACTACCCCCTGCACACCCCATGCACCCCTTCACACCCCCTTCACCCTCCCCCTGCCCCTTGCAACAGAACCCAACACACCCCCTCCCCCTACCCCCAGTACACCCCCTTCCCCATGTACCCTCCACTGCACACACCCCTTACCCACACCATGCACCCTATACCACCCTCCACATTTCATTCCACTTAAACAACTTAATGCAAAGAAAAAGAATAACAACACACTCAGAGAAATATCATTAAATTCTTGTAAGAATAACAATTCATTTTATTCTAACAAGGTCCTCTCAATTTAAACACTCAAGGAAAGTATTTCCATCATGACCAGAAATTCCATCCAAATCATTCTATTTACGTTATCAAAACAAGGTTATTGGATTTAAAGCGGCAAGAAAACAGTTAGAATGTGCAATGATCAAGAGGGAAATTAACTACTTGGGTAATCTCTTATACAACTCCAGTAAATCACTTAGGAGGTGTTTGGTTATAATTATACATTTAACACTTTCCATTATGACATTTCAAAAGTGGAGTTCAAGTCACCATGAATAAGGTGCTCTATTTATTTCATTCCATCCAATTTAACATTAGAATGGAGGAATAACCGTTACATAATTCACTACATGAGGAATTACCTCTCATTTTATAATTTAACCATGTTCGGTTCTAGTTAACTCATTAAATTCATTAAAACATGGAAATTCCATTTATAAGATCAAAGGGGGATCACTTAGTGGTGACTTGGTCATTACAACACTTGCCTACTTGGGCAATTCCATCTTAAAAGTATAATGACACTTAAAGGGTGTTTTGGGTCAAAGAACAATTTTAATAAAAAGAGGGTGACCCACTTCCAAGATATAAAATGGACCAATTACAATGTGTGAATTACAACTAAAAAAGACATCATTTATAAGGAAAACATAAATGCAATAATTTCAAGCAAACCATATTTGCATAAACTACCACCGTGAGTTTTTGCAGATAGAGCACCTCCGTTGGAGGGGTTTTATTACAAAACCATGACTTGTTTATCAACAAAAAAAATTATCTTAACAAAAAATTATTCAAGAATTGAAATTTAATATAAAAAAGAATAATTTAAAATGTGGTTAAATGAGATTTAAAACATTATTGAATTAAAGAGGCTAGGAGAGGGACCCTACCTCAAAGGATCCAAGCCACACTCAGCACTCAACACTTTTATCAGTGACCAATTTAAGCTGATCCATCCATACTATGAGAATGCGAACCTTTTCATATACATAACGATTCCCTAATGCCTATGTTTATGTATTTATGGGCTTAAAAACGCACAAGAGGATCCTTATATATATGCTCACATGCATAAGCCCATTATCACCCACACACGTATGTATTTTCCATATATAGACATAATAATACATAACCCCTTATATGTAATCATGCTTTCATGGGAGGATATACATATAACTGGAGATCTTATTATATATATTTTTACCTATGCATACGCAGTGAGTCACCTTTAACTCCGGTTGTCGGAACACACACGAACAGGTCATGAGAGACTTTTAAAAAATGTCATTGATATGATGAATCATCATTAATTGAACCTAGAAATTAAATTTAGAGGAACATGATTAGTGAGAAATGAAATAATAGAATAGGTGATGATCATAATAGTATCAAAATGCATCATCATTAGAGAACTTAAGAAACATTACCTGAATCTGATGTCGAACTCACTTCCTTCGATGATGGTGGATAGAACTGACCTCGTCATAAAAAACCACCTATAAGTAAATAATGGGAAAAGAAGTGAGATATAATTACTACTTATATATATTTTATCAGTGTGTCAATTGTACATGACAACTGATACATGAATCCATAACCAACAATGAACAAATAATATTCATATTTATATATAAGTGTAATAGAAGTTTTTTATTAACAAAAAATTTTGTGAGAAGTTAATCATGCATTCATTATTCTATATATTAAATTAAATTTTCTTTATAGTAATATAAAACTTTTTTATTAATAGAAAAAAGTTGATCTAATAACAAAGATAAAATAATAGTGACATAAAATCTTATATTTGAAAAGAAAAAGACATTATATATTTGTCATATTAGGAATAGGGATGTTATGTTTACATTCTTCATGTAGTCCTCATTAGTTAAAGTTTTTTATTATCATTACAAAGAATTCATCATGTAGAAATGTATATATGATGGATTAAGAAAATAATTTTAAAGAAAATAATGTAATAAAAAAAACTATTTAAATCATATCAATTACCCCTTAAAAAATCTTTAATAGATTCAATAAATTCAGTGTCAACCTAAAGAAAATTCAAGGAGTAACATTTCAGTCTAAAAGTATGATATATTGAATGATTATTAGTGAAAATATCTTAATATGATATTGGGGATTTTACCTTTGTAATCTGAATTCACAAAATGATATTATGAAAGGTATTGAACTTCATCATACCCGATAGGAAAAGTTTTTGGTTTATGCTCTGTCAATATAGAATAAGGCTTACATGTTAAGTAGGTAAGAAAAACACTAAGGATGTGATCAGGTGTGTGTGTTTATGTTTTGGAATTTATTACAGGCATAAATTTCCTTGTTCATGTAACAATTGTGTCAAATATTTAAAAATAAAAACTATAATACACTAAAAATTTTCCTATAGAATAGTTAAATATCAATACATTTACATCCCCTTACTATGCAGTATAATAAGAAATAAAGGAGAATATAATTTTAACTAAAATATATGTTTATCATTCCAAATACATGGATCAATCTAGATAAACTATATAACATGGCCTAAAAATACTTAAAAAATGTTAATTGAATTTAATATTTCACTTTTAAATGAGAAATTATCTCCGCAAATAGGTCCTAATTTTAAATAAACATAGAAGAATACTCCAAAGAATAGTGTAACAGCTATGGTTTTATAATTTTATCTATTAATTTTAGAATAATAATCCAATACTTGTAATTTTACATTGGATAATTTAATATCACTATATTTGTAAGTTGGATTCCCAGAAATCTGCGCACAGAATTTGTTTTTTCTTCACATGGAAAATTCTAAAAAAGGAAAAAATCAAAAATATCACAAAAAATATAACTCTAACTTAATGAGTGAAGGGTTTCTCATCTTATTCGACATTGGAACCCTATGAATCTTATATTATTTTAGATGGTAGATCTGCTAACTTATAGAGAAAATCATATGGCATATACAAAATTAATGATGTGGATTGAAAAAGTGCACATTATAGTTGCTTGATGAAACAGAGCATGGTGAAAGGAAATGAATGTGATTCCCATGATATGTGGATATTTTAGACTATATGAAGTATTGAAAGAATCATAGTTCAAAGGTCCATCCACATGCTCACCCATAAAATAATTTCCTTGAATAAGATCAATATGTTTGAGGAGGAAGGAAGACAATAACTTCTTACTGAGATACTGATGATTTGTGAGGCACACTGCTATAATGAACTTGTATAATTCTATGGGGAATTTTATAGTCCTGATTTTAGACACATAAGAATATATTTCAAGCACATGTATGGTGGATCATTATAGGAAATCATTTAAATAAGTATGTGTATAACAGAACTAGTCCTTTCATCAATGGCTCAAAATCTTCTGCATGGATTAAGCTACTTGCATGGAGTTAGACATAGGGTTCATAGGGATATAAAACCAAAATGTTTTCTTGTTAACCTCAATGGAGATCCAATAATAAATGATTTTGGTGTAAGTTATGGTCTGGAAAATTCCATGGAAATGTGTGCAACTTTCATTATAACTATTACATAAATGTCTCCTAAACAGATACAGAATGAAAACAATTATTATCAAGCTAACATTTGGAGCCTTGGTCTTGCACTATTTGAAAGTGGTACAGAAGATTTTCCATATATGGATAGTGGATGAACTATTAATCTTATGCCTAGAATATTTGTTCTAAAATATTAACGTGTTGTATACTAGTGATTTTAAGTGTACATGTGTTCAATGTACAGGTGGCCAATGCACACAAACTTGGGGCTTGATGAGGATGTGAAAAATTACTTTATTGATTTTCAAGGACAACAAAATTATTTTTATTATTTATAACTCCAATTTAGTGAAATATAATATAATATAATTATAATGAAATCAAAATCCACGATGATCAATAGGATGTCTAGATCTATAAACTTTATTCACATTCGAGAGTAAAGATAACAAAAAAAAATGAAAATAATTACAATGATGAATAGATTAAAAAATAGATCAGAGTAAGACTTATTAATAGAGTAGATTGTGGGTGGGAAATGGGTCATGATAAGGGAGGAGATTTTGGGTCAGTGATGAGTCGTGAAGGAGATAAATCATTTGAGGAGCTTCTTCCATGGGCACATTTTTCCTGTGGGATTGTCTATTCTAAAGCCACAATTTTCAAATAACTATGTCTATATTTTAACCTAAATCAACAGACCAATTAAACTATGGCTATATTTCCATGTATATAGTTTATTTTTTCTAATAGTGTACATACCCACATATAAAATACATCGAAAAACTAAAGATATACATATTCGATACTGTAGAGGTAAACTCTAAATCATAGTTTTTATATCAATATCCAATAAGGATAACACAATATATTGTTTCAATATCATAACCCCAAACATGCTCTACATCATAGTAATAAACATTCTATATATAAAACAACAAAAATGTTTCAAATTATAGCAATAGATATATTCTATGTAAAAGTTGTAAATATACCCTATACGAAAAGAATAGATTTGGGTCATTCTAAAGTAAATAAACACGCACTTAAAGTAAAGCATATCTCACATGCTCACTATTATCTATTATAACACCGTGATAGTATGACAATAAGAACCAAGATGTGTAAATAAGAAAAATTTGTTAAACTATCCATAAATAAAATATAATAATATTATAACCAAACATGAAAATATCAATCCAAATGAAGAACAAGTATGACATTTTAAATCTTTAATACATACTAGAGAGATGTCAAATAAAGTTATAATCATGTCATGCACAACAATATCACACATTGTGTATACAAAAAAAATGAGGCATGAACTAGAGACTAGCTATGGTGTTTGTAATAAAGTATCAAAACATTTCCAATAATCAGAAGTACAAGGTTGTAAGGTATTATTTATCATAAATGGGTTATTCAAAGGTTCTTTATAAATGTTAATGTAGAATAATATATTTTAAATCACTGCTTTATTAATTTAAGACTACACCTTTAAGGAAAAGAATATCTCCTATAAAACACATAAGTAAATTATAAAGAATGTTTGGAAACCAATTTACTCAATCACTATTTTAATAGTGTTACAACTAAAATTTTAGAAAACATTAGTTTTGAAGATAAAAAATATATAATAAGGGAAAAGGGGTGAGTTCATTTACAAACACATTTTAACACTACATCTAAAGGAAGAAATGAGTTTAACTAGGTAAATGTTTTCAAAAGGGTTCAATAACAAAACATGGTTTAAAAATAAAATTTAACTCACTTTAAAGCTTATAAAAACCATTTTAATTATCACAAACCAATATATAAGGTTTAAATTAAAACCATTAGGATTTTAGGTAAATTAAAATCCTTATATAATCAGTCCAACCACTACATTACCACTAAATAATTCAACTCTCAATATGACACCTAGGATCTCGTGACTATAAGAAATGTTAGAGGTGATTAAAAAATGTATATGTTATATCTAAATCATAAGATAAATCATCTATGCTAAGACCACCTTCTAACACCATCCACGTGAATTCCCCCTAAATGGATAGTATTTATAGAGGTGCCTACTTTTTTAAGAAAGATCCCTAAGGCACTAAATGGGACTCATTATTTCAAAAATAAAAAATTACAATTTGGAAAACTAATTTAAATATCTTTAAAAAATTGACCAATTGATTAAACCATTTTAAAAATACCAACCAAAAGGCCAAAACATTATTAAAATTTATAATTTTTTTAAATAAATACATTTGGAAGATAACCCAAGTTCTTGGTTTATTTAACTTTTCAAAACACACTTTTAAAATATTTTTCATCAGGTACTATTCATACCCACGACTTAATAAACATGAAAAACATAGGGGATGATAATTTAATGCATCAAAATCATTCTAGATGATTTATTTACCATGAAATGTCATGAAGAACACCCAATAAATAACCCAAGTAAATTGTGAACACCACTTCTAATTCTATTTAGATTCTATTTTGAAAACTCAAATCACTTTTTAAGATACAAAAACTCATTTACATGACCATCCCGGTATTTTGACAATTAATTATTGTGAAATATAGAATATAAACATATAAAACAATTTAATTCAAAGAGAAAAACAATTTATTCCATTTCAAATAATTATTCTAAACATTACATAGCTCTAATTATCATCAAAACAAGGTGAGAACAATCTTAATTATAAAGGCAAAACACATAGGAAAACATAGACAACGATAACTCAAATTGATAAATCACATAAGGGAGGATTTTTCTTGGGTAAAACAAATGAGTTTAGTGATAAAAACCATTAAATTAATAAACCAAAAAATCAAAACCAAAAACCAAAAATCATAATAAATGTAAAACTCACTGGACAGCCTCACAATGCACAATCCTCGAGCAACTGGGTGTGGTCCACTCATGGGACACACCTAAAATTTATCCACATAAAATCCCCAAATTAAAAACCCAAATAGACTAACAATTTCAACCAAAATATCTAGAAATTCTAAAAAAAATACATAAGGAAACATACCTCAAGTGAAACGATAAATTGTGGCTTGAAGAGGGGAGCTCGATTGTGAAGAGGGGAAGAACCGGCCGACTCAACGAATAGAAGAGGAATGCGCAATGAAGGGTATGGAGGAGGAAAGGAATGCGTGAGGGATGGAGGAACCTCATAGGAAGAAGATGGTGAGAGAAAAAAGAACCGAAAGGGAGAAGCCAGTGAGGATCAGAAGATGGAGAATCGGTCGAGTGATGATTGACCAAGGATAAGGGTTTTGGGAGAGGAAATCATGAGAGGGAGGGTGGGAGAGGAAATATCGAGCATGAGTGTGGGAGTGGAAATCCCAAACAGGAATAAAATTAGAGATAGATGTTGGCACAAGGAAAAATTAATCCTTGGCTTTATCATACCTATATCCACGAATGAATTAAACTGTGGCTATTGAACTGTGGATATATGTCATTTTTCTAGTAGTGAATTGTGTAATATGGGTTCATTATTAGTGATGGTTATATATTCATTCCTATGATTTATTATTATTGACCTTGTGTAAAGTTTTATATTATTATTATAAATTGGAAAAGAAGGTAAAACGAATATTAATAGAAATGTTGTTCATGAAGAGTTGTAAATTACCATTTGGAATTTTTGAAGTAATTTTTTTCCAACCATTTGGTAGAATATTTGAAGAATGTTTGTGAGAGTTTTTGATGTTTTTTGATCTATTTGGAAATGGATGAGAGTGAATTCAAAAGGTTTAGTGATTGTTAGGTAAATTATAGAATTCTGATATTGAGACTAGAAAATGGTGAAGTATATCTTTATAAGAGTCATACCAATTCTAAAAGAGCAATATAGAGTTTCTAGTTGAAAAATTAAATGGGAATACCAAATTTGGAAGAGTCAGCACCATGTTCAGAAGAGTCAGTTCCACTTTTATTGAGTAGTGAGGTAATTTATTAAAGTATGTCCAACTTCATAAGATACTTGCCTCACTTCTTAAGAGTAAGTTTCTTTTGCAGTCCTTTGAAAATAGAAAAGTAAGAGTTTCTCAAGGGACTTTATAAGAGTTATATACAGTTTAGAAATGTCTATGTAGACTTTAGAATAGTTTTCAAGAACATCATAAGAGTACTAGATTACATCATAAGATTCATTAGTTTGTGAGAATTAGTTAATGTCAAAATTCAAAAGAGTATTTCCAAATAACCTTGTATGTTGTCTAATAAATCTTTTAATATTTTTTTCTTCCTCATAAGACTTTGATTTTTCTAGAAATTCCACAAAGGCATGGAATAACATATACTTTTTAATACTTTTAATGGTCTTAAAAATATAAGATCTTAGATGAAAATATTGGAAATGGAGGAAATCAAAAAAGAGTTTATAAGAATAACTAATTCCTAGGAGATTATTAGTTGATTACTAAAATTTCAAGGAATTAAGGAATAAATATATTCTTATGAAAATAAAATTAAGTCATATGATTCTTTGGATTGTTTTTCATGAATTAAATCATCATAATTTTTCATTTATATCATGATTCAGGTTGAGAAATATCAAATCTCTATTCTGCAATGGGAAGTTCCATGTCTCAATGCATGAGGCTAGGCACATGTGCAAGAAAATTCAAATGATTTTAAATTTATTAAATTTATTAGAGTTTTAAAGAAGGAAACTATCTCATATTTCTTAGTGATTTGAATAGTGAATAAATGATATTATTGTGGGGAAATTTTCATGGAGACATTAAAAGAAAATATTTTAAATTATTATTCATGGTTAAAGATGATATTCTTAAATAAAATTTTTAATATCCAAGAATGAAGGTAAGTTTTCATATTTTTTTATGGAAATAATTTTATCACATATTCTTGGAATTTAAAAAGGATAAAATGAAGAGAATTGGGTGTTAAGAAATTAAGAATTAACCAATAACCTAATATACTGAAGAGATAGAAGGAAAAGAACATCTTCCTGTGCTTCATATGTGGTTCATGAAGATGTAAAGGAAAGAAGATCATGGTTCTATTCATCAAGGAGCTCTCTACTAAGGAGGAATAAAGTCATCTCATTCATGTATGATCTCATGCTAAGAATATCATTCTAAATAATTGATAAGGGAGGATAATGTGCATGTATTAGCTTTTATACCTATTTGGAGGTCAAAGTATTTTTAGAGGAAGATCTTATTTTTGGTTCTAGAGAACCTTATATGAAAATGAAGATATTTATTACAATAAAGAGATAGGATAAACTTAAAGAAATGGTGGTTCCAGTATAAATAATTTCATTCATCATATTTGGGATGTGGATGATACCTACAATCAAGAAATATATGATACTTACTTAAACCATTTTATACAACTAAAACTAAATTTTTAATCACTATAATTAAATATTGATAATAAAATATGCATCTCAACCTGATTTGAACATAATAAAGAGTATAATCTCACATTGAGGTTAAAAAATTTAAAATTTATGGTGTTCTAGTTATTGTTTATTATTATTGTATATCAAAGAGGAATCAATTAAGAGAGAGTATATCGAAACCTTAATTGAAAACATAGGATAATTTGAGAATAAATTATAAAACTTTCACCACTAATTCACCCACTATTAGTGGTGTTTACTAACCTAAGATATATAAGTTTTATTTGAGAATATCTCGGTTCCCTTTGAGATCATTATATGAAAAGGTTAAAGTATAGAGAATATTAGTTTATTGAAAAATATAGGGGTTACCTTTTTCTTTGGAAATAACTTTCATGGATGGAAGAAAATATCATACCCTATTTACTATGACAATGTCTTGAGGTAAGTAATGGAGTGACTGTGTGTTTCCCCCATCTTGAGTGAGATTCCTGGATGTCCATTGTAGAAAATAGAAATTTAGAGGTATATGGGAAGTCAATGAATAAAATCCATTCTTCCTTGACAAATAAATTATAAACTAAAGTTATGGGGTTCAATATTTCTAATTAAACATGGGATAAGCTGGGAAACATATAGAAAGGGAATTTCAAGGTCATGGAAGAAAAGTGGAAAATCTGGAAGGATAAATTTGAATATACAAGGATAGATAAAGATGATAATGTTATTGAATAATTTACTAGTATTAATGAAATATTTAGTAATATCAAAGTCTTTGGTGATAAGTTGTAAGATATTACTATTTTTAAAAATTAATTAGAAACTTTATAGATATATTTTATTCAAAAATTTCATCTATTGATGATAGGTAAGATCTTTTCCTTGATGAGTTACACAATACTATTATTAATTATGAGGAAAGAAATGATCTAATTTTTAAAAATCAGGATAAAGAGGAAATAAAATATAAATACATCAATAATTTAATGATCTAGAAATAGGAAAATGATTTATCTATCAAATTATAAGAATATTATGAGAGGGATTAAAATCAAAAAAGAGTTATGGATTTTATCATTAAAATATTAAAATTGGTAAAGGCTATATATAAGAGACAAATACAATAAAAATTATTCATATATAGGGTAATTTGACACTTATTAGTTTACTATCCTACAAAGAAGAAGAGTATGGAGTATGATGATGAATAAGATAAAGAGAATCCTCAAATAAATTTAAAATTAAAATCTTTTATATAATACATGAAGTATGATGAAGGTGGAAGAAGAATACAAGGAAGAAAGAAGAAGAGTATAGTGAGAAAATAAGAAGATGTATTATATTATTAAATTATTTATTTATTGGAATAATATATTATAAAACCACCAATTACATGGTACATGTAGAAATAACATAATAATTCTTAAGTAGTGAAGAAGAAGGAGAAGAAACCTATATGGGGAACATGTTGAGAACTAAGCTTGAGGTGTGACTAGAGATAAAAAATCAACTTTATAAATAAGTTGAATCTCATAATAAATATTTTAACAAATTGAAGAAAAATAAATATGTGTTTTACAAGAGAGATAATTATCACATTGATTAGATTAAATTTCACAAAGTGCAAGTGTCCAACTAGGAAAGAATGTGGAAAGAAGAGTGACGTTGAAGAATAAGAACATAACATCGATGAGTCTAAGCGTACTAAGGATGATAATAAACTTGTAAAAATTATTTAGTACTATAATAATGATATTAAATTTAAGGTTTAGTAATCACCTATAGTTAAAAAATGTTTTAATATTTAAATAAAACACATATATTTGTTGTTCATGTGAATTTTATTACATATAATAGTGTAGTTTTTTATATTAAATCAGAGAAAAAAAAAGTTAAGAAAAACCTAGATAAGAATACTACAATATAAAAGGTATTTGGGAATAGCTATAATATGGTAGATTCACCAAGTCCAAATTAAATGGAGGCCAATATTGTTAAAAATAACAAGAAGAATTTTATAATCAGACTCAATAGTTTCTTAAAAGAGCTCATTTTAAATAGTTTTTTTGTTTATATGGTAATTTTGGACACAAAATCTAATGTTTTTTTGGTAAAATACATCTATCCCATGGAACCATATATTTATATAATTAAAGGGGGGATATTCAAAGAAAAAGACCAAAAAACCTGTTAAGAAGTGTACTGGAATTAGAAGCAAAACTATGGTATCTATTTAGAATTATTTTGAGTGTATTGAGAAGATCTATGGAATATGTGAAAATCAGGTTCACTATATATAATAACTTATAACCATGTTTCTAGGTCAAAAAAATAGGTTACGAATAAAATAATAAACAAAAAAACAAATCAGCGAAATCATTGATTGTGGAGGTTTCAAACATAGATAGTTAGAGGTAAAAGCCATGGATTCTTGATATTTTCTACTCATAAAATATAAAAATTAATAAAATAATATTGACAGACATTTAAGATAATAATGGTGCATATTTTACCTTTGGTAATGATATCACATTGAAAGTTAAATGAATTTTCACAACTAAAATTAAGCCTCTTAGGTTAAAATCATGTGATGTTTTTCTTTTAATCAACTCAAGAATAACGCACATAATGTGAGTCAATTATGAAATTTAGGTAATGAGGTTATTTTTAAGAGAAAAAAAAATTTCATCAAAATATTCAAATATGGAATAATCATCAAAAAGAGGAAATAAAAAATAAGAATCTATTTCAAATCAGAGATCCAAGAAATTCCTTATATCTTAGTGTTGGGGAAGAAATTAATCTATAATAAAGAAGAGTTAGCTAACTTTTCCAAAAAACATGAGAAAAATTTAAAATAATATTCTATGTTTGATATATTTTAGTTTAGAAGAGATTGAGACCTAAAATTTTCAGCTTATTAAATGGGTAATGTGACTCAAAGAAAGAATATGAGAGTAGTGATACAATAAACTAAAACACTTGAGTTGGTTCACTTAGATTTATGTGCACCTATGTGAAACCAATATACTTAAGGTCAATTGCATTTTATTACATTAATTTATGTATATAAAATAATTAAAATAGTTTTTTTGATTAAAAAAGTCACAAGTAGTGTATATGCTTAAATGTTTTAGAAGAGAAGATGAACGATAACTTGTAGTTTATATCAATAATCCAATGACTGAAAATTGAAATAATTTTACAAAAATTTAATTTTAATATTATTTTGATAAATATGGGATCATGTATTGATATATTACTCCCTACAATCCTTAATAAAATGGTGTTTTTGAAGGAATTAATAGAAGCATTATAGAAATGGGAGTGACAATTCTAGATGACTTTGTAAGGTTTAAATATTTATATAGGGAATATGTGTACAAAAATATGCACATTAAATACCAATTTGTACTAAGACCAAACTCAAATAAAACCTCATATGAGATATGATATAAAAGTAATCCAATAGTTAATTGTTTTTAGAGTCCTTGGTTGCCCTTTTATCATGAAAATTAAAGACCCAAATTTGGGTATATTTTATGAGAAGGATATAGAAGGTAACTCTCTTGGATACCTATAAAATGGAAAAGTTTAAAGGTGCTATAATAAGATACATAATAGAGTTATAGATTACTATGATGTGATTATCATTGAAAATAATTCCAACAATGTTTAAAGAGAAGTAGTTTTAGATGATCTAAATACAAACAATGAGCAGAACTTCGATAAATTAAGTTCTGAACATGTTCTAAATAAACTGAAAGTTTATGAAAATTAATTTCATTAGAATTATGATAAATATTGGACTTATAGGAATGAATAATTGAATTACCAAATGTATTTAAAACATGTATAAAAAGAATAAATCATTGAAAATTAGAGTGAACTTTTATAGACGAGAAGAAAAAGTGTGAAAACCAAACAACTTTAATTTCACAAATTAAGCCACATTCAATGGATAATTATATCAAGAATAAAGAATGGGTTGGATATATGATTGAGTAAATAAAATAAATTGAGATGAATTCTACTTTTAATCTCATCCCTAGACCAAAAGACAAGAATATAATAGGGACCATGTGGGTATTCATGTGAAAGTTGAATGAAAAGGGAGAAATCATAAGGAATAAGGCGATACATTTTTTTAAAGGATGTATTCAAGTAAAACAAGTTTATTTTAAGAGGTCTTTTCTCCTATTGAAATATTGGAGGCTATCAGGATGGTTATTTTAAGAACCAGGATATTTATTTTACGTATGTTTTTTCTTTTCTGGTGTTTTTGAGAAAAAGAGGAAATTTTGAAAATTTTCTATGTACACATTGTGTAATTTATAAGTACACGCCGTGTACTAGCCGTGTAGCGGCCATGCACACGGCCGTGTGTGGTGACCTAGAGACCACCTAAAGCGAGGCTTGGTAAGGGTAAGTACACGTCATGTACTTCAAAAGTACACACCATGTATGTTTTTTCATTAAATATATCGAGGTCATGTCTGATGGACATAACCATCTACTTCTCGACCTAGTTCATTCGAGAGCATCCATACAACCACGATATTTTTCTGATCCCCTGATCGAGCACCCATTCTCCAATTCGACCGCCATCAATTGCGTTGGGATCGCCTCAGTAATATCTTCCTTCTTCTAGAGATTCATTTTCTGATTCCTCCTCTTTCAAGAGTAATATTCGGTTGAACGTTTTAGACATTTTTAAATATCTACGGTGTTCTTGGGTGATTCAAGGATCGAGGTTCACGTCTATCGATCTCCCAACACCGAGGTAGGTTTTTTGTGCCTTTTCGTAGAAAGTCTTTGAGTTATATGTGAAAAATCGCCAAATACCCAGGAACGGGGTATTGCGTGTTTACAGTCTTAGCCCTGTTAATTGCCTGCTATGCTTTTATGCTTGAGTTGAGGATAATTGAATATGAATAGGGTTATTTTCAATGCTTTGGAAGTGTTTTCCTTTGCATGTTTTTCTATGTCTGTTTGTTTCTTCTTATCCTGTTAGGCTGTCTTGTTTTCCCCATGCCTAGTACTACAACATGGAGTGACTTTTTTATCTTACATGCTTGATATTCTAGATATGGTTTATCAAATTAGTACTAGAGGTTTTCTTTGGCTGTTGTTCATCGTTTGTGCTGGATTACTTTACACGAGGTTGTGGGAACCTGGTGTAGTCAGACCATAGGGGAAATTTACGTTGAGAACTTTTACAGAGTGTCTTTTATAATTATCATGATGAGATACCATAGGGGGGATTGATGTTGAGTTCTCCCTCAGAGTGTCTATAGTTATGTTATGAGGCCATAGGAAAAATTGTTGTTGAGTGATTCCTCAGAGTGCCTATAATTTATTGTTAAAAGGCTATAAGGAGAATTGATGGTGAGTTCTTCCTCAGAGAGTCTTTAATCACTTTTGACTATAAGGGGAATTTATAGTGAGTGCTTTTTTAGAGAGTTTATGTTATATCCTTGTAATCTGAATTAGAGGGGATAGGTTGTGTGTACTTCCCATAGGGTTACCTGTTGTGATTATTAGTCTACTTGATATGGGTAATTGAATGCTTTGAATTGTAGGAATGTTTACTGTTGTGTACTTTCTTATTTACTGCTCTTTTTTACTTACTTACAACCATATATATTCTCTGACTATTAGGCACATATATTTTGGTGGTTTCCTACTGGGATTCGTCTCACACCCTGTTTGGGTCATGATTTTGGTCCCAAACAGATTATATTGTTGTAGGTATAGATAAGGGAAAGTTCCCTTCTACTTCAGGTACTTGACTGCTTGGGAGCTGGATAGAATAGGACCAAGCTGAGGCTTGCAATGTTGAGGATTTTATCTGTTTTCTTTTGTACTTTTTAGTACTATATTCCATCATTGTGATTTGTTTGGATGCTTTTCTAGACATATGTATCATGAATCATTTATATACGTGCTCTTGTTGTTTCTTACTTTTAGTCAACCGATGTTTACTATTGTTTGGAATTTTTTACTACTTCCTCTATTATACATTTTTTTTACTTCTACTATGTGACTCTTCCAATGAGGGTATAGTTTCCCCAATATCATACCCAAGGCCCTCACTGCTAGTCGGTAGCCTCTGGCATTCAGGGAAATGTGCTTGAGGCCATGTGACCAAATGGGTACGGGGCACCTCTGGGTGGCTTTCGGAACCAGGACATTACAAAGTGGTATCAGAGGGGGTTTATTTTCTTCTTGAATTAATATTTGGAGACTATATCTAGGGATATGAACTAATAGGTACTTGGTAATAATCTATGCCTGGGAGTAGATAACCCGTGTATAAGGAAAATCCAATCTACCTCGTTATTGCAATTTTTTTTCTGGTGTTTCAAATGTTACAGTTGATTTGATTTCACCTTGAGTGATTCACATGTTTCGTGTTGTTACCATTGATGTTATTAATGTTTTATTTATTTTGCAACCCGATGAGATGAGGGTATTCCATCTCATACATCATATAATAACTTGCTAGAAAATCACATGTCATGCATTCTTTCCATGCCGTTTAGGGTGAATTACTGATTTAATGTTGTTGTGATAGATGTTTTGTTAAATATTCATGCTGTTGTGATAGATACCTTGATAAAATACCTACTGTTTGATAGGGTATTGTTTGTGTAAGGTTTTTTTGAATGAATACCAAACTTTGGCTCTTGAGGTGTTATGGGCCCTCATAAATATGAATTTTGTGGATCATTGACTTTTTTTCCTTGTATATGGAATCTATGAGATGCCAAGCTTTGATTCGCAGGGACTATGCCCCCCCAGATCGGAATTTGGCACTTTAAATGTTCGTTTCAGTTTTTTTCAGGGTTCTGGAGAAGTTTCTGAGGCTTACTATCTAGAAAAACCTAGAATACACGACGTTTAATGTTAAATACATGCCATGTGTTCTTCTGTTCGGGAAGAAAATGTTTTCCTTTAGTACACACCATGTACCATATGTACACGTCGTGTAATCTCTAACCGTGTCTTAGATTGTGTGGGCAAATACACGGGGTTTGGAATCTTTTGTATAAAACGCCGTGTACCGAACGTACATACTGTGTTGTAGAACTGTGTAACCGACCGTGTCACGAACAAAACAGGTCTAAAAAATATTCCTAGTACACACCATGTCCATATGGAACATGCTGTGTAGCGTGAGCTATGTATCCGGCTATGTCATATACAACACAGGTCGATGAAGCCTATCTAGTACACGCTGTGTCTAGCATGAACACGCCGGGTAATATTGTTTAGGAGAACCATGTGGTTTAACCATGTAGAAGGACTTGGGCTGGGGAAGAGGATTCAAGTACACGCTGTGTGTTAGGACAACACGCCATGTGTTTGGGGTATTACACGACCAATTGTGGCAGGAGTACACATCCATGTGAAAGGCTTTAGGAAAAACACCGTGTAGGCATTATACACACCGTGTATCCATGTTTTTGAAAAAACATGAATGTTTTCTTTCTACGGTTCCCTTCATACACTTCTAGTTTTCAGTACATGTTAATCTAGTTATAAGGTGTGTTCTTGACCTTATAGAGTCATGCCACTGATACATCCTCCGGTTGTAAACCAGTTATAGGGATGTGATCAGACACCGGACATGGCTGATCAGGGACCACTCGTAGATCCTCCGGTTGTGCTAATCTTGGCACCAACAATCATTATGGACACAGATGCTGATGAAAAGTTCAGGGATTGATTTATGTGGTTGATGCAGACCCTTCAGGGAGCACCACATCCTACTCCGTCAATGGCACAACTGACACAAGTCTTTCAGAAGTAGCATCCTCCCACCTTTTCAGGGGATGGAGGACCCCAGGCTGCAGAGTCATGGCTAGAAGCCATGCTGACGATCTTCGAGCATCTGGAGACTATTCCAGAGAGGAGGGTCAGTCTTGACTCTTATATGCATTAGGATTTTTACAAGAGATGGTGGGATGTGATCTCATAGGTGGGATTCCATCAGAATATGTCTTGGGAGGAGTTTCAGTGCACCTTCTATGATTACTTCTACCCGGAGACCTTGAGGGCCGACCGAGCCCGAGAGTTCATGAGTTTGGACTATGGTAATCTTTTTGTTATGGAGTATTCTTCCCTCTTCATAGAGCTTCAATGATTTACTCTATTTTTAGGGGGAGATGAGTTGATAATTGAATGGAAGTTTGAGGATGGTCTGAGGCTGGACATTTGGGCTTAGGTGAACATCTTCATGTTGACTTCGATATCTTCTATATTCAACTAGACGCTGATCATGAAGTGTAATCTGAGGGATTCTGGAGCTGTGGGCCAGGGCGGTTCTTCATCCAGAATTAGTGCTTCTTTGGCTGACAGCAGAAAGTGCCACCGGGAGACTACACATGGAGATCCGAGTAGGAAGAATACACCTTCAAGTAGCCAAGTGATATTCTTCCAGTGTGGAATGGTTGGGCATACAAGGCCATATTTCTCAAGGGACCTAGTGGAGTTCCAATCTTGCGGTAATATGGGTTATCTTCAGCATTTCTGTTAGATCTTCTCACTAGCAGCTGGTGATAGGGGTTCTTTTATGACTCCGCATTTAGAGGCAACACCACCAATTACTCCTCAGTCAGGGAACTAGAGTTCTTCCAACCATTCAGGCCAAGGTGGAGGTGGTGGAAATGGTGTTCAGTCACCATGCTTTCATGGAAAGTAGGGTGGATCAACTCATAGTGGTCAGATGGGGTCATAGGGCCACGGTGCAGGCCATACTTTTTCAGTGGTGCCAACCCAGTAAGAGAAGGATCCCAGACCCTCTACAGTTCAACGTATGATTCTAGTTTCCTCCATTTTAGATTCCTCTCTTATCGATACAGGGGATTACCTTAGCTTTATATCTATTTCTATTGTGGAGAGCCTTGGGATCTGTATCTTTTCTTTTGCTGATAAATTGACGCTAGACATTCCGTTGGGGATGTAAAAAATTAGTGTATGTCAGTTCAAGGAGTTCCCTCTTGAGGTTGGTGGGTGTCACTTCTTATGGGAACTCTATGTCATAGAGATGACAAGTTATGACCTCATTCTTGGAATGGACTAGTCAGTTTCCTTCCAGGATGTTGTCGATTGCTATCGCCAAAGGGTGAGTTTCACATCACCAGAAGGATGATCGTTTCTTCATAAGGGTGAATGGGATGTATAGGCGAGCATAGCAGGACCCGAGCATCATGGGTTAGGAGGAGTTACAGCCCAGATTTATAGTCTATATTTGGATGACCAGGGGACTTCATAGTTGTACTTTCCTTCAGTGGTGGATCATTTCAGGGACGTCTTTCAGAGGATTTTTTAGGTTTGACTCTGGAGTGTGAGGAATTATTTTCTATTGATATTGTGACAGGAGAGGCACTAGTGTCCATTAATTTGTATAGTATGGATACACCAGAGTTGCATGAGATCAAGAAGAAGTTGGAGTAGTTGTAGGCCAAAGGTTTTATCCAACCCAGTACTTCTCTTTCGGGTTCACCTGTCCTTTTTGAAAAGAAGGCAGACGATACCCTCATACTTTGTGTGGATTATAGTAAGTTGAACCAGTTGAAGATCAAGAACCGATATCCCTTTCTAAGGATTGAAGATCTCTTTGATCAGCTTCGAGGAGCTCGGGTGTTCTTGAAGATTGACTTGAGATCTGGTTTTCATCAGTTGAATGTTAGACCATCAGGCATACCTCTTACAGTCTTCCGGAGTAGGTATGGTCTATATGAGTATGTGGTTATGCCGTTCGGTCTAAAAAACGCACCTGCAGCCTTCATTGCACTGATGAACTGAGTGTTCCATCCATACATGGATTCTTTCATGGTAGTCTTCATGGATGATATCTTGTTGTACTCTCACACTTGACATGACCATGATAACCATCTTGATATCTTTCTGAGTACACTAATAGAGCATCAGTTATATGATAAGCTCTCAAAATGCCACTTTTGGATGGACCAGATTCACTTTTTTGGTCATGCTATCTCAGAGACAAGATCATCAGTAGACCCAGAGAATATGAGACTAGTAGTTTTCTAGGAGCAGCTGAAGAACGTATTTGAGGTGCAGAGTTTTCTAGGGATGGCTGGTTACTGCAAACATTTCATACATGACTTTTTACGCTTAGTAACACCACTGATGGGCCTGACTAATAAGGGTGCGAAGTTATTATAGTCATATTCTTATGAGTCAGCCTTTCAGGTTCTGAAAGGGAGGTTGAATTCAACACCGATACTAGTCTTGTTAGAGCTGGGAAAGATCTATACTGTTTATTGTGATACTTCAGGTATCGGGCTGGGAGATGTGCTTTTTTAGGGAAGAGTTGTTGCGTACGAGTCTCAACAGTTGAGGCCACATGAGAGGAATTACCCGATGCATGATCTCGAGTTGGCTGATGTTGTTCATGATTTACACTGTTGGAGAAATTATCTTCAGGGAGAGCATTTTTTTGTTTTCACTGACCACAAAAGTCTGAAGAAAATCTTTAATTAGTGTGATCTGAACCTAAGA
This sequence comes from Viscum album, assembly GCA_963277665.1. Taxonomy (NCBI): domain Eukaryota; kingdom Viridiplantae; phylum Streptophyta; class Magnoliopsida; order Santalales; family Viscaceae; genus Viscum; species Viscum album. Next base: position 697,073,373 of record OY728119.1, on the reverse strand, counting down.
TAGAGAAGGTGGGTTGAGAACCTTCAGTCCTTCAACTTTTAGATTGCCTATACACCTAAATAAGGCAACTCAATGGATGATTCATTGGGCAGGAGAACATAGATATAAGAATTTCAAGAGTCCAATAGTGAGTGGCATCTTATGGATCTGTTCTATGAGATGCATTTAGTGGTTCACGATAGACATGGGTAGACATTTCTTTCTTCTATAGTTGTTTCTTATACTCTTCTGGATCGAGTGTGAATGTGGAATCTATCAGATTCCGAAGTCCTAGTCCTATGGGAGAGCGTGTTCGGAGAGGAACCTATTCCTAGATGTACCATAAGTGAGGATGATATCTTTTATTTTCATAGGCGTGTATGGTTGTTAGCAGAGATACGTGAAGAGATGATGCAAGAATTTCATTCCTCAGTTTGGAAAGTTTATCCTAGAGTCACCAAAATGTATCATGATCTACACCATCAGTATTGGTGGAAATGTATGAGGATAGATGTTGTTAGTTTTTTCATGTGGGGTTCCACCTGTCAGCATGTGAAGGCAGAGCGTCAAGGACTAGCCGTGGTTTTACAGCAGTTACCCATTCCCGAGTGGAAGTGGATTGATGTTGCAATGGATTTTGTGACAGGATTGCCGAGGTAGCCTTGAGAGAATGATGTAGTATGGGTCCTCATTGACAAACTCATGAAGGTTGCTCACTTCTTACCAATCAAGGAGACCTTCAGTGTTGATGAGTTGGGAAAGTTTTACATACGAGAGATTGTACGTCTACATGGAGTTCTATAGTCCATTGTTTTAGATAGGGATTTTCGTTTTACTTCTTGGGTCTGGAAAGGGCTACAGAAGGCTTTGGGTACACATGTACTTTTGAGTACCGCTTACTATCCACAGACATATGGATAGTCTGATCGTAAGATTTAGGTTCTTGAGGGCATCTTTGAGAATGAATCCTGGATTTTGGAGGTTCTTTGGAGAAGCACATACCTCTTATGGAGTTTGCTTACAATAATAGTTTTCAAGAAACTATTCAGATGGAACTTTATGAGGCTTTTTACGGTAGGCCATTCCGATCACCCTTACGTTGGTTAGAGATAGGAGAGGCAGCTATGCTGGGATCTCATCTTTTCCAGGAGACCACAGAGCAGATAGGGTTGATTCAGAAGAGGATGGATACTGCACAGTCGTGACATAAGTCTTATGCAGATCGACAGAGATGACCTTTGGAGTTCGATATCAGAGATCAGGTTTGCCTGCATGTCACACCGAGGTTGGGACACAAGAGGATTAAGAGACAGGGTAAGCTTTCACCCAGGTATGATGGTCCGTTTGAGGTTTTGGAGAGAGTTGGGTTTGTTGCATATCAGTTGCAGTTATCTCAGAGGTACCAGGATATACATGACATCTTCCATGTTTCTCAACTTTGACGTTACTTATCAGACCCGTCTCATGCTTTCCAACCCAAGTAAGTCAAGTTGGAGGGGGATGCATCATTTAAGGATCATCCTATCTTTATTTTTGATCAAAGTACGAAGGTTATTCATGGATGTTATGTTCCTCTAGTATGAGTGCTATGGAAGCACATGCGAGTACAAGAGGAAACTTGGGAGAGGGTGGCCGATGTACGATCGTAGTGGTCGTAGCTGTTCGGATTTTCTTCTTCTACACCGCCATCCTAAGGAAATTCGGGGAAAAATTTCTTTAAGAGGGGAAGTTTGTAAGAATCCAGATATTCTTTTCATGTATGTTTTCCCTTTTCTGGTGTTTTTGAGAAAAGAGGAATTTCTAAAAAATTTTGAAGTACACTCCATGTACTCGGTTACCGCAGGTAGCCATGTGATTGTCATGTAGCGGCGGTGCACATGACTATGTGTGGTGACCTAGAGGCCACCTAAAGCGGGGCTCGTTAAGGGTAAGTACACGCCATGCAATTCAAAAGTGCATGCTGTGTATTTTCTTTTTTTAATTAAACATATTAGGGTCACGTCTGATGGATAGAACCGTATACTTCTTGACCTAGTTCGTTCGAGAGAATCTGTACGACCATGATCTTTCTTCGAGCCCCCAATCGAGAACTTTTTCTATGATTCGACCGATGTCAATTGCGTTGCGATCACCTTAGTAAGATCTTTCTTCTTCTAAAGCTTAGTTTCTTGATTCCTCCTCTTTCAAGAGTTATCTTTGGTTGACTGCTTTAGACATTTTTGTAGATCTACGGTGTTCTTGGGTGATTCAAGGCTCGAGGTTCACATATAATGATATGCCAACATTGAGGTATGTGGTTTGTACCTTTCTGTATAAATTCTTTGAGTTATATGTGCAAAATCTCCCAATACCCATGAACGGGGTATTACGTGTTTATCGTTTTATCCCTATTAATTTCTTGTTATGCTTGTATGCTTGAGTAGAGGATAAATGAATGTGAATAGGGTTATTTTCAATGTTTTGGAAGTGTTCACCCATGCATGTTTTGTTATGTCTGTTTGGTTCTGCTTAGCCCATTAGGCTGCCTTTTTTCTCCATGCCTAGTACTGTAGGATAGAGTGACTATTTTATCTAACATGCTTGATATGATGTATATTGTTTATAAAAGTAGTTATAGATTTTTACTTTGAATTATGTTCATTTTTTTGTACACGATTACTTTACACAGGGCTTCGGGAACCTAGTGTAGTGAGACCATAAGGGAAATTGACGTTGAGGGCCTTCCTAGAGTGTCTTTTATAATTATCACGCTGCAAGACCATAGGAGGGATTGACGTTGAGTTCTCCCTCAGAGTGTCTGTAGTTACATTATGAGGACATAGGGGGAATTGATGTGGAGTGCTTCCTCAGAGTGCCTGTAGTTTAATGTTAAAAGGATATAGGGGAATTCACAGTGAGTGGTTCCTTAGAGAGTATTTAATCACTTTTTACTATAAGGGGAATTGATGGCGAGTTCTTGCTTAGAGAGTCTTTGTTATATCCTTGTAATTTGAACTAGAGGGGATAGGCTGTGTATAATTCCCAGAGGGTTACCTGTTGTGATTATCTGTCTACTTAATATTTGGAATTAAATGCTTTGAATTGTAGGAATGTTTACTGCTGTGTACTTCCTTCTTTATTTCCATTTTTAATTACTGCTAGCCATATATATTCACTGATTTTTAGGCACAGATCTTTTGGTGGTTTCCTACTGGGATTCGTCTCACACCCTATTTGGGTCATGATTTTGGTCCCAAACAGATTAATATGTTGCAGGTATAGATAAGGGCAAGAACCCTTCTACTTCAAGTACTTGACTGCTTGGGAGCTGGAGAGAATGGGACCAAGCTTAGTCTTGTGATGTAGAAGAGTTTATCAATTTTAATTTTTTACTTTGGTTTAGTACAGTATTCCAGCATTGTGTTTTTTTGGATTCTCTCCTAGAAATATGCATCATGCATCATTTATATATGTTCTCCTGTTGTTTCTTACTTTCAGTCTACCGCTGTTTACTGTTGCTTGAAATTTTTACTTCTTCCACTATTGTATATTTGTTTTATTTATGCTGTGTTACTCTGCCAATGAGGGTATAGTTTTCCCACTATCATACCTAAGGCCCTCGCTGCTAGTCGACAACCTCTAGCATTCAAGGAAATGCGGTTGAGTCTATGTGACCAAAAGAGTATGGGGCACATTTGGGTGGCTTCCGAAACTGGGACGTTACACCCATAAAAGTGGAATCTTATAGGTAGTATAAAATTTATCAAATGGATTTAAAATTCACATTCTGGAATGGTGATCTATAAAAAGAGTTGTATTTTGAGTTGCATGAAGGTTTATTTATTAAAAATTATGGTTTTAGGGTATAAAAACTATTTCACTATTTATATAGATTAAAATGGGTCCATATTTCCTAGTATTCAAACTTGGAAAACATCTTTAAAGACAAAAAATTCACAAAAGTCAAAGTGTATAATAATCTATACATAAAATAAATGAAGTAAGGTACTCTCATTATGATTATATATATTGGTTAACTCATTTTTTAAGGACATCAATAGAGATATTGTAAGGAGTTTTCTAAATAGATGAAGAACCACTTTGAGATTTCCACGCTGGGAGAGCTATGATATTCATAGGGATGGGAAGTTATGCAAGAATAGAATTTTATTTTCCCATCTTGAGAGGAGTGTTCAATGGAATTGTTTAAGAAGTTTGACATGGAGGAATCTAATAAAACATCCCAAAAAATATAATATGGTATTTAATTATCTAAATATTTTCAATATGAGAGTATAAATAATATGGAATTTAGAATATTTATTGGCACTTACTTTACCCCACTCAATCCAGACCAAATATTATCAATACTGTGAGTTTTTGTGATAGATATCATAATGATACTAAGGAATAAAATGTTTTGGTTTCTAAAAGGATACTTAAATATATTAAATAGGCACTAGTCTATGAGATACCACACAAAAATATAAAGAACAAGAATCTATTAGGTTATAATAATGTAGACTAGGTAGTGTATTGTAATGATAGAAGGTTCAATCAGGTGGCATTTTTCTATTGGGAGAAAGTTGTATTAGTTGTAACTATAAGAAAAAAACTATGTTACTTTAAGATCCAAAAAATATGAATATGTGGATACATATAGTTCTTTCACCTATATTATATGGATGAAGGAACAAATTGAATATTTGAGGGTGAAAATAGAAAGATATCTCAATATATAATGTGATAATCACAATTTCGTTTACCTTTCTAAAAATATAGTAAAACAATAATGTCCTAAGAATATTGATATCCAATTTTATTTCATCAAATTTAGGGTTTCCGTTAAGACATAAAATGGTAATTTATCACAACTCAAGACCATATATCATATATTTCCACCTAGGATATGCCTAAATATAGGTTCGCGACTCTAAGTCTAAACCTGCATGTTCACCACTTCTCACTCTGTTAAGGGACATTGGATGTTTCCCTATTTAGATTTAGATTATGTTTTCAAAGGGGAACAAAAATATAATAATTCTTATGGATAAAGTTAAAAATTCTCTCTATTTAACTTAAATCCATGAACTATTTTTATAGTAAAGGGGGGGGGATAAATTTAAGATATGGGTTCATTGATTGAGGATGAGAGTATTCAAATTACATGGAATATTTTTTCTTGTCATAGAGGGATGGAATTATCGAAAACATACTACATTATCCTATCATGTAGTGCCAAAATTCATCTCATATGAGATAGGATATAATTTTATGACTCTTTTATGAGTTTTTGAAAGAGTTGAACAAGGTTTATGAAAAATACAAAGGGGGAGATTGAAATACCTTATAGAATTTTTGAAGGAATTTTATTTGTTATAAAAAATTTGGTAGAATCTAGGAATAGTGTTTGTGAGTGTGTGTAGAGTGTTTTTGAGCTATATAGAAATGAATGGGAGTGAATTTAGAAGGTTCTATAATTGTGTTTTGAAATATATATTTTTGATATCAAGGTAAGAATATGGATAATTATGATGGAATAAGAGACATAATGAGTTTAGAAGAGTAATTTAGAGTTTTTTTTGAAAATTTACAAAGGCATACTAACTTTGAAAGAGTTATCTCTATGTTTGTAAGAGTAAGTTACACTTCAGAAGAGTAGCAAGGTATTAAAAAAGGTTGTTCAACTTCAAAAGAGTCCTGCATGACTTAAGAAGAGTAAGTTATTTTGAGGGGCCCTATAAAATGGAAAATATAGAGTTTATCAAGGGTATTTTTAAGAGTCATATGATGTTTGGAAGAGTCTATAATGACTTTGGAAGAGTTATTAGGGACTTTGTAAGAGTACTAAAGGAAATCATAAGAGTTATCAGTGTATGTGAATCATAAAATTAATAATTATAAGACTATTATAATATAAATTCATAATAATTTTAAAACTATCACAATATATAATCTTGGATGAGAATCTATTAAAGGGAAGAACTCGTAGGGTAGTTTGTAATAATTACTAATTCCTATTAGATAATCAGTTGTTTCCCAAAATTTCAAGGATTTACAGAATATATATATTCTAAATAAAGTGAATTTATTTAATTAAATCATGATGCATGATGAAAAACATAGAACCTCCATACGGTAAGGGATAGTTACACATCACAATGTATGACAATATCCAAACATGTAAGTAAATTTTAAAAGTTTAAATGTATTTAATTTCATGGAGATTTAAATAATGAAACAATATCAAGTTTCTTGGTTATTTAAATGGTTATTAAATTAGTAGATTGTAGGGTGATTTTCATATAGATTTCAAATTTGAATATTTTAAATTATTATTCATGTTCATATTTTATATTCTTCAAGAAAAGTTATTATAAGTGATAATTAAGGTATGACTCTATATTTTGTTATGGAAATAACATTCAAAATTATTGTGGGAATATAAATTAAATAATTTAAAGAAAAATGGGTGTTCTATAATGAGAATTAGATGATATTTTACTGTATCAAATAGAGAGCATAAGAATAATAACATTGACCTCTAATCCATTAGTGGTTTCAAAATAGGTTGAGGCAATTAGATCATGGTTCTGATCTTCCCGAAACTTGTTATTGAGGAGGAAAAAGGTCATCTCATGCATGAATGCTCTCATGCATGATAATATAATTTTGAAAAATTGATAATGGATTCAAATGTTCATTCTATAGATTTTATACTTATCTAAAAGTTGAAAAATATTTCAGAAGAACATGTTATTTTTGGTGCTGAGGCATCTGGGAGGATACTGAAGATATTTTTCACAATGAAGAGTGAATAGGAACTTAAAGAACCAGTGGTTATAGTCTAAATAAAATCATTCAATAAACCTAGGGATTGGATGATACCTACCCTCAAGAAGTGTATGATACCTTCTTGAACTATTTTATGACATTAAAACATCATTTTTAATCACTATAATTCAATAGTTATAATAAAATTTATGTCTCAATTAGGGTTGAGCATGATAAGCAGTATGATGACACACCAAGGATTAAACTTGTAAAATTTATTATGTTCTGATTATTTATTATTATTATTATATATAGATAAGAGAGAAATTAAGAGAGAGTGGATCAAGAACTTAATGAGTCACATATGTTAATTTGAGAAGAAATTAAAAATTATATACATCTGATTAACCCCTCTTATTAGTAGTGTTCACTAACTTGGGCTATACATGATGGGAACACAGTGTCTTAAATTATAATACCCATTCCCCTATCCTAAAAGGATAAGATAAAATATTTCCTTGACTATGTATATTCTATTCTATTTCCCATGGGAAATTTATTATAGGATGACCCTATTACATTAATTTTTCAAGGAATTTGAGTTTGGATTGAAGGAAGCATACTCTGTTTTAGATATGATCAGCATAGGGAGTTAATTATTATGGGTATTACACATGTTTTACTTATATATATTTTATTATTGTGATTATTTTATTTTTTTATTAACTAAACTATTATATTTATTTTATGAACTTGGATTTATGACAATTAGGTAGGGTGGGGTGGTGACCTTATACTCGGAATTCTATACTCACACCCTACATGTTACTTTTTGGGATGTGTGTAGATAATTTTATACATGATTTGAGAAAGGTTAAGGCATTAATCATGGGATTTCATAGAACATATATTATGGATCATGGTTTAATCCTCTTATATTTTTTAATGGATGATCCTAGATGGGATGAATGGGGTTTCCTTGGACAATACATAGGGGATTTCTAATACATGGGATTTAATTTCTATACTTTAATGTCTTTTTAGTTCACCTAAGTATTTTTTATACCTATTTTTTTTGGTTATATATGATTAATGACATGTATGAATTACTATGGGTTGTTTTTTTATTTAATTTAACTTATATATATATTTTTATACATAATGCTTCCCATGTAAAATAGATGTCTGTAACATACATACACTATTTCAGTATAAATGTCTATGCATTAATTTTTTTAACATATAGTTTATACATGCTAAATTTTCATTATATTTATTTGATTTATTATATTTCTTTTAATGAGGGGAAACCAGGTCCCAAATTCAATTTATTATCCCATGGTGATTATGATGGTCTCTAGTAACGAGGAGGTGTGCAAGTGGTGTTGTGGTGACCGATTAAAGATTGTTTAGATACTTGAGTCACAATTATTAAAAAATGGCATTAGATTCTATAAATGGATAGTTTGATTTAGATTATTCAAGATATTGGACTATTGGGACACATGAAGAAACCTATAAATATTTCTAGATAGAATAGTTATAATGTAATCCTGAGTTACCAAGGGTATTTTGGGTTTGAAATCGATATCCTCCTTGAGTTAGTCATAGTTATTCAAGTATCATTCATCATTAATAGGAATTAATAGGAAAGAACATATTGTATGGTTTAATACATTGTATACCTACCTTTGATTGTTTAAATTACTATTGGAATCAACTCAATATTTGTATTAAATAAAACATCAACTATAAATAAATATTTTATTTATTTTTTTATATGTGTTGACAAGGTTAATATTAATTAATAATTTATTCACTTGATGGATAAGATCTCTTTATTATTTTAAATAGATATAGTTTTATTATTATATATTAAATAATTTATTTATATTTTTAAATGATGTTTTAAATAAATAAATGGTTTGATAAATGGAAATATATGAGGTAGGGGATGTGATTTTGACCTAACTATTACCATATCAATCAAAATCTTAAAATAGTTATTAATTAAAGAAAAAACATATGTTTTATTATATTTAAATATATATTTTCCCCACATGCAACCACCACCTTCAATGCAAGGAGCATGTGATTATGCACTATTCAATTGACCTATTTTTTATCCATTGTTCTTGAAAAGGATTTCTTAACTACTCTAAGATAATAGAAAGGGTGAACCATGATGGAATATCATGGTGGTAAATGATTTTAAGGACTTATAACTTCATAATTATCTAACCTTTCATGAATATGAATTCCCTTAAGAATGTTATGAGTATATTGGTCACCTTCATCATATATTTGAGTCTATTGAAACTCTATAGTAGTAAATTTTCTATTATCCTATTTAATGCTCAAATAAGTGGCTCAAAAGATATGGAATGTCATGACTGAGGCTAGAAAGGATCATAGGGTTACATTTAAGAGATTCAAAAAGTAATTATTCAAGAAATTTTAACTTGTCACATTAATCATGTGAAATATTGAGAGCTTATGGAGATTAAATAGGGATACAAATCCATGATGTAATATATTGAAAATTTTAACAACCTACTTAACTTCACTCTTTATTTAAGTATAGATGAGAAATATAATGTTATGAAATTCAAAATGGGTTTAAATGATCCCTTACATGATCAACTAATATTGTACAACTTGTCTTTATTTACTAAAGTGGTGAAGAATGATATTATAGAAAATAGAATATCTAAAGGGGGATTGGGAATAAGTGGATCGTTACCATGATATAGTGATATTGAAATTTATTTCTATGGGAAAATTAATCATTGAGAACAATTGAGTAGAGTTGGATCCTTCTAGGGGAATTTGTGTGATAGTGTTTTTTCTTCTCTATGGTCTAAGAGACATCCAATACAGTGTCATCAGTGTGGTTTCCTTAGACATATTAAAAAAATTCTCATACTTAAATCAAATAAATTTCCTATGTTTGTATAGTATGAACATTTTCAGATATAATTTCAGAGAAATATATCAGAGAGTTTTAGGGAGTAACCCCAGCTAGCCCAGATTTCTCATGCCCAATTCAGTAAGAAGTTGACCAGAGGTAGCTAACAACCTTTTGAGAGTTTTTTTCAAGGAGGTTAATATATGATATAGGGTTATTAGGTAGTTTTAGTATCATTTAAATAGGATTTTACACCTTAGATATAACTAATGGGTTTATAGAGGATGTATGCAATGGAACAGTCTACTATCGATCCCATAGTGGGAAATTTTGTATTTAGATATACTATATTATTATATTTTACTTTATCATCTTTTTTATTTTATATAAACGATTGAAACTCTTTTATATATGAAAAATTTACATATATTATAAAATTAAAACTGAAATAATCTTCTAAATTTGCGATTCTTGACACTTATATAGGGAAAATAATAAGTTATATGAGGATATATGCCTCCTATGATTTAGTATTTGTAACCTATTAGAATCTCTAAGATATGGTTATACACAATATTAAATTATTATATTATGTTTTTTAAAACGAATAGTTGACCACATTTTGAGCCTATATCATTTTCCATAGAAGGATAACATTGTTCTCATATTTGGCAGGAATTTAGTATACCCTCATTGAAGGTTTGGAATTACAAGAAGTCTAATAAGGTATAAATCAGAGAAATGTGGGATACATTACTTCTAATATTGTTAGTATTAATCTCTATGAATTTGAAGCTACGGAGAAAAAGTCTTACCTCCAGTGGTGTAACTTTTTTCTAAGGTTTTATATATTTATTTTCTAGGATTTACACCTTAGATTAAGGGGGAGTTCTTTATTAATATATTACCTCAAACTAAAATTATATCCATCCCTCTATATCACATTGATCCATCTAATTTATGGTAGATAAATATTTACTTAGATGGACTTTAGGAAAAATAATTTATTATATTGGTCCCTTATCCTTGGGGTGATTTAATTCCTTCCATAAATATAGAAATGGAAGTATAAAATTGGGTGTATACCATCATACATTAATGATAGTAAAAATTTAGAACCAATATATATTTTATAAAATTGATTATTTTCATGATTTTTTAAAATGGGGAATTTGTTATTAAAAGTTCAAACTGTGCTCTGGGAATCAAAAACTAAGATAGAGTCCAAAATAAATTCCAAAGATGATTTTTCAATGTTGATACAATCACTTTGAGTATACGTAGATTCCATTTAGTTTTACCAATGCTCATATAGTATTTTTGGATTGGATTAGAAATATATTTCATCCATTCATATAATCCTCCATGTTAATATTTCGGGATGATATTCTTGTTTATTATAAATCTCTTGATGATCATGGATGAAATCTCAAAATTTTCTTGGATACCTTTTGGAGTACCAAGTATACGATAAAATTTTTAGATGATATTTTTTTGGATTTAAGAAGTTTTGTTTCTTGAGAATGCGGGTTATGAAGATATTATCTCAATATATCGTAATAATATAGAATTAGTAATGTGTTTGGAATGTTTCGTTGAATTTTTTTGAAATCATAATTTTTATAAAGAACATAGACTATTAACTTTATTTTATCTAGGTTTTTAAAAAAAATCCACTATAATGAAATACTTTATTAATAAATGAGATAAATTTATATGGATCGATGAATGTAAGATGTCATTTTAGGAGGTAAATAAATGGTTAACTATGACTCCTATTCCGATTCTACTTTATCCAGGTGAAATTTATTAGGTCTCTTTTGATGATTCTTTAATTATCCCAGGATAAATTATTTTATCGGATCATAAAGTATTGTCTTATTGTTCCATACAACTCTGATATCATAAATGGAACTATCCCACCAAGGATTTTGAATTTATTATTAGTATCCACACTTTAAAATGTTGAAGGAATTATTTATTTGTTGGGAAATTCATGGTCTGTAATAACTATAAAATACTTAATATATATTTTCTCAATGATATATAAATATAAGGATTATTCATTGGTTAGAATACCACTAATAGTTTTGTTTCTAGATTTAGTATACACCTAGGAAGGGAAATGTGGTTGATGATTTTCTTAGTAGGGAAATTGAACCTCAAAATGTGAAAGGGTTGAATAAAGAGTGGAGGTTAATGTTTTCGATGACTGAGCTTCTTTTGGATGTCATGTTTGATCAAAATGTTACATGAGTTATAACATCACATATATTTAATATGAAATTACCTTTAATAATTCTCATTTGTTGAATAACTTTTCTTGCACACAATATCAAGTTAAAAAGAATAATTACTTAATTTCATTAATATACAATATTAAAATAAAAAATAAACAATAAATACATTTTAAGAAATATAAATGAAAAAAAATTGAAAATCAAAATTGGTATATATCCGTAAGTAAATAAAAATACGTGATGCTTAGAGTATTCATCCTCGCAGTCTCCTGTAAAGATCATATCACCGTGTATAATTATGGAAACGAAACCAAAAAAACTAAAAATATATTATAAATTTAGGGAAAAGAATAGGATTATTGATTTTTAAGCAAATACATAAGGTTATATATAAGAATAAAAAGGGTAATATGGGAAATGGTTATATGATCATTAGAAATATACTAGTTGGATATATGGTTGTTGGATATATGACCATTGGATATATAACTATTGGGAGTACATATATAAAATGAATATACGAATTCTTTAATTATCATATAAAATTTATGTAGGTGTCTAGTGTAGTGACTGAGTGGTACTCAACCACTGGTCTCTACATCCAGGTGGTCCCAATTTTAAGCCTTGGTGGGCATAGGTACTATTACAGTACTATGTGGGTACTGACCTGGATGATGTAGGTAGGCGGTGGGTCATGAATGACCCATAAAGAAGGAATGCAGTGACACAAGCATGATTCATACTTGGTGACATAGGTAGGATAATGTGGGAATTACGTTGCACTAGGACTTTGAGCCATAATAACAATGTAATAAATCAGCTCGTTGGATAGACTATCCTTGGGGGGGGGTGTATGACCTATCCTTCCATTATATGGCTGTGTGTGTGTGTGTTTATTTATATTATGCCCAAAAAATATACCGAGTGTAAACATTATTTATTAGAAAATAATGTATATACTTTACATTTAATTAACATATAATAAATAATTTTGAAATAAAATAACAATTCATTGGTGAAAATATCTTGTATTCTATTGTAACCTAAATACATAAAACATGACCTATCGATGAATACACAACTAGTTTCAATCAAATCCAAGAGAAAACGAAAACAAAAACTCACTTAAGGGTCTGATTCATCAAGCCCATCTGTGATGCTCCCCTTTGTGAATGCACAATTCCTTGACGGCGAGCTACGTGAGTATGATGGCGCTCTGTGACCATGAAAAATGATTCAAAGTGTGCTTCAGAAGCCCAAAAAAGCCATGATAGTTTGTGAAAACCACATTCACTCCACAAACCATTTCCCAGCTTTGTGAACCCCACTGACCTACAAATACTCATATCATTCCTACCATTGTAGGACAATGACCTAACTCTTTGACTTTTGAATTTATATTAATTCATGAAGTTTCCAAGCATCGTAAAACAGAATAAAAATAGATCATCCAAGGTAAATGAGATTAAAAAAACCCCTTACATGTTTTCTTGAAACCCTCCACCCATGGTGGGGATTCCTTTTGTGAAGGCCTATGCCCTTTGTGAAGGAATAAGGCCATATAGGGAACACGAGGCTTCACAAAGAATTAAGTATTCACAAAGAACTCCTTTACTAAGTTATGAATTAATCCAAAAGAAGGTTCTTTGTATTTTTATAAGTCTACTCACTCAAAAATACCATGATCTCGATGAAGAAATTTATCTTCATAAAGCACCTCTCTGTGAGGCGTTATACTTCACGGAGCCCATCTCATGGGCCTCTCCATGTTTCCTTCCTTCTGTTGATGCCTCTTCGTGAAGGTTGAGTTTTAAAGTAACCCACTCCCATCCTGGATAGGTTTGGATTCACCTCAAGTCCATATGTGACTTGTGACACCTATTCCTATGGCCCAATCCACTTCATGTGTGGCCCCGGATTCCCATTTACATTTTTCTTCTCATCCTAGGTATTATAAATCCTTTTTCTTATCATAATAAAAATTAAAAAATGGACCTTGTAATTTAACACTACTCCACACCATTGAAGCCCAGAATTGATAAATCCATCACCCTCCTGATGGTGTATGAGCAGTGGTTATGTAATCCCAAGGGGTAAAGAGTGAGTCCCCCATGACCATGTTGCATGACGTAAAAATGCGTAGCCCAAAAATCCTCATCACATGATGAAAAAATATAGTCTTAAACCATTAAATTCACATATAATTACCTATGTATGATCATAACAAGATTTCACTCTCTCCCACCATAGAGTACAATACACCCCTAGAGGAGAAAAATCCATCCCCGAAGGGAAGCTTACAGGTATCATCCCCACACACCCTATTCCACAAGCATATGATTCTCCACACATGAATAACATAGAATGAGATTCTCCTCAAATGGAATTAGATCCTACTATATGGTATGACATCTTTGTCATGCATATCCCATGAGTAAGCCCCACTCCATCTCATGTGGGTGCATCTTTCCTGACACAAACATCGGGTTTACTACTTCCCCTTATTTCCCACACTGAGAATGACTCACATGTGATTAGAGGTTTGAAATGAAAATAAAATTCACCTTCTAATGGGCATAACTCCTAGATAAATCCTTAATATCCAACTTATAATTGTCCTTCTATCTATTATAATCCCCAATCGTGCCCCATCAAATTGGATGCTCATATGTGTAAGCCCAACCACATGCTCTACTTGTATTTTAATCCTCTCTAGGTATAAGACCAAACCCTATATGAACTACATGGTCTTTGATTACCAAATAACTAAGATATATAGGAAGCCTCCATAAGGTCCAAACCTAGTACTCCATTCCCACATCTGACCCATCCACTCCATCCACTCCATCCACTCCATCCACTCCATCCACTCCATCTAATCCATCCATATCCATCCTAATTTCCCTCACGCAACTAAATCCCATTAGAATCATGCCCTTACCCAAAGACCACATCTCCTTTTGTTCCCTTCAGTAATTTCATATCCATAAGACCCACACTATCCAACCAAGAATAATCCTCTTGTGAATGGCATCTTACATGCGTGATCCCCATACCATCCCTCACTGATGCTCCTTTCACGGCATAAGAATCATTACCGTATGACATTAAAATACATGGAATAGTATTATCACATGACCTTAAACCATGGAATCAAACTACATGGGTTTTGATCACTATCTTTTAAGTAAGGTATGTAGGATTCCTCTATAAGGTTCAATATCGACCAATGGTAAACCTTGGTGCCCCCACATAGGAGTGAACCTCCTTGATCCACATCAAAGTGTTTCCAGATCAACCTTTATGGTGTAAAAGTTTCCCATTATGGGACACACCACTTGGGTTCACCTCCAAGGTCATTCTAATCCATCCATATTTAAGGTGTGCCATCTTCCCTTTATGGGACACACCTCTCATATTTACCTCCATCAGTGTTCTAATCCATTCATCTGGTAAAACCTTCATGTTCTTCCTCCAAGGAACACACCTCCTTGATCCCCCTACACATGACTTTTTGATCAGTCTCATTCCTTACCCAAATTTTATTAAACTCACAACCTATCTCATTCTGCTACCTTATGATAAACATGGGACGTTCGAGGTGAAATCCATAGAATATATGTTCCCATGGAATTAGTTACCTCATGCTAAACATGGGATTCATAAGGTGAAATCCTCAGAATATATGTGACTTTGGAGTTTGATACCTCATGATTGACATGAGATGACTTAGGTTTCGTGCCTAAATATTCCTCCATGAGATACCCTTATATGAGGAAGAATACATGTGACCAATGTTCTTAGAATCCAAACATTCTAGTGATACCAATTATGACTACAGTCCAGACTAAATGTGGATTTTATGATAATACCCCATGGAATTTCCATATAGAAATAATTTAATTAATCAGTGGCCACAAAGAGATGGAATGAGGAGTGACTTCCATGAACATGAATTAATTCTATGAGGGATAATCAGATTAGGCGATAAGATTCAAAGAGGAATCCATAGAAGGAGGAACTGACATCACATCATTCTATTTGGATCAAGGAGAAGGCATAAACATTGAATGTGATAAAATACACCCACATTTGGAAGGTAGGAATGTTGGGTAACAAAATAAGATGCCAGTGCACATTGAACATGTGAAGAAGACGTGCCTCGGTGAACACACCCTAAATAGAAATGGTGAACCGGAAGTGAAACTCTTATCATCAATGTGGGGACTAGTAGAATTCAAGAAATTAGAAGAGTATCATTTAATTAGATCTATTTACATGGTTCCAAAAAACACCTATAAAATATTGGTTCTGACATGAAACTCATAAAAAAATTGGGGCATTTAAACATTGGGCATTCTGCTCTTTGTCATCATCAGCACAAATATCTCTCTACAACCACAGAAAATAAGATAATGTTTGTTCATTGGGAATTACTTTCCCTATATCTGTACTAAAAGATTAATATTCCAACTTTATAGGACTACAGTTGTAAGAAACCATCCCCTTGACACCCATAGACATCGGGGTAGGATAAATGTCAATGAGACAATCCCACATAACTCTAACTCTTCTACGACATACACTACTCTATAAGATAACGGGTACCCACAAACCATCTCACCATCAAAGAAAATCCAGAGGAGGGTGATATAAACCCTCGTTCGTTAGTATGAGCAGGAGGGGTCCTTTTCAAGAGGGATATGGACCACCAGGACCTAGAGACTTCTACAACTCACCGACACCACCACCCCAAGGGCCGCACAAGGAGAAACTTTTCCCAGATCTAATAGAGAACCACTTCTGGAGCCTCTCCACAGAGTGATCTTAGGAATTTATCCCCTTTGATGAGGAGGTGTGGGATGACCATGTCACCCTAGCTACAAGAACAACCTGGGGGGATCCAAGGAGGACTCTCACCATACCCTCTCAGCACCAAAATTTATTGATCCTTCAGGAAGAGAATAGAAGGACTATAAACCTGATTTTCCAGCACTGGTCCAGAGTACTTGACACGAATGTCAATAATGAACTCAAGAGGATGACCAATTAGGGGAATAATATTATATATAACCAGTAGCCCCTGACACCCTAGGATTACCCCACAAGATCCATTTTAATCCGGGATCCAACTATGTCGGATTGGGATCAAGACCCTTGCCACCCCATGGGCAGGTTGGGTTGAATCTATCAATCATGGGAACTACCAACAACTGTTACAGACTAGTCTATGATGACACGATTTAGTATGGAGGCCCTCCCCATACCATCCCCAACCATGAAGGAGGTCCTCCCTGCTCTCACAAACAATTTGAAGGTTCTACCCATGTTCCCAACATCGGTAAATGCGGAGGTACTCCCCACTTCATTGACAAATAAATAAGAGGTTATCCTTCACTTATGGTTCCTAATGCAATGATTTTACCTGTGTTACAAACCATCAACACAAAGGTCCTCCTTACACCATTCCCTGCTGAATCAGAGGACCTTCTTACTCTAGTGATGATTAACGCAAAGGTCTTACCTTCTATATCAATGATCATTATGGATCCCCCCCATGATATCACCACCGACCAACATAGAGGTTCTACCTGTGTGACAACCAACCAGAGTGGAGGCCTTCCCCACTTCATTAATTTCCAACATGGAGGTCCTCCCCCTGTTTCTATTAGCTCAAGAGCTGGTCCTCCCCATTCTGGAATTGATCAATATGAAGGTACTCTTCACATTTATGCCTATTAGTATGGTGGTCCTCCATATTCTATTACTACAAGTCAACATGGAGGTCCTCCCTATGTTTTCACCGACCAAATAAGAGGTTCTCCCTACCATGTCAACAAAAAAATTGGAGATCCTCCCCGCTCCTATGGTAGTCAAAGTGGAGGTACTCCCTACTCCAACGACAACCGATGTAGAGGCCCTTCCCATATCCCAACCAATAAAAGTGGAGGTCCACCCTACACTACCACCCACCAGCATGGAGGTCCTCCCCATGCCAAAGAACTTTCCTGCATTGAAGAACTTTCTTTGGGAATACGGGTGAACAATTTCCACTGAAGGAAAAATTCTGGGAAGGCCCAAGTCATTTTCAATCTTGTTCACTTCTAATATTCTGAGGTAAAATCTTATTCAATGATAGAGCCTTAACCCAATTAATCTGCATCAGAGTCTGGATGAGATCCCAACAAGTGAAGTTCTTCACACTAAAAGGCGAGAGTAAAGAAATTCCAAAATCCATTTTTTGTTATATATAGGTATAAAAAATTTAGTTCCCTTTCAGGGTCTCATAGTGCGTTCATCTCTATCATCAGTAGTTTCATTCATCTCCTCTACCTGAGATCAGAAAGAGTTATTTTGGAACTTGATAGATGATGAGAATCTAGTAGACCTACTGATGAGCACCACCTCCCTCAAACATGTATTGGTGAAAACCCAGTCCTATAGGGACATCATGATGTGGTTGGTACCAACCATGAGAGAAGACCCCAAATATAGCGAGAAATATATTCATACTGTGGATCCTCCACCAACTAGCCCCCCACTACACTGATCAACATCAGTGTTGCCACCAATATCTCATCAAGCTCTAATCAAAACTTGTGATAATCAATAGAAGGTAATCAATTATGAAAAATAAATCATGTGGGATACTCTAGCCGTTGATAAATTTTCCGTGGTATTTTGGCTGAATGAAAATCCCAACTTCGACATCCCAAAATATTTCACCGATGACTAGGTTACATGATTTTGTCAGACTATCTGGATGGATTTTTTTTACATCTGGGACCATCAGTTGGTATACCATGGAACTCATGATCATTTTCATGACATTGATCGGTAGTGAAACATGGTCAAGTGAGTAGCTCTCCCTGTGGATCTGTATCATTTACCACCCAGATACCACTGAAACCACCAATAAATATGGATAAATAGCTTCACAGTACTCTATAGAATCATGAGAGAGGAATATCTACACATGAAAATTGAGGGATGGGAATTTTATGCCTCTCTCCAATTTATTCCTATCCGGCAACATCAAGATATACCTGGTGACATTGAGGATATGCCTTTGAGTATCATTATGGCGAATATGGTTTACCCTGAAATAATTAAGGACATGAACACTGGTGTAGGGTTTGGCAGAGAGATCCCACCTCCTGGGGTAGCATAATATCAGGTGGAACCTCATATAGTTGTTCGCACTCGCCTGTAAAGGAAGATTCTCAGCCTCAAAGAACCCTCTACATCATTTCCTATAAGTAGAAACACCGATAAGGAAAAGGGATCACTAGAGCCATCCAATCCGTATGATGTTGAGTTGATGATAGAGGTCGATCTAGAAATCGCATCCTTGATTTATTAGGTCATAGAGAAGAAAAGCATCATCGATGAGCTCCTTGCTGAGTGACACCCGGATTACATCATTCCTCAATAAGATCATGTTACTCACATGTTGGGGAAACATGGTAAACCACAAGTCCTTCTCGGAGAGATGCTCCCAATTGATCCCAAAAATACTGCACACCCTAATAGAGAAAAGGACAGGGTTTATGGAAATCAACCATGATACGAGTCACTGAATCCACCAGAGTATCATGATCACATTCCTTGTGACCCGGATTAACCTACTTCACAAGACACTCCATGAGCCTCTCCTCGAGTCGTAGAGCCTGCTTAGCATGCAGATGATCTACTAAATGCACTGATGGTCAGGGATTCTCATTAAGATATGAACCCCTACTAAGATGATATATCCACTATCACCACCCACCTTGAAGCCTAGGAGTCTCAAAAGGTGGCAATAAAAATTGATGCTAAACCATATCCGGCATGGGTGGATGACATGTGCGCACCACCAAATTTTTTGGAATCTTATATTTTCCTCTTTCAATGGGATAGGCAACCTGTTACAACATATGAACCACTTTTTCTCAAGGTGTGGTCCCATGTTGGGCACCCCAGAGTAGTAGGAGGCCAACAAGATCTGATGTTTCATAGAAACATTAGAAGGTCCTTTGTTTTTTAGTACAACCATTTACCCATGGGGTCTATTACTGGGTGATAAGACCTATGAATATAGTTTATCTACTAGTTCATATCCACTATGTACAAGAATAGCATTAATGATCTATTAAAGTGAATGGAACTGTGAGGTGAGAACATCGCAGACTTTATCGTCCAATAGAAGGGCCTCATGTATTCACTTGATACACCTTTGACCCAATAGAAGCTTATAATGAAGTGTGTGGGGAATGAAAAGACTAAATTGGTACCCACCCCTATCTGTTATAATTTCCTAAGTTGTTTTATGGATTTATCTAATAAATCATAGCTTCTAGAGGAATCATTGAAGCAAGCCAAGAATATATGTCCATTTCCTCTTCCATCTCCTACAAAAAGAGCCTCCAAGGTATATATTTATGTTGTAGTACAAGCGAAGGCCTCATATTCTTTAGATATATTTCCACCAGAGTCTTAATGAACACAACCTCACCAAGTAAAACACCATCATCAAGCACAACCTCACCCAGTTCAGAATTAGTAGGTGCGTCCCCATCAAGAACGGATGCCTAGAAGAGAGAATGCATCTCCATCCCCTCATCATGCTCCTGAATCTCCCTACCCATACAAAATAAACTAGACCTACTTCTTTAAGGAAGCACATGTTCCAAGTTACTTCTATATTACATTATAGTAGGGGGTTTTTAAGCTTCTAGAATGCAAGAATCCCCATGAATCCAAGCTCACTAATTGTCTATACCACTAGCCATACCATAAAATCATTGCACATACCAAAAAACAATGCTATGTTTTCAAGGATTTCCTTTAGATCTAAGTGGATAATGGTGTGTTCAAATTGAGAAATGTTCCAGCATAGCTGGCGCATCTATCTGTAGAGATTAACAGGGAAAATGATGGTTTTGGTTAATAGAATATGGTTTTTAAATGTGATACTTAGAAATATGATAAGTGGTTTGATCGCAAGGCAGTTTCTCATTCCCATGGTGTCATCCATGACCTCTTATCCAAGTCTAAACATTTGTAAATCACCATGCCTTACTTGAATAACACTTATGTATCCACCACACAACCTTATATATCTTAGAAGAGTAGGTTTTGAAGGAATAAGGGCATAAAAAGTCCCCCACTAGTGCTAATTTCATCTCACACCCTCTATGATTTCATGCTTCTAGAGATGAGAATCATTCCCAGGGTCCACCAAGCATAGAAATAATACTCTTATTTTAACCAAGATTACACCTCCATGAATACTGTGAATTTGGTAAAACCCTTAAATGGTCTCTCGTGATGAAGAATATCAGATAAGTCCTCCATGTTCCTTTGGATGAAGCCATCTAAGAATAAGCCGAGTTTTGAAAAAATAGAATAATTCCTAGGACAATACTTTAGGTCAAACCATGCATGCTACCGAAAATAGATAACAGGTTCTACACAAAGCTCACCAAGCACAATACTCTTATCCAACTCTGTCAGATATTCCACCACAAATATCCATTCTAATTGACCAGGAGGAATAGCCAAAACCACATTGTGATGGACCAAGCCTAGCTAAATACATCCCTTAACGAGCCAGTAATCATCTAGTAGTGATTTTGGTAAATTTATCTGATGAGAGGTAGGAAATTTCTAGCACCATCCATAATCAAGTGGTGTAGCCAGTAGTGCCTACTGTGCCTCCTTCCAAAGATAAACCCCGTGTGGGTATAAAATTGCATCTCGTATAGAAGTATGATGTGATAAATCACCATTACAGTATTCCTGCAAATCTCTTGATCCATGAGGACCAACACCTTCCAGAAGAGATATGTAAGGCCCTTACAGAGGCCTTGAAAACCCCCCCTCTAGTTTGAAATAGATGTAGAAGACACTGAGACCTTATATGCTGAGGAATTTGAGTGAGAAAAATGCCAAGACATCATTTTATTATCAAAATATGATGAGGGATCCTTCACGTAAGGGAAAATTTACTTGTTGTACATCTATTCATAGTTCAATGACATGGAAGTATTCTATTTTCTAGTGGACATAGGTTCCATGATCAACCTCATCCTAACCCAGACACTCTACAAGACAGGACTCACTAAATAAGATTTGAATCCCTATGACATGAAGATTTAGGGTTATGATAGGAACACATAGAGATAGTGTGGAAGAATCTGGTGAAAGTCCCAGTTCAATGGCTTGGTAACAAGAACTGAGTTCTTGGCTGCATTGTAGGATACCACATAAAACGAATTTATGGGTATCACCTGACTCTATTTTCATGTAACAGTTCCCTCATCTTATCAAAAATTCCTCAAGTACTCCCTCACAGTAGTAATGCTTCAAGGTGACACATCCCCCTTCGACTCTTGTGAGAACTTCTACAATCATTTATGTTATTAAAAGAGAAAGAAAAATAAGGTTTAGACCAACAAGATGGACAAAACCACCTTTCATTTGGCCCATGGAAGGATTTGGATGATGCTTTCATCCTCCGGATTCACCAGTCTGAATCCACGACAACAGACATGGAAAATTTCTTTATCATTTCCAGGAGGAAAGGGTGTTGTGTCTCTAAGTATAAGTAACATCATAAGATTACCTTGTACTGATACTCAGGTCAGTCCCAGGTGATACCAAACCCCTAACCCTACGAGATACCAAGATGCTCACCCCATGGATAAGATCATACGCAATAACTAACTGTTTCTACGAGACAGGTTGAACCGAAAAAATCCAACCCATCACCACTACTTTGACATCAAGAATGGAACCTACAGTCAAAAACCTGATGAAATTAGTATGAAAAAATCTTTATCCATGGTTTTAGAATAGCTAGGAATCCCTAGAAAGGGTTTGACATCCACCACTCAATATGAAACCAATGTTACCCCAAAAGCATTCGGCCTCGATGAACCATCTCCTCCCACTGATTATTCTTCCTTAGATGATGAAGAAGACTTGGATGGTGTTCCTACAGAATTCTAAGAGGGTGTTTCTACCACCGTTGATGATATGGTTTAGGTGATCCTTAGTACTGAAGTAGATCTGAGGTTAATTTAAATTAGTACAAACATGCCTCTAGAGGAACAACAAGTTTATGTGGATTTCCAGAAGTAACACCGTGATGCCTTCGATTTAAGATATGATGAGATTCCAGGACTAGACCCTCAGGTCATCATCCACCGTCTTGGTCTCCCAGTGAGCTATCATAGGTTGAAATGACCTCCTAGAAAAATGTACCCTTATCATAGTACCATGGTTGAGGCTGAAGTTGATAAGATTATCAAATCCAACTTCATCAAGGATGTTTAGCACCCTAAGTGGATTTCCAAAATCATCCTAGTCAAGAAGAATAATGGGAAAATCATAGTGTAAAATGACTTTTAAGACCTCAACCGACATTGCATGAAGGATAATTTTACCCTTTCAGTAACTGAGTTGTTGATCAATGCCAAAGCTACGTTCTATGTAACATCCCCTGTAATTATAGAATAATACATTTTCATATCTATTAATATTTATGAATTAAATAGTAATTTTACTTAAAAGGGGACTCTATTTCTGATAGCATACCGGAAATGAAACAATTTCTTTGTCTGAAATCTTATGTTGCAAACAAGACTGAGATATACCGAAAAATAATATATTATTAATATTTTTTTTAATGGTAGTTATCGCTTAGCTGTTTTATTAGAGGGAATGAATAGAACTAACAATATTATTTTTACACATGTTTATTAATGTTTTTTTACTTTCTTCTAATAAATTTTAGAAGCCTAAAATGAGAATAAATCCAAATTTAAGCATAAAATACTATGATATTATTAAAAGGTAGTTTTAACACCTTTTGATAGTGAACCCATTTTGAATATATTTTTTGTCTCTTTTATATGTTCTATTTGAAAAAATAAACTTTTTCTCTAAAATAGGGAAATAAAAGTTTACTTTTGTTTAATTTTTTTTATTTTTTTGGTAAAAATTATATTTTAATGAATAATGAAAATTACTGCCTTTTAATTCAAAACAACTTTTCGTATAATTTATTTATATTGTTAGATTATAATTTGACATGGGTTCAAGGTATAATTATACTAAGTTTTTATCATTTAATCCAATTTAGTTCATTGAAAGCAATTTCAAATTGAAATTGAATAGAAAAACTATGCTAACTTTTGAACGTTTTACTTTAAAAACTAGTTTTCTAAACTCGTAAATGAGATTAGTGTTAAACCTAATTTAACCACTTATGTGAATTAAATTTTAAAAAATTAAATACATGTCTATAATAAATATGAAAAATTTGGTCCAATAGGATCAAAATAATTTATGTTGAATAGTAAATTTAGTATTTTATTTTCCTTAGTTAAAGGTAAATATGGTAATTAAGGGTAAAAATAATATTATAATAATATAAAACTACCCTAACACATGTATTAATATAATTTTATGAGTTATTATCAACCAATACAACGCTTTGGATAAAATTATGACCTTTTGAAGCCACATGGGTGTGATTTTGACCATTATAACATTTAATTTAATTTAAAGGAAAATATGCCATAATCAGGTGTCTTATTGCTAAAACAATATTAACATGGGGTTATATAAGTGATATTTTCAAATATAAATAATATCTAGAAATATAAAAATATTATGTATGTTATGGTAATTTATTTATAATTTTTAGAAATTAAATAATTAAATTTAATTGTGACACAACGATGATGCAATAATAGATTTATTAAATAAATAATCAAATAAAAGATATTAATAATATTAACATAAATATAATTTGAAATATTTCATGACACCCATAAATTTTATGGATTACTATGACATATTATAAGTACAGTAAATGTATTTTTTCTAAGTTATCACTATTTCTATATTTTATTCAAATTCAATGAAATGAATTGTGTCAAAATTGACACTATTTATAT
Source organism: Viscum album (assembly GCA_963277665.1). Classification (NCBI taxonomy): domain Eukaryota; kingdom Viridiplantae; phylum Streptophyta; class Magnoliopsida; order Santalales; family Viscaceae; genus Viscum; species Viscum album. The sequence continues at coordinate 697,048,546 of OY728119.1, read as the reverse complement.
TTTTTAATAATAATATTTTATTAAATTATTAAAAAATCATTAAATAATTAAAAATTAAAAAGTGACTATGATAAGATCTAAAGGTTCATAAAGTATCCATTTATGGGAAATTTAACCCATATAAGTAAAATTTATACCTTCTTAATCTTTAAAATTATGTTACAACAATTAAAATTAAAAAGAGAATAATTGAGGGTGAACCGAAAATATAAGGTTTAAAATAAAATCAATACATGTATAAAAATTATTAGATGAGATTATTTAGAACTATACTCATATTAGATTATATATTACTCAAGATGGAGTCATTTTTACTTAAACATTTATTTCTATTAATTTAATATTTTCAGAGTTTCCAAGGGTTCTCCTTCCCTCTCCTATAAAAGGTACCCACTCTCTACTAATAATCACACTTCAAGAAACATTTGGTTTGGAAAATTTCTACCCAAAAACCATTCTAAAATATATAACCATGTTATTGAGGCATTATTTTGGAAAAAACACACTCCTTAGTGGTGTTAAGGTGTTCTTCAAGGATGATCAGCAAAAGAAGAAATATCATTTTCTTTAAGTATTTATAATTTATTTCTTCTTATACTCCCTTAAAGTATACTAAAACCATGATCAGATAATAAATACATTATACTCAATATAATTAGATGTTATTATGTTAATATAAGCACATAAATCCATCTCTACTTCCATCAAATGAGAAAAGAATTAATCGTCTGTGCGTACATGTGAACTATCACCTCCACGAACCGATCTAATTTGTTTTTTCATAACTGTCTCTATTGATAGTTCATTATAATGGAATTAATGTTCATATGTTATAGTCATGATATATTAATCAATCTATGTAAATAATATATCAATTACATTCTTACATTCCATGCACATAAAAATGATAACGTCGGTCGTGCGTACGTGTGAACTATCACCTCCATAAAGCGATGTGACTCATTTTTATTAATTATATCAATTGTATGATATATATAAGAATATTTAAATTATTAATATTATATTAATGATGATATGATAATACTGGAAAGTTAAAATAATACTTAAATTTTTTCCATAACGATCAATGAAAAATGGAAAACGTTACTCATGAGTACGTATGACTTACCGTATCCATGATTATAACATAATTCATTTTTAATAACCACAATTCATAGTTTGATTTAATGGAATAGTTTCTATATAAATATTATAATAATTTCATCAAAATTATTCTATAGATGATGGACTTATGACAACATGGGCTAGTGATATAAAACCATGTTCATTGTCGACTCAGGTACCAACTATTGAAAAAACATATGATATGAACTTCAATAAATATGTAATTTTTATAAAATGGTAGAAATTGATTTAAAAGACATAATAAAATTGAAAATGGTTCTCAATCATGGAATATAAATATTGTATGTGAGGAGTCTGACTCAAAATATGGGACTTCATCTCAATCTCTTTTCATCGTGGAATAATTCGATAATATACACCACCTTATTTTATATGGTTTATAAGTAACCACGTTGAATTTTAATCTCATTAAAAGGCTTCAAAAAAGAATATTTTTTTATGAAAAAATTTACTAAATGACAAAAGGAATGTTTTTTTAACATATGCGGTAAGAATGACCTTTCCTCCACCATGACCATTATTTGATATTTGGCTTCCTCTATAAGACTTAATGTTTTGAATAGGAAAATAAATACCATATTAAATTTTCATGTACTTTGGTATTAAAAATGTTATTGATAATAGATTTATTGTGTCAATATCTTGAAATTATATCTTGTGATTTCAATGTGGAAATGTTATTTTTCATTTATACTTGTTAATGTTTTATGATTATGTTATAGTTCTTTGGAATTTCTTATGTATATGGGTGGTTACATGATAATCCAAGGGTGTGTGATCTCGTGATATATCTCTAATGCATTGGGTAATGAGATAGAGTTAAAAAAAATATTTATCCTAAGAGATTCAGGGAATATACTTTGATGGGTATTCTAAACACAACCATAACGATTACTCACTATGTAGTTGTGAAAGCTACAATGTAAGTATGATATGGATGCCACAAGTTACTTTTATGATTTCTAATTTCTAATATGTTTTTCAAGAATCATATGATTTAATGAGGTATGTTAAATAACTTATGTTTTATGGGTGAAAATTATGATTTCGTGAAAATGTTTTCATGAGTTTAAAATATTCATGGACTAACGATTTCATTCCTTATTAATATATCTTACTGAATTTTTTACTCATCCCATGTTTTTGAAATGTTTTCCAATGGGTATAAGGATAAATAAGAGAAAATAATAATTTAAGAGGAATGTTGAATATTTTTGGCAAGGAAAAAAGAAATAATGTTTTTTAAATGGTTTATATTAGGGAAGAAATGAATTCTATTTTAGTTGTATCCACTTTTTATAAATTGGAGTTGTTATGTAATAGTTATGTCCCAATTATCTAAAAATATAAACCCGAAAAGTTCCTTAATGTGAGTTCTTGAAAAAAATAAATATAATGTAATGTTTAAGTTTGGGGCCTTATAGTTGGTATCATAGGTTGGTCTAGATAACTTTAGGGATTAGGATTTTGTTAATATAATATCCATAAATTATTTTTACTTTATGAAAAAATTCAAATGATATATCATTTGAATATTACCATGTTGGTTTATCTATTATATGTTTGTTCAGAATGGTTTTACGCAAAGGAAACATGCAATCTCTACTGGGACAACATATATAAGAAAAAAACCTTCCAAATCTACACCATGAGATGGTCATAATCGAAAATGAATATTTTTTTCTAGTGATGGTGCATTTTAATCAGGATATAAATGTTGGTGGAATCCATACATGAGATCACCCGGATCAACCGTATAGGAACATGTCGGTAGTGGAGCATTTCATGAGGAAACATCCTCCATCATTTAGAGGACTATATTTCCTCGTGCTAGTTGAAGGGTGGATTAAAGCACTAGAAAATATTTTCAATTTCATGGGGTGTTCAGAAAATCAAAAGGTTAGTCTTTCAGTTTTCCATTTTTAAGGTTAAGACGATCAATGGTGGTCGATAGATAAAAATGTTAGGAATAGTGAGGCGATTGATGCTCTTGAGTGGGATGAATTCAAAAATATGTTTCTCGAAAAATATTTTCCTATGGATGTTCAACTTAGGATTGAAAAACAATTCTTGGAATTGAGGCAAGGTAAGGATTCAATGGATACTTACAAAGAAAAAACCACTAGACTAGCAAGGTACACTCTAAATTTCATCTGATCTCTTGATAGTAAAATCATTCAATTTTACTTAGGATTAAATCCAAGTTATTTAAGGGAATTAGATTCTCATGAGTTCAACAGTTATGAAAAACTTGGTCAATGTGCAGAGAAGTTGGAAATGCATTTTTTTAATGATCATGTGTTGTTTGAAAACCAGCAGAACAAGAGGCCGAGGTGGCGGAAAAAATGGAAGCACTTTTAAAAAAAGTTTGATGGTAAGAAAATTAAGTTTAAAGTTTGTAAAAACTATGGTAATAAGAACATGGGGGAATGCCATTTTAATTATGATAAGTTCTTAATATGTGGTAAAATGTGACATAAGGCTCATAAATACACTAAAAAAGGTCAAGGTAGTGGTAAGAAAAAATCTGATTTACAGTTAGTAAAACGTTTTAAGTGTAATGAGATGATTCATTATGAAAATTATGGTCCTATGAAGAACTTTAATGATGAGAAGAAGCCAAAATATAAGACTAAGGTGTGGTGAAATCCTTTGCAACTAATTCAGAAGATGTTAGGAAATAAAATGAAGTGGTATCATGTACATTGTTTATTTATTCAGATTATGCCAATGTGTTGTTTGATTCAAGGTTAACATATTCTATCATTTATGAGAATTTTTTTGGTAAATTAGAAATTCCACCTCAAAAAATTAATCCAGAACTTATGGTAATAAAACATGGTGGAAATGTTGTGGAAAAAGAAATTATAATAATATTCTAGTCCTTTTTAGTGGAAATAATCTACTTGCAAACCTTATTGTATTTTCTAATATTTAGTTTTATATCATTCTGGGTATGGATTGGCTTATTGTTTACCGTGCTAAGATTAATTTTAGATCTAAAGAAGTTTCTTTTCATAAAGACCTTTAGTTTTTATACAGTAATTAACCCTTAACATTAATAACATATTTGTAAGATCAGAAATTATTAAAAGATGGAAATGAATGTTATCTTTCAAATATTGTTGAAAACAATAAAACTATTCAGATTAATGATGTTCCAGTGGTAAATGAGTATCTTGATGTTTTTCCTAATGATTTGTGTGGTATTATACCTCATTTAGAAGTTGAATTTACTATTATGTTAGTTTCTAATTCTAATCCAGTTTCAAAACCCCCTTATCAAATTTCTAAAATTTAACTTTTAGAGTTGAAGAAGCAATTGAAAGAGTTATTAAAAAAGTTATCATTCAACCTAGAACATCACTATGGGGCGATACTATCTTGTTCGTTAAAAATAAAGATGGTTCAATGGGACTTTACATTGATTATATATCCTTGAATAACACCACTATTAAGAACTAGTACCCTTTTCCTCACATTGAAGATTTGTTTGATCAGATCTAGGGAGCACAATATGTTTAAAAGGTTGACGTGAGGTCGGAGTACCATCAGTTGAAATTAAAGGAAGAAGAAATTCTGAAGAAAAATTTTAATACTAGATATGGCCATTATGAATTTTTAGTCATACCATTTGGGTTAACTAATTCACCTTATGTATTCATGGATCTAATGAATATAATATTCCATGAGTTCTTAGATAAGTTTGTGGTTGTGTTTAAGTGATTAAATTTTTGTATATTCTAAAAGTAAATAGGGGCATGCAATTCATTTAAGGTTTGTCTTGAAAACATTAAAAGAAAAGAAAATATATGGTAAATTCAAAAAGTGTGAGTTTTGGTTATAAAAATTCGATTTGTCGGTCACATTATCTCTAAATAAGATATAATAATTGATCCTGATAAAACAAAAGTTGTTGAATAATGGTCAAGACCGACCAATATAACTTAGATTAATAGTTTAATTGGTTTAATTGGTTATTACCAGACGTTTTTTGAAAATTTTGCAAGGTTATCTAGCCCACTGACTAAGTTAACTTGAAACGGTGCTAAGTTCACCTAGACTAAAGAATTTCATGACTGTTTTCAAAAATTGAAAAGAAAATTGGTGAATGCTATGTTTCTAGCCTCAACTTCCAAAAATGGTGAATTGTTTATCTACAATGATGCTTCATTGAAAGGACTTGGTTGTGTCATAATGAAGAATGATCAAGTATTTTCTTATGATTCACGTCAGTTGAAAACTCATAAGTTAAATTACCCTGTACATGATTTAAAATTTACTGCTATTTTATTTCTTTACAAATTTGGAGTCATCATCTGTATGGAGTAAAGTGTGAAATATATACTGAACACAAAAATTTGAAGTATTTAATAACATAGAAAGAATTTATCATGAGATAGATAATATAGTTGGAAAAAATCAAGGACCAATATTTCACCATCCAGGAAAATCAAACAAAGTGGATGATGCTTTGAATCAAAAATTAATGCTACATTAACGATGTTACATTTGAAACATGATCCTTTAGTTAATGATTTAATAAAATTTTTCTTGTAAGTTATTGGTGTAGGAAAATCCTCTATTTTGTTTTGAGTTTCTGTGAAATCAACCCTATCAGAAATAATTATGTAATAATAGAAGGAAGATAGTTAATTGAAGAAAAAGGTAGTATTGGTTCAAAAGGGTAAGTATCATAAATTTAACATTGATAAAGATTGTGTTTTGAGATTTGGGAAGATATTATGTGTGCATTATGATCCACATTTGAAGAAAGAGTTGTTATGTAAATCTCATAGTTCCCCTTTTTCATTTCATCCTGGCAGTACTAAGATGTATAGATATATTCGAGAGTATTACTGGTGGGATGGAATGAAAAGAGATATTTCTAACTTTAAGGTGAAGTGTTTGAATTATCAGTAGTTTAAATATGAAAAATAACTTCCAAAGGAAATAATTCAGCCTTTACTAGTACCAGAGTGGAAATTGGAAAATATATCCATAAATTTTGTAGTAGGATTACCAAATAATTCTTGAGGTAATAATGTAATTTGGGTTATTTTTAATAGATTGACTAAATCTGATCATTTTCATCACATTCAAGATATACTGTTTCTAGACCATCTTTCTCGATTGTATCGTAAAGAGATAGCCAGGTTAAATGGAATTCATCTCTCTATTGTATTTGATCGTGATCCCAAGTTCATTACTAAATTTTGGAACGGCCATCATAAGTCATTGGGAATTGAATTAAATTTTAGTATAGGTATTCAACCTCAATCAGATGGGCATTCAGAATAAAAAATTTAGACCTTGGAGGATATTATATATGCTTGTTTAATGGATTACCACAGAATTTGGGATCAACATATTTCTTTTTTTGAGTTTTCTTATAATAATTGTTTTCATTACAGTACACAGATGGAACCATTTGAGGCATTAGATGGAAATCGGTGTCGAAATCTAGTTTTTTGGGATGAAGTATGTTAAAAGAAGTTGATGCGACAAGAATTGGAAGAAGAGAAAATATAAAATGTTTAGTTGATTAATAAACACATGAGGAATGATCCAAACAGGAAGAAGATTTATGAAAATAACTAGAGGAAGGATCATTCTTCTTGAGGTAGGTGATCATGTCTTTCTCAAATTTTCACAATGGAAAGGTGTGATGTGTTTTGGTAAGAAGGGGATGTTAATTCCATGGTTCATTGGAACCTATAAAATCATAGATAAAGTTATATCATTTGCCCACTAATTAGATTTTCCTCCAAGTTTATCATAGATACATAATTGTTTTCATGTTTTAATGATAATAAAGTATATTCCAGATCCTTCTCATGTTTTGAGCCTAGAAGTAGTTTAGTTGGAAGAGAATCATTATTATAAGGAACAACCAGTCTAGATTCTTGACCATAGAGAGAAACTGTTGTGGAATAAGGTGATTCATTAGGTTAAGGTTTTGTGAAAAACCATATGGTTGAAGAGGCAACATGGGAATATGAAAATGCTATGAAGGAGAAATACCCCCACTTATTTCATAAGTAAATAAAATTATGACAACACAATTTCTAAAATGGGAGAATGATGTAACATATTATGTAATTATATAATAAGAAATTTTCATATTGATTAATATTATTGAATAATATATTAATTTTAATTAAAATCAGATTCTATGTTCGATAGTGTACCTAACATGCAACAATGAGTTTCTATGAAATCTTATGTTGCACACATGACTGAGATATACTGAAAAATAATACAGTATTAATATTTTTAAATGGTAGTTATCACCTGGAAATTTTATTAGAAGTAATGAACAGAACCAACTATATTATGTTTACACATGTTTATTAAATGTTTTTACTTTCTTCAACTAAAATTTAGGGGCTTAAAAAGAGAATAAATCCAATTTTAAGCATAAAATACTCAAATATTTTTTAAAGGTAATTTTAGCGACTTTTGATAGTGAAAACTTTTTAAATATATTTTATGTCACTTTTATATGTTCTATTTGAAAAAATAAACTTATTATTTGAAATAAGGACATCAATATTCACTTTGGTTGATTTTTTGGTATTATTTTGATAAAATTTATATATTAATGAATAGTGAAAATTACTGGATTTTAATTCAAAACTGCATTTTCCTATAATTTATTTATATTATTACATTATAATTTTACATGGTTTAAAGGAATATTTAGATGGGGTTTTTATCTTTTAATAAAATGTAGTTCATTAAAAGAAATTTCAAATTGAAATTTAATAGAAAAACTATGGGAACTTTTGAATGTTTTACTTTAAAAACTTATTTTCTCGATCTTTTAGCGAGATTAGTGTTAAAATTAATTTAACCACTTTGGGGAATTGAATTTTCAAAAATAGACATACATGTTTGTAATCAGTATGAATATTGTGGTCGAATAGGATCAGAATATTTTTTAGTGAATAGTAACTTTAGTATTTTGTTTACCACAATTAAAGGTAAATAGGGAAATTAAGGGTAAAAATAATATTATAATAATATAAAACCACCATAACACTTACATGATGAGTTATTGTTGACAAAGATAACACTTGGGCCAAAATTGTAACATTTGGATGCCACTTGGGTGTGATTATGAAATTTATAACATTTAATTTAAAGTTAAGGAAAATATGTCATAATCATGTCTCTTATTACTAAAACAATATTAACATGGGGGTTATATAATTGACATGTTCGACTATAAATAATAATTAGAAATATAAATATATTACATACATCATTTTTATTTATTTAAATTTTTTTGACATTAAATAATTAAATTTAATTGAGACACAATGATGCTGTAGTAATAAATTTATTAAAGAAAGAATAAAATAAATTATATTAATAATATTAAAATAAATATAATTTTAAATATTTTATGCCATACATGAATGTTTTGGATGACTATAACATATTATAAGTACATTAAATTTATTTTTTTCAAAGTTATACCTCTGTTTGGAGTTTATTTAAATTCAATGAAATGAATACTATCACAATTGACACTACTAATATGTTATAAAAATAATATTTTATTAAATTATTTAAAAATCATAGAAATATTTAAAAATTAAAAAGTGACTTTGATAAGGTCTAAATGTTCATAAAGTATCCATTAATGGGAAATTAAAAACATATAAGTAAAATTTATATCCTTTTAATATTTAAAATATTGTTACCATAATCAAAATTAAAAAGAGAATAGCTAAGGGTAAACCGAAAATATAAGGTTTAAAATAAAATCAATAAATTTCTAAAAATTATTGGATGGGATAATTTATAACTATAATAATATTTTCTTCTACATAATTTATTTTGGAGTAATTTGGATTTAAAATTTTATTTATATTAATTTAATATTTTAAGAGTTTCCAAGTGTGCCCCTCCCTTTTCCAATACAAAGGTACCCACTCTTCTCTAATAATCACACTTGAAGAACCATTTGGTTCAGCCAATATCTAACCAAAAACCTTCCTAAAATTACCCTTTGTTCTTGATGCATTATTTTAGGTAGAACACCCTTCTTATAGGTATTAAGGTTTTCTTCAATGGTGATCAACCGAAGAAGAGGTATCTGTTTCTTTAAGTATTTATATTTTATTTCTTCTTCCACTCCCTTTAATCCTCCTCAAAACATGATGAGATAATAACTCCAACATCATAAATATATGAGTATTTTATTATGTTAATATAATCACCTAAATCCATCTCTATTTCAATCAAATGGGAAATAAATTAACCGTTCATGCATTCGTGTGAACTATAACCTACACAAACGGATCTAATTCGTTTTTTCATAACCATATCTTAGTACTAGTTAAAATAATAGAATTAATTTTCATATATGATATTCATGAAATATTAATCATTATATGATAATAATATATCAATTACATTCTTACATTCCATGTGCATAAAAATGACAACGTCCCTTGTGCGTACATGTGAACTATCACCTCTATGAAGCGATGTGACTCAATTTTATTCATTATTTTAATTTTATAATATACATATATATATTTAAATTATTAATAAGATATTAATGATGATATTATCATACTATAAAGATAAAATAATACTTAATTTTTTTCCATAATGATCAATGAAAAATGTAAAATATTACTCATGCGTATGTACGACTTACCATCTCCATGATTATAACATTGTTCATTTTTCATAACCACACTTCATGGTTTGATTTAAATGAATAATTTACGTATAAATATGATAATAATTTCATCAAAATTATTCTATATATGATATACTTATGACCACATGGACTAGGGACATCAAACCATGTTCATTTTTGACTTAGGTACCGAATATCGACATAACATCCAATATGAACATAAATAATTATGTAATTTTTATAACATGGTAATAAGTGATATAAGAGAAATAATAAACTTGAAAAGGGTTCTCAAGAAAGTAGAAATTTACATATTTTTATTATTCAGGAATATAAATACTGTACGCGATGATTCAGAATCACTATAAGGGACTTCATCTTAATCTCATTTCATTGAGGCATATTTCGATAATACACACTACCTTATTTTATATAGTGAATAAATAACCCCTTTGAATTTTAATTTCATTAAAATTTATTTTAAATGAATCCTTTTATATGAATTATCTTACTAAATGACAAAATGAATGTTTTTTAAGATATGTGACAATAATGACCTTTCTGCCGCTGTGATCATTATTTTATTTTTGGATTCCTATATAATCCTTAGTGTTTTAAAAGGAAAATAAATACCATATTCCATTTTAGGTATTTTTGTATTGAAAATGTTTTTGATAATGGATTTATTATTTCAATATCTTGAAATGATATCTTGTGATTATAATGTGGAAATGTTATATTTTTCCTTTATGCTTGTTAATGTAACAAATCGGTCGTGGTGACAGCACAAACACCCCGCCTTAACATGGTCATTGGGTCCTGTCCCACCAAGTACCACCGATTTCCCAACAGACACATGGTTCCCACCCTAAGGCCCACCCAGGTGCTCGAATGGGTCATCTGACTAATGACAGTCCCACAGGGAAACACATGTCCTTTCTAGTGTGCTTTGTCCTTACTCACACACACCCTGAGAAACTTCCAATAAGGTCACCCATACTGATCACTACTCCAGACCAAGAACACTTAACTATAAAGCTCTAATAAGGTAGGCTCCTGAAAAGGAAGGTGCACCTTGTTGACATGAGTCATATCATTTATCCATTTAATCCTTTATCATTTTGGGGTGTTACAATCACCCCCTTAGTTCACAACATCCTTGTTGCGGGCCCTACATCTCAACCCAGGTAGTGCTCTGCACTTAAGGATGGGTACCACCTTTGATACCAAATGTAATTACTAAATCTCGATGATAACACATACACCCTTCTTGAACATGGTCATCAGGTCCTAGCCCTCCAAGCTCCAACAATTTCCCCACAGACACGTGGTCCCCAACCTGGGGCCCACCCACATGTCCGAACAATTCATTTAACTAATGACAATCCCCACATGCCAACACATGTCCTTTTTAGTGCGCTTTGTCCTCACTCGCACACACCATGTGAAGGAAGGTGCACCTTGTTGACATGAGTCATATCATTTATCCATTTAACCCTTTATCATTTTGGGGTGTTATAGTTAATGTGTTATGAATATGTTATGGTTCATGGGAATTGAATATGTATATGGGTGGTTCCCTGATAAACCAAGGGTGGGTGATCTCATGATAGATCTCTAATGCATTGGGTAATGAGATATGGTTAAACGATAAGGTTTTTCCTAATAGATTTAGGTAATATATTGTGATGGGTATTCCAAACATAACCACGAAGGTTACTCCCTATGTCGTTGTTAATTATACAAGTAATGATTGATATGGATGCCACAAGTTATTTTTTTAATTTATGATTCCTAAGAATATTTTTACGAATCTTATGATTTTATGAGGCATGTTAAAGAACTTATGTTTTATGGGTGAAAATTGTGATTTGGTGGAAATGTTTTTTTGAGTTTAAAATATTCATGGACTAATTATTTCATTCCTTATTTATATCCATTGCTAAGTTTTTTATGTTCATCCCATGTTTTTGAAATGTTTTCCACTGGTCATAAGGATGGATAAGAGAAAATTATAATTCAAGATGAATTTTATACATATTTTTATTAAGAAAAAAAGAAATCATGTTTAGTTTTAACAGTTTTATACTATAGAAGAAATTAATATTGTTTTAGTTCTATCCAAATTTTATAAATTTGTGTTGTTACGTAATAGTTATAGATTAATTCTTTAAAACTCTAAACCTCAAAATATCCTTAATGTGAATTCTTAACTTAAATTAATATTATATAATATTTAAGGTCTCAGAATTATAGTTGGTATCATAAGTTGGATTAGATAACTTTAGGGGTTAGGATATTGTTAATAGAATATTCATAAATGATTTTTTACTTTATGGTCAAATTGAAATGATATCTAATTTGAAGATTAACATATTGATTCATCTAAGATATGTTCTTTTGAATGGTTTTCCATAGAGGAAATATATAAACAAAGTTGGGATGAAATCTAAAAGAAAAAAAACCATCCAAATCAGAAACTTGAGATGGTTTGAATCAGAATTAAAGAAATTGTTGTAGTGATGGTGCAGTTGACTCAGGCTATAAATGGTGGTTGTATCCATGCATGAGATCATCCAGATCAGCCATAGAGAAACATGTCAGCAGTGGATCAATTTTTGAGGCAACATCCTCCATCATTTAGAGGATCATCTAACATTGTTCTAAATAAGGGATATATTAAATAACTAGAAAAGAATTTTTATTTCATGGGGGTGTTTAGAAAATCAAAAGGTTAGTCGTGCTATTTACCATTTTTACGGTGAAGTCGATCAGTGGTGGTCGATGGTTAAAAATTTCAATAAAGTGAGAAGATTGATTCCTTTGAGTGGGATTAATTAAAAAATATGTTCCTTGAGAATTATTTTCCTAAGGAGGTTAGACTTAGGATGGAAATAAATTCTTGGAATTGAGGCAAAATGAGGATTCAATGGCTGGTTATGTATAAAAATTCATTGGACTAGCAAGGTACGCTCCAAATTTTATTAGAGATATTGATAGTAAAACTAGTCATTTTTACTCAGGATTAAATCCTATGTATATAAGGAAATAATCTTCTTTATAGTTCAAAAGTTACGAAATTTTTTTTTGATGTGTGAAGAAGGTGGAAATGGAGTTTACTGATGTTCTTGTGTTCTTTAAAAAACAACAGAACAAGAGGTCAAGGTGGTAGGTTAAAGGGAATAATTCTTAAAAAAAGTCTAATGGTAATAAAATTAAGTTTATAGTTAGTAAAATATTTGGTAAAAATCACATGGGAGAATGACTTTTTAATTTTGGTAAGTGCTTCTAATGTGGTAAAATTGGATATAAGGCTCATAATTTCACTGAAAAAGATCAAGGTAGTGGTATGAAAAATTATGATTTACAATTAGTAAACTATTTTATGTGCAATGAGATGGGTCATTATACAAACTAGTGTATGATAAAGAACTGAAATGATGGGAATCAACTAGACTATAAGAAGAAATGTTTGGTGAAATCCTTTGAAACTACTTCAGTAGATACTGGGATAGCAAATCAAGTGGTGTCAGATACATTGTTTGTTTATTCAGGTTATTCCAATGTGTTTTTTGATTCATGGTCTACACATTCTTTTATTTATGAGAATATTTATGGTAAATTGGAAATTGCACCTTAAGAAATGAATTGATAACATATGGTAAAAACCCTTGGGGGAAATGTTGAGGTGAAAATAAATTATAAGAATCTTCTTGTCCTAGACCGTGGAAAGAATCTACCTATAAACCTTATTTTTTTTACATCTAGTAGAATTTGATATCATTTTGGTTATGGATTGGATTTATGTTTACCATGTTAATATTGATTATAGAGTTAAAGAATTTTCTTTTCATAAAGACTTTCAATTTGTGTACAGGAATGAACCCCTTCCATTGGTAACATATCAGGAATCTTAGAAACTATTAAAATATGGAAATGAATGTTATATTTCACATATTGATAAAAATAAAGGAACTGTTTAGATTAATGATGTGCCATTGGTAAATGAGCATCTTAATGTTTTTCTTGATGAGTTTTCTGGTATTATACCTGATCCATAAGTTGAATTTATTATTGACTTAATTTCTGATGCTAATACAATTTCAAAACCCCTTATCAAATGACTCAAATTGAACTTTTAGAATTGAAGAAGTAATTACATGAGTTATAGATAATGTTTTAATTTAATCTAGAACATCATTATTGGGTGATCTTGTCTTGTTTGTTAAAAATAAAGATGGTTCAATGAGACTTTTTATTGATTATAGAGCCTTGAATAATATCAATTTTAAGAACAAGTATCCTTTGAATCCTATTGATGATTTTTTTATCAGCTCTAGGGTGCACAATATTTTTCGAAGGTTGAATTGTTAATAGGGTAAAATTAGTTGAAAGTAAAAGAATCATACATTACTAAGAGTACATTTCCTACTGGATATAGAAATTATGAACCTGCAGTAAATCTATTGTAGTTAACTAATGCACCTAGTATATTCATGGATCTTATGAATATAATATTCCATAAGTTCTTGGATAAGTTTGTGGTTATGTTTATTAATGAAATTTTGGTATATTATAAAATTATATATGGTCATGAAAGTCATTTAAGGGTTGTATTGAAAAACATAAAACAAAAGAAACTGTATGGTAAATTTATCATGTGTGAGTTTTGGTTAGAAAAAATTTCATTCCTTGGTCACATTATTTATAAAGACGGAATAACTGTTGATCATGCTAAAAAAAGTGGTTGAAGAATGGCCAGGACCCACAAATATAATTGATATTCATAGATTTCTTGGTTTATAAGGTTGTTACTGGAGGTTTTTTGAAAAATATTATTGGTTATCTAGCCCACTGACTAAGTTAACTAAAGAAAGTGTTAAGTTCATTTGGAAAAAATAATGTGATTATTGTTTAAATGAATTGAAAAGAAGATTATTGAAAGATTTGGTTTTTCCCCTACCTTTTCAAAATGGTGAATTTGTTATCTAAAGTTATTCTTCATTGAAAGGAATTGGTTGTGTCCTAATGTAAAATGATCAGGTAATTTCTTATGCTTCACTTTAGTGGAAAACTAACTACCCTACACATGATTTGGAATTAGATTTTATCGTTTTTTATTTAAAAATTTGGAGGAATCATCTGTATGAAGTAAAATTTGAAATATATACTAACCAAAAAAATTTGAAGTATATATTCACTCAGAAATAATTGAACATCAGACAAAGAAGATGGTCGAAACAAAACAAGTATTATGATTCCACGATTCCTTAAAATCCAAGAAAAGAAAAAAAGTGTCCAATTATTTGAGTTGAAAAGGTAATGCTACATTAACCATGTTACGTTTGGAACATGACCCTTTGGTTAATTATTTGATGAACTTTGGATTGGATATTATTGGTGCAGAAAATTACTCTGTTTATTTCTAGGTTTCAATGTAATCATATATATCAGATAGAATTAATCAAGAACATATGGAAGATAGTGAATTGTTGAAAAAGGTATAATTGGTTCAAAAGGGTATGTTTTCTGAATTTAACATTGATAAAGATTGTGTTTTGAGATTTGAAAGAGATTATGTCTGCCTTATAATTGAAATTTAAAGAATTTTTTTTATGGGAAGCTTATAGTTCTCATTTTTCAGCTCATCACGGTAGTACTAATATGTAAAGAGACCTTAAAGACTATTATTGGTGGGATGGAATGAAAAGAGATATTGATGACTTTTCTATGAAGTGTTTGACTTGTCAGTAGGTTAAAAAAGAATGATAATTGCCAAAGGGGATGCTTAATCCATTACCAGTACTAGAGTGGAAATGGGAAAATATATCTATAGATTTCATAGTAGGATTACCAAATACTTATTGAGGTAACAATGTGGTTTGGGTTATTGTTGATAAGTTAAAAAAATATTCTCATTTTCATCCTATTCAAGATAAACTATATGTAGATCAAATTTATCAGTTGTATCTTAAAGATATAGTCAAGTTACATGGATTTCCTCTCTCTACTGTATTTGATTGTGATCCCAGGTTCATTTTTAACTTTTGGAAAGGCCTTCAGAAGTCATTGGGAATTGAATTAAATTTATGTACATGTTTTCTTACTCAATTATATGGGTAGTCAGAATGAACAATTTAGAAAATGGAGGATATGATACATTCTTGTTCAATGGATTACCAGGGAATTTGGGATCAGTATATTTCTTTGGTTTAGTTTTCTTATAATAACAGTTTTTATTCCTATATACAGATGACACCATTTGAGGAATTATATGGAAAGTGCTATCAAACTCAAGTTTTTTGGGATAAAGTAGGTGAAAGGAAGTTAATGGGACCAAAATTGGTAGAACAGATGGTTGAAAATGTTTAGTTTATATAAAAACACTTGAGGACACCTCTGAGAAGGTAGAAAAGTTATGTGGATAACTAGAAGAATGATCTTTCTTTTAAGCTAGGTGATCATGTCTTTCTCAAAGTTTCACCATGGAAAAGTGTAATGGTTTTTGATAGGAAGGGGAAGTTGAGTCCATGGTTCATTAGACCCTATGAAATCTTATATAAAGTTGGATCAATTTTATACCAAGTGAATTTTCTTCTGATTTTATCCCAGGCACACAATTTGTTTCATGTTTTAATGTTAATAAAGTATTTTCCAGATCCATCTCATGTTTTGAGCCCATAAGTAGATCAGTTGGAAGATAATCTTTCCTTTGAGGAATAACTAGTATAGATTATTGACCATAGAGATAAATTATGGGGAATAAGGTGATTAATTAGTTTACAGTTTTGTGAAAAAAATATATGTTTGAAGAGGAAACATGGGAATCTGAAAATGATATGAGGGAGAAATACCCCCACTTATTTGATAAGTAAACAAAGTTGTGATTCAGTGCATGATAGAGAATTTTATATGGACGGGGTCACCACATGAGAGGAAGATAATTACAGTGGCATGGAAGGAGTGTATCAAGCCTGTGGAGCTGGGGGGTCTTGGGCTCAAAGATCTTCAAACTTTCAATGATGGACTGATTGGGCAGTTCACTTGGAGCTTGCTCTCTACTGAAGCTGAGGATGATTTCCTTTCAAATAGATTCACAAGGAGGCTGATGAATGGTTACAAATGGCACCTTGCTTCATCGGTTTGGGCCTCTATCAAATAGGCCTATGTCAGAATTATGCATGATACCCGATGGTTGGTTTGCAGGGAATCCACTCTGAGTTGCTGGAATACAAAGTGGCTCTCACAACCTCTTTGTGATTTAAATGTGCCATATGAAGCAGTGAATTTTTCAATTTCCAGTTTTCTCTCACAAATACAATCTGCCTCTCTTACAGTTCCTGTGCAGGTGGAGCATGAAATCACTAATTATGTCTTTATGGAGCAGGATACCCTGATCTAGACAATTTGCAGGACAGGACAGTTCAACAGCAGGGACTACTACAGGACTATCTGTGGAGGTCATTCCTCTGCCCCTTCTTGGCAGCTGAAATTTTGGGTGCGCTTCATCAGACCCTCCAGATTTTTTCTGATTTGGAGGATCTGGAAAAACCGTCTTCCCACATCTGATGCTTTCAAAAGGACCGGAGTTCAGATGGCTTCCATGTGTTCTGTTTGTAAGTCTGATGAGGACTCCTCTCAGCACATCTTTATGGATTGTTCTTATGCAAATCAGCTTTGGGCCTATGTTTACTCTGTCTTTGGGGTGGATTGGAGTCCATATGGTTCGGTTACCCAAATGATTTCTACTGCCGCACAGATCAGATTTAGTGAGCAGATTTTTAACCTATTTTTGGCTGCAAATTCTGCTACTGTTGCTTTACTTTGGGAAGCTCGGAATGGAGCGACTTTCTCTGGTGTTTTCCCCACTCTTCAGCAAGGAATTATGGCGATTCACAGGGATGTTTATGCTGCCTCTTGTGTGCAGGCTGGATCAATGTCTAACACAGTTTCGGACCTTCAAATCTTGCGCACACTTGGGATTGTGGGGCGACCGCGTTTGCCCCGGATGCTGAAATATATTAGATGGATACCACCCATCGGATCCTGCATCAAGGTGAATGTTGATGGAGCTGCGTTGGGTGCCCCAGGTACTTCGGGGTGTGGAGGAGTGTTCCGCACGTTCCGAGGATTTGTTAAAGGATGCTACCATCACGCTGTCGGGGTTGGCATTGCTTTTGAAGCGGAGCTTTGGGCAATTGTCTTTGCCATCAGGTATGCCATCCGTTTTAACTGGGAGTATTTATGGATTGAATCTGATTCCCAGACCGCTGTTCATGCCCTGAGTGCAAAGACGCGCCAGGTCCCTTGGCGCATACTTCCACATTGGGTTGATTGCCTTAAGGCTATTGGCCGGATGCGGGTGGTGATTTCACATGTCTACCGGGAGGCGAATCAGGTTGCAGATGCGTTGGCGAAGCAGGCGCTCAATGACACAGGAGAGATGTGGTCGTTTACGGTTCCAGACTATTGTGCCTCACTGGTGGAGGCAGATAGGTGTGGGGTTGTGCACACTCGTTTATGTAATATTCCCTTGTTTGCTTGACTCTTCTCATTTTTGTTATTCAATCTTTTAGGACCGGCTTCCACCGGATCCTGGCTTTTCTGGTAAACAAAGTTGTGAAGAAAAAATTTCCAAGAAGTTGAAGGAGATAACATCCCATACAATTATAGAATAATAAATTTTTATATATCTTAATATTTTTGAATTAGATAGTAATTTTACTTAAAAGGGGATTCTATGTCTGATAGTGTACCTGACACGCAATAATAGGTTTTTCTGAAATCTTATGTTGCACACAAGACTGAGATATACCAAAAAATAATACGTTGTTAATATTATTTTAAATAGTAGTTATTGCCTAGAATTTTGTATTAGAGGAAACGAATAGAACTAACTATATTTATTTACACATTCTTATTAAATGTTTTTTACTTTATTCTTATAATGTTTAGAGGCTTAAAATGAGAATAAATCCAATTTTAACCATAAAATACTATAATATTTTTAAAAGGTACTTTTACCACCTTTTGATGGTGAATCCTTTTTAAGTATAGTTTTTGACACATTTATATCTTATCTTTGAAAAAATAAACTTCTCTGAAACTGGGACATCAAAATTCACTTTGGTTGAATGTTTTTTATTTTTTGATAAAATTCATAGTTTAATGAATAATGAAAATTACTGCATTTTAATTCAAAGATACCTTTTCTTCTAATTTATTTATATGTTTATATTGTAATTTTTTAGGTTTTGAAGGTATAATTAGATGAAAATTTTATAATTTAATCCACTTAACTTCATTTAATGAAGTTTCAAATTGAAATTTAATATAAAAACATATGTGATCTTTTAAATGTTTTACATTAAAAACCCGTTTTCTCGACCAATAAACGGGATTAGAGTTAAACCTAATTTAACCACTTATGTGAATTGAATTTTCAAAAATAAGTATACATGGTTGAAATCAGTTTAAAAAATTCAGTCTAATAGGATCAAAATATTTTTTGGTGAATAGTAACTTTTTTATTTTATTTTTCTAGAGTTAAAGGTATATAGAGTAATTAAGGGTAAAAATAATATTATAATAATATAAAACTAACTAAAAATTTTATTAATATTATGGATGAGTTATCGTTGAACAAGACAACACTTGGGCCGAAATTGTGACCTTTGTAAGCCACTGGGGTGTGATTATGACATTTATAACAGTTAATTTAAAGGAAAATATTTCATAATCATGTCTCTTATTATTAAATTAATTTTAAAATGGGGTTTTATAAGTAATATTTTTTACTATAAAAAATCCTTAGAAAGTTAAAAATATTACCTAAATTACGGTAATTTATTTATAACTTTTATATATTAAATAATTAAATTTAATTGTGACACAACAATGATGCAATAATAGATTTATTAAAGAAAGAATCAAATAAATGATATTAATAATATCAAAATAAATATAATTTTAAATATTTTATTCCATCCAAGAATTGTATGGATGACTATGACATATTATAAGTCCATTAAATAGATGTTTTCTAAGTTATCCATATTTTTGGATTTTATTTAAATTCAATGAAACGAATAGTTTCAATTTTTTTAAAAGGTTGGGGTTGAAGCCTCATTTATTATTTAATGAAAATACCACTTTCAAACAGGGTAGAGGAGACCCATTACATAGCCCGAAGGCCCAAGACCAAGTGGTCTGAATACAAGGATCAAAAGCCCATTTTTTTGGCCCAAAGGCCCATCGGTGAATAGTACTACTACGGTACTCGGGCTGCTATAGTACCTTCTACAGAACCACTGTCGCTACAATCCCTGCTACAATGCCTCCGCCACTATAGTGCTACTACTTCTACAGTTCCTCCACTGCTACAGTACCTGGTACAGTACTACTACAACCCATAAATTCATCCATGCCTGGATTCGATCTTGGGTCTTTTGGATGCCAAGTAGAAGCCTTTACCACTTGGGTATAGGCTCATTGGCACGAATAGTTTCAAAATTTTCACTATTGATGTTTTATAAAAACAATATTTTATTAAATTATTTAAAAATCATAAAAAACTTTAAAAATTAATATGTGACTATGATAAAGTCTGAAAGTTCATAAATTATCCATTTATGGTAAAATTAACCCATATAAGTAAAATTTATAGCCTCTTAATATTTCAAATGTTGTTACCATAATTAAAATTAAAAATATAATAACTACGGTTAAACTGAAATGATAAGGTTTAAAAAAAATATAAGTATAAAAATTATCGAATGAGAGGATTTCAAACTATCCTCATCTTATTTTGTAAACAACTCAAGTTGGAGTCATTTGGATTTAAACATTAATTTATATTAATTTAATATTTTAAGAGTTTCTAAGGGTTCCCCTACCCTCTTCTATAAAAAGATACCCACTCTTCTCTAATACTCACACATCAAGAACCATTTTTTTCATACAATATATTCCTTAAACCCTTCCTAAAATCCATCCCACATTCTTGAGGCCTTATGTTAGGAATAAAACCCTTTTTAGAGGTGTTAAGGTGTTCTCCAAGGGTGATCAACCAAAGAAGAGGTATTGTTTTATTTATGTATTTCTATTTTATTTATTCCTCAAATCCCTTAATTTACCTTAAAAATGATGATATCATAACTCCATTATACTCAATATAATGAGATTTTATTATATTAATATCATCAACTAAATCCATCTCTACTTCCATCAAATGGGAAAGTAATTAATCGTTTGTGCGTACGTGTGAACTATTACATCCACGAACCGATCAAATTAATTTTTCATAACCGTATCTCATGAATAGTTATAATAATGGAATTTATGTTAATATGTTATATTCATGAAATATTAATCATTCTATGATAATAATATATTAATTAAATTCTTACTTTCCATGTGCCTAGAAAATACAATGTCGCTCGTGCGTACGTGTGAACTATCACCTCCACGAAGTGATGTGACTCATTTTTATTAATTACATCACATGTATGATATATACAAGTATATTTAAATGATTAATATTATATTAATTATGATATTAAAAATATGGAAAGATAAAATAATACCTAAATATTTTCCATAACCATCAATGAAAAATGGAAAACGTTACTCATATGTACGTACGAATTACCATATCCATGATTATAAAATTGTTCATTTTTCATAAACACTCTTCATTGTTTGATTTATAAGTATAATTTATGTATAAATATGATAATAATGTCATTAATATTGTTCTAGAGATGATTTAATTTTAACCACATGGACTAGTGACATCAATCTATGTTCATTTTTGACTCAAGTACCGAATACCGACAAAACGTTTGATATGAAATTAAATAGTTATATAATTTTTATAACATGATAATAAGTTATATAAAAGATAAAATAAACTTGAAAAATGTTCTTAAGAAAGTATAAATTAACCTAAGTTTATTATTTGGTAATATAAATATTGCATGTGACGATTCAAACTCATGGTATGAGACTTCTTCTCAATATCCTTTTATTAAGGCTCATTTTGATAATATACACCACCTTATTTTATACGATGTATAATTAACAACATTGAATTTTAATTTCATTCAATGGTTTTTGAAATAAATCTTTTTCTATAAATAATTTTACTAAATGAAAAATGGAATATTTGTTTAACCTATGTAGTGACAATGACCTTTCAGCTATCCTTACCATTACATGATATTTGGATTCCTCTATAAGCCTTAATGTTTTTAAAAGGAAAATAAATATAATATTCAATTTTCAGGTATTTTGGTTTCGATTTTTTTGATAATGGTAATATTATGTTAATATCTTGAAATTATATCTTGTGATGATAATGTGGAAATGTTATTTTTTACTTTATTGTTGTTAATATGACATTATTATGTTTTGTTTCCTTGTAATTGATTATGTATACGGGTGGTTCCATGATATACCGAGGGTAGGTGAGCCCGTTATAGATCTCAAATTCATCAGGTAATGAGACAGAGTTAAACAATATGGTTTATATTAATAGATTTAGGGAATATACTATGATGTGTAATCCAAACATAACCATGAAACTTAATCCATATGTAGTTATGAAAGATACATTGTAAGTATGATATGAATGCCACAAGTTACTTTTATGATTTATGATTTTTATGTAGTTTTTTGGAATCTTATGATTTCATGAGGTACGTTAACGAACTTATGTTTGATAGTTGAATATTATGATTTTTTTGAAAATGTTTTCACGAGTATAAAATATTCATAGACTAATGATTTAATTCCTTATTTATATCCCTTACTGAGTTTTTTATGATATTACCAAGTTTTTGAAATGTTTTCCATAGGGTATAAGGATAGATAAGAGAAACTAATATGTCAAGATGAATATATTGAAGGTTTTCATCAAGAAAAAAAGAAATCATGTTTAGCTTTAAATGTTTTATATTGTAGAAGAAATTGATACAATTTTAGTTGTATCCACTTTGTATAAATTTGAGTTGTTATGTAATAGTTATTACCTAATTATCTAAAACTCTAAACCTAAAAAGATCCTCCGTGTGATTTTTTTTACTTAAATCAACATTATGTAAAGTTTAAGGTTTGGTGATTATATTCGAGTCTCTCTCTTTCATGGATGGGTATTCCAAATACAACTAGATCTAGATAGACACCAAGAATGAGTATTCAACCACATTTAGAGAACCGTAAGGAACATTATGCTATCAGGTAATTCCCTTCAGTCTAAAGAATATAGGAGCTGCTTATTAGCGAGCTATGTATCCCATCTTCAAACCGATCATTGGGACACTAGTGCAATTCTATGTAGACAATTTGGTCATCAAAGCCCACCAAAACTAGGAGAATATCAAAGACCTCAATAAAGTGTTTGGATTCCTCAATTCCCATCATTTGAAGATGAATCCATTGAAGTGTGCATTCAGGGTTACCTCTGGGAAGTTTCTTAAATTCATTTTTAGATACAGATGCATTGAAATTGACCCAGATAAGATCAAGGCCATCATTCAAATGCCTCCTCCAAGAAACCTCCAAGAGATCTGATGCCTTTAAGTCCACTTAGCCTATATATGAAGATTCATCATGAATTTGGATGGTAAGTGTAAGCCATTTTCTAGGATCATGAAGAAAGGAAACATATAATAGTGGGATGAAGATTGGTAGGAAACATTCATTGAAATCAATAAGTATCTTCAAAAGTCTCCAATTCTGATTCCACCCATATCTGGGAAGCCTCTGGTCATCTACGTGATTGCCCTGGAGAAATCTATTGGTTCTCTACTCAGCCAAAAGAACAATGAAGGGACGTAAAATATTTTATACTATCTTAGTCAACTGATCCTTGATATAGATTCCATAAACTCTCATATCAAGAAGATTTTCCTCACACTAGTTTTGACAGTGCAAAAGTTGAGGTAATATCTACAACATCAAAAAATATGGTTGGTGTCTCTTGTGGATCCACTGAAGTATATCCTGAATCACCCAATGTTGATGAGAATAATAACATGTTGGGTAGTGATCCTTTATTAGTTCGACATCAGGTTCATCCCAGAGAAGGATGTCAAGGGTAAGAGATTAGCATAATTTCTGGCCACCCTTACATCCCCAGATAGTGAAACTTATGGATCATGATTTCCCAAATGAGTTCATCCTTTTAGTGGACTAGGTTATTCCATATTGGAAGATGAATTTAAATAGTTCCTTCTAGATCCCAAATAGTAGAAGGATCAATGATCCCAATTTTAATAGAGTAGGATTGGGGTTTGTCTTCATCACCCCAGCACATGTTATTCTTCCATATTCATTCCCGCTATTAGAAGGATACACAAACAGTGAGGAATAGTATCAAGCACTCATTTTTGTTCTTGAGTCGGATCTTAAGATTGAAGTCCCCCGTTTTCATGTGGAGGTATACTCCGAATTAATCACCAAGAAAATAAATAGTCATTACACCATCAAAAATTCAAAACACATTCCCTTTCTCAAATTCACTTCCCTGTTGATAGCCTAGTTCCCTTCTCAGCCAGAGGTGACTCACGTTCCCCTATTATAGAATGGTCAAGCCATTTCGTCAGAAAACCTGGCCTCTTATCTTGTGAAGCCTTACCAGGATGATCTATTTATTTATGTGTCATAGTGAAGGGTGATCTCCCCCAACATTTTAGATAATGAATATGAATTGTAGGTAAACAAACTAACAGCTGGGGATTTAACATCATGATATACAGACCCCTTATTAGTAGATGAAACCTCTTATTGGAAAACTCCTTTCATCAAGTATCTCTGACATGGCATTCTCCCATCAGACAGAGCTGAAAGTGAGATAATATATCAACACACAATATAGTTCAACCTCCAAAGAGAGCCTAAACTCGAGAATACTCTCTATAAGAATGGATTTAATGGAATTATCATATATTTCATCCAAGGAGATGAGTTTCCTTAAGTCATGATAGAAGTTCATTCTAGGTCATGTGGTCTCATCAGAAAAAATTGAATCTCTCCCACTAGATTCAATGGTTGGGATACTTTTATCCCACATTGGTCCCCAACTTCATCGAGTTTTCCAAGAGTTTACATGAATTTTAGATGCATTCCTATTTCATGCATCTACCCCTGGAGCCCCTCCTTACTATCAATTTTTTTACCCTTTTTAGTCCAAGGAATCAATATCATGGGGACCTATCTTCCAATGAAAACTATCCAATGTAGGTTCATTATGACCAAAAACTTTCTCCTCCAAGTGGGTCGATGTGATCCTTATTAAGGAATTCAAAGCTCAATCGGTGGTAGAATTCATGATCTCCCACATCATCCACTCATTTAGAGTCCCTTAATCCATTCTCATGGACAATGACACTAACTTATAGATTACTGACCTGAAGAGACTACACACTTGGTACACCATCCAGTCTAACCATAATTCTCACTACCATGTGTAGGAAATGGGAAAAGTGAGGTGTTCAACAAAAACCTATCTAACACTCTATAGAATATGGTGGAATAGAACAAGAAGATTTTGTCGGACAAGTACCCTAACACTCTCTGGTTCAATCGTGTGAAGACTCAAAATTCCAACCAGGTTACTCCATATTCCCTGGTGTATGTAACAGAGTTATTCCCTTCCTATTAAGATACATTTTCCATAACTCTAAATATCTATTAAATATGAGTAGACATAAGAAAAAAATGGAAGAATTATGTCTAGATGCATTGGAATCCCTCAAAGAGAATAGGATCCAAGCCTTAAAAATATAGAGAAACACTAGAACATTATATCTATAGAATTCAACAATAAAGTTCACCTCCAATCCATCCTCCAGGGTGATAGGGTATTGGACCTTTGGATTCCAATGATATCTAGTTAGAGCCCAAGTGGGAAGGACTTTATATCATTCATAAGGTATATCCTAATAGTTCATACTCTTTGATCACTATGGATAGAGAGTGCATAAATCCTCTAAACAACACCAATTTTCTCAAATAAAAATTTCTATGAGGATAATCTGGGGTCCAAACTATATAGAATTAAACTAAGATCCCTAGTACAAACATCAATACTTTAAAACTTGTGTGTTGGTTTTCCCTGGGAATTTATTATGTGGAACGAGCCTCCTAGTCCCCCCATTCACGTTGGGGTTTTCCATTCAATCCATGCATGTCCCTTTTTGGATACATCATGGTCTAAACTCTTTGAAATTAAACTAGGATTCCCCATGGTTTATGAGACATGACCATAATATATAGTAAAGATATAATTATGACCTTAAAATATTTTTTGCCCCTCCATTCCAAGATGTATGAATTAAAACTACATAGCATCAACATCCTAGGTAAAAAATGTTAAATTGGACACCTAGTCTAAGATTTAGGACCTTAAACTAATAGAAATACTATAATATTTCTTCTATGAAGTTAAAATACAAGTTCAATTCCAAGCATCACAACTTTAAATTATATATATTTCTTCCTTAGAAATGTATTTCATGAAATGGGTCTTCTCAGTCCTCATTCATCTATGGTTATAGTGACCTCACAATGCATATCCATTTTGTAACAACCATAATTCTTGTTGCATAATGGTAAACTGAACAACACCATAATATTCTCACCTGAGAGAACATCACCATTGAAATTGTTTATCTAATATTCCATAATTGAATACTATGTACGGATTTATTCCAACCCACATGGGATATGCAACGATGCCTATATTTTATATCCTAGTCATTCCTCCCTAAAAACAAACAAAAATTCCCCTATCTATGTATAGATCATACCTGCATAAGAGAATTTACTTCAAGAACTACATGTGGCTTGATTCACATCCTTATGGGATACATAGAGATGTCAAAAAAATTTGTCTTCATGTTCAGCCACAATCTTGTTGAACCTTTTGTCCCATTTACCTCAGTTATAGTCCAAGAATTATGACCTTAAACTATATGAAAGCATCCTTAGGAGCACATATGTGTTATGTGGTCCCCTTGGTCCTCAGTCATGTTGGGATTATTATTCCACCACATCATGCATGTCCCTTTTAGCATTTTCACCCCATGGTACAAAATCTATGACTAGAAGCTAAGAGGGGATGGTCCCATAAACATGATCTTAAACTATTTATGCCAATTCCAATTATCATGACTTTAAACAGTATACAGGAATCTCCCAAAAATTAATTCTGTGGTGTCAGGCCTCCTGTGCCCCATTTACATTAATATTTTCACTATACGACACTATGCATCCTGATTTTTGGGATACTCTCAATGGTTAATATTATATGACCTTAAACTATGAAATCATGGTCTGAACTCTAAGACCAGAAACTAGTATCCATGTAACATGAAATATGACTTTAAAATATTTTCAAAATCCTCCCCCTTTCTGGTACACCATATCCACACTTTGAGTCCTTTGGTTTTTATTTCCATTATCATTAAAATATATGTGGAACCCATAATAGTGATGGTATCATGCCATCTTGGCTCACCTCTCATGTTAGGATAACATCCTAATGGATCTCTAGAAATAAGAAGAAGATCATGTGTTTCAAACTTGTTCAAAAATTGATCCTATGTTTGATTTCCCTATTCTTGTCTAGTTTGGCTGGTATTCGAAATTTCCAATATGGTCAACAGTTGGTTTATACCCACTAGTCTCCCTAGATCCAAATCTCAGAAGCCTCAAATTATCTACTTTATACTTACTTGTACCTTATTGGAGTTACAATACCCGTGGGGCATCCCATTATGTGTGCTTCCCCATGGTGGAAAAAACCCTTACTATTCCTTGTTTCACACATTAAGCATAACTCACATGGCCTTAGGAGTTCTGGTAGGGTGTGTAACTATATGGTTAAGATGCACAAAGGAACCCGTGGTCCAAATCCATGACCATAAACTGGGAGGTCTATGTCCAATAATTATGAATTTAAACTCTATGAAAATCTCCCCCTTGAATGCAGGGTATGGTGTTGAACCTCCTTGGTCTGTCCATGTCGAGGTTCTCACTTTTCTATGATACCCATCTCCCCTTTGGGGATATTTATCAAGGTCTAATCTCTATGACCATAAACTATGGATAACAGTCCATGAGACACGACTTTAGACTATTTCCCATAGTCTAAGCCGCATGACCTTAAACTATGTGTAGTGTCTTGATCACAAGACATTAAACTGTGAGATATATCCCAATCACTTGATGTTAAAATGTACCATATTTTGTGGATACAATATGATGATAAAATGTGTATCCATCATCCTCATTCTACGACATAAAATTTCAAGGGTTTCTACACCCTCACATGGAAGGCCCTCTCCTATGTTGTTTCTCACCAACTATATCACTCATATTTCCACTCACCATTCGGTATATGAGATGACATTACCTAAAAGATGGGTTTAATATTTGGTTGCAACAATTTACCTATACCAATGTACTCATATCGATGGTGGCATAATTCCAAGAATGTTGGAATCCATTCTAACATTCCACTAATTCATCTCTATGCTTCTCATTCCCCTTATTTGGATCCTCAAACCCTTCCATGTCTAAAAAGACCACATAAAGACTTGGTATCATGAAATTTTGGATCACCTACCATCCTAGTTCAAATATCCTAGAAGAATTTGGAAAATATTCTGAGATAGGTTCTATTTTTCGAACATGTTTAGAATTCTATCCTCATTTTTTTGTCCCCATTTTAGGCTAACTATATAGATGCTACATTTTGAACATGATAGGTAGTTATCCTATATCGAAATTCAATTCTCATAATGTTCCAAATTTTGGGCACTGTGATTTTCACTTTCCATTCCCCTTTGTTCAGGTTAAATTTAACAACCCTAGAGTTATCCCATTCATGAATTAGCGCACACTGGGAAAGAAAATTGTCTATTCTGAGATCCATGTTCTCTATCCATAGCCTCTCTCACTCCAAGTGTTCGAGGATTCTCTATACTATCAAATGAATAAAAATTACATAGTTGTCCCTTATTTACTACACTGTGCATGACCCATGTAAGCCTAGGGATTGGGTGTTAGTTTTCTAGGAAATATGATTGAAGTAAGATAATATAGTAAGGAAGTTAGTCTAAGCATACATATGAAAATATATAGTTTTATAGGTTAATCCACATATCAGTGCCTCTCCCTCAACAAAATCTGATTCTACATCTCTGCCTTAGTTATTGAATACTTATGAATGACCGACTTTTGTTGAGTGATCTCAAAGTCCTATTATTTCACTACTAGGTCTTCCTTATCATTATCAGCCTTAGAACAAACATAATTGTTCATGACTTGCTTCAGATCTTTATCCACCATCACTCATCTTATACCATCTTTATTTCAGCTTCCTTGACCTCATACTCTACTATTTTAACCCTCAAAGTGTTAGTGATTTCATCTTTAATGGTTTCGGTAACCACAAGCTCATATTCCACCCCCTTCAGATGGGAGATATCTTCCCTAACATTTTGAAGTTACTAATATATCTCATCCTTATGTATCCTCTAGACCAGATCAATATCCTTCCATTCTGCACATGACCGCTAGATGAGGAATTCTCATCAAAATGCATGACATGTGCTGAAAACCATGACACCAATCCCTAGAATAACTTAACAATGGCGGATAGATCCCACCCATTATGAAAGTTCGACTATTTGGATACAGGTGATGAATTTATTCACATTCCTCCATGATTTTCTATGGGTGGCTAGATTATCCTTAGCAACTTCTAGGATAGATTTCTAGAAGTTTTCAGGTGTCAGATGCTTATGAGTAGGAAAACTTCCAATATGTTTTCAGTTGGGTCTTCCAGATGAAGATCTTCAAATGTGAGAAGCTCAATGACCATCCCCAGTAATATCTCTTCATTGTCACTTCCACATAGGGTATAATCCACTACTGCACTATGTGGTATTGTGGAGGTGGACACCATCATCTAATCTCCATTAGTTACATCGGCTAGTGGAACAATCTCAGCATGGAATTTCATAGCCACCACAAGTGGTAGCTTCAAAGTGGGAACACCCAACGAGATCATCCCAGTTACTAACATCATCGTCAGTTCCATTATTGCAATTTTGTCCCAAACAATTAATTTTGGTAGTGCCACCACCATGGGCCTAGCCATCATAGCTCTTTCATCCAACTCTATGGTGGGCCCTGTCTCAACCCCTTCTATTAAGGTTACAATCTCAGCAGTCCCCTCCAAGGAACTTCAATAGTCATCTTGACCGCCATGGCCTCTCCAGCCCTTTCCAATGGGAGAGCAGTGTCAGCCATCATCTCCTCAGATTTAGGTGTAGCTAATGTATGTGTTGGCACTGGTGGTTGAGTTCTGAACACCAATCAGACTACCATTCCAAAGTATGTTAGTCAATAATAGGGAGTAAAAACAATGATTCAAAGGCATAGAGGATAAATAATTTACTTGATTTTTATACTTTAGTAAGGAGTTCCTAAATATTCACTAGTATTCCCCTGAGTAGGGTTCCTTCTGATGCTACTTCCATAGCCGCCAGCATTGATGTTCGAAAACTCACAACCATGAAATTGGGACAAGACCCCACACTCACCCCTTCTTATGTTGAGTTCCCATAAACTTCCTTTTAAATTCCTTCTCATACACCCCCATCCTCCATATTTGATTCTTGCACAAGTGGAAATAGAGTTAGACAATATCTCTAAAGAGTAGGTTTTATTTGAGGTACATAAGATTTAGATATTTACCGAGTTGGGAGCGATTCTTCTTCTTAAAGGCGATCTCTGATAAGTTTCTTATCCACAAATCTCTTCCAACTCTTTAAGAAATGGAGAACACACAACTATCTCAATTTCAGAAAACTGTAGAAGAGAGGTAATGTCTAACAAAACTCTCACCCGACTAGTAAATAGATGAAAAATGACATATCAAAGCACCAGATCCACTTTCTCCATCACATATCACTTCCCCTTGTCCCGAGACATGTGGAAACTGAACTTAGTGTGACTGATCCCGATGAGATGCATACCACATTTGTTAATATTCTTCCACATCTTGTGAACACTTGAGAACTGTATAAATAATTCCTAGTTTTCCCAAGCCTCAAGAATGATGTAATCACTAGGAATTTCCATGAGAAATAGTAATTCCTCAAGATATTAGAAAGATTTACTACAGAATGCCCCAGATGGACCCCCTCTTCCAGAGTCTGCATGTACATGAGAATTATCACTAATGCTACTACTCCTCTACCTTCACCTTTTACTATTGTGGGCCATAAACTGTTGGTCTTACAGCCACTATCCCACCCACCGATCTGGCTCTACCACTAAGGTTCACTCCAGTCACCACTCTAACCCAAACTCCTGGTGGAGGGATCACACATTTGTTAATCTAGATGGCCTACTACCTCAACATTATACCAGGATAGATGATCACCCAAATTTATGCATAGTCATGGGTTTTCCCATATGTAGAAGTGGATAGAGGTATCTCATTATGCATCTTTCCATATTTGTGTGTGAACATGAGCCATAAATGCCTCATCATCGAAGGGTGAAACTCATGACAAACCTCCGAGTATACCTTCGGGCACAACCTCTATAGAAACCTGAATTACATCATGAACTGGTGTCGGTTATATAGATCGTAGACTAGATTACAATCAACCCTCTCCACCAACACCCTCTTTAGAAGGCTGGGTGTTATGATCATTGATCCTTGGTCCCTGCAACTTCATTAGTTACCACCTCGAGTGACAGTGAGAATGGATGAAAGATAAAGTGATCCACCAACCCAACGATGTTCATCACATACTTTAGGACCAACTTGATTAGGTAACTCCCCTAAATATTCTGTATGGCTAGTCAAAAGTTTGTTGTGGGAGGCTAAATAGGGGTTTGATACTCCTATCCCCCATGTATGTGTCCACCCAGCTGTACAATATGTGAAAAGGGTTGCACACACACAGTGGCATATTCCCTTTTATAATGTGCCGAAGGACTTTGTACAACTTATCCCGTACTACGATTATCAGATTAACATTCCTCCTCATATCCATCATTACCACCAATATAAAAGTTATTGGACACACCCCCAGGTGCACATCCTTCACTGAGAGTATCAACCCACAAATGAGTGTTGTGATAGATATTTCTTATCTTACTATAGGTTGAGTCTTCATCTTGACAATGTATCCCCACAACTACCACTAGATTGCTTATTGAATATGCCAATAAGATCCTTCTTTGCAATATTGTTACTCCCTATGACATTTTCATAGCCTCTTCGGTAATTTCCTTATTGAATCCTCACCCTCAATGGCTCCTTTTCTAGGATGTTCAAGAAATATTTGAACCACTTCTTGAAGAGAACATCCATAGTCCCCGAATTCTTATCCTTAGTTCCCTCCAGAAGGTCCAGAAAAACTTTTTATAGAGCCATCAGTTGCTCTTGGTTTTTCCATACATTATCTGTGGGTAGAAAATCATCATAAAAAACCCTAAAGATTGGGATTACAGAGATCCGATGAAGGTCTCTAAGGCTGATGCTGACCTCCCCATGATGTAAATGGAATTTTTTGGTCCTTAGTGACCATATTATCAGTAGCTTGGGAATGATCTCCTATGGAAGATAAATGTGGAATTTTAAATCCCATGGAACCTCATAGTGTTCTAACCACTTGAACTATACCTTGAACTCTCAGCATGATGCACACACTCAATAAGTCTAGATCCATTTAGCTATAAAGTCAACACCCTTGTACATATCCTAGACATAATTCCATCACTTCTCCAGGACCCTAAACTAGCCTTAAGAGTTGTATGATACTATGGATGGGATGCCTCATCTTACAACTTCTCCCCATCAACATTATAGAAGTGGTTTTTGGGGTAGCATGTTGTAATGGTAACATGGTATTTCCAAATGTGGCAGAAAACAACCATATGTCTCTAGTATTTCTTAAGTATACCTATAAACCAATAATCTAGCCCATCCCTACATTATTCTAGGATGAAGACATCATCCCTAAAGTCGAATTCATACAAAAAACCCTCTTTCAAAAGGGATAGTCTCTTTGAGCCTCTTAGAATAGCCCAAGAAGTGATTTATGGTCTGATGTGCTTCAGATGTACTCCCTGATCATGATATTGTCCACTATCTCTTCCCTATGAGTAGTGTCTGAAATGACTCCCTAAGTGGATTCCCAAGAAGCCATTGAATATAGGACTTGGTTTTTTCTAAGGATAGTTCATGGATGTCATTGAAAAATCTTGTTCTTGGAGCTTAGTTCATGGAGCTCTGAGTCACAACACTCACTTTGTGGAGAAGCAGTTCATGATGTTCAATCCTCTAAGCAGCATTAATAGAGATAAGGCCTTAGAGTTTGGATTAAAAATAAATAATTCACATAAGGAGATCATGGAGACCTAAAAATTCATGGAAATATATAAAACATGATTTTATTAACGTAATTCACAACTAGTTTGGATCAAATCCAATCAAAAATATCTAAAAAACACTCTCAAGGGTATGCTTTGTGAAGCCCGTTCATGAATCTCCCCTTTGAGAACACACAATACCTTGATGGTGTGATATATGATTTCAACGGTGCTCCAAGATCACTCTCGAATCACATGTTCACTCAACTAACTATTTAATATATTTTAGAACCCCTTGCCTATTAATACTCAGATAATTTTGACCTTCAGAAGATGGTAGCTTGACCCTTCAACATCTAAATTACTCCCAATCATGAAGCACTTGAGCATCATGAACTAGAACAAAAATTGATCATCTAAGCCACCTGATATACATGAAACCCACATCTATAGGATCTTGAATCCCTTAAAATATGATGGGGATGCATTTTTCAAAGGACTATTCCCAAGGTGAAAGAAGATGGCCCTCCAGGGAACATGAGGCTTCACAAAAAAATAAACCTTCACAAAGAACTCCTTCCTGGGATAGGACTTCAACCTAAGGTAGGGAAACCTTGTTTTGTGAAGCCTACTCCTTCATAAATCCCCTGAACTCCAAAATGAACTTAGGCTTCACAAATCACCAATATGAAAGGCCCTTTACTTCGCAAATCCCCTATCTTGGTCCTCTCCAGGTTTCATCCATTATGTTGATGCCTCTTCACGAAGGCTGAGTGCTCACGGCCCACACACCCATCTAGGATCAGCTTAGCTACACCTCAAGTCCCAATGTGACCTATTCCACCTATTCCTATGTCCCATTATACTTCATGTGTGGCCTAAGATTCCCATTTACCATTTTCTTCTCATCATAGGTACGCTAAATCCTTTTTCTTCTCAGTATAGGAATGCTAACATGGACCTTGTGGTCAACTACTCCTCCAAACCATTGAAACCTATCATTACAAAAGTCATCACCCTCCCAAGATTATATGAGTGGCAATTATGTAAGCCCAAGGGGTATGGATTGATCCCCCCATGTCCATGATACACTATTTAAAGATTCTTATTACCAACATCCTCAGCATATGACATAAAAATTTAGTCTTACCCCATGAAATGCACACGGGAGGACCCATATATGATCATAATGGGATTACACCCTCTCACCCCAGGCAGTAAAATCCATCCAAGAGGATTAAAATTCACCCCTATAGGAGTATAATCCACCCCTGAAGGGAAACTTCCATGCTTAATCCCCACACACCATGTTCCACAAGCATAAGATGCTCCAAATATGACTCTTAGGAAATGAAATACTCCTCGCATGGAATTTGATCCTCCCCACCTTGAAGACGTCCTCCTCAGGTATCTCTTATGCATAATACCCACACCATCTCAAGTTGACACATCTTTTGATATAAAAACACCAGTTCTACTACTTTCTATTGTTTCTCACACCAAGAATGATTCCCGTGAGATTAGAGGTTAGCAGTAACCATGACACCCACATTCCAATGGAACTCCATGTTGGAGTAAACCCCAGTATCCACCTTCTAATGGGCCTCCAATCTGATATAAGACTCAATCAGGACCCCTAAAATGGTTTGATCCTATGCATAAGCCCCAACCACATGCTCTAATTCCATGGGCCTCTTCTCTAGGTATAATCCCCATCCCTCTCCAAACTACATGATATTTTATTCACAACTAACTGGGATACATAAGAAGCCTCCCTGAGGTCCAAACCCAACACTCTATCCACTCCATCTACCCCCTCCACTCCATCCACTCCATACGCTCCATCCACTCCATCCTTATCCATCCCAATTTTCTATAGGTCGCCAAACCCTAGTAATATCATGCCCTTACTCGGTGACCAAAAATCGTTCGGGTCCCTTTCGGAAGCTCCTATGCATAAGATACACACTATCCAACCAAAGGGAATTATCTTAAAAAGGGAATCTCACATGTATGATCCCTATATCAACCCCTATCGATACTTCTTTCATGGCACGAGCATCCTTATCGCACGACATTAAACTGCATGGACCGATCTTGTCACATGAGCTTAAACTATAGTATAGAAATATGTTATCTTCTAATAAGAGTATGCTAGACACCTCCTTGAGGTTCAATACTAACAAATGGTAAACCTTGGTACCCCCTCACATGGATGCACTACCCAGATCCTCCTCAAATTGTGTCCAGATCTAGCTTTATGGTGCAACATTTTCCCTTTATGGGACACACCTCCTTGACCCACCTCCAAGGGCATTCTAATCCACCCGACTTCATGGTGTGACATATTAATTTTATGGGACACACCTATCAGATCCTCCTCCACCATAGTTTTGATCCAACCATTTGGTATACCTTTTAGGTGCTCCATCATATGGATATACGTCCTTTATCCTCCTCTATGAGGTGTTCTGATCAGTCTCATTATGTCCCTATAAGATGCTAAACTCACGACCCATATCATACTACTACTTCAAGATAAACATAGTATTCCTAAGATGAAAGCCTTAGAATATATGTGCCCATAGATCTAGATTACTCATTCTAAACATGATATTCATGAGGTGAAAGACTTGAAAGATATGTTCCTTTGGCATTATATACCTCATGATCGACACAGGATGCCTTGGGTTCCGCACCTAAAGATGATCCCATGAGATTCCCTCTTTTGAGGAAGAATATAGGCTACTAATGTTCCTAGCATCAATAAATACCAATGATGCCCAATGTGAGTACTTTCCTGATCAAAGGTAGCTACCCTATCAATACCTATTTGAATGTAAATACACAAGCAACATAATTAATTGGTATCCACAAATAGATGGTACCAGGAATGAGTTCCATGAACATGAATTAACTCTACAAGGGAGACCTAGACTTGGCAACATGTTCCAAGAAGGGATCCATGGAAGGAGGAATCGACATACCATCATCCTATTCTAATCAAGGATAAGACATCTCCATTGAATATAATAAAAGCTGCTTACCTTTGGAAAGAGGTAATACATGGAAACAAACTACGATGCCAACACACAACTAACACGTGAGGCGGGAACACCTTATCAAAAGCATCAAAAACATATTCTAAAAAAAATGTGTTTTTTATATTTTTTTAAGAAATTCAATCTATTACTCCTAAATAATGATTTTTATTAATTTAATTATCTATTTATTTTAAAAAATAAAATATAATTTATTGAAGTATTTTTAATTGGTAATAAATAAGAATAAAATCATTTAATTTTTGAAAAGATATTTTACTAATTTTTTCTATATATTATGTGTTTTTATTTAAAAGTAATTTTTTCAGATTTAGAGTTTTAATTTTATAAAATGGATTTAATATTTTAAATAATAATATTAAAATTAGGTAATAGGTACAATTTAATTTCTTAATAAAAACATAAGTTACCAAGGTAAAAAAATAATTCGATGGTAAATTGTAAAATGTGGTAAAATGTTTAAAATAATGAATAAATAAATAAATTATCTCTAAAAATATCAAAAAACTACGTGTATGAGATAATTCATGAACTATGATTTTATTTTTCTTACTTTTTATTCACTTTAATTAAAAAATTACATTCTTTATACATTAAAGAATGAGTATTTGTAAATATGCCACTGAAAATCATCTAAAAAAGGATCCTAGACCACCCATTATAAACAAAAGTTCTCATTTATTTTCTTCTAAAATATCAACCCATATACCTTTATAATAGTAAAATCTCACATTTTTGAGTTTTTGGTCACAAAGAGTACCAAAACCTTCATTTCAATGAAAATATTTAATGGAATATTCTACTCTTCACTGTAAGTATTATTTTTTCCATAATTTTTTTATATTCATCTCAACCCTCTTGATTATGATTTTAAAATTTAATAGCATGGAATTTAAATCAGTATTATTTTATAAAAGTGATATTATAATAATGTGACAACATTTTTTTACCCATTCATTCATTATAACATGTTCTTGTTTATGTTTATTTAACCACTTACATGAACATTGTTGTAAAAATTTCATCATGGATGAGTATGAGAAAATAAATATTGGAAATATATGGTATTAATGATGAATTTAATTTGTGTTTATAATTATAGAGTGGTAAAATATAAATATTTATTCATTATTAAAATAACGCATTTCAGTTGATTATATTTTCAAACATGAATGAATTTTTGAAAATTCTTTAGAAATCATTATAGTAACATCCATGAAATAACATTGGGACTAAAAAACTCCATAAAACATATAAAAATAGTTTATTTAAAATTTATAGAGGTTATGAACATATGAGAAACGATAAAAGACTACAATATCCATACTGAAATAAATAATAAACAATTTAAAATGAATAAGGGGAAATTATTTATATAATATTAAAAATTAAATTAAATTGGTAATATAAATATAATTTGTTAATATTAAATGAAATAATTATACGTAAGGTTTTGATATAAAACAAAAATAAACAAAAGTAGATTATACATGGTGTTAGAGTGTGTTTGAGCATGCGAAAACCTAAGTCAACTATTTAAGAAGCGTACCAATGCCTTAATGAATAAAAAATGAAAACGACTCATTACCTATACAATGTCAACAATCATATAAACCTCACTAATGTTCAATCACCAAATCCATACATAAGAATAATAATATAGTAATCAAGAAAATATTTCAAGAAGCTACCATGTGCCCACTTACCTAATGATTTAGTCACCCTCACATCCCAATGACATATATCCTAGTAGTCCCATCCATTCCATATCCACATACAACAACAATATAACATATAAAAACCATAAACACATAACCATAACCATATATAATATACGAAAACCACATAAACACATCCCCATATTACTTTCACATCACTATATGACTACCAGATAGCGACATCACTAACACAAAACCACATAACTAAAATACATCTGAGAGAGATAGAGTGGGATATAGAGAGTTTTCATCCATCTATATCACCCACATTTTGGATGTTGGGGGTAAAAATAGAAACAATAACCTTATATGGACACTAGTTGTATTAACTGACTCAGATGATAGTGTGTAGGAAATAACATAATATACAATGGATATATAATAACGCACAATCCCAACCCATGTTACACTTTCCAATAAGGACCTCTATCAACCAAACTCATTATCACATCATATTGGAAAACTACAACAAGATTTTACACCTCTAGATACACAACAACCAACAAGAAAACCACACAATAAATACACAACTATTTTCCCCTTCACCTATCATTACCCATTTAATATTAATCATCTATCTACCAAATTAGTTTTACCAACCACATTAAATTTAAAAATTGCTAATCTAATATAAACCAATTAACAATTTCTTTATATTTCACCATTTATTTTCATTTAACTCATATTTAATCAACCACTATATTTCAATATTATTCAACACTGAAATTTATTAAAAAAATACGATTCCCATTAATTATTTAATTAATTCAATCATGCTTCTATATTACCAATAAAAAATTGTATGAACCACAAAAATCCAACCACTCTACAATAAAAACCAATTACCAATAACATATATCATCACCTATATCACTTCTATATCAAAAAATCATATTAGAGCACACCATCTAAATTGAACTGTTGGGACAATGATTTGTAATAACACCTATTTTACCACCACAATAATTTAAACAACAAAATAATTAAAAAAATACAATTTTTTTAATATATTATCTTATCCTAACAAATCAACAACCCAGATTTACCATAATAGTATGTAAACAATAAAAACAACACAAATATTCTCATTACTTCACATTTTTTTATTCATCTATTAATTCAAAATTGAAATAACAATACAATCAATCAATAATTATAGATTTCACTTCCCTTATATCATTAATGTAATTAAATTATTTAAAATATTTAAAACAATACACATTATAAATATCTCTAAATTATGGAAACATGCTTCATAAAATAATTAAATAAAAATAAAATAATAATAAGAAAAACATATAAAACATATAAAGAATTTATTATTTACTTCCTTCATTAATTTATTTATTTATCTATGTTAGGGAAATTACAAATTATACCCAATGATAAAAAAAGTATAATAATTGTACAAAAAAGATAAAATATCATTGAATTTGAGTCACCTACCTCAAACTGAATCTTGAATAAAAAATACATAAATAATAAAGAAATTAATGTCAAATTTTCACAAACTCATTGATATCCTCCATAAAACCCATAATCTATCATTACCTCATCAAATCACTACCTCAATAATGAACTAGAAACCTAAAAATGAAAAAATTAAGGATAATAATAATAATCAAGGAAGAAATACCTCAATAAACAAAAATAAAACCTCTTATAAAGGGAATAAAATAATGGAAACTGAAATCATGTATTGAGATTCCTAAGAAATAATAAGTATTACCAAATACCGAGAGGAAGAAAGTGAATAAAAGAAGAATTAATAAATCTACTAAAGTTTGTAATTAAAAATGGAAATTTTAAAATCATAGAAAAATGATTTTCATTGTGATGCAAAGGGGATATTTAACCAGACCTTTTAAAATCATAGTGAAATTTAACACCCCAATATTTGTTGAATTTTATAAAATAATTTAATATTTTTAATATTTTTCATTTCGCACAACACTAAATAGAGCTTTTTTATATGAAAGCACTATGTTTTCCGTGTGTTATATGCACCACCAAGATAATATTGCATTGCACGCAACAATTAAATTAGATTTCAGTATATGAAACACTTTTCTTGACTTATGTTATGAACTATAATAATTTATATTGATATATTTCATCATATTCAAGATCTAGTATTACCGAACTAGAATATACTTTTAGTATTGCAATTAAAAAATTATTATAGTAACCTCATAGAAATTGGAATTGTAATTACAAAAAATATTAACTGAATTATTAAAACCTGATTTAAACAAGTATATAAAATCAATCCTTTAGTTATCAATTATCTATAAATGAAACGAAGAACTATTTGTAAATAAAGAAATTCCTTTTATAATAAAACTGTTTTTCTATGTAAAAAACCATTTTTTATCAATAAATTAAAAGAAACACTATTGATGAATGTTTTTAATAATATTTTTATATTACATATTCTATAGATGTTTTTAAAAATCATCCAATATATTTGGTAAGAATGAGATATGAATAATTCCAATTTTATGAATAAAAAGATGTATTTTTCAAAAGGGTAATTGTATCACCTTTTACTGAAGAACCCATTTAAAATATATTTTTGACTCATTTATATTTTATGTATGAAGAAATAAATTTAATTTTGTAGGTTTTAGTATTAAAATTTACTTTGGGTGAACTTTTGGTAGTTTTATACGAAGTTTCATGTTTTGAGGATTAGTGAAAAATATTGAATTTTATTTAAAAATGTTTTTTCCTCAAACTTATTTATATAGTTAATTTTTGTTTTTAATTGGTTTTAATGTATAATTAGTAAAATATTACATAAATTAATCCAATTTAGGTCATTTAAAACAATTCTAAATAGAAATTGGTTATAAAAACATTTCAATATTTTGGATTTTTTACTTAAAAAACCCGTTGTATCATCCAGTCTGCGGGATTAATTTGAAATTAATTTCTTCCACTTGTATGATTATATTTTAAAATATGGATTAAATAATTTTAATTAGAAGTTTCATATTTATTTAATAGGTATATTTTATTTTTGTACAGTATGAATAGTAACTTTAATGATTTTTATTACCATGATTAAAGGTAAATTAGGTAATTAAGGATAAAGAAAATATTATAAATATTATAAAGCTACCATAAAACTTGAACAAATATTATTGGGTGAATTTAATTATACCTTTAACACCTAAGGTTCAAAATTTAATTATTTAATAGACATTTTTTCCTGGAAATGACTTTGATATTATTAAAATCAAAGAGAGTGACAAAGTGTCACAATCATAAATTTAATAAGTATAATAATTTTAATATGGAGTTAAATAAAATATATTATAAACTATATATATTATTATATAATATAAAAGGTTTATTTAAATTATTCAAATTTATTTTTAAATTTTAGTGTATAAATAATTATCATAAATAATTATAAAATGATGATGTCATAATTATTTGATTAATGAAATATTAAATTAAATGATATTAGAAATATTAAAATAAATATAATAATAAATAATGAAGGTATTACATGAGTTTTATAGACTATTATAATATATTATGAGTGTATTGAAGTATTTTTTTGAATATATCTTATTTTCTTGAGTTTCATAAAGTCAAAGTAATGTATAATGTCAGAAGTGACGCTTATGATATTTTATGAAAAGAATATTTAATAAAAATATTTATAAATCACAAAGATATTAAATAAGGATATAGTGGGAGATATATGGTTTAAAATATCATAAATTTTACATTTATGGTCTAATTTATATTTTATAAGTAAAAATCGCATCCATTTTATAAAGTTGTTACCGTAGTTAAAATTAAAATGGGTAAACTAAGGGTTAATTAAAATGATATGGTTTAAAATAACTCCAAAACATGGATAAAATATATTGAGTGATGATTTTACAACCTTATAATATATTATCCTAAAATAAATATCATTTTTTAGGTATTTAGATTAATATCGAATTTATTATAAATTAATGTTTTGATAAATTCCAAGAGTACCCCTCCCATCTCTTATAAGAGAGAACCTATTAATCTATTTTATTCACACTTTAAAAACTATTTTTTCGGTCAAAATATATAAAAATTTATTCCAAAAATCCATACCTTCATCTTATATTCATTTCTTTCTTAATAAATCCATCCAAAAAAAATCCTTTTGTGTAAATAAGAAGGAGATACCCGAAGAAGATATAACGTTCTTCAACAAAATTTTTAATTTTATTTATTTCTTAAACCCATTTAATTATTTTACTTATTTTTTATATAATAAACTAACTATATTAAATGTAAATATATATTGTTATGATAATTTTATGACCGACACTCACACACACTGCCATAAAATGGGATACACAATCATCGTTCATGTGTACGATAGAATACAGCCTTGCCAATCGATGTCCTTCGGTCTTCCATTACCACTATTAACGGTTGGGAATAATGATGGATTTATAATTTATATATGATATATATTATTTTTATAATTTTTTTTAATTTTTTAATTATTATATCACACTTATCTTCATGCTTTCCATTTTTTTGGAATACGATAATTTCATTCATGTGTACGGCGGTCTACCGCCTCACGTAGTGATGTGATTAATTCACACTTTACATGGAATGTATTAAGGATAATTTTAATAAAAATATGTGATATATATGAAATAAATATGATTCTATAGTAATAATATATCAAATTATTTTCTTTCTTTCAATATTACCATGAAATGAAAATAGAGTTCTTACGTACACACGACCTACCATCTCCATGAACGGTGTATTTTATTTTATTACTATATCTTTTATAGCTAACAATAAATACATATATAATGGATATATATTATATTTATATAATTTTTATAATTATGGATATTATGATATAATAATCTATGCATGAGGACCCAAAATAAAAAGTCAAAACAAGTACGAGAAACAAAACAATTATCACCTGAAACATAAATTAAACTTGAAGTTGTTAATAAGAGAGTAATATAAATTTATAATTAAATAATTTATGGTATTATATATATGAACATGGTTATTTTTTAGATTTATAATAAACTTATATTTATTATTCAATAGGTTTTATCTTTTATGAGAGAAATCTAGACTTAAGTTAAGGGGATTTATAGTCTAACTTTTATTCTTGCAAGACTTATGTCATATTAACCACTCATTTCTTTTGTGTAGTGTATAAAAAATAGATGATTTTAATATATTATATTTATATTTAAATTTATGGGTATTTATATATATCTATTTTATGATATATATTTCATGGGGTTTACTATTCGGAAGTTACCAAATCGGCAAGGTATTTTTTCTCAATTTACCTTTTTTGAGACACATGTTATGTTATGTACCTATATTATTTTAAGAGATGTATATAATTACCCTTGATATGTTTCATCATTAATATCATTATTTTCATGATATTATATGTTTCAAATAATTTTATTCTCTCTTAGGTCGGAAATTTATTTTATTCAATAACCTTGTTTTCTAAAAATATTTTTAAAAATTAGTTTTAAATTATCTTTTTTGAATTTTTAAGAAAAACGATTTAAAATATGTTTAAAATATTTGTAAAATATTACTTCATAACTTTTCAAGGTTATTTAGAATAAATTTTTTTTATAATGTTTTGTTGCTTAAAAATAAAGTTTCAAAGAGGAATAGATATTTTTTTTATGGAATTTTTTAACAAGACCTTTCAAAATTATTTTCCATATAAGATGTCATTTGTTGGTGTTACTAATGACTTACTAAGGATATAACCCAAGGATACCGTTAATATTATTTCTCTGAATGATTTATTTTTTTATGTAATGATTTTTATAAATCCCATTACTTTTCAATGAGATTTTCTTTGATAAAATGTTTATGAAAACCATTTCTTTTCATGATTTTTGACACGACGAATGATTTATGATCTTGTGGAACATACATGTAAGATTTCATTAGGTTATGGGTGGGACCTATATATCCCCCCAATGAACTAGGTAAATATTTATATTTCATGAGATAATGATGGGAAATAGGTCGATGGGATTGATCCACTATGGGAAGAAGGGGAAACCCGATCCAATATTGGAAGAAGGATAAACCCAACCCACTATGAGAAGAAGAAGAAACCCAGTCCACTATAAGGAAAGAACCAAAACATGGGATGGTAGTGTTTCCAAACCAGTACCTTCAACCCCCATGAAGTTCCTTGATAAGGTTCACCAATGAGCCTAGACCTATAGTTAATGATATTTCATGTTTATGTGTCTGCAAAAACTTTCATGTCTTATTCCTATTTTATGATCTCATGGAATATGTTTTTTGATTATTTATAAACTTATATGATTTATTCCATGAAAAAATATCATGATCTTTCACATATAGGTTATAATTTTAAATCATTATTTTCATATTATTATACAATTAGGTTTATGCTATGATTCATATCTCCCTTGTTTACCCTTACTGAGAATAGAAGATCACCCCTTTCTTATATTTATTTTCCCCTGGATACAAATAATTATATTAAGTATGATATTTCAAAAGGGATCCAATTTTTAAGATGTAGGCATAAGAAGATTTAGATGTATTATGAACCAGTTGTTTATGTTTCAAAGTTTCCAAAGGCACTAAACTAATGTAGTCTTTGGGAATGTGTTTGTGTAATGTTTGAT
The DNA here is from genome assembly GCA_963277665.1 of Viscum album. Lineage (NCBI taxonomy): Eukaryota > Viridiplantae > Streptophyta > Magnoliopsida > Santalales > Viscaceae > Viscum > Viscum album. The sequence goes on along the minus strand of OY728119.1, from coordinate 697,003,872 downwards.
AATTATGAAAAAATGATGTAATGTCTATATATGAAAAGCCTTGTTCATTATATGAAGTCCTCGATATCTATTACCCATAACTCATAGTTAATGACCATTCGATTTATATAACATTAAATAATAATGTATATAAATTATTCATGTTATACTATAATGGTAAAAATCCTATTTGTCATTGAATAATCCTCGTTTCCCTTTAATTTCATAGCCACATTATTCTTAAAAATTGAAATCAAACTAAAAAATACCAATGCAGTGATAATTAATTATGTTGAATTTAAATATTCAATTATTTGATAAATTAGAACCATTATTAAGATACTAAATTTCAATACATAATAGTTACAATAAAACATTCTACTTTTAGGTATTATGGTGCAATATAACTTTTCATACCATAATGACATGAGCCAAGGTGTAATTAATATGCCAAAAAATTTATATTAAACACTAATATTCTAACTCTACCTAATGAAAAACTATAATGAAATCATAATGTGTTAAAACATTATTTTTTTAGTAGATTAATTTTTTGTTAAAATCAACCTCTATCTACTATTCACCTTTAAACTCACTTCTGACACCTCCATCTCCTAATAACATAAAGTATAAGACTAATAAAATCATTATCTATATAAAAATAGTTGGAATGTCAAATAGGACCATTCATATTCTTGAAGATATGCTTCAAGGTTAAAATATTAACTTTGGAGTCTCATAGTAAGATCATATATTCTTGGTAGAGTAATTATATAATATCATTTATTAGTAATCTATTCAAAATATTATTTTTATACCCCTTATGGAAGGACTTGTTATTCTCCCCCATGTTTGACTAAAATTTGTGAGATATCTTTGATTTGGCTCAATATAGTCCCAATTATTAGGACATTGAAAATTTTAATTAAAAAAAGTTTGATCATGACTCAAATTTTAAAAATTCTTATGATGGATGTAAAAGATAAAATTTTAAATTTAAGTTTGGTGACTAAATTTTAATCTAGGGTTTACTAAGATTATGTCACCGATTCATTGGAATTTAAAAGAAATATACTTTAATGGTTTTCAAACCTTTGGAGTTTCTAAATATAATTGTAGAAACTTATTATTGACTTAATTTTCCTTTGAAATTTAGTGGTATATATAATGTTTTCTATATTTCAAAAATAAGGAATACATATATGATACTGTTCAATTGATTTGATTCAAGTATAATGAGTTGTCAGAAAATGTTTCCTATATAAAAAACCTATATATATTTTTGACCTGAGTGGAAATTTGTTACAGGGTAAGAATATTCTTAGTACAATTGTTTAAGGAATTAACCAAAGATAATAATTTTATAACCCAACACTATTATAATACTTGGTAGTTTTTGGAACTCATGATTTTATTATTGGAAGATTCAATGTGATAATTTCCAATGAAAGGATCCTTTAGTATTTGGGAATCCTCACACTCGGACTCCTAGTTCCTAAACCCTCATTCATATCCCCTCATTCCTAGCCTCTTGGTACCAAACACATCATGTATGCACCCTTATGCCTACCTCATTGAGCCTAAAACCTCATGTTCTAACTCCCAGTTCCCATCCCATCTTTCTAGACCACTTACATATGACATCCTAGAACCCAAACCCTCATTCCCAACCACAATGTTACTAACCCCTTATTCTCAGCCTCCTCATGCTTCATGTCCTCACACATACCTTTAGCATATGATTCCCCATGACAAGATCTAATCATTCTTATTCTCTATACCAGGGTGTGAGAGGTGGTTATGGGAGGCTACTACACTCATACCCATTATCCGCCTCATTGTTTATAGAAAAATACGACATACCTTTCATTTTAGGGACCAAAATAGGAGTTCTAAAAAATGATTCCCAAATTCACTCTCAAACATGCTAAAGAACCCCAATTTCTCATTTAGGTGACTTTGTAATTTAAAAAACAAGGGAAATAATGTGAATTTCGGGAAATTTAATCATATAAAGGTTTTTAAATAAAAACATCAAAAAATACCAACTCCCTTATTTTTATCTGGATTAGGGTTAAGGGCTCTCACAGATGGAGAGACCTACTTGGGCACCAATCCCCCAAGCCTCCTCAGTGAGTCTTACTAGGGTCCCACTCACCTAGGAAACTGAAGTGAGGTATAAAAGGGAATTATTCTTCTTAGTCCCCCTAGGAGAGTTATATTAGGGTTTTACACATTCAAGACACCCAATAGAGGCATACTAGGGTGATACTCACCCAAGCCACCCAGGAGAGGCATAATATGATCTTGTCTTTTGCGAATGACTCAAAAGTGGTGTACTAGAGTGAACTCACCCAATAAATCCAAGAGAGGCATAATAAGGTGTTCTATTTCCCAAAACACCCAAGGGAGTTATAATAGAGTGCTACTCACCCCAACCACCTTGGAGAAGCATACTAGGGAACCGATTTACAAGTTCACCTAAACGTGGAATATTTGGGAACCATTTCATACAAGAAAATCTAGAGAGATATACTAAGTTAAGAATTTAAGAAGTCACCTAAGAGATAATAATTACGGTGCCCCTCCCCCAGGACACCCATGAGAAGAATATTAGAAATATATTTCATCTCGTCTACTCATAAGAGTCATACTAGGGTGTCACTTACATATGACACCTTAGAGAGGCATTCTGGGGTTCCATGTTCTCCAAGACACCATAGAGAGGCATACTAGGGAACCACTGCCCCATGCCACTTAGGAGTGTCATACTAGATTATATCCCACCTAGGATACCCAAAATGGGCCATATTTAACCACTAATAGCTTAAAGTATATACAAATTCCTCCTTCACATAGATCTATTAAATGAGATAAAATAATTTACAAGAATACCTTTTTGACACTCTTTAGCTTAAATTAACTCACTACTGAGTCCCATATTACCTGGAATCCTATATGAACTCTTAGGATACATAACTATGTTATAAAAACTAACATTATTTCTTTTGACTATGTATTACATTGATAATGAGAATCATAAACTTTATAGAATATGTCCCTTTATTTTTATTCCTAACAAATAAAACCCACACAGTTTTAACAATCATGTATTACCATGATAAAAAGGGTTCCTATCCTTACAAAAAAAGTGAAGCTCTACTTTTATGAAGACACTAAACCTAACCATTACGAGTTTACCTATTCCGACCCTTATGTAATTGACCAACCTGTATGTGTCAGCTTGATGGGATTATGTTAATTCACTTCTTAGAGATCATTCTTAGATCCTCTCCCCTAGTCATTTTATATTGTCTCTATAACTATATTGGGACTGGATAATCCCCTGATAAACTTACATTTTTTTTTCAATAAATGAGACAAGGACATAAATGGGAATCCAAATTAGTGGAATCTCCTAAAAGACCAGGTTTATGATCTAGTGTAAATACTGCCTCTTCCTCATTGGTCCACATCACCCATTATTCCAATATTCCTCCCCCTCAAGTTACAAGAAGTCATGATAAACATGTGTATACCAATGGCCTCTTATTATGTGAAATCCCCAATAATACCCTATCTTATTTATCTACTAGTAAATAATATGAACAATATAGGGATGATCATTCCTAATTCTTACATGAATCATTAATAATATCCTTTTTCCTGTTATTCTACTTAACATGGCTTTAAATTAATTATAATGTGTAATAACGTTATCAATTTATGTTTCAACCATAAGTTTCTTAGGTTTGATTTTTTTTCAAGGTATGTGATGGGTTTTTTTATTTATATAAATTCAGTTAGAATACCCATAAAATTCATTTATGAATATGGAAGTTAAAAGAAGACGGTTGTATTGTATTTTTGAAGAAGTAGGTAGAATCTACAGTCTAAAGAAGAGGAACATGCCAAAATTTTTATGATATAACTGAAAAAATAAAAAAAATACAGAAATTAATATAATAATGTTTTCTTGGTTATTAATATTTATTTACTTTATAGTTTTTATATATTCAAGTTAAACCAATACACAAGACCATTGACGACACTATAGTGGTGAATGGAGTATTTTTTATAAAAATAGTGTCCACCTTTGGACGATCATAGGAGTGGCTACGCACTATGAGAAAACCACCCTAGATTAACTGTAGACAATTCTTGGTGGTTGAGAAAAAAAATAGAGATCTTAGAGTAGGTTATTTCTTAGTGAGATATATGAGAATATATGACCATGATAAAGGGTGACACCAAGGACAATTGGTCATATTATTGGGTGACACATCATGAGTTATTTAATGTGATGATGAAATTTTTTGATTTATTAATAATAAATAGTTAAATGGAATGTTTAATATATAAATAAACTAAAATTGACCATTATTTAATATATTAGGCCACACCGTATAAGTGATCAATCAATTTTTAGTATCACTGTATTTTTGAGGGTACCCAAGTTGTAGAGAGTATTATACTCTATTACTAGTTTAAATATCGAATGGAATTTATGAAAACCACTGAAAAACACTTCACATGTGAATTAAGGGATGCAAATTTATTTTGAAAACAAATTATATGTTTTGAGTCCATATAATTACAAAATGTGTAGGATATTCCACATCATATTCTATCAAGTTCTAGAGGAGTTTTGGACCATGAGGTAACAAAACACACTACAACACAGTGGTTACGCCATAGAGGGTTTGTTTTTAATAGAGTTATAGTAAGTGTTTTTACAAATTCTATATACTTTTTAACCATGACTACTTTTTACACACCACAAAAAATATGTTAGTGAAAATATTTATGGGAGAAACTATATCGTGCCACCACAAAGGGGTATACAATACCATGAAGTATCTTTTCTAATTGATTAAAACTTTGGTGATCATATAGAAATTATATTGTTGTTTTGTATTTATTTAAATAAATTGTACCTACCCATTAAAAATTAAATTGTGGAGATCGTTTGGGAACCAATATAAAGGTAGGATTTGAATTAAAATAAATTATTAGAGATTGAATTTAAAATTTAAAATTCAAACATCCTATATTTTAGAATATTTACTATATATAATGGAAGAGTATCATAAAAAGAATAAAAGTAGATGAAACTGAATATCAGAGAGAATAGAGTATCATTTAATACAAATATTAGATAATAGAACTGTGTGAGATTGAATTTCAATGAAAATAAGGCTTGGAAGAAAGGTTTTGTTGGGTATAACTTTGAAGATCTAAAATAGAAGAAAAGAAATTCACGAAGAACACCCTTGCTGCATGGTATTGATTTATTTTTCTAAAATCATATAAGATCAATTTTCATGTTGTTTTAACTTTACATCTCTCTTGAAAATACTTCATAGAAGAGTGGAAGGGGCTGTGGATCTTGGACGAGTAGTGGGATCTTCTTATATATTATAATCACATAAGAGTGAATTAGTGGTTAACTATAAATATCAACACATCATTGTTATGTTATACTTCAAGTATCATTTTTTTGTGGATGAACCATGTATGAAATGTGTGTCCATGTTCATTATTATTTTCTATTTTATTGTTATTTTAAAATGAATTCAAGTTGTCTTTTCCAACCTAAAGGCGAGATCTAATTTGGTTTAAGGAGAAGGAGAACGTTTTAAATCTCCCCAATTCACCACCTCTTAGGGTGTAAATTGGGACCAAGGTAAAATAAGTGGAATCAAATCTATTAATTGTATCTTGAACTTTTTGAGATTTAGAAACACTAATAGAGAATATTTTGAATGCAAAGGGAGTACCCTTATTTAATGGACAAAACTATCAGATATGAAATAATAAAATGAGATCACATTTGAGATCTGTTAAACATGATGTTTTCTCTGTGATATTTCATGGGATACAATAAATTTATCACCCTAAATGATCTATAATGAAGGTAAAAAGAGGACATTGAATGATTATTCCAAGGATAAGAGTTCTTTATTAGAAGTATTATCCAATAATATTTATATTAATCTAATGGATTGTTCAATGGAATGAGATACTTAAGATAAAATTAAAACTATTTTTAAATGATACACAAAAGTAGAAGAGAAGTTATTCGTTTGATAGAACATATTTGATAACCTAAAGATAAAATCTAATGAAAATATAGATGGTTTTGAACTATATTATTTATGTTTCTAGTAATATTCATGGAATTGGTTAGGGAATACAAAATTTTTACATTGTCAAGAAAATTATTTTTAGTTTACCACCAATATAAAATCACAATTTTTTGTATCTTGAGAAGATGAATCTAGAGAAATTTCCCTTGATGAATGAAAAAAATTTGGCTATGTGAGATGTAGGTGAAGCAAAAAATATATTTATAACACTCTTCTAAATAAATATAACTCAAATATATTGATAAGAATGAATTTTATTAATATGAAGTTGAAGATAATGTTAGTGAGGAATTATTATCACTTATATTAAAGATGTTTTATGATAATGTTAGTTGAAGATAATGTTAGTGATGATTTCTTCAGTTTAAGAAATTCTTAGATGATGGTATGAACAAGGCATGATTTTTTTGAAGAAATTTTCAGTAATCAAAGGAAAAGTGGTATGTAAAAAACTACTATTGGTTTTGAGGTTAGTACATCAAAAAAAATTATCTATTGGGAATAAAATAGGGAATAAAATAAAAGAAAAACATTCCCAACCATATAGAACTTATCAATAGTTAATAATTTTTTTAAATGTTTTAGATTTTAGATAACAGATGAAACCAAAATTTTTTATTTATGAAATGTTATTTTTATGGTTTCATTAGACACACTCTTTATTATTGTAGTAGAGTATAATGCTACCTAATATGAGAAGTTATTGGAATCTAAAATAGGAGGCTTAGAATGTACTCTTTATATTAGATAATAAATTATTTTTATTTTTATTATTTTTATTGTTTGAATTATGGACACAAATTAGTTCATTTAAAGTATATAAGAGGAAGATATTTTAATAGAAGATAGATTAAAGTTTATTCAAATTAGTACAACTCAATTCATTTGAAAAATAAGTTTTACCCCTTGAAGAAAAATAATTTAATATTATTTCTTGTGATGAAGATATTGATAAGAGACCAATAAAATTATATAATCAATCTATTATTTTTTATAAGGAAAATGAGAATATTCATAAAGAAAAATTGTATGAAAATTTCTTAAAAGAATCAAATAATAGTAACAACTAGATTAAAAAAAAGGTGTTCATCTTATATGTCAGGTAATATGAATTTACTCAAAAAGGTTAAGGTTAGAAATAATGGGATAATTATCTTTGGAAATAATGGATCATTGGAGATTAAAGGAAGTGTAAAGACTCTGATTTCTTGATATGAGTTAAATACTATTTATGTACTATATATTTATGGACTTTATCAGAATTGTTTGAGTGTTAGTGAGATTTTTGACTTAGGTTTGGAATTCATATTTTGTTGAAGGAGCTATAACATCGACATGAAATATATGAATTATCTAATGAAGGGATGGAGTATAAATATTAATCTATATTAGTTTGAAAATAAATAAAATAAATTTATTCTTATTATTGAATAAGAAAAAATATTGTGGTTTTTAAGGATAGGATATGTTCATCAAAAATTAAAAAGAACTTGTCAAAATTCAGAGCAATAGTGTATATTCATAACATGAATTAAGATCAGGAAAATATTTTTAAAGCTATTATAAAAATAAATATGATTTTTAATCCTTATACCCTAAATAAGAAAAGAGAACTATTTCTACAAAATTTGGCTCACAATGATGTTTTTGGTCTATTTGGTCAGGTCGAAACTTATGGTGAGAGGTATTTAATCTTATTTATTGATGATTATTGAATAATGGGTTATTAAATATTCATTATATCAAATATTAATTTGCTGGGTTGAATAAAGATGCTGAGAATAAGAGAATAAAATTGGAATAGAAGAACCATGAAAATTTTGAGATTATACAATGGAATGGAGAATGCATCCTATGAGGTTGAAAATTACCTTAAAAAACATGGTATCAAGCATGAAATGTCTTCAATGAGGAATACCAAATAGAATAAGGCTTTGGTAATAATAAACCACATAGTAAATAATATATAAAATATGTTGTTGATATATAGTGTAATCTCAATCCACCACAATAAAAAATAATTTCAAATGTATTTCTATACATAAAGTAGATGACTACTTAGTCCAGGTGTAGAGACAACACCAAAAAAATGGTATCATAGGAAAAAAAAAATTTGTCATCTTATAATATTTGGAATAAAGTGTTTTATCTAAAATAAAGAAGTAAATCTGGGAATATATAGTGATGTAGTGGATGAAGTATTTTTTATAAGCTAATCAATATATATTATATCCTACATGTGATTTAATAAAACACTCAAAAATATTGTTGAGAGTAGTAGTGTAAAACTTGAACAGAATTAATCTAAATAAATTATAGAAATTTTATTTCATACAAAGCTTCTAAAGTATGTGAATAAAAAAACAAATACTTAAGGAGAACCTTAAAATGTTTAGAATAATGATGATTCTTTAGATGAATCAGTTGAAGAGAAAAGTGTTGAAGTGAGTCAAACTATGACTCAATTAATAAATAAAAGAGATAAAGTTTATTTAAGAAATCATATTAGAGATAAATATACTCAAAAATAAAAGTTAAGGATAAAGAGAATCAGGCACACTACTCTTCTATCTGATATTTAACTCATCTCATTTGAAGAAGTGGAAAAGGGGGAATCAAGGGTAAAATATTGGAATAAATAATTGGATCCAATTGAAAAATAATAACAATTGGGAGATTGAATAAATAATGAAAAAACAACAATTTGATTAGAACAAATGGGTTCTTCAAGAATAAGATGGATAAAAAAGAAAAAATTATCAAGAATAATGTAAAGTTAGGTTTTAAGGGATATTCTTAGATTAAAGGTGTTGATGTTGAAGAATGTTTTCCACTAGTGTAAAGAATGAGATCAATTTTACTATTTCTTATAGTGGATATCCAAATAAAGTTAAAATTATTTAAAAATGGCTGGAAGATATAATTTTTGAATATAGTTCTGAATGAACAAGTATATATTAAAAAAATGGATGGATTTATTCTTGGGAATAATGATTATAAATTTTTAAAGTTGAAAAGACTTTATATAACCTAAAGATAACACATCATATTTGGTATAAAAGGTTGGATTTTTGGCCAATATGTCAGATATTCGTATATTTTTAACTAAATATGGTCAGATGTCCAATCTCATTTTTTGATCAAATTGTCCTTGGATTGGGAATATACATAGGGGATCTCATTTTTGAACTTACAACATCATCCTCTAAATAAATGGTGTATCTTATTCGATCAAAGTCACTAACCAATACACGTTATCCACTAGGGTTACTCCTTTCTTATACCAAGGATAACTTATTAGTGCATGTTCCAACTTCATCCCTGGAAATAAATACATAGTTTCATGTTATAAATACTTTTAATTTAAAGAAAATTTTCTTAAAGAATAATCACAGTTCATATTCAAGATTAAAGAAATTATCCAATTCCTTGTTAATTTATTATTTGATTACCCCTTTGGTGGTGCCTCAGTTCATCATGTATTACACCCACCAATTGATAGGGATCCTGACATCCATTTTATGTATTATAAACTCCAACTACTTAAGATAATTTCTGGATTTATTAAGGCTAGTTTTAAATTTGAATTCATTGAGATCCTTTAAATTTCCAAATTTTAGAATAACGACATCGCCTTGTAGGTCTTCTCATAGACCTATTAAATCCTCAAATAATGGAAACTTACACAAAAAGTGTTAGGTCTCAATGCAAAAATAGTCCAAGGAAGCATCAATAGTCCCCCCTTCAGTCCTTGAAGATGTTTTGGATCCTTTATTTGTAATTTTTATCTGACCTTTCATCATCAGTCGAGAAACTAATTCATTTTTACTGGTTATGTGATATCATATTCAAATCAAGAAATGATTAATCTTCAATTGTGAGCTACTTAAAATATTTTGGGTGAGGCGGATCTAAATGGTTATAAATTTTAGTGGCCACACTGTTCTTATGAGACTTCCAAATATCACACTACCCTTTATCCAGGGATAAAGAGGCATTGACTATGGGGATGCGGTTTTCAAGAATCTCAAGAGGATGCATAGACATCCAGGAATGATCATACCAATGTGTTAGGTTGATGAATGAATTTAATGAAGGCATATTGATTTTATCATGAGTAGTATCTAGGTATATCATTGTCAATAATTTCACACTACCTTTGGATGATGTTCTATTATTATATCCATGAGAGGTTTCACCATTGGTTATTATAAAAAAAATTGATATGAAAAAAGTATGGAATATAACCTTTGCAGATGATATCAAAAGTATCCTGGGGTGATAGAATAAAGTCTCTCATAACTATCTTTTATAAATTATATTTATAAATATTAAGATCATCATCTATGATTATCCTGATGGTGGATTCACTATCTATAAATAAATTTAATTCTAAATTTAGTTTCAATATCTTAAGGGCATTTTCACTCATTTATAATAGTGTATGGATTATAGATAAGACTTGGATGAAGGTTTTGAATCTCCATATTAGGCTATTCCCCTTGTTTTGGATATTATACCTATTGAAATGTGTTGGTATACAACCCCAAAATTCTTGAAACAGTCTTGACATTTAGAATAAAGACTTTTTGTTTTATACACGAGGATTTCATCAATTAATATTAGATAATACCAGTATTACTAATCCAATAAGACTCCCCTATTCTAACTTATCTACCACCGTGAAGGTGATTGGACTCATGCTTATGTGTGAATCACAAACCTGCATCATGATTTTCTATTCCACATGGTGGGAAATCCAACAAAAAATTGAGGGGGTATATTTGGATTGATATCATAGCCCAACCTATCATATTAGAATATCTCTATTTTAAGACAATATGTTCTTGATAATCCTCTATTCTATATGGAGTTACAACCATTGGGATTTTTGAGGTTGTTCTATCCTATCATGAGACTAGGAAACTCATCATCCCTATTTGAAAACTAATATATATATATATGTGTGTGTGTGTGTGTGTGTGTGTAGAGGTTAATTTATCATGGTTTTCTTAGTCTCTTCATGAAATGGACATGCCTAAGGTGGTGTTCATTTAGTGTTCCTCCAATATAATTTCAGTGGTAGAAATTATTTATACATTACTCTTATAATTGGTGCTCATAAATCTTATAGATGTCCTATAGACTGATTTTTACTTCTCCATGCATCAAGTAGAGCATGTTTGTTTGTAGACTCCAATGACTTAGTAGTCAATGTGTGAGATCAGATATCATGTATACATGTATTTGGGAAATCCAAAAAAAATTTTATATCACTAATGCTTTTAATTTCTATTAAAACTCAATGAATGTTCATTGAACCTAGTATGCCCACATCCATTCAGATTTAAATAAACCAATAGGGTGTATGTCCCAATACTCATTCTAGCCTTGGAGCTGGTCAATATCTGATTCACATAATGTAATGAAATAAGAAGGTTCCTAAGGATAATATGTATACAAATGGTTTTATAGGGATGTATTAGAATGATAAAACATGTAAAAAAGTCTAGTCTCACATTCATTTAAATACAATACCTTCAATGAAATGTCATTTATTCCCAAATTTGATTACTGTGTGAGCCAAGAGTAAGGTAAGTTGTCATTTGAATTAAAGATATTGAAATTAGTAAAGATTCTATAACCATAAAACATTATGAAGTATGATGATCTAATGATACACTCACATAACCTCTATAAGTGCTAAAATATTTGGCTTGTAGTGATGAGTTTGTATCACTTCAATGTTATCAACTAACTGGTCAATGTAGGAAACTACCTCAGTGTTTGAAAAAATGTTTAAATGAATGAACCATTATTTCCTATAAAAGATAAAGAGATTTGAAAAAAAATTATTTAGACCAACATAAAAAATTATTATTGAATCACATTAGTAATAAGATAATTCAATCAAGAAAAGAATAGTGTGAAAACTTGGTAAAATATAATTTTTTTATCGAGGACACATCACCTAGATCCCTTTAACATGGTGGAATATCTCATTTCAGAGTTCCACTATGCCACGCTAAGTATATACATGCTAAGCTAAGAACACCTAGATGAATATTACTAGATAATTACATGCTACTTAGTCCACCCAGACTAAATCATAATGAGGGGAAAAACCTGGAAACACTAAGATAGAGTTCATAAATTTGGAAAAGTGTGAGAGTAAAAATCTACAAGATTCACCTAGGTTGGTAATTAAACTTGGAATGAAGTGGTACCCCTATTTATAGAAGTGAAGCTGTGTCATGTTACCAATAACAAGGGTGAACCACCTCAACCAAAATATTAACTATATCCTACTCCCAGCAATGAGCACACATCATGCTCCCAACACATTCAAATCTCACATCCTACAACCATGACACATCACATTCCCACTATGGCCATGTATTGTGATCTTGTCCCTAAACTGAGTGCACACACAATCCTTAATATTGGCTTTACACCGAGATATCATTTTACTAAAAATTTGACCCTCCTCATTTAGGTCAAATCCAATTATGAGGAGGGGGCATTGATTATCACATTATATAAATGACATGATTTAATGAGGTATTTTTCAGTGAAAGGATTTCATGGAAAATGGGTCTACCCATGCACATTACCTTATGTTAGGCCCCTCACACATGACCTTAGGGTGCCCAGAAAATCTCTATGGACCTCCTATCACTCAACCCATCACTCTTGGACCCTCTCACCTGACCTCTGATCACTAGACCCCTTGTTTGTTACCTCCTTATGCCCAAATGTTTTTGATCATCATCCTATTTCAAAGTGTCCCCATTCAATACCATAATTATACCACACCTCTTACCATGTTATAATAATTCCCATTCACTATACTAGGATGTGAAAGGTTGTTATGGGTGATTAATTCACTCCTCCCCCCACCTTTACTTATTTTTCTTATAAAATAAATTCTTTCCTCTCATATGAGGGATCAAAATAGGTTTTTTGAGAAAGTGATTCCCAAATTCATGCTGGCATGCCACCAAGACCACCCAGTTTTCCTTTAGATGAATATCTAAATGAAAAACTATAATAATAATGGGAAATTGAAGAAATTAAATAATTCAATGTATTTAACACCAAACATTCATGAAATACCATATCCAAAATGCTTCTTTAGTACTAGAAAATAAGTCTACCACCTCTATAGAGGCCCAATCAGACACCACTCACCCAGGACAATCTAAAGAGTCCTATTAGGGACTTCTCACCTAGGCCACCAAGAAGAGGTATACCAGGTATCAATTTCACTGAGGTCACCCATGAGAGGAATATTAGGGATATGTATTTTCCATGAAACCGATGAGAGGTGCACTAGGGATCCAATCACTTAGGCCACCCTAGATAGGTGTACTGGGGATTTACTCAACCATGCCACCAAAGAGAGGAATCATAGGGAACCACTCACCCATGCTACCTAGAAGTGGCATATCAGGTATTCTTCTTGATTAGGACAACCAAGAGAGGTATATTAGGGATCCACTAACCCAACCTACTTAGAAGAGGCCTACTCAGGAACCACTTACCTAGGTCACTTAGGGGAGGAAAACTAGGGTTCCATTTTTTCTATGCCACCTAGGAGAGACATAATTGGGCACTACCTACTCAGGCTTTAGAAGATAAACATACTAGGTCACCACTTTTCTTGGTCACCTAAGAGTGTCATATTAGGGAACTATTTTTTCCAATCCACCAAGGAGTAGAATAATTGGGTGACACTCACCTAGGCCACCTGGGAAGGGTATACTCAAGGACCATGTTTCCCATGCCACCCAAGAGAATCATACTAGGGTTCCACTCATCCAATCTGCCTAAGAGAGGCATACTAGGGTGTCGGTCCACCCAGGATACCCATTGTGGTTCATGTTTATCCCCCAAAATATAAAATTGATATCGATGTCTTGTTCAACTGTTTTTCCTAATTGGGATAAAATAATTTCTCAAAAGTCATTTCCAACACTCTTTTACCTAAATCAACCCACTACGGATTCCAGACTACCCAAGACTCCTCTATGACATATTTAAATACATGAAGGGTTTATGCATGCCAGTATTACCCCGTTAGATCATGTATTCCTTTGATAAATAGAATCAAACACTTTATATAAGATTCTCGATTAATTTATCTCCCAAACTGATAATATCCTCAGGGTATTCAAAATCATGTATTCTCTTGGTAATGAGTGTTCATATCCTTAGGAAATAGATGAAAATCTTCAAAACCTAAGAAAATCATATTTAATTCTCCGAGAAAACCTATTATAAACATATTTTATTAATTTATAATCATTTTTTCAGCTATATGGGATCAATTTGAGACACTCCTAGTCTAGCTTGTACATCTTTTTGAGTCAAAAGTTTTACTTTCAAACCCTTTCATTTTTTTTTCTGAAAATCACAACACACATCCTTAAAATATTTATTTTACTAAATTTTTACTTACCAAATGTTTATAATGTTTTTATAGGAAGGTTATTTTTACCAAAATTAGAAATATATTTTATTGAATAAAAAATTATTAATTAGTCGATTTGTAAATTTTTTACATCGCTCCAACAGGTATAGTTTATTATCGGATGAATGGGTATTTTTTTACATCAGTCAAACCAATTTTTTTACATCATTAGATCTTATACATTTATACATTGGATAGATAAAATTATATTGGATAAATATTTATAAATTGAAATTGAAAATTCATATCCAAGTACCAAAATATGATGTTCTACTTAGTCAAATAGAGAAACATTCATTGAATGTAGTTTCTCAGGATCTCTAGATGAACCTTTATAATTTATTCTAATGATAAATTCCCTTCTATTAGAAAAAACTATGTTATTTATAATAGATTTAATTTATAAGAACTATAATACTGTTACCAAGGTGACCACTAGATGAAGTTGTAAAAAACCTTTCAAGTGAATTAATGTTCATCCACAGTCGTTGTAACGACCTATAAAAAAATTAAGAATATGACCATTAATGATTTTCCTATAAATAAAATAAACATTTCATGAAGAGGAAATTTTTTATCACTGATTATCAAAGATTTTCTATAAATATTATTGTAACATCTTGTTACTTTGAGTGACTGCTTCATTGTAATTATTTAGATAGTTTTTACTTAAGGCAATCTCCTCGTGATGATATTTGTAAATGCCTTATGTTTTTTGTTTTTTTAATTGTTTATATGATCCAGTGTGGTTGAGGGATTCTAGGGCTATGAATGTAGGGTTGGTCTAATCTTTCTAATTGATGGTTACCATGGATATGGAAACAATGTTCTTCCAATATTAGTGTTGAGGGCTTCATTGCATAAGGAAGATAAATCTCTACATTTGGTGAAAAGTATGGATACCGAAATTTATGACTTTTTGACTTCCTTAACACTAAAGGTTAAAGTGTGGATATATTTTATAAAGATTTTATAAGTTTTATTAATAAATTTACAATGTTTCTTTTTTACTTGTTTTTACTAGTTTCTATTTCAGCTATCCATTATTTATAGAAATATATATGTTATAAACATTTCCTTAACACAAATTTTAAAGTATCAAAAAAACTATTTGTAAAACTAATTTCATTTACCAGATAAATGCTTGTTTGAATCACATCTATATAGATGATAATTAAATTAGTAGTTTAATTTTATAAACTACTATTCACCCCCTATTGTATGTAAACTACTATACTCTTATGTTCCTAGTTTTTTTTATCAAAAATAGATATAATGCATTTTATAGTGTATATTTTTTATAAAATTATAAATTTTATATTATTTTTCTATTTTTTATAAACTATTTACACTAACATTTTATTTTAGAAAGATTATATTTAATTTTTTCAATATGTAGGTTTAAATGTTGGAACATTAGAAAACATTAATCCAAGTATAACACTAATATTTAATGGTGATGACTATGAGTATTGGAGAGATCAGATGAAAAAATTCATTATAAATATCACATTAGAAAACATTTTCATTTTTATAGTAATCTATAATATTTTTAAAAAGTGGTTTTCTTATTTTTTTTAAGATTATAAGTCATAATATCAACTGAATTATCATGTCATAAATACTTTATTATGTTATATCACTAGGAAAATTTATATTCAAATCTATTCTGGTGAAACAATTAAAATTATTTGAAAAAATCTTGAGATTACTCACTTTTTAACATCCAATGTTATTAAAACTATAATAGATATGCTAATAAATTTTTATCAATCCTTTGAATTTTTAACTAGAGAATCAGTTGCTAAGATGAATCAAAGATTTATGAAAATTATAAATAGTTTACAATCATTTGGTGATAAAGATCTGGATGATGAAATTTTGGTTGAAAAGATTACTATGATTATTTATAGTGAATGAAAATATAAAACAATATATATAGATGATATTAAGTACCCAATTAATCTTATTTTGGATTATCTTATTGGAACTATCATGTAGTATGGGAGTAGGATGAAAAGTGATGCTGAGAAAGAGAAATAGAAAAGTGGTTTATATTTTTCTTCTACTTAAAATATTGTTATAAAATATAGATCAATAGATATAGTTACTAAATATTTAAATAAGTTAAAAGTTAAATATAATAAAAAAATTAGTTCATTATAAAAAATAGAAAATACAGTATCTAATTTTACTAATATGATGAACAAGATTACTAGAAAGAAGTATTTTATATTACAAGAATTATAATAATCCTAAAGAATAAGTGAAAATAATGATTACTTAGAGTTGATTTGCAATGATTTTAAGAAACTGGTTCAGATTAGACCATATTTTCCATGACTTAAGATAAAGGAAAATAAAGATAATAAAGACATAAATTCTAAGAAGTTTATAAGTAAAATCAGAATAAAATTATGATATTTCTTTAACACTTGGAGTGAAATTAGATGAAATAGTTCGTAGAAAAATTATTCTATAAATGGTGATGAAATTCAGAAAGATATGTGATTTTATGATGGGATTATGATGACAAATGAATGTCCCATGGAAATGTTATATACTGAACCCCTGAAAAATTTAACATTAAATGAAAATTTTCCCGATTACGAGGATGAATGAAATTCAACATATTCAGAAGAAGAAAAGGACACTTCATCTGATGCTGATGATTCTTTGCAATGTTTTGAAGAAGTTTCTAGATTTAAAAAATAGTTTGGAAAAAATAACCAATTTTCTAATAAATATAAAGATGATAAGGAATAAATTTACAAGGAAATTTCAAGAATTTATATACATACTTAAAATATTTAAAATATTAGATTATAGCTAGAAAATAATTCTATTTCTAATATAATTAGAAAGGATATAGATTCAGTTAAAAACTAAATTTTGAGATATTTGTTCAAATGAAACATTAATTATATTTTACATATGGGAAAGAAAAATTAGACAAACTTTCTATAAAAATAAATTCTCATAAAATAACCCTACAGTAGGTTTTATAAATGAAAAACCTCATTTTCAAAACAATTATCTTGTTCCTATAAATCCCCCCTTATTCACAAAATATTAGAGTGGTGGACATTGGAAAAATAAATGTTCCATAAATAAAGTACAATCTTTTGGATTTCATAGATCTTACATTTCTAAATAACTAACTGCTATTCCACACAAAATAGCTGGATAGATTTTAAATCCAAAAGGTTATATTTTCTTACAATGCTGGACCCAAAAAAGTTTCGACACCAAATACCTACCTTTTTATTTTCTAGAAAATAAGAATATTACAAACAATAACAAAATTTGGTACATGGATAGTGCTTTTTCTCATAATATGATTGTAAAAATGAAATTCTTCATTAATATTATGAAGACTAAAGGGGGAAAAATCACTTTGGGTGATAATTCACATTAGGAAATACATGTTATAAGTAATATCATTCTTCATAGAAACCTTTAATTTCAATTTTATTTGTTTAGTCCTTAAGAAAAATATCATCAGAATAATCCAATTATTTGATGAAGGTTATGTTGCAAAATTCAAGAATGATAAATGAATTATTAAAATTTTAAAAGGTAAATACATTATTTATGCTGATGGACATGAGGTTTTTTACACAATTAACTTTAAAGACCTTATAAGTCTAGATTTACCATAACTTGGTTCAGTGGAAGATAAATATTGGTTATGGGATAATAGGTTAGGGAACTATAACATAATAAAATTTGCCAAAATTTCAAAGAAATGACTAGTTAGAGTTGTAATGGATCTTAGGTTCAATTATTAAGAAGTTTTTGACCCTTTTTAATATTGAAAGTAACACAAGTGAAGTTTTGAATCTATTAGTGATGTTTAAACTTCTAATAATTTATAATTAGTGCACATAGATTTAGTTGGTCCAATACAAACTGGAAGTACTGTTGGAAAATACTATGTATAATTTTTATTTGATGAATACACTAGATAGACATGGGTATATTTTATACAAAAAAGTTAGAAGCATTTTTTTGTTTTAAAATTTTTATCCCATGTTAAAAATGAGAAAAGTCTACCTTTTGTAACTATTCATAGTAACTATGGAATATAATTTTTAAATTCTTAATTTGAATATTTTTAAAGTAAAATATGTATAATAAATAAATTCTTAGATCATATAACTCCCCTCAAAGATTGTGTTGTCAAAATAAAAAATATATTACTAATGGAGATTACTAGAACCATGTAGAGTGAATACTCAATTTCTAAACATGTTAGGAATGAAGTAGTTAGAAATGTATCTGAGACTATAAATCAATTTTTATTTAGAAATTTTATTAATAAAACCACTTGTGAGTAGCGAATATGACGAAAACCAAATATTTATAACTTCAAAGTTTTTGGATGAAAATTCTTCATTCTAGATACTAAAGATAATTTACATAAATTCGCTCTAAAATTCGATAAATGTTTTTTTGTTTATTCTAAAAAATGTAAGGCTTGTAGAGTTTTTAATAAAAATACAAGTACTATTGAAGAAACATCAATTACAAATTGCATGAAACTCATCCATTTTTTTCAAACATTATAAAACAACATCTTTAGATATTTTTACAAAAGTTGATTTTCAATCTATGTCATAAAATTATACTTTTTATAGAATAATTGAAGAAACTATTTTTAAATTTACTCCTTAAGAATAAATTCAACCAATTGTTGAAAAATATATTATTATAACCAAATAAATCATCCAACCATAGAAATAATCCAAGTGATAATATCATAGGTGATGTAGATCAACTAGTTAAAACCAGAGTTTCTATAAGAAAATAATATGAACACTGTGCGTTTTTATCAAATTTTGATCATAAGACTCATAATGAAGCTTTTGGTAATAAATATTGGAAAAAATATATATAGGGTGAACTCAATGGGTTTAAAAGAAATCACATTTGTAATTTTTTTGAATTTTCTAAATATTGTTTTGTAATTGGTGTAAAATGGGTTTTTTGAAGAAAAAAAATGTGATGAAAATGGATTAAAAGTTAGATATAAAGCTATAAATGTTGTAAAGGGTAATAATAAACAATTATTAATAGAATATTAAGAAACTTATTCTCTAATATCTATACTTTAAGCACACCACATACTTCTAGAATGTATATCATTTTTAAATTTCAACCTTTTTCAAATGGATGTGAAGTGTGATTTCCTTAATGGATATATACATTAGGAGGTTTATGTGGAAGAAACACATAGTTTAGAAATTCAAAAATCTTCAAATCATGTTTTTATAGATACTATGGAACTTTATAGACATAAAAAATAACTAAGATCCTGGTATGATAGATTAACCATATTTTTGTTATAAAAATATTTAGTTTAGGTAAATATGGATCCAAATTTTTTTATAATTTTTTTCAAATATATCATCAACTTTAAAATATATGTCAATGAACCTATATTTGGTTGATATTAAAAATATCTTACCAATTCTTTTATGTACTTTATGAAATTTGAATTTGAGATGAACATGATGGGTGAATTAAATCTTCCTTGGTTTTGAAAATTCTTAAAAACTAGAAGGGACTATTATATCTAAAATATATATATATGAAAGATATTCTTAAAAATTTTTGATACTAAAATAGTAACAGTATTTATACTCTTATTAGAACCTAAAAAACTATTAATATTGATGAATATGGGAAACTAGTTGATCAAATTATATCTAGAGAAATTATGGGTAGTTTAATATATCTTATAACTAGTTGACTAGATTTAATATTGTCTTTATACTTATATAGAATAAATCACGTAAATCCAAAAGAGTTTCATATTAAAGTTAAAAAATGAATTTTTCATTATCTTAAGAGCACTATGGATAATGGTGTATTTTTTTATTCTAGAAAAAAATTGTATTAATTTTTTTAGATGAGATTTTATTGGTAGTGAAATGTATAGTAAAAGTACATCTAAAAATTTTAATTTATTAAGAGAGGATTTTGTTTATTGGACTTGAATGAAACAAAACTCAGTAGCTCTTTACATAACTAAAGTTGAATATGTGGTAGTTTGAAGTTTTTGTGCTCAATTGTTGTGGATAAAACACAAACTCATTGATTTTGGCATGCGTTTTTCTAAAACATCTATTTTATACGATAACACAAGTGCCATAAATTTGTATAAAGATAGCACATCACTAATGAGATAATAATGTAGATATAATACACCATTTCCATTAGTATCACTCATAAAAAAGGATATATAATTTTATAATTTATCAAAATACACAGACAACTTGCTGATAATTTTACAAAATTACTCAATTTTGATAGATTTAAATATATCAAATAGAAGTTAGGGATGATAATAAAATATTCATTTATTTATACTTATTTTTTAACATTATAAATATAGAAAAAACTCTTTGAAATAATTTGAAGAATTGTTTTACAGAAATTTTAAATAGTGGATTGTTTCAATTTTCTAAATTTTGAAATTTTTTCTGTTTTGTTTTTTCTGGAAAAACAGCCTATAAATATGGATATACTTTTATTTTCTTCGTTAAATTTTTTCATTATTCTTTATTTTCTTAAAAAATTTATTCTATTGATAATGTTATAAATTTTATTAAGTTTATAATTTTTTAAAATTTCCCTTTCTTGGTTAATTATAAAATTTTTTCCTAAAATGGTTTTTGGGTTGAGATTTAATTTAAAATATAAGAAGTTACAATCACTGAACAAACTTTTTAAATAGAATTTACAATTTATTATCCGAAATCTAATTTATAAATATTTAGTTTTTACTATATTTTAGAATTTTCTATTTTATGTTGTCTCTATTATTTATATAAATTTATTAAACAAAAACATTTTAAGTCTCATCGAAGCATAAGTTCATCTTACAAAACTTATATCTTTAGTTTTTGAAAAAAAACCAATTTTTAAAACATTTTACAATTATTTCCAGAGTTGAGAACAACCATTGATCAAAAAAGGAAATCAATATTATCCATTGGATCTAGATAAGTTGAAGTGCCACACTTCTCAAGACTATATAAAGGGGTGTGGTTCACCACCACTTCATCAATTTTTTCATCCAATAACCCTCACCAATAATTTTATTCTCCATCAAATTGTTTTTTATTTTTTTTGACAAATATCCTTCATCCGGTTAATACAAATTTCTTATTAAAGTATTTTTTGAGTAGAGAGATTTTAAATGAATGACTTATTGAAATACCATGGTATGAAAAATGTGATTATTTACCTAAATATATAATTATCTTTCAAGGTTGAGAACACATTTGTGTTGAAAAGATGATTTTGATCTTCATTATCCAGATGTTGATATTGAATTCTATTCTTCAGTTTAATTTAGAATAGAAAATAATATCAATGCTATCAATTTTTCAATCGTTAAATAATTATATAAGTTTAATTGTCACCAAGTGGATGAGTTAATATATTTTTCTTATAAATGAGAAGAAAATCTTGTCACAAATAAGTAGACTAAGAAGATGGAATGTTTTGAGATATATAGGGAAGAAGATTTTTTGTTTATTTCTAATGAGAAAGTAACTTAAGTGAATCATATTTACCCAATGAAAATAATCATAGAAATTTAAATGCATAATTTTATTATTATAAGAAAATGGGATTGGGAAACTCTTAAGGTTCAGGGAATTTATGTTTTATATTTTTTTCAATATGAGGAAATTTAACACTATGAAGTTTGTGTTCATCTATAAATAGACTATCAAGAAAAAAATCATTAATTTGAAGATTCTTCCATTTATAAGTTTCATTAATAAATTTTTAGTTAAATTTATGCATGTTAAAAACATTTAGAATAAGAATACTATAGTAAAAGAGAAAGAATATTTCATCATTGAATAAATGATCAATAAGACAAAGCTTGTCTATGTTACTTCTCTTATTTTTTATGAAAAATTAGACAAATCTATATCCAATGTAGAAATATATATGTTTAAAGATAAAGTTTTATTGAATATAAGGGATAGAGAATTATCTTCAATTTTACCAAAAAAGAATGTGAAACCCATGTATAATTAGGCCTTTGTTTCTTTCAAAAAGAAAAAAAATCTATATGATCCTATTTTTTTATTAGATAAGTATGAGGCCATTTATTTCAAAGAACATACTTAAGAAAATATTAAAGTAGTATAAAATATGAAGAGATAAAAGAAAAGATATGATAAATCCAATTTTTTTAAATATTTTTATAAATATGATAAGAAATTACTTACTAATGATGAGGTTAAAACATCGGGATAATTTATCTTGATTTATCCTCTTTACATTATACAACATGCAGTTCCTCAGTTAGTTCCATTAGAAGGAAAATAAGCTTAACAATCAAAAGTTCCTTTGTATGTTGAGAAGGAAAAAGGATAGGTAGTTTCTATTGAAAATACTAAATATAAGAATATGATTAAGTTCTTAAATTTGTTAAATATTTTGGAAAATCTATATCTTGAAATGAGTATGATTTTGAAAAATATTTGAAAAAATCAATGGATGTTGAAAAAAGTTCTAACACATCGTATATTTAAATATAATATTAGTCTCAAAAATATAAATATCTTGAAGTTTATGAAAAATATTAAAGTTCAAAGGAAAAATAAGATAAACATTCTCAAACCGAGGATTAAAAAAAACAAGTTTGATAATGACGTTATAGTAGAATAAGTTTTTGATGAAAATATTGTGAAAAGAAAGAATAAAGTGATGCTTCAAGAACCCCTCCTCCATCCATTCCTAATGTTTTATCCAATTATACTAAATCATCCCTCAACATAATTAATCAAATAATTTAAATGAGGATGAACTATTTCAATAAGGTTATTAAGAATATTGAATATGCCCTTCATTATTTCCAAAATTTAAAATCTAGATGTAAATACATCCAATGCATTGTTGAGTTTTTATAAATTTTTAATTCATTATAACAAATTATAGAAATATTTGTTCTAAATGAATCTGATTTTAAATATTTAAAAGGAAAACATAAGGTAGACTTAGGATGGATGATACAAGTTATGATATAGATAGATTATACAGAGTGATATATGAAATTATTTAATGAGTAGATCGAAGGAATACAGATTTATTAAAAATTAATTATAAAACTAGTAGGGTACATGTCTTCAAAATATAATGTTAGTATAAGAGACATAGATAACCTTAAGTTTATTTCCACGAGTTTATTTGATAAAGTAATAGATCATAAGAAGAATATTATAAGTCTATAAGTAGAATTTTTTTCCTCAAGTTCAAAAATAATAATACTTAGTATTTGGAAGAAGTAGTTCCATCGTTGAAGGAAGAAAATATGAAGTTTCAAATTTTTAAATAAGAGAAGAAAAAGATAAAATTAGTTTTTTCTAAATCAAAAAAATTATATGAGGATGTGGATAATTATAAAGTTCTTAAAATTAAATTTCAATGAAATATTGATTCCTTTCTTTTGAAATGTTGAAAACTTTTGTAGTAAATTATGCTCTTTTTTATGAAATATTTGAATGAACTTCCTCAATATGTTTTTGAATGGATGTTTTCCGATCCATTTAGATGAATATATTTCTCATATATCTTTTGGATGGATGTTTTACCATTTCACAAAATTTACTAATAGGAATTTTTATTTCTCTAACATTTCAGGTATATTTTATAACACTTTTTTTAAATAAAAAAGGGGGAGAAATAATGATAAATCCTAATATCCAAACAAAAATTCGAAAAAAATGTTTTTTAAGAAAGGGGGAGATATAG
This sequence comes from Viscum album, assembly GCA_963277665.1. Taxonomy (NCBI): domain Eukaryota; kingdom Viridiplantae; phylum Streptophyta; class Magnoliopsida; order Santalales; family Viscaceae; genus Viscum; species Viscum album. The sequence continues at coordinate 696,979,491 of OY728119.1, read as the reverse complement.
ATAAAGTGGTAAATATTGATCAATGTAGAGAAATTGTGAAATAATTAAAAGTTAAAAATTCTTAAATATATAACACAGGGGGAGTAAGTATATTTCAAATTTTTTTAAACTTTTTTCTGATTGAGTGTTGTGTAATGTGCTTTTCAAAATGGGGGTGATTATTGAGTAAAAATTGTTACTTTAAAATAATTTCTAACATTTTTTTTATATCACAATATACCTCTTCAATGTAAGTGTTTATAATGTTTTTATATAATGTTTATTTTTACTAAAAATATAAAATATGTTTCATGAGATAAAATTTTCTTAATCGATCGAACCCGTAACTTTGTAAATTAGTTGAACTTGTACTTTTGTACAACATATTAATGAGTACTTGTGTACAACAATCAAAACAATATTTTTTTATTCCATTTGATCCTATATGTTTGTATATTAAATAGATAAAATTATATTGGATAATGATTTATAAAGTATAAATAAAAAATTATAAACAAGTCTCACCTGATGAAGTTCTGTTTAGTTCATTAGACAAACATTCATATAATGGAGTGAGACATGATTTACAGATGATCTTTTCTAAATCTATCAAATGAATAATCCCATTATATCAGATTAAATAATTTGTTTCTATTGTATGGAATTCGTAATCAAGGTAATGGTGTTTCCATGGTAACCACTGAACAAAGTTTTCATATACAATACATTAAATAAGAGTTTATATGAGTCCATTGAAACCACCTCCAAAGAACACAAAATATAACCTTTGGAGATTTTTGTATCTATAGAATAAATATTATAGGAAGATTAATATTTTTCATCCTTAGTGATCTAAGAGTTTCTTTGAATCTTTTTGAAACATCTTATTACCTTTAGTGATCGATTCATTATAAATATTTAGATAGTTTTTACATAAGGCATATGATTTGTGATGATATTTTCAAATGGATTGTGTTTTATGTGTTTATAATTGTTTTCCCTAGTTTGATCGAGGTATTATAGGTATAGAAAGATAGAGTTTGTCTAATGTTATCAATCAATGGTTCTCATGGCTAGGGAGACATAGTTCTTCAAATCTTACTATTGAGGGATTCATTGGTTTAGAATGACCTTTATAGTATGGTGAAAACCATGGATAAACAAATTACGGTTTTTGAATTTCTTAACACTGAAGGTTAAATTGTGAATATATTTTATATAGGTTCTATTTGTTTTCTTAAAATATTTATATTTTTTTTATGTTTTTATAAGTTTTAATTTTCATTGTGTATTATTTAAAGAATGTTTTATAATGACCCTATCTTTTCATAAATTAAAATTACATCACTTTTGTCAAATAATTAATACAATAAACAAATATAATCCTAAATACTATATTAGTTCAGTGCCTTTAGAAACATGTAAACATAAACAGTGGTGCATAAATGAGCTATGTAATCTCCCACTAGGTTCTTCTTGACTAGCACACTTCTTAGACACCTCCAATATAATATGTATCTTCATTAACTTGGGGGAAGAAACATAAAAATAGGTGAGATCAGATGCTTAGTAAGGGTAAACAAGAGATATATGTAAGTATAATCATGAACATAAGGGTATAATAACATGATCATGAAAATAGAATATCGTACCCTACATATCAAAGAATATAAACATTTTTTTAATAGTTTGGGGCCGAAGCCTCATTTATTATTTAAGCAAAGCAACGAACTTTTTTAACTGGGTAGAGGGAGACACATTACATAGCCCGAAGGCCCAGTGGGAATTTATCCCATTACATGGCTCGTAGGCCCATTTTTTTGGCCCGAAGCCCATTCTGTGAATAGTACTGCTACAGTACTTGCACTACTACAGTACTGCACAGTACCCGCCGCCGCTACAGTACCTCGCCGCCGCTACAGTACCCCTGCCGCCGCTGTAGTGCCCTGCCGCCGCTCAGTGCCCTCCGGTGCTACATTACGCCGCTGCTACTGTACGCTACAGTACTGCTACAGTACCTGTGCCCAATGAATCATGGAATAAATCTTGGAAGTTCATAAGACATGAATCATTAGGAAATAAAGATAATAATCCATGAAAACATAACCTAGTTATAAAATGTTTAATTTTGGTAGAAAATTATTCATATATAATGATCTCCAAAGTATTCAAGGTATTTCTTCTGAGGAAATTTTAGTGGAAAGTCCTTTACTAAACTAGTTTCACAACCCATTCAAGCCCTATATTACTAAACTATGTTCACACCTCATTCCAGCCTAGTAATACTAAACTGAGTTCATTTCTCGTTCCAGCTCTGTAATTTTGAATTGATTTCATTTCTTGTTACATCCATGTCTATCTCATAATATATAAATCACTACCCAATACATTGGAGGGAGATATAGGTACCACCCATCCCATAATTAAATAATGCATACATATTCCATAAGATCATTAAAAATCATGTCATAACCCATGAAATAAAATGGGTATCATAAACATGTTATCATATCATAACTTATGTAAAAGGAAATATTATCATAATAATTTCATTACTAGAATAACCTATGAAAAGTAGCAGATTTTAAAATAATATAACCCATGGAAGAGAAACGGGTTTTATAAGAATCATTCCATCAAAACATAAACCATTAAAGAAAAATATATATGAGTGGATCCTTTGGATCATTTCTTAGAAGGGTATGAGTAACATCAAAATATGTCATCTTAGATTGAAAATAATTTGGAAAGGTATTTTGAAAAAATTTCTTGAGGAAAATATCCTCTCTTTATGAAAATTTATTTTTTAAAAAATAAAAACTTTTGAAAACCATTTTCCTTGAAAATTATAAAATAATATTGAAATTGTTTGAAAACATTTTTTTGAAAATACATTGAAAACTTATAAATAATGTTTGAAAACAAATTATTTTAAAATAATTAGAAAAATTATAAAGAAAGCTTTAAAATATTATAAAATCTTTTTACTTGAAATATTTTGAACGAATATTGAAAACATTTTGAAACACTATTTTATTTGAAAATAATTTGAAAACATATAAAGAAATATTTAAAACATTTTAAAATTTTTTTACTAGAAATATTTTAAAATAATATTGATTTTTGTTGAAAAACCATTTTATTTGAAAAAACATTGAAAACTTATAAATAAATCTTTAATTTTTTTATAATACCTTTTAAAACATAAAAAATTATTTAAAACAATTTTCATTAAAAATATCTTAAAAAAAGTTTAAAGGAATCATTAATAATCATAAAAAATTCATCAAAAAACATTTTCATTGAAAATAACTTTTAAAAGAATTATTATCCATAATATCAGGAAAACATTTTCTTTCAAAAAAGAATAACTTTTTATTTTTTTAAATTAGGCTTCAATGAAATATTGGTCATTACGATGAGTAAATCCGTACATGTCGTATGAGGTAAGAAGAACATTCATTTTTTTTCATGGTAAAAAGTTAAAAAATGACTTGTTTAGAAAGAGACAAGAAGAATCCTTTGAAGTCATTGGTAAAAGAAAAAAATGGAAAAACTTTATTTTACTTATTATAGGATAATAATAGATTATTCTTGGAAACCCTTTTTTGACAAAATGGTTTTGATGGAACACATATTTCTGACCGAAGAGAGGTTAAAGTATGGATATCTTAAAAACACTTTCTTAGCTATCTTATGTATGAAAGAGTAGAAAAATGGTACTAATACATGAATATATTATTAATAACCCATGGAGAATAAAATTCATGATTTTTCTTGACATATAGATCATAATATTTCATCAAAGGAAGCATAAACATAAACAATCTAGAAAAGAGATGAGATTATTTCAATAAACACTTACAACTTTGTAACTTTGAACCATACTCCCAATGTAAGAAAAATGAAATTACACAATGCTTAAAATATTATGAAAATAAGGATATTCATGATATAATATTTTAAAGGAAGTATATACACCTCATGAAAAAATATAGGTGCATAACATGAGATGTGTCTCAAAGAAGGCAAATTAAGACAAAATCACTATACCGATTTGGTAACTTTTGAAACAGATACCCCATGAAATAAAGATCATAAAATGTATATTTAAATTCACATAAATTTAATTATAATAATCATATAATACATACTCGGTAAGTATTCACACCACATAAAATAAATTATTGGTGAAAAGGGATGTATCTCATGAAAATAAAAAGCGAGATGAAATTCCCTTATCCTGTGTCTTGACTCTTGTCGTACCCGTAAAAACGTCTTATATAATTAATTTATGTTTATTATAAACGTATCACATAACCATATTATTATATCTAATACCATATATGTTTTTATTATGACCTTATATTACCCTCTTGTTAATAATTCTATGTTAAGTTTTCACTTCGGGTAATATCCGTTTCGTTTTTCGCATGTGTCTTAATTTTCTATATCTTTGGTCCTTATACTTATATCAGGATTTAAAGAATAAAAAAATGATATAAATATAATTTATATTAATTATATTCATATTATTATAATCAATATTATATAAATAATGGAAATTGAATACACTGTTCATGGAGACGGTAAACATCACGTACATATGAACAATGTTTTCATTTTTATTTTTGTATTGAATGAAAGAAAGAAAATAATATATATATATATATATATTATAAATATATTAGTATTATTGTTTCATATATATCATATAGATTCAATAAATTAATGTTTAATACATTCTATGCAGTGTGTGAACGAATCACATCGCTTTGAGGGGGCGGTAGTGTAGACTTCCAAAAATAAAATAATCATAATAACACCAAATGGAATGTATAAAGATATGTAATATGAAAGGATAAAATAATCCTAAATACATAATAAATATAACATATAACATATATAAATATTTTTTTAATGTTAATATCCACCATGAGAGGTGGTAAATAAAAAATTACAATCATTGTTTAATGAGGTAATAGTTTTCCATAAACGTAAACAATATATTCATTACCCATTAGGTGAAGGTGTGTGTAATTATAGGCCTAACCCTTAATAAAACAACATATATGAAAATTTAGGATAATATTTTTATTTTATGAACATGTAATAATTATATTTTAGGTAGTTTATAAGTAAATGAAAGACATGTGATCGTTGGAAAGCGTTACCTTTTAAATCATGTAACTCCTTTGGGTTTCCACCAAAGGGATTCACTTGATTTCTTTCTACCCAAAAGGAGAACTATAAGTCGAATATACAGAATTTTAGGAGTTTATTGGGAAGATATTGGCAGAATCTAAGTGGTTTTATATGTGTGAGAAATTGGGAGGAGAGGATTCCTTTTATAATGGAGGAGGAGTGACACTATTGTAAATATTTAAAGAGAGAACTCCACCAAAATTTTTCCTGTTTCAAGTGGTTTCAATTGTGAACCAAATTCAATAAAAGCGAGTTACAGGTAGAAATATGGCCATAAAATGTCTCTTGGACAATATTATTGGTCATTTTGTGTCTTAAAGTTATGGTTTAGTCCGTTGTTAAGTTAATATTTCTATTAATCATCTTAATTAATTTTAATCACATTCACTAATATTTTTAGTAAAATACTAAGTTGGACTTGTTAGACACTATAAATTAAGATTATTTAAAATATTGAATCAATTTTTAAAAATTCCAATCACCGAAGTGGAAAAAATTAATTTAAATTTAATCCCATAGTTGGGTTGACAATGCTGGGTTTTAAAGTAAAAACAATCAAAAGTTTGCTATGTTTTTATATTCAATTTCAAAGTGAAATTGATTCAAATTAAAAAAATTGGGTTGATTTGTAAAAATATTATCTAATAAAACTTTTAAACCAAATTAAAATATAATCAAATTTATAAGTACATTATATGAAAACGTAGTTTTGGATTAAATTTCAGTATTTTTCACTATTCATCAAAAAATGAAGTCTCTTAGAAAAAACCATAAATTCACCAAAATGTAATTATGAAATTATAAATTCAAAATTTAATTCTATTGTATAAAATTTAATTTCTAAATGTGTTTAAAAATAATTTTACTATTTTTCACAGAAGGACATTAAAAGCAATTCTTTTGATAAAATAACATTTTTAAAATTATAAGGAATTTACAAAAAAATTATATCCTTCCATATAAATATGTTTTATTAATATGAAACAATTATAAAAAATAATTGAGATATACTTATTACTATTATAATTTCTCTCCTTAATAGATATGTTATAATTATATCATTTAAATAATTATAGCAATGAAATGATGTCTCGTAGAAACTCAGTATTGCATGCAACATATGCCAAGTCGGTGTTGCGTGTAAAGTACTCCAAGCTGATGTTCTATGTAAAAAAAGATAAAATTTATGTTTTTTGTAGTTAATTATTAACTTGGTGTTGCATATAAATCAATCCAAACATATTTCTTTTAGGAAATAAACTATTTTCAGTGTTGTGCGAAATGAAAAATTTCAAAAAGATTAAATTAATTCAAAAAAATTCAAAAAATATTAGGGAATTACATTCTACCCCCTTAAAATGAATTAATCCCTCCAAATTTTTCCAGGTTATCAATGGTTTAATATTGAAAATTTTCATTCATAGAAACCCACTTTGTAAGAGTGAATACTAAAACATCTGTTAAAAAGGGAAAGTTGGAACCATAACGGTTACACAAAGTAACATATTACTAGGTTTACACATGAAATAACATAAGTTTTGTATGAAGATTTAAAATAGAGGGAAAAAATAAATATTTATAGGGATTGATTGTAGTCATAAATCAAAAATAAGTGAATGATCAATGAAAAGTTTAGGACCTCAAATTTGTAAATTTGTGATGATTTATAAGGCCGTCTTTTCAATAAAAATTAAGGTATTAGGACAATTTTTTTTATCATTATCATATATTTGAATAATTTTTTATTGAAAAACAATATAATGAAATATAATTACTTTATATATTTCTAAAAAAAATCTTTATTCTTTAGTTGTGCTTTCAACTATTTCTAATTTATACATTACATCAATAAATTGATGTCTAGAAATTAACTTTGACTCTCGAAGTACTAAAATTATCTTTTGGAAGATATTAATACCCATAAAAAATGAAAAGTATAATTATTTATATATAAATATTCTTAAAAATAAATATGGTTAATACATAAATCTCTAAACATAAAAAGTAACACTGCTATTTTATCATAGATAATTATTCATATAGAATAATTATAAATTAACGAGGAAACTATGTAGACAAGTGGTAGGGATGAAACCCTTATCATCTTTCGGTCATAGGTTCAAGACTCATGGCCTTTCTAAACATGATTAGTTGTCAACCAACATACATGATGTCATTTTCTAAAACCACACTATAAATTTTCCAAAAGAAATATAATGGACATCCTTGAAATAATGTTAATCACCAAATAGCCTTTTAACCATGGTTTTCAAAACAATATCAATAAATAAACACTTCATATAAAGTATAACTTAAACTTTTCATGAATTGTTAACCTTATAAACATTACTAAAGATGAAAATACAAAAGTTTATAAAGAATTTCACAAAATTATCTTATCATTGACCCCCATATATCACATAATATCTCTTAGTTTTCACATTAGAAACATGTGAATACCCTCATGGTAAATTTTCTTGGAACACGGTAACAACAGGATTTACCATAAATCCTTTTGAAAAACATGCATGATTCCTTATTCCATATATTATTGGATATATTCCATAAATCAAAAAAGTTGTAAACTTCATACATGATAGGATGATGTACTTTCCAATAAGTCCTTAATTAGTTCCATGGTAATCAATACCATCCAATTTACTTATTCATATCCTACATATATTTATCAAAAAAATATATCTTAATATAAGTAACATATTAGTGGTTATCTTCTCATAGTCAAAAGATCACCTTGTCATTCAATAATTTTTCCAGCCAATCAGAAACATTCAACATAATCTTTTAAATCCTTATAAAAAAAACATAAACTAGACAATCCTTTTTTATTTCACCTTTCATAATTATTGAATTCAAATACATAAAAACTTAGATTACTTTATCCTCAATCCATTATCAAGGATACCTCATCCAATTATATAATACATTTTTTTTCTTATTTCATATTTAGTCTTTTTATCATCGGCAATGTAACCATTACTCACACCACCATTTTGATCCTCTTCATGAGATTTCGTCTTTGGACATTGAGTTTCATAATGTCTATTTATTCCACACTTAAAATACTTAACCATTTATGATTTATTAGGGATACCAATATTTTAATCCATTTCATTAACCACACCCATTATTTTTACCTTTCAGTAACTATCTTTGTATCCTTCTTTTCCATAGTCAATATATCTTCTTGTTCCTATATGAAATTCAATTAGGTGATTATTTCCACATTATTGACACAAAGGAGACCAAATAATATTTCCTCCATGGTCTCCATTACATTAACTCTCAGTGAACTCCATCTTTCTTTTCCTTGACGAGTCTGATAGTTAGTTGAGGTACAAATTGTTAATCACGTTACATGAAAATTGATTAGAAATGATCATTTTAATTCCCCGAACCTAGTTACCTATATTTGGAGAATTATTACATAACATTGGTATGATAATAAGGGATCAAATCCCAAAAGACCGATTAGTTTAGTAGCATTGTAAGTACTAGATACAAACATAAATTTTACATTACATTATGAATTAAAAAACAACAACATTGTGCCTCCTTTTAACAAATTCATCTCTCTTAGACTATCCCTGAAGGTCAGTCATAATATAAATCTTCACATCCTGGGAAAAATAAAACATAGAAAGGGGTGAGCTCAGGTTCTCAGTAAGGATAACAATATAGAAAAAACATTCAAAAATAAGCATAAACATTTAAAAAAAATGTATAAGACCAAAACAAAAGCCATTTAAACTTAAACTTCAAAATAATATGGAAAAGATAAGTCAAATAATTCCATTTACTTATTCACATGGATATTCTACTAGTTGAATAATCACATGAAATATCAATATCAAATTCCATAATGATGGAATTTATAATGCCAAACATCATAACCACATAGTCAAGGACTCGTTCCAAGACTAAAAATAATATTTTTTCAAGGCCTTGTTCAAAGACACTAGTTTGTCTCATGAGACCTACAGATGCATCAAGGAGCTATATCAGGCTCTACCTGTCACTTACAAAGTCTAATGCATTCCTCATATGAAAATTTTGAAAAATAACATAAACATTCATATTAAAACTAGCATATGAAATTTTAATAATTTAACCATAAACAATAAATGGTATAAAAATTACACATCCACAGTCAAACATATCACAAAACCATCAATAAAATATGGAATATTTTATCAAAATAAATCAACTTCAAACAAGTGTAAAATCCATCAAAGGATGTTGACATGGATGAAAAGAAAACTATTTTAGAGAAATATAACTTTATATTTTGAAATCATCTAAAAATATTTTAATTATAAATGAAAATATTTATTTTGAAAATATTCTTATAAGATAGTAAGGGAAGATTTAAAGGTTTTATAATGGCAGAAAATAGCTGCACCCACCGTATTAGTTAAAAAACTATCTTTCCTTATTTTTTTTGAAAAGGTCGTAAATGAACTTGTTTGGAAAAAAATGAAAAGTCACTTTTATAAACATCTCATAAAAATTTAAAAAAGGGTATAAAAGAATTTAACCCATAGACTAGGAAATATTAAAAATGTTTTGAAATATATTTTTATGAAACATGGATGTGGATGATAAAGAGGTCCCAGAAGATACTCACATGTAAACAACCTCAGATAATAAAGAGATTATTGAATTAAACCTTACCATGTACTTTTACTTGATAGAGGGTATTTTAAACTCATGTATAATAGTTAAATAATTTTTTTTAAATTATGGAAGAACTAAATAATTATGATATCAAATATTATCTTCTAATATTGCTTTGTTAATAATATTTTAGTAGTATCATTGTTTTGGGTGTCAAATGATTTTTTTTACTTTATATAATTGGTTATGTAATCCATGTTTGTTATGTATAAGATGTATTTTATTCATATCCATGATGATATTAAGTTCATAAACATTATTTTTAATCATAAAATGAAAATTATTCTTGAATGGTTATGATGGGGAATGAATTTCATCGCATTCGTGGAGACGGTAATCCGTACGTACACACGAGCGACAATATCATTATATTGATCATGAAATCATATGTAATAGGATGGAATATCATATATAAAAAATAATTAACATGTTATAATTATTATTTAAATGATTTATACTCATTATTATACCCATCCAAATAATTAAGTGTTTGAATAACAAACTACACCACGACGTGGAGACGGTAAGACGTACGTATGCACGTATGGGGACCTGTCATTCATAGGATCGAGAGAATAATTAATATGGTTGTACCATATTTATAATTACATTATAGTATGTATAAGTTAATGAATTTATTATTTTGGTATGGAAACATCAAAGAAAGATGAAGTGGAAGAAGAAAATAACTTTGGAAGAGGTGGGGAAATTATTACCTCTTCTTCGGGTGTTTTATTTTGAGTTGAACAAAAGGGGTCCTTAGATTGGATTTATGATTAAATTAATGCCTCTAGGTATAATTTAACATAGTTGTTGGGATATTGGATCATGGTTTGGCCGAGCCAAATGGATTTGGACGTGTGATTTTGAGAAAATGGGAAATACCCTTTTATAAGAGAGGTGAGGGCAACTTTAGGAAAAGCCTGGCATATTATTTTATTATACAATCATATTCGGTTTGTAATGGAACCAAAATGATTTATTTAGAGGCTAAGGTGGGGATGAGTCGAAAATATCTCAACCAATAGGTTTTAGATTGGTTTACGTCCCCATATTAACCTTATCTTTTAGATTTAACTCTTAGTTAAATAGTTTAACTTTTACCATGTATTCTTGTATTATTATAATAAATGGTTAATAAACATTCTATAAAAATACAAGAGAACCCAAAGTGGTTCATTATTAATATATATAAATTTATATAATTATTTTGGTCAAATGTTATATTTTCAGGAATATTATATCAATTAATAATGTAGTATTTGTTTTAAAAACTCATTTATGTCAAATTTGACACTATTTGGTATTTTGTTGTTGTGGAAGTCATAACAGCATTATCACTTAAAATATTATTTAATAAACCCGTACATGTCATATTAACCTATAATGTTTTTTTAATTCACCAAAAGTCTCAATTTACATTTATTTGGATATTTATAATATCAATTATTTTAAACTTTCATTTATAAGGTAATTACTGCATAATCATTGTATCATAAATAAATTTTTTTATTTAATGTCTAAAAATTATCAATAAAATAAAATTATTTAGGAAATTATATTATCTTTATAATTAATATTTATAGTCGAATTTATATTATGTATAACCCTATATTAAAAAAGGTTTAGTTAATAAACATTGAATTTAACACTTTTAACTCTTCTTTAAATAAAATAATAATAAATGTTCTAATATAATACAAGTTGAAAAAAAGGATCATATTTTATTCCTAAAGTTTATTTTGGTCGAAATAAACTTATCTAATAAAATTAGGATATTTTTTAGGGTAATTATAATATCATATTTACCTTTAATTACCCTATTTACTTTTAACTGTGTTAAATAAAAGTCAAAAGTTACTATTCGCCAAAACTTATTTTCATCTTATCGAACCACATTTTACTTACTAATGTCAACTGCATCTCACTGATTTTTGAAATTCAATTCATAGAAGTGGTAAAATTACATTTTATGTAAATTTGTAAATGTGCCTAGAAGGTGGGTAAAAGACGGTAAAAAGTTCAATAAAATTTTATATATCTAATATTATTATAAAAAGAATCCAATGGATTACATTTAACATATATATATATATTATGTATCTATTTTTACCTAATATAAATTTAAATAAAATATTTAATTATTTAAATAAAAATTTTGTTTTAAACAATAACGTAGTGTTTTTCACTATTCATCAAAAATAGAAAGTTTTCAGGAAAATACCAAAACTTCACCCTAAGCTAATTTTGATATTATGAATCCAAAAATTAAGTCGATTTTAAAAAATAAAATTTATAAAATTTCAAAAAGTGGGTGTTACTATTCATAAGGACTAGTTTTATTGGTCATGGTGTGATAGAACTCGAAGTTGCGTTCAACGCAAGCTATTATATTATTCAAAGGGAAACATACCATGGAAGCTTGAGCTGTTAAAATCATAACATCCTTCACTACAGTGATCATCCCTATTAACTTCTCATAAAAAAATAGTCCATCACATTCAACATTAATCTAGTTCCCTCCAGTTCCTACCATTGACCAAAACGAGAAGCATAGTGTGAGCATTACTTATCATAGAAAAAAACCACATAGTCATGAATAAAATTACTTATAGTATGTCTAAATCATTACACGGTACTTAATATTTGACACATTAAGTTTATCTTGGGTTATTAATAGACAACTTATATTTAAATCCTCTATGATGGTTCATAAAGAGTTTGTGAATTCCCAAAGCATATCCCCTAGTAGTGTTAAAGCAGGTGTGCAGTATGGCCCATTGTCATGTACCATATTACCCTGAGTCAGAACCAGAACATATTTCCAGAGTTGTTACTCCTAGGTACAACTGTTCCAAAACCACATCCACTTTTAGTATTTAGATAGGGATGTATTTCTATAAAACCACTCTCTCGACCCTTTACAAAAAATCCTAGGACGGTTTCCTTTACCTTTACTTGTCCTTAGACATACCCTTAAACATGTCCTTAGGGTTATCACTAAGATTTTCTCGTCATAGCTTCCCAATATTAACTAGACCATTAATCTGATACCAACTATAATGATACTCTCTTTTCATACATTAAAATTAAATCACTTTTGTGGAATACTTAATACATTAAACAAACAGATGCCCAAAGGATGTATTAGTCTAGTGACTTCGGAAACATGAAAACATAAATAGTGGTGCATAAATGTGCTTCATTATCTCCCACTACGTTTTTATCAAATGTAACCTTTCTTAGACACATCAAACATAATACGTATCTTTATAACATGGGGGAAGGAAACATAAAAAGGGGTGAGCTTTGATTCTCGGTAAGGGTAAATAAGGGACATACGTAAGAGTAATCATTAGCATAAGGGTATAAGAACATGAACATGAAAATAGAATATCGTACCCTACATATCAATGATCATAAACATGAATCATGTCATAAAGCTTGTAATTTCATAATACACTAATCATGATGAAATAAAAAACATAATCCATGAATGGATAACATAGGAGTAAAACATGGAATTTTAGAAAAAACATAAGCATATATAGTGATTTCTATAGTAGTCAAGGAATTGATATCAAGAGAATATGAGTGGAAAAATTTCTTTATTGAACAAGGTTGGCACCCTATTCCAGCCCTATATTATTGAACCAAGTTCTCTCCCCATTCCAACCCTGTAAAATCGAAATGCGTTCATTTCTCATTCTAGCCCTATAATACTGAACTGATTTCATTTCTGATTTCATACATGTCTATATCATGAGATATAAATCTTTACCCAATTCATCGGAGGGATATATAGGTCCCACCCATATCCTAATGAAATCATACATACATTTTCCACAAGATCACTAAAAAACATATCATAACCCATGAAATGAAACGGGTATCATACACATGTAATCATATCATAACCTATATGAAGAGTTACATGTTTCATAATCATTTTTTCAAAATAATAACTTGTGAAAGTAAGTGTATTTCAAAATCATATACACCATGGAAGAGAAATGGGTGTCAGAAGATTCATTCCATCAAAGAATAAACCATTCATTAAAAAAATATGAATGGAATATTTGGATCAATTCCTAGAAATGTACGAGTAACATCAAAAGATTTCATCATAGATGGATAATAAATTGTAAATATATTTTGAAGACATTTCTTAAATAAAATATAGTTTCTTCTTAAAAAATTATTTTCTAAAAACATAAAAAATTTTGAATTTTTTTTTGTGAAAACTTATAAAATAATCTTGAAAATATTTAAAAAACTATTTTTTTGAATATAATTTGAAAAATTACAAACAAATCTTGAAAAATTTCTCAAAACAATTTATTTGAAAATAAATTGAAAACATATAAAGAAATTTTTAATACATTATGAAAACCTTTTACTTGAAAAATTATGAAATAATCTTGAAAACATTTTGAAAAACTATTTAATTTGAAAATACTTGAAAAAATTATAAATAAATATTTAAAACGTTTTGAAAACCTTTTAACTGAAAAATTATGATAGAAGCATGAATTTTTTTGAAAATCCTTTTTCTTTGAAACTAATTTAAAAAATTATAAATAAATAATTAAAACGTTTAAAATAATTTTTAGAACATTAAATATTTTTTAAAAAAATTTAATTGAAAAAAATTAAAATACAATGAATATATATAATATTATGAAATAAATTTCTTTTAAAAATGTATAAATTTTAAATATTTTAAATTAAGATTCAAGGAAATGTCGGTCATGATAGTGGGTAAATCTATATATGTCGTATGAGGTAAAAAGAAAATTCCTTTTTCGATGGTAAAAGGTTAAAAAAATTCCTTGTTTGAAAAGATAAAAAAAGATTCTTTTAAAAAAATTGGTTAAATACCGAAAGGGAAATAATTTATTTTAATGATTATATTATAATAATATAATATTCTTGGTAACCCTTTTTGGAATACATTCTTTTAAGGAACACATATTTCTGATAGAAGAGATGGTAAAGTATGGATTTCTTAAAAACACTTTCTTAAGAATATTGTGTAACAAAGAATAGAAAAATGGTACCAATACCTGAATATATTATTAATAAATATAGGAGAATAAAATTCTGGAATCTTTTTGAGAGATAAATCATAATATTTCATTAAAGGAAATTTAAACATAAAAAATCTTGAATAGTGATTAGATTATTTAAATAAACTCTTACCACTTAGTAACTTTGAAATATACTACCCATGTAAGAAAAATGAAATTACACAAATCTTAAATATCATGAAAATAAATATATTCAAGATAAATTTTTTTAAAGGAAGTATATACCTCTCATGGAAAAATATAGGGACATGACATGGCATGTGTCTCAAATATGGAAAATTGAATCCAATTACTTTACATATTTGGTAAATTTTGAAACATAAACCACATGAAATAAATATCATAAAATGGATATGTAAATTATGATTTATTTATGTATAATAATCATATAATATATCCATGGTTTGTATACACACCACACAAATGAAACGAGTGGTGAATAAGGCATGTATCTCACAGAAATAAAAAGTGAGATGAAATTCCCTTACCCTATGTCTTGACTCTCATCATACTCATACAAAATTCTTATATAATAATTATAAGTTTATTATAAATATATAAAAAACATATTATTATATATAATACCATTAATGTTATTATTATAACCTTTTATTACCCTCTTTTTTACAATTCTATGTTAAGGTTTGACTTCAGGAAATATCCACTTTGTTTTTTACATGTATCTTAATTTGTTATATCTTTGGTCCTTATACATATATCATGATTTAAAAAATGTAAAACATGATATAAATATAATATGTATTAGTTATATTTGTATTATAATAATATATTGTCCACAAAATTATGAAAATGGAATACGCTATTCATGGAGACAGTAATCCATACGTACACACGAATGTTGTTTCCTTTTATGGTGTCTTATTTAAAAAAAAGAAAGAAAATGAAATATATGTATATATATATTATAATTACTTTATAATTATTGTTTCATATATATAATATTATTTTAATAAATAAATCTTTAATACATTCCATGTAGTTTGTAAACAAACTACATTTCTTTGAGGGGGAGGTAGTCCACATTTTGTCAAACGAAATTATCATATTCAAACCAAATGGAAAGTATAAAGAAATGTATTTTAAAAGGATTATAAAAATGTTTAATACATAATAAATATAATATATAACATATATAAAAAGATGTTTTATCATAATATCCACCATGAGAGGTGGTAAAGGAAAAATGATTAATCGTCTTTTCGTAATGTGGTAGTTCATCGTACGTGTAAATAGTATGTTCATTACCCATTTGATGGAATTGTGTGTAAGTGTATTCTGAACCATTAATAAAACAACACATAAGTATATTTAGGATACTAGTGTTGTTATATTAATATTTAATAAGGATATTTTTTTAGTTTAGAAGTAAATTAATGCCAAGTGATTGTTGTAAGGTGTTGCTTTTTATGTCGGGTAACTCCTTTTGGTTTGCACCAAAGTTATTCATTGGATTGATTTCTATCAAAGGGGAGGATTATAGATTGAATAGAGTGAAGTTTAGGAGTTTATTAGTAATATATTTTCCAGACCTATGTTTTAACATACATGAATTATTTTTAAGGTATTTTTCATTTAATTTCAATTCTTGCTTTGTTTTGGGTATTTCCCATGCATTTTGGTGGAAATGGCAGATTTTCAAAATTTGGGAAAAACTGTGAGCCCATTTCCATATTTAAAAATAAATTTTATTTCTTTTATAACACCTTCATTTTTCAACATTTTTTTCTATTCCAATTCCTATTTATCCTCCCATTAACTATTGACACCACCATATCAATTTGGACGCTTTAAGAATCCATAATCATGGTGGATTTGGGTTTTTAATTAAGGAATTGAGCCACCCCGAAAGCCCATTTGCAGTTAAAAAACTTGTTTACTTAATATATTATTTAATTTTAAATATTTTTTGGTGATTAAACCTCTCACCCGATCCCAATGAACCTATGTGCACCCCCATTCTCTTCTCCCCCTCTTTGGAGATCATTTTCATCACGGATTAGGTCGAAACATCTTAAGCTTTCACAGTTCGTTTATATTTAAAAACATTATTTGATTCCTTCATAACCTCCTCAATTTTTACTATTTTCACCCATTTCAGTTAGGCATTGATTTTATCAACCTTATTAGAACCTCAATTGCATTTTTGGATGTTTTTATATTCCATTAATGTAATATTTGTGTATATTTATTCAAGATCCCTCAAGTAAGTGCGTCTCCTTCATTCTTATTTCAATTTTCTAGGGTTTCATTCAATTTGATTAGGGTTTATTCCATTATCCTTCATTTTACGAATTTCCAGAAACTAGGGTTTCAAACCTTGGTTTTGATTCTAGATTTGTTGGTCTATTCTTTTGGTTTTAGTCTTGATTTATGTCCCTTGTGGTGCAGCGGTGGTGCGGTTTGATTTTCGCATAAAGATTCAAGGGTTTTCATTATTGTGGTAGGTGATTTCAATGTGTATTCAATCCTTCTAACTTAGCTTTCTATGTTTATAGTATTTTCATGTTTATCTCATTTGAATATTTCTGTAAAAAATGTTTTTAGTGGTATTTGTAATGAAAATGAATTTTAAGTGTACTTTTTATGTGAAATTGGGGGTTTTTCATAGAAACATTTTATTGGGTTATTTTTGGTTGAAATATAATTACATAGTTGATTTTATTTAAATTTATTGGGTTTGAAAATAATTTTTTTAATGTTTATTCCCTTTGGTTGTTTCTGCGATTGTTTCTTTAAAGGTGCTTGTGAAGTATATGGACTTCAAGTGCCATATTTGTGTGAAAGTGGGGGTTTCAAAAAAATATAACTTAATAGTTCATATAGGGTTTCCCCATAACTGAATTTTTGGTTTCATTAAAGGGTATTGGGATGAAATTTGTTTTTTTGGTAAATTTTAAGTGTGTACATGGTGTGCAAAGTGGGTATTTCAAGGCGTTTTGGGTTCAAAACAATGTAAGATTTTGAGAAGTTTTTTATATTGAAAATCAAAATGTTTTCTTTTCTATTTTAAGTGGTATAAAGTGTGTATAGATTATTTCCGATGCTTTCGCTGGGGCGTGTGCATCCGCCCGCCAGGGGCGCGATAGGCGCGACTTTCTTTGTTGTTGCCCCGCATTACCGCTTTTCAAAGGCAGGCGGCATCCACTCCTTATTCAGGGACGTATGCTCCTTCATCGAAACTGGGATGATGGGATATCGGTTCTTCATTCCGTGGATTCCTCCTCGGAACTCGTAACCTAGTCCGGGTCTCCCACATAGATTTAATACGTTGTTCGTGAAAGTCTTCCCAGTGCCATGTTTCCATGGACGCCGGTTAATTACACTGCTTCTGTCAGGACATTCCAAAGGGTCTGGTCAGGGCAGAAACCTTCAGTCGGGGGAGTAGTCACGTCGAGGCATCAGTAGCATGTCTGAATGTTGGGGAATTGGTATTTCTGTCTTTTTTCCCTTGTCATAGGGCATCTCGAGGGCGTGGAAGCCCGAGGCATCCCACATCGAGCTTGGGGAATCATATGACATAGGAATGTATCTGAGGTTTTCCTCAGCTTCCCATGTTTAACACAGGGTATGCCACAGGTTTAACGTCCAGCGGAGACGGTTTGACCTGATCAGGACACTAGCTGGAGTGGATCAGATTGAGGAATCCCCCTTGAAGGGATGCCAATGTCGGGGCCAACTCATGGGCGGATTCCCGGATGCTGTGGAGGGGAGTGGAGTGGCATGATCTCACGAGGATGTGGCGGCCCGGGTAAGAATCAGGGTGGATGATGGATGGATGGATGGATGAAGTGAAGGGGGAATGAAGTGGGACCATCGCAAGGGCGACAGTAAAGTTGGACTTGGGACTCTAAGAGACCTCATACGTATCCCGGTGATAGGGAATCCAAGCTCGCGTAGTTCGGGGTGGTGCCGATAAATCGACGTGAAGGTGGACCTTGGTCCGATGGATGATGGGCTTGAACCGCAGGAAGGCTTCCTACGTACCGTGTCTTAACATGAATCAAAGTCCTCGTAGTTCACATAAAAAACATTGGTGGTGGGCTTGAACCTTAGGGAGGCTTCCTACGTACCATGCCTTGACATAGATCAAAGTCCTCGTAGTTCGGGAGGAAATGGTGGGTGTCAGCGAACCGATGTGAAGAAAGGACCTTGGTCCGATGGGAGATGGGTTTGAACCTCAGAGAGGCTTCCAACGTACCATGCCTTGACATGGATAAAAGACCTCATAGTTCAGGTTGGTGGCAATGGCTTTCCGTTGGACTGAAATGCAGTTTAATGTCATGCTGGACGAGGGTGGAACCTGACGTGAAGGAATGATGGACGGTGGGCTTGAACCTCGTAGAGGCTTCCTACGTACCATGCCTTGACATGGATTAAAGACCTCGTAGTTCAAATGGATGTGCAGTTAAACGTCATGCTGGATGAGGGAATAAAGTTTAACGTCATGCTGGATGAGGTCATATAGTTTAACGTCATGCTGGACGAGGTATTGTCATGGCCAATTCTTACTCTAAGCCCACGTGAGTCATGCTCGGTGTGAGAAACAAGAGGCAGCAAAGACCTGACGATCACGTCGTGAAGGGTGTGTCCGTGAGAAACGAAGAGGGGCTTACGCGTTAGACGACCCATGGTGTTGGGACTTACTCCAGGATAGAGGCCCTAAGTGCGACAAAGCGCAGTGGGAAAGGGGATCCACTGGCCTTGGCAGTGGGGAAGTACGGAGGTGCATGGGTGCAACCTTCCGCAAGAGAGGCTAGGGGCTTACGCTCTGAGGTAGCACTTCACCCATCGAAAAATGCCACTCCGACAAGGAGGATCTCATTCCATGTGAGGAAGAATCCATTCCCGTGTAGACGATCGGCATAAAGAATGTCCGAGCCGGGGGGACCCTGCGTTCGAGGCACGGGGTCAGATCACAGTTTAACATCATGTGTTGAGGAAGAGGTTCTTGACAGTTTAACATCCTATAGCTCGGATGAGGTGGGTTTACTCCGCACCCCTAGGACTTACATAACCGGTACCCTCTGCCCCTTGGGGAAGGGAAGGTAACAGCAAAGCCATGGTCAAGGGGGGTCGCAGAGCAAACAATCGAGGGGTCCACATTAGCGTGGCTATGCAAAGAAGCAATAGCCGTTAGCGTGCCTATGCGAAGAAGCATTAGGCGAAGCAACGCTACGGGTGTTGTTGTCCATGGTACATTGAAACCATATCGTGCAAACCTAGAGGGTCGCACGGGAAGATGAATTTCCAAGCAAAAGAGTATGCTTTGCGAAGTGGAGTTCCTTGGCCTTAGCATAGGGCATGGGTGTGAATGGGAGGTGCTTCGCGAAGTGGAATAGTATTTGTGGAGCACTGCCTCATGATGCAGAGGAGCCTCGTGAAGCAAGGTGTTGTGACGAAGTGTGCTTCACGATGTCCAGCGAACCTTCCTTGGCATGTGGATCACTAGTACAAGATGGGTGTTTTGCAAAGCATAAATGCTCCGTGAATGCTCGGGTTCCCTTGGGAATTCCCTTCCTTCGCGAACGCCCTTAGGCTTCACGAAGGGCATCCCTCTCAGAAGAGGGGATCAAAAAGAGACAAGGTAAATGCATCTCGCGAAGCAAAAATACCTCGCGGAGCTCATGATTCCCGGGGCGAAGGGTGCTTCATGATTCGGGAGTTGAGAAGCCTAAAGGTCAGATTGTCCATCCTTCTGGACTCAGGAGGAGCCCAGTATTTATAGGCAAGGGGCACCGCGAAGCAGATCTCACGCGGCGCGAATGGGCTGCGGGTGCTTCGTAGCCGGCTCGCGAACGTCAGGCCGTTCGCAGAGCGTTACCGCCTCCTCTGCTTCGTGGTGGGCTCGTGAACATCATGCAGTTCGCAGAGCGTTACCGCCTCAAGAGCTTCGTGGAGGGTTCGCAAACGTCAGGTCTTTCGCGGAGCGTTACCGCCTCATGAGCTTCGCGGAGGGCTCACGAACATTATGCCATTTGCGGAGCGGTACCACCTCGTCTGCTTCACGGCGACCGCGTTGCTGGAAAGCACTCTGCGGATGAGCTTCGCGGGGCCAGGTGCGGGCATCTCTTCCTTCTTCCTTGGCCATCCAATATTTTGACACCAACAAATTCCCCCCTCAGACTTGGAGCCGCGGAGGGATCAAGGGTCGAAGTCTGATGGAAAATCGCCAAAATTATCTGCCCCTCACGATGCCGCCTCGCGAAGAGGGCACGCGGGGCGGATAGCGGCCGCGTGGTCTGGACGTACCGTGATGCTCCACGCGAGCGGGACACGCCACATTGCTCCGAGGACGCCGCCTATAAATAGGGGGATAACCTCTCTTTTGTCCTCTTGAAAATTTTGTCCTTTTGCGCTATTGACTTCGCGAAGATCCACGTACTCCGCGTCTGCTCTCCGCGAATCGAGATTCGCGGCGAACCGTGAGTCTCCGACTCCGTGACCGCGCCAAGAAAAATTATATTTTCCAGCCTAGGCTAGGCTCCGCGGCTTGGTTTTGTGCTTGAACTTCGCAAGAGATCTTCGCGAATGACCTTCGCAACCCAACCTGAAATGTTTTCAAGTTTTGAAACCGAAATGGCCCATCGAGAAGCTGTGCTGGGGGTGCTTGCAGACACCGCCAGGAGGGATGAGATAGCTAACTTTCTGGGCCTTGGAGAGATAGTCTGAAGTCACTCGGACCATAATTCTTTGACAAAACTGCTATCATAGATTCAGAAGAACTATCCGTAGTGCGAGAAGCTGCCCTTGTATGGCTTCGGGCTAAGGGAAGATGTCTTCATCCATCAGGCAATTAGGGACGAACCAGCTTGCTGGTTCATGAGCATGCCATGCCAGTGCCAGTGGTTCAGGGCAGTCGATGGTTATGCATGGGAGGACTTCACACCTGTCACCGCCGACTATCTCTGCAACCATGTGAACAATATTGACGGGAATCCACTGCAATCGGAGACGTCCCCTCCTTTGTACCGCACCATGCTGAAGGCGGCTTTGCAGGATTTGAAGAAGGGGTGGTCCGATGAGTGGGACATGCGCCAGGGCGGTAACTTCACCAATGACTGGGCATGGGCCTACTGGGTAGGCACCTCATGCTAGGAGTTTGGGGATGAGTAGAGGAGAGTGGGTGTGTATGAGGCAACATGGGCCTCCCAATTCCACATTTACCAACCGAAACAGCTGATGTCGGACCTGCTGAGTAGATGGTCGTCTAGGACCAATACTTTTCTCCTGCACCATGGAGAGGTGGGAATCAGTCTGTGGGATGTCGACCAGATTTCGGGGGTTCCGATCTTGGGGGCCATTTGTGATGAGTTCCTCCCCTTCATGAGCGCATGGGAGGATCCGAAGTAGATGTCGTGACTGGCTTCGGTTCTGATGGCACTAGTCCTCGGAGAGGACAAGGAGGAAGTGAGGGATGTCCTCTTTAAGAAGTGGTTCGACCGGTTCCTAAACTTCCCGGAGAATCGAGAGTTCCCTCCTAGACCTCGAACTTGCCCGAAGGTGTCTCAACGGGGCAAGGAGCACTCGTATTGGCGGGTCTTTGAGGATAGCCAATGGAAGACTTGGGGTTTCAGTGTCAGCATTGAACAGCAGCTAATAGTCTAGATGACAATGTTCATCACGACCCTTATCTTCAGTTGGATCGTACCAGTGAGGGATACCAGCATGGGGGTGCGGCCTAGGTCATTCATCATGGCGTCTATGCTGGCCATGGGGCAGCGGGTCTATCTGGGGATTCCAATGCTCACCAAGCTATACATGATGTTGCGGCACATTAGCGAGGGCAAGAAGCTGCCAAGGATATGCACGCCCTTCCACCTTCTGTGTGGGTGGATTGCGGTGCATATCAGGAGGATTTATGAGTATCAAAACCCTATATCTCCGCCGGGATCAAACTTCCGCCCCTCCATTCTGAATGTGGATGGTAGATTCCCATTAAAACTAACTGCACTGATGGTGTTGAACCGGGTGTGGAGGGTGGATGAGTTTAACTTCCACCTGTTTCCATTGCCGAC
The DNA here is from genome assembly GCA_963277665.1 of Viscum album. Taxonomy (NCBI): domain Eukaryota; kingdom Viridiplantae; phylum Streptophyta; class Magnoliopsida; order Santalales; family Viscaceae; genus Viscum; species Viscum album. The sequence continues at coordinate 696,956,486 of OY728119.1, read as the reverse complement.
GGGGGTACTCACTGACGACAGGCAGGAAATGGAAGAGCACTGGTCTTATCTCCTGGCCTTTCGGGGTGGAGTTTTGGTGGCATGAGTGGATCGTGAGATGCTCTGTGAACCGTACACCCCACATCGGTTTGCGAGGCAGTTCTAGTGCCTCCAGCGGCTGACCCCACCGGTCCACTGGGAGGTGTGTCACGAGGAGCACCCGTGTGTGATGAGGTAGCTATGGCTTATGTTCACATGGGGATACGAGAAGATGCTAATTGCATTGCCTCCATCCACCGCCGCTTTCGGATTGGTGAGAGAGTATGCCATCAGCTGGGAGGCCACTTATCCGGGGGAGATCTTGAGGCAACCGACCATTTGGGTTGGTGACGGTGGGCCTCCCCTATCCCGAGGTCGGGGTCAGAGGGTAGCAAGGGACACTCGCGGCGGCGGGGCTTCCATGGCGGCGAGACCTGCACCGGCTGAGGGTGTGGTAGCAACAGTGGATCCGGGGATTCCAGAAGAGTAAATCCATCTGGAGGGGCGGCCGTGGAGGGGATTTCGTAGGATATCCACTCAGGCTCCGGGGAAGCGACTGCGCCACATTGACATGCCAGAGGATGCCATTTTTCCGTAGGCCTGGGACATTTGGGATGTCAACCGGGAATTCCTCAGTCCACCCGAGATGTGGGAGCACTTGAATCACCTCAGGACGGAGTTACCGGGCATAGGCCCAGTCCGGGATGGTTTTACGGCATCTCCGGCGGAGTCAGAGAAATACTTGGATGAGCTGGAGGACTCTGTTCACTCAAGTGGTGTCCCACGCCCAATGAAAGACTAGGTGAGGGTACTGCTGGATCAGATGGTTCCCCCGCAGCTGTCAGCTACCGATATAAGGGAGCACTTCCCCTTTCCGGAAGAATCAGAGGACTCCTCTCGGGAGGATGAGGGTGGTGGAAGGAGCCCGTTGGAGGAGGGTGAAGTCGGAGACCAAGACTCAGATTATGATGATTTTGTAGAGGCTCTCAAGGTAGCATTACAAGTTTCATTCCTCATGGTCCGTTCTCGGGCCATCATGGATTTCTCACTGATGTTTGAATTGTGCGGGAGGAACTTGTACGCAGGCCTCGCTCTTGCCCCTTGGCGGGTGACGATGCAGGACCTTCAGAACCCGTGTCTACGGCTGTGTCCAGTTCTGTGTCTGGAGGGGCCAGAGCACCTGAGGTGGCTCCTCCAGAATCTCCAGACCTTCCAATAGTATATGGAGGGCCACGCCTCGAGGTCCCGTCAGCATCGACTCAAGAGTAACACTAGGAGTTTGATCTCCTTAAGTTTCTTTTACTGGATTCATTGTTGTCATATGTAGATTGTGCCAACTAACGTTTATGCCCCTCTGTCGTACAGTTCTTCGATAGGCATGGGCTGCTGTGGAAAGGCTGGTCGGGATGTCTGGTGGCATCCCTCCTAGGGGCATGCTGGTGATGGTGGAGATAGTCCCCCATCTCCCCGAGCTGCAACAAACACCATCATTGGCAGGACCACCAGCAGGGTCGTGCCCAAGGTTATTGAGGTGGAATCCGATGAAGAGGATCAATCGGCCGCCCCAAGTCCTGTCATGTCTGCTCCGGCGCCAGATGTCTCACTGGATTCAACACCAGATGTAGATCCTGCTAAGGACTTCCTGTGGGCGTATCCTGCATACGATCCTACCAATCGCGTAGACTGGGACGAAACAGCCTCCGACAAAGAAGACAACTGCATAGTCTGTCGCCGATCATGGAAGCTAATCACACGCTTTATCAAGGAGACCCCCCAAGTGCTATGGATGAACAAAATGGATAGACATCGCTCGCAGCTGCGCGAACTGTGCACTGGGGGAGTGGATGCCCAAAGTCCTCATGCTCTAATCGGAGATCTCATGGCCGACAAGATCCGGGAGTATGATCGCGGGCTCAACATGGGTTGGTGGCGGAGGAAGGAGACAAAAATCAAGAAGCTACAGGAGGCTGAATGTGAGGTCCAACAGCTGCAGGCCCGGGCGGATGAGCACTCAGCCTCTCTTAATACACAATCTGAGCTGATCTCATGGTGGAAGGCCCAGCTGGAAGAGGTAGAAGAGCATATGAGGTAGGCTTCTGGAAAGATGGCTGCCATTCAGGCTGGCATATAGAAGGCTAGGGCCAAGGCTGACGAGCAGCACCCCGCCACTATTGAGGAGGAGCGGGAGCTGAGTCAGCTGCAGCAATTCCTGGATGCCACAAGTCGAAGGGTGGCAGAGCTGCAACACTCTTTTGACTGGATCAACCCTTTCATGGGGGGAGTCGACCCCGGGGTACTGTAACAAATTAAAAACCTTTTAATGGTACTTTCGTGCTTCAATTTTTCTTCTTTTGAATGTCGTAGCATGTAGGATTTACACTGTTTGTGTCAGTTCATTACATCCCTACAATGTTTGCTGGACGTTCGACGATAATTCCCCAAGATCACATAGGTCAAGCCTGATGTGAGAAATATGAGATAGTTGCCTCATCGTCCCACCCAACATAGGAGTGGAAACCAAGCTTCGGGCATCCAGGGTTTGGATAACTAGTCCGAATTTCCGAAAGATGGGAGAGGCCTGGCCGGAGAAGGAAGTTCTCAAAACAACCGAATTACTGTTTATTCAACGTGCTCTTATGCATGAACGGTGCGATGCCATGGGTGATGAAATTGATCCAAATAGATGGAAATGGGAAGTGTGAATAATGATACCCAAGATTCGGAACACTGTGGGGATGGCATGACAATAAGGGACAAACATTAACCGTGGCGGAGAAACGACATCCTTACTGTGTTAGCCTGAAATGGGGAAAACGAATGAGGGTCGACCGTTGACCATGTTCGAAACACGAGACCAGGTCCCAAATTTTTTCGATCAATCCTTTGGGACGTTGTCCCAGGACAGTAGGCAGACCCTAGGTTGAACATCCATACTGTTAGGGGGTCCTTCCAAACATGACCAGTCTTCCGGAACGTTGGCCCAGGACGGTAGGTGAGCCGATGCGGCATGAGACCAGGCCGTTAGGGGGTCCCTTCAGACATGAAAGGGGACGAGGGTCCGAATAAGGGGCACACAAAGCATGGAATATGGAGTGATGGTTTGTCTGAACAGAATCCAACACTCATGTCATTACAACACCATGGTGGGAGTACGCCAGATGGGCGCATCCGTTTGATTATGGATCCTTCCTTCTTTAGGACAGGGCCTCTCTGGAAATGGGGAATGTCACTTCCCAATGTGATCTTGGGGCATCTTGAACTTGTTCAGGGTAGAATTATAGTTACATGGTCCTCTACTAGTGGTCCGACCAGGGGGTCGGAAAGGGGAAGAATAAGATTAATGATTCCTATGGGCTATACCCTAGGCAAAATACCAGGGTGTCTCTACGTATCCTATGAGGATGGGAATCAAGCCATACGTAGTTCTGAAAGTGCTATTTAATGTCATGAGGGACGATGAATAGACTGGCCGTGTTGGTACACATCCTGCCAAAACTACTAATCCCAAATGATTCGTGCTCGGTGTGGGAAACAAGAAGTAGTGGTGGGACTTCCACGACACAGGAAGGGGGAAGGTTAGGGTGAGAGTAAGTTCAGTGAATACCGGTCCCTTAATACTAACATGACCATGTGGCGCACCTAGATGCGTGAGGAGATAGAGCCGAGTACGTTGGAATCCCACTTGAACATCAGGTTGTAGAAATGTGTGAATCATGACACTGGATATTTGGATCATAATGACGGCAGCATGACGATAGAGGATAACTGTTAACCGTGGCGGAAACGCAGCATCCATATTGCGTTATCCTAGAATGGGGACAGGCAAATGAGGGTCGACCGTTGACCATGTTCGAAACACGGGACCATGTCACAAATGTTTTCAGAGATCCGTAGGGACGTTGGCCCGAAACGATCGGAGGGCCCTTAGGTCCAGCATCCATGGAGAGCCCTTAAGCCTAGTATCCATGTAGTCCAAGTGTCCTTTTGGATGTAGAATAGGATGAGGGTCCAAATAGAGAGCCCACAAAGCTTGGTCATGGGACGAGGGGAATGTCCCTATGAAAATCCCACTCTTCAGGCTCTTTATCAAAACACATCTGAAAACGACAACTAGGCATATTAGATAGAGGGAGCAAAGTCCTTTCCCATAGGGGGATCTTAGTTTAGGGTTGTAGAATTCGGACCATGGGTGGGAGGAAGCACAGGAGGCACGTGACGGGTCCTTGGGAAAACCCGATGTGGATGAGGACATAAGCCCTACTTACCATGCGTTCTCTAGGGAGTGATCGAGTCGAGGGACCGATCATTAAAGTTAGGTTGGGACCGTGGTGAAGTGCTCGGGCGCTCCTACATATCCAATGAGGATGGGAATAAATCCATATGTAGTTCTGAAAGGGTGGCACGGTAAGGTACCAGTGCCAGGGAAAAAGGGAAGTGTGGGCATGGACCTTGCATCAAAAGGAGTGGAATTTGATAAATATTGTTTTTCCATTAAGGTGAGTGGTTTTTTTTGTGAAGTGATAGACCTACAGTAGCAAGCCTCGATGTCTCCAGAAGAATCAAGCCGTGATAGGCATTGAAAAATGGCATGGAACGTGACCAATACCCAACATGATGTCCTCTACAACAAGGTCATCACAATGCAGTGCCGTTTTTCGTCGTGCAGCCAGGACGACAATGTCACAGTTTAGGGTCTTGTGATAGGACCAAGCATGCATTTTAACGTCATGCAACGTAGACGTAGAAGAGGCGACTCTAGGAGGTGAATGTGTATGGTTTCATGCGACACAACTGACGTGAATGAGGACGTATCCCACACCACGCCACGCAGTCCCATAGTCAGGTTCCCGAAGGTAGGATGCTAAAATCATGATGGACCCAAAGACCAGAGGTCTGGGTGTTCCTACATATCCCATGAGGACGGGAATCAAGCTAGACATAGTTCTTGGTATATCTTAGTTTATGGTCTTTAGAGCTCGGACCATGAGTGGATGACAACTTTCCAGGTATGTGCAGACCTCAACCCGATCCCTAAGCCCAAGTGAGTTAAACTCGGTGTGAGAAATAAGGGGGAAAGATCCTTATCGCAATACCCAAAACATCCATCGAGGGTAAGTTGGTGAAGAGACCTGAACGACTCCTTTGACACGGCTTTGTTCCCCCAATGCACAGACGTGCACGGAGGAATAGTACCAAGAGTTTTGAAACTCTACTTGGACGTGATGAGACTGGAGAAGGATGTGAATCATGTAACTGACATTTTGGGATTAATGGGGTTGGCATGGAGATAGAGGATAACTATTAGCCATGGAAAAAAAATAGTCTCCATACCGCGTTAACCTGAGGTGGGAATAACAAACAAGCATCAACCATTGACCATATTCGCGACGTGGGATTTTTATCTAATTGTTGTCTGAAACCCTTGGGGGCGTTGGCCCGTAACGGTAGGAGATCCCTTGGGCGTGGTATCCAACCGTTCTTGGGGGTCCCTCTGGGTGTGAAAGATGATGGAATCCCTGATGGAGGGATACACAAATCCTGAAAAGCAGGTGCGGACGTGTCTGAGTAAAGTCCGACATTCCATGTAATAAACAAGAGTACCTTTAGGCACATTGGTGAACCACCGAAGAGGGTCGACGAAATAGCTCGTGAGGGAGAGGTACATGGTGTGGTCATTACAAGACTGACATGAATTAAGACATAATCCCACACCACACCATATAATCCCCTCGTGGAGGAAGGGTAGGCCAAGGGGCCATGGTGAGATGAAGATTTTCGAGAGGTGGGGCTGGACCTGAAGGTTAGACATTTGGGTGGTCCTACATATCCCATAATAATGGGAATCGAGCCAAACGTAGTTCAGAAGGGATACCCAGGGGGAAGAATATCCTAACAAGGAGGTGTATGGAGCGATGGGTAATGAGGACGTAATCCCACACCATACCACACAGTTCTGTAGGAAAGAATCTGGGACAGGGGGCCCGAAAAGGCCGAGGGGCCTGAGGGTAGGCCTCAGTGAGGGGGGCCTAAGGATGGGCCTTGGTTAGGGTGGCCTGACTGACTTGTAGTTTAACACCTTGCAGTTAGGACAGGGGTCGTGGGCTCAGAAAGGCTGAGGGGCCTGAGGTTAGGCATCGGTTAGGGAGGCCTGACCAATTTGCAGTTTAACGTCTTACGGCAAGGACGAGGGTCGTGGGCCCGGAAAGGTCGAGGGGCCTGATAGTTGGGTTTTGGTCAGGAATACCTGGCCTAATCGCAGTTTAATGTCTTCCAGTAAGGATGATGGTCGGAGAATAGGAATCCCTAGACGGAGGAGGTGTATGGTATGGCGAACAAACCGACGTGAATGTGGACATAATCCCACACCACACCATACACTCCGGGTATGAACTTGGGCTAGGGCCCGAGAAGGACAGGGGGCCTGAGTCTAGGCCTCAGTGAGGGAGGACTGAGGCTGGACCTCGGTTAAGATGGCCTGACTAACTTGCAGTTTAACGTCTTGCAACAAATATGGGGGCCATAGGCCTGGAAAGGCCAAGGGACCTGAGGTTAGGCATCGGTCAGGAAGGCCTTACCAGTTTGTAGTTTAACGTCTTTCCATGAGGACGGGGAAAGAGATAATTGTATCTCATCCAGGGATGTGTATGGCATGGAAATTAACCCGGCGTGAATGGCGACGTAATCCTACACCATGCCGTACATCCCGTATAAGAGATCGGGGCTGTGGGACCGACCGCTGGCACCACCCGGAGGGATGTTTGTCGCTTTGGGATGGGGCAGAATGAATCACTGCACTCGATGTTTGGGACATCTTGGGGTGGACCCGAAGATCCAGGACACTATTGACCATGTTTGAAACACAACGTTCCTATGGTGACCTGATATGGGATCAACAAATGAGTGTTGACCGTTGACCAAATTCGCAACGCGGGACTTGTATCGGCTTGTTGCTCGGAAACCCTCGGGGGGCGTTGGCCCATATCATTAGGAGAGCCCTTGGGCGTGGTATCTAGGCCGTTCTTGGGGGGTCACTTCGGGTGAGGAAAGTGATGGAATCCCAGTCAATGAGTGGGTGAAGCATAGCTGTACCCATCCAAAAAAGAGGAGAACATCTCCAAGGGGGACGTGCAGTCGGGTCGAGGCTTGATCGACATGAGTTGGGGAAAAAGTGTGCACCCTGCCATATGTCTTGACCCGAGGGGAAGATTTTGGCTTTTGGGATGGGCCAACAGACGAAATGTCTGGGCGTTCCTACGTATCCCATTAGGATGGGAATCAAGCCATACGTAGTTCTTGAAGGCCATGCAGTTTAACATCATGCGGTAAGGACGTGGGAGAATAGAAGAACAGGAGTGGGCACATGGTGCGGCCCTTATAATACTTGCATGAGCAGGGCTAATAAATCCTACTCATCATGATGAAAGGATCCTCCAAGGAAACTATACCCAGGGGCGACAGTGAAAGAGAAGATCTCGGGGCTGGGCTCAAGATGAGATGTCTGAGCATTCCTATGTGTCCCATTAGGATGGAAATCAAGCCCTACGTAGTTCTTGAAGCGCAGTTTAATGTCGTGCTGGATGAGAGATGCATCTCATTTGGGGATATGTACGGTACGGCAGGTAACATGACGTGAATGGGGACGTGTCCCACACCACACCGTACAATCCCATAAGGGATCCTGAGTCGACGAGGGACAAGGGGCCTGAGGTTGAACCTCGGTCTGGGAGGCTAGACCAGCATGCAGTTTAACGTCTTATAGTAAGGACGGAGGCCAGGGGCCCAAAGAGGCCAAGGGTCCTGAGGTTGAGCCTCGGTCAGGGAGGCCTGACCGGATTGCAGTTTAACATCTTACAGTAAGGACGAGGGAGATCTTAGTTTAAGGTCATAGAGCTCGGACCATTTTGTAGTTTATCGTCTTGCATGACGGTGGTGTAGTTTAGGGTCGTGTGGGACCGTAACGTGCAGTTTAGGGTCATTCCGGACCTTAACGTGCAGTTTAGGGTCGTTCGGGAACGTAACGTGAAGTTTAGGGTCGTGCAGGACAGTAACATGCAGTTTAGGGTCATGCGGGACCGTAACGTGCAGTTTAGAGTCATGCGGGACCGTACATTTTAAGGTCGTGCAGGACCAAAGATGCTTAGGAAAAGTAATTATTGAGGAAATTGGTGTTGGTGGGAGGAGTTACGCACTCACCATCCGTGGTCACCAAGGAGTATGATCTGTTGGGGTAAAACTTATGGATGACGTAAGGTCCTTCTCATTTGGGCTCTAGCTTGGGTGGTTTCCTACCGGGGATCATTGGCGCTCGAAGGGCCAACACTAGGCCACCCTGTAGAAAAGAGTGAAGTCAAACCTTCTTGTTGAAGTCTCTGGATATCTTATTCTGATGCCTTTCCAGATTGTGTAGGGCATGAAGCCTGTTCTCATCATGTGCTTCCAATTCAGCTAGACGGATTTCAGCCGCCTTATCTGGCGCCTGCTGGTCATAGAATGTAGTGCGTAACGATGGAAGATGGATCTCAATGGGTAGGACGACCTCAGCCCCATACACCAGGGAGTATGGGGTCACCTAGGTGGAATTGCGAGTCGTCGTCCGATAAGCCCAGAGGGCGTTGGGGAGCCTGTCCATCCAAATTTTCTTGTTCTGACCAACCATTTTCTGCAGAATGTTAGAGAGGATTTTGTTGAATGCCTCGATCTGTCCATTTGCCTGTGAATTATAGAGAGAGGTATGGTTCGAACAGATATTGTACTTGGCATACAATTTCTTCAGCTTAGCCGCTCGGAATTTGGTGTAGTTATCGGTGAGGACAGCGTGAGGGACCCCAAACCGGTGGATGATATTGGAGCTGACAAAGTCGACGATGGAACGGGCCTTGACCTCTTTGAGTGGAACTGCCTCTTCCCACTTGGAGAAGAAACCCGTAGTAGTTCGGATGGACCTACACTGGCGAGCTATTGCCGGTGGATATGGTCCCACTACATCGAGTCCCCACACCGCAAATGGCCAAGAATACTTGGTGGAGTGGAGAAAATCTGGCGCCCGATGCATGAAGTTGGCATGAATTTAGCACGCGTGGAATCTCTTGGAAAACTCGATACAATCATGGATCATAGAGGGCCAGAAGTACCCCAACCTCTAGATTTTATGGGACAACTTTGGCCCAGGTTGGTGGGAACCATAGGAACCGTCGTGAATCTCTTGCATAACCCGAGAAATCTCGACTCCTTGAATGCAACGGAGGAGAACTCCATTGAAGCTCCACTTATAGAGGATCTGCTCAAGACTGAGACCACTATGGAGGGTAAATTGCAGTGTGTGGCGTCGTATTCACTCGCGATCGGCCTGGTCATCTGGGAGGCAACCATTTTGGAGATACTCGACAAAAGGTGCCCTCCATTTGGGAGTCGCCCGAACCACTTTGTCTGACGAACCTGGGACCCCTGACGTAGAAGGTCCGGTGGTGAGATGACTTACCCACAAGCCGTCATTGTCCTCTGGGGTGATGGGGAAATGAATCTCTGGTGTACCCCATGTATGATCAAATCATCTTGCTCGTGTTCTGCGAGCAACGTAGCTAAGCCAGCCAAAGCGTCTGCTCGACCGTTCTATGATCGGGGTACATGGGTAACCTCTGGTCAAGAAGGGAACTGGGCCATTAGACAGAGGGTGCACTCCAGCAATGGCACAAGATCCGGCTTCCTGATGACATAGTCACCATTGAAATGCTTGATGACTATCTTGGAATCCCCTTTCACATGTAGATGGGGCACATCGATCTCAAGAGCCAACTCAAGGCCGGTGATGATAGCATGGTACTCTGCCTCGTTGTTGGTGCAGCCTTCTGACAATAGGAATGAGTATGGAAGGACGACTTGTGCCGGGGTGATGAAGACGATACCCAGACCCACTCTGTTGAGCTTAGGATCATTGAGCCTCCTACTAGTGGGGCTCTGGGAGGCACCGTCGAAGTGCATTTTCCAGCATGAGACGACATGATCGACTGAGAGGATTGTCTCATCAGGAAAATCCAGGTCCAGGGATTGATCCACAAATATTGGATTGGAAGCTAAAAAGTATGCTAATGTCTGTCCCTTGATGGACTTCTAAGGCATGAACCTGATGTCAAACTGCTGGAGGATCACCGCCCACCACGCTAGTCGGCCAGTCAACATGGGGCGGTTTTGGATGTACTTCAGTGGGTCTACATGAGAGACCAACTGTACCTCATGGTGCTGCAGGTAATGCCGCAACTTCTGTATGAAAAAAATGAGCGCAGGGCAGCTCTTTTCGATAGGGGAGTATCTGATATCTGTATCGAGAAGCATGCGGCTGAGATAGTAGAGACTATTCTCCATACCCTCGTTATTCTTCTGGGTGAGAAGTGCGCCGAGGGACCATTCCAGGGTGGTCACGTAAAGGACCAGCAGATTTCCGAAGACCGGTGGCATCAAAACCGTAGGTTGAAGCAGATACTGATTGATTTCCTCGAAGGTGGTCTGATACACTTCATCCCATTCGTAGGCAGCGCCTTTCTTCATGATCCAGGAAAAGGGCTTACACTTTCCGGCCAGATTCGCGATGAACCGGCATATATAGGCTAAGTGGCCTTGGAGACCTCGAAGTTCCCGAATATTTCTTGGGGGGTGCATTTGGATGATGGCCTTGATCTTCTCTGGGTCGATCTCAATGCCCCGGTATCTAACAACAAAGCCAAGAAATTTTACAGAGGTGACCCCGAAGGCACACTTTAACGGGTTCATCTTCAGGTGGCGGGAACAGAGGAAACCGAACAATTTCTCAAGGTCTTTGAGATGGTCCTGGCGCTGGCGAGATTTGACCACTAGATCATCCACGTAGAATTCCACTAGTATCCCAAAGATTGGCTTGAATATGCGATGCATGGCCCGCTGATAAGTGCCACCTGCATTTTTCAGGCCGAAGGGCATAACCTGGTAACAAAAAGTACCTTGGGGAGCCCTGAAGGCAGTGGACTCCTCGTCCTCGGGGGCCATCCGGATCTGGTTGTACCCGGAATACCCATCCATGAAAGAGAGGACCTAAAACCCGGCCGTGGCATCAATCAATAACTCGATCACCGGGAGGGGGAAGTCATCCTTTGGGCAGTGGCAATTGAGATCGTGGAAGTCGATGCAGACTCTGATCTACTCGTTCTTCTTCCTGACTGGCACAATGTTGGCAAGACACTTGGGGTACTGGACTTCATTGAAGAAGCTGGATTTGATAATCTTGTCAACTTTGTACTCAACCATTGCACCGTGAGAAGGGTGCACCTTTCTAGGAGGCTTCTTAAACCAACGATGGTTTGACGGGAGGCCCAGGCGGTGAACAACTACCTGAGGATCTAGTCCTGGCATCTCGCCGTAAGTCCAAGAAAACACATCATGGTGTTGTTTGAGAATGTCTACATACCGCTGTTGTTCCTCGGGGGACATGGCTACACTATTCAATGTGGGTCTCAGATCTGGCGCACTGCCAAGATTCACCTGTACCAGTTGATCAACCGTGGTAGAGACGCTTTCCTCAAAGGAGGGGGGAGCATCCTACAGATCTTCCTCTCCACCCATGGAGGGATTTCCCGCAAGGGGAGCTGATTCTGAGCTATCAAACCCTAACGGGAAGCTGGTGCCGGCTTGGGTAGCAGTGTTCACCATATCAGAAGACCCATGCGCCACTAAGACCATAGAAATGAAGGCAGTCAATCTTATCCCATCCGGCCTTCGGCCTAAGGGGCCACGTTTGATGAAATCAAAGTAGTGGTGACACATCAGCCTGAGTCGGTTGATTCCAGCCCAGCGGAAGAGACATGTATAACGTACTGCCGTTGTCATAATCTTGACATTCCGATACCGCACAGGGGTAGGATGTTCTGGAATCACTTGGGCCTGGTTGGTGTTGGAGTAATAGGTGATCTTCCACCGTCACTGGGACATGGGAACATGCCTTCCTTTCGTACCTGAAACAACAAAACACTGCCCCATGTCGGGGGTTGTGGCCTCCAATTGATGGATTGGGAAGATATAGGCATCATCCAGGCTTTTCCAGTGATCACTTGTAACCGGGGCGGGTTCATCCTCACTTGCTAGGATTTTCTTATCCTTGATCTTGTAATAGTCGGCGTCCAGATAGTGGGCTTCACAAGAGGTGAAAGGAGACGCATCTCCTTGGAGCATGCCCACTCGGTCATTTAGGGAGTATTTGAGGCATTGGTGATACGACGAAGGGATCGCTGCGTGTAGATGGAGCCATGGCCTGCCCATCAATGCGTTGTGGGCGGTGTCCTGGGAGACAACCATGAACTTGGTGCTGGAAACTAGGCCACCGAACTGGGTCTTCAGGTGGATCTTGCAGACCGGGGATTGCTCGGTCCTGTTGTATCCCTGGATTCTGAGGTCGGAGGGAGTTAAATCATCTTCCGACAAACCCAGCTTTCGTATTGTCCGAGTCGGGATTATGTTGATCCCAGATCCCGTGTCAACGAGGCAGCGACGGACTTCCACACCATTGAACTGTCCAGTGATGTATAATGGGTGAATATTCCCATGTATGGGAGGGTCTTCATCTTCACCGGAGAATGAGATAACTGCCTGGCATTCGGTGTTCTCAATTTCCTCAGCGTGGAAGGCTTCCGCACCTGCTATCTCTGTCTCAAACTGAAGGGGGCTCCTTAGGGCCTCGGCAAGTGCTTCTCACATTTCAGATGATAGGTGAAGGGCCTCAAGGATTGAAATACTTGCTGGAATGCTGACCATGTGCTTCAGTACATCGTAATTTCATGCCAAGCGTGAGCCTTTGCTTACAGGAGGTCGTTCTGCAGTTGGAGGCATAACGGGTCCTACCGGTTGAACCAACAGATGGCTAGTACTGGATACATCCTACTGCCTACTAGTTGAAGCTTGGAGAGTAGCCTCCATATTAGGATTAGACAACGGAGATTGGACTTTAGCAGGGCAAGGCTGACCGCGATACGGACAAGGAAGCTCTGCCTGATCTAGTAGCACAAACGACGATGGAGGTAGAGCTGAGGGCATCAGATGAGGTTGTGCATGCTGGGCTCTGCGATAAACCTGCTATCTGGTTTCAGTATCATGCACAACTTGACTGAAATCACCCGCTGACGTGCCTCAATGACCTATGTGGTTGCGGTTCTACTGACGTTGGCGTCGGTTGGGGAGGATTGCCTGGCGTTCCCCCTCGTCGGGAGCCATAGAGGTCTTTACCAGCTCCATTGTGTTACCTGAAGCGTACCCATGGCTGTCGCTCGACGAGTCATCCACCACCGGGCAGACTCTGGGAGGGATCCCCATTTCAGGGGGCATAAAGTCGCCAAGAGTACGGGATGACGATGGCAGAGGTGGAGCGCGTTGATTTTTCTTACGTCGTCGCTGCTTACACTTTTGGGAAGAGGTTGGCTGTGATGACAAGTCAGATTTACTGGCTACTACCTTCGAAGGCTCCGAGTAATTCAGGCATTTCTGAATGATACCATGGGCACGGGCGACGGTTTTTCGAGCTATCCAGTCATCGTATTTCTGGTACCCACAGCTGGGAACCTGCTGCCACTTTCCTTTGTTGTCGCTACCGATCTCTGACCCTACAAAGACACCCTCTACTTGTGTCGGTGTTGGGACCAACCTGACTATGTTGTTGTCGACCTGGTCTTGAAGCCAGTCTTTAAACACATATCATTGCTTGAGGGTGTTCCCCAGAATCTGATGATAGGGACATTAGTTGGGGTGATCGGTGAGATTCGCCTCTTTCGGCCTTCTACACTCGGGAAAGCACACAATCCCTTACTCTAGAGCACTTCGGAAGTAATAGGGGACCTGATTCTCGATGAACGAGTATGTTTGGTGCCTTCTTTCCAGATAGGGGGCCCTGGGAGCCTGGCCCTGACGAGGGGCCTGAGGGGCCTGCCGATGAGATGGTGCCTGATTGTCCCGCCTAGGTGGTGGTGGCACATTGAGCGGGGGAACCTGTTGATTCTGAGGCAGTCGCTGCTGGGCAAGATCCTATGCTTGAGGTGGAGGACCTCTGCGGGGTTGTGTGGCCGGCGCCACTGGTAGTAATTCCAGCTGCCTGAGGGATTCTATTTGGGCCATCGTGGTGGGTTCGGCTCTGGTAGCCCTCCTAGCTGGGATAACAGGGGGCAGCAGACGTGCTTGACTTGCCTGTTGCAGAGCCTCCTCGAGGCACTGAGCCTTATCTGAGAAATCCCGGAACCCTCCAAGGTAGTTCTTGGTGATAAATGAAGGGACCAGCTCCATTTTAACATTCCCTAAACACATCGTCAGCAATTTCTCTTAAGTCAGTGGCATGTCGAGGGAGTATGTAAGTCCCTTCCACCGGGCGATGAAGTCCGCGACTCGCTCATCAGGCCTTTGTTTGCACTTGAAGAGGTCTGTGAAGATTGTGTTTCGCGTGGTGGAGCTGAACTGGTATAGGAACTGCCGACGAAGATCCTCCCAGTCAGTCACTAATCCGATAGGGAGCTGGCTGTACCAGATGAATGCGGGGCCCTCTAATGTCTGCACAAAACACTGGAGCTTAGTATCTTCTTGCTGGGCCGGGGTCCCCAGCATGGGGCCGCACCTGGAAGAAAAGTGGGCCAAGTGCTGTAGCGGGTACCCTGTCCCGTTGAAGGGAGAGAAAGTGGGGTTCCTAAAACCCGGGGGTGCGGGCATATCATCTTCCCATGCGGGATATGTCTTTCCATCCGGTGGGACTGCCACCTGCCGCGTTTCCAACGCTTCGAGGCAGGTGATGAGTGCCGCTATTAGATCATCCAGGTGGGGGTCCATGTCTTGAAGGGGATCCCTAATCACAAGTGCGTTGCCGGGTTCTTCGACACGGTATGTGGCTTCAGCAGCTCGTGGAGCGACTGGAGGAACGACCTGTTTGGCGGCTGGGGGGACCCGGGCTAGATTCCTCAGATTGCCCTGTCGTTCTAGAGGGTTTGGCGAGACGTATCGCGCCATCTTTTCATGAGTTCCAACTTCTGCCCTGTCTGCGGAAGTAGCGTGATCAGGGTTGCCCGGAGGCATCTCGCCGCGGATAAACTGTTCATGCCTCTGCTGCCCCGGCTTGGGATTACTATAGTCCGGTCACCGCTTTGCAGCACGCTCGGCAAGGAGTTCTTCAATTAGCCTCTTCTGCTCAGCAAGCTGCTGGAATAATGCAGCCTTCTGTGGATCTTCATCCGTCTTCTGTACAGAGGTTGACGGGTTGGAGTGCTTGACGGTTCTGACATGCCCCTTACCCTTACCGGCATTTTGACTGAGTACCAGCGACTCAGTGGGTACAAGGAGGCCTAGAAGGTTTCTATGCTGATTGGTAACCCTCTCTGATGGGTCCAGCAGTGGTGGTACACCCTCAGGGGGTAGGTCTCCATCGAGAAATTCAAAATCATTCTTTTTGTCCACTGCGTCAGCCATGTGGACCGCGACCCTCCTTGGGGGTATGTCCTCAATGTCTCATAACGAATCAGGCTGCCATCAGATAGGACTGAAGAGGATTGCGGCATACTATCCCCAGACATAGACTTGCACATGGGGGGTAGCTTCCCTGATGATTCTACAGAGTACTTTGAGACTCCAAACGCATTTCCGTTGAAGGGTGCTCTGGCGGCCTGACAACTCAGGGCACTGGGCCACAGGGAGTGCAACCAAATTGATCTGGCGGTATTGCTCGTCGATTTATTCAAAGTGCTCTAGGATCCTAGGGTACACTGCCCGCTCATAAATAAGGTGGAAGTGTGTCTCCCATAGGGTTCGGTGGAAGCACCCTACTTCCTCTAGGGTAAAGGACTCCAGCACACAAAAGTTCGGCACTACCGTCGACCAGAACTTCTCCAAGAAGTGATCCTCTGCGAGAATGTTCCAGAAGCTCCTGGGCTTGGACTCAGGGTCTGGCTCCGTAATGCCCCACTCGTCAACCGAAGGTGGCTGAGGGACCTATAGTGGTACTGAGGTGGATCGTTGGGACAATAAACTTGGAGGTGGAGAATACGGCGGACGAGCTGACCAGTCACCGAATTCCAAGCCATCCTCTGAAGAGTGAGGTGACCTGACCAAAACATCACGATACAATGGACTGATAGCCACAGCCTCTAGAACATGAATTGCGGCCACCAGCGATGGGTCACATCATTTCTCTACCGTCGTTGGTCCCCAAAATAGCTCTCTGTGATCTCTTGTAGAGGTAGAGGGCGCTTCTGGTGATGACCATGGTGATTGCACGGTCGGGACCTGTGAAATTTCAAAAATTTATTCCTCCTGGATGTACCTGCGGGGAGAGGCGGGTATCCTGTGGACTTCGCATTCTGGGAGAATGAAGCTGACATGCCTTGTTCCTGCCCAGTCCTTGACACGGAGGAGCGGGGAGAAGGTTCCATCCCTGAGTCGCATTCTGCTTCAGAATCCGAGAAATGGGCTGGTTTTACCTCCAATCGGGCCTTCCCAGGACTCTTCTTGTGGCGGAGATGACCCGCTTTGCTACCCCTAGATGGCTCTTTAGGACAAGTTTGACTCTCGAAATGTAGTCTCAGAGCGGCGCTGACACCATGGAGGAGAGGACTCCCACTTGAGATAGTCGGGGTGTGAGGGTCACCAGGGAAAATGTCGAAGAGTACATGGGGAGGACCTCCATGGACATCACCCATGTGGGCGGAACCTCTGTTGGAACCAGCAGGATCATGGGGGTGACCTCCATGCTTGGTGCAGATGGAGCGAGGCTGACCTTCACTCCTTGGGTTGCCCGGGTGAGGAGGACCTTCACCAGTTGTAGAGAGACGTAGGGAGGACCCCCACGTTGGAGAGGGAATAGATGGATAGTGCCTTCACATCGATGGTCGGGGGGAGGAGGAGGAACTCCATTCCCTATATGGTGGGCGCGAGAGAGGCTTCTGCACTGAGTGTCACTGCCACGAGGCAGGTCTTTATTCGGGATGGGAGTAGCACGGGGCATACCTCCATGAATAGCTTCAGAGCGGAGAAGGCCCACGCTGTGTGGAATGGTGGTACAGAGAGGACCTCCGTACGGAGTGACGTCACCGCAGATTGGTTCACGACAATCACCGCGTGGGCCTGCGACCCCAAGAGTCAACCCAACCTACCCATGGGGCGATTGAGGACTCGATCCTGGACGGGTGAAGGAGTGCCCCTGCTCAGTGTATGTAGGGACTCCATGATGCACGTCGGCGGTGGCTCGGGCCACAGTAGCTGTTGGCGTCGACACCCCTTGACGGGCGTCCTCAGCTCGGGCCCGACGATCGTGTCGGGTCAGACGAGCTGGTGCAGCCGGTGCAGGGGCATAGCCTTCCTGATCCTCTGGAAAAACCGGATGGCGGCACCGACGCGGTTGGCTGGGGGCCCTTTCCTGGAGTCCTTGTATTGGGACTCTGACCGAGCTGAGCCGGACATCACCCACCTCATCAGCGTAAGGCAAGGAGTCATCGAGGCGTTCCAGGGACAGGCTCCCGAAACGATTGAACGTTGGGGTGGGGATCTGGGGCTCCCTGCGTGACCTTTGAGGGTGGCGTTGACGGCGGGGCCTGGATGCCTCCAAGTCCAGGCGGGCCATATCCCGAGTCAGGATGACCCCTACCTCCTCGTACCTGCGTACAAGGTTGTTGATCACCCTTTTTTAGATGATCTCTGACGGGGAGAGGGGACGTGGGCGTACCATATTCACAGATGTAGAGGCCGTCGTGGTGGTAGTGGAGCCACGCGGAGCGGCTGTGGTTCCATGCAGAGTGGATGTGCTGGTAGTGCCCCCGCCCCTCTGTAGGCGAGTGGGAGGTGATCGTGTCTCCATAGCAGCAACCTGGTTCCTGGGAAGCAGGTAGATCAACTCGTCAGTACTACGAGGAAAAGGATCAACAACCAGTGCCCCAAAGTCTTTCCTTCCTCTGTGGTTGGTGAGAGGAATCCACGCCAACACGTTGCAGAACGGAATGCCCCATGTTCTACTGCCCCTACTTCCAGTGAGTTTCACGCCAGGGCCGCTATTTGCTCGGCAGGACCCGGCGCCGGATATCTGGATCCGGTGACACGTCAATATACTGATGTCTCTAACACTACTAATATTTACATTGAGGAGAACAAATTCATGTCGGGTTCAACATTTTGGTTTCTGACGCTTTCGCCAGGGCGCGCGCGTCCGTCCGCCTGTGGCGCGACGGGCGCAGCTTTCTTTGTTGTTGCCCCGCATTCCCACTTTCCAAAGGCGGGTAACATCCGCTCCTTATTCAGGGACATATGCTCCTTGATCGAAACTTGGATGATGGGATGTCGGTTATTCCTTCCGTGGATTCCTTCTCGGAACTCGTCACCTAGTCCTGGTCTCCCTCATACATTTAATACATTGTTTGTGAAACTCTTCCCAGTGGCATGTTTCCATGGACGCCGGTTAATTACACTGCTACTGTCAGGACATTCCAAAGGGTCCGGTCAGGGAAGCAACCTTCAGTCGGGGGATTAGTCACATCGAGGCATCAGTAGTGTGTCCGAACGTTGGGGAATTGGCGTGTCTGTCTTTTGTCCCTTGTCATAGGGCTTCTCGAGGGCATGGAAGCCCGAGGCATCCCACATAGATCATGGGGAATCATATGCCATAGGCATGTATCTGAGGTTTTCCTCCGCTTCCCATGTTTAACACAGGGTATGTCGTAGGTTTAACGTCCAGCGGAGACGGGTTTCCCTGATCAGAACACTAGCTGGAGTGGATCATATTGAGGAATCCCCCTTGAAGGGATGCCAATGTCGGTACCAGCTCGTGGGCAGCTTCTCGGATGTTGTGGCGGGGAGTGGAGTGGCATGATCTCACCGGGATGTGGCAGCCCGGGTAAAAATTAGGGTGGATGATGGATGGATGGATGGATGAAGTGGAGGGGGAATTAAGTGGGACCATCGCAAGGGAGGCAGTAAAGTTGGACTTGGGCCTCGAAGAGACCTCCTACATATACCCATGGTAGGGAATCAAAGCTCGAGTAGTTCGGGGTGGTGCCGATAAATCGACGTGAAGGTGGACCTTGGTCCGATGGATGGTGGGCTTGGAACTCTGGAAGGCTTCCTACGTACCATGTCTTAACATGGATCGAAGTCCTCGTAGTTCACATAAAAAACATTGGTGGTGGGATTGAACCTTAGGGAGGCCTCTTATGTACCATGCCTTGACATGGATCAAAGTCCTCGTACTTCGGGAGGAAATGGTGGGTGTCGGCGAACCGACATGAAGAAAGGACCTTGGTCTGATGGGAGATGGGTTTGAACCTCAGGGAGGCTTCCTACGTACCGTGCCTTGACATGGATCAAAAACCTCTTAGTTCAGGTTGGTCGCAACGACTTGCCGTCAGACGGGAATGCAGTTTAGTGTCATGCTAGACGAGGGTGGAACCTGACGTGAAGGAATGACGGGTGGTGGGCTTGAACATCGTGGAGGCTTCCTATGTACCATGCCTTGACATAGATCAAAGACCTCGTAGTTCAAATGGATGTGAAGATAAATGTCATGCTGGACGAGGGAATATAGTTTAACGTCATGATGGAGGAGGGCATATAGTTTAACGTCATGATGGACGAGGTATTGTCATGTCCAATGCTTACTCTAAGCCCACGAGATCCGTTCTCGGTGTGAAAAATAAGAGGCAGTAGAGACCTGACGATCACGTCGTGAAGGGTGAGTCCATGAGAAACGAAGAGGGGATTACGCGTTAGACGGCCCATGGTACTGGGACTTACTCCAGGATGGAGGCCCTAATTGCGACAAAGCGTAGTGGGAAAGGGGCTCCACTAGCCTTGGAAGTGGGGAAGTATGGAGGTGCATGGGTGAAACCTCCCGCAAGAGAGGCTAGGGGCTTACGCTCTGAGGAACCCCTTCCCTCGTGGACAAATGCCACTCTGAAAAAGAGGATCCCATTCCATGTGAGGAATAATCCATTCTTGTGGAGACAAGTGGCGTAAATAATGTCCGATTCGGGGGACCCTGCGTGCAAGGCATGCGGTCGGATCACAGTTTAACGTCATGTGTTGAGGATGAGGTGCTTGGAAGTTTAACGTCCTGCATCTCGGATGAGGTGGGTTTACTCTGCACCCCTAGGACATATATAACCGGTACCCTCTGCCCCTTGGGGAAGGGAAGGTACCAACAAAGCCGTGGTCAAGGGGGGTCGCAGAGCGAACCATCGAGGGGTCCACGTTAGCATGGCTATGCAAAGAAGAAATATCCGTTAGTGTGCCTATGCGAAGAAGAATTAGGTGAAGCAATGATACGGGTGGTGTTGTCTATGGGACTTTGAAATCACATCGTGCAAACCTAGAGGGTCGCACGGGAAGAGGAATTTCCAAGAAAAGGAGTATGCTTTGCGACGTGGAGTACCTTGGCCTTAGCATGGGGTAGGGGTGTGAATGGGAGGTGCTTCGTGAAGTGGAATAGTATTCGCGGAGCACTGCCTTGCGAACCAGAGGTGCCTCGCGAAGCAAGGTTCTATGAAGTAGTGTGCTTCGCAATGTACAACGACCATGCCTTGGAATGTGGATCACTAGTACAAGATGGGTGTTTCACGAAGCATAAACGCTCCGCGACTGCCCGGGTTCTCTTGGGAAGCCCCTTCCTTTGCGAACGCCCTTAGGCTTCGCGAAGGGTATCCCTCTCGGAAGAGGGGCTCAAAACAAGACAAGGCGAAGGCATCTCGAGAAGCAAAAATACATCGCGGAGCTCATGATTCACGGGGAGAAGGGTGCTCTGCGATTCGGGAGTTGAGAAGCCGAAATGTCATATTTTCTGTCCTTCTGGACTCAGGGGGAGCCCAATATTTATAGGCAAGGGGCGCCGTGAAGTAGAGCTCACGCGGCGCGAATGGGTGGCGGGTGCTTCGCGGAGGGCTCGCGAACATCAGGTTGTTCGCAGAGCATTAACCCCTCCTCTGCTTCGCGGCGGGCTCGCGAATGTCAGGCCGTTCGTGGAGCGTTACCGCCTCAAGAGATTCGCAGCGGGCTCGCGAATGTCAGGCCGTTCACGGAGCGTTACCGACTCAGGAGCTTCGTGGCAGGCTCGTGAATGTCAGGCCGTTTGCAGAGTGGTACCACCTTAGGAGCTTCACGGAGGGCTCGCAAACATCAGGTCGTTTGTGGAGCAGTACCGCCTCGTCTGCTTCACGAAGACCACGTTATTGGGGTGCACTCCGAGGCTGAGCTTCACGGGGCCAGGCGCGAGCGTATTTTCCTTCTTCCTTGGACGTCCAATATTTTGGAGCCAACATAGATGATGTATTATTTTTTTGTGACAATTAGTGGTGTATTTATATGAAATGATATGTATGTAGTATTTTGAAATTGTATGACCACAAAGAGGGAATCCCGGGTACCTAGGTGGGCAGATATGTAATAGTACGACTAGTGATCCGGATTGGTTTTGTCCCTGTTTCACTTACCATTTGGATAGAGACAACTCTAAGTAAAATGTATTGATATTGATTGGGGACCACTAGGTTTTTTTTATGATCCCTACTAGTGGATCTTGCATGAGAACATATTTTTTCTAGGGTTACATTACACCGAGGTACGAGGTATATAGGGCTCGAGACTGTTTAGTGCCTAGGGGTGTTCCCAGTTTTGTTGCTCATTGGATTTTTGGTATTTACCCCTGTATTAGGATGTGGTTGGATGCACATTAAAGTAGATAAAAGTTATTATTTAAATGTGTTAACATTGTGAAGGTTTTACTTTGAAAACTATTTACAATTGAAAGTTTCATTTCTTGGAATTTACCACCGTTTTTCCTTGCATAGTAAAACTACACACTTTTTCACCTTGTATTGCATACTGTTTGGAATATTTGGGTGGTATCACATTGGTATTAGGATCAAACCCAACTTACACCCATTGGGTGTAATTATACTTGGTTATTCTTGACATAGGTAAGGGAAAATCATTGGGTGAAGGCGGTTTGGGTTGTTAGTCTCTTAATCATCATAATTAATTTTAATCACTTTCACTAAAAAAATTTCTCAAAAAATAAGTTGAAATTATTAGAAAATATAACTTATGAGGATTCAAAATAAAGTATCCATTTTCTAAATTCTAATCATATAAGTGGCATAAATTAATTGAAATTTAATCCCACAGTCAGGTCGACAATGTGTGTTTTTAATGTAATAACATTAATTTTTTTTTCTATTTTCTTATATTAAATTTCAAAGTGAAATTGATTCCAATGACCAAAATTGGGTTGATTGAAATTTTTTCTTATCTAATTAAACTTTTAAACAAAATCAAAATGTAATCTAACCTTATAAATAAATTAGAATAAAAAGTAGTTTTGAATTAAAATTCAGTATTTTTCACTATTCATTAAAAAATGATGTTTCTCAGAAAAATATCATAATTTCATCCAAAGAAAATTTCGACATTAAAAATTCAAAAAAGAATTTTATTTTCCAAAAATAAATTTCTAAATGTGTTTAAAATTAATTTTATTATTTTTCACAAAAGGACATTAAAAGATATTCATTTGAGAAAATAATATTTTTAAACATATAAGGACTTTATCCAAAATTATATCTTTCATTATCAATATGTTTTATTTATATAAAACCATTATAAGAAATATTTTAAAATTATTTATTACTATTTATATTACTAATTTTAACATGTAGGTTATAATTATATTGTTTAAATAGTTATAAAAATAAAATGATAATTTGTAGAAACCAATGTTGCATGTAACGTATGCCAAGTTGGTGTTGAATTTAAAGAATTCTAAGTCGACGTCACATACAAAAGAAGATAAAATTTATGCTGTGTGTAGTGTATGATTAACTTGGTGTTTCATATAACTCAATACAAACATATTACTTTTATAAAACAAACTATTTTTAGTATTATGAGAAATGAAAAATATAAAAAGGTTAAGTTAATTCGTTTTTTTACAAAATATCAGGGTGTAACAAGTTATACGTTAAATTTTTTCCATAAACCTGATTTTAAAGTATCAGCACAACCCTTTGTATGATTAATTTCTTTTACCAGAAAAGTATTTTTATGAATCATCTCTATATATAGGATATGTATATTAGTAGTTTTATTTTATCAACTACAATTCACCCCCATCTTATATGTAAAGAGTTATACACTTATGATCCTACATAATTGATATCCCATTTTCATTCTGAACCATCTATATGAACATATATCCCCTAAACAATATGTTTATCAATTCCCCCTATGTCCAATTATTTTTTCATGTACATCCATAGGCCTCTAACTTGATGTAATATATAAGTAGATCGGTATTCTAATCCAGTGTAAGTAGAAACTCTTCCTTATCATGTTATTTTAGCCACAAGGTCATTATTCCTTATATTTATAGTTACCAACACACATGAGGTTTCCAAGCATACAAAGGTCCTACTCTTAGATATAAGACAAAACATACTCTCACCAATTTAGCTACTGGAAAAGAGGATGAACTCAAAAGGACCACTCATGAATGAGTCCCAAAAAATAGTTTCTAAATTCCTTTCACCTTTTGGTTTACTCCCCATGACATTTAACTATTCGGAATGGATCCTCATCACAAAACCTTAAACTAAAAGACATGATGGTTCTTATTTTATAATCTTAAAAATAAAATCATCAATCTAGGATTCGCAACCTTAAAAGGAACCATGTTGATCCTAAACACATAAAACAAAAGGAACTTCATTTTTCAGGATTTATTGACCTTAAAATGATCCACATTGGTCATAATAACAAGAATTTAAAATGTATAAAATGTTCTATTAAGTGACACTGAACTGGGTGGGTTCAGATTCCCTTAACTAGGATATACAAGAATCCCCTCTCACGGGCCTAATCCTGACTCCATCACACCTAATACCAAAATATATGGATATAAATTATATATTTCATATCTATGTGGCTTTAAAAACTAGTGTAACAGACCAGTGAGGTTGAATATGAAAAACTCCAATACATACATATGTTCTCACGGCTCGAGGTGTGGCACGTGGCATATGGTGGGCCGTGGTTTGGATTTGAAATTTTAATTTTGAAATTTCGATGAATCTTGTTTGAATTTTGGGTAATGGTCTGTACGGTTACCGGTAACCCTTAAACCGGTTTGGGTACCGGGAACCCATAATCTGGATTTTGAAAATGAAAAAAATGATTTTCAGTCATTATTTTTAGTATAGATTATTTCACAAATATGTTTTATATCTTTAGGTGAGTCCTATATTAGACAATAAGACCCTCATGGAATGATCCAAATTCCCATCCTATCAACCTCACTATTCAATTCATAATTTCATTAGTACATCCCAATGACAACCTATATTTAGAATGTTGGTTCATGGATAAACAAAATATGAGAATGAAATGAATGGGGGAATAGTAGAATTATGGGAGTTAATAGTTAATCCCTAGGGAACAATTTTTTGGAATGAAAGTATGTTTAAAATTAATTTAAAATTAAAGGATTCAAAAATGGTTGTTTGAATAATGTGATAAATAGAAATTGAAAGAGTACAAAATTACTAGGAGAACAGAGATGTTAAGGCTTTATATTATACTCAATTTATTAATTCTATAGATATTAGAATAATTATTTTATTATCATTATGAAATTACAAATTATATGTATATAAAAAGTCAAAGGGGGTGGTTCCCACTATTGATGATTCCTGACCACCTAAAAATAGTTTCATGAAATTTCACTTGCAATAACATTTATAATTATCAATAATGGAATTATTCATGTTTACATTCAAACTTATATTTATTTTAAAATAAAATATGATATATTCTCAATCAAACTTTTTAAAAATAATTTTAATAATGAGAATTTAGTAACCATTTTTTGTTGGAAATAAAAATTTTATTTTTATCTTACCTTCAACATCGAAAGGATTATATATCCATCAAAGTGGATAAAAGAGATGAGATACAATATAAATTACAAGAGAAAACAATCCTTCTATTTTTTAATTATCTATTTTCAGATCCTCCCTTTATTGAATTTCATCCTTATTTTTATAAATACCTCTGTAATTAGTGCCACTCACCTCCTTTTATCATTTTTTATCTACAAAAAATAATTTGAATAAATTTTAATATTTTTTTCCAGAATGCTTCCCAAATTATCATAGACTTAGGTCAAATTTCATAACATTCATCTAAACGTTTTTTATAAAGCCGCAAAAATGACTAATTGATACAAATGGAACAAACCATTCAAAGGTAGCATGAACCCATGTTCATTTCTTCAATTTTCTATCTATGTTATCCTCTTGGAAGGCCATGTTTTAAAGCCATACCTTATCTTTTTGGTATAACTCATTCATGTTTACCTTTTTTTCCTTTCCCTACTCTAAGGGACCATGAAGTTAATTCTTAAAAAAACAAAAAAAATCACATAATATTATTATGAAAGGATCTTTAAATGGACTATAAAACTAAAAAAAATTAGAAATAAGTATATAGACATAAATTATTACTACATTTAATAGCTTTAAATCATAATAAAAGATAGTAAAAAACACAAAAAACATTCTTGGTTAGATCAGACAATATAAAAAAAGTCAAAAAATTATTTATCAAAGCACCCATAAATAGATTGCCTCATCTAAAATAAAATATTAAAAAAATAAAAATCTTCTTCATTTCCCTTATTTAAAAAATAACTACCATTAATCATGTATCATTTTTATCAAACTCACCATCACATTCATCTCATTAGAATGATTTTTTTTAATTATATACTCAATTCTCAAATACAAAAAGGGTTACCATAGGCTTGCAATGAATTTCTCATCTTAACATCTAAAAATTATAAGATTGTATTAAATGATGAAGACTGGTAACAAAGTCAAAAATTTATTAATTCCTTAAAGTCTCACTCACCCAAATGTAAATATTTTATAATCCCTAATAAATTAATGAATCATTCTCAAATATATCAATAGAAAAAATAGAAAGCTCTAATCCCATAATTAAAATTCAAATAAGCCACCTTATCTCCTTATGTAATGGGTTAATAAATTTATATGTATCCTTAAAGGATAAAGTTAACATGTAAATAAATAGAAAATATAATTATTATTGGAACTGATAAAATTAAACACCTTAAAGAAAAAAAATAATTTTCATGAAGAATCTTTACAAATGAATTCTTGGGATAAATTACATCACTTTACCTCAAATATCATTTTAAAAAAATTGGTCTTTCTACCATACCTAAATTGTAAAATGTGATTTTAATTATGAGTAGGATATTGTAAATTTTCAATGAATATGAGGGATGATTAACAAGGTTTTTGAGTAATTTACCCAATCCTTAAAGTGTAGTTATAAAAAATTCTAATAATTTTGACAGAAAAATCAATATGAGTTTAAGAATAAATACATTATTCCTATATTCCGTCAAGAAGGATATGAAGATAAATTTATTCCAGGGGTTCAAAGTACTGTAGGATTTTTAATTTAAAATTTTATACAATATAAAGGTGAATTATTATTCATAGGATTTTTTCTTTCAGTTTTTATAAATAATAAGATTATATAAATATTTAAAAATACACAAATATTCTAGATAATGAAAATAAATTCAAGGATACATGTGTTTTAATTGGTTCACCATAAGGCTACTCCATGGTGCATACACCAAAAGAGTGTCAAAGTAATAGGATGTAATTATATCCATGGTATGTATTAATTTTTTTTTGGGAAAGATGAACTAAATATTACAGGAACACTAAATCATATTTTCCTCTTATGCAATGATTTGGGTCAAGTATTATAAAGAAAATATGTTATACAAAAATTAATTAAAATAATTTTTAAGAATAAAATAATAGCACATAAACAATGTGTCACGACCCGTCCCCCGAGGCCTGTGTCGTAACTACCCCAAGCCCGCCTTCCATAGGCCAGGGGCTGGAGACTAGCACCAAAGGCGTAAATTCCTATAACTGAGAAGGCATTTCCTTTATTAAACATAAACACAAAAAACCATAGAATATGTGGAAGCAAAAAATAAGTAAAATCTATATAACAAAAGATGTTCTGGAATGTAAAAGGGGCTGGAAATACAAGCCCAACAGTAAAGTACAAGGAAAAGACAAAATAGGTATAACTAAAATACAAACAGCTGGAAGGTGTCTAGCATATCTTGGATTATCCACCACAGATCCTACCTAAAGGGTAGGTACATATAGCCTCCTCAGCACTCCACGTCCGTACGTCTCCTTCGGATACCATCTCGTCATGAGGTCCACCTCCGGGTACCATCCAGTACCGGAACACTCCGCCTTGGTCAAAGCTGTCTGACGTCTGCATCAAACATAATGAGGTGCGGGAATAGCCGTGCAGGGGTGAGTATAAGGATACTCAGTAGGGACCCCGAGACCCTCAAGGTCTCACAAAATCCAACAAGGATAAACCACAGTAGAAAGATACAATCACGAAGTATCAACAAACCTTACTTAGGTATATTCCTATACATATACCTATGTTATCAATCATAGTCCGGGTCAAACTCTTGAGACCAAGCACAACCCATTCTACAATGGAATTAAAGTCAATCTCCACGATAAAAATGGTTGAGATACATGAATCAGCTCAGATAGGTATACAACTTTTGTAGAGTGATAGAGATGATCAGATGTAGTCACTAATTTATCTAAGTAGTCAGACCCACACAAGATATAGGACCAAATAAGCTGTCAGACCCACACAGGATACAAGACCATATATTCATTCATCTAAGTTGTCCGACCCACATATGATACAAGACCAGCTAAGCTGTCGGACCCACACAGGATACAGGACTAGCTATTCTGTCTGACCCACACAAGATCTAGGAACAGAAGTCAGAACTATCAGATCCACATAGGATCCTGGTAATGTAGTCATCACTGTTGAACCCACAGAGGATTCTGGTATAGTAGTCATCACTGAGAAACCCAAATAGGATTCTGGTACAGAAATATTCACTGTCAAACCCACGGAGGATTCCAGTACAGAAGTCATCACAGTCACAACCAGCCCTAGGGTTCCCGTACACAACATGCTCGATTCCGGGAGGGTTCACTCCATGAGCTACTAGTTGAACTCAAACTATCACTAAGTCCCAAGTATAAGTATGTCAAAGGACTTCCATGTCATAGGGGTCTCAACGTAATAGACAGTGCGTTAATCAGACGCTTGGTCTGTTAGTTATTAACCGTTTAGTCTCAGGGGCTTGGTTACATTCGTGTACGATCCAAACAGACCGTAACTCAACTATACCTCAAACTCTAGCGGGGTATACCAAAAGGACTATCTCAATCCGATGTTTCTATTGCCGCAGACGGTTCGTCATTTTGACACCGTATGAGAGAGATATGTCGAATACAAGATCCTGTAATAATAATAATATTATTGGGTGTTCCGTGAACCCGAGCCACGAACCAGAATTTAATATTCAACATTAGACTTAAATCAATCATCTTAAGGATAGTATCATGTCACCATAGATGGTAAGTCAATTTGACGCCGCACAGATGGGTTCTGGAGGGTCGAAGATTTAATTATAAAATATTATTATTATTTGAGCGTTTCGGGTACCCGATCCAAAAACCAGAATAAGACATCCAATATTTGACTCAGAATGTCCGTCTTAGAGTCAGGGTCGCACTGCCGTAGAAGGTTCGTCAAACCGAGGTCACACAGATAAATCGTGGAAAAAAAGGAGTTTTATCATCCAATGTAATAATAAAAATATTTAAATATTATTATTAATTACTTATTTAATTTCATCTCCTAATCTCCAAAATCAATCATTCTTGGAGCCCATGCTGCATGCCAGAAATAAACACTCCAATTTTTTATTTTATTTTTCTTATTTTAACATTATGTAATTTTAGTTTTTTTCTCTCTCTCCAATCTAACAAATAATTTCACATTTTCTTCTCTTCCTCAACCATAACGGCCCGACCACCTCGACAGTCTTGTACCCCACCACCTACTGCGCACCCGTACTGCCGGCCGAAGCCGCATCAGACTTTCCACACACCGCCATATGGCCTTCACCACACTTCCTTGCTCTCCCAGTGTCACGTCGACCACCATAGTACGTCAAAAAACCGATCTCTCCTAGATTCGGGCCTATATCGGAATCACACCGCCATGTGCCCCCCTTACATTGGTCGCTGCATCTTCATTCATAGCATGAAAAATTAAGCGATCACATATTCGTGATCCTCGGGTCAAGAGCTCCTTGTCAATATGTCGCGCTCAAAAAAATATTGTGTTTCCAGCATCAATAAATATTTGTCCGCCTCCTTCCGCGAGCCATGGTGGCTTTGTTGCAAACCCGAAAAATTAAACGATCATATATTTGTGATCCTTGTGTCAAGTGCTCCGCGTCCATATATCGCGCTCAACAAAACTCCATGTTTCTAGGGACAATAAATATTAGGCGTTTAAGAACTAACAAAGAAAGCATGAAGAATAAAAAGAAATATGATCATGATTTATGTGAGGGACAATGGATATGTTTGTTTTTCCATATTCATCATGAATTTAGGATATTAAGAATCAATAAAATAAATTCAAACATATATAAAAACCCCTACCTAGATCGTCGATGGAGGTGGCACAAGGAAGAAGACGAAGTCGATGAAGGAGGTGTTGTCGGCGTTCGTCACCCCCACAAGACGCTCCCTATTTGGGCTCGAGCGGCATCCTCATTCCTCAATAGGAGTCATTATTCGTTGGAGGATATTTCTCCAAAGGTTCTCCCAAGCCTCCTCTCCTCTGCCAATTCTCTTCATGCGAGAGGTACGATGCCAAATTAATAATATTGAGTTTATTAACATAACACATAGAGTTGGCACATTAATTATGTTGGAGTTGGCATAACTAATTTGGGAGGAGAGAAACCAAGAGTCATCTCACATTCATGAGGGAGTTCAAGGGTTGGGTGGTCCCCACCACCCAAATCCCATGAGTAGGTTCCAAATAAAATAAAATAATAAATGTTGTCTTAGTTTATTTTATTTTTATTATTTTAAGTCTCCCACGAAGAGTCCAAAAACTAAAAACCACCCTCAACCTAATACAGTCGAGGTGAAGGTCTGTTTAAACGAAAATCGGCACTGTGAGTTCAACGGTGCTCTCAAATTTCAATTCTAAGCACCAGTTAAAAAGTTACAAAATGCCGCTCGCGCGTTTACTGAACGTACTCAAAAAAAAAGTTCAAAAAATTATTATCAGCCACCCTCAGCCCACTACGGTAGAGGTTAGGCTCTTCCTAGGTGGAACCTGCCCCAAAGAACCTAACAGTACTCTCAGATTTTCAATCTGAGTTACCGTTTAGAAGTTATTAAATTTACAATAATATAATTTTCAATTAATTATTTTATTTACAACCAAACAATAACTTTTTCTAGTGGCCCTACACCGGCCAAAGTTAGTATTTTATCAAAAAATCATACCCTCACGAGTTCAGCGGTGGTCTCATATTTTTAATCCGAGTTACCGTTTGTGAGTTATAAGAATTTGAAAAATAAAATAAATTTATTTAATTATTTTATTTACGGTTATGCCATTTTTGGGTTTTCTCACATGAGGCCCGCACCGACTAAACATAAGTCACACCTAGGGTAAACCCACTATCGTTAGCGCAACGGTGCCCTCAAATTTATAATCCTTGTAACAATTTAAGAGTTATTCCACTTTTTCAGGAAAACTGCTTATGTGCATTAATTAAAGCTTAACAAAACTTTGACGGATCATTCCAGGCACTCCGGGCCATGGAATCACGCACCGTCAAGTTTCGTGGACTCATAAAATTCCCATAAAAATAAAAAAAAATTAAATGGAAATTCTGGTTCTTTAAATTCTCCCCACCTCAGGGCTCTACATCCCCGTAATCCACAACTCAAAACTAGGTAAACAAGTGGTGGTACTGAGCACGCATCTGAGCCTCCCACTCCCATGTGCTCTTCTGGAGGTTCTCGTGCTACCAGTGAACGCGCACTAGGGGTGTCGACTATCCATGAAGGACCCGCTCCTGTCGATCCTAAATCTCCACAACAACCTCTGTGAAAGTCACCCTATCATCGATGTCAAGCTCACCATGGTCGATGACATGGGAATGGTCGTGCACATATCTCCTCAGCTGGGATACGTGGGACACGTCGTGCACTCGATGCAACTGAGGTGGAAGAGATAAGCAATAATCCACATCTCCAAAACTGCTGGGGACCTGAAAAGTCCAATGAACATGGAGATGACTTTCCGCTTTGGCCAAATCTCCCTATACCTCGTCGAGGTGAGTCCCATAAAAAGATATGGCCGCCATCCTTGAACTCCATAGGTCTCTATCTCCTGGATGTACGTGTAAGACTCTTCACGAAGTCCATGTATATCTGATCCTACTTCCACTCTGGGACCTCCGAAGGCTGAACCAAGCCTGCTGGTATCTGTTGTTCCACCTTCACTTGCTGACAAGTGAGGCATTGTGGGAGAAACTTTTCCATTGCTTTCTTCATTCCCGTCCACTAGTGTTGTTGTCGGGGGTCCCGATATATCTTCGCTACTCCTAGATGTACCACTGGAGGAGATGTGTGGAACTCCCTCAACACTTCCTCCTGAAGTGAAACTGGCACCATAATAAGTTCTATGAAGAGGATGACATGCAACTCCCCTTCATAAAATCCATCAGGTGCCTGTACTATGGATATCTGAGCACATCGTTTCTCATAGTCAGTATTCCCACACTGCGCCTCCCTGACTCACTGAAGAAGTGGGGGAGTTACTATAAGAGAATGAAGAAAGGCTGCTCTGTCACCTCTCCTAACAGCTGAATGCCTGATCTCCTGCTGAGAGCATCTGATACAACATTCCCCTTCCTAGGAGTATAGAGTATCCTGAGGTCATAGTCCTTGAGGAACTCAAGCCATCGTCTCTATATCAGGTTCAGGTTCTTCTGCGAGAAGTTTTACCTGAGACTCTGGTGGTCAGATTCGACTACAAAATGTTCACCCATAAGATAGTTCCACCACATCTTCAAGGCGATGACAAATGCTGCTAACTCCAGGTCATGGGTAGTGAAGTTCTGCTCATGCTGTCTCAACTATTGAGAAGGATAAGTGATCACTTCTCGATCCTGCATTAGGACACACCCAAGTCCGGTCCCTGATGCATCGAAATAGACTATGTACCCAACACCTTCCTTTGGAAGCCTCAAGATTTGGGTCACTATTCAGCCTCTGCCTTAGCTCCTGAAAGCTCTACTGGCATCTCTCCAACCACACAGAGGGTTTCCCCTTCTTCTCCAAAGTTGATAGTGGTGCTGAAACTCTAGAGAAGTCTGGAAAAAAGGTATGTTTGGCCGACTCATGAGTGATCGACTGCACCCTCTTATGCATGATTCCATCCTATGCTACTTGGGTTTTCCTTTTTACCAACCAAATAAAACCCCATCCCAACATTGTAGATAAACCACAACCTTTTTTCCTAATACATTCAATCTGTGTATGAACTGGGGTTGCCCAGTCTATACCCAAACCAACGTCGTAAGGCCTCGATGCTGCCACCAAGAGGTTCCAACCGAAACTCTCGCCTCAAGGGTCAGATCACACCGTCGGTGTAAGTGTGGTTATTAAGTCTCCTCCTAAAGGTATCTCCAGACGTGAGGGTCATGTAATTGGTTTAACTGGAAACTCTAGGTATGGGAAAAGATTCGTGGAAGGAAGGAATGATTGGTACCTATGTCTATTGATACGGAATCTAGTAGTAGACACAATCCGTACCACAAATCATTCCTAGATCCCTTGGGTCACATTTCTTATCCACATGCAACTACTCTATTCCCCTACCCTCCAACACCCTAAGCCTAGCGGGGACTACAAAGGCGGGTGGTTGTAACAAGTTGAAATGTTTACCACCTCATGCTTCTCTCATAGCTCCGCTTCCACGTCTTCTGCCCTGCAGATTCATCTGTCCTTAACACTTCATCTTCCTAAAAAATATCACATGCCCAAGTCTCTGAGACTGACGCCAATTCACAGCTTCCCATTTCTAACATTTACTGGCAATATCCGCTTAGCCAAAGAACATTAAACCACCAAGGTTATCTCTAGCACCCTAACATAAGTAGGAGTGCATAGAGGAAAAAGTGATGGCTCAGATGTCCTTAAAAAAACCTCGCTCAGAGGTCCATGCTCTAAATAATTGTTCTCATTGTATTCATCGAGTACGAGGAATGGTATGTATGATTCGATGAATACTCAACTATTGAAATGTCATCCTGCCAAAACTGCATACACTCTAGAAAACTCTCATCCACCTCTTCAAGCCACTCTTCAGTCTCCTGTGGGTCGGGCTCTCCTCAGAAATTGAGGGATATCTGGTGCTGAAACACATGTAAGGCACTAAGCCTATATGTTTCCTCTACCGGTACCATCGATAATGTTTTATGACCAACGTGCAGTGATATAGTTGGCACACTACACGGATGTACCATCTTAGAAAACGTTCCAAGTACTGAAACCTCATCACTATGCGGACCATCCTCAATGTCACTCACTAATAAATATTAGTATCTAAGATCAACATCTGCTCTACTAGTGTCTCAATTAGGTGGAAAACTCCAGTAATCACCTCCATCTAGTCCTCAGCTGCATGGGAATCTGTCTCACCTCAAATCCTCGGAGGCCTCTACTGGTGGATCTCATAAAATGCGCTCAGTCGGTGTGCACCATCCGCCAGTGCGGTTGGGGGTATCTGCTCCCATATGGGTGGTGGTGGTGCTGGTACACCACTCGATGGTTCCAACAAAGAAAGAGGGCCATAAACCTGGGCCTCATCGCTCAGTGGGCCATCATCGTGTACTCTCTCTGAAACCCTAGCTGGCTATTTACGCAGTGGAATCTTGATAAGGAATAGGTGCGCCACGGTCAATAAGTTATACATGGTGAGCTGACTCAAATAGTTCACAGAGAGAACTCTTGAAAACACTCTCACAATCAGTGTTTTCGTGCATTGAGTCGGAAATCAGAAGTTAGGGTCCTAGTGTATGGATACGTCGGCCGCCGAACCAACACTGGACTCCTTGGACTGAAAACCACACTCAATAATCTTAACACTATTGCTTCAAAGAAAAGAAATATCAGAGTCCTACATTCTACAGAAGAACTGAATCCTCTGATACTAATTTTTCATGACCCGTCCCCCGGGGCCCATGTCGTAACTACCCCAAGCCCGCCTTCCATAGGCCAGGGGCTGGCGACTAGCACCAAAGGCGTAAATTCCTATAACTGGGAAGAAATTGCCTTTATTAAATGTAAACACACACAACCATAGAACAAGTGGAAGCAAAAAATAAGTAAAATATGTATAAAAAAAGTGTGCTGAAAAGTAAAAGGGGTCAGAAATACAGGCCCAACAATAAAGTAGAAGGAAAAGACAAAATAGGTAAAACTAAAAGTCAAACAGAAGGAAGGTGTCTAGAACCTCCTAGATCTTCCACCATGGATACTACCTGAAGGGTAGGTATAGATAGCCTCATCAGCACTTCTTGTCCATCCCTCTCCTCGGGATACCATCTCATCATGAGGTCCACCTCTGGGTACCATCCAGTCCTCGCACACTCCACCTCGGTCAGCGTTTTTCGTCGTCTGTATCCAACACAACGAGGTGCAGGCATAACTCGTACAAGGTTGATTGTAAGGATACTTAGCAGGGACCCCAGGAACATCAAGGTCTCACAAAACCCAACAAGGATAAACCACATTAGAAAGATACAATCAAGAATTATCCACAAACCTTACTTAGTTATATGCCCACACATATACCTAAGTTATCAATCACAGTCCGACTGCAAGTCTCGAGCCCAAGAACAACCCATTCCACAATGGTAGTAAAGTCAATCTCCATGATGAAAATGGTTGAAAGACTTGACTCATCTCACACAGGTATACATCTTTTGTAGAGTGATAGAGATGATCAGATGTAGTAACTGATTCATCTATGCTTTCAGACCCACAAAAGATACAGGATCAACTAAGCTGTCGGACCCACACAGGATATAGGACGAGCTATTAATTCTTCTAAGCTATCAGACCCACACAAGATACAGGAAAAACTATGCTATCTGACACACATAGGATACAAGACCAGCTATTTAGTCGGACCCACACATGATCCAGGAACATAAGTCAAAACTGTCAGACCCATGGAGGATCCCGGTACAGTAGTCATCACTGTCGAACCCATGGAGGATTCTGGAACAGTAGTCCTCACTATATAAACCACGGAGGATTCCGGTATAGAATTCTTCACTGCCGAACCCACAGAGGATTCCAGTACAAAATTCATCACAGTCACAGCCAGCCCTAGGGTTCCCGCACACAGCATGCTCGATTTTGGGAGGGTCCGCTCCAAGAGCTACTAGTCGAACTCCAAGTGTAAAAAAGTCCCGATTAGAAGTATCTCAAAGTAATGCCATGTCATAGGGGTCTCAACGCAATAGACGGCGCATTAATCGGATGCTCGGTCTGTTAGTTATTAACCTTTTAGTCCCGGGGGCCCTATTGGATTCGTGTATGATCCAACCTGACTGTAACTCAACTATACCCCGAACTCCAGTGGGGTATACCAAAAGGACTATCTCGATCCAAGGTTTCTGGTGCCACAGATGGTTCTTCATTTCGACACCGTATGAGGGAGATATGTCGAATAGAAGATCCCTCAATAATAATAATATTATTAGGTGTTTCGTGAACTCGAGCCATGAACATGAATTTAATATTCAACATTAGATATAAATCGACTGTCTTAATGATAGGATCACGTCACCATAGAAAGTATGTCAATCGGAAGTCGTACACATGAGTTATGGGGGTTAAAGATTTAAAAATAATATATTATTATTATTTGAGCATTTTGGGTACCCGATCCAAAAACCCAAATAAGACATCAAATATTGGACTCAGAATGTCCGTCTCAGAGTCAGGATCGCACTGCCGTAGACGGTTCGTCAAACCGAGGTCGCACGGAGAAATCGCAGACAAAAAGGTGTTTTGTCATCCAATGTAATAATAACAATCATTTAATATTATTGTTGATTACTTATTTAATTTCATCTCCTTATCTCCAAAATCAATCACGCTTGGATCCCTTGCTGCGCGCCGGAAAAAAACACTCCAATTTCTTATTTTCTTTTTATTATTTTAACATTATTGAATTTTAGTTTTTTTTCTGTCTCTCTAATCTAACATATAATTTCACGTTTTATTCTCCTCCTCAACCATAATAGCCCAACCACATCGACAGTCTCGTACCCCTCCCCCTGCTACGCACCCGGACTGCCGACCGAAGTCGCCTCAAAATTGCCGCACACTGCTAGATGGCCTTTGCCGTGCTTCCTTGCTCTCCCTGTGTCGCGCCGACCACCACAATACGTCGAAAAAACTATCTCTCCTCGAGTCGGGCCTATATCGGAATCACACCACCGCATCTCCCCCTTCTATGGGTTAATGCATCTTTGTTCAAAGCCCAAAAAATTAAATGATCACATATTCGCAATCCTCGGGTCGAGAGCTCCGCGTCTATATGTTGCCTTCAACATAATATTGTGTTTTCAGCGTCAACAAATATTTGGCCGCCTCCTTCTGCGTGCCATTTCGGCTTCGTTCCAAGCCTGATAAATTAAACAATTGCATATTTGCGATCCTTGCGTCGAGGGCTTCGTGTCCATATATTGCACTCAACAAAACTCTGTGTTTCCAGTGCCAATAAATATCAGGCGTTGAAGAACGCACGAAGAAAGCAAGAAGAATAAAAAGAAAGATGAGAATGATTTATGTGCAGGATAATAGCCATGTTTGTTTGGTCATCGTCATCGTGAATTTAGGATATTAATAATCAATAAAACAAATTCAAACATTTATAAAATCCCCCACCTCGATCGTAGATTGAGGTGGCGCGAGGAAGAAGACGAAGTCGATGAAGGTGGTGTCGTCGGCGTTCGTCACCCCCGCAAGACGATCCCGATTCGGGCTCGAGCATCATCCTCATTCTTCGTTCAGAGTCATTCTTCATTGGAGGATTTTTCTCCAAGGGTTCTCCCAAGCCTCCTCTCCTCTACCAATTCTCTTCCCGCAAGAGGTGCAGTTCCAAATTAATAATATTGAGTTTGTTAAATTAACACATAGAGTTGGCACATTAACTATATTGGAGTTGGCATAATTAATTTGGGAGGAGAGAAACCAAGATTCATCTCACATTCATGAGGGAGTTCAAGGTTTGGGTGGTCCCCACAACCAAAATCCCAGGAGTAGGTTCTAAATAAAATAAAATAAGAATTGTTGTCTTATTTTATTTTATTTTTATTCTTTTAACTCTCCCATGAAGAGACCAAAAACTAAAAACCACCCTCGACCTACTGAAGTCGAGGTAAAGGTCTCTTTAAGGGAAAATTGACATTTCTAGTTCAACAGTTCCCCCATATTTCAATTCCGAGCATTGGTTCAAAAGATACAAAATGCTGCTCGAACATTTACTGAACGTACGTGAAAAAAAGTTCGGAAAATTATTTTCAGCCACCCTCAACCCACTGTGGTCAAGGTTAGGCTCTTCCTAGGTGAAACACGCCCCAAAGAACCCAACGGTACTCTTGGATTTTCAATCTGAGTTACCGTTTAGATGTTATAAATTTTACAATAAAATAATTGTCACTTAATTATTTTATTTATGGCCAAAAACTAAATTTCTATGGTGGCCCACATCGGACAAAGTTAGTATTTTCTTAAAGAAATCAACACCCTCATGAGTTTAGCAGTGGTTTCAGATTTTTAATCAGAGTTACCGTTTGTGATTTATAAGCATTTGAAAAATAAAATAACTTTATTTAATTATTTTATTTACAGTTATTCCATTTTTGGGTTTTATCATAGGAGGCCCGCGCCGACTAAAATTAAGTCACGACTAGGGTAAACCCGCCTTATGAGCACAACGGTGCCCCCATATTTTTAATCATAGTAACAATTTAAGAGTTATTCCACTTTTTTAGGAAAACTGCTTACACGCATTAATTTAAGTTTAACAAAACATCGACAGATCATTCCAGACACTTCGGGCCTCAAAATTGTGCGCCGTCAAGTTTCACGAACTTGTAAAATTCCCATATAAATAAAAAAAATTACATGGAAATTCCGGGTCTTTACACAGTGAGGGTGTTATCTCTATCCTTTAAAATTCTTCAATTCTAGATCATTAAGTGTATTCTTTTCTCCCTTATTTTCACAATTCAATTATTTTACTCAACCGTTTTGTTTTGGTGAAAATAGTGACAACTCCTTCACTCTTATTATCCTTTTTATTCTCTCAAATTATTTCTCAAAATTATTTCAAATTCCAGATATAAAAACTCTATAAAGGAAAAAATGGAATTTTATCTATTTATTCTCATATATTATTCTTGATAATTTCCATATTTTAAAAATATAAATATCATGAATTGAGAACTAGAAAAACCATAATTTCAAACTTTAATAATCCTCGTGATATTCTTCATAAATCATAATTTTAAATTCTTTATTAAATTGGTTAGTTTTCTTCTCACAATAAACCAAGTTATAAATTATATATTAAGGTTCAAAATATCAATTGTAATCCATATGGATGACAGAAATTAGTAAGCATAATGATGATAATCTTTAATTCATAGCTTAAAAATCTATCATTAAGTCTAGAGAAAAAGTATCTCTTCTTATTTATTACTAAGACTACACTTCTTCCATACCATCAAGACTACAACTATTCTATATCATCATGACTTCACCTCTTACATATTAATTTAGGCTTTATTTTGATGAGAATATACTTCATATGTATACAATAAATATTTCCCTCGCTGTATTTTATATCTTTTAAACTAAACTTATCACATATAAGAATGACCCATCAAACCTATTATGAAAGTGGAATAATCACTTATGTATATAGGGAATACCACAACTATTTTATCATAGTTGAGAATTTAAAATATATTATGTATGAAAAAATCTTCTTTCATATCAGAGTACTTCTTTCGTGTGATGACATAACTCCTTCTTACCACATGTGTTTACCAATTTCCATCCTTATCTAAAAGTAACATCTTTAATATTAGAGAAATTATAATATTTTTAAATTTTTTTTATCACATGAATTTTTTGAATTTTTATTTATAACTATGAGTAATATCTTCCATATCTATGGAACCATAGACTAGACATCTTAAACAACTATGTGATCTAATTTAGTTTACCACATAAATATCTTATGTATTTAGGAAGGTGATAATACTTGTGTCAAAACATTAAGAATTCTATAATTCCTCCAATTGAAAAAAATATACCAATATAAAAATATGATATTTGATTTTAAAATTCTATGCTTTTGGAATTTTTTAATTCCTTCAAAATTACATACATCCATCCTTTCTCCACCTGTATTCATTCTCTCCTCCTACTATAAATCACACATTTTTAAAATATAATTATGAGTTGGTTTCCCTAGGCCATATATATTCATAGATTAGTTTGAAATAACTTATATAATACCATAAACTATGAAAATAGTCCTTAACTAAGTTTCTATGTCTACATGAGACATATCATACAGTAGAAAACAAAAAATATAATTCAATGACTACAATGATATCCAAAGAATCTAGATCATTATTTATCTTTTATTCTTGAATTACCTATATATTTTATCTCCCCATCTCTACTCAAATTCCACAAATTATAATCACCTACAATCAATATAAAAACCATGTAAATAATGATATACAATGGGGAATGTTTAAATTGATGAACCTCCTCAGGTTGAGGGAGGTGGCTGAACACCAATGTTTAATCCATATATCTCAAATACCAGAGTTTCTAGGATTTAATCCATGATATATGCTACCTTACAATCAATAAAAAGAAAATTCATCTTGATAACTCATTGATAAACTTTTTCATTAATAAAATGGTACCTAATATCAATGTGTTTGGTTTTGGAGTACTAAAATAAATTATTTATAATCTAAATATCATTATTTTAGCCACAAATTATTACCATTTATTATTTTATTATTTCAAATGTATATTCTATTTGAAGTTCCATCCATTGAATTTTTGTTCAATACTTGGTTACTTTAATGTATTCTAATTCATTCGTACTAATAGACATGATCTCTTTATTCTTACTTTTACATTTTACATAGTTAGAGGCAATGAAAAATACGCCACCAATTTTGGTTTTCTATCAACTAAATAAAAATCCTAATTAGTATCTGAGAAGGATGATAGATCATGTTACTTATTAGAATTAAAGAAAAAACAACATGTGAGAGTACCTGGGATTCTACTCAGAATTATCTTTAATTCCATGAGTTTTTCCTCCTTCGTATTTCTTTGAAATCTATAAACCAAACAATTAGAATATGATAAATATATCTAGATTGAAGTTAAGTATTTGAAACTCTCAATGATCCTATTAGATATAGTAGGATCCACTTACTTCCTATTTTTCTACTTCCCAAGTTTGGTTCCAGCTGTAATGGGGTTATTACTAGTTTTGAATCCTTCACGTTGAATATATTAAATAACTTATTAGCATATTTATCCTATGAGATAAAAGTGTATCCCTTATTCTAAATTAATTAAAATCCCTGAAAATAAGTGATCTCACCAATAATTTATATTTCAAAATCTAAACTTATCATGTTACAAAATTATGGTACATTTGTTTTGTTAACTTCCACCAAAAATTAGATTATCCATATAAATCAATACCATAAATTTTTATTCCTTGGATGTATTCACATAAGGGTGATTATAAACACCACCGCCTTTTAATTCCAATTTCTTCATATATGTTTCAAGTCAAGCATACCATGAACTTGATACCTACTTTATTCTATAAAAGTAATTTTTTAATCTACCTACCCAATATTCATAGCTTCAAATAAAAAATCTCACTGGATTCTCAATATGTACTTTCTAGTTTAGAAAACCATTACTGAATACTATTTCAACATCTATTTGAAATATTTTAAAACTTCTTTTAAAATACCACTGTTAAGAAGAGTCTAATCTACTCAAGCTGATACAATGGTGCAAAATTATCCTCGACATCTATTACATTAATATATGAATAACTTCTGAACACAAATAGATCCTTATTTCAAACCAAATTATCATGTTCATAAAATTTATATATGAAGACCCACATTACCCATCAATTTATGGTGCTTGGTCTCTCGATGATTTCCCATGTTTATTTCAATATAATATAGATCCTCATTCATGGATATTATAAATAACTAATATTTTATAGCTTATTCAAATGATATTGGATACATTGTTGATATTAGAGAAATATGTTCTATTTTCCTTATCTTATCTATTTGAGTTGGTGTAAATTTATCACCAATTATATTAATTTTATTAACTTACATGCTCTTGTTTCTTCTTAATGATACAAACTGATTATATTCATGATTTGTTTACTCCTCTAAAGTTTCCTTAGAATCATCATATTTTGAATAAATTAATACTATATCATAAATTTTATCAACTTCAACATATTCTTCATATACTTTATCCATGTTAGAACTACCAGAACTACTTTATTACATCTCCTTGATAACCAAGAAATAATTACATTCTATAATCTTATTTATTATTTCTTGAAACATTTATTGTTTTTACTATTCATTTAGTATCCTAGGAACACTCATTCACTAGTTTAAAAAATCTCTTTAATGTTGTTTTTAGGCATTTAACATCAGTTAAAAAGTGATGTTAATGTTGATAATGTAAAATGTTTGGTTCTAATGTTGGATTTTCTAAAACCGATATTGAAATATATTCTAAAAAATAGAATATTATAAGTCTTTCGACGTCAGTTTTTAAGAAGATCAGCATTGAAATCCTTTATACATGATTTTTAATATTGGTTTTCTGAAAATTGTCGTGGAAAGAGCCTTTCAATGTTAGTTTTAGGAAAAACTAACAATAAAATCTCCTCTAATGGATTTCAACATTGTTTTTTCCTAAAACCAAGATTGAAATATATTAAAATTTTAAAATATTAAAATATATATTATTCTATACATATATCACCGTTACACAATTTCAAAACTGAAAAAACTCATTGTAAACTTTTAACACATGTTTCACAAATAATATACTCATAAATGAAACTATATCTATAAATTAGTCAAATATAAAAAACATTATTCAAATATATTTCGAAGGAAATTTAATCTATTTTAC
Organism: Viscum album; assembly: GCA_963277665.1. Classification (NCBI taxonomy): domain Eukaryota; kingdom Viridiplantae; phylum Streptophyta; class Magnoliopsida; order Santalales; family Viscaceae; genus Viscum; species Viscum album. Next base: position 696,914,145 of record OY728119.1, on the reverse strand, counting down.
ACATACAATGAAATATAATAAAAAATATAGAACAAGATAAAGTGTTATTAACTATAAAATTAAACATATTTGTTTAATTTATAAGTATTAAAATGATGCTAACCTTCTCAAAATAAGTTATTGTTATGGTTGTGATTGTCTCATAAATGAAACATATAAATAATACTTTCATTAAAATCCCTATACTTGATGATGTAATTGCATTTATAAAATAATATTCTTAAAATAAAAACACTATACATGTATGGAAAAGAAATCATTGCCAAATATAAAAAGAATCTACCTGACCTTTCACGTATTCAAAATTTTAAGGGCCAATTATTGAAAAGTGATACATGTTGAACTCAATCCCTAACATTTTTTAATTTTAAATATTAATTATAAAAAAATATGTAAAACAAAGATATTAAAATTTAATAACTAAAAGAATATATAAATAAATAATCTTTTAGCCACTTTTAAAAATCTCTTTAAATAATACCTAATAAATTGAATAGCCAATATGCTTTTCATTCATATGGAAAAAATATAAAAACATCCAATGCAGAATAAAACATAAAAATTTTATTATTTATAATAGAAAAATGGATAATGGTTCATAATGATATATTTTATATTAGCTACCAAGGAATGGAAAAAAATGACACATAATCTGTGTGTTTTTTTGTGAAATAAAATGTTACTTGTCTTCAAGTACTCCTTAAACCTTATTTGGATCATTTTTGGTCATGTGTTATTACAGATTGTTTCTAGAGAAATTTTTATAATTTTAGATGTGTTTTAGGCTATGAAATTTTTTTTCATGGTTTTCCCAAACCAAGCACCCACCAGTGCAAACCATTCACCCCTAGACAGTGGTTACATACACGATTAGCACATAGTTTCCTATACAATTATACCACCATGGAGAAACTGTAAACCCATGGGTAGTGGGTCTATAGGTGGTGCACAATTAGAATAAATGATTTTTCTAACTATATTACCCTCTCTAGGAAACCGTGTGTGCAATATTAATTTACTCCAAAATTTTATTTTAAATTCACAAGCCCCTCAGTTTAACCACTAGTTGATGCACAATATACCCTAAATGTTTTCATCAACTTTATAGGCTCTCATAAAGTTGTTTGGTCTCCTCAAACCCCTTTCCATGAAATATATAAGTGTAGTAGATCTCATTATATCTCCTCCAGGGTAGTGAATCTCATCCCTTTCATTTTGTTCTGTTCTCACCTTCTCTCCTCCTTAGAGTTTGATAGACCATATTATTCTTAATGGATCTAAAATCTGTTTATTGGGATTGGGAATCAAGGTTTGATTTTTAGATCTCCTTTTCCTTCGATCTACATTGTTGTTCTAGTTGCGAGTGTTGATTCTTGATATTTTATTAATGGTAGGTAGTTCCATAATTATTTTCCCTATGATTGAAACCTTCAATTTATTTATTAAATTTAAATGTGTTTTTACATGATTTAAAAATATAGAATTGATATTATTTGATCCTTGATTTGAAATGGTTATAAAAATTAAGAAAAATCCAAATTTCAATGAAATTTAATTAGTGGGATAATTTGTTGAAAATGATGGCTTGATATTGAAAATATTTTTGATGATTTTTTTGACATTAATCTCGAGAAAAAGTCTTAAATTGAAGGATTTTTTGAAATGTAATGGAACGATGAAAACCTAAATTTTTTTTGGAATGATATGGAATGTTTAAAATATATATTGGGATATTATATTTTAAAATGATTTATTTTCAATTTGTTTGATATAATTTTTCCATAAGTGGGAGTGGATGTAATTTTTACTTAAGTGAGATTGGGTGTAATTTTCCATTAAGTGGTAGCTAATGATAGTAATTTTCCCTTTATTGGGGGGTGGGGGTGAAATTATTTTATCTGATATAAATTCTATTGATTTGTGGAATTTTTTTATTCATTGAAGATGATTTATATAAACTATTTTATATAAAATGTTTATTTAATACTATTTGAATGTTATTTGATATAACATCCATATATTTGAATGAAATCGTGTTTTTTAAATATAAAACTAAAATTCCTTGGAAATTTTTATTTCAATTAATAGAATGATTGGTTTACTGTTATGTAATTTATTATAAAACACCTGATGAGACTATACTAGGGTTTATTTCACACACCCTACCTTTTCTTTCAGGCGTTTGTAGATTCTCTTATTCAGAGTCCAACAAAATAGAAATCTTCTCTTAGGGGAGGTGGATTTTCTTGATCATTTGGTCTTGGAGTGATAAACGTAACCAGTGGAGATGTTATCCACTTGTTTCAAGGGATAACTCAGTTTTACCTTACTAGTTTTTTAGTACATTGATTATTTATTACTTTAGGTTTTGTTATACATGTTTTATTACTTTTACTTTTTCCATTAGGAGTGTTGAAAATACGGACAGGTAAAATTTTATATTCAAACTTTTTGGAAAATTCACCCCCTCTTTGATTGTGTATGATTCCAGTTGTTAGTCTCCAACCTTTAGGGATTGGGAATTTTCTTTTTAGCTATGTTAGATCCAGTATGGGTATTAGGGTAGTAGGGTATTCATGTTGTTTCAGGAAAACTTGTTATAAAATGGTGGTTATAAATATTTTATTAATTCTCATATGCAGTTTTGTTAGTCTAGGTAGGAAGTATCCATGATTATCGGTACTTAGGGGGTATTTATGAACAAGTACCTAGAAAGATCTCATTGTAATGAGCTTTATGTCACCATTGGTGTTGGGTAAAATGAATCTTGAGGAATAATTTGATTTTATTATAGTATTTTACTTTATTTTTAATTGATTATGATGAAATCCAAATCATGATATCTTATATGATGGGACTGATATTTCCATTTATATTTTTTTAGTTTTTGATATGTGCATCCTTTATGATTTCTTCAATGTTTAATGATTTTGTGTAGCATCATCCCTCTAATAATATTTTTTAATAGGTTTCAGAAGGAAGTTGATGGTGAAAAAAAATGAGTAGATACTCCCATGGAACAAAAATTTGTTGATATTATTGTGCATGCTTTCCAAGATCTGGGACAAGCACCTAAAACTATTCCCATACAGACTGATGTTGTGGAAACTTAGAGGTATGAATCTCAAAATCATTCTCAAGATTTACTTCTATAAAAGTCACCAGTTTCCCAAGTCTCTAATGATCCTTAAATGGATGAGGATTGGTTGATAATGATAGATATTATATTTTATTTCTTATAAATTCTTGTGTTTTATAAGGTGAAATGTGCCACCTTCAATATGAAAGGGCCAAGAAAGAGATAGTAGAATTCAATGGTGATGGAAAAGAAACAAAAGTTTTTTGAGTGGAAGTTCTTTATAATTATTTTCACTGATCAGTTCTATATAGAATATATGATTATAGCTAAGGCTATGGAGTTTTTAAAACATGAACAGGTTGAAAGGACCGTGGAGGAGTATATAAACATATTTTATAAGATTTTTATTTTTAACTTGAGATTATATCTAATGAAAATATTAAGACACAAATATTTAAGATGGATCTTCGAACAAATATTTTTTCCTAGTTCAATAAGTTCCTTTATGGTGAAGAGGAAGCATGATGAGTCTAATGGTTGTTGTCAATAGTAGGAATCCTCTAAAACTTTTTAAGTGCCTATAAAATTCTCTTTAACTTACTTTCAATGTGGAAAGATTAGTCATTAGATAAGTTATTATAATGAGGAACCCATGATCTTCAATTTTTTTGGTCATTATGGATACCTAGATAAATTTATTCATTTCTTTTCTGCTCTATGTAGTGGAACTATCTCATTGGCACCTAAAAGTACTGTGGTGCAATCAGATGCTTCACAAACAAAGAGACTCTAGCCACAAAAATTTGTAATTAAAATTCATTATATAGTATTACTGTATCTAGAGTAAGATGATATATGTCTAGTGGCTATGAGAGGTACCATCACCATAACTTTATCTTTAGTTACTACATTATTTATTACTTTTAAATCTCAATCATTTATATCAACTCATAATGTAGACTTTCTAAATATCCCCATGGAAATTTTTTATAATGTTATTGATATTACTACACCCCTCAAAACAAAGAAATAGAAGGGTCTACATTGTCTTTCTGGTGTTTTATTTTTATCATAGATCAAGCTTACTAGGCATTGTTCGGTTCTCTACATGAATCCTCTTGATGTAATTTTTGGGATGGATTGGATCATTTCTAATAATTCCATAATTAACTACTATCCTAGGTGGTTATATTTTTCTTAAACTGCTGGGGTATGATATATATTTTAGGCATAATGGGACAGAAGGTCAAATAGAGACAAAAACATTTATCCAGAGTTGGGGAAAGTAATATTAGGCTTTGATCTTGGCATGGAGTGAGAATATTTGAGTGATGTTCTCCTGCCAGTTTTAGTTAGGTTTCCCATTGTGTTTCTTTCTGATTTATCTGTTCTTCCACCTATAAGGAAGGTAGAGTTTTTATTTATTCTTTTTCATGACACTCAACTAGTGTCTATTCTTTATTAATGCATGGAACCAGCCGAAATGAAAGAGATGAAATCTTAGTTGGATTATCTCTTAGAGAAATAAATTATACACCCAAGTGTGTCACCTTTTGTAGAAACTGTTCTTTTTGAAAAGAAAGATGATGGAACACTTCACCTATGTGTTGATTACCAGAAACTCAACCAAGTTAAAATAAAGAACAATCATCCATTAACATAGATCAATGATATTTTTGACCATTTAAAATAGGTGAAGTGGTTCTAAATGATTGAACTTCGATCTGGTTATCACCGGTTGAGAATAAATGATTTTTTCATTCATAAGACCACCTTTCAGATAAGTTATATCCAATATGTGTTTCTTTAAATTCAATTTTTTTTAAACAATTCTATTGTATAACCTTGATGAATAAGATATTCCAAGAGCATCTTGATACGTTCGTGGTGGTATTTGTGGATGACATATTGGTTTTCTCTCAGTGTGAGGAGGATCATGTGCACTATCTGAGAGAAGTTATGGAAATGTTGAGAAATCAATGAATCTATTCAAATATATAAAAATATGAATTATGTATTTAAGAAGTGAAGTTCTTGAGACACATGGTTCTAAAACAAGGTATTTTAGTTGATCCAGAGAAAGAGAAGGCTGTTATGACATGGGAGAAAGTACATAATGCTTTGAGATTCATAGCTTCTTGGGTTTAGCAAGGTATTAACATTAATTTTTAAATGATTTTTTAAATATATCCTATTAGATGATTACTCTCACTCAAAATGGAGTGATGTTTTCCTGGGATGATAAATTCTAGAGTACTTTTATTGATCTAAAATGTATTTTTATTTATACCCCAATGATAACATTCCCAGAGGCTAGGTAGGGATATGTTGTACTGTGTGACACATCAAGTTCATGTTTGGGTGGTTTTATTATAAAGGGTGATCATGTTATATCCTATAGTCTTTAATATCTTATGCCACATAAAAAGAATTATCTGACCCATGACCTCGAACTCACAACCGTGATACATGCACTCAAGAGTTGGTGGCATTACCTTTTTGGATAAAGGTTTACCATGTATTTGGACCACAAGATCATGGGTTATATCTTCTCATAAAAATATCTCTTTTTGATGTGTTTGGTATAGTACATATAGTCTTTTGATTTTAAAATTTCTTATACATTGGGAAATGGCATGTCATATAAAATGTGTTGAGCAGGAAACCTCTGACCCATTCCACAAAAGAAACATCAGGAGATGTGTTTTTCATGGATGGTTTTTAGTTGAACCACCTATTTTGGAAATTATTCTCCAATAATAGAAGATTCAAAATGAATTACATAACATTAGGGACTCTCTTTATGGTGTGGAGACTATTAGAAAATGGATGTTCTCTTCTGAGGGCATCCTATGGTTCCCAAATCATTACGTTGTATCATTTACAGTGAGAAAATATGTGATGGGGGATTTCCATAATTCCCAATATGATGTTCACCCAACAACCACAATGATGTTTTATAATATGTGGTGATGATTCTGGTGGCCAAGTATGAGATGGGAAATCAGAAACATTGTTTTTCATTCTTATACCTATCAATAGAACAATGATGAAAACCAAATACAGTCAAGTTTGCTTCATCCACTTCTAGTGCTGACTTGGAATGTCATGAACCTACCCAGGTTGACTCTTAACCGGTCATCTGAGTCGGTCCGTGACATGGGATGAAGGGAATTACCGATCCCCATTGGCTGGAAACTTGTGTCAGTCATCAAAATAAACTAGTTGGGGATTACTTGGCCCATAACAAACATAAATAATCATAAACTGAAAAAGCATATATATAAAGGAAAATAAATCAAAAATCTTGACAGCGGAAAAAGGAGTAAACAAAGCAACATGACATACCTCAAGTGACCTCATGGGTCACCATGGAACATAAACTACACTCACTCTGAGAGAAATCCAAAACTAGAGGAACCTGAAATTGAAAAGTAATGTATGCGTTAGCACTAAGATTCTTAGTAGGAATTCCAAGATATAACAACGCCCTATGCCATTTCCTATTATATGATATCCAAAACATGCTAAATTGAAAATAAGATGAAATAAAATAATGTTTTTCATTATTTTCAAATTCACGTTACAAGTTTTTATTTTCATGTAAATCATTTCTCTCCGACTACATTTTCAAAATAAGTTCCAAGAATGCATTAACATTTTAGAATGAAAGGAAACTAATTTAGATTAAAATATGATTTTCAAAAATAAGACAAAAAGTATGAAACAACTTACACCACAAGCATCATGTCATAAATGAGCACCATGGGTAATCACTATAGGTATCTAGCATAGGGGAGTCCATAGATACCTCGTACCTCGGTGAAACATGGCATAGAAACCACAACCCTCAGAAAACATTGCTTAGAAAAGAATATCCTCAGTAACTGTGTCTTAAAAACCCTAACCCTCAATAATTCATATGTTTAGTTAGTGTTTTTGCGTCAATAATACAAGAAAAACCCAGACTAACCCCTACCGTGTCATCAAGAATACTTGTCTTGGTCCACCCACCTAGATACCATGGTTTCCCATTGTGCTCTTTCTCTAGTGGTGGTGAGTTTTATTTATCAAGAAAACATATATTTACATAACACTTTTTTATCTAAAAACCATTCAACCTCTCACCAGCATTCTCCCTCCTTAAGTTAAATACCCATATTTTACATCACACAATGCATAAGCATCAAATTAGGCACATAATACCATATTCAACATAAAAATAATTTTTTAAAACCAAGGGTACATGCCTCAAGATAGGTTTTTATGTTTTATAAAAAATTACTAAGGTTCCAAACATGATCAATTAAATAAAGGGAACACTTTTTAAAACTAACTGGACAAAAGTCCAAACACCTTTGGAAATACTCATTACCAATTCAAAACCACTTAAGAAATCAATTTTCATGAAAAGTCTCTTAAGACCAATGGTGTTAGAAATACATTTCAATTTCCAAGACAAAGGCATAATCATTTCAAGTAACAACAACCAAATTTCATGGCATGTGTATATAGAATAAATGTAAAACATATTTTTAAAACAAGCAAGAAATTATGAAATTCAAATTAAAGTCATAGGCATAGGGGACCTACCCCAAACATGTCTCTATTTTTTATGACCACTTGAATCGACACTTGGTGCATACACACACATGAATTTATATATATATATACACCCCTCGCTGCATTGCACATATTCCCCATGCCATGAGGGAATATATACAACGAGATCACACACACACACACATATATGCCTTACACTATGCATGTACATTTAGGATACCTTGACACTCACGGACCAAAACCATCATTGTGAGGTCAAACACACTACACATATAATTTAATAAAACAATTAAACACATAAAAAATCTATGAAACGTTTTTAAATACCACATCAAGGGTTTTCAATAACAACACAATCAACTTCATATAGGAAAAGCCACTTTCAAACCAAATGTACACCAAAGTGACATTAAAACATACTTTTCATCTTTTCAAAGAATTTAAAAAACATATTGACAAATGAACAACAAGTAAAACATGCTCAAAGTTGTACATTTACCATCAAAGATACTTTTTCCACACATACGCACCTCTTGTACCCACAAAAACACATGGCACACTACTTAAAAAATTGATCGAACATGTCCAAATATTTTCACAACAAGGCACACACACCCAAATACCACCATTTCCATACTCAAACCCACTTTTAAATATATATGCACACCAAAACAATATCCAAATATGTTTCACACCCTTTACAAGATTTAATAAACCACCTAAAAATTTTATGACACAACCCCAAGCAGTATTACCAAACTTTGAACACAGATTCCCACTAAAAAACCTACTCTAAGGCCAAATGAACACCAATAACATGATAAAAAAGGATTAAAAGCGCTTGCACGACTTAATAAACCAACAATAAAGTTTATAAAACACTATGAAAGGCTCCAATAAAAACCAAATAAAACAAGGCAATAAGAGAGACCTCACCTCAATCAGTGACTGATGGATTGAAATGAACCGAAATAAAACGTCACCATCAAAAAAACATTAAAATAAATACCAAATTCTCATAAATTAAAAAAACCCAAATAAAAACTAAGATAAAAAGGATAATGGAGGAAAACATTACCTTAAATTGTTGGTAGGAGGACCAAATTGATGCGAACCACTTTGCCTTCGGCAATGGTTGTCGAATCCCGAATGATGTGAACCCAAAGAACCTGTTTCAAACTCTAATAAGGAAGAAATCATTAAAAATCATCCCCCATGGAACCCTAGGGTTTGACCAAACCTAGGAGGGGAGACTAGGAGAAGAAAATAAGACCAAAAAAGAATAAATAGAGGAGGGGAGGGATTACCATGATAGAACGACCACAAAAATGGAAAAAATAATTGTTTTGCATGAAAAAAGAGAGAGCCTAGAGGGAGGGTCGCGAGTGACAGGGACTCGACTGGGGGTGGGGGGTGCGTGGTTTCGAGAGAGAGGGGGAGTCAAGCACCGGTGGTGGCTCACCGGAGGGAGGCCGTGGGAGGGAGAGTGGCCAAACGGAGGGATGGTAGCGCGATGTAGGTGAATCAAGGGGAGGGTGAGGCATGGCGTGATAGGAGAAGGAAGGGAGAAATGAGGGAGAAGGAAAAAGGAAATAAAGGGAAAATAAAAAAAGAAAGAAAATAAAAAAATAAAAAAAGAAAAAAAATCCTAAAAAATAAATATAATAATAATAACAATATTAATAATAAATTAATAATTCTTATAATAAAAAACAAATAATAATATTGTCAATATTATTATTATTAAATAATTTTCCATTTTTTTTTCATTTTGATTTTAATTTAATAATTTTTTTAATATTTAAGAAACCAAAAGACTCTAATGTAAATAAAAATAACTGCGACAGCAAAAAGCTGGGTCGGGGTGTGAAAATTCTCCCCCACCAAACAAAATTTCTGCCCCTATAAAGTCACCCAGCCAACCAAGGAATCAAACTCGAGTTCAAAACAAAATGAGGCCAAAAAATCACAAACTCAATGTGACTTTTCACTCCATCAGTAACACCCAACCAACTCTAAGGGAAACTATAAATAGAGGAGCCATTAGGAAATGAGGAGGGTCCTCCCCACCACAAAAACCTGACTAGCTCAACCAACATTGAGACTCTTAGTATAGGATAAATCTGGAACTGATAACTTGATCTAAATTGGAAACCACCAATAAATATAAAAACTCCACCAGAAACCAAAGCTCAGAGAAGGCACGACAAGATCCATGGTGGGTCTTCTCACCATCTAAGAACCGACCAGATTATGAAAATTAGCACCGACCGAAATGGGTCCAACACAAAACAACCAACAAACTCTTCACACAAACCAAAATCCCACCACATGGGGTCCTCGATGAATGACCCCAAACCAAATGGTGGACCAAACCCTTAGTTATTATTTATAAAGCCGCATGAATCTCCAAAATGATCACGTCCCAAAACAAGAATGGGTCACTAAAGAAGCTATCCACATAAGAGATACAATCCTATTGAGACTCACAGCCATAAAGAGACAACCATAAAAGCTCACCTTTGAGGAGGAACAACTACTAAAATTACAAGAAAATGAGATCACAACACCTACTTAGAACCAAGGTGGGGTATTCAATGAACAAAGACCACAATGAGGAAACGAGGCCTCTACACCTCTTAAAAAAACAGAACCTTCAACAACGAGGGAGCTACAACAAGGAAATTTAAATCATCCCGATTTCAGTACTGGAAAAAAAGTTTGACCAAGGTTCCCCACACCCAACTATTCCTGACTACGTGAAATGATTCACTCCGAGACCTGTGGTTGGAGATCTTATGTCTTGAATCATTTACTGCCCCACAGTTAGGAGCTGACATCCTTCAGTCGAGACTCCTGATGATGTCGCTAACAGAACCTCTCCAAGCATCCCAAACGGCAACACCGATGACAAGCCTTTGGAGGATGATGACAAGGAGAGTTAAATTACACAAACCGAACACACCAGAAGAAAACAAGTGAGTGTCCTGAATAATAGAATATGGAATTGACAAGAAGACTTATATGAGACAGGTTCCTCCAGTTCGCTCTCCTCGCCAGATAGGAAAACTTCCCAAACACCAAAGAGAATCGGTACATGAACCCTAGATAGAGACCCCACACCCGAGAAACTTTAACAGATTCCACGATGCTACCTTCAGATAAAAGGGAATTAAACCATTTAAATTCCTGATGTAATCCTTTATTGTTCGTTGGCCTTGTTGGACACTCACGAGATCTACCACTTTCCTTTCCATCACTTCCTCAGCTATAAACCATCAGAGGAGAGTTATCTTAAACACCTTCCAAGACATCCCATCATGCAACAATGCTGGGATCATCTTCTTCCATAAATCCAAGGTTTAACCTTCAAACAAACTCGAACCCGCATGAGCTCTCATAACATTGAGAGTTCCCAATAACCTGAAAACATCAATGATTTCACCAAGACATTCCACAACCTTCAATAGATCACGGTCACCACGAAATACGGACAACATCAAAAAATAATTCAGTTCTACCACTCCGATAAGAGTCTGGGTATAAACAACAACTAGAAGAGACTCACTAGAAACCTCTCAGACTTTTTTGGATAACATACTCAAAAATAAGAGGCACAAATCTGAATCAAAACTCATCATAAATCAAAATTCCACACTTTAATCACCAACTAAATCTCAAACTCAAACCACCATTCCATCCACAACTTAGTATATCAAAATCAAGAACCCATGAAAAGTATACCAAACATGAAAAGAGAACAGTAAAAAATTGATTACTCACTTTTCAAAACATTTAAATTAACTTTTTGAAAACCATTTTTCAACCAAAAAAACAACTTAAGTACCCACTATTGGAATTCCATGAAGTCTCACACATACATATCCATGTTATATATCAATCACTCATCCACTCATGCCGCCATTTTTTACACTTTACACATGAATACCGGAAAGAGAAAATATTTTCAATTAATTTATATTGAATATAATTTTTTTAAACTCACAAAAGTGTTCCTCTAATATGAATTGTTTCATTTTTATGATTTTGGTGTTATTTTGAGCTGAATAGTAAAAATTGGCCATTTTGGATTTTTAACAGTTTTAACTTATTTCTGTATTTTGGCCATAACATTCACTACACTAATACAAATTGCGAAATTATATTTTTTCCAGATTCTACACATCCAGGGATTCATTTACTATTTTTGGACTAAAAGCTGAATCAGCCATATGGAAGCTCAAAAGAAGCTCACGATTTGGATCAAGAAAACTGTTTCCAGTTCTGCCTAGTTTTGGTGTGGGATCCATAACTCATCCATTTTGTGCCAAACTCTTGTCAACTTCGGTGGGTGGATGCGCAAGGGGTTTTTTAGCATCTTTAATTAAGGAATCACCACGGGATTCGGACGTTTGAGGCTCCAGTAAAGCTTCCTAATCCGGGGTTTGGCGTTTTGGAGATTCTGACTGGACAGAATAAATGATCAGAGTAAAAGGGACATAACTCTCGGAATACCTGTCCACATCTGATGAGATTTTTAGGGGACACGACCAGCAAAATTATGAAAAACATTGAAGAAGGGAAAAACACGTGGAGAGGTCATTTATTGGGTCTTAAACGTGACGACATTCAGAGGACATAAATCTGGCTATAAAAGGAGGAGAGCTCCTCCTCCTCAGCACATCCCATTCTCCATCCCATTCCTTATGGGACACCAAGGAGAAGAACTTCTCAGATTTTTCATTTATTTTATAATGTCTCTCATCTCCCTCATTATCTCTCTTACCCCATCCATGGAGGGGTAGTTTCATTTGAGTGTTCGGAAAGAGGGGAGGCTGGACCTATGTGTTGTGTTTGAGTTTTTGTGCTTGAAATGAATAAAATTTGTCCTTTTTTCTTCTTATGGTTCCAATTCTTAATTCAGTATTAAATTCCAAATGTGGTTATGTTATGGTTTTTATTATAAAATCATAAATTTCTTTGGTCGATGATCACATCTCCATCCACCCAATTCTAATCTGTATACGGTGGAACATGATTAGGGTTGGGTGGTGATTTCTCGACGGTTGTCAAGCACATGTGTAGGATTGTATGTCGAAATCTTGGTTTATTAGGGAACAACAATTCCAGGTCTGGGATTGCTCTAATTAATCAAGATACCATCTACAACCCTAAACACATTGGAAGGTGGATAGAACAATCTAAGGTTTTAGAAAGGAAAATTCTCATCAAATCTCTTTTACCAGTTTAAGGAAGAAGAAGAGATAAAATTTGGAAACCATGATGGCACAACACTAAGTCTAGCCGAACCTAATCCGATCACCGTCTTTATCATTTGTTAAAATCAATCAATTTCTGTTGTTTGTTTCTCTCATAGTCATTCAAATTAATTTAAACCAATATTTTTACAAAAACCAACAAAAAGTGACAACCTTGTTTTGTGTGCACTCCTCTTCGGGAGACTACCTAGGATCAACTGCTATACTATACTTAGGTAAATAAAATATTGTTTTTCCATGCCCCACGAAAGGGGTGCGTCAAACTTGGCACCGTTGCCGGAGAGGCAGTGCCTCAAATCTTTTTTTTTATAAAAAAAATCTCTTTTGAATGACCCGTAGTTCAAATAGAAATTTATAATAATTCGATCGAGAAATTGAGCGCACAATAACCAAATTGAAAAATCAAAATCTTTCCAAATAATTTGAAGAAATCAATCTCAACGATTCAAGTGATACCTTGAGTGAAGACTTTGAACCTTTAATAATGTCGGTAAATCGCAACCAAACCCTACGTGACATCTGTGCACCTCAATTTGTCAATCAAAATTATCAACTTGCAATTCCTGCCTTAGAAAATGATTGTGAATTGTGAATTAACATGATCCAAGTGCTTCCTAAATTTCATGGTCTTGCAGGTGAAGACCCGAATCAACATATTCAAGAATTTACCTATGTCTGCTCCAGCTTCAAACCTCGAGCAGTCGCGGAAGAGCATGTGAAGTGGAGGGATTTCCCCTTCTCACTAGAGGGAGCAGCAAAGGAATGGTTGTACAATCTACAACCGGGGGAGATCAGTGACTGGGAAGATCTAAAAAAAATTCTTTTTACAAAGATTCTTCCCAATATCTAGGAGCACTGAAATAAAGAAGGATATTTTTGTCATCCAACAATCAACTGGAGAAACACTCTACGAATACTGGGAACGTTTCAAGAAGCTTTGTGCAAGTTGTCCACACCAAGAAATAGAAGAGGACCAATTCCTTGTGTGCTTCTACCAAGGATTGCTTGACAATGACAGGAATCTACTAGATGCCTCATCAGGAGGATCCCTCATTGATAAACCTGCAGATATACGAATTCTGATTTAAAAGATTGCAAAAAATTCACAGCAGTTTGGCACTCGAGGTACGATCACCAGAGGAATCCATAAGGTAAGAAAATCTGATTCAGTAGATTTAATTAGGAATGAAATGGGTGAACTCACCAGGTTGGTGTGACAAATAGTTGTGAACCATGTGAAGGAACAACAAGGACCGAATCAGGTATGCGGATTATGCTCTTCTAATTCTCATTACACTGACCAATGTCCAGAAGTGCAGGGGACAGAAAGTTGTGCTGCAGCCTATCAACAAAGGCAATACCAACCGCAAACCCAACCAGGGTATGGGTTTCAACAGAACCAAGCCAGATCACCTTTTCAGCTGCAATATCAGAACCTGATAGCATTCCAACAACCTTATCAGAAGCCCTTCCAACAACAACAAACTTTTCAACCACCACCTTTCCAGTGGAAGAATTATGAGCATCCATCCACAAGTGCACCGACAAATGAAGACCAACAACTGAAGACAAGAGTTGTGGGAATAGAAGATAAGATGGACAAGCTAGCTGATCAATTTTAAAGCATTATGGATGCTCTCACCAAGAACCAAGGTAAGCTTAATGCACAAACAATTTCCAATCCAAAGGAGAATGTTAGTGAAATCACAACCCGAAGCGGGAAGGATCTCAAACCACCAGAACAATATGAGGAGGATGAATCTAGGGAACCTGCTGAATCTCGTCCTGTCCAACCAAAAGATGGAGTAAAAATCAAAGTAGAAAGAACAAGGTTTAAGAAAGAAAGACTAGACACACCATTGGAGAAACAACAAAGGGAGAAAAAGGATATTCCAGCACCATTCCCATCAGCATTGGTTGAGTCAAAGAAGGGTGAAGAAGAACGACTTCAACGGGAAATTCAGGAAACATTTCAAAAAGTTGAGATTAACATTCCACTACTGGATGCAATCAGGAAAATCCCTAAATATGTAAAATTTCAGAAGGAGCTATGTACTAAAAGAAAGAGGCTGGATGGAAATGAAATAATCAACTTAGGAAGAAGTGTCTAAGCATTGATCACACCACCGATACCGCAAAAATGTCAAGATCTAGGGACTTTCTCTATTTCCTGCACTATCGGTTCATTAAATTTTACTTATGCACTATGTGATCTTGAATCTTCGATAAATGTGATGCCTCACTCTCTGTTTTCATCTTTGCAGATCGGAGAACTAAAATCAACTCGGGTGGTGGTATAATTAGCAAACAGATCCACCGTTTTCCCAGCTGGAGTCATTGACGATGTACTTGTAGGAGTGAGAGGATTAATCTTTCCAGCAGACTTTTATGTCCTTACCATGGAGGAAGACCGAGCACCATCCCAATCTCCCATCATCTAGGGAGACCATTCCTGAAAACAGCAAGGAAAATCATCAACGTCCATGAAGGAACACTCACCATGGATCTCGGAGATAGTATGGTACACTTCAATATTCTTGATATGATGAAACACCCGTCCATCAATCACTCACTTTATGCAATCTCCCATGATGAAGGTATAGAACCAATTGAAGACTCAGTTATGCTTCATGACTTTTTATCTGTGGGAGAACACTCTTCATTTGAATTTTATAATTCCCATGAACCTGAAAATTCTGATATCATGTTGGAGGATGAGGTAAAATATGATTTTTTCGATGATTTGTTAAAAGGAAGTAAGATTATTCCCAATAATTCAACATTAGATGTAGGAAAACTAAATGTAATATCATCCCTTGAACAACCCCCATGTTTAGAGTTGAAGCCTTTTCCATGTGACTTGAAGTATGCTTACCTAATGGAAGGAGAGAAATTTCCAGTAATCATTGCCAATAACCTATCCCATTCACAAGAACAAACATTTATTGACCTTCTAAAAAGGAATATAAAAGCTGTAGGATGGAGTTTAGGTGATATTACTGGAATCAACCCTAAGGTATGATCTCATAGGATATTTTTAGAAAGTGAATCTCGGCCAGTTAGACAACCTCAAAGAAGACTCAATCCCACAATCATGGAGGTCGTTAAGAAAGACATTGAGAAATTGTTAGTAGCTGATATCATTTACCCAATCTCTGATTCTCAATAGGTCAGCCCAATTCATGTAGTCCCCAAGAAAACTGGCCTGACCACTGTTACAAATGAAAGAAATGAACTGATCCCCATGAGCATACAAAACAATTGGAGAGTGTGTATAGATTACAGGAAGCTAAATCAAGTTACCAGAAAATATCACTTTCCTATTCCATTCATTGATCAGATGCTTGAAAGGTTAGCTGGAAATACTCATTACCATTTTTTATATGGATTCTCAGGATATTTTCAGTTACCAATTGCACCAGAAGACCAGGAGAAGACAACCTTCCCCTGCCCTTTTGGAACATTCGCCTACAAAAGGATGCCTTTTGGACTATGCAATGCCCCAGGTACATTTCAACGGTGTATGGTGAGTATTTTCTCGGACCACATTGAGGATTGCTTGGAGGTGTTTCTTGATGATTTCACAGTTTTTGGAAATTCATTTGATCATTGCTTCGGAAATTTGCAAAAAGTTTTGAAAACATGCATTGAAAAGAACCTTGTCTTAAATTTTGAAAAATGTCATTTCATGGAAGAAAAAGGGATAGTGTTGGGGCACATAATTTCAAAAAATGGGATTGAGGTTGATAAATAAAAAGTTGATGTAATAAATTCCTTTCCATATCCAACTTGTGTCAAACATGTTAGATCCTTTTTAGGGCATGCAGGATTTTATAGAAGATTCATCAAGGATTTCAGTAATATTTCTCTCCCTCTCTCCAGATTACTTTTAAAGGATGCTAACTTTAATTTTGATTGTGCATGTAGGGAATCATTTGATGAATTAAAGGAAAGGTTGATAACACCACCAATAATGCAGCCACCCAATTGGGATTACCCTTTCGAGATACTTTGTGATGCATCCAACCAAGCAGTGGGAGCCGCTCTATCACAAAGAATTGACAACAAGCCTCAAGTCATCTCTTAATCATCAAGGACCTTGGATAAAACACAAATAAATTACACAACCATAGAGAAGGAGTTCCTTGCAGTTGTTTTTGCACTAGATAAATTCCGATCATATCTTTTGGGCACTAAGTTGTTGTTTTTTCCGATCATGCAGCTCTTAGGTACTTAATGAAAAAGGAGGATGCTAAACCACGATTGGTGAGATGGATGCTACTCTTACAAGAGTTCAATTTGTAAATCAAAGATAAGAAGGGTACTGAAAATCAAGTGGCTGATCATCTGAGTCGACTACCCCACACCACTGAAACAGAATTACCAAAGCAGAACCCACTTAATGATGAGCTTCCTGGAGAACAACTCTACATCATCAACAGTGAAATACCATGGTATGCCAATATTGTCAACTATTTGGTAACATCTCAGGTACCCTCTCATCTAATCTCTCATCAACAACATAAGCTTAAATCTGAATTAAGATTTTACATTTGGGAAGATCCGTTTCTGTGGAAAATTTGTAATGATCAAATAATAAGAAGATGCTTGCCAAGAAGTGAAATTGAATCAGTGTTTGAATTTTGTCATAAATTATCATGTGGAGGCCACTTTGGACCTCAGAGGACTGCTCGAAAAGTTTTACAATCTGGACTCTACTGGCCCACCTTATTCAAGGATGCATATGAATTTTGTAAAAGATGTGAAAAATGCCAATTTTCTAGTAACATATCCAAACGACATGAAATGACACAAAAACCAATAACCTTTTGTGAAATTTTTGATGTTTGGGGAATAGATTTCATGGGACCATTCCCAATGTCATTTGGAAATTCATATATTCTTTTGGCTGTAGACTATGTTTCAAAATGGGTGGAAGCAAAAGCAACCAGAACTGATGATGCAAAAGTTGTTTGTGATTTTGTTAGGGCTAACATTTTATGTATGTTTGGCGTGCCACCAGAAATCATCAGTGATCAGGGAACTCATTTCTGCAACAGGAAAATGGAAGCATTGCTGAAGAAGTATGGGGTGCGTCATAGAACATCTACCACATACCATCCCCAAACAAATGGCCAAGCAGAAGTCTCTAATAGAGAAATCAAAGCCATTCTGGAGAAGACTGTTAAACCCAACCGGAAGGACTGGAGCCAAAAGTTAGATGATAAATTATGGGAATACAGAACGACCTACAAAACACTGATAGGGATGAGTCCCTATAGATTGATCTATGGAAAGAGTTTCGTCCTTCCTGTGGAGTTGGAGCATAGAGCCTACTGGGCGGTCAGGGAGATGAATCTGGACCTTGAGAAAGATGGGAAAGAAAGAAGATTGCAGTTGCAGGAGTTAGAGTAAATTAGAAGGGAATCTTTTGAAAACTCAATGATCTATAAAGAGAGAACAAGGATGGCCCATGACAAGATAATTCAACCAAGAACCTTCAACCCTGGAGATCACGTGTTACTCTTCAAATCTAGACTTAAGATTATGCCCGGTAAACTTCGTTCCAGATGGGAAGGCCCCTTTACTGTTATTCATGTATATCCCTTTGGTGCTGTGCAAATTCAAAATGAAGGAGGAGGAAACCCATTCACTAAAAATGGGAAAAGGCTGAAGAAGTTCCATGGGACCGTACCTCAAGAACCAGTGGAGGAGATCACACTCATTCACCCTGAATACAAATGAACACCTACCAGGTTGCATCATTCCTTTACACTTGATTAAATGCAGTAATTCCATCTTTTTGAAACATACATAAAAAAATTCCATTTACATACATTGAGGAAACTGCATCAATTAAGTGTGGGGGAGGGAATCTTGTAGTCCAGGAGATTTTTAAAAAAATTTAATTTTTGTTTTGTTTTGTTTTGTCGAGCCAACGACATTAAACAAAGGCGCTACCGGGAGGCAACCCACATTTTCCCCCATTTTCCACTTGTCTTCTTGGTCATTTACCAGCATGATTGAATGGGCCTGCACTATCTATTGTTTTCATTTTTTTATTTTAGGTCCATTAATGAAGAGGGTGTAATGGGATTATACGTCGTGAAGAAAATGATCCATTTGACAGGGGAGTAAGAGTTTCAATTCTATATTATCCAACTTTATTCCCTACATTTTTAGTCTTATAAAGAATTAATAAAAAAAAATGCATGCCCACGCTTGAATTCATGTTTTACTTGACTTCTCTAGGAGACATGAGTTTCATAGAAATCCAGTGATTCTATATTTTAGATTTCAATGTTAATGATATTGAATGATTAAAATGGATAATTGGCTGATTAAAGTGAAGCAAGGATATTGAAATAAGGATGCATGATTTAAGGGAATTAATTGATTCATGTAAATGAAATTTCCCTTCCATTTTTCATTCTTTGAATTTCTGAAATTCATGTGAATTATTTTGTTATTATTAATCATGCCATAAGTGATTGTCCAATATCTTATTCTCATTCTTGAGAGGATTTCTAGAGCAAATATTTCTTATTTTATCTTGAGCATATTTATTGAGTGATCTTGGGACGTGCCACCTGCTAGAACTTGTATTAAAACTTGTCAAAGCTATCACTGTACAAAACCACATTTAAAATGATTGAGGCATCTCTTTGGCTAGACACATTTTATCCTAAGACCCATCTTTACATTTATCCTTTGTAAGCCCTTAGATTCCATGAATTTCCTTATAGGTTTAAGCCGCATTACAATCCAATTTTTCCTTACCTACCTGCACTTTTAGTATTTTTGCATGGTTATTTCAAGTTTGAGTGTGGGGGAAGGGTCTTTCGTGTGCGTTCCTTGGGATATGTATCATTTTTGGGTAGTGTAATGTGTGCGTCATCATTTTGGGCAATGTATTATTAGAAAATTGGGCATGAGTCATCATTTCATTATTCTTCTTTCATTTCATCCGGTTCTCCATAAAAAAAAGAAAAAAAAGAAAAAAAATTCAAAATAAAGATGTGCCTTTCTGGAGCTTTACAAAAAAAAGAAAATAAACTGTGCATTTCTGGAGCTTTACAAAAAACAGGGAGAACTTGGATGATATCATTCTTTGTAATCATTTATTGACTCATGACCCATGTCATTGAAAGGGGAGTGGTGTTGTGATTCACATTTCAAGGGGATTTGAGTGAGGTTCATCTTGTGTTTTCACTTGATTAATCATGCATTGTACTTAAGAGTCAAACCTCCTAATTCTGGCCTTAAATTATTTCAATCATTTACCCACCAACCCTAAGACACAGAGTCATTTGAACCTTTATTGCAAGTCCTCATGATTCTATGTGTGTTTTGTCTTTACAAAGTGGAGAAAGTAGTTACTTTATAAGCTTATGGGTAAGGAGCCTGTTCTCATGATATGAGCATAACTCCACTATTAATTATATCATGAGTGATGAGAGAAATGATTCAAAAGTGAGGTAGGTCATGATTTGGAATGTTTAATAATAATAAATTGAGAAGCTTGAATGAATGAAAGGAGAAGATTCATTATTTTTCAAAGGAGAAAAGTAAAATGCATGAATTGATTGTTTCTTTGAAAAATGGGAAATTAAATTGTTATTTTTTGTGGAACTGGAAAATTTGATTGGACATTGATAATCATTTGATTTTATTCCATTTGAAATTTAAATATTGGTGACATTGGTGCCCTTTGAATTCCATGTTGAGATTTTATGCTTGAGGACAAGCATAGTTTAAGTATGGGGGAATTGATAGAGAAAATATTTTCAATTAATTTATATTGAATATCATTTTTTTAAACTCACAAAAGTGTTCCTCTAATATGAATTGTTTAATTTTTATGATTTTGGTGTTATTTTGAGCTGAATAGTAAAAATTGGCCATTTTGGATTTTTAACAGTTTTAACTTATTTATGTAGTTTAGACATGACATTCACTACACTGATCTAAATTGAGAAATTGTTTCTTTTCCAGATTCTACACATCTAGGGATTCATTTACTATTTCTGTACTAAAAGCTGAATCAGCCATATGGAAGCTCAAAGGAAGCTTACGAGTTGGCTCAAGAAAACCGTTTCTAGTTCTTCCTAGTTTTGGTGTGGGATCCATACCTCATCCATTTTGGGCCCTACTCTTGTAACAGTCGGTCGGTAGACGCGCAAGGAGGTTTGGAGCATCTTTTATTGATGAATCACCACGGGATTCGGCCGTTTGAGGGTCCATTAAAGCTTCCTAATCCGGGGTTTGGCGTTTTGGAGATTCTGACTGGACAGAATAAATGATCAGAGTAAAAGGGCCATAACTCTCGGAATACCTGTCCAAATCCGATGATATATTTAGGGGACACGGCCAGGAAAATTATGAAAAACATTTAAGTAGGGCGCAACACATTAAGAGGTCATTTATTGGGTCCAAAGCGTGACAACATTCAGAGGACATAAATCTGGCTATAAAAGGAGGAGAGCTCCTCCTCCTCAACACATCCCATTCTCCATACCATTCCTTCTGGGACACCAAGGAGAAGAACTTCTCAGCTTTTTCTTTTATTTATTTTATTTTAAAATGTCTCTCCTCTCCCTCATTATCTCTACTACCCCATCCATGGAGGGGTAGTTTCATTTGAGTGATCGGAAAGAGGGGAGGCTGGACCTATGTGTTGTGTTTGAGTTTTTGTGCTTGAAATGAATAAAATTTGTTCTTCTTTCTTCTTCTGGTTCCAATTCTCAATTCAGTATTAAATTCCAAATGCGGTTGTGTTAAGGTTTTTATTCTGAAATTATAAATTGCTTTGGTCTATGATCACATCTCCCTCCACCCAATTCTAATCTGTATACGGTGGAACATGATTAGGGTTGGGTGGTGATTGCTCGACGGTTGTGAAGTACGTGTGTAGGATTGTATGTCAAAATCTTGGTTTATTAGGGAACAATAATTCTAGGTCTGGGATTTCTCTAATTAATCAAGAGACCATCTACAACCCTAAACACATTGGAATGTGGATAGACCAATCTAAGGTTTTAGAAAGGAAAATTCTCATTATATATCTTTTACCAGTTTATGGAAGAAGAAGAGATAAAATTTGGAAAACATGATGGCACAACACTAAGTCTAGCCGAACCCAATCCGATCACCGTCTTTATCAATTATTAAAATCAATCAAATTTCTGTTTTTTGTTTCTCTCATAGTCATTAAAATTAATTAAAACCAATCTTTTTATGAAAACCAACAAAAAGTGACAACCTTGTTTTGTGTGCACTCCTCTTCAAGAGACTACCTAGGATCAACTGCTATACTATACTCAGGTAAATAAAATATTGTTTTGCCACGCCCCACGATAGGTGTGCGTCAATACCTCAATGCATGTGATCACTCATAGGAATACCAAGGGTCAATTCAAGACACTTCTCTTTTCCAAAATAGATTATTCAGTATAAAGAAAAAATTCCCAACCAATTTGAAAATAACACTTATCATTGAAGAAAAACACTTCCAAATCCTCAAACATTTTCCAATTCACATTCCCAAAAGTGTTACCAAGATCCCGAAAAAACTTCCAAAACACATCCCATTTTTTCCCTTGAAACCACATTCCATTAAAAGGAAAAAAATTCCACTTCAAAACCGCTTTTACAATCCAAAACCACATTCCCTTTTGAAAACCCATTTTTCTTTGAACCAGTTTCATTTTTGAAAACCACTGAAGTTATCCAAAACTAATCCAAAACATAACTAATATCAAAACTTCCCAAAATAAGGGACTAGTGGTTATGACAACCCAGTAACTTGGCTTAGAAGACCATGCTCTGAGTGAGCATCTACCATAGGAAGTATCTTAAACTATGCACTCGGGTTGTACATGGGTCGCTACTCCATGCAAGCTTGTCACGTTACACCGGATCACTTCCTTTTTCATCCCTCATCCACACAGACCAAGAAAAAGAAAAACTAAAATCCCAAACTACCCCTAGCAACTCGAGTCTCGAGACGGGAAATGGTTCATGGCGTCCTTCCCGCACCTACCTATTGAGTCCCAAAACACATAATCACCAAGCTATCTGTCACCGAAAATAACAAGGGACACCTTTGATACCATTTTCTCATGAACCAACCCGGTTCGACCCTAAACTGGTCACCCGAGCCGGTCCACGACATGGCCCAAAGGGTGTTCCCGATCCCCACAGGCTAGAAACTAGTGTTGAGCATCAAAATAAACCACTTGGGAACAATATGTCCCATAACAAAGATAAATAATCATAAAATAAAGAATCAAATAAAGAAATAAAAATAAACCGAACAACTTGGTAGTGGAAAAAGGAATAAATGAAGTAATGCGACATACCTCAAGTGGCCTCGTGGGTCACCATGGAATATAAACTACAATCGCTCTAAGAGCGATCCAAAACTAGATGAAACTAACTCTGAAAAGTAAAGTAGGCGTGAGCACCGAGATTATCAGTAAGAATGCCAAGATAAAACAACACCCTATTCCCTTTCCGTTTATATGAAATACAAAACATGATAGTTTGAAAACAGGACATAATAAAATAATGTGTTTCATTATTTTGAAATTAAATTAACAAGTTTTCATTTTCAAGTAAAGATTTTCTCTCCCACCACATTTTCAAAATAAGTTCCAAGTATGCATTAATGTTTCAAAATGAAAGGAAAGTAAGTTATATTAAAATATGGTTTTTACAAATAAGACATAAAGTATGAAACAACTGAAATGAAAATCACATCGCAAGCATAATGTCTCAAATGAGCACCCTGGGTAATACTTATAGGTAGATAACACATGTGGGACCCTATAGACCTCTTACCTTGGTGAAACGTGGCATAAAAACAATGACTGTTAGAAAACATGGCTTAGAAACCATGACCCTCAATAATTGTGGATTAGAAACCATGAAACTAAGTAATTCAAATGTTTATTTAGTGTTGTTGTGTCAATCTCGATAGACGAACTGGGATGAACCCCTATCATGTCAGCTAGCATACTAGTCCTAGTCCACAAAACTAGATACCCTGGTTTCTCATTGGGCTCTATTTCAAGTGGTGGTGAGTTTTCTTTATTATGAAAACATATATGTACATAACACTTTCTTTATCTAAAACCCATTAAACCTCTCACCACAATTCTTCCTCCTTAAGAAATTCCCCATATTTCACATTACACAATGCATAAGCATCAAATTAGGCACATAATAACACATTCAACATAAAAATAATTTTCTGAAACCAAGGGGGTGTGCCTCAAGAGAGGGTTTTATTTTTCATATAACATTCATAAGGTGAAAAACGGGCTCAATTACATAAAGGGTACACTTTTTACAACTAACTGGATAAAAGGACAAACACCTTTAAAAATAATCATGACCAATTCAAAATCACTTAGGAAATCAATTTTCCAGAAAAGTCACTTAAGACCAATAGCGTTAGAAATACATATCAATTTCCAAGACAAAGGCATAATCATTTCAATCAACCAAAACCAAATTTCATAGCATGTGTATATAGCATAAATGTAAAACATATTTTTAACACAAGAAAGAAATTATGACATTCAAATTAAAGGAATATGCATAGGGGACCTACCTCAAACATGTTGCAATTTATCGATGACTAGTCAAACCGACACTTGGCACATATACGCACATGCCTTTAAACATCTATATATACACCCCTAGTTTCATTTCACATATTCCCTATGCCATGAGGGAATATGTACAAAGATGGCATATATATATATATATATGCCTTACCCTATGCTTGTACTTGTAGGATACATCGACACCCGTGGCCCAAAACCATCGTAGTGAGGTCCAATGCACTACACATATAATTTAATAAAACAATTAAACACTTAAAAATCTATAAAACATTTATAAATAACACATCAAGGGCTTTAACTAATAACAAACTAAACTTCAAGTAGTAAATGCCACTTTAAAACCAAAAGTATACCAAAGTGACATTAAAATATACTTTCTATCTTTTGAAATAATTTCCAATACATATTGACAAATGCACACCAAGTAAAACATGCTCAAAGTGGTACATTTCCCATCAAAGATACGTTTTCCACAAATACGCACCTCATGTACCCACAAAAAACACATGGCATACTACTTAAAAAATTGATTGAACACATCCTAGGATTTTCACAATAAGGAAAACACACAAAAATACCCCCATTTGCATACTCAAACCCACTACTGAAAATATACACACATAAAAACAATATAAAAACATGTTTCACACCCTTTACAAGATTTAATAGATCACATAAAAATTTATAAAAAAACCCCAAGTAGTATTACCAAACGTTGAACATAAACACCCACTCCAAAACCTACTCTAAGTCCAAAAACACACCAATAAAATGAAAAAATAGAATTTTCATCTCTTACGTAACATAATAAACCAACAACAATGTTTATACAACACTAGTAAATTCTCCAATTAAAACCAAATCAAAAAATGAAATAAGAGAAACCTCACCTATATAGGTTACTGACAGATTGAAATGAACTAAAACAACACAACACCATCAAAAATGCCTTAAAATAAACACCAAATACTAATAAATTACAAGACCCCAAATAAAAACTAAGCCAAAAAGGAGAATTGAGGAAAAACTTACATGAAATCATTGGTAGGAGGACTGAATCGATTTGAATCACTTCGCCTTCGGCAGTGGTTGTCGAACCATGAAGGAAGGGAACCCGAAGAACCCATTTTAAACCTTAAAAGGAAGAAAACATTAAAAATCATCCCCTATGGGAACCTAGGGTTCGACATAACCTAGGAGGGGAAACATGGAGAAAAATATTGGACCAAAAATGAAGGAAGAGAGGAGAGGAGGTATTACCATGACAGACCGACTATAAAACCGGAGGAAAAACAATTGTTCTTCTAGAAAAAGAGAGATCCGAGAGGGAGTGCTGCGAGTGACAGGGGCTCAGCCTAGGGGGTGGGGGAGTGCCTAGGTCCGAGAGAGAGAGAGAGAGTGGGGAGTTTGTGGTGGATCTCTAGAGGGAGGCTGTAGGAGGGAGAGCGGCCAAAGGGAGGGGCAGCGGTGTGATGCAGGTGAACCGGGGGGAGGGTGAGGCGCGACACGATGGGAGAATGAGGGGAGAAATGAGGGAGAAGTAAAGAAGAAAGAAAGGAAAAATAAAAAAAGAAGGAAAATAAATAAAGAAAAAAAGAAAAGAAAAACTAACCCTAAAAAACTAAATATAATAAAAATAATATTAATATTAACAATATTAATAATCAATTAATAATAATTATAATAAAAACTAAATAATAATATTTACATTATTATTACTATTAAATAATTTTCCATTTATTTTATTTTATTTTATTTCATTTTGATTTTAATTTAATAAATTTGTTAAACTTTACGAAACCAAAAGACTCAAATAAAAATAAAAATAACCATGACCGCAAAAATCTGGGTCGGGGTGTGACATGGAATTGGGAAGAAATTTCTATGGATTTTTTGGACAGGTTTCCGCAAACCCTTATAAATAATAATGTAAGATGGGTTGTGATCTATTAGATGACCAAATCAACTTACTTTATACTCATTCATGACTCAAACAAAGTTCAAGAGTTGGGAAATATCTATATGAAAGTGATTTTTATTTTTCATAGAATTTCATATACTATAATATATGACAGAGATCCCTATTTCTCGATTTGTTTCTAGTGAGGCCTTCTCAAGGTGATGGGATCTCAGGTTCATTTTTGTATGACATACCATCTGTAGACAGATGGTCAGACATAGAGGGTTATACAACTTCTCAAAGACTACCTCATGCATGATTTATTAACTTCTAGTGAAGCTTTGGATTACTATTTGGGACTAGTTGGTTTTATTATAATAATAGTTACAAGTACGTAATCATAATGTATCCTTTTGAGGCCTTGTATGGAAGTCCATACAAATCTATATTGTGTTTGTCAGATATTAGAGAGACTTCCTTGGTTAGACTGAATTTGGTCTATGAGATGGCATAAAATATTCATTTGATTCATCAAATAATGTTAATGGTACATAGAAAGTATAAATCCTATACTGATCATCATCATGGGCCGTTGGAGTTTTTATTGGTGACTATATGTTCTTGATAGTTTTACCTTGGTCGGGAAAATGAATTATTTTAAGGTAAGGGATGCTTTATCAACATTTTGTGATACCTTTTAAGGTAGTAGAGATTATGGGGGAAGTTTCTTACCATTTATAAATTCCACCACATTTGACATTGATAAATTATGTGTTCCATGTGTTAATGATTTGGAAGTATCTTTCTAACCCTTATCATGTATTTATTCGGAAGGATCTTGATGTTGAGCTTAATTTATCCATGACTGAGAATCTAATTTAGATTTTTGATTCTATGAAAAAGTTACTTCACGGGGGGATGATACCTTTGGTCTTTGGGATATGAAGGCATGGTTATGATTGTCATGAGACTTTGGAGCATGAGGCACTAATAATAGATCGTGGACATCCTCTATTTGATTTGGAAACTTCTTGATGGACTTTCTGGGGATAGAGAATATTTATGGTGGGGAGGATGTAAAATTTCATTACTTGACATTAGGTACTCCAAGAACCTTATTTAGATCATGTTTTGGTTAAGGCTTATCACGAGTTCATTTGGGAGAAATTTATTGGATTTTGGGACATTTTTGGTATGTGAACAGTTCGCACACAGTTTTCTCAAATACTATGAACCACAAGTGAAAACCATGTACCCATGGATAGTGGGGATGTCCATGGTTTCTCAAACTGTGTTCCCACCTAGGAGAAACCGTGAAACCTTGGGAAATGAGTCTAGAGGGGGAACACGGTTAGGAAAGGTGGTTTTTCTAACCATACGACCCTCTCTAAGAAATAATGTGTGCGGTTTTAATTTATTGAACTTTTTTTGATTCTTTAACACCCCATTTTAACCCCTTGAAATCCCCAAATCAAACCTAAATGTTTTCCTTGGCTTTGGTGGCTCTTAAGAAGCAGTTGTGGCTCCTCAAACCCCTTTAATTGGTGGATTGAGTCATGGTTGATCTCGTTCAATCTCTTTAAAATTAATTAAATCTCCTCTCATATGTTTTATTTTGGTCTCTCCTTCTATCCTCCTCAGAGTTTGATAGATCATCATGTCCTTGATGGATCTAATTCCATTTATTTGGATCACAGTTCTTGGTTTGATTTCTATATCTTCTTCCCCTTAGATCTATATTGGAGTTCTTGTTATGAGTGTTGAATATTGATATTTGATTAAAGGTAAGTGGTTCTATAATTTAATTATCTATTATAAAAACCTCGAAATTCTTGATTAAATTGAATTTTGGTTTTTAATAAATTAAAAAATGATTTTTTTATTTGATACTTGATTTGAAATGGGAATTGAAATTGAGATAAACCCAAATTTATATTGAATTGAAAATATGGGATGTAGTTGTTAAAAATTATAAATTTATTTTGGAAATAGTTTTGATGAAAATGATTTGGTGTTAATATTGAGAAATATTCTTAAATTGAAATAAGTTTTTAAGTGATATGAAATGATGAAAACCTACATGTTGGTTTTGAAATGAGAAGACATGTTGAAAATGAAATTAGGAAATTTTATTTTAAATGGGTTTAAAATGAATTATTACCATATTTTTGATCTAATTATCCATTAATTTGGATTGGATGTAATTTTACTTTAAGTGGGAGTGAATATAATTTTCCCTTAAGTGGGAGTGGATGTAATTTTCCCATAATCCCAAGTGAATGAAAGTAATTTACCCTTAAGTGGGGTTGAAATTATTTTATTTGATATACATTCCATGGAGTTAAGGAAATTTTTCTTTCATGCATGCTGATTAATATAATATTTTTTATATAAATTGGTCATTTAATCCTATTTGAAAGTCTTTTTATGTACCTTCCATCTATTTGAAAGAAATCATGTTTTGTTTTAAATATGAAAATGAAATTCCATAAATATTTTTTTATTTAAATTAATAAAATGATTAGTTTATTCTTATAGAATATATTTTGGAACACTTGGTGAGGCCATAATGGGATTAATAGCTCCTACCCTACTAGTTACTTCGGTAATTTCTTTTTTTTCTTATGCCAGGTCCGAGTAAAGGGAAAGTGCCTCTTGGGGGGAGGTGGACGTTCTTGATCTTTTGGGATTGGAGTGATGGATGTGACCAGGGGAGATTATATCAACTTTTTCATGAGATGTATAATTCTTATATTCATAGTTATTAAGGACTTTTATGATGTAATTTTTTGGGGTTTTTATACTTATTTTGTTTCTGGTATTTCTCCCTTTGGAGTATTGATCATATTGACTTGTTAACTTTTATCTTCCACTTTTTGTGGAAAATTCATTCTCTATTTGATCATGTATGATGAATGGTGCCAGTAAATAATCCATGTGGACCGGGAGTACACATCAGGATATGTTATAGTTGGATTGAGTATTAGGGTACTAGGGTACTTTGGTTGGTTCATGATATTTTGTTCATTAAAATATCTATTGAATTATGGAATGTAGGTTAATGAATTTCCCAGCTATTAAAATGTATTTCAGATCCATAAAATCATAAATATAAGTGAAACTATATTGTATGAAAATTGTGTGGAGATATTTAATTATAAAAGTCATAAAATATGTCAATATAACATATGTTTACTTAAATAAATCAAATTTACTTACATGAAAAAACAATTGAAATTTAGGTAAGGTGATCTCCCACTCTTTTACAACTTCAATGTTACCATTTCAAATACATTTTACTTATAATATCTTACCTAAATATTAATAGTAATAAAAATATTATCATAATAATTTAATATATAAGAAATATGGGTTAACTTTGTTATCCCAACATGATTCAATAGAGTATCTGAAGGCGCCGGTTCTTGAAAATTTTCATTCCTTTGTAATGATTCATTTAATTTTAGATACTCTTATATAAGTTATGTGTAATAAAAAATTACCTGTAAAGACCCAGAAATTTCAATGAAATTTTGTTCTTAAATACTTTGGAATTTTATGAGTACAAAATTTCTGACGGCACATGATTCTGAGGCCCGATGTGCCAAGGATCAATTTTCGAAGTTTAGCTCGAGTACGTTCAGTAAACGAACAAGCGGATTTTTCTATCTTTTGAACCGGTGCTCGGAATTGAAATCTGAGGGCACCGATGAACTCTCAACGCTGGTAATTGCTTAAGAGGACCTTTACCGCAATTGCGTTTTCACGGGAGGAGAAGTTTAATTTTTTGTTTTAAATAAGAAGTGAATAAAAATTGTGGAATAATTTTTATTCTTTATCTTAAGTGGTTTTATCCTACATGGGGAAGTTATGATGGGACCCACAAACTCCTAACTACCCATGTGAGGATAATTGTGAGGTGGGTCCCACATGATCCCCAACCATTCACATTCCCTAAACCCCTTAAACCTCCCATTAAACTCCTTTATTTAATGTTGACAAACCCCTTGAATTTATTTGAGTAACTCTTCCTCTTGTCTCTCTCTCTCATTAAAACTTGCCAACCTATCACCTAATTAATTAGACAACTCATGATTTAATTAATTAAGTGAATTGGAATTGGAATTTTTTAATTTTGAATGCATGGAAAAATAAAATAAAATAAGGAGAAGCCTTATTTTATTTTGGTTAGATTTGTTGTGTGAGGAGGAATTGGAAGAACGCTAGTGTTTTTGAAGAACTTTATCCTCAACGAAGAACACCAACTCTCCGATGAAAAACTTTGACTCAGGGACCCCGAATTCTCCATCCTCTTCTTCCTCTGTGACATGGGAGGAGACACAGACGCGGGAACTCACCAACGACGTCCACCTTGTTTTCTTCTCTCTGTGATAAAAAGGGGACACGCCGCTTCCTCCTTGGACGCTCTCCATCGACATATACGAATCCTCACCTCGCAACGCCATCAACCGCGATGCCGACGTTCGCCATCATTGATCGAGGTAGGGGTTAAGTTCAATTTTAATGGATTAAAATTGTGCTTTGGTTTGTCGTTGAGCATCTTGTTTACCTCGTCCATTTTCTATCACTTTACGCGGAGGGCGCGGGCCGAACGAACACGGCTCGACGACCCTCCATTGAACTTTTTTATTTTGTTTAGAATTGGAAAGCAAAGGAGGAAGAGTCACGATACTGTCGTGCCATGCTGGAAGGCGACAAAGGAGGCCGGCGCCGTTGTGCCGTTTGTGCGGGAAGAAATGCGGCCCACTACACGGGCTGCTTCAGCGGATGAAGAGGCCGGCCTATCGGCCGACCGGGCGAGGAGGAGCCGCGGCGCCAGGAGGACGCCGCGTTAGAGGACCGGCCGGCCTGTTGGCCGTCCGGGCCGGGATGGACTGCGGTGCCAGGAGGGCACCGAGCTAGAGGAGCGGCAGCTCACCCATGCGTGCAACCTGCGCACAAGACCGGCCGGTTTAGGGAAGGGCGGTGGTGCCAGTGCAGAAAACCGAGGGGGGGGGGGGGGCCCGCCCGCCGGGCCGGGCTGCGCCACTTCGGGCCGGGCGGCGCCACTTCGGGCTGGGCCACGCCCCTTCGGGCCGAGTTTTGTAATTCTTCGGACCAGTCTGACACCCCTGCTGGGTCGGACCCGTCAAACTGGGTCAACCCGACCCGTCGGCCCACTAGGCTAAATGGGACGAGCCTGTTATTCACTTAAACGTGAATAACTTAAGGACCGCACGTCCGAACGACGCACCGTCTGTGGAACTGGGACTCTTTCAATGAGACAGTCCTTTTACGATACTCTAAGTGAGTTTCAGATGAATTTGGATATCATCTGGGTTAGAAATGAGCGTATTTCTAACCGGGCCCCTGGGAAAGAAAAGCCAATATCTCTCAGACCGGGCGTCCGATTGACACGCCGTCTGTCGCGTTGAGTTTTCTATTGATGAGACGGAACTTTTGGATACATCAACTCTGAACTTCATGGAAGTTGATGTATCGACCCCCTTGGCTCATGGAGCGGACCCTCCCGGAATCGAGTGTGCTGTGTGCGAGAAGCCTAGAGATGGCTGCGACTGCGACGACAATAACGACTATACATGGATCCTACGTGGGTTCGGCAGCGAGGACGACTGTACTTGGATCCTCCATGGGTTCGGCAGTGATTATGACTGTACTTGGATCCTACATGGGTTTGGCAGCGATGGATACTGTACTTGGATTCTACGTGGGTTTGGTAGAGATGACTTCTGTACTTGAATCCTACGTGGGTTCGGCAGGGGAGATGATTCAGAGGCTACATCTATTATCTCCACCCCTCTTCGTGTGTAGTATACCTGTGTGAGCTGAGTCTTGATTTTCAGTCTTTATCATCGATGTGATTAACATGCTTTCCTGTGTGGATTGATTTGTGCTTTCCTGTGTGGACTGGGTTGTACATGGGCTCGTGAGTTGGAGCCAAACTGGAATTGATGACTTAGGTATATGTATGGGAATATACCTAAGTAGAGTTGGTTGATACTTCATGTTTGTATCTTTACTTTGTGGTTTATCCTTTGTGGATTCTGGGAGTCCTTTGGGGGTCTCAGGGTCCCTACTGATTAACGTATACTCACCCCTGCATGGGCTATGCCAGCAATATGTTGTGTTGGATGCAGATGAAATAAAGCAATGATCGAGGTGGAGTCTAGTGGAGCGGCACGGTACTTGTCGGTGGACCACTTAGTGGGACGTACACGGAGCGGACGGCTGAACCCAATGAGATGAGGAGACCATCTGTACCCACCCTTCAGGTGGGATATCCAGAGGACGACTCAGTGGTTGCTGGTTTACTTTACTGCAGCTGTTCTTTCTTTACTGTTGTACTTTACTTTCAGTTGGGTTTTTATTCTGGCCCATTTACTTTCCAGTACTTACTTTTGTACTTAGTTTACTTAGTGTTTACTTCAGCTTGCGTACTCTATTGTGTTTTTTACTTATATAAAGGAAACGCCTTCACTTTTATTGGGATTTATTCCTTTGGTGCTAGTTTCCATCCCCTGACCTATGGAAGGCAGACTTGGGGTAGTCATGGAACGGGCCCCTAGGATGGGTCGTGACAAATTGGTATCAGAGGAGTTGGTTCTATCGCAAAACTTAGGACTCTGATAATTTCTTCCTGTGAAGCAATAGTGTTAAGGGTATTGAGTGTGGTTGTTAGTCTAGGGAGTCCAGTGTTGGTGCGGTGGCCGACGTATCCATACACTAGGACCCTGACTTCTGATTTCTGACTCAGTGCTCGAAAACACTGATTTCATGTGTGTTTCACAAGTTTTCCATGTGATTACTTGTGTGTCAGTTCACCAGGTATACTGTATTAACCGTGGTGCACCTGTTTCTTTTCAGGATGGCCCCACGATGGTATCCAGCTGGGGTTCCCTATTCGATGGGAGATGGCAGCCCACAGAGCGACGAGGCCTCGGTGCAGGGCCCCATTACAGCGGAGGCAACAGAAGTACCTCTACCCACTCGGCCACCGATACCACCAGCCCCAGCGGCGGAGAGTGCACACCACCTGAGTGTGATGCACGAGTTTCAGTGACAGAGGCCGCCCAGGTTTCACGGAGAGACAGACCCTCAGGCAGTCGAGGATTGGATGGAGGTTGTTTTCTGAGTCTTCAGATTGGTAGGGACACCATCAGATCTTATGGTGATCCTTGCCGCGAGTCTCCTGCACGCAGTAGCAGGTAGATGGTGGAGCCTGATGCTCCAGGTGCACGATGAGGCATCTCTAGTTTGGATGGACTTCTAGAGCCACATCCGCTCGGAGCTCGTTCCAGCCACCCTCCATGGGGTGCACATCCAGGAGTTACTACAGCCGCGGTAGGGCAACATGACAGTAGCCCAGTACTCGGCGAGGTTTACCGACCTCTCGCGCTACTCAACAGACATGGTATGAGACCCATTTTTTTGGGACCGGACCATCTAGCAGGGACTGAGGCATGAGATTAGGGCTTCGATGATCTCCCTCAGCATTCTGATACAGGCAGGATTACTGGAGAGAGCCCTACTTGTGGAGAGCTTCCTTGCTGAGCCTACGCCAGCAACGAGGCCTACCATAGGGCGACACATAGTGGAGTCTTCTGCAGCTGACAGTATACAGAGGTCGTAGAGGTCCAAGCAGACCAGGCCATCAGGTGGGTGACCTCAGGATACTGGTTCGGATGTGCGGGGCACACGCAGTAGAGCCAGTCATATAATAGGCATACATTGCTATGCATGCGGCGGGCAGGGCCATATGGCTCGTGACTGCCCAACCCCCCATGCAAGGGAGCAGTAGACGGTTGAGGGACCACCCAGGCAGAGGCAGAGGTTCGACTGTGGTGGTCTGTAGGGAGTAGGAGGACGAGGAAGAGGAGATGGTTGAGTATCGAGTGGTGGGCGACGCTTTGAGGCTCTACCACCACCACCACCAGGAGGTCCACCCCGACCACAGGGAGCTGGCAGACAGAGACATACTCAGCTTCAGACAGTGGAGGCTTACGACCACAGCGCACCTAAGATGATTCGAGGTACTATATGTGTCCACTCCACCCTTGCTGCAGTTCTTATAGACACTGGAGCGAGTCATTATTATATTGCCTCTACCCTTGTTTCATTCTTGGAGATTCCAACGGAGCCATTGGCTTGATCCTTACGGCTAGAGACTCTTACGGGAGCAGACTCCACAATTACACACTGGTACTGGCAGTGTGAGATTACCCTAGGAGGCGAGAGCTTCAGCTGGGATCTTTTTGTAGCGGCATCGAGGCCTTACGACGTCATCTGCGGCATGGATTGGTTATCTACTGTCCATGCTCAGATCGACTGTATTAGGCGCAAAGTGCGGTGTTTCCGCACAAATGGGAGCAGGTTCACCTTCACCGGTGAGAAGGGAGCCTTTGCAGCATAGGATGGACTTATTCAGAGGAGAGGGCAGCTGATCACACATCAGTTGGCTAGTCTCATCCTCGGAGCGGTTGATGTGCGGAGTCCGAGTTTTTCTTGTTGTGGTGGATCAGTATGTGGATGTTTTTCCTGATGACATTCTAGGACTAAATCCTCGTAGAGAGGTATATTTCTACATTGACATGTACCCTAGGACAAACCCGATATCTACTCTAGCATATCGAATGGTTTCCACTGAGCTTCGTGAGCTACAAGTACAGCTGGAGGACTTGCAGGGAAAGGGATTCATCCGACCTAGTGCTTCACCCTAGGCTTCTCCGATTTTATTCGCCAAGAAGGCGGATGAGATATTATGACTATGTTTCAACTACTTTCACTTGAATCAGGTGACCGTAAAGAACAAGTATCCACTTCTGAGGATTTACGACCTCTTTGATTAGCTCAAGGGAGCACGCTTGTTCTTGAAGATAGATCTTAGGACAAGCTATCATGTTTTCAGAGTTCGAGATGAGGATGTGCAGAAGATGGCCTTAATGTGTCGGTATGGCCACTATGAGTTTTTGGTTATGCCTTTCGGTGTAACCAAAGATCCAGTAATGTTCATGAGTCTCATGAACAGGATCTTCCATCCTTACATCAATCGATTTGTCATAGTCTTCATCGACGACATACTGATTTACTCGAATACTGAGGAGGAGCATGCCTACCACTTACGGGTTATACTGGACACACTCCAAGAGCACCAGCTTTATGGTAAGCTCTCGAAGTGTCAGTTCTGTATTAGAGAGGTCTACTTCTTGGGGCACTTCATCTCTGAGGAGGGAGTTGCGGTGGATCCTACGAAGATCGAGGAAGTACTTTCTTGGGAGACAACCAGGTGTGTGACGAAGGTGGGGAGTTTCCTAGGTCTGGCTGGGTACTATCGGAGATTTGTGCCAAAATTCTCCAGAGTTTTAGCACCACTTTCATCTTTGAAGAAAAAGGGGAAACCCTTCATGTGGTCAAATATATGTCAGCAGAGCTTCCATGAGCTAAGACAGAGACTGACCAGTGCACCCATCTTGAGGCTACCAGTGGAGGGCGTAGGGTACGTAGTTTACTGCGATGCATCAGGGACCGGACTCGGGTGTGTTATGATGCAGGAGAGAGAATTTATCGCTTATGTTTCACGACATTTGAGGCAGCACGAGCAGAACTACGCTACCCATGACTTGGAGTCAACAACAGTGGTCTTCACCTTAGAGATGTGGCAGCACTATCTATTGGGCGAGCGCTTTACAGTCTACTCTGACCACTAGAGTCTCAGGTACATCTTCTCACAAAAGGACCTGAACCTGAGAAAACAACGATGGCTTGAGTTTCTCCAAGAATATGACTTTGAGATAGTCTATACTCTTGGGAAGGGGAGCGTAGTAGATGATTCTCTCTGCAGGAGATCGGGAATTCTGCTACTTGGAGAGGCGACAGAGCAACTAGCTGCGTTGTAGATATCCTTCGTGGATAGAGATGGAGAAGCCTTTCTACAGTCACTCACAGTCACTCCTTCACTACTTCAGCGGGTCAGAGAGGAACAACATGGGGACATTGACTGTGAGACGCGACGTGCACAGATATCCACAGGACAGACACCTGATGGATTTTCTGTAGGAAAAGAGCACATCATCCTCTTCAGGGGATGTACCATGGTACCAGTTGCATTACAGGAGGAGGTGCTGAGGAAGTTTCAAACATCCCCTTTAGTGGTACGTCCAGGAGTGGTGAAGGTGTACCAGGATCTCAGACGACAACACTGGTGGACGAGTATGAAGAAGGTTGTGGCAGTGTTCATTTCATGGTGCCTCACCTGCCAGCAGGTGAAGGCAGAGCACCAGGTACTGGAAGGCTTGGTGCAGCCCTTAGAGGTCCTAGAGTGGAAGTGGGATGGGATATCCATGGATTTCGTGATGGGGCTCCCCCGTACATCCAGAGGTCAGGACTCCATCTGGGTGATTGTCAACTGACTCACCAAGTCGGCCCACTTCCTACCTATCAGAGAGTAGGGCTCAGTGGAGAGTTTGGGATGCCTCTACGTTTAGGAGATCGTACGACTTCATGGTGTTCCATTGTCTATCGTCTCCGATCGAGAAGCTTTCTTTACTTCCCGTCTTTGGAAGGGGTTGCAGGATGCATTTGGGATGCAACTACGCCTGAGCACCGCCTCTCATCCTCCGACGGATGACCAGACGGAGAGGACCATTTAGACAATCAAGGACATGCTTCGTGCATGTGTCCTTGACTTTGGTTGCATCTGGGAGGATCATCTACCCTTGGTGGAGTTAGCGTACAACAACAGCTACCAATCCACCATCGGGATGGCACCATATGAGGCATTGTACGGCCGACCATGCAGATCAACTCTGTGCTGGACTGACCATGGGGAGTCAGCACTTGTAGGACCAGAGATGGTTTAGGCTATGACAGAGAAGGTACAGATCATCCAGGAGCGGATGAGGACTACTCATAGCAGACAGAAGTCCTATGCTGATAGGAGATGGAGACCACTGGAGTTCGAGGATGGCGACTGGGTTTTCTTACGGGTCTCACCTCGACCAGGATTACAGATATTTGTCCGGGGCGAAAAGTTATCTCCATGCTTCATCGGACCATTCTAGGTTCTCGGCAGGGTAGGCGAGGTGGCTTATCGCCTAGCCCTTCCACCTCAATTGAACTGGGTGCATGACGTCTTCCACGTATCTCAGCTGGGGAGATACGTGCATGACCCGACACATATCATTGATCACAGGGAGCTGGACATCGATGACAGGGAGACATTTGCGGAGGTCCCGGTGGAGATCAAGGATCGACAGGAGCGGGTCCTAGTTGGATGGTCTATTCCTCTGGTGCACATTCGTTGGCAGCACTGGAACCTCCAGGAGAGCACATGGGAGCGGGAGGCTCAGATGTGTGCACAGTACCCACATTTGTTTCCCTAGTTTATGATGTATCTTTATGGGGGTGTAAAGCCCGGAGGTGGGAGTAATGTAAAGACCTGGAAGTTTCTTGGAATTTTTTTTTCATAAATACTTTGGAATTTTAAGAGTACGCCGTTTCTAACGGCACCTGATTCTGAGGCCCGGTGTGCCCAGAATCAATTTCCATAGTTTAGCTCGGGTACGTTCAGTAAACGAACGAGCGAGTTTTTCTATCTTTTGAACTGGTGCTCAGAATTGAAATATGAGGGCACCAATGAACTCACAATTATAGTAATTTCTTAAGAGGACCTTTACTGTAACTGCGTTTTCACGGGAGGAGAATTTTAATTTTGTTGTTAAAATAAGAAGTGAATAAAAATTGTGGAAAATTTTTTATTCTTTATCTTATGTGGTTTTATCCTACATGGGGAAGTTAGGATGGGACCCACAAACTCCTAACTATCCATATGAGGATAATTGTGAGGTGGGGACCACATGAGCCCCAACCATTCACATTCCCTAAACCCCTTAAACCTCCCATTAAACTCCATTATTATATGTTGAAACCCCCCTTGAATTTATTTGTGTAACTCTTCCTCTTCTCTCTCTCCCTCATTAAAACTTTACAAACTATCACCTAATTAATTAGACAAATAATGGATTAATTAATTAAGTGAATTGGAATTGGAATTTTGTAATTTTGAATGCATGGAAAAATAAAATAAAATAATGAGAAGCCTTATTTTATTTTTGTTAGATTTGTTGTGTGAGGAGGAATTGGGAGAGCACTAGTGTTTTTGAAGAACTTCTTCCTCAACGAAGAATGCCAACTCTCTGACGAAGAACTTTGACTCGGCGACCCTGAATTCTACATACTATTCTTCCTCTGAGACAAAGGAGGAGCCACCGATGCAAGAACTCACCAATGACATCTTCCTTGTTTTCTTCTCTTCGTGATAAAAAGGGGAGATGTCACTTCCTCCTCGGACGCTCTCCGTCGACGTCTAAGAATCCTCACCTCGCGATGACGTTAACCACGACGCCGAAGTTCATCATCATTTATCAAGGTAGGGGTTAAGTTCAATTTTAATGGATTAAAAGTGTCCTTTGGTTTGTCGTTGAGCATCTTATTTACCTGTCCATTTGCAATCGCTTTACGCAGAGGGTGCGTGCCGAATGAACACGACCCGATGACCCTCCTCTGAACTTGTTTATTTTATTTAGAATTGTCAAGCAAAGGCGGAGGAGGAACGATGTCGTTGCACTGTGTCGGGAACGCGATAAAGGAGGTCGGTGCTGTCACGCTGGTTGTGCGGGAAGATACGTGGCCCGCTACACGGGCCGCTTCGGCGGAAGAACCAGCCGGCCTGTCGGCCGGCCTAGCGAAGAGGATTCATGGCGCCAGGAGGGCACTGCACTAGAGGACAGGCCGGCCCTTTGCCCGGCCGGTCAGGGTTAGACTGCGGTGCCAGGAGGGCATCGCGCTGGAGGATCGGCGGCCCGCCCATGCGGGCCGCGTGCGCAGAAGACCGATCGGTCCAGCCGACCGGTTTGGGGAAGGGCAACGCCACCTGGTGCCACCGGTGTAGAAAACTAGGGGGGCCTTCAGAACCCGCTCGGCCAGCAAGCCAAGCCAGCCGGGCCGCGCCGGGCCGGGCTGAGCCGGGCCACGCCGGGCCGAGCCAGGCCGGGCCGCACCACTTTGGGCCGGGTCACGCCCCTTCGGGCCATGTTTTGTAATTCTTCGGACCGGTCCGACACCCCTTTTGGGTCAAACCCATCAAACTGGGTGAACCCGACCCGTCGGCCCACTGGGCTAAATGGATCGGGCCCGTTATTCACTTAAACGTGAATAACTTAAGGACCGCGTGTCCGAACGACGTTCCATCTGCGGAACTGGGACTCTTTCGATGAGACGATCTTTCTGCGATACTGTAAGTGATATTAAGATGAATTTGGATATCAACAAGGTTAGAAACCAGTGCATTTCTAACCAGGCCCCTCGGACGGAAACACCAATATCTCTCAGACCGGGTGTCCGATTGATGCGCCGTCTGTTGCGTTGTGTTCCTATTGATGAGACGTAACTTTGGGATACATAAAATCTGGACTCAGTGACAGTTGATGTATCGACCCCCTTGGCTCGTGGAGAAGACCCTCCTAGAATCGAGCGTGTTGTGTGCGGGAACCCTAGAGCTGGCTGCGACTGCGACAACGATGATGACTGTACTTGGATCCTACATGGGTTCGGCAGTGAGGACGACTGTAATTGGATCCTCCATGGGTTTGAAAGCGATGGTGATTGTACTTGGATCCTACGTGGGTTCGGCATCGATGGTAACTGTACTTGGATCCTACGTGGGTTCGGCACTGATGACTTCGGTACTTGGATCCTAGGTGGGTTTGGCAGGGGAGATGATTCAGAGGCTACATCTATCATCTCCAACCCTCTTCGTGTGTAGTATACCTGTGTGAATTGAGTCTTGATTTTTATTCATTATCATCGATATGATTGACTTGATTTCCTGTGTGGATTGGGTTGTGATTTTCTGTGTGGACTGGGTTGTACTTGGGCTCGTGAGTAGAGCCGAAATGGAATTGATGAATTAGGTATATGTATGAACATATACCTAAGTAGATTTGGTTGATACTTCGTGTTTGTATCTTTCCTTTGTGGTTTATCCTTTTTGGATTCTGGGAGACCTTCAGGGGTCTCGGCGTCCCTATTGAGTAACGTATACTCACCCCTGCATGGGCTATACTCGTACTATGTTGTGTTGGATTCAGACGACAGACATCACTGATCAAGGTTTAGTCTAGTGGATTGGGATAGTACTTGGAGGTGGACCACTTAGCAGGACATACACGGAGCGGACGACCGGACCTGAGTAGCTGAGGAGACCATATGTACCCACCATTCTTGTGGGATATCCGGAGGATGACTCAGTGGTTACTGGTTTACTTTACTACAGCTATTATTTCTTTATTGTTGTACTGTACTTTCAGTTGGGTTTGTATTCTGGCCCATTTAATTTCTAATGCTTACTTTTGTACTCAGTTTACTTAGTGTTTACTTCAGCTTGCGTACTCTATTGTGTTTGTTTACTTATATAGAAGCAATGCCTCCCCTTTTATCGGGATTTATGTCTTCGGTGCTAGTCACCAGCCACTAGCCTATGGAAGGAGGGCTTGGGGTAGTCACGGCACGGGCCCCGAAGATGGGTCGTG
Source organism: Viscum album (assembly GCA_963277665.1). Lineage (NCBI taxonomy): Eukaryota > Viridiplantae > Streptophyta > Magnoliopsida > Santalales > Viscaceae > Viscum > Viscum album. The sequence goes on along the minus strand of OY728119.1, from coordinate 696,873,085 downwards.
ACATTACCAAATTTTAATTTAATTATATATGAAATATGAAAAATAATTCATACTTCACCGGTCAACTAATGAATAGACTAGCCGTCTGAAGTAAAAAAAATACAAATACTCTGTCCAACTATGGTCACCTCCTTAGTATACAACATAACTAGAATAGTTAGATCAATATTATCATTTACTACTACTCTTACTTGACAAAAATTCATAAGTTGATGATTTAGATAATCCATCAGATGATGTATAATTCTATATTCTATAATATGCACATGGGGATCCCCAATATGAACCTCACTATACACAGTTGCGTCTGAATGAGGAGGTAGAGAATCTTTATAATGCCCTGACCCTATATACCCAGAGTTGGTGCATTATTACATAAAATTGGCATGATCACAAGAAATATCATGTCTCGAAAGACCGATTAGTTTAGTAGCCTTGGAAACACTAGATATATTCATAAAGTTTACATTACATCAATTAGTGAAAAAATACAACAACATATTGTCTTCATATCCCCTCATACTATCCCTGCAGGTCATTCATAAAATACTTCTTCACATCCTAGAAAAAATAAAACATTGAAAGGGGTGAGCTCAGATGCTCAGTAAGGATAACAATATAGCGGAAACTTTCATAAATAAACATAAAAATTTATGTCAATGTATAACTAAAACAAAAGCCTTTTAAACTTGAACTTCAACATAATATGGCAAGGATAAAATGAAATAATTCCATTTAATTATTCACATGGATATTCTACTAGTCAAATAATCAGATGAAAATATTAATAACCACTTTCATAATGACGTAATTAATAATTCCAAACTATCATAACCACGTAGCCAAGGCCTCGTGCCAAGACTAAAAATAAGATTTTGTCAAGGCCTTGTTCCAAGACACTAGTTTGTCTCATGATACTTACCAATGCATGGAGGAGCTATAGTGGGCTTCACCCGTCACTTTCTAAGTCCAATGCATTCCTCATATGAAAAGTTTGAAATATGACATAAACATTTGTATTAAACTAGCATACGAAATGTCAATACTTAATCGACAAACCATGAATGGTATAAAAATAGCACATCCACAGTCAAACATAACACATTCGATACAATATGGAAGATTTTATTGTATCAGATTAATATCAATCAAGAATAATGAAGGATATTGACATAGATGAAAATAATCTTCAAAACTATTAGAGAGAAATATCCCCCTTTTTCTTGAAATCATTTAAAAGTCACACTATTTGTCAAGAATCCATTGAAAATAGATTTTAGAATCAAAGTTTCCCATACCACTTTGAAACTTTTAAAAGGAATTTTGTTTTGAAAACTTTAATGTCCATATAAATAAATCCTTAAAACCATTTTTAAAATATGGACATTAATGATAAAGATTTAGAATAATCAATCTTTAAAACATTTTAAAATATCATTTTAGTTAGAGTTCCTAACCAAAATAGAGACACTTGAATACAAATAATTGAGGTAATCAAAACTTTATAATATCATGAGAATAAAGGGATTCATGATATACTATTTCAAAGTACATTATATACACCTTATAAAAGTGATTTGGTGTATAACAACAAAGAAGTCTCAATGGAAAGTAAATTGAGATGAATTCTCTTATAAAGAACATATCCGTAGGTTAAAGATAAATCAATAACATAATTACATGTGACAAATATAAATAAACTAAATATGATTTCATATTTAGTGTAAATAAATCATATGACATTCACACATATTCTTGTAAAAACAACACCAATGAATTGGATATTTAACTCGACAAATGGAGATTGAGTTAAAATTACTCTTATCAAGTTCAAATCGATGACTTGAGAATTTATCAATGGAGTGATTATGTGTATAAAATTATATCCACAGAAAGGGGAGTGGAATTTATGACATAATCAAATGAATAGTTATTCCACACATAATCTTGGAGTAAAATAATCAATGAAGTATGCCTAAATCCGAATGAGTGAAAATTGAAATTTAAAATTCCCTTATCGACTAGGTAACTTACGAAACATACAACCATGAAAGAAGGATCATACAATTATGATTTAAATACCCTTAAATTAAAGTATATTACACAATTAATACAATCATGGGAAGTACACATACACCACATGAAATAAATAAGTGGTGAACAATGGAATTCTCACGACATTAAGAGTGAGATAAGAAACCCCTTACTTTGTAATGTCTCCTTGGTCAAAGGTAGGTTAACCTTTTGTATAATGGTTAAATAATTGTTATTTAATTATACAATAATCATTTACATTAATATGATATCATATATGATCTTTTAACATTGATTTGTTAATAATATCTTAGTATTATCGTCATTTCATGTGTTAACTTACTCATTTTCCTTTATATTATTTGTTATGTAAGCTGTGTTTGTTATGGATAGTTTGTATCTTATTCATATCCAAAATTATATCAAGTCCTTAAACATTATTTTTAATCATCAAATGAGAATTATACTTGAATGGATACGATTGAGAATGAATCTCATCGCGTTCGTGGAGACGGTAGTCCGTACGTAAGCCCGAGCGACAATATCATTCTTTTGATGTTAGAATAATATATAATTGGATGGAATATCATATAGACAGAATAATTATCATGTTATATTTATTATTTAAATTAATTACACATCATTATTATACCCATCCAAATAATAATTTATTGAATGACAATTACACCACGATGTGGAGACGGTAAGCCGTACGTACGCACGTATGGTGACATGCCATTCAAAGGATGGATAGAATACTGAATATGGTTGTAACATATATATAATAACATCACAGTATATAGAATATACTGGAGTTATTATTTTATAATAGAAATAACAAAGAAAGAAGAAGTTGAAGAAGAAAAGAACTTGAAAGAGGGTGGTGAAAACATTACCTCTTCTTCGGGTTCTTCCTTTTGATTTGATCAAAAGGGCTCCTTAGGTTGGCTTTATGACCAAACCAAGGCTTCTATGTTGTAGTGAGGGAAACTGAGAGAGTATTTGGGCAGGTTTTGGACGAGCCAAAAGGCTTTTAATGTGTGAATTTGTGAGAAGGGGGAGTGCCCTTTTATAAGAGGGGTGAGGGGCACCTTTGGAAAAGCTAAAAATATTATTTTATAATAAATTCATATTCGGTTTAAAATGGCTCCAAAGTGAATTATTTAAAGGTTAAGGTGGGTATGGGTCGAAAAACACTCAAACAATATAATTTAGACAGGTTTGTGTCATTATATTAACCTTATCTTTAAGAATTAACTCTTAGTTATTTAGTTTTACTTTTACAATGTCTCTTTGTATTTTTATATTATATGGTTAATAAACTTACTATATACATCCAAGAAACCCCCAAGTGGTCCATTAATGATACAACTATAATGATATAAGTCTCTTGGCCGAACCTTATATTTTTAGGAATTTTATATAAATTAATAATATAATATTTGTTTTAAAAACTCTTTTATGTCAATTTTGACACTATTGGGTATTTTGTTTTTGATAAATTCATAACAGCATTATTACTTCGAACACAATTTAGATAATCAATCCTAATATGTCATATTAACCTAAAAAATTAGTGGAATTCTTTAAAAGTCTCCAATTACATTTATTTTGATATTTATAATATCAATTATTTTAATATTTTTTTAATTATGTAATTACTGCATCACCATTGTGTCATAAATAAATTAAATTATTTAATATCTAAAAATTATAAATAAAATACCATTATGTACGAAATATTTATAGCTTTATAATTAATATTTATAATCTAATTTATCCTATGTTTAACCCTATATTAAAAATGTTTTAGTATATAAACTTTGATTTTAACTCTTTTAACTCTTCTTTGAATTAATTTTTTTAAAGTGGTGACATGATCTTCTTTGAATTAAATAATAATAAATGTCCTAATCTAATAAAAGTGGACCTAAATGATAATATTTTACTTTTAATGTTGTTTTTGGTCAAGATACACTAGTCTAATAGAATTAGAAAATGTGTTAGGGTAATATTAATATCATTTTTACCCTTAATTACCCTATTTACTTTTAACCGTGGTAAATAAAAGTAAAAAGTTTCTATTCAACTAAAATTTATTTTCATCTCATTGAACCAAATTTTAATCTTTTATATTAACCGTGTCTCTTGGATTTTCGAAATTCCACTCACAAAAGCAGTAAAATTAAGTTTTATGAAAAATTCAGTTTTTTAACTACCACTTAGTGGTTTCATTATTCATCAAAAAATGATAGTTTCCAGAAAAATACCAAAAATTTGGCCTAAGATATATTTGATATTATGAATTCAAAAATGATGTCTATTTTACCAAATTCAAAACATATCGGTTGCATTAGTTAATTTAAAAATCAATTCATGTCCTCTAAACAAATAGCTTGTTTTTAAGAGATAATAACTATGAAAAGATTGACACTTGTTTATGTCAGGTTTAAATGTGAAATTACATCCAATGACCAAAATTGTATTAAATGGTAAAAATATATTCTAAAAATAATTTAAAACCACTCAAATTAATAATTTATCACTGTTAATTATTTTTATTAAAAAATTTGTTTTTAATTAAAATTTAGTAATTTTCACTATTCATCAAAATATGAAAGTTATCCAAAAAGTACCAAAATTTCACCCTAAGCTAATTTCGATATTAATAATCCAAAAATGAAGTCCATTTTGAAAGATATTATTAATAAAATATCATAAAGTAGGTATTACTATTCATAACGGCTAGTTTGATTGGTTGTGGTGTGTTGGAATCTCGAAGTTGCGTACAATGCACGCCATTGCATTATTCAAAGGGAAACGTACTGTGGAAGCTTGGGGTGTTACATTCTCCCCTCCTCTAATAAATTGCGTCCTCTCAATTTTATTAAAATTGGGCTTGAGAATATAATGTAAAGTCCCACATCGGAAAAAGATTCAATAAAACTATCACTTTAAAAGAAAGGAAGAGAGGTATAGAGGTCACCCAAGATAACCCATACTGGGATTCCATGTAAGAAAACATGGATATGGATGATAAACTAAGTGTTATGTTCTGATGGAGAGGGCTAAAAAACATGATCATGAGAAATTTAACAATAAGAAAATCACAAACTTGTGTTGGGAAAAACAGTCATTAGTCTCCCAATAGGAAAAGTGAACGACATTTTTTGTTTTAAGTTACATTACATAAGGACGAGGAATTAATTTATGATATTGACTAAGAACATAAATAGATATACTTAATTTTTAAGTATATTATCATTCTTTAATAAATTTTTACCACTAACTCATATTTTTTTTGAACAATGAGTATTCAAGAAGACTTGGTCACAATGGAAGAGCTAGAATAAACTTCTTTAGAAATACATGATCCACGTAGGAAAAAATATATATTTACCTTGTATTTAGAGATTAATAAAAACCAAAATGGTTAGTTTAATAACTGATGATCCCCCAAATGGATATTCCATTAGAGAAAAAAACACTAATCTTAATTTCTAAAATTAAATCATCAATACCCCAAAGATAAATAAATACCATTCAATAATAAATTGTCCTTAAAATCCTTCAATATAATCCAAAATAATATTGAAACCCAAAACTTATAAGAATGTAGTCTTCCACGTTAAATTGTATCTCTAAATGACATTAATTACTCTTAAAGTCACAGACATAAAAGTAATTAACCTAATCATTTCCATAAATAACCCAAATCACTATAAATCCACAATAAAAACATAGATAAAAATCCACCATTACTCCTCAAATAAAATCCCATACTATTCTATTTTCCTTGGGCATATAGTGTTCACAACAATGTGAACAACATCCAAAATAACATTTATCACTTAATTACCAAATCATTTTCCTATACTAAGGGTATTCATTTGATAAGACATAAGATCCCAAATCAAATTATTATTGATCAATAAAATCATTTAACTAATAATAATAGTCACACTAACCAGGGACTTTACGTAGTCCAGTGGTAGGCGAAAAATCACTATCTCACTTTGGTTGTGGGTTTGATTCCCACAGCTTTTTCCGACGTGGCGGGTTGTCACACGGTCTACGTGTTGTCCTTTTTCAAAAACTATATTTTATAACATTACCAAAATGAGATAAATTCCTCAAAATAACCATACCATAATTTAACCACAAATATTATCTCATACATTGCATTTTCATCCCAAATTATAATAACTTATAATTGCCTCAAACCCAATGATCATATAAAACCAAGTGGTTATTTATAACTATATCCACAAGAGAAAAGATAATTCTTCCTCAAATATCATTCTCACATGGAAAACTACAGGGTTAAAAATACAAGAGAAAATTATTCCAATGTAAACCCATCAACAAGGAGCACTAATACTTTTTAAACACTTCTCCAACCATTTATTCCCACATAGCTTCTTCTTTGACCAAGAAAATATCCTATAGAATAGGGAATTCACTCGGGTAATGGCTAGGTCCCCTACATTTATGGAAAATGACTGTAAATGGATTCTTGGGAACATTTTTATCTTCTTCCATAGTACTCTTCATATTTCTTCGGCAATTATTCACTTTATGTCCTTCCTTCCTGCACGTAAATCATTTTTTTGTCCCATTGAGACACTTTCCTGGGTGTCTCCTTCCACATTTCATGCATGATGGAAATTGAGGATTCCTTTCTCCATGGTCTCCACTGTTGGAGCTCTTATCATTCATCACCTTTCTCTTCTTTGTTGAGTCAGGGAATTGGTTAATATATATATTTTAGATCATATTTTTTGAAAATTGATTTGGCATAACGACGATATGTTTTACGCATATCAACATTCAATTTTGTTTCTCATTTCCACCACCATTCCCACATTGTACATCATTGTCAAAGTCTCTATGACTTCCTTGGAACCCAGCCATTGACTAAACCAGAAAGCATTGTGTGAGTAACAGTAGTCATAAAATCATTTAAGGATTAACATGTCACCATATTCTTAATTGGAAACACATTAGGATTAACCAAGGTCATTTACTCTCATATTATATATATAATACTTCAAATCGGTTTGTAAAGAAAATTTAAATTATTCTAATCATATCCCCCAGGAGTGTCGTAACGAAGAGTGCAGCAAGGCCCATTGTCATGCACCAGTTCCCATTCGAGTCTAGCTCAAAGTAGTGTTTTCGGGTTTTACCCATGGGTACATCTTTGCCAGAGTTACCTCTACCATCTCGTATCCAGATAGGGATGTGTTGCTCAGAAAACTCACAAAATCTCTACAATACCAAAATTCTAGGAAGTTCTTCTATACTAATCCTCAAAGTTCATCTTAGGTCTACGTGCTCTAATCAGAGTTTATCTAAATCTAGATTCTAAGGTTTTTACTAAACTTCCTCTGATACCAACTATAACGCCCCGACCCTAGATACCCAGAGTCGGTGCATTATTACATAACATTGGCATGATCATAAGAAAGATCAAGTCTCAAAAGACCGATTAGTTTAGTATCTTTGGAAACACTAGATATATTCATAATGTTTACATTACATAAATAAGTGAAAAACTACAACAACATATTGTCTTCATATCCCCTCATACTATCCCTACAGGTCATTCATAAAATACTTCTTCACATTCTGGGAAAAATAAAACATTGAAAGGGGTGAGCTCAGATGCTCAGTAAGGATAACAATATAGCGGAAACTTTCATAAATAAACATAAAAATTTAAGGAAATGTATAACTAAAACAAAAGCCTTTTAAACATGAACTTTAGCATAATATGGCAAGGATAAAATGAAATAATTCCATTTACTTATTCACATGGATATTCTACTAGTCGAATAATCACATGAAAATATTAATAACCACTTTCATAATGACGGAATGCATAATGCCAGACTATCATAACCACGTAGCCAAGGCCTCGTGCCAAGACTACAAATAAAATTTTGTCAAGGCCTCGTGCCAAGAAACTAGTTTTTCTCATGAGACCTACTGATGCATTGAGGAGCTACAACAGGCTCCACCCGTCACTTGCTAAGTCCAATGCATTCCTCATATGAAATTTTTGAAATATGACATAAACATTCGTATTAAACTAGCGTACGAAATGTCAATACTTAATTGACAAACCACGAATGGTATAAAAATAGCACATGCACAGTCAAAATTAACTCATTCGATACAATATGGAAGATTGTATTGTATCCGATTAATCTCAATCAAGAATAATGAAGGATATTGACATAGATGAAAATAATCGTCAAAACTATTAGAGAGAAATATCCCCCTTTTTCTTGAAATCATTTAGAAGTCACACTATTTGTCAAGAATCCATTTAAAATAGATTATAGAATAAAAGTGTCCAATACCACTTTGAAAATTTTAAAAAGAATTTTGATTTGAAAACTTTAATGTCCATATAAATAAATCCATAAAACAATTTTTAAAACATGGACATTAATGAGAAATATTTAGAATAATCAATCTTTAAAACATTTTAAAATTTCATTTTATTTAGAGTTCGTAACCAAAAGAGAGACACTTGAATACAAATAGTTGAGGTAATAAAAACTTTATAGTATCATGAGAATAAAGGGATTCATGATATACTATGTCAAAGTACATTATATACACCATATAGAAGTGATTTGGTGTATAACAACAAAGAAGTCTCAATGGAATGTAAATTGAGATGAATTCTCTTATAAAGACCATACCCTTAGGTTAAGGATAAATCAACGACATAATTACGTGTGAAAAATATACATACACTCAATATGATTTGATATTTAGTGTAAATCAATCAGATGAAATTCACACATATTCTTGTAAAAACAACACCAATGAATTGGATATTTAACTCAACAAATGGAGATTGAGTTACAATTACTCTTATCAAGTTCAAATCAATGACTTGAGAATTTATCAATGGAGTGATTATGTGTATAAAATTATATCCACAGAAAGGGGAGTGGAAATTATGACATAATCAAATGAATAGTTTTTCCACGCATAATCTTGGAGGAAAAAAATCAATGAAGTATGCCTAAAGCCGAATGAGTGCAAATTGAAATTTCAAATTCCCTTATCGATTAGGTAACTTATGAAACATACACCCATGAAAGAAGGATCATACAATGACGATGTAAATACCCATAAATTAAATTATATTACACAATTAATACAATCATGGGCAGTACACATATACCACATGCAATAAATAAGTTGTGAATAATGGAATTCTCATGAAATTAAGTGTGAGATAAGACACCCATTACTTTGTAATTTTTCCTTGGTCGATGGTAGGTTAACCTCCTGTATAATGGTGAACTAATTGTTACTTTATTATAAAAAAATTATTTTCATTAATATGATATCATATATGATCTTTTAACATTGATTTGTTAATAATATCTTAGTATTATCATCATTTCGGATGTTAACTTACTCGTTTTCCTTTATATTCTTTGTTACGTAAGCCATGTTTGTTATGGATAGGTTGTATCTTATTCATATCCAGAATTATATCAAGTCCTTAAACATTATTTTTAATCATCAAATGAGAATTATACTTGAATGGATACGATTGAGAATGAATCTCATCGCGTTCGTGGAGACGGTAGTCTGTACGTAAGCACGAGCGACAATATCATTGTTTTGATGTTAAAATAATATATAATTGGATGGTATATCATATAGACAGAATAATTATCATGTAATATTTATTATTTACATGAATTACACATCATTATTTTACCCATCCAAATAATAATTTATTGAATGACAATTATACCACGACGTGGAGACGGTAAGCCGTACGTACGCACATATGGTGACATGCCATTCAAAGGATGGATAGAATACTGAATATTGTTGTACCATATTTATAATAACATCATAGTATATATAAGATACTGTATTTATTATTTTAGAATAGAAATAACAAATAATGAAGAAGTTGAAGAAGGAAGGAACTTAAAAGAGGCTAGTGAAAACATTACATCTTCTTCGGGTTCTTCCTTTTGATTTGATCAAAAGGGCTCCTTAGGTTGGAGTTCTGATCTAACTAAGGCCTATAGGTTGAATTGAGGAAAGTTTAGAGAGTATTTTTTCAGGGTTTGGCCGATCCAAAAGGCTTTGAATGTGTGAATTAGTGAGATGGGGGAGTGCCCTTTTATAAGAGGGGTGAGGGGCACCTTTGGAAAATGCAAAAACATATTATTTTATAATAAATTCATATTCGGTTTCTAATGGCTCCAATGTAGATTATTTAAAGTTTATAGTGGGGATGGGTCTAAAAACACTCAACTAATAGAATTTAGGCAGGTTTGGGTCATTATATTAACCTTATCTTTAAGTATTAACTCTTAGTTAATTAGTTTCACTTTTACAATGTCTCTTTGTATTTTTATATTATATGGTTAATAAACATACTATATACATCCAAGAGACCCCACAGTGGTCCATTAATGATACAAATATCATGATATAAGTCTCTTGGCTGAACCCTATATTTTTAGGAATTGAATATAAATTAATAATATAATATTTGTTTTCACAACTCTTTTATGTAAATTTTGACACTATTGGGTATATTGTTTTTGATAAATTCATAATAGCATTATTAATTTTAAAGAAATTGATATAATCAATCCAAATATGTCATAGTAACCTAGAAAATTGGTGGAATTTATAAAAATATCAAATTACATTTAGTTTGATATTTATAATATCACTTATTTTAATATTTCATTAACTATGTAATTACTGCATCACCATTGTGTCATAAATAAATTAAATTATTTAATGTATAAAAATCAGAAATAAAATAAAATTATCTAGGAAATATTTTTATATTTCTAATGAATATTTATAATAGAATTTATCTTATGTGTAACCCTATATTAAAAATGTTTTAGTAAATAAATTTTGATTTTAACTCTTTTAACTCTTCTTTGAATTAAATAATAATAAATGTCCTAATCTAATACAAGTGGACCTAAATGATAATATTTTACTCATAAGGTTTTTTGTTCGAGATACACTTGTCCGATGGAATTAGGACATGTGTTAGGGTAATATTAATATCATTTTTACCCTTAATTACCCTATTTACTTTTAACCGTGGTAAATAAAAGTAAAAAGTTACAATTCACCCAAAATTATTTTCATCTCATTGAATCAAATTTTACTCCTTGATATTAACCGTGTCTCTCGGAGTTTCTAAATTCCACTCACAGAAGCGGTAAAATTATGTTTTATGAAAAATTCAGTTTTTTAACTACCACTTAGTGGTTTAACTATTCATAAAAAAATGAAAGTTTCCAGAAAATTACCAAAAATTAGGCCTAAGCTATATTTGATATTATGAATTAAAAAATGATTTTTATTTTACCAATTTCAAAACATATCAGTTTCATTAATTAATTTAAAAATTAATTCCTGTCGTCAAAACAAATAGCGTGTTTTTAAGAGATAATAACTATCAAAAGATTTACACTTGTTTATGTCTGGTTTAAATGTGGAATTACATCCAATTACCAACATTTTATTAAATGGTAAAAATATATTCTAAATATACTTTAAAACCACTCAAATTAATAATTTATCACGCTTAATTATTTTGATTAAAAAAGTTGTTTTTATTTAAAATTTAGTAATTTTCACTATTCATCAAATTATGAAAGTTATCCGAAAAGTAGAAAAATTTCACCCTAACCTAATTTAAATATTATGAATCCAAAAATGAAGTCCATTTCGAAAGATAAAATTTATAAAATCTTAGAAATTAGGTATTACTATTCATAACAGCCAGTTTGATTGGTTGTGGTGTGTTAGAATCTTGAAGCTGCGTATAATGCACGCCATTGCATTATTCAAAGGGAACCGTACCGTGGAAGCTTGGTGTGTTACAATCTTGGTAGGTAGGCTAAGTCTATCTCATAGTTTCCGCAAAAATAGCCTAAATAGATTATTTAATTATATCATATACCAACTCATTCAACTATTTGGAGATAAAATTTAAGAAAGATACATCTCTATTTTATTTTTCCTCCCTTTATGTCATACTAGGGTGGCCAGAAACTTTCCTAATATCTATATGCTCCTTATATCCTCTAACACATCTCAGGTGTTCCATCCTTCTTAATGTACTTGTAAGAATATCAGTAATACCCTCAGGGATAACGGTCCTCTATTTTTCTTTCTCTTGAAGGTAATCCTAAAATAATATCTTCAAATGTAATATTAGAGAGATGAATTTATAAAATAGTAATATTTACGAAAAATGAAAATTAATCTCAAATAGTCTTATCGATACTTATTTTGTTGAATCAGTAATAAACTTCTCATTCTATTCATTTTATATTTTTCATGATGAGTGGGAGGAGATATAGGGAAGTATTGAACCTCTTTAGTTCCACAACATGACTTGGATCTTAATTAATTAATTTTTTCAGCAATCATTTTATCCTATAATAATGGATACCCTCCAAGTGACAACGTATGGAAGCATAAATTTTGGGAATGTATCACTTAGTGATATATCCTAGAGACCTATTATACAAAAATAAATAAATTATCATGTAATAAAAATTAATTTAATAAATAAATTTTACAAACAATAATTAAATACAATAAAGATTTCCTCCTGCCAACTAAAGAAAAAATTCACTTATGTATCCATATCTTGAAACCCATATTTACGGCATGAATATTGATTCTATTTACTGTCAAAAATATAAAATGAAGTAAAAAAATTTCTTAAAATATATCCATATAGTATTCATAAAGTATATACACCTTATATTAATTTCATCCATCTATTGAAATCCAAATTTCAACTATAATAGAATAGGTTAAATTTTACTCATATTGAAATATATAATATTTTAACCATTAGAAAACAAAATAAATAAGTTTTTAAATTTTACCTTTATTGACTCCCATAACTATTATTTGACTAACTGGTCAACACTCTTCAAATCATGGATTAAAATACAAATCCTAAAATGGCTCTGTATATCCAAGTAAGTCTTAAAATACTTATAATATGGGATAAATGGGTGTTTGTTATCCACAAAATCAATTATTTAACATTTATCTTCATGTGAAAGAAAAAACTTTGGTAAATTTGTAATCCCACACTAAACAACTTTTTAAACCATCCTTTTTGGAGAAAAATAATTATTGCATATAATTTTAATAAACATAAGTGTAATTTCATTGAATAATTTAATTAGTATAGATTTATTTATATGAATAAATATACATACACCTGTTACCCTTCATTTGTGTTCTTAATTTATAAATATGCATGCTATTCAAAAGAAATTTTTTGTACCTATATTTTATTAAAATAAATAATTATTTAAATAATAAATTGATTTTTCATAATATAAAGATAAATAATGAATGTAATAATTTTTAAATAAAAAAATTTGTAACCCAAACTAATGAATATAAAAATTAACAAGAAAATGAATGAAAATATTATCATAAAAAAATATAAATTTTTTTGCACTTGTATTTGAATATAAATAAATAAATTTTATAATTAAACGTGTGATTTTTAATAATAGGGAGACAATTATAAAATATTTTTTTTAATAAAATTTTATAACTAAAAATAAATAATATAAAGAAAATATTAAAAACAAAACGATGAAGAAAAAGTTTCTACCTAAAAAATGGATACCTAAATCTAATTAATATGAAAAATATCAAAAAAATGATAAAAATACTCAACATATATATATATTTAAATATATCAATGTTAAAAAATAAAATTTTTAATCATGTAATGTTCATAAAAAATTGATATTTACAACATTAATTATAAGAGTAATAGAGTGCTTTCACATATACATTCTACATGATAATTTAATGATTCATGCACTATATCTACATCGAAATCGTTTTTATCCTTATGAAATCACATAATAGTCGAAGAAATATCAAAATAGTATTTAATATTATCAACATTCTCATTACCCAAATGATTTCCATTTTAAAATGACGGACCACTAATCATTCAATGTGTCAAAAATATAAAATATTTTATTTTAATTCATATCCATATTAAATTAATCCTATTTGAAACTAAATATTTTCATATAATAAATTTTAAATCTATATTAATCATGTTTCACACCATTACTAATATCCACCTTGTTACACTTTAAAACTTGTACTCAATTTTTTGTATTAAAAATATCCCATTAATCCTAAATAATTACAAAAAATGTTGTTGATGTAAAAATTGTATTTTTATCTTTAGAACTCTAAAAATGATGTTATAATACAATGACCGTTACTCCAAAATTTTAAATGATACTCTTTTCACCTTTATTTTTTATATAAAATATATATCCATTAATATCAAAACCATTCCACGCGTGTAATGAACTAGAATTTTAACAATGGAATTTCCCTTATTATATAATAAAACACATACATCACATTGAGAACCTAATAAAAAAATTATTCATATAAATGAATAAAGATACATTAGTAATATAATAAAATAATAAGAATGAAAAATATTACATCAGGATAATAAATAAAAAATAAAATAATAATAATGGAAAATTTTGGTTCTACTTGATCCACTAGAATGACTACCCTCATTAAAAAAGGGGAAGAAATAAAAAATAATGTCAATATTATAATATTCATTTGAAAATGAAAATATATAACCTTGAGAAAATTTATAATGGAATGAATAATGAATTAAATAAGTGTTATTTATAAAAATTAAATAAACCATATGGCCATTATAAATATGACCCTAGGAATAGCAATATGGCCTATAGGAATAGTAATCTGGCCATTAGAATAGTTACCTCACCTATAAAGTATAATAAAAAATTTAATTATCTTATAAAAATAATGATATTTTCATATCTTTGTATAAGAAAATAAATGTTTTAAAAATGAAAAATTAGGTGTTAGTTTTTTTGTAAAATGAAAATGTTTATTAACAATTTTATAATTAATATAATTATTTAAAAAAATTTATTTTCATAAAATAAATTAATGAATTAATATTATATTTTATATTAATTATACGATAATTTTCTGTGACATTAATTAATTTTTCAATGGGTTTAAAAAAATTGATTGTAATATTAAAATCGATATTTATTCAAACAAATGACGATTTTTTTAAATAATTAAATTTATCATAATTAGAATATTACTTTCATAAATTTGATTCCTTTTTTGAATTCTATGCATGAAAAAAATGTTTCGTTTGATTTTTTGGGAATTTTCTAAAAAAGTTGATTTTTTTGTTAATAGTGAAATATGACAATTTACAGTATTTAACATTATAAGCCAAATAAAAGAATGTTTGAGTAATGGATGATGTAAGAACCCATTGTTTCCAAATATCTTGAACCATTTAATGTATTTAGTCACAGTAATCTATACTATTATTAGTCATGATCCAAAATAATAATATAATGAATTAAATAATAAAAACACCCCTCTCCTCCCCTTATAAATATCACCCTCACCACCCTTTCTCCTCATGTCATCTAAGACATATATCTTGAAAATATTCTAGGAAATTCTATTCCCAATCTCCTTCCCCATGTCTAATATCTTTATCTTTCAACAAAAGGGAAATTATGAGTTTCATAAGGGGTCCTCCAGGGATGTGATATTCAAGAGGTAACTTTCTCAAACAATATCTTTTAATTTCATTTCTTCTTCTACTATCTCATCAAATCTTTCATAAAAAAGGATAATAAATCAAGTAAAATATATATACAAAATTTCTATGTTTCTAATGTAATATCTTCCATCCACCATTTTTCTCATCTACTCTTATTCAAATAAATGAAACCATTGTCTAAATTATGGTGGCTAATCATCTATGTGAATAATGATTTTTTTGTTTTTCATTACCACATTCAATGATGATCATAAAACTATTTTTATGGTTAAATAAGATTTTAATATGTATATTATAGTTTATTTTATGTTTTTGAACTAATATATACACATAATTTTGAGAAAAATGAAACTTGTTCGTGATGGTCGAAGAACCACCAAAAATAAACCGAATAATTATTATTAATATTTTATTAAATGAATCCTCCTCCTACAAAAAATATATGGTCACATTTAAAATTATTTAAGGGAATTAATACTATATAATTTTACTTCTTTATAATTATTCCCATTTGAAAATAACTTCCATAATTTTCCATAAATAAATCCACCATGAAACGATTGCTCCCAAAAAATTGAACATAATAACTCATTAAAATAGTCATAAATTAACTTAATAAAATTCTAATAAATCAAATTTATATATAATAGGTTATTAATTAAGTAATTAGTGAATTTATTTTGGTCATCCAAGACATTAAGTTCAAGTCTATAATATATTTAGACAAAAGGTAAAATATCTATCAGAACCTCTATATTTCCTTGTGGTTATGATTTATCTCTCATTACCTAAATTTGTCTCTTAATTATTCATATATAATAATCCTATATTATATATATATATATCCCAAAATTACATATGTATCTCAATTCATATTTCTTTTAGGGGGAATTACATTTTTAAAAGGTCCCCTTCTCAATTTCCCTCGATAAGCAAACCCGATTAAAAGAAACTCCTCTATTTCTTGACCATTTAAAAGTAGAATTATTAAAATATTTTAATCCCATAATATTTTTCTAAAATCACTAAATATTTCATGAAAAAATCATTTTATTCCTTTTCTGGTTTTATAAAAACAATTAAACCTTTATCCCTTTTAAATAAAATTTAATCAATTCCCTAAAAAAACACTTACATAGAACATTTGTAATGTTACCTAACCACTATTTTTAATGTTTTCAATTTTGTTGGATATCATTATTCATTATATTTTGTTATTTTTAATTTTTTTAATGTCCAAGAATGAGTTAAAACCCTTATTTCATGGGCAAAATTGTTAAATTCTCTTTGGTTATGCCTTATGACATGATTACGATACCCATTTCTTTCTATGGGAAACCCTTATGCATATTCTTTATGTTTGATTATTTATATGGAACAAATATACATGAACATGTTATGATGGGTGCTTCTAGAAATCCCTCCAATTCATTTGGTATTATTTAGTCTCATGAGATGTCATATATGGTATTATAGAGTAAACGAAATCTATTATAGGAATTTTTACACCATGTGATATAGTCTTAGTTATTAGATTTGAATCATGTTTATGTCATGTTATATGTTTCTACAACATTCAAATATTTCTATGATCATATGATTCCATGTTTCATATGATATTCCTAAATATGTTTATTAATGATACATTCCTTTTATGTAATGTTCAAATACCTCTTAACTCATTTTCTATGCTTTATTACCATGTTTGTTCCCTTGCTGTGATTTTTAGATCATCCCTTTTCTATATTTATTCCCTAGGATATCTTATATAGTTATAGAAGCTCAAATGTAGTTAGGAGATCATTATATAGATTATTAAAATGATGTTTTATTATAGTTTCATGTTTTATAATAATGTATCTAGTCTTCAAAAAACAATAGACTTTTTCATCACTGGTTTGAATTTCATAGATAAATATGCATAAAATTATGTAATAATATGTGTAAAAGGATAGGTTCTCTATAGCTGGTATCATATCACGGCCTGGTTATGTTTTGAGATTAGAATTATATAACTTTATTAATAAACCCAAGGATAATTCTATCACCCTGAATAACCAATGTTAAAAATTAGAGGATCAATAGTTAAGATATACTTTTCATTTAGAAGTTATTCCATACAAGTTTTTGATTTCATTTTTATATAATCATTAGATAAGTATTGAAGCACCATAATGTTTTTTTTCTTTTTTTAGTTAATGGTGGGAAATAAGATAACCCTTGTTAACAACCAATGTTATAGGAAATGTGATGACTGGCCTAATGGAATTCCAAATCAGATGAGAATAGGAGCTCAGAACTTCCTGATAGCTCTAGCTCAACTATCTCAAGTTTTGAATAAGAACTTGAATAATGTGGAACATAATCCATCTCATAAAAAATAGAAATTTGTGATTTAATTATTTATGTGACGAAGACCTCCTATATTTATTATATCATTTGATCCCATCATCATAAAATAAGAGATTAAGTACATTGATAAGATATTCTATGTTCTACATTTCTCATAAGAAGAGAAAATCATTCTAGTGGTATATTGTTTTGGTGGGGTAGCTTATCAGTGGTGGAAACTGATAAAAAATACAATGAATAAGGTGGAAATTTATTTTATGTATTGGGAAGTATTCAATAAATATTCTCCTCAAACTCTTCGTCTTAAGATAGAGAGGGAGTTACACATACAGAAGCAAATGGAATATGAATCTATCGGGGCATATGAGGAAAACATTAGAAGTCTTACATGATATACCTTCAGCTTTGTTATGAACATTTAAGGTAAGGTGGATCTCTAATTTAGTGGATTATAGAAAAGTATATTAAAATAAATGTATATTTGAGTCTTTTACAACTATTATAAGATTGTATATTATGCCATTAACGTATAGATAGATATTGGAGACTCTTATTTGTCTCATGGGATCAGAGATAAAAAATATAAAATGTATTATAATATGGGAGGAATAATAAATAAATACCATTAATGAAAGAAAAAACAACATCCCACATGTCAAAAGTGTGGGAAGAATATTTTTGAGAATTGTCTAAAGGGAAACGATATATTTTTAAAATTTGGAAGAGAGTTGAATTGGGATAATTATTACTGAAGGGATTTGAAGAATCATAATAATGCATAAGAAGAAAGGAAAGTTCATATAAACACTCATATACTAGTGAAGTGTTTCAATTTAAAGGAACATGGGAATTATGAGAGACAATTCCCTAAGACAAGGGTTCTTAAATTAAATCAATAATAAAAACCTACAAGGAAGAAAGTAAGGTTATATTCTATCACTATTGATGAGGTGGAGCCCAAAAATGATGCGGTGACTGGTATGTTTTTTATTTATTCAACAATAGAGAACATAATATTTGATTCTGGTTCGAAACATTCTTTAATATCTAGAAAGTTTAGTAAAATTATTCAAACACTACCTCAAAATATGAAGGTTGAGTTATCTATGAGAACAAAGAATGGGAAAATTATTGAATCCAAAGTATTTAACTCCTCTCCAGTTAATCTTTGTGGATTTTACCTCCAAAAAATCTTGTCTTGCCTTATTTGGTTGATTTTGTTGATATTTTGGGCATGTATTGACTATATTTATATAAATCCAACATCAATGTTTTGTAAAGGGAGATCACTCTTCACATCCCTAGGCATCCCCCAATTCTGTACAAGTGTAAGGATGATGAATCTTCTTCAAAAGCATCAACTCAATTTTGGATATTATTTTTTATGAGAAATTTAATCAATCTCTAATAATTGAGATAAATGATAGGATCATGATCAATGTAATGACCATTGTGAGGGACTACACTAATGTGTTCCCTGAATAATTTACATTTCTTATTACTAACTTAGAGGTTGTTTTCTCAATTGATCTAATACATATATCATTTTCTATATCAAAGAATCCTTATATGATGGCCACCACTAACTTGGAGGAATGGAGGAATCAATTAGAAGAGAATTTATAAAAGGGTTGTATATGTCTAAGTGCTTCACTGTGGGGTGTTATAGTCCTATTCATCAAGAATAAGGATAGACCAATGAAAATTTTGAATTGATTATCAAGAGCTCAACAAAATCATGATAAAGAACAAGTATCCCATACTATGGACAAGTGACTTGTTCGATCAACTATATGGGGCCAAGTATTTATCTAAGGTGGACCTTCGGTTGAGATATCTCCAATTAAAGGCAAGGGGTGAAGGCCCATGGGGTGTTAGCCGAGTGGTACCCGTTGGTTGTACCCCTCGCTCTCCATGGGAACTGGCGCAGGATCAAGTCCCACCAGGCTTGAACACTATTCGTATTATGAACAGGGAAATTCAAAGTCATTTCCTAGCTGAGGAGTGTGCCGAGCACTTGGGCTGGTGGGGGCCCCCTTCGGGAGTCAGTGTTAGCGATACCCATTTTTTTTCCAACGAGCCCGTACCCGAGTGGTAAGGGCTACTGCTTAGAATCCAAGAGACCCGAGTTCAAAACCGGGTGGAGGAAAATTTCCGGGTATTGTAGTAGTAATGTAGTAGTTACTGTTTGGTACTGTAGTAGCCAGAACTATTCAACTTATTTGGGCCTTCGGGCCACCGGTTTGGGCCTACGGGTCTCTAGGGCCTTCGGGTCATCAAAGGGCTTTGGGCCACAAGGCCTTCGGGTCACGTAGACCATGGAGTAGCCCAGTTCACAAAGTATAGGCCCCAGAAGAGGATCAGAGCAACATGAGTATCTGCCACCAGATGTAGAGCTAACCAGATTGGAGGAATGAGAGGGTATGGAAGCCGCCATCGGGACCAGGAACCGTGCTGCTTTGTATGGGGCAATGCTAGCCGATAAGCAATGCAAGGTGGGGATCTAAGGAGATCAATGATGAAAGATGCTCGGGGAGGGTCAATTCTTGTGGAATGTGCCTAACGGTCATGTAATGGGCATGGTATGACTCTGGGCCTTCGGGTAATGTATTACGGGTCTTATCGGGCCTTGTTCCTTGGGCCTACGGGTCATGTATGGGTTACCCTTAAACCATTAAAAGGGGGATTATCTATAATAAAATAAAAAATAAGGCCTTTGGGCCATTCGTAGGTAAATGCAAGGGGTGAAGATATTATCAAGACTTCCTTTCGAATCAGGTGTGTAACCTATGTTTTCATAGTGATTCCCTTCATACTAACTAATTCTACAACTATTTTTATGGACTTAATTAATAGATTTATTAGATATCACCTCAAAAAAATTTGTAGTCTTTATATATGATATTCTGATATCCTCCAAGAGAAAGGAGGAACATGAGAAGCATTTGAATCATATGATAAAGACTTTGAGAATGGAGAAGTTATATGAAAAATATATCAAACATGCATTCTGGATAGAGGAGGTATAGTTATTATGGAATGTTATCACTAGTAAAGGAATATATGTGGACCCTTCTAAAATAATAGAAATTGATGAGTGGACTAGACCAATATATTTATTAGATATCCATAGTTTCCTTGGTTTATCTAGTTATTATTGATGATTTTTATGAACTTTTCAATATTTTAAAACCCATTAACCAAGATAACTCAGATGGTTGTAATGTATTTCTATACCTATGAATGTGAAACTACTTCAAAGAGTTGAAAAATATGCATATCACTACACTAGTACTTACACTACCCATAATTGGGGAACTATTTATAGTATACAACGATGCATCAAAGAAGGGATTAGGCTATGTACTTATGAAAAATGATAAAGTAATAGCCTATTCCTTATGGTAGCCAAAATTTCATGGGAAAAACTATCCCACACATGACATGGAGTTAGTAGCTATGATCTTCGCATTGAAAGTATGTAGACATTATCTTTATGGGAAAAGTTTGTGATATTCAATTTTTAGAAGAGACTCAAATATATATTCACACAGAAGAAGATTAATATGCACCCACAAATATGGTTAGATATCATCAAGTATTATGATATGTCAATCCACTATAATCATTGTAAAGAAAATATAGTGGAAGATGCTCTAAGTTGAATAGATCTTGTAGCTTTATCAATGATGATAATTGAGAAGGATCCAATATACTAATACTTGTAAAGAATAGATATGGAAATCATAAAGGAATTTATTTCTCTTTAATTTAAAAAATGAATTTTCAACCATCACTTTTAAATAATATAAAGGACGATCAAATTGATAATGTCAAAATTATAAAGAAGGTGGAAGAAATCATAAATAGGAAATCATATGGGTTCATAATTGAGGATGATACTGTCATAATATTTGTGTCACAACTATATATACCATCATATCATGATATAAAGAGTATATTTTGAATGAGGGGCATAAATCTACCTTCTCTATTCACCCAAGGAGTAAAAAGATGTATTGAGATCTCAAAAAGCACTATTTGTGGGACTATATGAAGAAGGATATCTCTGAATATACATCAACGTGTGTGGTATATTTTCAAGTGATGGATGAAATAAAAAAATATAATGGGATGACACAAACATTTCCTACAGCTACATGTAAATGGGAAAAAATAACAATGGAACTTTTCATTGGACTTCTAAATTCATTCAAAAGAAATAACAAAATATGGGTTGTTGTGGATAGTCTTACAAATATAGCTCACTTTAGTGTAATTCAAGAGGACTTCTCACTCAACCAACTAGGAGAGATATATATCCAATAATTGGAGATTCTACATAGAGTAAAATTTTAAATTGTATCCAATGTTGATATGATATTTACATCTGAGTTTTGGGAGAGTCTCAAATATGCTCTAACCACTAAACTAAAATTTAGTATATATTATCATTTTCAAACTAATGGCGAGTCTCAGTAGACTACTCAGACATCAAAAGAAATGTTGAGATCATGCTCAATGGACTTAAAAGTAGTATGGGATAAACATATTCCATTGGTTGAGTTCTCTTATAAATTTTTTTTACACTCAATCACCCAAATAGATGTATATAAATACCTTTATGGGAAAAGTTGTAGAACCCTAGCATGTTGGGATGATGTTGGAGAATGTATGCTGCTGGGACATGAAATGGTTGATTAAAGGGAAGAAAAGGTAAAGACTATCCAGTATCATATCCTTTCTGTCCTAATTAAATTAATGATCAGTGTAGATAATCATCTACATGACTTAGAGTTTGAGGTTGGTGACAAGATAATCCTCTATATATCTCAATAGAAGTGGTTCATGAGATTTAGGAATAAAAGAAAGCAAAGTCCTAGGTATATTAACCCCTTCCAGATTCACAATTACATCAGATATATAGCCTTTCAACTAGCACTTCCACCAACCATGTATAATGTACATGATGTATTCCACATACCCCAATTGAGTAAGTACATACTATATCCCTCACATGTACTGAATTCAGAGGTGGTACAACTGGAAAATGATCTCTCTTATGAAAAGTAGCTTGTGCATATATTGGACCATAGAGATAATAATTTACACAAAAAGAATACTCACCTAGTCAAAGTACTATAGAGGAACCATAAATACAAAAAGGAGAAATGTTAACTATATAAATTAATAAAAGAGAAACACTTTCACCTATTTTCACCATAGTAAGTAAAAAACATTTGAAGGGTGAAATTTCATAAGGGGAGAAGAATGTAATGACCCATAACGTTAATATTTGAATTTACCTTTTTATGTCATAAAATACATACATCACATAGAGAAATCAATAAAAAATTATTCTTATAAATGAATAGTGATACATTAGTAAAAAAAATATTTCCAAATATTACAATGCGATAATAAATAGAAAATAAGATAATATGAATGGGAAAAACTGGATATGCTTGATCCACTAGAATGACCGAACTCATGAGAAAAACTAAAGAAATAAAATATAATGTCAATAATGTCATATTAATTTGAAGATGAAAATATATAACCTTGAGATAAAGTAGATCTGAATGAATAATGAATGAAATAAATGGTAGTTATAGAAATTAAAGAAATCTGTATGACCTTCATAAATTTAAACCTTGGAATATTATATATCAGTTAGGAATATTAATTTTGCCTTTATAATATAAATGTAACCTATGAATGTATAAAATAAAATTTAGGTATCTTATAAATAAAAAATAATATATTTATATCATGTTATAAGTAAATAATTTTTTTTAAAAAATTATAAATTATGTGTTTATATTTTTTTAAAACATAAATTATTATCAACAATTTTATAATTAGTATAAATATGTAATTTTTTTTTCATAAAATAAATTCATAAACTAATAGGAGGTTGTATTATAATTATAAAATAATTTTATGTGACATTTATTCAAATTTCAATGGTTTAAAAAATATATTATAATATTAAAATTGGTAATTTTTGAATATATGAAGATTTTATTTAATATTTAAATTTATATTATTTATAAATATATTTTATTAAAATTAATTACATTTATAAAATATACTCATCAAATAATTGTTCGGTTGAAATTTTGGGATATTTCTAAAATTGTTGAATTTTTGGTGAATAGAGAAATAAGGTAATTTACATTATTCAACATTTAAATCCAAATACATGATATTTTGATTCATGGATGATGAATGAAACCATTAGTTCTAAATACCATGAAATAGTTACTATATTTATTCCTAGGATTTAACACTATTGACAGTCTTGATTCAAAATAATAAACTAATGAATATAATTATAAAAAGCACCCCTCTCTCTATAAATATCACCCATCACCACCGATTCTCCACACACCATCCCTTTAATCATTCCAATATTCTACCCAATTCCATTCACAATCCTCTTTCCCATGTCTAAGAGTTAATTGTCTTAATAAAAGACCAAATCCATGTTCCTTAAGGGGTCTTTCAATGAGGTGAAATTCATGAGGAAACTTTCTCAACCCATCTCTTTTAATTTCATTTCTCCTTATATCATATCCTCTCATCCTTAATCAATAATATCATAATAAATATAGTATCATTTATATAATATAATTTTATATTTATAATGGAATATCTTCTTTCTACCCCTTTTCTCTCCTCCTCTTATTCAAATAAATGAAACCATTGTCCAAATTAAGGCGGTTAATCATCTCCGTGGAAAATGATTTTATATTTTTCATTACCTTCTTCAAGGATAGTCATAAAACCATTATTATGTTTAAATAAAATTTCAATATGTATATATTAACTTATTTAACATTATATATCAAATATATAATCATAATATTCAATAAAACAAAACTAGTTCATGAAGGTTAGAGAAATCAGCAAAAATAAACTGAAAATTATCATTAATGATTTATTAAATGAGTCATCAACATACGAGAAAAAAATAATATATGATACCATTTAAATTTTTATAATTGAATTAATATTATATAATTTCATTTCTGGAAAAGTATTCCTATTTTAAAAGAACGTCCATAAATTTAGACAAGCAAACCGACCATGAAACCATGAAACGAACACTCCTAGAATGACAAAATTGAACATTATAACTCATTAAAATGGTCATAAATGAATTTAATAAAATTATTATATATAAATTAAATATATATTACATTCTAAATTAATCAATTAATGAATCTAATTTGATTATTCTCCACTTTAAGGGATCTCTCTGAACTTTAATATTTCTTTTAGGTTAAGCTTTCTCTCTCCTTTCCTCAATTTATCTCCTCATAATTATTTTATATTCTCCAATATTCTATTTATATATACCAATCATATTTACATATCTCAATTCATATTTCTTTTATGTGTAACTACATGTTTGAAAAGGTTCCTTTCTCAATTCCTCTCGATAAGAAAACCCAATTAATGGGAACTTCTCCATTTCTTACCCATTTTCAAGTACACTTCAAAAAAATATTTTAAGCTTATAATATTTTTCTAAAATAACTCAATTGATCATGAGAAAATATTTTAGTTATTTTATGGTTTTATAAAAACTATTATTCCATTATCCTATAAAGTCTCTTTATTCTCTTCCCTACAACTGAACTTAAGTGGCACATTTCTAAAGTTACCTAGCAACTAATTTTCATGTTTTAAATTAAGTTTGATGTAATTATTCAAGATATATTATTATTTTTCCTCTTTTAATCTCCAAGAATTTTTTAAATACCCTATTTTTGGGATACCATTATTATATTCCCTTTGGTTATGCCTTATGACATGATTAAGATACCTATTTATTTTCATGATTAACCCTTTTGTTTATTCATTATATGTTATTCTTTATGTGGAACTATTATAAATGAACATGTTATGATGGGTGTTCCAAGATATCACTCCAATGAATTAGTTAATTCTTAGTCTCATTATATGTCATGTATAAGATTTGGTAGCAAGCCTAATCCCTTGTCGGACTTTTTCCACAATGTGATATAACATTAGTAGTATTCTTTCAATAATATTTATTCCTCTCTATATATTTCTTCCACATTCCAATATTTCTCTGATCATATGATTCCATTTTATATATTTTATTATTTCATATGTTTATTCATGATCCATTACTTCTATGTTGTCATGTAATGCCTTCTAACTCATAATTTATGCTTTATTCCCATATTTGTTTAATTACATGGGGTTTTAGCTCATCCATTTTGTATATGTATTACCTATGTTTTCCTATGCAGTTATAGGAGATCAAATTGAGATAGGAGTTCATTACAGAGATTAAAAAAATGATGTTTTTTTAGTTTCATGGTTTCTAATTATGTACAATTTTTTCCAAATATGTAATAATTTTTTATGTTTGGTTTGTTTTTCATGGACAATCATTTTTAAAATCAAGTGAAAATATGTATAAATGAATGAAAATTGTTTTTTTATTATTATGAAAACACTTTTGAGGAAAAATTGAGAAACCATACCTGAATTCACCACTTCTCCACTTCGCCACTTCACCACTTCACCGCTTCGCCACTTCGCCACTTCGCCACTTCGCCACATCCCAACTTCACTTACCCACTAAAAACAATACAAACCTCATAGCTGGAGCCGAAATATTCAATAGAAGGTGGAAGTACCACGAACCAAGAAACACGAACATCAGAAAAATTAGACAAACCATAGAACCGGTCTCCTCGCATGCCCACCGGTGCGAACATCGACACCAGCCCAAATCCACAAACCCGCTTGCAGACTCTAGTCAGAGCTCGCCCAACCCCTCCAGCGATGTGAGATGACCCAAAGGACATCCACAAAGGGCGATGAAGAAACCAGAACAAGGATGATCAAGAAGTTCGGACGCCGCACCCTACTTCGTAGACACTGCAACATAACCACGATCCAACCGACACTCCACAAACCAAAATCAATTCAACCAAGTAAAAAACCAACGTGAGAAGCGAATCCACAACCCGAAAATGAGATCATTAAGCCAAAAAATTGCTGACGCAAAACTGACGATTCTAGCGAACCAAAACCAGAACAATATTCAAAAGCCTCCACAAAATTTCACATCCAAACCTCAGAATCCAACGTAGAATAACCCGATGCAAAAGCATGACCAACATAGAGTCCTTTATTGCCAATCAAAGGAGAAAACCCCACGCAGCCGCACATCAACTCTCAACTGAAGACCTTACACTTCCTGAGCCAAATTAATCAACTTTCTCCAATACTTGAATGGAAATTAAAAGCAACTCCTTCGCCTTCTTCAGCACAGAACCCTTAAGGCCAATTTACAGGAAAAAGTACCAAGCACAAAATGGGAATCACAAGTTAGAATATATTTTTCATTTATAAGATATTCCCTCCATGTTTATTGTTCAATTTTTATATTATAATTATATAAGTGTTAATGATCCTTAATTTTATTTTTTTCTCTTTGTTTAGTTAATGGTGGAAAATATGAGAACCTATGGTAACAACCAATGTGATAGGAAATATGATTATTTCCCCAATGAAATTCCAAATATGATGGTAACGAGATCTCAAAACTTCATAATAGTACTATCTTAACTGGATCATGTTATGAATAATGACTTGAATCCTTTGGAATGCCCTATTCTTAAGAAAGATAATGTTTCAGTTTAATCTTCTATATGATAAAAAACTCTTATCTTTAGTGGATATTTTGATCCCCTCGTCATAAAAAAATGGATTAACTATATTGAGAAGATATTATTTGTTATCCAATTATTAAAAGAAGATAATTTCATTTGGTTGGTCTATTATTCTTATAGGGATGTTTATTAGTGATGTAAACTAATAAAAAAATATTATGAGGAAATATATTTCATGGATTGGGGAAGTTGTTAAGAAAATATTTTTAAATAAATATTTTCCCATTACTCTATATCTTAAGATGCTGAGGGAGTTCCAAACACTGATGCAAAAGGAATATGAACATATCACAGTGTATAACAAAAAATTTAGAAGTATTTTGTGATAAAATTTTGTATTTTTCATGAACACTAAAAGTAAGTGGGATTTATTCTTTATTGGAATAAATCAAAGTCTATGAAAAGACTTAGAAATTTGAGAATTTTTTAGTTAATAGGAGATTGTTCATTGTATCCTTAAGGTTGAGACAGATATTGGAGACACTTAGTGGTCTTATGGACTTAGAGATAAAAAATAGAAAATGGACTTTAGTATGGTAGGATCAAAAGATAAATCTCATGATGGAATAAAAACCCAACATCCTACATGTCAAAAGCATTGTTAGAAGTATCCCGATACTTGTCTAAAAGGAACCATGAGATGATTTAAACGTGTAAGAGAGGGAAATAATAATAATTATTTCTAAAGGGATAAGAATAATCCCACTAATGAAGATAAGGAAAAGAAGGTTCAGATCAAAACTCAGCCTATTGTGTATTTTTCAATTATAAGCATCATGGAAATTGTGCGAGCCAATGACCTATGCCCAGGGTTTTTAGAGACAATCCACAACAAAAATCTCCATGGAATCATGGAAGGGCATATGATATCACTACTACTATGGTGGAGACTAAAAATGATATGGTAATAGGTATATCCTCTATTAATTCATGAATAGTGAACATACTATTTGATTTTGGTTCTACACATTCTTTCATATATTTCATGTTCTGTAGAACTATTCAAACACCACCTCAAAATATGAAGGTTGATTTATCTTTGAGAATAGATAACGAGGAAACTGTTGCATCTAAATTATATAAATCCTCACGGGTTAATGTTTTTGTACTAAACCTCCCTTAAATTATTGTCTTATTTTCTTTGGTGGAGTTTGATGGTATATTGGGAATGGATTGGATATATTTATACAAATTCAATATCAACTATCAGGAAAGGGAGATAACTATTCACATCCCATGGAATCCCCCAATTATCTTCATGTCTAAGGAGAGGATGAACCTTTTTTAGAATAATCATCTCATTTGTGGATATTATTGACTTCTGAGAAAGCATATTTAGATCAAAGGATTTAGAAAAAGGATATGAACATGCTCAAAGACATTCCCATTGTGAGGGACTACATTGATGTGTTCCCTAATGAATTTCACATTCTTTCACTAAACGAAGAGGTTAAGTTATCCATTGATATTATACATGGATCGTTGCTGATATGAAAGACTCCTTGAAATATAGCCACCATCGAGTTAGAGGAAATAATGAAGTGGTTACAAGAGAATATAGACAAGGGTTTTATACACCTGAGTGATTCACCTTGAAGTGTGTCAGTCCACTACATCAAGAATAAGGATGGATAAATGTTCCCCTGTATTTATTATCAAAAGCTCAACAAAATAATAATAAACAAGTTTCCCCTACCAAAGATAGATGACTGTTTTGATCAACTTTGTGGGGCCAAGTATTTCTATATGGTGGACCTTCATTCGAGATATCGCCAATTAAAGGTGATGATGGAATATATTCCAAAAAATTCCTTTCAAATGAGTTATGGACACTAGGAGTTCGTAGTGATTCCCATAAAACTCACTAATTCTCTATAAATTTTCAGTGACATAATGAATAGAGTCTTTAGAGATTACCTCAAAAAAATATGTGTTAGTCTTCAAAGATGATATTTTGATATTATCAACGAGAAGGGAAGAACAAGAGGAGAATTCAAATACCATGCTAAAGATTTTAAAAAGGGATAATATATATGCATAGTACAATAAATGTATGTTCTAGAGAGAGGATTTTTAATTCTTGTGTCATGTTATCAACAATAATGGAATATCTATGGAACCTTCTAAAACAAAGTTAATTTAAGAGTATACCAGACCAACATTTTTAATATATATCCTAGTTTCCTTGATATAGTTGGGTATTATTGATGATTTGTGAGGAAATTATCATGATTTTCAAACCCATTAACAAATATGACTTTTAAGGGAGTAATTTTTTTTGGATGAGTGAATGTGAATAATTCTTTAAAGAGTTGAAGAAGAGGCTTATCACTACACCGATACTTTCACTACCCACAAGTGGGGAAATATTTGTGGTATACAAAAATTCATTAAATAATGGATTTGGATAAGTACTTTTGAAAATGATAATTTAATGTCCTATTCTACAAGGTAGCTAAAAATTTCAAAGAAAACTATCCCGAACATGATCTAGAGTTGGTAGTTGTGATATTTGTGTTGAAAATGTGGAGGAATTATCTCTATGGGGAGAAGTGTGAGATATATACTAATCATAAGAGCCTCAAATATCCATTCACATATAAGGGGATTAACATGAAACAGTGATTTTTGTTATAGATCATCAAGTATTATGACTGTTAAATCCACTATCTTCCAAGTAAAACAATTAACGTGGTTGATTCTCTAAGTATAAAGTATTTTATAACATTATCAATGATCAGAATTTAAAAGGATCCAATCTTCTTAGACTTGAAAAAGATAGATATTGGAATCAAAATAGAAGGTGAATAATCATTATTTTAACAAATTATTTCTGAAGCTTATATTTTAGATAATATAATGTATTCTCAAATAGATGATATAAAAATTAAGAAGAATGTGGAAGATATCAGAAATGAGAAATCCTTAGAGTTCAAAATTAATGAGGAAGGGGTTGTAATATTTGGGTTACAAATATGTGTACCCTTAGATCAAGAGATAAAGAGGGATATGTTGAATTAGGTTCATTTCACGACCATGTATACTCACCAAAAGAACATAAAGATGTGTCAATATCTCCAAGAGCACTATTTTTGGGACAATACAAAGACGGATATCGCTAAATATACATCAATTTTTATGGTATTCTAGTAAGTGAGGGATAAAATGAAATAGTGTAAGGGGATGATGAAACCATTTAACATATCCAAATGGAAATGGAAAAATATCCCATGGACTTTTTCATTGGACTTCTAAATACATCTAGAGAAAATAATGAAATATGGGATGTTAAGGATTCTCTTCCAAAGACAACTCACTTTATTGCAATTCGAGAGGGCCTATCACTCGAACCAATTTCATGGATATAAATTAGAGAAGTGGTGAGGCTAAATGGGGTACCATTACCAGTTATATCTGACCAAGATATGATATTTACCTCCATGCTCTAGAAGAGTCTCCAAAATTATAAAAACATTTATATGGACTTGAATATAGTTTATTATCTTCATTTATAATAGCCATTATAAGTGGACTATTAAAACACTGTAAGACATGTTGAGATCATGCTCAATGGACTTCAAAGGAGCATAAGATAAAAATCTTATAATGGATGAGTTCTCCTATAACAGTTGTTTCCACTCAACATCAAAATGGATTCATATGAATAACTTTATGAAACAATATATAGAGCACCATAATGTCGGGATGAAGTTGGTGAATGTAAGATACGGGGACCTAAAATGATCAAAGAAATAACATAAAAGGCAAAGACCATCCAAAAAATATCCCGTATAATGATAGTTGATAGAAGAGATATGTAGATAATTGTTGATGTGACTTAGATATTGAGTCTGGTGAAAAGGTATTCCTCTGCATATCTCAATGGAAGAGGGTCATGAGATTTGGGAAGATAGAAAAGTTATGTCCGAGGTACATTGATCCCTTCAAGATTCATGATCGCATCGGAGTTGTGGACTCTCGAATAGGACATAAATCAACCATATCTCAAGTACAACATGTATTCCATGTGTCCTTATTGAGGAAGTACAAACCAGATCCCTGACATGTACTGAATTCAGAGGTGGTAATGCTGGAAAAGGTTATTTCTTATGAGGAGCACCCTGTGAAGATCTTGAACCATAGAGATAATGTTCTACAGAACAGGAATACTCACCTTGTCAAAGTATTATAGAGGAACCATAAATATAAAGGGACAACATGGTAATTGGAGGAAGAAATGAAGGGGAATTACCCTATCCTTTTCTCACCTTAGTGTGTAAAACAAAATTTCGATGGAAGAATTTCATATAGGGGGAATAACGAAATGAACTAGAATTTTATCAGTAGAATTTTACTTATTCAATCCTAAAAAAGATACATCACATTAATAACCGAATAAAAACATTATTCTCATAAATTAATAATGATACATTATTCAATAAATAAACCAATAATAATTACAAATATTAGAGGAGGATAAGAAATTGAAAATAATATAATAAGAATGATAAAATTTTGATCTACTATATACACTAGAATGACCTCACTCAGAAAAAAAAACCGAGGAAATAGAAAATAATGTTAATAATAAAATATTAATTTGAAGATGAAAAATTATAACCTTTAGATAAAGTAGAAGTTAATAAAGGATGAATGAAAAAAGTGGTATTTATAGAAATTAAGAAACCTATATAAACATTATAAATCTATCCCTTGGAATAGAAATATAATCGTTAGAAACAATATTCTGGAGGTAAGAATAGTATCCTCACCTATAAAAGTATTAAATAAATTTATGGAAAATTATAAATAGAAAAATTAATTATTTATATAAAGGTTTAAGTAAATAAATGTTTTAAAAATGATAAATCAGGTGTTGGTATTTTTGTAAAATGTAAATGTTCATTTATAAATATATAATTAATATATTGATTTAATATAATATTTATTTTTCATAAAAACATTCATAAATTAATATTATATTTCCTTATAATTATAAGATAATTTTATGTGACCTTAATTAATTTTTCAATGGGTAAAAAATTTGATTATAATATTGAAATTGGTATTTTTTAAATAAATGATGATTTTCCTTAAGAATTAAATTCATCATATTTTGAAAATTATTTTTATATAATTAATCCAATTTTTTAAATAGAAATATTGATAAATGGTTAGGGTGATTTTTTTGGATTTTTCTAAAATAGTTTATTTTTTGGTGAATAGTGAAATATGGTAATTTATAGTATTTAACTTTATAAGACAAATAAAATAATTTTTGAGTCAAGGATGATTTAATAACACATCAGTTTAAACTATCCAAAAAAAATTACTTTATTTATTAATTGGAATCAACATTATTTATATACATAATCCAAATTAATATACTAAGGAATATAATAAAAAAACCCTCTCCTCCCCTATAAATACTACCCCTAACCACCATTTCTCCTCAAAACTTATAATCCTTTAATCTTGTAATTATTATTCCCTATTACATTCCAAATCCTATTCCCCATGTCCAAGATATTCTGTTCTAAAAAAATACCAATTCCATGTTCTTTAAGGGGTTTTTCAATGAGGTGATATTCAAGAGGTAACTTTCTCAAACCATCTCTTTTAATTTCTTTTCTTCTTCTACCATGTCAACACCTCATTATTAAATAGAATAATAATAACTATGTTATAATTTATATACTATAATTATATATTTATAATGTTATATCTTCTCTCCATCTATTTTCTCAACTACTATTATCCAAATAAATGAAATATTTTCCCAAATTATGGCAGTTAATCATCTCTATGGATAATGATTTTTCGTTTTTCATTACCATCTTCAAGGATGGTCATAGAACAATTATTATGTATAAATAATATTTTAATATGTATTTTATAATATATTTCATGTTATATAACTAATATATAAAAATTATACTAAACAAAATGAAACTTGTTCGTATAGTCGAAAAAACAACAAAAAAACCAAACAATTATCACTAATTTTTTTTTCAAATGAATCATCTCCATAACAAAAAAAATATGGAAAAATTTATTATTATATGAGTCTATTAATAAAATATAATTTCACTTTTGGATAATTATTAACATTTGAAAAGAAATTCCATAATTTTACACAAGTGAACCGACCATTAAACCATGAAACAAACGCTCGAGGAACGACAAAATTGACCTTTATAACTCATTGAAATAGTTATAAATGAAATTAATAAAGTTATATAAAACTAAATACATATATAAGTGTTTATTAATTATTTAATTAATGAATATAATTTTATTATCTAGGAAATTAAGTGAAATTTCATAACACATTTAAACCTAAGGTAAGGGATCTCTCCAAACCTCCATATTTCCATTAGGTTTGGATATCTCTATCTTTGACTCAATTTATCTCTTAATGTTTCTTATAAAATTATCCTATATTTTCTCTATATGTACCAAACATATGTATATATCTCAATTTATCTTTATTTTATGGGTAATTACATGTTTCAAAAGGTTCATTTCTCAATTACTCTTGATAAGAAAACCAGATTTAAGGGACTTTCTCTATTTCATACCCATATTTAGATACACATCATAAAATATTTTAAGCATCCAATATTTTCATAAAATCACTCAACTTATCATGAAAAACTATTTTAGTTATTTTCTAGTTTTATGAAACAATTATGCCTTTATCCTCTTTAAATTCACTTTACTCTTTTACTTAAAACCACACTTAAGTGGCACATTTCTAATGTTACCTAATATGTCTTTTTCATGTTTTAAATTAATTTGGACATCATTATACATAATATATAATTATTTTTCATTTTTAATGTCCAAGAATGATTTAAGACCCTTCTTTCATGTATTACATTGTTATATTCCATTTGTTTATGCATTATAACAAGATTATGATACCCATTTCTTTCCTTGGTTAGGCTTTATGTTTAATCCTTATGTTTTATTATTTATGTGGAAAAAATATACATGAACATGTTATGATGGGTGAACCCATATAGTGCTCCAATTAATTGAGTAATTTTTTGTCACATTAGATGTCATGTATGGGATTAGGGAGTAAACCTAATCCATTACGAGACTTTGTCCACCACATGATACAATATTAGCAAGGATATTTAACTCATGTTTATGTCATGTTATATGTTTCTACCACATTATATTATTACCATGATCATATAATTATATGATCTATATGTTATGATTCTATATGTTTTTTAATTATCCATGCCTTTTGTGTTATCATTTTATGCCTTCTAACTCACTTTCTATGATTTATTCCCATGTTTATTCCCTTACTGGTCTTTTTAGATCATCCATTTTGTCTATGTATTTCCAATGTTATCCTATGTAGTTATAGGATCTCAAAGGGAGCTAGGATTTCATTGTGGATATTAATAAAATGATGTTTTATTCTAGTTTCATGTTTTCTAATTATATACCAAATCATCCACTAACACTATACTTTTCAATCATTTGTTTTTATTTCATGTATAATTATACTTAAAACCATGTAATAATATGTGTAAAAGGATAGGGTCACTATAATTTGACAAGATTAACACTTTCCCCAATTATAATCATTCCAATGTTTTTAATGTGGATAAATCAGTGTTGAATTTATCCTTAAACAATGAAATAAATGTAGTTTTATCTTTTTTTATCAACCACTTCTTAGATATCGTACCATTAATTCAATAATATGTTATGATATATATGGTTGAACCTCACCTATATTTTTCAAAATGTATAAAGGTTCTTGCATCACTTCAACACATGGAATTAAAATTACCTTTAATTCAAAAAATATTTTTACCTTCAATATCAATTGTCAAATGTTGAGATATAGGGAGAAAAAAAATTCTACACTTCATATAAATAATCATTAAAGGGCTTAATCACTTATTCATATATATATATATATATATATATTTAAACTATAGAGGCCTCTATTTGATGCATATTATTAACATATCCCATCAAAATAATTATATATATTTCAAAAGGACACATTTAACTTAAATAAATAGGCCCACATATTATTATCTTTTTCACCAAAAGAATCACCAGATAAACTGTTATATCAAAAAATGGTGGTGGAAAATAGATTTCTAGTTAAAAAAGTACAAGGAAAATTTTATTATCCAATACATAAAGAAAATTTACATTTAAGAAATTACAAAAAATGTATTAGAAAAATTAACACAACCTGATGATATAATTTTTTATTAGTATCAAGAAATATTACACATAATGAAACCAATAGAAATTGTTCTCATAAATAAATGAAATTAACGAGATTTCGTAAATATTAATTTCTAATCATTCAATAACACCAAATTGTTTACATTTAAAGAAAACCCATTGGGTACTTTAATAAAATGAATTCATTGATAAAAATTTATCTTCCCACTCTTTCTTAATGCGTGATAAGATGAAGGTGAAAATGTTATATTTCCTTCCATAGTGAGAGATAATTATAGACATATTATCATGGTAATTAAGTATAAAATTTTATGGAATCCATATTTTGTGCATTTCCATTTATGTTTAAAACATTTAGAACAAAACATACACATTTGTTTTTTGTCAACATTCATAATTTCAATGTTATATTTTGCCACCAAATATTTTTAATAAATTTTCTCAAATAAAGTGGGCTGTTTAGTCCATGTATTTATAATGACCAAAACAAAAATTCTTTCCAAATGTGACACTATTTTTTCTTACCTTTTCCTAATATTCTTTAGCTGGGAATAGATTTAGGGAAATTTCATACTCTTATGAATGATTAAATTCATTTTATTAATCATATATTAGGATGATCCATTCACAAAAATATACAATGTACCAAGTACATTGACTTTTTTTCATTCTATAATTGATGATATGAAGTCCCCTATTTAGAAATTGGACAATCATTATGTCCCTTAACATTTTATCTATATATATTATCATTGTAAGGAAAGTAATTTATAGGAAACATTATCATAATATGAAAAAGGAAATACTATTTATTATACTGATAAAATATTATAACCCTTTTCTCCAAAAAAAATTCATATCATAAATAAATGGTGATTGATAAACATTAATATATTTTTTAGGCTATTTAGATCCAAAAATCATCAGGATCATCCTCACATATTTTCTCTTCATACATACATATAAGAAAACATTGTAGACAAGTAAGATAGTAGGCCAATAATTACATTACCTACTAAGGCTCAAATATTGATTATTTATATCTATTCATAGTCCCATACTTATAATTTTTTATTTATTTCCCAAATATGGAAATTTGTGATCAAATCTCATCAATTGTGGAGAATATTTAGGGTGACGTGGGTTTCCATCAATGATACACTCATTTTTATCCCTTGTTAGCCTCTTTTTATAATTTTTATTTGCAAGTAGATGCTTAAAATGAGGAACTATTTGAAGGTACTAGATTAATTTAGTGAGTAGTGTGGTTCATATTCTTGATAATGAATCAAAATTGGATTTTTCATTGATTTTATATTAGGATTCCCCTCATTTAGTAAGTTATGATAAGATTTCATATTACATACTATATAACATAAAATCATTAGGTCAAACATGTATCTTTTTATACAGAAATACCAATGTTCATAATATTTTTTCCTCTTAATTGGAATATGCAAGCACATTACATTCTGGAAGTATGTATTTTAAAAGTTCCAGCATTTCAGTGAAACATGTATCAACCAAACCATTTATAACATTCTAGTTATCCAATATTAATAATATTGATTACACAGTAAATTTAATACAAATTGGGAATAATTTTTTCTCATCATATCCATACAATCATTAAAATATTGTTATTTTTTAATGTTTTCAACCCCTAAACCATGAATTAACTCTTTAAGATGATCTTCTATCTCATCCTGAACGTATTGTTCATCAATAGATCTTGACTTAATTTTTTCTTTCACCATGCTAGATCCAACATGTATAATTATTTTTAAAACTATAAAAATTTACATTTTCATTTGTTTATTTATACCTTAATTTTATCATATTAAAATACTTCACACATGGATAGAAAATCAGATATTTTTCCATGATTTTTTTAAAAATTACAAGAAATTGCTAACCCCTTTCTTATATTCATCACTTGTTCTTATTGAATTTATCCAATTATGATCAATTAATTACTTAAAATAAAAACATAGTAGATGAAAATCTGAGAACATATAAATATATAAAAATATATACATGTAAAATGAAAACATAAAAAATTTAAAACATTTAAATATAAATAAATTTATAATAAATAATTCATAACTAAAAAATTTTATGTTACGGGAAAACAAATAAGAATAATAATAAATTATAACAATAAATATAATTTATAATAATTTACAATTTAAATAAATTTATAAATAAATAAAACATTAAATACATACATTTTTTTTAATATATATATATATATAAACAAAAAAAAGAATAATATATAAACAATAATAACTAAAGAAAATTATTACCATAATTCACAACCATAAAAATTATAGTTAATAAGAAATTATAATCTAAAACTAATTATATCCAAAAAATTATTAATAAATGAATATATTAGTACAAAAATAATAAATTTAAAAAATTATTTTTAATTCACTATAAAATAATTAAAAAATCCTTGAGAAAAATAAGAAATAAAAATGTTACTTACAAAAGATGAATATTTAGGTTTATTATTTTTATGAAATTGTGGCAAAATTGAATTTTAAGGAGTAAAAATTACAATCAATGAGGTAGCCTAGAGATGATGATGGAACTCAAATGAAATAGCTGAAATTAACCATTGGTGCATCTATGGGAGCCAACGGTTGTATAAGTAGATTGATCAGTCAAATTTAAAACCGAAAAATGAAAAAATGAGTCGAAAATCGATTAATCAAAGAGGTTTGAGCATGTCCAAATTTTATTATGCGATGATCTATTAGGATTTTAGTAATGAGTGAGTCAAAAAAATATGACTAGATGACATGTTTCAAATATTATAAAATATTTTAACATCAGTTATATTATAACCAATGTTAAAAGTGAAATTTTAGTATTAGTTATTATAGATTCGATGATAAAAGTTAATTGGATAGGATTTTAAAGTCATTTATGTAATTAATGATGTAAAAGTGTCCTTTTAATGTTAGTCATCTGATTAATGATGTCAAAAGCCTTCCAATGTGCTTATAAATATGGGTTTTCAAATAAGTGACATTAAAAATCAAATTGAAATCCATTTTTTCTACTAGTTATTTATCTTATATATCAATATATTTTCCTTGATTTCCATATGTATTCAAAATATAGGATCTAATTCCAAAAACCTATAAGTTCTCTAGAGATATAATTATTCCAGAAAATATATCATATGGGGTTAACTATTCTATAGGTTATAGTAACTCTCTATTTTGAGTTTACAGTACAACCTAAAATGCATCCTTCCAATAATAGCGAGTGAGAACACTCTCTATAAGTGGTGTTTTCCCATGTCTTTCATCCCTAAATTGTTTCATTCAAGGATACCATTTTACTACAGAATATTTACTAAGGACACCACATGTTTTATTCCATTTTTTAAAAGTAGCTATCTATTTCAATAGATTTTAATTCTATCCCATTATTAGATCACATTTTTTTGATGGTGTGTCCATTTTCATTCTTCAGTATCCTCCGATATCTTTTCATGAAATTTTTAACTTGGGTATTGCTCTTCATGAACATGAAACATGCCATTCAATTACAGTCAACAATAAAAGTAATGAACCACCTTTATCCATTTATGTTCAATATATTTATCATTCCACAAATTTCAATGTTCTCTACATTAATAAAATGTGATGCATGCTTCTTGATGTGATGTTTTTAGGTATTTTGTTGTAGCAGAGTGTCTGACTATGGTCGTCTCTCAAACAAAGGAGTAATTAAAATAATATATTAAAGGTATTTTGGAAATAAAAAATAATAAATTAAACAAACTACTTAAAAGGATGGTTTTTATTAAATTTTATAAAAAAACAATTTGTATGTTGCAAAATGATTTATTTGTTTTGGTTTTTTTCCTTTTTAAATTTTATGGATAAAAAATGAGATTTTTGAGAAAATATGTTTAGAAGGAATAATTGATATAAATCCAAAAATTAATTTAATTATTAATCATTATCATCTATATTAAACTTCACTTAATTATTATCTTCTAATTTATTAACCATTGAACCCTATTATAGTATACTTAACCACAAAGAAGAAATTAATTAAACTATAAGCTAACTTTAGAACATGAAATCACAGAACCATGATTTAATTTTTATTATATGGGTATATTATGGTAATCAGTGAATTAGGGATCATATGAAAACTGTAAGTGAGTATGAATTGAGTTCATGTATTTTATTTTTACTATATAAATTGATCTCGTGTTGTTTTGTTTTACTGATTAATATCACACTCTCACAATTGATACATTACTTGACCTTGTGTATTTTGTGTTAACTGTTAAATTATTTTATTATATTATTTTATATAAAAATATAAATTCAAAGATTATTTAATTTGAATTATAGCATAACATTTAATAATTTTTTTTATTAAGGTGAGAATTACATTGATTACTAAGAAAAAAAACTCTTCTATTAGAGGTCTATTCATTATAGAAACATGTTTCTTTTGAAAAGGTTTAGAAAGGGTATAACCCACTCATGTTTATACTATTGAGTTCCATCACAAATAAGTGAATGAAGTAAGAATAAAATTGAAAAAATAGTATAATTGGAAGATAAAAAAATACGTTTATTACAAAAACACAAACATTACAACATGAAGAAGAATAACAAGGCTTCAATTAAGGGATCCTCACTTCAAGAGATATCCCTCTTGAAATTCTTTGAGAAATGGAGTGAAACCACTTCCCCTATACCCTAAATCTCGTAATTAACATTCAACCTACTAAAAAGGATAAAAATAAATATTTATATAATGTATGGGAGGCTATGCTTATAATAGATAACTGGTGAGAATGAGGAAATTAAGCCAATTATTTTAATCTAATATTGAATACCTTTTTTACCACAAAAAAATGTGAACTAGTTATCCTTTTAGAAGAATAAGTTATTTAAAATTGGGTCCTTTTTCTACTGCCTAATTTGTTTCCCAATCAAAGGCTTAATTTAGAAGATATTTCCCAAATAATGAAGTTGTATCCAATCCGGAATGTCCATCCTAGATTTGACTTCATGACCCATTTTCTCCAATAAAATGTACGATCTAGATGGGATGATAAAAATGAATGTATTATAAAATTATATGAATAATTCTATTAAAAAAATTATAATTCCAATAATATATATAAAAAAATTTATGACTAAATTAAAATAGTTCATGGTTCAAAACTGGATTTTCATCAAATTTGAAAATGAATGATATAATTCCAAATATTCAATAATTAAACATATTTAACCCAATGTGAATAAATTATAGATTTATTAATAATAAATTTTTTTAAATATTTTTTATCAACTCCACCACACTTACCCTTTTTCAGACTTTGGAAAAATATCATACAATGTAATCGAGAAAATTATGAAAAGATCTGCATGCTCGTATTTTATAATTCCTAGTAGAAGTATAGAAAATGTAATAATATCATAAAGAAGTAAATATAAATAATTTTTAATTTCATTATATCATAAGTTTTATAAATAATCCATTATTATTTATGAGAAAAATCAAAGTGAAATAAGTTATGGGTTAACCATGCTATTAATTCTCCTTATATTTGTTTGATAAATATTTTAAGCTCATATATCCACCATTTATTCAGTATATTTAGGTATAAAACATTTATTCTTACCTGGTTTAATTTAACCAAAACTGTTCTATAATCCTTTGAAATGAAATTTTTTGACCCACTCACTTATGAATTCTCGAAAGCCAAAACTTATACCCCTGACCCAGATATCCCTGCATGTGGTAAATTTTATCACTCCCATTTTAGTTAAGATAATATTTATTATTATTATTTATGATTTTTTAGGGTGCACAACTGGTCGATATTAATTACACACACATACGTCAATTTGGTATATTAATGAAATTGATCATAAGAGAAATGAATTTATGGATCAACCATTAATATAAGTCTATCTTTTTACCTAACATGGATATACCTTCAATTGAGCATGAAAAATTTCACATTTCATGGTTCTGTGAAACGTTTTGTGGGTAAATCAATGAAATAATTTACCATGAACAAATAACACAAATAATAGTGTCAAAATATAAAAGGTTTTACAATGACACAACCAATCATATCATCAACGACTTCAATTTTTCTAAAAATCAACCCTTAATGATGGAATATCGATCATGATTATCATGCTAATGAATAATTTAGAAAACATTCATTTTCTATATTGTATATATTTAAATGATCATGTCATATTATGTGTGTTTTTTTGTTTTTCTCCTTTTTTGGTTTTTGTTTTTTTAAAATAAATTGAAAACCAACTAAATAAATAAATGAAAATCCTAAATAATATACCCTAAAATGTTTTCCCCTTATTAACACTTAATTTTTTTTATTTTACTCAATGTTAAACTATTAAATGATAAATTCACATGAAATAAAGAATTATAATTTTTGAAAATAGCATAAATGTTGGAGGTTAAGGGATAACCTAATAATTTCAAGTGATAGTGGGATCACGAAGTGTGATGGAATCAACTGCATGTGTGGGGAATCCCTAAATGTAATAATTAAAATGCTACCCATTTACTATAAATATCCTTCATGTAGCCTCTTTAGTGACCTCCACTAAACGATATGGAAATAAATTAGATACAAAATAAGGATCCAACCATCTGGAATGAAACTTACTAGGCATTATATTCTGTTATAAACTATAGAGAAAGACTTTCTATCCTACATAATACTCCCTTTTTTGGATCATCATATCATGAGAAGCTTTTATCATTCTTTATATATCTTCGAGTTTTCATATGATGACAATCAAATCCCCTCAAGATCTTGAATTTACAGTTTATTTTTCTCCCTATCTTGTTCTAAATCCATGTTTCATTTCTTTATATTCCAATATGATCGATGCTCAACCTCTATTTAATAATGAAATTCCTTTAAAAAATTATCTAGAAGAGGGACATACCAATGGGAGTTTTGAATTTCATCCTATAAATTCATATTTTATCATCCATGAACATTCATTAATCTTTTATATTTGGATAAATTATTTTATCCAATGTTTTCTTTAGCTCATGATTGGAATAATTATCCTGAATTTTTTGGGGGTGGTATGATGTTGATGTTTTGTGTGTCCCACTATATATTCAATGTAGGTAAGCCAAATTTCACATATAAAATTGTGTCCCCTGGTAACTGATGACAACCTATGGTACTCCAAACATGTAGAAAATTTGATCCTTGAAAAAAACCACTAAAACAAGAGAATCATCAGTCCCAGTGGCCTTGGCCTCCACCCATTTACTACCATAATCAACAGTGAAAATAATGTACCAAAAACCAAATCATCTTGGAAACGAACCTATAAAATTAATTCCCTATACATAAAAATCTTCACAAAATAATATGGGATATTGGGGCATCATTTCCCCCCCAGAAATGTTCCTAGTGCGCTGACAATCAGATCCCGAATTACAAAACAAATGGGAAACATGAAAAAAGTAATGCTAATATAATCTTGAGTCTAAGAATTTCCTAGCCATCATTTGGGGTCTAATGTTTCTACCATAATAATGTGTATAGAAATATTCAAAACAGACTCCAAATCATGATCTAGAACAGATATCCTAATGACATGGTCACTAAATATGCTCCAAAGTTATGGATAATCCCACACATAAATACTATATCCACTCTATAATTTTTCAACTTGGCGTTTCTTTAGGTTTTTAGGAATTAAAAATTAAACCAATTAATTCACTAAATTTTTATACAAAGGATGCATACTAGAGATGACATAGATATGATAATTGAGGAAAGTGTCCTAAATTGGTATCTTGTTTGTGGTACTATGATTCCACATGTGATTGATCCTATACATGTGATCAGAAACCAAGTTCTATGAAACCTTCAAATCCATTATATCAATTTCAAAATAATGAAGAAGGAACATCTAACCAATAAGTCATGGATTTGGATATGGCATCTTTAAGAGGCACCTCAGAGCTACATAATCAGATATAATAACCACTTTAGATCCAAATAAATAAGTGTAGAATTTTACTAAACATAAAATCACATCAATGAACTCTTTTTCTATTGTAGCTTAATTTTATTAGTATGAATATAGAGTCATTAATGCATAAGAAACCACAGGGGGCTGCACTTCCACACTCTGAGATAATACTTCTCTAACCGTCATGTTTGAAGAATCCCATATAATCTCAAATGGGGGGGGGGGTCCCACCATAGGGATGGTTGGATCAGCGGATTGGTCAGATGTTTATTTGGATCATCAAATGATACAATTGATTAATCTTTGAAAATGAAATCAATATATTTTTCAAGCAATCGATATAAGTGCACAATGATCTTACTGAAATATCTGATGAAGCATCAATAAAAACCAGCATGTCCAAGAAATGATCATACATCAAAAACACATGTATGATATTGAAATAATGAAATTATTCCTACCTTAGATATATAAAATTAAATTCTATTCCATGACACTACATGATCTTGAAATATTTCTTTCTCAACCATGAAATGATATTCCACAAAGTTCAAAACTAGATTTTTCTCAATGCAGTAATGTAACACATTACTCAAATTTTACGAGACACTCGTAAAATGAGGAACCATAAATAGTAAAATCATCTAGAAATTCTTCCATGAAATTATCTATTAAATAAAAAAATATACCCACCATGCATCTCTAGAAGGTACCTGGGGAATTACAAAGTCCAAATAGAAACCTAGGGTAAGAAAATATATGTAATGGCATGGTGAATGTTGTCTTTTTAAGGTGCTCTATTACCATGGGA
Organism: Viscum album; assembly: GCA_963277665.1. NCBI lineage: Eukaryota > Viridiplantae > Streptophyta > Magnoliopsida > Santalales > Viscaceae > Viscum > Viscum album. Next base: position 696,828,223 of record OY728119.1, on the reverse strand, counting down.
ACCTAATAATATCCATAGATACTATATAGGATTAAATAGTGTGTCCCAAATGTATGTCTATCAAGAATTTTGTCAATTAATGAAAGGGGGAAATGGTACTTATGAGTTGATTGATTTAGTTTTATATAATCTATGAACTCTCGCCAACTGTTTTGTACTCTAATAGGAACTAGCTCATCATTTTCATTTCTTATAATAATGAACGTAGTTTTCTTAGGTACAACCTAGACAAGGATGACCCACTGAGAGTTAGAAATGGGGTAAATGATACATTCCTCAATAAAATTTTCCTCATCTTTTTTTTCAAAGCCTCTAGTAGTGTGGGGTTAAGTCTACTTTGAGGTTGCCTAACTAGTTTGGTCCCATCCACCAAAATAATTCTATACATGAAAATAAAAGGGATAATAACTATTATGTCCATTAAGGTCCAACCAATTTCTATAATATTATCCTTTAAAAGATTTAAAATTTGTGTTTCTTGTTAAGGTGATATATTATTAGAAATTATTATCGGAAAATTATCTTCCTTCATTAGGCATGATTATTTTAATTTTGGTGGAAATGGTTTATGTTCCAGTTTTGATGGGTTATGTTTGGTTGGAAATGATGAGAGAACTGATATATTTGAATAATAATTTTCAAGGTACAAATAAACATAATTAACATAAGTTAATAGTACATAAAATCCATCGGAAAAATAAACAACAATGTTATAATCAGAATGAATGTGGTCAGAATTAGAAAAAGAATCCACAAAATAATCAGAAATGAGTGTGGTTTTATCACAAGAAATATGTATGTAAGATTATTGTGACATAAAAATAGAACTAATCATCACGATCTCTTTAATTATATAATGATCCCCATTTTGAAAATATTGAAAATCAAAATTTTGAGATTCATTTTCAGATGGGTCTCAAGGGGAGATGAAGAAAGCACAGTGGTCCTTTTAGGGATACTTCATGAATTCTACAATATTAAATCAAATGATCTCATCTCCAAATTACATACAAAGTGTACCCTGAGGGATATTTTTGATTTTCTTGGTAGTTTTTAGGAGGTCTCTTCCAAGAATGATTGGATAACGAGAACTTACATGACCATCTTCACTATTTAGTATATAGAAAACCATAAGAAATATCATGTCCCTTACCATAATAAGAACATACTTGATGAATCCCATCAGTTATGTTGTGACCCTATTCACTAGTTTCAAAACAACCCTTATTATATTCATCTATTTAACCTATAATGAAGTGATAAAAAGTGAGGAATGACATTAGTGGAGGCACCAAAATCACATAAAGTATCATGAAAATTAAACTCACATATGGTTCATAGAATGATGAATTCCCCAAGTTCCTTGAACTTTGTAGACATCTATAAGGTCAGTGTGATGAGTGAAAATACATTCCTCAAAATTATCATCCACTCATTTCCTTTTATCCCTCTTCTATATGTAAACAATTATTTTAAAAAACTAGGCATACCTTGTAATTGTTTCGATTCATTCAAGTAGAGGGATGTTGATTTTAATTCAATTTAATGAATCTAAAAGTCCTTTTATGGAATCACCCATTCAGACATATTATTGGTTTGTACAACTTTATTTTTGTAAATAGAAGTGGTTTAGGAGGTAGAACATCCATATTTTTCTAACCTTTTTCTTTATTATTTATATACTAACTAGTTTGTCTTGAAAGGGGCTTTTATGGGGTTGAGGTGAATATGTGTGGAATTATAGGTTTAGATGTATCTTTTGATTTAATCCCACTACTAAATATGATGGAACTGACATTCCCCATGAGTTTTGGAGTAGGATGGGAAGGAATATTTTTAGAGATATTACTTGTAAGTTCATGGATAGTGGTGCAAATCTATCTCATTCGTGTCATCAACTCCCTCAACTCTGAACCTTGATTTTTAATTTCATTCTATTGATTAAGAAAAATTTATTTCAAATGGTCATTGATATTATAATCTAACTTTGGTTGAGAATTTCCTTGTTTTTATGGACTTCATGATTCTTGGGCTTCAAATATTCATTGAGTTTTCTTAAAACCCTATTGATATGGTGGATGCTACTAATTGTTTTGTTAAAAAGGGGACCTTTGTTTTTGTTCAGATCCATACCTCATGTTCGATAGATCTTTCCATCCTTGGTTGTATTTTGGTGAAAGGGAATCATACTTCTTATGGGGATTTGGTTTTTGTCACTGCTAATATGGTCTCCCTAGTTATATGGCTACACAATCATCTATCTCTTGTAATTAGGAGGAACAATTGGTTAGGTATCCTGTTATAGTGAAAATTCCACAAGGCCTCTTTGGAGTGGGTTGGGATTTATTTTTATTCAAAGAAATATATCTCACCATAGTTTCGAATTCATCCAACTTAGTAAAAATTAAATTATTTTCAAGAGAAGGACTTAACTAATGTACTCCTCTAACATGTGTTGTACCTAGTTCACCAAATTGTTTGGATTTTTTCCACATTTGTGATCAATGAACATAAAGCTACTTGTGTTTTGTCAACTAATAAACCTTCAGCTATAGAATCCACCGTGCTCCTCACCAAAGGTGTTAGACCTTCATAGAAGTACTGTATGATGATATTCTTGTAGATTTGGTGATGCATGAAACATGTGAAAAACTTATTGAGCCACTCCGAGTACTCATACATTGACTCCCCATGGGAATTTTTGATTTCTAATATCACTTTTTGAATGGTAGTGTTCCTTGATGATGGAAAAAATATATACAATAAAAGTCATTTCGAATCATTACAAAATGATATGAAATTATGTTGTAAATTATATATCAAATATTTTATAGTTCCATAAAGTGAGAGTGTGAATGTTGTTATTATCATTTTCTCTTGAAATAAATTTATTTGATTTAGGTTTAATAAAACCAAATTAAATTATTTTATATTCTTTTGGAATCCTCACCGGAGAGGACATGAAATTTTGGAAGAAGGTGTATCAATACAAATTTTAATACAAAGTTCGATCCAAGGTTTGGGTATAAAATACAATTTGGTTCATTATTAATATTTGGTATATATAATTCTTGAATGGTTTGATTATGTTCATTATTATTATTTAAAACCATTAGTTTAAGTTTTATATTTTTTTCAGGGGAACACCCTATTTAAAAATTCTTAGAGTGGTGGAATTACCCTATTGGGTATATATGGACACTTCCCACAGATCGAGATTCTCTAATATGATCCCTAAGGTAGCATTCAATCTCAAAATATATATCAAAGTGATCCCCAAGGTGAGATAATTTCATAAATTAGAGAAAATAAGAAATTAAGAATAATAAACAATAATATCATGATAATTTGTTTCAATTAATTATGTAAATGAGAATAAAATATAGAGACAAAGAGAAAAATTGAGAAAGGGAAATGAAGAAAAATGAAAGAATAAAAAAAAATCAGATAAAATAAAATAAAATTAGTACCTATAGTTAGTTAAATAAAATACCAATGTCCCTATAAATTATTCCACTTTTAATGGATATGTTCTGAGTGATGTCAACATATGTTTGGTTTCTGGGTATTTAGGTGTAGTGGAGTGGCTAACCAAGGTCGTCTCTCAAAGGCGGAAGTAATTAAAAAATTATTAAATGTATTTTGGAAATAAAATAAAATAAAATAAACATAATACTAAAAATTATGGGGTTTTTTTATCTTTTATAAAACTAAAATATGTATTATTAAATAATATTGTACTTTATTTTGATTTTTTCATTTTAAAATTTGATTGATAAAACAAAATGAGATGTTTTTTTAGAAAAATATTTTTAGAAGGCACAATCAATCTAAAGATACCTATTAAATTACATAATAATAATTATAATTTAAATTAAAATCCACTTAATTAGAATAAACCAATTGTTTCACTTTATAACCATAAGGTATTTAACTTAACCTCAAATATGAAATTAATTTAACCCCATTCTAGCTTCAGAACATGAAATCATAGAACCATTATTTGATTGTATCTCTAAAGATAGCTTATGGTGAGTGGTAAATTAAGGATCATAAACATACTAAAAGTGATGTTGAATTGAGTTTAGTGATTATATTTGAACTTTATAAATTGATCCCACGTTGTTTTTTTAATGATTAAATATCTCTCTCATAATTCACTCATTACTTGAATTCACGTGTTTTGTGTTAATTATTCAATTTCATACTTAGTATATTTCAAGTTAAAAACTCAATTCATAAATCATATTATGTGAATTACAATATTTCATTTATTCAAAACAAATAATTGAATATGGTGATAATTACATTGATTACTATGAAAAACTAATCTTCCTAGGGTGGTGTAGTTATCATAGATGTATTTTTCTTGTTTAAACTATTGGAATGTGTATAACACAATCATAAATAAGTGAATAAAATGAGAATAAAATTTAACAAAGTACAATAATAGGAAGATAAATTAAGAAGTTTATTATGAAATAAAAATATTATAACGCTAAGAAGAAGAAGAAGGCTTCAATGAACAGATACTAAATTAAAGAGATATCCCTCTTGAAATTCTCTAAGAAATAGAGTTAAACATCAATACCATTGACCCATCAATTTTTATCAGTAAAGATCTCATATTATTGCATGATCTAGTTGTTCTAAGGCTCGTTATTTATCATTTTGTCACTGTGGGTTATTAACAGTTCTCAAATAATGGCACTAATTTTCCCTGAGTGGTATTATTTTTCTGGACTCTACCTTGTTGTATATCCTACGTAATTTTTTCTTTTATTTCCCTTAACTATTTTAGGATATGTTTTCAGGGAATATTCTGTGTCTAGGACTCATTATTTTATATATTTCTAGTTTTTTAATAGTATATTTACATCATCCCCATGTGATAACTTTCTGGAATTTGTTTTTTTATATACTATATCTTTAATGGTTTCTAAATTACCACTAATTTTATTCTTCCTATTATTTTTAAGTAGTAAATATGACTAGAAAACACTTAGACAAGATCCATAATGTACTTTATTATTTAGGTTTTCTATTCTACTATCATTGAGTTAGTAGTTTGGGTCATGGAAAACATGATTGTATTGGGTTTTTTACTCCACTTAACATCATCCAAATTTAAAATTTAGATAAAGGGTTTAGTTAAGGATCCAAATTTTATCCTTGAATTATACATGGTAAAGGATTCTTCTTGTTCATCATCCTTTCATGAGAGAGATCCCAACATTAATTTTGATCTATAATCCTTTTTTATTAAAGATGATCCCAATCCTAGAGTCACAAAACTAAATTATACATAAAATAATTTTATTTATAGTATCTAGAAATAGTACTTGTATTCTATTGATTTCATCACCTCCTAGTCTCATCTTAAAGCTTCCTTTCATTTTTAGATCTCCATCATTGATTAAATGAACAACATCATAAACTCTTTCCTTCATTTTTGTAGAGATTAACATTTCTATTCATGTGGGATAAACAACCACTCTAAAGGATTCTTGTGTTATTATTATTATTTTCTTTGAGTATAACTGCATCCAAGTTTTATTTATCTCTCATTTTTTTCATTCTAAGAAGGAACCACCTAATTTAAGATATGAGATGGAATCCCTTTTTCTTCTCCGTCACAATAAACATTTTCACATTCAAAGTTTTCTTCCAATAGAGATTATCTATTTTATAGGTGAATAAAATTTAATTTACTTGAATTCATTATCCTTTTATTTATATGGTGTCCATTTTCTATTCCTATTTTCCTATAATCAATGTTTTTATGACTAAATTTAGAGAAGTGAAAACATTTTTCAATAAAAAAACATATTATTTTTTATAATAGAAGATATGGTATAATCTTTCTTTATTTACTGTTGGGTTCTTTTCCACTTAAGTAATATTTTTACCTCTCAATAGTAGAAGAAATTATGATCGAATAATCCAAAAAACTATAATTTTAAAAGATTATATATCATACCACTCTCACATCTCTAGATATTTCAATATTTTTAAAAACTTCTTAGTTTTTAATTTTTCGTCAAATATTGAGGTCTATATTCCATATTTTACTTCCCTTTGAACTAAACCATTGTAGTTACAACTTCAAATTCCTCAACATAAAATCCAACTCCACTCTTATTTTTGTTCTTGGGTATTGATCATTCATAATTTTCTAACAATTATTGCCTCATTTATCCTTCTCCAATAGTTCTTCGTCATAGAAATCCCCAAACTATAACTTCTTTTTTAGATCACTTGAATTTAATTTAGATTCAATTTCACTTCACAACGTAACTACTTCTTCTTCGAGAGATTAAAATATATTTTATCTTTCCTCTAAACAATAATTAATATAATCAATTATCTTATATTGTTCTTTTATTTTTTGTTTCAATTATACAAATACTCCCAATATTTGATGAAAAGTTGTTTTATATCCCACTTCATTCTATATCTAGTCTATGTTAGCTTCCTGACAATCCACATATTTGTGGATTACTTAATAAATTGAACATTTTTTTATTTTTATTCCTTTCAATATAAATCTACTCAAGGCCTCCTTCCAATTCAATCTTATGGTACACAATTCCCTTAGTTTGATGGCCATTTCCACTTTTAGATTTTTCTTCTTCAGTAGTCTCTATCATTTAATCTTCCATATCAGATATAAATTCAATTTATTCCTCATTTAGGTAATATATATTTTATTTATATTCATTTTTCATAAGTTAATTTATTTTAACCTTTTTATGGAGCTTCCTGGTTTGAAATCTATTTTAGCATAAACATCATTCAGGGATTTTCTACAGTTTCTATATTTTCTTCTTCACTATAAAATTTCCTTGTACAGCTCATTGTACAATGTCCAATATTATTTCATTTTAAATAATAAAAGGGTTGATTTCATTAAAATATTACCTTTCTTATTTTTATTTTTCTTTACACTAATGATAAAAACTAATAATCCCCCTATTCCTATTCATATGTGTATTTATCAATGTTAATATTTTCCATGAATTTGAATGATTTTTTTGTTTATATGATTTTTTGTTCCCTCTAACATGACCTATATTTCATTTTCCGCAAAACTACTATTTCATATATCCAGGGATAGTGCAGAAAGATTTTTTTCCTTTAAGAGAAGAATGTTTTGGGTGAAAATTAGTGGAAACCTTATCAATATATTCTTTACAACATTCACCTCCTTTATTTATTTACCAATTCCTCTGATTAATTCAACCACCTAAATAATATTATCGAATAAAATATCAATGTTTTTATATGGTTACATCTTTAGATCGTCCAAATTTTTTTGTAAAACCCAAATCTTTTCTTATTTAACCTTTTTTTCACCTTCATAGATATTAGGAAAATTAATCCACATAAACTTTATATCTTTTCAACTCATCGCTTTCATATAAATCTGTTATGATATGCAAAGTTAAATTATTTTTGGATTGGGAATCATCATTTGACAACTTAATATCTACTTTAGTCATGGATAATTTAGATGCATCACTTAGATGTTCTCTATGAAATACGGTGAAAAAAAACATTATGTTCAAGAGGCCTAATATGAGATCTCAACCTATTCTTCAAGATTTGGAAATTTCACCCATCAAATATAAGAACTCCATTTTCATTAATTTTATTCTCCATATGAAAAGATGATAGATTTAAAATCCAAAACACGTGGCTCTGATACCACTTGTTTCAACCAGATTCTAAATTCACCTAGGGGTGGGGTGGGGGTGAATTAGGGTGTTGAAATTTTCTTTTTCACTAGATCATTTTCTCATTTTAGTAAGAACAAGATGATTCTATAATTTTTCAAAACACACACACATACACGCACATTATTGATAATGAAAGTAAATACAAGGACATACATATTTTTCTTTGTTCACCAAAAAAGGGATCATCTTAGAAGCATACATTGAAAATGTCACACCATGACCATGATTTATCAATTATTTAATTATATCTATTTTTTATTTTGTTTTTTAGGTAAAAATCATTTTAAATTTTAAATTTTGGGGGTATCCAGAAGAGGCGCACAACTGGCACACATTTTGACCAATCATGTGGCCAAATATTACGCAATTTCCAAGATTATGGAAAATAAAATAATGTGGAAAAAATAAAATAAAATTTAAAAAATGTTTTAATAGTGATAATAAATTTATAAAAAATTAATAGTAATAATAATAATGATAATATAACTATTATTATTATTATTATTATATATATTAATATAATGATTATTATTTTAAAATTGTTATTATTATTATTAAACAATTTATTATTATTATTAAGATATTTTTAGGGTTTCTAAACCCTACTCCACCTTTCTTCCCCCTACTTCACACACATCGCGCCTCCCTCCCCTCCCCGCTCTTGCGGGCTGACAACCCCCTTACCCAACCTTTCTATTGTGCGACCCCCTTCAGCAGGAACCCTTTGACGCACCACCATCTTCAATGGATGATCTCCCTTCTCTACTCTCTAACTCGACCGACCCCATCTGCTCACACAACATAAAATTCCAAAGCCCCTCCCTCTTCTACGACCCCCACCGGCCGAGGCCCTCTAGCGAGCCATATTCATCCCTTCAGTGACTGTTTCTTCCAACTAATTGGCATGAGGTATCCTCTTATGAGTCTCTTATCCATTCCCTCTCCCCTATTTTTCTGTTTAATTTGACTTCATGGGGTACACACAACTTTTCGGAACCCTAAATTTATTATTTGGGGGTTTATCTGTTGAATATTGATTATTAGGGTTCATTGGTTCCTATCGAGGCTGATTTTAGCCCCCACTATCAAGGGAAGTGGATTCTACATGGTTTTTGGGTAAGGGGATTCAATTTATTCATTATGAATTAATTTTAATTTAGGGGTTTTATGATTTTTTCATTGGTAAATTTTATAGAGTGAGTTGAGTCATGTTGATGAAATTTCAAGTTGTGGGTGTCTAGAACACAAACACGTGCATGCAAAGGTTAAGGCATATATATATATATATATTACATATTTGTACATATTCCGTCATGGTTCATGGAAGATTCACAATAAATATAGTGTTATTTACATATATATTTATTAATGCATGTGCGTGTTAGTGTGACGTTTCGGTTCGAGTGATCGCCATCATAGAGCGGAAATGTATGAGGTAGGTCCCATATTCCTATGCCTTTTATTTGAATCCTATTATTTTTTTCTTCTTTTAAATACATATTTGCGAATTGTAAACATACTATGAAATCTGTTTGTGGTTGCAAGAAATTATTATACACTTTTTAGAAAAAGAAATGTATTTCTAACACCCATTTTATCTTAAGTGAATTTTCTTAAAAGTGGTTTATGAAGTGGTTTTGAATTGGTAATGAATATCTCCATAGGAATTTGGTATTTTGGTCAGTTTAAAAGTGTAATGACATGTTTTAGTATTCCCCAGAAGATCAAATGTGATTTTAAAAAATGGGTTTTGGTGTGAACTTGAGGTTAAAGGGTTGTTTAACCTTCTTGGAAGAACTGTGTCATTGTAATCGTGGGATCAAGATTTTTTTAAATGTGTAGTACATTGGATTTTCAATTTATATTTTAAATGATTTTGGAACTTAAAAGGGTTGGGTGATTATATGTTCTAAAATGAAAATTATTATTTATAGATAATGAAACATGTTTGGAAAATTAAGAATGAATTGTGTAAAAGGAAAACCCCCCGTGAGTCATAGCCCTTGTTTGAGAAAATAATGTTCTTGAATGTATGAATTGTGATAAGTTCCTAGTAAAGAGACATGTGTATTATTTTTATGTGATGGAATAATGGGGTTTGTACTCAAGGAGGGAGATCAGTGGTGAGAAGGTGAGTATATTTAGGAATAAAGGGAATGATGTATTCATGTTTGTTTGTTTGATGAAAACTCACCACCACTTGAAATAGATCACATGGGAAGCCTGAGGTATCTAGGTGGATGGACTATTACTAGTACGCCAGATGATTAAGAAGTGGTTTGTCTAGGTTTCATCTAGCTTGATTGATAGTAGAACTCTAACTATACATGGATTATTATTGGAGACCACTAGGGTTACGGGGATGTCACCTACTAGTGTCTTGTGCATGAGAACACAATTTTTGATGGATCCTATACTATATTTCACTAAGGTACGAGGTTCCAAGGGTCCCATGTTTTCTATTTACATATAGGGATTGACCATGGTTCTCACTTATGACATATTTTTTGTGAAATGATTTCCATTTTAGTTTCTTCATTTTTGTTTCTCCCTTTGAAAAAAATACATTCTTTAAATTTAAATTGTTTGTATTTCATTTTGAAATGACTATGCATGCTTGTAAAATATTTTGTAAATGTGATAAAAATGGAAATGTGTTTCTTAGAAACGTATTTCCAAAATTTTTAAGAATGGTAAATATTATTCTTATGTGGATATATTTTCAAACTTGCATGAATTGGGTGACTTTTTAAATTTAAGGGAATAAAGTGTTGTTATTCATTGGCATTCTTAATGACCATATCGGTTCTCATGCCTAATTTATTTTTTCAGTTTTAGATTCCCCTAGTTTTGGATCTCTCTTGGAGAAAGTGTGGTTTATATTTCGTGGTAACCCAAGAGTACACATAGAGGTATGTTTAGCTATGGATAATTATTATATTCATTTTTGTTTCTACTTCTGGTGTTTAAATAGGTAATTATTTTTCTCAATTTATATTTATTTGTCTTTTTCTATGGTCCAAATAATTCCCAACTAGTTTATTTTGATTCCTGTCACTAATTGACAACCAATGGGGATCAGGTTCGCCCTTTGAGACTTGTCACAGATCGAATTGGGTGACCATTTTAGCTTTAAAATAGGTTGGTTCATGAAAAAGAATTATTAGTGCATGCCCTTTTTATTTGGGGGGTCAGTTACATTGGAGATCAGGTTTGTCAGTATTTTAGAGGTAGGTGTGTGAAGGATGTCTTGAACCCTTTCCCATCATGGGCCTCAAGTTTCCAAGGGTAGTCTAGGATTTGAATTTTTCTTTTTTTTTGGTCTTTGTGGATAAGGTAAGAAAAATGTAGCGAGATAGTGTTCCACAATGAGATTAAATAGAGCAGCGAACCATGTATAGCCTGAGTGGACAGTTGAAGATACTTCATGTGATTGATTCCCACTTAGAGCATGGCCTAGTAAGCCATTATTCCAGGTTGGAATAGCCACTAGTCCCTTATTTATGGAATTTTTGATGTGAGTTATGTTTGGGATTTTTTTTGGCTGACTTGAGAGTATTTCAAATATGAAATTTTTTCATAGAAATGGGGTTTTCAAAAGTGAAATCTATTTTTCAGTGGAAATGTGGTTTTGAAAATATATATTTTTTATTTTAATGGAATGTGTGGTTTCAAAGGGAAAATAAGAAGTGTTTTGGAAGTTGTTTTGGGATCTTGGAAACACTTTTTGGAATGTGAAATGAAAAATGTTTTGTAATTTTGAAATGTGTTTCTTTATTCATAAGCGACATTATCAAAATTGGTTTGAAATTTTTGCTTTAGGTTGAATGATCTATTTTGAAAAATGAGATGTGTTTTGAATTGAACTTTTTTTTCCAATAAGTGATCACATATATGGAGTTAAACATGTGTCACGTAGATAATTAGTGTTATGTGTGGGTGGGTTCTTGATATAGAATAGGGATATGTATATTAAAGACTTCATGGAATACCAATGGTGTGTATTTAAGCTATCTTCTTGCTGAAAAATAGTTTTTTAAAGGAATGGTTTCATTGTTTTGAAAAGGGAGCAATCTTTTAATGTTTTATTTTTCATGTTTTTTATCATTTTTCATGGTATTTTAGTTTTGACATGCTAAATTGTGGTCGGAATGGTGATTTGATTCTGAGTTTGAGTTTTTGATTGAAGTGTGGGATTTCGGTTTGTGATTAGTTTTGATTTTTCTTTCATCTCTTTTTTTGATTTTTCCAACCAGAAAAGTGCTACAAGTTTATAGTAATTATTTTCTAGTTAGTAGTTCAATACAGAATCTCAGTGGAGTGGTTGAATTGAGTTCTTTTAAGTTGTCTGTTTTCCTTGGAGATCCTGATCTATTGAAGATAGCGGACTGGATTCATGAAATCATTGGTGTTTTCTGGATATTATAAACTCCCAAAGCTACAAGAGCCTATGTGAGTTTGAGTTCATTTGATGTTTCAACTTTTGATTGGTGAAAGAGATAATACGATCATCATTTCATGATAGGATATCTTGGAAGGATTTTAAGACCCGTTTAGTTTAATGGTTTATACTTGAGGAGGTGAAGGATAGTAAAGTCGAAGATCTCATGAGTGTCCAACAAGGCTAATGAATAGTTTAGTCTTACAGCGGGCATTTGAAGGGGTTGGTTCCCTTTTCACTTAAGGTAGAATTCCAGAATCAGATAATATTTATCTTGTGTGGGGTCTCCATCTATGGTTCAAATAATGATTCCTTTTTAGAATTTGGGGAGGTTCCCCATCTAGCGAGGAGAGAGAATTAGAGGAACATGTTTCTGTCTAGTCTTATTATCAGTTAAATATTTTCATAGTCGGGCCACTATTTTTTTACTTTTTGTGCGGTCAGTTTGAGTACATTAAGTTGCCTTATCATCATAATTTGAAGGGTTTACATCAATTTTGGTTGACATTTAGTGGCTTGAAATTTTCAAAACTAAGATGGTTAAGGTTTTTGAGGAAAATCTAAATGAGTGTTTCTCTGATTATTTTCATGGACGACTCTACCTAGACTCTGAATTTAGGGGTGGAGATAGAGCATATCCTGATTATGGATCACACCCGAGTCTTCATGGTTTGTTGTCCAATTTCTTTAGCTGAAAAAATAGAAGAATTTCTCATTTATATAGTATTACAAAAATATATTTCATATAGCGTTCTTTCTTGGGTCATCCGTAGGGGGTTTCGTAAGCCGCTCCATTGAAAGAGGATGTTTTGAATAACCACCATAATCTATTGACTATGGGGTCACATATGCTTTGAGAAATTATAGATCCAACCATAGGTCTTAGATTGATGATTTTCACACAGTCATAAATCATTGGGTGGGAGGGTCTTGGTCTTGATATTGTCTCTAGTGATAGAATTGGGAAGTTTTAAGGTTCTATGTTACAGTTTTCTTTATTTTTGATGGTTTATTTTTATTTTAAAATGTGTAGAGTCTTCTTCGCCTCATTGTGGTGTCTGTTTTGGAATGTTGATATTTAGATGAAATAAATATTTGTGGTCATGTTTTCTTGTAATTATAGTGGTTGTTCTCTATAGAATAGAACCCAGGGATAGTTATCTATTTTGGGAAGTGAGTATTGAGATGATTGTCTCTCTTGTGTGGTTATATCTTTTGGTGAAATGTTTTTTTAGGATGTCATTGTTTTGGAGATTCACGCATCTTAGAAAATAATGAATAGGTTTCTGGTCCGCCATTCAGTTTGGGGTATTTCTTTAGGGACCCCATGTGGAGGGGGTTTGATTAATGTATAGAGTTCATGGGTTGGTTTGGACTGGGAGTCCCAGGGGGCTGTGTTGGTTTATCTTTGTGGGAGTTTTTCGTCTATGTTGGTGGTTCCTACTTCAATTCTCAATGCTAGTTATAGATATGGCCAGCGCTGAAAGTCCCAAGGATTTTCTAAGCTGGACGATTCTTAAATGGTGGGGAGACCCACCATGGATATCATTGTGATTTATTTTTTTATTTGTCAGTATGAGGAGATTTCTTAGGGAAGGGAGAACCATCCACATTTTCCTCATGGTTCTCGTTGTGATATCTCTTTTAGTTTTTCGGGTGTGGCTGGAGGAATAGAATGTTACATCGAGTATAGTATTTCATTAGCCACAATCAGTTTCGAACTCGTGTTTGATTCCACATTTAGATGAGTGAATTTCTTGGGGGCATAAATTGTTTCTGGTGGGGACAATTGTCAAACCCCAACCATGATTTATCAATTTTTTAATTATATCTAGTTTGTCTTTTGAGTTTTGGGTCAAACTGGTTTTAATTTTTAAATTTTTGGGTTCTCTAGTAGAGGCGCGTGGTTGGCGCACGGTTTGACCAACAATGAGGCCAAATCATTCATTGTTTCCAATCTTTTAAAAAATAAAATAATGTAAAAAACAAATAAAACAAAAAAATGTTTTAATAGTAATAATAAAATTAAAAAAAATTAATTGTAATAATAATAATGATAATATTACTATTTTGATTATTATTATTATTATTATTATTATGATTATTATTAAAATTATTAATATTGTTATTAAATTTTTTATTATTATTAATATATTTATTATTATTATTTTTTAGGGTTTCTAAACTATACTCTTTCTCCCCCCTCCTTCATGCGCAACACACCTTCCTCCCCTCCCCTCTATTGCGTGCTAGTAGCCCCCCTTCCCCCACCTTCTTCTTTTGAGACCCCCTTCAGTTGGAACCCTATGGCATGCCACCTCCTTCGTTAGCAGCTCCGAGTCCTTGATCTATCACAAGTCCAACTCCTTATTCTTGCGTAACAACCCAATCCAAATCCACTCCCTCGTACGCGACCCCTTTCAGCTGAGGCCCTTTGGCGAGCCACCTACCTCCCTCTAGGGACCATTTCTTCCACTGATTTGGTGTACGGTCTCATATGGTGGGCCTCTTCTCCCTTCCCCTTCCCCTATTTTTTTGTTTTATTTGATTTCATGTGGGTGAACACACCTTTACCGAACCCTAAATTGATTTTTGGGGCTTATATTGGTTCAATATTAATTATTAGGGTTCATTGGTTCATGTTAAGGTTAGTTCTAGCCACCTAGGTTGTAACGACCCGAAATTTTGAATAAATCTTATTTCCTATTTTTATGTGTTATTTTATTTTATTTTTATACTCAACAAAAATGTTTCATTTGATAACATGAGTATAATTAAAATGAGACTATTGGGTTTTTACTATTATTTGACCATTGGTCAATATGACCGCTGGAAACTAAATGTTTTGATTACTACCTCTAAATACAAGCAATCTTGGTTAATTAATATAGAAAGAAGATTCGATGGCCTCACCCAATAGTCTTGGACCGATCGAAGCCCATCTAACAGAACTTGGGAAGGAGGTAGCACCACTGGGATTTGCTTTGGACCAAACCCAAGCTGAACTTCATCGTGTGAAGCTAGAACGGGATCACCTTCGCGAGAAGTTCAAACTAATAGAAATTACGACTCGTGCGATGTTGGCCGAGCCTCCCTTGGATTCTCTCACCTTAGCACACCTTACACTTAGATCCTATGCTGGTGTGATAAGGGGCTATGTAAGGAGACCGTAATTGCCTTGTGTAATCCTTTGTTTTAAATATATTTTTTGATTTCTTCTTATGATGAAGTTTTTGAATTTTCAAATGTCCAGATAAATATAGTATGCATATTTTTGATAAATTTTAGAGAAAGGATATTTTAAAAATGTTTATATAAACCTTAAATAAATAAAAATGTGTAATGATTTTCAAAAAATGGTCTTCTACAATTATGTTCACTATGAAATTTCGAGTCTAATAAGATCAACTTGATTTTTGATGAATAGTAAATTATGAATAGTGATTTTATGCTTAGGATTAGTAATGTGACCAAATGGATTAGTAATCTCACTTAAAGAAAGTATTAATATAATCTAGGCACCTTGATTAAGTAATGTGATTCAATAAAATGGTTAAATAACGGTTTCATAAATTATTATTCAAGTATTAGTTTTTTTCAGGTGAATAGTGTTTTTTAATTAAAAATTTAATTAAAAGTATTTAGAAAATTATTTTTATAAAACGGATTTCATTTTTGAACTCAGAGCACCGATATTATGCTATGGTAATTTTTGGGGTTTCTTTCTGAAAAAAATGAATTTTCGGTGAATAGTGTTTTTATTTAAAAATTAAATTAAAAATATTTAGAAAATTATTTTTATAAAATGGAGTTCATATTTGTAATCAGAGCGTTGATATTTGGTTAAGGTGAAATTTTGGGATTATTCTGAGAAAGTTGAATTTTCGATGAATAGTGAAAATACAGTTTTTAAGTTACGGGTGTCTAATGACATCATTAAATGATGTATTAAGTATATATTCAATATGGTCGAATTGTGAATAGTAATATAAGGTAAGAGGTGTCCCATGTGGCCAATACCATGGGCAAATACCATGGGCAAGCCCATGGGTTTTCCAAAACCACTAATGAGGTGTCCCTTGGCCATTAATGCCTTGTCCCCTCACTTTCCCTATAAATACCCACCCATTCCTCCTTTGGTTTTCACTCCCAACTCTCCCCCAACAAAGTTCTAGTCTCCTTACCTCCCAAGGAGTCCTCCCAAGGTGCCCCCAAGCCCTCAAGGTCCAAAAAATTGAGTTTCAAGAGTCACGTTTTAAGGTAAGGGATCCGACCTCTCTCTTTCATTTCAAGTAATCTCTTTTATGTCATTTCTTTTATGCTCCATGTTCTTATGTTGGAGGATGTTCTTTTATACTTCTCTTACTGCCCTTTTCATGTTCATATAATGAGATATCCCCTCTTTCTCTCATTATTTCGTTTTATGAAGTTTTAAGTGGTGCCGTTAGGCTGCCGAATTTTTAAGTTGTTCTTCACCCTTCTCGTTTTGAAGTTCTACTTTCATGTCAATTCTTTCAAGTTCCTTTTTATTATGTTGGGGTATGATATCTATATCTATCATACTTGACTATTATGTTCATATGATTATAGACCCCATTTAATCTCTTCAATTCAGTATTTTGAAGTTTTAAGTGGCGCCGTTAGGCTGCCGAATTTTTAAGTGGTTCTTCACCCTTCTCGTATTGAAGTTCTACTTTCATGTCAATTCTTTCAAGTTACTTTTTATTATGTTGGGGTATGATCTCTATATCTATCATACTGGACTCTTATGTTCATATGATGAGATACCCCATTTTATCTCTTCAATTCAGTATTTTGATGTTTTAAGTGGCGCCGTTAGGCTGCCGAATTTTTAAGTGGTTCTTCACCCTTCTCGTTTTGAAGTTCTACTTTCATGTCAGTTATTTCAAGTTTCTTTTTATTATGTTGGGGTATTATCTCTATATCTATAATACTGGACTCTTATATTCATATGATGAGAGACCCCATTTGATCTCTTCAATTCAGTATTTTGAAGTTTTAAGTGGCGCCGTTAGGCTACTAAATGTTTTTAGGGATTCTTTCACCCTTCTCATTCTTTTCAAAGTTCTACTTTCATGTCAAGTCTTTCAAGTTCCTTTTTAATTATGTTGGGGCATTATCTCTATATCTATCATACTGAACTCTTATTTTCACATGATTAGAGACCCTATTTGATCTTTTCAAATCATTTTTGTTGAAGTTTAAGTAACGTCGTTAGGCTGCCGAACTTTCATAAGAGAAATCTAATTTTTTTCTTCCTTCCATGTTTTTCATTTCAAATGGTATGTCCTTGAAATTTAATTACCATGATCATGTATCCTTCTTATTCTGTCCATATACTGTTTTATGGGTCATTTATGAATGTTTGACCCATTTTCCCTCTCTTTTTAATGTCTTCTAAAACCTCGTAACATAGCCATTATGCTGCAGAATTTCCGTCTCAAAATGTCTCTCTCTTTTCTAAAGTTATTTTATATTATTAAGTGAATAATAAAATCCCTTTATTCTAAAGTGGTATTCACATATATACCAAAATGTCTATTTTAAATTCTGGGATTTACATACATGAGACCCACCTTCCTTTTCTGTGGGTTTTAAAGTGACGTAAAGATCATGTCTTTAAAGCAGTTTTTAAAACGCTATGATTATGAAATGAAACCCATTTATTTTATGCTATATGGGTTATTTATGAAATGTTTGATGATGATATATGTGGCTCACATGATAATAAAGGCAAATTTAAGGGTGCACCCTGATAGTGCTCGAATGCATTGGGTAAATACTTA
This sequence comes from Viscum album, assembly GCA_963277665.1. Taxonomy (NCBI): domain Eukaryota; kingdom Viridiplantae; phylum Streptophyta; class Magnoliopsida; order Santalales; family Viscaceae; genus Viscum; species Viscum album. The sequence continues at coordinate 696,810,236 of OY728119.1, read as the reverse complement.
ATCTCTAGAGATGACCATTTTAACGACGCCTTGGTGAATAACTTTGGTAATTTTTAACGACACCTTGGGGATGGAACTTGGTGAAACGAAACGATTGTCAATATTAAATGTTGCAGCCACGTTTTCAAGTTATGAAAAATGTTATTTTTATTATGATATGCCTCCTTATTTCATTCTCATGCCTTAAAGTTCTTTTTCATGACCTTATTGAAGTATCTCAAGTTCACATGTAAAGTGTTCATCTTGTTTCCCTTACTGGGCCTTTTGCTCACCCTTTCTTTTGATGTATGTCCCCAGGTTATGAGATGAAGTAATGAACCTAGGATGAACATAAGGAGAATCCTTTCAAGTGTTTAAGAAGAATGTTTTATGTTGTTTTCATGTATTATGTTCCTAGTTTCCAAGACACTAAACCTTAAAGATCCTCAGTTTTGTGTAATGTAATGAAAGTTTATGTTATAAAAACGCGGGATGCTATAGTTGGTATCAAAGGATGGTTTAGTTATTTGTGGAAATTAGGATATGAAAACTCTAGGAAGAACCCTATAGAAAAGTTAAAAAAATAGAAAATCTTCGTGGTATTTTGGTGAGTATTGAGTAAGGGGTTGCCAAGAAAATAAATCCCTGTTTGGATATGAGCAGGTAGAGGTGGCTCGGGCACAGATGTACATAGGGTTAAAACCCGAAAACACCGCTTTGAGCTAGACTCGAACGGGAACTGGTACACGACAACGGGCCTTGCTGCACTCTTGGTTATGACACTCCCGGGGGATATGCTTTGGTAAATTCATAAGCTTAGTATGAACCATTGTTAAAGGAACAAAGATAAAATAAAATAAAGATTCACATAAGAATATATGATCATGGATAACCTAGATGGGAACCTAGGGGATCACAAGTTAGGGTATACTTTTCCTCTAAAAGTTATCCTTATATGCTTTCAGTTCCTTTTCATGATTATTGGCTAAGTACTTAAGCCCCTAATTATGCTTTCTCTTCATAGTTAATGGTTGGAAATGGAAGAACATGTCCAAACAACCAATGTGATAGAAAATACGATGATTGTCGTATTAATATGACAGGGATGATTAGGGGATTAAAATATGATTATTATTTTGGAAGATGTTCACTATTTTGGGGACCCTATATGATCGAGGTAAATAGATTACTACAGTATTTTCATTGAAGAGTAGGGTTGACTCATATTTTGAAGAATCAATGAATTTAAGGTGGAATTATAGTAATTTAGGTTACTTATGGAAATTATTAACCTATCTTGGGGTAAATATGTTTAGGTTAGTTACTTTTTTTATAAGATGTTAGGAGTGGTTGATGTTGTTTGGAGATGAATGATAAAGTTTACCTTGGAAGAATATGTTATCAAATCCTTCTTGTATTTGGGTTTCAATCTTAGTTTGGTTTATTTTGAGGATTTTTTAAGGACAGTTATTTATGGAATGGACTATGATGAACTTTGGGTAGTACCATGGAACTTTGAAGATTTAAAAGTAGTTTCCATTCCTATGGGGTTATTTCTTTTTGAAGAGTTGTTTTACCTTTACCTTTCTGTTTTTGGGATAATGTTTAAAGATAGAAGAAATAGATAGTTAATCTTTTGTGGATTATGAAGATGATTCTTGTGTTTTGATGAGACCAAGTAGTTTTGAATGCTCATAATTTGGAGAAAAGATTAGTTTTGGGTAGAAACTTATTAAAGGATGAAACTCTACATGAAGATAGGTATATTTTCTTATGTTTTTGTTTTATGTTGTAAATTAATTCCTAAAAATTATGAAAAGGAACGTGAAACAAAAACGTTGTTGGTTTATGTTTCCTACTTGGTAATCAAGACCGTTTACACACATCCTAAGTTTGGGATTTTCTTATGGTTAACGTTCTCATAATCATGTTATCTATCACCCTCCCCCAGAAATTGACCCTTTTGTTTCTTCCATGTCCATGTTTTCCTCCATGGAATCCTAGTATGGGTTAACTCGGGTGACCTTTGTACTTCCCTTTCTTTCTTTTAAAGTAATAGTTTTACTGACTCCTTTTTCGATGTGGGAATTTCAATGAAATTTTAAAACCCAATTTTAAAAATTGCAAGGACGCAATTTCTTAAGGGGGGAAGATTGTAACGACCCGAAATTTTGAATAAATCTTATTTCCTATTTTTATGTGTTATTTTATTTTATTTTTATACTCAACAAAAATGTTTCATTTGATAACATGAGTATAATTAAAATGATACTGTTGGGTTGTGACTATTATTTGACCATTGGTCAATATGACTACTGGAAACTAAATGTTTTGATTACTACCTCTAAATACAAGCAATCTTGGTTAATTAATATAGAAAGAAGATTCGATGGCCTCACCCTGTAGTCTTGGACAGATCGAAGCCCATCTAACAGAACTTGGGAAGGAGGTAGCACCACTGGGCTTTGCTCTGGACCAAACCCAAGCTGAACTTCATCGTGTGAAGCTAGAATGGGATCGCCTTCGCGAGAAGTTCAAACGAATAGAAATTACGACTCGTGCGATGTTGGCCGAGCCTCCCTCAGATTCTCTCACCTTAGCACACCTTACACTTAGGTCCTATGCTGGTGTGATAAGGGGATATGTAAGGAGACCGTAATTGCCTTGTGTAATCCTTTGTTTTAAATAAAAATTTGGATTTCTTCTTATGATGAAGTTTATGAATTTTCAAATGTCCAAATAAATATAGTATGCATATTTTTGATAAATTTTTGAGAAAGGATATTTTAAAAATGTTTATGTAAACCTTAAATAAATAAAAATGTGTAATGATTTTCAAAAAATGGTCTTCTACAATTATGTTCACTACGAAATTTCGAGTCTAATAAGATCAACTTTATTTTTGATGAATAGTAAATTATGAATAATGATTTTACGCTTAGGATTAGTAATGTGACCAAATGGATTAGTAATCTCACTTAAAGAAAGTATTAATATTATATAGGCACCTTGATTAAGTAATGTGATTCAATAAAATGGTTAAATAACAGTTTCATAAATTATTATTCAAGTATTAGTTTTTTCAGGTGAATAGTGTTTTTTAATTAAAAATTTAATTAAAAGTATTTAGAAAATTATTTTTATAAAACGGATTTCATTTTTGAACTCAGAGCACCGATATTATGCTATGGTAATTTTTGGGGTTTTTTCTGAAAAAAATGAATTTTCAGTGAATAGTGTTTTTATTTAAAAATTAAATTAAAAATATTTAGAAAATTATTTTTACAAAATGGAGTTCATATTTGTAATCAGAGCGTTGATATTTGGTTAAGGTGAAATTTTGGGATTATTCTGAGAAAGATGAATTTTCGATGAATAGTGAAAATACAGTTTTTAAGTTACGGGTGTCTAATGACATCATTAAATGATGTATTAAGTATATATTAAATATGGTCGAATTGTGAATAGTAAGATAAGGTATGAGGTGTCCCAAGTGGCCAATACCATGGGAAAATACCATGGGCAAGCCCATGGTTTTTCCAAAACCACTAATGAGGTGTCCCTTGGCCATTAATGCCTTGTCCCCTCACTTTCCCTATAAATACCCACCCATTCCTCCTTTGGTTTTCACTCCCAACTCTCCCCCAACGAAGTTCTGGTCTACTTACCTCCCAAGGAGTCCTCCCAAGCCCTCAAGGTCCAAAACATTGAGTTTCAAGAGTCACGTTTTAAGGTAAGGGATCCGACCTCTCTCTTTCATTTCAAGTAATCTCTTTTATGTCATTTCTTTTTTGCTCCATGTTCTTATGTTGGAGGATGTTCTTTTATACTTCTCTTACTGCCCTTTTCATGTTCATATAATGAGATATCCCCTCTTTCTCTGATTATTTCTTTTTATGAAGTTTTATGTGGTGCCGTTAGGCTGCCGAATTTTTAAGTGGTTCTTCACCCTTCTCGTTTTGAAGTTCTACTTTCATGTCAATTCTTTCAAGATCCTTTTTATTATGTTGGGGTATGATCTCTATATCTATCATACTAGACCCTTATGTTCATATGATGAGAGACCCCATTTGATCTCTTCAATTCAGTATTTTGAAGTTTTAAGTGGCGCCGTTAGGCTGCCGAATTTTTAAGTGGTTCTTCACCCTTCTCGTTTTGAAGTTCTACTTTCATGTCAATTCTTTCAAGTTCCTTTTTATTATGTTGGGGTATGATCTCTTTATCTATCATACTGGACTCTTATGTTCATATTATGAGAGACCCCATTTGATCTCTTCAATTCAACATTTTGAAGTTTTAAGTGGCGCCATTAGGTTGCCGAATTTTTAAGTGGTTCTTCACCTTTCTCATTTTGAAGTTCTACTTTCATGTCAATTCTTTCATGTTCCTTTTTATTATTTTGGGGTATGATATCTATATCTATCATACTGGACTCTTATGTTCATATGATGATAGACCCCATTTGATCTCTTCAATTCAGTATTTTGAAGTTTTAAGTGGTGTCGTTAGGCTGCCGAATGTTTTTAGGGATTCTTTCACCCTTCTCATTCTTTTCAAAGTTCTACTTTCATGTCAAGTCATTAAAGTTCCTTTTTAATTATGTTGGGGCATTATCTCTATATCTATCATACTGAACTCTTATTTTCACATGATTAGAGACCCTATTTTATCTTTTCAAATCATTTTTGTTGAAGTTTAAGTAACGTCGTTAGGCTACCGAACTTTCATAAGAGAAATCTAATTTTTGTCTTCCTTCCATGTTTTTCATTTCAAATGGTATGTCCTTGAAATTTCATTACCATGATCATGTATCCTTCTTATTATGTCCATCTACTGTTTTATGGGTCATTTATGAATGTTTGACCCATTTTCCCTCTCTTTTTAATGTCTTCTAAAACCTCGTAACATAGCCGTTATGCTGCAGAATTTCCGTCTCAAAATGTCTCTATCTTTTCTAAAGTTCTTTTATATTATTAAGTGAATACTCAAAGCCCTTTCTTCTAAAGTGGTATTCAAATATATACCAAAATGTCTATTTTAAATTCTGGGATTTACATACATGAGACCCACCTTCCTTTTCTGTGGGTTTTAAAGTGACGTAAAGATCATGTCTTTAAAGCAGTTTTTAAAACACTATGATTATGAAATGAAACCCATTTATTTTATGCTATATGGGTTATTTATGAAATTTTTGATGATGATATATGTGGCTCACATGATAATAATGGAAAATTTAAGGGTGCGCCCTGATAGCGCTCCAATGCATTGGGTAAAGACTTAATCTCTAGAGATGACCATTTTAACGACGCCTTGGTGAATAACCTTGGTAATTTTTAACGACACCTTGGGGATGGACCTTGGTGAAACGAAACGATTGTCAATATTAAATGTTTCCGCCACATTTTCAAGTTATGAAAAATGTTATTTTTATTATGATATGCCTCCTTATTTCATTCTCATGCCTTAAAGTTCTTTTTCATGACCTTATTGAAGTATCTCACGTTCACATGTAAAATGTTCATCTTGTTTCCCTTACTGGGCCTTTTGCTCACCCTGTCTTTTGATGTATGTCCCCAGGTTATGAGATTCAGTAATGAACCTAGGATGAACATAAGGAGAATCCTTTCAAGTGTTTAAGAAGAATGTTTTATGTTTTTTTCATGTATTATGTTCCTAGTTTCCAAGACACTAAACCTTAAAGATCCTCAGTTTTGTGTAATGTAATGAATGTTTATGTTATAAAAAGGCGGGATGATATATATGTTAAGGGAAGTGGATTCTCCATGATTTTCAGGTAAGTTTTTTCAATTTCTTCATTATTTCATAATTATAATGTAGGGGTTTTATGATTTTTCAATTGTTGGTAATTTTTATAGAGTGCGGTGAGTCTTGTTGATGCAGTTTCGAGTTGAAGCTGTCCAAAACACATACATTTTCATGCATAAGGTAAGGAATATATAAATAAATTCTCCATTTGTACATATTATCTCATGGTTTTGTGAATATACGAAATATAGGTAGTTTTATTTCACTATATATGTATAAATTCATGTGTGTGTTAGTGTGAACTGTCGTTTTGGGTGATCACCGTCAAAGAGAATCATGTCTGAGGTAGGTCCCCTGTTCCATTAATTTGAATACCATGATTCCTTAATTGTTTTAAATACATGTTTTGTATTTACATAATATACACATTCTATGAAAGCTTTTTGCAGTTTCTAGAAATGATTATGCCTTAGTTTTGGAAAATGAACTGTATTTCTAACGCCAATTTGGTCTTAAGTGAATTTTCTTGAAAAGTTATTTTCTAAGTGGTTTTGAATTGGTAATGAATATTTCTAAAGGTGGTTTTCCATTAATCTGGTCTAATTATAAAAGTGTAATGACATGCTTTTGTTTTTCCAAAAAGCTCCAATATCATTTCCAAAAATGGGGTTTCATGTGAACTTGAGGTTAAATAGCAGTTTGACCTTCTTTGAATAATTGTGTCATTATAATCATGGATTCAAGCTTGTTTTTAAATGTGTAGTGAATTGGTTGTTCAATTAATATTTTAAATGATTTTTGAACTTAAATTTTTTCTGTGATTATGTGTTATAAAATGAAAATTATTCATTGTGGATAATTAAGCATGTTTGGCAATTTAATAATGAGTTTTGTAAAAGGAAAACCCCTCATGAGGCATGCCCCTCATTTTAGAAAATGATATTGTTGAATGTAATAATTGTGATACATTCCTAGTAACGATCCTTGTTCATTTTTTTTGTGTGATGGAAAAAAGGGGGATGTACTCAAGGAGAGTGATTGGTGGTTAGAGGTTGAGTGTGGGTTTAAGTAAAGATAATTTTGTATTCATGTATGGTAGTTTGCAAAAACTCACCACCACTTGAAATAGATCTCATGGGAAGCCCAAGGTATCTAGGTAGATAGACTAGGACTAGTATGCTAGATGATTTGGAAGTTGTTCATCCTAGTTTCATCTAATAGGATTGATGCTACAACTATAACTAAACATAGATGATGATTGGAGACCACTAGGGTTATGTGGATTTCCACTACTTGTGGACCGTGCATTATAACACTATTTTTCATGGTATTATACCACATTTCACTGAGGTATGAGGCTCCTAGGGTCCCATTTATTATGGTGACCTATTGGGAATGACCATGGTGCTCGCTTATGACAAGGTGTTTGTGAAATTATTTCCATTTTAGTTGCTTCAAGTTTGTTCACCCTTTGTAAAAAATACTTGTTTTCAATTTTAAACTCTTTCTATTTCATTTTAAAATGGCTATTCATGGTTTTAAAATATTTTGTAAATGTGATAAAATTGGAATGGTTTTTCTTGGAAATAGATTACCTAAATTTTTAAGAATGATAAATACTGTTCTTATGCTGATGTATTTTCAAACTAGCATGATTTAGGTTTATTTTTAAAGGTAAGGGCATAGAGAATTGTTATTATTTGGCATTCCTAATGAGAATCTTAGTGCTCAAACCTACATTATTTTTTTAGTTTCATGATCCCCTAGTTTCAGATCTCTCTTAGAGGGAATGTGGTTTATATTCCATGGCAACCCATGAGGTCACTTGAAAGTATGTTTAGCTACGGAGACTTATTATATTTTTTGTTTCTGTAGCAGGTGTTTATTTATTTTTTCCAATTTTTATTTATTTATCTTTTATCTATTGGATAAATCCATCCCAATTGTTTTATTTTTAAGATCGACACTAGTTTTCGACCTGTGGGGATTGGGAACACCTTTCGGGCCTTGTCACAAATCGCCTGAGGTGACCGATTTAGGGTTGACCTAGGTTGTTTTATGATAGATATTGAGACATTATAGGATATAATACTATCCACTATAGGTGTTATAATTTTTTTATAAAGTCACACATCCAATCCCATGAACACTTATTCTTCTTAACCTCTGGTGTACTGCTCTGGGTCATGGATTTCCATAAAATGATGCAACACACAAGTTTTTTAAAATATATTATTTTAAAATATATTAAGAACAAAAAAGAGGTTTTTATCAATATATTTATTTTTATTCAAATCTATATATTATTGTGTGATCATTTTTCTTTCTTCTCACCATAAAATTATTCTCATCACCCAGATGTTTTTTTATATTATAAGTGATAAATCCATATCTATTATTATCATTTAAAATATCTCAAATTAATTTCTAAAAAATATTTACCATATTTTATATATGGAAATTCCATTAAAGCCCAAAGATATTTTCTGCATTTATTAACTTCTTCTATGCCTCATAATTTATATATTTTGAATATTGAAATCCCCTAAAGTTAGAATCTGAGAAAACTTACTCTCAATGTTTAATAATCCAATAGATCTTCCTCATATATCACTATATTCAAATCTCCCAATAATACACTAGTTTTATTAACTTAATTATCAATATTACCCATCATTTATTATGAATGATAGCACTCACTATAATCGATGTGAATGATAGTGATTATCTTTCATTGTTTTTAGAAACTCTAATTTATGGGATAATAATTTTTAATTTAATTAAGAGATAGATTATATCTTCTTACACATCACAAGGACTGTACGTTTTCTATACCATCAATATTGTACCACTTTTGTATAATCACTACCATGCCTGTTACATATAAAGATGAAATTTCTAATGAATGAAAATAGACTTCTTCTGTATACATGAAATATTTTTTTAAATATTTTTTTATCTTTCAGACAACATTTCTTACATATAAGTAATCCTTATAAAACCTCTTACAGAAGATGAATATCCTATTTTATATATACAATATCCATCCACAACTTTTTAAATTTGAGGCTTTTAAACATATTTTGTATGAATAATATATTCCTCTATATCTGAGTACTTATTATGTGTGCTCACACACCTCTTATGTATCACAAGCCATTCCAAATTTCCCTCCCCAACTCATATTAACATCATCCATATTAGATAAATTATTACATATTGTGAAAAAAAGTTTTATATATCACATTCATTTAGTGAAAATTTAGTCTGAAATTTGAGTAATATATTTCATATTTATGGAACCCTAGAACATAAATATTACATAACTATGTGAACTAAATTCCTTTTCCAAATTCTTTAACTATTGAATATATTACGTACTTAGGTAAACATTAATAATTTTTTCAATACATCATGAATTTTAGAATTCCTCTAATTGAAAAAAAATACCAATTGAAAAATGACTCAATAATATAAATAATATGATCTTTGATTACAACATTAAGGGTTATAAAGATATAAAAACTTTATAAATAAATTCCTAAAGGTATTTAAATTTATTATCAAACATTTATTTACATATATTATGGATTAAATAATTTTAAACAAGTAATTAAGTGATTTTTTATAAGTGATAGATGTTTGTTTTCTTGAGTAATTCAAGATTTTAATGTTCTAGTTTGAATTTGGGTTGTTTTTATTTTCAAAAGGATTTTTTTTATTTTTTATAATAAAAATAAATAATAATGAAAATAATAATTTATATAAAAAAATAGCGCAAATAAATTCTTTGATATCCATTTTATTTTTTGTGCATGACTCCTTACTCTATTAGTGGTGGTAGTAGTGGTTCTCTAGGATATGCCTATAAAAAGTCCTGAATACACACCCTTAGTAGATTGTTTTGTAAATAAAATTATAATTGATTTAAATTAAGCCTCAAAATAATTTGATCCTAGTGGTGTATGTATCGTCTTAGTCTATGAATATTTTAGATAATCACATCACTCATAGGTCGAGTTGTATTATATATTAGTTACTATCTGGGTAGTGGTGGTTATAGTGGGATCATAATTTAAATCATGAAGATATTGGGAAAATAATAAAATTATCTATGTGTGAAGAAAGTTTACTGTGTTGGATTCTCATTTTGCAGAGGCTTGTCCTTTTGTGGTGGAATCCTCTACATATGAAACTCATTATCATCCTCTTGTTGTATCTCAATTTGGTTATAGATAAATAGTTCTTGGATCAATATATTACATATTAATTCCACATCAATTATCTCTATTAGACCAATGAGATTGAAATTATTCATTAAATATTCATATCACAACATATTTACTTTTCATGCCTGTTGACAAAAAAAACTGATTTCACCCTGAACAATACCAGAAGGAAAATTATACATAAGAGAAATAAAATTTTGGAAAATATAGATTTTATATGAAGAAAATATAATCATTCATAAAAGGATGCCTTTTTTTTGGCAACATACATTATTGGTAGTCAAGAATAACTTTGAGGATATAAAGTGTTACACTTTTACTGTTGTGTAGGATCTATACGGATGGGAATGAATTTAAAAAAGCGTTATATAGAAAATTCATGAACATCCAATATCCTAATGGACATATACATCTTTACACCATCGAGATGATAATTCTTTATGACTACATAGGTTTTTCACCTCATGGGGATAAAGCAGTTAACCTTAACAACCTTTAACATCATATACAACTACATATCTCATGGATATTATGATGAACTACCAAAAATACCTTACACAAAATTCAATAAGTAAAAATATAAATTTAATTAAAATCACAAACTTTGAATAAATGGTTTATTCTATAGAAAAATTTTTGAGAGAGGGATGCCTTTATTTTAGAAAAAATAATTTTGAATGGGAATTTAAAGAAACCACTCATGTAACTTCAATGTTTAAACCCAAGAAAAATGGGTTGGATTATCAAGTAAGTATTTTGTGATAATACTCCCTATTTATAGGATATTCACTAGTCCACTAGATTTAACTCTATTTACGAGGGACTCCAATGAGACTCCTATATAGATGGAATTTCACATAAGCCTTCTGGTAACAAACAACATTAATTGAAATAACTTTAGAAAACATTACCCATTTAAATAAAACCACAAAATTATGAAACATTAGGGATTTTAAATTGTATTTTTTCCTCTTCCCTGTGGTTCATATCCATGAAAAATTAATCCCATGACTAGTCACTTCATGAAAAAACCAAATTAAATCTATTTGAACTTCTTTTCACCACTTCTTTGACCCAAGACATCTAATTTTTTTAAATCAACCTAAATGGCCTAGTTAACTTTATTTTTCCATGTTAAATGATATAAAAAAACCATTTCAGTCTACTCCATGGCCTCTTAAGATATATGATCAGGTTTTTCATCCTAGAGTGTTCCTGTTGATCATTCATTCCTTTGATAATGGGTCTCTAATGGGAATTTATCAGTAACGAATTGGATCATCTGGGTATTAAAAATCATTTATCCCTTTTATAAAGAGGGTTATTATTTTTAAAAGTTTGATAAAACCTCCCATGGATAATGATTCTCATTTTTTCTTACCAATCATCCAATTGGATTTCTTAGTCCACTGAAGGAGCTATATATTGGTAAATGAATCTCTTGCTAGGTATAATCCATAACATTATCTCATGGGTAAATGTTCCTTGCTAGTCTAATGTTCCTCCCCATATTAAAAATAGAATTCATATATATGGGTCTTCTGTATATTTTAATCAATAAAAACCACATTCACCCAAGTTATATTCTATGTTGAACAAGAATGAGCTTCCAAAATGGAAGAATGAGCTTCCAAAATGGTGTATGCCACAAAACCCACCTTCACTCAAATAATCCTATGATTTCAAATATAATCATCCTTATACTTAAGTGTAAGCCCCAAATAATCCTAATTGGGCTATATTACTTATTATTCTACCCTTATTTATGTAAATTGATTCAAATATACAACAGGCGGGAACACATATTGGCCTCCTCTTTAGGTGTAAGACCTAACCATACCCTCATTGTTAATATCATCCTCATGTTCTACATCAATGATTGATACACATATGGGCCTCAAACTCAATTTAAGTCCCAAAATGTTTCTCAGTGAGATATAACCCATGTTAGTCCCTCTTCCTCAATGGGACATATCCCCTATGAGTCTAATAAAACCCTTTACCATCTAATTATAAATTGATGGGATGAACTTGAAAGGACTACTCATGTATAAGTCCCACACCATCCACTCTAAAGAACCTCCCACCTATTATTCATTCCTACATGAATTGATAACTACATAAAACATAGACTATTATTTACATCATTAAGTTACTTAGAATAGGTTCTAGACTCAAAACCTTAAAATGAACTTCACTTGGTCATGGTTGAATAACTGTAAATGCACCACATTATTCCTTGTCACATGAACATACAAGGTATGATGTGTTCCAATAAGTGGAACTGAACAACTTGGGTTATGATTTCCTTTAAAGTAATATGTGAGAATCCCATCTCATAAGCCTCATCCCAACTTTAAAACACATATCACCTCCCCAGATGGTGATAAATTCCAAATACCCCAACTGTTTGAATTTAAAACAAAATATAATTATTGAAAAAATAAATTTGAGTAACCTCTAACATATAAAAATGTTCACATCAATGGCTGGTTTTGATTGATTACTTTCACAAAGGTATCCTATATTAATATTTTAACTAGGAAGTATTCATGAACATGTAGATAATCATTAAGAGAGTCGCATAATTATAATTAAAATAGTTGTATTGATTAGTATACCTATCATCCTACTGACCGTTGAAAATTCCAAAGTGTTTCTTGTATGAATGAGCAAAAACATTCCTTTAAAAATTAGGTCTACAGTTATTTAAAATGAATAAGAACGAGGGGGAACATAAAAAATATAATGGTTTATCCGACATGAATAATTTCCCCATGAATGAGATTTATTATATATTCTTTAACTTATGATGATGCATTAAAAAGTTTCATATTTTTGGTTTTATTCCCCCTTAAGAACTCCCTTAAATATAAATGTGATTATAAAATGAACCATTAAATTCCCAGATTTCTGAAAATTTTTGTAGTAGTCACCTGGAACCTCAAGTCATGGTGCACTGCTATCTGAAATTTTGAATATAATCCTAGTCTACCATGAAGGATATATTTAGAACCCCTAGATACAATTTCCTCGACCCAACACCCCCAATTCCAATGGGTGAATTACTTAGTAAGAGAGTATTATCTCAATGGTTGCATACCTACTCATTAGGTGCCTCATGAAATCATCCAAGAGATGTATCCCCAATAGCCATCCTACAAATGTTGAACTATTAAGAAGCATGTGGTTCCAGGTTCCACTTCAAACATTCTATGAGTTTATCACTAGAGCCGAACAACCCTTATACCCCTTATCATAAGAAAATGAAGGAGGATATTGACTTTGTCACTATGGTTATCAAAAATCTTCTTGGGGGGATCTTTCCATCCATCCCCAAAATCAACACCACTCAACCCTAGCATCTCATGAATATGGTTTGATTAAACTCTGGAGATATTAACCTTGGTTTGATAAACATGGGAACCCAGGAGGAGGTCTCTCTAGAAATGAAAGACCACTAAAGCTCATAAACATATCATATTATTCTTGACATCTAAAAATATGAATCATGTCAGAGTATAACAATTATGATAAAGGATAAATATCATATTCCGTATCAAATCTACCAATACTCAGACATATTCGAGAAATAAAACTGGATAAGGCACATAACCATTCCCATACCCCTAAATCCCACAGACATAATGTGATGACAAATAAGAATTAGGCTCATATTTTTAACCACATATATCATGGCCACTAACATATCCTGGTGGAAATGATGAAGCATGCTCATATCCCTACTCAAACCAATGAATACCACTCACATATCTAGATGAAAATTCATGAGCATGATCATATCCTAGATGAAACTAATATATCTAGTTAGAATATTCTTATAGAAAAATAGAAGTAGTCTTATATCTCTATTTATGTTCAGACTTATGAAACCCACAGATATATCCCAATAAAACCCAAGGAGTAGGATTATATCCCTTTTTACACCAATGGAGCCTTTCAATATATCCCAATGACAATTTAGGATAAAGATCATATACCTTATTGAACCCTTGAATCCTTATGAAATTTATATATAGCAATGTAGAAGTAGGATAATCTTCATGTTCACATCAACACTAAAGCTGTTTGTGATAAAATTCTAGAGGTAGTACAGGAAAAATCATATATTCCTATTCCAATCAACACTGAGGTTTTTCATGAACATATATAGGTGGAAACCTAAGAATAGACACATATTCCTACTCTTTTTAGAATTCAAACATCTTGTAGACATATTCTGGTGTAAACTAAAGAGTTTCTTAGGAGCTCTCCCACTCATGAAGGTTGTGGTCCACAATGCATGACAATGATTATGATTGAGGTTCTATCCATAGTCTCTAAGCTTAGAACATTTAAAAGTAACCTTATTAAGGGAAATATGCAATCTAATAGTAGGTACATCTCCTCTATAAATTGATATTCACGAGTCTTTGATACAACCAAGTATATTTTGAGTGATCCCACGCCCATTTAAAAAATAGTAGGAAAGAAACTACTACAGTTGGATTCGGTTGAAGAACCCCTCATAGAGGTGGAAGAAAGAAACATGGTAATGTGATAAGAGTTAGAAAAAAACTGAATATATGTCACATTTTAGACTATAAACACTCCCTAATATTAATTTCCAAATGCATTAAAATAGAAGTGCATACCTTAACTGTGACATAATTTGTGGGAGAAACTTCAGCATCTTAGGGATAAATACCTATATTATAGAGAATAAAACATTAATATTGATATGTATTATCATAATTGTCATTATAATGACTTATAAATCATTTTAGTGGCATAAAACCCTAATTAATGGAAGTAGTGTGTCTTTATCAATCATTCCTACAATAATATTTGAAGGAAATTTTCCAGATACCCCGGGATAACCCATCTATTTTTTGTATCAAAGAGTGGTATGGAGCTTCAAATTTCACCCCTAACTGGATAATAATGTTCGTCGAGGAAGGTAGATTTTGAAATCATTTATTCAGACCAAATCTTAGGTCCTGTCTCTACCTATGCATGTTGGTCCATCTAATGAAAACCTTTCATTAAAAGCCCCAAAAATACATACCTAGTGGGATTAGCTACTGACATACTCTTACATCAGGCTCTCAAGAATGATAAACATGCAACCTATTTGAGGGAAAAAACAATACAGTCACATAAAAACCCTTGGTAGTGAGAAGCTCTTTCCCTGAAATGGAGATGAATCCAACTCATGACTAAATAGATTCATCAAATTCCAATAATTCTATGATAGTTACTACATAAAATTTATTACAAGAATAACCCCTTCCTATAGGGTTGGGGGAATTTTAGTACCACCATTACCACTGGGATTAATAAATATATAGTAGATCCATTATATTATGGTGGTAAAGAAATTATATTTCATACTATAATGATAGGGAATTATTACCTACACTTCTCTAAGGATTTTGGTTTTTTCTAGACTAAGAGTACTAGAAGTTCCCACATAGTTCCTTCCACTATGTCATCATTAACCATCATTGGGTATATGATCATGGAAATCCACTAAATACTCCCTCATGATTTCCATAAATAAACCACTTCCCTAGGAATATCATGAATACAATTTGATTTTTAGGGTCCTCAAGTCAAAGAGGTCTACAATGAAGGAATATATCAAGTAGGAGTATTATTTATCTCTTGATGGATATTTAGTGGGTGATAAATCCAATTACTAATATGGAATAGTTGAGGATGTTATTACCACTGATCAATTCACATTCATGAATTTCATTAGTGTCAACATCACAAATACCAAGGATCATGACACTGAAATATAAGAACATGTTGATTAAAAATAAATTTGAAATGTGGTTTGAATCATAATATGTGAAGAAGGGGTTTAAAAAATGAATTAGTGGTAAAATCATGACTTTGATGATCCTATAAACATCCTACTAATGCCTACTAGGCGAGCATAAACCAATAATAATGAGATGGGTGTGGTTATATCCCACCCAAAAAACCAAATGTGCCAAGTTTCCCTCTTATGAGGTGATGATTGGTCAATATGAATTCAAACTAGAGGGCTTGAAGTGGATCAATGCTAAGCTACTCAGAGGAAATATACACACTTAGTAAAACTATGAGTATGATGCCAATATATATCCTCTTGAAGATGACACTTAACAAGGTGAAACTATTGAACCCATAAAATAAGAATCCATTAATATGACCAACCCATGTCATAAACCACCATTTTAACTAACCTTAGTGTCCAAAAAATACCATCAATTCGATCTATAAAAAACAAATTCCTTTTCAAGTGAGTTACCATAGACCAAATCAATGTATATTTCAATAGTAGACAAAAGAGATCTTACCACATCAATCTCCAACCACTTCCTTTACTCAAGCACCAGCTCAAGCGACAATCCCTACAAAACTTATTAACTCCACCAAGTCTCTTACTAATTGAATATAATCCTTGGATGGGAGACATGTACTAGTGAATCTGGAGAGGAAACTATTCCCTGAATGGGTATATTTTAATCCTCCAACACCCAAATTCTTAATATTAAATAGAATAAGATATCTAGAGAAGCATCTCATAAAATTAATATGTTAGTGCATTCCCATGATGGGAACACATGAAATATAAGAGTTAGAAAATTTATGATTCTCATTTAGATGTTGTAAGGACCAACATTCATCTGGTACAAAAATCTACAAGTTAGGTCTATCAAAAACTGGGATGATCTTCAATCAAAATTTCATTATTAGTTCATCTCTACACAGAGGAATATGATTATTCTTATCCTATTGAATTGCAAGAAATGGGAAAATAAGAGAGACCCATACTTAATTTTTAGGTGGAAAGGGCCTACTCTCTAAACATGAAGCTTTCTCAAGAAAAAATATTAAATATTCACATAGATAATATATGTGATGATTTTTAGATTCTCTACATTACCTTTAATTACCCTGCATATTATTAAGAGTTTAAATTTTTAGAATAGTTCTCGAAGGATTCCATTCAGTAATCTAAAGCCTTGTTCTGACTACCACCATTAGTATATGGGAGGAAATATGGTAGATTTGAAAATAATACTATCCTGCTCAAACTAGCAACAATGCTAGATCCAGTTCCCAAAATTTATCAATATCATGAGATGAATCATTTTTGAATAATCACTTCAATTATTTCCCCTTAAACAAAATTCTGGGGTATGATATCAACATCAACTTCAAATATATACTATATAATATGGTTGACTTAAGGAAGATAAAGCTGGTCAAAACTCTAGAATATGTATCTTATGATTCCTATACTCTACAAAAATAATGGTAAGATTATAATGAAGTCCTAAGAAGAGAAACCTGGATATTTTATGACTAGATAAAAGCTAAATCCATCAAATGAGCACACAAAGTACTACAGTTTCAACTGAATCAGCTAATTGTGATCCTAAATTACTCTATGATACCTAACGTGAAATATTTATTGGAACAAACATATAAGATTCAGTGAAGTCATTGTTAATGAAACATGGTGAAATAAGAATAACCCTTTATGGTACCCAATATGGTCTAAAATATCTTGGCTTTCTTACCCCTATCAATGGGGGGATGGGAACCACCCTACCAAATGTCATTCTCATATAATGTGGAGTGAAAATATGGATCAGTTAATATAATACACTTGATAAACCCCTTGATCGATGAATAATATTACCATGAACACTAGTTCCTCTTCTATAACCAAGGAAGAGGTTGTATAGGTATTGTAATAAGTAGTTATGGTACACACTGATGGTCATACATTGTTTCTATTGAAACCATACATGTAACTTAAACTCGAAGATAGAAACTCCAATGAGATCAGTAGGAATGTTCATCTGATCATGAATAAACCTGGGATTATTAAAATCCAAATATACTGAAGGACCAATCTGTAGGCATAAAATTTTATTGTAAACATAAAAATGTGAGAAGACTAACTTAGCCTAACCTATAGAACAAAAACATGTACCACAGTTTTTGTTCAGGGAAGAAGCCAATAGTGAATTTAGATTTGAACTCCAAGACCCAAGGTGGGGATAAAATTCAAGGAAGGAAGTGTAGGTCCTTATCTAAAAAGTATGAACTTCTAAATAATTTTTCAATAATTTCAGTCGGGATATACTATATGGATTCCCATCAACTATCAAAGGAGGTTAGGGAAGGCATCATTGAGGCCCTTCCAAGTCCCCAAGATTTTGTTGGATGATATTTTTGTATCACATTGGTATTTCATAGATACCATATCTAAAAATGTAATAAATTAATTTCCTCCACTAAACAATATTTATATATAGCTATACAGTGATATATTAGGACCTTGTATAGATCAATAAATCTCAATGATATCGACATTTTTCATGTCTCAAAGGATAATGGTTTGGGGATAAATGTAATCTCAATAGAAACCCTCATTGTTAGGCTAAACCAAATATGAATTTTCACCATCCAACATGACAATCTAGCAGTATAATAAGATTGGTCATAGAATATTTATGAAAATAAATTTTAGAACTAAATTTATTGATATCATTTATGACTTCGAATTCACGGTAGTTAGTCTATACAAAAATTCATCATCTTTTTGGGAAGTCCATGTCTACACATGCATGTAGTATTTCAATCATCATATCATCAGTACTTGAAATACTATATTAATGGGAAAATTATTGTGTTGTATAGAGAAAGTTCCCCATTTATTTCTTATGAATATGAATTTATAGGTGTGGGGTTTTAAAAATGGGGGAGATGTAGCCGTTGATAAATATTTTCATTAATATTTATTCCACTAATGGCTTTTAGATTTATCTCATTATCCTATGGAGTATACATAGTGAAAAAATAATGTTTTCTATTAACCAATTTGAGACGAAAACCCCAAATTTGGGATTTCATTTGCTTACATGGGTCACAATAGACTATTAAATGAAACCTCCAATTAATTTAATTTTATATAATTGTTATGAAAACAATACTATTGAACAACCACCATAAATAAAGGAAAAGTATTCTAGACAGTTCATATGGATCAATATTTTCCTTGGGAATATCTACCATAATGTGAGGTTGACTGATATTCATACAAAATAGATAATTATATTTAATCAATTTAATTTGAATCCAAAAAATAATAAGATCATGAGTTTTAGGAACAAATACTCTCATTCTTATGATATAATTCCCATCAGATGAACCTATCCCTTTGGAAGACGGATTTCATTACTATAGGAAAAAAATCACCCACATCATCTTCCAAATATTAGAATACTATTTAGTATTTAGTTTCTGATGATGCAAAATTGTAAGGGAACAATATCAATGATTCCCCTCCAATCATTGAGGATGGTGTCTTGACTATCATTGATGGACTCAAAAAAGTTAATCTGGTTATAGGGGATGATTCACAACTTACACAGATCTATATCCCCATAATCCATGAAGAATTGGATAATTTTATCCATTTTTTTTAAAGCAACATTGAGATTTATATACAAGTAAGTACATGGAAATAATTAGGTCAGATCCTTAGGTGGATACCTATAATTTGGGTCTTCCATATGACTATAGTGGTTATAAAAAGAAAATAAATAGAATTCATTTATCCCACGCTGTAATAGTAGAATCCAAAGTTTGTAAAAAGATTAAGTTCAAATTTATATGAGATGATCGATACCTAAAATGGCTTTACAACATAATTCTAATCATGAAAAATAATCATAAATTCATATTCAATATTGATTTCAAGGACCTCAAACAACAATATATAAAAAATGATTTCACAATCTGAATCATTGTGCTACTAATCAATGCAATGATTGGTTTCCAATACCTATTTTTTATTTATGGGTATTCTCCCAATAAATAGATTCAAATGGACCCATAAGTTGAGGTTCATATTACCTTTAGGGAAGTCTAATAGGGATACTATTATAGAGTAATTCCCTTTGATTTAAAGAATTATAATTCCACATATCAAGGTATAATTCTAAAAAACTTAATAATAATTATGGGGAAGACCATGAAGTGATACATGGAAGATCTGGTGATCGAATCCCAACAATACCATGACATTATTACCAATCTTGAGGTAGTTTTGAACAACATTTTGTAACAAAACGTAAAGATAAACATATTTAAATTCTATTTTGGGGTAACTTTTGGAGAATTACTTAGATTTGAAAGACTACACCATGGTATCAATGTTAAACCTCAAAATATTAAATTGATACTCGATATCCCCTCTCTCTAAAATATGAAATAATTGAGATTACTTTAGGGTTTTCTCTCTTACATATGACAATTCATAGGCAAATTGACTAAGAAGTTTCTACCCTTTATAAATCTAATTAATAAAGGTTCTACCTATCCCTATGATGGATATTGTTAAGGATCTATCATAACTATAAAATAGTACATTTTTCACCCACTGATATTGATGCCTCTATTAGAATGGAAGAAACATATACTCTATATAACAACCTAATAGTGGTCTCTTGGAACCTTCATTGAAATTAAGAATGGTGTGGTCAGTTATAATAAACTCTCTAATCTAAAAAAATCCATTGTTGGATAATGATGATCTATATTTTGATATCCATAAGAAATCACATTCATTGATTTCCATAGTGTGGAAATTGAGACATTATTTGCATCACGACAAGGTCTATCTAGTCTCTTAAGTTTATCCACTATTGTATATCCTTAGTCTTCCAATGTTAACTGGGCATCTCACAAGTTGGCCATTTTTTAGAAATTTAAAATCCAAGTTATGTTTTAGAAGGTGATCAAGGGTCATGTAAAAACCCATAATTTTATTAATCACTTTTCCTTAATTAAATACCTTGTGAGTAGGTTATCTTTTGTGAAACACTGAAATAAAATGAAAACTACTTCAACTTAATAAACTTATTCCAGATAACCATTATATTATAACCATTAAATTATAAGGTATTAATTAAAGTAACTACTTTATAAAAACTATATAAGAGGTATAATAAAATAAATGTCATTTTATTCTTGGAGATACACTTTTTTAAATAAAAAATGTTACATATTAAGTGTAACAATATGAAAATTAAATTTTTATAATATTTATATATTTCAATTGGTGAAATGGATTATATATTTGGAATCATTAGTTCAAAATTATATAAAAATGATTATTTTTAGACAAAAAAATAATATTACTAATATTAATGTTAATTACAATGATAATGGTGAAAATGATATTTTCAATGATTTTTTGTTAGTATTTTGTAATATTTGCATAATAAATTGAATAAAAATGTTTTAAATAATGTCTCTAATATGATATTTAGAAAAATGTATAATAATCTTAACATACATTTAATTTGTAACCAATTTGTTTTCTAATATATAATGTGTTTTAATTAAAACGTCAATTTTATATGTTTTATAAATTTTACTAGTTAAAATAGAGATGAAATTTAGTTTGATCATACCCAAATTTTGTAATATGGTTTAACATATATGTTTAATAAAAAATAAATTACTTGGTTAAAAACTAATTACCAAGGTAAAATTAAAAAATGGTAAAACATAAAAAACATGTAGTAAAAGAATTTTAAAACATTAGAAAATGAGTGGGAGAGGATTTATATACCTTATATAACCCCAAACTACGTTATTTATATTATTTGGATCTATTGACCCTATTATAGTTTAATTCAATTATTGAAAAATAGTGACTACTCACAAAAGTTTCCTTTTTATCACTTATAAAATGAGACACTTCAACCCCTTCAGGAAGTACCCATGCCTTATAATTTTAAAATAAAAATGTAACATTTTTAACACCTAAAATACCCTATATGTTTCATTAACAAATTCTCACCATAAGTTTGCCTAATACATCCATTTTCAAGGATACATTCAAGTGAATGTTCAAGGTCCCAAATTGAGTATTACTTAATACATTCCTTTTTCTTCATATTATTTTCCTTAAAAACCAATCCTTAGAATATTTATATAATTAAATAATTATAATTCTAATTCTAATGTTTTATTATATTTATTTAACAACCTTTATTTATTCCTTCTCATGCACTTATAAAAACAAAAGAATGTCAAATGTATGTTGTGCAAACTACCGCCTCCACGAAGTAATGTTTTTAGTTTTTTATAATGATTTTATTTCATTGTTAAAACCACTTAAAATATGATTCACCTAATTAAAAACATATAAATAATAAAATTATTATTCTATTATAAGGATATTATACACTTTGTTAACGAAACTCACCCCTCGAGATATAACGTGTTCATGTCTCAGGTTGGACTAACCACCAACTTGAATAATTCAATAAAGATATATCATGGATGCCTATGAGAACTTATGTAATATAATTATTAAATTAATAATTAAATACTGATTGTTTTATGGTTCTATAAATGATATATTAAGTATTTAAATTATTTTTAAAATATCATATTTGATTGCTAAAATTACCAAAATAAATAGACACCAATACAATTTTCAAAAAAACATATGATAATAAATAGTTCATATTAAATAAAATATAGAAGAATAAGGTTCATAATAAGCTATATAAAAACTTAATTTTATTATTCAAGAATTTAGGCATGTACTCATAACAAATCAGAACCATATTAAGGGTTTCATCAAATCGATTTATGATTCAATGGGTTATAGTATTTCTTACTTAATTATAATCTTTAAGAATTATTTGATCAAGAAACTTCCCTATTATATAGGGTATTACATTTTTTACTAGGTAAATTAATTTTTTTAACCAATAAAAACTTCTTTTCTAAATTGTTTTCAAAAATAAAAATTTAACATTGGTAACAATAACACCCATTCATTACCAATAGATCCTTTTCTCCCATGTTAAGGTTTTTCCTATAAAATTTATTTTGTTTAAAGAAATAAAATATGTTTTGTATTTTTTTATTATTAATATTTTATTCAATACTTTTTATGAAATTAAAGTATTTCAATTTTAATCTGATGTGGTTTTTAATGAAACCATCCCTAAAATCTCAATAAAGGTATTTCTTTTCATTAATTACCAGTTGATATTTAATAGCATGATTTTATTTTTTTATTTTCAAGGTTTATTTATTTGGAACTCATTATAATAAGGTTTTTAAAATTATTATCTCCCTTTCTAAATTTTTTTTAAAGTAAATTTCAATTCATTTTTTATAATAATATTTCAAAGGTTTTGAAAAAACTAAGATATTTTCACTTATATTTTTTCTCCTGGGTTTATATCCCATGAATTTATGATTTTATCACCCTATATATGTTATTATGATATGAGTCCTTTTTGAAAATTAGATTTTTTATATCCCATTATTTCTTAAGTTTATGTGATGTGATTTTTTTTGAAAGATTTGAGAAACCCGTTCTTTTTCCATGGGTTCTTTGTGATATGATTATGATTGATTTTAGGTGGAACACATATTTATGAATGATTTTAGAAATGATCCAATCTCATGATATAGTTAGGTATGGACATAATGAGTTTGTTCATATAGGTGTGGGCATAATGGGTTTCTACACATTTTTAGGTAGTAAAATAACGAGTTTGTTCAGAGAGGAATGGAAATAATGAGTTTGATCAAAAATGTATTCATATGATTATAGTTGTGATGCATCTATAAGTTGATTATCAAGTTATTAAACCTTTACAAGATTCATTTCACTTTCATGATATTCCATGTTTTCATTATTATTATTTATTTTTAAGGTATTACACACTTTTTTGTTTTGATCATGAGTTTTATGATTATTGAGATGTATTTAGAGACGTGTTATAAATTTTATGATTACTTAATGATATTATTATAAAACTTTGTTTCTATATAATTTTTCATGATTATGAACTTGTGATATTTTAATAAGATATAAATCTGGTTACTCAGGTTCTCCATAATTTTTATGATCTGATACATTATGAAATGTTTTTCCCTTACTGAATGGTTGATCTCACCCCATTATTATGTTTCTATTTCCCTAGGTTATGAAGATTATTATATCATATGATATTTTTAGAAAATTTTCTAGAGGAGTTTTATTATGGAGTAATGTTTTGAAATTTTGTAAAATAAGTGGTTTATATAGATAATGTCCAAGACATGAAACCTTTAAGTCCTTTGGTTGTGGGACTGTTTTTGAGATATATTTTCTAAATCCTGAAATTATTATACTATTTATGTTATGTTTAGCTTGGGTATCATTAGTTGTTATCAAATTAAGGTTTATATATTTTTTGATTTTTATTTATTTTATGGATTAGTTTAGATAACATTAGTTAAAAATTTAAGAATAAGTCTAAGTATAGGAAAACATCCTAACATTTTGGTAAAGTAGATATTGTAGGACCCCGGGACACCCTGAGAGGGGAGGGGTGAATCAGGGTGTCAACTTTTTCTCCTTAAAGTTGTGGATCTTGTTCCCACGTTGGTAGGAACTACTTAAACCTGTATGATGGATATGATCACCAATGAAACATTTACATGCAAAGAGATAACACAACAATTTTACTTGGTTCACCAATAAGGGCTACATCCAAGGAGCATACGCCGACAAGTTGTCGGTTGTACCAAATTCCACTAATATTCACTAGTTGTGGATTACAATGGTTCGGGCACAGTCACTCTGTCCCAGGATCACTGCCTTTACAAAGGTTCAGAGATAGCTCACTGCTCCCCTCTAGTCACTCCCGTTGACTCCCCCTGGCTCACTGCCGTTGGTGAAGTCCCACTCAGTTTATAGATGTGAAGGTCTCTTTAATAGATTTCCATTGAAGTATTTTTCTCCTGTTCAGCATGAGACTTTGCTTGCATCAGAGTCCTGAGTTGATGCTCTTTTTTATTCAACCTTCTACTTTAGTGAAATAACTGAATGCACTATATCTTCTTCTTCTCTTCCTTTGATTATCAATACTAACACCTGAGTGTATTGATATATTCCCCTCTTTCTGTACAGATCTGAGTTTAGTTGCATGAACCGTTCTTCTTCTATTCGCAAAGCAAAATTAGGATGTTAAACATCAGTCATGTGTGTGTGGTACCACTTCTCTTCATAAAACCAGATTGTTCATTGTTCTTCCGTCATTGTAAATGAATACATCATTTGTTTCACCGAAGGTATCGGGAAATCTCACGGATTTTGTGTAGCTCCACGAAGACAGGCAAGCTCCAACAAAACCTGGCGCTCTTCTTCAATCCTGGAACGCAAGTCCCAACACGGTGCGCATGTCTCACTATGGTGCGGAAGTCTCTGGCGTGCAGGTCCAAACTGGCACGCAAGTATCACCAAACCACCTGCGTGACACTGTCTTCCTCAACTTCTAACCCATGCGACTTACTTCCTTTCTCTCCCAAACCACCTTGGGTGTACAGCTAACAACGGGCGCACAACTTCAGATAATGGCGTGCAAGTCCACCTGCGCGACCACACAACACCTGCGCCACTTCCACACCTGCGCGACGGGAGCTCTGATTTTTGTAAGTGTTGAACTCTATAGGAAATGAGGAGGGGTGGTCCAGTATTTATAGGCAATTTGACCACCCTGCGCAATGGAGCGCAAGTCAACCATCGGTGCGCAAGTCTCTTCCCCTGCTAGTCACTTGCGCGACTAGCTTCCAAACTTGTGCGAACCTCTTTCCTTTGGAAAATTTTGACCTTCGTATCTTGAAAAACCATAGGCGCACAAGTTCTCAAGCTTCCAAGGCATTGGCACGGAAGTCTCTTTCACGGCGTGCAAGTCAGCTGTGTGACCTCACCAAAACTTGCGCGACACTTATCCCTTTGCCATATTTTGATGTTATGATCCTCAAAAACATATGGCGCATAAGTTTCCAAGCCTTCATGTACAAGGCGCGCAAGTCCCTTTGCCAAAAACACTTTTCTACAGTTGTCTATTTTCAGGCCCAAAAATTTGGCAAACACTAGGAAACGGTGCCACCTTGTATCTTCTCTTTTTGTACCGCCTCCAGATCATCCAGTCCTCTGTCAATGTTCTTGAATCAAACATAGATTGTTGACCACAACTCTTGAACTTGACATTCCATCATGAAATCCCTTTTGTCAACAAGTTTGTATGTCATTTGTTTGCTTTTTCAACAAGAAAAATCACCTCAAAAACACTTCTTCTCGGTGATTGGAATCCTTCAGCAACTCTTCTACTGTCATCACAAAATCCACTATCGTGATATGTATTCTTTGAAGGAACCGCTTTAGAACTGTCATCTTCTTATACAATGGGATGTGCATGGCCATCTCATAATTTCAATCTCTGCATGGCCATTTCAGAAGTCCAATCCCTTTCACATTGTCTTCTTCTTCAGTCGTTATTATCTACTTCATGCAAAGCATATGAGTCAATTCTTCAAGAAGTCTCTTGCATGGTTCTCATGAAATCATGAGTAATTGCATGGTCTTCATCAAAAACCCATGGGTCTCATGCAATAATGAGGAATGTCTTGGTCTAAATCAAAACCCACGGTTCTCATGCAATAAAAAGGAATTTATTGGTCTTCATCCAAAAACCCCATTCTTCGTTAATCATCCTCAGATGGATTACACCTCACATTCTTCATTATTGTAAACAATGTATCACCTTTGACACATGTTCTTTGAACTTATGATCAGTACAACAATCGTCTGAATTATCATTCGTCCACTTCATCAGAGTACTTCTTGATCTCCTTCATTTTGATCTTCATTGACAATTATTGACAACAAATAAAACCTTATACACAAAGTGTTTCCAACAGATATTGTGTTGTTTCACTATAAATCACATACATTTTGGGATACTATAAGTTTATTAAGGCTATAATATAGACTTATATAGAGATAGTGACCCTAAAAGGGGTGTACTAGGTATTAAATCAATCTTCACCCAGTGTATGACAAAGAGTCCTAACTTTACACCTGGTTTTAAAATCTCGAGGGATATGATTTGGTTAATTCACACAATTTTTTTAAAACATTTTAATGGATTGAATATGTTTAGGTTAGATAATCAAATATAAATCTAAATATTATAACATATACAGAAGTCGAGATATTCATAATTTATGGTATGCACATCATTTATGATTTATTTCATTTAAGTTCATATCTTCCACTCAATTAGATTTTAAAAATTATGTCCCTAAAAATACTTTTATATCATATAATTTTTCTATAAATTTGGATTTAATACATCAAAAAATGTATATTATACTATCTATGAAAACCCCAAGTGGCATAATGATTACATCTAAGATATATAAATCTGACCTGATTGATATTTGTGGGACAATACCTCCTAAATATATAATTCTTATTTAGTTTGTTGAATTTAGACAAAATATTGGGTATGGATTTTATTTTCCTACATTAAGCACATGTTAACTAGTGAGATAAGAAAATATTGTATTTTATTCTATACCATCCTATTTTAATATATCAATAAATGGATAATTATAAATTCCCTATGGAATAAAATTATATAATATGTCTCATGATGCCCACCCTTGAGGGAATATTGAATAAAATGATTAGGTTAGAAGTAAAAATTAATGACATGCCTATTATATGTGAGTATATTGATGTATTTTCAGATGAATTACCTAGTAGTAACCTAGAGTGTGATTTTTATTTTTCAATGAAACACATATCAATATCTATTCCTATCTAAAATAGTTTATATAGGATGGATCCCATTGAATTGGGGGAATTGATAAATAAATTGAAAGAGAATCTATACAAGGGGGTGCATGATTATTCTTTATGGAAAATAAGGATGTATAAATACATCATGTAATATATTATCACAATCTTAAATAAATAGAGTTCAAGAAAAAAAATCCCCTTCCCATTATTGATGAAATTTTCAATCAAATCAGTGGAGCACGATACTTCTTGAAAATTGACCTTTAATATGGATATCATCTATTAAGGGTTATCATGGAGGATATTACCAATAAAAATTTATATATGATGTATGGAATCTTTGAATTTATATTAATTCCATATAGACTTATAAACGCTCCTCTTATCTCTATATATCTATTTAATAGAGTCATAAAAGACTACCTTGATCAATTTATTACTGTTTTTATAGACATTATTCTTATATATTAAAAGATTAAGGAATAACATAAAGATTATATATGGAATTTTTTAAAGACCTTGATAAATAATAAATTGTATATTAAATTTATCAAGTGTGAATTATAGTTTCAAAAAGTAAAATTCTTTAGTCTTATAATCAAAAGAAATAGAATATTAGTAGATCTATCAAAGAAAAAAGTTAGTGAGAAATGGCCCAAAATGACCACTATTACAAATATCTATATTTTTATTAGGTTAGATGTATATAATAAGTTCTTTTTATTATTTTATCATGTCTATCAAACCAATTTAATACATAAGGGAGTGAATTTCCTTTGTATAGAATAATGAAAAGGATAGGTCAAAGAACTAAAAAAGAGTTTGGTCACTTCTCTAATACTTAAATCACGTTATAGTGGTCAAGGGTTTCTAATATATAATGACTCATTGAAAAATTAATTTTGTGCAATCATCATGCATAATTATAAGGTAATTTTGTATTCCTCACGCCAATTAAAGACTCATGATAAAAATTAACTAACACAGGATTTAGAGGTGGAAGTAGTGATATTTGTAGTAAAGATTTGGAAAATTACCTATAAGGAGAAAAGTGTGATATATATATTGATCATAAAAGATTGATATATAAATATATATACTCAAATAGAAGTGATTTAATACATTCTAAAGGATATGGTTGGATATAATAATATATTATGACCGATCAATACATTACCACCCAGGTAAGGAAAATAAGGTGGATAATGCTATGTACTAGATAGGATATTCT
This sequence comes from Viscum album, assembly GCA_963277665.1. NCBI lineage: Eukaryota > Viridiplantae > Streptophyta > Magnoliopsida > Santalales > Viscaceae > Viscum > Viscum album. The sequence goes on along the minus strand of OY728119.1, from coordinate 696,781,348 downwards.
ACTCTATAGATGATGAGAATTTAAAAAGATCCAATACTCATGGATTTATAGAGGATTAATCTTGAAGAAATAATGGGATGCGGAAAATCATATCTTTCCCAACTAATTACTCAATCTTCAATCCACATAAAGATAAAAGAATCCTAGAAGGTTGATGTAGAGTTATAAAAAAGGTAGTGAATGTTTCATAGTTTAAATTTGATGAAGATAGAGTTATAAGGTTTGAAATGCAAATATGTGTCCTATAATAACCCGAATTCAAGTTGGAAATTTTGGTCGATGCACATAGCTCACCCTTCTCAATGCATATAGTATATAAAATGATGTATAGATATATAAAACAAAACTTCTGTTGAGATAACATAAATAGATAAATCACATATTATATATCTTGATTCTTGATAATCTATCAAGTTAGAATTGAATGGAAAAAGTCTCAAGTTATGTTGCATCCATTACCCATACCATTATAGTAATGAGAAAATATAACCATGGATTTTTTTCATAGGACTCCTGATAACATCTAAAGGGAATAGTTCTATTTGGGTTGTAGTCGATCATCTTATAAATTCAGATCAATTTATTACCATAAAAGAGTATTTCTCCCTTAAATAAATACCCAATATATATATACAAGGGAATTGGTAAAGACGTATGAAGTAATATTTTCCATTATACTCGATTGGGATATAAGGTTTACCTTAAGGTTTTGGAGAATTATTCAGAAAGCATTGAAGATAGAAATGAGTTTTAGCATTTCTTATCATACCTAAAAAAATAGTGTGTCTAAAATAACTATTGAAAATCTATATGATATGACGATATCTTTGTCAATGATCTTTCAAGTATTTTTGGATTAACCCCTCACCCCGGAAGAGTTCTCATATAAAAATAGTTTCCATTCTATCATTCATATGACACCATATGAGGATATTATTTGGAAGAGATATAAGACTCCAACATGGTGAGATGAAGTTAAAGAGTGGAAGTTGATAGGCCTTTAAATTTTTTAAGAAATTATATAGAAGGTTCAAACTATTCAATAATAAATTCAAGAGGAACAAACTAAAAAGATGATTTATGCAGATAATCATCGATAAGATATGTATTTTAAATTTTTTGAAAAGGAATTCCATAAAATATCTCTATGGATGTGGGTTATGAGATTTGGGAAGAAAAAAATGTTGAGTTATTATCATGATAGGGGTTTTTTCAATTTTTAACGTTCATTGTACACCTCTTTCAAGTTCATGATGTGTTCCATGAATCAATTTTGAGGAAGTATATACCAAATATATCACATGTAAAAATCTTTTAAGACATATAATTGGTATATGGGATTTCATATAAGGACTAATCTATGTAAATTATAGACCTAAGATACAAGGTTATGAGAAATAAGACTACCCATCTGGTCAAAGTTATGTTGAATAATCATAAGTTTGAGGAGGCTAGATGGGAACATGAGGATGTGATGAGAGAAAATAAGCCGCACTTGTTTTACTATATGTAGTACAATTTTAAGGATGATTTTTTTAATTGGGGGTAGAATGTAATGACCCACAATTTTAGTAATCACTTTTACTTAACTAAATATAGTGTGAGTAGCTTGTCTTTTACATAACACTAAACTAAAATGAAAACCTCATTAAATTAAAATAATTATTAAATATTACAGTTATATTATAACCTGTAAATTAGTAGGTATTATAATAATTAAACACTTTATAAAAACTATAGAAAAGGTATGATAAAACAAATTCCATTTTATGCTTGGAGATCAACTTTTTAAAAAATGATTTTTGCACATTAAGTGTGGTCATATGAAAATTAAATTTTTATCACCTTTAGAAATTTTATTTCATGAATGAAGTCCATATTTTGAATAAATAAGTCCAAATTATATAAAAATTATCAGTTTATAAATAAAAATAAGATTACTAATATTAAAGTTAATTACAATGATAATTGTTAAACTGTTACTTTCAAAGATTTGTTTTTTTTAATATTGTGTAATAATTATATAATAAATAAAATTAATATGTTTTAAATAATGACTCTAATATTATATTTTAAAAATATAGAATTATATTAATAAAAATATAATTTTTAACCAATTATAAATATAATTAAGAACACATAATGGTTAAAACAACATTTTTTTTACAAAAAAATAGTTTTTCAAATTTTTTTTTTCTATTTATAAAATGTTTTAGAATAAAATATAATTTTTTAAATTTTATAAATTTATTTATATTAAATGGATATTTAATTTAGGATAATCACACAAAATAGTTTTACGAGGGTTTACATTATTATTTTTTATAATATATAAATTACTTGGCTAAATACTAGTTACCAAGGTAAAAAAATAGAAAAACATAAAAAAAAGTAGTAAAAGTATTGAAACATGTTGTAAAATGAGTGGTGTGGGATTTATAAAACACATCTCTAAAAAAAATCAAGTATTTATCTCTGTTGTAATCATTGAACCTTGAATAGTGCCGTTCCATTATTGAAAAATAATGGGTTCTCACACAAGTTCAATTTTCTTCAATTATAAAAGGGGAAACATATAACCCTTAATACCACACCCATACCTTATAAATTATTGTTTAAAATATTAAATTTTCTCTTCCTAGAAACCTTTATCATGTTAATTATCCTTTTATCACCAAAAGTGATCCAAATCCCTTCATTTCCAAGGAGTCTTTGAAGAGAATGTTCAAGGTCACAAAGTGGGTATTACTTAATCCTTATCTTTTTATTCATACTATTTACCTTCTAAACCTTCCATAACAAAAGTTATATAATGGAATAAATATTATTCATATATTTAAGTGTTTTTATATTAATGTAAAACCATTATTTATTTATTTCTATTCTCTTAGAAAAATAAAATAACACCGAACGTGCGATGTGCGGAGTACCGCCTCCATGAAGTAACAAATTTCTTTTTTCATATGATTTTCTTATTATCAAAAACCAATTCAAATATGATTAAATAAATTAAAATTATCTAAATAAAATAATTATTCTTTAATCATAATGATATTATATGCTTCTTTAACCATACTCACCCTTAGATATATAACATGTTAATGTTTGGGGTTGGTTTAACCACTTACTTGAAAAATGTTTTGACACACAGTATTGGATTACTATGGGAACATAAATAATACTAATATAATATGTTAATAATTAAATCATTAGTTTTCTGTATTTTTAAGGGTTATATTATGTATTTAACTTATTATTAAAATATAATTTTGATTACTAAAATTACTAAAATAAGTCAACACCAATTTAATTTTAACACAAACATAGATAATAAATGGTCCATTTTAAATGAAATACTGAATAATAAGGTTATTAAAAAGGTATGTAATAAATTAAATTTTATTATTTATGATGTTAGGTGCTTGCGTAGAATGAACCAGGACTAGGTTAAGGGTTTCATTAACTGAATTTCTGATTAATTTTGTCAATCTATTTATTACTTGAATATAATATTCAAGCCTTATTTTATAATAAAATTAACATATTTTATATGTTATTACCTATTTATAACTTAGATAATTACTTATAATTATCAATAAACTCTTCTCTTGTATGTTTGTTTCCAAATAAAAGTATAATGTAGGTAAGAATATCTCTCTTTCTCACCAATGGATCATTTTATTCCATGTCCATGTTTTTCCTCTTAAACATATTTAGTTTAAAAAAGTAAAAATAGATTTTTAATATTATATTATTCATTTTTTTCATTTACCTTAATCATGAAATGAATGTCTTTTTTCATTTATATGATGTGTTTCTTCTTTAAAATGATCAAAAAAGATTAATAATGGCAATTCTTTTAATTATTTATTACTATAAATTTATTATAAGGATTTTTTTCTTTTCAAGGATTAGTTATTTTTAAATATTCATAATAAGGACTTAAAAATTATTAACAATAATTTATCAAAAATTATTTTCTAAAAGTAAATTTCACATCATCTTTTACAATAATGTTTGTAAGGTTTTGTTAAATATTTTATATTGTCCTTTTTTACCCTACATGGCTTATCTATCATGAAGTGATGATTTTGTCACACTATATATGTTATTATGATATGATTAGTTTTGAGAAATTAAATTTATTATAGAACATAATTTCTTAAGTTCATGTTTTGTTATGTTTTTTAAAATTTTTAATAAATCTATTCATTTTTTTCATGTGTTAATTAATATATGATTATGGTTGATTTTAAGTATCATGAATATATAAAGATTATGATATGATAATTCCAATATCAAAAAAAATTAATGGTTTATGTTAATATAGCATGATATTGATAGTTGTGGGCCGAATGAGTTTCTTCACACATGAATGGACATAATGAGTTTGCCCATATTTTTTGGTGTGGAAATAATGAGTTTTTTCGGATAAGTATGAGCATAATGAGTTTTCTCACAAAGGTTCTTTTATGATTATATTTAAACCAAATTTATATGTTTTTTATCAAGTTATGATACTTTTACAAGAGTACTTTAATTTTCATGATATCCTCTACTTTCATGATTGTGCCTTATTTTTAAAGTATTATGCACTTTTATATCATGATCTCGTGTTTTATGATAATTAAGATATAATTTGAGCTATATGATTACTTTTATTGTTCATTAACAAAATTTTTAAAAACTTATTTTTATTTATTATGTATTATTATTATGTTATTATGATCTTTGAATAGGATAATTATCTTGTTCCTTAAGTTCATCTTTATATTTATGATGTGATACATTATGATATTTGTTTCATTAATAAGAATTTGAGCTTACGCCCTTTTTATACTTCCCTATAACTAGTTTATTAAGATGATTATATCATGTTAGATGTTTAAAAAAGTTTCTAAAGGAGCATAATTAAGAATTTATTGTTGTAAAATATGATGATTATGTAAATAATGGATAAGACACATACCTTTTGATCACTGGATTTTGAGATTATATTTGAGATTTATTATCCAAATCATGAAATTATTGTAATATTTTAGTTATGTTTATCTTGGTTCTCTTAATGTAAATAATTAAAAATATTCCTCATAGTTCACCCTATTATAGAAAAGATGTTTGTAGATAAATAACTTCCTATTGTGGAGGTTTCGTTTGTTAGTGAAACTTCCCAGACTTGGGAAATGTATTTTGATAGTGCCTCTAAGATCCAATTTGATAGAAGTATGGAAAACTGAAGCTCAACTAGTTCATCATAGGTATTATATTTTCTTAAAAAAATGAATTTTTCTATAATCCTTCCAAATAACATAAGTATGCAATAACACTGAGGTAGAATACAAGGCTATTATTGTAATATTTGAACTAGCCTAGCAGCTACCATTAGATATAATTAATATCAAGGGTGATTTAGAATTAGTAATCAAGGAAATAAATTATGAATATGCTATCAATAAGTAAGAATTAACTCCGTTGATTGATTATGTATAAGGGTGGATATCTGATTTCCCCTCAGAGAAAACACCGTATCACATCCCTCATTCATAGAACTGCCATGAAGATATCCTAGCCAATGAAACAACATACTTGGATGATTTATACCTGGATGATGTGGTCATTCACATTCAAAATAATTGGTTTGTATCTCCATTTATCAATAGTGATATGGAATATATGAACTTGGTTATCAATTCCCCTGATCAATTAAAACCTATACCCTCACTATTTTATACCATAATTAAATGAATGTCTCCTATAATATACTTCCTCCAAAATGAGACCCTATCACCTGATCAATATAAGATGAACAATTTCATTATTGGATAATAAATTACATCCTTTTTCACTACACAAATTCTCAATAAGTCTTCTACAAAAAAAGGATTTGAAAAATTACTCCTCAGATGCATAAAAGGATATACCCATGCCATTATACAAAAATCCCATGTCGGAGCATGTGGTACTCACCAATATAGATCCAAAATATTACATCAAAGCAAGAGACATGGATATGTCTATCCATTATTAATACATGACTAACTTAATTTCAATCATAAATTTGGTTCTTTTTAAATACATTAAAAATTAATCCATAAACCCCTAGAGTTTTAGTATACCACCATATAAAATTGGAAATTTTATGTATGGGGAATATATGTTATATGACTATATTCCCTAGCTATACTCAGGCAGTTCATGTTTATCCTTATTATCACGAATTTCTTTACCATGTGGTTCAAGGATATATCCCTCAAGGAAGTTAGAAAAAAGTATTTCATCAATTACATGATGTTAAATATAATTACCAAATTTTGTGTCCCTCACACAATACTATTATAATATGCAACCAATTTTATGATTATAAATTGAAAAGGTTTTATCAGGAACATAATATTTAATCCAACCACTAATCCAAAAATCATGAAATAGTTAACAAATAGATAAATCCCTTCAACAAAACTCTATATAATATCCTCTAGAAGATAGTAGGTAAATAAAATAAATCATATTCTATCTAATCCATGGGATTATAATACCAAAACCTAAACTACAACACAAGAGACTCTATACTCACTTCTATACGGGTCAGTGTCATCCCTACCGATTGAGGTCTAATTGGATTCACTTTGAATTGCAATATGAAATCAATTATCTAAATATGAAATGTCTTAGATATGAATTAATGAATTTGAATTAATAAATGAGGAAATGTTATGAACGAATTATAACAATGAAATCCATCCAAATCAAGTCACAAAATCATTGAACAAAAAGTCTCACCATTATTTATTCATATAAGAGGAATTTTTTGGCCCTAAGAACTCTCGTGATACCAAGGAAGAAGGATCCTAATATGGATCTATAATGTAAATTACCTAATTCCATTCATAAATATCTACTCAAATGAATCCCATTCCTTGATTAGAATGAATATAGAGTATATACCTCCTGCCACTAATGAATGGTTTCTAAAGAAATACATTATATAGTCTCATAATGGGTTCTTAAAGGTCCTTCATATAAGAAATTAAAATGGATGAATCAATGTAGTAGTTTCATGAATATAAACTGAAAAACACATTATTTCTGGTAGTTTAACATTAAACACCATGGAATAATATTTAATCCCACATAAATTTAAATTATTCAGGGGTCCATCCAGCATAACCCAAAAATTACTCAGAGTGGTCCATTTATTGTGATCTCAAATTGTAAATATCCCCTTTCATAGAAGCTCAATCTACCTGATGTTTTTCTTACCATGGGATTTGGTGGTTATGGTAACACCAACCAACCGTAAATTCATGATTCACATAACTAATTGAAAAATTCTCATTTCCAGAACTATGTACAGATTTATTCCTATTCATACATTATAGTTATTGATGTTTGAATAATTTATCATAAACCTATCCACAAATATTACCTTTATCCAAATTCTATAAGTGTATGGTATCCTTATTCATGTTGGTTTTTCTATATCAAATATAAACTCATAAACCATATATAAAAACAATAATATCTTATCCTAAGAATAATTATAAATCTTATTATGGTTCTAATATCATTCGAGAATAAAAACTACCCTTTTAAGAAATATGTGTGGATTTATTCCAATTATCCCAGGATATGTAGTGACACCTGGTCGTTTGGACCAGGGTCCAACTAAGAATGCCAAAAAATATAAACCCACCTCCACCCAAGTATTGATAATTCTCATTCATAGAATTTTCCTCAACATATCTACCTTAGTATGTATTCATTTCACCTATAAGTACATGTTAGTAATTCATGTTGTCATAAGATATGTAGAAATGTCCATATTTTCTATTTTGGGACTCAACTATAATTTTCACATCTGCCAAAATCCTATTTTGGCTTGGTGTTGAGACTATATCCATGTCAAGTTTCTTCCCTTCTCACATCAGGATAACCGTTCATTTCATTACCATTTCCCTTAAACATGAGTCAAATATATTTAAAGACATTATAAGAACTATATACAACTTGATTCATAATATCACAGGATATGAATTGACACCTGGGCTTCCAATCTAAGATCTATAAAAAATTTCCATCGACTTTGATCCTACTGATCATGCTCTTACTCATTCATGTTGGGTTTATCACTATTGATATACAATAGAGTGAAGTAGCCTCACTTTTTCCTAGCCATGAACAAGATGTGTACATACAATCATTATCCATAATTACATATGTATTGATTCCTATTATCATAGGATATGTAGACAAAACCTAGATATCCTATCATGGGCCTACCCATGAATCTCATTATCATGTAATCCTGAACCCTATCCCGATGTAGTGTTCTGTCAATTCACATTAAGGCTATTTCAGTGGACCCTACATAATTGATTTAAAATAATTTTGTGTGAATTGATCCTTATTTTCATTGGATATATAGAGACATCTAGATTAAATACCTTAGAGTTAGCCACAAGTATCATCCTAATAAAAACCATGCTTCTTATTAATGTTTGGCCTTATCATTAATGTCATTTTTTCTCCATGGGTTCAATACTAATAAAATTTAGTTTAATATTTTTATATGATCCCGGTACATTCAAATTACTATACATAATTTCTTAATAATATGACTTTAAACTATATTTTATCCAAGTCCTTATCACACGAAGTTAAGCCGAATGGCATAAAATCCACCCATAAAACCCTTAAACTACACATAGAAACCCATTTTGTATGACTTAGTTTACTTACAAGAGATCCAAACATGGGTAAGAGTCATCAACCTACTGTTATTTTTTATAAACCTAAACTAGGATAAAATACAGCTATCCTTATTAAATATATCCCATAATTTGGGTCTTCATAATCTATTACATACTTTTACCTTCCATGGATTTTACCATGGATGAAATCAATATTCCACTGCTATATATAAGTCAGATATGTGCAAATATATCTTCTCTAATAATTTTTGTAGGACCAATTACTATTATTTTATGATATATACAAAAATTGTGGTCTATCATCTTATTCCCAACCACAAATTTCTATCAGTTCCAATGCCCTCTTATAGAAAGAGGTATTCTTAATTAATGTCAAGTCATTCCATATTAGATCTTATACGAGGATGATATATCATTATTTAGAAATATATGTGGCATGATTCCTATTATATTAGGCTACATAGTGATGTTGGAATATTTCATCCCATGCATAGCTGTAAACTTGCATGCCTGATTTAACCTCAATGATGATACAACTTCCCATTCACATCATTACCTATCATATCTCACTAGGGAGACCTTATATATATCTTCTTTATCTTATATAAATTATATATATTTTTTCATCCCCCATTTATGAGAAACCAATATTTTTTGATTCATTTTACCATGATACATATTGTTTTTCTCCATTGGGCTTGCATAAATTAACATGGAGTACGTTTTTCGTATGATTTTTATCACCTCCCCTTTAGCCATGTTTCATATTCATAATGGGAGTTATAAGCCACTTCATGTAAATTTATCCCTTATTTCTAGACATTTCACCATGTATTAGGTCAAATATATATGATATTAAACATCATTCAGTTCTAGTTAAATTTGTATGACCTTAAATTGTATCCTCTACTTTTTAAAGCTATATAATCATAAAATATATCCCTATATGGTCCAAGTTTCATGACCTCAAACTATAAATGAAAGAGTCACATAGGTTTTTCAGGTTGATAAATCATAAATTGAAGCCTAATAAAAAGTCAATTCTTTTCTCCCTAAACAATCTCCTTTTATGACTCAAGAAAATTTCTGAGCATAATAAATATTAAAAGATGAATAAACTCTTTTCTGTTTGAAAACTCATAATGGGAGACCTGAGAAAAATTCAATTCTATTCTCACAAATCTATTCCCTTTCATGGATTAGTAAAAATGTATAATTGAAATGAAAAACACGTAATTATTTATATACTAAAACCTATCCCTATAAAAATTCCATTTATTCTCTCAGGACCCATTGGTAAATGAAAAAAGTTAGTTCATATCTTGTTTTCTCCTACATGTGAGTTTAAACTATTCTATAAGTACATTTTTCTTCATGAAATGAACATATCATAATAATAAGTAAATTATCCCATTAATGTGATCATATAATCAAGCCTTAGGGATCTTGAAACTTTCTTTAATATCCTTTTCAAAAATTTCTTCCTTTATTATTATTTTGAATCATAACAAGGAATTCATGGTTATTGGAAATGAGTGAGTCGAATTCCAAAATGGACACCTCTTCTTGGTAATTATATCTTATCTATATATCTATCCTATTTACCGGAGGTATGTTTCATCCTTAGGAGAAGGTCTTAAAACCCCATGTTCCCTCAACATTGATGTCATGAACCCATCACACAAATTTTGTTAGTGTCCGTCTTTGAAAAGCTTGTTAAATCCCATTATTTCTCAATTCAAATGTCTTGAGTTATGATTTATATATTCTATAACCCAAATATTCAAGAATTTTCAAATAACTAAAATGATAATCATTTATGTATCATACCCATTTTAAAAGAAATATTATGAAACCCTATGCTTTTACCCCCTTCAAATTTGGGTATTCATTTTTAATGAAGAATAAAATTCCATGAGTCAATAAAATCTTTTTATAAGACCAATAGTATTATGCATGACATGGTACCTATGATTGAAGGATACATAGTGATTACTGAATCATATATCTAAAACCTAAACACATAATATCATCTATTTTTTCTCCCATTTAATATTTCAAAATAGACCAACCTTGTCTAGATTTGGACTAAAATATTCTAATAAAATCTTCAATATCTTATTCCCATATACCACACTTCATTCCCAAAGTGTTTAGATAATAAAAAATATTTATGTTTCCAGGAAACGAGTGTATCTAATTTAAAAAAAGAAACCTTTTCTAAATAATGATATAAATTATATATATCAAAACGACTAACTAGAGGCATGTTTCATCCCGAGAAATAAGGAAATCTAATCCCATGTACCCTTAACAACATAATAGTGGAACCTGTCACTTGAAATGGTTCAGTGGTCATCCTTATCTTTTATGTTTTATTTCATCACTTACTGAAAAAACTATATTAGGATATGATTTAAATAATTTTATTTCCTTATTTAAAGGTGTTCGGGTAGTCACAGATCTTAATCCCCATTTGGTTTTCTATATCACACACTTCACTCAAGGTCTGAGCATCATAACACTAACCTATGTATACCCACCTCTTAGTTAGTCAACACTAGTATTGGGATCTCATTCACATCAGGTCTCCACCTTTCCATCACTATTAAGGTCGTCTCATCTTTTAATTAAAGGTAAGTGACCTTTAAATATCAAAACTCATAGTCTAATAATAATGGCCTTAAATAGTATACATATATCCCCAGGGAGGTCTGTAGTGTACTTGAGATATCATTTTTATTAGGTTTATATTTCCCTTATTTCATTGAATATAACCTCAAATTTTGGTGAAATATATTTTTGTATTCATTATTGAATCTTGTAACACCTCAAAATTTCAAATGAAAAGATACATAGTATTCTCATCGTTGAAAACTCACAAAGGGAATACTTGGAAACATTTTTGTTCTTTTTTTGCTAGGTATTAGACTTCAATTTCATAGAAAAACATTAATAATTTTATAATTGGAAAAAGGGAAAAACATGTTAGGGAAAATCCCCACAAAAGCTGTCCAAAGTATAATCCATGTTCTTGATCACTAAGCCTTTCCCCATCCATTTCTTAGAAAAATGTTTGGGTGATGATAAAAAGGTATACATATTTTTGGGGATAACCATTCATCCCTATAAGAAACATTGATTCATTATTACTTAATCAATCTACCTAGGATAATGTTTGGGAACCCTTCTATGCCTCACATATATTAATATAGATGATTTTTGTTAAATTCATGAAGGTGTAATTTCATAGTACTTACACCCTTTTGAGCATTGGAAACCTCATTCTAAAATTAAACTTTATGATTTTCATTATTTTGAGTTACCAAACACTATCATATCTAAAAAATTAACCTTATCTTATTGTGATGGTATATGTTCTACCATATTTTTCATTCCTATATTAGTATAGGAGTAAACATTCAAGAGGAAAATGAATTTCATGGTCATTTGCATCATGGACTCCCCCCACCTTATAATTATGGAATATACCCACAATATTAATACGGTATATAACCTCCAAAGGGACCATGTGTAAAGGATAATGGATTGATTCATACATATGGTCATTGACTCAAGTATTCTGAATCTATGATTTATGTGATTGATCTCCATATGATGTTGAAGTAGATTATGTTATTATGATATTACCCTTTGTGAATTTCATAAATCATCATGAATCGATAGTCAAGGAAACATAAAGGATTGAGTAATTAAGAAGAATTAAAAATAGAATATTTTGTTTTTATCAAGAAAGGAGAGAAACATCCACACTCTAGAGTCTCACTCTCTTAATATATGTAAGGAAGCATTTATTGGAATGTTTTTATAAGTCACACTCAATGGAGTCTCAAAGTTGGGTTGTTGCTTACTTCATGTCATTGATTACTTGACACAGGTTATAAAATGTTGCTGCTTTAGCCTTTGAATTAGGTTGTAGAAATTATTATTTTAAAACAACATCCATACCCACATTTTTATCATCTTTGACCAATTTATATTCATCATATACCACTTTCTTGGTATTTTCTAACTCTTGGAGATGTTTTTTTTCACCAAGACCCTTTATTCCATGGATTTGTGTTTCTAGGTCACAACCACCACCACATATATTAAACGTCATGAAGTGATTCATTCATGAGGTTATATAGAAATTCTTTGATTTTATAGTAATGAACTTCATCTATAGTGACCTCACTCACTACTAAGTGGAAATCACACCCTTCATGATATTATAGATTGTAGGATAATTATACCCACTATAGCTGAGAGGAAATAATATGTAATTAAACTGATGTAGTTGGCCTATAATATCACCAAAGGAGGCATAATAAACCCATAATATAGATAGTCTTCTATACCCACAATTTAATTATTCATTTTAATTCTGGTATACTCGAGATATGAATCAAAATCCATCATAGGGGTTGAAAAAAATTATTAAACTAAATTATTTAGAGGCGGTTTGATCTCAATATCTATTGATTAAGTCATCACCTAAATATTCAGGTCCCTTTTGAACTATATTTATTAAAACACCAAATATTTGACATCTAGAATCTCCATAGAATGAGTAGGGGTTTTTAAAATCAACATCTATAATATTTTTGGCAGAATACATGGGAAATTTTTATAAAATATGAGGTTTGGATACTCACCATATTTTAATGGAGAATAACTCTATCCATACATTTTATCCTCATTGAAAGGTGTGAAATGAGGTAATTATTGAAAAAATATTTATACAATACTTGGGACACAAGGTTAAATTACAATGGAACTACACTCCCAGTAGAGATATAAACTCATAATCAAGTGAATAATGAATAAGATCATGGAGTTAAACTCATGGTAATAAACATTGATTAGTATGATCAATAAATAAAGTTAAATTATCGAGAGAATTCACCATTTTTAAGATATAAACTAAATATAGTGACCATTGGTTTAGGGTGGTCGAAAAATTATTCAATGTTTATATGGTTTTACACTATTCATGAACTATCCAAAATGATGGATTCCACATTTAGGTTGAGGTTTTACTCTATAATTTTTTGAGGTTCATTAATATCCACTTCAGTGTTAGCTATTTGCAGGTTTATAGAACCAATAAATCTTGGATAAATGTCCAAATAATCTAATAGATTAGTGATAAGTTTTTAAAATTTAATATCAACACCACTTAATCCTATTAGTTTAACCAAAAACTAAAAAAATACCATACCAACATCCTTTTCCATGTTGTAAGGATTCTTTAATTCCTACAATTTTATCTTTTTAAGGCTTAGATTGCATGTTAATGTAATTTTCCCAAAATATGTTGTAATTATATTTACTGATCTATTTTGGGTTTATTTCTTCCCAAACCTCCTAATAATATTCAATAAACATTAGAACATAATTAAATATATATAATTAATATAATTTAATGTTTTTATATTAATGTTATATCCATTTTTTACCACCATTCTACCCCATGAGAAATGATAATGTTGCTCTTACGTACATTTGGTATACTACCTCCACCAAGTGATATAGTTAGTTTTTCATATCTACCATACATAGATGTTATTATGGAGGAATTTAATTAATATATTTTATATATATGATATTATTATGATTTTTAAATATTTATTATTATTTAATTACATTTATTTTCATTAATTTGAAATTAAAACATTACTCATGCGTACGTATGGGATACCATCTCCATGATGCAATTTAAATTATTTTTAATTAGAAACTTATATATATTATTATAAAAGTGTATTGAATAAATATTATAAATATATCATTATTATGATTATATAGAAGATAAACCCATTAACAAGTTGTAATAACTGGAATCCTTAAACCAAAACATGCATAGGAAACCGAACTGTTAACACCTCGAATGTTGATTTTAAAGATGAATTTTTAATAAAGGGTAATTAGAAATTATAATGGACTGTTCCATTATAATATAAGTTTGAATATGACCCTATTATATAATTATAAAAAAACTAAATTTATTCTATGGGAACATAAGATTTTTTACAAAGAACGTTGTTACATGAGGTAAGGTTTTTTTTTGCTATATCAGTTTCAATTAGGATTATTTATGTTTGATTCTACTTTGGGGGAATTATATTATATTTATTCTTAAAAACAAAATTATTTTCTTAAAATTTGGTTATTTTTGGTTTTTCATATTTTCTCTTCATTATCCTCCCTCTTTTACTTTAAAAAATTGATAAAATATTTTTATGAAAGGTTGAATTTATTTCCTATTTGTTTGATGAACTTTTTACTTCATGTCCATGTTATTTAAAACGTTTTAAAGAGTGAAATATATTGTGATCCAATGATTATTTAATGATATTTTCAACCATATTATACCTTCTTTTCAAATTATTAAAAATGAATTTTTATAAAGTTTTATGAACATATTATTTTTAACTTTTTACAAAAATTGTGAAAGGAATATTTTATTTATCTTTTAATGCCTGAATAAATTTCCCACCATCATGACCATTATTTTATTTGAAGATTCCATTAAAATTTTACATGGTTATTTTCAAATAAAATATTTTTTAGAAATTTTTTGGAATTTTTATTTAATTTGTAACCAAAATAAAAGTATATTTTTCCCATGTTTAAAGATAAATGTTAAAGTAATATTTTAAATTAATATTTATATATGTAAACATACTTTAATAATTATCATTATTAAATTAGGATATTTTTTTATAATACTATCTAGGTCCATTCTATTTATGTATTATGATTATGTTATTATCAAATTTATATTAAACCTATTTCTTTTCATGATTTATTCAATTTTAAAATGATTGAAGATTTTATTATCTTGTGGAGAACATATGTATGGTATTAATCATGTGATGTTTGTGCCTAGAATTATATAGACCACCAATTTATTGGGTATTGATTTATATATCATGAGATAATATGAAAAGTGTAGGGAGTAATTCCTTTCCAAGGATGAAAAAATGATTGGGAGTGAACCTAATCCACTATGGGAATTTATCCATTATGTGATGATGGTATTAGAAGTGATACTTGACTAATGAAATGGTTTAATATGATTATGATTGTTATAAAATTCCTATAACATATTCCTATTCTTATGAAATGATCTCATGAATCCTGATTGATCAATGATGGTTCCTTACACTTATGACTCATATATTTGGGAATTATAAAGATTTATTATATCACTAATGATTAAAGATATATGTTAGAATGGGTATGAAATTCATAATTTATAATCATGATCTCACAGTATTGTTAATTTATAATTATTTTATATGATCATCATCTGATATCTCCTGTTTTTACCCTTAACTTGAATTTTATCTCACCCTTTATTATGTTTCTATTTTTCCTAGTTTATAAAGATATGTTTTAAGTAGGATATGTCTAAGAATTGTACTATGATAGAATAAATTTACTAGAGATGATAGAGATATTTAATGAAATAAGTTGATTATGTATCTATTCTCCAAAGCCACTAAATCTTTACAGTTCTATGGTGTGAATTATTGTATAGTATATTACATTTTTATCTAAAATGATGTAATATTTATGTATGTCTTTTTTGGGTCACCTATGTTATTATAAAAATAGGGTTTATTTTTTAGAGATTTTATTATATATAACATGTGAATAGAACATAATATGAACTATGATAAACATATAGTGATATAGGGTGAACTTAAAATTTTCATAGGTTTATAAGAAGGTTCCATACTTTAAAACATCATATGAATTATTTTCATTATTATTTGATTGGTCACTTAGATTATTATTTCTTGATTATTATACTATGGATTTGGTTTTATTTAATGGATATAACCAAGTGTAATCATGTTAATAACGAATTTGGTAGTCAATGTAATTAATGTCCTTTTGAGAAACTGAATAACATGTGTGTTGGAATGAAAAAATATTTTTGTTATTCCAACACATCTTTCTCAAGAAATAAATCATGATGAGATTAAAAATCAAATAAGGAGAGAACAATGCTTAATTGAGTCTTTCGTGAGGTAATAAACATGTTATTTCTGGAGGTCAACTGATCCAATATTTTCCAAGCAATGAATTTGTGCCACTAAAATGATATTTTCAACTCCCTAGATCTCAAAGTATGAAATTTTTTCCTGATAGTGTATCATTTGTAATGTGAAGCATACCAATGGTGGAATATTATTAATAATGCAAGTAAAGTGGATGAAATTGAATATATTGAATGATATGGTTTTAAAAGGGTATCGTTTTATAATTTACTATCCTCTAACTCTCCACAAAAAAATAGAAAGTAAATTCCATGATCTTAAGTTGAATGAATATGAATCTATCAGTACCTATTGTGAAAATTTTACAATAATTTTTAGGTATGATTCTTGTTTTATCATGAACCCAAAAACTAAAAAATTATTTATTATTCAGTAGCTTAAAACCAAGTCTTCAGAAGATGATGGATATAAGGGAATTTAGTAGATATAAATAAATACATAAATATAATGTCCAGGTATAAAAAGAGAGTGGATATTCCCATAATTATCATGGTTATGATAATAAGTGAAAGATTGAGTTTCAAATAAATTCTAATAATATACCCATTATAGAAAGAAAATGAATGTTCTTTATACAAGAAGTGTGGAAATAATCATGGCTGAAATTGTGTTAATGGAACTAGTAAATGTTTTATGTGTAGAAAATAAGGTAATCAAGAAAGTGGATAAAGAGATATGTTAATAGAAAATATAATTAAATGATTAGAATGATAGATCAAATAAATTCCCCACCCACACTCCAATGCTAAAAGTATAAGGAGTATTGGAATTATGCCAACCATTGAATGAATTCAAGGGTTAATGAGGGAAAATAACATTGTAAACCTCTTAAGACAAAAGATAAATGGAATATCATGTGATTATAATCACCATTGCGTGTTAAGATAATGAGGTGGTGAAAATAAAACTTCTCATCCACTCTAGAATTGAATATGTCTTATTTGATTATAGTACTACCCACTCTCTTATATCTAAATAACTTTATAAGAGTATCATATCACCAAATCAATGAATAGATGCTGAATTATATTCAAAAACACTTAATGGTATGATTATTTCATCTAATGTCCATAACATCTCTTTGATAGATGTTTTTTGGAATTTACTTCATATAAATCAGGTTATTCTTTCTGTAGTTTAATTTTATATGATTATGGGAATGGATTGATTTTCTCTATATAATGCCCATATATATTTATTAGTAAGGGAAGTAAAATTTTATATTTTTAATGAAAAAATGATTTCATATATGTTTAAGTATTAATATGAACTTCCAATAGAAACTAATTTCATTTTATAGGTCTTATTACACATTTTTTATGGGTATCTATATAAAATGGTTTGTGAAAAAATCAATATTGAAGATATTCCTATTATGTAGGAATATTACACTGTATTTCTTGAATAGTATAATATTATTACCTTGATTTTGAAGTCTAGATTCTAATAGACCTCATACCTAGTTTTATACCTATTTCCAAGAATCCTTATAGAGTGGACACAATTCAGTTGTATGGATTGAAAAATAAACTCCTGGAGAATCTTGACAAGGGATCCATTAATCAAAGTTCATCAACATGGATTTCAAATATTATTTTTGCTTTATAAGAAACATGGTTCAATTCATCTTTTCAATGATTATAAATAAATTAACAAGATTACTATCAAAAAAAATTATTCTCTACCATGTATTAATGATTTATATTGACAAAAAATAAAGAACTCAATACTTTTAAAAGATTTAACTTCATTTTAGATATCATCAATTGAGTCTCAAATAGGTGGACATATCCAAGAAAACCTATGATATCCTGGACATAGATGCCTCTTAGAGGTTCCCCGATCCTAGTTAGTCACATGGCCAGAAGTTCAGGGGGATACTATGACGTCATTACCATAGTGTAACATAATGGATAAATATGAAACCTAGGTAAATAGAGGAAGAAAGATAAGTAAATTGATGGAACAACGGAAAGAGACAATATCAATAATAACTAAAACAGCTGGAATAACTGATAATCACATACAACAAATAGTGATGATATTTCATGTATTTAATAAGGTGGAAAACATGGATATAAGCATCATACAAGAATTATATACAAAAGTATAAAAAATGAATAAAAGATAACATAACAATATGGTGATTAATCTCAGTCATTTTCTATTATATCTATCCTAATACAGTAAGAAAACAAGTGTTTTATTTAACACACTTCCCTTTGTCAGCTCTTACATACATATTTTCCGGTTGGGAACTAATGGAGGCCTGGATAGGGTGTAAGATAAATCTTAGTACATCACCACTAACAGTTCCTATAACATATTGTCCATGTAATATAAATTAAAATAGTATGCAAGTGGGAATATATATAAGTAAAGTAGTATAATAACATAAATACCAATGAACCTTCTTCAACCTTCAACTGGTGTCTGAACATGTAACTGGTTCATCATTTAATTAGGTTCCAATTTATATATTTAAGTCACATGAGGCATATAAAACACTAACATAAACTTGGGATAGTAATAGTAAGGGTTCCAAGATGTAACAAGGACACCCTGATTATTATATTATTTAAAATTTTCCATGGTAATAACCAAGGAAACCTTGACCTTAAGGGTCTCCAACTCCGTAGTAACTATAATCTTACTAAGGGGTAGGAGTGTAATCAAAGTAGAAACATCCATGTAATTCCAGAATAGTATGATCTAACTTAGTCCATGGAATACATCCAAGGTAAATGGGATAAGCTATGGCTAGTACCAAGGATATAACTAAGGATCGTCATATCAATAGAAGCCATGCTAGATCTAAGGAGTGTATCTAAATAATCCTGAAATAGTAAAAGGAGGGATCCTATGATTTCATACCGAGCATCCACTAATAGATACAGATTGGGTTCCAAGGTGGGTCTCAACCAAGTGAACTAATATCCTTGAATCAGAATGGAATCCATGAGTAATCAAGGAATTTCTACATGAATCCAAAAATTTATCTCAAGTCTGACCAATCCTAAAATATTTCAAGTTCCATATGTATGATTAGGCACCATACATTTAATCCACTTAATTAATTAGGGAATTTAATATTCAGTCAATTTAATATATCATAATCTTCAAGACATTTATTTTCATTAGTGTGATATGGAAAATTGAGCATGAAACCATTTAATACATAAATTAATTCCTAATAATTTAATAGGGTTTACTCTGATACCTTTTATTAGACATGGAAAAGGGGTTTTAGAGACATGAATCCAAGTTATTGGATTACAATTCACTAGGCCAATTCATATACATACAATATACTAGTCATTTCCATTTACAATTGATTAATAAATTTCAAGAACTTTCTTTAGGAAGGTAAAGTGAGAATACCAAGTCTAACCACTATCTTTTCAATAGTAATCTAAACAAGGATTCTTACCATTAAAAGGTTCAAGAAAAGGCACACCCAAATGGTGGCACATACATGCATGTATAAGCATTAAAAAACTAATTATGAATAACACCCTACATGGTGTGGTCAATGTTGTGGATGTAACCACCATTATTGAATATCATAATTAATGAGAGTCATAGAATATGGTTCTAATGATTATAATCAAGGTATATAAAATTGAAAGATGATTCCTGATGAAATCAGCTCACTCACATGAGAATTTACAAAATTAAAGAACTTGAGGAGTGAGTTATATACCAATTACCACTTACTTGTATGAATATCCTTGTCCACTACCAGCCTCTAGTGTGGCATGGATTAGAGCTGATATGAAGAACATATTAATTCCATAAAATTGGGAAATATGAGACTACATCTAAATATCATCATTTATATGAATAATAATGATGAGAGATTAAAAAGAAACCGAGGTCTTACCGATACGCATCCAACGTGATAAAAAACGATCGAATCAAAGTACAAATCGTGAAGAAACACCAAATCATAGTCATAGGATAAAGAGGGGGGTTCTTATACAAGAGATATAGGGAAGGTGGGTCTCTATAAAAAATTACAGGACCATCCTCCTATTTGAAAATCACTTATTGAGAATTTCTATGACATGTCAGTTTTTTTACCTGATGTGTATAGCTTGGGATATTTTTCCCTTAAAAAAACCCTTAAATGTTGAGAAAGGCCTAGGGTTGGCCATTAAACATTGTTCAACGATTATACTTCATGTAATCTAATTACACATCATGTAATTGGCCTAAATCCAACCTATAATCCCCATATTCAATTCTCTTCAAAATAAAAACCACCGGACCACTACTCGGATTAAGGTTCTAGACCAAAAAGAGAACATTTAAAATGTGTAAAGAGGAAACTAAAAGAATCCATACCTTAGGGAAAAAACCATGTTCTTATATTATTCCCCTCTTAAAATAATTTTTCCCTGATTTGAACTTATAAAGATGGAGAAACACTATCTAAGAACAACTCTAGATACTAGGAATGTACGTCAACGTCCTGCTCCCAAGTCTCATCTAGTACAAGGATGTGCTTCCATAACACCTGTAATAGAGGGACAAATCGGACTCATAGAGCCTTCATGATTCTCTCGATTATTCATATATGATACTCCTCAAATAAAGCATCAACATCTAAGATAACTTCCTCATGATCAAAAGTATGAGACATGTCAGAATGATACAAGAGAAGCTATAAAATGTGGAAGAAATAGTTGATGGAATGGTACCTGTATGGTAGAAACAACTGATAGGCTACCGTCTTGAGTCTCTCCAATATCTCAAACAACCCTGCATAACAAGGCAACCACTTCCCTTGACTCCATATCCATCTATTCCTTAACTTGGGAGATAACTAAATGAAAACATGATCCCCGACCTCAAACTCTATAGGTCATCATAGGTGATCGAAATAAGATTTATTTCTAGAATGAGCGGTATACATATGATTCCTAATCATTTGAACCTACTCTAAAGTCTCCTGTATGAGACAAGGAGCTAGTAGGGCTGCCACACCAACCTCTAAATAGTATATGGGTGAATGACACAACCTATTATACAAGGCATCAAAATAAACCATATTAATTGTCTCCTGAAGGTGATTATTGTAGGAAAACTCACTACTAGGGATTTGATTATCCCAAGAACCACTAAAATCAATGACACATGCTTTGATCTTGTCCTCTAGAACCTATAATGTCAATTTGGACTATCCATCATTCTTAGGGTGAAAGGATGTTCTCAGAAGCACTTGTATAACCATATCCTTCTATAACCCCTATAGAACCATGACATGAAACAAGAATCCTTATATGAAACAATAATATGATGGATACAATGTAGTCATATGATATCACATAGATACACTCTTTCCAACTAATAAACTAAGATATTCTCTTAGATATAGATTAAGTGGGATACTTTTATCAGCCAGTCAATGACAACCCATACATCATCACTACCTCTTGACTACTAAGGTAATACAACTAAAAAATCCACAGAAATGTCTTCCCATTTTTATTACAAGACTAGAAGCATCTATAACAATCCTGGAGGTCTCTACTGCTTTTCCTTCACCTGATGATAGGTGGAACACCTACTGATAAATCCTAATATATATCATTTCATCACAGACCACAATTACTAGAATCACATGTCTCTTTACATCTTGGAGATGACTAGATGAACTAGTCATTGAGAAGAATGTGTCTTGAGAAACAACTCCTATCTCATATATATAGGAACCCAGATATTTCCATGTACACAAAGGTTGTATTCTATATCCATATACCAATATGAAGGTGGGTCATCTCCTAAATTACTCTCATGGATAACCAATCCCTATGGATCTGAAGATTCACTACTCTTTACCTTATCAAGGAGGGAAGAGGTAACTTTCAAGGTTGATAGAGACAAATTATCATGAATATCTTGAAACTCCAGATGCAACTCAGAAAAAGGGCCATATATTTCCAATCACCACTAGATTTCCATATATCTTGTTCCTGAGTTTTTTGACTCAGTGCATCAACAACAAAATTAACTTTTCCAAGCACATATACAAGATCAAAATTGAAGGAATGAAGATATTTGACCCATATTCACTATATGAGATTCATGTAATGTTTTTAAAGATATATTTGAGGCTCTTATGGTATGTGTAGACCACAAAGATCTCACCCAATATATAATGTCTCTAGTAATGTAAGTAATGGAAAACTACTACTAGCTTGAGGTTTTGCATCAAGTAATGTCTATTACGAGGCCTCAAATATTGAGATCCATATGAAATGATCCTAAGATGATGCATGATGCATCAATGAAGATGGTATAACCTCTACCTGACTCTAGAAGAATCAGAATAGGTGCCGAGACAAGCCTCCCGTTCTGTTCCTAAAAGGATTTTTCGCATGATTTGGTCCATAGGAACATATAAACCTTCTTTTTAAGACCAATAAGAGGTGAATAAATTAATGATAAGTTAGGTATAAATTTTTTTTATAACCATCCATCCCCAAGATGCTTCATATGTCAAACATGTTCTTGGGATGCTCCCAGGAAAGCATAGCGATTACCTTATCTAGGTCAATAGAGACTCCCAATTTTGAAATGATATGACACCAAAAGTGAAATTTTTCAATCCTAATGTGTCACATAGAAATCATGGAATAATGACGATTCTCTCTTAGTTTACTCAGAACGATATCAAGGTGCTTATTATGGTCGGTATGAGTGTGAGATTACACTAATATTTCATCCACAAAAACTAGGAAAAAAGAATCTAGGTAGGGATGAATGACCCTATTCATTAAATCCATGAAAACAATGGGAACATTCTTGAGAATGAAAAACATCATAACATACTCATATATACCATACCTTATATGAAATTCTGTACACTGTATGTCTAATGGTATGACTCACACCTAATGATAACATGATCTCAGGTCAATCAAAGAGAAGACCCTAGCTCCTCATAATAGGTCAAAGAGGTCATATATTTGAGGAAATAGATACTAGTTCTTGACAGTAAGTTATTTCAACCATCTATAATCCATATATAGACGAAGGGTCCCATCCGCCTTCTTGGAATAAATTATGGTTGAACCCAAAGAGGAATTAATGGTTCAGTTAACACCTTCAGCCTCCAAATCCTAAAACCATCGTATAAGCTCAGGGACCTAAGTAGGTTCTACACATTATGGATTAATAGACCTTGTATATGCTCCTCAAACAAGATAAATCATAAATTATACCTCTCTCTCTCAGGAAGAAGGTTGGAAAAATCACCAAGAAGGACATCCTTGAAACGATTTATTACTGTAGGTAATTCATCCTGAAGTAAACCCTAATCCTCCATGAAGAGATTATAAATTTGGGCAGTCACTCTACCAAGACCATGAATCTCTCTTCCATATATAATATCGTGGACATCCCACTCACTCTTGTGTAGATAACTATTTACTTTTGGTGATGTAAATGATACCCTTTAGCAACAATAGTCTAAAAAGGCATGATACAAAACCAACCAATCTATCCTGAGAATGAAATCGAATAATATCATCTCTTGAACAAAGAGGTGCCATAAGAAAGGGTAACTTCCTAACTCATGATGACAATCCCTAAATTGATGTATTCCCTCTGACTGTACTCTCAATAGTGTACCAATTCTTCTTACACCACAATAATACTATATTTCCTACACAAGGATTTTGATGATAGATATGAAAATGAAAGTGCGTGAATCACCTATATCAAATAAAGTAGATAATATAGTAAATTCTACAAGAATAGCACCTCATACTCATGATGGTACCATAGCCTGATCCTCAGGTCGCACCTATAATGCAGGAAACTAACCTAATCTACAGCTCTATGCAACAATTGGGCTTCCACATTCAAAAATTCTCTACTAGCACTGTTGGTGATCAGGAGTTTGGATACCATGACCACAACCTCCTCCTAAGCTAGTCCTTCAAGTGCTACTCTAGCTCCCCATCAGAAAAGGTGTAAAAAAACATTCCCCAAAAGGTGGAACTAGTACAAAAACTATTCTACTAGAAGATGATGAAAAGATATGAAATAATATCTGAAAGTGAACTATATAGTCATAATCCAGAAACTATAGTGGTTCTTTATCACATTAAGGGATCAGGTTCCCCAATCTTCCTCACTAGTGACACACCATAGAGCTTCTAGTATGAGTACTTTGGTTTTGACTACCCAAACAAAAAACATAAGGGTATCATTTCTTATCATCATATGAACTACTGGCCCACTGTAACACTGATTCTTTATACCCATTACTATCACTATCCCTTAAGTTTTACTCATTGAAAAGAGCATTATTGAGTATTTCATAGAATGTAGAAAGGTTAAAGGCTCTCACCTATGTATGAATGGAATACACGATCCCATGTCATGATTTGGAGTGCGTATGTTAGTAGAATGACACATGATAGTCATATAAGGATCAGTTCATACATACTAGTATGTTGTGTGCTTCTGTGATGATATCAATGCATACGAGAATCAGAATGTCCTTTTTTAGAGTGATGCATTTTGTTGATGACCATAGGTACATATACAAGATTCATGTGCACATATGTATATTCATGAAAAGGGACCTTGAAGCCGAATATCCTTTCCATGGACTATGTAAGGTTATGGTGATTGAGACACCCCAAATTATGAAATTTGGTTTTTGGAATATGTAAAATCCCTGGAGGGTTTCAGTACCCTAAAAGATTCACCACCACCTAGTGAGAAAAATTTCATGATGAGGAGATGAAAAAAACATTTCCATATCTTTTTCCTCGAACAAAGGGTTCAACAAGCATATAACGGATTTTACTAGGGTTATAGATCCTATGAGCTTTATGAGTTTAACGTTTATTCCCAAATTGTTTTCATAAAATCTGCGAATGAGGAGTTTAGTGGGAAGAGAATCGACCTTTTAACAGGTCGCCCTTTATGGGTTTTCATCCTGATTAGTTTTGTGTCTCTTTTGTTAGTAGGTTAATTACTTGATATTTAGACCATTATGGTATGGAGTTTAAGGTTGTAATAATTTGACCAAAGCACAGAAAGTTTAGGGTCACAACTTCCATGGACCTAGTATGGAATATGTTACACAAGATCCTAATTAGGATACCCAAGGTCAAGATTACTCCCACATCTTCCTAAGAGAGTGGTGAAGATTTCATAAATATTGGCATTGGTTTCATGGATTATGAGTAATGATGTGATACAATCATATAATGAGAGGTTCAAACACACTAGGGTGTTGAGTGCTTCCATTAAGATGTTTGGGATCATGGTAATTGAAGTGTCCTTTTTTAGAGTGACAAATTTGGTTGATTAAAATATGCATATATTCAATATCCACAGGAATGTATTCATAGTCAAGAATAGTTTACTTGAATCAGGATATCCTTTCTAAGGGACATGGAAGGTTGTTGGTGTCCCAGGATGATAAAGACATGATGTGTGGAATATGGGTTTGAGGTGCTCGTAAAGGATAGTGGAATCACCCCATACTCTTTTTGACTGATGTAATTATCTTGTGGTTCTTTAATAAGGTATGAAAAATTGGAGATGGTATGCATTGTTTATTATCATGTAGCGGGGGCATTCATCTCCGTGTAGTTTAACATCATATGGTAAGGATGTATTTCTGTGTAGTTTAATGTCATGTAGTAAGCATATAGGTGAAACATCATGAATAAATGGGAATTCCATAGTTGGACCCAAGGTTAGAGACTAAGTGTCACTATGTATCTCATGAAAATGAGAATCAAACAACATTTTGTTATGGAAGGTCATGCATATTAATGTCTTGAAGTGAGAACGATGCAACACAGTTTAATGTAATGTTTCATGGAACTTTGTGGAGGGATTTGGATCATGAGGTTCAAACCAAATCCTAATGTGGAGACACACAGTGTGGTTCCATGGAGCAAACTGACGTGAATGAGGACCGAAGAGGTATCATCCACACCATGAACCCTTTTGGTAGAACTCAGTCCAAGGGGCCAAAAAGGGTTATATCCATGGCAAGGCCTGAGGAAGAAATGTTTGGGAATCAATATGTATTTCATGAGAATGAGAATCAAGACACATGCAGTTCATGACATTCCTTGTTGTTTAACTTTATACAGTAAGGAAGAAAGAGAACCACCATGAATTGATGAGGGCATTGCGGTTGAGCCCGAGAGTGGAGGTTGCGGTGTCACTACGTATCTAATAAGGATTATAATCAAATCACACATAGTTCATGGAGAACCCTTAAATTTAACATAATGTGGTAAGGACCCATGACACTCATGTTGTGGTCTTGCATTTATGATGAAAATGGACATGTCGTGCACCGTCATTCCTTTCATGTAATGGTAGATCTTTGCTGAAATTCATAAGCTCATGCGAGCTATTCTCGATGTGAGAAAAAAGGAATGACACTGATCTTACTAGATTTCATAGATAGAAAAGGGGTATGAAAAAGGAATTTCATACCATGTAGTGTATATAATGAGACATGTAATCATGGCATCTATATGTATCCCATTGGAAATCGGAATCAAGCCCCACATAGTTCTAGAAAAACTGTTCAGTTTAATGTCATGTAGTGAGGATGATCCCCTATATAGTTTAATGTCATCTTGTTAGGACACACTTTTATAGATTATCATCATGTAATCATGATGATACATACCATGTAGTTTTACATCATGTAGTGTGGATGTCTTATGGGACACACACTGATGTGGATGTCATATTGCTGGAAGCTATGCAAATCATTTCTTGATAAATTTTTCATTCCTGGGTGGTGTGACACACTCCCCATCCATGGTGGATAGTGAATATTCTCCACTATTATAGAAGTTATGTATGATATAAGGTCCTTCCCACATGGGCTCTAATTTTAGAGGCTTCTTCCCCATCATTATTTGGTTCTGACGGCCATCACTAGTTCTCTTTGGAGAAATGAATGGAGGAGAACATTTTTATTGTAGGATCATGCTATCTAGTTCTGGTGGACCTCAAGTATGTGTAGTATGAGCAAATTTATTTTCATCTAACCATTCCAAATCATCCAGCCTCTTTTGTGACTATTCATCATATGGGATTTATCTATAAATGGATATTGATTGTGAGGGATGATGGACCTATATGGGTAACACTAATTTGGTCCCATACACTAGTGAGTATGGTGTTTCTTGTGTAGTAGTATGCATGGTGGTATGGTAGGCCCATAAAGCATGGATGAGTTTTTTCAGCCAATAATTCTTATCCTTTTTCACTATATTCTAGAGTGTATTCGATAGAGTCTTATTGAAGGCCTCTATTTGTTTTTTTTACAAAATGATTGTGGGATGAGTGATTGGGCTTGATGTTGTATTCCTGGTAAAGATTCATCATCTGTTTGAAACATAATTTGGTTCCATTTTCCATCAATTTTATTTTAGGGACACCAAACATGGTGATTACGTGGGACTTCATGAAGTTGATCATATTTTTAGTCCGAAATTCATTGAGGGGTATCTCCTCATTGCACTTGTAAAAGAATTCAATAGTAGTAAATATGTAATTGAACTGCTTGGTTGTAGGTGCGGGATATGTCTCCAAAAAATACATCACCAAAACAGTGAATAGACATGAATATCTAGCCATGTGAAGAAATTTTGGGGGCTGATGGATGAAGTTTTCATGAATCTGGCATGAAAGACATTTTTTTGTGAGTTGTACGCAGTCCTGTATCATTGCTTTCACATAGTATTCCAACCTCTTGATTTGGTGGGAGATCCTGGTTTCAGATTGATGAGAAACACAAGAGCCTGTGTGGAATTCTTCCATGATGGTGGGAGCTTCTACTTATACTATTCAAATGAGTATAATTCCATCAAATCCAAATTTGTAGAGAACTGTTTTTTTTAATTGGTCCATCATGTAGGGTGAAGATTGATACCTAGAACGAGACCTTCTCCCTTCTAGCATAATCCATTGGGAGAGTCCTTTATCAAAGATATTTGATTTTAGACTCCATTTATCTAGGGGTGGTCACTGGTTCCTTATGATTTGTGGTGTTGTTGACCTGATTGATCTCTTCCATATCACATAATATGATCAATGAGACCATTATTTGATGTGTCATATATAAGGTTGCTTTCTTCTAGTTAGGGTAAGTGAGGATAATGACTATTTTATCCAATGGATTAGAACAACAATTCTAAGATCGAGTAACATAATTTAGTGCGGGATCAAAGGGGGATTATTCCATAAATCATCTGATATATCTAGTAAGAGGGTCCATTTCCTCCTTTTAATGGAATATTCACCATTGATATGTTTTATCACTAGTTCTGAGTCCCCTTTGATATTTAGTTAGACTATGTGAATCCGTATGGATAGTTCCAATCCATAAATGAGGTCTTGGTATTCGGCCTCATTTGTGAAACCTTCAAACAATGCGAAAGAGTAGGGAAAAATTATTTGTTTGGAGAGACAAATACATTCCCTAGACTAACCTGGTTGAGGATCATTTTTTCCATTATTGTGTCAAAAGGACTTTGGGAGGTACCATCAAAATAAATCTCCCATGTTTGATGAGTTTCATGGGCATAGAATACCTCTTCATCAGAGAGCTCATTGTCTTCTAGTGTATTTTATGTGGTAGGATGTGCTGTAATGAAATCAGTACAGGATTTACCTTTCTCTGACTTTTGTGATATGAAGTGGAAGTTATATTGCTACAGAATGACCATCCATTGAGCCCAGTTCCTAGTAAACACATGGAATCCAAGGATGTATTTGAGAAGATCAATATAAGATACTTGGTGGAATTCATGTTTCTTTAAGCAATGCCTCGGCCATTTCATTGCGAAGTTGAGTGAAATACAGTTTTTTCAACATCAAACTATCATGTCTCAGTACATAGCATGGTTCATATGAGGTAATAGAGGAAATTCCCTCTTCACAAATAATTCTTTTGTTCAAGAAGGGATCCCAAAGAGAATGGCATGGTGGCCACATATAAGACGAGTTTCCTATATTCCACATAATTCACTAAAACTAGTGGGTGTATCAAGTATTACATGATACATTTGAAGTTTTTTTTACATTAATTGTACCATTGGTAGGTGACTACCATCTTTATTATCCTCATGAAGGGGATATATTTTCTGGATAGGTTGGGTATGAATCACAGAATGTATGTGAGGTGACCTTGGATTCCTCTTAGTTATTTCAGATTTTGGGGACGCGACATTGCTAAAATAGCACTAGTTTTCTCTGAGTCTACCTCGATGCCATAGTGGCGAACCATAAATCAGAGAAAAATTCCAGATTTAGACCTAAAAGAAAAATTTAGAGGATTCATATTTAGAGTATGTTATCACAATGTTTCAAATATTTCTCTGGGGTCTGTGAAATGGTTACATCATTCTATAGATTTAATAACCAGGTTATTAACATAACACTTGAATATCCTTCCTAGAAATGGATTAAATATGAAATACATAGCACACTGATACATGGAACCCACATTATTTAATCTAAAGGGAATGACATGATAGAAGAATATCCATTGTGGCACTCTAAAGGTAGTGTCTTCTAAATCCCCATGGGCCATCATCATTTGATTGTACCTGGAGAAACTATCCATGAAGGAAGGGGCTTTAAAGCCAGTTGTTGCATCGATCAAGAATTCTATCATCGGTAATGTGAAATTAACTTTCTAGAAAGGATTATTAAGGTCTAAAAAATCAATTCATACCCCAATATTCCCATTTTTCTTCTTAATATGAATGATTTTGGAAATCCATCTTACATAATGCACTTCCTGGACAAAATTTTCTTTGATCAAGTTGTCAAATTATACCTTTACATTTGTAGCATGGGAGTGGTGCATTCTCCTGGATTAAAGCCTCAATGATCATCAGGTAGTATGATATTGTGCATAGACACATATGGATTTAGTCAAGGAATCTCTGTATAATTAGAGGAAAAAGATATTAGTTTTTATTTCTAAATGATATGTAAATCTCTTACTCTTTGGGGTGAATGGATGAAATAATTAGAGTAGCCTGCAGATCTTCTTTTGTCCCCAGGTTTATCTGCCTGAGCTCATCTATTGTGGTGGAAACACCTTCCTCAAATACTGGTGGGTAATTCCTAACATCTTACTCATATTCATCCATTTATGTGTTTTTGGTGGCATATTCATGAGAGGATGGAAACCTGGGGGCCTCTCTATCACTTTCAAGGTGAGGGATACCATGAGAGAAAACATCACCACCCCTTTCCATCTGAGTTGCTGTAGAGAGATTCCAGGGTTGATTTTCACTAAGGAAAGGAGAGGTTTGGACCTATGAAATTGGATATTCTATTTCAACCATGTTTATGGGGAGAACATATTCATTATCAAGAATGCTTCATGGATTCGTAGGGGAGGTACCTAATCCATTCAGAGCTGCAACTCATATATCATCATCCTTCATTGCTTGTCTACCTCCATTTCTATAGAATTGTACTTCAACATATATAGATCCACAAGTCTTTAAGGGGTATATATTTTCATGTAGCATGCTGACCATTCCATTAATTTGATACTTCATATATGGATGGAATGTTGAAGGTATCACCAGGTGGATATGAAGCCAGGGACTTTTGAGTAAAACATTATATGAGATGTATTTATAGACTACCATGAACTCAGCATCAAATGTGGTCTCTCCAAGTCAGGTATGAAGATTTATTTTCCCAAGAGGCTTCATCTCAAGATTATCATACCCCTAGATGGTTAATTATAGAGGGGATAAGTCCTCTTCTCCATATCCAAAATGTCAAAGAGTTCGGGCTGGGATGAGATAGATTCTTGATCCATTATTAATTAGAACCCTTTGGCCATCGATGTGATTGAGTATTCTAGAGACATATAAAGGGATCACGTGCCCTTAGATGGCCTCTACATGGTCTTGATTAGTTAACGAGATGGAGACATGACATCATAAGGACATAGTATCCACTCAATAGACCTCATATTCAATGACTTCTGACTCCAAGTCCAATAGGATCTGGAGGGATTCAACAATTGCCTCCCTAAGATCATTTGAAAGATGAAGGGAATCAAGGATTGAGATATTGGGTGTTAAGAGGGTCTCAGTCATGTGATCGCTATGAGAGGTCCTTAAAAGTTGAGAACCGAATCCTATAGATTTAGGGAGTCAAGAATTCAACAATTTATTTGTGTTGGGGTGGTAAATTTATAGGCCACACCCCTCGATAATCTATTGTCTGTGCAGATTATTTGGTGAAAGCCCAAGATGCAGCCTATAAAAGGGGCCTAGACCCACGTGGTTATACGAGTCTCTTCGGTGGAATACTTCAGGCACATCGCCCGATTTTCAGCGATCACAAGCCTCCTCCATCAATGGGACTTTTATCAGATTATTTTCTTGATTATTTAAGACTTGTTTGATCATGAAGATATAGTTATGTAACTCATTTTTGTCACATTAACATTTCCAAGGGTCCTCGTGAGATTCGAGTTCCTATTAGAAGACACTCACTAGACCTCAAGTGACTTGTCTTGGTGTCTCATGGAATAACATTGCGGGTGCCATGGGTGTGTCATATGCCTTTCAGCGACATCAAGTACCCATTCTCTTGTCCCTTTGGATACCTTTTGTTTTTATGTGAAAAGGTTGGGAGTCATGTTGGATTTAATGAGTGATATTTAGGGTATTTATTATATGTTTTGGTGACGCATTGCGTGACAAGTATGGGGGTGCCTGATCATTTCGTAGAAAATTCCTGGAGATGAGGAAAACAAGACGAAGGGATTATTTGGGGAGATATGGGCATGAATCTGAGGACTCATGTTGTTGTGTGGGTCATTAAGGGCATACCACATGTATTTCAGTGATTGAAAACTCCTCTCACCTCCACCATTTTTATTGCCTTTGTTTTATCTTACAAGGGTTTCAGATCATGAATGTTTTCATGAGTAATATCTATTATCTTTACTCAATTTCTTGATAATGTATTTCTCGACCAAGATGGGTCATATGAAGAGTGTAACAACATGTCATGGGAAAGTTGATAAGTTTTTCCTAAGAGCTCCGTGCGGGGTCCTAGGAATGTCTGAGGACTTTCAGGCGGCGAGGCTAACAAACCAGAGGATTTTAAAGAGGTGAGACATACATGTATATGAGGAATTTCGGCATCTCTCAGATCAATAGGAGTGAACTTCACATGTATCCCAATAATAATGGAAACCTCCCTCCTCCTCCCCTTTATTTCCTTCATTTTATGTAAATATTTCATGATGGTCTTGCGAGTTGTCTTGAATATCGTTAAGGGATTTGATGATTCCCAGTGATGATTTAGAACATGATATTTATAACCACTAGGGGCCTCTCACATTTAATCTCAAACCTCTTTATTTTTGAAGGATTTTAGACAGGTTATCAGACACTTTCCAATGAAAAATCATGCGGCATGGGGGCACTCATTTAATTTTTTGGGGGTTCTTCGCAAGAGTAGGCATGTTTGTTGAAGGGTGCTCTGTGGGACTTATTGTGGGTTATATTCCATGTGTGGAGCCTTTATGTGACCTTGAAATGGTCACTTGATCTTGATTCCGTCAAATACTGATGAGATCTTCAGGTCTTCAACCATGCTCCTCTTTATTTGCTTTTGTAGGAAAAATAATAGTCATATTCGGGTATTTATTTCTTTTCTGATTTTGCCGATGCTTATTCAGTGGGAGAAAACATCTAACCTCCCATTATTCTCACTTATCACATTACTATGTACATAGTTGTCATTTTTCATCTTATTTTATTTATTTTATTTGAAAATATAAGACTTTAGAACATCATTCTAAGTCATGATGGAACATGTCATTATTATCTTATAAAATGTAACTATTTTACTGAATAATTCACTTCTTTAAATTGTAGTTAGTTCATCAAATATCATATCAATATTTTTTTGGGTTTCATACAAAATCCGAAACATTTCATGATATCTTTGTAATGTTATCTTCATACTTAACAAATTTATCATCCTTTTTCATTATATTTAGTAATTACCTTTCCATATCATCACAAAATCTCAAGAAGAATAGTTCTCTAGGAATAACACATTAAAATCATACCAATATAATGATTATAATCTTAATTTAGAAGATATATATCTATGACAACCTTCATCATTTCACT
The DNA here is from genome assembly GCA_963277665.1 of Viscum album. Lineage (NCBI taxonomy): Eukaryota > Viridiplantae > Streptophyta > Magnoliopsida > Santalales > Viscaceae > Viscum > Viscum album. Next base: position 696,747,367 of record OY728119.1, on the reverse strand, counting down.
ACATCCCAAATCCAGGAATATCCTCTATAAAGTCTTGATCCACTCCTCTACTACTAAAATATTATCAGTTTGATTGAATTTTAGATGTTGTTTTCTCATGAAATGATACAATATTGTTATAAATATTTTCAGGGAAATATATTATTATATATGGGAATGAATATTCATCATAGCCTTTGTAAAATTACCTAATATTGTGATAATCTACTCAACTCCAATAAGAACCTCACACTTTTCTCTGAATAGAAATACATACAATGATTTTGAGTATTGTTATGGCTTCCATTCTTTTCTTTAGGCACCATTAATAAGAAATTAAAATGTATAATCAGATCATGAATAATAGTATTAATTATAAATAATATAATATAATTATATTTAATGTGTTAAAAATGAATGTCCGGTGTTCTATCTATTCTCAAAAAAGTTCTGAAATTTCCTAAGAGTTTTTACAAGGTTTCTTATGAAAAACTATTTTTATAAATATAGTTCGTATGTTTTCTAATGAAATTTATATCCAAAAAAATATAATGAACTTGAATATAGTAAACCAATTTTAGTTTTTATTTTACTACAATGGTATATTATACATCGATAAAAATACAAAATATCCAATAGTTTAGAATTATTAGTAGACTATATAAATAAATGAATATTACATTTTACTATAAACTTAGAATAAATCATTTAAATACATGAAAGTGTCATTAAGAATACTTGATTATACTTAGGAAACATTTAGAAACCTTCATGGTTTCCTAGGGAAATGAGAAACAATATAAAGGGGTGATCTCATATTCTCACTAAGGGATAACATATAGTGTAAAGTAACATAAGATATGTATGACATGAATAATGTGATAGGAATAAACAATGGTATGATTCTATAATAAATAACAACAAAAGAACACATACATGAGTAAAATAAAAGTATAAATAAATAATAATATAGATAATAATAACAAAATCATTTTGATGGGATGAATATTTCTAAACATAATCATTATACAATTAAGGCATAGACAAAGACATCCTACATAAATGGGTACACATAAACCAAATACCCAAGCTAGTTAGTCTCCTAAAACCTAACCATGCATTGATAAATTATACAATTCTTGGCCACACCCATAATATTAATTTTCCAATGCATCCACCATAGAAAGAAAATTGCTAAATAATACATATCAAAATGTTATCTAAGGAACCTATAAAATAATAATGGATATGTAATGAATTGTTGGATTTTTTAAAATAATATATATATATAATATTTCCCAATTTAATAGAATAATATTTTTTAAATTGGTGAATATTTATAAATTAAATTTGAAACTATAGTATATTCATTATCAATGGAAGGTATACTTATTAAAAGGATAGAAATTCAGTGGTAGAGTAGGATACTGACATCACCTAAATATTTCAGTAGGAGATAGTAATTTAATATATTATTTTAAAATTTTATGAGACCATGGAAATTATATAAATATTCACATTAAATAATAGAATTATGTGAAACACATATTATATATTCATTGGGGATATAAATTTTTTATGGAAATATTTCAAGGACAACATAAACTGATAGAAAATGTGAAATTGTGAAAAAAATTATTTTAATTCACATGGGACCCAAGAAAGGCTCCACTAACTGTATATATTCCATCCATATAAAATTCCATCCTCATGGAAATAATATATTCATAATCCCATAAATACATGAAATATATAGGGATTTAGATAACGATGTTTACGAATACCAAATAGTTAATAATTATATCATCTTATGATGGTTGAATAATGAGAGGGAATACTGATATATCATTAATATTAAAATTATTAACTTATAACCATAAATTATAGTATAAATTTATATTTAAATTGATTAAAAAATAAATGAAGGAAAGACATTAGTATCCCTTACCTTTTTCAATATCATATTAAAGTTTTATAGACAACACCTTAGAATTTTAATAACTCCTTGGATGGAATCGTCAGGGGAAAAATGAGAGGTGAACCATTATATATAATTTTATTGGTAAATGGTTGGAATGTTGGGTATTTATAAGAAACAAGAGGGATTTGTTTTATTAATTATGGATATTTGGCCTTGGAAATACTGGTTGTGGAAAATCAAAACTAATGGATTAGACATGGTATTAAACAATTGTATTTGAAATTTAAGGCATAGTTATTGAATTATTTGTTATTAAGAACTAAATTTCATTATTTTATTTTACTTTGGGTATGGAAATCAATTTATTCACAAAGAAGTTTTAAAAAAATATATTTTCTATTGTAGACTTTGGAAGGTCCAATATAGTGTAGGGAATTTATTTTATTACCATGAAATACATTATTTTGACAAGTTAACTTATTTCTTGTCTATGATTAAATAATATTAATTATTAAATCATTTTTATATCATAAATAATCCATAATATTTATAATATATTAACACCATATTTTACAATTTATTCAAAAAAATTATAGTTAGAAAATTATAAAATATTTACCACTGGCTAATTTCTTTGTGTTAATTAAAAAATTTAAGTCGATTAAATGAAAAAAATATACGTGGGAACTTTATTTATCAAAAATACTATTTTTGTAATTCGAAATATTTTTTATAGTTGTAAAAACAGAAACACTATTTTTTAAAAAATATTTTTTATTTATGCGGTATGTTTTTGTGATTATATTACCATTCATTGGTAAATATAAATTATTAATAGTTATAAATTATATTATTACAAAATTATTTTAAGTATTTTATTGGATAATTATATGTGTAGTAGTTATTTTACAACTAAAATAGTCCCCTTACACTTCCAATAGTCATATTACCTCGTATATATACAATGGATTATATCATCTTAAATCATTCATATCCTTTACTTAGTTTCTAAACCATGACTATTCCATTGGTTTGTTTCTACATAATATCAATTTATCTCATATATTTTTATTTTTTAGAGTATACCCCCAATATTTTAATATTATTGTGTTTCCCTATATGGTTATGTGTTTGATAACATTGGTTACAATTGTCATAGTGAATGAAATTTTCAGTTTTTTTGTATTGTACTATATTGATTTTACAAAATCAATACCAAATGTGTTGGATATTTTAATAATATTTTTTAATTAATATATTCATATATTGGATCATAAATTATCTCCTCTTATAATGAAATGGTTTGATAGATATTTCACTTAAAAGGCCTAGATTTGTTCTATCCAATAATTTCTCAATCATATTTTTTTATTGTGTAAATAAATCATAGTGTGCCTCACTAGTCTTATAAATTTAGTCTCACATTATTTAATAATTTACTCATTTTTTGCATAAATTCAAAATTTAATTTTCTTCATCATCCTGTTGCTATTGTGGAAAATAACTTTTAACAAATAATTATTTAGACACATAACAATTCATTATCTTTATCTATTAATCCTTCTTAGTATTTTGAATAATATCCCTTAATAAAATATAAAACCACAATTATCTTATGTTTTTAACTATATATAAAAGTATTGAATATATTATCTAGAGATTTATCTCATTTCTCTATCATAAATGGTTAATTTTATATAGAAACAAGGATTTATGTTCGTTGTTAAATGATCTAATATCGCCACACTTGACTAAACTGAAATAGGATGTTCCATATGAAATGGTATTTTTTCATAACATTCATAAAATACCGTAATATTGTGATAATTTACTCAACTCTAACCTAGCATCATTTTTTCTCAAATGATCAATCCCTACACAGATTATGAGGGTGTTTATAATTTTTTATCCTTAAAGTAGGCATCATTTTCTAAAAAATTACATATACTAATTAGTATATGGACAACACTATGAATTATGAACAATTATATACAATTATAATGAACGTATAAAAAATTTATACCAAATATTCTATATATTATTGAGAAAATTATAAAATTTCCTAAAGTATTTCCATAATTGTTTGTTCTCTAGGTATGTTTCTTGAATATAATTCTTATAGTTTCTACTATATCATTTCGATAACTTCTATAATAACTCTAAATCAATTTTTCAATATCTTGTGGCGATTTTATTAAATTTTCAATAGAATAGATAGATAAAATTATTATATATGAATATTTAGTAGTTTTATGAGGAAATATATAGACATTATCAATAAATTAAGTTGGAATATAAAGTACATCATAAAAACACATAAATATATGTTGTACTTGTACTTCTCATCCTTATATAATATGTTGAATTTTTTATTGTCTATTGGTGAAATGGGAATGAATATAATGGGTTGATATAAAATTATTAGAAAGGGGAAACTTATAATGGAATCCAACCAGAGAAAAATTACGAGAAACAAAATATTTCATGAATATAAAAATTAATAAATGTTTTATAACATAATACAAAAGAATTCCATATCCATAATAAAATAAATTAAGTATAACATGAATAATAATAATCTATCTAATAATGATGAAATATATATTGGTTATAATAATAATCATACTATCTAGACCTTGTGAAAAGGCATCATAAATAAAGGGTATAGACACTACCATTACCCAATTCATGTTTTTATCATGAGATGTATCGATGCATTGAGGGGATACATAATTCCATGACATACCCATAAAATACTAAGAATAATTAATTCATCATGTGGAAATAATAGATAAACAATACAATACATATATTTCCATGGGGAACCAATTACATAAAAAATGGATAGATAATTGATAATTTTCTATATTAAAGTAAAGAGTATATAGATTTTTTTTAATTTTAGTACTAAAACAATTATTATAACATTCTGGATAAAAACAATTAAGACTAAGTTGTGAAATATATATAGCTTTCATTTCAGGTATATTCAAGGTTGTACAATAAATTAAATTTAAATAAATGAGTATAAATAGTGTAAAGAATATATAATAATAACAGTAGATAAATATAATATATTTAAAAGAAGAAGATAATGAAGAGGGAACATAATTCAAAATGAAAAGTTTTTTAAAAGAGGCCCTTTTAACATTTTATAATGTCTGTCTCAATCTTGAATATTTGAGATTATGTGGAACTAAAATTTTATTTTAGTATTTATTTTGAGTTATTTTATCTTATTCCCGGTGATCTTGAGTCTTTTTAGTTTTTAGGTTTGAAATTTAGAGTTTTGGTAGTTTGTGGGTGTTTCATGGGTTAGCCTCATGGTAAGTGGTAACCATGCAGTTCCCATGTAGAGAGTGGTTTCGTAGAGACAATGTGATTTTTCATGGTCTCCAAATGGTTTATCAAAACATATTGAGCTTCTCAGGAAACATGTGACCTATTATTTGGGTAAGGTTTCTCCCACATAGTTGGTGCATGGTTTGGAAAATCGTACGACGTAACAAAAAGGACTTAAAATAGTATTTTTTATAGAAATACAATTTCAATTAAGAGGGGTTTCACCTCTCTCTTATCCCATATGTTTTGGCTAACCATTTGGAGCCCAATTAAGAGATACAACCTCATTCCCTCTTCACTTTTGGCCCTGATTTCACATTTTAATTTGTTTCCAATGCAAATATTCATACTTTTCCTTTTCTCCTATTCCACTATATTATTATACCTTCTATCTTTCCTAAGTTTCACCATTGTCTCAGAACCGTAATTTGATATTTAAGGTAGGGACTTGGTTCAATATGGTTTTAACTGAGGGTTTTGGTCTCTTTTTTCCTTATATAGGTGGTTTTCTTTCCTATTTTGGTGGTCGTCGTTGAAGAAAACACATTGTGGATTGGGATAAATTTCTCCCAAGTAAGAATTATTATGAAATTATTTCATTTTGTAATGCAATGTGTGATTACTATTTATAAATATTTTTTTATTAAAATCATGAAAATATGTTAGATCAATGTTTCACTTCAAAATAGATTTTTTGAACTTTGATCTTGGAATAAATGGGTTTTCTTTTATAATTAATTTTTTCATGTTTGAAATAGAATAACTTTTTACAATGATTTTTTAAATTAAAAAAGTCTTTTTGATATATTTTTAATGGCGTGTGATGGATTTTGATCTGGTTTTGTTTTTTAAAACATTGAAAATAAGGTTTTTAAATAGATGTTTGTTTTATAATAAGGTTTCATACTGATAATGAATTAAAAATTGGTTCTTTGATTAATTTCAAATATTCATTCTAAAGAGTTTATTGTTATGACCATTGGTTAAATTCTCTAATATATATTTAAAATTTGATTCACAGAAATGATGATCCTTTTTCCATGTTTTGGATTTTTGAAGTAGAAAACCATGTTTTTAAAGGTGGATTTAAAATGTATAGGGAATGTATTGTTTTAAAGGATTTTCAAAGGATGTTTGGAGTGTAATTTTATGGAATGGAAATGGAATTGATTTTATATTTATTTTTTATGGAAAAGGCCAGATTAGAACTTTATAAAAAAATTAAATTTGTGTGACCCCATTGATTTACCCATTATTCTTGTTTTCCCTTACATGGATTGTTTATCACAATGAAATTTTTTCTCTATTCAGGGAATTTTATTATTTATTCCATGTAATCATGATAAATACAATGTGTTTGTTCTATATGATGGTGGTGGAGTTGAGGGATTGTAATTAATTATCCATTATTTCAAGATTTGGGCATCGATATTGACTTACCTAAATTTTAAGTTATTAATAGGAAATTGGGTAACATGTGGGATGTCTATTATTAGGCTACACTATCTGTTTTACACACTTCTTGTATCCCTACAGTAATTCTAGTATGTAAACCAATAAGGGGTTCATTTGCAATGATTCTTGGGTTGGAAATTTGGATGGATTTTGGTTTGGAATAAGCATATACCAAAAAAATAGTAAATTGATGATATTAGATTAATCTCATGATGTAATCCTAGGGTAGATCTCATGAAACATTAATTTATCTATTGGTTTTTATAATGGAGATTCCCATTTTTTATTGTTTATAAAATTACCCTTCTTTTATTTTAGTGACAGTCTTGATTTATTTATCTTTATTTTTTACATCTATAATTTTGGTGCATAAATTGTTTATGCTTGACTTGTTGTGTTTGGGTCATTACCTTTTAAATGGGTTTCAAAGATATTTGGAAAATTCATATAAAATATAATGGTTCTTGTGTGATTTTTTAAAGTATACATCTAAATGGGTGTTTTGGTTTTAAAACATCTTAGGCTGGTGAAACATTTTGAAAGTGATTATTTTCATTTAAGTAAACAATTTAAGGTTTTTTATATGGATAATATAATTGATGTTGGGTTTTCACTTATTATATTGAAAATCCTATTTTCTAGTTGTATTTTCAAACTAGAATTTATGAATTTTATTTTGAAATGAATTTATTATATTATATGAGTAGAGAAATAATGGGATATTATCTCAAACCTATACATTTCAGGTTCTATGTATTTTAGTTGGAGATATATTTTATATTAGTGAATGATGTTGGGTGAATTAGAAGGTGGTGAGAAACTAGAGGTTTCATAGAGTGTGTTCGGGCATGGATCGAGTTGTTTTGTTTTTGGATATCATTATTTCAACAAAATTTGTATATTCATTTATTAATTTCTTATATATTTGATTATTATACATGTTATCATTTTATTATGATTACATTTCATGGTTATGAAATTTTTTTGAATTAATATTATTGGTTATGACCCATTTGGAATTATTGTTTAATTTTTTTGTTACCTTTATTGGATATTGTATAGATGAAATATTTTTGGATAGTCCATGAAGGACATGGAAAATGTTCCGCTCTATTTTAATATTGTGTTAAGTACGATATCATTCCAAAAGGTGTTTCATGTTGCTCACAAGTAGTAGTTTTTTATCCCAAGGGGATCAGTAATTCCCTTCTAGATTTGTGGAAAATTTGCTCGAGTGGTGTGTTAGTTTAGTCATAGTTAGTTCACTAAAAAATGGTATCAACACTTTGTTATTTGGTGAGAGATAGAATTTCTTTATAATGACTCTTATTTTTTGGTTATGTCATTTTATAAAGGATATTAAGGTTATATAAGCTTGAGTGGTTTCGTAAAAGACAATATAGATAACTATTTATTGTCCCAAACCTCAAGTTACCATGGGATATTGGGTTTCAAATTGTGAATTCAAGTCTATTTTTAGATATTTCTTATGCATTTTTATGTGAATTTATTTTCTAACTTTGAGTATATTAATTGTTTTAGTGGTATCTCTTTGGTTATAGGGGGGAATGATGATACCATGATCAATATGATCACTTCACATGGTCTGGACAACCATGAAGTTCCCATGCATTGCCCAAGTTGTTTTGGTATGCCACCTTAACAGGGTGTGTTGCGTAGTTGGGGCATGAATTCCCAACCCATGTTACCAAATAGTACACAAACCAATTTCTTCACTAATTTAGTGTTTTTGACTCTTCTTGACTCTAAATTACTCTTATAGAGACTCTCACATGTTAGTGATGGATTGAACTAGGGATCTATGCTCTTTGGATGTGGTTTTTATGAACCATGTTTGATTGTTTTTGTATAAATTTAATTTTTCTTATTTCTAAATATATATTTTTGGATATGGGTTGAATTTTATGAAGTGATTTATTTCAAAATTTGGCAATCATGGGTTATTGTGAACACGATAAAATTATATTCATTTTCATTTAATGTTTTGTAATGTGGTTGTTTCCATTGTGGTGTTTTGGAAAATGTTATATAGGAAGGGTTATATGATTGAAATTTTCTTTGGGGTATTCCCAAAGGAAATCGATTTTAAAATTAAAATTTTATGATTATTTTATTTTAAAAAGGGGGATGTGTTGAAAATGTTGGATTTGGTAAAGTAGAGTATTGAGATATTTCTTTTTTTTGAAAATATATTTTTCTTCTAAGGATGCATTAAAAATATGGGGTTATATTTTTTTTCGATGTGTATGTCTTATTAGAGTGTGTTTTTAAAATTCTTTGGCAGGGGTTGTTAATTTTGAAAGAGAATTTTAATTTCTTAGTGTGAAGTTGATGTATTATGTTGTGGTGAATTTTTGTTTTAGATTTTATCCCTAGTTTATATTGGGATTACTGGTTTGTAATTTTAGGCATGAGTTGATATTGTTCAATTCCTTTATTTTTATAGTATACCTTCTATAATTTTCAAAAGAGAGAGAAAGAATCTTCTATTTGAAGAAGATTCTATTGGTGAATCCTATCATCAATTTGAAGGAGTTCCTATTTTTCCAAAATCTACCCAAACCATGAGTAGAGTAATGGAATTGGATATTTTTCAACTCTCATATCCCTACATATCCTTATTGAATATGTATATAACTTCTTTTGTGACGATAAAGGTCCAATGTAAGTGATTTAATGGTTAGAAATGATTTTGATAATTTTAAATTCTCTCAGGAAAACTTGAAGTTTCAAGTTATAGAAGTCTGTGATGAGAGTTTATGAAACCTCCTCACTTGTGTAAAGGTATGTATTAAGAGTTTTTTTGGATGGTATTTATCAAGTGGGGATTTCCAAAGGTTTTTAGAATGGAGAGAACTCTCAGGATTCCAATACATAATCATGTCAAGTGATATGTGATGGATTATTTCTATCATTTCATAGAGTTGGTCATATTTTCTTCAGAGATGGTTATTAAGGACTCTAATAATGACCATTTCTTCAATAGTGGTCTTCACCCAAATTGTCTTATAATTGTTCTTTATTCTATCTCAAAATCCTTTTAAGTGGTTATCGATGAATTCATTCAGGTGGATGCAGAACAGTGCATGAAATTGGTGCTGGGTGAGGCCATAGTTATGTTATGTAGAAATTAGGGTAGCACATAAGTAATAGAAAAGAAGTGGGGTAATTCGATGTTAGGGATGAAGAATAAAAATGGTTTGATTTCATGAAACTCTAGTCATTTCTAAATGAAGAAGAGTTTTGTGTTCTTCTAGTGTATGAATCCATGGAAATATTAGGATTCCTCTTTTAATGATCCAAGGTTTTTCTTATATAGTGGGAATTTATTCTATCTTCAAATGTTTTATTTGATGGGTTTTTAGAAGAGGTATCCAGTTTTATTTTTTGAAGTTGTTTCCTTATTTTGGGACATTTTTTTTCTATTATTCTTTTGATACTCTTTAATTATTATTTTTTGATAATCTATAGGATGATTATTTGTAAAATATTTTATATGGATGACTTTTAATTACATTTTTTTGTAGGAAATGTCTATTTGTGTGTGGTTGTGAGTGTGTGTTTTATGATGCCTCTTTACTCGAGATAATATCACTTGAGAGTTGTGGTTTTATTGGTTTGGTTTTGTTGGAATTTTTTGTTCTCCCTAGTTGGACATGAGGAAGGGCCTTGGGTGCCACATTGGATCACTAGGGTGGGTGTTGCACTATTTTATATAATTCACTAACTTTTGTTTAGTTTGGGATATTATAGATTAACCATGTGAGGGTAATATAATTTGTAACCCTATATTATCAATTTGTGTTAGGGACTGAGGTTAATGACCATTTCTATTCTTTGAGGTTTCTTATGGTAATTATTTCTTCTTTTGGTTTGTAAGTACTTGTGGTTTTTTGAGTGAGTTTATCATATGGTTGATTGAATATTTTTAGTATGTATCTCTTAATAGTTTCCTTTGGTTCAAAATTTTAGTGTAATTATAAAAGGTAAAGATACCATATTAGGTATTCCTTACCTATTATGAATTTTTGTTTGATGTTCATGTTTTGGATGTTCTTGAAGACATTTGGAAATATTTTTGGATGACCTGCTTGATATCTTTTTAGGATCTAGGTCAATTGGTTTCATGGTTAGATCATGTTGATCAGTTCTAATTATTTGGAATTAATTAGAATATTATTTATCAGTTTCCATATATTATTTTCACCATAATCTTTCTAGGGGAATAAAGCATCATGTTGGGGAGAATTGTGACACCCAAAAGTCATCATTATGTTTAATTTGATTTATGTTTTCTTAGAGTCTCGATTGTTTTCATGTTATAAATTTAGAGTTTTATAAGTTTTATCTATATTTTATAATTTAACCACATGGTTAGTGGTAACCATGTGTAGACCATGTATAGGGTTATTTCATGGAGATAGTGTGGTTTTTCATAGTCTTCGCACTAGATTTCAGACCCCTTGAAGCTTCCCCATAACCATGGAACTTGTTTTATGGGTAAGGGTTCTCCCACATGATTGGCGTATGGATTGGAAAAATATGTTTCCAAAACATTAAACCTTCCAAAATCACACAAAAGTTTATTTTTATTAAAATATCTTATTTATTTAAGATAAGTTTCTCTACTCTCTTATCCTATAAGATTCGTGCAACCCTTGTTAGCCAAATAGGGAGCTCCGCCATCCTTCCCCCTATAATATTGTCCTTTATTTAATGTTTTCAAGCGGTATCCAAGGTAAATATTATATATTTTTTCCCTTCCACCATTCTCATATATTATTCTTAATCTTATCTTTATGATGTTTCCTCTTTCATTAGGAACCCTAATTTTCTATGTAAAATAGGGACTAGGTTTAGGATGGTCATAACATAGGATTTTGGTCACTCTTGGCATGTGTAAGAGGTTTTCTTGCCTATTAAAGTGGTCACCATTTACGTTGATATGTTTCTTATTGGGTTTTGTTTCTTATAAGTAGGTGTTTCTATGAAATTATAAAAAATTTGAATTTAAATTACACTAAATATTTATAAATTATTTTTTATTAAAAGTATGAATATATGTGATATCCTTGTTGTACATAAAAATGGTTTCTATGAATTTTTAACTTCACATAAATTGTGTTTATTTTGAATCACATGTTTTCATGTTTTAAATGTAATTTATTTATGTTACAAGAATTTGTGAGATTACTATAAGGAATTTTTAAAATGGTTTATATGGTGTGTGTTTTATTTTGATCTGATTTTGGGTTTTAATTAGTGAAAATGTGTTTTTATAGATATATTTGTTTTACAATGTGATGATGACTATGAAATGATTTAAAAATGGGTTATTTTATGAATTATAAAATTTTACTTGAAGGATTATAATGCTTTCCCCCTTTTTAAAATGCCTTAATGGATCTTAAAAATGTATTTTGTGGAAGTGGAAGGACTTTGGCCTTGTTTCAGATTTCAGAGTGGGGAACCCATGTTTTAAAGGGTGTCATTGAAATTTAATGTGATTATCGTGACCCAGTAATTGTAAGAATATTATTACATTATTTTTCACATAATAAATAATTAATTTAAACCCAAATATCATGAATCTTGGTGTCTTTATAAGACTAGGTTTATCATACATAAAAGTGAGGATAAAATAAAACTACTTTATTTTATTATCTATAATGAGATCCTAAATTATTTTATTCTCCTAAAATAACATGGGATAACATAGGGAATATATATAAAAATTGGGTGAGATAAAAAAACCATGTAAGGGGATAAAAATGGAAAGGAAACATAGAATTTGAGTCAAAGGTATGACATGATATCATAAAATAAAAGGAACATGGGTAATCACATGGAATAAAAACATAAACAACATGGTATAATAAGACCATGAAATCATATGAAAGTTGGAATCAGTATAAAAAATGTAATAAACAAAAGTCAAGGCTAATAACTAAGACAACATCACTTTAGGGATAAAGTCCCATAAAGGACTAAGTTCTCTCCCTAGTCTCCTATAAGATGTCTTGTGAGAATAAAACATTACCCAATGCATTGGATGTATTATAATTTCCAAAATTCTTATCACATTAATTTCGTGTACAAACATATTTGTTCCACATAATTAAATCAATCATAAAGTGTATCATAAGAATTACTAATGTAAATAAAGTGGGTTGCATAATCATTTCTCGGATCATAAAGGAAATTTCATAATGACGGTATTTCAGAAATATGCATAAGTCGTGAATTTCTCCATAAAAAGAAGGATGTAAGATAAAGGTATATCTATAATATATATATATATATACAGAATTGAGAATCATTCCATAACTATAATTCTTTTTCATCGATGAATGTAAGTACATTCAAAATGATTATAGATAATATTTAGGAAAAAAACCTTCACACCTTGAGAATCAGTTTTGAATGAATAAAAATTAAAAACATATTGTGGAAATAATTTTATTTAGAAATAACTTTGGAAAATTATTAAGTAATATTCAATTAAAATAATTGTCATGATGGTGGAAAATTCTATACATTTAGAGTTTGTTAAAAAATATTCATGTCACATTTTTATAAGTAAAGTCAAAATGGACCTCATTCAGAATACAATTGGAATATTCCATTTAAACTAGTTTTTATGTAAAACATTGCTCGAAATATATTTAATAAATCACTATATCATATTAAAAATAATCTATAAATTTTTTTAGAAAACATAGATTTTCAATGGAAATGAAATAATATTCTCTTAAAGAAATATTCTTAACTATTTTAAGAACCCAAGAGAGAAAAATGATAATATTACATAAAAACATCAAAAATAACAACAAGATTAATAATTTAAATGGTTTTATTTTACAATCATAAAATAATTTCCTACAATGGAAATTTGAGAATAATCAATCCTGACTAAAATGAGATAGAAGCATAAAACCTTACCTCTTTCATAACTTTTGAATCATAAACACCATAAATGAAGCAAGTGAATTGTAACTTAAATTACAATTAATTAAGAATTATTCATGTTATAATATCTGAAATGGGATTTGAGAACCCTAATATTCTTTCAGGTATGATTTCCTTTTTCTGGTGTTTTTTAGGAAAAGGGGAGTTTCTGGAAATGTTTTAAAGTACATGTTGTGTACTTTATTATTACTTGTCGTGTACTCAATTACTGCAGGTAGAAATATAATGGTTGTGCACACGGCGGTGTGTGGTGACCTAGAGGCCGCCTAAATTGGGGCTCAGAAAGGGCAAGCACACTCTGGGTACTCAAAATGTACATGTCATGTACTTTATTTTTTTTCATTAAATGGACCGGGGTCAGGTCTTTTTGACAGAAACATATTCTTCTCCACCGAACACAACTAAGAGGGTCCGTACGGCGCGGATCTTCAGCGAGCCCCTGAATCACCGTCTGTTCTCTGAATCGTACTCTGTTGGTTGCGTTGGAATCACATCAGTGAGTTTTCTCTTCTTCTAGAACACCATCTCCGGATTTCTCCTCTCTCGTGAGATATCATCGGTGGAATGTTTTTGATGTTTTTGTATATCTACAACGTTCTAAGGCGATTCAAGGACTGAGATTCAAGTATACTGATCTCACGATGTCGAGGTAGGTGGTTTTTTCCTTTTTGTATAATTTTTTTGAGTTATATATGAAAATATTCCCAATACCACTGAATGGGGTATTGTGTGTTTACTGTTTATCCCTATTAATTTTCTTCTATGCTTGTATGATTGAATAGAGGTTAATTGATAGTGAATATGGTTAGTTTTTATGCTTTAGAAGTGTTTTCCCATGCATGATGGTTTCTGACCATTTGGTCCTGGTCTTGTTTTCCCCTTGCCTAGTAATATAGGTTAGAGTGATTATATTATCTAACATACTTGATATGTTGTAGATTTTTTAGCCAAGTAGTTCCGGAGGTTTAAATTGGATCTTGTTCACTCGTTGTGCATGATTTCTCTACACTAGGCTGTGAGAACCTGGTGTAATGAGACCATAGGGGAAATTGACGTTGGGGGATTTCCTAGAGTATCTTTTATAATTATCACGTTGCGAGACCATAGGGGGAATTTATTTTGAGTGCTCCCTTAGATTGTTTATAGTTACATTACGAGGCTATAGGGGGGAATTCACATTGAGTGATTCCTCAGAGTGCCTGTAGTTTACCGTTAAAATACTATATGGGGAATTGACTAAGAGTTCTTCCTTAGAGAGTCTTTAATAACTTTTTGAATATAAGGGTAATTGATGATGAGTTATTCCTCAGAGAGTCCTTTTTATATCCTTGTAATTTGAACCAGAGGTGATAGACTATGTGTACTTCACAGAGGGTTACCTGTTGTGATTTTCTGTCTACTTGATATGAGAAATTGAATGCTTGATTTGTAGGAATGTTTACTACTATGTAATTTATTGTTTAACACTTAATTTTACATATTTCATGCCATATATTCACTGACTATTAGAAAAAAATCTTTAGGTGGTTTCCTACTGGGATTTAGTCTCACACCCTATTTGGGTTATGATTTTGGGCCCAAACAGATTATATTTTTGTGAGTATAGATAAGGGCGAGAACCCTTCTACTTTAGGTACTTGATTGTTGAGGAACTATGGAGGATGGGACCAAGCTGAGGCTTGCGATGCTGAGGAGTTTATCTATTTTCTTTTTTACTTGTTTTTGTACTATATTCCAGCGTTGGGTTTTGTTTTGGCTGCTTCCCTAGATATATATATGAAGCATCATTTATATATATGGTCCTATTGTTTCTTACTTTAAGTATTATGTTGTTTACTGTTGTATGATATTATACTAGATCTGCTCTTGTAAATCTATTTTATTTCCACGGTGATACTCTTCCAATGAGGGAATTGATTCCCCACTATCACACCCAAGGCCCTCACTGTTGGTCGACAGCCTCTGGTGTTCGGGGAAATGCGCTTGAGGCCATGTGACCAACCGGGTACGGGGCGCCTCTGGGTGGCTTCCAGAACCGGGACGTTAAAAAGTGGAATCACAGTATTTATTTATTCTAGAATTAATTTTTAGAGACTATATCCAAGTATAGGAAGGAATATGTACTTGGTAATAAGTTTTTCCCGGGAGTAGCTAACTCATGTATAGGGAAAATCCAACATACCTCGTTATTGCAATTTTTTTGGTTTTTCAATTTTACAGTTTATTTGATTTTCACCATTGGTGATTCACATGTTTTGTGTTGTTACTGTTGATGTTATTGAGGTTTTATTTTTATTTCAACCTGATGAGATGAGGGTATTCCACCTCCTACATCATATATTCACTTTCTATAAATCACATTTCATGAATTCTTTCCATGCTATATATGGTGAAATAATAATTTAATGTTGTTGTTATAGATGTTATGCTAGATATTCTTACTGTTGTGATAGATTCCTTGATAGAATACCTTATTTTATATAAGGTATTGGATTCTGTGAGGTTTTTTTAGAATGAATTCCAAAATTTGGTTCTAGGTATTATGGACCCTCATGGACCGGAATTTGGTGGATCGTTGCATTATTATCCTTGTTTATGACATGTATGAGATGGAAAGATTTGATTCGTGGTTAGTATGGGCCCTCAAAGATCAGAATTTGTCCCTTGAAATGTTCGTTTCAATGTTTTTCTTGGTTCCGAAATAGTTTCTAAGGCTTACTGTCCAGAAAAACATAGAATACACAGCATGTAAAGATAAATACACACCATGTGTTCTTATGTTCAGGAAGAAACTGTTTTCCTTAAGTACACGCTGTGTACTATATTTACACGCCGTGTAGTCACTAACCATGTCTCTGACTATGTGGGAGGGAACATGGGGTTTCAAATCATTGGTAGGACACACCGTGTACCAGATGTACTCTCTGTGTTATAGAACCATGTAACTGGACGTGTCGCTAACAACATGGTTAAGTTGAGTATCTTCTAATACACACTACGTCCATCTGGAACACGCCCTGTATTGTAACCTGAGTATCCAGGCGTGTAACGAGAAACACGAGTCAGTTAAATCCTTCTTGTACACGCCGTGTCGAGAAAAAACATGTCGTGTAGTTTCACCTGTGTGTCCACCCGTGTAACTAACAACAAGGGATGTTGAAACCTAAGAAGTACACATTGTGTCAATCAGGAACACGCTGTGTATAGTGAGCTGTGTATCTGGCTGTGTCACTAACAACACGGGTCGGGTAAGCTTGTCTAGTACACGCTGCATTTGGCATGAACACACTATGTAATCTTGTTCAAGATGAACCATGTGGCTTAGCAGTGTAAAAGAAATCGGTTAGGGAAAGGAAATTCAAGTACACTCCATGTGTTAGGACAACATGCCGTGTGTTTGGGTTATTACATGACCAGTTTTGATAGAAGTACACACCCATGTGAAATGTTTTAGGGAATATGCCTTGTAAGAATTATACACTTCATGTATCCATGTTTTCAGAAACATGAATGTTTTTTTCTCATGTTCCCTTCATAAAATTATAGTTTTCAGTCCCTATTAGTCAGGATATAAGTTGTGCTCTTGACCTTGCAGAGTCATGCCACTGAGACATCCTCCGGTTGTCCGCCAATTTGTGGGCAGTGATCAGACAACAGACATTAATGATCAGGGACTACCGGTAGATCCTCCAGTTGTGCCCGTCTTGGAACCAGACTTCATTCTGGACATAGGTGCGGATGCATAGTTCTGAGAAGGTTTTATGAGGATGATGCATACCTTCGAGTGAGAACCGCCTCCTGCACCATCTATGGAATAATTGACATGGGTATTTTAGCAACAACATCCTCCCACTTTCTTAAGGGATAGAGGACCCTGGGATGTAGAGTCAGGGCTAGAAGCCATGCTGATGGTATTCAAGAATCTGGAGAGTCCTCCGGAGAAGAGGGTCAATATTTCTACATATATTCTTCGGGATTCCACTAAGAGATGGTGGTATTTGATCTCAGAGGTAGGACAGCAGCAGGTTATGGCGTGGGATGAGTTTCAACACACCATCTATGATTACATCTACTCAGATACCTTGAGGTCTGATCGAGCCCGATAGTTTATGAGTTTGGAGCACTCTTTCTGTTATGGAGTACTATTCCTACTTCATTGAGCTACAATGGTTCACACACTTTTTAGGGGAAAGATGAGTTGTTCCTTGCATGGAAGTTTGAGGATGGTCTAAGGAAGGATATCTGATCTGAGGTGAATATCTTCATGTTGAATTCCATCACCTCTATAGTCAACCAGGAGCTGATTATAAAGTGTAATATGAGGGATTCTGGAGCTGTGAGCTAGGGTGGTTCAACATCAAGAGTTAGTGATTCTCTGGCTGACAGTAGAAAGCAACACAGGGAGACTACTCAAGGAGATTCGAGTAGACAGAATGCACCTTCAGGTAGCCAGGTGGTATGATACCAGTGGGGAAAGGTCAGTCATACGAGGCCACATTTCCTGAGTGACCCAGTGGAGTGCCGATCTTGTGGAAAGATGGGTCATCTTCAGTGATTCTGTAATATCATCACAACAGAAGTTGGTGAAATGGGTTCTTCTATGACTTGTCATTAAAGAGAAACACCAACAGTATCGCATCAGTCAGGGAACTGGAGTTATTTTTGAAATTCAGGTTGAGGTGGAGGTCATTTCCATGTCAGTCCGTCACCAGGCTTTTAATGACATAAGGGTGGATCATTTAAGTGTGGTCAGGCAGGGTTACAGGGCCAT
This sequence comes from Viscum album, assembly GCA_963277665.1. Taxonomy (NCBI): domain Eukaryota; kingdom Viridiplantae; phylum Streptophyta; class Magnoliopsida; order Santalales; family Viscaceae; genus Viscum; species Viscum album. Next base: position 696,728,909 of record OY728119.1, on the reverse strand, counting down.
GGTATAGGCTAGACTTTTGCAGTGGAGAAGACCTAGCAGGAGATGGATCCTGGAACATGTACAGTTCGAGGTACAATTCTATTTTCCTCTATTTTATCTTCTACTCTTTTCAATGCAGGGGCGTCCTATAGCTTTATATCTATTCTAGATTTGGAGATCCTTGGGATCTGTATCTTTTCTTCTACTGATATCATGATGCTAGACACTCCGTTGGGAACTAGAAGAACTAGTGTATGTCAGTGCAAGGAGTTACCTCTTAATATTGGTGGGTTTCACTTCTTATGTGACCTCTATATCCTAGAGATGACTGGATATGATTCCATTCTTATAATGGACTGGTTAGTTCCCTTTCGGATAGTTTTCGATTTCTATCATCGTAGGGTATATTTCACCTCACTAGAGGGTGGATCATTTCTTCATAAGGGAGAATGGGATGTATAGGAGAACATATCAGGACTCGAGCATCATGGGTTGGGAGGAGTTACAACCCATATTGATAGTCTAAATCTGGATGACTAGGGAACTTTATAATTAGACTTTTCCTCCAGTGGTGGATCATTTCAGGGACATATTTCCATAAGAATTTTCAGGTTTTCCTCTAGACCAAGAGGTGTAATTTTCTATTAATCCTGTTCCAGAAGTGGAACTAGTGTCCATTCCTCCTTATAGGATGGCTACACCAAAGTTAATAGAGATCAACAAGCAGTTGTAGGAGTTTTAGGCAAAGGATTTCATCCGAACTAGTACTTCTCCTTGGGGTTTTCCGGTCCTTTTTAGGAAGAAGGCAGATGGTACTCTTTGACTTAGTGTGGATTATCGAAAGTTGAACCAGTTGACAGTCAAGAACTGATATCCCTTGACAATGATTGATGATCTCTTTGATCATCTTCGAGGAGACCGGGTGTTCTTGAATATTGACTTGAGATCCAGGTATCATCAGTTCTACGTTAAACCATCTGATATACTTCTTCCATCCTTTCAAAGTAGATATGCTCCATACGAGTATTTGGTTATGTCGTTCTGTCTCAAGATCGTGCCTGATGTTTTCCTGGAACTGATGAACCAAGTGTTCCATCCATACCTGGATTCCTTTTTTGTAGTCTTCATGGACAATATCTTGGGTATCTCACACTCAACATGACCATGACACACATCTTGAGATCATTTTGAGTACACTAATAGAGCATCAATTATATGCTAAGCTCTCAAAATTACACTTTTGAATGGACTAGATTGACTTCTTGGGCCATGTTATCTTAGAGGAAGGAGTATCAGTAAACCCAGAGAAATTGAGAGTAGTAGTTTCGTGGGAGCATTCGAGGAACATCTTTGAGGGGTAGTGTTTTTCTAGGGATGGTTGGATTCTACAGATGTTTCATACAGGAATTTTCACTTTTAGAAGCACAACTGATGGGATAGACTAAGAATGGTGTGATGTTCTTATGGTCAGATTATTTTGAGTCAGCCATCTAGGAGCTGGAAGGGAGGTTGACTTCAGCACCGATACTGGTATTTCCAGAGTTGAGAAAGAGACATATTATTTATTTTGATGCTTCAGGTATCAGTTTTGAAGCTATGCTTATGTAGGGGGAAGGAGTCGTTGAATACGGGTCTCGGCAGTTGAGGCCACATGAGTGGAATATCCTGACACACAATCTCGAGTTGGCTGTTGTGGTTTATGCCTTAAGATACTAGAGACACTATATTTTGGGGGAGAATTTTGTGGTTTTCACCAACCAAAAAATTCTCAAGTACATCTTCACTCAGAGTGATCTAAATCTAATATAGTGAAGGTGGGTTGAGTACCTTTAGTCCTTTGACTTCTAGCTTTCCTATATGCCTTGGAAAGGAAACACTGTGGCTATTGCACTGAGTAAGAGAACTCAGATTCATTAAGGTAAGGAGGCTAGTAGTCAGTGGCAGCTTATGGATCTGTTCTCTGAGATGCATTTGGAGGTGCACGACATACTGGGGTAGAATTTTCATTCTTCTGTAGCTGTTACCTCTACTCTTCTTGATTGAGTGAGAATGAGGCAGCTATTAGATTCTGAAGGCATAGTCCTAAGGGAGAGTGTTCCAGGAGAGGACCCTATTCCTAGATGGACCATAGGCGAGGATATAATCTTGCATTTCTAGGGGCACGTATGGGTGCCAGCAGAGAAACATGAAGAGCTAATGTAGGACTTTCATTCCTCATTTTGGGAATTTCATCATGGAGTCACCAAGATGTATAGTGATATACACCGTCAATATTGGTGGACAGGTTTGAAGAGAAATGTTGTTGTTGTTGTTATGAGATATTCTACCTGTCAGCAGGTGAAGGCAGAGAATCAGCGACCAGATGGGATTTTGCATTAATTACCCATTCCCGAGTGGTAGTGGAATGATGTCAAGATGGATTTCATGACAGGTTTTCCGAGGTCTCCTCATGGTAATGATGCGGTATGGGTTTTCATTGACAGACTCACGACTGTTGCTCACTTATTTCCGATCAAGGAGACCTTCAGGGTTGATGAGCTGGGAAGTCTATACATCTGAGAGATTTTACGTCTAAATGGAGTTCCACACTCCATTGTTTCATACAGGTATGATTTTTTTACTTATCGAGTCTGGTAGGGGCTATATAAGGCTTTGGGTACACATTTACTTCTGAGTATAGCTTACAACCCCTAGATAGATGTCCAGTCCGAGCATACAATTCAGGTGCTTGAGGACATACTTCGAGCATGCATCCTAGATTTTGGAGGTTCCTGGGAGAAGCATATTCCTCTTGTGGAGTTTTCCTACAATAATAGTTTTCAAGAAAGTATTCATATGGAACCTTATGAGGCTTTGTACGGTAGTCCATGCCGATCACCCTTAGGTTGGATTGAGGTAGGAGAGGCAGCTATGTTGGGACCTCATCTTGTCGAGGAGACCACTGAGTAGATAGAGTTGATTCAGAAGAGGATGGCTACTACACAATCATGACATAAGACTTATGTTCATCGATGGAGATGACCTCTAGAGTTCGAGTTCGAAGATCACATTTTCCTACGTGTCACACTAAGGTTGGGACACAAGGGGATTAAGAGAAAGTGTAATATTTCAATGAGATACGTCAGGCCATTTGAGGTGTTGGAGAGAGATGGGCATGTTGCCTACTATTTGTAGTTACCTCAAAGATACTAGAATATGCATGATGTCTTCCATGTTTCTTAGCTTTTCCGTTACTTCTCACACCCATCTCATGCTTTTCTACCCGAGGATGTAAAGTTGGAGGTGGATGCATCATTTGAGGATAATCCTATCCAGATTGTTGATCGAAGTACGAAGTTTCTTTTTGGCCAGTCTGTTCCTCTGGTATGAGTTTTATGGCAGCACAGGTGAGTACATGACAAGAATTGGGAGAGGGAAACTGATGTATGTTCGTAATGGCTAGAGCTTTTCGAGGTTTCATCTACGCCGCCTTTCTATTAAACTTCAGGGTAAAATTTCTTTAAGGGGAGAAGTCTATAAGAACCTGAATATTCTTTTTAGGTATGTTTTCATATTTTTGGTGTTTTTGAGGAAAAGAGGACTTTCTGAAATTTTTGAATTACATGCCGTTTACTTTATGAGTACACACCGTGTACTCGGTTACCATGGGTAGCTATGTGATGGTTGTGTAGTGGTCGTGAACACGGCCGTCTGTGGGGACCTGGAGGCCGCCTAATGTGGGGCTCAGTAAGGGAATGTACATACCGAGTACTTAAAAGTCACACGCCGTGTACTAGTTTTTTTCATTAAACAGACCGAGGTCGCGTATTTTTGACAGATACGTCTTCTTCTCCATCGAACTCTACCAAGAGCATCCACACGACATGGATATTGGGCGAGCCCCTGAATCTCCATCTGTTTTATGAATCTAAATATATCAGTTGAGTTGGAATTGCATTGGTGAGTTCTCACTTCTTCTAGAACACCATCTCCTGATTTCTCTTCTTTCGTGAGATATCCTCGGTTGAATAATTTTGACGTTTTTGTAGATATACTACATTCAAGGGAGATTCAAGACCCAAGATTCAAGTATATTGACATCACAATGCTAAGGTTGGTGGTTTGTGCCTTTCCGTAGAATGTCTTTGAGTTATATGTGAAAATATTTCCAATACCCTTGAAGGGGGTATTGCGTGTACACTGTTTAGCCCTGTTAATTTCCTACTATGCTTGTATTCTTGAAGAGAGGTTAATTAAAGGTGAATGGGTTTAGTTACTATGCCTTTTAAGGGTTTACCCATGCATTTTTTTTATGATAGTTTGGTCCTACTTTGCCTGTTAAGGATACCTTGTTTTCCCCCTGCCTAGTACTGTAGGTTGGAGTGATTATTTTATCTGACTTGCTTGATATGCTGTATATTGTCTATCCAATTAGTTAAAGTGGTTTACTTTGGTTGTTGTTCATTTGTTGTGCATGATTTCTTTACATGGGGATGCGAGAAATTGGTGTAGTGAGACCATATGGGAAATTGTCGTTGAAGGCTTTCCCAGAGTGTGTTTTATAACTATCACGCTACGAGACCATCGGGGGTGGGGGGTGGGGGAATGTCGTTGAGTTCTCCCTCAAAGTGTCTATAGTTACGTTATGAGGCCATAGGTGGAATTGAATTTGAGTGCTTCCTCAGAGCGCCTGTAGTATACCATTAAAAGACTATAGGGGGAATTGACGGTGAGTGCTTCCTCAGAGATTCTTTAATAACTTTTTGACTATAAGGGGAATTAACAGTGAGTGATTCCTCAGGGAGTCATTGTTATAACCTTATAATTTTAACTAGAGGGGATAGGTTGTGTGTAATTCCCATAGGGTTACCTATTATGAAATTATGTCTACTTGATATGAGAAACTGAATGCTTGATTTGTAGGAATTTTTACTATTGGGTACTTCCTTGTTTACCGCTTCCTTTTATATATTTCCTACCATATATTAACTGACTATTAGGCACATAACTTTAGGTGGTTACCTATAGGGATTTAGTCTCACTACTTGTTTGGGTCATTCTTTTGGGCCTAAACAGATTATATTGCTGCAGGTATAGATAAGTGCAAGCACCCTTCTACATCAGGAACTTGATTGTTGAGGAGATGGACAGCATGGGACCAAGATGAGGCTTACAATGATGAGGAGTTTATCTGTTTTCTTTTGTACTTGGTTTTTTTACAGTATTCTTGTATTGTGTTTTGTTTTGGCTTCTTTCCTAGATATATATATCATGCATCATTTATATATGTGATCCTTTTGTTTCGTACTTTTAGTATTCTACTATTTACTGTTGTATGGTATTATACTACTTTGGCTATTTTATATATGTTTTGTTTCCACTATGTTACTCTGCCAATTAAGGCATAGTTTCATTACAATCACACCCATGGCCCTCAATGGTAGTCGGTAGCCTTAGGCATTCAGGGAAATGTGATTGAGGCCATGTGAACAAACGGAGTATGGGGTGACACTGGGTGGATTCTGGAACCGAGACGTTACATGGGAAGTATATGCACTATATAAAATAAATCCGTTGTATAAAAGATCATATGTTTCATAGAATAATGTTTTGAGACGAAAACCATTACATTCAGTCCAGACTTTGTCGTGTATATATTTAATATCATATATAATAAACTTATATCAATTATTTGTTATATTATGAAATTTTCTAGGTTTTATTCCTTATAATAACAAAATTTACTTCATTTATTTTAAGTATATATTTAATTACTTAATCAATAATTCCTGAATTAGGTGTCTAAGGTTGCTCAGTTTGTAATTTATAAATTGCATTGATGTGTTGACCATAGTCAAAGTGGTATTTATTCCGTAATCTCTAGATTAATAATTATATAATTTTTATAATTTTTATATATGAATTATACTTTTAAATATAATAATGAATTATTTATATGAAAAATTAATTTAAAAACTATTATAGGGACTGTAGGCCATACATACGTAAGTGTAATGTTTCTATTTTTCAAAAATCACAATTGAAAGAAGGTAAGTATTATTTTATCTTTATGAAATAATAATAAGGTCATAAATATCATATTATATCTTAAAATACACTTACACATACCAATGATGATGTGGTAATATAAAATGAGTCACATCTCTTCGTGATGTGGTAGTCTTCCATACACACAAACAACATTATTGTTATTCCATGGATGGTATGTTAAAAAGGTATATGATATATTATTTTTTTAAAATGATTAATATGTCATAAATATAATATATATACATTAAATCCATCATCATGAATATCTTTTAGAGGTGATGATTGAAAACAAATTACATCAGCTCTCGAGGCGGTAGTTCACCGAACACACAAATGAAGGATTCATTTCCTATTTGATGGAAGAGGAGATAGCTTAATATTATGCAATAAAAAAAAATAAAATATCCGTATATCTGATATTATAGTGTTATTATATTATAATGTTTAAGACATAATTAATGGTGGAAAAGGAAGATGAAAAAATAAGGAGCTCGATGAAGATGATAACCTTCTCCTAGAAGAAACTCTTTTGGATCTCTTATTAAGAACCCTAAGGTTGGTCTGTTGGGAAGAAAAAAAGATCTATACTGTGGATAAAGATGTTGGGTGGATATTATTTTAGTGTTTTGTCATTCCAAATGGCCTGAGATGTTTTAATTAGTGAGGGGAGGGGGTTCCGTTTTATAATTGAAGAGGAGTACATGTCTTGTAAATATCTTAAAATATCCAATACTAGGAATTCACTCTCATGAAAAGATCCTCAAAAATTAAAAAAAGGTGTGGAGAATATATAATCATGATAAAAAACTCTAAAAAATAAACATATTTTAAACTTTTTATCCTCTCTACCTTTAAGGTTATTCATTTTTACCATTTTAATTTTGTTTCCAAGGTAACTATATTTTTCTATTTTTACTATTCATTATGAAAAAAATTAAGTTGAATTTATTCTATAATATAAACTATTCTTATTCTAAAAATTTATTACATTTTATCAAATTAAATTCACATAATTGGATAATATAATTTAATAAAAAATCCACAAGAACGGTGAAAATAGATTTCCAAAAATGCACTATCATGAAAAAATGATCTTATATTAATTGTATGAGTAAAAATAATCATTATATGAATTTCAATAAAAAATTATAGATATATAATATATAAATTTCGTTTAAATCATTCCTTATTAAGGATTATTTTAAATACTTAAAATGGAAAAGCATTTTTTACTTTAAAACAGTTTAACAAATGTGTTTCTAAGCCTAAGAATAAACTTATAATCAAATCCACAATAATGATGAATTAAATTTTATTAACTGTATTTAATATAACTAAATAATACTTATGTAAATTTTAAAACAAAATATAAGAAAATCACACCTTTAAATTATGTACTTTTTGAAATTAATGATAATTTTACAAAAATTATTATTTTTAACTATTCATTGAAAAATAAAATTCTCTAAAAAATCCCAAAACATTACCATAATTTAATATAAATATTATGATTTAAAAATGATTTTATTAATATAAAATAAAATTTCAAAAATATCTAAAAATCAATTATAATATATTAACATGAATTGAAATAAAAATAAATTTTGTAATAACTTTTCTTATTATAAAATAAGTTATTATTTCATAAGTATTTATAAATACATTTATATCTATTAAAACCTTTATATCTATTTCATAAATTATATAATAGTATTTATACACACATATTTAATGGATAGATTATAAAGATAATATTAAATTATAATATTTTAATAACATGTTGTGGTTTATTTAAACTCAGTGATACGTGTTGAATAAGCTATTAAACACAACGTTCATTCAAAACATCAGGGTGTTAAATTATACCCCCTTAAATAATTTTTTTCCTCTCAACATCAACATGATCTCAGTAATCAAGGGATTTAGTTTTTAAAATTCAATTTGTGGAAATCCCACATCGTATAAAGTGTTGATAAAAACATCACTTAAAAGAGAGAAATTGAAATACAAAGGTCATTCAAAGTAAGACATGACTAGGATTCCAAGTAGATGAATATTAGTGGGAATTAAAAATATGGGCATGAAAAAAAAGAATTAAAAATTATAGAGAGTGATATAGGTCATTGATCACATAAAAGTGAATGATCAAGATAATGTTGACAACCATAAAACCATAAATATTTTATGAATTAGAAGACCATCGATTCATCAAATATAAGGAAATATGATTTTTTTGTTGTTTTAGGATCCTTTTCCTTGGGTTGAGGGATTATTTTTATACCAAGATACTAAACATCAGAAAATATACTTAATTTTTATCTTTTTTATTTCCTAAACATAATTTCATATATTCATTGTACTTTGATAAATTTCAACTTCACCTATTTCTCAAAAGAATAAATATCCAATATAATTTTTTATCCTCGAAGTAATAAAATTAACATTTAATGGAACATAAGATAAATAAAAAATAAAAAAGTTAATCACCATATCATTTTTATAACAGATTTTTTAGAAAAAATTAACATAATAACCAAAATGAATATGAATATATCAATCTATAAAATTTAATAATAAAACTGAAGGTTTGAAATAAGTCATTATTTAAATAAATAACCCTATATAATAAACTAAATTAATAAACTAAACATGAAATAAGGATTTAACCTCAATGGTTATCACATAACCTTTAACTTACATCTCTAAAATCATAATTAGTATTCTTCCCGAATAATCCTTTACATTAAACCTATTGGTTATATATATTTCTCAACCCAATAAAACATTTCCCAAAATATCATTAATCACATAAAAATCCTAAAAATTTAAAAAGTCTTAATACATAAATATGTTTCCCAAAATACGAATAAAATACATCCACTAAATATTCTAACTAAATAAATGTTATACTAACAAGTACATCAAAAAGTCCAGTGGTATGCACTGCACCCTTATCTCCATTTAGATGTGGGTTAAAGCCTCACATCCTTTATGGATGTGATGATTTATCACCTGACATGTGGGTTTTCCTTTTTCGAAAACTTAATTAGTATAATTCCATTAACATTTAATAAAACATACTGAGCACACTCAAAGTAACATTAATCATCAAATTAGTTTTTAACAACTTAATTCTTCTATATGGATTATTTTTTTCCACTAAATCAAATAATATTAGATGACTATAATTACCTCAACATCATTAAATATATAATATTATCCTTTTCCTAATCAATTGTTTTCCATAAAATATCATCTAACCATTAAATCACCATTTAGGCCATTTATTCCATTAAACCAATTCTTGAAAATTCATTATGAAAAACTACTACAAAACAATCCTTATAAGTTTCATCATTCTTTTAAGAAAATTTACAATGATAAAAATACTTCGACAACATGATTTTGAAGCTTCAAAACCAAAAAAATTCAATCATTCAACTCCAGTGATTTTTATAAAATATTACCTTAGGAATTAATCCTTGTATTAGTGAATTTTCATGGATATTAACCATGTTCCCACATCTGATATTTGAACTCTTAATTGTGCATTTTGTTAAACATTATTTATTTACTTAATTTTAACCAGTCTCTTTATTTTTCTTCAATAATTAACTGTCGTGTAGAATTCATTACCACACATAGTGAGTCTTATGGTTCATGTAGGCATTTTGAAAGGGGCCCCTTCCCAGATTTTAGAAATATTGGAAATCGAATCTTTTTTATCATCATTAGTATTTTAACATACATGAGACAAAATACTTATATTATTTTATGTTCTTATAAACTAAACTATGTTATTGTTTTTATCATAATTTTTGATGGCTCATTCGGAATGATTATAAGAAGTCTAACTTATGTTCCCTTTAGGTTAGTCATATCATTGGGGGAATCATTAAATTTTCCATCACATTGGTTGTTGGAATGATTCCTCCAATTTCACATAACTTTCTAAAAATAATAATATAAATAATATGAGAAGGAATTAACATACAAAAAGGTGAAATTATAAACCTAAAAGGAATAAATTATAAATGATAATTATATCAGGACACATGATTCTATGGATTCAGATATATATTATTCATGAAAACATTTATTATTAGGTTCTATAATTTAACATTTTTTCCTTGTAATTCCAAATAGTACAAAAAGTGATTGTGAATTTACAATGCATATCCCCATAGAGTGAAAACTAGGCATGCAGAAAGAACCACTTTCATGCACTAGGTGATGATCAATTCTAGATTAATTTTTGAATTTCATTGTCATTACCCAAGTTATAACTATTCCAAAACCACATCCACTCATAGTATCATGGCAGGGACATAATTTCTTGGAACCCACTCACCCTATACTTCAACGAATCTCTATGATATATATTCTTATAGTAATCCTTATCCTTATACTTATTTATAGGGTTCTTATTAAATTATTCAATTAATAATCCCTAAATACAATTATACCATTTTCTAATACCAACTATATAAACCCAATCTGTTTACATAAATTATTAAATTATTTTTAACATAAAAATATTTTAATTACAACCCAAAGATTGTGTTGCCTAATGTCTTTGTAAAGCTGGATTCATAAGACATAAAAGTGAGGCTAAAATAAAACTTCTTTATTTTATTCCCCATAATTAAATCATAAATTCATTCAAGATATTAAAACTACAAGGGATAAACTGTGGAATACATAGACAAAATGGTTGAGCTAAAAAGCCCAATACGCGAATAAACATAACAATGAAACATAACGTGTGATTGGAAGGTATAATATGATATATAAAATATATGACACATGAGTAATCACATGGAATCATAACATAAAGAACACAGTATCATAATATCATGGCATCATATGAAATTTGGCAGTAACAAAAAACATGACAAAATCATAAGTTAAGGCTAATATCTAAGACCATAACACAAGGTGGACATAGTTCCATAATGGGTTAATTTCACACACTAATCCAATATATTATGCTTTATGAGAGAATACCATTACACAATTCTTTGGAGGGATATATAATTGCAATCTCACCCATCACATAATGCATATATGTTACATAAAATGAAATCAATCATAATAAAATACATAATAATTACCCGTGGAATAAATGTGGGTTTCACAATATTGCCTCATATAATAATCAAAGGAAATTTCATAATTAATAAATTATAGAAATGAGAATAATGAATGTATGATATCATCAAAGGAAGAAATAATGATAAAGTTATATATTTAAGTAATATATAATTTTTTTTAATAATTCCATAAATTTAAAGGTTTTTTTGAAAAGAAATACATTTAAAATAGTAAAAATAAAACTTTAAGAAAATAAATTTTCCAATTTGAAAATAACTTATGTAAAAATAGAAATTAAAAAAATATTGTGGAAATAATTTAAATTAAAAATAACTTTTAATAATAATAAAGTAAGAATCAAAAAAAATTCATGATGGTGGGTAATTCTATACATACTGAGTACATTAATACAAATAGTTCTTTCAAATTTATATAAGAAATCCAAAATGTACATCATTCACAATATATTGGGAATATTCATTTTAAATCATTTATATGTAAAAAATGGGTTAAAATTTCATTAAAAAATAATTTTAAAATATTAAAAACATTCTGGAAAATATTTTTATAAAACATAGACTTGGAAGGGAAAGGATTCTCAACAAAGAGGTAATTGAAATCAAATTTTATTAAAAAAAAATTCTCAATAATTTTTGGTTCCTAGTAGAGGAAAATGATTCTATTACTTGTAAATTTTATAAATAAATATAGGAGAAAGAAATTAATGTGGTTTAATAGATAATGAAAAAATAATTTCCATCATTTTAAATTCAATAATCCTAATTAAAATGAGATTGAATTATAAGCCCTTACCACTTCGGTAAATTTTGAATCATAACCCCCATGAATTAAGTAAGTGAATTGTAACTTAAAATAAAATAATGGATTAATTATTCATGATATAATATATAAATGAGAAATATATACACCATATAAAATAAATTAGGTGTATAAAAGAAGAGGTGTTTCAAAGAAGGATGCTTTGAGACGGAGACCCTTACCTAATGTCCATACTTTGAAATTTATGTATTTTGTCACCTATATAATAAACCTATATAATTATTTTTATTATCAAATTTTTTCCCTGTTTAATCCCTTATAATTAATAAATTTACTTCATTTAATATAATGAAATATTTCATTACTTAATCGGCTATGTTCATGTCAGGTGTTTTGAAGATGTTTGGTTCAAAATTTCAAAATGACATCTGTGTGTTGACAATGGTCAAAGGGGTAATCATTCCATCATTTATAGAATAATTATCAGGAAGTAATTATAAATTTTATAGATAAATAATACTTTTAAAAATAACCATGAATTATGGTTGTGAAAAATGAATTATGTTACAAACATGGAGATAATGGGCCATACTTACGCAAGTGCAAGGTTCCCATTTTTCAAGGATCATGATGGAAAAAAGGTAAGTGTAATTTTTTATTACCATAATAATCATAATATAATAAATATTTTATTTTATTTTTATATATACATACATATACAATCAATGTGATGCTGTAACAAAAAATGAATCACATCGCTTCACGAGGCAGTAGTCCACTGTACACACAAATGGTGTTATAACACTATCAGAGATGGTAGGTTAAAAAGGTATATGATATATTAATTTCACATAATGATTAATATTTAATTTATATCTTCTATAAATATTAAATCGGCCACTAAAAATATATTTTATAGGTGAAGGAAAACAAATTACATCAGTTCATGTGGCAGTAGTCCACCATACACACAAATGATGTTTTCATTTATAATTTTATGGAATAAAAGATTAATAATTATTATTACATAATTGAAATAAATTATAATTTTATAATATATAATTGTGTATTTATACATTAATTTTTAAAACATAATTTATGGTGAAAAATAAGAAGAAGAAAAATGATATTGGTGAAGATGATTACCTTCGACTAAAAGAACCTCCTTTAGATCTCTTATTAAGAACCCTAAGGTTTTCAAATTTGGAAGAAAAAACTATAGAATGTGGATAAATATGTTGTAGAGATAGTTTGGTAGATATGGGTTGAGATAAATGGCTTGAGATGTGTGGAAAAGTCAGGGGAGTGTGCCCTTTTAAAATTGAGGAGAAGTGACAATCTTGTAAATAACCAAAACTATTCAATAATGGGAAGTCACTATCATAGAAAGCTCCTAAAGGAATTTAAAATAAAGTATTGGAGGAGATATAAGTCTTATAAACACCTATAAAACTAATAATAAAATTGTTTTAAACATTTTATACTCTTTACTTATAATGTTATTCACTTTTACCAATTTCATTTTTTTACCACGGTAACTACAATTTTACTATTTTTACTATTCATTATGACAAAAAATTAAGATGAAGATATTATATAATTTATAGTATCCTGATTATAGTTAGGGAATTAATTTTATAGAATTAAATTAATTTAAATATTATATATTAATTTAAAATAAAACCCTCCAGTGCAATAATAAATTGTTTTCTAAAAAATGAAATTTCCAATGAAAATACGATCTTATATTAACTCTATGAATAGAAATAATAATTATATTAGTTTCAAATAAAATTTATAAGTATATAATATATAAATTTACTTTAAATAAATATTCATTTAGAGTTATATAAATTGATTAAATTGGAAAACATTATAAATATAAATTTTTTTTTTAGAAAAATGTGTTTCAAATCATAATATTTAATATATACAAAAATCCAGTATAAAGATAATTTAAATATAATTAATTGGAAAAAATTTAACTAAATAATACTTATGTTAATTCTAAATCAAATTAAAATAATATTCACACTTTTAAAATATTTAAATTATTAAAATAAATTACAGTTGTACAAAAATTTGTATTTTTCATTATTCAATAAATGGTGAATATTTTCTAAAAAATATCAAAAAATAATCCAAATATAATATATATATGATCAATTTAGACATAATTTTCATTTTTGAAAATAAAAATTCTAAAATATTGAGAACATTATTGTGATATTTTGTAACGCCTCGTCCCTAGTTACCCAGAGTCGGTGCATTATTTTAATACATTGGCATGAATACAAGGAATCAAGTCCCGATGGACCGATCAGTTTAGCAGTCTTGGAAAATAAATTACATACATGAACGTTACATTACACATTAAAAGATAAAACAAAACATAAATGATCCTTTGAGACCACCATTAATCCCATAGCTTAACCCTGTTTATCAATCATAAAACACTTCTTGGAGTTCTGGGAAAATGAAACATAAGAAAAGGGTGAGCTCAAATACTCAATTAGGGAAATCAATACAGTGGAAGATAACATGAATATTAAGAATGGTTAATAATTGAAACCACATTCCTTTACCAATAATAAACATGAATACTTTTATGGAAGGAATATGAGATGAGTAAATAATGGAATAATAAAACATAGTCCGGGGTATTCTACTAGTCGAATAACCACATGAACCTTCAATATTATTTTCAAAATGAGTGAATGTATAATGCCATACATTCTGAAACATTTTTTCAAGGCCTCGGACAAGATGTCTAAAAATGATTAAGGCGTCGTCCAAAACCATATATCAAATTGGGAAAGGCCTCAGCCAATTCCACATCTAGTTGTCTCATGAGAACTACCAATGCCTCAAGGAGCTATAGAGGGCTCCACCTATCACTTACTAAGTCCAATACAATCCTCATATGAAAAGGTTGAAATATAACATAAACATTCGTATTAAAACTGGCATACAAAATGACAATATTTTAACTATAAACCATGAATGGTATAAAAATTGAACATCCACAGTCAAACATATTATAACTCATTCAATACAATATGGAATATTGTATTATTATAAATCAACCTCAATCAAAAATAATATCAAGTAAATGATGCTAACAAAGTTTAAAATGACGATTAAAACTTTTTGAGAGAAATAAACTTTTTGTAAAATCATTTAAAAGTCACACATTTATTAAGGATGTAATTTAAAAGAGATTTTTGAATCAAAGTTTCCCATATAAATTTGAAACTTTTTAAATGAATAATCATTTCAAAACATTCATGTCCATATAAATAAATCCTTAAAATCATTTTGAAAGCATGGACATTAATTAAAAATATTTAGAAAGATAAATATTTAAATCATTTATAATTCTGATCTTGATAAAGAGTACCTTTCACAAATCCTTAAACTACCCATTTTGAAATAATTTTTATGAAGAATGGACTTGGATGATAAAAATGTCCCAGTAAATACTTACACATAAACAATCTCGGATAATAATGAGATTGGGGAATTAACCCTTACCCTGAACATTCCTTTAGTCAACGGTACGTTTAACCTCATGTATGAAGATCGTAGTATGTTATTAAATTATAACAGAAACATATTAATATTTATTATATCATACACGATTCATTTATGACTTTATACAACCCATTTAATAATAATTTCTATGTAAAATTAACATTTCGGGTAATAATTGCTTTCTTTATCGCATGTGTTATAACTTTTTAATCTTAATTGTATCTCTTAGATCATGCTTTAAATAATTAAAGAATATAAAAAACTATTTATATATAATATATATTTAGAATATAAATATTTATAATACACATATATATGAAATGAAAAACACAATTTATAGAGACGGTAGTCCGTACGTACGCATAAACGCTGTTTCCGTTTTCATATCGTATTGAACAGAACTAAGTGAATAAGATATACGTAGATACATATATATATATATATATATAGTAGAATTATTATGTCATATATTTAATACATATTAGTAATATATATTTTTAGAATCGTCAATGAATGGTGAACGTGGAAATGAATGTCATTGCGTCGTGGAGATGGTAATCCGTACGTATGCACAAGAGACAATATAATTTCCTTAAAGGTGTGGAATGAGATGGTATATTTAATTCATAGAGACATTAGCATGTTATTTTAATTATTTATATACATATTACTCATCATTATATACATCCAAATAACATAGTGTTGAATAACAAATTACACCACGGGGCGAAGACGGTAAGCCCTACACACGCACGCATGGTGACATTATCATTCATAAAATGGATAGAATAATTAATATAGTTGTTCCATATTTATAATAACATAAAACTATATATAAGATATTGGAGTTATTATTATATAATGGAAACAAAAATGAGAGAGTAAGTGGAAGAATAAGAGAACTTGAAAGAGGGTGGTGAAATCATTACCTCTTCTTCGGGTTCTTCCTTTTGATTTGATCAAAAGGGCACATTAGGTTGGCTTTCTAGAAAAAGGAAGGCCTCCATGATGAATTTTGCATTGTTGGGAGGGTATTTGGGCAGGATTTGGCCGAGCCAAAAGGCTTTGGAGGTGTGAATTTGAGAGAAGGGGAAGTTCCCTTTTATAAGAGGCGTGAGGGGCACCTTTGGAAATACTTAAAATATTATTTTATAATAAATTCATATTCGGTTTATTATGGCTACAAAGTGACTTATTTAGAGTCTAGGGTGGGTATGGATCTAAATCCTCTCAACCAATAGGTTTTATACAAGTTTAGGTTTCCAGTTTAACCTTATCATTTAGATTTAACTATAACATAAATAATTTAACTTTTACCGTGTCTTCTTGTATTCTTACATTATATGGTTAATAAACATACTATATACTGACAATAGATCCCCAATTGGTTCATTAATGTAATATATATTATTATATAAGTCCTTTTTCCGAACCTTTGATTTTTAGGACCATTATATCAATTAATAATATAATATTTGTTTTAAAAACAATTTTATGTCAATTTTGACACTATTTGGTATTTGTTTTTTTAAAAATAATAACATCATGATTACTTAAAAAAATTACATTTAATCAATTCTAACATGTCATATTCACCTAAAAAATTCGTGGATGTTGAAAAAACATTGAAATTATATATATTTTAATATTTATAATAACATTTATTTGATTTATTCATTAATAAGGTAATTATTGAATCATCATTTGTTCATTAATAAATTTAATTATTTAACATCTAAAAATTATAAATAAAATACCATTATGTCGGAAATCGATTTATCTTTTTAATGAATATTTATAGTAGAATTTATCTTCTGTGTAACCCTATTTTAAATATGGTTTAGTTATTAAACGTCGATTTTAACACTTTTAACTCTTATTTAAATAAAATAATAATAAATGTTTTAATCTAATTCAAGTGATCCTAATAGGTCATATTTTATTTCTAAGGTTGTTTTTGGTCGAATTACACTTATCCAATATAATTAGGACATGTGTTATGTTAATAATTATACCATTTTTACCCTTAATTACCCTATTTACATTCAACCGTGGTAAATAAAAGTAAAAGATACTATTCACCATAAAATTATGTTTTATGTGAATTTGAAAATTATCTTAAGAGGTGGGTAAAAGGCGGTGAAAAGTTCTATAAAATTTTGTATATATCTAAAATTATTATAAATTGACTCCAATGAATTAAGTAAAAATTATATATATATATATAATGTATCTATTTTTACCTAAAATAAATTTAAATAAAATAAATAATTATTTAAATAAAAATTGGGTTTTAAATGAAAACTTATTGTTTTTTAACTATTCATCAAAAATTGAACATTTTCAGAAAAATACCAAAAAATCACCCTAGTATAATTTCGATATTCCAAATCCAAAAATGAAGTCTGTTTTACCAAATTCAAAACATAGAAGTTTCATTTATTAATTTAAAACTAATTCTCGTTGTCAAAACAAATAGCCTGTTTTTAAGAAACAATAACTACCAAAAGATTGACACTTGTTTATGTATAATTTCAATGTGAAATTAATTCCAATGAACATAATTGTATTAAAGGGTAAAAATGTAATATAATTATACTTCTAAAACATTAAAATTTATAATTCAACACTGTAAATTATTTTGATTAAAAAAGTGGTTTTTAGTTAAAATATAGTATTTTCACTATTCAACAAAATATGAATGTTATCAGAAAAACACCAAAAATTTATTGAAACTAAATTATTATGCTCTGATTCTAAATAAGAAGTTTATTTTTTCTAAATAAATATATAAAAGTTTTAAATATTGGATTTAAAAAGGGTTCGCCATTAATAGGCGGTAAAACTGCTTTTTTTTTGAAAAATAATTCTTTTATCTTAAAAAAAAATGAATTTGTTATTACATTATGTCTAAGAAACTCATAATATGGATTCTAAAATTATAATAATTATATAATATTTAAAATTCAGTTAATACTATTAATAACATCTTTTGAATGGCTAGTTTGGTAAGTTGTGAGGTGCTTGAACTTAGTGTTGCGTGTAGTGCAATTTATTGCATTAATTTGAAGAAATAACGTACTTTGAAATCTTGGGGTGTTATATATTAACTCACAAAAAATAGAAAAAATCAGTTTTGAAATAAATGTTTTTTTAATATTTGAGTGCATATTTAATAATAATTTATAATACATTTATAATGATTAATACCGTTATATAAATTTCATAAAGTAGTTTATCTTATTTATACCTACAAATTTAACTACAAGTTTTTAACAATCATAATAATAATAATAATACTTTAATAATATGTTGCATTTCTTTTAAACTCAGCGATACTTGTTTAATATGGCATCAAAAATAGTTTTATTTTAGCATCACAATGTTTTACCATGAGTGTGTTTTTTGAAAGGATATATAAAGGATGTTTGATGTTGTTTTTTATATAATTTAATTGGGTTGGAATTTTTAACCATTTTTTATAGTAAAGTCTCACTTAGTAATTCATAATGATTAATGTTTAAAGCTTGTGTGACCCTCTTGATTTCCCTGTGATGCTTATTTTCCATTTTTTGATGTGTTTATATGATTTTTTCTCCCTTTATAGGTAATTCAATTGTTTATTCTATGGATGTATGATGTATAAAAAAGGTCTATTATATGTGAGGGTGATAAAGGTAAGGGAGAGTTAATGATTATGAATTTTTTATTGATCTTATCATCAATGTTAACTCACATTACTTTTTTAAATATCCATGGGAACATAAGTAATAAGTGGGAGGTATATTATTATGTTATATTAGTTGGTTCACAAATATCCAGTGCCCCTCCATTAATGTTACACACTAGGTCTAGGAGGGGAAACTAATTTCAATATGTCTCTTGTGGGCTAGTTGTATGGATTGTGGTTTGGAATCAACATATGGTGGAACGTGATCGATGGTAAATTGATAAAGGTAGATGTGTCTCAAATTATCTTCATAGGGTATATCATATGATGCACTTATTTCTTGATTTGTTGTTCATATAGGGGATACCTATCTTGGGTTTGATTGTTTCATTCCCATGATTGTATTATTAAGGCACCCAATATGTTTTTATATTCATTGTCTACCTTTGAACTTGTGGTTCCAAATCTGGGTATTCTTAACCTATTGTGTTTGGGTTGTTCCCTTTTGAATAGTTGTCAAATATATTTGGATAACTTGTTTTAAATATAAATGTTACTCTATGTGTTTTTAAAGTGGACTACTTAATGTGATTTTTGGATTTAAAATGACTTAGGATAGTGATATGTTTTCAAAGTGAATGTTTTAATTTAAAGAAAAAAATTGAAGGTTTTGTAAATGGATTATAGATTTGTTGTTGGTTTTTCAATTTTTATATTGATAATAATTTTTTTAAATTATATTTTCAATCTATAATTTATAAATTTCCTTATGAAATGAATTACATAGATTCAGTGGGTGGTGACCTACTAGACTCTTTGATCATGCCTATATATTGAAGGATCCTATTTTTTCATATGGACTCAGTTTTTATCCTTATGGATAGTGTTGTGTGTGTCATGAGGTGGTGAGAAACCCGATGTTGCATGGATTAGGATTGGGGATTAACATTGAGTTGTGTTGTTTTTTGTTATCATGGTATCAACCCTATTTATATATTGTTTCATGTTATTTTGAAATAAATTATTATTACATGTTGTATCATTAGATTATTTTGACATTTCATGATAATGTAAAGGGTTTGAATCATTTTTGTTGGTACTAACCCATTTGGCATTCCTTTTTATTTTTATTAATCTTTATTTAATGTCTCATGGATGACCAATATAGGGATGGTCCACGAAAATAATGGAAAATGTTCCACTATTATTTGACTTTTATTTTTTGTTTAAACCATTCCCAAATTCCTTTATCATGATTCCTAGGTACTAGTTTGTAGGTCATGGTGATCCTTAATTCTCTACGGGCCATGTTAAAGAAAAAGTTAGGATATGTTTCAGTTAGAAAAAATTAGTTCCCTATATATTATGTGTGTAAATATATATTATTGGGTAAATAGTAAATTAATAAGAGAAATATTGTTTCAAATAAGTTAAAAACATTTTAATGAGTATCAATTAAGGGAAAATATTCCAAAATTATTGATGGAGGGAGGTCCCCTTATGAAAATAAAAAGGGATGGAAAATTATCTTCCCCAGGAAATAAGTGAATAAATGTTTTCAAAAAAATAGAGAAGAAACATAATATTGTATATATAATAGCGGGGTTTGAAAATAAATGATGAAAATAATCAATGTATGAGGGAAAAATGAAAAGTAAAAAGTGATGAAAAACATTCCAATGTATACTTTGAAATGGTTTTTATAAAAAACATACATAAAAAGAAGTAAAAAAATAAAATCATAGTAAGTATGAAATTGGAAATGAAATAAATAAACATAGTAAGGTATAAAAAATATAATTTATAAAAAAATACATGAAATAGAGTGAAAGAATGATTATAAACTGAAATAAATATTGTAGAATGTGTCCCCCAACTCAGGTCATGACATACTTGGATGCTCCTATAACATCCTGAATTATTGAATTAAAAATGATAATTTAGGAATTAAAAATATTATTAAGTTATATTTTAACTATTATATCCCTTTAATATTATATTTAGTTCATTTATTATATTTGTTAGATCACACATGTTGTTTAGGATTTTTCATTATATAGCTATAATATAGTTTAGTGTAATGGTAAAAATCAGCAGTCTATATCAAATTGTTCAAAAATATCCAAAAGTATAAAGGTAATATTATTCATCATTAGATTAGTATCTATATTTAATAATTTAGTAGACTTCCCCAAAATGGCTATAAATTAGAAACCACATCATGGTTTTTCTATTTTGCCGTAAAAAAATGATCACTATTGTTTATTTTTAATAATATTATTTTATTTCCCATTTTATGTTTTAATAATACTAATCATGTCATAAATTTTTAATTTATTCATAAAATTAACTTTTAAAACTATCAATGTGAGGTGTTAATAATCAATTTTTAACATCATCCATATAAGTGGTTCAAACTGACTATAATGGAAAAGTTTTGAAAATAAAAATTAAATTGGTTTTTATGAATTATATGCTGATACAACTCATATTAAATTATAATTTTGTTATGAATTTAATGATTAATCAATAAATTATTAAATTTTGAGTGTTGAATATTTATAAAATAAAATAATAAATTGGAATATCATAAATTTGAATACTTTCTTTCATCTTTAAGACAAATCCTTAGGACAAACATTAAAACTTATAAAAATGGAATTTTGAAGAGATAAAAACCTCCCCAATATGTTCAATAATTTAAAGGGATATAATTTTTAGATTATAGGAAATGTAATATTTGGATTGTGTGAAGATAGTTTGGGTGGTAAGGGTGGTAATTTATAGTTCTTAGAGTGGTAAACTAGAATAAAATATTGGAATAAAGTATTATTTCTAAAAAATTTATTAACACTTGTGAGATACTAAAAGGGATTGTGACATAATATTGAGGATAATATGACAAAATAGAAAATGAAGTACAGTAATATCCATCTAACTTATAGAAACAAAAAAAAATTAATTCATAAATCACTATTATAGAATAAAAATATTTTACACTCAACGATGTATTTTACTATTTATGAAAAATACCAACATTATCATTACATAATATCTATATCTTGATGCAAATAATTTAAACAATTTTACTGAAATAAATTTCTAAATTATATTATTTTAATAGTTAATCAAAGTATAATTTTTTTATTTCAATATAACATAGAAATTTTTTGAATTAAAAAGTTATATTTATTCCCACATTATGTTTCATTAATTTAGTAATTATTTCATGTAATCTTGATTCTTATATTTACTTATTTATCTGAATTTAAAAATTATTTA
Organism: Viscum album; assembly: GCA_963277665.1. Classification (NCBI taxonomy): domain Eukaryota; kingdom Viridiplantae; phylum Streptophyta; class Magnoliopsida; order Santalales; family Viscaceae; genus Viscum; species Viscum album. The sequence continues at coordinate 696,706,540 of OY728119.1, read as the reverse complement.
TTAGTTAGTTTATTTTCTTCGCTAATTTTTATTTTTTTAGTCCATATAGCAGGTTACTATTCTAACAGTCATATTTCCGATCTTCAAATATTTTTTTAAACCATATAAAAACTTTTTATTCACATCATTCGTCATTCACATAATTCCCAATCAATGTTTTCTAATTATCATTTATAGAATTCCAAAAATACTTCTATTTTTTTGTTTCTTTTTATATTTTTTTATTGGTGTAATATTTCTAAGAGACCATGACCCTCTGGATTTATAAATTATTTTTATGTTATTCGCTTATTTTTATTAAACTGTTGGAATATTTTAAATTTTATAAGGTGTGTTTAAAATTCGTATGTAATTATCTATATCATTATTTATAGTAATTCTAGTTAATGTAACATTATTTATTTTTTGTGATACTATAGGGAAATAAAAGGAATTGCAGTGTAGTGAATTATTTATAATAATGTAATATTGGGTCTTATGTATTCCACTTTGAATATAAATTTTTTAAGGGATTTTAAATTTTTTTTCCTTCCACTAGGTTCACACGAGCCAAATAATCTTGCCTGTAAATACAATCTATATGAATTCAGTGAATTATATAAATAACTATATGAATTGATGGATCATTTTATTATACATCCAACCATGAATCCACTTTTAATACTATAATTATTCATTATAAATTAATGTGGTATATATCTTGCGTATATCGATAGTAGTGGTAGTTAGGTTCTCAGAGAAGTGGTAATGGTTCCCTAATAATATTTTATCAACTTGGGTTAAAACCATGGTAGCCCTTAATTTAGGGGAATTTATAAATGAAACCACAACACAAATGGTAGTGTCAATGGTGTAGGGAAATAACAATGATGAAGTAAAGAAGTAGAAAACAAAGGAAAAAAACCACCGATAGTTGTTGAGGAGGATCACTACGATATAACACTGAGAATGTAGATGCTTAGAGGAACACTAAGACATGATGTTCAAGTAATTTTGTATCGAGAAGGATCCCACATGAAAATAAGTCCAACCAAAATGTAGTAGGGAATTACATGTGTTATGTTCAAGGATTTGTGGTGTAGCCTAGGATTCGATGATGTGGTTCTATGGGACACAACCCTGGGATTGGGGAAATCCCATTTATTTAGGATTTAGGCCACTCAGACATTAGGGTATTATAAGGTTTCCCTATCAACCTAGTAAAATATAATATTATACGAAAATAAAATAAAAATTTAATTTTAGAAGAAATTTATATAGTAGTGATATAAATAATATTACCATCACATATTAGTATCACATTTCATGACTCGATGATAGAATTATTTTTTCTAATGGAAGCTCTAATTACTCACACATCTATGATGATTCAGTGTGAATGTTTTCATGGGACTACTTTCCAAATTCAAGTGGCCACTGAGTTGGTTTTATTAGTGACAATTTAGAATGCATGTTGATTGTGTGGGTGGGACATCAGGCTCATCAAACTGTTTTGAGGAGATTCTTCCATACTGTTGAACTCTCGTATAGATTTAAGACATATTTCATGAATCCTTTCCATATCCTATTGTGGAATATGTTACCCCTATACCAATGATCTGATCAAAACCATGAAGATATGCAAACACCTCTATGTATTATAGGTTTTCTATAATTCAATTATTAGTTTGTGATTTTTCGCTTTAAGGACAAATAAGTTAGATCTCAAGAGTTAATCACCATATACCAAGGTGGTAGGTGTTGTGGATAGGGGATTTGTTTTTTGAGAGGGAATAATATTTATCCCTATTAAGGAAATTAAAACCCACATATTTCAGTTCCATTTATAGGGGATCCTTGTATGTTTTAAGGCCACATAATAAGAACTTATCCATGTAGTTTAACATTATGTGATAAGGAATACTATGTGAAATGTTCATAAAAGTGGTTTGTGTGGGACTTATGGCAGAGTAGGACTTTCTACTTTGTCTTGTATATGTGAAACTAAATACAAGAAGCTATAGATCATCTCTGTCTCGTCACTAGATGAATCATTAGATCTTCACTCGAGATAGATGATTATCCCCACACGAATTAGCATGAGGAGGTCCAAATATCATCACATAAGATGTTTCTATCTCATGACAAGGATTACAAAAAATAGGAGGCCTATGTATGGGGATACCAATATGAGTATATTCACTTAATGTATATTTAAAAACATGGAGAATAATTTCATATCATAGTTTACATAAGGGAATAAAAAGGAGTATCTCGACTTAAGGTGAGAGTAATAATCATATTTCTATCACAGAAATGGAAAAGAATGATTTGTGAATGTTGACATTGATCCTCATAGACACATTTGATATATCCTGGTTAATAGGAATAAAATACCCTATTTTTTATTGACATAATTTATGTTCATATGTAAGGATTGGAACATATAGTTTAATGTCATGCGGTAAGAATGTGCGTAATACAATTTACAACAATGAAGCTAAGACCATAAGGTGATTCGTGCGGTGAAACTCAATTATACTAATGAAATTATCAATTAATCTTCTAAGAAAATGTGTATCATGCTCAGTGTGAGAAATAAGAGATATAATATTATCCATATAACATTTTAGATCATAATAGGGTAATGAATGGTGATTATATTTGAGCATCATTTTGAGGTGCCTAAACTAATAAGTAACACAGGTGAAGGAATTAATCATTGGGACTTACTCATAGTAGAAAAATCATATTAGTATTATTGTGACATAAAAGGGGTGGAAATATGAGAGATATTAGGGATCACACATTAGATGAATTGAGTCACCAGACCTAGTATATGATTAGTGAAGGTATTTCATGGGTATCAAAACTAGGAGGATGTTCATATTTGATAAGAAAGATTAATATATCATCGTGAGGTGAATAAAGAATCTGGGAGGAGTATATCAATTTTAGGTGAATGTGTAGGGATGATGAATATTTGCCACTTGGAAGTCCCTAACTTGGTTAGTGACTCATTTGAAAGTATGATTGGGCATTATGCAAATGAAGAGGTTAATGGAGGATTCTTATTTCACAAAAGGGGTAAAAATAAGAGAGATTATAGGTATTACACATTATCTATCCTGAGATAAAAAACCTTCTAGATAAGTCAGATGAAGGTATGTTTTGTGGTTTAAACATAGGAGGAGTCCCATTTTGATTTATCATGTCTGTTAGTAATAGATTAGGAGTTGAAGGTATGACTAGGGAATACATATAGGAGGATGAATATGAATGAAACTGAGTGGAGTATATCAGCTTTAAGTTCATAATGAAACCAAGAGGTGTATATAAACATGAGGTATTGTAAAATATGTTTAGGTTTTACAACTAAGAAGATTCTGATGCATGAAACTAAGAAGAGTATATCCACTTGAGGTGCACAATGAAACCAAGAGAAGTATGTAAACATGGGCAGTTTTAAGTTATTTCCAATTCCTAAAACTATGAGTATGATCATACATGAATCTAGGAAGATTATATCAACTCTAAGAAAATGATATAACTTTGAGTAGTATATCAAATCAATGTGAAATTTTGGGGATTAAACATAGGTTCCTCCTCTAAGTACCTAACATGGTTAGTGAATCTAGTGAAGGTAGGGGAGTTAGGGGATTAGACATAAGAGGATAACCTTATATAAGGAAACCAAGAGGAATATATCAACACAAGGTTTTTTATAAAACGAGGAATATATATACTAAATGTGTTTTAATAATCCATGAGGAGTTTCTCAACTGAATGTATTCTCTGGAATCAAGGAATGGAACAAAGGAATTGATACCTAAAATATGTATAAACCTTACTAATTATTTCATGGTGTGCCTATATATTTTTCATAGAGGTCAATAACAGAAGTGATGGAACTGGGATCATAACGCATCATTGATCCTAAAAGGGGTGTGAGGGTGGAGGCCCTATGGTATAAACTGACGAGACATGGTTAAAAAAAATTGGTTCATTACATATAAAATTCACATTCTACAAAAGGGAGGTAATTTTTTATAAGGTTTATGCACAAGAGGGTTTTCATAGCACAACCACAAAGGATCCTTGAAAATGGTTGTCCACATAGTTCTATCCACATAGTGCTTCACTAAGGATAGAGACCGGATAGTATTGACCATATAGTTCATTGAGAAGGGATATCCCCATAAATATTTTTTTATAGCACTTCAAAATCGAGTGAGACCATAAAAGATCATTCATGTAGGGTTGCATGAAGGAATTCTACATAGTTCTCATTATAATGGGAAACCCAATTCATTCTTTATAAATGGACATCACATATCATGTTTCATGATGAACCTTCACTTTTTTTGTTTTTTGAATGGAATTCATAATTTTGATTCACAAAGAATGTCACCTCTCCTTGATTGTATGTCCTGAAATTACTTGAGTTGTTCTTCTTGAGGAGTGAGTCCAATCTGAGTGCTCCCTTTAAATGAAGCACGAGACAATATTTCTAGGAAGCGTTAGGTAACTACCATCCTAAAATGTATGTATTCATAATAATTTAAGTGTTATGTGAATGAAGTAAAATTATACATGGTGGAAATAGATATTATAGCATCCAATGAATAATTGAAAAAGTGCTATGTAGTGGGAAGAAACTTATCGCCTTTGATCTGCAATATTAAAGGGTTCACATAACATTTGATGCACTATGTGTAGAGAGAGAAATACTACTTGAACCATGCGTAGTGCTTCACAATAAGTTTGATTCGTGATGTGATTTAATTTCTTTTTGTTTCCCTTCATTTAATATGTATTGTATTTTTATTTTCTAATTTCTTCCATTCCTAAATGAAGCCTATCTCCAAATAGTCATAAATTTTGATATGTATTTTTTAGGCTCTAATACCAATAAAATAAACACCTAAAATGAAGTTAAAACAATATATATAGTTTATACCCAATAAAAATGTATTTTATGAGAAGAAAAGGTTCTTGAAAGACTCTTAGAAATAGGTTTTGAAGCATAAAAAATGATTAATTAGTAATTTATGAAATGTACGACTTTTATATAGAATAAGGTTCTTAACCATATATCCGTGGATTATGAATGGTTTTTGAAGAATATCTATTTATATGTGTTGTTAGAATTCATGTGTAATATTTAAATACATTATGATTCTTCTTTGTGTGTGGGGATACTTTTCTACTCAAACTCCACTCATGTTGTCTAAGTGAGGATCACATCTCTAGTTCCGTAGAAAATTACATGACATGAAATTTTTTATTCTATAAAATATAAACTACTTGATTTATCAATATTTTCAAAGGTTGATATTTAGTGTTGATACCACAGGATTTGGAAATTGGGAGTTAATAAGTGTATCAAATTTTAAGAGACAAATGATAGATTATTTGAGTGGCTCATTATGCAATTTGGCCTCTTTAATTCCCCTAGAACAATCATGTGGACCCTTAATAATTTTTTTTATATTATTTTAATTAATGCGGTTGAGGAAAGATTAATAGCGGTTTTGGACCCCTTCCCCTTTGGAGGGGAGGTCGGGGGAGATCAACCCATGGGTACTTTAGTGGATAGGATATGCGCTTTCTCTCCATTCTCATGCCCATATTTTTTTCCAATATTTCTGGTGATATAGATTAGCCTGAAAGTTCCAGATCTTCATGATAACTTTCCTAAACTCCTTATTTATATATCTGAGTTCTTAGCTATTATGTGACTTTGGGACCTAACATCGATGGATTGATTCAATTCTCAACATCTATTGGTGGATTCCATTGATAGATTCATATTTGACTCATGTAATTTGAAAGATGTCACAACTGTAAGTCTTCTTGAACGACACCATAATATTATTCACTTTGCTTCATCGGTGGAATTCATTCTTAATTGGTCCAGAAAACCATGTAGATATAATAGAATCCATTTTCACCTCCTTTGGTGATCCTATTATTTTTTTATGAAGCGAGATACTCCCTTCACAATGATATGGGTATGTTTCCATGAAATACCTTTACCCTTTTAAAATCCCCTTATCACATGTGTTCTTGGAAATATTGTCAGCTGATATCTATGTTTAGATATCAGAACAAATGGGGTTTTACAATAGATTTTAACTCGTATTTGTGCTGAAGTTTATGTCTCTAAGCTTACAGTCGAGTGGGTTTGGATCATGATTAGAGATGATTTTATGTGAAAACATGCGGTGTTCTTTAAATCCTATATATATTTTTGTCATTCCTACAGGTGTACGGGCCATCTCATATCAGCATATAGATGAGGAAATAAATATAATGAGGGGTTCCCCAATTTGTTGATACAAATAATGAGTTCTATAAATAGTTCCAATAATATTGAATTGGTCCAACCATTAAGGGTGATTAACTACCGGAGACACTGTTTTAGAAAGAGGTAAGATCCAAGGAAGTTAATCCTAAGATCACTGAAATTTTAGATTAACTGAGTTCAGATCTAGTTGAACCTAATTCAAATTCATGAAATCTTTGGGGTTAGTTGGAAATGTATGGGAGGGTGTTGTAACTTCCTTAGAACCAAGATCTTATGTAGAGGCTATGAATCCAATCAACGATCCAATGCATGGTACAGTGATATAGGAAACATGGGAGATATGGGGGTTTGTGGTGTTGAGTCGTTCAACATCAGGTCATATCTTCAAGATCATATTGATGTATTTCAACCAAGAAGAAATCCAAATCAGGAGGTTCTATTTAAGGATACTATTGTGGGAGAAGTTGTGATATTGTTCCAGACTTTTCACAGAAGGATTCTCTAATTGATCTGGGGGTTGATGGAATGAAACCAACAAACCAAGTCTTGTCCTGTTAAATGTGCAGCTTCACCAGGAACAAGAGGTTGTGATCATAGTTTTTCCTAGTAAATTTGACTCCCAGGAAATCTTAAGATTGATTTATGAGTTCCATTATTGTCCATGTTTGAATGTAACTCTGTCTCAGAGAACATGGTAGCTTGACCAACATGAACCTCCAAGGACAGTTCAACTAAAAAACAGGTTCTCAACATTGAATGAAAATGGGACAGAGAAGGATAATCTTAAAGTATGTTTGACATACATTTTAATATGGAAAATAAATTAGGTTAGTCAGATATATTCTAAAGATATTGAACTATGTGATAACGTCGAATAATCCCAATCGATGACAAATTATGAGAAGGATATCTAAGGGGACATGATTGTTAGGTTTGTCTCAAGGATAGGTAAGTAAAGTAATATTTTCTTTGGAAATTTCCCACATCATAAGGGGGGAGACCTCACAAAAACTACTTGAATATTCTAAAAAATAATTGTTACTAGATCATCAGGCGAGGCAAATAAAATTGGAACTCAGATTAGATTGAGGGAATCACCAAATGTAGAAGGTGAATAGAAATTTTCAGGAAAATCGAGGAAAAAAGATCTAAGTGATGAAATTAAGACTCCTAAAAGAGAATTTTTTTTAAAGAATTTGGAACCAATGTTTGATGGAGTCTTAAACAGAATGTAAGTTTAGGTGGAAGCATAGAATGGGGATTTCTTGAATCTCATTCATCACTCTAACGAGTAAATGTTTGAAGAATATTTTAATATCAATTCTTTAAAGGAGGTTTTCAACATAGAATATGTGATATTGATTAAAGTTGACAAAAATAAATAGAAAAGGGTGTGGATCAACAAAAAATATTGCATTTTGGCATGACGTTTCAAAGAAAGGAAGATCTATGTGGAGGAGAAAATCTAGGACTAGGACAATATATTTGATCATTTTGAGGATATTCTAATGGATTTCTATGATATTCAAGTAACCACACATAATTGGAATCATTATAGTTTGGTTGGTTCTAATATTATGAGTCTTTTATTTAATGAATTTGTGGGTTCCTTTTGTGGTTAACACCTTTGTTTTGTACTTTTTTTGGTTTTCCACTTTTTCCTCAAAATTGATTTTTTTTAAAATTTTAGGTCAAGGAAAGTCAATGTGTGTTGAGGTAGGGTGATTTTGGAAGATCCAATTGAAGGTGGGTAAATCGATACAGTTATTGAGGAATGGAAAGGGAGATAGAAATGAGGTCATTTATTATAATACTCATGTAGATATATTTAGTAATGTAACATTGAGATTTTATGGTTATAAATATCATTTTTAAATCATCAATTAAATGTTCTGAATATATAGTTGTAGCACTGCATACAATAGTATTTAATAGAAGGGAGACAAATAACTAGTGAAAAATTTGAGAAATTATTATTAATGGAATAAAACAATTATCTAATTTCATGAGAAACCATCCATGTAGAACTAGTAAGGAAGAGTATTTTATATTGTGAATAATAACTCTGGGGTGATTTATTAGAAAAGTTAGAAATTAAGATAAAACTAAATAGGAAGTGAAAGTCATTGAAGTACGATAAATTTATTAATTAAATGTTAATAAAATTATGGTTTTATTGAATATATTTTTAAATACTCTTATATTTTCAAATATCAATTAAATAAATTTGAGCTGTTTCAGAGTTATTGGGGAATGTCTGGAGGTGATTTAATGTTGTTTTGAGAAGATTTTACAAGTTTTTGTTTTATACATATGTTTTTATCAGAAACAAAACTAAGGAAACTTAATTTTATTAAAAATATATTTTCTACCTCTAAACTAATGAAATGGAAATTCCCTTTGAAGTATCCAAAATATGGATGTTTTTTATATTCAAAATAGTTGAAAATGGACAAGGATTGAGAAGTGAAACTTATTTTTCTAAAATGAATCACATTTTTTTTGAAAGGTACATTGAAAATGGAAATGGTAAGAAACTTACAATCATACAAAAGATATTTTTAGAGTCTTAGAAAAAAGTAGAGTAATGTAAAAAAATTGTTAGTACAAAGGATATTTTTCAAGCTTTCATAAGATAATTTTTCAAAGGAAGTGAAAATGTAGTAATGTAAAGGGAACATATCCAGATACATAAGATATTTTTAGAAGTATGAATATTATCTTTTTATAACTATTGATATATAATAATATATAATTATCTTATAAAACATTCATGATATTTGGTTCTCATATAAGTGAGACATATTATTTAATAATCCCATCTATGTTTTTATATTCTTTAAAATTATGATATTTGTCAACAAGATATAACTTCTAGAAGATATATTGAGAACTAAAATTAGATGATGATTACGTTTGTAGGGTAAAAACCTAATGATTATTTGTTAATCCATGATTAGATATTTGATTTATAGAATATTATAATAGAAGATAATGTTTAGATAAATACTCAATTAATCTTTGATTTTTAAATATAAAAATCTGAAAATCAACATTGGTGATATAAGATGAACAAATTCCAAGTAATTAAATAAATTTAAAATAGATAAATTATATAATAAATGGATCTATAAATTAAATTTGGTAATGCATTAACCTTTATTCAATTAATTAAATATAAAAAATGAGTTTGTAATTATAGTTGATAACTGAGAAGTTGATTTCCACACCATTAAGTGGGGTTTCCTGGCATAAATTTTGTGTTATATTTTTTTTATATAGAAAGGAAGATTAATTTATTAAGGTTTTTTATTGAATTATTTTTAGAATAATATTCTTAATTATCATGGTAGAATTAAATGTTGATTGAATTAAACTATATGAAATGAGAAAAATGTGTTTCAAGAATATCAGTAGAGATAAGAAGTTGAGGAAAAATAGAATATTTTTTTGGAGCATACCCATGTGATGTATCTCTGACACTGATTAAGGGATCAACGAATCAATATTACTGGATATTTTATATAGTAATTATATAGAAAATAAATAAGTGTGAATTGAGAATATAAAAGGTGTGAAAAAGGAGGGAAAAGGGTATCCTAAGTGATAATTGAGATAAATATATAATAATTTATAGAAGAAGAACTTTTTGTGTATTATGGAAGATGAAAAACCATAAGAGATTATGCATTGAAGAATTAATTCATCAAATAATGTAAATAAGATGTAGAAAAATAAGAAAGAAGAATATTTTAGGGGGATACTGAAATATATTTTTGTTGTCTATATAATGTATCAAAACATTGATTTTAAGTAGAAACATGGTTTTTGAAGATCATATGTGGCTCAAGAGTAAAGTAAATCTAGATAAATCAATTCTGAATATGCTATAGTTTTATGGTTTATTGAAGATAATGATTTTCATATTATTATTCTAGGATATAATTGGGAATTCAATGAATCTACTATGAAATGGGTATATGATCACTTTTTTAGAGAAATATTTTCTGAATTATTATATTCATGAATAGGTTGGTTGATTTTGTTGAAGACTAGTGGATTCCATTATAAACAATGCCAACATTTCTATCAAGCGATATTGATTTTTCTTAGAAAGTAGACATCGAAACTACCCTAATCTTGTATCTAATATAAAATAAAATAGTGTTGGTTTGGATTGTAGGATGATACCTACTCACCCAATTTTATTCCATTTTATAAACTTGTTATAAAATTTATAATGCAGACCAAAATCAGTCATAGTAAGGTATATTTATTTCTCATTGGTACCAAATCATGTAAAAACATCACTTTATATTCTTTACTTTACATTTTTCATTACATGTGAGTGTTTTTTGTTCGATAAAATATAAACTAATTTACTTTTACTAACTAGTACTAGATGTTAAAATACCAAATATGGTAAATGTTTATAAGAGTAATTAGAATTTTGTAAAAATTAGTGATGCATGATGCACTCCCCACCTCTCTGGTGACTGCATCCATTCTTGGGAACTTCAACTTGTATTAGATCTGGTTGGATCAATTTATATTTCCTAATGATTTTTATTTAACTAATATGAAGTTTATAATTTAATTCATTATAAAATTTACTTAGATGGAAAGTTCACTTTCTATCCTTATGAAAGTAGAAATCAACATTTTAAACAATAGTCAAAGAAATTAGAAGAAAATAGAGGCCAATAAATTGATGAAAAATTCAAAAGACAAAGTGGATCTACCACCTAAATCTGATGGTAATCAGTATGGTATTGGATCATGATTTTTTTTTGTTATTGTTCATTTTAATATTTAAATTATAGATATAAAGTGGGTATTCACATTGAATCACTTAGTGATATTTATTCATAAGTTAAGGATTATCCAAAAATAGACACTATTTAAGTTTTCATATTTATACACTCATACATAAAGGGATGAATGATATAATTTTTAGCTATATTTGGAAGCTTAATCACTGGAAGTTGCATTAGATAAGTATTTACAAAAGTATAACACTCTTAAAAATATTTGTTACTAAGGAATAATCTATTTTACTTTGTAATGAATGAGATCATATGATTGAAGAAGAATCAAAATTAATATTTATGAAAAAGTTGTGATTGAGAATGTTTTTGTTGAATTGATCCATGCGTTGGATAAATTACTCAAAAACTTTATAAATTCAAAAATGATGATCTGTGAATTAAGGAAAATAAGGTAATGTAGATTGAAAATTCTCTAAAAAAGGGAAAAATGAATTAAGATCAAATGAAAATGGATAAAGGTGAACATAAATATGTGGTAATATTACTATAATATTATAATAATTATCTATTTCTTAAATGTCTTGAGTTATAGGTATAGTTGGGAAATTTAGAAAACAGTCATGAGGAATTTTTAAAAGTTACTGAAATAATAGGTTCTTCCAAAAATGTTTTTAATAAGTGTATTACTTCTGAAAATACCAACTCTTATGAAAAAATAACATTGAGTTTAACTCTTGATAAATCCACAAAAAACTCTTTGAAACAATTCATCCCATGGCCCAGTCAATTCTATTTGTACTAATTTTTTTGCAATCACCAATTTTTTGTTTCAATTTAAAAGATTGACCAAAATGGGTGGAAATATGTTTTGACACACATAGATATTTCAAGTGAGGATGTGATTTATTTCAAGAAAATACAAATCCCAAAATACAACCCTAAAATAATTGGATTTCATTCCAAAAAAAACAAACCACTCAATTATCTATGTTAGAAACCAAAAGTAAGAGATAAAGATTAATTAATAATGTTTAGAGTTGTTATAGGTTTGGACACAAGTACATTGTGTTTTTTCATAACTTGTAAAATTTTGGAAATAATAGAAGTCCTGGATTAAGGGAATACCTAAAATTTATATACTATCTACAAAAAATAAGTAGAATTCGTAGATGAATGTAAATCTTTCCACGAAGAATCGATTTTATTATGTAGAAAACATCTGTGTGTGTTATAATATAAGTGGTCACTAATATAAATAGTATCAGTATACATAATCTTAATAAGTACTAAAAATATAAATTGGAATGAAAACAAAAAAATTGGGAAATAAAGATGAAATTGAAATAAGTATTTCTTATGGATGAAGAAAAATATGAATGCCAAGAAATATACAACCTAGATAAAAACTGAAACAAATTCATATGAAAGTGTGTGTTCTTCTACTATGAAAGAAAATATCATATTATGGACTATTGAAATGAGATTTTAATATCAATACTGATTAAATAAATTTGGAATCAAATAGTGAATCAATATAAGAGAGGAATAATAGGGTTGGTTCTGTGAAATACATCAATGATAAGGAAATCAAATATCTTGAGAAGTTTTCCAAAAAGGATAACCCAAGTACTGATGAGGTGTTTTATGGAAGTTTTAAGCATATTATATATAGAGATAAAAATTAATTTTATAAATATTAAACTAAGATAAGTTATTGAAGAAAAATGTAAGGCACTTGGTATTTATTTTACTAGATTTTCTGTTATAAAAAAGGATTTTATAAACAAAAATAAGCATGAGAAAATATCTCATAAATTCTTAAGCATATAGATATAGTGTTAGAATTGGATAAGAGATTGGATAATGTGCAAACAAATTATGGTTTTTTTTCTAAAGTGAATAATATTATCTATATATGAATAATTTTAGAGAAATCTAGAATGTAGAGTTACCGAAATATGATTATAATTAGAGAATAAAATAAAGTTATATCATAAAGAGTTCTTGAAATTTTAAATATTCAAATAAATGTGTTTTTAATTGATAAATAAGTCCCAAACTAGTTTCTCTAATTAAATAGATGATAATGACTCATATTATTCCCATAAAATTTTCATTATATTAATTTTTGTAGGGTTTTGAATGTGATATTTGAAAAAAGGGAATTAACATAAAGTTTTGGTGTTTATATAGAACTTATATTTTTCCATAGTGGTTAATTTTTACTCGTATCATGCGTGATTCATATAATAATTTAATTTGTATTAATGGATCTTGATTGGAGTTTATTCTTGAAGAAAAACGGGACCGATAAAATCTATTGAAGAGAATATCTTGAGGTGGAGTAATTGTAACACCTGGTGATTTTATGATATATTAATATATATATATATATTTTATGTTCTTGATAGCTTACTTTATAGGTAATACTAGGTATAAAAGAACCGTGATATACTATTGAAATGATAATATTAAAAGTGACTATAATTAACTAAACATTGGATTGGTGGGTAGAAATATTAGAAAATAAATTTTGAAAAGTATGTGTAAAATTTTTCCTTGATAAAAAATTAGTTATTAATGCCTAGGAAATAAGTACTCAATCTTCAATGATAATAAAATATCATTTTATGTTAAAAGTTCAATTTTTAAAATTATTATATTTTTCTATATATTTTTTTATTAATCACTAATAAACTAGGATTTTGATGAAATATATTGTTATTTTATTTGAAATAATTAATATTAATTTGTACACTAATTATTAATTGGTTATAAATTAATATAATATCATTTTAATGTAAAAAAAGATTTAATTTTTTAAAAATGTTTTTATTCTAAGCAATGTATTTTATATTAATAAATTTATTTAATCCATATTAATGAATGGTTAAAATTAAATGTGTAGATAATATATTAAATAAAATATGATAAAATTAATTGAATTATTTTTATGTGTCAAGGTATAATAATTAATTCAGTTTTATAATTAAAAAGTCATTTTTTCTAAAAACATGTTTAATTGTGTTTTGAAAAATTATTTTTTAATTTATCTTGTACAATTAAATAAATTGAAGCTGATAAAATGTTTTCAATATTTTTAATCATTATGAAAAAATTTATTAAAGAGTTCAATTTCATTTTTGATCATTATGATGAGTTACCAAGGTAAAAATTCATTACTATGGTAAATGTTAAAGGGGCTAATGAGGTGTTAAACTAAAGTGAAATGGGTTAAAATGACCTAAAATGTAATCTAAATCTTATTGGATAAATGAATTTCATTACCTTATCATCCCATATTCTAAATTTATCTAATATGAATCCACATTACCATGAGGGACACTTTATTATAATTTAATAGTCTTAAAAATTACAAGTGTGGCACTTCCCTTACTTATAAAAGGGAACTTCCAATACTCTCTTTCACACCCCAATTTATCTTCTTATCTCAACCAAGATCTACCCAAATACACTCCCAAAAATTATCCCCTTGTCCTATTTTTTTTATTCACAAAGTACCACTTCAATAAGTCTTATGATGTAAATCAAAGGAGGTTAACTTAAGTAGATGAAATTGAAATGCATATGAAGCATGATGAGACTTGAGGTAAGATTTTATCATCATACTTTCAGTTTTATGATACATATGAAATAATCACCACTTGTTTCTTCTACATAGTTTATATAATTATCTTTAATTTATTTAAATATTTTTTAATGAAGAATTTTTTCATTTAATACTCCATATAAGGTTATCTCTTTCATGAGGTTTTGAATCATATATTAATAAAGATGTAAGGGTTTATGTTACAATCTAATTTTTATTTAGAATATTTTTATTCTTGAATATCCTTTGGGAGAACTATATTAAATTTAACACATAAAAAACATATATTTCCTTTTCCTCTTTTTATTTTTGATGTTTTCATAAATTTATTTCAGTTTCACTATTTGGTACTTAAAATGACGAATGAAATATTTTTTTAAAAAACTGACCTTATTTCCTCTTTAGTCGATAATCCTTTTCTTTCTTGTCCACATTAATTAAAATGTTTTCTAGAATGTTATTTAATATAATACAATTATTATTTAAATTTATTTTCAAACATATTTTATTTTCTTCACAAAGGATTAAAAAATAGATTTTATGATGTTTCTAAGTATGTTAATAAAGACCTTTTACACAAAAGTGTGGAAGGAATATTTTTTAATGTTTACCGAATGAAAACAATTTCCCACTATCATGAAAATTATTTTAATTTAAGATTAATGTGAAATATTCCATGTTGATTTTTAAATAAAATATTTTTCTTAACATTCTATGACTTTTTTCTATAATTTTTTTTCAAAAGATATGGATATTTCTTTTATGTTTTCAAAGAAAGGTTAAAATGTTCTTTTAATAGTATTTTTCATCTATGTAAATATCCTTTAATGATTCTTAGGATTCAAAGGGGATATTATATAATGATACAATCGATGTTATTTCTTTATATGACTTATTATTATGTGATTAGAAAATATATTATAAAACTTGGAACACCCCTGCCTTACTCATTAGCTTGAGAAGAGGCAAAATGATACTAACCCTATGTGAAATTCCCAAGACACTAAATGTTGGAAATAGATTCCTAGGTTTTAAGAGATAATTGGGGGTTATTTTCCCTAAGAACCCATAAAACCTTTCAAGATATATATCATCCAATAAGAAGCAAATTTTTCAAGAGAAAAAACCAAATAACTCAATGAAATACTATTAAAAGAACAATATTAGAATATAATTAAAAAAGAAATAATAGAGAAAGTATTTTATTCCAAATAGAAATACATTAGAAACAATGTGTCACCATCCAAGACCATGATTTAGACACTACCCAGCTCTTGTTTTAGAAAAAAAACCATGACATCAAGGATAACCACTAGAGATGTATGAAACCTGACCCTTCCCTATATCTTGATAGATAACATCCAAAGACACACAACATTTTCCAAGATGGTGGTGAGTATATCACTCAGTAGGATTTCCCTAAATATTTCCCATCACATTCCACAACAACAAGAACTGGTTAACACATTTTATATAAAACCAAGTGTGATAATATAAAAATATCTTATGAATGGAATAAAATTAAGAAATAAATTTAGACAAATAAATCCTTCCACTTTCTCTTTCACTTTTTTCTTGGAATACTAATTCAATTTTCCATAATTACACACACATGCATACTGAATGAAATTCCCAAAACTCTGGTGAAGTAATCTTTCTATCACCCAGTATTTACAAGGTGATACCCACTTGTTCATTTTATGTCGAAAACAAGAAGCAATTGTATTTCAACAGGTACTTTCATAATAAAATATGACCACACTCCCCAATGTACGACAAGATAATCTTCCATAACAAATAGTTCTCAACACAATTTTTTTTAAAACAATTCCATTAAAGACATTTAATAAAAAATTATCTTGACTATCTTTCAAAACTACACCTTTGAAATAACATACAAATGGGGTTTATAGATAATCTAATCACAATATTTTCAATCCAAGAACAAGAAAAATTTACCAAGATTTAATCCAACATGTTATAGAATGGTATAATGGGATAGAATCATTCTACCTGGATTAAATTTTCATAAATGATCTTAATTGATTACATATATCAAAACCGTACATCCATTCCTCTCTCAAAACCCAAAGAACATATCATCACCATAAATCGAGACACATATATTTGGGAATCTCACACTGACCTATGGATTCAATCAAGAGAATATAGAGAGATCCAAAATGAGAACGATGAATGGAACCCTTACTTTTATTTCCACAAAAAATCGCTCAAAGATTTATTACAAATAGATTCTAGACATCTATGTTCACTAGAAATCTATTAAGGTATCCATAGAAATATATAGGAGGAAGAAGGAAACTCTATGATAAAAAACAAGTATTAGACGCATCAAAACTACATGTACCTAGGATATTCGTAATCTGTATTATGAATTCACACTGTGAATTCATCCAAAGCCCACTTACACCAATATTAACATCTCCTTAGATTATTTTTCTAATAGAAATTTATTTTACGACATGAATATATTTCACACTCTGAGAATAGCCAGTGAGCCATTGATTCATTGAAATGAACTCATGATATCATTCCCACAAAATTCATGTTATGAAAACACAATTCTTGATTTGAAATTCCTCATACATAATTTCATGTATCTAGATTCTTGGTTTCTATAATTTTTCTCAAAAATATTCCTATTAAACTACTCCATGAACCCAAACATAAAATAAATCACATAAAGGGAAAGAATACCTCACACATGGTGTACTAAAAAACTCAATTTTTTTCCATGTGTTATGTTATGATGAAATGATTAATATTTGTATGATATTATACCACAAATATGTATGGTTTTTATTATATGATAAGTCTACATTTATATATCTATATAATGCATTAGGTAATTAATGGTATCTAATGAGGAAAAATAGATAGGAATGGGGAGTGAAACTGGTTTAATAATGGAATTTGTCAATTATGACATTATTAAGAGTGAAACCTGACTATTGAAATGATGGAATGATGAGTGAACCCCATCCACTATAACATAATTGGAAGTGAACCCTGGATAGGAAAATGATTTTATTTTATTATGTGTATACTAAGAACTCAATTATTATCCTTATACTATGCTCTTCTCGGTCATGATTGATTATTGATGATCCAACACTCTTAAAACATATGTATTTATTATTATAGATGATTTTTTCATTAATCATGATTTAGGATATTTTATTAATTATATATGAATTTCATAATTTTTTATCATTTTATTATAACCTGATTCTTATATTATACTCACTTATAATCATTGATTAATATATCCCATGTCTATTCTTATTGAGAATATAATCTCACCATTTCTTAGGTTTCCATTTTCCAAGATTATAAAGGAATGTTTTAGCTAGGGTATATATAATAATGGTAGTATATTATAAGATCTACATGAGAGATATTGGAGATTATTCATGACTTAAGTTTATTATGTACCTAGTTTCCAAAGACAGTAATCATTTATGAATATATTTTTTGTTTTATTATTAAATGAATTAAATATTCAAATATTGTAATATTAATGTAATTTTGGGACACCTTCATAATGAAAATGAACATGTTTCTAGAGATTCATTATGACATGATAAAATCATTTATTATAGAAAAAACATGATGAATTTTTAGTTTTGTGGTATGATAATTACGTATATATTTTTTAAATTGTATAAAATCATATGCATTAATGTGGAGTGATTGTTAACCTAAAAGGTGGGGTGGGGTTAATATACATTTCAATTTTAATTTTTTGAGTTTTTGTTTATGTTTAGTGAAGGATCATAAAATTAATTGAAAATATATTTGTATAGACCATAAGAAGATAAATTGGAGTATGTGTCACTTTTTGGATAGATAATACATAAATTTGTGGTCTATATGAATCAATATTTTTTTCTACGATAATCATTGATCATGTAGAAATATAGTTGAATATTTGATGGCTCGTAACTACATAAAAAATGATAACATCCATTTATATATAAAATCAATTTGTATTCATCTTAAGTTGTATTTTTCAAGAAAGGGGAGAATAAAAGTGGATATGTTTTAATTTTAAATAGTTTTAGAATCATAAGGATGATATTAGAATACCTTCTCTTCAATTACTACATTAATATTTATTATCAATATCGGGGAGAAGAATGGACTTGAAATTAGAGTTGAAATCAGTATTTATAATAAATACAATGTGGGATTTTGAATACAAAATGGATTAATGGATCTAATTTTTTCAATATGGGTGTATGAAATAATGTCAATGTGTGTTGAATCTGGTTGTTGGAGTAAGATATTAGTGAATATGGGTAAAATTCTATGATAATTGTTGAATAGGAAATTATATAGAATTGAAGATGATAATTGGAATTCACATATGGATATATTGACGATAAAACCATTTAAATCTGATGAATATAGGGATTGTTTAATAAGTATAAAATATAGGTTCTTATTATATGGTTGTTGGAATTTCTACAAAAATTTTGAAGAGAGGAGAGAAATATATCTAGTAGAAATTTTGACGTATTGTGACTAAAGGAATAAATAATGGGAAAAATATATAAGAAATCATATATGGAGCATTGAGTATGAAGACAACTATATATAGTGAGGTATACATCCCGGGTGAAGCATTAGAGAAGTTAGAAATGAAGCTATAATTAAAATGTAATTTAAGGTCATTAAGGTTTTCTTAGATGAATAATTTAATTATATAAAGGCTTCAGATTTTTTTAAAATAAATTTTTATATATTATAATATTTATCAAAATTTTTAATGTCACTTTAGTTGTATTAGAGTGATTTGTGAATGTCTAGAGGTGACTTGAAGAGGATTTGAGAATATTTGATAACGTATAGTTTCATATGTATGTTTTTATTAGAATCATAAATTTTACTAAATAATATCATATGTAATAAATTTTCATACCTCAAAACTAAATAAACTTAAAATTCCTTGAGAATTTTCTATATACATAATGTTTTTGAAATATATATATATATATGAACTGAGAAATGGATAGGGAATCTAATGCATAATATATGTTAATGATGCATAATACATTTGTTTACAAGAACTCAAAACATGAAAAATGGAAGAATCTTACATCAACATGTAAGATATTTGTTGGGTCCCAAATAGAAATAGAGTAAAGGGAAAAACACTATGTAGTCTATAAGATATTTTTTAACAATTCATAATTTATTTTACAATAGGATGTGAAAATGTGGAAAAGTCAAAAAAATGTAGATATAAAATATATTTTCAGAAGTATGCAGAATTTATTTTGCAAGAGATTGAGAATGAGGAAAATTAAATTATCTTATGATGTTTTTAAGATATTAGGTACTCATAGGAGTGACATATATGATTTTTTAAATCTTATGAATATTTTTATAATTTGAAAAAAATATAATATTTTAAGAGAATGTTGAACTTTTAGAAGATTAGTCTAGATCTAAAATCCAATAATGTTGAAGTGTTTTTCAAGAACAAAATATCAGTAATCTCATTTAATCGATGATTAAATATTTGATTTATAGAATATTATATGATAATAGGATGCATATATCACATCATAGTTAATATTATATTTTCAAATATAAAAATATGAATAAAAAAATTTGTGATCAATGATATAGAAATTATGATAAATTAATGAAATTTTTTAATGGATAAATTAATGAAAAAATGATTATTGAAAGAAAATCAAGTGATAATTGATTTGTTCTTCATTGGATTAAATATCAAAAATTGGGTTTTAATTCAAGCTCAAAACTGGGGAGATAATTTCCATGATGTGAATGGCATAGGTACACCATAAATATTGTGCAATATATATTTCCTACAATTTTGAAGAATTATTAATTATTGTTTTTTGGAATTATTTTTCAAAGGAATATTCTCGCGTATCATATTATAATTAAATAGATATTAATCTAAATGAATTATTTTATATATCAATTGATCTAGTTTTATAGATATTATCTATGCCAATTATATATAAAATATATTTTTGTGATTCTAGAATAATAAAAAGTTAGAGTAATAATGATAAAGTGTATCCTGAGAGATAATTAAGACAACCTGATATAGATTTTTGGAAAAACAAAATTTTAGGTATTGAGGACGAAGATAAACCTAGTGATATTCAAAATAATAGATCTAGTTTACCAAACCATAAAGAAGAAGATAAATAAGAAAAAGGAAGAAGAATTATTTAGGGAAATAATGGAATATACTACTATTTTATATATACTCTATAGAGAATATTATACTGGGGCATACTAGGATTTTGAGGATCAAAGGAGGCCCAAGAGTTGAGTAAGGCCAGCAAACCCATTTATAAATATAATCTTGTTGTCTAGTTACTTGAAGTGAATTATTTTTATTCTAAAATTCATGATAAAAAATTGGTAGTTGAGGACTCTACCAAGGAAGGTTATATTATCAATTTGATACAATGGAATCCAAATTATACTTTTGACCATCTTCAAGAGGATGTAATGTTCTGATGAGGACTAGTGTACGTAGTATAAAGAACCCCAACTGTGATATTGGGTGACCGTGATTATCCAAGGGAATTGAATTTCGAATATTAACTAAGGTTTCCTTGGGTCTGAACTGAATAATTAAATAGGTTGAGTATAGTATTATACCTTATCACCAAATTATAATCAATTTTCTTCTAAATTGTTTAAATCTGTGACTCAGAAAAAATTGATCACCTGAACAAGTAGGTTTCCACCACTTGGACTAAACCTTGAAAAAATCATGTCCCACTCTTTAAATTACATTATTTGTTTCATATGGGTGTTCTTTATAGAGTAAAATATAAAAAAATACACTCTTCTTAACACGTAATAGTGGTTCAAAAACCAAAGGGAAAAAATTATGAGTAACTGAAATTTTGAAAAATTATTCACACCAGATTCACCCTAGGTGAAAACACCCATTCTTGGGAACTTCAACCTAGGTGATATTTTGATTTATAAAAATATTTAGAGATCTATTTAGTTTATCTTTAATAGTTTTTTTATTATTTTATGATAAATATATATATATATATATAATGTATGAAATTTGTGCTTTCTTTTTAGTCCATATTGATTTTTTATGACATGTGGTATCCTCTGAAGGTATCATGGTGGATCAGACCAAGGATTAGTTGAGTAAATTCAATAAATCACCCTAATACATTAGTGAAGTAAGGATTTTCTATGCGGTTTTATCCTTTTGTTATCAATTTGTTTCTAATTTCAGTATTATCATATTACACATAAATTAAATTTAAAAATATGGTTAATTTTTGTGGTATGACGAAAAAAATTAATAATTTAAAATATTTAAGATAATTTTATGTAAATAACTATTTTTCCCTTATCTAATTTTATTTTGTTCTCATAGTGGGATTTTAGTCAAGTTGAGTTAGAATAAGATTTTTTATCATTAAAATTATCCTCTTACATATTTGATTGAGAAATTTTATGATTAAATAATAAATTACAGAACTTTTGATATATACTTTTATGAAATAATGAGGGGATTATATTATTAGTATTATTAGTTTATAACAAAATAGTTTCTTCTTCATTACCACTATGAAGAATTCAGATTTATGAATTCTTGCCACAAGATATTTTTAAATAATGAAAAATGGTTGAAATTTTTTCAATCATTATCATTTGGGTAAACATACAACACAGGTAAAGAAAACATAGAAACATTTGATTTATTATGAGGGTGTACATTACTTACCATTATAAATGCATGAATTCATATAATTTAGTTTATTAAATAATATTATCAAAAATATATTTATAATTCTATCATAACCTATTTTCACATCCATTTTTGGGAGAATATTTTTTTCATGATGGGTTTCTCTTTAAGGGAAATGAATTACTAGTTCCAAATGGAGTTACAGTCACTTTATTATTCAAGAACTCATAGAGGATGAATTTATTGTCTCTTTGGAATCCATAAAACATTATAAATTTTAAAATTTCATTTCTATTAGGTCAATATACAATATATTTTTCATGAAATTCATTCAACATACAATACATGTCAAAGAAGAAAGAGTCATTTACAACATAGACTGCATACTCCGTTATATATTCTAGAGTATCTATGGGAGGATTTTAGTATATATATCAATATAGAATTACCACTAACTCATTTGTGTAGAGATTCAATAAATTTTGGTATTAGATAGTTTTTTGGATGTCTCAATTTATAAATTTCTATAAGATTAGTGATTTAATTAATGTAATATATTTTTTAGTGATATTTTTCACATCTATAGAATTCCTCATATAATTGATTCTCATAGATGTATAAATTTTATCTACCATTTTTGGAGACCATTTCAATTTGAATATGAAATAAAAATTAATTTTATTATATTTCATCACCCTAAAACTAATGGGTAAATTGAGGTCACCGGTTATAATTTATGAACTACTTTGAGAAAATTTGATAATATGAATTTTCAATATTAATATTTTCAAATTGCATAAGTCATATTTTCATATAACAAATATCCAAGTGATAATACTAGTGATTATCTATCAGAAGTGTTTGATACAATTATTTAAATCACTCATAGTGAATTATAGTATTTAACTCATTATTTTATAGTCAACATTAATACAGAGAATAAGGATAATATAATGAATAATTTTAAGGAATATGTTTATGATAAAATATATAAATATTATAAATTGTATAGTGTGTGACCCAAAAATCCCCAAAATCAATATATTTTATATTTGGGAGATAATGACTGGATTCAAATTTAAATGAATATATTTCCATAAAAAAGTAAGTTCAAGATAACACCATGAGACTATAGACCATTTAAATTAATTTAATGAGTATGAGATGAAATATAAAATAACAATTTAGTCAATGAAGTTAGTGGTTATTCAAAAATATTAACCATTGGTGACTTATCTTAATATATTTATTATGATTTTATTATGAATTTGAGGTAAAATCCTCTAAAATAAGGGAATAATTAATAGTAAGAACAATCCAAGGAGAATTATTTTAAGCTTTACAATAAAATTAATCCTAATTCAAATTATATTTTTCAATATTTTCTAACATGAAACACAAATGTGTTCTAAAAACACTTATTTGGGAATGAAAATGATATATCCACATAAAAAGGATGTAAAATTCTTAAAAGATAACTTACAGGGAAAAGGACATAAAGAAATTTTTCATTAATGGATATTCTCTCTAAAATGGAGTCACCGATAATTTAATATCATAAAAAGTGTTTTTATATATTTTATTTCACTTTTTGGTACATCCATACCTTATAATTGTTTTTCTTCATTTTTATCTCTTTCCCATAACTGTATAATGAGTTTTTATTCATTATTATAGTTAAAATTGAATACTATGTGTTTTTCTTTTTAATAATGAATATCTCTTTTTTTATTTAGCCTTTTTCTATAGTTTGGAATTGGTATCACATCTCTATTTATAGTGAATTTTTATTTATAATTAGATAAACTTGAGATGATGGAATTTCTTTTAATACTTTCCCAATATGTTACTATCACAACATCATTCAAAATATAATGTTGTTATTTTTTATTCTATTGATGTTTCAAGATATATATAAAATATTTAATATAAAAATACTCTTGGATAATTGATTTGGTTCTCATGTAATATCTAATTTATTTTTATATGAATTAGTATTTTCAATTAATATAGTAACATGTAATTTTATGGGAGGAACCCACCAAGAAAATTTGTTTTCCCACCATTAATTTATATGAATTTTTACAGACTAAGGAGTTATAGACATAGGTGGTGTTGGGTGACCTTTTCCCATCTATAATAGTTCCTTAGTATTATAGTGATATATATTATTTTAATTTTCCTTATGTATGCATGATATATGATTTATATTTGTTCAATTTTTATTGATGTGTGGATAGGGTTTTTTTATAACATTTCATGTGTTGATTGTTAATTTTTTTATAAATTTATTTTTGTTATTGGATGTTTTAATATTATATTTCTAGAATCATTTTTTAGTCAAAGAGTTAATTTAATTTATTAATAATATTATATAATTTACACTAGTTTTTAATCCATATCCCATCATATATGTGATTGAGGTGGATCTCTTGACTCCTTCACAATCCAAGGAGTGGTTTCTATGGGTTTAGGTATTCTGTTGCTTTGATAATATCTCACCAAAGGTATATTGGAAGTTCCTATATTTTTTGTGTAAGGACAACAATGAGGTCATTATTCTAAAAATTAAAGGGTTCAAAATTTAGTAACCTAGGAAAAAATGAAGGTGTAATTGAATTTCCCAAGAATAGATGCATGTAAACTAAGAGGGTTGGGGTGAATTAGTGTGGGATTATTTCAATAAACTTTGTGATACTCTTATAATCATTTACCCCCTTTTTTATTTAAAACTCTAATACAAGTTAAAGAAAATAGACATGTTTATGATTTAACTTTCACACAATACCACACACAATGATGGGTATAGAGTAAATAGAAGCACATGATATTTCTATACAGTTCACCCCCATCGTAGGAAATGAAATCCTTACTATGATCAGTTAATCACTATGTTCATGAATTCTCCACTAATAATATTTTTATCAAATATAAGTGGTGATGGAATTTATAATCATGAACTCACAGTGAATCCCACACTTACAAATAATCCCATCATGTCATCTAGAATCCCACTATATTTATACCCTCCCATGGATTTATAAAACAACATTCCAAAATCATGATGTAGATATTCAATCTATAATTTATGTCACTAAATCAACATGATATGATCACATTACTCAAATTATATATTCTACAACATGTAGATATTCAAGAAAAAAAATCATGAAACTCAATATTTAAAAATAGAATTTCCCATAGAAATTTTTCAGAATTTGACCGCTTACATCTCTCAATACTTTATCACAGAATGATCTTAAATAACCATTTTCTCATTAACGTAAAAGGTTCAACACCCATATCTAAAACGAAAAAAATATTTTAATTCTCTATCTAAAACGCCTTTTTCTTTCTATATTACCTTATATAATGAGTAAATAGCATAGAACAAGTCATGTGGAATTTTTATCCTTCTTTATCTCTTCTCTTTCTTCTAATTATTTCTTTTATGAGATTGATTTTATCTATGAAATCAGTTTGGTGTCTTCTTCATCCTAGATACAATGAAGGTTCTTCATCTTCAGAGAAGTGTTATCCTCATCTTTTCTTTGAGTTTTTTTTATAATTCTCAACTTTTTATAATTAGGATATCCATAATAAATATTCTATATTAAATATTTTCTATAATACTTTAAAAAACTCATTACCATGATGCTCTAACTCATTTTCCTCAACTTTTTCATGTGTGTGTGCTATGAAAATCATGAAATATTATTTCTCATAACTGCTTATTCTAACTGTATTTCTGAGAAAACCCCTTTCATATTGTGTTCTTATATAATCCCCACCAAATAACTCTCTATTTATTTTTCATTAAATTATTTAGATTCATCTTTTAAAATTAATCCAAAAATTTGGGTTTTAAACAATCTCCACTGCAATATAAAAAACATAAACCAATAATTTATTTTCATGTGGTAGTTATCTTTATAGTGTGCATGCATCGAGAATTAGTATACAAGTTCAATCATTAATTCCAAATTATTAGATAAAAGATCATCTTAATCATATTTTTCATAATCATAAAGATTAAATTTCACAACCTTTTATCACGAATCATAATTAATTTTTCATATTTATGCCACATGATAATAACTTCAACATCATTGGATTGTATCTAAAAAATACATCCATCTTTTTATCACAAATATTGATTTCTGAATTTTCATACATGAAAATCCAAGATTAATTATGCAATTATCTCACCATTATTAACATATCTAATGTTCCAAAAATTAATTCTTGAATCATGTCATAACAAATTTCCATGATATTTTGAACATTTATAAAACATCTAATATAATTTGATATTTATTTAACCAAGAAATTAATTCTAAAAACATATTTAAATATATTCTTAAAAAATATCACATATTTTCACTAAGGAATTGACTCTTATATAGATATATGTATATATAAAATAATTAAAGTAAAATTAATCTTATGATATAATACAATATTTATCCCCCTTGCAATTATTCCACTTCAAATTTATTCTATAAGAGTAAATGAATCTTACCAGACTCCATTGAATCTTATAGAGTGTTTATAACTTTTCCAAATCTTCACTCTATAGTTGAAATGAATCTTATCAAGGAGAATTTTAATAAACAAAAAATTATTCATATATAACACCAAATATTATTACATAAAATATCCATTACCCATAAGGAAAGAGATCTTATAGAACTTAGTATTAAAGTTTTTTGAATATCGAATGACAGTTACAATAATAAAATTTATTGTTATGAAGATCAAAAATTAGTCTCATTTCAGGAAATATTATTATAATAAGAGTAAATTACCAATGAAGAATTCACTAACATATACAAAATTGAATTTATATATATGAAATTCTCAAATGAATCTTTTACTCTCAGTGATCATTATAAGAATTATAAATAACACTTTTAAAAATTATAGGACTTAGACATTTTTTATATCTAATAGAAAAATATAATAAATTATTCATATAGGCTCAGGGTCACATTAATTTATAGTATATCCATATCAATCACATAATAACACTTTAATTGAATTCATGTGAATTTACAAAATATAACAATATTTCAAAAGTACATTAATGTAATTTTTAAGTCTTATAACATCATATGAACTCTTATTTGAGTAATTCACTAAATATTCATTGAAATATCATTTACAACTTTACGTCATATTCATAAAGCCTTTATCTAAGATATAATTATCACAAAGCATAGTTTAAAATGTGATCAATAAATCCTTGGATGGTTTCTATATTATTCATCCATCTATTCCTTAACTTTAATTACATCTTCATGGTCTGTAAAATAGAAAAAAATTCCACTTTACTAAAACATATTGTAGGAAATTAGTTATTTATTATTTAATATATTTCCATTATTCCATACAAATAATCTATTCAATCACCAGATGTTCATAGATACTTCTTAGAAACTAAATAGCTAATTATTAAAATATGTAAACTCTACTATTTACTACCCATAAAATTATAAGCAACAACATCATTTTCCTTAGTTGGTGTATTATTACTCCATCACCCAAAAAACTATGAAATATATATGAAAATGATTATTCTTAATAAATACAGACAAAATAATCCTTTAGGGTACTTTAATCCTTCATATGTATTTTATGAAACACCATTAACTACTTCACAAAAAAAAATCTAATGTAATATGTTATTATTTTCTCCAATACATGTTCTGTCTTCCACAAGTTGATAATAAATACAAATAACTTCTTATTTGGAAAAAACATACCCAACTCTTGAACATCACTAATATAAAAAAGAAACATCTCACGGTTTTTCTCCTTCTTTATTTATTACCCCTCATTGATAGAATCATTCACTTCCCCATGATAGAAGGATTAAATATCAGTTCACTTAACTATGATCCATCATGTAATCAACACTAATTCTATGGGAGAAATGAACTATATAGAAAAAAAGTGACTAATATATACTATAAATCTATCCCCCGTTTGTAAACAAATGTGATACCAACTATGATTTACTTAATAGGGGTTGTATAAACTTACTTTTAAGAAATTTAGGAACATGCACTCAATTTAAATAGACAAACAAAAAAAATCAAGTGAAATATTATTTTTCACCATTTTTTGTTTTATAATCACTCCCCCTTAGTAGCATAATTTAGTACAACCCTAAATATTAACAGGATAGTGGTCAATATAACTTAATATATATATTTTTCATTTCCTATGAAAAATTATAGAATAATATTAGAAGATAATGTTTTTTTCAACTTCACCCATTTTAATATATACCCCTCTAGGGAAGATCTTTAGTAGTATTTATCATGCATGGTTTTATTCAAGTCGAGATCCATGAATTTGTTATACCATTTGAAAACTGATGCTAACTACGATGTTAAAAATATTGTGACACAATAAGATAGTCAGTAATGTTCTCTCTGATAGATGAATATTTCATGCAGTAAAACCATAACCACATTAATCCATTATTTTTATTCATGTTTCACATTCATTTCCTTATATATATAGTAACATAAAACAATTATAGGAATACAGAGTGTCTTAATCAACTACTTAATGAGTGAATAGGGATGAGTCATGGATGTTGGCTCAATTGTTTTATTTAGCACTTTAGAATGTCGAGAATTCTTAATTCTAGATTGACCCTTGAGTTTCCAAATCATTACATTTATTATTATTATTAGTACTTACTATTATCATATTTATTCTAGGAAGGAATTGGAATAATTACTTTAATAATAAAACCACATTAATTATTTTTCATCTTTCATCATATTCATTGGTCATTCCAAATGGGCTAGCCATATTGTTTTAAAACCATAATTTTGATTCTAGATTTCATCTAGAGGATGAACTTTTATATAGTGGGTAGGTTATAAAACCATATATTTTTGTTGAAGTATGTTCCTATTTAAATTATGTAATAATATTTATCATTTTCTTGTTTATATGTTATGGATGTTGCTATGGGGAATTGTAAAGGATCTGAGTTCACTCATTGTTTTTTGAGGTACATTTCTATTTAAATTCCACACTAATATTGTAATTTTTATTATTTATGTGTGAAGTATGTGGTTTCTAGTGTTTTTAGGGATCTAAGACAATTTTTTGGGTTTATGTTTCTAAAATATGGAAATTCATAGTTATAACGAAGGGCACATAGTTATTACACAATTAGAATGAACCATGTAACTAATTATGTATAGGGATAGAGGCAGGCACATTTTTTTTCAAGACATGAAGAAGGATCTAAGTAATGGTATAAAACATAATAAAGTATTACAAATCTGTTTCATGTGGTTTCCACATATTTTGTTAAACCATACGACCTAACCATGTAAATAGTGTATCTCTGATTGTGGGGTTTACATAGTTAGTAGATGGTTTACCAAAATGTTTGACCCAACTGTGTGATGAAAATAATGAAATATAAATATTATATTTGTAACCTAAAATCTCTAAAAAATCCCTTTTTTATTCTCTTGTCTTCAGAACTTAAACCCTATCCCTTTTTTGGGTAATTTTTGCGATTCCTTATATTTTGGAGGTTGGTATCATCGAATCAGAGTGTTCTGAACCATATGAATCAATGTTAATAATATTTTTTCTCTTTTATCCCCACAATATTCTCATTTTCTATTAATAAGAACCCTGTACTGGGGCCTTCATTCATATATTTTTTGTTTATATCATATTTTAATAAGTTTTATTTTCAATATTCAAAGCAATTTGATGGAATGATTAGATTTATGAGATCATGATGTGATTCTATATTGGAATCTATTCTCTGTTACCTTCAATATTGGTGGTCTATAAATTATCTTAGTAGTCTTGAACTATTTTTTTGATCATGTGTTGTATGGTCACACCAGTTTACATAGTATTTTACATATGGTTATGCGATGTAAATTAAATCATGGGATATATGTTATAAACCCTAATAGAAAGGGAACCGTAAAGGATTGATTAAAATTGATATTTTTCATAGAATCTGTTATAAAATATAATGAAACCAGAAATAGTTGGACTGCATTAAAAATATAATATATTGACTTATGAAATAAAGGATAGAGTAAATTAAAAAGGGTGAAGGATGGTGTTAAAATGATGAATGTCGGGGTTTTTATATAATTGGTAAAATGGATTTTAAATGAAATACTAAGAACATGACCTGATGATGGGAGATTTAATGTATTGTTATTAGGGTAGGTTTCTATATTTAGTATTCCCTTGGTTACATATTTTATGTTTCCAGAGATGGAATTTTTTCTAGGTGTGATCTATTGATTCGAGAAATATTTTTTCTCAAGTGTGACTTTTCTTCGAGGATGGTTATATTTCCCCAAGTTTGACTTTTCTTCCTAGAAGTGTACATTTCCCCAAGTGTTACTATTGCATTGTTATGGGTATATTTATTTTGGTGTGACTATAATTTTAATATGGGTATATTTATTAGGGGTTGACTTGTTTTTAGGATGGGTATATTTATAGGGAGGTATTCTAATCATGGGTATGGGTGTATTTCCTTTAGATAGATTGCTAAAGGTCATATATATATGACATTGGCTGATGCAGGTATAGTTAGTCTCGGGTGACACCATATAAATCAAGGATCAATGATGATTAATTATTCACTTTATTCTCTAGTCAGAAATGTTTATTTGTATTTTCAACATTGGAATGAACATTCTTATACTGGATATATTCATATATTCTATTAGTGTGGCTTACAGATTTGTACTTAAACCATTTTTGGCCCACCAATTTTTACCTGAATATACTTCTTGGTTGAATGAATATATAAGGGAAATTCCATAAAATTGATGTATGATTTTGATGTCTAGGTTGGAGTATAAGATATTGGGTCTAGGTTAGGACTAGAGGGATTTTTTGAGGATTCTATCAATATTTTATATTCTTTAGATATATATGGATATGGTCTACTTATTTTAACTATTTGACATGTATACATGTCATTTTAAAACCAAATAGGTTTTTGGATAACCTGGTCTCTTACCATGATATCTATTTACTATTATTTTATATATTTTTCTATTTTTAAATTGTATCTATAGTCATTTGACTCTTATATGTGAGTATAGTCACCCTCATACCACCTTAGGCTCACACTGCTAGTTGATGACCTATGGAATATAAGGAGGCGCACATGAGGTACAGTGGTGACCCAGTTCTATTACTGTTTAGAGTGAATCGGGGTGGGAAAATTAAAAAGTGGTATCAGAGACTTTTTATTCTCTCTTACTATTTTGGGTATGTAAATATGGTTATACTACATTTTAAAGACATGGTACTAAACTCATGTATTGGAGTGGAAACCTATGTATGATGGAATTCAATGTTTCTAGGTATGGTATTTATGTTATTTCTTTTTTAATAAGTGTTGACCAATTTTAATCTCAATAGGAACACATGATTATAAGATTTATGATTTATGGGATTTTATACATTGAATGGAATGAATAGAGTGTGTGTGTTCATGTATCCTTCTAGGCATTTCTGATTTTTGTGTCATTTTCATGATTACCTATGGTTGTTTACTATAATGATGACATAGTTTAGTTTTTTAACGTTTTTGTATCCAATTACATGGTGTTTATACATATAAGTGTATAGAGGAATCTACTTTAACCATATTATAAATAGAAAAAATCATGTTATGTTTCCAATATCCTATTTTATTATGTTGTTTTAGCTAAATAAAATTCCAATTACAACTTATAAGTGTTTTCCTCTATAACTCATAAATGTAATTTCATTTAGTCGAGCCTCAATGTTGGATGGTTAAAGATATAGTGATTGGTTAAAAGGTTATTTCATGATCACATTTTTAAATTATTATTTAACATCTTTAAAATTAAATTTCAATGTTAATGTACAAGGTTTTTCCACTACAACATATGACCAACATGTTTTTACTTAGTCTTGTCCTGAAATCCAAAATAATTTTTAGTGTAAAAGTTTTATATGGGGAATAATATTGATATATGATATGAAACTTATGTTTATATGATGTTTGACCATATGTATGGGTAGTTGGATCCATTGAGATAACCTGAGTTAGGAAACCCATGAGATAAGAGATGTAGGGAATAATAAGGTTTTATTATTGTTATCACTTTCCATGAACTATGATGTTGAGAATTTTAACCAAAATTTTTCTTAATGTTTATCATAGTGGTCATGACCTCGTATTGACAAGTGGAAAATGGGGTTAGAGAGAGGGAGAGACCAATTTGTAAGGGATTTATAATTTAAGGTGTATATGATACCTGTGTGATATACTTATTGTGAATTTTATTTGAACTATGATATTGATAATTCGAATTTTTTGTGACTATAAGTGACACTTTGGGTTTATTTTGGGCCTAATAGTGGGTAGATTAGATTGGATGAAAAAATATATGTGAGACACTTGTGTTATAAGGATTTAGATGAGTGATGAGACATTTTTCAACCAATTTTAATCCTCTACTATGAAAGAATGTTAGTTATGGATAGCCTTGGATTGGGTAGTTGGATTAATTATGGGAACCCTAGAGAGGATGTGTTGGCCTATGGGTTACCTTATAATAATGAGATGTGGCTTAAGATTTTGGTGATCTGAGCACTCTGAATGAGTAGTAGGATTTTTTCTAGATATTATTGAAGATAAATATGAGGTATGAGGGTAACCCAAGAGAGCGGTCAGGCCAGGTTTTTGGATGAAATAGAAAAAAGAAGAATGATAGATTCTTTACATTAATATTTATGCACAGGAAGTGATAAAAAGTACTTGGATAGGTATGAATGTGACTTATGTGTTGTGTATGAAGATGAAGAGCCTTGATTTTATGGTATAGATATTATTTTCAAAGGGTAGGATTAGTTGGATGTTTAACTATCTTTAAAAGGTGATCCATTATGGTTGGATCTAGAATGTGTGGTTCCTGAGTATACAATTCCGTGTTTACGGTGATGCAGAGGTGTCTAGTGACATGTATTTTGCCTTAGCATGAGTGAGATTCCCTAGTATTATTGGAATTGAATCACCAATTAAGATTATTTTGGTTAGATGAGACAGAATGTGATTTGAATCTTTAGCTCAGTTATTAGGCACTTGATCCTCGGAATGATATGACGAGGCTTGAGATAGTTGAGATAAGTTATATAATAGATTGATACTCAGATACATGATTTCTAGGTATATCTAGTAGGTTACTAGAGTTGTTTATTATTATTGAAAAAATGCTTAATGAGATACTCCTATACTAATTACTAAATCTGTGTATTTTGTTTAATCTAGATAAAATTTGGGTTCTCTATAACCTTATCTTATCTTATATTTGTAATCATGGGGAATTAATTTGTGTAACATTATTTGGATGGAATGTGTAACATATCAGTAGCTAGTTTTTGAAAAATCTCTTGACCGGGTTTTTGAGTTGGGAATATTATGTGACTATCAAGGTACAATCATGAAAATAGATTAAAATACATGGGTTTTCATTTGATTCCCTTTTTGTATGAATATGGATCATTTTGAGTTACGAATTTATGATGTGCATGCATATTGTGGTTGGTGAAGTGGTTATAGGTTTTCACAGCCCTCAAAATATTATTTATAAACATACACTAGTATAGCAGTGAAGGGTCAAACCCAAGGGAAAAAGGTGATCTATTCTAAGGTTTATTGAAACAAAAAACCTCACTATTGTTAGTATAGAGGTAAACATATTTATAGTATTTTTATCAGTTTTTTCATTTTGTTTTTAGAAAGTAGTAAGAAAACAATGTTGAGAGAGAGACTTATCATATACTAAAGAACCAGTAACTAAAAAAATAGTAACTAATACATAGCTGTAAAGAAAAAGGAGCTAAGATCAAAAATTCTCTAAGTAATTCTATTCTTGATGGTTAAAAGGATAACTCTCCACTGAAATTAATTAAATCACACCATAGAAATTGGTTGATATATCTTATTCTCTATAAGCCACATCAAACAGAAGTATGACTTTTAGAGTTCACCACTCCAAAGATCATCGACTGTTAAGAATTTGAAAAAGAATAAAATTGAAATAAAAATCACTGTAAAAAAACAACAATGACATTAACGCTTCAACAAGATGGTGATGAAGTTCAATTTATCCGATTGATCTTGAAGCTATGGATTTTCTTACAGGAAGGTGTGAATAATTAAATTTAACATTAGAACTGATCTCGCCAAT
This sequence comes from Viscum album, assembly GCA_963277665.1. Lineage (NCBI taxonomy): Eukaryota > Viridiplantae > Streptophyta > Magnoliopsida > Santalales > Viscaceae > Viscum > Viscum album. The sequence goes on along the minus strand of OY728119.1, from coordinate 696,671,886 downwards.
CAATTTTGATGTCAAAAAAATAGAAAGTGAAAAATTTAAATTAAAAACCAACCGAGATTAAAATCTCTCCAGGTAGGAATTCATAAAATGTTCATAATGAAGTCTAGAAATGAAAACAACTGAAAACAGAGTACAAAAATTAAAAAAAGAAAGAGGAAGAACACCCTAAGCGATGGTCTGCCTTTGGGATCCTAATCCTCCAACTCATCTGCAGTGCTACTCCTGGGAGTCTTTTCTCTGAAAAAAATGTCACAGGAAATCATAATGTGAGTCTCCCTAAAATTATGTTGCTACTCAACTTTTATATCCTCTTTCATATGTTGTACATCACCCCTACTTTCCATTGACTTCAAATGTCCTTCACTTGTGCACCACACACGTGCATTTTCTCATGACTGGCACGCTGCGCTTTGTTTTCCCATGTAACTAACTCTCGGTGAGTTAGTTAGGTGTTCCTGGATGTGTTTCTGACTCTTACATGAACCTGCATAATAAAAAGCAAACAGAATAAATAAAACTCAAAATATAGTTAATTAAAATATTATAGTTTTTTAAAATAAAAGATATATTACTTATAAAAAATTTAATTAATAAATAATCATGTTGATAAATGTTATTTAATTAATTAAATATTATTATCACATTTATTAATTTATTATTAAATATTTAATTAAATAAATTTATGATGTTTTAATTTATAATTATTTATGTTTTTATTTTATTAGTGTTAGTATTATTAATAATTAATTATCATGGATTAATTAATTTTCTAAGTATGATTATTATTATTCAATATCTTATTTAATTTATTAACTTTGTTATAATAATTATTATTATTTATAAAGTTAATTAATATTAAATTATTATTATTTATAAGTTAATATTATTTATGTTGTAAATAAATTCTATCTTATTAACTGATTTTATATCTTAATGTTATTTTATGAATAATTTATTATTTATAATTATTTTATATTATAATAATTATTAAATTATTATTTTTTTATTATTATTTCTTTAATTAGTTTAATCCCCCCCAATTTCGGCACTAATGTGGGATGGGGATTTAGGTTGCTTCAAGAGGAAGCCTCCACCGGTGCCCTGCTACTCCTCTAACGACACAATGCTCCTCAAGCTCCCACAGTGGTTATATCAAACTGAACTCCCTTCATCAGAGTAGGGGCGTAGCATGGATTCAGTGGAATGAGCCTCCTATCTATTAACATGGCGGTGGGTGCACGATTCCTCTTTAACACATGCGGCTCGGCCTCCTCCACGTGACATCTAGTGGCAGCAGCATATATAGACTCCTCCCAAAATCCCTTTCTCCGACAAATAGTGGTGTGGCCCTCTTAGCACAGTGGTAGTGAATGATTTGAGTGGATCATTAGTGGGGGAAGGCAACTGTATAATGTACAGTGATGTATTTTCTACCTTCGGTGGCAGTGATGGCAGATATGGATAGATATGAAATTAGGGGTGAAACTGAGTTAAATTTAAATTTGACTTGAGTGTGATTCAAGACTATGTTTTGTGCTTCTTTGATTCTCTAGTTTTGAGTCCTTGTGGAACTATTATGTGGAAATGGTGGCGAAGAGAATATAGTTTTGGAAGAGATTTGTATCAGGGGTTTGGAAGGAGGAAGGAAGAAATGGCGGAAGATACAGTGAATGAGGTTGTGGTGCCATGGATTACAGTGGAAGGATGATACGGTGGCTGGGAGTTGGAAATGGGGAGACTGTGAATCAGAATTGATGGTAGTTGGTGATTATGGTGCCACCATGAATGGATGAGAAAATGAGATCAAGGCAGTTTACGATGGCACTGGTTTGAAAGGGATATGGTGACACTGTGAAATCATGATGGTGCCACCGTGACATTGCAAAATAAAAATAAGAGTAAAATAAATTAAAACATAAATGAAATCTGTATAAAATAATTAATTGAAATTAAAAATTAATTAAACAATTGAAAATTAAGGTACTCATAAATTTTAATAAACTTATGTTAAATTATTATTAACATAAATTTATAAAACATAAATTGTTACTTAACAAAAACAAAAATTAAAAATTAATTAAATTATTAAAAGTTAATATAAAATTTAGACATTTATAAAAAAAAGTTAAATTATTAATAACAGTTACTATATCAAATTAAACTAATTAAATTAAAAAATAAAGTCATTATATTATTAAACATTTATGTTAATTAATGACATTGAATTAAATAGATTTAATTAATGTAGTATGTTTATAATCATAAATTTATAAAAGTTGAATTTTAAAAAGATGGATAATATTTATACAATGTTTCTTTGATTAATATATATATCATAAAAGAAATGATAAATTTAAACTAAATTATTTATGTGTAAAAGAATAATTAATTAATTTATTTATTAATTTTAAATTATAAAAAATGCATAAAAAATCACCAAGCTATATAAAGAGTTATTAGACTATAATTATAATGTAAAACATAAATTAACTCATTTAAAGCTTAAAATATTTGATTAATTATTAAAATTGACTAAATATTAAATTTAATAATAGAAGTAAAAAATTTTCAAAATTAATAAAAAAGTGGTGAACTATTTAATTAAATTGTTAAATATTAAAGTAAAAGATGAGGCAAAACTATGTAAAATAAGGCTGCATCAAATTCCCCCCCACATAAGCATTGTTTTTCCTCAAACAATTCCATGCATTACTAACCATGAAAACATAAGTATGTTTATGATTCATATCAAAATGTAAAATGTTTATCAGTTTGAAACAAAAGACGAAAACAAGTCAATAGGATTTTGAAAATGAATTGTTCAAATTTAGTCTTGCCTAAAACAAATACTCAAAGGGTTATCAAGATAGAAAAGATTAATCAATCAAAGAAAGTGTCCTGCCTCATATGTGACCTTACTTAGTGACTCATTACAATCCAAGCCCATGTTCTAAGTCCATGAGTGATAAGAGGTAAAATATAAGTGGAATTAAGAACTTAACCAGCAGAAATTTCTACTTTGACTTTTCCCCTAGGTTCCAAAAAATAATTTTTTTTGAATCAAATTAATAATACAACCTAAATGAGCCCCATATAAACTAGTTGAACCATTATTCATCCGGAATTCATCATTCCCCTCACTATAAAGAACTCTTATTTGACCTTAGACAGTTTATTTTATTTTATCCCAAGCCATGTATCATGTGCTAAGCACTGTTCATACACACTTATTCAAGGTGTACAGAGGGCTTATAATAAACCGAAATGCACCTAGCATCTAGGGTCTCAAAGATTCACTTTGGGATCCTAGTTGCCCAAACTACTCCAGTTTCAAAATAATTATAATAAAAATTATTTTCATTGTCTTATTAAGGAGATTACTTTAATAACTTAAAGAGAACTAATCCCCCTAGGAAAAAGATCAAACTTCCAATTCCATGGGCTATGATCATTATTCAACTACAGGTTACCCATATCACCATCATAAATAGTACCTAAACCAAAATTTCATAAAATAACAAAGTATATTTTCTTAGAAATCATCCACCCACATTAATTTCATAATAAAAGTAGATCTAAACTACCATTTAAGCATAATCCAAAGGCAATACCCATTTTAGAAACAATGTACAACATAAAATTATTGAATAATTTTGAAAAACTATAACCATTTTATACAAATAGATTGAAGTTTATTTGGAATTGATGAGATTAAAATTAAGCACAGTTTAGTACAGTCAAGAATTGACCCCCTCCCCTACACTTAAAACCCAACTTTATTCCCAAAGTTGACTTCTAAAGTGGAGAAGAACAATTAATGTTCAAAGCATATTTTCAATTAAATAGATTGATGACATGTATAAAGGGTCTCTTTGAAGTTCAAGAATTATTTTTTTCCACAAATAATAATTTAACAACATGTTCACAAGCAAGTACATGCATTAACATTTACATCCAGTGTATAATTTCCAATACATCTCAAAAGTATAATCTGAGGTATGTGTGCATAGTTAATTGGGGTGAATGTAAGTTTAAAAGAATTTATTCAGTTAGATATTCAAAATAGTAGAAAAGGTTCATGCTAAACCCCCAACCTAGAGAAGATTCAAATAGACCAGAAACATGTACCCCCCCCCCACATAGTTTAAAGTGGTGCAAAGATTTTTACAGTAGTGAAATTACATTTTTCAGCAAGGAGGAAGATGCAAAATTTCACAATCCAGGACATGCAGAATCATTTTCATCTGGGTGATACAAAGAAGAAATTTTTAAATAGCTCATGTCATGTATCACACTAATTAAAAATTAGCAGAATATGTAGTTGAATTTTTCATGAAAAACATGCAACAAATTTTTTAAAGTAATAAGGAGCTGAACAATGAAATTGAAATTAATAGTAAGGTACTTCCCTGACTTAAGATTTTTTCAATAATCATTCTAAAATAGAATTACACTTATTTATTACATAGTAGAAACATCCTAAAAACACAGATCATGTAAACTAGGAACAAAAATCAAGCAGAGATAGAGTATACATAAGACAACGAAAAACATTATTTAAAGCAAAAACAATACAGAAAAAAAGTAAACACAAAATAAGAACTATGGGTGGACTCTCATGAAGCACTGACGGAAATATATTTTTTATTAAGGAAACACTTTTATGGAAAAAAGTGAGAAACCCAGATGGTCCAACAAAATAACCAAACAAACTCAATAAAAGACTGGAAGGAACAGGAACTACCACATACATGCAACAACAACAACCGCCATCCCTAAGCTGGACACTCGACGATCCCATGCAAGCATGGTCCCTCCCGATGTTTCCATCCCTCCAAAACAGCCATATCCCAAGTGACCTGAAAATGAAATGGTGGAGTGCTCCAGCCCGATGAGGGGGTCCAACCTGCACTTCCCAAATCAGACCGGGGGCGAGGCCTCATAGGAAAAAGATATGTTACCAAAACACAGCTTTAGCCTATTATTTGTTTTCATCCCTATTGAGACTCCAATTCATTAACCATACCTCGGCCTTAGGATCTTCTCCAATAACATCTTCCAAACGGTTCTCCATTTTATCCCAAGTTCGGATATACTCTTCTTTGCTGATTTTCTTGTCGTTGAATCCTCTCATTAAAATAAAATCTTGCTTTTCAATCCACTTTGCTTGTTCATGGTCGACCTCCACTCTAACAGCTCTTCCCATCATGTCAGCCTCTTCTTGTGGAATATCAACATACAGAAATTCCTCGACCATAACCTCCTCAGAACAAAGTATGGGTTCCTTTCTAGTCCTTATATTCCCAGCAGAACATCCCATGTCATTGACATTCCCCATGGTTGTGGCCTGGGGATCCTCTTTCACCGCGTTGGGGAGAGGCACCGATAATTTCTTCCCAGAACAGGTCTCCAAAGGTGGGGGAATCAAGGAGTAGTCTTTCTTCCCCCTCCTCTTTTTGCAGCTCACATTGTTCATTTGAGGAACCTCTTCAGTCACCTGATCCAAAAAGATCATGCTGACTCCCTCCTGGTCGGCCTCACCACCACCAGACTGTCCACCTATCATTTTAGAACAACCACTACTATTTGGTATGTTACCTTCTGTAAATTGATGGCAAGGGGTTTATTCATCTTCCCTCAAATGAGCCGCTCCAACCTCTGAAACATCCAGAGCAGCAAACCAGTTTGGGGAGCAAGGGATAGCCACATCCACTCTGAACTTACTCAAACTAGGTGAAGTGTTCTGACCTGGGAACTCAAGATCACCATAATCCTGATGGTTCTCGAGTCCCCTGCCCATAAAATGTAAAGTATTGGCCCCATCAATGTTCAGTTATACTTTATTTAATTTTTTTTTTGTGTTTTATTGAAAACAAAAAAAATAACGGGTTTCCTCCCATGCAACGCTAGATATATAATCCCCAGCCGGACTCACCTATAAAATAACAATAATCACTTGGTGCATGTGGTTTCCTTAATAGGAACCACCACTTGTATTTGGCCCAAATATTTTTAATAGAAAAATGAATTATGTGGGATCCAAAGCTAAAAAAACAAATACGAAACTCTCATAACCATAAATAAACCCTAATTAACACCCTTTAACAGTTGTGGGAATAATGATGACCACTTCCAATATTGTCATAGATTTGAAACATTTAACTTTTTTAGGGGGGGAAACAAAGTAGGTGCTTACAATGGTATGGAATTATTCTAATGTCTATCTCTATAAACTAAAACACTAAGAGATTCACATTCAAGGGTCAAAATGGGTAATTTTTGATTAGTAAGTAAAAAAAGGGATTCAATACTGTACTGAAAAGAATCATGTAAAATTAAACCCAAGTGAAATTACTTCTATAGAATACTATCAGTATCATGAGATGGCTTAGCACCCTTCGTAGTTGAGGATGAAAGTGACAGTTAAGGATGATAATTTATTTTATCACAAATAGATTCAGGTCTAACAATTTTGTAAATATCTTCCAAAAGATCCTCATCTATTAACTCAGATAGAATGTCTACTACTTTAAACAAATAAATTCTTCAACCATCATCTAATGTGTACTCAACATCCTTTTCATGATCATGTTCAAAAGGCTCATTTTCCAAAACCAGGTCAATAATGTGTTCAAAAACGTTCAAATCATAGAGAGTAATGTTCAATTCAGCATCAATTAATGGAGATTCATTATTGTTCAAATTTAAACATTTACCCTCATGTATATAAACCATGTTCTCAAATAGAAAAGTTTCATAAAAGTGATTGATATGAGAATAGGGAAATGAAAACTCATCATTTAATCGTTGTTCAAATATCATTTCATCATCCTCATCATCCAATACCATTTCAAAAATTATTGGGTTTACAGGTTCAAAACATAGAAGAAAAGTTTTTAGTTGAGTTTCAAATATTTGAGATTCTATGATTTCTAGCTTAAGGTTCTCTTCCAAAGTGTTCCCAAGATTATGTTCAGAATCATTGTTCACCACATCGGAAAATGTGGGTGAAAAGTTTTTGACATTCAAATTTTAATTCTAAAATATATCTTCTACCCAAGTGACAACCTTTTCAAAATTCCTAAAATAGTGATTTTTCTATGAAGAAGGAATGATGAAAAGAACTAGGCATTATTTTTCAATTTTTTTAATTAATCTTTAAAATTTTCCAACTCAACATCATTAAAGTTGTTTTTGGGATCTTCATCGTTGTTGTTTTCATGAATTTTTGATTTGGTTATTTCCAAATTAAATTCAACAGAATTAGATTTTTCAAAGTAAAAAAGTTTGTTTTCTAAGTTTAGATTCACATTCTTCTTCAATTTTATTTTCTAGTCTTTTGTAAACATTTTATTTTTCATTCTCTTCAAATTCTTTTTGTACCTTCAACCTTTTTCGTAACATCTAAGGGCATGTTTTCTAATATTTTCATGCTTGGATATTGATCTTGAGTGTATTTAGATTTAATTTCATGGTGTTTATTTAATTGATTACTCCAAACAACTTCCCTAACATATAGTTTTGATAAAATTTGACTACAGTTTTTTAGGATGTCAAGACTGGGCTCAACGTTTGTTTCATTTACATCAATGTGATGGAACTATTAGGGTTGGTTATAGACACACTAATAGGCAATGTGTCCATAATGAGCACAAAACTAATAGTATGTTCCAGTGTGATAATTAGAGCCTTCAAAACAATCAATTTTTTTTTTAAAATTTTCAGATTAAACACACTCAAAAGTTCAAACAATGCATGAATGAAATTGAAATCAGATCCAGTAGTGAAGAACAGTTCATATTTTTTTAGCATATTTGTTTGTTTGTTTGTTTTTTATGTGTGTTTTTTTATATTTTTTATTAAAACCTTTTACTCCAAGTGCGTTCCTTCTCCGACAATGGCTCTAAATTTTAATTTGGTCAGAGGTCATCAAAGCCCTAAAAGTATTATTTATAAACCAACACTAGTATAATAGTGAAGGGTCGAACCCAAGGAAAGGAAGGTGAGATATTCTAAGGTTTATTGAAAATAAAAACCTTACTATTTTCAGCAGTGAGGTATATATATTTATAGTTTTTTTTACTTTTAATTTTTTTAATTTTGTTTTTAGTAAGTAGTAAGAAAATAATGTTGATAAAGAGAATAATAATATACTAAAGCAATGTCAACTGAAAGAAAACATTGAATAATATATAGTAGCAAAAAAAAGGAGCTAAGATCAAAAATTATATCGGGAATTATATACTTGATTGATAATAGGATAACTATACACTAAAATTAATTGAATCACACCATAGAAATTGGTTGATAAATATACCTCGCCAGAGGACACATCAAACAGAGATATGAATTTTATCATTCGCCACTCTAAAGATCATTGACTATTAAGAATTTGAAAAAGAATACAGTTGAAATAAATCTCTCTGTAAAACTCCAATTGTAATGACATTAAATCTTCAACAAGTTGATGATCAAGTTCAATATCACCGATTCATCTTGAAGATATGAATTTTTTTGCAGGAAGGATTGAACAATTTAATTTAAAATTAGAACTCATCTTCCCAATCAATTATGATGTCCAACAAAGATAAAGTGAAAAATTTGAAGGAAAAACCAACCAAGCTTAAAAGATCATGAGATATCAATTCATCTTATGTTCATAATTATGTCTAGAATTGAAAAAAACTAAAAATAGAGTACACAAATTAAAGAAATATGGAGGAAGAACTCCCTATGTGATGCTCCTCCTTTGGGCTCCTTAGCCTCCAACTCGTCTCTAGTGCTGCTCCTAGGAGTCTTTTCTCTTGAAAAAATGTCACGTGGAATCAGAATGAGAGTCTCCCCAAAATTATACTATTACTCTACATTTGTATCCTTATGTCATAAGCTCCATGTCACCCCAGCTTTCCATTAACTTCCAATATCATTCACATGTGCACCGCACATGTTCATTTTCTCAAGACTAACATGCCGCACTATCTTTTCCCATGTAACTAACACCCGGTGAGTTAGTTACATGAACCTGAATGTGTTTCCGAATTTTTCATGAACATACATAATAAAAATCAAACAGAACAATTAAAACCTGAAAAGATAGTTAATTAAATGATAAAAGTTATTTTTTAAAATACAAGTTATATTACTTATAAAAAATTAAATTAATAAATAATCAAGTTGATAAAAGTTATTTAATTAATTAAATATTATTATTAAAGTTATTAATTTCTTATTAAATATTTAATTAGATAAAGTTATTACATTTTTAATTTAAAATTATTTATTTGGTTATTTTATTAGTGTTAGTATTATTAATAATTAATTATCATGACTTAATTATTTTGCGTAGTAAGATTATTATTATTAAATATCTTATTTAATTATTTAACATTATTATAATAATAATTATTTATAAAGTTAATTTATATTAAATTATTATTATTTATAAGTTAATATTATTTAAGTTATAAATAAATTCTATCTTATTAAATGATTTTATATCTTAATATGATTTTATGATTAATTAATTATTTATAATTATTTTATACTATAACCATTATTAATTTATTATTCTTTATATTACTATTTTTTTAATTAGGTTAATCCCCCCCCCTTAATTTTGGTGATATAGGGGATGGGGTTTTGGGTTGCTTCTAGAGGAAGCCTCTGCCGGCATCTTGCTACTCCTCCAATGACGTGGTGCTCCTCAAGCACCCACAGTGGCAACATCGAAATGAAATCCCTTCAACACAACAAGGGCGAGGTGCAACTTTAGTGGAATGAACCTCTTCTGTATCAACGCGATGGTAGGTGCATGATCCCACATCAACACATGCGGCTCGACATCCTCCACGCGACATCTAGTGGCAGCGGTACAGGCTGACTCTTCCCAAAATCCCATTCTCTAACAAACAGTGGTGTGGCCCTTTTAGCACAGTAGTAGTGAATGATTCAAGTGGATCATTAGCGGAGGAAGGAGACTGGCTCCTGTATAGTGGAGGTGGTTTCATCCTTCGGTCACGGTGATGGAAGATACATATAGTTCTGAAATTAGGGGGTAAACTGAGTTAATTTTACATCTAATTTGAGTGTTATTCGATTCTATGTTTTGTGTTGCTTTAATTATCGGGTTTTGAGTTGTCGTGGAACTATTCTGTGGTAATGGTGGTGACAATAAGGCATCTGTGGAAGAGGTTCAAATTAGGGGTGTTGTAGGAGGAAGGAAGCAATTACGGAAGACATAGTGCGTGAGGTTACGATGTCATGGATTACGGTGGAATAATGATACGATGGTTGGTAGTGGGAAATAGTGAGACCATGAATCGGAATTGACAGTGGTTGGTGATTATGGTGCCACCGTGAATGGATAAAATCGTGAGAACAAGATGGTTTACAGTGGCACTAGTTTGAAAGGGATACAATGAGACTGTTAAATCAAGATCGTGCCATCGTGACACTGCAAAATAAAAAGAATAGTAAAATAAATTAAAACTTACATAAAATCTGAAAAAAATAATAAAATGAAAATAAAAATTAATTAAACAATTGAAAATTCAGGTAATCATAAACTTTAATGAACTTATAAACCCATTTAATCTTAAGTTATATTATTACTGACTTCAATTTATAAAACTTAAATGGTTACTGAACAAAAACTATAATTAAAAAGCTAATAAATTATTAATAGTTAATATACAATTTAAACATTTATAAAACAATGTTAAATTATTTATAATAGTTACTGTATCAAATTAAATTAATTATTGTAAAAATATAATTATTATATTATTAAAAAATTATGATAATTAATGAAATTTAATTTAATATATTTAATTAATGTAGTATGAATATAATATTCAATTTATAAAAGTTGAATTGATAAAAGACATCTAATATTTATATAATGTTACGTTGATTAATAAATATTTAATAAAAGAAATACTGAATTTAAACTACATTACTTATGTGTAAAATCATAATTAAGTAATTAATTAATGTTAAAATATAAAAAATGTAGACAAAAATCACTAAGCTATAAAAAAGTTATTAGAATTTAAAAATAAAGAGAAACATAAATTAACTAATTTAAGATTAAATTACATGATTAATTATAAATATTGATTTAATAATAAATTTAATAATATAAAATACAAAAGTTCCAAAATTAATAACAAAGTGCAAAATTATTTAATTAAATTGTTAAATATTAATGTAAAAGATGTGGTAATGCTATGTAAAATAAGGCTGTATCAGTTGGGCTTAAGACTACTTAGTTTAATGATTGTGTGGAGTGTAGTAATTGGTTTCCAATGGAATTAATGGATGATTCACTATGAAATGATGGTGGAATGGTATGATATTACTTGTTGGATAAGGAATATTAAGAGTTTGTAGACCCTTAAGGGTATGATGTGTGCTGCTCATAGAAAGATTGACCATGGTGAAAGACCCGGTCTTGGTTATCCTAAAGTGGATACATCAGGTTGTGACTGATGTGTGAGATGAGGTCTCATTTTCCGATGAAAGACTGAACATGAGGGAATGAGGACTTTGTTAACATGTGAATGGTCAGATCATGTGATAGATTAATTGTGTGGGGGAATTGTGGTGTTAATAGAGCCTCACATATGGATCGAGTTAAGAGCTTATGTATGTAGTATGAATGGGGTTTTAGAATGAAAATGCTTGTTTGATGATGGTTATTGGGTTAGATCATGAACATTGATCAGTAATAAGGATATCTTATGTTGAGGATCACATAACCAACAATTTAAGTGGGTGCTTCTCATTTTGACTAGTTTTCAATGAACTTTAGGAGTAACATGTTGATAAACCCATTCCTGAGGTCATTTTCATTTTGTAAAGATGCTTTGGTATAAGTAGAAACATTAGGAATATAAAGTGGAAGTTACCCATGTATGGGATTCAATTAATTGGAGTTGGTTTAGTTGGTATAATTTATATTTAATAGCCACTAGAAATGAGTTTATAGTCTGTTGGTGTGATTGTGACTGATTTTTTGAAGAATTTCAGAGAGTGAACGGGTATGGGAGACTTAAATTCTCTGGTGAAACATGCAGAAATGTATATCTAAATAGGTAATTATGTTATATGTATTCTTGGTGGTGGGAATATGAGTTCTAATAAGAATAAAAATATTGGAAGTGGACTAGTTCAGACTTGTTGATAAATTTGATGATTTGGGTTATTGGTGTTTTGGGAGTTCATAAATTCCATCAAAAATGGGGAACCATGGTGAATTTGGTTGAAATAATCATCACCATGGTGAGTGGGACAATTATGGTTTGAGTAGTGGAGCTGGCGCGGGTCGAATGTTGGTATGACCATGACTACTGTGAGACATTAATTTTGACTCATGTATTGAGACATCGTGGTTTTGATGGTTTTTGATATTTTCCTGATGTGATTTTTGGAGAGAGTTGTAAAAGATTCATGGTATAATGGATATTTTGAGTACTACTTATTATCTATAGACTCATGTATTGTATGAATTAAATATAAAGAATTTTGGAACACATGATGAGAGTGTGTGTACTATATTTTTGGGGTTCTTGGGAGAACCACTTAGACATGGAAGAATTCACCTAAAAAAATGGTTTCCGGGATTTTATATAGATGTAACATTACAAGTATTTGTATGGTAGACTATAAAACATATACTCATATTTAATAGTGGCTAGTGATTTAACATTGATTATTCCGAGTCTCATGCAAAAGACCATAGAGAAAATTTTGTTAATCTTGAAGTGGTTTTCTACCACCCGGATCAGAAAAATATCCTATGTGGTCTGATGAAATTAACCTATTGATTTTGAGGTTAATCGATAGGTATTATAATGAATTTCAATAAGTCTAGGAAATCATTGTACTTATAAGTATGGAAAGTTTCCACCAAGATTTATAAAACCATTTTGACAAGGTGGAGAGGATCAACTTCAATATCATACCAATTGGATCTTCCACAAATTTTCTATGTTATTCATGATTTTTTTATGTATCATAGTTGATGTAATTCCATCCCAATCTATAAATAATTATTGACACCGATGATATTAATCTTGATATTAAATCATATTTCTAGGATATTTCAGTTTAATGTGTATTGGAGTGAGAATATGTTTCATGTCAAGAAAATTACTATGGTGTGGGTGCAGTGGAAACATGAAAACAAACAAGAAGAGACTTGGGAGATAGAATTATACATACAAAAATATATATTTGATTTACTTTCTAGAAATTTATGGCGGTTCACTGAAGTACAACTAAAGTTTGAACCACTCTACGTCCGGGAGGTTTTAAAACCCTGATCGTCATTCTGAAGAGTAGCTTGAGGAAGAACTACTCGATGGTGGATAGGTTGTAAAGACATAGGTTTATATAGTGGTATGTTTATGTCTAGATTCAATTTTAATATTATTTTTTCTATAATTTTTTTGTATGTGGTTATGGTTGTTGGGAAGGATTTGACATAATTCAAAGTGTTTTTTTGTTATGTTATGTTCTTAGTTAAATTCCAACCAAATATTTTCATTTTTTCTTTTTTATATATGTTAGATGTTTTTATGGGTTTTCAAAATTTTACAAGAGAATTTGGAGTGGGGGTATGGGGGATATGGATTGAAATATAGAAATTTAATGTTATATCTAGGGTCATATAGTTATCACATGATTTTCACTAACCATGAAGGTAACCCTGTGGAGGGTAGAGGATGATGCACAGTTTTCCAAACCATATAGAAGGCTTAAAATAATCATGTAACATACTAAAATATTAAATAGCCATTTTTCATATTGGATTCATGGTTTTTTAAACTATATATACTTACTATGATAAGAGGCGTATCTTGGATTGTGTGGATTTCACTATTGGTGCATAGTTTACAAAACCATTCCACTTAACCATATAATGGGATTAATGAAATTAATAAATTATATTTCTAACCTAAAAATATTTCAAGAAACATAATTATTCTTTCCAAATATTAGGTCCCCAAACCCTATCCATCATCTCAGTAAAGTTTTCAATTCCTCACATTCTGAAGGATGATATCATTGAATTGGAGTGTGTTGGAACCCAAGGATCAACGATAAGAATTTTTTTATTTCCCCTTGATTTTATAATTTTATATTGAGAGAAAATTTAGATAGGGTCCATCATGACTAGACTAATGGTTTAAGTAAAATTTTGACAATTCTTATTTGGAGTTATTCTAAGGAACAAATAAGATATCTTATATCAATGATATGAGGGTGAGATTCAATCTTTTTTTAAGCTCTATTAATTTTGAGGTAGGTGGTAAATAAATTATACCACAAGTCTTGAACCATGTATTAGTGAATTTGTGTTTTGTTAACTCCAGTTTACCACATTTCTAACATATAGTTAATCTATGTAAATTTATTCATGGAAATTATGTTATAAAACAAAATTGGGTGGAATACTAGGTGGATGAATTGGATTTTTGTTGGAATGGAATACGTTATAAAAAATAATGATGCTGGAAATGGTTGGATTAATTTATAAATTTAATATATTGAATCTTGAAATGGAAAATGGTTTCATTAAAAATTGGAAAGGATGGTGTGATAATGTTGATAAGAGGTATTTTTCACTAATTGGTAAAAGGGGTTTAAAATTAAATACTAAAGATATGTTGTAAAAATGGGATATTTAAAGTGTTATTATTAAGGAATATATTTATGGCTGAAATTCCATTGTGTATATCATTTATGGTTCTATAGATATTAATTCCTCTTATAGTGATCTATTACTTCGACACAAGTAAATTTCCCAACTGTGACATTGTTTCTACGATGAATATATTTCCCCAGGAGTGACATTATTTTAGGGGAATTTATATTTCCCTAGGTGTGACTATGGTTTTGAGATGGGTATATTAAACCATGAGTTACTATTATTCTAAGATGGGTATATTTTCATAGGTGTGCCTATTTCTAGGAAGGGTATATTTCCAATGAGATATTTTGACCATGAGGATGGGTATATTTCTTTTAGATGGATTACTATGGTTTTGATACAATTGGAACTAGTTGAGGCTGGTATAATTAGTCTCAAGTGTCAAAATGGAATATATGGATCAATGATGATTAATTATTCACTCTCTTTCTATAGTTATAAATGTATATATATATATTTCACATCAATATGTACTTAATTTGAGTGGATATATTTATAGAAACTGTTGGTGGTGGCCTATTGAGTTTTACTGACACCCTGCCCAATCCACTAGATAGATAAGAATAGGATCCTATGATTGATGAATGATTTTGATTGCTAAGTTGGAGTATAGAATAATAGTGTTATGATAGGTCTTGAGACAATTTTTTTTGAATTATTTAGTTTTTTTCTTAGGAAATTTGTGGATATGGCTATCTATTTTGTGACTATTTGTAAAGTATACAGTTAAATATGATATATTTATAAGGTTTTAGGTCATCACGACCTTCAAAATTACACTTATTACTCCTACATTAGTATAGTAGTTAAGGGTCAAACCACAGAGAATGCAGGTGAGTTATTCTAATGGTTTTTAAACTAAAAACTCCACTATTCTCAGCAGGAGGGAAAAATATTTTCAATTATTTTATCTTTTTAATGTTTTTATGATGTGGTAGAAAGAGTATGAGGAAACTAGGTTAATGAAGAACTAAATCTTATAATTAAGTAATTATGAAATATAGAAAAAACAATGAATTAACCTACCTAGCAGAAAATTCTAAGGAGCACATATCAAGTAAATTACACGGGAATTCTAAATATTAGAAAACGGTTGATTTCTTCAGATAATTTTATTGAATCACATTTCGAGGTAAACAGATGAATCTACCTCACTAGTAAACTCAACAGACAAGAGATTGAATCTTGGATTTCACCACTCCAGAATCAATTTACTGCTTGTGAAATTGAAAATGATATCAAATTGATTTAAACTCACAGTAAAACAATAATTTTTTAAGAAATTAACAATTTAATAAATGAATTCATGATCTAAGTCACCAGTTGATCTTGAATTTATGAATTTTTAATACAATTGAGGAGTGAAAAAATTAAACATAGAGTTAAAAATAATTCTCTTCGACTGATTATTATTCGGACAAATGTAAATTATGTTAAGTTATCTGAGACAAATCTAGTTCAATTAAAAAAATTCAGCTAAGAATGAATTATCCTAAGTTGATTTTGATTTCAAACACTAAAAACATTCTAAAATAGAGTACAAAATTTAAGGACATAGAGAGGAAGGACTCCCCTTATACCACTCTGCTCTCAGGCTCCTTCTTCTCATGCTTTTTGTGTCTTATGGCCAAATCTCCTCAGAGCATATGCTCTTGAAATATGTGTTCATAGAATGAGAATTAGAGTCCCCCAAAATTCTGATGTCGTTCTTCTTTAGGTATCCTCTATCATCTATTGGATATCACCCACAATATTCACTGACATTATTTTGTTCTTTAATTTTTCACCGTACACGTGTAATATTTCACGAACCACACGTCACGTAAGTTTTTTCCTTTTAAATAACTCCAAAAGAGTTAGTTGGATTAATGTAGACATTGTTTCAACTCCATTTGAACCTACATACAAAGGAACAAAAAAACAGTAAAAAACACAAAGAAAAATTAATTGAATAATTAAAATTATAGTTATTAATTGATCGTAAAGTCTTTAATAAAATTTAATAGTTTTTTAAATAATGTTATTTATTAAGTTAAGTTATTTATATTATTGAGAATAAGTTATTATAAATATTTTTTTTGATTTTATAAATGCATTCAAGATCCTCCGACTCATCTCCAGCTCTTTGTGGAGACGATGCTTCACCCTCACGATTTCACCCAGCTCCAGGAAACGGTACACATTTTCTGGTCATCTCCTCTGCTGGGTGCGGCACATCTCCAGATCAATAGACTCCCCTCCTCAGTGGTAGGGGTGCGACCTTCAAATATAGGTAAATCCATATCTGTGGTGATGTCACTTTCTCCTTGGTGGAAATCACTAGTTACAGAAGGTTCAAAAGGTTCGACCATAGTTCAAAGAGACAACACCTCCAGTGGATTTGGAATTTTACATCTACAAAAGAACAATATTTATAATATGTTGTTCTAATCTTCATGTGGGTTGATTTTGGGATTCAAATTTGTTTTTGAATTTTATTTTTCACATTTAATCTGGTTCTAGTTTGTATAGTTTTGGTAGGATGAAGAAGCGATGATTGTGCTATCGGTGAGATGGGTAGAGGCATGGCAGCATGACGTGAATGGTTTGCGTCGGTTTGATGATTCTAGTAGAAAAATGGTAGGCATAAGTAGCTAAAGGTAATGGGTGTTATGTTGGTAGAATGGAAAAATCAAGCGTTCGTAGGTTGTAATTATGAATGTATCAGTAGCACAAGGGTGAAGGAAAATGATGTGATCAGTGAGATGGTTCCATCGGTCTCACCGTTGATATAAAGATGTAGGTATATCAATAGAAATGTGACATATATACCTTTAGTGTAACGAAAGGCAACAACAGGAAACTGGCACCATTGATAGCGAAAGACGGGTTGATGTTCATGTCCATCACACCATTAGTGCAAAATTAATTGGTGAGACATAATTTAACACCAACATAAAAACATAAATAAAATTAATAAAACTAAAACTAAAACTTAATTTAGATAAACATTTAATTAATATAATAAATTGAAAACATAAAACTAGAATAAACATAAAATAATATAAATAAAACATAATAAAAAGAAAATAAACTAACACTTTAATTAATTAACTGAATTAAGACATAAAATGAAATATACATTATTTCATTATATTAAATCTCAAACTCTTTACTTATTAATTGATAGAATAACTAAACATAATAATTAATATTGTTAATTTAATTTAATGAATTTAAATTAAAGGGTAAAATATTAAATTAAAAAACTAAATTAGATAAATAAAAATAGAAATTAATAATTTAATAATTAAAAAAAATGTCATAAAACTAAAATTCAAGAATATTTAAACCACCCAACTAATTGATAAGTTATTAAATTAGAAAAATTAGTTAGATTAATTTAACTATTATAAAGGTTAAAATTACATAATTAATTATAAACAATGATTAATTAATTAATTGAATTATAATAATAAAAAAGTGTAATTATTAATAAAAAACATGAAGAATTAATTAATTAAAAAGTTAAAAATTAATTAAAAGGATTTTTAAAACTGTGTAAAAATGAGGCCCATCAAATTTCTCCTAACTTAAATATTCTTTGTCCTAAAAACATCCCAGGTTTTATTATCTTTGAAAAATAGATGTATCTTTGATGATTAAGATCAATTAGTAACATGTACAATATTTTAGAATAGAGGACAAGAACTGTCAATAGTCTTTTTGAAAATTATGTTCAAATCAAGTCTTTCCAAAAACAAATTATTATTAGTAATCAAGAAGGAAATGAATCATTTATCAATGAAAGTGTCATGCCTCATATGTGACACTACTTAGTGACTCATCTTAATTAAAATATAAGATCTAAATCCAAGAGTGACAATAGATTAAATATATAAGGAATTAAGAACTTAACAAAAGGAACTTTATAATTTCACTCATCACCTAGGTTCTAGAAAAATAAATATTTTTTTTGTATCACCATATTGATATAACCTTAATGAACTCTTTTATTGACCCTAGACACATTATTTATATTTTTCCAAGCCATGTATCATTGTGAAAATCATTGTGCAAATGCACTTATTCAAAGTGTACAAATGGATTATAGTTAACAGAAACAGACCCATCACCTAGGGTCTCAAAGATACACTGTGGGGTCCCAAATGCCCAAATTACTCCAATTACAAAAGATTTATATGATAAACATTTACATTGGCTCACTAAGGTGGTTAGTTTTTATAAATTAAATGAATTTGTGTCCCCTAAGACAAAATTAAAACTTCCAGTTCCTAAAGCCATGATCTCATCTCCATAAAAAATATTACCCATATTAGTCTCAAACAGAGTTCATAAACCATATATTCATTAAATCACTATGTAAATACACTCATCAGTCATTCACCCACATCAATTTTAGATTCAAAGTAAATCTTGACTACTCGCAAGATACTATCTTTAGGAAAGACTCATTTGAGAATTCGTGTAAAGCCTAAAATTATGAAAAAATTTGAAAAATTATAACCATATTTTTACCATTTTTATGTTTTAGTGGAGATTTTATGGGATTCTATTAAGCATAGTTTTTCTCAGTTTATAATTGACACTGTCCCCCACCCATAAAACCCAACATTTTCCCAAAGAAAAATTCTAAATATATAGATGAACAATTTAATAGTAAATGTTGAAAATGATTTTACATTTAAGTAGATAGATGACATGTTAAATGGTCTCAATTAAAGAATCCCGTCTTTTTATAACATAAACTTTCATTTCATTACACGGAACTGAGGATCTATAAGGTTTAGTGTCTTCGATACAAGGAACATAATACATGAAAACAACATAAAACATTCTTCTTAAACACTTGAAAGGATTTTCCTTAAGTTCATACTAGGTTCAATACTTCATCTCATAACATGGGGAAATACATCAAAATAAAGGGTGAGCAGAAGTCCCAGAAAGGGAAACAAGGGAAATATTTACATGTGAACTTGAGATACTTCAATAAGGACATGAAAAGAATTTTAAGGCATGAGAAAGAAACCATGAGATATATCATAATAAAAATAACATTTTTCATAACAGTAATCTGTGGCTGCAACATTTAATAATGAAAATCATTTCATTTCACCAAGGTCCATCCCCAAGGTGTCATTAAAAATTACCAAGGTTATTCACCAAGGTATCAGTCTAAAAAGTCATCTCTAGAGATTAAGTCTTTACCCAATGCGTTGGAGTGCTTTCTTGGCACACCATTGAAATGTATTTATTATCATGTGAGCCACATATATCATCATCAATAATTTCATAAACAACTGATATAGTATAAAATAAATGGGTTTCATTTCATAATCATAACGCTTTAAAAACTGCTTTAAAGACATGATCTTTATGTCACTTTAAACCCACGGAAAGGGAAAGTGAGTTTCATGTATGAAAATACCAGAATTTAAAATAGAACATTTTGATATATATGTGAATACCCCTTTAGAAATAAGATCTTTGAGTATTCACTTAATAACATAAAATAATTTTGATAAAAAGAGAGAGAGGCATTTTGAGACAAAAATTCTGCAGCATAACGACTATGTTACATGGTTTTAGGAAACATTGAAAATAGAGGGGACATGGGTCACCAACTCATAAATGATCCATAAAACAGTAGGGGGAAAGAATATAATGGATTTAAGAACATGTTAATGAAATTTGAAAGATATACCATATGAAATGAAAAACATGGAAGTGAGACAAAAATAAGATTTCTCTTATGAAAATTCGGCAGCCTAACGACGTCACTTAAACTTCAATAAAAATGAATTGACGAGATAAAATAGGGTCTATAATAATATGATCATAAAAGATCAGTATTATATATATAGAGATCATACTCCAACATAAAAAAGAAACTTTAATGATTTGACATGAAAATAGATCTTGAAAATGAGAAGGGTGAAAGAATCCCTTTTAAATTCGGCAGCCTAACGACGTCACTTAAACATTCATAAAACGAAATGATGAGATAAAGAGGGGATCTCTCATCATATAAAATTGAAAAGGGATGTAAGAGAAATATAAAAGAACAACATTTCACAAAAGAACATTGAGCATAAAAGGAATGACATAAAAGAGATTACATGAAAAGAAAGAGAGAGGTCAGATCCCTTACCTTAACCGTAACTCTTAAAACACAAAGGTTGGGACCTTGAGAGGCTTGAGGGAACCTTGGGAGTACTCCTTGGGAGGTAAGGAGACCATAACATCGTTGAGAATGATTTTGGAGTCCAAAGGATGAGAGAATGGTTTGGTATGTATAGGGAATGTGAGGGGACAAGGCATTAATGGCCAAGGGACACCTCACAAGTGGTTTTCTCAAAACCATGTGCTCTCCCAAGATATTTCCCATGAAGTTAGGCCACATGGGGCCCCCAATACAATACTTCATCACCTGTGGTCGGCCAAACCTTAAAATATCTCATGAAATCACCATGACACAGCTATGATTTCATTAAACATACCGAAACCCTAAAACTGTATTTTTACTATTCACTTAAAATTCAACTTCCTCAAAAAAATCCCAAAATTTCACCTTAACCGAAAATCGATTCTTTCATTACAAATATGAACTTCATTTTATAAAAATAATTTTCTAAATATTTTTAATTTAAATTTTAAATAAAACACTATTCACCGAAAATTCATTTTTTCAGAAAAAACCCCAAAAATTACCATAACATAATATCGGTGCTCTGAGTTCAAAAATAAAGTCCATTTCATAAAAATATTTTTCTAAATATTTTTAATTTAATTTTTAATTAAAAAAACACTATTCAGCCCAAAAAAACTAATACTTGACTAATAATTTATGAAACTATTATTTACCCCTTTTATTGAATCTCATTAATTAATATAGGTGTCTAAATTATATTAAATATTTCTTTGAGTGAAATTACTATTCCATTTGGTCACATTACTAATCCTAAGCGTTAAATCACTATTCATAATTTACTATTCATCAAAAATTAAATTGATCTTATTAGACTCCAAATTCTTTACTGAACACTTTTGTAGAAGACCATTTTTTGAAAATCATTACACATCATTAATTATTTAGGGTTTACATAAATATTTTAAAATATATTTTTTTTCAAAATTCTCAATAAAATACATCCTAAAATTATCCAGACATTTGAAATTTCACAAACATCACTAAAGGAAGAAATCTAAATTCATTTATCCCAAAGGATTACACAAGGAAGCTAGGGTCTCGTCACATAGCCCCTTATAACACCGGCATATGAACTAAGTGTAAGGTGTGCTATGGTGAGAGAATCTGAGGGAGGCTAAGATAAAATTTCCCTAGTAGTAATCTCTACTAACTTGAACTTCTCCCGTAGGAATTTCCGTTCAAGCTTGACACGCTGGAGTTCGGCTTGGTCTTGGTCCAAAGCGATGCCCAAAGATGCCACCTCCTTCCCAAGCTCTGATAAGTGGGATTCATAAGGTTAGAGTCTACTGGATGAAGCCATCGACTCTTATTTCTTCATTAACCATTAACATATCTATTAGATCGTTAAGAGTAAGTTAATATACTATTTAAAAAGTTTGGGTCGTTACATTCTTCCCCCCTTAATAAATGTCGTCCCCAAAATTTATACTTGAGGCCTAGTCGAAAAGGTGAGGGTACTTTTGCTTCATCGTTTCCTCAGGCTCCCAAGTCGCTTCTTCATATTTATGATTCCTCCACAAAACTTTCACAATGTGGGTAGTCTTGTTTCATAGAACCTTGTCTCTACGGTCTAAGATCTCCACTGGCTGCTCCTCATAAGAGAGGTCATGTTCTAGTTGTACCACCTCTGGATTCAATACATGCGAAGGGTCGGGTATGTACTTCCTCAAGAGAGATACATGGAAGACATTGTGAACTTTATCCAGGTTCGATGGAAGTGCTAGACGATAGGCCACTGCTCTTATGCGATCAAGGATTTCATAGGGGCCAATGTAACTAGGGCTGAGCTTCCCTTTCTTCCCAAACAGCATGACTCTCTTCCATGGAGAAATTCAAAGGAAGACTTTGTCACCAACACCAAACTCCAAGTCCCTTAGACGATTTTCAGCATAGCTCTTCTCCCGACTCTGAGAAGCCTTTATGTGTTGTTGGATGGCATGAACCTGTTCTGTCATCTCTTGTACAATATCAGGCCCAAGAAGCTTTCTCTCACCAGTTTCATCCCAACAAGTAGGAGTTCTACAACGCTTTCCATACAGAGCTTCATAGGGTTCCATCTGAATACTCTAATGGAAGCTGTTGTTATAGGAGAACTCAACTAATGGGAGGTGTTGATCCCATCCACCTTTAAATTCCATTGAGCATAATCTCAACACGTCTTCAAGTGTTTGAATAGTCCTTTCAGATTGGCCATCATTTTGAGGATGATAGGCCGTACTAAAATTCAATTCAGTATTCAGAGCATGTTGAAGGCTTCTCTAGAATTCTGATGTGAATCTTGGATCACGATCAGACACGATGGATAGTGGTACCCCATGCAGCCTCACCACTTCCTTTATGTATATCTTGGCAAGTTGATCTAGAGAGAAATATTCCCGGATAGAGATAAAATGGGAGGTCTTGGTGAGATGGTCCACAATAACCCATATCGCATTGTTTCCTTTGGATGTTTTCGGGAGACCAGTTACAAAGTCCATAGTGATATTATCTCACTTCCATACTAGTATGGGTAGCGGTTGTAATACCCCCTTAGGAAGTTGTCATTCTGCCTTTACTTGTTTACACACTAGGCACCTTGTAGTGTAATCAGCAATCTCCCTCTTCATGTTATCCCACCAATAATGATCACAAAGGTCTCTATACATTTTAGTGTTTCCTGGATGTATAGATAAAGTAGAGCTATGAACTTCATCCATTAGTTCTTTCTTTATCTCCGGAATATATTGAACACATAGTCTTGTAAGAAATTTCAATACACCTTCTTGATCAATATTAAAATTAGGGAACTTCCCATCTTTTACAGCCTCCAACGTCTCCTACAGTAAAGGATCTTCTTTTTGAGCCTTCTTGATCTTCTCTAGTAATGATGGTTGAGAAATAATTTGAGATAGGTTTGATGATGTCCCTTTCCTTATAATTCCCATGTCCAGTTTTACTAGATCTTTAATCAAGCGATATCCTAGGATCCTCATTGTTTCCAGAACAAAAGGGTCTTTCCTGCTAAACGCATCTGTGACTTTGTTTTCTCTTCCAGGGTGATAATGAATTGAAATATCACAGTCTTTAATAAGCTCCAACCATCTCCTTTGTCTCATTTCAATTCTTTCTGTGTGAAAATATACTTTAAACTTTGGTGGTTGGTGTATATATCACAGTTCTCCCCATAAAGATAGTGCCTCCATATCTTTAGAGCAAAAAAAACTTCTGCTAGCTCTAGATCATTCGTAGGATACTTCTGCGCATGAATCTTCAACTGTCGAGATGCATAAGTAATTACCTTGTCATTTTGCATGAGGACTCACCCAATCCCTTTTAGAGATGCATCACTAATATTAACAAATACTTCTCCGATAGAGGGTAGTGTTAACATAGGTGTAGTAACCAATCTCTTCTTCAGCTCTGGGAAAATTTCCTCGCATTCCTTTTTCTAGATGAACTTAACCCCTTTTTGAGTCAACTTTGTTAGTGGATTAGAAATCCGTGAAAAGTTTTTCACAAACCTCCTATAATATCCCACTAAACCAAGGAAACTACGAATCTCAGTTACTTTTGTGGGTTGAGGCCACTCCTCCACAACCATTGTCTTTGCAGGGTCAACCGAGATTCCTTCATTGGTTATGATGTGCCCCAAGAAAGCCACTTGTTGTAACCAAAACTCACACTTGATGAACTTTCCAAAGAGCCTCTCCTTCCGTAGAGTTTTCAAAATAACCCAGATGATCTTCATGCTCCTCACGACTTTTTGAATATATCAAAATATCATCAATAAAAACTACCACAAAGTTATCAAGGTAGTCCTTAAAGACTCTATTCATCAAATCCATTAAAATATAAGGAGCACTAGTCATGCTGAAGGGCATAACAGTAAACTCATAATGCACGTATCTTGATCGGAAGGCAATCTTTGGAATACCTTCCTTCTTTACCCTCAGTTGATGATAACCAGATCGAAGGTCAATCTTAGAGAAGAATTGAGCCCCATGAAGTTGGTAAAATAAATCATCAATTATTTGAAGAGGGTATCTATTCTTCACTATGATCCCGTTCAGTTCTCTATAATAAATGCATAGACGCATTGATCCATCCTTCTTCTTCACAAAGAGAACTGGTGCTCCCCAAGGAGACACACTCGGTCGGAAAAACCCCTTCTCCAACAAGTCTTGGAGTTGTTTCTTTAACTCTTATAGCTCCACATTTTCCATTCTATATGGGGTATTTGATATCGGTTGAGACCTAGGTACGAGTTCAATGGAGAACTCTACCTCTATTTCTGGGGGAGGTCCAGGTACCTCCTCAGGAAATACATCCATGTATTCCTGAACAATCGGAACATCTTCAATTGTGCTCCCTTTTACTTCTTCATCATCACCAATTAACTCCATAAAGAAAGCTATGGGAGGTGCTTCTAGATAGGGATCAGTTCGGGATATCTCTCCTTGGAAGATAATTGTAGGTCGTTTATTCAAGATTACTAACATTTCCTTACTTCTTCATTTGATCTTAGCATTATACTTTGAGAGCCAGTCCATCCCTAGTATAACGTCGAATTCCAACATGGGAATGACTACTAGATTTGGGATAAGATTGTGCTCACTAAAGTAAACACTAGAGTCTCTAAACATTGTTGATGCATGTATAGTACAACTTGGAATCTTGACTGACATCTCTACCTCAAGCAATTCGGGGACTGATTCTATATTCTTTGCAAACTTTGAAGAAATAAAGGAATGTGTAGAACCAGAATCAAACAAAGTAGTTGCTAGTTTTGAGTGGAAAACAAGAGTACCTGCTACCATGTAATTCGGAGCTTCAACTTTAGTTGTTGTGATAGCAAAAGCACGACCTTTCTCCCCTGGCCTTTGCTGAGGTTGATGGTGATTCCCCTCCACTGCCCTTGTATTTCGACAGATATTAGCATATTGTCCAAGCTGTCCACACTTGAAGCAATAGACTTCAGGTAAGTCCAGAACCATCTTTCCTCTTTCATTAGTGTTGGGGAGTTGAGGCTTCACCTCACTATGACAATTCCGAGAAAAATGGCCTCCTCTTCCACACTTTTAGCACTTTCCACTTCTGACCAAGTAGTTCCTCGGATAACTCGTCCCACATTTATTGCATGTGGTAAGTCTCATTTTCTTTCCACCTCTTCCCGGATCAAAAGGCTTCCCTAAACTGGGCTCCAACGATCTCTTCTTTTCATTTGATTTATGATATCAATGTGTCTCACCAAACTCTAGCTCGACTTTCATTGCACTCCGCACGATCTCCCCGTAGCTAATGTAGTCCCGGCTGGCTAAATTCTTCCACAGATGAGGTCTCAATCCACTAAAAAATCTATCAACCTACCCACGTAGATCCATGACAAAGCTAGAAGTATATTGTGAAAGTCGGGTGAAGTTCATCTCATAGCTTCTGATAGATTCGTTCTCCTTCTGCTTCAGCTCGAGAAGAACTTTCTACATTCTCGTTCTCATGGAACGAGGGAAATACTTGTTAAAGAATATTCTCAGGAATTCTTCCCACTCCATAGCTTCCATCTCTCCTCTAGGCTTCGTGTTTTTTACCAGTGACCACAATTGATCAGCTTCTCCCTCTAGGCGATAAACAGCAAGGGTGACTTTTTTTTTGTTCTGAACAAAGGAGTACAGAAAATATCTTTTCAATGGAGCTTATCCATTGTTCTGCAACCAATGGGTCAGTAGATCCAATGAATGATGGTAGTCGTTGACGCATGAATGAATCAACAGAATGTTGTTCCCTTCGTGGTGAGAATGGCCTCTCAGCTTGATTCAAGTTATTACTCATAACATGAGTCAGTTGGTTCATCATTCGCATGAATGTTTCCTTTCCAGCTTCCATCGGATGGCCGTCAGCAGATGGTGCATTGCAGTCACCATCGGCACGGTTCCTCCTATTTCCTGCCATTTTCTAAAAGAATAAAACTTTAGTGAGAAACTTATTTCATTTATGAATCTTTTAACTAAGACTTCATTCTTAGACAATAACATTTCTCTATAATTCCTTCATAATGATTCATAAAAAGCTTGTGATTAACCAAACATATCCCTCAGGAGTGTTGTAACCAAGAGTGAAGCAAGGCCCGTTATTGTGGACCAGTTCCCATTCGAGTATAGCTCAAATCGTTGTTTCCGGGTTTTACCCCTATGTATATCTGTTCCAGAGCCGCCTATACCTGCTCGTATCCAGACATGGATGTATATGTTTGATAAACCACTTACTCAATACTTACTAAAATACCATGAAGTTTTCCTATATTTAAACTTTTCTATAGGGTTATTCCTAAAGTTTTTATATCCTAATTTTCACAAATATCTAAACCATCCTTTGATACCAACTATAGCATCCCGTCTTTTTATAACATAAACTTTCATTTCATTACACGGAACTGAGGATCTTTAAGCTTTAGTGTATTGGAAACAAGGAACATAATACATGAAAACACCATAAAAAATTATTCTTAAACACTTGAAAGGATTCTCCTTAATTTCATCCTAGGTTCATTACTGCATCTCATAACCTGGGGACATACATCAAAAGAAAGGGTGAGCAGAAGGCCCAGTAAGGGAAACAAGAGAAACATTTACATGTGAACTTTAGATACTTCAATAAGGACATGAAAAGAACTTTAAGGAATGAGAAAGTAACCATGAGATACATCATAATAAAAATAACATTTTTCATAACTTGAAGATGTGGCTGCAACATTTTATATTGACATTCATTTCATTTCACCCAGTTCCATACCCAAGGTGTCATTAAAAATTACCAAGGTTATTCACCAAAGTATCAGTCTAAAAAGTCATCTCTAGAGATTAAGTCTTTACCCAATGCATTGGAGCGCTATCTAGGCGCACCCTTGAAATGTATTTATTATTATATGAGCCACATATATCATCATAAATCATTTCATAAAAAACCCATATATTATAAAATTAATGGGTTTCATTTCATAAGCATAACGTTTTAAAAACTGCTTTAAAGACATGATCTTTATGTCACTTTAAACCCACAGAAATTGAAAGCGGGTTTCATGTATGTAAATACCATAATTTAGAATAGAAAATTTTGATATATATGTGAATACCCCTGTATAAATACGAGCTTTGAGTATTCACTTAATAACATAAAATAATTTTGAGAAAAAGAGAGAGGCATTTTGAGCCAAAAATTCTGCAGCATAACGACTATGTTACACGGTTTTAGAAAACATTGAAAAGAGAGGGGACATGGGTCACCCACTCATAAATGATCCATAAAACAGTAGGGGTACAGAATATAAGGGATTTAATAACATTGTAATGAAATTTGAAAGATATACCATATGAAATGAAAAACATGGAAGTGGGACAAAAATAAGATTTCTCTTATGAAAATTCGGCAGCCTAACGGCATCACTTAAACTTCAATAAAAATGAATTGATGAGATAAAATAGGGTCTCTCATCATATGATCATAAAATATCAGTATGATATGTATATAGATCATACCCCAACATAATAAAGTAACTTTAATGATTTGACATGAAAATAGAACTTGAAAATGAAAAGGGTGAAAGAATCCATTATAAATTCGGCAGCCTAATGACGTCACTTAAACCTTCATAAAACGAAATGATGAGATTAAGAGGGGATATCTCATCATATAAACATGAAAAGGGAAGTAAGAGTAATACAAAATAACATCCTCTCAAATTAGAACATGGATCATAAAAGGAATGACATAAAAGAGATTACATGAAAAGAAAGGGAGAGGTCGGATCCCTTACCTTAAACGTAACTCTTAAAACTCAAACGTTGGTACCTTGAGAGGCTTGAGGGCACCTTGGGTGGACTTATTGGGAGGTAAGGAGACCAGAACTTCGTTGAGAATGATTTTAGAGTCAAAAGGATGAGAGAATGGCTTGGTATTATAGAGAAAGTGAGGGGACAAGGCATTAATGGCCAAGGGACACCTCACAAGTGGTTTTCTCAAAACCTTGTGCTCTCCCAAGATATTTCCCATGATGTTAGGCCACATGGGGCCCTCAATACAAGAATTCATCACCTTTGGTCGGCCAACCCTTAAAATATCTCATGACATCACCATGACACAGCTATGATGTCATTAAACATACCGAAACCCTAAAACTGTAGTTTTACTATTCACTTAAAATTCAACTTCCGCAGAAAAATCCCAAAATTTCACCTTTACCAAAAATCGATGCTCTCATTACAAATATGAACTCCATTTTATAAAAATAATTTTCTAAATATTTTTAATTTAATTTTTAAATAAAACACTATTCACCGAAAATTCATTTTTTATGAAAAAACCCCAAAAATTACCATAACATAATATCGGTGCTCTGAGTTCAAAAATAAAGTCCATTTTATAAAAATATTTTTCTAAATATTTTTAATTTAATTTTTAATTAAAAAACACTATTCATCCTAAAAAACTAATACTTGACTAATAATTTATGAAACTGTTATTTACCAATTTTATTGAATCTCATTACTTAATCTAGGTGTCTAAATTATATTAAAACATTCATTGAGTGAAATTACTAATCCATTTGGTCACATTACTAATCCAAAGCGTAAAATCACTATTCATAATTTACTATTCATCAAAAATTAAGTTGATCTTATTAGACTCCAAATTCCTTACTGAACACTTTTGTAGAAGACCATTTTTTGAAAATCATTACACATCATTAATTATTTATGGTTTACATAAATATTTTAAAATATCTTTTTTTTTTCAAAATTCATCAATAAAATACATCCTAAAATTATCCGGTCATTTGAAATTTCACAAGAATCACTAAAGGAATAAATCCCAATTTATTTATCCCAAAGGATTATACAAGGAAGCTAGGGTCTCGTTACATATCCCTTCATAACACCGGCATATGACCTAAGTGTAAGGTGTGCTATGGTGAGAGAATTTGAGGGAGGCTCAGATAACATTTCCCTAGTAATAATCGCTACTAACTTGAACTTCTCCCGTAGGCGTTTCCGTTCAAGCTTGACACGCTGGAGTTCGGCTTGGGCTTGGTCCAAAGCGAATCCCAAAGATGCCACCTCCATCCCAAGCTCTGATAAGTGGGCTTCATAAGGTTCGAGTCTACTGGATGAAGCCATCGACTCCTCTTTCTACATTAACCATTAACATCTCTATTAGATCGTTTAGAGTAAGTTAATATACTATTTAAAAAGTTTGGGTCGTTACATCAATGATGTCTATAGAATATGAATTTTCCAAAGTAATTATTTTAATAGCAGGTTCACAAGAAAGTACATGCATTAATATTTATGTCAGTAGAAACTATTTTCAATATAGTTCAAGAAATAGCATATAACTTGTGTAGGTGCATAGTGAATAGAGTTAAAGCCTTATAATGGATTGGGTTTAATCGGTTTTTTAGTAATGCAGAAAAAGGATTTATAAACACCCTATCGTATACAAGAAGATTCAATAAAACACATTTTCAATCTCCATTAACCCCCACACTTAATTTCTATCAATGAAATGATTTTGAATCAGTGAGTTTCCATTTCCATCAAAGAGGTACATCCATATTTAATTTGTATAGGATAGTGACTTGTGCAGAAAAAATTTCATCAAAGCAAGTGTGTTGAATTGTTTAAAAAACAACCATGAAACAAATATATATCATATTTTTTCAGTAAGAAGAGAAGCATAAAACTTTTCTGTAGTACATGAAGAATTTTTTTAGTAACATAAAATATCTCACCAAAAGTGTAACACCCCAAGCTTCTATGGTACACTTCTCTTTGAATAATGCAATAGCGTGTGTTGTACGCAACATCGAGTTCTAACACACCACAACCAATCAAACTAGCCGTTATGAATATTAATACCCACTTTTTGAAATTTATAAATTTTATTTTTTAAAATGGACTTCATTTTTGGATTTGTAATATCAAAATTATCCTGGGGTGAATTTTTGGTATTTTTCTGAAAAACATCATTTTTTGATGAATAGTGAAACCACTAAGTGGTAGTTAAAAAACTGAAATTTTCATAAAACGTAATTTTACCACTTTTGTGAGTGGAATTTCGAAAATTTTAGAGACACATTTTATATGAAGGAGTAAAATTTGGTTCAATGAGATGAAAATATTTTTTGGTGAATAGTAACTTTTTACTTTTATTTACCACGGTTAAAAGTAAATAGGGTAATTAAGGGTAAAAATGATATTAATATTACCCTAAAACATGTCCTAATTCTATTGGAAAGTGTATCTCAACCAAAAACAACCTTATGAATAAACTATTATCATTTAGGTCCACTTAGATTAGATTAGGACATTTATTATTATTTAATTCAAAGAAGAGTTAAAAGAGTTAAAATCAAAGTTTATTTACTAAAACATTTTTAATACAGGGTTTCACACAAGATAAATTCGATTATAAATATTCTTTAAAAATATAATAATATTTCCTACATAATTCTATTTTATTTATAATATTTAGACAATAAATAAGTTAATTTATTTTATGACACAATGATGATGTCGTAATTACCGTAATAGTGAAAAATTAACATAATTGATATTATAAATACCCAAATAAATATAATTTGAGACTTTTTATGAATTAAAATAATTTTATAGGTTAATATGACATGTTATTAATGATTTAATTAAACTTTTTTGAAGTAATCCATCTGTTATGATTTTCACAAAAATCAATTTTCCAAATCGTGTCAAAATTGACATAAAAGAGTTTTTAAAACAAATATTATATTATTAATTGATATTAAATTCCTAAAAATCAAAGGTTCAGCCAAGATACTTATATCATGATAGGTGTATTATTAATGGACCACTTGGGGGTATCTTGGAGTTATATTGTATGTTTATTAACTATATAATATAAAAATACAAAGTGATAGGGTAAGTGTCAAACTAATTAACTAAGAGTTAAAACTAAACGATAAGGTTAATATAATGACCCAAACCTGTCCAAATTCTATTGGTTGAGTGGTTTTTGACCGATCCCCACCTTAAACTTTAAATAATACACTTTGGAGCCATTAGAATCCGAATATGAATTTATTATAAAATAATATTTCTATCTTTTCCAAAGGTGCCCCTTACCCATCTTATAAAAGTGAACTGCCCCTTATCATTAATTAACACCATCAAAGCCATTTGGCTCGGCCAAAATCTGTCCAAATACTCTCTCAGCTTCCATAACTTCATCCTAGAGGCCTTACTTTAGTCATAAATCCAACTTAAGGAGCCCTTTTGATCAAATCAAAAGGAAGAACCTGAAGAAGAGTTAATGTTTTCACCACCCTCTTTCAAGTTCCTTTCTTCTTCAACTTCTTCTTTATTTCCCATTCTAAAATAATAACTCCAGTATCGTTTATATACTGTGATGTTATTATAAATATGTTACAACCATATTCATTATTCTATACATCCTTTGAATAACATGTCACCATACATGCGTACGTACGGCTTACCGTCTCCACGTCGCGGTGTAATTGTTATTCAATAAAATTATTATTTGGATGGGTATAATAATGATGTGTAATTCATGTAAATACTAAATATAACATGATAATGATTATGTATATATGATATAACATCCAATTATTTATTATTTTAATATCAAAAGAATGATATTGTCTCTCTTGTGTACGTATGGACTACCGTCTCCACGAACGCGATGAGATTCATTCTCCATCATATCCATTCAAGTATAATTATCATTTGATGATTAATAATAGTATCTAAGGACTTGATATCATTCTGAATATGATTAATATACAACCTATCCATGACAAACATGGCTTACGTAACAATACATATAAAATAAAAGGAGTATGTTAACACCCGAAACAACAGTTATACTCAGATATTATTAACAAATCAATGTTAAAATATCATATATGATATCATATTAATGTGTATGATTCTTGTATAATTTAATAACAATTATTTCACCATTATACAGGAGGTTAACCTGCCCCAACCAAGGAAAATTACAAGGTGAGGTTTATTTCAAAACTACTTCATTATCCGTGGTTATTTATACGTAATAATCTACTGGGACCTCTTTATCATCCACACCCATGTTTCTTAAAAATGTATTTCAATTTTTTTTAATATTTACTAGAATATGGGTTAAATTAATTTATACACTTGTTGACTTTTATAAGTGGTTTATAAAGGAATGTTTCTGTCATTTTCCAAATAAGGTCCTCTTTAACCTTTTCGACAGAATAAAGGTAAGAATGTTTTTTTAACTTATACAGAGGGTGCAGCTATTTTCCGCCGTTATAAAATCGACGAAGCTTCCCTTACAAGCTTAAAAGAATATTTTCAGAGAAAATGTTTTATTTTATAAATATATGACTCTTAAATGATTTCTAAATACAAAGAGATACTCATCTAAAAAGAGTTTTGATTTCATCTATGTCAACATCCTTTGATGGATTTTACACTTATTTGAAGTTGATTTATTATGATACAAACCTTCTATATTGTATTGATGGTTTTTTTATATGTTTGACTGTGGATGTGTTATTTTTATACCATTCATGGTTTATGGATGAAGTATTTACATTTCGTATTCTAGTTTTATTATGAATGTTTATGTTATGTTTAAACCTTTTCATATGGGAATGCATTGGACATAATATATGACGGGTGGAGCCCTCTATAGCTCCTTGATGCATCGGTAGGTCTCATGAGACAAACTAGTGTCTTGGCAGAAGGCCTTGACAAAACCTTATTTGTAGTCTTGGCACGAGGCTGTGGCTTTGTGGTTATGATAGTCTGGAATTATGCATTCCATCATTATGAAAGTGGTTATTGATATTGCATGTGATTATTCGATTAGTAGAATTTCCATGTGAATAAGTAAATGGAATTATTTCATTTTATTTCTTCCATACTATGTTTAAGTTCATGTTTAAAAGGCTTTTGTTTTATTTATACATTGCCTTAAATTTTTATTCTTATTTATGAAAGTTTCCGCTATATTGTTATCCTTACTGGGAATTTGAGCTCACCCCTTTTCTATGTTTTATTTTTCCCAAGTTGTGAAGAAGTAATTTATGAATGACCTGCAGTGATAGTATGAGGGGATAAGAGTGTGGACTATGGATACTATATTTTTTTAGTTTTCATTTTATGATGTAATGTAAACTTTATTAATGTATCTAGTTGTTCTAAGGCTACTAAACTAATCAGTCTTTCGAGACTTTATCTTTCTTGTGATCATGCCAATGTTATGTAATAATGCACCGACTCTGGGTAACTGGGATCGGGGAGTTACAGTTGGTATTGGAGGAAGTTTATTACAAACCTTGGAAGCCAGATTTAGATAAACTCTGATTAGAGCACATAGATTTAAGATGGACTTTGAGGATTAGTATAGAAGAACTTCCTAGAATTTTGGTATTGTAGAGATTTTGTGAGTTTTCTGAGCAATACATCCCTGTCTGGATACGAGCAGGTAGAGGCGGCTCTAGCACAAATGTACCTAGGGGTAAAACACGAAAACACCGCTTTGAGCTAGACTCGAACGGGAACTAGTGCACGACAATGGGCCTTGCTGCACTCTTGGTTACGACACTCCCGGGGGATATTATTAGGATAACTCTCATTTTCTTTACAAATCATTATGAAGGGTTTATGAGTATATACTTCCTCAAAGAAATTTTTTTTATGATTATGGATTATATCCATAAATAGTTCAATTTATGTTAAGTGTTTTATAAGTATGGAATTATGTATTTTGATTCATAAAATGATCTAGTTTATGCCATTGTTTAGAAATGGTGCCTAGTGGAAGAAATGGAAACCGTATCAATGTACACACTCCATGTAGGGATTTCCCTCCTACTCAAGATAATTATAGTGGAGCTGGTGATGCAACTGGTGCTGATCAACTAATCACCATACTAGGAGAACTCACTCAGGTTATGAATAATAACCTTACCCATATGGGGCACCCTGATCCCCAGCGTGGAGGATCAATGTTAGATCACTTCATGAGGAAACAACCACCAAAAATAAATGGGATTAAAAATCAATTGGTAGATGAGAAATGGACACGTTCCCTAGAGAAAATATTTCAGGCTTTGGGAAGTTGTGAAAGGGAAAAAGTTATCATGGCAGTTTACCGCCTCCCTGGAGATGTTGATCAATGGTGGTCATTGATTAAAAACATGAAGGAAGATGATGAAGTATAAAATATAGAATGGAGGGAGTTCAAAGATCTGTTTTTATAAATATACTTTCCTCGTGACCATCGAGAAGATATGGAAAGGCAATTTCTGAGTCTAAGACAAAAGGAGGATGAGAATGTCGCAAAGTATGAGGCTAATATTACAAGGTTAGAAAGGTATGATAGAGATTATATACATAACCCAATAAGTAAGATTGATCATTTCTTTTATGGGTTAAAACCATTTCTCCGTCGAGAATTAGTCTCACAATCCTTCTCGTCGTACGAAGACATTGTCTCATGTGATATCAAGACAGAGAAAGAATTATCTAAGTCATATGACATTAAAGCAAAGCAAGAGAATAAGAGATCTACAAATAAATCTAGAAATGGAAATAAAAGGATGAAGGGAAAAGTTGAATATCCATCCTACGGTAAATCTGGGAAGAAACACCCCAGTACTTGCTTAAAAGGAACGAGAGTCTGTTACAAGTGTGGTGAAAAAGGCCACCAAGCTCATGATTGCAAGGGGAAGAAGGAATCTACCGATGTCCAATGCTACAATTGCAAGGAGATGGGACATTACGCAAATGAATTTCCTAAGAATCAGGGGAAATTACCTCAGAAAAGGCCAAGGGATATATTCCAAGATTATGCTATCACTACTACTAAGGTATAAGATCCAAAAGACGTGGTGGCAGGTAATTTAATGGTTTCCTCAAGTTTAGCAAATGCATTTTTTGATTCTGGATCATCACATTGTTTCATATCTTCCCAGTTTGCTAATAAAATTAGATATTTACAATTTGATTTAACAAGGGAGTTGTTAGTTAAAACTCCTAAGGGAAGTATCATTGCAACAAAGTTTTGTGAATCAGTCCCCATTAGAGCACATAAATGTTCTTTATCCTCTAATCTCATCGTCATACCTATGACTGAGTTTGATATAATCCTTTGTATGGATTGGATTTTGGACCATGATGAAAAGATTTATTGTAATAATAAGGAGGTTATGATTTTTGATGATGATGATAAGGAACACCTTATCTTTAGAGCAGAATCGTCACCACCTAATTCTTATCTAGATCCACCCCCAGTAGCTAAACTAAATACAATTATTGGGGATTAAGAGGATGAAATTACAGTGGGTGAGGAAAAGAATTTTCAAATAGAGGATATACCTATTGTGAAAGAATAAGTAGATGTGTTTCTGAAAGATTTACTTGGACATCCTCCAGAACAAGAAGTTGAGTTTTCCATTGATTTAATTCCTGGATCAAGGCCTATATCGAAGACCCCTTATAGAATGGCCACTGTAGAATTAGTTGAACTAAAGAAACAACTAGAGGAATTGATTAATAAGGGATTTATTCACCCTAGTGTTTCTCCATGGGGATCCTCTATTCTTTTTGTTTAAAAGAAAGATGGATCTATGAGGTTATGTATCGACTACAGGGAGATCAATGCTTTAACAATAAAGAAAAAGTATCCCCTACCTCGCATTGATGATTTATTTGACCAACTGCATGGAGGTCAATACTTTTCAAAGATTTACCTTTGATCTAGATACCATTAGTTGTATGTGAAGAAGGAAGACATTCCGAAGACAGCATTTCTAACTAGGTATGGGCATTACGAGTTTACAGTAATTCCTTTTGGATTGACTAATGCACCCTCTGTATTCATGGATCTGATGAATAGAGTTTTGAAGGAATATCTCGATGAATTTGTGGTGGTATTTATTGATGATATCTTGGTATACTCCAAAATCTATGAAGATCATGAAAATAAATTGTGCATTATCCTAATGACTCTGAGAATACATGAATTATATGGGAAGTTTAGCAAGTGTGAATTCTGGCTTTATGAGATTTCTTTTCTTGGCCATATTGTCTCTAAAGATGGAATCTCTATGGATCCCTATAAGACCAAGGCAATCCAAGAATGGCCTGAACCGACGAGTATAACTGAGGTACGTAGTTTTATTGGTTTAGTAGGTTATTATCGACGTTTCGCCCAGAATTTTGCCCGGTTGGCTCACCCATTAACAAAGCTCACACGTAAAGGGGTTAAATTTGTTTGGACAAAAGAGTGTGAAGAATGTTTCGAAGAACTGAAGATAATATTAGTCAATTCTCTTATATTGACTCTACCATCGGGGAATTATGGGTTCGTTATTTATAGTGATGCATCGAAGAAAGGACTTGGTTGTGTCCTTATGCAGAATGATAAGGTTATTGCCTATGCGTCACGACAGTTGGAAATTCATGAACAAAACTATCCTACTCATGATATCGTGTTAGCAGTTGTGATCTTTGCTTTGAAGATATGGAGGCACTACCTCTATGGTGAAAAATGTGAGATTTATACTCATCACAAGAGTTTGAAGTATATTTTCTCACAAAAAGAACTCAATATGAGGAAAAGGAGATGGCTTGAATTACTCAAGGATTATGATTGCATGATACACTACCACCCAGGGAAGGAAAAAAGGTGGTAGATGCTTTGAGAAGAAAAGACCATGGAGTTTTGAACAATATGAGAATTGAAAGGGATCCAATTTTCATGGATCTAGTGAAGATGGACATGGGAATAACCAGGGAAGGTGAAACATCAATTATTTTTCAAATGGATTCCAAACCATATTTATGAGAATGGATTAAGAGTTCTCAGACCGATGATGAAGAATTTCAAAAGAAGATTAAAGCTGTGAATGATGGGAGATTGAGAGACTTTGTGTATGAAGATGGAATTTTGAAATTTGGGAAGAGACTTTGTGTTCCTGATATACCTGATCTAAAAAGGAAATTTCTAGATGATTCCCATAGTTCCAATTTCTCTATACACCCTGGGAGCACCAAAATGTATAGAGACTTGAATAAACATTTTTGGTGGGACAACATGAAGCAGGAGATTGCTGATTTTGTGTCAAGATATATAGTTTTTCAACAAGTGAAAGCTGGAAGGAAACAGCATGGAGGAGTCATGCAACCTCTTCCTATACTTGAGTGGAAATAGGACAATATTACGATGGACTTTGTCATGGGGCTACCAAAGACCCCTAGAAGGAACGATGCAATATGGGTTATTGTTGATCGTCTTACCAAGTAAGCACATTTTCTTGCTATAAGAGAAGATCTACCTCTAGAACGTCTAGAAAGACTATATTTTAATGAAGTGGTGAGACTTCATAGAGTACCCCTATCGATTGTTTCTAATCATGATCCCCGTTTTACTTCAAGATTCTGGAAAAGTCTTCAGAAAACCTTGGATACTGAACTTCATTTGAGCACTGCCTTCCACCCTCAAACAGATGGACAATCAGACTGAACTATTCAAACCTTAGAAGACATGTTGAGATCCTGCCCACTTCACTTTCAGGGTATATGGGATCAATATTTACCTCTAGTAGAATTTTCCTATAACAATAGCTTCCATTCGGGTATTCATATGGCACCATATGAAGCATTATACAGAAAGAGATGTCGCACACCAACCTGTTGGGATGATGTTGGTGAAAGAAAACTTGTAGGCCCAGAACTGGTGGAGGGAACGATGGAAAAGGTGAAGGTAATCCAAAACTGTGTCAAAGCAGCTCAAAGTAGGCATAAGAGCTATGCCGATAATCGAAGGAAGGATTTGGAATTTCAAGTCAGTGATCATATTTTCTTGAAGGTATCTCCATGGAATGGATTCATACGTTTTGGTAAGAAATGTAAATTAAGTCCTAGGTACATCGGACCTTTCGAAGTTCTAGAACGAATTGGGGCTGTAGCTTACCGTTTGGAAATGCCGCCAAATCTCCCCAAAGTTCATGATGTGTTCCACGTATCACTATTAAGGAAATACATGACTGAACCAACACATGTACTCACCTATGAGGAATTATAACTGGAACCCTATCTGTCTTATTGCAAAGAGCCCGTCAAGATTATTGATACGTGAGAACAAGTACTGAGAAACCAGACGACTCGTCTGGTGAAAGTCTTATGTAGAAACCGTAAGATAGAAGAGGCAACGTGGGAACCCGAGGAACTTATGATGAAGAACCACCCGAGTCTTTTCATGCGGTAGTATTCTAGAAATTTCTAGGACAAAATTATTTGGAGGAGGGGAGAATCTAACACCCCAAGCTTCTAAGGTACGCTTCTCTTTGAATAATGCAATAGCGTGTGTTGTATGGAACATCGAGTTCTAACACACCAAAACCAATCAAACTAGCTGTTATGAATAGTAATACACACTTTTTGATATTTATAAATTTTATTTTTCAAAATGGACTTTATTTTTGGATTCGGAATATCGAAATTAGCCTAGGGTAAAGTTTTGGTATTTTTCTGAAAAACTTCATTTTTTGATGAATAGTGAAACCACTAAGTCGTAGTTAAAAAACTGCATTTTTCAAAAAACATAATTTTACCGCTTCTGTGAGTGAAATTTTGAAAATCTGAGAGACACGGTTATTATCAAGGAGTAAAATGTGGTTCAATGAGATGAAAATAATTTTTGGTGAATAGTAACTTTTTACTTTTATTTCCACGGTTAAAAGTAAATAGGATAATGAAGGGTAAAAATGATATTAATATTACCCTAACACATGTCCTAATTCTATTGGACATGTTTATCTCAACCAAAAACAACCTTAGGAATAAAATATTATCATTTAGGGCTACTTGGATTAGATTAGGACATTTATTATTATTTAATTCAAAGAAGAGTTGAAAGAGTTAAAATCAAAGTTTATTTACTAAAACATTTTTAATATAGGGTTAAACAGAAGATAAATTAGATTATAAATATTAATTAGAAAGATAAAAATATTTCCTATATAATAATATTTTATGTATAATTTTTAGACAATAAATAATTTGATTTATTTATGACACAATGATGATGTAGTAATTACCATAGTAGTAAAAAATTAAAATAATGGATATTATAAATACGCAAATAAATATAATTTGAGACTTTTTATGAATTAAACTAATTTTATAGGTTAATATGACATGTTAGGAATGATTTAATTAATTTTTTTGAAGTAATAATTCTGTTATAATATTCAGAAAAATCAATTTTCCAAATAGTGTCAAAATTGACAAAAAAGAGTTTTTAAAACAAATATTATATTATTAATTGATACTCAATTCCTAAAAATATACGGTTCGGCCACGAGACTTATATCATGATAGGTGTATCATTAATAGACACCTTGAGGGTCTCTTGGAGGTATATAGTAAGTTTATTAACTATATAATATAAAAATACAAAGTGACCTGGTAAGTGTCAAACTAATTAACTAAGAGTTAAAACTAAAAGATAAGGTTAATATAATGACCCAAACCTGTCCAAATTATATTGGTTGAGTGTTTTGAGACCCATCCCCACCTTAACCTTTAAATAATCCTATTTTTATCCATTAGAAACCGAATATGAATTTATTATAAAATAATATTTCTAGCTTTTCCAAAGGTGCCCCTCACCCCTCTTATAAAAGGGTACTCCCCCTTCTCATTAATTCACACCTTCAAAGCCATTTTCCTCGGCCAAAAACTACCCAAATACTCTCTCAACTTCCCTCACATAATCTTAGAGGCATTACTTTAGTTATAAATCCAACCTAACGAGGCCTTTTGATCAAATCAAAAGGAAGAACCCGAAGAAGAGGTAATGTTTTCACCACCATCTTTCAAGTTCATTTCTTCTTCAACTTCTTCTTTCTTTCCCATTCTAAATTAATAACTAATGTATCTTATATATACTGTTATGTTATTATAAATATGGTACAACCATATTCAGTATTCTATCCATCCTTTCAATAAGATGTCACCATATGTGCGTACGTACGGCTTACCGTCTCCACGTTGTGGTGTAATTGTTATTCAATAAAATTATTATTTGGATGGGTATAATAATGATGTGTAATTCATTTAAATAATAAATATAAAATTATAATTATTCTGTATATATGATATAACATCCAATTATATATTATTTTAATATAAAAATAATGATATTGTTGCTCGTGCGTACGTACGGACTACCGTCTCCACGAACGCGATGAGATTCATTCTCCATCATATCCATTCAAGTATAATTCTTATTTGATGATTAATAAACGTATATAAAGACATGATATAATTATGGATATGATTAAGATACAACCTATACATGAAAAACATGGCTTACGTAACAGAACATATAAAAGAAAACGAGTAAGTTAACACCCGAAACAACGATAATACTAAGATATTATTAACAAATAAATGTTAAAAGATCATATATGATATCATATTAATGTATATGATTATTTTATAATTTAATAAAAATTATTTCACCATTATACAGGATGTTAACCTACCCCAACCAAGTAAAAGTACAAGGTTAGGGTTATTTCACAATCTCTTCATTATCCGAGGTTGTTTATACGTAATAATCTTCTGGGACTTCTTTATCATCCACATCCATGTTTCTTAAAAATTAATTTCAAAACATTTTTTTACTATTTACAAGAATATGGGTTAAAGTCTTTTATACCCTTTTTGTATTTTATAAGTGGTTTATAAAGGAATCTTTCCATTGTTTTCCAAACAAGGTCCTTTTTATCCTTTTTGACAGAATTAAGGTAAGAATGTTTTTTTAACTTATAAGGTGGGTGTGGCTATTTTCCATCGTTATAAAATCATCGAAGCATCCCTTACAAGCTTATAAGAATATTTTCAAAGAAAATGTTCTATTTTATAAATATATGACTCTTAAATGATTTAAAAATAGAAAGAGATATTTCTCTAAAAAGAGTTTTAATTTCATCTATGTCAGCATCCTTTGATGGATTTTACACTTATTTGAAGTTGATTTATTATGATACAAAAATTCTGTATTGTATTGAAGGCTTTGTGATATGTTTGACTATGGATGTGTTATTTTTATACCATTCATGGTTTATAGATGAAGTATTTACATTTCTTATGCTAGTTTTATTACTAATGTTTATGTTCTGTTTAAACCTTTTTATATGGGAATGCATTGGACTTAATATGTGACGGGTGGAGCCCGCTATAGCTCCTCGATTCATCGGTAGGTCTAATGAGACAAACTAGTGCCTTGGCACAAGGCCGTGACAAAATCATTTTTGTAGTCTTTTCACGAGGCCTTGGGTATGTGGTTATGATAGTCTTGCATTATTCATTCCACCATTATGAAAGTGGTTATTGTTATTGCATTCGATTATTCGATTAGTAGAATATCCATGTGAATAAGTAAATGGAATTATTTCATTTTATTTTTGCCATACTATATTGAAGTTCAAGTTTAAAAGGCTTTTGTTTTAGTTATACATTGCCTTAATTGTTTATTCTTATTTATGAAAGTTTCCGCTATATTGTTATCCATATTGGGCATTTGAGCTCACCCCTTTTCTATGTTTTATTTTTCTCAGGATGTGAAGAAGTAATTTATGAATGACCTGTAGGGATATTATGAGGGGATAAGAATGTGGAATATGGAGACTGTATTGTTTTAGTTTTCATTTTACGATGTAATGTAAACTTTATTAACAGATCTAGTTATTCCAAGGCTACTAAACAAATCGGTCTTTCGATACTTGATCTTTCTTGTGATCATGCCATTGTTATGTAATAATGCACTGGCTCTAGGTAATTGGGGTCAGTGCGTTACAAACAGTGCAATCAATGAGTCACTGATAGTAGTGAATAGGTGGGCTAGGTGCATCAGAGAGTCAATGATTTATCGATTTCAGTGTAACAATGACTTAGCATTGAATTTTTATAAAGTGAACCAGATAAGAATAATTAATAAAGAAATTAAAGTACGTCCCTAAAATGGGTTTTCATTAATCCTACAACATGATAATTCCACTCCCTTGTGACCAAACAACAACATGCTAACACTAAAAACAAGAACTAGGAGCAAGAACACAGAAACAACATGAGTTTCACAAAAATAGATCATGCAACATTTTTATTAAAATTTCCAAATTGAAACAAAAAAAAGGACAAAACAAGAACCATGGGTTGCCACCCATGCAGCACAAAGTTTATTGTCTTCACCCAGACTCACCTAGAACTAATTTTTATCTATTGGTGGATGTGGTATCCTTAGAAAGAACCACCACATATTCTTAGAACAATTTTTTTATCAAAATAATGCAATTTTTGGGCACCAAGACATTGAAAAACAAAAGCCAAATTCCCATCAGCTAAAACAACCCCCAAGTAGTCCCCTTTAATAGTTATGGGAATGATGCTGTTAACTTATAAATTATATTAAAATTTATCAAGATTTGAATTCACAGAAAGGGACAACATTGAACAAGGTGCTTCTAGGGGTGTGGCATTGTCCTCACCACTACCACTCTCAACTTCAACATTAACAAATTCAAACTCAGGGGTGCGTGTAGGTGAATTGGGACTATCAGTTTCATTAAGGAGATCAATTAAATGTTGAAAAGAATCATGTACATTGGATATCAAGGGTAATTCCCCCTATAAGCTACTATCATCTTCAGGGAAAGATTCAGAACCTAACTCAGCTGAGGATTAAAGTGATAGAAACAGAAGAGAAATAAATTTATCACTAAATGATTCAGGTTTAACAATATTTTAAATATCTTCTAAAAGTTCCTCATCAGTTAACATACACTCAACATCATATTATTTTGATAAATCAATTCTTCCTAACTCAAGTGTTTTCTCAACCTCTACTTTAAGTTTACAATAAAAAGGATCACTTCTAGAAATAAGGTTTGTAATGTGTTATAAAAATTTAAAATGAGGTGGATTAATTTTTAACATGGAATTAAAAAATTGAGATTCCATATTGTTCCAATTTAAACATTTATCCCCAAGTATGACAATACTATTTTCAATTTTACTACACAATATTTTAGAAGAATGGTGAATCTCAGAATAAGGAAATGAAATATCAAGAGTTAACATATCTTCCAATATCATTCCTTCATCTTTATCTTCCAACATTTTAGAAATATTTGGGTGCATAGTTTCGAAACATGGAAGATATGTGTTCGGTTTAAGTTCAAAAAATTTAGATTCCCTATTATCCAGTATAATGTTCTCTTCCAGATTACTTCCCATTTCTAGTT
Source organism: Viscum album (assembly GCA_963277665.1). Taxonomy (NCBI): domain Eukaryota; kingdom Viridiplantae; phylum Streptophyta; class Magnoliopsida; order Santalales; family Viscaceae; genus Viscum; species Viscum album. Next base: position 696,627,627 of record OY728119.1, on the reverse strand, counting down.
CAAGTTCATTATTCTAGATATTAGTAAAGTTTGGTGAAGAGTTCTTAACAACCAAGTTTTCATTTTCTAATTTGTCTACAACCCAAGAGATTTATTTCTCCAAACATATAAAATAGAGAGTTTTTTCAAGAGTAGGAATCATGAAGGGATTTGGGCATTAATTTTAAATATATTTCAATTAATTTTCAAAATTTTCCAACTCAACATCATTAAATTTTATTTTGGGATATTTAATGTTGTTTTTTTGATTTAGTGAGTTGTTTATTTCAAAATTTAGTTCAAAAAAATCTGATTCTTCAAAGTAAAACTATTTTTGCCCTGTTTTAGAATCACTATCATATTCAACTTTATTTTAAAATCATTTCTGAACATCTTCCATTTCATTAATTTTATATTATTTTTATTCATTAATATTTATTTTTAACTCTAAGAGAATCTTTTCAAATTTTTCATTCTTTGATCTTAATCTTTAGAATATTTAAATTGAATATCAAGGATTTTATTAAACCAATAAATCAAAAAATCCTTCATAGAATCAAATTTACTTTCGATTAATTCATGTTTATTTAGAAATTCCGGATTATATTCAATGTTTTTCTCATTATCTTCAATGTAATCAATCAGTTGGGGTTGGTTATATACAAACTTCCAAGAAGTTTTCCCCAATGTTTTTTTAAAATGTTAATGTTAAACACACTCTTAAATTCAAATTGAAAAAGAAAAATATGTACACAAAATAAGCAGCCTCAAGTACATGTATTTTGTCAGCAGAGTTTTTATATTATTTTTATGTGTTTTTTTTATTTTTTTATATATTTTAAAACATTTAACACTCAATGTGTTCCTTCCCCAACAACAATGCCAAATTTTGATGAGTTATGAGGTCTTCAAGACCTTAAAAATTAAATTTATTACTCATAAACTAGTATCATAGTAAAGTATTGAACCATAGATACCAGGTGAATTTTTCTAAGTGTTTTATACAAAAACCCCATTGTTTTCTGTAGTGGGGAAAAATATTCTTAAATTTTACATATTTTTTTTGTTGTGATACAAAAACCATGAGAAAAATTGTATTACAAGTAACTAAATCTTACACTTATGTAATTATGAACTATAAAAGAAACAATGAATTAACCTACATAGTAGTAAAGACTAAGGTGCATAGATAAATTGAATTACTCAGGAAATTTAACTTCAAGTAAAAATGGTTTATTTAATCAAAAATATATATTCAGTCACACCTAGAGGTAAACTGATGAATTTCTCTTGCTATAAAACTCAACATACAGAACATTGAATCTTGGAGTTCGCCACTCCAGAATCAATCAAACTGCTAGTGAAATTTAAAATGATAACAACTGGAATTAAACTCACTTTAAAACTCTAACTGTTTAGGAAATTAATGCTTGAATAAATTAATTCAAGATCTAACTTTCTTTTTGATAATGAATTTAATAATTTTGAAAACAATTGAGGAGTGGAACAATTAAACAAAGAGTCAAAAACCAATCTCACCGATTAATTATTTTTCTGAAAAATGTAATGTATGTGAAGTTATATATGATAATTCTCATTCAATTAAAATTCATGAGCTAAGAAATAAGTATCGTAAGATTATTTTTACTTAAAAAACTGAAAAACATCCAAAAATAGAGTACAAAAATTTAGGGAAAGGGAGGAATGACTCCCCTTGTACCGCTCTTCTCCCGGGTTCCATCATCTCATGCTCATTGTGTTTCCTAGACGAATATCCTTATATAAAATGCTATCGAAAGATGGGGATTAATTATTATATATATATATATATGTATATATATTTTTCAATTCTCCCCCCAATTTTCGATGAAGCAAGGTGGAGGGGGTTCGTCTTCCTCCCTAAGAGACTGATGGCGCAGGTATTCGATTCGACACTGCAGGCCTCCATGATGCATAGATGGATGCTCTTACTCAGATGTGGCGCGGCGGTGGCAGCCTCTCAGGACTCATCCTCATTACATGGTGGATGTTCCCTACAGTCCTATGGCTTAGCTATAGCTCTCTATGGCGACGACGCTTCACCCTTGCGATTTCACCCTACTCCAGGAAATAGTACTCTTCCACTAGTCATGACATCTCCTCTGCTCGGTGTGGCACATCTCCGGATCAGCGGACTCTCATCCTCAGTGACAGTAGCACAACCTTCAAATATAGGTAAATCCATATCTACATTGACATCACACGATCCTTGGTGAAAACCACTTGCGACGACAACTTCAAAAGGATCGATAATAGTTCACAGCGAAGACACCACTAGTGGATTTCAAATTCCAAATACGAAAATGAAAAATATTAAAAATCTATTGTTCTAATCTACATATAGGTTGAGTTTGGGTTTCATATTTGAGTTTGAATTTTATTTTTCACTATGAATTTGGTTCTAGTTCATATAGTATCGGTAGGATGAAGAAGCGACGGTTGTGCTATCCGTGAGACTGGTAGAGGCAGGGCAACATGCCGTGAATGGTTTCCATCAGTTTTTTGCTTCAAGTAGAGAAATGGTAGGCATTATTATATGAAGGGAATGGTTGTTATGTTAGTAGTAGGGGAAAATAAAGCGTTGGTATGTGGGAATTGTGAAATTTTCAGTAGTACAAGGGAGAAAGAAAAATGATGTGATCTGTGAGATGGTTCCATCGGTCCCACCATTGATATAAATATGCAGGGACTTCAATAGCAACATGAAATCGATACCATTAATGCAAAGAATGGAAAAACATGATACAAACACTATTGATAGTGATAGATGTGGTGAGGTGCTTTTCGGTCTCACCGTTAGTGTATAAAATGCATCGATGGGACATAATTTAACCTCAACAGAAAAACATAACTACAATTAATAAAACAAAAAACCTAATTTAGATAAACAATTAATTAATCTAATAAATTGAAAAGACAAAACTAAAATAGAAAGTATATACCCTAATGCAGTGAAGGGAATATAAAGCTTACACTTATTTGATATAGGGGATTAAAATTATTTATAAAACACTATATAAGGATAATTCCAAATGACCCTTACAAAAAATACTTGTGTATATGGGTAATCCATGTTGACCCTTACATGAACCCCTTTACGTTATGGTTAGTCACAATTTACTTTAAAGTGACCACTCATATTTTTTTATCACACTGGTTACACTTATACAACTTATCTACATAAGCGTAGTGACATGGTTACCTTTACTCAACCAAACTACATAAGGTAAAACCATTTTTTAGATTTTCATAGAACTAGAAAAATGTAGTTATGTTATTTGTTTCTTCTTCATTTTAATGCAGTATTTCATTGATATAAATCATTTTCCACTGTAATAGTATAGATGTTTTTTTAATGTCTAATAAAAATTATTAGATGGAGGGAATGAAACTAAAACCCCTTTACTAAATATCCCTATGCAAGACAACCTGAAACATGTACAAAAATAGAAATGAAGAAGTTGATTTAAATTTGAGAACCTTAAACCAAAGATAATATAAAACCTTTCGATCATCATTTGATATGCTTGATAAAGATCACATTTTGGAAGTCGGATGACATCCCACCTGTATAGGTTTCCATGGGATAAACTGTATCATCCATCTTTCGGATACGATTCTTCTTCCATTCTTGAAGTTATATCATCACATATTAAATGAAAGTACAAATCAGAGAATCAGGTTTATGAGAGGGTTCTCTAAGAATAATGAAATTTCTAATGCTCTTCCATCACATGAAAATAGTTAAATAAGTGAAAATAAAAATAGTTAAATAAGTGAAAATAATTCTTCTTGATTATTTCTGAATTTTTTCATGAATTGAAAAGCATGAATATATACCATGGACGATGCATGAATTCATTATTTTCATTTACTCCCTAAACTTTCATCATGAAATGGTTCATTAATGATAGATTACTTGGAAGAATATATAAAATGGATTCCATTATCATTTGATTTTATATACAATTATATTTTATTATACACCCATTTTCATGAAAATCATAATTTTAATGGAAAAAACATTAGCCCATATTTATGTAATATTAAAATATGTATTTTGGGAATATAACATTTATTTTAAATTATCATATATGTTGTCAACTAATTCCAATTTTATCTTAGTTTACATATTTATATTTTTCTGAGAAGTATGTATCTATACATGTTGTTTCCTTCAGTTTTAGCTGTTCTCACTACGAGTGTAGTCCTAAAATGATCTATATAATACTTTTTTCTTTTAATATTCAATTTAATTATTCCCAAACATATAATAGCACTATCAGTAGACAAAAAATTTAATTTTTTTTTGTTTTTAAGAGTGGTTAAAATATTTTATAGCTTTTATACCTTTCTATTTTGGGATATATACACCACGATTTTGGTATCCATTTGGTTAGGTGGTTTCTTTTTTTACATTCCTATACACACATTTAAAAAGGTGGTAGATATATTGGAAATTTTACCCATGCATAATTTTCTATTTTTAATCATTAGTCTAGTAGTATCCATAAAAATAGAATCAGTACTAATAGATTTATCACAACTATAGGGCTCCTTCTTCTATGATAATGAAATGGATAAATATTTACATGATTTCAAGGTCCTATTTCTAAAATAAAGAGTTATTTTATAAGTGAGAATCTTATCAGCAATAATTTTTTTTACCAATTATCATTTTAGAAATTTTTGAACAATTTTATTGGATGTTCTCAATATTTCTCAATGTTTCAAATGCTTCTGTTGGGTCCATGCTCACACGTTCGACATACGATGTGCACACTGGAATTCTTGTGACCTTTTATTCATAATTTTAAAAGGAAGGCGACTTCCATAAATTTAACTGGTTATGTCTACTCCTCGATCAAAATTTGATGATGGGATACCCTTTCATTCGTCCATATATTCCTCCTTGGATCTCATTTCCTAGTCCAGGTCTCCATGAAAGATTTATTTCATGCTTGTGGAACTCATTTCGGGTCCCATATCTTTGTGGACACTGCTTAATTAGACTTTTTATATCATGAAATACTGATTTCATTTGGATAGGGTTGCAACCATAGGTTATGATTGTAGTCACATTGGACATCATTTAAAATGTCTAGATGTTGGGCACATTGGTAACCTACATTATTCATTTTTGGAGGTAATATCATGTGTGGAATCTTAGGTGCAGATCCCAAGGTATCCCATTTTGATCAAGTGGTAACAACAATAGGGCTGTAATTATTCTAAGGGGTTTGCCTAATATATTCTATAAATATGAATATGGTATGTATTCTGAGTTATGTCAGAAGTTCAACATCCTATGAAGACAGACCGGGATTTCTGATTGAGACAGATTGGGGAATGAGTATAATGTTTTGTGGAGACATGAATAAGGTTAATGTCTTCTGGGGACTAGATAGAGGTGTGTCCCTTGGAGAGAATATGTCACACCATGTGTGTATGAAATGGAACACCCCTTGAGATAAATTCTTCATGGATGGAATATAAATCCTTCTTAAGGAAGATCTAGGAGGTCATTCCCTTGGCGGGGCGATTTCACACATGGATGGATAGATCAGAAAACCTCTTTAGGTGAATCATAGATGAGTGGATCATAATTCAACTTAAGGAGGATCTGAGATGGTGGGATTAGAAAACCCATTGAGGTGGTCTCTGGAGGTTTGTCCCTAGGTAGGGGACCATAAGCTTAACATTATTTAGGACAACATTGAGTTGGATCCAGATGGTTGATCATAACATTTCTTGAGGTGGATTAGTGAGATATGTCCCTAATAAGGACCACTTAAGTTTACAATTTCTCGCGAAACCCCTTGATGTGCACCCAAAAGGTTGATCAAAACACCCCTGAGGTCGACCTAGATGATTGATCAGAATTCCCCTTGAGGCAGATCAAAGAGGTACATCCCTAGGAAGGATCACTTAAGTTTACCATTAGTTGGTACATCCATTGAGCTAGAATCGAAAGGTTTATTAGAACTCTCCTTAAGGTGGATCAGATAGGTACATTCCTTGGAGGTATCACCTATGTTTACCATTGGAAAAGATTTAACATCTGGGAGGCATCCAATATACCATGTTTGGAATACAAGGATTAAAACCCACATAGTTTAATGACATAGTTTCTAGTGATGTGATAGGTTAGATCCATGCAGTTTAATATCATGTGGTAAGGAAACTAATGTTTCTAAAGGAGTTTCAATGAGGGATTGGGTGGGGATTACATATTGATATTCCCTTTACAAGAGTATTTCTCTTGGTTGGAGTGGTGTGGGTATTACACATTGAAGCTGCACTTTCACTACTAGGAAAAGTGATGATATCGATTGGGATTAGGCATGGAATCGGTATCGAGGATCTCATTCCATGTGAGTGGTATAGGTGTTGGGTTCATCCCCTGACACTCATACACATAACATCCTATGGTTATCATATTGGGTATGATTATAGTTTTACATCCTGTGTCGAGGTCAATATTGTGAAAGTTAACATCGTATGCCTACGATGTAGAACTAATTTGTTTTATGTCATGTATCTAAAATGTGCAAGAATCCCTCTTCAACCCTAATGATTCTGTGACCACCGTCCATGAACCTTTGGGTGTGGCATGGTTTTGGAACTTTCATGATACAACGAAGGGAGGAGTGGTCAATGATGAGGTTCACGTGAATATCCAAATGATGAGAAAAAATATGTGTTATAGTATCTATGATGAGAAGGAACAAGTAGTTGGGAGGTCCGAGCCACACTTGGGGTGAGGTGGGGAGACATATGAGTGGGTTTCACTGGTTATATGGGGACTTAAAGATTAGCTGGACTAGTCCTAGATTGGAGTGGGGGCCATAATATCTCACCCATCAAAAGTGAGGGTTTGTAGAAGAGAGACATCAAGTAGGGTAAAAGAGAGGATTTTAATGAATCATGAGGCCTTTAAAATAGGTGATCCATGAAGATAAAGTGATTTTTGAGGTTTGGGGTTTCATGTAGGAGTATTCTTCAAGAAACAGGGAGACCCTACCTCAAAGGGAAGTCTTGATTCATAAGGGGAGTGCTTCATGCAGGATGGATGCTTCACGATGCCGTAAAAACACATGGGGCATTCTTCTTTCATGAAGGATGTATTAATTTATTAAAGGCATATACACTTGGGTTGGAGGATCATAATAACATATATAAATGATTTTTTAAAACCCTAGAATCCTTGGATGATCCATTATTTATTTTGTTTATGAAGATGACGAGATTCACGAATTAAGAGAAGATTTGGGAGTTGAAAGGGAAGGTATCTTCCCTAAAATATTTGAGTCAAGGTGGTATGAATATGAATGGTGTTTTACAAATATTGTAGGTATTTGTGAATAGACATGATTTCCAAAAAAGGAGAGCGACTCTAGGATTCTAGGAGCTGTATTTGCAGAGATACGGTCAACCCTTTGTGTATTCATGAAATGATCCACAATTATTAAAATAACTTCACGAAGTATTACCATCAAACCATTATGATTTTTTGAATGAAACTCTTTTTGAGTGATCTTCACGATCCTTGTCCATTTGTGAAGGATTAAAGATTCCCAAAGTATACCATTTTAAGGGTATTTTGGGACATTTTGGATTGGATTTTCTCTAAACCAACCATCACGGCCCTGATTATTCCCATGGTATGCATATTTCAGTTCCCAAAAATCCCCCCTCAAAATGGGAGGTGAAGGTAAAAAAGGAGGGTCATATTTTGAGGTTAAATAAGTAAAAATTGTCAATCTACTCTCTTATGTAAAACCCACTCATGAATCTTACTGGTGAATACCTCTCAAGTAAGCTATATCACAAATCCCATCATGAAGACTGGGAGTCCATATGGTTATAAATAATAGAATAAGGGGGGAATCTTCAAAGACATCAAACTTCCATGATGTGAAAAGAAATTAGATATATTTTTTTATGCTTATCATCAACATGAAATGAACAACATGAACACTTCTTAGATAACCATAATTCTTGAACATTACTTTGTGAACAATTCTTAGCGAACCAGACTCTTCAAACTTGACCTTCTCAAATTGATCTATACAAACTAAGGCTCTATGAACAAGATTCATGAACAACCTTCACGAACGAAATTTTCTAACCAAAATCAAAAGAAGAATTATTCTTTAATCAATAGGATGCTCATAGAGTCATCAATAATGATTCTTAGAGGAATGAAATGGCCTGGAATATGATCAGGGAGAGAATATAAAGCACCTCAAACCATGAATCAGTACTTGCACTACAAATAGAGGTTTAGAGTGAATATTCACTATGCAAGAGGCTTCTGGTTTAAATATTTGGTTTGAGGGATGAAAAATTTATCCAAATGGTGAGAAGAGTTGAACTGGATGATTGGTTCAATGGTGTACTATGGTAGTATTAGTGGCACGTGGATTCTATAAGGTACATCTAGAAGGAACACACACCAATCAGATAAAATATCACAAAAAACAACATCAACAAAGTCTATGGGGAGAATCTTGAGGATGAGAAATACCCTCTGCATTTTGAGATAATACTCAAAGAGGGTTTTAGGGAATCCATTGATGTTATGGAATGATAATTGGGATCAACTCTAGGGTGGAAACTTCAATGATGATTGAGGCTAGTATTATTGGGCATTCTCATCATGTGTTGATTTTGTGGTAGAGGTGAAGAAAGTCTGTCTCTATGAATCATAATGGGATTCACAGTTTCATATCTACTTCCATACATAATGATTTCCTGATCTATTGATAATATGGTCACTAGGAAAAAACACATTCCATTTTTATCATGAGATGTCATCATCATCTTTTGGGACCTTAATAAGATCACATGAATCCTAATTATGGGGCAATTTATGATGATTTCTTCTATATAGGGAATGAATTAGGGGATCAAGAGTAGCTACCATCTCAAGAAAAGTTTCTACTAGATCTAATGCAGCCCACCTAAAAAGAGAATTCAAAGATGAGGTCAATTACATTCAATAAATGATTCATGTGTTTTCTTAATAAACCAGAAGATGATCTAATTGAGGAGGAATATCCCACAAAGAAGCTACCGATGAGGCCACTCGGATGTACCATGGGATTTCAGCTGGGCATGAAGGGATTATTTAGGTGGAATTTACATTCAATCGGGTTACATATATGGGTATATATCATCAATCCTTAACATCAACCTATAGTCAAGATGGTAGGGTTTATCACAACACTTATCAATGGATGGATTATCCTGGTGAGCGATGCACACATGGGAGTGTGGGAATGAAACTTTATAATGGTGGTGATGCCGGTGATGATGAAGTGCATGAATTTGGTTTTTTCAGTACTAGGGAATTTATATAAGGTACTTCACCACATAACCAAATGGGAGAAGCTACTTCATGAGTGTGGGCCTATTCATTCCCTGTACAGATTTGTGGTCGCTCACATGGGGGGATAAGAGTAACCAAAACCCATCTCTCTTCCTACCGCAAACTTCCATCTAAAAATTTTGAAAATCGTGGGGACTCATCCATTCATGTTGGGTTCAGTGGACATGTCGGAGAGGTTTGGGATGGAGGAGAACTTTATATTTCATCCATTCACCAACCCAATAGGTCTAGTGAATGATGATGGTATAGGGATCATCGAATATAGATTGTATCTTTTAGCCATATAAGGTGGGGTATTAGTGGTGAGGTTCAACTATGAGATGATCTTGGAATAGAACAATCCACAGTTGTTTATGAGGTAATTTAGGTTTCTACAGAGGCTAACACCAAAGATATACATGGAGGCTTGGAACAAGTTCCGTCCTTCGGTGATGAGGTAGGTGTGATACATGTTTACATGAAAATATGGGAAGCTGTGGAACAATATTCCACCACCTACTACTTTATATGGACTCATCCATGATTATTATAGAATTTTGGTGAACACATATCATAGAGAGATTATAAGGTGGTGGGACACACATGAAAATGAAGGGCCATCCATTTAACTGTAGGTTTGGGGCTATGTGGTGGTTGGAGTGTTCCATGGTGGAAGAGCCATCCCAGTGGGTAGGGCGGTAGTAGTGGGACCAACAATTCATGACTTCGAAGAGGTGGGAGTTGTAGGGACATGATAATCAGCACTAGGCTCAATATTGGAAATACATGAATTGGAAGATAGTTATCATATGGGGTGATCTTTAGGATTCACATTGAATGATTTTGGAAATAAGTATGTCAACCAAATTTCTTTAGAGATGTCATGTTCCCCGATTCCTAGGAGGAAAGGGGTCTTCACTAGAAATTTACCGCACCTAGGGGGTGTGGTAGTATATCCTCGCCGATGGGATATTCCTCATTGGATTGGTCCATGAAAATTTCAGTTTATACACTCCTCACACTAAAGTGATGAAATATCTGGATGAGTTGGAGGAAATTATCTACTCATATGGTGCCACATGTCCTCTGACTAATCAGGTTAAGACATAGTTGGGAATGACTTCCCCCCATCCCCCTTGCGGGTTGTGTGGCTACCGGTGAAACTAAGGAAAAATAATCAGAGGAATCTAGGGGGATCAATTCTTATTAGATCTCAAATAGATAAATACATTCTACTACTAACTAGGTAAATTCTTTGACCTTTGTGTATTTTTTAGAAACACTCAAAATTTAAGCATGTAGCCTAATACCTACTTCACTTATATAATAATTGACGAGGACCGATGAAGGATAGGACTATGACTGGACTCATGTGGGAGGTTTTGGAACCTCAACCCTCTAAGGGGAGAGTGTGGTGTCCCACCCTTCTGTTGGGGATATAAGAATCAATCCACTGATGCCTTCAATTGAAGTTGTGGTCACATAGGGAACCCTACCTGAGAGACTAATTGTTAAACTCTAGGAGATCCTTACTGAATTTTAGGATTTATATAAACTTCCTCCTATATTATTCCATATATTTATTCTTTATTTTTATACATGATTAGTGTATTTAAAATTTTTAGTTGGAACCGTTCTCAAGACTTAGCCACTAGCATCGACACTTTCATTTCCAGCCCATGAGGCTGAGGTGGCGATGATAGATGTTTCTCTCCATATTGAAATGGTGGAAGAGATCATAGAAGTATATTCTACCATAATGATTCCACTAAAGGGGACTACTAATACTAGAACATCTATGTATGGGGTTAATAAAGTTCATATGATAGGGTCATCTGAAGAGGCTGTGGTGGCAAAGCCAACAATAGAGTCACCACTAGAGGTGGCTATTGGATTTAAATTTGTGATAGAAGAGGTTTAAATTTTACTTGAGGCTGGAGTGACTGGGGAAGCTAAACTAGATGTTCCTACTCTATAATTTAAAGTGGTGGTAGCTGCAGGGGTATAAGTTGAGAACCTCCTTTCTATGGGAGAAACTGAGGGAGATGCAACAGTTGAATCCAATCAACAGTGTCTGAAGGTGTAGAAGGAATGTTAGTTGTATTTGGAGAGGATGTCGAGTAGTTATTTCATGGAGATGATCTTCATCTAATTGTGCATGATCACCTACACTTGGATGATCCAGATGATGATATATAGGAGATATTCCCCCCCTTTTGAGCCTATACCGATAGAAGATTTTGATGATCCTGACCTGAACATCGTCAAAGATAGCTAGATTGTTCATCACATGTAGTGGAGGTGAATTAATAACTTCATCATATGCAAGCATATATGTTTTCTACCAAACTAGGTGGGATCTATTCTCCATCATCTAGTCAAACTAGGTACTAGTGGTGTGGATTCCAACATCCTCCATATGTTGTCCTGGGTATTTCTTATGGAGTGGGAACATGTGGAATAATTGGTTCTTGACCTATCCTAGAAGGGGCATAAGGATGAGGGATCCAAGGCACTATAGGAGGAAGAAATAGTTTTTGACCTAATGGAGGGGATAATTTAGTAGCATGTGGAGGTCACTACTACCCATACTGAGATCATGATGACTTTGAAGGATCAGTTGGTGGAGGATGTGGTTGAGGCAACAGAGGTGACAACCCCAATGGATGATGGACAAGCCGAGATGAGCTGGAAGTGGATCAAAGATGAATACTCCATCTCTAGGGATTATTAAGAGAACGTAGACCTAGGGAAGTGGAAATAGGTTCTCGAGTCCATTCATTTAAGGTCAGCTATGCTCAAGTGCTCAATTTCTTGGGCAGAGGAATATTTGGTTTTTTATTCAAAGGACAGGCTCAAATGTGTGGATGACCTTCGAATACAATGTATTGTTTTATTTCTACATTATTTAACATAATTTATTCATTATTATCATAATTAATAATATTTGAGAGATAATCAATGAAAAATCCCTAATCTCACATGATCCATGCTTGGTGTAAGAAATGAGAGATGGCCATGTGATTGTTCATTCATACGAGAGTGTTTGGTAATCATAAAAAACATGGTTTTTTTATATTGTTGACTAAGAGATGAGAGTTTTTAGATAGTGCTAGGTTGTAGTTAGAGAACATGGCTCTCTGAATATCTTAATTTCTTTTCTAACATGTGCTAGTGCACAAATTGGGCAACACCAAAGGGAATTGAGTTATACCTCAACAAAGTGGAATGGAGAGTATAAATCACAATTCCCAAAAATGTGGAACATAAAGAGAGTGATAGAATGATATATGATAACTAATTACCATGTTATATAAACGATATTTAGATCACTTAGATGATAATGGGGAACAATTGACAAGGGTTGATTGTTGAACATGTTTGAAACATTGATCTTGCCTCAAAATGCCATCCAAATTATTTTGGGATGTTGTCCCAGGATGATAAGTGAGCCTTGGATTGAAAAAATTCTATTATGGTGATCTTTTCTTATGTGAAGGAGGATGAGGATCCAAATGAGGGGACCAAAAAGCATGAAAATAAATTGGGGGGATGTATTGAATGGATTCTAGAATTCTCAGAATGATTACACCATGGATTAGATCATATTGTCATGGAATACCATTTGGGGTAAAATCTGCACTTGTCCCATTGGATAAGAATCATCTCAGATGTCGAGCGACAATACATGAATAGAAACAATGTAGTACATTACTGTCACTAGAAGATATGGCCACTTGGGTGAGGTCATGGATGGATTATTAGTTTTCCTCATGCAGTGAGGATAATAGAAACACCATTTAACATCCTATGGTAAGGATGTTAGACACATATTTTTACATCATATGGTAAGGATGGTTTATTTTACAGTTTAACATTCAGTGAGGAGGACACAGTGTGAGGGACTTGTATGCTGGGCTGCCTACCATTTCTTCTTCATGTTATGTTAAGATGGAATCCTATTTTCATTGCACAGGGTAGGGTGTAAATTTACATCAATGATACCCTTAATAGCCAGGAAATATGAAGGTGAAGGAGGGTAGCATGATGGGTGAACCCACAGAGAGAAGTATAATCCAAGGTGGGTCACATAATGTTTAACTTCATGGTTCTTAGACCTTGGGAATGGTGTCTTGAAAGAATGTGTGCAACATCAATGGGAACTTACCTAACATGAATGGGGGGTCCTAGAAGGCCACCTAATGTCATGAAAAACACCCCTCGGAAAAACAACACATAGTTCAAGGTCACAATTATTGGACCATGACTATTGGTTTTAGTTTATTAAGCTTGGACCTGTTGCAAAACGTTTATGGTCATGATTTTTGGACCATGGATTTTAGTTTATGTTCATAAAAGTATGACCCAAAAAAACCTTGTGTAGACATGTGCAGCATGGTGAGTCGATTACATGATGTGAATAAGGTCTAAGGATACCCTACACCACAAAACACATTGCCAACGATGAATGTATAGAGTGTAGAGTCATATTTTTTTGACTTGAGTTCTTCTCCTAATTTAATGTTCTATAGAACAGACCATGGGTTCCCCTAAAGTGTTCAACATGAATTTAAATTATATTAACCAAATTTTAATGAGCCAAGGAGGCCCGAGTTCCATGTGAAATGTAATGGGAAGGATATAAGCTATTTAATTTTATACTTATTGGACTATGGATTTTAGTTTAGGCCCATAAATTTTATGCTGTGAAATTGGGAAAGGAAAATGATTTGTGATGGGTCAACCTAGGGGATGATTCCAAGATAAAATATCTGAGAATTATTACATACCCTATGAGTATGGGAATCATGACATACATTGTTATCAATCATGGCGTGGTAGAAGGCCAATGCTAATAGGGGACTAAGCTCTCAAATGAGAGTATCAAATCATACCATAATTAGACACGAGGTATCACAAACATGTATGGTGTAAGGACACAATTTAACATCATGTTTTGAGAGAATTTATTACACATATCATGAGATTGGGACTAAAGAAAAACATAGTTCTTGAGGCACTAAACACAGTTTAGTGTCATATGGTCTGGAAAAAAGGATATTAATTCACGATCATAATGCTTGGACCATGGACACTCATTTTAATTTCATGAGTAATGGATGATAGAAGTGTTTGTTTCAAGGGTAATCATAAAAAATGAATGATGTAAACCCGATGAGAATGATCCAAAAGAGTCTTGAATACCACAAAAGCATTAGGAAGAAAAGAACACATAGTTTAGTGTCATAATTCATGGATGTAGGATAATGTCGAAAACATTTTAACATCATAATTATTGGAATATGGAAGGGATGATGTCCATAATAGGATGAGTATGGAACCGAAAATGTAAAACCCATTGTGAATGGAGAAAAAAGTGGATTACATTCCTCAAAAAACACTCAGAACCAAATATCTCATAGTTTAAGGTTGTTATGATTGGACCATGTAAAACAATTTGAAGTATTATTTTGTGGAATGGGGAATGTTGATATCAAGGGTACCTATATGGACAAATTCAAAACTTGAGATGAACTAAACACAATTTAGGTTTATAATTATTGGTCCATGATTGAGAAAAATTAGGAAAAGGTTTGATTAATTTGGGGATGGGCCCTAAAATGAGAATTCTAGGCATCACTTCTTTTCCCATGAGGATGGGAATAAAGACACAAGTAGGTTTGAAACATGGCATGGTAAAAGAGAGATGCCATTGGGTGAATTCCTTTATCATGTGGGGAACTTGAGGCATACCATGTTATTAATGGGGGATCCCCTGTTCGAGTAATGAAGAAAGGTTTATTGACAATCACATATTTATCATATGAGGTATCACGATTTGAGATGGGTTAAACATCATCGCTTATTATGAGGAATTCTGGTTTAAGATAGGGTGAGCCAAAAATTTGATATCATACACTGAGGATGTTAGTCATTATAGTTTAATGTTATCAAACTCATACTAGAGGGATCATAGTTTAAGGTTATGTAGTTTGGACCAAAAAGGAAATTTGTGGCACAATAAGAATAAAGCGAAATGAATTAGGACCACGTAGGCTTACATAATAAAATAAATTCCGAAGGTAAACTCACACAAAGTTAAATTTCATGGTTCTAGGACATGGGGATATTAATTTAAGGTCCTAGAGTTTATAATTATGGGGTTGAGTAACTCAAATGGATACATGTAGTGCAGTGATATGGAAAACCCGACGTATTTGAGGGACACGGATTTGAAACACCATGGAAAAAATTCATGAGAAGGACTCACACATATTTTTAAGTCATGATTCTTCGATTTTGGGATCTTAGATTAATGTAATAGATTTTTGACCAAGTGTACAATTTAATTCCTTGTTCCTAGGATAATAACTCCTAGATTAAGGTCATATAGTTCAAACTAGTGAGGGGTAATCTCAAATGGAAATATATAACATGGTGGTGTGACAAACACAATGTTAATGGGGACTAAATAGGATCAACGTTGCACCACATATTAATAAGGAGAATAATACATGGTTTAAATTCATGATACATGGAATTGGACTCATATATTTACGTCGTAGAGTTTTCACCAAGCACATAGTGTAATGTCATTTGCCTTGGACGTGAACTCCTAGTTTAAGGTCATATATTTTGGATCATTGAGAGGGTGTCTCAAATGAATAAATTTAGCATGTAGGAGTGAAAAACCCTATGTGAAAGAGGGATATGGAGGCCCATCCATACACCACATACTCATGAAGAGAGTCATACATAGTTTAAAGTATTTATTATTGAACTTGGACTCTTAGTTTGACATCATTGGGTTTGGACCAAGCACACAGTTTAACATTCCATTCCTGTGATGTGAACTCATAGTTGAAGGTCATAGTGTTATGAATTGTCATGGTGAATATCGAATAGATATATTTATCATATAGGAGTGAAAAACTAGACATCAATGAGGAATAAGGAGGCCCATCACCACACCACATATTCCCAAGGATAAACGTACATAGTCTAAAGTCGTAAAGAATTAACATGGACTCGTAGTTTAAGGTCACATAGTTTGGACCAAGTGCATAGACTAACATCATGTTCATATGAATCAGAAGGTGCCTCGTGCGATGTAATGAGTGATAAAATTAGCATTGGTGGTAGGAGTGATACACTATCCATCCATGGATATCAAAGAGTATTCACCATTGGAGTAGACCTTATGAATGAAGAAAGGTCCTTTCCACATGGGCTCCATCATTGGTGGATTCATTCTAGTTTTCATCAGTATTATGAGATCCATTATTTTGTATCCTTAGAGGAAGGATTAATGGAGAAACTCTTTTTGGAACACTCTTTCTATCTTTTTGAAGTGCTTCTCGAGATTGTGTAGGGCCTAGAGCCTACTCTCTTCTAGAGATTCCAACACAGCTAGATGGACTTATTCCATTCTATATTGAATCTTCTTATCATAGACAGTACTTTTGAGTGATGGAAAATGAATCTAAATTGAAATGAATTACTATGTTATGTACATCGGGGAGTATTAAGTCACCTAGGTTAAACTTTGAGTCATTTTTCGATATGTCCAGAGGGTGTTTGAGAGCTTGTCCGGACAAATCCTTTTTCTGGCTTACCATCATCTGCATAATATTAGGGAGGGTATTTTTGAATGCCTCAATCTATAAATTTTCTTGTCCATGGTTGTGGGTGTATGGTTTTACTAGATTGTTTACTTGGTGTATATCCAATTCATCCCATTAGCCCTTAATTTTGTGTCGTTTTCGATGAGAATAACATATGGGACTCCAAATCAATGGATGATGTGGGAGTTCACTAATTTGATCATTGAATGAGTCTTGAAATCATTGGGAGTAACCTATTCCACCCACTTAGAGAATAAATCCATCATGGTCAGAATTAAACTACACTAATGATATATTTCGGGAATATACGGTCCCGCAAAATCGATTGACCATACTGCAAAAGTTCAATAATAATTAGTGATTTGTAAAATATCTGGCTATCAATGTACAATGTTTTCATGGATATGACATTCATAAAACCTCTTGGTTAATTTGATGAAATCATGGACCATGGTGGGATCGAAGTATCCTAGCCTTCACATCTAGTGGGAGAGGTTCAGCCCTACCAAATTAGCACCACAGGACCCAAAATGTTTTTCTTGAATAACATGGTTAATCACATCATGCTAAATAAAATAGAAGAGAATTAAATGAAAACAACATATTTATGGAGTATTCTCAAGTTTAGTCTTTCCATGAAGGTTTAACTGCACTACACACTGAGGGATTCACTCACGTTCGGTTCAGATTGATGGGAGAATTTCATGTTGTAGATACTCAATGAAATTATTTATCCAATCGGGTGATTCTTATATTGTGGGGGAAATCGAGGGGTCCTTATGTAGAAGAAAAATGGTAAGCTGGTTAAGCTTATTCCTATATTTATCATCTTAAATAATGGGATCAATAACCCTCTGATTCACCACATGAATGAACTCCTCATCCTAGCCAGGCTCTACAAGAGATACAGAAAATTATCTAGGGTATTGTCTTGACCATTCTATGAAGGAGGGACATCTATCACTTTAACTTAGTATGGAAATGGACTATTAGCAATATATCATGCTCTAGTAAGGTAAAACATTTTGTATTAATGATTATGTAGTCCCCATTAATCTATTTGATGACAAATTTTCACTATACCTTCAGATGAAAGCCTAAGAAATCAATTTTGAGGGTCAGCTCGAGACATGTGATGAGATCCGGATACTGATGCTTGTTATTGGTATAAAATTATGATATAATAAGAATGGGTATGGTAGGAAAGGCTTTTCTTAGGTTAATAATATGATCTCCAATCCTACAATGTTTATCTTGGGATTTTTAAGCCTTATATCAATTGGTTTTCAGGAGGCCCCATCAAAAATATTCTTCTAGTAGATAATACCTTGATCCACAAAAAATATGTAATTATCTAAGAAATTGAAATCTAGGTGCAGTTATTTTGGGGCTGGATGGGTGGCCAAAAAGTCTACCAATTCCTGATTCTTTACACCCTTCTGCGAAATGAACCTGATGTTGAACTACTAAAGGATCACTACCGAGCATTATAGCCAGCTTATAAACATAGTGTGATTTAGGATATACTATTGTGGCTCTACTTGGGATACCAGTTGTAATTCATGTTTTTATAGATAATGTAACAACTTCTGTATAATGAAAACTAGTGTGAGAAAACTCTTCACTATAAGATAGTATCTAGTCTCTGTGTCGAGGAGTATGTGATTGAGATTGTATAAATTCTTTTCTCTACCAACTTTGTTCTTCTAGGTGATAAGGGTAATAAGGGACCCTTATAGGGTAGTTACATAGAGGAAAATAATATTTCATGAGACCTATGATATCTAATCCATAGGTTGTATCATACACTACATTATTTCCTCAAATTTGGCCTAACACACTTCATCCCAAAATGTAAGAGTTTTCTTCCTTCACAAGCCAAGAATAGAAATTACACTTTCCAACAAGATTACAGATGAATCAATTTATGTAGGCTAATTTTACTTGAATACCCCATAATTCATGGAGGTTTCATGGGGGACACTTTTGGATGGTGGCCTTGATTCTATCTGGATCGATCTCAATGCTTCTGTATTAGATGACGAAGCCAGAAAATATCCCATAGGTCAACATGAAGGCGTACTTCAAGAGGGTCATTTTCAAATTCTGGTAATGATGGAATATGAACACTTTCTAAAGGTATCTATTATATTCTTGACACTGGTGGGATATAACCACCAAAACATCTACATTGAATTCCACCAATACCCTGAGGATCAATTTAAATATGTGGTGTATGACCCACAAATAAGTGTCTGAAACACTATTTATACCAAATGGAATTTCTTGATAGAAAAAAGGTCCTTTGTGGAACCTTGATGGTAGTATAATCTTCATCATTAGGGTCCATCTATATTTGGTTGTACGAAGAGTAACCATCCTTAAATGAGAGGGCATAGAACCTAGATTTATCATCGATCAAAAGCTTTATTAATGGAAGGGTAAATTAATCTATTGAAAAATGGTGGTTGAGGTCCTATAAGTCATTAAAAACTCTGATATTCCCATTATTCTTCTTGATGAGGATGACTTTGGACATCCATTTGGGCACCAGACATCACTGATGAAGTTGTCTTTAATAAGATTATCAAACTAAGCCTCAACCATGGAACCATGATAGGAGTGAATTTTTATAGGAGGTTATTAAACCTGGGATGACTCCATGGGAGACCAAGATAGTGGATGGAAACCTGGAGGTCTCCTTATGATATATCACCATAGCTCTAGGAAACCACATACCGATGCTTCTTCCGGAATGTCATGTACTTCTGATCCTCCTGTGGGGGAATTGTTATACTAATCATTATTGGACTTAGATATTACACAATAAATATATTCACCTAAAGTGTCTCATTGATGGTGGTGGAAAAACCCTCTTTTAATGGAGGAGTAGAATATTTTAAATCTTATTCAGCTTTTGTGGAGGAGTATTTGTGGGATGTGGCTAATCTAGGCTGGTTGATTTGGGGGAAGCTCTTGTTCCTAGTTGAGCAGACAGATAATCTTCATTGAGGGGTTCTTACAATTTAGAAACCATGGTGATAGAATTTTTTGAGAAAACTCCATTAGGACCATGATCATGGGGTATATACATGATATCCAAGTAATAGTGGCCGTTCGTTTTTCCTATGATTCCACCCTGACCTGCAAAATAGGTAGGAGTACTGGGCCAATGGTGAATGTATTGGCACTTTATATGGTAAGGGGATTATTCTATCACCCAAAACTGTCTTCTATAGGAGTATGAAGTATTCTTTTGATGTTCCTTCCATTTATAGATTCCATCAGCCTTTTTCATGGAAATGAAAAAGAATCATCCCAAGTCTGGAATTGTGGATTAAAATTAATAGATCATGAGAATAATAGAATTATCCATGTCGACCCTAGGGCTGGACAATGTGGATCCTCTCTCATCCTCATTATTTTGAACTTGATTCCCTTATTTATTGTAATTTCTGTCATCTAGATAGAGGGATTCAAAGTAGTCTAAAGGACATGTTTCACCTTGGAGTACCCCTACTCAACCTTTGGGTGAGTACATGAGGTATTGGTGATATGAGGAGGTGTCTCCCATATGAAGATGATGTAGGGACCTATCTAGTAGTGTGTTATAGGTGGTATCATGTGAGACATACATGAATTCAACATTATATTTCAGACTACCAAACTAGGTCTTCAACCAAATAATTCCAAATGGAAACTATTCAGACCTATCACAATCATAAATCCTTTGGTCGGAGGGTGTTATGTCGACCTCAATCAGTCCCAACTTGTCGAGTGTTTGTGTAGGGATGGGCTTAATCCATTAAACTATTTCAATCAGGTATACAAATATTTCCATTCCATTAAAATAGCCTATAATCTATAGAGTGTGTACTTTACCCTTCATAAGGACACCCTCATCCTCTTTAGAAAAAAACATGATGACATGTTATTCCTCTTATTTGACCTCCTCTGCATAGTAGGTCTCTCAGATGGCTACCTATACATCAAACTAGAGGGGGTTTCAAGGCATCTATAAAGACCTCACACATTTATTTTGATAATAAGAGGGCCTCTAGGATAAAATGACTTGTGGGTATGATAGAGCAGTTCCTCAAAACATCATAACCCCATGCCAAATTCATTACTTTTACCAAAGGGGGGATTTTTGTTGGCTGGGGGAAAAGTATGTTTTCAGATGTACTGCTAGATTCTCGATGGTTCTAGTAATATCCTATTATTGAACAGTTGAACCATCTTACAATGCTTTTGGATAAATGTCATCTAGTTAAGGAATGGATTTAGCAAGAGAAAGATTATCATTTTGTAGTCATGGATATTATTTCTAGTTAGTTGACAATGTCAGCTATGGTGGCGGGTCTGACGGAGAGGGTTGAGATTACTGTGAATGCTGAAATCAGCATAGAACCTACTACTTAGTCTCAAAATCATGTGTAGATTTTTTTGAAGCATTAACCTGACCATTCTTGTGATTCATATATCCTCCCCCTCTTCTTCAGTGGCATCGACCATAGTGATTCTTAGGATGTTCATGAAATTCTTCATCTTTGGGAAGTGTGAATCGGTCCACCAACTCGACTATGTTCATAGGAGCATACCCCTTCTCATCATTAGAGGAGTATTCTCATGCTGGGTAGACCCTATATGAGATTCCCAATTCTAGAGGCATGAAATCACTTAGATTTTGAGATGAATTTGGCATTGTAAGGGGAATACTATTTTTGAAGTGCTATCGAAGTCTACTCTTATAGTATTTTAAAGGATGTGATATAGAAGCGGAAGCGATAGATAGAGAAGTAGGGGTGACAACAAAAGATTTTGGACTACCTATGTAGGCATAGATGAAGCCATTGGTATGAGAGACAACACTGTGGTCCAATCATCCACCATACTTCTACATTCGATGACTAGAGATTGCCTCTATTCACTTGAACCCTTATTATCGCTATCAGGATCAATAGAGATATTTCTTACCTACACTGAGAACTCACCCAAAATTATTTAACAATTATCCACTTGGTCTTGGATACAATCCTTGAAAAATAAAATTTCTTGATGGTATGTCTGAGGATACTGTGGTAAGTACAATGGACGGGGTTGTCTATGTGTCAGACTTCATGGGGCCTCCAGTACTCTGGTAACTTTATAATTCCAATTTCTAATGCATTGATGAAATATAAGGGAGGTATACATCCATAAAGGAGTAGGAATGAATTTTTTGTTAAGGAAGTTCAATCTGGGAGCTCGACCCTGACAAGGGGATAGAGCCTGACGAGGGGTCAGAGCATCATTCTCTCATCTATAAAGCTACAATTCGCGAGGTGGTTCATGCCGGTTCTATGCTGGGTGAGGCAGTACTTGGTAGGGTTTATTGACTTGGAGATTATATTTAAGTATTGGGGCCAATAAATATAGTATCTATGGGGAATTTACCTCTATGTAGACAATAGTTCCTTATTTGGAATAAATTCTCAAAGTATTTGGAGTTGGGAACATACAAGCTTTTTTAGCATTCTGTAAGGCTTACTCTAGACATTGGGCCTTAGAAGAAAAATCATGGAAACCAACTTGGATGTTATGGGTGATGAGGGTAGGGAATAACTCAGTCTTGACATTCCTCATGCAAATCATTATAAACTTTTATTGTGACAATGTAATGACGAGTGAGTATGTGAAACCTTTCCACCAAGAAACATAATCCATGACTCGCTGATCCATATTATTCTCCCATTTTAAGAGTTCATAAATGGTTATCTTGCATATAATAGAGCTAAAATGGTAGAGTAAATTTCTATGAAGGTCTTCTCAAACTGTAATGGACCCTGTAAGCTATTGGATGTACCATAAAAATTCATTTCCTTATGATGTATAGATGAAACACCAGAGCTTAGTGTCCTCCATCATCTATTGGATTCCCAATATAGTTCTATATGTTGAGATGAAGTGGAAAAAATGATGCAGTGGGTTGATTGTGTCATTGAACAGGGAAAATATAAGGTTCCAAAAATACAGGGGTGCTCACATGTCGTCTACCCATACTCGGTATAACTTTTTGTCAGGTGGGATCACCACCAACGAAGTTTATGGGGCCTCAAGGCGGCCTATGGGAGTGGCTATCAAATTATCATGGTGAGGATCCCTACATTAAAATTT
Organism: Viscum album; assembly: GCA_963277665.1. Lineage (NCBI taxonomy): Eukaryota > Viridiplantae > Streptophyta > Magnoliopsida > Santalales > Viscaceae > Viscum > Viscum album. The sequence goes on along the minus strand of OY728119.1, from coordinate 696,604,455 downwards.
TTTCTTGACCACCAATGCATTGACATACTCATCAACTCGATAATAAGGATCAGTGACTTGTACCACAACATGACCTAGATCATGTGGAAGGTAGTTATGATGATCGATAGGGTTCATTGACTCATACAATGGTCTCTTTATCTACAGTCTTGCATATTATATATTAGTATTCATGGGACAAATGAACTCAACTAGGGGAAACTAGATAAGGAGGAATTTATCCCCTACTAGCTAAGTAATAGGATCTCATTGTTCTGCATCGTAATCCAAGAACTGATCAGCAACGATCTCATTGATGGTCCTTTTTTTCTTTACTACCTACCGAAGTAAGAAGGCTACCATGAGATCTGACTCTATTTTATGAGAAACATTATACAAATCAAGGGGCCTAACATGCTTCTTACCCCAGTAAATGTTTCAATAGGTTGGTAATGTCGCCTCCTTGGAGGTATTCTAGAGGCTGAATTCCTACCATTTCTGTCAGGTGTGGAAACCTGTATTGGGTCTATCTAGTATTGTGCTACCCCAGGGGGTGGTGTTTCCCCATCAAACCCTATGTTAGGGTCCTTATTATCATAAAAATTAGAAACAACCTTGTTTACCATAACTATACCCGAAGGAGAGTTCTCGTCATTGATGGTTATGTCAGGATTTCATAGGATAGGGTTGAAGTAGTAAACAAATAATTTTCCCTAGACTCTGATTTTCAAATTCAAATATGCCTCCATGAAAATTCAAAAGAGAACTATGTGGGTCTTGATGCATCTCTATTGGAGGGTTTGGCAGTATCTGAGTGACTTAAGAAACTAATTCATTGGGATTGATACCAACTAAACCCTTTGTAATTTCTTGATCAATGTACTCTAGGTTCCCATGGATTCCTAGAGAGGGAAACTGATTATCACGGAGGTAGTGAAGCATCTCATTGATGGTTAGGCAGAGAAAAACAACATGACCCTTTTTAAGGGACTCCAGGACGTCGAAGTTGGGAGATATAGCTGGAAAAAACAACATAGAAAACTAGTCATCAGATAGAGTCTCCCACACACACTCCCGCTCAGAGGAAGAAACTTTATATTGGTTAGCTCAATATTTGAATGGGGCATACTAGGATATAGTTGGTGGAACCAGTGTTTATCAGTGATGTGATAGGTTGGATGATAGAGGAATCACTTTGTGATTCAATTTTCCACATCACATTAGATAATATCTTGGGGGAGACACCAACCACATCATCATATCATTGTAGGGATGGGTGTTGATCACTTCCACATGTGCAAGTTATGTGGAACTCATTGGTGGATCCACCAATTTCTCATCATCAAGAGTCAACCAAGACCATAGAAACACTCTATTAACTTATGTAGTGGGAGATAGTGAGACTAGAGATGATGGAGATGTCTATATTGTGAGGCCCTGGAAGGGATCCAAAATTTCCACCACAAACATTATCATATAGAGGGATATGGGGATCTGGTGGATCTCACCTTCCGGGATGTTGAACATCAGTTGTTGGGCTCCATCCCAATACCATCGAAGTCATGGTGGAAGGACCATTTTGGGTCATCTATGTTCTTGGATTCTGAAATATCTATGAGGTTGACGATAACGTAAACTTTTAATGGATTTTTCCTTTAATGATGAGTGTTCTCCCTTTAGCCCTGGGATGGTTCTTTATGTAAGGGTACATCATTATCATAGAGAGGACCTTCATGATGATGGGTGGTTGGAGCATGAGGAAGAACTTTATACTGGTTGAAAATGACATAGTGGGGACCTTTGTGTTAGGCATCGGAAGTATGGAGGAGACCTCTATACTGGTTGTTGAAAGATAGGCTAGGACCTATGATGGGGTTAACGATGGTCTATGGTAGACCTTCATACTACATATCATCATTAAAGGTTGTCCTGTAATGGTTTTCAGTAGTTCTAATGATTGAAAGGGACAACCCGAGCTGCCTATGTGGTGGCTAGGGTCTCATTCCTTATTGGATGAAAACATATTCATGTTCAATTATGGCATGGATCTAGTGGAATTATCAAATGGTGGATGAGGCCATTGGAGACATGGAAGATGATTTCCCATGTCAGGAAATCTCCTAGTCCTCCCCCTGACATTTGGATCATGTAGTTTAGATCGGGTCTAGGGGAGTCAGGGTAAAGATCACCTATTTCTATACCAGATGTTCTATTTTTTGCTGGCACTAATGGGGATTGGTGGGAGTCATACTTAGAAATTACAGGGAATTAGTGGTGGTCGAGGTGACAAGGGAATCCCCTAACTCCTCGGAGTAGGGGAGTGAGTCATAGGATCACTCTAGGGTGAGACTCCCAATGTTGTTTTAGGTAGGAATGAGGGGTAGTTTTCCTTGGTGTGGCCCTTGGGCATGGTGGTGTTAGGAAGGCACTGATGCCTATAGATACCAGTGGACCATTTCCCTTTTAGAAATAACCCACTCTTTCCCATACTAATGTATGTGGTTTTTTATCACCCTCCATTGGATGATCTCTGAGGTTTCGATAGGGCATGGGAGACAAGTAGCTAAAGGCTTGAAATAAGTCTCGACAAAGGTGGTGTTGTGCATTAATTCTACATTAACGTTTCACTAACCCTGTAACTAATGGGTGTTGGGTTGTTCATGACTTATATATGTGCTCCTTCAATGTATATGGATTCATTCATCAATACGTCTACAAGGAAATCATTGTATAGTGCCCCAATGTCATCCAATGTTTCAAATATATATAATGATCAATGCTAAGGATGTTACACACTGAGTATGGACAATTTCTAACTATCCCAATTTGTGGTGAGTAACATGTTGGGACAACCATTTTCCGAGTGGGACCAAGAACTGTATATTTGAATATGATGAAAAACTCATCTATAGATGTCTCAAATTCTACTAGTCACTATGTTGAGGAGACGAGTTTCATGTCTAGTTAACGATTTCTATTTCTAACACTTCCACTGAGGCACCACCTACACATTCTACATGTGATTTCCATGATGGAATTATTTTTACCCTAGATTATTAATTTTCAAAGGTGGGAATCTTGCATCAATTTCATTGTAAATTTACTCTCCTTGATTTAAACAAGTTGATGGGATGTTATTTCGTTTATTTATGGATTCCTACTTGGAGCTCATTTTCTTGTCCTGGTCTCCCTCATAGATTTTATTCAAGTTCATGGAACTCATTCATAGAGAAATCTCTTTGAGGAAACCAGTAAATTACACTTATTCTATCATGAAATATATATTTCATCATGATAGTGTAGTAACCATTGGTTAAGATAGTATTCATGTGGGGAATCTCTGGAAATGTATTGGCGTCTGGTGCATTGGTAGCTTATATTTTTCCTCTTAGGAGGGAATCTCATGTGAGAATGATTAGGCATAGATCCCTAGGAATCCTGTGTTGATCATGGCATAAAAATGAAAGGTGAGCGAGTCTTCAAAGTATTTTTTCACCAGTTATACCATATTTATGCATAAGGTGTGTATTTTGGGTTATGTAAAAATTTCTACATCTTGTGGAGATGAATTTGGAAATTGGGTTTTGATAGAAGAGGGAATGAGTTTAACGTCTTGTGGATATAGGAATATGGTGAATCTCTTGTCGGGACATGATAAAGGTGTGTCCATAGGTGGTAAGATGTCCCACCCTTAGGGAATAGACTGGAATACCCCTTGAGGTACAACAATGATGGATGGATCAAAACACCCGTTAATGCGTATCAGGGAGGTGTGTCCATATGAGGGATACTTTCATACCTATATGGATAGATCCGAACACCCCTTGAGGTGAATCTAGGATGAGTGGATCATAATTCACCTTAAAGTGATTATGGAATGAGTGGATCAGAACACCCCTTGATGCAGTTGTAGGAGGTGTGTCCCGAGGAGGGAGAACCTAAGTTTACCATTGGTCTGGACACCCCTTGAGGTAAACCACGAAGATTGATCATAATTACCCTTGAAGTTGAAAACTACAGTATGTCCCTAGGTAGGATAACCTAAGATTACTTTTGGTCTGTGAAAATTTTGAGGAAGGCCTAGTAGGTTGATTAGAATTCCCCTTATGGAGGATTAGGGAGGTACTTACCTAGGATGGAGGTCCTACGATTACCATTGGTTGGGAAACCCCTTGAGGTGTAACTAGAGTGTTGATCAAAATGCCCCTTGAGGCATATCATGGAAGTGAATCCTTAGGAGGGACAACCTAATTTTAAGCATTTTTCAGGACAACCCTTGAGTCAAAAATGGAATGTTGATCAGAACACCCATTGTTGTGGATCTGGGATGTATGTCCTTAAAAGAGGTAACCTAAGCTTACCATTGTCCAGGATTGAACATCAGGGAGGAAATATACATTACCTAATTATTAGATTTTGATTAAAAAACAAATAGTTTGATGCTGCAATTTAAGATCATGTGATAGGACTGATCCATATAGTTTAACATCCTGAGATAGGGACACTCATGTGGAAAAAATGGTTTTGATGAGGGATTTTGTCGGGATTATTCCTTGGGATTCCTTTATTAATAGGATTTATATTAGTATAAGTGGTGTGGATCTTATGCATTGAATACGCCCATGGTTATTCTTAGAAAGGCGATGATTTGGATGGGGATTATTCGTAGAAGCAATGAGAAGGATCTCGTTTTATGTGAGTGGTAGAGGTGTGGGAGTAATCCCATGAAACACATACAAAGAGAATCTCATGCTTAATGTATTGGGTAATATTATTGTTTTACATAATTTTATGAGGATTTTGTCTAGTAATTTAAATTCTTATGACTAGAATGTGGAACTATGTCATTTTAATTTTGGCATCTCACATGTGGTGGGACTCACTCCTCACCACTAGGTATTATGTGACCACTGCTCATGAACCTTTTGAAGAGTCATGGAATTTTAACTTCTATGATACAATGATGAAATGAGTTTTGAATCACAAGGTCCACATTACGGACCCTATGCTAAGAATAAATAGGGTTTACAATACCTATGTTGAGAGGCAATAGGTAGGTGGGAGGATTGAGTAACACTTGGGGTGAATTTAGATGAAGAAAGAGTGGGTGGAACTTGTCAGATTGGAAATTGAGGTGAACATTGATGAGCCTTGGATTGGTGTGGGGGTCCTGGCCTCTGAACCTCTATGATGGAGGGTCAATAGATGGGAGGTACCATGGAGGGGCTCAGAAGAGAAGTCTTATGAATCTTGATGGATTAAAAATAGGTGATTTATGAAGCTCTAGAGATTAACACAGTTTAGGGGATTGGCGAAGGTTTCTTCTTAAAGAAACAATATTATCCTCCCTCAGAGGAAAGTCTTGATTCATAAGGGGAGTGATTTCAAAGACTGAATGGATCTCAAAGACTCAAACTCCCTAGGGTTCCTTCTTATTTTTTTAAGGAAATATGGATTCATAAACGGCATATCCCCCTAAGGTGGTGGCTCTTAAAAAAAGTAAATGTCTTTTTTGACGACTGAATACCTTGGATTATCCATTTTCACTTTCTTTCCTGAGGAATAGGAGGCCTGGAAATCAGGAGAATTTTTGAAAGATGAAAGTTTGGGGATCATAACCAAAGTATCATACTAAAGGGTGTATTTATAGGCAAGTGGATTCACTAATATTGGAGGCATTTTCAATGAGATACACGATTTTTTAAAAGGGAACTTCTCGATGAGTCTAAGATTTTCTTTTGCTAAGATACAATCATCCCTTCATTTTTTGCAAAGTACTTCATGATTCTGAAGAGCATTGTACAGAGGTTATCCATCAAAATTTCATGAAATAATGAATAAAACACTAAACTATGGAGTTTTGTGATCTCAATCTATTCTTGAATGAGCTGGGCTTCACAAATTAAACCCTTTTAATAGATTTTGGGTTATTTTGGCTTATATTCTCTTCAAAACGTCTGTTCCTTCCTCAATTATTCCAATGGTACACATATTTTAAAATGAAGAATCAAATTTACCTCCACTTTAATACATTTTATATTCATAGAATATTTCTGGTCTTCAATTAAACCCAACCTATCTTCACATTCACTTTTGATATTTAAAATATTAACTTCCATCATTTGACTATCCTATTGAAAATAATTATATACCTACTTGATTCTCTATGATTTAACTTCCACTTGACCATCCTTTAAATTCATAAAGGCGGGTATAAGTTTTTACAATTCAAGGATCACTTATGTGGAATCATTCTCAATCAAAACAGTCCAAAAAATATCCCTTTTCCATTAATTTTAAACTAGTGAAAATCGTCCATTTCAAAGTAAAATATATTATTCATAAACTTCAATAAGTTTTGTGATATTTTTTTTCATACCCTTTTATCCAATGAATATTCCATTTTATTGTCTTCTAATTATGACCATGACTTTACATCATGTAGTCACTTGAAAAATGAATATATATATATATATATTACATCCTAAATTGTAACTCTATTTTAATAATCTCTGACTACAAAATAAAACCCTATTTAGTGATTCATTAAACATATCTTTTTCATAGATTATACACGAGTAATCACCAAAATCATTATCTAAAAAATTTGATAATCAAACACTTTTACTACCTTCATGTAGTGGTGTTTCTTCCCTTTCCTTTGAAAATTTTCTAAGATTATTTATCTACATTCAATTCTTATTTTTCATGTTTTTGATAAAAACTCCATATCAGCTTCAACATGGATATACATTTTCTTTATTTTTGGATGTTTTAAACACACTTAAAATATGAAATTCAAATTATTCAGATAAAAAAATATCTCAAAATGGATCCAACTGGAGGGAAAATTTTAATCTAATACCAATTAATATTTAAAGAAATGGATACATGTATATTGAGATGGGGTGTGAATCAATATAGACATATTTTTATAAAACTTCAAATAATATTATAAATTTTTTCCCCTTTGGTATTTTAGAACCTATTGTAGATTAATAAGAACTTATTTTTTTATTCTATACACATCACACGATACCACATTCAATATAGGATATAATATAATGATTAGAAAAATATTTTTTTAAAATGTTCAACATCATCAAGGGAAACAAGATCTTTTTTATGATCAATCATTATCCTCGATTATAAGTTATCTAGAAATAATATTATGATCACTTGAAAGGGGTGAATGTAGTTATTATCCTAAACCACAATGCATCCAAAACATAAAAAACATCCTACCATATCACCCAACATCCAATTGGATTTACAACCTCCTCTTGATTTATAAAACTTCATTACAACCACTCAGAGTAGATATTTTTTCTTAATAATATATCACTACCTCATCTTGTTGTGATCTCCTTCCACAGATATAGCATTCTACAACATATGGATCTTAAAGAATATCTTTATGAAACTCAGTCAATATAAATATAATTTCTCCCAAATCTTATTTCAAATTTAATCACTGGCCTCTATAAACACTCACTAAAAATTTGATAATTAATTCTTGATAAATCCTTAATCTAAAAGACTCAAACCCTAGATCAAAACCAACATTTATAGTTTCGATATATCTCTCAAACTTCTTCCTTTTCTCAATATAATAATATAATTAAAAAAATATCATAAATAGGTCATGTGTCCTACTTATTTTTATACTCCAATTTTTCTTCTTCTTTATTTGACGAATTTGATCATATCAATAGAATTAGGTTGACTTCAACATATTTATCAATATCCGAAAAGGTTTTTATTATTCATAGTTATTCCAAATTTCTATCTTATTTGAGACATTTTTATTTCTTTTTTGACTCATAGATTCTTATATTCTAGATCACTATAATATATATTATTTATTAAGGAATATAAAAAATCCTAAAACACATCCCGATATCATCATCCTACAATTCATTTTCCACAACATATTCAGATGGATATTCTCCCATAATCATGGAATATTATATTTCCCATAAACTATTATTCTCATAATATTTCTATGAATAAACTTTTATACTTATTAAAATATTTAATTTTAAATGAATAAATCTTCATTTATTTTCCTTTAAAATTCATGTGATTACTATCTTTAAAATACTTTAACAAAATCCATAATTAATAAATTTTTGTTACTATTTGAAAATGAGAACAAAATAATTTTCCATGGATTGGTAGATATCTTCATAGTATGAGAAAATCTAAAATAATAGTACAACCTTCATATTGAATCTTAAATTTTAAGATATCATATTAGATTTATTTTTTTCTTTATAATCATAATGATCATATTTATCATCCATTCATATTAAATAAAAATTCATTTCTGATATTTAAGTAACTTGATAAAATATCCAATATCATGACATTTTATTCCAAAAAATTTATTTAGTTATTATCATTAATATTGATTTTCAATTTACATACTTCAAATTAATAGATTAATTGAGTGGTGATCTAATCATGTTATCTCATTTAATATTACTAAAATCAAAGATTTAGTTATGGATTAATAGATAATAATTATATATTGATATTTAATAACTACTTTAGTATCATTTGAAATTTATATCATTGGTAATTAATTCTATAAATCCTATAAAATTCACTCTTTTTGAATATAATACAATTTCATTAAAAAATTAATTCATATGAAGCTCAGTGTGTAGATCTTATCGTAAGAGTAAAACTACTCTAATGGTGTACTCTAATGTTATTTACCTTACTTATTTTTTTGCTTCAAATGTATACTGTATGTGTAAATGGAACATACATAACCCTAGTTACTCTTACAATGTGTTATTGCTTTTTCAAATGATTACTCCAAAGTTGAAATGAATCTTGTAGAAATAAATTGTTTAGAAATAAATATTAAAACTAAAAGAACTATAATGAAACTTATAGAAATATATTTGTTTCTTATGAAAATGACTATTATAGAACTCAACTATGACTCTTACAGATCTCTAATGAATCATACATAAATATCCTTGTATATTATGAAGATCTAGAATTAGCAGAATTTTAGTCAATAATCTCATAATAAGAGTAAATGCCTATTAAAAAATATACTAACACTTAGAGAATTAAAAATGTATTTGTTGATTTATCAAATGAATCTTAATGAGTCAATGACTATTATGGAAATGATAAATGAACCTTATGTAAATTCTAAGACTTAAACTTTTTTCCATATCTAATAAAATAATTGTATAATTTCATTAAACAGTTCACCTCGTGGCCTTCTTAGTCACTTAAAAAATACATCAATGGAATTAAAATGACTTTGAAATAATATTTTAATGTAAATTATTGTAATTATAATGTCTTCTAGAAGAATATGAACTCTTATATGATTACTTCATTGAAGCTTCAATGTCTTTTCATTTCCAACATAACTTTAGCTTCATCAAACATTCATCAAGGAATTATTTAGCATTGAATATGGAATCCATATTAAATATTAAATCATTTCATGATTTATTCATTATACTAAAAACCTTTTCTTACTTTTAATTACTAATTCATGGATTGAACATTGTATGATATATCAAATTCACTAAAAACTACTGTAAAGAGTGATTCTATCATTATTTTATAACTTTTTTTTATTCCATAAAAATGGTCTATTAAATCATTACATGTTAATAAATTCTACATAAAATCAAATTTTCATGTCATTATAATAATTTATCTACAATATTAATTACCCCATGATTCATAGACAATATATTCATATTCTTAAGTGGTTGAATTTTTCCTCCCAAACCCAACACTACAAGAAATATGCATTGAAATAATTATTAATAAAAAAATACAACCAAGATAAAACTATTGGTACTTCACTAATATATAAATTTTTTCTACCCATTATAATAATTCACCCCATATATTTAATAAAATATCCTAAAAATAATAATACTATTATGAAACCATGACATAAACCAGGTTTAGGAAGAGTGACCTTATGGGATTTATTAAAAAAGTTTCTCTAACTGAGGAAAAAACCATCTCAAATAATGTATTTGATCTTCTATGGAAAATAATAGATCATATATGTAACTATTTGATCACATGAGTGGGATTATAAATGGGATAACATGTGTTTAGAACAAAAATATGTTTTTATATCCTTGATTAAAGGGCCATATGAGATGACGGGGTTCCCAAAATAACTTATATATTACTATAAAATTGGTGGAGTTAGGTAAAAAGGGTGTGTGGTGTAAGAATTGACTGAAATAAACTCATGGTGGTGGAAGATCAAAATGACAAGGGACCCATGGTGGTACATGCAATGACTTTCATTTTCTATCCACCTATTTCGTTTTTTATAAACAATAATTCTTCTTAGTCATTTATCAAGAAAAACATTGAACATGTGTTTGAGATTCCAATAGATAAAAATAAAATAACATTGGATATATTAATATAGTGATAGGTTGTGTGGTATTATATGATGAGTGATATAATGACCAACCATATTATGAGTTTCTAAAACATAAATAATATTACTTTGATGCATCCAGAGTAGAATATATTTGTAAATTTGAGTTCTAGATTAAACTTAAAAGGCATGGTACATCTTGAGGAAATACTTCTATAGATGTTTGTATGTCACAATGGAATTATCATGAGTTGTAATAGGAATAAAAAATGATAGAAAAGACATTTATATTTAATAAATAGAAGCAAGATCCATGAGGAACTAGGTTTTGAGTCACCGAGTACTCATTGAAAATTTCAAGGTGGAAGTAGCCTTGAGATACAGACCATATGGTTGGTGGGAATATTACAAGCGACCATTAAGGCACTGAGTACCTCGTATATTCCCACCAAATACTGGATAATTTGTTTTATTATATACAAAAGGAGAAATTTCTTAATCTCCCAATACACATAATGAAATACAACCCATCATTCTTCATTAAATATAGGGAACTTAAGACACCCTTCAAAGATTCCTTATTTATGAGATCTCTCCAAACACCCTTATTGTAAGATTGTACTTCAATCAAGTGAAAAAAATCCTATTTTTATAATACTAATACTCATCATCTAAAAATGATGAATTTATTATACTATTTATTTTTACCCCATAAAAAATCCCAATATTTGATTATTTTTGTCTAGGTGTCAAATTCTGATGACTGAGTTAAAAAAATTAAAAAAATTCCATTAAAATTCACAATAATGTTTTAGGTAATTGTTCTACAACATTCTCAGATATTTATTTTAGTGTATATCAATTTCCATATATGTGGGGTGTGTGATGGATAGTTTCATGTAACTAGAAAAATACTATAGGGAGTGTCTTGGATATTAGTAAATCTATTGTGGTCCCTTGGAAGAAAATATTTATATTACCCCCTATTTTTTGATTCATGGGGGATTGGGTAATGATGTAGAGAATTTTAGTTTTCCGAAAATGTTAGGATAAATTTCATGATATGTGATCTAGCATAGAATATCCTAGGGTTAAAAACTAGCTGTAACTTTCTCTTGTGTATAATTTTCCTTCCATACATGGATGGTATGACTAGTGATGGAAACAAGTTTGACTATGAGTGTGTAGGAATGAGGTTTATATTAACCTAAGAACTTGTATTATCATGATTAAGGTCAAAATATGATTATATCCAATTTATATCATGTTTTAGTTATTTATAGTTGGAACCAAATAAGGTGGTCATGTGAGGAATAAGCTGATTAAGAAAATGGTTAGTTAGTATGAAAAAAATGTAATTTTGAAAATCATAGTTAATTATAGTGCCTAATGTACATATACATATTGACATATATGAGAGTGATTTGTCACATGGACTATGGCTGAGAAATCGCCTTAAAGGGTTAGTAATTTCATAAACACTCAAGTAGGGAATTTTTAAAAATGAAATTGAGGTAGTTAACATTATTAATTTGAAAAAAATTGGGGTATTAATTTTATGAATTTATACTTGAGAACTTATTTGGAAACCTAGACTTGGGTAATAGATTCTTACACAATATAGGATTTTGATATTCAATAGGCTAATATATTATCTTTAGTTGAGTGATATAAGAAATGTAATTTTTCCTTTACGATATATATATATATATATCCATGAATGGATTTAGTGTCATGATTGGTTATGGAAAGGGTGTTGAAAACTTATATGAATTATGATTGGGAATTCCATATAAAGATGTTATATAAAAAATTATTATTTAGGCATGTTGGGGGTCCAGGGATCCTTTACATGATATTTTTCATACTATTTTTCTTACTATGTTTACTTTTATATTTTATCGATTACGTTTAGATATTGGGGATCCGAGAAATGTGTTTTAGTGCCTCATTAGTGGATCTTTCCTAAGAGTCTAGGTATTTTTAGGGCTTTAACAGTGTTAAAATTCACTTATAAACTATATTACGATATAGGAGGACCATTAGTAAAATAGTTTACTTCATTAACTATTATTTCCTAAGAGTTTGAATTTTTTTTGAAATTCCTTTCTACTCAGAATCACTTCCTTTTATCTAGTATGTAAAGGAATGGGTAGGTGGGTATTTTCTTCCAATTAAAAATTATTTTTCACGATCTCATATAGGTTATATTATTTCCCATTATTAAAAATCAAATTCATTTTTTAGAAGTGATGGTTATACCTAAGAGTCATTTATCACCATGTGTAACATTACTTTTGAGGGAATGTATATCATTAAGTGATTCCCTTTATTCTAATTCAAACCTTGTATTTAGGATACAAAAATTTATATTATATAATAGTTTTGTTTTTAGCGTATTTTTTATGTATATAATGAAATCCTCCCTTAGAATTCTTGAATCCTGTATGGTCATGGTTTTGGGTGGTTTTTTTGGTTCAGGTTAACTCGAATTTCATAATTGTTTATTATATCATCATTTTTTTATTTTATATAATTTAATATAATAGTTAATTTTTGTTAAGGAATCCATTGTGGTGTCCTAAAATTTTTTATACACATATATTACACATGTACCATGGTACACATGGAGAACCTATATTTACTTCTATAATTTATATAAGTTTTATGGGTGATGAATATTGAATAAATTGAGCAGTAATATTGATGAGACCAACATGAGGCTTAATATTTTTAGTAATGTCACATACTATATTTTTTTACAATGGTTGAACATGATATAAGAACATCTTAGTAGGTTATACTTTATTTGTATGTAGTTATAATTTTCATGAGTATATTTTTAATGTTGAAAGTTGATATATATACAGTGAGATTTTAGTTTTAACTCCCTCTAAAAAATTTGATATTATATGGTTTTTATTAATTTTATTATTTTATGATATTCTATTATAGTAATTATAGTCTCCCCCAAATTTTACATATAATATTTCTTCTAATCAATATCTTCTCTAATATATGGAGGCACACATGAGGTCACACATCATAACTATCATGTAAAATGTTTAGATTATCTATTCGCGGGACTTTTAAATGGAATCAGATCATTTATTTATAAACATACTTATTTGGGAATCGGTAGAAGGAGATAGGATATGTCAAAACATAGTAAGGGAAACAAATATACTTCACAAATACTTGTATAATTGATGTACATGTTTCTAGGATTACTGTATTGTGGTTATTTTTTTCTATAATATTTTAGATTTTTTTATTAAATTATAATGTTTGATTACACAAGATGGAATATCTTGATGCATCATACCAGGAACACAGATACATATAAAAATTACATTATTAATTTTATATAAAAATCTTCTTTTATAATAAAAATGGTTTTAGGAATTTTATTTCAAGAAACAAATTGATTTTTTTTTCATAATAGGATTTGGTTTATTAAAACATTAAAAACATGATATTGAATTTTTATTTTGAATAAAATTTTGAGTGATATAAATAACTAAATACTAAATGAAATATTGATATTTTATTCTATTTATATTAAAAAATTATTATCTATGGATGTGTAGTAGATCATATACCTATAGAGGGTAGGTATGATTAGTGGCTTCTTTATGCATGGTATTTTGTAGACAATATATGTTTGGGGTATGAGTTAATATTGGAATATGATGTTGTGATGGTTATAATACCTCTATTTAATTGATATAGTAAGTGGATTTTCTAGGAGATAATAATTTATGACTCTATATAGTTCATGTTTTTTGGAAGCAAGGTGAGGTTAGCCACTATTCCTATTGGTTGGATGGTTTTTGAGTTTCATTTTAAAAGGGATTGTTGGTTCTCATTTTAGATTATAGAAATATATTTTCTATTATTCTTCATATGAAACAATTTGGATGATATGACTTCAGTTATGAACTTATAGAAAAATATATGAATGTAAATTTCTTGTTTATGTTAGAGTAGTTCATGCATACAAATTTAATGCATCTTTAGTTTTAAATTGATGAATCATAATGTGATAAATGTATGATTATTTCTTGTGTTTTTGTAGCATTATATATATTATATAATCATAACTATGTAATCAAATATGGTTTATAGAGAATTATCCTAGGGTTGGAACTCAATTGGACATACCATTCCATTGATCATGTTGTGGGTGTTTAGATTCTAGGAATAGATACATGGGAAAGGAGAAGCAATGGTTTTCTGAGTTTCTTATGAGTTTAATATCAATATAAACATGTTTTAAATGAAATAATATGGATATTTGTTGATAAAAACTCATTGGATATTATTCAATTCATTTTCAGATTGATCAATATCCATGGATTGATGTAAGTGAAGTTATAAATTACTAAATTTATGGGCAAGGTATCATAATTTTAGAATATATTAAGGACATAAAAAGAGGGTGATGGGATTCCATGGATTTTTTTTATTATATATTTTATAAGATATTTCCCTATAGAATTCTCTTTGGGTGATGTTATATAGTTTTCTTGGGTAACAGTGACATGGGTGGTTCTTTATTGAATTTGTAACTAAATAAGAAATTTAGTTTTAGTGTATTCCATCCTAAAAAAGGAATGAATTTGTTAAGGTGTGTTATATTGATAATGGAATAAACGAATTATTACTGATTTTTTGGATAAATTATGAATTCATACATAACCATAAGTAGCTATATAAGAATAGACCATCGAGAAAGACACAAATATACCTCAAAAGTATAAATTAATTAGAGGAGAATCTAGGAAGGAATAAAGGTTTCCAAAAGTGAATTAGAGGGGTGGAAGTTAACTCATCCAATAGAAAATACACTCACTATCATCATCATAATTATTTATTCAATTTTATAATATAGTTAAAATATATAAACAAGAGACAGAGATAAATATGAAAATAGTAAACACTAGAGAATTTTGGAGGCAAAAAATAATGGAGCTGAAGTGAATCCCCTCCCACAATGTTCATCCCCTCAGGTGGGAGGGAGATCATTCTTGGAAAGAAAGTAATCCATTATCTTTTTCCTAAATTGATTTTTGGAAATTTTCATCGTAGTTACCCTCACTCTATGTGTAGAGGACACTCATTTGGTAGTTGAGGAGACCCATGCACCATATTATGATATAGGAAATTGACCAAGGAATTGTACCAGAGCGATGCAGGGAATTGTAAAGTATTATAGAACCCATTTTGACCACCTATAGGTTAATATTATTCTAACTTCATAAGAGGATACATATTCACATTTACTTTGACTCTTATTATAAAGAATCATGACTATTAATGCACACTATAAACTCAAGAATGAAAGCACCAAAAGTATCCATAACCATGCCTCCTCCACTCATGACATCCATGTTATACGAGACATTTGTGTTCAGTTTATGACTAGAAATGTAGGGATCCCAAATAACCAATTGAACATGATAGGAACTCATGGTATAATGAGTGGATTTATTACCATCCATGACTAGTCTTATGGTAGGAGCTTCTTCCCAGTTTTTTAGAAGTTAGATCATGTCCATCAAGAGTTTTTGAGTTGTAATAATAAGAGTTTTCCATATTCATGTGATGCCGTCAATCTGAGTTATGTTCCATGACTTCCAAATTAAAAAAATCTTATTGAAAGGACCAATGCTCTAGAATTATTCTCCCAACCCACTAACCCCACTCTCTGAAAGCATCATTATGTAAAACTATTCCTACCCTTCTTTGTTGGAAATACGAGTGAAGTCCCTGAACAATGTCCACACTACACATTCCCAACCACCTTCTATGAAATGATAAATCAATCTATCCTCCAATCAATCCATATATCAAAAGAAAATAGATACGTGGTAAATACCTATACATTTTATATTCTCATCTATTGGATGAACATTGTTCCCGATTCTATATAAAATAAGGATATGTTTTTATCAGAAAGCTCCTTACAAAATAACACCTGACCCCAAGTGTCTTCATGGTCTAGGGGAACACTAAAAAATGGGGTTTTAATAGTGCCAGTAATGGGCCTTTAACAGTGCTTATAAAGAAATCTCTACTACATAAGCGATGTTAATGGGAAGGATTTAACAGCTCTTGCAAAAAGCATGTTATAGATCGACTTTATCATCACTTTTTTAGCACTGTTAAATGTGTGATTTAACAATTATTTTTTAGCATTGATAAAGGCCACCTTTATCAGCATAAAAAAAGATATTAAGGATAATTTATATTTTTCAGAACTCTGTGATCCTGACCCATTTATCAACACTTCCACGACCCCTTTAACAATTCTGCAGCCCAACGTTTTCTGATCTTTTCACCCCAACAACCGTTTAATAACACTTTGTAAAATTCCATCCTCTTAAGCATGATTGGATTCATATTTTGCACCTATCCTTTGAAGATGTAATTCCCTTACGACTACACCATGTTTTTTTTCAGTTTAATGACATTCATGTTCATTTATATATATACATATATATTTTGTATGAATATATTCATATAATTATATTTAGATACATTTATAAAATATAAGTGCATTTTTGTGAAATATATATACTTATATTTGTTTTAATATATTATATAGTATATTCATTTACATATACTAGAATATAATAAAAATATATATACATTTATAAATAAACACACACACATATATAAACATTATATATATATATATATATATTTGTATAATGTAATAAATGGTTATATAATTTTTTAAATACATTTTTCAAATATGTATTATCATAAATATATTAGAATATATATATATATATATTATTTTATAAGAAATTATCACTAAATATAAAATATATTATGTGTAAATTCTTATTTATCCTTATATAAAAAATATTAAAAAAATATATATTATATTTATATAAATATCAATATATATATATATATATATTAGTATATTATTTCTAATGATTTTTTATGACATATACCCTTTATCAATGCTAGGGGAAAAGTAATGATAATGTGTTGGAATTTATTAGTAAATTCATTATAGTACTGATAGGGGTGGGGGATTTATCAGCAA
This sequence comes from Viscum album, assembly GCA_963277665.1. Taxonomy (NCBI): domain Eukaryota; kingdom Viridiplantae; phylum Streptophyta; class Magnoliopsida; order Santalales; family Viscaceae; genus Viscum; species Viscum album. The sequence continues at coordinate 696,587,023 of OY728119.1, read as the reverse complement.
TTTTTTACAAGCATTGATAAAGGGTACCCTTTAACAATGAATTTTTAGCTTTATAAACGACCCCCTTTGAATGTAATAAAAAGAAGTATTAAATTCACTCATTAACATATATTATTGTAGTGCTGACAATAGGGGTATTTAAAAGTGATTTTAGCTTGCACTACTAAATACATGTCTATATATCATCCTAGTTTTGTAGTATTGGAGATAAAATTACCCTTTTTTAAATCCTTAACTAAGAAGTATACAAAAGAGAATTCAGTAAATACATGCTTTTCCAGTTCAGAATTAATTTCAATGAGCTTGAAAATACCACATTGGTTTTCTTCCAGAATAGCATTGATGAAGTCCTAGTTCATGCATGAATGAAGGAAGGTGATATCTAGAATGGGGAATCCAGGGAAGTCGTGACTGGATCCGACCCAGTTATGGTTCCAGAATGATATCTAACCCCTACCCACAATTCATTGAGATTGAATATGGAGGGTCAAGAAATGAGGATAGATGACAGACCATAAATAATAAGAACACCCTCTTTCCGTAGAAGTTTTCCCACTATGATTCTTGTCCATAAAACTACCCCAAAGAGTATGATCCACAAGGACCTACCACTCTAGTATCACATGTATATATTGGAAGGTTTTTGAGAGATTTTTAACCTTGGTATCTCCATCCTTCGTAGGTTGGTCCATTATTTCCCAAGAAGCCCATTGATTCTTTACATCTGAATGAAAATCCAAGATGAAATAAGACAAGATGTTATATATGTGAGGGAAGAATCAATTAGGTATCATAGTAGATCAAAGATCATGGATATTAATTGAGTAAAACATGTTATTTACCAGAGTTATTATACCACCAAATGATATATATTAGTTTTTCATGTTTGAAATTCTCACATTGATCATTTCAATAGTTTTAGTATTTTTAAAAGTGATGAAAATGATGCCTAATTAGGTAAATAATGTCTGTTTGTTAATTCAAAGAAAAATATATTTTAATCATGTCAACACTATATATCGGGGATGATACATGATTGTCTGATAACGTTCTTGAGATGTAGAAAATGATCTTCAGTTAGTCGATGGACTTTCCACTCCGTTTAAAAAAATCTTCAAGAACATTATTGATGATGTGGACTCATATTGTACTATAAGATACAATGATAATGGTTTCATCATAAAAAATTAGGTGAGGGATGGTTCGTGAGTGAAACCTAAATCTATAAAGGATATCATTCTCCCAAAAAAAAAATCATGTTCATGGGGTGAATGGGCACATCCTAGGTGATAATAAATATTATTGGGGAAAACAGACCCCCTTATTCTAACCCACACAAGTATATAAAAATCCCATAATTTTTTACCCACAAATGAAATAGAGATCCAATATGATCTAAACAGCTTCAACATAAGATCTCAGGTCTGGGTGGAAAAACCCATAATTTCAAACACCTTGATGATAAATTTATATTCAACTTGGTCATAGAATTTCTTCATATACAATTTTATAGAAATGTTTGAACTTAGGGACTTCTGGTTAAATTCACTGATCAATTATTGGGCTCAAGTAATCACGCCTTGGATTTTACTCCTCTTAAAAAATAAGTGTTAGTGTTCTGATATCTAGTTAGGGAGATAAATGATGAACCTTAAATTGAGAACACTACCAAAAACCTTGTAAGGATCATTACTCATGCTAACTAGATGATTATTTTGTTGGGATGAAGGCTATTTTATCTTGGGAATTTGAACTAGGGTAGTCTCACATTCTACATGAGGTAGTCCTCCACTCCAAAGGAATTCATGGAAAACATTAAAAAAATATCACTGGATAATATTCTAATGGGACCTATTGAAAGTACCCTAAAAGACATCCAGAATGGGGACACTCTCTGGGTTAAGACCTCATAATTCCTCATAAATATCCTTATATTTGGGAATGGCGTCAAAGAGATAATTTTCAAAGGTAGAAACTCGCTATGAAAAATGTTGAGAAGATCATCATTACCCATCAAATATATACCCTTAATATGAGCACTCATACCTAATAGAATAGAGTTAAAATTAGTTTTAGCCATACCTACAACAACATCCCTATAATCAAAGTTAGTCCCATTATCCATCAAGATGTTGCATTTTAATATCTTCATATTCTCTTTAATACATGGAAGAAATAAAATCATGTTCTTATCACATTCACAGTTCCATTTTATCCTCAACTTATCATGATACATCCACTCATGTCACAGTATCATTTCATGGAGAGTTTCATTCTTGTGAGTGTGGTCATAGAACATGGTTTTTTCCCATCCACATTATAGACATGTTTCAATTAATTCAATATCCACCTTATTCTCATTCATATATTGGGGGATGGGAGGCCAGATCCAGATCCATAATTATGGATCACCTATAAGCCTATATTGTTTCTTCGGAAAAACTATCTATGAATTTCCATAAGTAGTATTGTTACATAAATCCCTTACCACTTCATGGAATTCAAGTATGTTGATCTACAATTGAGAGAAAGAGAAACATCCACCACATCCTTTCATAGGATACATAAAAACCAATAGTGGGGAATGATCAGAAATGTTGCTCACAAGGTGTTTTTACTTTTTATCAAGGTTGGTGGAGATAACATGATAGTTGGAAAGGAATGTATTCAATCAACACCAGGTGTATAGGTTACCTTTCTTGTTATTTCACCATAGAATTGATCCTCAGTATACCTCATGGCCAATAACCTGGTGTGATCCATGAATGATATGTAATCTAGGATGGCCTTCCAAGGAAAATATCATCTACTTATCTTATATTTTGTATTAGATACAATATTAAAGTCATATACAAAAAAAAAGAATAACCTATCTTGAAGGAACCTAGATCATGCCACATTTATTCCCTTACATTCACATCACAGTTAATATAAATAAAATTAAAAATGGTTCATTGAGCTACAAAAGTTATTTTCCTTTTTACAATCTGGTCCGAAGCCTCAATAAATCCAACTCAGATGTTGGATTTCTAAAATATTATTTCATGTTAGGCTAGATGTTTAGAATGAATTAACTCACAAACCATTAGTCTATGTGAATACCTAGCTTTTTTGGAGGGACACTTTTTAGGCTCAAGTACTACAACTAAGGAGGAACCACTGTTATAGAGTTCATTAGTGATGTTTTTCATCTTTACCTGAGAAACTAGACTATTTTATTTCCAAATTATGATAGATATTATTGAAATTAGATGCACCTGGATCTACCCCATATGGGTTTACACACTTTTCCTGAGATGATGAAAGGTCTTGTAGAGATTTGTATTGTGATGAGGTGCACATCCCCATAGAAAGAGATAATAGAGACAAATTAGTATGATTTTTTTGATTTTGAGTGCATGTATTAACCATTCATTTAATTATAGAATGAGATAGAATAGAGTTACAAGAAGAAAAAATCTTGGAGATGAACCCCATGGACATACTTCTTGGAGAGGGGATCATGAGGGCCATAAGTTGTGCAGAAACCTGTTGCGGATCCTGAGAAGAAGGGAGGTCTTAGGAAACATAGCCCTTCTTAACATGTGACATCACTATTTATGGTTTCTATATTATCCTTCACCTGCTAAGAAGGACCAGGGTTGCAAGAATAGAAGAAAATCTCTGAGTAATTTTTGAAGAAAAGATTTCCTTCAGTCCTAATCCATTTTGAAGACTGACTTGTCCCTTGGAATGCCTTCAGGAAAAGGTAAGGGGACCAATGCTTTAAAAGGCACCAAGGCAAAGCATGGGGAGGCAATTATATCTTGATAAGATTGATTCACATACTTATGGGACTCCAAACTGACCCATGTAAGAATAGTATAACCAACAGAAACATCTAAAACATGCTCTAACTCCATCAACCATGGATTGGGAATAAGGGGGACACTATCTCCTAACCAGGGTGACACACCTCAATATGGGGGATCATACTAGTAACCATCTTAGTCGACCAATTGATGTTTCCAAAATACTTGTAGAGAGTTCCCTTAAAGGTGATAAAATGTGAAAAACATGGGGGTGAGGGTTATAATATACCTTGATTCCATCCAAATGAATCCTCTACATGGAGATAGATATTATCTAGGATGGGGTGGTGGATGTATATGCTAATATAGATTTGGGCCACTAAGGGATCTTCATGATTTAGAGTGTACTTAGTCACACATTGAAATGACCCTAATGAATCTTCCACAGTGATAAGAAAATATAAATTCTAGAATGGAAAGGGTACACCTTAGAGATTTACCCACCTGACCACATGGGGAGAGTCCCTTAAATGGTGGATATCCATCACCAAGTAGGAGGCATTTCATCTTTACAAACCTATTGACTTAGGATCATTACAACACTCTGGAAAAAAAATACACTATCGAGGCCAAAAAACCATATAATGACTTATGATTCAGGGTTTAACCCCAAAATGGGGAAACTAAACCCCAAGATCCCACAATGTTCCTGAAGAGAGGTAGGAATGAAATTTTAAAACCGAACATCACCCCAATGTCCACTTGAAGAGGTCTAAAGCTTACTCAAAGTTAGAGAGGGGGGAATCTTGCACCATAGAATGTCTAATCGAGGCATTATTCTCTATATTCATGAATATTTTAGGGAATCATGTTTGGGTGATTTGGGATGGTCAGCAAAGGTCATACCTAAAATAAGAATCGAGAAGTCGGGCCGAGGTAGATGAGAAAAGGAATATGTGTAATACCAGGGATAGAACATGATTTAGAGGAGGTTTGTGAGGGAGAGATATATTAACGGGCTCTATTAATGTTGTGGGAAACACCTGGGGAGAGGAAACCATAAAAAGGTATAATAGATGAAAAAAATAAAAAAAATTGATGACGATTAGAGGAAATTATTTTGAGAAAGGGAATTTATATTTTAAGCGCCTTTCCCAATCACTACTAATAGTTTATATGAATATATTTTTTTGTATTTCAATTTTACAATACAACAACATAAATTTTCTAAACATACTCTTTGGGTTGGGAAGAGTTACCCATGGGGGATCATGGTGGAATTTTAAATGGATCAACAACTTATTCTTGTAGGTGTAACCTTGAGGCCCTTATAAAAGTTGATAATCACCATTTTTTGTACATTTTTTTATCTATGATATTTTGATAAGAGAGAATTTTTTTTAAAAAAATTTACATGAATTGGTTGTGTCATGGATAATGAAGGAGGGTGGTTATGACACATGATTGGTTTTTTGGAATTATACTGGTTGGGGTCTTAAAAATATATGTATAGGGTACCACAGACTGTGTAAAATATTATTGGTTGGAAAATGATATGGATAATTATATAGTAGGGTCAATCCCATGGTTTCATTAGAATACAAACTTGAGTCATGTTGGTTGTCTCTCAGTCCAAGATAATTTTCATAGAAAACCCAACTGATGCACATGTGAGTCTTGTAAATAGTTCTTGATAATAGATATAATAAATTTTATCTAGTTCATGAATAATAATATATTAAAATGATCATCTATGACATGTTTTTTGTTTACTGCTACTGACAACAAACATTGTCTATTATTTGACTAATAGGGTTAGTATGATTCATGGGTTAGTGTATATTAGTGATGTGGAGGACAAAAAAGAATTTTTATTGTATGAATAGATGTATTAAAGTGTAATTATTCACTAGTATGAATTTTTATAGATAAAGGATGTGTAAAAATGACTATAGTAGGCGTTTTCAATAAAATTAGGTAAGATATATTGGGTGTGTGGAGAGTATAACCATAAAAATTCTAATATAAGAGTCTTTTAGTGGTTGTGGATTCTAGTGGATGAATGGTAAGTTGTAAGATGTGTGATGATTCATGTAAAAGTCTAGAATCCATATTCATGGGATTTTATAAAGGCCTAATCAATTATAGGTTTTTGAAACTACATGAATTATAAATAAATGGATCTAGAGTAGGGGGTGTTCATAAATTTATGTATTATATTTAATTTCCAAGGCGTAAGATCTATTGGGGATATATATTTTTAATTTTTTTGACGCCACAATGATATATTTGGTGGAAAAGGTATAAGGATGGGTGAAGAAGACACTTCTATTAAAATTATATAGTAATATCCACTAAGTACCTTGTGTAATGTCTTCTTGAACTCAACGAAAAATTATAGCAGGTTACTACGCATTGTATTCTCATGTGATAGCTGGTGGGATTATACCTCTTATCCGTTAAAGAATTTGGTACTCAATGAACGATTTTTGGGAACATGATGATCTATTTGATACTATTTATTAAATTTAAAATATAAATTTCCCATGAAACATAATGAAATACATATCATCCTCCTCTATCCACTTTAGTCATCCCATTATGCTCTCTTTAGCTTCCTTTTTCATCCCGAGATCTCTCAAACATTCAATTGGAATCATATTTGACTCCCCAAAAGTGCGTTTTTCAATTTTACATATGAATAATGCTACTCAATACTCAATCATTATTCAATTACACTATTTTTTCTTTCCCCGTATGGAATCCTTGAATTATAAGTTATTTTCTAGGTTTTAGTTTTTGTTTAATGTGTTAGAATCATGCATAACCATTCCATAAAAATTCACATAATGGTTTGAGGTTGGTGGTTCTAAATATTATTCACTATTTATATATATATTTACATAAAATTCATTATATATGGGAGTGTGGGAGTGAGTTCTATGTAATTTAAAACTACTCCGGGAATATTTTCATGACTTAGTAAATTGGTAGTGACCCTTGACAACAAAAATATTATTATTACCTCTATATTCATGATTTATTGAGGCTTACGTGATAATATAGAAAGTTGGTATATACTATAATATAATTATTAATGTTGTGTAAGGTTATCTATAATGATAATTTCTTATAGAGAAATCTAGGGGGAACCTTGGATCAATTATAGTTTTTTTCTCATATATAGATGGTAGAACATGTAATGACAAAATTTTAGTTCTGATTTGTGTAGGTATAGAATTTATATTTACTTCAATAAATTTTTTATAAGGAGTAAGGATAAACTAGGGTGAAATTATAGTTATACAATTAACTAATAATTGATATTGAACAGAATGTTAGGTGTTCATGTGAGAAATAAGCAGATTAGGGGAAAAATTTAGTATATAGGAATAATTTATGATGTTTTCACCCATTTTGGATATTAGAACCTAACAAAAATGAATATTCTTGGTTATAATTTTATATTATATATATTTTACTAAGAGAATTACTCTTCCTTGAAGGGTTATATGTGTCATGGGACCTCGTGTGGAAGATTTTAGAAAATGGTATTGGGGCAATCTAACAAGGTTAATATGGTACCGATTGAGGTATTGACAATGGGAATGTATTCCTGAGTAATTATATGTATTTATGGAATTGATTAATATCAAAATAAAAATAAGATAATAATGAGGAATAATTAAAAACTAGATTTTCTTGGGTTTAGGTTAAGTGATGAAATTTAGGTTTCCTTTGGACAAGAACTCATAGCCTTGGAAGGGATTTGATGTCCTGATAGGTCACGAAAATAGTATTTGGACCTTTGATTATTTATGAATAGTAATACTAGAGATTCAACAGATTCAATGAAATTTTAATTTTGAAATGTAGGGGTCTTTTGTGCCTTACCATTAGAGGGGTTTTAATGATTTATATTGGTATTTTTTGTTGCATATTCCCTACTATATACAAATGATAGAGGAATGTAACAAGCCATTGTTCCTTTTTCCTCACTATTTCCTTATAGGATTTTCTGGTTTTGGACTTATTTTTTATTTTGATGCACTTACTAAACATTTTGGGATACAAGGGTATAGATAGTTAACTGTGCTACCATTTTAGTGTCTCTTTCTAGAGATGATTAATATTTTTTGGTTTTATTCATTATTTTTATACTGATATTGTTACGATATATATATATAAATAAATTAGAAGACTATTTTATCTGAGTATAAATACTTTCCAACGAGTGTGAACAAGTTCAAGACTTTATCATTATTTGGACATATATTTTTATATGATTGGATATAAGGGTTTAAATAGAGATTTATTATCCAAAAATTGTATTTTTTTCCAAGGTATTGGATATGATTATCCTGTATAATTTATTTTAATGTAAACCATATGCATGGTATACAAGATTTCATGTTATATACTTGTTATGACATGTATTGTATTTCTCATTAATAAGTTAACTTCTTCCATCATCATTGGATGATGCTTTTAAGGTTATGATTTTTGGAGGAATGGTTATAACCAAATAACACAAATTTATTTTATATCTATTATACATTTATTTATTTATTCATTATTTTTAGTTGTATACAATATTGGATTTTTGATAAGGGCCCATTGGTGGTATTCTAATATGTTTTACACTCACACTCTGCATGTTCATCTAGGTGGAAATGAAGAAACTATATCTAGTTATAGGATTTTCAAAGTTTTTATAGGTGATCTAACCACGACAGCTTTAGGGGAAGTGGATTTGGGATCAAAGAGAGGCTTCAGTTTTCTAGTGATATATCCTTCTATATATTGTTTATTTATTTACCATTGTACAATATTGGGATAATATGTGATAATATATATATATAATATTAGAATATTTCTATTTTGTTATAAAAAAAATATATGTATATATATAATTTAGATAGCTTTAAGTTTAAATTATATTAACAAACTCTGGCATTAGAGTATATTATTATTATTTACTTGTAATTTATTATTTTGAATTATAAAATATAGCCTCTTCAATGTTGTTTAGAGACTCTCATCCCTATTTGACAACCTATGACATAAGGGAAGGCATGATTGAGGTCACATTTTGCCTCCATCTTGGATAATGTTTGTGTTATTTGAGTACGGGAATTACATATATTGTTATGAAAATTTATTTTTGGATAATATCAAAGGTTATGGAATAGAGTATAATTGAATATATAGAAATATGTTCCAATACTTGGTATGTATTAGGAATATTCATCAAAATAATATATTTATTTAATTTAATGAAATTTGATCCTATCCATCATTGAAGTAGACAATGAAATATTTTCTAATGAATGCATTTATTATAACAAAATATCTTAGTTAGACCTTACATGTCACATAATATGGCACACCACAATGCCTCAAGATCACCTCCCAAAACATTAGAGAAAACCAACCAGTGGCGAGGGTCAAAAAGGTGAAGTAGGGAGACTATAGGCTCTGGCTAGAGTTCAATAATAGTGAAAAATAACCAAACTCAAAGATTGGGATCAATATTAGAGTACTAATAATAAATAACTAAAATTGAAGCATGCTATACTAAATTAAATTCAACATACTAACTCTCAAATCATGAAAAACGACCAATAGTCGGTCACTCACAAGGATAACCCCATATAAAAAATGAAAAAAACTAAAAATAAATATAATTGGCTCTACTTACATCACTGATCCAAACCACATACCTAGTCTTCATGAAAATCGAGCTACACTATCCAGATCTTGAGACTCCACGAGATTAGATTAACTCGATCTACCAACACCAGGCCTTAGTCCAAACCATTTCATAACCTATACTGTAACCTGAAAGTTGACATCATGTCCACAAAAATACATCATGGTTTATATATAGGGGGTGAGAAATATATATCAGTGGACCACCCTAATGGTGAACCTATAAACATGATTTCATAACAAGTTCATGCACACCTGATATGCCCATCCTACCTGAAAACAAATAGAATCTTACATAAAATAAATAATTGAGCAATAAGAACATATATACACAATACATAATCTAACTGATGGGTTCTAGAATGATACCTATGGTAATTATACCCCCACCCTAACCCTTATAAGATGACTTATAGAACATGGCAAACCCATAATCATGGTAAATGGAATGTCCTCCAAAACCACATAGGATCTCTCCAACATATAAACATAATAGGAATAAATATTGAACCCCATGGTATAATTATAGTCATAAAAATGAACAAACAAATATACCAGGTACTAGGAATCCAAAAAAATGATCTGAATTAGAGACAATAATATCTAGGCTAACCATAAGAGAACTTGGAAGCCCCTAAAGGTCCTACATAATGAATTGGACACAAGAAAATGACCTAAAAAATTGTTCCATAGGTACCAACATAGATTGGAACAAAATTTACAATGGGAACTATAAAAATTATGAGTGAAAAGAATCCATGTACCTAGGAGTGTAATAGTTCTACGGTCCACAAAACCAACCCCATAAGTTCCTCAACACCTTATGAGCATGAAGCCACTACAGTCAGGGTTAACATTGAAATAAACGGTGGTTGCAGTCATTTCTATTGTCTATTAGTTTTCTAATCCCATATAACAAATTCCAACAAATAGAGGAGAGAACCATATCAAAATCAAGACCAAAAACTGAACCAAGATATCCTAAGGGTCTTCTCCTCAAACCATAGTCCTAATAAAAACCTTCCCCAAACATCATGATCAATGGCTAACCAAATATGTGCTGATTCAAACTCGAAACCACCATCCACAACGAAAAAACTATTAACACCGATCAAATATTATCCAATCAATCATGGGACTCTCTTAACATCCTAGATCTCAAAATACATTAATTCATCCATCACAGGCCCTACATGACCAGCTTATGGGTTAAAACAAAATCAAGGATCACATAGTCTTTGAGTCTAGATCATAAAGTGGCGTCCTCTATGAGACTCCCTTACTAACCAATTCTCTTTGGACACACCTAAAAAAACAACCTCAACTGGTCTAAGGGATACAGAAAGAGAAATACACACTATGATGGGTTCCTCTTGCTCATCCAAAATCATGGGAGAGGTATACTATTAAAACATCCAATGTGTGCCACAGTAAACGCCAACTCATACTCGATCAAAAATCAAACCAAAGGGGCATTTAAAAGTACATGATCTCTAATTGGGGAATTCACAATGGTCCTCAAGACGACATTAGAAGTATGAGGCCCACTAAAGGCTTCCTCAACACAATCCAAAAAATAAATTCCATACATGAATTCTAAACATATGGCTATGGAAACCACTGATCACTTGATCAAAAAAAGTTCCACAATGTAATCATTAAGAGTCACTTAAACTCATATCAAAAGTACAATTGAACTAGGATACAACCTCCATCGAAAGGGATTGACACATTAGAAAAGGATCTAGGAGATGTGGTCCCCATACCAAATATCTAAAACTCAATAGTTCTAAACATGAGAAACTGGTCCTAAAACTATGGGAAAATTAATTATCTCCTTATATATACAACTCAATCATAGATTCTGGGATCATTTTGATAGGACCTTAAATAAAAGTGGTAGGAATCCACAAGTCATAACCCACTATTGAGCTTACATGCTCACATTATCCTCAAAGCTCACAACCCAAACACCGTGAAGAATCTAAAAAAAACTCAATGAAAACCTCCTAACTAAATCCCATAGTCCAAAACACCACCCATATGGAATCCGATAACTGAAAGGATATAACCATTGTAATATATATGGAAAAATTCTTCGAATGGACTACTCATATTTCAATTCTGACTTTAGTGTGAAAAAGAAGAAAAAACCTAATAACAGATCGTACATAATGGGAACTTTGGGTATATGGAATGTAACCATATAATTAATCCTTGTACTTATTCCTCAGGTCACTCAGCATGTAATTTTATAATGTACATGATGTGTGTCTCTTGGTACATGGTGTATACCCCAACATGGTTACCAGTCTGTATACCTATAAGGCCCTAGCCTTAAACCATACTTAATCTTGAGTTATTACAAGATTACACATTGAGGATCTTTTTGGGTTTAGAGTTTTAGATAATTAGATCATAAAACATGCATTACATTCCACATATAAACAAAGTGGTTACATAAAGATAGTATTCTTCTTTCCCATCAATGGAAACATATTTAAAATAAAACGGGGATTCTTTCTTGACACTTCCTTGACACTATCTTCATATCATGTACCTTTCCCTTGACCTGTGAATAACATTTCAAAAAAACTTGGGATGAGCATAAAAAGCTCAGTAAGGGATATAAAAATATGGAAAGGAAACATGGGTACATATATACATAAGAATGAAATCATACTTTACCCATAAAACCTAATAACTTTAACATACCTCATTAAATCATGAATAAATCATAGAAATCATAATACATAAAGGTAACTTGAGGCATTCATAACATTCTTACGTAGGGAGTAACCCTCTTGGTTACGTTTGGAATACCCATCATAGTATATTCCCTAAATATTTTCGGAGAAACCTTAACGTTTCACTCCTTCACGTTACCCAATGCATTGGAAAGCTATATCGGGCTCACCCTCCCTTAGTTTATCACGGAACCACCCGTCTTCATAATAATGCCCAAGAACCTCAACATAATCGTATCATATAAAACATGCATAAAGGAAACATAACATTTCCACCTTTCAATCACAAGATATCAATACAACACATTGATATAAAAACATTATGAAAACCATTTTCAATACCAAAATAAAAGAAAAGTAAAACGTGGTATTTATTTTTCTTTTAAAAAAAGGTATGGCTTGTAGAGTAATCTGAAACTCAAATAATGGTCACAGCGGCGGAGAAGTCGTTGTCGCCGCATACGTATGACAAAAACATTCCCTTTTGTCAGTTAGTAAACGCTTTGTATAAAAATATTCCTTTCTGAATACATGTAAAAGTCAAAGGGGTTTATACACCATATAAAAGAAGGTTGTGTATAAAACAAAATATGCCTCAATGAAAGGAGATTAAGACGAGTCCCATACCTCGGGTCTGACTTGACTCGATCGTTCTTTAATGTCATGAATAATAAACTTGAGTTAATTTCTACTTGCTTAAGAACCTTTTTCAAGTTCATTATTCCTTTTATATCACTTATTTCCATGTCATGAACACTATGTAATTATTTAAGTTAATAACGGTCATTTTAACGATCATTAGTACTTGAGTCAAAAATAAACCCTTTATAATTACAAGTTGTTCATGTATCCATTATATCCAGAATGGTATTCATGATGTAAATATCATATATGTCATATATATCCAGTAAATTCATGCATTTATAATATTATATAATCATTTAGAGGTAATAAATGAAATGCACCGTTCATGGAGATGGTAAGTCGTACGTACGCATGAACGCTACTTTCATTTCTATTTCGTATTTTATAAAATGGAATCATAATGATAGGAAGGTATATTATAATTCCAGTATAATATCATATATAATATCATAGTTCCATCCTTTATACGTCCCACAGATGGTATTTAAAGAATCAAATCACTTTGAGGGGGCGGTATTCCGCACTTCCTTAAATGAAGATATCGCGTTTACCCATAATGGAAACCATAAAGGTATGCCCAATATGAAAAATACAGAAGCTTAAGGAAAACATAAACATATTATATATCACATATAAATATAGTGACATCTTAATGGACACCTTTGAAGGTGTTAAATAAATGTTGAACAATCATCGTTTCGGGAGGCATAAATTCACCATCCACGGAAACAGTATGTTCGTTAACCATTAGATGTAGGTGTGTGTAAGTGTATCTCGAATACTTATTATAAAAAAATCCTAGTATATTTAGGATACTGGAGTTGTTACAAATGAAATGAATAAAAAGAGTTTAGGGGGTTGGAGAAGTAAAATAAAACAAAAGGACTCAAAAGAAGACATTACCTTAAAATCGGGTAACTCCCTTTGGTTTGAGCTCAAAGGCTTCCTTGGGAAGACTTCTGCCCAAAGTGAGGCCTCAAGGAGTAAAATAGGGAAGTGGAGAGACAAAATGGGCAGGGGTTGGCCGAGCCAAAGGCTTTGGGAGTGTGGGTAAGGAGGTAGAGGTGGGGGCCTTTTATAAGAGGAGAGGAGGGGCACTCTTGGAAAGTAAAAAAATGTTACTTTATTTGAAAATGATTTTCGGATTCAAAAGGTACCACATTGATATAATTCAAGGATAAGGTGATAAGTGTTCTAAATACACCCATACAATAGGTTTTGGACATGTGTAGGGAATATATTTTACATTATCATTTCATTTTATTTAAATCCTTTATTAATGAGGTAATCGTTGCATCATCATGATGTCATAAATAATTTAATTTATTTAAAGTCTAAAAATTATGAAAAAAATATTATGATGTATGAAATTTCTTTAGATTTCTAATGAATATTTATAGTCCAAAAGATCATTTATGTAGACAATAGTAAAAATATTTTACTTAGGTGATACATTCTTTGTCACATTTAACATTCTTTAAAAATAAAATGATAAAAAGTCACTTTCTCACAAAAGTGATTCCATGGGCCCCCCAAGTTTGGCACAAAGCATACCATCGTCGGCCATGAGACAACCAGTAGCCTTAGGGCACATTTTGTGGTCTTTTTGTATTATTATGATATCATTTTATTATCCTTAACTACCCGATTACTCATTAATCAAGATAATTAAAGATAATTACCGTCGTTACTATTCATCATGTCCAAAAAAAAAAGAGTCTTGATTACATAATTTGGAACTTCTGATTCCAAATATGTAATTCATTTTACCAAATTCCAAACATAGAAATTGCAATAATTGATTTAAAAATAATTCCCGTTGTCAAAGCGAATAGCGGGTTTTTTTGAAACAATATCTATGAAAAGTTTGGCATTAGTTTATGCCCAATTCCAAAGTGAAATTAATCCTAATGACCACAATTGGATTAAATGGTAAACATATATTCTAATTTAACTTTAAAACCAATCAAAAAGATAATCTAATCATATAAATAAAGTAGATTAAAAAGAAGTTTTGATGTAAAATGCAGTATTTTTCACTATTTATTAAAAAATGAACATTGTCAGAAAAATACCAAAAATTCACACAAAGTAAATTTTGATGTCCCAATCATAAATAATATGTTTATTTTTACAAAAATAGCTTATAAAATTGTCAAAAGATAGATTTAAAAATGTTTTTCCATCAAAAGGCAGTAAAACAATCCTTTAAAAAATATTAGTGTATTCCATGCTTAAGATTGGATTTATTTTCATTTTAAGCCTCTAAAACACTGTCTAATTCATTAATAGACATAGATAAAAATTTATATTATTCATTACTTACTTGGGATGTTACATCCTTTCCCCCTTTTGAAAATTGCGTCCCCGCAATTTATTTACTTATCAAATAAATGGGGGTACTTATCCCTCATTGCATTTTCAGATTCCCATGTTGCCTCATCCATCATGTGGTTTTTCCACAAAACATTTACCTGATTAATCACCTTATTCCGTAACACTTTCTCCCTGTGGTCAAGAATCTGGACCGGTTGTTCCTCATAAGATAGGTTCTCTTCCAGCTGAACTACCTCTGGACTCAAAACATGAGATGGATCTGGCATATACTTTCTCAACATTGAAACGTGAAAAACATTCTGTACCTGAGATAAACTCGGAGGTAAAGCCACCCGGTATGCAACTGATCCAACTCTCTCCAGAATTTCATATGGTCCAATGAACCTTGGACTCATCTTTCCTTTCTTACCAAATCTCATCACATTTTTCCATGGTGAGACTTTGAGAAAAACATTATCACCTACCTCAAAAGTTAGATCCTTCCTCCTGTTGTCTGCATAACTCTTCTGCCTACTCTAAGCTGTTCTCATGTGCTTCTAAATCAACTGAACTTTTTCTGCCATCTCTTCTACCAATTCTGGTCCCATCAGCTTCCTTTCAACCACTTCATCCCAGAAAGTTGGAGTTCAACACCGCTTCCCATATAATGCCTGAAATGGTGCCATCTGTATACTGGAATGAAAACTGTTATTATATGAAAATTCAACCAAACAAAGATGTTGGTCCCAACTTCCCTGATAATCCATATAACAAGCTCGTAGCATATCCTCCAAGGTCTGAATTGTTCGTTTTGACTTCCCATCTGATTGAGGATGAAAAGCTATACTAAAATTTAATTCAGTACCCAACGACTTCTGAAGGCCTTTCCAAAAGTTAGAAGTGAACCTCGAGATGTCTTCGATAATCCCACAACAAAGTCCATGGAAATATTCTCCCATTTCCGCTCTGGCACTAGTAAAGGCTGAAGCATCCCTTTTGGTAACTGCTGCTCTACTTTAACCTACTGACAAGTCAAAAACTTCACAGTAAAATCAACAATATCTCTTTTCATTCCATCCCACCAGTAATACTCCCACAGATCTCTATACATCTTAGTACTGCCAGGATGAACTGAAAACAGAGAACTAGGAGCTTCACATAACAACTCTCTCTTCAACTATGAATCACAAGGCACACACAATCTCTTCCTAAATCTCAAAACGCAATCATTATCAATGTTTAATTCAGGCAACTTACCTTTCTGAACCAGCTCTACCTTTTTCTGCAACCCACTGTCTTGCTTATGTGCTTGCTTGATTATATCTGATAGAGATGATCTCACTAATACTTGAAACAAAACAGAAGAACTTCCTGCACCCATAAATTCTATGCCAAATTTCATCAAATCCTTAACCAAAGGATCGCATTCCAAACACAACATTGCTAATGAAGCATTACTTTTTTGACTCAAAGCATCAACCACTTTATTTTCTTTTCCCGGATGGTAATGAATTGTACAATCATAATCCTTGATTAATTCCAGCCATCTCTTCTGTCTCATGTTTAACTCTTTCTGAGTGAATATATACTTTAATCTTTTGTGATCAGTGTATATTTCACACTTTACTCCATACAAATGATGCCTCCATGTTATTAAAGAAAAAACAACATCAGCTAATTCCAAATCATGTGTAGGGTAATTTACCTCATGAGTTCTCAACTGTCGTGAAGCATAATCAATTACCTAATCATTCTGCATTAGGACACAACCATGTCCTTTAAATGAAGCATCACTGTATATAACAAACTCACCATTCTTGGAAGGTAGTGCCAAAACTGGAGCATTCACCAATCTTCTTTTCAATTACTGAAAACAATCATCACATTCTTTTGTCCAGATAAACTTAACACCCTTCCGAGTTAGCTTAGTCATTGGACTAGATAACCGTGAAAAATATCTAACAAACCTTCGGTAATATCCTTCCAAACCAAGGAATCTACAAATCTCAGTTACATTTGTGGGTCTTGGCCAGTCTTCCACAACTTTTGTTTTTGCAGGATCAACAGTTATCCCATCTTTAGAAACAATGTGACCAAGGAAAGAAATTTGTTGCAACCAAAACTCACACTTGCTGAATTTACCATACAGTTTCTTTTCTTTTAAGGTTTTCAAGATAACCCTTAAATGTCTTTCATGCTATTCTTTACTTTTAGAAAACACCAAAATGTCATCAATAAAAACCACCACAAACATACCCAAGAACTCATGGAAAATTCTATTCATTAAGTCCATGAATACAGCAGGTGTATTGGTTAGCCCAAAAGGCATTACTACAAATTCATAGTGGCCATATCTTGTACGGAACGCGGTCTTTGGAACATCTGCTTCCTTTACCTTCAGCTGATGGTACCCTGATCTCAAGTCAATCTTTGATAAATACTGTGCTCCCTGGAGCTGATCAAACAAATCATCGATATGATGCGAAGGATATTTGTTCTTAATAGTGATATTATTCAAGGCTCTATAATCAATGCAAAGTCTCATTGAACCATCTTTATTTTTAACAAATAAAACAGGAGCACCCCATGGTGATGTGGTAGGTCGAATGAAACCTTTCTCTAATAAATCTTGCAATTTCTCCTTCAACTCTAAAAGTTCAATTTGAGACATTCGATAAGGGGGTTTTGAAATTGGTTTAGCATCAGGAACTAAGTCAATAGTAAACTCAACTTCCCGATTTGGTATTATTCCAGGAAACTCATCAGGAAAAACATCCGGATACTCATTTACCACTGGCACATCATTAATCTGAACAGTTCCTTTATTTTCAATGATGTGTGCAAGGTAAAATTCATTTCCATCTTTTACAAGTTTCTCGGCCTCTTGATAAGTTATCAACAGTAAGGGTTCATTCTTGTACACAAACTGAAAGACTTTCTGAAAAGAAACTTCTATAGCTCTACAGTCAATCTTAGCATGGTAAATAGAGATCCAATCCATACCCAGTATAACATCAAACTCTACTAGAGGTAGAACAATAAGGTTTTCAAGTAGGTTCTTTTCACAGATAAGGATAGGAAGATTCTTATAAATTATTTTTGCCTCAACATCCTTCCCAGGTGTTTTTACCAAAAGTTCAGGAGTCATTTCTTGAGATGGTATTCCCATTTTACTAGAAACGTTTTTTGAGATGAAAGAATGTGTAGACCCTGAATCAAAAAACACACTGGCATAATCTGAAAAAACAAACAAATTACCTGATACAAATTCATTTGATGGCCCGATATCTGCTGAAGTAGTTGCAAAGGATTTCACCACCCCTTTCTACTTGTAGTCTAACTGCTTCCCATCACTCAAGCTCTTTGTCGGACACTCGTTTGCATAGTGACCCATCTCATTGCACTTAAAACATTTCACTAACTGTAAATCAAATTTTGTCTTACCTTCACCTTGATCTTTTTCAGTGCAATCACGAGCCTTCTGTCCCATCTTACCACATCGGTAGCACTTTCCAAAATTCAGAAGACATTCCCCAGCATGCCTTTTGCCACATTTATCACAAAATGGAATCTTAGATTTCTTACCATCAAACATTTTTTATGAATTCTTCCCTTTCTCCTGCCACCTCGGTCTCTTCTTCTACTGGTTGTTATAGAACACTTGATCATCGACAAAATCCATTTCCACCTTCTCAGCACATCGAAAAATCTTTTCATAACTTTTAAACTCACGAGAAGACAATGCCCTTCGATATTTTGGCTTTAATCCTGAGTAAAAACGATTGATTTTACTATCAAGGTCTCGGATAAAATTTGGAGCATACCTTGCCAATCGAGTGAACCTTTCTTCATAGGTATCCATTGAGTCTTCCTCTTGCCTCAATTACAAGAATTGCTTTTCCATCCTAAGTCGAACAGCCTTAGGAAAATACTTCTCAGGAAACATACCTTTGAATTCATCCCAGTCAAGAGCATCAATCTCATCGGCGTCCCTGATATTTTTAACCATAGATAACCACTGATCTACTTCACCCTCCAAATGGTAAATAGAAAGACTAAACTTTTGATTGTATGAACACCCCATGACATCGAAAATCTTCTCCAGTGCTTTAATCCACCCTTCAGCTAGCACAGGGTCAGATGATCCACTGAATTATGGGGGATGTTGCCTCATGAAATCTTCCACCACTGACATGTTCCTCTGCGGTTGATCTTCCTGATCTCGTGCATGGATACCACCGCCATTTATCGCTTGATTCAACTACCCCATTACTGCAACAAACTGTTCAGTTCCAATTCAGACCATCTCAGGATGCTGATTCGGAAGGTTATTTCCTTCTGCATGCCATCCTAGCACAGCTTCCTTGTTTCCTCTGTGGAAAACCATTCTGAACAAACATGTCTTAGATGAAGCAACATGGTAATCTTCAAATACTATATCACTTCAATTTGACCATAAAAAAAATATTTTTGTATAATCATTTAATATAATTCTAACTCCTAAAGTTATCTAAACCGACCGTTGATACCAACTATAAGACCCCAGCCTTAAACCTTACTTAATATTGAGTTATTAAAAGATTAGACATTGAGGATCTTTTCAGGTTTAGTGTTTTAGATAATTAGATAATAAAACTTTCATTACATTCCACTTATAAACAAAGTGGTTACATTAAGATAGTATTCTTATTTCCCATCAATGGAAACATGTTTAAAATAAAACGGGGATTCTTTCTAGACACTTCCTTGACACTATCATCATATCATGTACCTTTCCCTTGACCTGTGAATAATATTTCAAAAAAACATGGGATGAGCATAAAAAGCTCAGTAAGGGATATAAAAATATGGAAAGGAAACATGGGTACATATATACATAAGAATGAAATCATACTTTACCCATAAAACCTAAGAACTTTAACATACCTCATCAAATCAAGAATAAATCATAGAAATCATAAGACATAAAGGTAACTTGAGGCATTCATAACATTCTTACGTAGGGAGTAACCCTCTTGGTTACGTTTGGAATACCCATCACAGTATATTCCCTAAATCTCTTCGGAGAAACCTTAACGTTTCACTCCTTCATGTTACCCAATGCATTGGAGAGCTATATCAGGCTCACCTGCCCATAGTTTTTCATGGAACCACCCGTCTTCATAATAATTCCCAAGAACCTCACCATAATCGTATCACATAAAACATGCAAAAAGGAAAAATAAAATTTCCACCTTTCAATCACAAGATATCAATACAACACATTGATATAAAAACATTATGAAAACCATTTTCAATACCAAAATAAAAGAAAAGTAAAACATGGTATTTATTTTTCTTTTAAAAAAAGGTATGGATTGTAGAGGAAGCCGAAACTCAAATAATGGCCACGGCGGCGGAGAAGTCGTTGTCGCCGCATACGTACGACAAAAACATTCCCTTTTTTCAGTTAGTAAACGCTTTGTATAAAAAGATTCCTTTTTGAATAAATGTAAAAGTCAATGGGTTTTATACACCATATAAAAGAAGGTTGTGTATAAAACAAAATATGCCTCAATGAAAGGAGATTGAGACGAAGTCCCATACCTCGGGTCCGACTTGACTCGATCGTTCTTTAATGTCCTGAATAATAAACTTGAGTTAATTTCTTTTTGATT
Source organism: Viscum album (assembly GCA_963277665.1). Taxonomy (NCBI): domain Eukaryota; kingdom Viridiplantae; phylum Streptophyta; class Magnoliopsida; order Santalales; family Viscaceae; genus Viscum; species Viscum album. Next base: position 696,566,155 of record OY728119.1, on the reverse strand, counting down.
AAGAACCTTTTTCATGTTCATTATTCCTTTTATATCACTTATTTCCATGTCATGAACACTATGTAATTATTTAGGTTAATAACATTCATTTTAACGATCATTAGTACTTGAGTCAAAAATAATGCCTTTATAATTACAAATTGTTCATGTATCCATTATATCCAGAATGGTATTCATGATGTAGATATCATATATGTCATATATATCCAGTACATTCATGCATTTATAATATTATATAATCATTTAGAGGTAAGAAATGAAATGCACCGTTCATGGAGATGGTAAGCCGTACGTACGCATGAACGCTACTTTCATTTCTATTTCGTATTTTATAGAATGGAATCATAATTATATAAAGGTATATTATAATTCCAGTATAATATCAAATATAATATCATAGTTCCATCCTTTATACGTCCCGCATATGGTATTTAACGAATCAAATCACTTTGAGGGGGCGATAGTCCGCACTTCCTTAAATGAAGATATCGCGTTTACCCATAATGGAAACCATAAAGGTATGCCCAAAATGAAAAATACATAAGCTTAAGGAAAACATAAACATATTATATATCATATATAAATATAGTGACATCTTAATGTCCACCTTTGAAGGTGTTAAAATAATGTTGAACAATCATCGTTTCGGGAGGCATAAATTCACCATCCACGGAAACAGTATGTTCGTTAACCCTTAGATGTAGGTGTGTGTAAGTGTATCTCGAATACTTTTTATAAAAACATCCTAGTATATTTAGGATACTGGAGTTGTTACAATAGAAAAGAATAAAAAGAGTTTAGGGGGTTGGAGAAGCAAAATAAAACAAAAGGACTCAAAAGAAGACATTACCTTAAAATCAGGTAACTCCCTTTGGTTTGAGCTCAATGGCTTCCTTGGAAAGAATTCTGCCCAAAGTGAGGCTTCAAGGAGTAAGAGAGGAAATTGGAGAGACAAAATGGACAAGGGTTGGCCGAGCCAAAGGCTTTGGGAGTGTGTGTAAGGAGGTAGAGGTGGGGGCCTTTTATAAGAGGAGAGGAGGGGCACTCTTGGAAAGTAAAGAAATGTTACTTTATTTGAAAATGATTTTCATTTTTAAAAGGTCCCAAATTGATATAATTCGAGGGTAAGGTGATAAGGGTTCTAAATCCACCCATACAATAGGTTTTGGACATGTTTAGGGCATAGATTTTACATTATCATTTCATTTTATTTAAATCCTTTATTAATGAGGTAATCGCTGCATCATCATGATGTCATAAATAATTTAATTTATTTAAAAGTCTAAAAATTATTAAAAAAATAATATTATGTAGGAAATTGTTTTAGGTTTCTAATGAATATTTATAGTCCAAAAGATAATTTATGTAGACAAAAGTAAAAATATTTTACTTAGGTCATACATTCTTTGTCACATTTAACATTCTTTAAAAATAAAAAGATAAAAAGTCACTTTCTCACAAAAGGGATTCCATGGGGCCTCCAACTTTGGCACAAGGCATACCATCATTGTCCATGAGACAAACAGTAGCCTTAGGAAACATGTTGTGGTATTTTTGTATTATTATGATATCATTTTATTATATTTAACTACCCGATTACTCATTAATCAAGATAATTAAAGATAATTACCGTCGTTACTATTCATAATGTCCAAAAACAAAAGAGTCTTGATTACATAATTTAGACCTTCTGATTCCAAATATGTAATCCATTTTACCAAATTCCAAAAACAGAAATTGCAATAATTGATTTAAAAATAATTCCCGTTGTCAAAACAAATAGCGGGTTTTTTTGAAACAATATCTATGAAAAGTTTGGCATTAGTTATGCCCAATTCCAAAGTGAAATTAATCATAATGACCACCATTGGATTAAATGGTAAAAATATATTCTAGTTTAACTTTAAAACCAATTCAAAAGATAATCTAATCATATAAATAAAGTTGATTAAAAAGCAGTTTTGATGTAAAATGCAGTATTTTTTACTATTTATTAAAAAATGAACACTGTCAGAAAAATACCAAACATTCACAAAAAGTAAATTTTGATGTCCCAATCATAAAGAGTACGTTTATTTTGACAAAAATAGCTTATAAAATTGTCAAAAGATATATTTAAAAATGGTTTTCCATCAAAAGGAAGTAAAACAATCCTTTAAAAAATATTAGTGTATTCCATGCTTAAGATTGGATTTATTTTCATTTTAAGACTCTAAAACACTATCTAATTCATTAATAAACATAGATAAAAATATCTATTATTCATTACATACTTGGGATGTTACAATACCCCTACTTACGTGAAGTTTAAAACACATATGCATAAACCTTATACCACCATTAAACTGTGTATAACCTCATATGGGATCCCCGCCACTGTACCTGGCCATGCACCTAGCCTAGCGGTGTACTGCTACATGGAATACACCCTAACTAAGGTCTGGTTGTGGACCCTAAACGACTAAGTACCCCCACACGAGGTATCTGGATGCTTACTCATCCACATTCCTAATCCCACTATATGGTGTGTATCCATGGAACACGACATGTAATCCCAAAATGATTATCTTCCCTGAACATGAATAAAACATGGCATGTTTTAAAAACCCCACACAATGTACACTAGTTTTCCAGAATGGAAATCCCAGTAGAAAATGCCAGATTTCTCTCCGAAACTCCCAGATCGACCTACAATGGGTACCAAACAACCCATATATAGGATAGAAACCGTTAAGAAACAATTCTATGAGGATTTTTCATAAAAAACGTAAAATTATCCTACCTTCTTGTGTAAAATACAAAAACTTCACACTAATATGTGATCCACAATTACCACATGACAATCCATCGTGACCTGAGATTCATGGAGGCACCTCCTCATTTAAATTACCCACTTCTATCCATATACCTCTCTTAGAAATGCACATAGAATCCCCCATGATCATATGAAACAAGAAATGGGAAATGAAAGATAAAATAAAATATAAAAAAATAAAAGAAAAAGAAATGAAAATGAAAAGGTGGTTCATGACTGGGCCTAGAGCCCAACACAACGTTATTACTTAACTAGAAAAAACCCCATTCTGAACTCAATGATGAAGAAAGAATCTATATCCAATGGTTCATTTAAAACATATAACCAATAAAACATGAAAGAATTAATTAATATTTAATTAATTAAATATTAAATATTCTGTAAAAATTTGAACAGCTCGGATTTCCATCAAAATCATGTCCTAGGGTGAACACCCTATTATGGGACCAACATAGTGGTTATAAAAATAATTTAAGATCATATTAAAGAAGAAATTTCCATTTTCCCTTGAAACTATTTTGGGAACCAAATGTTCAAATTTTACCTTGATTTCCATAGCCCATTACGATGCAGGTGGTCCAAAAATTCCCACCAAAATTTTTTCTCGCCATTAATAAGCATGGATAATAGCTAGTGGACATGATATACCCAATGAACTACCAAAAATGATGCTATCTCAACCATAAAATGAATAATGTCATAATATGATCAACTATTTCCCTATACAAGAGGCATTCTATTGTGACCAATTTGATTCTCCCCACCATATGAATATCCTTATTGTGGCCACAATTCCCAACCATAAATGAATTTACCCACACTACATCCAACACTAAACATGATGGATAGAAGTGGACAAACCACTCACACCTGAGAACCGACATGAAAACTGACAACAAACATTTCCAAAAAAACAACCTAAAAAAGGATCACAGTCTCAAACATCATATGGAATTCTCCCCACCAAAAGGACTTAATTACTATACTCTTAGAGTGCATAATATGACTCACTATCACATTTATAAGCCTTAAAAAAACTCATAATAGACACCTAAAACCACTGACCACCCCCTACATGAGCATCACTCCAAATACATGAGTGTCAAACCATGCTCTCCCATTCTACCCAAAGTGAAACAATAAATGTGTAGGTTCAAGTATCCAACAAAAAATACCCTCTCATGTCATTCATAAGATAGGGGGAAAACCTAGAACTTAACTTCTCATACACCAGGTATCCTCATGTTTGACCACATACTGGTGACAGAAAACCCCCACAACCCCACCAAGGAAGAACCACCATGCCTACCCAATCAATCAGTGCTTGTAGCCACATGGGCCCACCACATGACTCAACAAACAATATTTTGTGACCCCATCCAGAACAAGAACTAAAGAATTAAGTTGAACCATCAACTCAGGTAAACTAAATCCCAAACCAAATATCCATCCATAATCCTTTCCCTCATCAAGCCACTAATAAATAACTCAGAGCCTAAACTGGCCCATAAGGGTTTCCATGAATCCCTTTATGAGGGGAATCCCTCTCGTACACAAATTATCACATCACCACATGATCCACAAGAATTATATTGAGAAAAAAATATAAAATAAAACAATACAAATAAGAAGATGTAATGTGAATACTACATTCCTAAAATTATGCATCAAAAATGGACTCTTAGACAAAAGTTAAGAGCTAAATACTAGAAAGCACCATAAACCATTAAAATCAAGTGAATCAAATGAAATTAAATCATGTATCTATAAAAATTAATACCAAGATCAATAATCTATTTCCCTAGAAACTTGGACTTCCTATGGAAAATGTGTTCAAAATACACCAATATGATTTGCATAACAATTAATGACACATTACTTGACCACATGTCTACCAAATCCCAAAATAATAAAACCACCCTCTTACTAAAATACCATTTTGTAAGGAACCATCCTAGATTAGCCAGAAATATCATTCGATTTGTTTCACCATATGGCCTCAAGCATGCCTCCCTGAATTCCAAAGGCAAATGAATAGTTGAGAGGGTGAAAATGGTGTAGTGGGAAGACTATAATCTATAGTAAGAGTGTAGTATTAGTGGAGGATAACCATGCTCATATAGAGGATCAACATCAGAGTACATATAATAAATACATAAAAAATAATAATTCTATAATAAATGAAATGTAGAAAACATACTCTCTAATCAAGAAAAACATTTAATAAAAATTTACCCATTGGTCCAACCACATATGAAAATTGAACAAACTAATAATGAATACAATTGACTCTACTACCAATGTTGATCCAAACCGTAAATCTAGTATCCAAAGTAATTGAAATGTACTAGCCTGATCCTAAGACTCCCCACAAGTATCCCCAATCAATCCAAAATAATGAGAATTTTATGTAACCATCAAGAAACCAGTTATGCAACCTGAAAGTAGACATCAGGTCTTAATGTACACTATGTTTCATGTATAGGGGTGATAAATTTTTATCCATTGGATTTATTTAATAGAGAACATGCAAATATATTATCATAACAAGTGCATGCACCTGTGACATACCCAATCTATCCAAAAACTAACACTAGCCAGCAAAAAATATTCAACTATAAAAGGTTTAGAAAAACACAAGAATATAGAAAACAATTTGAGTTTATCCTGAAAGATGTTGTAAATCTATTCCCACCTTGGCCCCTACTAGAAGATTTACAGAATGTGGGTCACCAAACCTCATTACTACTAGAACGTCCTCCACACACACACACAAACTAGATATTCAAGAAATAAAAACACAACATGAATTAGTTCCGAACCCCAGGGTGAAACCATAGGAATCCACATGAACAAAATGCCTCTATAAGGCACCAGGACTCCAACAACACAATCTAAACAAGTGACCATAATAACTAGGGTTACCACTAGAGAACATTTCATTCCCGAAGGTCCTATAGAATGAATCTAGCATCAATTGGGGACCTAAAAAAAATATCCTACCAATACCTGAATGGACTCGAACAAAATTTACAATGGGAACCATGAAAACATGGAGTAAAATGAAACCATGGCACTAGGAGTGAAATTAATTCATGTTATATAAAACCCACACCATGATGTTCTTTCCACCTCACAATCTCAAATTGACATTAGTTAGGGTTAACAGTCAATTAAATGTGTATTTCAGTCATCTAGATCATCCATTAACTCTGTATGATAGTTTAACATCTTCCTGCTAATAGAGGATAGTAAGAGATCAAACATAGGGCCAATGACCAATCCTCGACATCCCAAGGGCCTCCTCCTCAAGCCATAGTCCTGATTAGAAATTTCATTAAATATTTGATTCGAAGACCACTCAAATATGGGTTGATCCAACATCAAAACCACCATCCAAAAAGTTGAACTATATGAAATGATCAAATTTCAGACAATAAATCATGGAGCCTCTCTCAACCAGTGGATCTCAGTATCAAATTTTGTAGAAATCATGGGTTCTCCACAACCCACATCAGGGTCAAACCAAAAATAGAGCAGACACATTCCCCAAGGAAACAACATTAATTGATTTCCACTAGGAGACTCCCCTACCATACCCATGCTCTCGGTCCACACTGATAGAAACAACCTCAATTTGAATAACAACCACAATAACTGTAGGAAACCCAATGACATGTTCCTATAGTTCATCCAAAATAACCTGACACACCCGGTAGTAATGTTTCCCAAACATCCCTCAGTTGAATCCAACTATTCCATGATCAATAACACACCCAAAGGGGAATCCAAAAGCACATGACCACTAATTGGGGAATTAAAAATGATCCAATTGACAACATCAAAAGAAAGATTCCCTCTATAAGGATTCCTTAACCAAAGAAAAAAATTCCACACATTCATTATCAACAGTTGACTATGGAAACCACTACTATCTTGATCAAAATCTATGCTATAAGGGAATCGTCAAGTTTCCCAAAGACTCCCCCATAAGGAAAATGAAACAAAATCAAAACATCCAATCAAAGGTGTTAAAATTTACCAAAGTCTCTAGTTGTTGTGGCTCCCAAACCCAAAATCTAAATCTTAATAGCTCAAACATTGACTAGTTGATCAGAACATGTAGGGGAAAACCATGACCTACACAAAGATACTACTTGATTACACCTATTGAGATAAATATTAAATAAACCAAAACCACACTTGCCAATATCCACAATCCAAAACCAACTAATGTTCTCTCACCGTCATATGGGAATTATAGCTCAAAACGCAACCCCCAGGAGGAATCCAAAATATATCCTGAAGTAAAATCGTTTACTAAATTATAACAGTCCAAAAAAACATCTATATGGTCATTGATCACCAAAAATATATATTTTCTGTGATATACATGTGAAGAAACATATAACAAACTACTCACAAGTGTAATACTGAATCTGGGGTAGAAAAAAATGCATAACAGACACAGGTAGGAATAGTACAAAGTGTGAACTTTTGGTACATAGTGTGTAACCCTATAAGTCCTCACTGGACATGTGCCTCATACCACTTAGTGTGTAACTTTCCAAATTACATGGCGTGTTCCTCGTGGTACATGTTCTGTGCCCCTAAATTGGTACTAGCCCATGTATGCAGCCCTACTTATTGTACAAAATTCTTGAGTACACTATGTGATCTACCAATAAATGGAATGTACCCCCCCCCCCATGGGCTCCTCTATTGTATATCTAGGCATGTATCCCACCTGGACGTGTACACAATGTGAACCCATTTCAAGGTCCGGTAATGTACATTACATGGCTATGTACCCTCACACGGGGTGTCCAGCTGAGTACTCAGCCACATGCCCAATCACACTACACCACATGAACTCCTGGTACATGACTTGTAGTCCCAAAAACATCACTTTATTCCAATAGGAATAACACACACCATTTTTACATAAAATCACAAGCCCTTCAATCTAGTTTTCTCGAATAGAAAACCCCTAAATCAACAAAAAATTCTTGATTTCATCCTGAAACTCCTTGATCAACCCTCAAGGGGTCTGAAACAAACCATACACATGATAGTAACTTAAAAAATATTATTCAAGTATTTTTATATAATATTTAAATCATTCCAATCTCTGAGAGGAAATCACTGATGCTTCACATTTATCCATGATTTGCAACTACCACATGATAATTCGGTGTGACTTGAGCTCTACGACATCACATCCAACTTTCCCTACACTCACCGACTATACAAAAGGAATCCCCCATAAGAATAAATGAAAATACAAGGGGAAATAAAAAAGAAAAAAATAATAAAAAACTAAATAATAAGAAAAGAAAATGGAATGGGGGATCGGGCTCGGCCTCAGTACCCAATACAATGTTTTTCCTCGCATACGAAAAACCCATCATTCCAGACTCAACAACGAAGTCCAAATATTAGTTTGATGATCCATTTAAAATATAAAAATGAAAAAATACGAAATAAATTAAAATTTAAATAATTAAATATTAATTTTTTTTGAAAATTAAAATGGCTAAGATGTTCACCAAAATATTATATTAGGGTAAACATCCAATTTCAAGAACTATAATGTTTTCATAAAAATTATTTAAGATCATATTAGAGTATAAATTACCATTTTACAATAAAATAATTTTGGGAACAAAAATCTCAAATTTCTATTGATTTTCACAACCCGTAATGATGTGGGTCATAAAAATTATAAAATTAGATATCAATATGTCTATCCAAAGATAATTACTATTCAATTTTCCATTCTAATAATTTCTACATCAAAAATTGAGGTTGATATATTTATCTATTTTTTAGGAACTCATTTTTTTGTTCTTTTAGTAAGTCATGAGTTCACCTTGGAGGTGATTGGTATAGTTATTTATAGATATTTAAAATTGCATTACCAAATTTTAATAATATATAATTATATAAAGCTATCTTAAAATCTGTATTTGAGTATAATGATTAATGATTTTTTATAGAATGTATTCCTTAAACATAGTATATAGAAAATTCTCAAATGATCTAGAAAAGTATAGAAGGTAAAATTGAGTGGTTTTAATGAATATTTCATGGATCAACCATTCAATATCGATTCATAATGTTGGAATTTCTATAACTCCTTGGGTATCATATTTAATGGTTTTTGAAAAATTAATGAATTCATTAGAGTTAATATATTATGTATTGAAATTAATCAAAGAGAAATAATGACATTAAGTATTTATTGATTGAGGGTGACAAGAATCTAAAGATAATGGTGATAAATAAATAAAATAGAAGAGGAAAAAATTTATGTTTTGGAAGGTATTTATATCAATAAAACGTATCATGAAAAATAAATTCCTTACATAGATTATGTTGGGATAGATAGATGATTATCTAGAACTAATAGATGGAAGATTAGATATTAACAATCTATAAAGATAAGTCCACCCGATTAACTTTGTTTTCCTTTAAATTTATAAATAAAATGAAATGAAAAAAATAAAATTTATTTGATTTTATAATTTAATTTACATTTTATATTAGTTAATATTATAAATGAAAATATGTTTAGTATAATGAAAAATATCAATAAATTATTTAATCATAGTAGAGAAGGAAAAAAATTACCATTAATTGTTCAAAATTGTGAGAAGAGTAACATGGGATAATAATTAAATTAATGTATTGGTTGATATAACGTATGAAATGTTTGTAACATTGGCAGAAACTATTATGAGGAAACCAAATCTTGACAACCAAATGATAATTTTTTTTAAAAATATGGTAATTACAAAAATAATGATATTGTGTTTCAATTGTAAATAATATAATAATTTTGATTATATATTGATTATAAAAGGAAACAAAATGAAGAAACACCTTTATAATTAAGTCCTAATGAGTAGAATTATTATTTTAAACTTTTATTGTAAATTGAAAAAATGATAATACCTTAGTAGATATAAAATATTTATTGTCCTTTATTTCAATAATTTTTTTTAAAATGTCATAATATTTCTTGGGATGATAAAAAATAATTTTCTATTAAAACACTATTTACATATATAAATTGAACATGGTTATAAAAAATTCACATATTTCCCTCTCCATATATAAAATAGTTTCAAACATATAAATTATAATGATGGTAAATATAAAAATAATATTATTAATGGATTTACTCATTAAAGAAAATTATAAAATTAATCAAATAGAGAACGAAATTTTATATTCCTCTATATGAACAATGATTTTATTTTAAGGGATAATATTCTATTCTGAGTTATTTCATTTACCACTGGTTTTTATCCACTTATAAAAAATTTTAATGAAGAATTAGATATTGAAAATGATATATAGATAATATATATACAATTTCATAAGAAATAATTAATTTATTAACATATGAATTACCAAAAACATCCCCAAACCAATTATTAATGTTTTAAATGAGATACTTTTTTAATAGACCACATATTAAAGTACCATTTTATAATATATTTAGTTATTTTATCATAGTTAAAAACACTATATTAATTAATTATACATGATATTTATATTATCTATTATGTTACCATTTGTTTACTTATTATCTTTACTACAATAATGTCTAGATCAATGCGGTTATCTATTTACTATATTTATTATAATGAAACCACAATGAATGAAAGGATTTCTTATCATATATTTGATATATTTTTTTAAATTATTATGGATCCCAATATTTCCTAAAAGGTTATCCATCAACTTGAATATCGTTATTTAAAGGTTAAAGAGTTTATTATGAGAAATTTATTTTTTACAATGTATGTTCACATTAATTTTTTTAAAGTCTCTTTATATCAATAAATCATGATTCTTTATATATATATATAATTAATGAGTATAGTCTCTATATATGTTATTGATATTTATTTTATTGTGTATATGTAAATCCATGAATGGGGAGACTAATCGATGTCATGAGTTGGGGGAACCATAAGGCCTCAAGTGCATATCCTCATTTGCTATAGGATATCGTCTAGTGGTAAGACTATGTTAACATAATGGGGAGAATTAACTCTTGGTACCAATATTTCAATAATGTTCAAATAGTAGAAGTATAATATAACAATAGGGTAAAGAAAATAATCATGGCCATGTTCTAGACATTAATAAAAATATGTTTCAATAGAAAATATCAAATGTTACCCATGGATGCACATATAAAACATAAAATAATGATCTCCCATTAGACCAGTCATGTAGAAATAACAAAAAGGGAAAAAATAGTGAATATATATCAAAAAAATATAACTCAGTCCTTGGTTACATCCCCTAAATTCTATCTAGTTGGCTCAACTAGGTCGACATTTCAATCTATGACATGAATGAAAAATATGATGTTGTACACACGTAACAGGGTTCCCATAAAGGTCATAAAAAAAATCTTACTAGGGTATCACCAATAAGAATACATATATATAATTTAATATTTTGTGTGTGGATTCATATGAAAATAATCAATTAGAATACATGAAAACAAGTCAATTAATCATGTGATCACATGACCACATTGATAATTGATCATAGTTTATGTAACTAGGATTGAAAGAAATAGGATTAACCCATATTGAGAACCCATCACACATTTCACAAGAATTTTCATATATATAATAGGATATATATGATGAGTGAATCATAATACCCAATATATCACACAAGACTATGTTTTCCCTTAGTGTATTTCCCCATCACTATGTATATGATCCACCATTAATATAAAAATATATATAAGGAAGGAATCATAATGAGTAACCTATTAGATATGTTGAAGCATCCTCTTTGTATACAATTCCATGGATATATCTATGATCCACTTATCATTTAAGAAATAATATGATAATGGAATCATAATATACAAGATCTTGTTAAATACAAATAATCCCGTCGGGTTAAGTCCAATGGATTTGTCTTTGATCGATTGGTCAGTAATCTAAAATTAACTTCCGACACATGGAAGGAATGAGAACCTAGGTAGCACAACTCTGCTTTCCTATCCCTAGGTCTCGAAGCATCAACCTCATCGTAGGTTCATTGTTAATTTAAGAAATAAAAAATAAATTTAGTACAAATCATCCAAGAACACTGCTAACTTCAACACACATATATATCTCTACTAAAGGGTGTCACATAAAAAAGGAAACCTAACATTCCCTAAGAATTATCACCATTATGAGCCACCCCAATATACACATCATCTATATAAAACATCCTAGGATGATCTAATACCATTAGTCCATATCCTCTTTTCAATCCTAACATAATGTTCACACCTAGACAGACCAAATAACCATGACTTTATCAAGTATTATACCCTATTAAAGGGTCTTAAGAGATGTTATCCATCTCTAATCATACCTGTAACAAAGTATTAGTGCTCATAAGAAACCATATGGTTTCATATGATTATTATAAACTTTTCAATTCTTAAAAAAGATTGTTACCCTTGTGGACATTGGAAACAAACCCAAATTTCACCTTTATCATCCCAAGTAATTATTCCATACTAGCAAGCCATGAGATGCACACTTCATATGAATGAACTATAAATGACAAGGTAAAAACAACCAAATCCTTCATCGACACTAATTTATCATCAAATCCCCTATCAACACCCATCAACCCTTACTCTAAAAATTTTCATGGTCATGTTTTAAAAAAAACCCAATCCCACCAAATTAATTTCCAATTCAAATCCTTAAAAAATACACATCTAATCCAAAATTGAATTTCATGATCATATTCCCTCACCTTAGGAATATATCCTACATAGATAAAAATATATCCAACATCACTAACCCATTATCATACTAATGGATTAAATCCATTAGGCATTCCTAGGACATCTGGTGAATGAGCTCAATAATTCATACACTCACCAACACCACTTCCTAAAACGATAACCACTTGTGAGTCCTAAAAAACCCAAAAGGGTAAACCTTATTCACATATAATTTATCACATATTTTATTCCCCTTTAAGGGATAATTTCATATATTCTAGGGCCCGTCCCTTTAATGATATGGAATCCAAGCATCTCTAAAATCATAAAAGCAATTTAAAAGAGTCTTTCATGATTCTTAGAGGCCATAACATAACCAAATACTTAATTTATAATCTACCTATAAAAAATTAAACTTTTTAAAACATAGACCCCAAAAACACACATACTTGAAACATACATACACACAATATATAATGACACATCAAAGGGACAAATTGCCTCATGATTACAAGAGTTAATCATCCCCTATCATGGATTGGTTGGGCTTTGTTCACTTAAAATAGAGAAGTTGAGAGAATATGACCTAAAATAACGCAATCTATAGTTAAATGAGAATAAATTTGAAAATATTGAAATGGGTTACCATAAAATCACAGATAGGTGACTATTTAGCTATAAGAAACATTGATTCACAAAGAAAAGACCTTTTTATGCACTACAATTTTGAAAAGGAAGATGATAAAATAGAGAGGGAGATGTTCTATTGGGGTTGGAGTCAAGAAAACAATAAAGGAGGGAGGGGATCATTTTAAAATGGAACCTCCTAGATCAGTAATGATTCATTGGGGGTGATATGTGATCCGATTTTTTTAACTTTCCATGGTGAAAAAATGATAACTAGTTAGAGTGGATATTGAATTTTTTAAACAAACAAGCAAAGGTAAAAGTATATTTAAAATGTTCACCTCTCAAAATGAAAGGATTATTACTATTAATGATTCAAATTCCATTGATATCATACAATCCCCTAGTTTCAACTTTTACATATAATGTGATGGAATTATCCATGTACTGATGTTACAACATGTCTCCCAACTATGATTGTCCTTCATGTGTTGTTATAATGATAAAAAACATGATATTAACAATAAAAAATACCTCAAAATATATAATACATTTCTGTATTTAACACTTTCTTCTTCATACAATATGAAACTCAGAAAAAATCACATCAAATCTATGCCAATTTTTTTAAAAACCTTATAATTTCTCTTTTATTTTTATTATTTATCTATTCATCCTCTCTATCAAACATACCAGGGTATTGATTCACTAAATATAAATTCCTTTAAAAATTTTAATAGAATAAAAATATAAATTATAATATGTAATGAAAATTTCTTCAATTTCAAATTCAAATATCCATATTCCTTCAATCAAATTAATTACTCCAACTTACTTTTGAGAATTTAGAAAGTATTATATCCATTAGAAAATTATAATTCTTTCTAAATTACCTTAATAATAAAGTTGGTGAGGCATTATATCATCAAGGATTCCACATTATAAAAAATATTTCATAACTGAATCAATCCTCCTGATATGACTTCACTTTGGCCTAGTGCAAAAATATCGACCATTTTCCTTCACAATAGTGAACACCGTTATCATAATATTATAGGGAATGGTTGTTTGTCTTGAAAGACTAGATTTTAACAATTATTTATCTGATAATGAGTGTGTTACTTATCTTTTGGCCATTTTTTTAATCCACATCACCTGTTGACCACAACTATATTCCGACACCATCATTGGCATAACAAGATTTCCCATTGCGCATATGAAGACTCAATGAACACTACATGGACCACCGTGGATATATTATCCTTGTATTATTACATATCAACACTATAATATCACCATGGGGACCACCATGACCATTTTTACAATTCCTGTTTCTCAAATTCACAATTGAAGATTTCAATGGGGACCAACATGACCATTTTGGCTTTTCTTATTTTTCACATGAACACTGGAAGATCTCCACAAACATCAAAACAATCCACCAGGGGAATAAACATACTTATTTGGACCTAATTATAATTAACATGACTTCAAACATGGGTGTGGAATTCTTATATTATCTCTCCTTTCTTATAATAACCTTTTTCTCTTCAAGAACCTTTTATCAATAAAAAATGATCCTTCACAAATCTTAAAATTCATGAATAATGATCAACCAAACATAGTATATAACAATAAAGATAAGTTCACATAGAATACTATTATTTAACATAGAATATGTTTTATTTATTGAAAACAAAATATAAGACACTCAATTATATCCTCTTCACCAATCCTTCAACCATACTTATCAAAAAAACCGTATCTATACCTCTATAGATCAATAATATACCCCTTTTGATTTTTCTGACTTCCAAGGAACAAAACGTACAACAAAACCATGAAAAATATAAATGAATCACCCTGAAATAATTTTTATCCTACATGAGGAAACTTGGTGTAATACAAAATAACATTGAATAAGTGAACCCATTTTTTCTATAAGGTAGTGATCAATATAAACCATCCTTAACATAAACCTCCCAAGATTGAAATAGAACTTCATCATCACATAAAAAACTCTTTAAAATAGTTATGATTAAAATAACAACTTGCAATAAAATATTAAAATACTTTAAAAAATACTAATATAAAATATTTCTCTTTTTAATAAAACCCTCTAAATATATGCTTCATTTTAAGGGACAATTCCCCAAAAGGCAACACCTATCAATCGATACTCCACCTGCATTATATAATTCCCCATTGGGAAATAATAAGATGAAAAACATAATAGAATGATTTATATTGTCAATATCTACCCCCCTTTTCTAATAATATCCAAAGATAAAATGAGAGAGTGGAAAATAACACCATTACTTATCCCGGTAATGACTAAGGTGGGACACATAACTTTGACCTCGGATTTTAAAATGATTCCTTTCAAAGTTGATTTGTGAACATATCTTCAATATGATCCTTCATAGGATCAAATTAAAATTTTTACTCATTCTTCTCAACTAGATATTTTAGGTGGTTATATTTAATATCAATTTCATTTGATATTGAATAATGAACTAGGTTAATTTAAGGATTAATATCACTTTTATTATCATGTCAAAAAATTAATGGAAACCTCATGTCAACTTTTAAATATTTATGTTGAGTCTTCATCAAAAACATTATGTTGATTCATGGGTGGAAACCACATATTCATCTTTGACAGTTCCCGAGGTTATTGAATTGTTCTTCTTTTAAATACAATAAATACATATTCCTCAAAGAGAGAAATATCCCCCATATATAGAATTTTTATCATCAACAATCCCTACAAAATCTACACCAGAATAAGAAATCTCAAAAAACTTCCATTTTCTATCATATTTTATTCTAAAGTTATATTTTAATTTCACGTATCTAGGTATTCTATTTCCATACATGAAATGAGACACTTTTGGAGTACTTCTATATCAATCAAAAAGTGTAATAGAATATATAATATCCATTATTGAAGCTATTAAGTATATTAAACTTTTAATTAGCTTCTATAATTTATTTTGATCAACATTCATGCTACGTTCATCTATGGAAATTTTAATTCCTACTGATATTGGTGTTGGAGGTATACTCAAGTCATTAATTACAAACATTATTAGAATTTCATTAATAGTATTATCTTGATATAGAAAAATATAATCTATTTTGTTTCTGAAATTCGTAAGGTGAGAAAGAATCTCATCTTACTATGTATAATTTTTTTAAAATATTCTTCATTTATTTATAAATATTTATATAAACTACTTTATAATTTCCAAAAAAATAGAATCATCTACATAAACAATAATAATGAAAAATACCTCCTTATCATCATTAATATAGATATTAATTTCAAATCTTCCTCTAATGAATTTCAACTTCTTGAAGTAGTTTATATGCTTAGAACACCATGCACATAGGGATTTCGTTAGCCCATATAATTCATTCTTTATGATAAAAAAAATAATAATCCATTCACCATATAAAAAATCACATTTTTATTCAATATACACCTAATATACCAATTTACCATTGAAGAAGGATGACTTGACATACATTTGAAATATTTTCCTTGGATTTTTTCTCCAATGGAAAGAAACATCATTTTGGTTCCATGTCTTACAACATAGGATAACATATCATCAAAGTAAACTCATATAAGCTATGAATATCCTTCACACACCAATCATTATTTATTTCATACAACATTCCCATTTTTATTCACCTTTTTTTGAAAGCCCGCCTATTTTTGATAAAATTATTCTCTTTATGTTTGGGTACTAACTACCGAGTCTCGTTAATTTCTATTTGATCTATTTCTTCATTCATTTTATTAATCCACTCTTGATGTTTCATTTCCTATTTCACATCTTTTGATTCAAAACGAGGCAATAATGAGATATGAGAGGTTTTACTCAATGTTATTCTAGTTTGAATCTGTTTTCCATGAATTCTAATGATATATTAAAATGAAATTACCCTAAAAACTAGGGATTATTTGAAAAATATTATTCTATATAAATTTATTTTTCTAAATAAACTTTTTCATAATGAGATTCTTCTGAATGTTCACCATGTTCTGAAACTTCACCTTACTGTTTCATAAAAACAAATCATTAGTTTCGGGAAATTTATTATTCATGTGAGTTCAAATTCATAGTATGTTACATAACTTTCACATCATAATATTTAATAATACTTTATATTTATTTATTATAACAATTATAACCAATTATATTTAGTGGATAACCTACTAATATACCATTATCACCACTAATTTCAATATTTCTTATGTTTTCACCAATAACATTGATAATAAAAGGGATTCTAAACACTCTTAGGTAATTTTTATTTGTATATTTATTATATTATATATTTTATGGTGAAATATCATAATTTGGATAATAGATAAAACAATGGTTAACACAAACCATTGATCTAATAGTTTGAATCTAGAAATAAATGATTTTTTTCAAACATAGAAAACATAATTTGATTCATATCTATAAAAATTATGTTATTTAATTCAGTCAAAGCATTTTTTTGATTTGTGTATGATGAACTAAATTTGTGAAATATATCATGTTTTTAATGATATGATTAAAGTATTATACTATTATACTTAGAACCACTATCTAATTGAATTTTCTTTAAAGATTAACCACACTCTTTCTCATCACTTATTTGAAAAATCTAAATCATTTTTAAAGAATTTGATTTTAAATTCATAAACATAATTCATGTAATGAGAGTAAAGTCATCAATAAAGGAAATAAAATAAATATCACTTTTTTTTACATCTTAATGGGTCCAAATATTTCAGAATGAATTAATTGTAATGGTTGTGCAGTTTTTATTTCAACCTCTTTTTTGGGAGTATTAAAAATATTTCCATTTTTACAAGCGTAACACACTGAATTAATTTATTTTTTCAGCTTAGGAATATCATAAAAATTGTCTCTATGTATAATCTTAATCAAATTAGTTTATCCAAGATGTCCAATTTTTATAGTGTACAATTTATTTTCTTCTATAATTCTAAAATAATATAAATTTATAGCATCACCAATTTTAAATAAATGGACTCTTTTAAAATATTATCTTGTTAAGATACATCGATATTTTGAGTAATTCACAAAAGAATCTTATATTTTTTAAAAATAACCTCATTTCCTTTAATAGATAAATCAGATACACTATGAATATTTTGGTCCTGTCATTCAATACACAATGTTCTCTTGGATTTAAATTGATATATTACAATCAATTCAGATCCAAAACATTTGATTTTAAGTGAACCATAATTTCCCAAGGTCACATGGACTAATTTTTATTATTTTAACATTCATAGTGAGATTCAAATATCCTTTCATATATACAGAACAATAATTATTAAAAATTTAAGGATATTATACTTTGGATGCATTGTAGGATACTTTATAGCCAAATTATTATCATTTACTTTATCTTTATTCTATCGAGTCTTTTAATAATGCTCTTTTAAGAAAAATTTAATAGGTAGCATAATAAGAAACCATTTTGTAATATGATCAGGTTTATCATATCATTCATAAACATCTCTCAATTGTTGAAATCTACTTTTAATTTTTCGTCCAAATATATCACATTGTATCTAAATTATGTGTGTTTGAACAAGGTGAATCACCATTAATTTATACATCCCAACCATATAGACACATTATTGTTTTGATAAATGAACCAACACATCCTTTCCACTTGCCTAAAACTTTCATAATTCCAGCAAATTAAAAAATTCATATTTTCCTTTAAAAATCATAATGTCATGAACTACAAACATATATTTCACCCTTCTATCCACCCTTAATCTTGGATAATTTATGATTTTTTTTGAAAATCTGACTAATTTTTTTTATATAGAACTTATTTTAAAAAAATTTTATCTTCACCACATATATTAGTTTCTTCATTAAATCTTTTATAGTCATAATTACCAATATCTGTAAAATCACTTCACTTTTATACATAATTGACCTTCTTGATTTTATTCTTCTTAGTAATAATGAAAATTATATCATTTTTTATAAACACTTGTAATTAATATTTTATTATATTCTTAAACCTTAAATTTATATGATATTTCTCAAAAGTAATGAATAGAGTTATGAAAATTAAACATATATTTTTCAAGTTATTTTTCTATACCTAATAATTATTGTTGTAAAAGAGTGAAATCCTTATATTTATCTTTCAATCCTTATTAAATATTCATTTTTGTATTATTCTATTCAACAACTAGTTTATTCAGTTCAGTAACTTCTTTAGGTAGACTTTATGTTTGTTCAAGATAAACTGATACATTACTTCTAAATGAATGATTTTTCATTCTTTATTTTATTATCTATTTCTTCAACTTTGTGATATTTGAGATACAGGCCTTGAGTTCTATTTTTAGAAATAATTATAGATTAGTTACTTCATTTGCTACGTGACTTCATAATCACTTTTACTAGTGAATTATTCTCATTCCCTATAGCAATAAGAAGTGTTTCATCAAAATATATTGATTTTTTATTTCCTCTTCTTAATGAATATTGTCATTTCATATACACATAGATAAAAAATTCCTATCCTGAATTTTGAGAAATTATTTCTCCACTATTTTGATGAAAACCTTTTTTTACTCAAAAATTTATGATCTATTTTTGTGAATCCCCTTGATGGTGCTTGTTCTTATTTAATATCTAAATATTATTTTCAATTATGAGAATTTTTAGAAAAATTTCTAACTATTCCACACCTAAAGTATTTTAGTAGAATCACAAATTTAAACATCCCATTTACTATTCAAACATTTTTAGTAATTAAATACATTATATTATCAAACTTGTGATCCAAATTAGAATCAAAATCAAAATAATAATATTCTACTTCCAGAAAATCATTCTTATTCCTATTTTATTTCTTTATTTATTTAAAAGATATATATTTTCAAACCATCACCTTATCTTTGATAGAACTATATTTCATTATTTTAAAGTATATTAGAACAGACTAAAAATAATCAAGAGAAACATCACATATATGTTTTTTATACCAACATGGAGACATTATAATTAAACATACATAATAAGATATGAAAAATATTTTAAAAAATATCAACAACTTCAAAATTTTATCTATAACCTCTATTTTTTCTCCTAACTTTATTCACAATTGTTAAGAAAATATCAATAGTTTTATCGTCATACTTATAGATATTTCCATACTTAATTCACTAAAACTAAAATTCACATCACATTACCCTATTATTTCATTTATAGATATTATAAAGTTTAATTAAGATGTATTTAATAGTTTGGAGTCCTTTTACTCTAAAAAACAAACTTTTTTTGAGTAATGATAGAATATATCTTTTTAATGACCATCATTCCCTAAATTACTTTTATATTACATTGTCATAGAAAAAAATTCTTCTCAAAGAATATCCCATAAACTATGACCTCCAATACATCACCTTTGATATATAATAGGAATGAAGTCATCGCATCCTTCCATATATGATAGATTTTCCAATAAAATGAGAGAAACCCCTTTCTATTCACTAAATGGTGATTTTCAATGACCTAAACAAGATATTCATTAGAAAATACTTTGAAAAGAGAGAAACTCCTTCACAGAATTCGAAGAGTAAATCACCAATTTAGGGAAACCTTATCTTTTATAACACTTGAAAATGAACCTCTTGGATAACTAAAGAATCACTAAGATGGGCGGGAGAATAAGTGATTCAATTTAATTTTATGTTTCCATATAGAAACAGCCCTCACCACTAGTTATAATGAATTTTTATATATTTACAACACATACAAACTTGAATGGAAAAGAAAATTTTCAAGTTTCACCTCTCAAAAATAATAGTTTAATCCTTGGGATTATCATTATATTTCTAATATTGTAAAACCAAATAGTTTCAATATATAGGTAAAACAAGATATATTTATCAATGTACTCATGTTACTACTAGTCTATATACTATGATAGTGCTTAAAAAACTATTACAGTTACAATGAAATTTATATCAACAATAATAATAACATTCAAACATAGCCTTAATTTATTGATGAAGTTATGCTCCTTATCTTCTTCTAAAACCTATAGAATCTCATGTATATTCACCCCAATTAGTGAAAATTTTCACAAACCCTTCTTCTTCATCTCATATTATTCTAATTTCTTTATTCATCCTCTATATCACACATATTTTACTCTTATTTAACTTCACATATATTCCTATAAAACATTTTATAAGAGGAAAAAATAAAATGTATAAGATCCGATTTGAATTTTTTCAATTTCAATTTCAAACCTCAAACTTCCTTCAACTAACTCAACTCTTAAACTTTAGTTTGGGCCTTTGGATCTTGTAGGATCAGTTTGAAATCATATATTATTCCAAAAAAGAATATACTTGATTGAGTTTGTTGGCCATTTGATCATCCAAGTAGCCACATCATAAAAAATTACTCATAAATGAATCAATCTTATCGATAGGTTTTCCCCATAGAATGCCACAATGTGATTAGTGTTTTTTACTTCAAAAAAATAGCACAAGGGGTGTAGTCCCCCTGTGTTCGGCTATTTTTCCTTATTAAAACACTTTCCATCCATGACTTCTAAAAACATGGGTATGTCTCATCTCCTTTGGATATTTTTTCTTACTACACCACCTACAGACAACGACCACCTTTAGACTCCAACATGAGGATATAGGGCTTAATCATTTCATATAAGATGACATAATGTACCCCATGGGGACAACGACAACCATATTGGTAATGGAAATTTCATATAGGCCCATAGTAAAAATACCAAGGTGAACACTAAAACCATTTTTGTGATGGATTTTTCACACAGACACACTGGAAGATAAAGTCTGAGACTACCATGGCCATTTTGGCCATAGATGTTTCACACCGAAACACTAGAAGACTAGAAAGATCATAAAAATTGTGTTAAATGGGTGTGGGATTTCAGATTTTTCCAATATTTCTCTTCATCATGACCTCCAAAATTGTCATGGACTTTCTATCTGGGCATTCCTTTATTTTGAGAACCTTCACCTCTTCAAAAACTTATAATAACCAAAAAGGCTCCGTACAACATCATAAAAGGCCTGAACCATGATAAAAAAAATAATGATATATAAAAATTAACGTAATATTAAATTAAATAATTTTATTTATCTTAGAATATAATTTATTTATTGGAAAAAACTACAACGCACCAAATCCTGTACTCTTAACTAATTCTTTAACATTCCATATTAGAACAACTATCTCAACACTTATTGGGCTCAACACCATTTAAAATTATTATTATCAATATAACAAAAACTAGTGGTACATAATGGGATGGATAATGGGATATATGTGTAACCTCCCACATTTAATGCACACATTATGGAATGACTAATTAGTTCATCCTGCAACTCCCCTCTCCATGGTGGAATATTTAAATGCCTGCCACAAATTTTTGTGTGACTAGGTAACCCATGTTTGAATGATCCTACTAGGAGAAACCCAATACTCTACCCTTGAGAACTCATCAATGTGTAACCCCATTGGTTATAATTTAATTCCAAACCTCTATGAAAGCAGAAAAAATAGAATGTTTTTTTTATTTTTTCAGATATCTCCATTGAGATGACCTCATGGGAAAATCATTAGTATTCTGACATAATGTGTCACCCACTGGAAAATTAATATTCTATACTAAATCCAATTCTTATAATATCTATTTGGAACCCCCATAAACCTCCTAAAAATTTGAACACATTAATACACCTCATATAGTTGTCTCTACTTATATAATTCAAATACAATACCCATTTCCTTGATCGTCCACTAATACGAGACTCTAAATAAAAAATTTCCATGAAAATGAAAACCCATAAATTCATGGATTATCCCATATTCCCCAACATGGGTTTTCTAATTCTTTAGAACTGTCTATTATAATATCTAACTTACATGTAATCCCTCAAAATAGAATTCCACTACTTGTTTTTGGTTCCAAAATAATATTCTACAAGACAATCCATAAACCTAATCAACCACAATAACTCCCATATAAAAACTCAATTTTCAACCATCACTAAATATCTGACATAAAACCCATCTTATCACAAAAAAACATGCAAATGATCCATCCAAATATATCATTCACACACTTTCATAAAAAATTCATTGGCCTTTAATGATATGAAATCCTATTCCAAACACAATTCCCTAACTAAAAATACACTATATTACCACATGATTTATACCATTCCCATTCATCACAACACAATTTAAGAAATTTAATCTTTAATGCTTGTGTAGAAAATCGAAAAACTATTAATTTACCCCATCTATGGATATTCCTATTTCATGAACAACTCTTAATTAACTCTCATAACATTAATAGTTACATAATTCTCTATCTTGAGCAATGACATATCCAGTACATGGAAAAACATATCTCAATCACCGAGTTCCAAAACTCATCAATTTAAGAATATAGCGATGGAATCAATTATCACAAATTAATCCTAAAATATGGTATTACCATAGATACATATACGAATAATCCTCCCACCAACCCTAAAATATGTTAAAATTCACATTACCACAGATAATAAATTGGATTCCATCACCAATACATACTCAAAGTAGCCCATTAGGGGATGCCAACCATAAAACCATTCATATCATCATCACACTGATATTACCATTCCAAAACACCGATATCTATCTAGTATTTTCCTCACTCAATAAATAATTTTTAAAACCAATAAACCTCAACCCATGAGTTCCACTTCATGGTATTATTATTTCAAGCTACCTCAAACATCCATCACTAGTGTTTTCAATCCTTGATCATCACAATAGGCTATCAATACACTCTAATATATCAGGGTACATTAAATTTCCACATGAATGTAAAAAATTAGATCTTTTTATAATTCTTCAGTTGTAATATGACATATCCCAAGAACACTCTTTGATATACCAAACGTCTTCTGTAGTTATTCTAGTGAGCTATTCTAGTATCCATCCATTATCATCCCAAAGTCCTCCATGAATTGGATACATTTCTATAGAATCCAAAATATGAACCACTATCCATCTCAATACAATTTCAAAATGTAGATATTTAAATATTCTATATACATATACTATAAATGAAGTTTTATAAGTCACTACTCATTAGATAATTTTCCTAAGGTGCCATTTATTATCTTATTGAACTTAAAAAATTAATTATTTATACATATTAACACCTATTATATAAGTAAATATGGTCAATCCTTCAGGGGAAGTGATATTTGTGTGAAATACTTAAATAAAAATAAAAATACATAGAAAATTGAATAATAATATTGAAATAATGGAAAATTAAGGTGATTAGAGAGAAGTCCAAAAGTAAGACATAAAAAAATAGCAGATCAAAAATTTAATATGGAACAATTAATGGATGTGAAAAGAGGAATTTTATTGGTTGGTTTTAAATACATATTACTTCATTAATTCATAGAGATTAGAAAAAGTAGAACTGAATGAAATAAGGATTACCATCTTGTTGGCCAATCAACTAGTACTCAGATGGATCCTATAGTTCATTAATTACCAAACTCACTCATTGAAAAAATGATGAATAAATTCTCATTAGCACCAATGTTTCATTTTATTCTAATTTTTTACTCTCACAATTTGTTTCTATAATGTAAAATTAGTTTTGAATGAATTCAATCAAGGACAATTTGTATTTACACATGATGTTTTAGATAATGAAACTGATTAAGAATGATCAAGAGAGAAATATCTAGAAAACATTACCAGAATTGAAGTAAAATAGACTACAACATAATATCATTACCCATATAAAACATATCCAATGATCATTATTGGAAACTCAATTGTTAAAAATAAATTCATTATAAAATAGTCAATAGAAGTAGAGAAGTAGGAAGAGAGGGAGAGGTCTTCTCTAGCTGTAGTGCTATGACAATCCACATGGTTCCCATGGATTATGATCCTCCAAAATCATTGGTGATTAAGACGATTCTTATTCTAATATAATATGACCCCTATCTAACCCCCATTTGTGACTAGTTTCTGGAATTATAGCTCAGTGGTATGCCAATTTCCCCTATCGTTATCAAGTTTATAGCTTTTAAATTTTTTTATTAGCCTCCATGTCGAACGCATTGACTGCTTGCCATCCCTCATATGTGACATAATAAGCTCCATAATAACCAAATATTCTCCTACAATAAAAAACCTACTTCACTTATATGTGATTAGTGTAATTCCCCGACCCTAGTTACCCATAGTCAGTGCATTATTTTAATACATTGTCATGATTACAATGAATCATGTCCTGAAGGACTGATCCGTTTACCAGCCTTAGAAAATAGATTACATATATTATCTTTACATTAAAATTTGAAACATAAAATATATTACAGATAGTTCTTTGAGAACTTCATTAATACCTTTAGATTAACCCTTCATATCAATCATAATATAATTCTTGGAATCTTCTGAAAATAAAACATAATAAAGGGGTGAGCTCATATTCTCTGTGAGGGTAAATAATTTAGCGGAAGCTATAAAATTTTAAGGCAAGATGTGTAATAAAAAACAGAAATTTTAAACATAATTTTGATCATAATATGGAAAAAATAAATCAAGCATCGCTATATAAATATGCACATGGATATTATACTAGTAAAATAATCACATGTAATAATTAATTTCATAATGAGTAAATTCCTAACGCTGGACATCATTACCCCATATTCAAGGCCTCATGAAAAGACTAAAAATTACATTTTTGTCAAGGCCTTGTGCCAAGATACTAGTTTGTCTCATGAGACCTACTGATGCATCGAGGAGCTATAGTGGGATCCACCCATCACTTACTATGTCCACTACATTCTTCATATGAAAATTTTGAAACATAACATAATCCTTCGTATTATAACTAGCACAAGAAATATAAATACATTAACCATAAACAATGAATGGTATAAAAAATATAAAATTCATAGTAAAACATATCACAACTCATTCAATACAATATTGAAGATTGTATTTATAATAAATCAATATCAATTAATAATAACATCCAAAAATAATTTTGACATAGTTGAAAATGATTAGTAAAACTGTTTCAGATAAATATCCCTTTTTCATGAAAAAATTTAAATGTCACACAATTTGAAAATGAAGATATTTAAAGAATTTTTTTGAATAAAAGTGTCCCACACCACTTTGAAACTTTTAAAAGGAATTAAAAATTTAAAACATTCATGTCTATATAAATAAATCCTTAAAATTTTTTTGAAAACATGGACCTTAATGAGAATGATTTAGAATTATAAATATTTTAAAATTTTAAAATTATAATCTTGTTAAAGAGTTCCTTAAATTAATCATTTTGAAATGTCTTTTATGAAACATGGACATTGATAATAAATATTTCCCAGAAAATACTTACACATAAAAAATCTCGGATAATAATAATATTGAGGAATTAACTCTTACCTTGTACTTTTAGTTGGTCGAGGGTACGTTAACCTCCTATATAATAGTTAAATAATTTTTCTTAAATTATACAATAACCACATACATAAATATGATATCATAAACGACCTTCTAATATTTTTTTGTTAATAATATTTTAGTAGTATCATTATTTCAGGTGTTAATTGATTCATTTTCCTTTATATGTTTTTTAAGTAAGTCATGTTTGTTATGGGTAGGATTTATTTGATTCATATCCAGAATGATATAAAGTTCTTAAACATTATTTTGAATATTCAAATTAAAATTATTCTTGAATGGTTACAATGGGGAATGAATCTCATCACGTTTGTGGAGACGGTAATAAGTACGTATGGACGAACGCTATCTTAATTTAATTTTTTATTTTAAAAAGAACGAAAACCAAATGTTACATAGTTATGTTATTATTACAGTATAATAAAATATTTTATATAAGTTACTTATTTTCATTAACACCATCATTTATAAATTCCATGTATGGTATGAAAGAGTCATATAACTTTGAGGGGGCGGTAGTCCACACTCCCTCAAATGAAATTATCGCATATATACAACATTAAAAGAATAAAGGTATTATATAAAAGAAAATTACAGAATCTTATAGAATGAATAAATATTATAAATGTCATATATAATTATAGTTCCATCATAATGGCCACCATAAGAGGTGGTATTAGATGATTGAACAAGCATCGTTTCGTGAGGTAGTAGTTCGTAGTCCACAGAAACATTATATTCTATACCAATTAGATAGAGGTGTGTGTAAGTGTAGTTAAAATACTTCTCATAACAACATCATAGTATATTTAATATACTGGTTTTGTTATAAAATAAAGTAATAACTAGAGTTTAGGGGGTGGTAGATGTAAAATAAAATAAAAGAACTTAAGAGGAGATGTTACCTTTAAATCGGGTAACTCCCTTTGGTTTGAACCAAAATGCTTCCTTGAGTTCCTTCTGCCTGAGGTAAGGCTTATAAGAGGAAGATATTTATGTAGGGAGCTTAATTGGGAAGATTTTTAATTAGAAAAGTTGATTGAGAGGTGTGAGTAATGGGTTAGTGGTGATGACTTTTATTAAGGGATGGGAGGGGCTCTTTAGGAATGTTTGAAAATATTATTTTATTATATAATAATTTTCGGTGTCTAAAGGTCCAAAACTCATTAAAGCCAAATATAATATGACTAATGTTATAAATAAATTCATTCAATATGAATTGTATAGGTTATGGATATTTGTTTAATCTTTATAATCTAATTTATTTAAATCATTCTTTAATGAGGTAAACACTACATCATTATTGTGTCATAAATAGTTATATTTATTTAAAGTCTAAAAATTATAAAAAAATACCATGATGTAGAAAATCTTTTTAGATTTCAAATGAATAATTATAGTTGAAATTATATGTTATATAACCTCAAGTAACATGTTTTTTACAAAAAAGATATATGTTTATTTCATTTTTGTCTTTAAATTAAATTAATTAATATAAAGTGTCATTATCACTCTCAAGTGGATCCATGGGGTCCCAAAATAGACCCAAGGATTACAAAGGTAGGAAATTTATCAAAAAAATAAAAATAGTACAAATATTAGGGTAATTTAATATTATGAAAAATATATTTGTTTACCCTTATTTACCTGATTTACCATTTATCCCTGGTAAATAAAATATTTAATGAAGTAAATATTCATAATGTCTAAAAATAAAATTTACCTATTTAAAAAATATGGAACTCCTTATTCCAAATATATAATCCATTTTTCCACATTTAAAAAAATGAAGTAAAATAAATTAATTTAAAATTATTTTCTGTTGTCAAAACAAAAGCATGTTTTTAAGAAATAATAACTTTCAAAGGATTGGCATTTTTCTATGTCTAGTTAAAATGTGAAATTAAACCAAATTAACTAAATTATATTAATTGATATAAATATAATCTAATGATACTTTAAAACCACTAAAATTCATAATTTAACACTCTAAATTATTTCTATTTAAAAAGTTTTTTTTTTCAATTAAAATTTAGTATTTCTCACTATTCATCAAAATATAAAAGTTATTAGAAAAGAACCAAAAATTTATCCAAAATAAACTTTTATGTCCCTATTATATATAATAATTTAATTTCATTAAATTGAATATAGAAAAGTGTCATATATTGGTTTTAATGAAGGTTCTCCATTTAAAAGGCGTTAAAATGGCATTTTTAAAAAAATACATCTTTTATCTGAAAAAAATGAATTTGTTATTATATTATGTCTAAGAAACACATAATATAGATTCTAAAATTATATGGAGTATATAAAATTTAAAATTCAGCTAATACTTTTCATAACTGCTTTTTAAACAACTAGTTTGATAATTCGTGGTGTGCTCGAAATCGGTGTTGGGTGTAGGACAAGTTATTAAACTAATTTGGAGAGATAACGTAGTATGAAATATTAGGGTGTTAAATTATCACATAATTCAATAAATTTTTTCCTCACAATTTGAAAATTTTCATTGAAAATAAAAGGATAAAAATAGAAAAATACATTTGTGGGAAACCCACATCGGAAATTGTGTTAATTAAATTTAGTCTTAAAAAGATGAAAAGAGAAATGAAAAAGTCACCACCATAATATGATATAAATTAGGAGAATATTGGTGGAAATTTGAGACACATAATTGGAGAAAAACAATAAATATTTATAGGGAGTGATTGAGGACATCAATCACAAACAAGTGTAAAATTTAGGGCTTCAACGACATCAATCTATGATGATTTAAAATAACATCAGTTCAACAAAACATAAGGTATTAGGATAAAACATTTTTGATTTTAATATTCCTTCCCTAAAGATTAAGAATTGTTTTATTCATATAATAAGAGGGAAAAAATATTATTGAAATGTATAGTTTCATCCTTTAAATAATTTCTACCACAAACTCATCTTTCACTCCAAAAGATAATAGAATTCAATAATATTCTTTTTATACCAATCGTATAGGGTTAAAAAAATAATAATTTAATAATTCATTTGTCAAATTATTTAAAATAATCTACATTATACAAACTAGGACATCACCTATGCTAGTGGTAGGTGATGTACCCTTGTCGCCCGTCGGTTTCAGGTTCACGTCTCACGGACTTTCCGGACACGACGTGTTGTCACCCGACCTCCGGGTTGTATTTTTTATGACAATCAAAAAATAATCTTAAGAAGAGCTTTAACATTAACAAAAGTATCAAATGTCAAACATAATCTATTCCAACCTTTAGAATTATCCACAATACTTCTATCCGAACTCACAGTCCAAAATTTATAAGGAAGGTCACATA
This sequence comes from Viscum album, assembly GCA_963277665.1. Lineage (NCBI taxonomy): Eukaryota > Viridiplantae > Streptophyta > Magnoliopsida > Santalales > Viscaceae > Viscum > Viscum album. The sequence goes on along the minus strand of OY728119.1, from coordinate 696,536,047 downwards.
ATATACATGTGAATAACTTCATCATGTATTCTCTTAAAATTAGGTAATAAAATGAATTTCCCAAAAAACATATTTGAATTGGTATGTACTTCCTTAATCATTCTGTAAATAATATAATACTAGATATACTCATTAAATCCAAAAATGTTGTAATCCCCAACAATGATAGAATAAAAATCCATTAATTAGTTCCAAGGTAGTCAATAATATCTAATATGAATTATCTAAATCAACAGTCACTTATTCCAAAATCAATACCACATTACCAGGACCATATTAATGTCTATATTTCCTTCAACCATGTATTTTCCAAAAAGGATAATTTTTATTGAGTCACTTTTTTTGGTACCACAAAATCTCAAATCTTAATGAAATAGTACTGTAATACAATCCTTATATACTCTATTAGTATTGTAGACAGTACATCATTTATACAACACTCAAATGACATAATAATTTAATATCAACATAAGAACACTAATCATTACTCTTTATCTATGGTAATTTCATAACATGATTATTATCCTACATCATCATTTACAGTATACTCTGATGATTGGAATATTGATTCATGTATTGTCCCAAATCCTTGCAGATGAATCATAGTACATTTGAAACCTATTTCTTACCCTTTAAATCACGTACTTGGTGTCCTTTTTCTCCACACTTATAACAAACTCACATTCCCTTCAAACAATTACCAAGGTGATTCTTTCCACAGTTATCACATATGGAAAAATATTTCTCTCGCTTATTTAGTTTATCCATCTTTCTCTCTATCATCCTTTTCTTCATTGGCTTCCCTTCAAAGCCATATGAATCATAGAATTTATTACTTATATCATTAACACATGATACTATTTCTTCATATGGTGATAATATGTGGGAGAATATTTCCATTATAAATTATTTCTCAATACCGTGAAAGATATGATCCTTATTACTATTTGGATCATGCCTATTGCCGGAGTTCTCATTCCACTTACTGGGAACCATTTATAAACAATGGCACACACTATGTTAGTTTATGAATCACAATTCATAATTAAAAACTTTTAAAATACCTAACATATGTTGAAAATATTATGCATATAATCTAAAATCATAAAAAATGTTTTCGTTGAGGAATTATTTACTCCTAAAGACTTTAGAATGGTTAGTAAATAAAATGGGAATTGTCCTAATCATATCCCATGGGAATTTCATAACCAAGAGTACAACAAAGCCCATTGTTGTGTATCACGATACCCTAGGTCAAGCCTAAAACACATTCTCATATTTTTCACTCCTAGGTGCATATGTGCCAGAGGGGACCCTACCTACTCGTATCTATATGAGGATGTATTGTTTGTAAAAATCACAAAATCTCTGCATTACCAAAATTCTAGGATGTTCTTTTATACAAATCCTCAAATTCTATCTTAGGGTAATTCTTATCCAATCATAGTTTTTCTAAATCTAGTTTCCAATGTTATTGTTAACCTTTCTCTGATACCAACTCTAACACCTCGACCCTAGAATCTCAGAACCGGTTCAATATTTTAATACATTGTCATGATTAGAAGGAATCAAGTCCCGAAAGACCGATCAGTTTAGTAGTCTTGAAAAATATATTACATACATTAACTTTAAATTAAAATTTAAAACATAAAATACATCATATAGAGTTCTTTGATAACACCATTATTCCATTTATATTAAACCTTCATATAAATCATAATACATTTCTTGTAATCTGAGGAAAATAAAACATAATAAAGGGGTGATCTCGGATGCTAAGTATGGGTAAATAATATAGGGGAAGCTATAATATTTTAAGGCAATATGTGTAATAAAATCAAATGCCTTTTTAAACATAATCTTGAACATAATATGGAAAAAATAAATAAAACATCACTATATATACATGCACATTGATATTATACTAGTCGAATAATCATATGTAATAACTAATTTCATAATGTGGGAATGCCTATCGCCAGACATCATTACCACATTGTTAAGGCCCCGTGCCAAGACTAAAAATAAAAGTTTTGTCAAGGCCTTTTACCAAGACAATATTTTGTCTCATGAGACCTACTGATGCATCAAGGAGCTATAGAGGGCTCTACCCATAACATACTAAGTGCACTGCATTCCTCATATAAAAATGGTAAAACATATCATAACATTCATATAAAAACAAGCATACAAAATTTCAAAACATTACCCATAAACCATGAATTTAAAAGAGGTATAAGATTCACAATCAAACATATCATAATTCATTCAATACAATATTGAAGATTGTATTTATAATAAATCATCCTCAATCAAGAATAATATCCCAAATGATTTTGAAATAGTTGAAAATGATTAGTAAATCTTTTGGAGAGAAATATCCCCTTCTCATTAAAAAAAATTTAAAATTCACATAATTTTGAAATGAAGCACTTCAAAAAAAAATTTGAATCAAAGTGTCCCATAGAACTTTGAAACTTTTGAAAGGAATTTATATTTTAAAACATTCATGTCCATATAAATAAATCCTTAATTTTCTTTTGAAAACAGAGCAATTAATGAGAATGATTTAGAAGAATTAATATTTAAACCATTAAAAATTATTATTTAATTAATGAGTTCCTTAAATGAATACTTTTTAAATGTATTTTTTGAAACATGGACATGGAAAATAAATATGTCCTAGAAAATACTTACACATAAACAATCTCCGATAATAATGAGATTGAGGAATTAACCCTTACATTGTAATTTTCCTTGGTAGAGGGTACATTAACCTCTTGTATAATAGTTAAATAGTTTTTTATTAAATTATACAAGAACCACATACATAAATATGATATCGTACATGATCTTATAATATTTCTTTTTTAATAATATTTTAGTAGTATCATTGTTTTGGGTGTTAACTGATTCATTTTCCTTTATATGTTTTGTTACCTAAGTCATGTTTGTTATGGATATGATATATTTGATTCATATAAATAATGTTATTAAGTTCATAAAAATTATTTTTAATAATAAAATGAAAATTATTCTTGAATGGTTATAATGGGAAATGAATCTCATCGCGTTCATGGAGACGGAAATCCGTATGTACGCACGAACGCTACTTCCATTTCATTTTTTTTATTTTAAAAAGAAATAAAACCAAATGATACATAGGTATATTATTATTCATGTATAATATAATATTTTATATAATTTACATAACTTTATTAACACCATCCTTTATACGTTCTATGTATGGTATGAATGAGTCATATCACTTTGAGGGGGCGGTAGTCCGCAATTCCTCAAATGAAATTATCTTATATATACAACATAAAAAGAATAAAGTCATGATATAGAAGATAATTATAGAATATTATTGATAAAATAAATATCATATATAATTACAGTTCCATCATATTTTCAACCATAAGAGGTGGTAGTAGAATATTGAACAACCATCGTTTCGTGATGCAATAGTTCACCGTCCACAAAAACATCATGTTCTATACCCATTAGATGGAGATTTCTATAAGTGTAGTTAAAATACCTCTCATAAAAAACCTAGTATATTGATTATAAGGTTGTTGTTATAAAATAAAGGAATAAATAGAGTTTATTGGGTTGGAGAAGTAAAATAAAAGTAAATAACTTAAGAGGAGATGTTACCTTTAAATCGGGAAACTCCCTTTGGTTTGAACCAAAAGGATTCTTTGAAGTTACTTCTTCCTAAGGTAAGGATACTAAAAATAATATAGGGATGTAGGGAGATTAATTGGGTAGATTTTGGATGAGCCAAGGGGCTTGAGATGTGTGAGAAATGGGTTAGAGAGGATGGATTTTTATAAGGTAGGGGAGGAGCTCTTTAGGAATGTTTGAAAATATTATTTTATTATATAATTATATTCACTTTTTAAAGGTCCAAAACACATTAAGGTCATATATAAGAATATTTATATTATAAATAATATTATTAAATAATAATTGGATAGGTTTTGGATATTTTTTTAATTTTTATAATCTCATTTATCTAAAACATTCATTAATGAGGTAAACGCTGCATCATTATTCTGTCATAAATAATTTTATTTATTTGATGTATATAAACTATAAAAAAATACAATGATGTAGGGAATATTTTTTTATTTTAAATCAAAATTTATATTCAAAAGAATATCTTATATAACACCATATAAAAATTGTTTTACAAAAATATATAGGTTTATGTCATTTTTATATTTACATTAAATTAATAAATATAAACTGTCATTATCACTCTCAAGTGGATCCATGGGGTCCCAAAATCTACCCAAGGATTCGTATAGTCGTAAAGGAATAAACCAATAGGAATAATACACATATTAGTGTAATTTAATATTATTATAACAATATTTGTTTTCCCTTATTTACCAGATTTACCCATTAACCATGGTAAATAAAATATTTACTGAAGTAAAATTTTCATAATGTATGGAAATAAAAGTTACCTATTTAAAAAATTTGTACCGCGTGATTCTAAATAGAGAATACATTTTTCCAAATTAAAAACAAAGAAGTGGAAAAAATTTAATTAAAATTAATTCCCATTGTCAAAACAAAACTCGTGTTTTAATGAAATAATAACTATCAAAAGATTGACATTTGTTTATGTCCATTTTAAATGTGAAATTAAATTCAATGACATAAATTATATTAAATGACAAAAATATTAATTAATTAAACTTTAAAACCACTCAAATTTTTAATTTAACACTATAAATTATTTCCAATAAAAAGTTGTTTTCAATTAAAATTTAGTATTTTTCAGTATTCATCAAAATATCAAAGTTATCAGAACGGTGCCAAAATTTTATCCACACTAAATTTTTATGTCCTTCTTCTAATGAATATTTTAATTTTATTAAATTAAATATATAAAAGTGTCAAATATTGGTTTTAAAAAAGGTTCACCATTAAAAGGCGGTAAAACTGCATTTTTTTAAAATACTTCTTTTATCTGAAAAATGAATATGTTCTTATTTTATGTCTATGAAACACATAATATGGATTCTAAAATTATATGCAGTATATAAAATTCAAAATTCATTTAATATTATTCATAAACACCTTTTGAACATCTTTTTTGGTAAGTCGTGGTGCGCTCGAACTTGGTGTTGCGTATAACGCATGTTATTGAATTTATTTGAAGAGATAACATACTATGAAATATTGGGGTGTTACAATTAGTTCATTTGAGTCATCATATAAGTAAAATATCATCATGTATTTAAAATAATCTTAAAAATATTCTAGTGAAAAATTTGAGTAGAACCATTCATTCCCTTGTACAATTTTAGGGACTTAGGGAACCTGTAATTTTTAATCCATTTTAAAAACCCTCACATAGATTTGGGACAACACAAATTACACTTATATAGACAAGTGTAGTAATGTAAAAGTTTTATTTTCATATCATTTAGTGTAAGGAAAGAATCCTTCCACTGACATTATAGTTGGACACAATATAAGTTCCTTCCTCTTCATACTATTTATGATAGAAGCTTCAATTGAACCTCAATTTTAATGGATAAAATAATTATATTTTTTTATTCATCATTTTTATGGAAATACGAGATGCCTAGATCAACATTTTCCTCAAAAAACTTGGTTGAAACTAAAGGAGTGTGTGAAAAATGATCAGGAATGATTTTTTCAATTCTGGGGGGGGGGGGTAATTGAGATTGTTTGGCCAAACATGTTCGTTATTCAGTGTCAATAGTATTTATAATTTATTATAGGTTCAAATGATAATTAATTATTTATCAGAATGGGTTTGGTTCTCTAGTGTCTCACTCATCTTTAACATAGTCTTAATATAAAAAAACCCTTATACTTAAACCCAGTCAAAACACTTCTTTACTTATAGCTTTGTTCCAAAACTCGGTTTATTCATTCTTCATAGAAATTGGAGATATTGGTTTTACAAAAAACAAGATAAACAAGATCCCACATGTATAATATAATCATCTATTCTTTAATAAAATGATTGAACACTTAATGTTTACCAGTAAAAAAAGTTACGACAATGACATTGTTGGGTTATAGAAGACCCTATATCATTTTCTACATCATCCACATTTAAAAAAACTAGCCAAAAATCACACTTGATATATATTTTAAACACAACAATATATCATTATAATCCTTGGTTGACCATAATTTGAATTCATCCAATTCATATTAGAATGACTTAGACTCATAGATACCACGATCAACATACTTATCTTTTTTTGAAACTGTGTTAACTATTATTAGTTAATATTCAATATTAGAAGGTATTATTTAGCTGAACACATATTAAGCATTACATCTTTCTTCAAATAGATATGACCCCATAACATGATGTGGTCCATGCACATACAACATATAAATCATCTCCTTGAAGGCTATTCAATCATTTGATCTATTTATACCTCACTATAGTCTAATGGAGTATTTCAAATCTCAATTACATCATATTAAATCCATATTCATATTTATTAATTTTCAAGTAATCATTACTCATTTTTTCACCATAGGTTTCTAAGATTGGGTCTCAGTCTTAATTTTCAATCTTTGAAAATTTATCATTTTCTCTTTCAATGGTCTTTTATAAGATCATGTTTCATCCATGGTTTGGTGGTTATCGTCATGTATTTTTGAACAAAAAGATCTTCACAATTAGTTGTCCAGTTCATGGTTTGTTTATATATTTTTAGTGTATCATCTTGGGTATATTTTCTATTTTGTTAAGTTTATGTTTGTGATAGATTGGTATTTATTTATTTATTTTAGGTTTAATATCAACATATGAAAACATGGTATTTTTTTAATGAAGAAATGTTTCCCTACCTTCTTGTGGTAGCGTGTTTTTTAAAGTAGTAACTCAATCCATTTATGAACTTTCAGGGTATATGTACAATTGGTCATCCATAGTCACATGGAAACTGTTTCTTATATTCATTTGAGTAAAGGAATGGTAGGTTGGTTTTACTAATGGTATGTTGGATACTATAATTTCTTGAGTAATCACATAAGGTTGAGGAATTTAAAATCAATTCTTACACGGTATGTTGGTATACATTCCTTATGGTCTTCTCAATGACTGAAGGATAGGATTTATATTTTTTTATAAAAAACAACTAAAACACACAAACTTACAACATTAGTGAAATAATGAATTCCACATGAAAAATAAATAGATTCCAAAAATGAATAAAAATTCATAATGAGAATTAAAAATATGTGTTCCCTAAATGAATTTTTGAAATAAAAATTTGGAATTACTGAAATAATTAATTTCATGAAATAGAAAATCATTAAAATTAATCAGAAAACAACTTATCAATAAAAACTCACATAATTTATTATTCTCAAAAGAATATATAAATGAAGACAATGAACATTTAATAATTTTTTCTCCAATAATTTTTTTAATGAAAATATTCAATGAATATCAGATTCAACATCAATTGACCCATAATTTATATAATTACCTATATCATCTTGTTTCAGGATAAACATAACATCAATAATTACCTAAAATTGATGTGGAATAGTGCATCATAATATAGATAGATTAAATTCCACAAAATATTTATATTTCTATTTCGTTAATAAATTCATGATTTTCCTTTATTCATAGAAAATAATATGTCACAAATAAAATCAGAATATTTCATGTTGAAACATTGATTTATAGAGAAACAATATTTTTTGATGGGTTACAGTTTTTTCAAATGATATTTACATATGGCTTGCCAATATTCAAATAAAAACACCTGAAATGGGGGATGAAAGGCAAATATATCACCAAAAACATCAATTCTCATATAGAAAAATTCGTCACTAACCTAATTAAATTATAATTTGACTCCTAGTTTTAGGAATTGAAATAGATAATGTTTAATAAATATTAAAACTATAATAATAAACCCTTCTATTTATCACTCTTTCCAAGGTTCTTCAAACCAAATATCCAATTTCCACTTTATTTATTCAGGTCAAATTATTTTATTATATATAAAATCCCCACTTCTTCATTATGGTTTAATATTACCCTAAACATAATGAATTAATTTTTGATAATTATGAATTTTATTTTAATTTATTTTCCAATAATTAGAAGAAAACTTATTGGATTTAAAATTTTATTTATTATTATTACAAATAAAAAATCTGGTTCAAAATTTCTTAGAGATTCATCAAGGGATTGTAATTTTTCATTTTACTCTAGTTTTAAGGGTCTTTATTACAATTATTTTAGTATCCTATTTCATGTGTTCTATTTAAAAAAAATGAAAAGTAGATATGTTTGAGTTCAATCATCACACTTCATAATATTCTAATTCTAATTCCACAAATAACTATCCTGTCACACACCCTTTCCATGTTTCTATAAATATTATTAATATAAATAAAATAAAATAAGCATGTAATAATCATTCACATCCAATTTTTTTTGAATCAATGTAATCCTTAAAACTAACCTGAAATTACCCATTAGAATGAAAAAAATTGATGATAATTTAAGCCCAATTACCATTACATCTTTAAAAATGTTTAAAATATTTCGGGGTATTTTGTAATGTGTATAAATAATTAATGAAAAACTAAGCTTAGTGAAATACCCCTCTCCCCCATACATAAAACTCAAAAAATTTCCCAGTGCTGAATAATAAGGTATCAGATACATTAAAATAATATTTTAATTGATGGAATATTTTCTATTTTTCAGTTCGTATTATGATTAAAGGGCTACATGGTTGTTTTTAAATTAGTTATCCTCCTAAAAAATTAGTTATAATTGATTTTTTATTGTTTTGTTATAAAAATCCCTAATAACAATTGATAATTCATCCAATTAATTAGCATTTTTAATAATGATAACCAACAATATAATTTAAAATAAAATTTATATTAATGGTAGAATCATGATTAAAATAGTTTGGTTCAAAATTATTTTAAAAGTATTTGAAATTATAAAGCCACACACCTTTTAAAGAAAATATATATACTAAATTATGTTAAAAATAACATGGGGATTCCCCAACACTTAATTATCAGTATAATACACAAAACTTAATTAAGTGTACTAATTACAAAAAAAACCCTTTTAATGTTGAATATTTTTATATTTGAATATAGGAAATAGTATCCTCTCTACTCCTCTAAGTGAAGTCCCCTAGTTAGTCTATTTTAGATCTAATAAAGACATCTATATAGAAAATAGAGTCTTGGAATATAATCTTAAAACTAAAGGAAACCAGTGTTTTGAGTTTAAGATAATTTTAACTAGAAATATCCTAGATGTAAATTCGTTGATACTATTATAACACATGAAATTTTTTAGTGAGGATACCCTTTTTCAATTTATCCTTTCCTCTAATAGTCGATTGATCTACCATAAGACCACCTCTTCTTTATACGGTCACACCAACTATTCTTGTTATTAATTATTCTATCCATGTGTTATGTTTATGACTTATTAAATATCTAGTATTTTTTTCCAAGAACATACAATGATATTTTAAATTCACCTTGGTACTTGTACAGTAAAAAGATATGAAATTCCATGGTTATATAATTATTCGGAATTTAAAATGAAATTTTAGCGAAAAAATATGATAAAAATAGTTATTATTATTAATCAAATGAAATTAAATGAATAAAACAATAAACCTTGGTTTATATCCCAATAAGCACCAAATTTATAGTCTCCAGTTTGATTTAGTGGTAGATCATCTGTCAAGAAAAGAGATGGAAAATATGCCTTTCATCTACCCTTAAAAATAGTTCCTTATTATCTTCCTATTGAAAAAAATGGAGGATTCTCCTCTCCAACTATCTCTATAGCTCTATTCAATATCATTCTCATAATAGATAATTCTTTGTACAATTGTGTCTTTAGTTTTCATAGAAAAGTTATCATCCTAAAATTGAACAACAAGACACATAAACCCACCATGAAGCCTCTATTCAGGATGATAGAGCCATGGAAGACATTGTTTCTCTCTTTATATATATATTTATTCTCATTAGAATCACTTATAATTTCATAAAACTCACTAAACTAAAAAATAATTATTTGTCAAATATTTTTTATGTCAAAATTTAATTCCTTCATAGCCCAATATGATTTATAATGATGTTATATTGGAAAATGTATATTTTTTTTCCAAATTGATGCCAATATGGAGACATTGAAACAAGAGTCTTGTATGAAGTACAATGATCCCACCAATATTATTCTAATTGGTTGACTGAATATAAAAAGATTTAGAGACTTTAGTTTAAAAAATTTCTTTGAGTTCTCAATTTTAAATTTTAGTATATTGACTATACTATTATTAATTGTTTTCCCCATTTTTATAAGCATGCCCATATTTCTCTATCTATGAATTAGATATATATTTCTTGAATGAGTTCTAGTGTCATAAATGAATTCCTCGTGAACATTGAAGTTGGAGAAGATATTTCTATTTAATCATTTAACTACAATAACATCATGTATTTTAGAAGTGTCACTACCATAAAATATTTAGATAAACAGTACACTTCCACAAGAATATACTGATTACCTTTAGAAGATGTGAATAGTACCCTAAAAAAATCTATAAGAATCAAATATGTCAACCTCAAGAATCCCATTTTGTGGTGTATCTAGTTTCCTACCTATATTTCACAACATTTTCCACTTGTCGCATCCAATGACCAAACTCCTAGAATATTGGAGCAATGTTGTCTAGTAGAAACTATCCTATAAGAACTTCCATGTTGTTATCTCTCTCACATTATGTCCACCCCAGGGTAAATTGTGATAGTTCATAAGTATGGGACATATTTCCTTCTCAAGTATACATATCCTTATTATTTCATAAGTATATTTACTAAACCGAAATAGGTCATCCATGAATTATAATTTTAAACTATAAATGAACTCTATCCTTTATTTCTATGAAATATATATGGTCATGACTACAACAAAAAAAATTAGAAATGTATAGAAACTAAGAATACTAATTCATTAAGGAATTATATAGTTCCTCATCTATAAATTAATAATTTTCATATCACGATTCATCAACTTGGGTGGTAGATAACATAGATAAGTGGTCTGCTACCATGTTTTTATCTCTTTTCTTATCCATGATTTCTAGATCAAAATTATGTTTCAGAAGGGTCCATCTAATATAATTTGGTTTAGATTCTTTCTTATTCAACAAACACTTGAGTGGAGAATGGTTAATGAATTTAATAACCTTATACCTTAACATATATTTCCTAAACTTATCTATATAAAGCATAATATCTTTTAATTAATTTTTAGAATTAATGAAATTTTTTAACGTTATATAATAACTTACTATCATAAAAAGTCACATAAATCCTATTTTCATTCCTTTTCCCTATAGCTTCCCATACAACCACTTCACTAACATCACAAATCACTTCAAACAATAATTTCCAATTAGGGTAAGTAATATTTTGTGATGTTGTGAGTTTATCCTCAATTTGGTTAAATTAATCAAAATACTTTTCATAATACTAAAAGAGATAAATCATAACAAGTACAGATCACAAACATCATGTGATTTTGGAAAATTCTCTAACAAATCTCTAGTGTAAATAGTCATAGACTAGATAATTTTTATTCCGTGGAATTTATCATGTCATGGTAGTTTTTTAAAAACATAAATCATAGATTAATCTACATCAATTTTCTTGTTGGGAAATTTATGAGCAAATATTATTCCTTTAGTATCCCTCATTTGGATCTTTTTCTGGGTTATAATAATGTATGTGTCTTAATATCTCTGTAATGTTGTTTCAATATTCTATAGAAAAATTCACATCTACTTCCAACTATTATAAAATCAACCAATAAGGCCTCAATTATACATTCAATCGTATATGATAAAATGATCCTCATATATCTCTAAAATTTTGTTGGGGAAGTATGTACTCCAAAGGGAATTTTCTTACAGAAAAATATTACAAATAAACAAGTACAAGTGGTCTTCTTCTAATCCTAAATTTGATAGGAACGTTGTTTTAACTAGATTACCTATCATTAAAATTAAATAAATCATTTATAGACAATTTTTTAATCATTTGGTCCAAAAATGGAATTGTGAAATAGAGTTTAATATAGTTTGAGTTATGTTTCCTATAATAAATGATAACTCTCCACTTGTTTTGTTTTATGGTTTTAATTTGCTCATTTTCTCATTTTTCAAAACTATACATCAACTCTTTTTGGGGACCACATGAAAATTTCTCAGCCATGGAATATCGAAAATTGTAAAAAATATTATAGAATGAAACAGTTTTATCACTTCCTCTTTAATTACCTCTTTATATTTGGGGATAATACTTTTTCCCCTCAACTCATTGTTTATAGTGAGAATCTATGGGTGTTATGTGAATGAATTAAGAAGAACACTCACCCTAAATTTCAATTATGAACTACAAAATCATATATTTAAAATTCCTTAGGAAATTCAATAAAAATTTCTCATGATTTCCATTAACTTCAATAGAGATGATGACTATAAATGATGCATTATCACCTAGAAATGAGTACTTTATGTGAATGGTAAGGGGTTTGATCTCCAAATTTAGTGATTTATAACATTAATTAACACATAGGTTCCTAAAATGTTTGATATCCACAAGATTCCTCTTAGATAAGGTTTTGTACAAAGCCTTTTTCATCCCCAAAAAACATCATAACACACTCAAAATCTAAGACTAGGTTTTTGATTTTCGTATAAGGAAAAATCATGTAATTGTTCTATAAATTCCCCCAAACTATAATAGAAATTTCCCTCCAAATTTTAATTCAAAACATTACCCTCAACATCCCCCAAAAATTTCTTATGTTTATTGGTATAAAATTTTTCATCAAAAAATATCATCTTGTAAAAAGTACAATAGTAATCCATATCATCACTAAAATTCCAAATAAATTGTTTTTATTTTTTAGAATTACTACTTGGATTGTGATTTTTTTATAAATAAAAAACATCAAGGTTTTTCAAACACTCTCCATCATGTTCATAAATAGGTTCTTCTCCATTGATAGGGAACATTCTTATGCACGTTTCAGTAGGGTTTTGTCTAATATTTATCACATCAATCATCCTAAATATCTCTTCTACTTCCCCACTAACTATTATTCTAACTCTAATTTTTTTTCTTGGATATATTTTAATTTGTTTAGTCTCTTTAATTATATTAAAAAAAATTAATTTATCTCTCATATGTTGAATATCAGCCTACCCATAGATGCATAAATGAAAACTCCACTTGTGGTTATGAAGGGCCAACCAATGATGATGAAAACATCCTCTTCACACTATATATCCTACTTCACAAAATTATTACGAAAGTATAGTCTTCCCACACGAACTATAAAATAATCAATGGTTAAAATTTGGCGAGAAATAGACCAATCAGACAACTATAGGAAAATAATGGAGGGTTTCATAATTCCTAATGTAATTTGTGGAAAAAATGAAAAGGGTATCAATATAATTCATGCACCAAGATCAGAAAAAAACTTGAACATTCCACCTATATCTTCTAGAGTGTATGGGATGAAAAATATTCTATGATCATAGAGTTTGGGAGGTATCGTATTATATAAGGCAACATTTTAGTCCTTTTTGATATTTTATATAGAATATTCTTATATGCTTTTATTACTTCAACAAATTTTCATCAGTGATTTTCCAAAATAATGGATTTGAACTAAGTCCCCATTGAAAGGTATATCTATGTGATATTTCTTGATAAACCTAAAAAAATTATGTTTTTTGTATCTCAATTCATGTTCTTCCATATTTCAAGGAAGGTAATAATTGAAGTTAAGCTCATGGTTATGGTTGGAATTCCATAAATTTCTTATTCATGTTTCTTATTTCCTCTGATATCTATTATTTTTTAACTACATGACCATTTTATGATCATCTTAAATAATATGTTTTAATTATTTTTTCCATATTGTTAGTAAAATGTATATATTATATGATTTTCATTATTAGGTTATCAATTTCATCAATATTTTCATCTTTATAAGTTTAGGATCATTTTAAAATTCCTATTGAGTTAAAGACTATTATTAGTTATGATAGCCATTATATCCTCCCTAGGGTTTACATTAGTTTTTATTTAATTGTAATTTATCTCTTCCATTCATTCCCTTAGCTATCTGACTCATTATCAACTTTAGAGTTTTAATCCTCGCATCAAATTTTGACTTATCAAAGTCATGTTGGTAGTTTTCTCAATTTCAGATATAAAATTATCAATATTATAATTCATTCTACTTATAATTTTATAGCAAAATCCCCTCTATGTTACCTTATGAATTAAAATATTCATCCCCATACTAGTTTTGGAATTTTTTTCTAGGCTTCTATTGAAAAATAGGGGGTGCAGCAAGTGTCAACACCCCTTGTTTTCTCTGTGAAAGATTATAATGGTTTATAAACTCGTGATTATTGGTATTAAAAAATGTATCATCCCGATGATTCATACATATTAGATATCTTATTAAATTATTATTTTCTAGAGATTGGGATATCATATCAATGTTTTGTAAACATGGTTTTGAATGTCCAATCATACCACAATAGAGGAATTCCTATCTGAGTGAGTTTTGACTAGTTTCATTATAGAATCCTTAATCTTGTGCCTCATATTTTAAAAAAAATATTTGTTTCATTTGTAACAATTTGTTTTCATATAAATCAATCATTTTGTGAGTTTTGAGCAAGAGTGTTGATTTTTCTACCATTCCTATAATGGATTGTAATTAAATCCCATTTGGATGATTGATCAACTAATGTTTGGTGATATAGGGTGAGACATTTATAGAATGTGTATGAGAAATTTTGGGGTCAATTATTGGTTGGGTTAGTTTATAAGTACCCCCTTGAATCATTCCCATTATTAATAAAATAATCCCCCCTCATGATGAATAAGCATAATGATTTTGTATCTTATTTCAGTTGCCATTCTTCTGAAAAACTCTTTGAAAAAATAATTATATAGTCATTCCCTTGTATGATTATTTTTCATTGATATATTGAAACTATGTTTTTGAATTTCCTTTTAGGGTGAAAGAAAAAAATATCAATATTAGTTAATATTTACCCAACCATATAAGTATAATTTGTTACAACACACAATGTAATTAACTTATAAAGTCAAGTGATCCTTCATTAGGTAATATATATCATGATGTCACCATAGAAAAATAGTATTGTTTTATTTCATAGTCAAAATTTGTAGGGGTTAGGAAAAATCAAGATATTCTACTTGAAATGATTGTCTCATGGAACTCTCTAAGTCTAGATCTCTCAATCATATCATTTCTAGGATAGGATGGATAAATATTTCATGTTTTTTGATTATTTAGATTTTAATCTTCTATTTTTTCTTCCATTTCAGATTTATTGTTTTGTTTTAAAATAGTTAATTTTTTTTATTTCACGTATATACATATCTAAGTGTTTTCCAATAGATATTGTGTTTATGAGAATTAAATAAATTTGGGGTTTTTTACTAGCAACACTCAACAAATATTTACAATTCATTAATTTTTTTTATTTTTTACAATATATTATATGTTATATTTTTTTAATTTTCATTGTTTTCATACAATTCATGTCCATACATTACTTCCCCAACAATGTTGCTAATTGTTTGGATGTTTTTGAACTCAATAAATTAATTATTTATACCTATTAATAATTATTATATAAGAAATAAGAGTTTATCTCTTAATTAATTTTATATGTGAGTGAATTATAAGAAGAAAATTGACAATACTCATAAAATTGAAGAATAATTATGAAAAAGAATTACTAGTGTGATGAGAGATAGTAATTGAAGTATGATAGAATTATAGAGAACAGATCACAAAGTAAACAAAAAAATCATTTGATAAAATATGGGAATTAAATTGGTTAGTTTTGAATATATTTTACTTCATTCCTAAATAGAGATTTATTGTAGTTGAACTGACTGAAAAAAGGAAAACCATATTTTCAATAGGTCAACCAGTGTAAAGAGGAATCTAATAGTTCTTCAACTATAGAACTCACTCGATCTCAAAATAATTAATCAGTTGTCACCAACACCAAGGTTTCATTTGATTTTGATATGTTACTCACTATATTGATTTATATATTGGTAGAATTGTTTTTAATGAATTTAATCATGGTCAATATTTTTAACACTCAATATTTTTAATAATGAAACTATAAGAGAATGATGAAGAGAAAAACAGCTAAAAAATTATAATGAATTAAGTAAAAAATACATTACTAGTACAAACTAATACCATAAATAATTCATAGGCAATTATTATTTTTAAAAGATACATTTTCAAAAATATATTCATTAAAAATAATTGAGAAGTGTAAATATGTTGGGAGAGAGGGAGGTATATTCTTGATAGGTTTCTACTACCCCAAACTCGGTTTAAATGGATTGTGATCCTATATAATTTGTAGTGATTGTGATGATTTTTCTTATCACCTCCTAGGACCCCCACCCCGCCCCCTTTTTATGTCCATGTTCTTGAAATATATTTCATATTTGTGCTGATGTTGTCTATTGAGATCAAATTCACATTGAAAATGTTATGTCACTGGCCTCCCTATAGAACACCGTGGATGGTCATCATTTCTCACATGTGACACATTTAAATCCTTGATAACTGATTGTGCTCTTCCTATACATAAAGTTCTTTTGATACACATGATGATTAGGTAAATTTTCCCATATCAGTTCAATTTTTTTTATAGTAAACATTCATTAAAAGTCTCAAGTGATAACTGTAATCATTACTGAGATTTAACTTGTTCAAATTTAGGTTTTTATTGAACCTATGAGTATTAATGCATTTTATGGATCGTGGTGTAGTTTTTGGCTCATTTAAATGACCTTTATATGGTCTAGTGAAGTGTTTCCCATGTTTAATTTCCATAAACATGAGCAAAACCATACTACCCTTTGATATGATAATAACATCACACACCATGAGTTCCTTAAAGTTCCTCCAAATTTCAAAAAAAAAAGACATGATATAACCTCATATTGAATAGATCCCCTTATATCATCACTCATCTTCCTATATTTTTGAGTCAATACAAGATCATGGTCTCAATATGTTCCTCAATAATATTAGATGATGCTAAAAAGATGCGTAAATTAATTCCCTAGAACATTATCTTGATGCTGATATGTATTTTAATTGTGCTCAATTGGACTAAACTATATATTCTTAAATTTTTATAGTCTTCATATGTTATTTTATATTCATTCCCTATTCAATACTTGATTATCATAGGATTAATTATTCAGTTTCTTATTCATACAAGAGATAGTCTTACTACAATGAAAGTCTTCAACATAGACTCTTTCATGAAACTTATTCACTCAAAATTCTGTCCTAGAACTCAGTCATGTCATTATTTAAAAAAACTGGATCTCACTTTTAATCAGAAACATGGATAAACTATATCAAAAATATATTATATGATCACAAATCCACCATTAAAGTGGTTGAACACATTGTGTGAACCTATCAATGAAACTGAATCTGTAAAATGGGATGGGTTTGGAGTCCCCTCAATTGTCTTTATTATAAACTACTTGAAAAACCCATCCAATGATCACATTTTTTTTCATTTCCTACATATTGATAGATCATCATTATCCTTGCTTCATAAAACTATGATTTATAAAATATCTCCAAGGATGACATTGACTTATAGATAAACATATTGGTGTTGATTTCTCGTGTCTAAAAATATATTAAAAAATCTTAGTTGAGGTTTGATCATAGAAGGTATTCATTATTTAACAACAAACTTGTTTTTTACTCTTGGATGAAACCAATCCTTACTACTTCGATGGATGATGGGAATCTTCAAAGATGGAAACTCAATGTTTTTGACTTTAGATGCTTGGAACACACCTAATATAACTAAACAAGATAATTTATTATTATTCTATATTTTTCATTTTAATTTCAATGTTTTTTCATCTCTATTATTAGGGTTTATTGTGTATGTGTAAATCCATCCAATGTTTAGGAAATAAAATTTTGTTTTCTGTCCCACTAAAATATATCTTCCCATGCGATCACATCTTATGATCTTCTTCTATTTTTGTTTTTATACAGAATCCACCTTTAAGTGTATTAGAGATGGAATCTTTTTATTTTAGTTATGTGGTTATTTTTTCAGCCTAGCTACCAAATTACAAAACTAGTAAGAGGAAGAAGAAGATGAATAAATAATACTATTTTTATAGATGTCAAATCATAGACATGATATTTTCCTTCCCCCCTTAATTTTTGGATTTTTTTTATCAAAATGTTGGTTGAAACTTTTATTTTTTACTTCTATACGTCACCCTATATTGGAAAGTCATTTCCTTTGTATCCTCTCTCACACATTTAAAAATGAGTACCCTTTTGTTTCTTCTAAATTTTACTATCCCCTAATTTTTTTTACCTTTTATCTCCATGTCTATATATATCTAATTTTCAATTATTCATAAAAAAAAATTCTCCACCTCAAATAAATACACACTATTTTTTGATAAAAGGGGAATCAAATTTATATTGATTCCACTTCCACACATCTATTCATTTTATCACAATTTTTTTGCGAAAAAACTACATTATATTATTCTAAAAAAATACTATCTAATTTTTAAAAAAAATATGTATACCTAACAGAACAAATAACAGACTCTATGGTCTATTTTTTTTGTAATAAATATTATTTTTTGAATATGCATGGTAAATTGGTTTGAACAAGACTTGATCGAAAAGATAATTAAGGAAAATTATGAAAATAGGTGATTCCAAATTTGAGTATTCAATGGTTCTCAGGATGTCATGGAAATCCTAGAGGATTGTTACATCGAGAAATAATCTAAATTAGTAGTGGCTTCTCTTCTAGATGATAAAAAGGAAGCTAATAGGATGGATATAGGAGAGACTACAAGACGAAATACATCATCTATCATGTCATTGATTATTTTACATTTGATATAACTACTTCATTAATATCAACAATAGTTATAGGGGATAACATTCACAAATAATTCAAAGGTGATGAAAAAGTGAAGTGAATACTACATTAATTTTTATGATGTCAGTTTGAATCCCTATTAATGAAATCATCTTAAACTATTGTTGGATATGATACTTTTTTAGTGGATATGGTAAACCAAGCATGAATAAAAGAAAAAAAATCTTGCAAGTTTAATGTTTGTATAACAATTTTGAAATCTATAAATCAAAATTTTGAATACATTATCATTTCCACTACAAAACTGGGGATCTAAGTATGATTTATGTTGAAGAAATCATGAGACTCTACAGGCCCAAAAATTGAAGGTGAATCTTCAGAGTGATGCCATTAGGGTGAATCAGGAATTTTAATTAATGTTTTATCTCAAAAACTCTGAAAAGGATAATTGAGGAATTTTATATTTGAAATATATATTCTAAGAAAACAAAATAGAAATAGATTTCCAATGAAGGATAACATGAATTATGAAATGCCACTGAGGTTAGTCCAAATTGATGTTTGTGGCCCATTGAATCACAAATCAAATGGACAAAGGAGAATATTACTAAAATTTATTGATGATTATAGCATAAAAACATGTATATACATTATCAATATGAAGTCAAAATGGTTTTCCTTCTTCTAATAATTTAAGGTGCTTTCAGAAAATCAAAGAAACCATTGTATACAAACATTATGATCTGATTGAGGTGATGATTACACCTTTGAGGTTTTCCAAGAGTAGCTCTAGTAACATGGAATTAAAAACTAATTAACATCGACTTACACACCAAATCATTTTTTATTATAATGAAGGAAAAAATGAATAATTTTCACCATGGCAATAATCTTGTTGAAAGAGAAATGAGTTCCCATGACTTTTCGGGATAATGAAACTTTGTTTGTGGTGTATCTACACAATAAATGGAAAATAAAAAATCAGAAAAAATGACCCTTCAGGAATCATGGAGTACCCACGAGCCAAGTGAAACCCATCATAGAATTTTTTGTTCCATTACATATGTTGGAATCCTAGATGAAAAATTTGAAATGATTGAATAAAAATGAGTGATGTGTGTCCTTATAGGATTTAGAGATTGAGTAATGGGATATCGCTTGTATAATCCCATAAGTAAGAAGATTATATTAATTAGTGCTATTATCTATAAAGAAAATGTGTATTGAAATGGAATGAAGATGATGATTCTAGATAAGTACAATTCACTCTAGAAGATGAAAAATGATTTTAAGAAGTACCAATATAGGAACGAGAAGCTGAAAAATGAATGATGACGTGAAAATTACAAGAGTTGAAAAAGGTGAGAAGGGGGTTTCATATGGGGTAAGATGCAATTCTATCTACCTCTTTGTGATGGTGGTGAACACTGAGCTAGTCCCTACCCCACTGGTAGGCGGGGACCTCCAACATCAATCTAGGGAGTGAGATCTCCTTTTTTCATATTTTCTAACCATTATCTACATCCCACTTTTCCTCAAGCATCGTTGTGCCTGAAAGTAATAGATTTGTTCAATGGATGACCTAACCTCCTGATATCAATCATGGAGTATTCTGAAACCACAATTCTCTATAATATTACTCTGATTGGGTAGTTTAAGTAGTTCCACCCCTCGGTTGATTCGTTTGATAGGTATGTCTTCTAATATTGGTATTTTTCGGAGAGGGTTATAGGCTGTCTGCTCAATAACAAACACATTAGGATACCTTTTTTAGAGGGATATTTAATTAGAGTCAGGTTAATAATCCACCATTGTATTAATGGATCTCGGATCTATTTATTAAAATTGTCATATAATTTCGATATAAAACAAGATCCTCCTATACTGGTGATTTTAGTGAGTATCCCCAATTATCCTTTAACATTTCAAAATCGCTCAGTTATTAGAATTCTTGGAAACCAAGTTGGTAGATATCTATTCTCATCTGGTCACACTGAGTCTATCTATCATAATGTGGAACCACATGTATATGTGGAAATAGACATGTCCAGAGTGTTATTTAATATTGTCTGAGTTAAAGTAGGTCATGAGTATCAGTGAAAAAACATGTTGTTTATGAATCCTCAGATGAATTTTGTTCACTCTGTAAGTGTTTTGGACACATGATGAACTACTATCGACAGGGGTCTCAGTATCCCACAAAGAAAATTGGTGAGATAAATGCTATGGGAACATCTACTACATATTCGAGTTGTAGATAATGGTACATAAATCCACCAGTGACTGATGTATTCAGTATATTGAGGGAATATCTAAGAGCTAATACTATTATGGGGAATGAGATCTATGTTTTTGAAGAGGATCATCCTTCCATTTACACTAAGGTAGTAAATTCAGGGACTGGTAATAGTGCCAAGCATTCACTGGTGAAATTGAGATCAGGTGTGGAGATCACTACAGGTGTTTCGGGCCCTCTTTTTGAGGGTCCCAAATGCGACAGTCGACATATTTCTAATATGGAGCCAAAAAGGGTGGAAGTGGGAGGTCCCAATTCTCTATTAAATGGTTCAAATGCTGAGATGGTGAGTTTATAGAATGTTGTAATTGTTAGTGAACAGATTGAGACTCAAAAATAACATAAATAGAGTACTCCTATAGATTTTGACGATCAGAAACATGCAATAAGAAGTGGGACCTTGACCAGAAAGAATCATAGGAAGGTGACAGACTTGGTGTTGGAAAACCTTGTTGGGATTCTTTCTAATGATGACTTGGTCTAGTTAATTCGAAATGCCCCGATCAGAACTTACAATAATGAGCATATGTTACCTGATAATGGGTCTAGTGATGAATGATCTAGCCACTTTTCAAGTGATATAGAGGATGAGGGTCAAAGGTACCGATGTCCGAGGAGAATGTAGAGAAGGAGGGGAATCCAAAAATAAAGGAATTATTACTCATATTTACCTATATTAATGGAGACCAGATCCGGGAAGAAGAATAATGAAAAGATGATGGTTATTTTCCATTAGGAGGCCAATCTTATTCCCGAGTAGACTTTGGAACTGCTCATGAGATATGAAAAGGTAATTTTTGAAAATATTCTAAACATCAATGCTTCTGATTAAGTGGCAAAAAGAATGATAGAAAGGGATCTAAGGGTGAATACTGATTAGGAGTAGGGTACACGGAGTGATAAGACTAACATAATTATAATAAAAGGATTCAACAAGGGGAACATCAGTATTTAGGAGTACATCCAAGCCTGGGACAAGATAGTTATAAGGTTCCAAGATCTTCTAATGGAGGAACCCAACACTCAGGTAAACACTATCTTGTGGAAACTATTTAGAGAGGTTGAAAATGGCAGGTTAAAAATGTACATTAATGTTTCAGTTTTTTCCTTTTGTGCTTGAACAATGGTTTCTCAGTTTGTTCCATAATAGTTTTTGGTAATAATAAATTAATTTTTAGTGAATGATGATGTCAACACATATTATTATATTAGCATACATTAAATGATAACTTCCTCACATACATCCTCTAAGTGTTCATATCCTGGTAGATAAATATGATAGAGAAAAACCTGTATAGGATATGTAATTTTTTATTTTATGTCGGGGACCTCTAATCCCATTATCTTTGATGAAACTAAACATGATGAAATATTGTGATAGATGAGGAAATCAATTTCGGTTATGACACCAAAGGCTATAATCAAAATAAAATATTTGAATATGGTGAAGAATTTGAACTCATTGATCAACCATAATGATATGTGAACAAATATGATTTAAATCCCTACGCAACATGGAAAACAAGTTTAATGATGGATTTTGAATGAAAAATATTTTTATCAGGTTGTATGACACTGACCATCACTGCTGTAATCATGGTGAGGAAACATCAATGATTTCAACTCAATGTGTTTAGAATCAGATGCTTAGACAAAACCAAATTTAACAAATATAGATGCTTTATTTTTATTTTATATATATATATATATATATATTCATTTTTTAGTTTTCATGCATATATGTTGAATATTTTATGTACATTGAAAATGTATTAGTTTTTGAGTAATTAATTTTTGGTTTCAGCCCGACTATAATATAACATCACTTGAGATCACCTCCAGTGATCTTCTTTTATGTTCATGTTTTTTATGAATACTCTATCTTATATATTCAATGTGACACTTTTGGATAATCGATTATTTATTCAAGTATACATGATTGGAAAATAGGCTCAAATCCAAGCTCATAAAGCATAAAATCAGTTTTCATAATGTTGAAAGATTGTCTTCTCCATGAAAACACCACAATATTTAAACAGTAGCTTCCACATTTTATTTATCCCATCTCAAAATCAAAACCATATTCAATCTTTCTCATTCCATCTTTACCCATTTCAATGTAATAGTTTTATTATCATTTGTCTTATTCTTCCCTTTCATGGTTGTTTGATTCATTATTGTTGATTTAAATAGTGTTAGTGAAGCTTAGGACACATACATGTTCTCACAATTGTAATCGAGAATAATTGAGGATTTTTATCATCTTGATTGGTTTTCCATTTCATGGATTTTTTCTATCTTAATTCTTGATCATCATGGGTTTATTTCCTATTATGGTAAGATGAAGTTCGTGATAGATTGGCTTTTTATATTTGTGATATATTAATGTTCAGCATGAGGTATCTTAGTATTTCCTTATTGAAACAACTTATAATGGTAATATTATAAAAAATTGGATTTTCCTAATGTAGTTACTCAACCTAGTAGTGAATTTTTATTTTGATGGTATGATAGGCCAACCACAGGTACTTGAATTTTTTTTATGTAGTTTGTTTTGTACATAATGATACTGAGTGTGTGATAATGGTAGGTTGGATCTTACCAAATATTCTGGGTTTATGGTAGGATATGTACTTTTACAAATTTTCATAAATGTTAGGTCGAAAAACAATCCTTATAGTCAACTCACTAATGGAATGATTGATTGGTTATCTAGTTTTTTTAGAAAACACATGAAACACATAGAATTTCAGAATTAGTGAAAAAATCAATTCCAAATGAACAATAAAAAGATTACAACAATGAATAAAAATAAAAATTGAGAATTCAAAAAACTTAACTCTAAAAAATTTAATAAAAAAAAATTTGGAATTAATGAGAGAATTAATTTCAATAAATTCTAAATCATAAAAATTAAATAAAAGAAAATTATCAACAAATAATCACTAAATTTATTTTTTGGAAAATAATTTTAAAATAATGATAGAAAACATTTAATTAATTTTTATCCCACAATCACATTTTACTAATAATATTAAATAATAAAAAATTCAACATCAATGACACACAATTCATATATTCTTCACATCATCTTGATTCAACAAAAAAACCACAATAATTCTCATGAAAAGATGTTGATTTGTGTTTCAAAATGAATATTCATCAACTGTCCATCATGCATCACTTACATCTTCCATGATACTTACATGAGGATCATCTCAATATCCTATAGACATCCTCATGGTTCTCTGAACCCTTGTAATCAAAATCCCAATATCATTTCAAAATAGTATTCTCTAAGCATGTCATGTCATCTCACTCCCCAACACTACCATGTCTCACTATGGTCTAAAAAATGTAAGGAATAAAAATAGGAAATAACCCATTCCAAGGACTAATATTGGTTTCTAATCAAAAACCAATAATCATATGTTTTATCATACCAATTGTTATAGTACCATCACATCCCTTATGAATCACTGACAATGTTTTTCATTGAATTATAATTTAGGAAATGTCTAACAAAACTGAATGCTTGGGTCCATACAACTCATGCTTCTCAAACATATGAATCCACCAAACATATTTCACTCAACAAAGGTTATGTTTTTCCAAAATACTATAAAAAATAACACACTCACTTAACCCTATAGAAAGGTGAAAAAAATATTAAATTTCCCTTAAGTAATTTTAGGCTTAACCACCTCACTAACAATACTCACATTTAGCCACCCAAGGGTATATTGTAGCATGAATGAGGCTATCATAGTGAAATTAACACATAATATTTTATGGTTTCCCATTTTGTTTGGTTGAATTGTGGGATTCATATGAATATAGAGTATTTTCTATGCGAAATTATCTAAATTTTGTCGATATAATTTTTTTGGATAAATAGATTCCTTATATATATATATATATATGGATTTAGAAGGCCCTAATTTTTAGGAAAGAGCCTTATTTTTTTGTATAGAGGATTTATGAATAAAACTATGTTATGAAATTCACTTTTGAAAAATTCACATAATGAATGGGTAAAATGATGTGAATATTTTTAGGTCATAATCCCTGAATCTCATTCAGGGATTGAAAATTTTACAGGCTATTAAATATTTAAACATAATGAAATCATCAATCGGGATTTAATTTAATCTAAGGAGTTTAATTTTTTGGTTTATTTTTAATATGTGGGATTTCATGCCAAGAAAGAGATCGATGAAGTGAATTTCTATGTACTAGTGGTATTCAATTCAATTCATTCTTAATTATCTTAGTATTCACTACAATGAATTCCATCTCAAATCCGATAATGATTTTGGGTGATCTCCCTCATTTTGATCACTTCTTATGAAATTTGATTATTATAGGGGTTGCACCGCATATCCCTAGTAAAGAAAATTTATTCTCATTCATTTCCTCTTTCCGTGACATCATTGTTGGATGTTTTTTTAGATTCATGATCGATTGTGGTTTTTATACATCATTTATAGTTTATTATCATACCTTATCTTTTAAAGGTTGGTATGTGGTTTTTTAATCTCCAAATTTGAACCCCTTACCTCCACTATCACAAATCAGGTTCACAACCACTACACTACAGACCATATATGACATATATTTTATTATACCTATCTTTAAAAACCATGGAAAAAGGTTTTATCATGTCCTTAATGTGGGGAAATCCACCACCACCTATCTTGTGCAATAAACCTATAGATAAGGTTTATAAAAACCATGGATATTTGTACACTATATTGTTATTGAACTGTGGTTATAGAATCTGAAAAAACACCTATATCCATGGTTTCTGGAAATACAAGTCTATGTTATATGTGTTGAGTCAAAAAGGTTTTCCTTATGACTTTTCCATTCCTTCTTGTTTTGAAATCCACAAACACCTTATCTTTAAGAAAATCACTTTTATAAGGAAAATTGATTTTATAAGGAAAATCACTTTTATAAGAAAAATTATCCTTATCATATTTTCATCCATATTTTTCTTAAGTATAAGATTCGGATTCATTTCTATATTCTCTAAATTGTTTGAAACATTAATATGAAGTATTCTGTTTTAGGATCCGAATTCTGGATAAGAGCTGTAATAAAATTTCTCTCCAAAATCCAGATTGAGAACTGTGATAAAGTTTCATTCCGAATTCCGGATACGAACTCTGATTAAGTTCCACTCCAGATTCAGGATACGAATCCTTATGAAGTTCGATAACGAATTCTCATTACGAATTCTGATGATGAATTCTCATTATGAATTCTGATGACGAATTCTCACTATGAATTCTGATGATGAACTCTCATTACGAATTCCGGTGACGAATTCTCACAACGAATTCTGATGAGGAATTCTCACTGCGAATTCTGATGAGGAATTCTCACTACGAATTCTGATGACGAATTCTCATTCCGAATTCTCATTCTGAATTCACCTATACAACATAATTTGATCATCTTTGTTTTATACACTCCGAATTTATATAGACTCTGAAATTTTTTTTGGTTAGACTCCGAACTTTCATTTTACTTACGTTGTTATAATCTATCTACTCTTTAATATATTTTTACACTCTGAACTTTCACTCCGAATCTTCACTCCAAACTTTTTAGTTTAGACTTAAAACGATGTCGTACATTCTGTTACACTTGTTTTGTTATAAAATGATGTCGTCTATTCTGTTATAAACTAACCGTTGGTTAAGTTACATGTGTACAGATCCCTCCAATTTTTAAGGAAAATATGACCGTTTGAAAGGAGGCCGACCATGCCTATAAATAGGAGATCATTTGAAAGAGCTCATAACTGATGGATAACTTCTTCAACATTGTGCATACATGCTGTTGAAGTGATTTATAGAGAGAGAGTCTCTTATTAACTCTCAATGCTTTGTGAGACTCCGAATATTGGTGATTACATTCTAGGACTTCCGGGGATAGGAAGACAGAGGTTTCCAACACCTTGAATTTTAGGGCTTCCTTGCTGAGAAAGATAGAGGTTTCCAACTACCTTAAAGTTGAGGGCTTGTGGGGATAACAAGACAGAGACTCTGATCTTCGTATCGAGGGCTTACCCTAGTGTGGGTAAGACAGACTTGCTTGAAAGTATAAATCAAGGGACCTTTATCCAAGGTTGTTGGATACCCTTCTCTTTGGTTAAAAGACTTAAATCTTGTTACTTGTAGTTTTACTACTTGTTTATTTCCGCTGCATTTTGTATTATAAGGAAAGTATAACTTTATTATACTTCCTTACTTGTACTCTGTTTCATTTAGATTCTATACGCTTTAAGGTAGAATCTCATATTGTAATTTTTTGTTAAGTTTCAATTTCCAGAACCTACTTTCGGAATCTCTTTCCAAGTTTTCATTTGGTGTTAGAGGTGTTGTGAATTTTCTTAAGTTTAACTTTGTTAAATATAGCCCTTTCCTTTGCTTAAGGAAAACATAGTTAATCGTAACTAACTTTAAAGGTTCCAAAGGAATTTTTAAAGGATACAACTCACCCCCCACTTGTATAATGAGCATCTACATCACTACTTCGATCCTACAATTTGTATCAGAGCAAGTCTCTGAAATACATGTACTCACGTATATGTTTTTCTTGCTCACTTTGTCATTCCAAACTTTCCCATTCCAAAATTTGTGATTATGAACTTTTTCTACTAACATGTTTGTGTACTGAAGGTTGTTTTAAGTATGGCAAGAATTAATGTTAGTTCTATTGATAATCTAAATCCTACAAGACCACCAATCTTTGATGGTAATGACTATGAGTACTGGAGAGATCGAATGAAGACTTTTGTTATCAATACTGGAGTAGAAAACTTTTTTATGCTTACTGGTGATTATAAAATTCATGATAAGGAAGTTAGAACTTTTACTAACCAAGAAAAGAAAGAGTATCAACTCAACTATAAGGTACGCAATACTCTACATTGTTCAATGACTAGAAATATATATATCCAAATTTCTTCTTGTGAAGCAGCTAATTGTATCTGGAAGAATTTATAGGTTACACATTTTGGAACTTCTAAAGTGATTGAGACTAGGAGAGAAATGCTTAGAGCTGAATATCATGGCTTCAACTTTCCTTATGGTGAACCAATTTGTAAAGTTCAAAAGAGATTTATGACTATAGTCAACAACTTACAATCTATGGGAGAAAAAGGGTCAGATGATGAAGCACTTGTGGACAAGATAATTGATATTATGCCCAATGAGTGGGAATCCAAAAGAACTGCTATAGATGAGAACAGAAAGGTTACTCAAATTTCTCTTGATGAGTTATTTGGAACTCTTCAACAACATGAGACAAGAATGAAGAGAGATGCTGACAACATCAAAAAGAAGAATGGGAATGGTACTGTTGCTTTTACAACAACATCAAATCAGATTAAAGCTCAGACTCCTGAGAGAGTAACCAGATCCAAGTCTAAGAATGTTATTTTCCAATCCGAATCTAGTGAAAGTGATGTCTCTGAAAATGAGTTAGCAAATCTTGCTCGAAGGATGAACAAGATAGCTGGCCAAATGAGTTTCCAATCCAAGTATAAGAAAAAGGACAGGAAAGATAAGAAAGATGGAGAAGTCACTTGTTATGAATGCAAGAGAGCTGGACATATTAGACCAGATTGCCCTTTTCTCAAAAAGAAAGAAAGGAAAGAAAGGAATTCAGATAGGAACAGAAAGAAGTATTGTAAAGCCAAATCTAAGAATGTTTTGATAGCTAATGACACCTGGAGTGCCAGTGGTGGTGATTCTTTAGATGAATCTTCTGATTATGTATCTTCAGGACAGAAGAATCTTGGTCTTATAGCCAGATTACCTATTGATAATCATTGTTTTATGGCTAAGGTACGAAATGCTGAATCATTAACCAATGTTTCTTTAAATTCAAATGATATTAAGTATTATAACTCTTCTGATGAAGAAAATACATTACTTACTTATGAAGAAGTTTCCAGGTTTGCTGAACTTCTTGAGATTGATAATTCTAAACTCAATAAGAAACTAGATAAGGAAGAATCTAGAAATTCTATTCTTAAAAAAGAGATATCAGATCTTTCTAAAGATCTTGATAGGAAAATTGCTGATTTTGAAAGTATTTCAAAAAATCTTGAGGAAGTAAGTTCTGAGAAGAACAAACTTTCAAAAGAGTTAGAAAAAGTAATTTCTAAGAAAAATGTTTTCGAGCCTAGCTCTAGTTCTAAAACTAATAGTTTTGAGGATAAATACTTGGTTATAAAACTCAAGTCTGAAATTTTTTCCTTATAGAAGTGTTTATCAAACTTTACCCATATTAAGGAAAATTTTGATAAAATGTTTTCCCAAATACGACCTTTAAGAAATAAATCTGGATTTGGTTATAACCATGAAAAACCAATTTTTAGTAACAATTATTTTGTTCCTCAAAGTGCCCCATTTTTTACTAAGTGTCAATGTGGTGGTCACTAGGCAAAAAAGTGTTCCTTAAACAAAACTCAATGATTAGGTTTTCATAAATCTTATTTTTCAAAGAAGATGTGGGTACCTAAAATTTTGTTATCTAAAAATCTCGGATCCAAACAAGTATGGATCCAGAAAGTCTAATTCTCTTCTTGATTTTAGGGAAATAAAGAGAGTACCAACAAAAATACATGGTACATGGATAGTGGATGTTCCCGGAACATGACTGGTAACAAAATCTATTTTGAAAAGATTATCAAAACAAAAGGAGATATTATTCTTCAGTTTATCGGAACACAAGATCAACTTGCTGACATTTTCACAAAATCTTTACCTTCTGATAGATTTTCATACATTAAACAGATGTGAGGAATGATAACCACAAGGTAATCCTTCTTAATTAAATTTTTGTTGAAAAAGTATCCTTACATTAATAAACTCCTTTTCATAGGGGGAGTATATTTGATTGTTAGAGTAACTAATTTTTTCAAAGCTAGTTTTTCAAACTTTTCAGAACTAAAATTCCGGAATAGAAATTTCCAGAACTAAAATTTTCCAGAATGGATATTTTCATATAGAAATCTTCTGGAATGGAAATTTTCATATTGAAAACTTCCGGAATGGAAAATTTTGTACTGGTGTTTTCATAACGATATTTTTGTACTGAATCTTTCATAATGAGTTTTTTCGTTTTCAAATTTTGTAATAAAATTTTCGTACTGGGTTTTCCATACTGAGTTTTCTTTTCGTAGTAAGTTTTACGAACTTCTTCTTTTCGTAGTAAAGATTTTTTCTTAGTTTTCTTAAGAATGTTACCAATTACGAATAGTCTTCCTAAGCCAATCAGAATGGTATGATTTCCTTACTCAAGCTTTTGTAATCATACTTTACTTTCTGGAATTTTCTTATATCTTTTTTTTGGATTATAGTTTTCTTAATTCTTTGTTTTAATAAAAACCTCAAAAGATCAGATTCAAGTTTTCTTGAGAATTGGTTTTCAACCGTCAGATCTGATCTCAGCTTGTCACAACCGTTCGATCAAATGAGGAAGTTGAACCGTCTTCTCGTTGCCTATATAAAGGGGATCCCAATTGGTTGTCCCACATCAGTTTTCAAGCTCAAGTGTCTCGAAGCTCTGCCTCTCCATTTTAAAGCCGTTATGAACTTCATATTTCTCCATTCCGAACTTCTCAGAGGTCTTTAGATCCGAATGTTTGTGGAAGTAGCTTCTCAAGACATGTCTTCCTCTAAGCCGATTTCGAAGTGGCTGGTATATAGAGAAAGGTTGGTTCATCATTATTTCTTAAACAAGTATGACTCTCTTATATCCAAGAATATTAAGCTCAACGGATGGGAAGATGTTGCGGTGTCAAAGCCCGGGAATCAAGATGAAGTTTATTCAGATTTTCTTATAGAGTTTTATGAGATAGTCTCCTTTCTTAAGGAATATGAAAGGGAAAAGTTGTCTTTTATGTCTTATGGAAAGACTTATAAGCTTTCGTATGCCGAGGAAGCTAGCTTGGTATGGCTGAATAATGAAGGTCAAGCCGAATTCATATCTCATGTGTTGCCGGATTCAAAGGGTAGCTTCGACAAGGAAAAAACATTAGAAACTCTTGGACTGGTAGATGATAAGGCTCCGAAGATTGCTAGTTTATCTATGAATTTTCAAATTCTATAATTATTGGTACAAGGCCTTATCGTACCAAGAAAGGGTGACAAAGATAGTCTAAAGAAGAGTGAGATTTACATCCTAGATTTCTGATAAATCTGAGGAAGTTTAACCTGAGGAAGCACATTCTCATTACTCTTGAGAATGTTAAGAAAGGGAATCTGAGAGCTCAGATCATAATGTATCCAGCAATCCTCTCAAAGTCGATAGTTCGGTGCCTTGAGTCTTTCAAGGAGGCTTTCAAGTAAAAGCCAAGAGTTTTCAAAATTATGTTGGTAAGTGATGGTACACTTAAAAGGATGGATGTAGTCTTCGACAAGAAGACTGGTCAGTTTATTGATTTACCTGCTCAAGAAGAAGCAGTTCCGAAAGTTGCTGATTCGGAATCCTCTAAGCCAGTGAGGAAGAGAAAGTTGAAAGAAGTTGAAGTTGAAGCAGAGAACCCTAAATCTAAGGAAGTTCATTCCGCACCTCCAAAACCAAAGAAGAATAAAGCTTACCTCGATGAGGTAGTTGCTAAATGGAGGGAGATCAAAGAGAAGAGAGTGCAAGGGGAGCCTCAGTTTGGCTTGGATCCTGCGGAGTCTAAGGCCTTGAAGGAAATAACTACTGATGAGCTAGAAAAACAAGTGAAAGAAAAGAAGCTTAAGAAGAATATGTCTAAAGCTAAGGTAGCTCAGGCTTTGTTGATGTTCAATGAGATAGTTTCCGGAAACATTCCTGTTCCGAGATCTTTTTCTCTGGAATTTCTACATGAGACTCCAAGAAGAATTTTTGTTTCTCTGGAAGAGGAAATACCTAAGCCTCTTGTGGAAGTAGAGCAGGTTGAGCAAGTGGAAGAAGAAGAAGTTCTTGCTAAAGGAAGTGGTGAAACCAGAGATGTTTTGAAACAAGTAGATGATTATAAGGGGACACCTTCGGAACATATGTCGCTCCAAACTTCAGAAGCCTAATCTTCGAAATGAGTCACTCCTAGAAACGATGAGCAGCAAGGAGAAGAAGAAGTAGCTTATCATGCAGAAGAAGAAAAACTTCTACATGATGTTGCTCAAATGGAGAACGTAGAGGATGTAGCTCAAAAAGTTGCTGATGATGAAGACAATATTATTCAAGTAACAGATAGTGAAAAAAGAACTCCGGAACAGGATTCTATTCCAAAAAGAGACAAGGGAAAGCAAATTATTTCTGATACTCCGAGCTCAGTAGTGGTGAAGAGAAAGGAAGTTGGTAGTTCTTCAAAGAGAAAGCTTGACCAAGTTGAAGAAGAAAATTCTCCAAGAAGAGTCTAGGATTCAGATTCATCTTCATTGGGGCATGAATTTGTTGTTCAGTCTTTAAAGAATTTGGTAGGTTCTATTCCGACCTTCTCAAGCATTGATTCAAGATGTTAGATGCTCCAACAAGCTTTGAATCAGAAATCAGACTCCATATCCGTGGTCATGGATAAGTGTGTTGAGATAGAAGCTCAATTCAAATCTTTCTTTGTCGGCTATGAATCCCACAAAAGATATTGCAAGAGGATGACCAGTTGGTCGAGGAAGACTATAGAAGAAATGAGGCTCTTTGATGAATTTCAAGATAATGTGAATGATGCTTTTGAGACTGAGGACAGGAAGATAAATGAGCTAACTTCTTCTTTTGAAAAGAAATTGACAAATGAAAAGAATTTCCAGATTCAAGAAGTCAGATATCTGAATGGGAAGCTAAATTCTGTCTCTCAAAATTGGAAATATGAAAGGGATCATCAGATTGAGTTTGAAGAAAAGATGAAGGATCAGGAAGAAAATCTTAAAGCTCAGGATGAAAAGCTTCAAGCCCACGAAGAAAAGATTGAAGCCCAAAGTGCAAGAATTGTTGTGTTAGAGAAGAAAGCTGAGGAAGACCATAAAGACTTCAAAAAGATAAAGAATATTCTTAAGGGTCTCATGGCGAAGGAAAAAGATCCAAAATAGACAGATCTGATCTTTTGTAGTATCTAAATTTCTTTGTTGTTGAGCTCTTCAAACATAATGAAAATTTGTGCTTGCTATTTTATTTTTTTTGTTGCAACTAGTTTTTCAGGTACCTTGTAATATTTTCCATTGCCTCGGATTCCTTTTGAAAATCACAAATGGGGAGAAGGAAAAGACCCTAATAAGAAAAGGGAAAAAGAATCTTTACAAAGGTTGAGAAAGAAAACAAACTCTAATAAGAGTTTATCTAAGAGGGATTTTTTCATTAAAGAATACTTTCTTATTCGTAATAAAATGTCATTCTAGAAATATAGAATACGATCCTTAGAGTTTCAAAGCCTAAGGGGGAGTTAGTCATATTCATCTACATCCATAAGCAAAGGGAGATAAGCCTTAATGTTTTCTTTCTTCTTAGAATTTCTTTTTCGTAAGGATGTTTGTGCTTTCCAAAAAGGGGGAGATTGTTGAGTCAATAAGGTTTTCCTTGTGACTTTCCCATTCCTTCTTGTTTTGAAAATCAAAAAAACCTTATCTTTAAGAAAATCGATTTTATAAGGAAAATTGCTTTTATAAGGAAAATCTCTTTTGTAAGAAAAATTATCCTTATCACATTTTCATCCATATTTTTCTTCCGTATAAGATTCAGATTCATTTCTATATTCTCATAATTGTTTGAAACTTTGATATGATGTATTCTGTTTTAGGATCCGAATTCTAGATAGGAACTGTAATAAAGTTTCACTCAGAAATCTAGAATGAGAACTATGATAAAGTTTCATTCCGAATTCTGGATACGAACTCTCATTAAGTTCTACTCCAGATTTAGGATACGAATCCTTATGAAGTTCGATAACTAATTCTCATTACGAATTCTGATGATGAATTCTCATTATGAATTCTAATGATGAATTCTCATTACGAATTCTGATGAGGAATTCTCACTACGAATTCTGATGATGAATTCTCAGTATGAATTCTGATGACGAATTCTCACTACGAATTCTGATGAGGAATTCTTACTGTGAATTCTGATTAGAAATTCTCACTATGAATTCTGATGACGAATTCTCATTCCAAATTCTCATTCCGAATTCACCTATTAAACAGAATCTGATCATCTTTGTTTTATACACTCCAAATTTATTTAGACTCTGAATTTTTTTTGGTTAGACTCCGAACTTTCATTTTGCTTACATTGTCATAATCTATCTACTCTTTAATATATTTTTACACTCCGAATCTTCACTCCGAACTTTTTAGTTTAGACTTAAAACGATGTCATACATTCTATTAAACTTGTTTTGTTATAAAACGATGTCATCTATTCTATTATAAACTAACCGTTGGTTAAGTTACACATGTACAGGTCCCTCCGATTTTTAAGGAAAATATGATCGTTGGAAAGGAGGCCGACCTTGCCTATAAATAGGAGCTCATTTGAAAGAGCTCATACCTGATGGATAACTTCTTCAACATTGTGCATACATGCTGTTGAAGTATTTTCTAGAGAGAGAGGCTCTTATTAACTCTCAAAGCTTTGTGCGACTCCGAATGTTGGTGATTACATTCGAGGACTTCCGGGGATAGGAAGACAGAGGTTTCCAACACCTTGAAGTTGAGGGATTCCTTGCTGAGGAAGACAGAGGTGGCCAACTACCTTGAAGTTGAGGGCTTGCGGGGATAGCAAGACAGAGACTCTGATCTTCGTATTGAGGGCTTACCTTGGTGTGGGTAAGACAGACTTTCTTGAAAGTGTAAATCAAGGGACCTTTATCCAAGGTTGTTGGATACCCTTCTCTTTGGGTTAAAAGACTTATATCTTTTTACTTTTAGTTTTACTACTTGTTTATTTCCGCTGCATTTTGTATTATAAGGAAAGTATAACTTTCTTATACATCCTTACTTGTACTCTGTTTCATTTAGATTCTATACGCTTTAAGGTAGAATCTCATATTATAATTTTTTGTTAAGTTTCAATTTCCGAAACCTATTTTTGGAATCTCTTTCCAAGTTTTCATTTGGTGTTAGAGGTGTTGGGAATTTGCTTAAGTTTAACTTTGTTAAACTTAGACCTTTCTTTTGCTTAAGGAAAACATAGTTAATCGTAACTAACTTTAAAGGTTCCAAAGGAATTTTTAAAGGATACTATTCACCCCCCCCCCCTCTTGTATATTGAGCATCTAAATCACTATTTTGATCCTACAATATGAGGATCATACTTGGGATTATTTCAAGAAATTGTTGGACCAACCATTTTTTCTGTGACATTAATTGGGGAAAAGACTCTTATGTTTTTTGAACTTAGAGTAGTGGTTGCATACCATTCTGAATTAGTCAATTCATTTTGATGAGTTGATACACATGGTATTATATCTAGTAACCAATTATTACCTAATGGATTATAGGGTTGATTTGGGGTTGAGGGACAATATTTGGTTAATGATGTTTCTCATGTGTCTTCCAACATCTTTAGATTTAGTTTATAGGGAATATTTGGTACATGATAACATGGGAGGAAAAAAGGCTTGGGGGAGCTTCTAATTGTACTATCTATCACAAGGGTATATATTATAGCTAGAAAATGATGCTCAAAGGTAGCCAATTTTTTTCAGGCCCAATTTTGGGGGTATTTTTTTGGAAAATAATTGGTTTTATTTCTATCAGTGTGGGTGTCCTGGTCATACTAAACCAAATTTTATGGAGTCTCCCAAGCCTTCTCATCAATGTTTACAATCTCCCCATTAGAAAATTTTTTGTCATACAATTTACCACGGTAGTAAAGTAGGATCCATGTTCACCAAGGGATCATATGATTTTATTGATGCTTCCTTGGGTGGGGGTCTTAACCACATGATAAATGGAATTTTAATGTATCTAATAAATCTTATAGAGGTTCTAAGACATGATTTATTTTTATAGTGGTTTGTTAACTAGAGGAATATGATGTAATGGAAACCATAGTTATATGTACACTGTTTATTTTATCTTATATGATTATAGATTTTTTTGATGCTTGTGTTACTCATTATTTTATTTCATAAAATCTATTTTATTTTTTTGGATTGTTTCTGTATCCTGTTTCATTTATTTTTCTTTCATCACATTTGGGAAAGAGGTTTGAACAAGGTTTCATGTTCCCAACATATCGAGCGATGATAACAGACCATGAGGTGGACTATGACTTGATCATGCCCAATCATGAAATATTATACATGGTTATTAGAAAGGATTGGAAGATATATTATAAAGAACAAATATAGTATTATCATATTCAAGTTCATTTCATTTCTTATTACTGGGTCATTCATGATTTTCAGGGTGAGTGGGTCTCTAAATCAGGAAGGGAAGGGTTTGTTGTTCTTTGTACTGGGGTAGCATCATACCAATTTTTAGAGATGTTTATTTGATTCCATTAACCCTTATTTGGGCATTCAGCTACCTAAAATAGTGTGTTCTTACTTAAAATTGATTTCAGATGACTTTTTACGTTTACCACCATCGAGAGAACTCAATTTTACCATTAACTTGATTCCTATCATGATGCCCTTTTCCATTCCATATTAACTTATGGCACATGATGAGTTGGTATAACTAAATATCCTTCTAGAAGATCTTAATGATAATGGATTTATTCATCTAAGCATACCACTATGGAATTCAACTAGCCTCTTTTATAATAAGGAATTTGGAAGCCTGAGGAATTTCATTGATTATCCAATGTTAAATTAGGTGACCATAAAAAATGAATGTCTCTTTTCTAGGATTAATAATCTCTTTGATCATTTTACATGGTCTTGTTTGTATTCAAATATAAACCTATGGCCTGGGTACCATTATTTAAGTGTTTGAGAGGTGTATATACCTATGACAACATTTATGATCTAGTATTGGAATTTTGAGTTTTTTATTCCATTCGGAATAACTAGCACTCATATGGTGTTTATGGAATTAATGAAATAGATCTTAGATTCTTGGTATATTTTGTTCTGGTGTTCAAGGATGATATTTTGGTTTCCTCCGAGTTATATGAGGGGAACATGGACCATTTATAGTGACCCTTATTCTTCATAAATTACTATTACATGTTTTTTATGATAAACAATATAAAATAATTACATGGCCAGGATCCAAAGTTTTAGTTTATTGGGAAATATATGACCACACATAAATTTTATGAAATAATATATAAGAATTTATTTAATTAATTTTTTTCTAGATTCTTATTGGCCCTTAAATTCTCCTTATTACAAGTAGTCACATGGGGATATACATAAAAAATTGGAGATATAAAAGCCCCATAATAGGATAGATAAGAACATGAAGTAATATAAAATGGGGTGATCATAATCAGTGTCGTCATAGAATAGTCATAAAATCATAATCATGAGAGGAAGCAATAAAAAATGTCTTAGAATATGTAAATGAATAAAAATGAAACATCATGTCTTAGTGGTCAACTACCACACATAGTTTTGAACAAATATAGCATCATTTTACTGAATATTTCACTTGATATCATGAGTTTCTTCACATTACCCAATTCATTAGTGTTATTTATAATTCAGAGCTCACTCGTCACATCATTAAATTTATATTAATCTACATGCCCCCTAACACATATATCAAAATTGAATATAAAATATTCCATGGAATGGAATGGATTTCATTTCATAAATAATACATTAATAAACCTTTTTTCATAAATTAAAGAGTAAATAATTAACTTTTAATAAGATTCATCAACCTTGAGAGAAGAAGAAACAATCTCGAGAATTTAATGGTATGTTTTTTTGAAAGAAGTGTTCTTTTAAAAAACATTATATATTTCATTAAATCATGTTGAAAACATATATATCCAATAAAATGTAATATAATTATGTATAAATAATATTTAAGTAATATAAATATTGAAAATGGGGTGAAATAGGGAAACCCCATAGAAAGATAGTTGGGTTCAAGAATTCCCCTTACCTTCTATCTAAAAGATTTCATCACATTAAGATCCGGTACATTCAAATTAGTTTCATTAATTAGAAATAAAAAACCTCACATAACTGTATTTGAATCATTATATTTTTATTAAGTACATTTATTGTCTTTTTGATGAGTTATAGAGTTTTAGTTCATCGTCTGGGAACATTTGTTTTCAGGGTTTTCATGACCGGTTCACTTGTTTACATGAATGGATGCTCATGTAAAATGATGATAAATATCTAGAATTTTTTGTTATAAATTATTAATTATATTAAAATAGTTTTAATTATAATATAAATATTTTTTTTATATTTTATAAGGATGAATACTTAGATAAAAGTTAATGATTTTCATTTTCAGTTAATTTTGGATGTTTTTTGATCACAACAAACTCATTTTGTCTTATCATTTAGTATTATGTTTAAGTGTTAGTTACAGAACATAAATATGGTTATGACATAAATGTTACAATATTTTTTCAACCATTTATTTGTATTATTATTATCCTTGAAGGTGTTAAAGGGAAAGGAAAGTGCATCACCCATGATGTCAGTACATTGACACATCACGAGTGATGATTTCATTTAAAAAATTAGACAGAGACAGAGTGTGGAATTTAATGATGAATATTCAATTAAGATGATTTAATTATAGTATATTGAAAATAATGATATAATCACGCCATTTGGATGAAGGGAGGTGAGGAGAGAATGAGAAATAAAATTAAATTGAAAGGAAATTAAATAAAAGGGAGAGAGGATATACCTCTTGAATATATCCTCCTTGAGAACCTCCATAGGGAAAGGTTTTGGTATTTTTATGAGACCAAGATCTATTAGATGTGGGAGAGAGACTAGGGAATAGTTTTTGGCAGAATATAAGAAATTGTAATTTCTTGGGAAGTGTGAGGATAAAAGGGGGTGCAGGGTAGCATTTATAGTTGAGGAGAGGTGAGGTTTCTCATTATTCAATTCATTAGTTCATTATAATGGCTCAATACTATGATTTTTTTGTGAATTATCACTAAATATTTTAAATAAATGAAATAGAATTTGATATTTTGGGCTTACATTTTCCTTACGTCATCTATGAATCCATAATTCATGTAATTAGCTTTTATTTTCATTTATTGTATTTTATTATTCAAAATAAAATTGAAGTATTTCATAAAAAAACCAATAAATACACTCTAACCATTTTTAAATGCGTATAATTAAAGAATTAACTTGATTTGATGAAAACAATTTTTAAAATATTACTAATTTAATTTTTTATTTGAAATCATCATTTACATGGAAAATACAAATTTTAAAATAATAACTAATTTTATAACACTTTGAAAAATAACTTAAGGTCTCATAAAGTTATCATAAAACCATAAGATTTAAAAATATTAATTTATGGATACATTTTGTGAAAATACATTTTCATTTAAATTATTAAATTTATTATAATATTATAACTAAATATTCATGGTTACAAAATTTATTACACTTAGTTAATAATTTTTATAAAATTTTACTAATTAGTATATGATATAATAATATCATACTTTATTTCATAATATGCATAATTTTTTTTAATACTTTCATGGGTGAGGATACAATTCATTTGTTCAGTTACTATTCATAAGGGTCATATTACGATTCCCAAGGTTGAGTTACTATTTCATCAGTATAGGTTTCTTAACTTCTATAAATATTCTTATTACATTACTTGTTCATTTATAAAGATTTTATAATGATCTCTAAGTGATTTTATAAGGTTTATAATAGATTAAATTAGTATAATAATGGAGAAATTCCATACTGATAAATTCTTGTGTCATTACATTCTCCTCCCCTTTTGAAATTTCAAATTTGAAATTTCATTTTACATAAACCGGTGTGGGTAATTATCCTTCATAACCGCCTCCAGTTCCCATGTTGCTTCCTAATAATTATGTTTCCTCCACAACACTTAGAATAGTTGTGTTGTATTATTGCGTGGAAACTTATCTCTCTGATCTAGAATCGTTACAGGCTACTCTTCATAATAGATATCATCTTATAGCTATAAAACCTATGAGTTTATTACACATAAGGGATCTAGTATGTACATCCTAAGGAGTGATACATGTAATACATCATGAACTTGAGCTATATTTAGTGGAAGATAAAGTTGATAGGCCATAGCTCATATGTGATGAAGGATCTAGAAGGATCTTATGTACCTTGATCATATCTTCCCTTTATTTCCAAACAACTTCACTCTATTCATGGTGATATTCAATGGAAGACTTTATCTTTGAAGTGGACCTCCATGCCCCTTCGACGATTGTCCTCCAAATAAATATTTTTTTATTTTCAAATAGCCATTTTGAGTATAAATGGTAACTGTACATTTCCAAAAACAATACCAAACAACTTGAAATTAAACCAAATTCATGATTCAAAACCAAGGACTTTAAACCACCAAATTCAAATTTTGAGAATACTGCATGATCCCCACACCACCTAAACAGCCTCAGGTAGTGAGAGCCTTGATCTATACTCCCTGACACAAATCATCATCACTAATAAAACCACATCACAGAAAATTATTACCATCAGCTTCCATCGACACCCAAAATCAACTAGATCCAGAGATGCTGGAGAAACCCACAATTTATCGAACTACTGAAGCTTCAAACCATGATCAACAGAAACACCATAAAACATTACATTATCTTATCACCTTTGAATTGATCCAAAATCCATACCCACAGATGGACTTCAGAGTGATGAAGCCCACCATCATCATATCCCACACCAGTCGCCGGAGAACCTTACCACTGGAAAAACATCGTTTCCACCTTTAAAAATCCACAGTGAGTCAAACAAGTTGAAAGACACCACCAGAAAAGAAGGGAAAAAAATTAAAAACCCCGTGCTAGAGCGG
The DNA here is from genome assembly GCA_963277665.1 of Viscum album. Classification (NCBI taxonomy): domain Eukaryota; kingdom Viridiplantae; phylum Streptophyta; class Magnoliopsida; order Santalales; family Viscaceae; genus Viscum; species Viscum album. The sequence goes on along the minus strand of OY728119.1, from coordinate 696,494,711 downwards.
TTCCTGAAATGACGTCGACCACTCGAACAACACCTCCCAAAGTTCCATTGGAACCAACACACCAAGCCAACTCGGATAGGAGCATTGGATTGTGGATCCAAATCATAGATGAGTGAATGATTAGTAAAATAGAGATCCAAATTTTTCAAGGAGACCAAACCGAAAAATGGAACATCCGAGATAAAAATAACCAGAAAGCATAAAATCCAAAGAAAACGCGCAAAAACACCACCACCTATTGAATTCGTAGATCTTAGGGATGAAAAACATCAAAAATACCAGAAGCGAGTAGAAGAGTGGAATAAATTGCCAAAACATAGTAGAGAACCATGACTGTGAACCCCAACACATCCCAAAACACTGAGAAGAACACCAATAAAGACCAAAAATGGAGTCCATCTCGACAGGTCCGGTTGGCAGAGCAGCTGAGATTCAGAGTTGAGGAAGCACGTTAGAAATAATTCGATGATTGTTAACATAGATATTTTAACAACTCTGTGAATATTTGATGTGTTTCTAGATGTATTCAATCTTCTCTATCATATCTTTCACAAGATCAGGTCCAAGTAGCTTTTTTCACCAAGTTCATTCCAATAGGTTGGAGTTCTACATCTTTTTTCATTCAGAGCTCCATATAGAGTTGTCTGAATACTCGAGTGGAAGATATCATTGTATTAGAACTAAAACAAAGGGAGATGATGATATCATACACCATTTAATTCTAAATAGTAGTATCCTATCATATCTTTGAGTATATTAATAGTCTCTTCATATTGGCCCTCAGTTTGTGGTTGATAAGGATTGCTGAAATTTAATTCATTAAACAAAACTTGTTGAAGAATCCTCTATTATTTTGTTTCGAAATTGGGATCCTGATCAGAGACAATGAAGAGTGTAAATCCATGATGTCTCACCACATTATTCACATATATAATTTAAACTTTTTCACTATATATTCCAAAATAGTAATAAATTTGGATGCCTTGTTTAGCCAGTCCACCACAACCTATGTCGCATTTTTTCCCTTGGATGTGTTCATGAGACCAATGAAAAAGTCCATAGTCATATTATCCTATTTCCATATGGGTATAATAAATGGTTAAATCATCCCTTAGGACTGCTATCACTCTAATTTATGTTACTGATATATCATGATCCTTCAGATATATTTTACTATATTATTCTTCATGTTATCCCACTAGATGTTTTCTTGGAGATTGTGGTACATATTTATGATACCATTATTGATAGAGAATATTGATCTATGTGAATTTTACAATATATCCTTTTTCAACCTAGGTGATGATGGTACATAGAGCCTCATTCCAAACCTAATCACACCATCATAATCAATATGGAACTCTTATTTTTTCCCTTCCATTACTGCATTCACCATATTTTGTATCATTTGATAATCCCTTTGTTGATCCTTAATCTTCTCTTGGATATATGGTTTTTCAATAATTAGGGAAAGTTAGGGTGTATTCCCTTATATTATGTTTTCCAAATCCATTCTTTTTCTATCCATGAGATAGGGTCTTTATCAATCCAATACATGGATATAGTAGTGTGTTATTTTATGCTAAGAGAATCAGCTACCAGGTTCACCTTTCCAAGATGATAGTGAATAGATTAATTATATTCTTTTATTATCTCTCACCATCTACTTTGATGCATATTTATCTCCGTTTGTGTGAATATATACTTTATTTTCTTTTTATCGGTATATATTTCTTGATTCTCACCATAGAGGTAGTGCCACTAGATTTTCAAGGTAAAAATCACAGCTACTATCTCTACATAATGGGTCGGGTCATTATTGTGATGTATCTTCAACTGTGGTGAAAAATGGGCTATCAAATTATCAATTTAAATGAGTATAAAACCCTTTTCTTTCTTTGAATCATCAATATATATCACAAAACTTTCTCCACTTTTTAGTAATGTGAGTATAGGGGATTTGAAATCCTTTTCTTTAGATCCTTGAAGAATTACATACAATCTTCATTCTAGACATACATTACCCCTTTCATTACTAACGTAGTTAAAAGGGTTGAAAATCATGAGATGTTTCTCAAAAAATGTCAGTATTTCCCTACTATTCCAAGAAAACTATTGATTTATATGACTCTAGAGGGTCTATGAATTTCCTAAAATGCCTTTCTTTTTGAAGGGTCCACGGAAATTCCCTCAATTATGATCACATGTCACAAGAATGTGACTTGAAATATCCAAAATTAACACTTGATGAACTTGGAATAAAAATTATCCATCTTTAATGTCATCAAGGCAAGCCTTATATTTTCTTCATGTTCCTTCTTTCTCTTGGAGTATATGAGAATATCATCGATAAATAGTACAACAAATTTGGTGAGTTAATGTCTAAAGACTCTATTAATAAAATAATCAATGATTGATAAAGATTTAAGAGGAATTAGTAAGTCCTAAGGGCATCACCAGAAACTCATAGTGCTCATACCATGTATAGAATGTAGTGTTATGAATATATTCCTTATTCAGATTTAGCAGATGATATCCATAATAGAGATCCACCTTTGAGATGTACTAATATCCTAGTAACTAATTGAAAAGTATTCAATCCTTGGAAGAGGATACTTATTCTCTATGGTGATCTTATTTAGTTCTCGATAATTGATACACAAACACATTGTTTCATACTTATTCTTTACAAATATCACTATCACAGTACAAGGTGATGCACAAGGGAATTGAACCATTTTTTTCAAATGCTCTTGCAGTTTCATCTTTAACTCATCCATTTTGACGGGATCCATCCTTTAGGGACACTTTGAGATATGATTAGCTATGGGAAAGAGTTCTATTGAGAACTCTACCTCACCATATGGGTGAAGTCAGAGTAACTCTTCTGGAAATACATCACTATATACCCACAAGATAGAAATTTCCCTTATATTGATACCTTCCTTTGACTTAATAATTTGAGCAAGGTATTCTTCTTTATAGGGAATCGACACCCACATCATTGTAGTAATTTCAAAATGAGATTTATGATATTCCATGCATTTGTAGAGTATCATGGGATGGTTAAGAATTTGAAAATATATTTCCTTTTACAGAAATTTGATATGTTCAATATATACCAAGATCCATTCCATCCCATGTATGGAATCAAGTTACACCAATGGATGTATTAAAAGATTAATTATATGAATATTACCACATTTTCCAATAGGATAAGATTCCAACACCTATGTTTAATTGATTTCCCCATTAGGTTTTTTTACATATACCTCTACTTCAATGTTTCAGGGATTATATTCAATGGTTCTAGAAAACATCCATCATATAAAGGAATGATAAAAACAGAATCAAATAAGTACTTTTCCATTATTGAGTGAATAAAGAAGTGTACCTTATACGAAATCATTTTTTTTCTCCACATAAAAACTATTAATGGAATAATCCTTCCCTTGAGACATTTGATTTGGTGGATGATGACACTGATTACCCAAAAAAAACTCAAGAATTAGTGTTCTGGATTTCATTGTTACTTTGATCCCTATAGTTGTATCATTGGACCATGGGTGGTGTCTTACTTCCTCCACCACATTTTATATATTCCTCATGTATTTTTGAAATTCATGATCATTATGGCCTCATCTCCCACATTTTAAGCATTCACTATCCCTTTTAGGTAGTTCCCATAATGCTTCTTCCCAATATTTTGACATGTGTGTGGTTGTGTTTTATTTCCAACTTTCTCATGATATCATTTGTCTTGAAACTCTATATTTTTTCTTATCACCATAGGCATGTGATCATTTTCTAAACTCTGTATCCACTTTTAGAGTACATCTAACAACTTATTAATAACTCCCAAAGTCTCGATTTTTTAGTCCCTTTCAATGGTTTGGTTTAAAACCACTTAATAATCTATTAATTATCCTATCACTATTGATAGAAAACCCCAAATCATTCCTTTCAAGCCCTGTTATATTATCTCCATAGGCCATGCCATATTATCCATACTTTGGTCCCAATAAAACTTTTTATTAAATAAAGAGGGATCCCCTGAAGAAATGGGGTCCAAGGACGGAAGAGTCATGGGTGTCTATAGAAGTTGAGACCAAGAGAATCCCCAATAACAATGCTTACACCATCATAAGGGAAGGTCCCAATCAAGTCAAAGTAGGATACACCATTATAAATAGGAGATTTGGAGTTGAAGTAGGACACACCATTAGAAATATGATCTTTTTACAAAGAGTTATAGGTAAATCCTAAATAAGAAACATGATCTTAATTTATTCCCACTCTATCTCTTTAATTTCATCCATAGTTTTGGTGTTCTTAATAAAATCCCACTATTTATCAGCCACTCTATCCAGATGATAAATAGATAGATTCACTATATCCATATCAAAATAGTGAAGAAAAAAATGATATTCTCCATTGAGTTGCCCCATTGTTCCAAAACTCAAGGGTTAGAAGATCTACTAAATGTCTACGTTCGTTTCTTCATAAAACACTTGATAGTTAGTTTCTCAATCGGAGGTGATGGTGGATGTTCCACATTATTTAGGTTATTGTTTATAACCTGATTGAACTGGGTAAGAATAACCATGAAATTTTGAACTCCACCTCCCATTGAACTGGGGATGTCGTTCAGGGAATCACTTCATTGTCCCTTGAATGGGTGGTTTTCTTGGCTTCTCTAGGTTCCCACCATTTTCTAAAATAGAAAAGGTTAGAACAAAACACAAGTTAAAAAGTCATGAAAAATTCGTCCCTTTTTAAAATTAACAATAAGGGTATATGTTATGGGATCCCAATGTTTTGAATTTTCAAAAACGAAACGCTTCTTGGGTGATCACATATACTTTTTCTCATTCTAAGGGTTTTCACTTAGGTCTTCTAATCCTATTTCTCAAATAAACATACCATGCTATGATACCAACTATAGCGATCCTTATTTTTATTACATTAATATTAAAAACTTTTAATGATAAATAAAATAAAATCATTACATGACCAGGATCCAAAGGTTTAGTATCTCAGGAAAAGTAGGAACATACATAACTTTTAAAGAATACAACAAAATCATTTATTTAATTCCTTCATCTAAAGATTCTTATTGGATCTTGAATTATCCTTAGTACAAGTATTCACCCGAAGATATACATAAAAAGGGAGTGAGATAAAATAAAAGTAAGAGGATAAATAATAACATGAAACAATATAACATAGGGCGATCACAATCATTATCATCATACGATTTGCATAGAATTATAATCATGAGATGAATAATTAATAAATTATTTGGATTTTTGAAATGCATAAAAATGAACATCATGTCTTAGTGGTTGACTACCAAACATTGTTGTGAACAAGGATAGTATCTTGTTTATGCATATTTCACTTTATCTCATGAGGTTATTTTCAATTCCTAGTTTATTGTAGAACTATATAATTCTGGGTGCACCTATCACATCATAAAATTAACATTGCACTATATAATTTATGGTACACCCATCACATTATAAAATTTACATTATCATTCTTGACATATAAAAAATATATCAATCTTGAATATATAATAATTGATTTAAATGAATGAGTTTCATTTAAAAAAAATACATACATCAAAATTGTGTTCCGAAATGAAAGAGGGAATAACAGACTTGATATAAGAGTAATCAACATTGAGGGAAGAAGATACAATATCAATAAGTAAAAGGTGTGTTTTTTTGAAAGAAGAGTTATTTTGGAATAAATTAATTTTTAATAAACCCATGTAGAAAACATTTATATCCTTGAAAAGGTATGATAATGTCGATGAAGTTATATTTAAGAAATATCCATTATGAAAATGAGGTGAAAGAGGGAAAACCCAATGAAAGGGAGGTGGGTTCGATAATTCCCTTTACCTTGTGTATGAGAGCTTCATTCATGTTAGTATTCTATATAATAACATTAGATTCAATAATTAAAAATAAAGAATATTTAATAAAATTATATGGTTTTATTAAGTTCAATTATGGGTTTTTTGATGAGTTTTAGATTTTAAGTTTATCATTCGGGAGCATCCATTTTCATGGTTTTCATGATCATGTCACTTGTATACATGAATGGATGTTCATGTAAAATGGTGATAAATATCCAAAATTGTTTTTATATTTTACTTATTATATTAAATAAGTTTAAATTATCATATAATGAATTTGGTTATATGGTATGATGATGAATCATTAATAAGAACTTAATGATGATCATTTTAAGTTAATTTTGGCGGTTTTTCGATCACACTGAACTCATTTTGTTTTATTATTTAGTATTATGTATAAATTTTAGTTACAGAACATAAATAAGGTTATATAATAAAATTTAATTTTATTTTCAACCATTTAATGGTTTTATTAACAACCTAGATGGTTTTAATGGAAAATTAAAGTTCATTACCCAGAATGTTGGTAAATTGACACATCACAGGGGATGATTTCATTCTAAAAAATAAAATTGAGAGTGAGGGTGGAGTTTAATGATGAATATTACGTTAACATGATATAATTCCCATATATCAGATGTAATAGATATATCATGCTATTTTGATGATGGGAGGTGAGTATAAAATAATAAAACAAAGGAAACTGAAAGGAAATTAAAAGAAAGAGAGGGAGGATTTGCCTCTAGAATTTATCCTCCAGTAGAACATCCTTAGGCAATTGTTTTGGACTTTTTATGAGACCAAGAGCTCATGGATATGGGGATGAACTAGATTAGAGTATTGGATAGAATATAGTTATGTCCCAAAGCATGATAATTGTAAGGAGAAGAGGGGTTGAGGGGTGGTATTTATAGTGGAGGGGAGATTCGATTTCTCATTATTTAATTCATTAGTTCATTATTTTGGCTCAAGAATATTAATAGTTTAATATTTATTTCTAAATATATTAAAATGATTAAGGTGTGTTATATAATATTGTCTTAAATCATCCATACATCATCAATGACTCAATAATTCATGTATTTTACTTTTATTGTTAATTATCATGTTTTACTATTTATAAGAAATTCAAGTATTTCAAAAATAAAAAATAAAAAAATTATAGAAACCAATTTTTTATTTTTTGAATTAAAAAATAAAATCCAGTTTATTAAATCATTTTTATAAATATGATAAATTGAATTTTTAATTAATATCATCATTTACATGGAAAATAAAAATTTTAAAACAATAACTAATTTTGTAACAATTTTAAAAATTCTATAAGGTCACCTAAAATTACTTTAAAACCATTTGGATTAAAAATATTAATTTATGGATTAATTGTTTGAAAAAAATTTATTTTAAATTATTAAATTATTTATAAAATTGTTATTAAATATTTATGACTTACAAAAATTCCAACACTTAATTAATATTTTTTAAAACATTAAATTACTTAGTACATCATATAATTATATCATAAATTCATTTATAAGATGCCTAAAATTTATTTATACTTTCATCGGTGAGGATACTATTAATTTGGTTAGTTTACTATTAATAAGGGAAATATTACTATTAATAAGCTCGAGTTACTATTACATCGGTTTTGGTTCAATAACTTCTAGAAATTATTTATATTTCATTAATTAATAATTTATAAAGCCTTTATTGTGGTCTTTATGTAAATTTATTAGATTTATACAATATGAAATTATTATAAGAAGGGTGAAATTCCATTGATAAAAGTTTGGGTCATCACACCATCTAGTTATCATTCTCAGAACATTGATGGGACATTGTCTATTTGGTACGCTTTCCATATGCGAGTTTGGGATTCAAGAAGTGATGTTCCTTAGGAATTTTATATTTCTGAGAAGTGAGTCTTAGTGGATCTTGAAAATTAATAGGGAGTTATGTTCTAGGACTGACCTAGATATGTGTTTTATATTTGAATATTCTTGTCTTTGGGAGTTTATTATAGGTGGTTTGTTTAGTATTTCTCCAATATTTCATCTATGATGATAGGATTATACCATAATGGTGTAACGTTTGAGTTTTTTTCAAAGTTCTATTGGGGAACTTAAGGTGATTTAGAATTCAAATCCAAGTTTGGTTCTTCTAAAATATGTTTGGGTTATGATGTTTTCTTGGATGCTTCAGGCATTGGTTTAGGGGTTTTCTTTGATGCAGGGGAGAAAACTGGAATCCTATGGCTATCAAAAATTATTCCCTCATGAGAAGAACTAACCTACCAATGATATTGAGTTGGAAATAGTTATTCATGAACTCAAAAACTGTTGTCACTACCTTTTTGGAAAATAATGTACCATATATTTTGATCATAAGAGCCTAAGGTATATTTTGTCTTAGAGGGATCTAGACTTACAACAAGGATTCTTGGTTTGGTATTAAAAAAAATATTTTTTATATTTCTTATACTCCCAAAAAAGGGAAGATGGTCACTGATCCACTAAGACAGAAATTAGTGACACACATAATGTAGAAATCAGTGGAAGGGTGGTATTTTATGAGTTTGTTTTTTGAGATGAGCTTGAGAATGTAACATGCTGGTGGGGAGGTATATTTTAATTTATGAGGTATAGATCATCATTTTATGAGAAGATTTGGTCTGATTAGATGTCATACATTGAGTTATGAAGCTTTTCTAAAATCATTTATAGTGGGGAGACCTTAGGTGAGTAGTCTCACCATCATAGTGGAACTTCAAGTCTTCAAAAAAAGTTTGTTATTAAATTTTCCATAAGGAAGAAGATGATGGAAATTGAAAACCATTATTATTATTCTGTACTCTCAAGTACAAACAACATATATCATTGTTTTATTTTTTATATTTGTAGTAAGGTTTAAAATAGTAAATAGAGTATTATGTATCAAAATTTCTTCCATTTCACATAATTAAGGTGGAACAATAGTAACCTACTAGTTCTTTGTAGACCTTATCTATTCTAGTTTGGAAATGGGATAATATTTCAATATATTTTTACATTTATCTACCAGTGACTCTAAGTGGGAAGGTTTTGATTTTTGTGATCATTTACCAACTCATGAAATTGGAAAATTTCCAACCTATCAATAAAAAAATAATGTTAATAAAATTAGGGACTTATATATCCAAGAGATTGTGAGACTTCATGGGTTCTCTCTAAATTTGTTTCTGATAGGTACTCAAGGTTCAAAACTATGTTCTAAAAAGGTGTTCAGTTTGTGATGGGTTCCAAATTGAAATTGAGAAAATAAAATATTTTTTATATAGAAAGAAATATATAGAGAGATATCGAAGTTCATGAGGATTTTCATAGGTCTTATGTGCATGATTTTAGTGGTTCTTTGGAAAACAATTTTATTTAGTCGAGTTTTATTTTAACAATAGTTATTAAGCCTTAATATGATTAGTGCACTTCATGGATTTATATGGGAATCCATGTGGATATCCCTTGTACTATGTGGAGTTAGGAGAGTTATAATTGGTTGTGCCTAGAATTATTCGAGAGATAATAGATAGTATATAGTTGATCCAGAAGAGATTTATCATGACACAAAGTCATCTAAATTCTTATATCGACCATCATTTCCAGCCACTGGTGTTTGAGTTTGGTGATATGGTTTTTCTTAGAGTTTCACCTTACCTGGGACATCATCAATTTGGTATGTCGAGTTAGTTGTCACTGAGGTTTTTGGTCCCCTTTGAGATCATTAGAGGAATGGGAAAGGTAGCCTATCAGTTGGACATACCATATAATTTGACTTTTATCCATGAAATGTTTCGTTTCCCAGCTGATGAGGTATCAACCAAATCCTTACCACGTGATTTAATGAGAGGATGTAGATATTGAGCCTAACATCAATATAGTTGGGTAACCTGTTTAGTTATGGATTTCCAAGAGAAGGTTCTCTTCAATAAAATGATTCCTTTGGTCTGTAGACTATGGATGTGTGGACGGGATAACCACGTGACATGGGAGTGGTAATTATTGATGAGGTAGCAATGACCTTAACTTTTTTCAAGTATGAGATCCTGAGTAAATTATTAGGATATAAAATTTTTATTGTTGGGTGACTGCTACAACCCATTACCTTCCTTTATGTATTCTTTGTCTTTTTTAATTATTTCCTTTTTTGCATGTATTGTGGGATTCTTAGGAATAGAGAGCCTTTGTAGTTTAATATGACCTAAATTTTGGGGATATATATATTTTTCAATTAATGGAGTATATTTATAAATGTTTAAAAGAATTTACATGGTTATATATAGGACGGGAAAGCATTAATTTTTGTTTTAGTGTATTTATATAGAAAACAATGTTGAATTCTACCTTCTAGAAAACTTTAGATCATGAAAGGGTTACACAGTGCGAATATATTGTCAGGTAGATTCCCTAAATATCATATAGGGAATGAAAATTTTATAGGCTTTGAACTCTTTACACGTCATGAAAATATTGATAGGGATTCAATTTAATATGAGGGATACATTTTTAAGTGTTTTTTAATATGTGAGATTTTTTGAATTGAAAGGGATTCATGATAGGAATTTATTGGGCCCAATGTTTTAAATTTATTACACGAATGATTCTCTTATCATTCAGTGTGAGGAATTCCCTCTTAAATCTGTTGGTTATTTTGGTCAATTTTTGGTGATCCCACTCCTTCCAGATAACTTCATTACACATTTTATTCCTAAGGTGGATAGACCACATATCCCTGGTAAGTAGTCATTCTTTTTATTTTTTATTTCCTTTCCTCACAAAGGTGGTGTTAGCTATTTTTTTATTTCATATTCATGATAACTTGGTGTATTCTATCAATACTTTAATGTTTCTTTTCATGAATTGTCTTTCAAAGGATGATCCATGGTTTATTGATCTTCTTTATCAAATGTAGATAGGTTTCTATCAATTTTGAGGTAGGTGTATCTATGAAATTTATTCTAATTTAAGATTTGATATTTGTTCCCATTGAAATGGATTTTATTTTCTGAATAAGGATTGTAACTACATATGACCATAGTTTTGGAAATGGTTTTCAACAATCATAGCACATTGGGAACCATGGGAGCATTGGTAAGTTGCCATAGGTTTCCCTAGTGTGTGTGGACCAACTAGGGGTTACTATTGTGATATTGACAGAATATGGTAGAACTCGATATTAGTTGGAAGTCTAGTATTATTTTATGCTTATTATGTATTCCCATAGGCTAGAGACCAACTGGTACGCTTCTTAATTTCTACATTGTTTATCACTAGATGGTTTATTTCATTTATATTTTATCACATGTTTAATATACCTATTTTTATTTTATACTTGAAATATTCATGTTTTTTTGAATATATTATGAATTTATAGAATACTAATGAAATATTTAAAAGTCGTTTTACTTATGAAAATTACTTATAGATATATTTATTTTTAATTCTAGAACATATAACTTCTTAATATTTGAAAATTTATAGATGATTTGGTGGTATAATTATTGGTGTTGTGATCACACCCTACTTTCAGCTTTGGGTGGTTTTAAATCCTGTTTTTTAGGACTCGGGGAAATGGAAGGGAATCATGTAACATTCCATGTTCTATTGTCATTTTTTGACATCATAGTATGATGGTTGTAGGAGATAAATAGTCACATGAAGACTTGTTGGTCTTTTCTTTTTAGACTTTTCTATTTTCACCATTATATATTGGGTAGCAATGATAATTTTGTATCTTTTTCTCATACAATATACCCTAGTTTCATTTATAGTTTTGGTTATATTCAAGACCTATTTCTATTAAAATTTTTATACCTCACCATGTGATTACTAGCTCAGGTGGATGGTTTAACTAACCTAGTTGGTTCATTTCAAAGGTGAATAAAAAAAATTGAGAACATATATTTTGAAAAAAGACAAAAATAATATATCCTTGAAAATACATAAAATGTTTTAAAAATAAATTTGGGGTGGGAGATAAAAAAATTTATTCTAAAAAGTTGGAATTTTTTTAATATTTCGAAATAACTTTTCCTCAAAACCCACATAATAAAAATAGAATTATATTTTAGTTTTGAAAAAGTTAAAAGTGAATAATGAAAATCATGAAAAATAAATCATATTATATTTCCCAAAAGTGAGATAAGAACAATAGAGGTAAGGAGAATATGCAAAAGTAATAAATGATTCATTAGTAAGAAGAGGAGTTATTATTAACAATGAAATAGTTCTATTTTGCAAATTAATCTATTAAATAAGTTGATATTGACGATTATAAGTAATTTTACTAGATAAAAAAAGAAATAACATAAGGAAATAGAATTTGAAGGACAAATGGGGCTTATAATATCATAATCAATTTGGGAATTTAAGACTCAAGGATATGTAATTTGATTTGAGAAAAATATTGTTTGTCAACGAAAATTTAAATTAAAACCCCATGAAGGATATTGTTTCAAATGAAACATTAAGTACCGTGAATATTTATAGGATCCAGATAAAAATAGTAAAGTGGTAGAATAACCACCATTCATAGGAAAACATTGTTCATAATAAGAAATATGTCTCATGAAAATAAATTTGAGACAAGAAACCCTTACATTATTCTGGATTCAAACTACACATGTTTCTAACATCATTAATAATACAATAACGTTTACTGGGTAGATTCATAAGAATACTATTATTCTATATTTAATTTAATATATATAATTTATTTTCATTTGAGATATATTTTTTATATAATTGTTTCTTGATTTTTCATTAAAATTGACTTTGTTTGGACTTATTTCCGTAATTTTAGTGACTAAAAATGTTATTTTAATAATAAGATAAATAAATAAAATATAATTTCCTAAACCATTACCATAGTCATTCCTGATAGAGTTTTATATAATTGTTCATGTATGTGTTTAAACAAACCCTAAACATGAACACAAAATATCTATATTGGTGAGTATGGTTAAAAAATGTATAATATCCTTAATAAATAAGAATAATTACATTATATAGATTTATCTATGTTTTGAATAATTTTTTAAGGGGTTTGGAAAAATAATTAAAATCAATGTGAAAAATGAAAAATGTTACATCTTGAAAGCGGTAGTCTACAGAATTCACAGTTAATATTACTTTTTTTATAAGTGGATGGAATGAAATAAGTAAGTGTTTTTAATTTAATATAATAAGACTTAAGTATGATGATGATAGTATGGTAATTATATTATGATTCTTAGAGTTATTTGATAAGATAAATATTAAGAATAAAATGATATGGATGTAATGTTCACATTGGATACTGAACGTTTTATTGAGAGTATCCCTTTAAATGATGAGATTAAGTAAAATAATAAATTGGGGAGGCTTTAAAATGATATAGATTTATAAGAGGAGAATTATTTTAGTGGTATATGAAAAGATTTGATGAAATGCGTGTTGGATGAATTTTTTGAAGTTTCCCCTTTTATAAATGAACAGAATGGATCTTTTGTGCATACCTTATACTTTTCAATGAAATCATTAAACTATTCAAGGTTCAATGACTAAAAAAGTTAAAAATAAGGGGTTTTCAGGTGATAGGTGTCAATAAAACCTCATCCTATTATTTCTAATCATTTTTTAACATTATCGAATTCATCTATTCTTATATTTTCACTCTTAACTTTTTGTATTTTTACCGAGGTAACTTTTTTTTATTAAATTAACATATATATTATTAAAAAAATAAAATAACAACTCTTATAAAATTTGGGTGTGATGAAGAAAAATTAATGTACATTTAATTTAATTGAATATATAATTAAATAGAAAATTATCATTAAAATTTAAAAAATATATGTAGAAAAGATATTTTGTTGAAAAGATATGTTTTCACCATTAATGGGTTTTAATCATATTTATTAGTGATTACTGGTGTCAGCTAAGTATACATGATATTTTGAAGCATTCAATTATAGTAGAGGTTTATTTTTTCAGATGCACAATATAGAGACCCAAAACTAATACTCCTGGATCTGGAGCTGAAAATATTAACATTACATTTCTAGATTTGATACAGATAAATGTGACCAAATTTTTCCATCGAAATCATACAAAATAAAATGAAAATATTGGATATATTACAAACCCATTAAACTTTTATTTTTATACATTTATAGAATTAAGAAAAAAAATTACATAAATAATACCAATAACATTAATAGAGTGTCTTTCCCACTATAGATAGCTTTTAATATTCCATATTATGTCTTAAACATCTCCCACAAAATAATATAGATATGGAAATTTTCAAGAATCAAATATTTTAAAATAATTATTCATACCATGGGGTAATAAGAAACATAATAAGGGTGAGATCAATTTCTCAGTAAGGTTAAAAATAAGAATTAATAATTGAATTTAATTACTGAGAATAAAATTATCATGACGGAATGATGACATAATCAAAATTCATGTTCATAATATAAGGGAATTCAAACCTAATATTACTTGGATCATCAAACATGAAAAATGGTATATAGCTTTACCAAAGCTAAGGGTCATTGGAATAAATAATCATGATCCATGTGATGTCAATATTGGCCAATTTAATAATTAATCACCCATATATTTCCCCCATAAAAAGCAACAAGAAATTTTCTTTAAAAAAAAATAAATAGGTTACCTTGTGAAATAAAAATATTTCTACAAAATCACAAATCAAGTACAAGGACCCGACCTTAAATCATTACATAATCTTGAATTAAATGAATAAATCACATTAAGGATCTTTTAAGGTTTAGAGATTTAGATAATTAGGCCATAACTATTAAATTTCATTTAAAAAAATACAAAGTAGACACTTCTACTCAGTTTCAATTTTTTTCACAAAACATGAAATCTTGAAAAAAAGTCTTGTCTAGTTTCATGTTTAAGAAAAAAGGAATTTTACTTGATCCCATACTTGACCCTATTCCACATTATGTCATGTGAAAAACATTTCAAAAACTTGGGATGAGTATAAAAAGCTCAGTAAGGGATACATAAAGATGGAAAACTCTTAGTTTTTCAAAACAACAAGTAAACCATGAAAACTTTAACATAAGTAATACATTTTAGCTTTATGAATTAGTAAATAATCTTAACTAAATAAAAGATCACTACTTAGCATTTTGTATCCAAAATAACACCATAAAACCCATATAAATAACACATTACATATAAAGGTAACTTGTGACAAAAAAATACTTAAATGTAATAACCATACGGTCGACTTCCACACATATCACTAAATGGAATATCCATACGACCGAATTTCATACCTAATTAATTGGAGGTTATAACGTAACCACTCATCCTGGTTTATCACGGCACCACCCTTCATTTGGTTTAACAAGTAACCACCCGTAAAATGTCCCAGTAACATTATAAAATAATAACACATAACATAATACAAATATAAACATTTCACAAATAACTTTTAATTTAAAATCAGAAAAAAATAATTTCATGATATAGAAATAATAAATTGATTTCAAAAACCATTTTCAATTCCAAAATACATAAAATAGTATATAATATTTATTTTCCTTGAAAAAAACATTACGGTTTGTTAAAGAAGTCAAAAAATAATAATACTCACGGTGACAGAAATGTTGTTGTCCTTGCTTATGTTAAAAGAAAAATTCCTCCTTTTCATTTAGTAAAACTCTTTGTATAAAAAGATTCCCTTTGAAAATTCATGGGTGTTTATACAGAGTATAAAATAAATTCTTGTATTAAAAGAAAATATTCCTCGATGAAAGGAGATTGAGACGAAGTCCCTTACCTCGTGTCCGACTTGACCCTTCATTCTATAATATCCTGAATAATAAACTAAAGTTAATTTCTATTTTATTAATAACCTTTTTCAAGTTTATTATTCTTTTTATATCACTTATTACCATGTTATAAACATTATGTAATCATTCATGTTAATAAGGTTTGTTTAGTCGATATTTGGTACTTGAGTCACAAATGAACACCACATAGGAACAAGTTGTTCACATGGTCAAAATTTCATTATATCTAGAATTATATTCATGAATTATGTATCATATATATCATATATATCCAGTATATACATGTATTTATAAAATTATATAACACATTGAGGTAGGAAATGAAATGCATCGTTCATGGAGATGGTAAGCCGTACGTACGCATGAACGGTACTTCCATTCCTATTTCTTTTTTTAATGGAATTAAAACATAATTATACTTAGGTATATTAGAATTATAGTATAATATAATATATAATACCATTAAATCTATCTTTTATACATCCCACATATGGAATTAATTAGTCATATCACTTTGAGGGGGCGGTAGTCCGCAATTCCTCAAATGAAATTATCGCGTTTACCCATAATGGAAACCATAATGGTATGTTATAAAAAAATAAAGAATAATAAAGAAAAAAATAAAATATATATCATATATAAATATAGTGTCATCTTAATGTCCACCAAGAGAGGTGATGGGATATAATCGAACAATCATCGTTTCGTGAGGCGTTAGTTTTCCAACCACCGAAATAGTATGTTTTTCACCCATTAGATGGAGGTGTGTGTAAGTGTGTTTCGAATACATCTCATAAAAACATCCTAGTATATTGAGGATACTGGTTTTTTATAAAAAAAGTAATAAAAATAGTTTTGGGGGTTGGAGAAGTTAAGAGAAACTGTTACCTTTAATTTGGGTAACTCCCTTTGGTTTCAACCAAAATGGTTTGTTGAAGTGCTGTATGACAAAGTTAAGGCTATTAGATGGAAGATAGGGATTTAGGGAGCTTAATTTGGTAGAGGTTGGATGATCCAAAAGGCTTGATAGGTGTGAGTAATAGGTTAGAAATGGTCTCCTTTTATAAGGGGGAGGGGGGCTCTTTATGAAAGTGTGAAAATATTATTTTATTATATAATTATATTCTATTTATAAAGGTAAAAAAATCATTATATTATAATATAAGATGACTAATGGTATAAATAAAATCATCCAATAATAATTGGATAGGTTTTGGATGTTATTTTAATATTTATATTCTTATTTATTTAAATTATTTATTAATGAGTTAACACTGCATAATTATTGTGTCATAAATAATTTAATTTATTCGATGTATAAAAATTATAAACAAATAACATGATATAGGAAATCTTTTTATCTTTTCAATTAATATTTATAGTTAAAACGATAACTTATATAACCATATGTAAAAAATAATTTACTAAAAGATATTTGATTATGTCATTTTTGCCTTTACTTTAAATCAATTAATCTAAAGTGTCATTATCATTCATAAGTGGTTCCATGGGTACCAAAATAGACCCAAGGATTCCCATGGTAGTAAATTATTCATAAAATAATTTTAGGACAAGTGTTAAGGTAATTTTTAATTATTATAATATTTCTTTTAACCTGAATTACACAATTTACCTTTAACCGCGGTAAATAAAAGTCAAAAGTTACTGTTCACCAAAAACTATTATCATCATATTAAACCAAATTTTACATAATAATAACAACCATGTATGTCTATTTTCATAATTCAATTCAATGAAGTGGTAAATTTTCATTTAAATGAAAAATTCAGTTTTTTTAACTACTACTAAGTGGTTTCACTATTCATCAAAAATTGAAGTTTTTTTAGAAAAATACAAAACATTAAGCCTAAGATATATTTGATATTCCTAATTCAAAAATAATGCATATTTTACAAAATTCAAAACATAGAAGTTTAATTAATTAATTTAAAATTAATTCCCGTTTTTAAAACAAATAGCATGTTTTTAGGAAACAATAACTATCAAAAGATTGACACTAGTTTATGTCCAAATTCAAAGTGAAATTAATTCAAATGAACAACATTGGATGAAATGGTAAAAATATATTTTAATTACACTTTAAATCCAATTAAAAAGATAATCTATCCATATTAATTAATTAGATTAAAAGGCACTTTTGAATTAAAATACATTATTTTCACTATTCCTTAAAAAATTAACTTTATCCGAAAAATACCCAAAAAATACCCAAAGTAAATTTTGGTGTCTCGATTCTAAAGAAAAATTTTATTTTGTCAAATATATCATATAAAAAGGAACAAAAATAGATTTATAGATGGTTTTCCATCAAAAGTTAGTAAATTGGCCTTTTAATGGAAATTATGTTTAAAATTAGATTCATTCACATTTTAAGCCTATAACTTTTATTGGATAAAAGTAAATACATTTATCAAACATGTATATTCATATTGTAGTTAGTTTTGTTCATTCCCTCCAATAAAACATCTAGGAGTTAAATTCCATTTTAAATAATAATATTATATTATTGGTGTGCAATGTAAGATTTCAAAAAAACCCATTATTGCGGATCAGATACGCTATCAAACATAGAAACCCTTTTAAAGTAAAATTAATATTTAATTCAAAAATATTAAAAAATATTAAAGTCTCTTATTATTTATTTACCTAGGATGTTACATCCTTTCCCTATTTTGTAAATTGCATCCTCATAATTTTTATTCACTTATCAAAATAAGTGGGGGTATGTATCCATCATAGCATTTTCAGATTACCATGTTGCCTCTTTAACCAGATGATTTTTTCACAAAAAATTTACCTGGTGAATTACTTTATTCCGTAAAACTTTCTCTCTACGGTCAAGAATATGGAATGGTAATTTTTCATAAGAGAGATTCTCTTCCAACTGAACTACCTCTAGGCTCAAAACATGAGATGGATCTGGTATATACTTTCTCAACATCTAAACATGAAACACATTGTGTACCTGGGATAAAAAAGGAGGTAAATCCACTCTATACACAACTAATCCAACTTTCTCTTGGATTTTATAAGGTCCAATGAACCTCATACTCAACTTTCCCTTCTTACCAAAATGCATCACACTTTTCCGTGGAGAAACATTGTGAAAGACATGATCACCAACCACAAAAGAAATATCCTTCCTCCGGTTATCTACATAACTTTTCTGTCTTCTCGGGGTTGTTCTCATGTGATTCTAAATCAACCAAACATTTTTTGTCATCTCTTCTACCAATTCTAGTCCCATTAGCTTCCTTTCACCTACTTCATCCCAAAAAGCTGGAGTTCGACAACAAATTTCATATAATGCCTCAAATGGAGCCATCTGTACACTGAAATGGAAACTATTATTATAAGAAAATTCAACCAAAGAAGTATGTTTTTCCCAACATCCCTAGTAATCCAGTGAACAAGCACCTAACATATCCTCCATGGTCTGAATTGTTTGTTATGACTGCCCATCTGATGTAGGATGAAAATATGTACTAAAATATAATTCAGTACCAAACGAAATATGAAAGGCTTTCCAAAAGTTAGAAGTAAACTTGGGATCATGATTAGATACAATAAAGAGGGGAACTACATGCATCCTGACTATCTCATTAACCTACAACCGAGCAAGTTGATCTAGAGACAAGGTATCCATAATAGGAAGTAAATGAGTAGATTTAGTCAATCGATCATCTATAACCCAGATTGTATTGGTACCTAGAGATGTCTTCAGTAATCCCCCAACAAAGTCCACAGATATATTTTTCAATTTCCACTCTGGTACCGGTAAAGAATGAAGAATCACTTTCGGTAACTTCTACACTGTTTTAACCTACTGACAAGTCAATCACATCACAGTAAAATCAACGAAATATATTTTCATTCCATCCCACCAGTAATACCCATGAAGATCTCTGTACATCTTAGTACTACCAAAATGAACTGAAAATGGAGAATTATGATCCTCACATAACAAATCATTCTTCAACTGTGAATCACAAGGAATACATAATATCTTCCCAATTATCAAAACACAATCATTATCAACGTTAAAATATGGAAACTTAACCTTATGAACCAACTATACCTTTTTCTGCAACTCACTGTCTTCTTTCTGTGCTTGCTTTATTTTGTCTGATAGAGATGATTTCACTAACACCTTAAACAAAACAAAAGAATTTCCTACACCAAAAACTTCTATTCCAAATTTCATCATATCAAAAACAAAAGGATCTTGTTCCAAATGTATCATGGTTAATATGACATTACATTTTCGACTCAAAGCATCATCCACTTTATTTACTTTTCCAATATGGTAATGA
Source organism: Viscum album (assembly GCA_963277665.1). NCBI lineage: Eukaryota > Viridiplantae > Streptophyta > Magnoliopsida > Santalales > Viscaceae > Viscum > Viscum album. The sequence continues at coordinate 696,474,598 of OY728119.1, read as the reverse complement.
ATCGTGAAATAAAAATCCTTGATTAATTCCAACTATCTTCTATGTCTCATTTTCAATTATTTCGAAGTGAATATATACTATAAATTTTTTTGGTCAGTATGTATTTCACATTTTACTCCATAGAAATGATTCCTCAAATATTTAAGGAAAAACAACAGCAGCTAATTCCAAATCATATGTAGGGTAGTTTAACTCATGTGGTTCCAACTGAATTGAAGAACAAGAAATTACCATGTCATTCTTCATAAGGAAACATCCAAACCCTTTCAATGATGCATCACAAAATTGAAGCATTCACCAATATTCTTTTCAGTTCCTAAAAACAATCATCACATTTTTTGTCCAAATAAACTTAACACCTTTTCGAGTTAACTTAGTCATTGGACTAGATAACCATGAAACGTTTTCAACAAACCTCTATTAATAACCTACCAATCCAAGAAAACTATGTATCCTGGTTATAGTTTTGGGTGTTGGCTATTATTCAATAACTTTTAGAATATTAGGATCAAAAGTTATGCCATTTTTTAAACAATTTGACCAAATAAAGAAATTTTTTGTAACCAAAACTCACACTTGATGGATTTCCCCTAAATTTTCTTTTCTTTTAAGGTTTGAAAGATGACCCTTAAATGACTTTCATGAACCTATTTACTTTTAGAATAAATGGAAACATCATCAATGAACACAACCAAAATCTTATACATGAACTCAAATAAAATTCTTTTCATAACATCCATGAATACAACAGGTGCATTGGTTAACCCAACAGACATAACTACAAATTCATAATGGCCATATCTAGTATGAAACGCAGTCTTCGGAATGTCTTCTTCCTTTACATTCAACTGATGGTACCCCGATCTCAAGTCAATCTTTGAAAAATACTTAGCTCCATATAGCTAATCAAACAAATCATTGATATGAGGCAAATGATAATTTTTCTTAACAGTGATGTTATTCAATGAACTATAATTAATGAAATGTCTCATTGAACCATCATTCTTTTTAACAAACAAGTCCGGAGAACCCCATGGTGATGTTCTAGGTTGAATGAAACCTTTATCTAATAACTTCTTCAATTTCTTATTTAAATCTAAATGTTCAATTTGAGCCAATTGATAAAGGGGTTTTGAAATTGTCTTATCATCATAACTAAGTCAATAGTAAAGTCAACTTCTCGATCACGTATAATACCAAATAACTCATCTGGAAAAACATCAAGATACTCATTTACCACTGGAACATCATTAATCTGAACAATTCTTTCATTTTCAACAATATGTGAAAGAAAACATCCATTTCCATCTTTTAATAATTTATCAACTTCCTAATATGTTATCAAAAGCCAGGTTTTATTCTTGTACACAAACTTTAAATCTTTCTGAAATGAAACCTCTTTAGCTCTGCATTCAATCTTAGCATGATAAACAGAGAACGAATCAATGCCCAAAATAACATCAAACTCTACTAGAGGCAAAACAATAAGGTTTGCAGGTAGATTCTTCCCACACACAAGGACAAAATGGTTCTTATATTATCTTTTTGTCTCAACATTTCCTCTAGGTGTTTTTACCCTAAGTTCCATATTCATATCATGATATAGAATTCCTAACTAAATATAAAACTTCTCATAAATGAAAGAGTGTGTAGACCGTGAATAAAAAAACACATTGGAATAATCAGAAAAAACAAAAAGTTTACCTAATACCACATCATTTGATGGACTAACATATGCTGAAGTAGTTGTAATTGATTCCACCACTCCTTTATTCTTATAGTCTGGCTGTTTTACCTCAGTTGGGTTCTTTGCTGGACACTCATATGAATAATGACCCATTTCATTACAATTAAAAAATCTTACTGATGGATTTTCATTGCCTCCTTGATCATATTTCTTAGAGTTATGAGAAATATGACCAGACTTACCACACCGGAAGAACTTTCTAGAATTTGGTAAACATTACACATGATTCTCTATACCACACTTCTCAAAAGTTGGATATTTAATTTTCATACCTCCAGGATTATTTGATGAATTATTTACCTTTTCCTGCCAATTGGACCTCTTATTCTGTTGTTTTTAAATGAACACATGATCATCAGAAAACTCCATTTCCACCTTCTCCGCACATCGAACAAGTATTTCATAACTTTTGAACTCACGAGAGGCTAATTCTCTTTGATATCGTAGCTTCAGTCCTAAGAAAAATGGATTTATATTACTATTAAGATATTGGATGAAATTTGGTGCATACATTTCTAGTCGAGTGAACTTGGATTCATAAGTAGCCACTAAGTCATCCTCCTACCACAATTCCACGAATTTTTTTTCCATCCTAAGATGAAGGACCTTAGGAAAATATTTCTCCAGAATCATACCTTTGAATTATTCCCAATCAAGAGGATCAATATCATCAGTATCCATGATATTTTTCACCCACGAACACCACTGATCATCTTCACGTTCAAAATGGTAAAAAACAAGACTAAACGTTTCATGTTCTAAACACCCCATAACATAAAAAATCTTCTGCAGTGCTTTAATCTACCCTTCATCTTGCACAAGGTTAGATGATCCTCTGAATGATGGGGGATGTTGCGTTATGAAATGATCAAATACTAACATGTTCCTCAGTAGTTGATTTGGAATTTCTCATGCATGGATACCACCACCATCTATAGCCTGAGTCAATTGTGCCATCATAGAAAAAAAACTATTCAGTTCTGATTCTGATCATCTCAAGTTGCTGATTTAGAAGGTTGACTTCCTCTGGATATCATCCAAACATAGCTTCCATGTTTCCTCTACATAAAACCATTCTGAAGACAGAAATATCTTAGGTGAAACAATATAGTAATCTATAAATTCTATATCATTTCAATATTACCATAAATTAATTTATGGAAATTTATTTAACAATACCCTAACTCCTAAATTTTTCTAAACCGACCTCTGATACCAACTATAAGTCCCCAGCATTAAAAAATTACATAATATTGAATTAAATGAATAATTCACATTAAGGATATTTTCAGGTTTAGAGTTTTATATAATTAGGCCATAATTATTACATTTCATTTATAAAAAATACATAGTAGACACTTCTACTTAGTTTCCATTTTTGTCACAAAACAAGAAATCTTAAAAAAAGATTCATGTCTAGTTCCATGTTTAATACATCATGACTTTTCTTTGATACCATCCTTGACCCTATTCCACATTATGTCCAGTGAAAAACATTTCAATAACATGGGATGGATATAAAAAGCTTAGTAAGGGATGCACAATGAAGGAAAACTGTTAGTTTTTCAAAACAACAAGTAATCTATAAATACTTTTACATAAGTAATACTTTTCACCATTATGAACTACTAAATACTCTTCAATGAATAAAAGATCACTACTTACCCTATTGTAACCAAAAGATTACCATAAAACCCATATAAAGAACAGATAACATATAAAGGTAACTTGGGACATAAAATACTTAAATGGAATAACCATACGGTCAACTTCCACACATATCACTAAATGGAATAGCCATACGGCAGACTTCCATACCCAATGCATTGGAGGTTATAACATAACCACCTGTCCTGGTTTATCATGGAATAACCCATCATATGGTTTATCATGTAACCACCAGTCAAATGTCCAAGTACCATTATAAAATCATAACACATAAAATATTGCAAATATAAAAATTTCACTTATAACATTTAATTTTCAATCACAAAAATAATTTCATGATATTGAAACAATCAATCCATTTAAAAAACCATTTTAAATACCAAAATACATAAAAGAGTATATGGTTTTTATTTTCCTTGAAAAAAAACATTACGACTTGTTAAGGAAGCCAAAGAACAAATAATACTCGCGGTGGCAGAAAGGTCGTTGTCACCGCTTATGTTAAAAGAAACATTAATTTTTGTCATTTAAAAAAACACTTCATAGAAAAAGATTCCCCTTCAAAATTTAAGGGTGTTTATACAACGTATAAAAGAATGTCTTGAATTAAAACAAAATATGCATCAATGAATGGAGATTGAGATGATGTCCCTTACCTCGTGTCTAACTTGACCTATATGTTCTTTAATATCCTTATTAATAAACAAAAGTTAATTTATACTTTTTAAGAACCTTTTTCGTGTTTATTATTCCTTTTATATCACTTATTACCATGTTATAAACATTAAGTAATCAATTATGTGAATAATGCTTGTTTAGTCGTTATTTGTTACCTGAGTCACAAATGAACACCATATAGTTACAAGTTATTCACATGGTCAAAGGATCATTATATCCAGAATGATATTAATTATTTAGATATCATATATATCATATATATCCAGTATATGCATGTATTTATAATAGTACATAACATTTTGAGGTAAGAATTAAAATGCATCGTTCATGGAGACGGTAAGCCGTACTTACGCATGTACGATACTTCCATTTCTATTTCTTATTTTAATGGAAATAAAACATAATGAAAATAGGTATATTATATTTCCTGTATAATATCATATATAGTACCATTAACTACATCCTTTTTACATCCCACATATGTCATGAACGAGTCATATCACTTTGAGGGGGCAATAGTCCGCACTTCATCAAATGAAATTATCGTGTTTACCCATAATGGAAACCATAAAGGTATGCTATAAATGAGAAATACAGAAGCATAAAAAAAACATAAACATAATATATATCATATATAACTATAGTGTCATCTTAATGGCCACCATGAGAGGTGTTAGGAGATAATCGAGCAACTATCGTTTCGCGAGGCGTTAGTTTTCCATCCACAGAAATAGTATGTTCTTCACCCATTAGATGGAGGTGTGTGTAAGTGTAGTTTGAATAAATCTCATTAAAACATACTATTATATTTAGGATAATGTTTTTGTTATAAACTAAAATAATAAAATGATTTTATGGGGTTGAATAAGTTAAATAAAAGAAAAGAAGTTTTGAGAAATGGTTACCTTTAATTTGGGTAACTCCCTATGGTTTGAACCAAAATGGTTTATTGAAGTGCCATATGCCTAAGGTAAGGCTTATAGGTAGAATATAAGGATGTAGGGAGATTAATTTTATAGAGTTTGGATGATCCAAACAAATTTATTGGTGTGAGTAATTGGTTAGAAATGGTTCTCTTTTATAAGTTGGAGGAGGGGCTCTTTAGGAAAGTGTGAAAATATTATTTGATTATATAATGATATTCAGTTTCTAAAGGTCCAAAAATAATTATAGTAGAATATCTGATGACTCATGGTCAAAATAAGATCACCCAATAATAATTGGACAGGTTATGTATGTTATTTTAATATTTATATTCTTATTTATTTAAATTATTTATTAATGTGGTAAACACTGTATCATTATTGTGTCATAAATAATTTAATTTATTCGATGTCTAAAAATTATAAACAAAATACCATGATGTATTAAATCTTTTTATATTTCCAACAAATATTTATAGTCAAAACAATAACTTATATAATCCTATGTAAAAATTAATTTACTAAAAGATATTTGTTTATGTCATTTTTGCCATTACTTTAAATTAATTAATCTAAAGTGTTATTATCATTCATAAGTGGCTCCATGGGTCCCAAAATAGACCCAAAGATTCCCATGGTCGGCCATTACTCTTAAAATAATGTTATGACAAGTATTAAGGTAATTTTTAATTATTATAATATTTCTTTTACCTTGAATTACGCTATTTACCTTTAACCGCAGTAAATAAAAGTCAAAAGTAACTATTCACAAAAAATTATTTTCATCATATTGAACCACATTTTACTTAATAATAATAGACATGTATTTCTGATTTTCGAAATTCAATTCACAGAAGTGGTAAAATTTCATTTAAATGAAAATGTCATTTTCTTAACTACTACTAAGTGGTTTCACTATTCATCAAAACTGAAGTTTTTCAGAAAAATACAGAAAATTAAGCCTAAGCTATATTTGATATTCTGAATTAAAAAATGATGTCTATTTTACCAAATTCTAAATAGATAAGTTTCATTTATTAATTTTAAATTAATTCCCGTTGTTGAAACAAATAGCGCGTCTTTAAGAAACAATAACTATCAAAAGATTGACATTTGTTTATGTCCAAATTCAAAGTGAAATTAATTCCACTGACCAAAATTGGATTAAATGGTAAAAATATATTCTAATTACACATTATATCTAATAAAAACATAATCTAACCATATAAATTAATTATATTAAAAGGAACATTTGAATTAAAATACATTATTTTTCACTATTCATTAAAAATGAACTTTATCAGAAAAATACCAAAAAATTAACCAAAGTAAGTTTTGGTATACCGATTATAAAGAAGAATTTTATTTTTTCAAATAGAACATATAAAAATGACCAAAACTATATTTATAGAGGTTTTCCCATCAAAAGGCGGTAAATCGACATTTTATTGTAAATTATGGTTAAAGTTAGTTTCATTCACTTTTTAAGCCTCTAACTTTTATTGGATAAATGTAAATACATTTAACAAAAATGTATAATCATATTTTAGTTAGTTTTTTTCATTCCCACCAATACAACAACTAGGAGTTATCTTTCATTTAAAATAATAATATTATATTACTAGTGTGCAATGTAAGATTTCAAATAAACCCGTTGTTGCGTATCAGGTATGCTATGGAACATAGAAACACGTTGTTTCATATCAGTTATATAGAGCTTATATTTCATCATAAAACTTATAGAAACTCCCATAATTCCTTTCGTAACTTGATTAACCCATAAAAATAAACAAGTTCCATGAAAATATCTTTAGATCAATCCAAATCCCACCACATAATGAATGAGGATGGTATCAATAAAAAATATCCTATATGAATCATAATTAATATCTAGGGTTGTTAGCATTGATTAATGGTAATACCATTAAAACATTATTAGAATAATTCTTTAGGAAAATACCCTTTTCAAATTTATAATCACCTTTAAAAATACAAAATTCAAAAAATATAGTCTATATAATCTTCTATGAAATTAAACATGAAATATTATAAAGTAAGATTCATTTAAAATAATGGTCATGATGATGGTAAAATCTATTCTTGTTGAGAACATTAAAAATAAACGTTCTGTTCAAACATTTTTTAATGGAGTTTAAAGTGACCCATTTGGAAAATGTTAAGAAATTTATATTTTAAAACATTTTAAAATAATACCAAATACCTTTTAAAAAACATATCTAAAATCATTTATGTTTTGAAAAGAACATATCTGGAATTTTTTTTAATAATAAATAGACATTTAAGAGAAAGATTCCTAGTCTAAATGAACATCGCTATCACATAAAAAAAATTCTTGATATTTATTTAATCAATATGGGACGAAATGGAAATTTAATATGTAAAAAAATTCATAAACAGAGGAGAATAAAAGTGACATGGATCAATAAAATAATAGTGTATGATTTCCCCAAAAGGAACCTTGATCATAAACAATCATGAAAAGAAAAATATTATAACCTAAATATTTTCCCATTTTTTGTAACATTAAAATCATTATACCCATGAAAGATTAACATTAAAGGAAAATTTAAATATCATGAACATAAATAGATTCATTATAAAATACATCAATGAGAATTATGTACAAATCATAAAAGAATATAGGTTCATATCATACACATATTCCCCAAATAAATTGAATTTGAGATGAATTACCCTTACAATGATCATATCATCGAATTTAGAATTAATCAATGGAGTTAGTAAGTGTAAGAAATATATTTTTTTTTAAAAAAATGGTAAATATATAATATAATATATACATATATATATATTTAAATTCCCACATAATCAAGGAACAACAATTGTCATAGAAAATGAGTTATAACTTAGAAAATGGAAATTGAGTTAAGAAACCCTTACCCACTTGATATCATTCAATTAAAATACATTTGGACAAAATAATTCAAATAGAAACATATTATATCATGAAATGTCTAGTGTTAATGATATAACTTATAAAATTTTATTATATATCCTATATAAAATTAATTATATGTATAACATTATAATATTCATCAATGAAAATAAATGGACACAGAATCTCTTACCATGAGCCTAGACATTTTATGTATTCCCTTTAACAAATGTATAATAATTATTGAAAGGAGGAAAGTATAATTTTATATTTAAATAATGATAAAGTTATCATAATTATAATATTATTTCTTTAAGTTTACTTATTTATATCATCAATGTGATGTGGTGATGAAAAACGAGTCACATCAGTTTATATAGGTTGTAATCCACATGCACGCACTAACAACGTTATCATTTTTCTATGAATGGAAAGGTAATAAACCAAATGATATATCATAGTTTCATAATGATACATATTTCATGACTATTATATATAAATATTAATTAAATCATTATAACTAGATTTAATAGGCAGCGATGGAGGACAAATTACATTGGTTCATGAGGCGGTAGTTCGCGGTACACAAGAATGATGGATTCTTATCCCATTTGATAAAGGTTAGAGAGAGATATTGGTCGTTTCACTAAAATAATAATATCCCAGTATATTTAATATATTGTTTTCATTATTTCATGAAGGTTGGAGTATATTTTAATGTGGTTGAAGAAGAAATAAAAAACATTCGGTTAAAAACATTACATTTTCTTTGGAAAATCTTATTTGATTTAAACCTTAAGACATATAAGTGTGGTATTATGATCAAAATAAGGACTCTAGAATGTGGGTATATATTTTCATAATATATTTGGGTAGATATTAGCCAATAAAAATTGATTTTATGTGTGAATAAATGAAAAGAAGTGGTGTCGTTTTATAAAGGAGGGGTGGAGGACTTTGGGAATTTACAGAATATTTATTTAATATAATTAAATTTTGATATAAAATCAATCCACATGGATAATATTTTAATATAAGATAAATATGAGACTAACTAAACTAAGAAAATTATTTTTTAAAATTTTGGATTAAATATTTTCATATATTATTTTATTTTGAACCCCTATTAACCTTTTCAGAATTACTGTGAAAATAAGGTTTTTTACACTTTTTGGGTCATGAAAGTAAATAAAAATGGGAAAACTCCCATAAATGGAACATGGTTTATCTGGAAAAAAATTTAATTTTATGAACTATATATAGTATAATAGTATTTTATTTCTATTAAATATCAATGGATTCAATTTTAGAACTATTCACCTACATTAAATTTTATAACATCAAGAAAACATATGATATTTTGAAAAAATATTTTAATACATATATAACATTTTATTATTTCTCTAAAATTTAAATTTCATATTAATTATTCCAAATTATAATAAATTTTATATTTTTAATACCATTTTTAATTTTCTATTAATTGAATAATTACTACATCATCATTATGTAAGTATTTATGAAAATTATTTCTATTATAAAAATTAAAAATAAATTACCTTGAATAATATATATATATATATTCTTTAAATTTATTATTTTTAACAAAAAATTTCCTATTTTTATACCCATGTTCATAATTATATAGTTATTTAAAACCATAGGGTTACCTTTTTCACTTTTATTCAATAAAATATTATAATGTATTAATCATATAAATTTTAAGAAGTCCATATAACCAAATCATGGATTATTATGGAATAAATATAATTTTAAAATAAAATTAATGCGATTTTACAACCATTTTTGAGTCCTCCTCATATTATTTATTACTTTAATTACCCAACTTATAGTTTCACATGTAAAAAAATATTATTAATTATACTATTCATATTTTTCAAAAGTAAAAGGGGCTTATTTGAAAATTTTGAACCCACCGACTCCAAATATATAATAAATTTTTTACAAATCCAAAATAGTTGATTGGTAGATAAAAAACCAAGCGTTATGTACATGGAAATTACATTACTTTTCTAAAATACTTAATACATGATAAAAACAAACACCCAAATACTATATCGGTTTAGTTTCTTTGTAAACATGGAACATAATATTATATATTGGTGAAAGATCTTCAATATCTCTCATAAAGACCTTCTTCTTTTGTTTTCCTACATAAAAAATATCTTTATATCCGGGTGAAAAGAAAACATAAAAAAGGGTGAGCTCAGATGCTCAGTCATGGTAAACATGGAGAAAAAAACATAAAAGTTATAATTTATTAACATGAACATAATTTTTAAATATCAAAATATTGATTCAAGAAATAAATCATGGCAGTACATAAGGAATATATTATAAATGAACATTCACCATAATAAAATATCTTTGGCATAAAACATGGAATTATCGAAAACATATAAGTACATAATATGATTTCCATATTATCCAAGGCATTATTTCCAATATCATAATAGTGGACAAAGTCCATTACTAAATTGGGTTTACTTGTCGTTTCATCCAGGTATTACTGAACTGGATTTAATTGTCGTTCTAGCCATGTGTTACTGAACCATATTTACATGTCATTCTAGTTATATCTATCACATGAGATAAAAATATTTACCCAATGCATTTTAAATCAATATAGTACTCACTTATCTCATAATGAAATCATTATTTCTTGTGCCATAAAAATATAAATCATCCATCATAGCATAGCCTAAGAAATAAAATGGGTTTCTTAAACATCATTCTATCATATAATAATACATATATAATATCAATCCATAGTTAAGACAATCAAATTGTAGTAATAATAGGTATATAAACAAAACACTCTTTAAATAGAGTTATCTTAGATGCAAAATAATTTTGATAAAATACTTGAACATAATTCTTGAGGAAAATATCATTTCTTCCTCAAAAATATTTTCTTTTCTCAAAATGTCATGCAATTTTAAAAGAAAATAATTTAGTTGAATGTAAACTTGAAACCATGTAGATGAAGAATCATGGAAATAAATCATTATTAAGATGTAAAAATCCATTCATGTCGTAATAGTTAAAAAAAACTTTCACCTCGTACTTTTGCTGGAAAAGTCAAAAAGTACCTCCTATGGTAAACAAAAGAAAGATTCCTTCCATACCATGTAGTAAATGTAAAAAATTTTAAAATTACTTTAAATATACATATAATAATATTAAAAAATTTATAAAAAGTCTTATAGAAAACATTAACATTGTTGATAAATATAACCCTAGTAAATACCTACGTATAAACAATCTCAGATAAAAATGAGATTGCAAAATTATCCCTTACATTAAGTCTGATTTGATTTGTATGTGTCCAAAACTCTTGTATAGTGGGTCTAAAAATAATATTAAGTTGTAAAAGAACAATAATAATATTTATTATATCATATATTATTCATTTATGATTTTATATTACCCATTCATCTATCACTTCAATGATAAAGAAATGTTTTGGGTAATAATTGTTTTATTTATTGTGCATGTTTTGACTTGTTATTCTTGATATTATTACTTATATCATGATTTGGTTACTTATGTACTATAAAAAATATTTATATATAATATATATATTCCTTATATAAATATAGATAAGATATAGATAAAGAAAATGGAATACACTATTCATGGAGACGGTAGGATGTTTGTACGAATGAATGATTTTTCTGTATCCATATTGAATTGAATAAAAGAAAGTAAATAATATATATATATATATATATAAAGTAGAATTATTATGTCATATATTTCATGATTATTTATTATATATATGTTATAATCATTCTTTAATGGTTAACATGGAGAATGAATCCCATCGCACCGTGCAGATGGTAGGTCGTACATATGCACGAGCGACGATATCATTCACCTAAAAGTAAAACGGTATATAATTGGGTGGTATATTAATTATAAATAATAATTACCATGTTATATTCATTATTTTAGTCCATTATAATCATCATTATACCTATCCAATTTATGTATTGTTGAATAACATATTACACCACCGTGTGGAGACGGTAAGTCGTAAGTACGCACACATGGTGGTATTGTTATTCATAGGATGGCTAAAAAGAGGTATATGGTTGTCCCAAAATTATAATAACATCTAAAAATTCATAAGATACTATAATTATTAATATATTATGAGATCCACATCATATTATGAATTATAATATGAATTGTTTTTTGAAAGTGGTGATAAAACAATTACCTCTTTTTTGAGAGTGACATGTTGTCACCTTCTTTTGTATTAATTATAATTACATCACATTCAAGGAAAAACTCCATTAAATGTCTAAATTATAACCCATATGTGATATTAGTAGACTTTAATAAATAAAATATGATTTTTAAAGGTTTTAGGTTAATGTTTTTATCTTTATCTTATTGTTTGTTACCCTAATTTACCAGATTTAACTTTAACTTTGTTAAAAAAATATCGTAGTTACTATTCATAATATCCAAAAAAAATTAAAGTAACCTATTAACCTAATTTATACCCACTGATTCCAAACATGAAATTAATTTTTCAAAATTCAATACATATAAGTTTAATTAATTAATTTAAAATTAAATCCATGTTTATCAAAACTAGAAAACGGGTTTTTAAGAAGTAAAAACAATCGAAAGATTAACATGTTTTTATGTATAATTTAAATTTGAAATTACATATAAAGTAAAAATTGTATGAAATTTTAAAAACATAATCCAATTATACTTTAAAACCAATTAAAAAGATAATATAACAAAATAAATAAATTAGAATAAAATACAGTTTTGAATTAAAATGCAGTATTTTTCACTTTTCATTAAAATATGAATTTCATTAGAAAAATACCGAAATTTAGAACAAGGAAAATTTTGATATCACTCTTCCAAAGAAGAAGATTATTATTTCAAATAGAACTTATAAAATTATCAAAAAAATGTTTAAAAAGGGTTCACCATCAAAAGGCTGTAAAATTGTATTTCTTTGAAAAATACTTCTTTTATCTAGAAAATTGAATTTGTTCTTATATCATGTATAGAAAATTAATAAGATGAATTTTAAGGTTATATAAAAATAAAAATGTGGTTAATACGATTCATAATGTCTAGTTTATATCCGATTAAATAATAATATTTTAATGATATATCATTGTTTAGTGAATCTCAGTATTGCCTACAATGCAAGATATCAAGGAAGATATCTCTTGTGTGGAACGCAAGCCATGTTAGTGTTGCGTATAGTGAAATATTCATTTGGTATTGCATATAATATAATAAAAAATATTTCTATTATACATTGAACAAAATCTATAATCAGTTTTTCTTAAAATGAATTCAATCAAAAAATCCTGAAATTTTGGGTAGCACAAGCCAAGTATTGTGTTTTCTATACTGAAAGATAATACTGCGTTGAATATAGTGTAATCTAATCTGGGTTTAGTGTACCACACAATACATAAAATAAATTAAAATGAATCTATCTCATAAAATCATAGGGTATTACATTACACTACCCTTAAATTTAATTTCTCTCGTAAAATTCTTTGGGGTTGTAAAACGTTTACTACTAGAAATTTTATTTTATAGACTCCCACATCGTAAACGGAATAGTAAAACATCCTCCTAAAAAATTTAGAAATATAATGGTTACCCAACGTAATTCATCACTGGTTTTCCACGTAGGAGAACATTGGTAGGAAGTGAAAAAATGGGCGTGGATAAAAAAAGTATTACTATCAAGTTCTCATGGAGATTGATAGAGAATAATGTTTGGAGAAAGTTAATAGCAAAAAAGACATAAATATATCATGATTTAAGGAACGATATGATTCATTAGATTAGGAGGTACTCAGTTAAATTTTCTTAATTTCTATATTGTTTGCCTAAAGTAGATGAATTTTTCATGAGAATAAATTCTTACTTAATTTTGGTACAATCTCACTATTGTTCGTGCCTTGAACAATTTCTACTTCATCTATTATTTAATGAAATGATGTATATTTCTTTATTCTTGGAGTTTTATCTTATCATGCCATAGATTGATTGGTCATTCTATTTTCCTCAACAAAAACACCCGTGGTAATAAAATATGCATAAGTCCACCTATAGTGAGATTATACATTAATATAATAGTCTTAAAAAGGAATATAACTTATACTATCCATAAATTGATAACATTACATTCCATTGGATGAATAAAAATATAAAACCACAGAAAGAGGTGAACTAAATTATCATAACATTTATCTCCCATATCTCTTAAGGTAGTTCTTTGTTATCACATTCCAAAAATCAAAATGCCTTAATCATTTATTCTCGTGATACATGGTAATAACATGAATTACCAAAGAACCTTAGTGAAAACATGCATTTTATCAAAATTAACTCTTTACAGACACCAAAAATAAAAAATATATATATACTCAAACAGTGATATCACATTGTCCTTATATCAGTCATGATCTCATTAATACTATCAAACATCTCATTATCTTCTTCTCCCTTCATTATACTCATATCATGTGCTTTCTAAAAATATTTCAATTATATTTTCTGGTTACTAGTACATTATAATTATGGAAAACCCCAATTTACCAATACCTAGATATTCCAATATTCCATAATACTAATAAGGAAATTCTACATCACTATTTTGGAATCCAATTACATTAACACATAATCATTCCACCACTTCGTTATTATACTCAATATCACCAATAGTGGTCGCATGTGATTTTCCTTTTTCTTTGGACTTCAAAGGTTGTTGGTGTTGTTAATCATTGATAACCATTGGATTAGAGAATTGGTTAGCAAAATTCCCCATTTCCTTTCCATTGTAGCATTGAAGTGTGGGTGGTGCGTTATTTGTAGTCTTTTATCTATTCACATCATTCTCAAACTTTTTGCCATTACATCAGAACTCAACATTCCAATGACCATATTTTCCACACTTAAAATATTTTCTACTCCATTTAACACAATCTCCACCATTCTTCTTTTAACACATTTATCACATGGAACCAATCATATTATTTTCACCATTTTTTTAAGATTTTACCTTAAATTGCATCATTTATTTCTTGTAAAAACCATGAGATTGATATGTAATACCAAATTCTATTTATTCCTTGATAGCACAACACACAATCACTTCATAGATACAAAATATTATTATAGATAATTCCCTTTTAAGACTATGTTTTAATTAATTTTAGAATCAATCAACTTCACTTTTTATGATGGATGATAAAACAAGAAGCATACCATGAATGTCTTCTAAAATTTTCTTTGTATGTACCAACAAGTTAATCATCCTTATTATTTAGCTCATGGAACTCCTTTTCCATATTTATTCAAAGAATACAAGGGATTTACATATTGAAAAACATGTTCTTGAAGTCATCCCATTCCATGGATTCAATTTCATCTTGCTGCCATGTATTCATGATTAGAGTCCACCACTGGTCAGCCTCACCTTCTAAAAATTAAATAGAAAAAATGAAATTTTATTTTTCTGAAAAGAGAAGTATGGAAAATATATTTTCAATAGTGCAGATCCATTTCTCAGAAATAAGTGGATCAGAATACCACCTGTAAGAAGGTGGACGTTACCTCATGAAGGACTCAACATAATGTTGTTCCCTTCAATACTCATTTGGAATTCCAGAAAGATTCATAGAATGTGTAAGTATAAAGATAATTTTTTTCATTCCATCTCCCATAAAATTTGATTGTTCAGGAAAAAATCATTGCATTACATAGTGCATTAATCATTTATATGGTTCCTTCAGGTTCAAACCATTATCTAAAACACAAATAGAATAGCGTGAGAGGAAAAAATCATACTAGGAAAACCACATAATCTAGGGTGGGAACTTTGAATCTCTATCATCTTAGGATTAATACTATGTTATTCATTATCATTAGCATAATTATAGGACTATAAACTATATTTAAACATACCCTTAGTGATATCACAATACATATCTTAGAAATATCACTAGGAATCTCATTAAAGTTTTTTGCGTCTTAGTTTCTAAAGGTTGACTAAACCTTTACTTTGATACCAACTCTAATTACCCAAGCCTGACGTATATGGAAAATGCATTACATTTTTAGAATAATTAATATATCAAACAAACAGATGTCCAAAGACCATATTATTTTGATGTCTTTTTAAACCAGAAAATAATTTTTCAACAAGATGAAAGATCTTGAACATCTCACATAAAGATCTTCCCCTTTTGTTTTCCAACCTAAAACTTTTATTTATATCCTAGTGAAAAGAAAATGTAAAAAAGGTAAATATAAAATACTCAACAAGGGTAAACATGGTGAACAAACCATAAATGTAAGAATGTAAAAACATGAACATAAATCTTAAATATCAAAATCATGAGTCAAGAAATAAATCTTGGTAGTACCTAAGGAATAGATCATAAAGGAAAAATAACCATGATAAAATAAGGTTGGAATACAACAAGGAATTGTCGAAAACTAATAAGAATGGAATATTATTTCCATAGTATATAAGGAATTATTTACAAGACCATCTTAGTGGAAAAAGTCCATTACTGAATTGAGTTTACTTTTCATTATAGCCATGTATTAATGAACCGAATTTATTTGTTATTCCATTCCTGTATTACTGAACTGATTATGCTTTCCGTTCAATTAATTTCTATCTCATGAGATATAAATCTTTACCCAATGCATTGTAGGGAGATATAGTCCCCACCCATCTCATAAATATATCATTCTTACATGTGCCACAAAATATAAATCTTTCATTATTTCAAAACCCAAGAAATAAAATGGGTTTCTTAAAAATCATTATATCATAACATAATCCAAATAAAATACCAATCCATCATTAAAACAACAGAATAATAGTAATAATATGGATACAAAAAAAACCCTATTTAAACAACTTCATCTTAGATGGAAATTATTTTTGATATAACACTCGAACTTAATTCTTGATGAAAATATCATATCTTCCTAAAAATGTTTTCTTTTCTCCAAATGCAATGCAATTTTAAAAGAAAATAATTTATTTGAAAATAAATGAGAAACTTTGTAGAGGAAGAGTCATGTAATTTAGCCGTTATGAATATGTAAAAATCCATTCTTTCCAAAAAAAGTTAAAAAAACATTATCCTCATACTTTTATCGGAAAAGTCAAAAAAAGTACCGTGCATGGTAAACAAAAAAATATTCCTTCCATACCATGTATTAAAAAAAATTTAAAATGACTTTAAATATAAATAGATGAATAATAAATATTTTATTAAAAAAATTTAAAACAAATGGACATGGAAGATAAATATAACCCTAGTAAATACTTACGTATAGACGATATCAAATAAAATTAAGATTGCAAAATTATCCATTACCATAGGTCTGATTTCTTCTGTATGTGTATAAAACTCTTATATAGTGGTATTAAACATATTATTAAACTATAATAGAAACATAACAATATTTATTATATCATATATGATTCACTTATGGCTTTATATTACCCTTTCATTTATCAATTTCATGTTAATGAAATGTTTTTCGTAATAATTGTTTTTTATCGTACGTGTTTTGACTCGTTATTCTTAATATTATTACATAGATAATGATTTAATTACCCGAAAAATATAAAAATTATTTATATATCATGTATATTTTGTTTATAAATATATATAATAGATTTATAAATTAAATGGAATACATCGTTCATGGATACGTTAGGTCGTACGTACGCGTAAAAGATGTTTCCGTTTCCTAATTGAATTAAATCGAAGAAAGTATATGATATAGATATATACACATAAATAAATTATAATTATAATTTAATATATTTCATGATTATTTATTTTATATTATTTATAATCATTCTTGAATGGTTAACATGGAGAACAAATCTTATCGCGTCGTGCATACGGTAGACCATATGTAAGCACAAGCGATGATATCATTCATATAATGGTTAAATTTTATGGAATTGGATGGTATATAAATTATATAGAATAATTATCATGTTATATTAATTATATAAATCCATTATACTCATCAATATATCAATCAAATCTAATTATTGTTGAATTAAAAATTACGCCATGATGTGGAGATGATAAGCCGTATGTACACACGCATGGTGGTATTGTTATTCATAGTATGGAAACAAGGAGGTATAATGTTGTTCCATAATTATAATAAAATCTCAAAATTTATAATATAATGTATTTATTAATTTATAATGAGAAAAAAATAAGATTAAGTATAAGAATAAAATAATTTTTAAAGAGGTGATAAAACAATTACCCCTTTTTCAGGTATCTCTTTTTGGTATGCACAAAAGGACACATTGAGATAGAATTTTACCAAAAGGGTGACTCTAGGATGAAGTTGAGGAACTTTAGAAGATATTTGGTCAGGGTTTGGCTGAGCCAAAGGGTATTAAAGGTGTAATTCAATTGGAAGGATAGGTGCCCTTTAAAATAAGATGGGAGGAGAACCTTTCGAAAGTCTTGAAATCTTAATTTACTATAAATTCATTTTTATTTTATAATTCTCCCAAACTCATTTATTTCTTATATATGATGATTATAGGTCAAAATCATCTCAAATAGTAAAATTTAGAAAGGTTTTTATTTTATTTTAAACCTTATAATTCTGATTTATCCTTATTTAATCTATTTAATTTTATTTTTCGTAATAATATTTTAAATATTAAATGGTTTTAAATATTTACTTACGTGTTGTATATTGTCCATAATTGGATAATTTATGAAATTTTAAACCATATAATTTTCACTTTGTAATTTTTAAATGTTTTTTGGATTTTTAAATAATTTATTAATATATTATTTCAATAAAATATCAATATTGTCAATTTTGACACTATTTAATTATTTGATATTAAATAAAATCCACACAGAAAATAAATTCGAACCAAAAAATTTAATAACTCATAACATTTAATATTAACCTATATAATTTGTAGAGTAGATTAATTAGTTCCTTTGATATTTATTTTAATATTTTTGGAAACCATTTATTTGATACTTCTACCAATAAAATAATATCTACATCATTATTATGTCATCATTAATGGTAATTATTTAACCTATAAAAATTATAAATAAATTCAAATGATGTAGATAATTTCATTTTATTTATAAATAATATTTATATAAGATATTTTATCATGTTTATCACTATATTAAAATTGTTATACTTATAAGACATATGAGAGTGACATGTTGTCACCTTCTTTAATTCTAATTATAACTACATCACATTCATGGAAAAAAGTCTATTAAATGAATCAGTTCTGACTCATAGGTTATATTGGTTGACTTTAATTCATCAAAGAGTATTTTGGATTGTCTAATGTTAATTTCACTATCATTATCATATTTTTTGTTACCTTAATTTACCTGATTTACCTTTAACTATTGTAAATAAAAACTGACATAGTTACTATTCATAAAATATAAAAAAAATAAAATTAACATATTAGAAAAATTTAGACCCACTGATTATAAATATGGAATAAATTATTCAAAATTCAAAACATAGAAGTTTTATTAATCATTTTAAAATTATTTTTTTTGTCAAAACAAGAAAATGAGTTTTAAGAAGTAAAACTATTAAAAGTTTTACATGTGTTTATGTCCAATTTAAACGTGAAATTGCATAAAATGACCAAAATTTAAATAAATGATAAAAATAAATCCAATTACAATTTAAAACCAATTAAAAAGATAATATAACTGTACCAATAAATAATAAGAAAAGGCAGTTTTCAATAAAAATGCAGTATTGTCCACTATTCATTAAAATATGAATTTCATCAGAAAAATATCAAAAGTTCAACGCAGGTAAATTTTGATGTCCCAATTATCAATAATAATTTTATTATTTCAAATAGAACATATAAAATTATCAAAAACTATATTTAAAATGGGTTCTCCATAAAATTGTGATAAAATAGTATTTCTTTAAAAAATACTTCTTCTTTCTGAAATATTTAATATATTATTATATCGTGTCTAGAAAATACATGATATAAATGTTAATTTTATATAAAAATAAAAATATGGTTAATATTATTCATAATGGCTAGTATATATCCCATTAAATGTCACGACCCGCCTTCACCAAAAGGAGGGAAGGGTCAGCAGATTGCCAGGCCCTTCCTTCTTTAAGTTGAAGTAGAGATAGTGACCCCCGAAACCCGCCTTCAATAGGTCCCGGAGTGGCGACTAGCACCAAGGGTATAGGAAATTCTCGCAAATGGAAGGCATTACCCTTTTTATTTTATAGGATCGAAAGATAAGGAGGAGAAAACCCAACAACACCAAGGTAGAAAGAAAAGTAAAGCCAAAAGTAAACCATTCCCACATGCATGTTTCAAAAGTGAAAGCCATAAGGTGCCAATACAAAAGAAAAGAAAAGCTCTCAAGTACAATACCAAAGGAAAACAAAGGTACGACAACAGCGACAACTCCAACTGTCCGACTAATAGGGTCCCGCGCAGCCCTGATAGTCCTCCTGGAAACCTGAAAGTAAACGTAGGGTGAGCATACAAGTATACTCAGTAGGGAAAACCAAGACTCTCGTGCACAAGTGGGGGAACGTACTAAAGTCCCGTGAGAAAAGAGTGAACCAAACAACTAACAAGGCGAACTATCCATCCCAGGCCTCACCAAGGCTCACTCCCCAAATAACGCAAGTCAAGTAATATATATATAAGAGCACATCGATGTTTGGGTACCCCGCGCCACTTTCCCACTGGTTATTGAGACATCCTACGCATCGGACCAATCCCGCCATTCTCACCGCAGTCCCACTGCCGCACCCGCCCGCACACACCTGGGCCACAACCACACGCAGTCCCACTGCCGAATCCCGCCCGCACACACCTGGGCCACAACTGTAACATGTAACCATGCCTGCAAACACCTAGGCCAGAGCAACCACTGCCACGCCCGAAGACACCTGGGCCTCATCCCGAAGATACTTGGGAAACCACCTGCCGCACACACCTGGCCAACCACCACAACACCCTGCCCGATGGTTCTTGGGCTAATAATGGACTTCAGGCCATCACAGCCTGCCCG
The DNA here is from genome assembly GCA_963277665.1 of Viscum album. NCBI lineage: Eukaryota > Viridiplantae > Streptophyta > Magnoliopsida > Santalales > Viscaceae > Viscum > Viscum album. The sequence goes on along the minus strand of OY728119.1, from coordinate 696,453,523 downwards.
AAGGTACTTGGGCTATTCGGGAAAGGGAGCAGAAAAGGAGCTAATAACCAGCCACTAAGGGTAGTGTTGGGGAAAACACCCTCCCCCATAAATGGGGGTGTTCGGCACTAAGTGCTCAACTTGGGTGGGGCGCGAATAAGAAACACAAAGCTACAAGTATAGATATAGGTAACAAAACTCACCCAAAACTTAGGTTTTCCTAGCCAACCTACAGAACACGATACCACAGCGTCCAAGTCACAATTCACGACCCTTGCCCACAAAACCATTTGTCCCATTCTTGTTTCATGTTCAGTCAAAATGTTCAATTAATTTCAATCACTACTGGGAAACTACCATAAGCATAACCAAGGAAAACGTCAAAAGCAAGGATCAACCAAAGCACTCACACCTGGTTTTGTTAACAGAGGATCACTTCCCAATTTGTGATATTTTAAGTGACCACCCGGGTTCAAAACTCACAACCACCAAATCCATACCAACAGGAGATCCCATCCCCAAATTCACACAGCCACCGGGAGTATAAACAGAACAGGGGATCCCATCCCCTCCCACATTTCCAGCAACGGCCCGAAGGGAAAACAACCAACCACCGCTACCAACACAAGTCAGAAATTTTCAGATTTAAACGACTTAACACACTCCATGATTTCAAAATCCGTGTGTTCTAACCGGGAGTTATCACAGAAAGGTTGATCCTGGTGCTTTCAATTATTCAGCAGGATATACGTGATTAACCAATTTCACGGCAGGAGTTCACAAATTCAGCAACCCATTTAAAACATCACGAGGGGATTCAAGTGCACACACACGACCACCAACGGCCTAAATTTTCAGGAAACATAAACCAGTACAACAAAAAGGATGATTCAAGATAAAACATAACAACGATCACATCCCCTTCCCCCTTATTCCTTTAGAACTTCGTTTATTATCTTCATTAGGGTTTGGTTCAACCAATTCCATAGGAACAAAAGTAACGCCCACCCCGCATGATACACAAAAGTGAGAGACGAGAGAAATTCCCTACCTATTGATAGATGATCGACGCTTAGGCCGGGGGCGCGGAAATTTACGGATAACGACGCGGCGGTCCCGATGCACTAGAAGAGACACGATCGAAGAAGGGGGGAAGCCATGGCCTAACCCTTAATTTATAAGAGCTGGGGACGGTTGAGATGAAAACACAAAACCACGGAAGACGAGGGAGTCGTGGGTTGACCACGTGGCTTGACTCATCATTAATGGCACTGGGTGGTTTTAACCGACCCACGAATTAATGAAGCATTTAATTAAAAGCTTTGTGCGCGTTTCGGATTCCCAAGATATTTTTAACAAGGCAGAATATGGTTTAAAACCCAATTTTCGAAAAAGGAACGTTACTGGAACAACTTGGCAAGGTCGGGCGACGCCGGCCGGTCTCACCGATCGGTACCCCGCAAGGAAACCGGATTTTTTGGCAAAGGGAGGGGCCAAGGGGGGTCTGGGTCATCACATCAGATACCTCTTAAACGATTCTCGTCCCCGAGAATCAAAACAAACCATAAGGAAAGAGGGGGTCCGAACAATCATCTTCGAAGATACCTCTTAGGAGTGGACCCCCGCTAATTGAAAACACTCCCTGTCAAGAATCAAGCAACATACCACGCCAAACCGCCCGGTCATGTGGGTTTGGGGAGTTCCCCTCCCCCATGTCAAGATATTATCCGCTTTGGGCGGCACTGACTCGCCCGCACGGGTTTAATCGCATCCACCTTAATGCGTCCTGATTAGGGGTCGGGTTTCCACTTCCCTTTAGCCGGGGCTTTCCACACATAACATAGGAAAGGAACTAGCACATTTCATAGCCAAAAAGGTCAAACGTTCTGTCACAACAGGAACCAAAGGTTCAAAGCTCAGAACAACTCGGGGTATTGGGCACGCATCTGTGTTTCCCTCTCCCACGTACTCTCTTCGAGGCCGCCATGTCTCCACAACACACGAACCAAGCCGATGGTTCGTCCATGGAGCACTTTCTCCTTGCGATCCTTGATCCTGACTGGCCGTTCCTCGAAGGTCACGTCTTCTCCCACATCTAGCTCTCCCCTGTTGATGACATGAGAGTCATCATGTAAGTACTGACGAAGCTGGGAGACATGGAAGACGTCATGGACCCTCTCCAACTGAGGTGGTAGGGCCAGCTGATATGCTACCTCGCCAACTCGCCTCAGCACCTCGAAAGGTCCGATGAACCTAGGGGAGAGCTTACTCCACTTTCCGAACCTCCGCTGCCCCCGTCGAGGGGAAACCTTCAAAAACACATGATCTCCCACCTCGAACTTCAGGGGCCTCCTCCGACGATCAACATAAGATTTCTGCCGATCCTGAGCTGCTTTCATCCTCTCCCGCACTAGCTGGACTTTCTCTGTGGTGCTCTGCACTACTTCTGGTCCAAGAGTACCAGTCTCACCAACCTCTGCCCAGCATAAGGGTGAACGAAATGGTCTTCCATACAAAGCCTCAAAAGGAGCCATGCCGATAGTAGAGTGAAAACTGTTGTTGTAGGCAAACTCTACTAAAGGCAAGTGTCGTACCCATGATCCTCCGAAATCCAGAACACATGCTCGCAGCATGTCCTCCAAGGTCTGGATAGTCCGCTCTGTCTGTCCATCAGTCTGAGGGTGAAAAGAAGTGCTAAGGCGTAGCTGGGTGCCAAAAGCATGCTGTAACCCCTTCCAGACTCGTGAGGTAAATCGAGTGTCCCGATCTGAGACGATAGTCTTCGGAACTCCATGCAAACGCACCACCTCATCCACGTACCTCTGCGCTAAGGTACTCACGGGTCCTGACTCCTTGATAGCCAAGAAGTGAGCAGATTTTGTCAATCGATCCACCAATACCCAGATAGCATCATGCCCGCCCTGAGCTCTGGGTAGTCCCGTGACGAAGTCCATCGAGACGTCGTCCCACTTCCACTCGGGAACATCTAGAGGATGCAACAGACCACCAGGAACACGGTGTTCAGCCTTCACCTGCTGACACACCAGGCATTTAGCCACGAACTCTGCCACTTCCCGTTTCACCCCGGGCCACCAAAACTGTCCCCTCAGGCCTTGGTACATTTTCGAAACACCCGGATGTACTGCCAAGGCTGAGCTATGGAACTCACGAAGGACTTCATCACGCATCACCTCTGGAAAAAACAACCTCCGATGAAAGAGAATCCGACGTTGGCTGTCCTCCGACCATCCTTCTGGGGCGTTCCCCTGATCGACACGATCCCGCAACACTTCCACCTCAGGATCTCCCCACTGAGACTCTTCCACTTGCTGCAACAAAGAGGACTGTACCGTCATCTGAAACAAACAGCCTCTAGTACCTTCCACCCTTGCATCCAAGTGCAAGGAAGACAACTCCCCCATCGCCTTCCAAGCATCAGCACATTCCCGAACCACCTCCTGATGCGGCTTCATGCTCAGGGCATCAGCCACAACGTTTCCCTTACATTCAGTGTATGAGATCTCAAAGTCGTAGTCCTGGAGAAACTCGACCCACCTCCGCTGTCGCAAGTTCAAGTCACGCTGGGAGAATATATAGTGCAAGATTTTGTGATCGGTGAAGACCACAAAGCGCTCCCCAAAGAGGTAATGTCGCCACAGCTTTAATGCGAACACTACCGCTGCAAGCTCCAGGTCATGGGTGGCATAGTTCCACTCATGGGGGCGTAGCTGCCTGGACCCGTAAGAGATCACCCCTTCTCGCTGCATCAATACGCACCCCAGGCCCTGTCCTGAAGCATCACAGAATACCTCATAGGCTATCCCTTCTTCTGGTAATCTCAACACTGGGGCACTAACCAGTTTTTCTTTTAGGTAGCTGAAGGACGACTCACATTGCCCGCTCCACATGAAAACCTGGTCCTTCTTGGTCAAAGCCGTCAAAGGGGCTGCTACCCGGGAGAAGTTGGGTACGAATCTCCGGTAGTAGCCTGCCAGTCCGAGGAAACTCCGAACTTCCGCCACATTCTTGGGTGCTGCCCAAGAAACAATTGCCTCAACCTTTGATGGGTCGACTGCTACTCCCTGCTCAGACCCTACATGTCCGAGGAAGTGCACTTCTCGTGCCCAGAACTTGCACTTTGACAACTTCCCATAGAGCTGGTGCTGTCGGAGGTCCTCCAAAACTGTCCTCAGGTGCTCTGCATGGTCCTCTTCTGACTTTGAATAGATCAGGATATCGTTGATGAACACCACCACAAACCGATCCAGGTACTCCCGAAAGACGGAGTTCATAAGCCCCATGAACACGGCCGGGGCGTTCGTAACACCAAAGGGCATGACCACGAACTCGAAGTGCCCATACCTACACCTGAACGCCGTCTTCGGGACGTCGCTATCCTTCACCCTCAGCTGGTGGTACCCGGATCGCAGGTCGATCTTCGAGAACCATCCTGCCCCCTTCAGCTGGTCGAAAAGATCATCTATCCTCGGAAGAGGGTAGCGGTTCTTGATTGTTACCTGATTCAGCCTCCTGTAATCGATGCACAACCTGAGGCCACCATCTGCCTTCTTTGCGAACAAGACTGGGGAACCCCACAGCGATGCACTTGGACGAACATAACCCCTCTTCATCAGATCGTCAATCTGTATCCGCAACTCCCGTAGCTCCGAAGGTGCCATCCGGTAAGGAGCCATCGAGATTGGTCGAGAGCCGGGCTGCAGGTCTATCCCGAACTCGATATCACATCGAGGGGGTAGAGTCGTCACCTCCTCAGGAAAGACGTCCATAAATTCACGAACGATCTCTGGTACTTCCACCATTTCCGCATCTGTTGATTCTATCGCCAGTTCGGTCAACAAGGAGAGGAGAGGTTCCTCCCTCCTGTTTCCCTTCGGACAGCTCCGCTCGCCGGTGAAAGTAACACGCTGGCCGTCCAAACCGGAGAACACCACCCTCCCTTGGAAACAGTCGATGACGGCGCACACAGAAAATAGCCAGTCGATGCCTAGGATGACATCGTACGGCCGAATCTGTAGCAGAAGGATATCCTTAACCGACGGATGTGGCCCCAACATCAGTCTACATCCCCGACAAACGAACAGCAAGTCGGTCTGACCTCCAACCGGTGTGCTCAACACCAGGGGCACTGGAAGTCTCTCGGCATATAGACCCAAGGCGCGGGCTAGACTGGGTGCAACAAAGGAGTGCGAAGCTCCGGTATCGAACAAAGCATAAGCAAGAGTGCTAAACACACTGATCGTACCTCGAACAACCTCTGGCCCTGCTGGAACTGTTGCTTCTGCGGCGTGTAACTGTCCACGCCCAGCTCCCCTGCCCCTCGGCTGTCGGCCACCTCCCCGACCACGCCCTGGTCGAGGTCCCTGGGGGGCGCCCTGAGGTCGGCCTCCCCCTCCTATGTCTGTCTGCGGAGGAGTGGGAGCTCGCTGTCCCTGCTCCTGCTGCTGGAAGGGTCTGGCTGGGAACTGCTGCTGCGGCGGACGCTGGGGATGACTGCCACTGCTGTGCTGCACCCGATCGGGGCACTGACTCCGATGATGTCCAGGGCTCCCGCAGATGAAGCACCGTGGTCCCGAGCCTGAAGGAAAAGAACGTGTGCCAGGGGATCGAAACTGAAACTGATGCGGCCTGCTCCCTGCGGGTCGGAACCTGGAGGGTCCCGATGCTGGAGGCCTGGTGCTGACGGCCTTCCCCTTCGATGGTCCCAGCTGGATCCCTTCTCGTGACAGTCCGCCTAGAGCGTGCATCCTTTCCACCACTTCGGCCTTCTTCTGAACCTCTAAGTATGTCGGAAGGGTAAAGGGGGTAACAGCATACTAGAGGGAGGGTCGGAGCGCCTCTTCCAAACGTCTTGCCTGAGACTCCTCATCGGGAAAGAGGTCCGGAGCAAAACGCAGGAGGTCCTTGTACTTGATTCCAAGTTCCCTCACGGACATGCTCCCCTGCTGGAGGGAGAGTAGCTCCTGCCTCTTCTCCGCCTTCATTGTCGAGGAGAGAAACTCCGCCCGGAACTCCTTCTCGAAGTCCACCCAAGCAACCTCAGACTCTTTCCTACTCCCCAGGTGAAGCATCCACCACTGACGTGCCACTCCTCGCATCTGGCTAACAGCCAGAGGAACCCAGTACTCCGTCGGGGCCCGAATCAGGCCGAAGGCTATGACTAGCTCCTCCAGCCAGCCTTCCGTCTTCATGTCGGAGGTGCTGCCCTCATATTTCTCAAGGGCCTATCGCTGAAAGGCTCGAAGAGTCTTCTGCCACTGGTCGTCCTCTTCCTCCCGATCAGCTCTCTGCCGATTGGCCAAAGTAGTCTCAGGAGTCTCGATCGCCTGTACCACACGTGGTCGCCTTCCAGGTGCCATAGCTGCAAGGTAAACAAGGAATGCCTAAGCCCAGTAGTACAAAGAAAACCGTTCTCAAAACTTATTAAGATTTAATTTATTCTTAATTTCCCAAGACATCCCAGAAACACAAAAACACAAGTCATTTATGATGCATGTACCTTTCCTAGGGTCTCTACCCTGCAATCAGTGTGGCCTCACTTGGTCGTTCGGTAGGTCCAGAGTCCTTGCATCAGATCACGGGGGGCCCTAAAATCCCGTGTCCTAGCCGGTCCTCCCTGGCCTAATTCACGCACCAAGGTCACCCAACGCTGTTGCCTTACCATCCCATGCAATCCTCACTGTGCCTAACTCCAGACTCCGTCCTATCTCTCAACCATCACCTCTGATACCATTCTGTCATGACCCGCCTTCACCAAAAGGAGGGAAGGGTCAACAGATTGCCAGGCCCTTCCTTCTTTAAGTTGAAGGAGAGATAGTGACCCCCGAAACCCGCCTTCAATAGGTCCCGGAGTGGTGACTAGCACCGAGGGTATAGGAAATTCTCGCAAATGGAAGGCATTACCCTTTTTATTTTATAGGATCGAAAGATAAGGAGGAGAAAACCCAACAACACCAAGGTAGAAAGAAAAGTAAAGCCAAAAGTAAACCATTCCCACATGCATGTTTCAAAAGTGAAAGCCATAAGGTGCCAATACAAAAGAAAAGAAAAGCTCTCAAGTACAATACCAAAGGAAAACAAAGGTATGACAACAGCGACAACTCCAACTGTCCGACTAATAGGGTCCCGCGCAGCCCTGATAGTCCTCCTGGAAACCTGAAAGTAAACGTAGGGTGATCATACAAGTATACTCAGTAGGGAAAACCAAGACTCTCGTGCACAAGTGGGGGAACGTACTAAAGTCCCGTGAGAAAAGAGTGAACCAAACAACTAACAAGGCGAACTATCCATCCCAGGCCTCACCAAGGCTCACTCCCCAAATAACGCAAGTCAAGTAATATATATATAAGAGCACATCGATGTTTGGGTACCCCGCGCCACTTTCCCACTGGTTATTGAGACATCCTACGCATCGGACCAATCCCGCCATTCTCACCGCAGTCCCACTGCCGCACCCGCCCGCACACACCTGGGCCACAACCACACGCAGTCCCACTGCCGAATCCCGCCCACACACACCTGGGCCACAACTGTCACATGTAACCATGCCTGCAAACACCTAGGCCAGAGCAACCACTGCCACGCCCGAAGACACCTGGGCCTCATCCCGAAGATACTTGGGAAACCACCTGCCGCACACACCTGGCCAACCACCACAACATCCTGCCCGATGGTTCTTGGGCTAATAATGGACTTCAGGCCATCACGACCTGCCCGAAGGTACTTGGGCTATCCGGGAAAGGGAGCAGAAAAGGAGCTAATAACCAGCCACTAAGGGTAGTGTTGGGAAAAACACCCTCCCCCATAAATGGGGGTGTTCGGCACTAAGTGCTCAACTTGGGTGGGGCGCGAATAAGAAACACAAAGCTACAAGTATAGATATAGGTAACAACACTCACCCAAAACTTAGGTTTTCCTAGCCAACCTACAGAACACGATACCACAGCGTCCAAGTCACAATTCACGACCCTTGCCCACAAAACCATTTGTCCCATTCTTGTTTCATGTTCAGTCAAAATGTTCAATTAATTTCAAGCACTACTGGGCAACTACCATAAGCATAACCAAGGAAAACGTCAAAAGCAAGGATCAACCAAAGCACTCACACCTGGTTTTGTTAACAGAGGATCACTTCCCAATTTGTGATATTTTAAGTGACCACCCGGGTTCAAAACTCACAACCACCAAATCCATACCAACAGGAGATCCCATCCCCAAATTCACACAGCCACTGGTAGTATAAACAGAACAGGGGATCCCATCCCCTCCCACATTTCCAGCAACGGCCCGAAGGGAAAACAACCAACCACTGCTACCAACACAGGTCAGAAATTTTCAGATTTAAACGACTTAACACACTCCATGATTTCAAAATCCGTGTGTTCTAACCGGGAGTTATCACAGAAAGGTTGATCCTGGTGCTTTCAATTATTCAGCAGGATATACGTGATTAACCAATTTCACGGCAGGAGTTCACAAATTCAGCAACCCATTTAAAACATCACGAGGGGATTCAAGTGCACACACACGACCACCAACGGCCTAAATTTTCAGGAAACATAAACCAGTACAACAAAAAGGATGATTCAAGATAAAACATAACAACGATCACATCCCCTTCCCCCTTCTTCCTTTAGAACTTCGTTTATTATCTTCATTAGGGTTTGGTTCAACCAATTCCATAGGAACAAAAGTAACGCCCACCCCGCATGATACACAAAAGTGAGAGACGAGAGAAATTCCCTACCTGTTGATAGATGATCGACGCTTAGGCCGGGGGCGCGGAACTTTACGGATAACGACGCGGCGGTCCCGATGCACCAGAAGAGCCACGATCGAAGAAGGGGGGAAGCCACGGCCTAACCCTTAATTTATAAGAGCTGGGGACGGTTGAGATGAAAACACAAAACCACGGAAGACGAGGGAGTCGTGGGTTGACCACGTGGCTTGACTCATCATTAATGGAACTGGGTGGTTTTAACCGACCCACGAATTAATGAAGCATTTAATTAAAACCTTTGTGCGCGTTTCGGATTCCCAAGATATTTTTAACAAGGCAGAATAGGGTTTAAAACCCAATTTGCGAAAAAGGAACGTTACTGGAACAACTTGGCAAGGCCGGGCGACGTCGGCCGGTCTCACCGATCGGCCGCACCGATCGGCCGCACCGATCGGTTTCTCCGATCGGTGTCACCGATCGGTCTCACCGATCGGTACCCCCGCAAGGAAACCGGATTTTTTGGCAAAGGAAGGGGCCAAGGGGGGTCTGGGTCATCACATTAAATAATAATATTTTAATAATATATCGTTTTTTTGTGAAATTTAGTATTGCGTACAATGCATGATATTGAGGAAGGTCTCTCTTGCATGTAATGAAAGATAAGTCAATGTTTAATATAGTTAAATATTCCCTTTGTGCTAAATATAACATAATCCAAACATAGTCCTTTTATAAATTAAACAAAATCTATACTTAGTGTTGTGTGAAATAAAATTCTGTCAAACAAACTTGAAATTGTGCGTATCACAAGCCAAGTATAGAGTTGCGTATACTGCAAGCTAATACAATGTTGCGTATAGGGAAATATAATATTGGTGTAATATACAACATTAGAAAGAAAAGAAACTAAAAATAATATATCTAATAAAAAATATTGGCATTACATGGTAGAATTTGATTTGAAATTAAATGGGAAAAAATGATTACAAAATGGGTTTTTCTGAAAAATTACAATATTAATTATAAAATGTTTTTATATAATATTAAAGTATAAAAAACTATTAAAAACCCATGACTATATTTTTTTAAAATCCAAAATTACTATTTAAATATAAAAATTAATCCAAAATAAAATTTTTATTTTTATTTATTTAAATTAAAATATATTTTCAATAAAAATAAGATTTTTCACTATTCACTAAAAATCAAAATTTTGAGAAAATTACAAATATTCCACCTTAAGATAATTTTGATATTATGATTTAAAAATGATATAATTTTTATACAATATCATTTCAAGTTTTTTTTTAAAAAATAAATTGTAACATTCACTCATAAAAAGCAATGAAACCCAATTTTGAAGTAAACAAATTTTTAAATAATAAAATGGTTTTAATAAAAAAATGTCCATTTATTTCCTAACAATTATTCAATAATTTTTTTTGAGTAGTATCTTTCTCTGTATTTCATAATAAAATTATTTCTATTCATCCCCAAAAATTAAATTAATAGGTTATAATGTTCATATTTAAATAATTATATTTTTGGGTTCTTTTAAGATCAATATTATGTATCTTTTACTTTCTGAATTGAAGTATTTCTTTTAAAACCATGGGATATTAAAAATAGTGTCTTAAGAATAAATCAAATCACTCGATCATACCAGAGTGAGATTTGGATATAATGTGGCCACGTTTGGGGTAGAATGGAATTGGGATACTATAATTCTACACAGCCTAAGAGAATGATTCCAATTTTATAATAAAACAAAAAACAATTAACAGAAAAAATTAATTATGATGGGTATATCCTAGCTTGTTGTGAGGGGTAGATTAAAATTTTTTCATTTCCTAGAAAATTTTACCTAACTAATTGAATTGGCATCTAATAAATGAGATTTTCATTCTTTAATTATTCATCAATTTAATTTTTATAAAAATCCGAGGGAATTAGTTGATTACATTATTGAACACTCTAAAGAATATGATCATACTAATACTCAAAATATGTATTCTTTAAAATAATAAAATTTGAAGAAGACAAAAAATTATTAAATGGAACTCCCAAAATTAAGTAAATTATTAGAAGTTTAAATTACTTGAAATAACATCCAATATAACCCCCCAAATCTCCCCAGAATTAAACCATAATAGGTACTACATAAATTAATGAAAAAACTCAATAGTAGGATGAAGTCATATGATATAAGTGGGATTGAAGAAGTGAAAACAATGAAATAAAAAACCTCCACCATAGTAAAAATAATATCACTATTTTTGGTGAAAAAAATTTAGACCTTTATGAAAAGGATTCATCGTGTTAATAAAAAGAATTGGAAAAGTGGATAAGAATAAATTTGATTAAGAACATAGTGAAATTAACAAATAATAATTGTCAAAAAGGAACATACATTTAAAAAATGATAACATAACATTACAATAGAATGATAAAAACATAAACATTACATCATTAATTTATTCACAAATAATACCTTATATATTAAATTTTTGAGACTTAGTGTATAGTCTGTACCCCACAATCCATTGATTTTATGGTTTTTGACTATTGGAGATGTTTAGAGGAGGCTTAGAGGAGTTTGGAAAATTTTAGTTGAAGGAATATGGATGTTGGGTGATTAAAATTTTTGTAACTATATTACATGATGAGAGGTTTTGTTTCAAGGCTTGTCTAGGAAGGTTCATGGTGTGAAATGTTTCGGGGTCTGACAAATAAAATAAATCGAAAGGTGACAGATTTTTCAGCGGAAGTCGACCGTAGGACCATACACAAGAGGAATGTGTATTACATGTCATGTAATACCAAGTTGATATAACTTTTATTTGTTATTCAAGAGGCATGGTTTGTTAAACCCTATGGCTGTAGTGACCCTTCCTCGACCCAGGCGACCCGATGACCCCTCTTCAGAGTTTTCAGGATTCCTTTGTCAAGGATTTATTCTCAGATCCCCTCATTCGATATATAGAAGTCACTATTCATACTAAGGTGTTTTCTACCTCTTTTCTTGTGGTTTCTTTATGTTTTGTTTCATTCCCCTTCTCTTTCTTCTTTCCAAGTTATGGTGGATGATCTCCCATGGTTGAAAATGGGTTTCTTTTCGATTGTTTTTGGTAATATGGTGTTGTGATATCAATGGTTATATGCATATCTTATGATATTGGTGATCAAAGTTATATTATTTTTCCCATTCATGTGTGAGGATCATTGAAACCCTATCGAGGTAGGATTTACTTCATTTCTATTTACAATGCATCATGCGAGAGGGGTTAACTATTGTTTACATGTGGATTTTGGTTGTTCCAAATTAATCAGAGATAAGAATCGGTTAAATGAAATTGAAAGGGGTAAAGAGATTCATTTTTCATACCCCTATAGTTTTTATATTATGATTATTATATTGTGATTAAACAAGAAAATTTCCCTGCTGAACATTGTGGCCCTTGGTGGGTTTCTTATGTTGGGAATGTTTGTTGTTGTTTTTTCTTGATCATGATTGTTTGGTACCACCTAAAATTGGGAATTGGTTAATCACATAAATCCATCTAATGAATGGATTCCCTAGGATCATACAGTTATGTGATAACCCTTGAATTAAACAAGTGGAATTAAATAAGGGATTCTTTTTGTTAAATCTAGAATTGTATTTTTCCTTGGTACATGGGGTGATGTGATATGTGGATTTTTTCTAGTTTAGAATGTATTAGGGTTGTGAGCACAGTTTTTTTCTATGGAATGGATTGGGTGGGTTAATGTAATCTCAGGTTGAAAGATTTATTGATCATTGAATATATGAGAAGTGTTGTGTATCAGGGATGTAAAACTTGTTGTTCGATAAGGTTTTATTGGTTGGGGTTATGTGTTGGGGGTTAGTTCAGTCGGTAGATGACTTGAATGGGAAGAGTTTTAAGGAGGCCTATATTGATTGTTAAGGGTAATTCTCTTGATGTTTTTCTAGTAGTAACATGTAGAAAGATTCACCCAGTTTCTAAAGATCAATATATTATATATCATTAATGGGTGTCAAATGAAGAGGAAATGTGAATCCCATTTAGTTTATTAGGGATCTTACCCTTCCGAGAACCATGTTTCCTATTGTGTATTATACATAGCAATTTCCCAGGTAGTGATAGAGTAAATAAATGATTGATTAATAAAGCCTATAATGGATTAGGTGGGTTTATCTTATAGAATAAAAATGGTTAATTAAATTGGTTGGGAATGTGAATGGGTTTTGTGGAATGTTGTGTGTTGTTTTTAATTTAGGGGTAGAAACAAAGTTAGAAGTGTTGTGAGTTGGTGGTTTTTTATAACCCTTATGCTGGGCTTGAATATTTTGTATCATATATGAATATACTTGTATTTTCCTTGTTATTTCAATATACACCCCACCCTAGTTGAGTAATATGTTCCAAACACCCCCATAGTTGTGGGGGATGGAGTCTTTCCAAGACATCTTGGTGGGAGGATGAATGGTTTTCCACCCTTTAATCCCTACTCCATCATACTGGTGGTTATAGACCAAGATTTATTAGGTAAGTTGTGTTTGGTGAGTGCTTGGTGTATCTGTTGGTATTTTGTGATTTCCCAAGTGTCTTTAGGATAAAAAGGGTTATGATTTCCTAGGAGTCTTTGGGATGAGATTGTGGGTTGTGGACCAGGTGTCTATGGGCAGGATGTTATGAGGTTTTCAGACCAGTTGCTTGTGGGAGAGATGGGATGTGATTTGTGGCCTAAGTTTATGTGGGAAATATGTGATGTGGTTTGTGGCCCCGGTGTCTGTGGGAGGGATGTGATGTGGATTGTGTCTAATGTGTCTTTGGGTGGGATGTGGTGTGGTTTTTGAAGCCCAGGTGTGTGCGGGAATGTTGTGACATGGTAATTTTGGAAGAGGTCAGAGTAAAAGATGTTTTACACGATCAAAGAGTTTCCAATTAGTTAGAAAATGGTGTGGGGGTACCCTATAATCTATGCTCATTATATTACATTACTTTACTAGTGTTATTTAGTGAGAATAAATTAGTGAGGTTGGGATGGTTACTATACATGTTAGGTTTTTCTTGGTTATTCTGTTCTCACTGGGACATTATTAGTCTTCTAAACATATGCACGAGTGACATTTTTTCTTACAGAATATACCTTTATGTTCATCCAACATATATAAAATTGTTTTCAGATTTCTAGGAGAATTTCACTGACCGTACTATACCTTAATAGTTCAGGCTTAGGATATCGGTTCTGTCGCTACTGAGCTTTACTTTTGGTATTTACTTGGAGTCTTTTATACTTATAATAGTCTTTTTTTTAAATGCATGTGGGATGGTTTTGGGATTTCTTTTATATATTTCTTAGAGTTTTTTTGGATGATCCATCATATATCTTGATCCTGTTTAAAATAAGGGTAACACCTCCCATATTGTGAGATTAGTATATCCTTTTTTTAGTCGCCAACCTAGGGCCTATAGTAGGTGGGACTCAGGGGGGTCATTATATCCCTTTCAACATTACCATCTCGGGTGGGGAATCTTTGGAGGGAGGGTGTTATTAAAGAATGGTATCAGAGGTTATGTTTTCCAGAATGGATGGAGCATGGGGTTTGGAATAAGTAGGATTTCATGGGTTGGTTGGGGAATAGTGTCAGGTGATCTTTGTGTGTGACATAGGCTAGGGAAGACCGGTTTAGACATGAGATTTTATCTCGCCCACCCCGGTGATCTGATGCAAGGACTCTCATCCTACAGAGTGACCAAGTGAGGCTACACCATTTATAGGGTAGATACCATAAAAAAGGTACATGCATCTTAACAACTTGTGTTCTAGTTTGGAATGGTTTTTTAATGTTATAATGAATAGAAAAATCAGTTAAAATGAATGATAAATATAAATTTCCTACTATTCAGGATTAGGAACTATTTATATACTTTTCATATATGGATCCTAATCATATCCCGCTTGCGGTTCAGGCAGTTGAGGATCATCAGGCTCATCTGGTTGACTGATATAGGGTTGATCCAGTTGAGGAGGATTACTTGTGGAATAGGATATTGCGTGTCTGACAACAACATTCTTTGAGAATGTATAGGGGCACTGTTTCAGATATGGATATGGAAAGATAGATTGAGGAGATTTATATTCCCTTTAATTTGATCTGGGCCCCAATGGAGTACTGGTTTCTTTTAGTAGTCTGTTAGATGCAAGGAGCTGAATATCAGTTGTGGATTCATTATTTGTGGGATAAGAAAGAAGCATAAATTTTTTTAGGTCGACTTTGAGAATAAATTTGATGAAAAGTTCCTTTCATCGACCATGAAGTATGAGAAGAGGTAAGATCAACTCTCCCTTAATTTGGGGAGCATGTCAGTATAGGATTTGGGGATCATGTTCATCAAGAGCTTTCATTTTTCCCCAAATCTCTTTCCAGATTATGAGTCTCATGCAAGACTTATTGAGGATTCACTTCATCCTCCTTTACAGTATGTCATAAATCATTTTTTTGCTGACATACCTGGAGGTTTAGAATAAGGTAGTGGTTATTGATCAGATTCACTTGTGATGATGTCTATAGTGATAAGGGATCCAAAAGATTTCTTCAAGAGGTAGGGTTACCAGATGTAGGTCAGAGGAGCCCGGACCATTGAGGTTATGGTCGTTTTGGATTCAACCTCAATAGTTTCCTTTTCAACTTTCTGATCCTCATGCCCTTCCTGTTGGATTGGGGATGTGGTGTTTATTTTATATATTTCATGTCCATATTTAGAACTTGTGTCTAGTTTCTATTTTATCTTAGATTGGTGGATGTGGAAAAGCTCAGCTTCAGCCTCAATAATAGTTGTGGGTTAGATCGTTTCAGTAGTTGGGGTAGAAGTATTTTTCTCTATCGAGGGAAGATATATCTGGTAGAGGATAAACTTAAGATATTCCTTGTGTTTAGGTACCTTGACCTGAGTGTGGATGTGGAGGCGATCATCAGTGGAGATCCAGGGGAACATGGAATTGTCAATTGAACGCAACAGAGGTGGCAGTTTTAGTAGGGACATAGATCACCAGAGGTATGATCAGTTTGTTTAGTAATCTTCGATATTCTTGGTTTGATTCGGGATTTTTAAAATACTTTTTGTACTCTCTCTATCCCATGTTCTAGGAAAAGATGTAGTGAGGCGTTTTATGCCCCTAGAGTTGAGTTCGCCTGTCAGAGGTGAGACCAGTATGTTTGATGTGTGTCGGTGATTCACATTGATGATGGGACAAAATTAGTCCTATGTGGATCTCTTCTTGATATAGATGAAACCATATGTTTTCATCCTCTGCATGGAATGTTTGTATTCCATGCATGTCATTATCGACTGTTTCTGGAACATATTCATGTTTTTGGACGTAGATGACCTACATTAAATTTTCATTTGAGAGAAAAGTTGTTATTTGAGAAGTCAGTGTGTGGGGCTTCTATTTTCCATATTGGATGAGATATCAATGGAATCAGCGGATGATGAGATGGTAGAGGTTCCCAAGGTCATTGTAAAGTTCCAAAATGTTATCCCTCATGAGGCTGTGACGCTACCTCCTCGATGTGGTGTTGATGTTGGGATACATTTATAGCATGGTGCTTCTCTAATTTTGATGGCTCCATTACAGATGGAACCTTCTGAGATGTGGGAGCTGTGGATTCAAATAGACAATCTGAGGAAGAAGGGTTTTATCTGGCCACGTGTGTCACTATGGGGTACTCTGATGGTGTTCACCAATAAGGCAACTGGTAGTCTTAATATGTTTATAGACTACCAGAGGATGAATAAAGAAACATTCAAGAAAAATTATCCTCTTCCAAGGATAGATGATCTTTTTTACTAGTTGGGAGGGGAAAGTTAGTTTTAGGATATCGATATGTGATATAGATATCACCATTTGTGGGTGAAGGAGAGTGATATCATGAAGACTACCTTCAGGTGCTGGTATGGTAAATTCGAGTTTGTTGTCATGTCGTTCGGTGTTACAAATGCACCAGTTATAATCATGGGGCTTACGAATTATTTGTTCCATGTGTTCTTGTATCATTTATTCATCATGTTCATTGATGATATCTTAATATATTGGATTTCAGATAAGGAGAACACCCATAATCACAGAACTATCATGCAGTTTATTCAATGCCACCATCTGTATGAAATGTTGTCGAAGTATAAGTTCTGGAAAGGAAATGTGTTTTTACTTGGACATGTGGTGTCTTAGAAGGATTTAATAGTATACCCATTGAAATTTGGAGTAGTTTTTTCTAATTCAAAACCTAAGAACATGGATGAGGTTCATAGTTTCCTTAGTTTCATAGGCTATTATTAGAGGTTTGTACATAATTTATATCGAGATATAGCCCCATTGACATCTTTAACCTACAAGGAAAAATATTTTGTGTGGATTGAGTACTGTTTGGTAGTTTTTCGCTACATAATGTGTAATTTAGTTAGTTCTCTCATGCTCTGGTTTCCTGAGGAAGGGGTGATGTTTGCACTTTTCTCTTATTCCTACCATCTGGGTTCAGGAAGCATCTTGATGTAGTAGAAAAAGTGATCTCTTATGGGTCCATGCAGTTACATCCCTATGACTGTAACTATGCCATACTTGATCTGGTGTGGGCAGTGGTTCTGTTTTCACTAATTTTTTGGTGACATTTCCTCTTTAGGGAGAACTTTGTGGTCTTCAATAATCACTAAAGATTGAGGTATATCATTTCCCAGTGAGATCTAAACATTTAGCAGTAGTGGTGGAAGGACATTCTTCCAGACTACAATTTTGAGATCTTCTACACTTATGGAATGAGGAATATCATCACCAATACCTTAAGTAGGAAGTCACATAAGGAGGTTTTTTGGGAATCTATGGAGGCTTGAAGAGAAATGGTTGAGTTCGTATCTTTTCACATGGATGTTGGAGTGGACGGTGGTAGAGGCTGTTTTTTTCATATGAAATTGTAATATTCTCTAATATATTAGATGGAATATTATTAGTGGTGATATTTATAGGTGGAGGTGTTTCACAATTGTATTTACCAGGGTGATGCTCTAGAGGGATGGTGGAATTATAGCCAGAACTGGATGATATTCCACTAGAAGTTGTTTATTTTTATGGTAATTTACATGGGATTACTTTGTGAGTTTGATAGATCACCTTTAGAGGTACAACCATAAGTTTATAAGGAGTATCGTGGATTGAGGTTGCAGTTTCGGTAGCTCAGGATGAAGTGGGAAGTAGCATTTTTTTTTCAAGATTCATGGTTTCCAACAGGTAAAGGTTGAGAACCACGTACATGCTAGTTTGTTACATCCCTTGGATGTTCCAAAGTGTAATTCAGATTCCAAATCAAGGCATTTAATCACAAGGTTACCCAAAAATCTACGATTCTAAAATACTCTATGGGTAGTAGAAGGTCGACTGATGAAATGACTCACATTATAGTGACCAAGGAGTCAGTGGATGCCTTGGAAAAAAGGTATGCCGATGATGTGGTGTGGTTTCCTATAGTTTTGAGATCCATTTTCTTATATTAGGGTTCACATTTTCATCACGAGTCTAGAAGGAATTACATCAAGATTTTGGAAGCTATTTACACCTCAACTCTACTTTCCACCCTAATATAGATGGGTAGATAGAGAAGAATATCTAGACATTAGAGGACATGTTTCAAGAATGAATCTTGAACTTTGATGGATATTGGGTACAACCACTTCCCTTGGTAGA
This sequence comes from Viscum album, assembly GCA_963277665.1. NCBI lineage: Eukaryota > Viridiplantae > Streptophyta > Magnoliopsida > Santalales > Viscaceae > Viscum > Viscum album. The sequence continues at coordinate 696,435,063 of OY728119.1, read as the reverse complement.
GTTTTCTTATAATAATTGATATCACTCTTCCATTGGAATTGATCAGTTTGTAGCTTTGCACAGAAGAGTGTGTCAGTCTCCATTGTGGGGGATATTGGTTAGGGAGATAGCTGTTCTTGGTCCCAAGGTACTATAGAGAATGATATAGTAGTTACATCTTGTTTGTGAGAAGATAAAGACAATTAAGGAATGAAAAACTCTTATGTTGATCATAGAAGGAGGCCCTTAGAGTTTGATGTTGTGGGACATGTGTTCTCGATGGTTTCCACTTGATATGGGAAGTGGAGGTTTAGTAGAGGGAGTAAGTTTTATCTCTGGTTTATTAAACCCTTTGAGGTATTGGGGTGATTTAGTGGGGTGGAAGACTAGTGGGTTTTGCCACCACAGTTGTAGAAAATATATGATATCTTCCATGTCTCCCATCTTCATTGGTATCTTCATGATGACTCCAATTTCATTAACTAGGAGGAGATGGATATTGAAGATGAAAAAATATTTATGGAGAAAGTAGTAGAGATCCAAGATAATTAGGAGAAGGTGTTTCATGGAGGGATCGTTCCCTTTTTTCATGAGTTGTATAGGCAAGGTGGCCATGGAAAGAGTACATATGAGTGACAAACAGAGATGTGTGCCCAGTACATAGAGTTGTCTTCAGTTTGGCCTTGTTCTATATTGTTTTTAATTTTAATGTTTAAACAGTGTTTTATGGGGTGATATATTTTTACCTTTGTTTGTGATGTCTATTGTGTGGTATTTGATTAATTCATAACATACAACAAAGGAAGAACCAAATTCCTAATCGAGACACATTAACTGTGATGTGATTACACCCGTGTGGGATATTAAGTGACACTCATAGATGATATTATCTGGATATGGAATACAATATTCCCTGATTCATGTGTTCAAGATGGTGTTGTTAGTTGACTATAGAAGTTTTTGTTTTGGGCTATATAGAGGGTGAGATGGTTGCACAGTGGTTATGTTCATTTTGGTTGTTTTCGTCTGAGTTGACCTGTTAGGCTGGTGGTACTGCTTGAGCAGTGGCGGAATCCTTGAGAGCTATTTCATGAGGTGGTTGTTCAGACCTCTTTTTTATGGGTTTAGTTTTTCATTCTTGAGGGTGAGAATAATATGAGAGTTATCTGATGTAATGTTTTGTGTCCCCTGTGGTCTGTTACATTACTGTTTTTTGGTTGTTGGAGATGTTTGAATGGGGATTAGAAGAGTTTGGAGAAGTTTAGTTATAAGAACCTCAATGAAGGGGGATTACACATTGTGTAACTGTATTACATGATGTGAGGTTTTGTTTCATGGCTTTTTTAGGCTAGTTCACAATGTGAAATGATTTGGGGTCTAAAAAATAAAATAAATCAAAAAGTGATAGGTTTTTTTTGGTGGAATTCGATCGTGGGGCATTACACGTCATGAAAGGGTATTACCCATCATGTAATGCCGCACTACTGTGACTTTGAAGTGTTTTACAGCCACTCGTGTTTTCAAAACCTATGGTTTCAGTGACCCTTCCTCGACCCCAGGTGTAACACCCCATGATTTCACAAATAAATTTTATATTGAATGCATGAAACACTAAGTTTCTACAAAAGAACACTTTGTTATAACCAATCCAATGAACGTAATTTTCCCACTTCTGTGTTTTTAATTTCAAAAATCTAACATACACGGTTGTGTTCAGAGTGATTTTTGGAGTATAATAGAAAAATTTAATTTTTTATGAATATTAACATACTCTAATGAAAAGTAACCATTCCTTATGAATATTAACTTGACCCTTATGAATAGTAATGTACCCTAGTGAGTATTAAGTCGACCCTTATAAATAGTAATGTGCCTGTAAGAATAGTAACATGCCCTTTATGAATAGTAATGTACCCTTATGAATTGTAACATCTCCCATGTCATTATAAATAAAATTTAGGCACTATATAAATGAGAGTGAATATTTTAAAAATTAATAATTAAGTGTTGGTATTTTGGTAAAAATTAATTATTTAATTAAAATTTTAAAATTAATAAATTCATTTAACATAATTTTTTTTCATAAAATGTATTCCTAAATCCCAATTGTTTTTCCTAGTTTTTTGGTGAAATTTAATAAAAACATAGTTAAATTTCTAGGGCATTAGAAATTTAGTTTTAGTTTTAAAACTGTATTTTACATGTAAATGATGATTTCATTTATGAATTAAATTACACATATTTAGAATTTTTTTGATAAAATGGAGTTAATATTTGGGTTCTACACATCGAAATATGGTTATGGTGTATTTTTTCAGTTTTTCTTAAATACTTGATTTTTTATGAATAGTGAAAGACGGTGATTTACCATATATATGCATTATGAGTTAAATACACAATTTCTAGAATCATTGCATATTTAAGAACCCTTGGTTAGAACTAACATGAACTTATTACTATTTTTATCATGTAACCATCACCATTTTTTGTCTTATGGAAAAATAATAATGCAATGATTAAAATATTAAGAAAACCCTCCTCTCCTCCACTATAAAACCCACCCATACTCCCCTATCCTCTTAAATCCTTGGAAGCCTTGTGCCTTGTCAGAATCCAAAAAACATATCCTCCCAATATCTTTCCCCACGTCCATAATCCCTTGATCTCATAAAAAATTCATATCATATCCCCTAAAGTGGCTCTCAAGGATGATTAATTCAAGAGGTAAATTCCTCATTCCAATAATTTTAATTTCTATTCAAGTTCCTTTGTTTTCTTTTCTATCTTCTCCTCTCCTCACCCAAATTTTATGAAAAATCCAATAACAACATGCATATTGTTTTTGTTATGATAATGTTATAAGTTATTATCTTCTATCCTTTACCTTTCATTTATGCTAGTAGTAAAAAAAACAATCCGAGATGTGATAATTTACCACATTCAAGGATGATGGGTTTTTAATTTCTATTACTGTCATAAATTCTGGTCATTAAACCATTAAAATGGTTGAACTAGACTACAAAATATGTTTTATGTATCATCTATGGTTATGGAATCGTTTTGTAAACATGGTTTTGATATATAAAAAGATGAGTTCATTGTGTTCAAAGACCGCTAATTAACCCAAACTGTTTTCATTTAATAATATCTATAATGATTCATCTTAACTCCATGTATAAAAATGAAATTTAAAACCATTTAACCATATGTATTTTCAATAATAAAATATATCTTCAATTATGGAAAACCATCCTCATTTTACACAATTCTCTGTTCACGTTTATAAGTATAAGAATCATGAAACAAACAGACCTGAATAATGAAATTGAACATCTAAATCCATCAAATGGGAAATGAATAAAATTAATAAGGTTATAATAAATATATTAAATTATGAGTAGGTTCTGGAATTATTAATTAATGTACCTAAATTTGATTATTCAGGTCATTAAAATCAAGTGGAGAATAACTTTGGACTGAAGGTAAGGTTTTCTTCATCTCACTTCCATTTTTGTGAGATATTCTGTATTCAATAATATTAATTGTGTATGGTGTATGTATACTTCCCATTGATGTTTAATTTCATGAATCTCATTATATTCATGATATTAAATTTATTATGTGATGATTACTAATTTTGTGTAATACAATTCAATTGATTACAAAGTTTTAAGTATTTTTTACCTGAACCTCCATTTTCATTCGGGATGCACTTATTATCTACTCATCTCAATGAAAACCATATTTATTCCTTTTTAATAATCATAAATTCTATTTTAATTGTCTATATATATGTGTACCAATGACATTCCTTATTCATTTTATTGTTAGTTTAATTTTTTAAAATAATCTTTCAAAACATTGTTCTAAATGCAAGCGTGTTTCAAGGAACTTCTCGATTTCTTACCAATTTTTAAGATCACTCTATAATACTTTTTAAGATATACTTTTTTATAAAGAAAAAAATTTAACCTACAAAAACTATTTAGGTTCATTTTCAGTTTTATGAAATCATACCTGCATTGGCTCCTTAAAATCTCTTTAATGATTGACTGGAAATTAACTTTTTTATTAAAAAACACTTTTGAAGAAAAAGTGAGAAACTGCAAGATCCGTACAACCACTAAGACCATTAAAGAGGATAACCAGTACTATTGGATCTACCCCTTACCAGTGACTACATTGTTATTACAAGTGTTCACCATCGCATTACCACACAGCAAGCTATCCCGTGCAGGGTTGCACGGGCCCGGTACCGATGGCAGAGCCATACCCTCTCAAACATCCAAATCTGAATGACATGCTCAGGTGGAAGCTTCATGCTCTGAACCTCATACGAAACATATCCATGTATAATGCCGACTGCCAACACACCAAATATTCACAGTGAATTCAGTCAGAAGATTTCCATCTAGAATAGCAGCAGCACATAGGGTACACTCACATTCAACCAAAACCAGTGGCAGATTCCTCAAAGGCAATAGAATATTCCTCCATAATGAATCACGAAAACTATCTGAATCACACTAATCACCAAATATCACCACAAAATATAAATAGTCACAAAATTCACCACAAAAAATCACCGATAACCCGAGGGAGAAGATCCCCTTGCCTCACCCATTCCATCAACGCATTCCAGAGCAAAACACTGAATCACGAGCCCGAAATGAACCGAATAAAATCATCCAAAAACCATGAAACAAATGAATACCATAGATTCACACTGAAAAAACAACACCAACAAACATGTACACAAATCCAAACCACGAACCAGAATCCCTTGAATCGAAAACCGACCACTGTCTTCAAGCCTGCACACAGTGACCAGATCCACCCAACTGACCCACAGGTGACACAGAAATGTAATGGAAACCTCACTGTAGCAGTTAGAAACTCAAACATTATACCCCCTCCATGCTTCCATGTGAGCCCTTTCCAAATTGAAGGGGAGGGACTAAGAAATGGCCAGCAAACAGTGAGATACGCTGATATTTTTGAGTCGTTGACGATGCCAACACATGAAGACTGCACACCACGAACTCACCGTCCTGAGTCATAGTGGAGAGGGAACCTGAACCGTAGTGGGGGAGAAGAAGGAGGTGGTGGGGGGGAGGGGGAACCCTAGTGTGAATCCCCTTACGGACAAATCTCTCTTTAATGAATTCTTTAAACTGCACAAAAATGTTTTAACTCTAAATCTTCTTAAAAAACACTTATTGTATGATTTCACTTCAGTGGGATATCACTTACACCACAAATGTAATATAAATTTCCTTAACTTTTTATTAATGAGATATAGATGTTTAAACCAGATTTATGGAAAATACAAATGACTTTATAAAAGAACTCTTCTTTCCAATGTAAAATAGAATTTTCTCACCTCACATTAACTTTTATGAGATATATGAGTTTTTCATCACTTATTCCTTGCATGTGGTGTCTGTAATTATCTTTTCTATATCATATAAGAGTCTCCTTATTCTCATGATATTCTAATTTAATATGATTTGAGTGTTTCAAGGTGGTATGGGACACTTTGGAATGTTTATGTACTATTTCCTCCAGAATTTCTCAATGGTCTCATTTAAAAGTATCATTATTTATGTAAAACTACATTGACGAATCTTGTATTAGATATAGGATTAGATAATATTATATCATCTAAAATATTCTTTTAAAATAATACTAATTAATTTGAATTTGGATGTTTTTTCTCGATACCATTCACAAATTTACTTCGAATGGTTTGTGTTTATGATTAATGTATAGGGAAAGTTATTTACATTTGATATGTTAGTTTCAATATGAATTTATATGTTTTTTATGTTTATCCCCACACATAAAAGAAATTAATTGGCCATAGTAAGTGTCTTTTGGGGTCCACTATAGCCCCTCTATGTGTCGGTAGGCCTCATGGGACAAACTATGGTATTGGCATGAGGCCTGGAAAAAATGGATCTTTATGGTCTTGGAATGAGGCCTCAATGTTATAGTTATGATATCCTATATTATTCATTCCATCATTATGAAAATGGTAATTGAATGTTCATGTGGTTATTCGACTTGTATACCACCCGTTATTATGCTTTATTATGGAATTATATATTCAACTCATATTCCTACTGTAATGTGTTGAAATTTATTTCTAAAAGAATGTGTTTTCCATTATTCACCATGCCAAATTTTTATTTTCATAATATCTTTCATTGTATTTCATACCATTACTAATCATTTGAGCTCACCCCTTTGTTATGTTTCATTTTTTCAGGACTTGAATATGTTTATTACGAATAACCTACAACGATAAACATACTATTTTGTTCGATCACAATAAAAGTTATATGTTATATTTCATTTAATGTTGTAATGTTGAACATATTTATATATCTAGTTTTCCGGAACTACTAAGCTATTCAACCCTTCAGTATAAAAATTTCTTATAAGCATTCCAATGTAATGAAATAATGCACCGGCTCCGAGAAACTATGGTCGAGGTGTTACAATGAGTATCATTGGAAGTTTAGTAGAAAACTTGGAAAATAGATTTAGAAAGTAGAGATTAGTGGAAAAAACCTAGGATATAATTGGTGAAACACATACAATAACATCTTATAATTTTGGTACGGAATAGAATATTTTGATCTTTCTAGAAAATAAATCCATGTCTGGATACTACAATTAGACGTGGTTTTGGAAAATATGTACCTAGGAGTAACAAACTCGACAAGTTATTTTAGTATAGACCCGAGGTAACGAGGTACACGAAAATGGGCCTTACTATGAACTTGGTTTGACACACTTGGGGGATATTGTTAGGATAATTCACAACTTCAATACACGCCATTATGAAGGATTTTTTCCTCTGAAGTATCCAATGTATATGGTTGTAGGATTTGTGATGCATAAAATTATCTTCTGTACTACACCATGTTTATGGTTGTATAGATTTATAATTTTATGATCTAATTCAGTATATATAATTGATTATAAATGTAACCTAGTATAATTAATGAGAACTTCACTAATTCACATGATTCAATGAGTAAGTAGAATAATATCTCTTATGGTATTAATCCATTTTTTCGAAGAATTCTCCCATGAACCCTCATCCTATGAGGAAATAGTATCATGTCTTAATAAGATATGTAAATAACCCTTCGAGTCATATTCCTTTGAAGATAATCAATAAGGTAAGAGGATGTAAGAGAAAAAGATAGATAAAGGGAAGAAGGGAAAAAGGTTTTCCCACATGTGGTATCTATGGAAACAATAATCCCGGTAAATTCTTGAAGGGAATGAGATTTTGTTAAGTGTAGATAAAAAGGACCCCAATTTTGTGATTGTATGGGTACGAAAAAGGTTTCTCATGTAAAATGATTCAACTGCATGGAGAGGGTACACTATGCGAATCAATTTACCAAGAATCAAAGGAATGTTCCCTAAATGATGTTACTGGATAATGATCAAGTCATGATACTACAACAGATGAAGTGGAAGGATTAATACGCTTCTACATGAATCACATAATTTGAATACTTTATCACCAATGTATTAGTTTTAATAATTATGGAATATATGATTATTGTACTACAATACTATTTCATTAAGTATTTGAGGTCGTATGATGAATTGTACCAAGGATAAGTTACTCAGTAGAATGTTAATATCTTGTGAAAGTATATAATTGAGGGAAATACAAACCTAAATATATTCCTAATGATTAAGATAATGATGAATAAATGATTGATTTGGATTAGTAAATACTACCTAAAAATTGATTATTGTATTGTCTACAAGTGGTCTATGCGATCATTGATGGAGTCAACAACATTTTTGGATATAGGGAATATATCCAATAGCATGTTCAAGGTTGAATTAATGTTTCCAATAATTTTTTATGGTAATTTTATTTATTACCATATTTCAATATGACACATGATGAAGATATTCACATGTTTGGAATATGAAAATTTCGGGTTTCTTCATGATAATTAAATTAAAATAAGGTACCAGATGCATTGAGCAGGATTGATCATGGAGTTTTAAACAAAATTGGGATTTCCAAGGACCCCGTGGGATATGGGAATGATTATAATGTATTGGGTTATGATTTTGGGACAATTAAACCATTTAATAAAAGGTTTAAGTTGATCATTTTATATTGTTTTTGAGTTTAATGTCACCACATGGTGCAACATGTGCTTAGAGATGATGTATATTTAGTTCGAGGCACAAAAAATGATAAGATTGTGTTTATGAAATAGAAATTTTTATTTATACTTTTATTAGAGTGGAATAATTCTGCAAATCTTGGAAAAGAGTCTTAAATAAAAATGTTGTCTTATTATCATATTTTTTCATGGTATTAATGAAATTTTTCATAACTATATTTTATGGGTCTGTGGTAATAATCCTTCATCTGAGCATGTTCTCTATGACTTTCCAGTACAACATGATGAATTGATTATTCTTCCCTGACCATGTTGTCCAATTATAATGTGTAGCCTTGTAGTCCTCGATTTATTTCACTTTCCCCTAATTAAGAGGATATTTTAACCGTATTTCCGATATGGGTTTCCCAATAGAAAATTTTCAAATATCAACCATTAACATTCAAAGTTCAATTTGAAATTTCTAGGATGAAATTTTTGTAAGGAAGGGATAATGTAATACCATAAGTATTTTCAAATGAATTTAATATTGAATGCTTGAAAATATAAGTATTCACAAAACAACACATTTCTATAACCTAGCCAATGAACATAATTTTTCCACTTCTATGTTTTTAATTTCAAAAAACTGGCATACACAACTATGTTTAGGGTGTTTTTTGAAGCTTGATAGAACAAACACATTTTTTGATGATTAATAACATACCATTATGAATAGTAACCATTACTTATAAATATAAACGTCACCCTTATGAATAGTAATGTACCATTATGAATAGTAATTCGACTTGTATGAATAGTAATGTAATGTTATGAATAGTAAAATGACCCTTATGAATAGTTATGTACCCTTATGAATATAAACATCACCATGTGTACGTATAAATAGAATTTAGGCACCTTATAAATGAGAGTTAATATTTTAAAAATTAATAATTAAGTGTTTGTATTTTTATGAGCATTAAATATTTAATTAAAATTTAATAATTTATAAATTGAATTAAAAGAATAATAATTTTTCATAAAATGTATTTATAAATCTATTTTGTTCCTAGGATTTTAGGGTAATTTAATAAAACATTAGTTAAATTTTCAAAGCATTACTAAATTAGTTTTAGTTTTAAAAATGTATTCCACAATTAAATGATGATTTTATTTAAAAATTAAATTACACATATTTAGAAAATTATTTTTATAAAATGGAGTTCATATTTGGATTCTACATTTCGTTTAATGATTCGGGTTAATTTTTTGGATTATTCCAAAATACTTTAATTTTTTATGAATAGAGAAATACAATAATTTACTGTATATATATTATGAGTTAAATACACTATTCCAAGCATAATCACTGATTTAATCACCGTTGGTTAGAACTAATATGAACTTATTACTAATTTTTGTCATGTAATCATCACTATTTCCTATCTTATGGAAAAACAAAAAACTAATGATTAAAATATTAAGAAACCCCTCATATACTCCACTATAAAAACCACCCACACTCCCCTCTTTTCTTCACTCATCTCACTACTAAAAATATGGGTTTTATCAGCGCTAAAAAATGCCTTTAACAGTGCTAAAAAGCGATGTTAATTCAGGCGAAGAGAGGGGGTCCCCTTTATCAGCGCTCCAAAAAGCACTGATAAAGACCCCTTTTAATTGGGCTAAAAAAGAGCTGATAAAAGGGTCCTTTATCAGCGCTTTCTTTAGTGCTGATAAAAGAACCCTTTTATCAGGGCTTTTTTTAGCGCTGATAAAAGTTAAAAAATTTAAAACAATTAAAAAAAATGTAAAAAAACTGTAAATCGGAGGGGGATTTTATCATAGCTTGTGTAAGAACCCAGTTTTTTCCATGAAATACTTTGGAATATTCTTGATGATATTCCAGAGCAGCGCCTTCAGGCGGCGTGCGATTCTGAGCCCCGGAGTGGCCGGAATTAAATTTTCAATGCGTTCACACTGGAATCGCCAAATAAATGGGATAACTCCTAAACGGAGTTCCAGATCAGATATCCAAGTGTACGGATGGGTCTGGAATGGGGTTTTTACCCTATGAACAACATAGAACTTGTCGGCGCGGGATGTTTGGACCCCTCGCTCGCTTTCGGAATTTTAAATGGATAAATTAGTTAATTAATTTATTCGTTTAATGGTGAAACACAAGTATCTCTTAAATGGTGGCTCAGATTGGAAAACTGAGGTCACCATTGAGTTTGGAGCATGTCGTTTACCCATGGAGGGGTATAAGTTTCGCGGGCGCGGGCCGTCTGTGAAAAATGGCCACATGGGCATTTTCGTAATTTGGCGGCTCTGGGCGTTCAACATTATAACATTAAAATGGAAGCTCAGAATCAAATTCTAAGACCACCGTTGTTCTCGAGAGGTGACGTTTACCCAAGGGGAGGTTAAATTTTGACCTCGCTAAATGCTTCAGATGCGGGTTAAATTTGGGGGGTTTTAATTAATTAAAATTTAATTAATTCCCCCTTAAATAAACAAACACCCCTCCCCTTCTCCCTTGAACCCCCTGGCGAAACCCCTCCCCTCTACTCCTCCATCTCCGGCGAGATGGTCCGGCGAGGCGACTCCAGCGAGGTGCGGTGATGCCGGCGGATCGTCGCGAAGCTTCGGGCGAAGCCCCACGAGGTAGAATTTGCAGTTTGCATTTTCTATTCCCGTACCTACTTCAAGATAAAATTTTTGTATTGAACCCCTGTTGAATTATCGATAAAAGACCATGAATGCGTAGTACGTTTTCCGTTCTTCCCATCTCTTCTTTCGGATAGAAAATCCGAGTTCGGAGATGATCGCATACACCTGCCGAAGTTTGCGGGTTTTTCAGTTTTGTGGCGGCAACACGGTGGTTCGGGGAGCTCCGGTGCGGCGGCAGCGGGCGCTTGCGGCAACGGCGTGCAGCAGTAGGAAGCGGCGGACGGCAGGACGGGGGCGGCGGGGCTCCTTGGGTGAGACGGCGGGCTGTCGGGGTTCCGCGCGGTGGCGCTGGTGTAGGGCAAGGAGGAGGGGGCCGCGGGGTGCGCGACCCCGTGTGCGGCGACCGCGACCCGCACAACGCGGGTCGCTGCGGAAAATAAGGGGACCGGCCGTCAAGGCCGGTTGGTGGCGACAGGCCGCGGCCAGCTGGCCGCGGCGGAGCAAACCGGACCCGCGGCTGGGCCGCGGGCTGGCTATGGGCGGACCGGCTGGACCGGGCCGGTCAGGCCCAAGGGGGTTTCCCCCTTTCGAATTTCCGACGCCCGTAGCTTTCTCTATGGGCATCCGTTTTGAGCGCCGTCCACGGCATCACGGACCTCGCATCAAGGGGATCTCATTGAGATGGTGTCGGGAATTTTTAATTCCCGAAACGAGGGGCCGCGGAGGCGCGACACGTCTTTAAGTGGTTTCTCATTTTCCGGGGGAACTTGTCTTGGACGGCGCGGACGCGTCCGATGTCCGATTTAAACGCCGTCAGTGGCATTGGAACCCTGACACTAGGGTGGAGCTTTCCAAGGTGGTTCCATGTGTTGAGTCCGAAGTTGAGGCGCAGGCCCCATGGCCCGTCTTTTGAGCTCCGTGCAGCGTTTCACGACTTTTCCATCGGACGACCGTTCGGGGCGCGCGAACAGTTGTTTCTGGATGTTTTTCCGAGGGGATTGCAATGATGCAATCTGCCCACCCTAATCCGGCATGAGGGTGCGGGCCCCGCGAGGGCCATTTCAGGATTTGACGGTGATTTTCAGCTTTATCACCGGGTGTCTGTTTTGGACAAGTGAATAGTCCATTTCGTGTACTTTTTTGAGAGGATCGCAATGGTACGATCCGTTCGTTGAGTTTCGGGACAGGGATGCGGGTCCCACGAAGCACCGCTCGTGTGTGGTGCGCTGGAACGTATCTTTTTCTCTGGATATCTGTTGGACTCAAGTGAGTAGTGCTTTTGACGTGTTTTCCCGATGGAATCGCAATGGATTGATGCGCCCGACTATTTTCGGGGCCGAGGCTCAGGATCACGGGACGCCGTTCGTGCGTGAGGAGGTATTGGTGACTTTTCTGTCGGATATCTGTTTGAGGCGAGTAAGTAGTCGATCTCGTGTGTTTTTTCGCGAGGATTACAACGGTGCGATCCGTTTGGTTGTACGGAGCCTTGTATGTGATCCTATTAAATGTGGAAGCATGAAAGGTGCTCTAGTGGTGGTTCGTCCTACATTGTTTGTAGCGGACCCTTGGTGTGTGATTGCGCACTCTTGGGAGAGTGATATAAATGGTTCACGAGATGTGGTTGGCCGTGCCTGGGCCTTTGCGGTGGAGTTGTTACGTCACACCTTCGCGTTGACGATGGGTGACGTGTGCAAGATATCCTTTGGGCTAGAACGTGGTATGCTCTGGGAGTATACGGGAACGCTTGGAGGTACGTGTGGTTGTTTTCACCTGAGAATGTTTGGGTGCTTGGTTGGGGTTGTGATGGGGCCACACATTGTGTGGGCCCCACGTGCATTCCAGGTTCTGTTTTACGTACTTTGACCCCTCACGACGTAGAGGGTCCCTCTATGCTCATTTGTTTGACCAGTAGGGTGGAGCTTTTCCCCTGGCTCTGTGCTCGTTTGTTTGACCAACAGGGTTGAGTGGTCTCTCCATAGTTTCGTTCTCTATGGATCGGCCAGTAGCGGTGCTAGTGGCACCCTATGATGGAACATGTGCTGAACCTATTTTTGGAGAGTTGTTCTGGAGTTTGGTGGTTGTGCGATACCCACTCCGTGTTCGGTTGGCCTGTGTTGTACCCTCTAGTAGAGATGACCAGAGCAGTTATGATTTTTACCCTCCAGCGGGGCTGGGCAGTGGGTTACTCATCGACTTGTTTGGGTTTACCCTCCAGCGGGGCTGGGCAGTGTTTTTCTCACTGACTTCTAGGGTTTACCCTCCAGTAGGGAGTGGGCAGTGGGTCACCCGATGACCTCTTAGGTTCTACCCTCCAGCAGGGCTGGGCAGTGGGTCGCCTGTCGTCTAGTTCCAGGTCTACCCTCCAGCAAGTCTGGGCAGTGGTTCGCCTGTCAACTTATTCTAGGTCTACCCTCCAGCGGGACTGGGAAGTGGGTTGCCTGATGATGTATTATGGTTTACCCTCTAGCAGAGGCTGGGCAGTGGGTCGCCTGATGATGTATTATGGTTTACCCTCCAGCAGATTCTGGGCAGTGGGTCGCCTGATGATGTATTAGGGGTTACCCTCCAGTAGGGCTGGGTAGTGGGTCACCCGATATCTGGTTATTAATTACCCTCTAGCAGGGATGGGCAGTGGGACACCTGTTGGCATTCCAGACTCAGTCCTTTCTACTAGGCTAGTCTGTGGCTTTCCTCTGTGACCACCAGAGCGGGACCCTTGGTTGTACGAGTCGGTGATGGAACAACTTTGACTTTGAGGAGAACTCTCGACTGCGGGATAGTGACGAGTTTTGGTTTGACGTTCCCCCAGAACTCTCAAGTACGAGGGGGACATTCCCCACCGAGATTCGTTCTTGTGACGCGATCTAAAACCGTGCGGGCGAGTCTGTGCCACCAAAAGCTGATAGTGCTGATGTATGGTGATTGAGCCCCTTAGCTTGTAGTTCGGGGCAGACGTGCGGGATGCTGGGCATCGATGGAGTTTACTTCTGGGACTGTAGGCGACTCACTTTTCTTGGGCTGATCTACGGGACAGATATCCCCTTACGACCTTGTCCGAGCTTCTTGTTGAGCATATGGATTTGTATATACCATATTCCGGTACCCACCACCCCTACTTGGGTTTGGTTACTCTCCTTCCAGGAGAGGAGAAGACGCGCGAGGTATGCCACGTGCTTTCTGTGTCTAGCTTCTCGTGGTTGGACGAGCCTACTCTCCTGATTTAGGTAGCGAAGACTCAACAAGAAGTTCATCTTCTCACCGTTTCTAGCTCATTGTGTTTGGATGATTCTTCTACCTTTCTCTTGTTGGGTTGAGTTGTACTCTTTACTTCACTTTCGGTTGTACTCCTCTACTTTTCCTATTCGCACTACTGCTCACCCTTCGGTACCCTCCTTTGTTGCTCCCTCGAGCCTTCGGGGTATCCTACTGAGTATGTTTATACTCACCCCTGCTTGGGCTTTGCCCACACTTGGTGTGCCTTTGAAGACGATGGACAGGTGGAGCATGACTTCAGTGGATCGTAGGAGCTTGGGAGCTTGGACCGCGTGCGGTGGTCGTGGCTGGGTTCCAGGTGGGAGACCCATCAACTGTTTCTTTTGTTTTACCTTTTTCTGGGTTGTGGCACTTTTGGTTGGGAGCGTTTTTTTTCCTTTTCTTTTCAGCTTGCACTTTGTACTGTTTAGAGGTCGATGCAGATCTGTGGTTTATATATATAGCAGTTTCCCTTTTCTTTTATTTTTACTATGCACTTTTCCATTGAGTGTGTTGCGTGTGTGTGTACAGGTACTTAGGAAAAGGTCTCCCAGAGTTATTGTACCTTCGGCGCTGTTCGCCAGCCCCTGGCCTATGGAGGCGGGCTTGGGGTAGTTTCGGCTCGATCTCGGGTAGGTTCGAGTCATGACAAAGTGGTATCAGAGGTGGTTTGTTCCTTGGGATGTTGTGCGGACATCCCTAAAAGAAGAATTAGTTGGGATATAGGGAAATAGTGTTAATGTGTCTCAAGAGCGGCTCTCGGACCAGGGAGTCCAGTGATGGTACGGCGGTCGACGTATCCATTCACCAAGACCTTGATAATCCGCTTGTCGACTTGGCATGCTGAGACACTTGTTGCAGGTAAAATTTGGTTTGTGCATCACATAGGATTGAGTCTTTTACTGTACTTCTTGAGTCAGCTCCCCATCGTTGCTATCGGTATATACATATATGCTCATCTGACTGTGGCACTCCTTGATAATTTTTAGGATGTCTCTGCGAGGAAAGCCAGCCAGGATACCAGCTTTGGTTCATGATGATGACCCTGTGATCTACGAGGCCTCAGTCTAGGACCCACCACGCAAGCTCCTTTCTCCAGGTGGGCCGGTAGCATCACCCCCACCTGTTGAGCAGTAGGCAGTTTCAGCAGGGCAGGCTGAGCTTGAGCATAGGTTGAGCGCGCTCCGTGCGTTCAAGCGGTAGAGACCACTGAGGTTCAGTGGTGAGCCAGACCCTCGGGCAGTAGAGGTTTGGATAGAGGTAGTGGGTAGCCTTTTAAGGATTGTGCAGATGCCAACATATCAGAGGGTGGCTTTGGTGGCCACCCTTTTTCGTTGAGCATCTTGGCGTTGGTGGAGTCTGGTGACTCAGCTTTTTGGTGAGTTGTCCCTTTCGTGGGGCAACATTCAGTCATTTTTCCATGATGAGTTTTTCCCCTCCTTCTTATGCACCGTTTGAATTCAGGAGCTCCTGCAGTTTTAGTAGGGAGGGATGACGGTGGCCGAGTACGCGGCTAGTTTTGCAGACCGTGCACGCTTTTACCCAGACTTGGTCCATGACGACAACCTCCGAGCGCGGAAGTTTGAGCAGGGTCTCTGCTGGTAGATTCGTGCTGTCATAGTACCCTTGGGCATTTCCACATATTCCGGGGTGCTATAACAGGCGCTGGTGACAGAGGGATTCCTGTCACGTTTTAGAGTTGGTGGTGGTAGCAGGAACGTTGGAGATGAGACATCTACTGCAGTTAGTAGGCGTCGACAAGCAGGACCTCGACGTAGGTGGCCTTTCCACTGCCCGGTTTTGGAGACTTGGTTATATACCACTGTGGTGGAAAGGTGCATGGCCTCAGCTGAGGGTGCCTTCTGTGAGTAGGCTACAGGCTGTGGTCGTACACCACAGTGGCGACGGAGGGCACCAGGACAGCTCAGGGAGCGGCGGTGTTATGCAGGTGATGGGCGAGGTCACCTAACATGAGACTGCCCAGCCCGAGTTACTGTGAGCTTCGGGTAGGCAGCAGGCTCACCACCACGACGGGGGCAGCGCTGTGATCAAAGTAGTGCCCAGAGAGGTGGTGCTAGCAGAGGAGAGGGAGGAGCTGGTGGTGGGGGACAACTTTACGAGATCTTACCATCACCACTAAGCGGTCCACGTCAGGCTCTGGGAGCTGACAGATGGGACCATGAGCAACCGTGAGCCTTAAATGTCTACAATCCTTCAGAGCATGTTGTGATAAGTGGTACGCTCTACAACTCTTATACTTTATATAGTAGAATTGATAGACTCTCCGTGTGAAATTCTTTTCACCCTGCTCCTTGTTTGAGATGTTACCAGGGTGGCACGAGGCGTCGGTGTAACCAAGTGTTGGTAAGGTAAAAGGCATGAGACCTTTTTCTTTAGTCGATGGTGTCGACTCCTACTCCTTTAGAGCGTGTAAGAGAGCATCAACTATGGAATATTGCATGACCAGATATCCTTGGGTGTTTCACCATGTGGATATTCTGAAGGAGGGAATCACCGGGCCTTGTTCCAGGTGCGGGCAGTGATTTTAGTTGTGGCATGCGACGTAGGGGTTCAGTCGGGGAGGTGAGCTACCCCCGAGAGCCTTCGGGCCGTTTGGGATGGTGCAAAGGGACGGCGAGGTTCCATAACGCCTTGCCCTAACCCGAAAGTCTGGAGTGGGTGCACGACATCGGCAAGGGACGACCTCGCATGAATGGATCAATCTTTTGGTCTGTGTGCGGTGAAGCAGAGCTTTGCGTGGGTTCTTCTGGGTATGGGAAGGCCATGTGTGGGCATAGTACCCTATGTTTCTCCCTAGTTTTTATTTTCGGGGACGAAAATATTGAAGGAGGGAATGATGTAAGAACCCGGTTTTTGCTGTGAAAGACTTTGGAATATTCTTGATGATATTCTAGAGCAGCGCCTTCAGACAGCGGGCGATTCTGAGTCCCGGAGTGGCCGGAATTAAATTTTTAGTGCGTTCACACTGGAAACGCCAAATAAATGGGATAACTCCTAAATGGAGTTCCAGATCAGAGATCCAAGTATATGGATGGTTCCAGAATGGGGTGTTTACTCTAGGAACGACATAAAACTTGTCGGCACAGGATTTTTGGACCCCTCGCTCGCTTTCGGAACGTTAAATGGATAAATTAGTTAATTAATTTATTCGTTTAATGGTGAAACATAGGTGACTCTTAAACGGTGCCTCAGATTGGAAAACCAAGAGCATCATTGAGTTCGGAGCATGCTGTTTACCCTAGGAGGGATATAAGTTTCACAGGAGCGGGCCGTCTGTGAAAAATGGCCCCAGGGGCGTTTTCGTAATTTGGCGGCTTAGGGCGTTCAACTTTATAACATTAAAACGGAAGCTCAGAATCAAATTCCGAGACCATTGTTGTGCTCGGGAATAGGTTTTTACCCAAGGGGAGGTTAAATTTCGACCACGCCAAATGTTTCAGATGCAGGTTAAATTTGGGGGTTTTTAATTAATAAAAATTTAATTAATTCCCCCTTAAATAAACAAACACCCCTCCCCTTATCCCTTGAACCCCCTGGAGAAACCCCTCCCTTATCCTTCTCCATCTCCGGCAAGGCGGTCCGGCGAGGCGACTCCGGTGAGGTGCGGTGATGTCGGCGGATCCTCGCGAAGCTTCGGGCGAAGCCCCACGAGGTAGGATTTGTAGTCGCATTTTCCATTCCCGTACGTACTTCGAGCTCAAATTTTTGTATTGAACCCCTTTATAATTATCGAGAAAATACCATGAATGCATAGTATGTTTTCCTTTCTTCCAATCGCTTCTTTCGGATCGAACATCCGAGTTCGGAGATGATCGCAAACACCCTCCGAAGTTTGTGGGTTTTGGTGTTTTGCGGCGGCAGCACGGTGGTCCGGGGAGCTCCGGTGCGGCGGCCACGGGCGATGGCGGCAACGGTATGCTGTAGCAGGCAGCTGCGGATGGCAGGCAGGGGCGGCGGGGCTCCCTGGGTGAGACAACGGGCGGCCGGGGTTCCGCGCGGCGGCGCCCGCGTAGGGCACGGAGGAGGGGGCCGCGGGGTGCGCGACCCCGTGTGCGGCGACCGCGACCCGCACAACGCAGGTCGCTGTGGAAAAGAAGGGGACCGTCCATTAAGGCCGGTTGGTGGTGATAGGCCGCGGCCAGCTGGCCGCGGGCTGGCTGTGGGCGGACCGGCCGGACCGGGCCGGTCCGGCCCAAGGGGGTTTCCCCCTTTCGAATTTCCGACACCCGTAACTTTCGCTACGGGCGTCCGTTTTGCGCGCCGTCAGCGGCAACGGGGACCTCGCATCTAAGGTAACACTTTGAGATGGTTTCAGGAATTTTTAATTCCCGAAACGAGGGGCCGTGGAGGCACGACGCGTCTTTAAGTGGTTTTTCGTTTTCCGGGGGAACTTGTCTTGGACAGCGCAGACGCATCCGATGTCCAATTTAAACGCAGTCAGTCGCATTGGGACCCTAGCACCGAGGTGGAGCTTTCCAGGGCAGTTCCATGCATTGAGGCCGATGTTGCAGTGCCGGCCCCACAGCCCGTCTTTTGAGTTGCTTGCAGAATTTCACAATTTTCCCATCGGATGTCTGTTCGGGGCGCGCAAACAGTCGTTTCTGGATGTTTTTCTGAGGGGATTGCAATGGTGCAATCCGCCCTCCCTAATTCGGCACGAGGGTGCGGGGCCCGTGAGGGCCGTTTCAGGATTTGATGGTGATTTCCAGCTTTATCACCGGGTGTCCGTTTCGGACAAGTGAATAGTCCATTTCATGTACTTTTTTGAGAGGATCACAATTGTGTGATCCGTTCGTTGAGTTTTGGGACCGGGATACGGGTCCCACGAAGCACTACCCGTGTGCGGTGCGCCGGAACGTATCTTTTTCTCCGGATATCTATTGCACTCAAGTGAGTAGTGCTTTTGACATGTTTTCCCGAGGGAATTGCAATGGTGTGATGCGCCCGACTGTTTTCGGGGCCGAGGCTCAGGATCACGGGACGTCGTTCGGGCGTGAGGCGGTATTGGTGAATTTTCCTTCGGATATCCATTTGAGGCGAGTAAGTAGTCGATCTCGCATGTTTTTCCGCAAGGATTACAACGGTGCAATCTGTTGGGTTGTGCGGAGCCTTGTACGCGATCCTATTAAATGTGGAAGCATGAATGGTGCTCAGGTGGTGGTTCGCCCTACCTTGTTTGTAGCGGACCCTTGGCGTGAGATCGCGCACTCTTGGGAGATTGATATAAATGGTTCACGAGATGTGGTTGGCCGTGCCTGGGCCTTTGAGGTGGAGTTGTTACGTCACGCCTTCGCATTGACGCTGGGTGTCGTGTGCATGATATCCTTTGGGCTGGAACGTGGTATGCTCTGGGAGAATACGAGAATGCTTGGAGGTACGTGTGGTTGTTTGTACCTGAGAATGTTTGGGCGGTTGGTTGGGGTTGCGATGGGGCCACACGTTGTGTTGGCCCCACGTGCGTTCCGGGTTCTACTTTACGTATTTTGACCCCTCGCGACGTAGAGGGTCCCTTTGTGCTCATTTGTTTGACCAGCAGGGTGGAGCTTTTTCCTTGGCTCTGTGCTCGTTTGTTTGACCAGCAGGGTTGAGTGGTCTCCCCTGGTTTCGTTCTAGATGGATCGGCCAGTAGCGGTGCTAGTGACACCCCGTGATGGAACAGGCGCTGAACCTCTTTTGGGACAGTTGTTCTAGAGTTGGGTGGTTGCGCGACACCCACTCCGTGTTCGGTTGGCCAGTGTTGTATCCTTTAGTAGAGATGGCCAGAGCAGTTCTGAGTTTGACCCTCCAGCGGGGATGGGCAGTGGTTTACTCATCGACTTCTTCAGGTTTACCCTCCAGCGGGGCTGGGCAATGGGTTGCTCAATGACTTCTAGGGTTTACCCTCCAGCAGAGACTGGGCAGTGGGTCACCCGACGCACTTAGGGTATACCCTCCACCAGAGACTGGGTAGTGGGTCACTCGATGACCTCTTAGGGTCTACCCTCCAGCAGGGCTGGGCAGTGGGTCACCCGTCGTATAGTTCCAGGTCTGCCCTCCAGCAAGGCTGGGTAGTGGGTCGCCTGTCGACTTATTCCAGGTCTACCCTCCAGCGGGGCTGGGCAGTGGGTCACCTGAAGATGTATTATGGTTTACCCTCCAGCAGAGGCTTGTCAATGGGTCACCTAATGACATATTATGGTTTACCATCCAGTAGAGGCTGGGCAGTGGGTCGCCTGATGATGTATTAGGGTTTACCCTCCAGTAGGGCTAGGTAGTGGGTCACCCGATATCTAGTTATGAATTATCATCTAGCAGGGCTGGGTAGTGGGACACCTGTTGGCATTCCGGATTCAGTACTTTCTACTAGTCTAGAATGTGGCCTTCCTCCATGACCACTGGAGAGGGACCCTTGGTTGTACGGGTCAGTGATGGAACGACTTTGACTTTGAGGAGACCTCTTGACTACGGGGCAGTGACGAGTTGTGGTTTGACATTCCCCCAAAACTCTCAAGTACGAGGGGAACTTTCCCCACCGAGACGCGTTCATGTGACACTATCTAAAAACCATGCGGGCGTGTCAGTGCCGCCCAAAGCGGATAGTGTCGAGGTGCAGTTATTGAGCCCCTTAGCTTGTAGTTCGGGGCAGACGTGCGGGATGCTGGGCATCGATGGAGTTTACTTATGGGACTGTAGGCGACTCCCTTTTCGTGGGCTGAGCTACGGGACAGAGATCCCCTTACGACCTTGTTCGGGCTTCTTTTTGAGCATATGGATTTGTATATACCATGTTCCTGTACCCCCCCCCCCCCTACTTGGGTTTGGTTACTGTCCTTCCAGGAGAGGAGAAGACGTGCGGGGTATGCCACGTGCTTTATGTGTCTATCTTCTCGTGGTTGGACGAGTCTACTCCCCTGCTATAGG
Source organism: Viscum album (assembly GCA_963277665.1). Classification (NCBI taxonomy): domain Eukaryota; kingdom Viridiplantae; phylum Streptophyta; class Magnoliopsida; order Santalales; family Viscaceae; genus Viscum; species Viscum album. Next base: position 696,414,082 of record OY728119.1, on the reverse strand, counting down.
TAGCGAATACTCGAAAAGAAGTTCATCTTCTCACCATTTCTAGCTCCTTGTGTTTTGATGAGTCTTCTACCTTTTTCTTTTTGGGTTGAGCTGGACTCTTTACTTCACTTTCAGTTGTACTCCTCTACTTTTCATGTTCGCTCTACTGCTCACCCTTCAGTACCTCTTTTGTTGCTCCCTCGAGCCTTCAGGGTATCCTACTGATTATTTTTATACTCACCCATGATTAGAATTTGCCCGCAGTTGGTGTGCCCTTGCAGACGACGGACAAGTGGAGCGTGACTTCAGTGGAGCGTAGATGCTTCGGAGCTTCGACTGCGTGCGGTGGTCATGGTCGGGTTCCAGGTGGGAGACCCGTCTTCTGTTTCTTTTTGTTTACCTGTTGTCGGGTTGTGGCACTTTTGGTTGGGTGCGCATTTTGACCCTTTTTCTTTTTAGCTTGCACATTGTACTGTTTAGAGGTCGATGCACATATGTGGTTTCTATATATAGCGGTTTCCCTTTGCTTTTATTTTTACTCTGCACTTTTTCATTGAGTGTGTTGCGTGTGTGTGTACAGGTACTTAGGCAAAGGCCTCCCCAAGTTATTGTGCCTTTGACGCTGGTCGCCAGCCCCTAGCCTATGCAGGCGGGCTTGGGGTAGTTGCGGCTCGATCTCGGGTAGGGTCGGGTCGTGACATCTTGCCCCCCATTAATCAGCTCCCTGCCCCACCCACTCACCCGCAAGCCCCAGCCACGACGCCCCACATTTTAACAGTGCTTTGTAGACCCCTTTAACAGCTCTATATCCCCCCCCCAGATTCACCCATGTGCGCACCCCTGCCTGCCTCTACCAGGTTTTGAACTCAAGACCTCCCCCCATGCATGCTAAGTTTTACCAATCCTCTAATTTGATTTAATCTCCAACTAGTGATATATCTATATATATAGTTATATTTATTCATGTATTAATATAAATTTATATATTTGTATTAATATATATATATATATACATATATAGTTAGTTATATTTAGATATGTATATATGTATATATTTATTCGTATATTAATATTAAATTATATCTATTTATTTATATATATTTAGTTATATTTTTTATCCATATATTTATTCGTATATTAATATATATTTATAAGATTATTTTTCTAAACAATTATAAAATATGTTTTGTTTTGTGTGTGTGTAAAAAAATACATATATACATCACACACACAGATATATGTGTGTGTTTCTATAATTATAATTATACATATATATATATATATAAATATATATTAATATACATATGTTAGAATATATATATATATATAAAATATCATTTTGTTAATATATAGACACACACAAATAGACAGACACACATTATATAGGTACATATATAGTTAGATTAATATATAGGTATATAAATATTGATATATTTGTATTTTAAATAAAATGGATATTAGTTATTATTTAGATAAAGCTAATATATGTTATAGGTAAATATGTTTAATTATTTATTTAAAAAATTAATTTTTATGTGTGAATATATAAAAAATATGTATATATTGATATATATTTGATTATCAATAGCAGTCCATTATAAAAAACGATAACATTTTAAAGAAATAATATCAATATGAATGCAATACCTTGGAATAAATTCATTACCCACCAAAAAAGCCAATAATACCCCCTTAAACGAGGTTGAGAATCCACAAAATGTTAAAAATCGGGGTACCCTGACTAACAACTCAGTTTTGGTGGCCTTCTGGGACTTTTTTTGCCTCAAAAAACAATGACCGGGGTCTCCCATGGTCATAGTGATGTAGAGCTCGTCACAGGTTCGATTTGATATGTGGTAGAGCTCAAATAGACACCCAGATAAAATGTTATGGCTGTTTGAAGTTTGAGTTATATTTTCAACATATTTTGGATCTTTTTTTTATTTTTTATTTTTTTAGTCTTCAAATTGTTATTAAATGACTATTACTTCATAATAATTAGAAAATTATTAATGAAAAATATTTTTTAATTTTTTTATAAGCCATTTTCACTAAATATCTTATATATTAAGTGTAACTATATATTTACACCTATCTAAAATATATTTAAAATTATATTTTAAAAATATATATTATATTTATATAAATATAACTATATGTATATATTTAAATATTAGTATATATTTTGTAATGAAATTTTTTTGGAAGCAAACCCTTTATCAGCGCTTTTAAAAAAAGCGCAGATAAATACCCCCCTTTATCGGTGCTAGTAAAAAAGCACTGATAAAGGGGCACCTTTTAATAGGGCTAAAAAAAGTACTGTTAAAGGGGGTACTGATAACAGTGTGAAAAAATGCACTGATAAAGGGGTATGTTTATCAAAGATTTTTTTAGCACTGATAAAGGTACTCTTTATCAGCGCTTTTTTTTGGCACTGATAAAAGTACCCCCCTTTATTAGTGCTTTTTCATTAGCCCTTATAAAGGCTGGCGCTAGCCTTGCCCAGTTTTTTGGTAGTTTCTCAAGCCTTGTACCTTGTATAAATTTGACAAATATAATCCAAAGACCCTCTCCCACATCCAAAATTCCTTGATATCTTAAAAATACCAAATACTCTCCCCTAGAGAGGCACTCAAGGAAGATTAAATCAAGAGGTGAATTCATCTTTTCAATTCTTTTACTTTCTTTTCAAGCTCCTTTGTTTTCCTTTCTGTCCTCACCTCTTCTCAACGAAAATTTTATGACTAATCTTGTATATTACTTGTAATTTAATATTTTTTGATTAAGTAATAAGTAATTATCATGTCACTCCCGGGCTTCACCTTGAGGTATGACCTTAATTTTAAATTTTTATTTCAAGAGTTTAATCGCTTGCTTATTTAATTACTGGTTTTAAGTGTGGGCTGAACCTGTTGTGAGGTCTTTGTTGTGGTGCGGATAAATGTGCATTAGCTCTACACCACTCGGTGCATGGGAAGAGCACGGGCGAAGCCGCATGACCTCGCCTTTTTAACATATGGTGCTCGCTACGTGAACGTTCTTTTTCTGGATAATTAACAACATTTTCAAAGTATTATTATTATTATTATTAGGTTAATATTATTATTATGATTTATTATTTTTTAATTGATAACAGTATTATTATTTTTATAGATTATTATGTTATTAGTATTATTATTACTATTAATATTATTATTGTTATTATTATTATTATGATATTAATATCATTAAGTTTATTTTTAACTAGTTTGTTTAACTCCCCCTCTCACTCCAAAACCCTAGCCGCCACCCTACTATTTATTTTTATTTTTAATTTTCTGTTTTTTTCTCCACTTTCTTCCTCCCCACGTTTTCCTCTCTCCCGATTTTTTTTCCTTTCTTATTTTTCCCTCCTTCTCCTCTCCCCTACCCCGACTCTCCCTCACCCGCCACACTTCTCTTCCCGGTTCCCCCTCCCTCACCCGTCGCGCCTCCCTGTTCGGTCTCCCTCCTGCAGCAGACCGCCGCACCCCCCCCCCTCCTCCTCTGCTCCACCGGACAGTGCAACCGCACCTTCCCGCTCACCCGCGCTCCGATCATCCGCATCTCCCTACTCGGTCGCGCTCCGCCGCACCTCCCTGCTCGGTCGGCCTCCCCTTCTCCTCCGCTCACCGGCAAGGTTTTGTTCCCTTTTTTTAATTTTATTTTATTTTATTATTATTTGTTATTTAATAAGTTATTAACGTTTTATTATATTTATTATTATGTTATTAGTATTAATACTATAGTAATGTTATTATTAATATTATTATCTTTATTATTATATCATTATTATGATTATTATGTTATTATGATTATTGTTATGCCTTTATAATTATTTTAATATTATAATTATTATTATGTTATTGTTATTACTATTTATTATTATGTTATTATTATTAGTGAACCTGTTTAACGGTCTGTTGTTTTAGGACCTGTTTGACGGCTTATTACGGTGTGATGTTGCGCAATGGGAGTTTTGCGCCATGTCATTTTTCCGTTCCTATTTGAGGTAGGTGGTTCTGCACACGAGTATTCATTTACAATCATTTTCTTGCTTATTTAATTAATTTAATTCTTTTATCTATTTGTTTACATGCTTTGGAATTGTCTTTGACTAAGAGTTATTGTGCGTTTATTTAGTTAGAGCTTTGTTCAAGTGATTCTGGTTGATTTTATTGTGAAAACTCACTTTGGGCCGTTTATTATTGTTTGCAAACTGTGCATCTGGTGTGTTAGGGAAATGTGGTTGGTGTAGTTATGTTTGGAGAAGTATTAAAAATGTGGTTGTCTTGGAAAATATTTTGAGTGACTTTTGCCCTTTGAATATTGTGCAACATGTTTCAAAACTGCTTAATTATTTTAATGGTTTACCTGGTTATAAAAAGTGTTTTTTTATTAAACTATGCAGCTAGTTTAATTTAATGTGCTAGCGGCGCAGGGTACGTTTTAAAACGTTTTGGTGTGCGTGTGGTTTTCAAAAAGGATATCAATGTGCAAGTGACATGTTATGTGAACTTTGAATTTAGGTGAGCACAAGGAGGGAAGCCTGGGTATTAGGTGGGTAGACTAGGACTAGTGAGCTGGTGTTCCGGAGATGACCCGACCCGGTCTCACTGGCAGGTTTGACGATTGCAACACTAACTAATCATATGATATCTGAGGGTCGTGGCCTTCTAAGCCACGTGTTTTGAGGGTCGTGGCCTTCTATGCCATGTTATCTGAGGGTCGTGGCCACCTAAGCCACGTTTCACGACATTTTTCTTGTCTCCCAACTAAATAAGTACAACCCTGACCTATCGCATGTGCTGAATTGGGAGGAACTGGAGATAGTGTCCGACTTGTCTGTGGTTGAGCGACCAATGCGTATGGTGGATTCTCAGGAAAAGGTGTTGCGTGGAAATTCCATTCCTCTGGTCCGTTTTCTCTGGCAGGACGAGAATGATGAGCATGAAACTTGGGAGCAGAAGTCGTGGGTTGAGCAGGAGTACCCATTTCTATTCTCTGATCAGGCTTTGAGCTGACTTTCTAAGGGAGGAAAGTTTTCATGGTGGGGAGATTTGTCACGCCCGGACTTCTCCTTGAGGTATGACCTTAATTTTAAATTTTTATTTCATGAGTTTAATCGCTTGATTATTTTATTACTGGTTTTAAGTGCGGGCTGAACCTATTGTGAAGCCTTTATTGTGGTGCGGATAAATGTGCATTAGCTCTACACCGCTCGGTGCACGGGCAGAGCACAGGTGAAGCCGCGTGACCTCACCTTTTTAACATGCGGCGCTCGCTACGCGAACGTTCTTTTTCCAGACAATTAACTTCAGTTTCAATGTATTATTATTATTATTATTATTATTATGTTATTATTATTATTATTATTATTATTATTTATTATTATTTTTATTGCTAATAGTATTATTATTTTTAAATATTATTCTGTTATTCATATTATTATTACTATTAATATTATTAATATTATTATTGTTATTATTATTATTATGTTATTATTATCATTAAGTTTATTTTTAATTAGTTTGTTTAACTCCCCCTCTCCCTCCAAAACCGTAGCCGCCACCATACTCTTTATTTTTCTTTTTCTTTTTATTTTTTTTCTCCTCTTTCTTCCTCCCCACGTTTTTCCTCTCCCCCGATTTTTTTCCTTTCTTCTTTTTCCCTCCTCCTCTCCCCCTACCCTAGCTCTCCCTCACCCGCCACACTTCTCTTCTCGGTTCCCCCTCCGTCACCCGCCGCGCCTCCCCCTTTCTACCTCACTTGCGGGCCCTCCCCTCTCCCTACCTCTCCTGTCTAGTGCGCCCCATTCTTTCCCTTCCTCCCTTCTCCCCCTTCATCTTCTCTTCCTCTCCTTCTTCTTCTCCTTCTTCCTCTCTTCTCTCCTGTCGCGTCTCCCTGTTCGGCCGCCCTCCACCAGCAGACCGTCGCGCCTCCCTGTTCGGCCACCCTCCTCCAGCAGACTGCCGCACCCCCCTCCTCCTCTACTCCGCCAGACAACGCAGCCGCACCTTCCCACTCAGCCGCGCTCCGATAAGCCACACCTCCCTGCTCGGCCGTGCTCCGCCGCACCTCCCCGCTCGATCAGCCTCCCCTTTTCCTCTTCTCGTCGGCAAGGTTTTGTTCCCTTTTTTAAATTTTATTTTATTTTATTATTTTGTTTTATTTAATAAGTTATTAACGTTTTATTATATTTATTATTATGTTATTATTATTAATACTATAGTATTGTTATTATTATTATTATTATTATTATTATATTATTATTATTATGATTATTATGTTATTAAGATTATTGTTATGCTATTATTATTATTTTGATATTATTATTTTTATTATGTTATTGTTATTACTATTTATTATTATTTTATTAGTATTAGTTAACCTGTTTAACGGTCTACTATTTTAGGACCTGTTTGACGGCTCATTACGGTGTGACGTTACGCAACAAGAGTTTTGCACCGTGTCATTTTCCATTCATATTTGAGGTAGGTGGTTCCACACACGAGTATTAATTTACAATCATTTTCATTATTATTTAATTAATTTAATTCTTTTATCTATTTGATTATATTCTTTGGAATTTTCTTTGACTGAGAGTTATTGTGCGTTTATTTAGTTAGAGCTATGTTCAAGTGATTCTGGTTGATTTTATTGTGAAAACTCACTTTGGGTCTTTTATTATTGTTTGAAAACTATGCAGCGGGTGTGTTAGGGAAATGTGGTTGGTGTAGTTATGTTTGGAGAAGTATTAAAAATGTGGTTGTCTTGGAAAATATTTTGAGTGACTTTTTCCCTTTGAATATTTTGCAACATGTTTCAAAACTGCTTAATTATTTTAACGGTTTTCCTGGTTATAAAAAGTGTTTTTTATTAAACTATGAAGCTGGTTTAATTTAATGTGCTAGCGGCGTAGGATAAGTTTTAAAACGTTTTGGTGTGCGTGTGGTTTTCAAAAAGGATATCAATGTGTGAGTGACATGTCATGTGAACTTTGAATTTAGGTGAGCACAAGGAGGGAAGCCGGGGTATTAGGTGGGTAGACTAGGACTAGTGAGCTGGTGTTCCAGAGATGACCCGACCCGGTCTCACTGGTAGGTTTGACAATTGCAACACTAACTAAACATATGATATCTGAGGGTCATGGCCTTCTAAACCACGTGTTCTAAGGGTCTTGGCCTTTTAAGCCACATTATCTGAGGGTCATGGCCACCTAATCCACGTTTCACTGAGACACAATGTTCTAGGGTCCCACATGCTCTAGTACCCTTTTGGGCCACTCCCATCCTTTGGTGGTACCGGTTACTTTGCGCGCACAATGATACGTGATATGTCACTTGAATTACTACCCTAGTGTGTTTATCTTGAACTGTATTTCATTGAAGTCGTTTTATGAAAACCATTTTTTTGCACCCTTTTTCTTTCTTTATTTATCATTGAAAATGGTTTGTCTTTTGATATTTGTGCGTGGAATCTTTTGTTGGTGATATCCTGCTGGGCGATTTCTCACTCCCTACTTACAACCTTGGGTATAATTAGATTTGTTTACTTCTGATATAGGTAAGGGTCCAGCTTTTGGGAGTAGTGGTTCAGGTTGTCAGCATGCCTATCTACGTGGCGTTTTGGTGGTGGCTTAGGGGCGGTGTCCTCACACCGGGTGATAGTTCTTAGGTTGGTTTCTGGTCACCTTGTTTTTAGTGTTATTTGGATTTTGAATACTTGTGACTCAAAAACCTGTTTTGGTTGAATTCACGTCTGGCTGCCACTTTTACTTTTTTTTGGTTTATTTTGGCTAGCTTCTTTATTTTTGTTACTCGGGTAAATTGTTCCCAAAGTTAAAATGGATACCCGAGCACTTGTGCCAGCCCGTGGGGATCGGGGACACCCTTCAGGCCTTGCCGCGGGTCGGGTTGGGCGTCGGGTTTATGGAAACCCGATTCGGTTCATGATATATCATCTCTCTTTTACCATTATTTTATGCTAGTATAAAAAAACATCATCCAAGATTAGCTAATTTACCAGATTCAAGAATGATGGGTTTTCAAGTTATATTATTGTCATAAATTATTTTCATGAACCCATTATTATAGTTGAAATAAGATATAATATATGTATTAGGTATCATCTATATTTATATTTTATTTTTGTACACATGGAATTTTTTATAATGGAAAATGAGTTCGTTGTGTCCAGAATCCACTAATTAACCCAAACTGTTATCATTAAATAATTTATATAGTGATTGAACTTAAATCCAAGTAACCAAACGAAATTTACAACCATTTAACCATATATATGTTAAATAATAGCATATAACTTCAATTATGTATAACTACCCTCATATTACATGATTCTACATTCATGTATATAAATATAATGATCATGAAACCCACGTACCTGAACAATAAAATTAAACCTATTAACCAACAAAAAGAGCCATGAATGACCTTAATATGGTTATAATAAATAAATTAGGTGGATATTAGGCTTAATAATTATTAGTTAATGAACCGAAATCTTATTATTCAGGTCATTCGGATCAAGTGGAGAACACCTTTAGACGTAAGGTATGAATTTCAACATCTCACTTCCATTTTTGTGAGATATTCTGTATTCAATACTATTACTTGTGTATGGTGTATATATAATACCCAGTGATGTTTCATATCATGAATCTTTTTATTATCATGATATTCAATTTTCATGGGATGATTATTAATTTTGGGTCATCCTATTAAATTGATTACAATGTTTTAATTATTTTCTAAACGAACCACCATTTTCATTTGGGTTGCTCTTATTCTCTAGTCACCTCAATTAAATTCTTATGTATTCCAATATAATACTCATAAATTTTATTTTAATGTTATATATATTTCTACCAATAAAAATACATATTTATTTTATGGGTAGCTTCATGTTTTAAAATAATATTTCTAATTTTGTTTTCAGAAATGCATGCCTGATTCAAGGAACTTCTTAAATTCTTACATATTTAAAGTTCACTATATAATCAATTTTAAGATAGATTTATCTTTCTAGAATCATAAATTTTTACATGAAAATATATATTTTGGTTCATTTTTGTTTTTATTAAAGCAAAAAATCTTTATGGATTTAAAATAACTTTAATTAATTCTTTAAACCACACTAAAATGATTTAATTATAATGATTTTTTAAAAAATAAATTTTACATGATTTCACTTTAGTGGGACATCATTTATGCCTCAAATTTAATCTCAATGTCCTTACATTTTAATTTCTAGGATATACATGTTTGGAACCATATTTATGACAAATAAAATAATTTTCTAAAAGAAACCTTCTTTCCAACATAAAATTTATTTTTCTATCCTCACTTTAAATTTTATGAGATATATGCACTATTCACAACTTTTCCCTTGCATGTGGTGTATGTACATCCCCTTGTTATATCATATAAAGAGTCTCATCATTCTCATGATATTCTAATGTATTATTATTTCAATGTTTCAAGGTGGTATGGGACACTTTGGAATATATAAGGATTATTTCATCAATAATTTCCCAATGGTATCATTTAAATGTATCTTTATTTATGTAAAAATCCTTTGATAAACCTTGTATTTGATAGAGTTTTATATATTATGATATCATCTATAATTTGTTTTTGATGGGTTTCTGATTAGTTTGAATGTGGATGTTTTATCTTGATACTATCCACCATTTTAGTTCGAATGGTTAGTGTTTATGTTTAATGTATGGGGAAAGTTATTTACATTTCATATGTTTGTTTCAATATGAATGTATATATTGTTTATGTCTATCCCTATTAATAATATTAATTCATTGGTCTTATTATGTTTTGGGTGGGTCTTGCTATTGCCCCTCGTTGCATCAGTAGGTCTCATGAGACAAACTATGGTCGTGGCACGAGGCATTGGAAAAATGGATATTTATGGTCTTGGCATGAGTCCTTGATGGTATGGTTATGATATCCCACATTATGCATTCCCTCATTTTGAAACTAACAATTTAAAGTTCATGTGGTTATTGAAATAGTAGAATACCCTTGATTATTATTTATGATGACATTATTTATTCAGCTCTTATTCCAATCATATTGTGTTCATTTTTATTTTTAAAGGAATCTGTTTTTAGTTATTCACCATGCCAAATGTTTTTGATTATGATATATTCCATTGTATTTCATCCCCGTTTTGAGCATCTAATCTTACACCATTCTTATGTTTCATTTACATAACACATGATGAATTTTATTATGAATGAAATATAGGGATAAACTTATAATTGTGGATGTTCACAATAAAGGTTTTATGTTGCATTTCGTTTCATGTTGCAATGTTGAACCTATGTATGTGTATTGTTTTCAAAAACTACCAAACTACTCAGTATTTTGGGATAAAAAATTATTGTAAGCATTCCAATGTAATGAAATAATGCACCAGATTTTGGAAACTGGGGTTGGGGTGTTACACTAGGTGACCCTCATGACCCTCTTAGTTTTTAGGATTCCTTCATGATGGATTGATTCCTAGCTTCCCCCTTCGATATATAGCTGTCTATATTCAATATAAGGTGTTTTCTTCCATCGTTATTGCATTTTATTCCAGTTTTCTCTATTACCCCTCATGTTTATTCTTTCTAGGTTATGGATAATGATCTACCATGGTTCTAAATGGGATTATATTTATTTATTTTTGGTGTAGTAGTGAAACAGCATCCTCGAATGGATTCAGATCTTATGGGAGAGGTGATCAGAGATCCTTTGTGTAGACCATTCTTGTGTGATGATCGTTGACACCATTTCAAGGTAAAATTTCCTTCATTTCTCTTTATTATGTATCATATGGGAGGGGTTTTATTTTTCTACCTATGGATTTTGGTTATTATAGATTAATAAATGATATGAATCGATTAAATTAAATTAAAAAGGGTAAAGGGATTATTGTTTAAATTCCCTTAATCTTTTGATATTATGATTGTAATATTTTGATTAAACTAACTAAATGACCCAATAAAAATTGTTGCTATTGGTGGATCTTCTTACACTAGGTCTGTGTGTTGTGGTTGTTTCTTGATCAAGATTTCTCGGCATCACCTAAAAATGGAAATTGGTTAATCACATATATCTAGACAATGAATGGATTCACCAAGATCATATTGTTATACGATAATCCTTGAATAAAACAAATGGAATTAAATAATGGAATCATTTTTAAATATATAATTTTTTTCCTCAGTACATGGGGTGATGTGCTATGTGGTTTTGCTCTGTATAGTGTTGTATTATGGTTTTGAGCATGGTTGTGTGATGTGGGATGGCTGGGATGGTGTAATGTAATCTCAGGTTTAGAGATTTATTGATTTTGGAATTGATGAGAAGTGTTGTGCAATGGGGATAAAAAAATAGTTGTGCGTTAAGGTGTTATTGGTTGGGTTTATGAGTTGGGGGTTGTTTTTTTGGTACCTATCTTGAGTTGGATGAGTTTGAAAGAGTACAGTAGTGATTGGTATGGGTAATTCTCCGAGATTTCTTCCATGAGTAACATGAAAAAGAATTCACCCCATATATATAGATTGATATATCATATATCATTAATGGGTGTTAAATGTAAAGGAAAAGTGATGTCCCTTTAGATTGTCAGGTCTCTTCACCTTGTGAGAACCTTGTTTCATGTTGTGTGTTGTTCTTATAAGTTTCCCATGTATTGATGGAATAAATTAATGAATGATTAATAAATACTAAAATGGCATGTGTTGGGTTAGTTAAGTGAATTGAAATGGACAATTAATTTGGTTGGGAATGTGAAAGGGTTTTGGGTCTTGTTGTGTGTTGTTTTTCATTTAGAGGTAACAACATTGTTGGACGTTTTGTGAGTTGGTGGTTTATCTAAGAGCCCATACGTTATGTTTTTGTTTTTGGTATCATATATGTATATACTTGTATTTTCTTGGTGATTTATATATGCACACCAACCTAGTCTAGAAATATGTTCTGATCACTACCATCATCCCATGAGAGTGTTTCTTTCTCAAAAATCTTAGTAGGAGGATGGATGGGAGGCCAAAATTCTTCGGGCATGTTTTGGTTGGTGAGTCTTATGTGGTAGGTGAGTTGTGATTTCCCCTGAGTCTTTAGGATGAGATGTTTTATTGTGTACCATGTCTATTCAGGTAGGGGTTGTGATTTGTGGCCTAAGTGTCTACAGGTGGTATGTTATGTGGTTTGTGGCCCATGTGTCTATGGGTGGGATGTGATGTGGTTTTTGGACTAGGTTTCTATAGGAAGTATGTGATGTGGTTTGTGGCCTAGGTGTTTTCATGAACTATGTGTTCTGTTTTGTGAGGTCCAAATGTGTGTGGGCGGGTAATTTCATGGTACATTTAGAAGAGTTAGGAGTGTGAGGATGTTTTTCATTGGTAAAGAGCGTCTAATAATAGGGAATGTGGTGAGGGTTACCCTATCATCTATGTGAAATATATTAAACTACGTGACATGAATTATTTGGTGATCATGCCTTATCATGGTTGGTATGGTTAGTATATATGTTAAGTGTTGTCTTGGTATGCTGTTCTCAAAGGGGCATTAGTATGCTTCTTTCACATATTCATGAGACACATTGGTTTTCCCACTAAGTATACATATATTCTCACTCTATGTAAATAAAAGTATTACAAAGTTTCATGGAGTATTTTATGGACCGTGCATGACCTTACTAGTTTATTCTAGGGATAATTGTTGTGTCACAACTTAGATTTAATTTAGTTACTTACGTGGATACTTTTGTAATTGAAACAAATTCTATTTTTTTTAAAATCACATGGGATGGTATTTGGAATTATTTTATATATTTCATCAAGTTATTTTGTTGATGATCCATCATATATACAGACCACATTAAAGAAATGGTAATGCCTCCCATATTTTGAGATCTATATACCCGTGGTGGTAGTCGACAACCCGAGGCCGACTTGAGGTGGGACTCGGGGGAAAATATATTCCTTTCTCCATCTCCATCCTAGGAGGGTCCGGTTTGGAGGGAGGGGTTAGTGACACATATGTCTATAACCCATCATTAAAAGTCATCCAGATTAAGTATGGTTGTCAAAGAATTGTAGGAAAAAATTGGAAAGAATACTTTTTAACTTTCACAATATAAATATAACCATATTCTTCCATCATTTTGATTTGAATATTAAATATTAAATACAGATTAATGTAGATATATCATAGAATTAAATATTTATTCCCTATATGTGCTTATATATCTGTAAAATGTTCATCCCAATTAGATGTTCTATTTGGATTTTATGGTTCAAATTATGGGCCAACATTTTCAGCATTCAAATCTAGTGCAAAAATCTACCCTTCCACTTTGGCCGTTAAGATCACCTTCTAAAATATAAAATTAGCCACAAGAAAAATCAATTAAATGTTTCCCTAAATGTTTTATATCTTTTAGATAAAATTGAACCTTCATTGTTCATGAATTACAGTCTCTATATACATTTTAGTGGGTATAGGTAAAATTTAATTTCTTTATAATGTTCTTTATTTGAGACCCAATATGTCCATATTTCATTAGCAATCATCTATTAGTACATAAAAAAAATTAATAAAAAAGTGGAGAAATAAAATCATTAAATTTAAAATTTAAATCATAATTATATTGTTTTCTATAAGTTAATGAGGAAATGGGCCATATTATCGAAATTTTAACATGAATTTTAGATATGATGAGAAATGACGATGAAATTTTAAAAATAAATAACAAGTTATTTTTAGAAAAAAACAAATAAAATAATCAAAATTTAAATAACATTATTCAATTTTAATACAAAATAACACACCACATCTTTTGTTTTTCTATTCATTATAAAATTATGTCACACAAAGATTAAAATTCAATTCAACTTTCCCAAAAAGTGTGAATATATAATGTTAGCCTAAAAAATTTCATATAAATAAGTTAGTAAACCCATAAATATAAATTAAAACCATCCAAATACATAAGAAAACCCCATTATTAATCACATTTTTTTCAAATTCACTTTTTACCCAAAATCCAATTATTATTATGTTTTAAGATGTATTGTTCATCACAAGATACATGGTGGTTCATTTATATTTAGTAAGAGAGAAACATTAAAAAATATAAGTTGGAATTACATTCGACCATAGGATTAGTATTCAGTTTTTATATATATATTTTTTTGATGTTTTATTTAGTGTTTTTTTGAATGAAAATAGATATTAAAAGAACAAATCCTAGAAAGAAAACTAAAAAGTCATAATCCCCAAGCACTGAACACTAAAAATTATGCTAATTCAATTATCTATATAATAGAGATGTGAAGCCTAAATATAACCAATATACTATAATTTCATGATCTCCAAGTATCAAATGTCACACATTAAGAAAATTCATTTCATAACATGATCTATTTTTCATCATCTTATCATTTTTTGGATACACAAAATAATCCCAAAGTAATTACAAATCCTATGTTAAAAATATTATATCCCAAGAACCAAAAATATCACGCAACAATCTAACGGATGTGAATTATGGTACTTTCCTTAAATATATAAAAATATAGATAATGATAAATCATATTGAATAATGATATTTTATAAAATGTATGATAATGAACTTAAGCATCCTTAAATATTAGAGTAAATAATTAAAAAATCATTCTAATTTAGTTTTCATGTTTCATAAGGCATACTACCACATTCCAGTATATGGAAATTAAATTTTCCATAAAATAATAATGTTTTTAACAAATTATTATATTTTAACTCCCCCAGTATTAAATTTCACTAATCTTAGTCTTGAAAGAGATGATAATATGTGGATAATAATATTTAATAAAGAAAGGGTGTATGAGATTTGAAATGATATTATGGAAAAAAATCACCCCGTTTGATGATGAAGAATGAAATGCAAGAAATTGATCATTTTATCTACATTCCATATGTAGACACCATGGAAAAAATAAGAGAGCTGGTAAGAATGTATAATATATGTGATAAATACTTCATGCTCAATATCACTTGAATATTTTACTCAAATAAGTTATAAAAACATGGAATCCCTAATATATTCTATTAAATAATTAAACATAATCACAGAAAATAAAAAATTTTAATTAAAAAATCAATGTAAAATTTGGTATGCCTCTAACAAAGAACTTAGTTTATGTTTTTATGTCATCATTAATCCCATAAATTACCTAATAACTTATTTCAATAAGTTAGGGATTTAATTTTTCACCCCTATAATTAGATTTCAGTTGACAGATTATTTAGAATCTATTTAAATTATAATCATATATGGTCTAATGAGTGGGATAATACTTGAAATATTCTAAATAGTCAGTCTATTTATATTTATACACATTATTATGAAATTATGAATCATTACTTCATGTATGTATTTGAGAGAATAATAAATTTCCATAATAAGTTTTTGGTTTTTACCAACAAATAAACACTTGACTTTGGAAAGTAAGTCCTTGATTTCAATATTGGGTTGGTAGTAATATTTGGAATAAGAATCAAAATCGTTTCCTTGTCCCATATTTTTAAAAATATTCATTCACTTTAAAAATTATTTTTGATCAACCAAATTTTATAAATTACTGTTTGGGATCTTTATAAACATAGAGTTTATAATTTTTTTTAATTTATTCAGTGATTAGTGGTCCTAAAAATCACCAATGAAGATTTATTCTATATATTCAAATAAAGAAGAATGTTTCCCCCACATTAATAATGGAATCCAATCCCCCTTGACTTAAACATCCTTAATAACTCTTTGATTATCAATATGTTCACATTTACCATTTCCAAACCAATTAACCTCATAAACATAATCATATTTCATATATTCAAATATTGGTTCTTTAGTATTGTCATGAGAATTTAATGTCTTGGATGGTCTAGGAATCATTAGATTAGGTTTTTTTCTCTCAGTACTAAAAATAACCACAAGTTTCAATTGATTTTGAGAGGATTATGTGTAAAAAGATTCTTTTTTAAGGATGAGAAAGGGAAAACATGGGAGAGAATTGGTAATTTAATATTTTCAAGTAATTATAATTATAATCTTTATGATAAAGCCTTATAATTAATTTAAACCATTTTCTTACAAAATTTCTCAAGTAATAGTTATGGACCTTATTGGACTGAGGGGTGATTTGGGATACCAATTAGAGGGGGATATTGGATGTCTTATTGAATGAGTTATTTTAAATTTTCTAATGAATGTTGGGATTATGATTATTCAATTTGTATGTGGTTATTTTTGGAGTTTTTTTGGAGGGAAGGGATTTGGAAGCTTCAGTTGACTCAGTTGTTGATTATCTATCTAATTTAATCAAGGATGATCATTGTACCTCAAAATATTATTTTTTTGGTTATGAGGTATTTAAAAATTCATATAATTAACCTCGATTAGTTTTAAAACATGAATAAAATTATTTTTTTGAATTTTTTTTTCAATTATTATTCATATGGTCATGCTTTTCATAAATGACTCAAACATGGTGAGAATTTGACCATCATGGACTTCCCTAAGGTCTAAACCTTTGACATTATTTATATGGGTTGTGTGTTAAACCCTCAGAATTTCATAATTCCAATGAGTTTATATCCCATTATATTAGAGTGGATTATTATAGTAGGGATAGTTTCCTCATGTTTTTTATTGTTTGAAAAGATATTCCATTATCATGAATTTTTTAGATGTGGATTTCATAGGAAAATTTATAAAGTGACTTGGATGGACATAAAGTAAAAAAGATAGGTAAATTGAATTTGAGAATAGTGATTTTTGATTGAGAATAGATTTTGAGCGTCTATGTAACACAATGATATTTTAAAATAAGAAATTTTTTTATATCATATGTCAGATGTAATTATGAGATTAAACATCCCACAAAAAATATTTCTTTAAATTCAATCCCTTCGATAGCTTATGAAACATGAATGACTGAGTTGAAATGAACAATGATATAGTATATCATTATAACCTAACCACTAAATTTGGGCGTATGAATAATACTAAATAAATTATGAAAATTATTGTAATTCTGTGATAATAAATAAATTAAAAATCAGTCAAAAGAAAAAGAAATGTTTTATGACAAACTATATTTTTTTCTTAAAGATGATTTAACAGCTCATTGAGAACCAAATTTAAAAATAATTTTTTAAAAAATTTATAAAATAAGTTATATAAAATGAACTTAATTTGTTAAATAATCATATAAAAATTATGTTAGGGTGAAATTTTTGGATATTTCTCAAAATATTTATTTTTTGATGAATAATGATAGAAAATGAATCTTAATTGAAAACTACCTTTCTATTTAAATTATTTTTAACGTTAAATTATATTTTGAATTTGTTTCAAAGAAAAATTTGTTAAATCATATATCTAATTATCCAATTTTTTAATTTTAATAATTTTCATTGTGCATTTTTTATAGAAATACACTATAAACTTTTGAACATTTTTCTCTTTGAAAACGAGCTTTCACATTACATATGTGGAAATAATATTCAATTAAAATATACCTCTTATATTAATGAAATTTTAAATAATTTATTAAATATTTTGAATTTTAATTAATTATATTATCTACAATGTTTATCATAATATTTCACTAAATTTAATAATAAAAATATTAAAAATGATTTACTACGATTAAGGTAAAAACGAATTTACCATGAATTGAAATGATAATGGTAAAAATGACCTTAAAAAATTTATAAAATATATTTTAAATTAATATTTATACCCTATAATTTATAAAAATCAATATTAATCCATATTTTATCCTTTTTTAAGTGAAAAACATTGGTACATATTTTCCTTTTAAACAATTACAAGTTTTCTACTCTCCTCATTTATAAAAGGATACCAAAACTATTCTCTTATTCACACCATAAAACCCTTTTTATTTGGCCAATACATTAAAAAATAACTTTAAAATATCACTCATATAATTATAAATGCATTATTTTTTCTATAATTCTATCCTAGGAATACTTTTGGATAAATCCTGAGGAGGTTACCCGAAGAATAGGTAACGTTCCTCAAGGAGCATTTTTTTTTATTTCTTCCAACACCTCCCTCAATTATTATTAGAAAATGATTATATAAGAATATAAGAATCATATATAACATGTGATTTTATAATTATAAGGTAAATACCTATGAAAATCCTCATTTATATCAAATGGGTTATAAAATCATCATTCATGTGTGTGGAAGACTACCGCCACACGGACCAACGCCCCACATTTTTTCCATTTCCAACTCTCACGATCTGGTATGATGATAGATATAATGTATATATATTTTATTTTAAAAAAATTAGAAATTGATTAATTTTATCATATATAATTTTTTAATATTGAATTCTGTAGGGGATTTTATAGCGTCACTCGTGAGGATGGCAGATAACCTCCTCACGAAGCGATATGATTCATTTTTCACTAATTATTTTCATATTAGGTAATAATGACACATGTAATTAATATATGTGATATTAATAACATAATTATGATATTAGTTCCAGATTTATCATTATTAGATGCTAATATATCATTTAGTTTCCTCCATTATCACGCACGTAATGATGATAACATCATTTGTTTATGTGTGGACTACCGCAGACACATAGTGATGAGATTCTATTTTAATCACCAAACGAAATAGGTGATAAAATTGTATTTAAAATATTATTATCATTATATAAAGATAAAATATTAATCACCCTCTTCCCATAATTATCATTGAAATTTGGAAACGTTACCAATCCACATGTATGACTTATCATCTCTATGATTGTAAAGTGATTCGTTTCTCAAAACTGTCTTTAATGATTAATATTAAAAATAAAATTTTTATGTAAAAATTACAAATATTTCATAATTAATATTATGGTTATTATTGAATTATACAATCTGTGTAAGAACCATATCTTTCATGACATGTCATGAATTAGAAAACAACCCAATTAGCACTTGAAACAATGAAAATAATGAAGTATTATTAACAAAATTGTGATAAGATATTGTAAAAAATCATATATAATATTATAAATATGAATATCATTATGGTATAATATAATAACATGATTTAAACCATTATACAGGATTTGAAATCACATTCACCTAAAATTAATATTGAGGTAAAGGATTTCTTAACTCAAATTACTTTCATTGGGTTAAACATATACTTCCTTGATTGTGGAATTATATGATTATATGTTAATGAAATTTTATTATTTTATATTTTATTTACACTTTTTTATTTGGATTTACATTTAATACACATAATAAATTAATTTATTAATCACCACTTCAAGGATCTGGTCTTTGCAAAGGATTTCATCTCAATTTCCCTTCATTTACATATATAATAATTTTAGACACTTAATTTTTTATATGGTATATATACTAAACATTTTACACGTAATATCATGAAAAAATCACAATTCATGGTATTTTATGTTTCAATTTAAAATATATCATTTAAGGGGATTTGAGATAACTGTTATCATGTGGTAAATTATTTAATAACTCCGTTTTTTAATGAGGATATATTATATTTTTATCATTTTTGATATTTTATGATTATGTGTGAAATTAGTTTTGAGTATCTTATATTTTTTTTACACATTTTTGTGGATTTATAGTTGATAAAGACAATATATTCAATTTATTAATTATCCTAATTATCTATTGATCATTGTAATGTTTTATTTCACAATCTCATTCTAATCGAGATTGTTTAAATTCAATTGATAGATATTATTTGACCATTTAATGTAAAACCCATTTAATTTTATTCTCTTCTATTTATTCATGTTTTTTCCAAGTAATAGTAAAATTTTCTTACTCATTGGCGATAAAAATGATTGAGAAAATGCTTTAATAATATCTAACCTCATTCCTCTATTTGGTCGGAAACCCATTTTCTTCCAAAAACATGTTATTTAAAAGTTATTAAAAAATAATTATAACACTTTTCAAAATTATTTATTAAATAATATTTACAAAATTTTAATTATTAATAAATTTATTGAATGTAATATTTATGTCATTTTTAAAACAAGGTCTGTTTGGATTTTTCTAAAAAAGTGAAAGGAATGATTATTTTAACGTACTCAACATGTACAAAATTTCCTTCCATCATGAACCCTACATTTGTTAAAACATCTTCTATAAGAATGAAAGGGTAATTTTAGAGTAAATTATTTTCAAAATTCTTTTGTAAACTTTTAGTTTTAAAATGTGATTTTCAATATGAAAAGGTTATTCTCTTCAATAATTTTTTTAAGATATTTTTATGGTCTTTATATTAATAAATTTAAAAAACACTCTATTTTTAATATATTTCATGGGGGATATTTTTTATTCATACCACCTTTATTTTTACTCTTTATGGTATTTAATTATTTTGACAATGAATAGTATTTATATTCACTTTCTTAATTCATTTTTATTTCTAATACTTTCTATTAAATTATTCTCTTTATTGTGAGAATTGAACATTACATTTACATTAAAAATTCACATTATTTATCATGGATAGTCTAATTACACAAACCATATCTTTTTTATTAATATAGTTTTAAAATTTTAATGTTATTTGATTGACTGGGGAAATATTGATAATCTATATTCATTCTTTATTGCAGATATTTAATGGTAAGGGATATTGTTCACGAAGTAAATGGAGTTTTTTAAATATGATAAATTATTTGGAACTATATATATAGGTGGAACCTAGTTATAGATATCCCCTCGATTCATCAATAATATAATAATACAAAAACAATGTCTAGCATTTGTTAAAAGGGTTTCTATCCATCCATTTTAAAATATGTTGGGGAATGATGTTAAAAGTATAGGTTTCCATGATGTATGAGATCATGACATACAATAATTATGTATTTACATATTTAATAATTTAGTTATTATTTTCCATAAAAAGTCCACAATGATGTTATCTAAAAAATAATTTCATTCTTAGTTACAGATTAAATGACATGTCTGTTTGATTATATACAGTTACATATTGATTATGCCTTATCTAATTATGATCTCCAAGTTATTGACTCAATGTAATCCATGTTATATTATTTAAAATTCTATATTGATTAAGCCTCTCATTAGTATCCATGACATTTTTGTTCAATGATATTATTTCTATATGAGTTTCATTATCAGTTATATAGTAAATGGCATGTGTTTTTAGTTATTTACCTATCTGTGTTGATTATGATTTTTCATTCATGATAGATTCCACTATAATTAACTCTTGAGGTAAATTTGTCCTCACTAAAATTTTCTCATTTTCCCCAAGATTCCTTGAATTGTACAATAATTAATGTACAAGGATATGATTGATGGAATACTGTTATTATAAAAAAATTGTTGTAATTTGAGACTTCAAATGTAATAACAAAATCATCTATATATCTAGTTTTCAAGTCTAAAAAAATATTTATTCCATTAGGATTCCATTAACTGTGTCTTAATCCAATGTAATAAAATAGAAGTTGACTCTAGGCTACTAGATTCAGGGGTTCTACAATTTTTATTAGAGAATGTTATATAGATACCATTAGAGGTAGATTAAATATATCATTGATTAGGAAACATAACTGTTTTATATAGTTTGAGGATAAGTATAGAAGTCCATAATAATTTTTTTTTGTAAGAAAGAGATTATTTAGTTTTTCCATGTAATACTTCTCTATTTGGATACTAAAATCAGATGTGGTTTTGACACCGTTATACCTTGGGGTATTAAATCTAAAAATGATGCATTGGTTTTGACCCATTTTCACCTAGTGCTTGGAAATGGGTCTTACTACGCACCTAGTTTGACACTCATAGGGGATATACAGAGGATAATTCATATTTTCCTTATGAAATATTATTAAGGATTTTATTAGATGATGACAATGAATGAAATTGGTTAAACTTATGGGGTCTTAGATTAAAAATTACATTTCTATATGGAATGTAAAAATGATTCATGTGTGTAATGGAAGGCAACAAAGAAATTAAATCAATTGAAAAAATAAAGAGTACGATGGAAGGAAATAAATCTCATCATAGGGATACATTTATAATTTATTATATTAAATGTGTGGAACCTAGGAATTATTCGAGTCAATTCCATATTTTAAAGGTCAAACCCCAGACTAAGGAAAGAATTATGTTGAAAATAAATAAATGAATTATTTTTTTATTTGGATTCAAGAATTAATTTATAGAATTATTTTTACCAATGAAATATATGTTATAATATTTATAAAACCTATTAGGATTGTGTAAAATTTATTAAGACTATATTTCATCATTAAAATAATAGTTAAAGATACCATAATGTGTTTTTTAATTTAAGAATGATCAAATGTTCAAAGACTAAACACCCCTTTTTAGTTTTTTTATTATGGGAGTCTACCAAGATTAAAGATATTTTGGGATAAAATTATAGAATGTATATGTTTTCATGGAAAAGTTATTTTAGTAATAATTCCATTAAATTTTACAGGTATAAGTTTAAATATATTGATAACCATTGGGTTTAATATGATCATTAATGACATTTTAATAATATCCAATTAAAATTATTCGAATTTTTTTAAAAAATAATTTGTATTAAAAAACATAGTAAAATGGTAATTTAATGATTTATTTTATTTTATTTATATACATTAATTTATTTGGTAATTTTATAGGAAATATATTAACATATATTTAGAAAATGGATAAACCTAATACCAAGTGAAAAACCATCATGTCAGGAAAGACTCTGGGGATTGAACCCATGAATGATTGATGATATATGTTTAATTTCTGCCATTGGACTACATGATTTCCTAGTTAATATTCAATTTTTTAGTTAAAAAATTTTCAAAATAAATATTAATGATGAACTAGTGATGTAACTTTTTAGTATTAGAGATTAATTTATTATATTGGATAACATGTGATAGATATATTCTATTTGGAAAATAGTTAGAGACATATGAAAATACATTTCACACTTTTATGGATGTTAATATCCATTTAAAGGTAAATTTAGTACATAATGAATAAAAAAAGTCAAATTTTGGAAATACATTTCTTACATTAAGTGATGAATTGGAAATTGATTTAAGCCTAACCGAAGGATGAAATTGTGTTTGTGGAATAGAAACATTTCAAGTAAGTATATTTTTTTATTTTCATGGATAGTAAAATAATTCCTTAACATTTATAAAGGTAAATTAAAAAAATGTTATTATATTAGCTTCATATCAGATTAATAAAATGGTACTTTAAATTTTAATAGATTTATGGTTATTAGTTCCTTATCTTTTTGTTGACCATTCACTTTATTGTCACAAACGACCTTTATCACCCACTATAATTATTTTTTCTTTTATCCCAAGTCAATATCTTTAACTTCCACTAATTTTAACCAACTTAGATTTCTAGTTATGTGTTATTCCATATGAACCATGTGCATCCCTTTGTCTCTTATTAAGAGGATATTCTATTAACACATTTATAATGTGTGTTTTCCAAGAATGGTATTTCCAAATTCCAAACCATTTATTATCGATATCATGTTCAAAATGAGGCAAATAAATTTTATTTAGTGTGGTTAGGATATACACACTGATATTTTTTAAAAAAAAAATTCATAGAGTATGTTACATGGAACACCAAGATTAATCGACCAATGAATTATATTTCATTAAATTAACCTCTTCTATATATAGTGGAACAAAATATCATGATCCCAAATGAACCATAATAGAATATACAATTATAAACTAATAATTAAATTAGAGGGTAAGAATAGTAATTACTAAAATATGAAAATTATGGTGATCTATTGATTGGAAATAAAACAATAATCATTTAAATGAAAAATAACTATTTTATGAAAAACTCTTTCTCTCTCTCTAAAAGACTGTTTAGTCGCCCTTTAGACACGTAATTTGAAATTATTTTTTTAAAAAAATTTAGTACATATATTATCTAAAATTAAATTAATTTTTGAAATGATAATATAAAAATTATCTAATGTTTTATTTTTTGGATTAATTTAAAATGTTTCATTTGTTGATGAATAGTGAAAAATATTTAATTTTAATTGAAAACTTACCTTTCATTTAAAGTATTTATAATGTTAAAATATATTTTGAATTAGTTTTAACAAAAATATAGTTCAATTATAAAAATATGAATCTAATTTATTTCATTTTGATCATTTTAATTTTTATTGTTGATATAAAAACATTTCTAACTTTTGAACATTTTCTATTTGAAAACAAACCTTTTCATTCTATCTACGGGATTAATTTTAAATTAAAATATTCTAATTATGTGAATTGAATTTTATAAAATATACTGCATATTTTTAATAATAATAATTTATATTATAAAATAATTTCATCTTAAATATTAACCAAAATTAATAGAGAAAGCAGTGAATATTATTTACCACAGTTAAGGTAAACAATGATTTTGCACAGGTTAAACTAAAAAGATAATGTTTTATGTGACCTAAATCTTTATAAAAATATATTTTATGGAAATATTTAGACTCTATAATGTATAAGACTCAATGATACTCTATTTTGGATCCTTACAAAATGTGAAAATTGTGGCTACACCATTTGATGTTAAAAAATTACATGTGTTCCACTCACCTCCCTTATAAAAAGCCACCCCCTCCATGCTATTAGTCACCTATTCAATCTCTTTTAATTTGAAAAATATTTGACCAAATGAATTTAAAAATTACATCATATAATACTAGAATCCTTATTTTGGAAAAAAAATGTAACCTATTAAGGTTTTATTGCAATCCTAATGATGTTACTCGAATAAGAGGTATTTTTCTTCAACCAGCGTTTTTATTTATTTTTATCCTACACCTCCGTCAATTATTATTAAATCATTTTGATATAATATAATAAATATATTAAATATATAGGGATTTTTTATAATAATTTCTTGATTTATAACCATTCCAACTTCTATCTAATGGGTTATGAAATCATCATTAATGTGTGTGGCGGACTACCGCCTCGTGAACCAATGTCATTCTTTTTTCCATTACAACCACCCACGGTTGGGTATGACGATGGATCTAAAGTATATATATGATTATAATAAAATAATTTTACATATATAGTAATTATTTTCATATATAATTTTTTTTACTTTACATTGTGTAGGGTATATGATAACATAGCTACTATGTAAGAAGGACTACCTCTTTGTGAAGCAATGCGATTTATGGTATCACTAATACTTTACATAGAATGTAATAGAGGATAATTTAATAAATACATTTTATATAAATGACCTAGATATTATATAAAATAAATTTATCATTTTAACAAAGATAATATATGATTTTAATTATTATCTTTCGACTCACTTAATGATGATAATATCATTCATGTACCCGTGGACTACCAAATTCACGAAGCGATGTGACTCTTTTTTCATCACAAAAACACATGGATGATATATATAAATATAATGAAATAATATGTTATTTATGATATTATTATAATTATTTAATGATAAAATATCACTTACCTTTTTTCCACAATGATCATTGAAAAATAGAAACACTACCCATACATATGTACGACCTACCATCTTCATGATTATAACATACTACATCTATTAAAACCATATATAATTATTGTTCTTAATGTATAATATTTATATAAATATGATAATTATTTTATTATTATTATTATATATATTACGGAATAATATAATATAGATAAGAACTATATCTTTGATGAAAAATCATGAATGAGAAAATATTGCTATTAACACCGGAAAAAAGAAAATAATGAATGATTATTAATGAATGGGTGATAAGATGTTATAAAATGATCCTATATGGTATAATTTTTTTTAATATGAATCTTTTTAGAACTTATATCATTCTTAAAACCATTATTCTGGAGGTAGAATCAGGTTCAACCAAAAGTAAGATTTAGGTAAGGTATTTCTTAACTCAATTTCCCTTCACTAGGTTGAACTTGTACATAATTGAGTATATCAAGAAAAAATTAGGTGTGTAATAACCTTTTATTATTTAATGTTATACATAAAATTTTTTTATGTGAATTTACACTATATTCACATAATAAATTAATTTATTAATCTCCACTCCAATTATATGATTTTTGTAAGTGGATTTATCTTGATTTCTCTTTATTGACGCATATTATAATGTTAAGCTCAAAATTTCTTTTATATGGAGCATATAATTCACATTTGACAAGTAATATAATTATTTATTAATAATTCATGCTATTTCAAGTATCAATTATAATTATTTATTAAAATGTTATTTTAATCAATAGTTACCATGTTGTAAAGAATTTCGAAACTCAATTTATTTTCATCCAGTTATATTTCTTCTTTATCATATTTAATATTATAATATTATCGATAAAATTAATTTTTATTATATTATATTGTATTTAATATATTGTAATATTAATTAAATTTTTATACACATTGTCAAATCATTTGATTAATTTTCAATTCAATTTTATGGTCACTACAATGGTATATTTTAAAATATCTTTCTAATAAAGATTTCGTAATTTCAGTTGAAGGAAATTATTTAGAAAAATACTTATAAACCATTTTTATTTTGTTATAATATGTTTATTAGTGTTATTTTTAAAATACATACATTTTATACTCTATGGTACTTAAAATGATTGAGAATGATTTTTAATAAAATCAAAATTCATTTCTCTCTTCGATTAAAAATATTTTTTCTTCCAAAACCATGTTTTCAAAAAAAAAATCAAAGGATATTTGAAACCTTTTTGAAATGAATTTTGAAAATATAGTATACCTATTTTAAAGTTTTAAAAAATGATTCAAAATGAATATTCATGTCATTTTAAAATAAGTTCCGTTTGGATTCTACTCAAAATTTAAAAGAAATATTTATTTTGATGTACTCAATATCTATGAAATTAATGGAAATCATGACCACTATGGGTTTTAAAACATACTTCATATATTTCAAGGGATATTTTTATAGAAAATTATTTTTAAAATAATTGGCAAACATTTAAAATTTTAAGGTGATTCTCGAAATGAAAAATATATTTCTCTCAACAATGTTTTTAATGATCGTTTTTTTTTGTATTTATATTGAACAATAAAAAAATCCCATTATTTTACATATAATCCACTAGGGATATGTTTTATTTTTACCATAATTATTATTCCTCTTGATTATATATGACTATTTTCACTGAGGTTAGTATTGATGTTTACTTGATTCATTTTTATAATCATTAACATTCCCTTGAATTATTCACTTTCCAGTAATCACTATATATTAAATTTCCCCTAAATATACATATTACTTATCAATAATATTCTGATTTAATAAATAATATATAAGTTAAACATATGGTGTATTACATTGAATGTTATTTTATTGACTGGGAAAATATTGAAAATATATATTCTTTCTTGAATATTGATTTTTAAGGGTAAGGAATATTGTTCCTGAATTATATAGATTATTCAATATATAAGGAAGTTTTTGGATATGAAGATATGGGTGGGTACCGATTATATATTTTTCTTACATACATTAGTAGTCCAATAAGATAAAATTGTTGGTTGTCCTTAGCTAAATGGGTTTCTTCCCATCATTTTTAAACTGTCTGGAGGAAATATCTTGATAGTATAGGTTTCAATGATGATTGAGATCTTGAAATCCAATAATTAATTATTTCCATCATTAATAATTAAGGTATTATTATACCTAAGATTTTTATAATGATATTATCTATGGAGGAATTTCATTCATTTTTATTGATTAAATAGAATGTGTTTTCAGTAATTTACCTTTCTCTATTGATTGTTCCTTCTCTAAATATAATAGAAATGTTATTTATTAAATGGAAATTTTTTAAGTTATTTACATTACCATATTTATTATTTCATATCTAATTATACATGATATTTTCAAAATGATATTTTTTTCAGATGCATTTCATTATCAGTATTGATTAAATGTCTTTTCTATTTAGTTATTTTCCTTTCAATGTTGACTATAATTATTGATTCATGATTTCTTGAACTATAATTAAATTTCACTAAGAATTTTAGACCACCCTTATATTGTTTTCTTTTCCCATGATTCCATGAAGTGTATTATGATTCATGTTTAAGTATATACTAGATGGAATAATGTTATTATAAAAAATAATATTATTTTGTAATTTGGTTTTTCAAATGTAACATGGGAATAATTTATGAAAATAATTTACAAAGATTAATAATTATTCGGTTCTTTATGATGTGATTCCTTATATATTATGAAAATTTAATAAATTAGGCAATATATCCAGTCTACTTTGGACAGGGATGCTATTGTCTCGGATGAATTAATTGGGCCTCTAACAAATATTCCAAAATATGGCTTCACCCAAAAATTTCAATATGCGTAAATGTATTAAATTATAGTATAAGGAGGGATTTTAAAGTCCATATATACATAACAATCAATATAAGACACCTTATCATCATATGTGGAGACTTGGTAATAAAGTGGCCAAATTTGGGGATAATTGAAATTAGTATACATGAATATTAAAAGACCAAAGGAAATTATTTAAATTGAATAAAAAACAAAATATTTTAATATAAAAAATTAAATATGATGTGTATATCCAAGGTTGTGTCTATGGGTAGATTAAATTTATTTGTTTTCATAGAAAATTCTAACCCACTAATTAATGAATTCTCCACTCATTGAGATATGTCTCCCAGCATCATTTATTGATTTAATTCCTACTAAAATAGAATTATGATCTACAAGAAACATAGACAATCACGTTAATTATCATTTTAAGTAATATGGAAATTTTATCACTAAAAATGATCATTACTTAAAATCAGTAAAGAGGATGAACAAAATAAATCACAAAATGGATCTCCCAAATTGTGGTAGAGATTATAATTTTAAATCACATGAAATAAAATCCAATATAGTTCCAAAAAACCCAGAATAATAAACCATCAAGGGGTTAGCCTCAAGTTGATGTAATTATATATTTTGAAGATGAAATCTTAATTAATGATGTGGTATTGAAGAAATAAAAACAATGAAATAATGAACACTCCACTGTTGTTCAATGATTTTCAAAATTTCAAGTGTAAAAATATTAAAATCATAAATAAATTGAATCAATGTGGTAATAAAAAGATATAAATAGTGAATAATAACTTTTTTTGATAATATTATTTGATTCAAATGACTTACTTGAGAAAAATGGACATAAGATTTGAAAAAAACAAATAACATTACAATTTGAAGAACCAATCTTGATCATAAAATCCCTAATTCCATCACCACCACCACCTTAATTGGGGAAATTTTGAGCCTTACGTATATCATAAATTATAAAATTGAAACATAATCAATTAGGCTAGACACAGGATGGCAGAAAAAATAGTATGTAAATTTTTCAACTTTCACCACAAAAATCATAAAAGACCCTTCACTCCTTTTTATATGAAAATTAAAGCATAAAGATGATGAAAATTTAACGGAATATAGAAATGAATAAATGGTTCCTCATATTCTTATAAAATTTATATAAATTTCATTCCAATTGGATCATCCATTTATGTGTTATGGTCAAAAGAGAAGTTCGATTTTTTGGGTATTGAAATATGGTAAAGGACTTAAACATTAACTTATGCCACATGGACAACCTTCCCCAATAAAGAAATAGCCTCAGAAATAGTTTAATTAAACTTAACCTAAAAAATTGTATATCTTATTATAAAATATCATATTTATTGGACATAAATTTGTGTCTCCACATATGTTTTAGTGGATAGAGGTCCAATCTCAATTTCCAAAATATATTTATAGGTGAGGCACAATATGTGAAAATTTCATTAATAATCATCTCCCTGTCCATCAGAAAAAAAAATCAAAACAAATTCAATAGGCACATAACAAATTTTAATCTTGAAATGCTGCATATAAATTTGTTTACAATCTCATTCTTAAATATGTTGAGATTAAAACACTTTAAACATAGACTGCACGTGTGAGGATAAATGAAATTTAAATAAAAAAAAAGGATTTTATGAAAAATAAACCACATAACCACTAATCAAAATATAATGAAAATTATATAATTTTAGTGTTTAATATATAACACAACATGATTTTGTGAAATAATTTTTTTGAATAAACTCAATTTTCTTGATATCATGTGTTACACGTAACACCGGGTTTTAACGAAACACATAGAAATATGATGATTATTTTCTAAAAATACCATTATTACCTACCCATGAAACATTACCACATGAACCCTAGCTGATGCCCGATGATGGGTTTCCCCCCCTTCCTGGTGGAGGGAGGGGGAGTTGATTCGGCTCCTCTTCCCCCAGCATCGTGGGTGTCGTTCGTTCCATTTTCAAACCCTATTTATCTTTTGGACTTCCTGTCAATTTCTCTAAGCCTGAAAGATCCAGATCTTTATCATGGGGTCCCTCAACTTTTTATTTCTTCATCGAAATTATCTTCAGCATCGAGCCTCCTAGATTTGAACATGGTTTCTCTTTTTTCTCTTCGAAGGTCTTTCGTTGACGAGTTTTATCGCTTCGTGTTCAGTGATTGGGATATGAAGGAATGCGCAGTTGTAGGGATTCCTGATAATCGTCACCTGATGATTCATTTTGGTTCAAAGGAAGACTTAATTAGCACCTGGTCCAGAGCTCCCGGCCGATGCAGCAGATGTAAATTTTTCCTTCTGTGATGGTCGTTTGATCTCTGTAAGAATCAGGATCCTCCATTAGTAGCAACCTGGGTATGTATGCCTCATCTTCCTCTGCCTTTTCAAAATTATTAGATAATTTTTATGCTGGGGAATCTGGTCGGTCAATTCCTCTTCTCGGATGCTCGTACATCTTCTGTGAGTCATCCTGTGAACCCTCGTTTTTGTGTTGAGGTGGATGCCTCAAAGACACCGGTTGACTGGATTTGGATTACTATTGGCGAGGAGTACCGATGGAGGCAAGATGTTGTATATGAAAACTGGGTCGATTCTTGTTCGACATGTTGTAGTTTGGGGAATTTGGCTAGTCACTATCATTGTGGAGCCAGAAGCAGGAGGCCTGCTACTTTGGTGAAGAGGCATAGTGGGGTATTTTATCAGGGATATTTGCATCCCGATGTAGTTAAGAGTGGTAATGATGTTTTTTTGGGTTATTCATCTATGAGAAGGTAGACACAGGCTTCACCCAATCCATCTGTTGGTGTGGTGTTTGATATATTGAAGCATGATATGTTAATGCATAATGGTGTGGATTAGAGTGGTAGGGATGAGGCTGGTCCTGGTACTGGATCTGGAGGCAAGGTGGGAGCGCCTGCTTCTTCATGGGAGATGTTACAGCATGGTAAAAATCCAGTTGGTCAATTTTCTGAAGGAAGGGTTGACAATGAACTGATCAAGGACGGTGATGACGAAAAGAAGGGGGTGGTGGCAT
Organism: Viscum album; assembly: GCA_963277665.1. Lineage (NCBI taxonomy): Eukaryota > Viridiplantae > Streptophyta > Magnoliopsida > Santalales > Viscaceae > Viscum > Viscum album. Next base: position 696,382,466 of record OY728119.1, on the reverse strand, counting down.
TGAGCTCACTTGCACCTCATGTTTGTCCAGCTACTAATTATTATCAGTTACAGTTGAATTTTGAGTGTGGTTTGCAGATTACAAATGATGGTGGGATGATAAAAGCTGGTGATGATGAGTAGAAGGAGGGGGAGATGGCCTTGAGCCCAGTTGATGGGAAAGCTCACGATACACCCCATGTTTGTCCACCTATTAAGGAATCTCAGTTGCAGTTGAATTCTGATTGTGGTCTGCAGATTACAGTTGCTACTTGAAACCATTCTCAGGAATTGGATCATGAGGAGATGAATCGGTGTTCTCAAATGAAAGAAGGCCACAACATACTGCTTGTCAAATAGGATAGTTTAGGAATGGAGCTGGATGTTGGTAATGTTTTTTTGGAGTCTCCATGGTGTTTGGATATGATTGATATCAATGGAAAAGATGAGAAGAACCAGATCCTAAATGATGCTTTCCAAGAGGTGGTAGTTACTGGAAAATGGGGGGATGTCTCGAACGGTGACAAAGAAAATTTTTGTGATTTGGCCCGACCTTATTTTATTGATGTTGTCAAGGATGGGAAGAAAAATATAAATGAGGAACCTCCCCTAGTTAAAAAAATAATGAGGAAGTTTTATGACTTGTCAAAGCCATTGTCATCTAGGTCATCTGTCAGGCAATCCTCTAAGGAGTTGTTATCCTTAGAGAAACTGAATCTCAGACGAAAGTATGCAAAGGTTCTAAAGCACTATGAAATCTCTGAATGGGAATCATCTACTACGGAGGAAGTGTTATCTCATGGGTGTGGCGAGGGGTATGAATTTTATGACATGTAACTGGTTTTCTTGTTTGTTGTGCTTGTTTTGTGTACGTTTTTTTTCATAATAAATTGTCAGAGGATTTACCTCTGACTGAGCTTTTCTGGTAAACATTTTTATGAAAAAGTAAATGATTTTAGGAAAAAGTATAGATATATTTTGAAAAAACTATTTTCTCAATTATATGATGATTGATTATTTTTGAAAATAACCATAGAAAAATATATAATTTTTTAAAAAATTATTTCATCAGAAAAATTCATTTTTTCAAATTAAAATCTCAAAATTTTCTTTGTTGAATTTTTTTGATTTCTCAAAAACGAATATTTTTTCGATGAATTTTGAAAAATACTATATTTTATTTAAAAATTACTTTACATTTAATGAATTTATAAGGTTATTTTTTTAAAAAATGAAGTTATATGTTATATTAGTTCAATCAAATAAAGATTAATTCATGTTTGGCCATCGTAAATGTTTTTATATTGAATTTGGATATAAAAACCTTTTAAACTTTTCAGCATTTTTTCTTCAGAAAACCCCTTTCTTATTAGAAATACATGTAAAATTTTAAATATAAATTTTACCAATTTGAGAATTTAATTAGGAAAAATGGATTCCATATTTGGAGTAGTCAAAATTTATTTTATATAATAATTTTAACCAAACTCAAAATTCTCAAGAAGACTTTGAAGCTTTGGAGTAAAGCTCATTTTAGTTTTCTTGAATCTGCCATTGTTTCTCTTGAGGCTTCTCCTCGAAATGTGAAATAGGTCAATTCCCTTAATGACTTTTATGATGGTATTTTACTAGAAATTGAGTTTTCATTCAAGCCCAACAAACTTATTAACCTAAAGGATGGTGATTAAAACATAAATTTTTTTAATACTCCTCAGAAAATCTGAAATTTTTTAAGCCACTTTCTCTGATCAGAAACGATGATAATATCATTCAAACAGAAAGGATTTATCTAAGCATGTTGTATCCTATTTCAAGGATCTTTTTAATGGATCATCTAATTCCATGCACCCTGTGGAAGGGGTTTTTACCTGGCTTGTGGCTCAGGAAGATAACTCTGGCCTTATTTTTATTCCTTTGTCTTTAGAAATAAATGCGGCTGTTTTCAGTCTCAAATATGAAAGCTCTCCTAGAACAGATAGTTTGGGTAATATCTTCATTCAATCATTCTAGGTTATTGTTGATGTGGATGTTTTCAAGTTGGTCACTTACTTTTTCAAGGATGGTATTCTTCCTCATGGGATGAATTCTCAGTTTCTGGCTCTTATCCCCAAAGTGGAAAATGCTAACAAAATTCATCTCTTTAGGCCTGTTTCTTTGTTTAAAACCATATAAAAGATTATTTTCAATATACTTGCTAACATGATTTCCTCTATTTCAAGCACGATTGTATCTAATACCTAGTTTGTTTTTATTAAGTGAAGGCCAATTCAAGATTCTTTTATTACTGCTTTGGAATGTGTGGATCTTCTCAAAAGTCTGATCCAAGTATGCAACATTGCCTTGAAGCATGACGTGTAGAAAATTTTTGGTATTATGGGTTAGGGTTTCATTTTCAAGATTCTCACCACATTTGGTTTTGATATCACCTTCATTAATTGGGTCAAGATTATTCAGGGATCTGCTCACATTTCTGTTCTTATTAATGGATCTCCTGAAGGACACGTCGATTGGTCAAGAGGCATCCGACAAGGTGACCCTTTATCTCCTGTGATTTTTTCCATTACTGAATATTATTTAACCATATTTGTTTCCATTATGTCTGGGAATGGGAAGATGAAGTCTTTCCATGCTGGTAGGGGTCTTGTTGCCCCTTCCCAACTTTTTTATACTGATGATATCATACTTTCCACTCACGAAGACAAGGGAAATATAAGGAACATCAAGAGATCTTTTTTACATTATGAGATGGTTTCTAGTGAGGAGATTAGTTGGAATAAGTTCTTTTTGTACTTTGGGAAGAACATCACTCCTACAAGGAAAAGTCCCATTATCAGTGAGTTGGTTATCAGAGAAGGTGTTTTTTACCTTAGTTTATTTGGGAGTTCCTATGTTCTAGGGGAGGCCGAAGGCTTCCTATTTATCTAGAATTATTGGAAATATCATAAGACAACTCTCAATTTGGAAGGGTAAATCTTTATCCTTGACAAGTCGAGTCTGCTAAGTGAAGTCCATTATCATCTCCAAATTTGTTTTTTCTTTTATGGTGTATAAATGGATGGTATATCTTATCAATAGCATTGGTGATTTGATAATAGTTTTTATTTTGAGTGGTTCCATGGTGGAGTGAAGGCTTACCACGGTTTCTTAGAAAAAGTCTCTAAGCCTTATGATGCAGGTGGTTTGGGTATTAAGAATCTTGGATAATTTAATGATTCCTTGAAAGATGGGTTTATGTAGAGAATGATTAATGTTCCTTCAGAATCCCTTTTCATCATTCGGGATAGATTCATGAATAAACTCAAAGGTGGAAATTTTTAATTTCTCACCTCTTCGTTATGTCCTGCTATTAAGTCTATTTTTCCAGTATTGATAATGATTCGAGATGGATTGTTTCTAAGGATTAATCTTTATCTTTCTGGATGTGCAACTAGACTGGGGTTCCTTTGATTGATTTTACTCCAAATGAAGAAAAAAAATCTGGATTTTGACATATCTATTATGATCAACTTTAGAGAATGGATAATAAGGCTTCTCATATTATTTCCACTATTGATAGATATTTCTTCTCTCATTGGGAGAATTTCTTGGCTCGGGTACCTATTTCTAACAGTATCATCTCTTTTAAGGTGCTCTATGAGCAAGTCATATACAACAACAATGAGTTCAAGTAGATGGGTAATTTTAGGGGAAACTTCTTGAAGCCTTCCCGGTCAACTTTGCCTTGGCGAGTTACTCCTAAATAGATTAAAACTAATGATTTCTTGCAAACTTGTCGAATATCGTTCTGTTCTATTTGTGTTTTATGTCATAAATATATGGAGGATAATGATAATCCTTTCCTTAGTTGCGCGGCGTCTTCGTCAATATGGAAGGCTATGGATGATATGTTTGAAGTGTCTTTACCTCAGGTCACGATGATTCTGGATTTTCTAAAGAGGAATAGTGATTTTATATTATCGCCACATCTCTTGTGTATTTTCAAGGTTACTGTGGCTGATGTCATTCAATTCATCTAGAGCTCCAGGAATAAGATGATTCATGACCCGTACACCGTTCAGGTTGGTACCGCTCAGGCAAGTATTTTATCTTCTGTTCACAACACTTTTGTTCTGAAAAAATTATGTTGTTCAAATTCCATGCATTACCTCTCAGTTTTAACTCAGTTTGAGGTCAAATGAAATTTTCTACCTTCATTTGACATGATTGATGTTCTTTGGAAAGCACCGTTCTCTCGTTAGATTAAAATAAATTCTGATGGCGCCTCAAGAGGTAATCTGGGACCTTCTTATTTTAGGACTATTTATAGGGATCATCAAGGAGGTGTTCTTGGTTGTTTTCATGGATCTTGTGGTCATGCCTCCACCCATGAAGAAGAAATTATTGGTGTAATTATAGTAGTTGGGCATGCTAAACAATTTGGTTGGAAAAATCCTTGGCTTGAATGTGATTCTAATACTATTGTTCATAGCATTCGATCAGGTTCTATTCATCTTTCTTGGAAGCTCGCTAATAGATGTTCCAGATGTTTGGATTATATTTACTCTATGGATCATATTTCTACACATATTTATCGATAGGCTAATGCGATCACTGATGGTGTTGAAAGAAAAGGTGTCAATGGTCTTGCCTTTCAATGGGACTATCATGTTCTAGAGGATCATCATCCACATCGTAATAGGGATCAATGTAAATCTCTCATGAGCAGACTAGTGTAATGTTTTCATTAAATAAGGGGGTATTGCTATTATCAGAAAGGTCTCCATTTACCATTAAAAATAACCTAGTTTTTGGTTAAAATGAATAGGAAATATAGTAAAAATTAATTTATTTGGTAATGTTGAAAATTGGTCTACCAAGGGTGTTAAATAAAAAGATAAGGGATAAAATCACATATAAACTTGTAAAATTTTATTACATATTTAAACATTATCACCTATATGGTTTGATAATTATCTTTTATGGAGCCTTCTATAATGTTAAAATTTTGGGTACTCTTTATTCATAAAAAGATATTATGTTAGTCCTCTCCCATGAATATAAAATACCACCCCATCTATTATCATTTTCACAATTAAAAAACATTTACTTTTAGAGAAAAGTTACCAAAATATCTTAACAACATTTAATATTATTCAGTTATGATGATACAATAATAAATATCTCAAATATAATGTGATGTTATTATATTAATTTAATAACCAATATCCATCTCCTCTTTCATTAAATGGGATACAAAATCAGCATTCCTATCTACAACGAACTTCTGCCTCCGAACCGATGTTATTCATTATCCGTCACCACATATAACATCAAGATATAATGATGGATTAAATAATTATATATGATATATATGATAGTATTATACTTATTAATTATTATATCACATATACCTTCTTACTTTTCATTCTTTTAGAATATGATAACGCCACTCATGTGTTTTGCAGAAAATCGTCTCACGAAGCGATGTAAACCATTCACGCTTTACATGGATGGTAATAAGGATGGGTTTAAAGATTTTTTTATATTTATTACATAAAAAATGATTCTATAATTTCATTATATTATTTTACTTTTTTTCAGTACGTCAAGAAAATGGAAAAAAATGTTCATGTGTATGTTTGGTTAACAGTTTATATAAATGTTGTATTTCATTTTATATCTCTACCTTTTATAGATTACACTAAATAAATATATAAATAATAAATAATATATTTATATAATTTTTAAAATTATGGGGATTATGGAACAATAATTAATTTAACAGGACCAAAAACAAAAAATCAAACCATACATGAAATATAAAGTAGTTATTGCTTGACTGTGGCTTTAAAATGGGATTGTCAATAAATTGGTCGTAAAATTTCTTAAGTAAATAGTATATGGTATTATATATATAATTATATATACATAATTAACGTATAATTAACATATATTTATAATACAAATGATTTTAATGTATACATAATAGGTTTAAACATAAAGTTGGGGATTGTTGTCTCAAATTTTCTTCTTTCAGACATGAGATATGATATAAACCTATCTTATTATATGAAGTGTATATAGAACCATTTTACATTATATATCATGAATATACATATTATAATTATATTTAATATTTCATTTTATGTTAATATTTAATGATTTTTATGATTTCAAAGATACTAAAGTGGTAAATATTTTTTATTACAATCTCATCATTTATCGTGATTGTTAATGATTATGCTTCTTATGATGAAATATTTTGATCTATCTCTTAATTAACAAAAATAATTATCATATACCATGGTTATTTCATGAGATTAATTTTTTTATTTAATTTTCCTCTCTTTATTTACTCATGTGTTCAAAATAATGTTATTAATAAAAATCATATTTCTTTCGATTTTTGGCCGAAAACCCATTTTCTTCCCAAACTATGTTTTCTAAAAATGGTACTAAAAATGTTTTTATAATTTTTAATTTTTATTAATTTCTCCCATATATATTTTTTAGAATTTTTTTAATGGAATCCCCATTTAGTTTTCCAAACAAGTCATATTTGGATTTTATTGAAAATGTTAATAGAATCTTTGTTTTAACATTTACGACATGAACCAAATTTCCCAAAATCATGATCATTAATTTATTTTAAGATTCCTATAAAAGTTTTAAATCTTATTTTCAAATAATATTATTTTTATAATATTTTGTGAATATTTGGTTTTAAAAATCTTATTTTCAATGAAATGATATTTCTCTCAAGAAACGTTCTATATTATTTTTCTTTTAAAACCATTTTCCATTTCAGATAAAATAATTTGATGAAACATATGCTTTACTATAGATATCATCCCAAGATTAAATTATTATTATTTAGTTGTGTGATTTATGTTTATGGTGAAATTATGAATATGAATCCCATTTGTCTTCCACATGTTATACCATGATAAAATACTTATGAAACCTAATACCTTTTCCATGGGTTATTCTTTGATGAAATGAAGAAATGATTATGAAACCTATGTTTTCAATATGTTTTGTTAGGATGAATGTTTTATGGAACCCATTTTTTCATGCGTTTTTATTAGATTAATGTTTTATTTTATAATGGAATATATATGTATGATTTTCATTATGTGAGAGGTGGTACCTATAACTCTTTCAATTAAATTGGGTAAAGATTTACATCTCATGAGATACAAAGGAATCGAATAGGTATTGGACTCAGTTTGTTTGTGGAATCTATATACTATGATAGTCTTTGAGGTGAACCTTATTACTATGATGGTTTAGTAAGTGAGCCTATTAAACTATGATAGCATTTGGTATAATTCTTGAATTACTAAGGAAATGGTTTTCAACGCTTATGTGTATGAGAAAATCTATACCTAATGCAAATGTTTTGTCCTCATGGATAGTGTTCTTTTATTCTATTATGATTAAAGTGTTATGAACTATAAGGATTTATTCCACGAATCAAGTTTATGATCTATGATATGCAGGGTATAGATTTTTAAATGTTATTTTCATGTTCTCATAACCTTATGCTCATTATATATTGATATGATCCTTTTCATACCATTTCTAAGAATCTGACCTCTCCCTTTCTTGGGTTTCCTTTCCCCTATTTATGATAAATGTAATTATGTATAATATGTCTTAGAAGGGTTCAAGTTATTAAGAACATAGTGGGGGATGATTTATCTCACTTATGGACCAATTTTTTATGTGTCTAAGTATCTAAAGGCACTAGACTAAAATGATTCTGGCATGGATCATTATGTTATGTAATGGATATTCATCTATTATTATATAATATTTATGTATGAGATATTTGAGTCTTTACATAATCAATAACCAATTTAATGAGTGATAATTTAATAAAATTAGGATAAGATATTATATTAATTTCACTTTTAAAAAGAGATTAATGTAATTTATTAGATAAAAATTACACAATATTTATAAAATAATTCTTTGGAAATAACAATTTTATTGTCATTGTAGTTTTTGAATTTAATCAGAGTAACCATACTATTATTACATAAAATGAAATGTTTTTATTACATAAATTGATCATGTTGATCTAAAATAGTTAATCCATTCTTATTGATTTAATATCTACAATTGATGAAATTAATTTTTAATAAAAGAAAATAAAAACAGTTTTTAGAATAAAATATTACTTATGTTTCCAAAACTATAAACACAGGTTTAATAAATACAACATAGTAATTTTAAATGATTTATTTTACATAAAATTAATTTTTTTTCTATAAAAGTGATTATAAACAATTAAATTTTTATTGTATTATATTAGTGTTATAAAAGTGACAGTTTTAACAACATTGTTATTTTTTCACTATTCACTTAGAAATCAATAATTTTGGAAAAATATAAATAATTACCCTGAAGATAATATTTTTATTCAAAATTCAAAATTTTGGTCAATTTTTTTAAATTAAAATTACAAAATTTTAAAAATTAACTTTTAAATGAAAATATAAATACAAAATGAAAATTATTTCCATTGAAAAATAAAATTTTAAATTAATAAATTTTTTTATTTCTATTTCCTATCAATTAATAATAATAATAATGTTCAGATATTATTCATAGAAAAAACATATTTTATCCATCATATATTTTGTTTCTTAAAATAAAAACATTAAAAGATTTTTTTAGAAAGGTTACATTATAATGAAAAAACAAGTCTTATTATTTAATTAGCTTCTCTCATTAAATATTCATGAATTCACAATACTTAATAATAAAAATTATACATATGTATATATATATATATCAGGATTTGGTAACATTTGTTTTTACCCACTAATACTATATCTATATTTTAGTTAGAATATATATTGTAATGTGGTTCATTGTGGTTTTGCGTTTCATGTAGAATAAGATATTAACATAATATATAATTAATGAATATAAATAGTGATGTTTTTTCTAATGAGACAATATATTTATGTATTTATTTTATTTCCCTATTTTTATTTTTTTATTCATGAAAATGAATAGAATATTGGTTTAAATATAAATGTAATAATATTTGAATAAAATTATCAACACTATATTTACTCATAATGGAGCATCATAATAAATGTACATTATACCAAGTATAACATACCAAATATTATTACATATCGTGGTTTATTCCATACATAAATAGTTTATTAATTTTAATTTAATAGTAAATATAAAAGAATAATATTTTTATAACTAATAAAATCCGTAATTCATATTTACCCTAGACAATAATTATTAGTAGAATTATGCCTAAAATGAAAAAGGAATAAAATTAATGGAGAAAGAATTTTTTAAAATATTAAAATAAAACTAAATGAATAAAAACTTTTATTTGATAAGTTATAATGTAAAGAATTTATTGAATTAAATAGGTGTAATATATTTGTTATATTAACACTATAAATGTGGCACCCAAGGATAGATGAACCAATATTTGGGGGGTAAATAAATGGTCCACGTTTATAAATTCTTCTTATTTAAACTCGACTTCTGGTACTTGTTAAGGTTCCAATCCAATCAATGAATTACCATAGCCTCGTTTTATGTGTATTTATAATAATAGATAAGACAATACTAACGATTTATGGGGTTCAGCTAGAAAGACCTACACATTTCCATGATTTTTCAGTCCACGCAGATATAAATTCTTCCATTATCTCCCCATGTTGTTATAACCAATAATATTCCCAATACTATCAATATCGAGTCTCATTATCACCATGAATCCAAAATCCCCTAGAAGAAACAAATTTCCTCTAAAAATTATAATAATAATAAATAAATTTCTCCTTCCCCACTGTCTTTATACTATACAACTTGATGAAATTTTCCCTATATGAAAAAATACATCAATATATTCCACTCATGTATAGAATCATAAAGAAATCCAGTATCCAAAAATGGTGATCAAAAATTATTTCCTCAAATATTACTATAGATAATTAATGTTCCTTATATTCTCTTGAACTAAAGAACTAAAAAAATAGGTCGCATCCTCCTTAGATGGTTTCTAAATTTTACATCCATTTATTTCGTTGATATATTGATGTATCTGGATCTCAAAATTCTGAATACCTAAAAATTATTTTCAATCTGTCAATCAAATCTCCCTCCACTTTTGCTTCTAATTTTTTACACATATATACTCAAACAACAATATCATGAATAATATTTTCCAAAATAATAATTTCAAAACTCCTTGACTTCTTGTAGAATTAATGATCTCATCTAATATAAATCTTTCAATACGTCCCCAATATATCTTTAATTAAAACCACATTACATCATAGTAAAGTTTTCACTTTATAAATATGAGTATATTTTCCTTTTATATCTAAAATATAAAATTTTAATTCCCAATAAAATCCACAACTTTAAAACAATTTAATTTTCATCCATGTATAAATAACTATGTGAATGTTACATGTTAGGATGTCTTATGGATATGGAACTTATCTTAGCTAATATATTCTTAGATCATGATCCACATAACTATTCTTGATGTTTGAATCAACTAAAAATCAGTTCTCGAATTATCTAAATTTACATTCTAAATTTTCTAGAAAAAATAATTATATAATTGTAAATATTCAAAAAAGTATAAATGGTACATAAGGTATTATCCTTAGGGAGAAATATTTAAATCTCTATAGATGAACCTTATGATGATCATCCTTAAAAAGATGACTCTTACAATGCTCAAGTCAATGGATTCATTCCAAAATATTTTAAATATGAAGCTTATGAAAATGATATTTACATAGAGAAAATAGATGATCTTTATGCATTCCATTTTCATATAAGAAAAGAATAATGTTTTTATTTAATTAATCATTCAGACCCCATGAGGACTCATCTAATTAATTATATGACTCATAAAAAGTGTAAATTGAATCACCTGATGTAATCATTACCACTTCATAACTCCCCTAATGACTATTTAAAATTCTTATAATGATTCATATGAACACATTGTTGAATTATTTATAGTTGAATTTACTCATCCAAAGTCTCTGATGAATTATAAAAAGTCACATATGTCTCATATGAACATGTAATTAAAATATTTTATGCTTTATCTAGACTAAAAAATTATATAACTCAAATATGAACATCTTCCATCAATTTTTAGGACTTATCACCCAATATAATGCCGATCATAATATAACACAAACCCCATTAAGTAGTTCTATGACACATGGTCAATAAAGCTTTAATAATCAACATTAATTGGATGATTTCTTCACTTAATCATGCCAAATTAATCGAATTTCATATTTGTTCTTAAATATCCTTTATATCCTTCATCCTTATAATTTTATTAAATTTTGTTGATAGAACGTTCATAGAATCCACACATGTGTTAAATATGTAGTATCAGTTATAAAATAATTACATTTAAATTATTAAATCATATTTTATGTATCCAATATATATTTTTATGCTTCATCCTCCAAACACAAAACATTTTCTATATAACATTATAGCATAACCATAATCTTTTTATAGATTATCTCTATATAATGACACCATCTTCAATAATAAAGGAATATCACCTTAATTGAAAAATATAATTCAATAAAATGTTCACAAAAATATCCCCTTTGGATTTGTTTTCAATACCTTTGTAACACCCCAATATTTTGTGAAATATTTTTCCTTCAGATTAATCTTATCATTTTAATATTTTTCAATTCACACAACATTTAATATATCTTTAGTTATATGAATAAACAGACTTTGGATTTCATTATACACAACACCATATAGATATTATTCTAAAAAAGATAAAATAAATTATATTATACAAATCACTATGTCAGGATTTTGTCACACACAATGTCATGTTCCTTTGATAGCTTGTGTTACACACATGTTCAAGTTTTATCGGACTACAATATATTATTAATATCTTTATTAAAATATTATTATATTTACCAACTAGCAATTGGAATTGAAGTTACTAATAACATTAACTAATGTGTGAAAATATTATTTACAGATGTATATAAAATGATTCCCCTTGTTATAAATTAAGTAGAAATTAATGTAAGGACATCTTTATGTAAATAAATTCCATTTATAAGAAAACTATTTCTCAATGTACAAAAACCATATCATCTAAATAAATTAAAAAAAACTTTTGATTAATTTTTTTAATAAAATATATATATTATTGATCCAATAAAATATTTCCGCACTCATCCAATAGATTTGATTGGCATAAAATAATAAAAAATCCAATTATAAGAATAAAAAGTGTAATTTTTATAAAAGTCAATTTTAACTCATTTAATGGTTAACCTATTTTATATATAATTTTAGAAAAATTTATGATATTTATTTGAAAAAAATAAAAATCATTTTTAAAACAGCAATATAAAATTTTACTTTGGTTGAATTCTGGTTTTTTCTGGAAGATTATTTTTTTGATGAATAATAAAATACACATAATTTTAATTGAAAACTGCATTTTTAGTAAATTTAATTATATATGTAAATTATATTTTATGTTTTTTAAATAATATTTATATAAATTATATATATAAATAGATACATATATTAATAAAATTTATTTCATTTTAACACATTTTACAATGAAATTGGATATAAAAATATTTCAAACCTATTGACTTGTTCACCTTAAAAACCCATTATCTCATACCATCTCTAGGATTATTATTAAATTAATTTCAACCACCTCTCTGATTAAAATTTGGAAAATTTATTCAATATTTTGAATCATAATAATTTATAATGTCTAATATGGTAAAAATAGTTTTTTAACAAATATATTAGTGAATGTAATTAAAATTAATTAGAGTGATAGTAGTAAAAATGGGCTTAACTAATGACTAAACTTAGAAAATAAGTTGTAATAATGACCCTAAAATTGTCTAAAAATTATTATATTGACTTTTTTATAACATTACACCTATATTGATCTATAATGGTCATCTTTTAACCCTTTTGAGACATGTTAATCGTGGTGAGCACTCAGATAATTTCAAAAATGCCCAATCTGTTCTTTTCCCTACTTATAAAAGGCCACCACCTCTTCCCCTATCTTCGATACCTCTAAAGACCATTGTCTCGGCCAAAACCAATCAAAATATCCTACACAATTCCATCCCTTGATCCTATAATACTAAATTTTGTTATAAATTCAACCATGGAATCCCTTTTGAGAAAACCAAAAGGATTTACCGAGAGAAGAGGTAACATCCTTCAACGAGCACTTTGTTTTCATTTATTTTTCCATACTCTAAGATATAATAATTATATGATTAAAAAAGAACTATCCTAAATATAATTATATGTTTTTAAATTGAGGGTTATACCTATACTCACACATACTTCCAAGAAATTGTATACACAATCGTTGTTCGTATGTATGACAGACTACGACCTCACGAACCGAGGTCGTTCATTCTTACATTGTCACCTTTCGCAGATGAGAATAATGATATAATATCTATTATTATTTGATATATATTTTATTTATGATTTACTTATGATTCTATAATTATTATATAAAAATATAAAATTATTATTTCTATTTTTTGTAAATACAATAACTTTGTTTGTGGATGTGTAGAATACATTCCTTTCAAAGTGATGTGATTCATTCACACATCACATGGAATGTATTAAAGAGTTATTCAGTTAATTTATATGATATATATAAAATAATAACTCTACTATAATGATATGATATTTATATATACATTTATTTCATTTACTTTATTTCTTTTTATATGAAAATAAAATGGAAACAACATTCATGCATACATATAACCTACAATCTCCATGAACAATGTATTTCATTTTATATTTCAATATTGTATTGATTATTATAAATAAATATTTACATAATATATATGATATTTATATCATTTTTTTCTTTATTAAATGGTTTAAATCAGGATCCATGTATTATTTTCAAGAATAACAAAATCCAAACATATTGTAAAACAAAGCAGTTATTACCCAGATCATACCATTAACATGGAAATGTTTATAAATGAGTAATATAATGTCAATATAAAATAATATATATAATTTTATATAATAATATTATTAAATTTTATTTTTATAGTAAACTTATTTTTATTATATAGATGGTTTTAACATGTAATAAAGAAGTCAAGGCTTAAGGTAAGGGTTTTCCCGACATAATATTATTTCTACGAGATATATTCTATATTCCACACCTGTTCTTTTTTTTTGGTGTATATAACTAACAATTAAATTTTATTCCATTAATTTAATTTATTTATTTATATTAATTTTCAATTTATGTTATTATTTCATGGATCTCACAATTCAAAAGTTACTCAAGTAGTAAGGGGTTTATCATCACACTTTTATTTCTATGAGACTCACACCTTATTCACCACTCCTTTAATTTGGGTAGTGTATATAATTCAAATTAATGTATTATATGATTTTTATAATTAAAATTATTGGTATTTATACATCCATATATTGATATTTATTTTATGTGGATTATCTTTTAAAAGTTACCAAATATGTTAAATAATTTTGTCTCAAATTTCCTTCATTGAGATACATGCCATGTTGTGCACCTATATTATTCTATCAGGTGTATATACTAACCATGGACATGTTACAAAACTAATATCCTTATTTTACATATATTTTAATCTTCATTAAATGTTATTATTTCATAGGTATTGATATTTGATATTACCAAATGGGTAAGTTTTTCTTGTTACAATCTCATCATTTATCAGAATTGTTTATGATTATACTTTCATTGATGAAATATTATGATACATCACTCAATTAATTTTATAAATTTTCTTATTCTTTGTTTATTCAAGACATATTCAAGAAATGGTACCATTTTTCCACTATTTGATACTTAATTTAATTAAGAATGTGTTTTTTTAAAAATATGACTTTTTCTATCTCTTCAGTTAAAAATATGTTTTATTTAAATATCATGTTTTCTAAAAATATATTCAAATGATAGTTTAAAATAATATTTTAGGATAATTTTCCTAGAAAATAATTTTAATAATTTTATGTTTTTACATTTTGAATATATTTTTCAAATCATCCTTTTTATGTTTTCAAGGTTGTTTTCAAAGAAAATCGGTTTCAAAATGTTTTCAGTTTTAAAGATAATTTTTCTAAAAGAAAATGATATTTTCCTCAAGAAAATTTTTAAAATATATTTAAATATTACCTTATATTTTTTCAAAGTGGTTTTCAAAGGAAAATATTATGAAAATATTTTATGTTTTAAACTTTTATTTTAAAAAAGGTTTTTTCCTTAAATAAATACTACAAGTTATCTTTTATGATACTACTCCATCTAAAATGGAATACTTTGAAATGGTTTATGATTTATTTGGGATATTATACAAGGAAAACATTATATTTCATTCATTTAATAGTTTATCATTATCCTGAAATGTTTCTTATCAAATCCATTTTTCTTCATCGAGTAATGCCACGATAAAACTCTAATGATACTCACTTCCTTTAATAGATTATTATATGACTTATGACTATGAAACATGTCACTTTTCCATGGGTAATGATATAAGTGAGTGTTTATAAAACCCATTTCATTTCATGGGTTATGATATTAAGAACGTTTATGATATTTTGGAACACATATGTATGATTTCATTTTGTGAATGATGGAACACATATCTCCCTCCAATTCCTTGGGTAACAATGGATGAATAATGTTCATATGTGTTATGTGTGAACTTGATTTCATGTTCACAGTGTAATGAGTGAACCTTATTATATGTTCACAATGTTATAAATGAACCTAATTATATATTCATGATGTTATGCATGAACCTGATTTCATGTCCAATTGATTTTTTTGAACCTGATTACATGTTCACAATGTTATGAGTGAACTTCATTACATGTTCACATAGTTATTTGTGAAACTAGTTCCATGTTTATAATTTTATTAATGAACATGATTTCATGTTTACAATTTTATGTGTGAACCTGATTACATGTTTACAACATTGTGCGTAGATGTAGTATCATGTCCATCTATTCATGAGCAAACCTAATTATATGTTCACAATGTTATGTGTGAAGCTGATTACAGGTTCACAATGTTATGCATAGAACTGGTGCATAACAATAAGCGTATGTGTAAACCTGATTGAATGTTCACAATATTATGTGTGAACTTCATTATATGTTTACAATTTTATGTGTGTATCTAATTACATGTTCACAATGTTAATCATAAAACTCATTACATGTTCACAATGTTATGTATGAACCTGAATACATTTTTACAATGTTTTCTTTGAATTTGATTAAATGTTAAAAATTTTATGCATGAAACTAAATACATGGTCATAATTTTATGAGTGAACCTGATTACATGTTCACAATTTTATTCATGGAACTGATTGAATTTCCATACATTTTTATAAGGTCCTGATTTCATGTCCTAAAGAAAACGAGTGAACCTATTTCTATTTACACATGTTCATAATGCTATGAGATAATGTTTATTCTATAGGTCTATATTTTATTCCAATGATATGCTCCCATGAATCATGTATTTTTGTTTTCTTATTCTTCAAGTCTTATGAACAACCAATCATTATTCTATGATTCATGTTTATAATCCTTGATATGTGGGGTATGATCTTATAAGGATAGTATCATGTTCATATACCCTTCTTCTCATGTTATTCTTAGATATCTCCCTTGTTTACATTTACTAATCATATGATATTACCCCTTTCTTATGTATTATTTCCCCAGGTCAGGAAGATAGGTTTTAAGTAGGATTATTAAAGGGGAATATCAATAAGGGATATTTTTAAGATCTTTCACCAATATAGAAGATTATGTTTTCATGTTTCCAAATATACTAAACAATCAAAGTCCTCAGGAAAGTATTTTCTAATGTGCTAAATATTCATATAAATTGATTTAATATCCAAATATGTTAATCCTGGTTCGCTATTTTTGGTATCGAACTAAAGGTTCAGTCAACCTTTGGGCACTATGATGGGAAAACATTAGTGAGATCCCAAGGGATATTTCTATGGATTTGTGTTGGGATGTCTCTAAGGATTAGTTATAAGATGAGTCAATGTTTAAGAAAATGTCATGGAATTTTGGTAAATGATAGAGAAAGTGGTTTCTTATTAATGAATCATTGTCTGAATAGTATAAGTGGATTTGTCTCAGGAATATATTTACATAGGGGCAATAACCTCAAAAACACCATATTGGTCTAGACTCGATGAGGAACTTGTGCACAACAATGGGACTTTCAGAACACCTAGTTTGACACTCTTGGGGTATATGAATTTTAAATTTAAAAACTATTAATGAACCATCATGAATGATTTAAATAGAATAATAATTTTAATAACCAAGGATGAACCTATTTTTTCCTATATTAAAGAAGTATGATCCCTGATTTAGGCATCCTATAAATAATTTTTCATGCTTATGTGGTTTTCTTCTATGATAAGTGTATATCACACTATTATTTATGGTTTTTATCAATAGAAAGAAAAATAATAAACATGGATAAAACCGAATGTTTTTAAGTGTAATATTTGGGCATTATGAAAATAAATTTCATAAGTGGAAATCTCAGGAATAAAATAATTAATGTTGTATTATTATTGGTTATACCACTGATGACAAAGGTATTGAAAATGAAATTTGAAATGTATGGGATATTATAATAGTATTGTTTTAATTAAATGTAAAAAGTATTATTATATTAAAGTTTAAGAACCATAAGACAAGATTTATATTTAATATTATAGGAATGGGGTATTAATTTATAAGATGATAAATCAGGAGTAATGGTTTAATAATAATTTTTGAAGATTTAGGTGTATATTTTTTTGAATTCCAAAACCTTGTCAACTGAATTATGAAATATATATGTATTTTTAGTAAATGTTTTTCATTAATGATTTAAAATTATATGTTCAATGGTGATAGAGATTTATTAAAGTGACTTATTGTAAAGGTTATAATTTTATTAATGGAAGGTAACCCTTAATGTGTTAAGTATGTTGAAAAATTGTGTTTAGATTGGATGAAGCGATCATTAATTTGGAAAAGGTAAATTGGATAGTATCTATGAACTTTTAACTAATTTATGATTTGTTGAAAAATTGGTCAAAAATATCATGTATGATATTTAAATTTTTTAAGTTTATATAATGTATCCAATAATATTTTTAATAAGAAAGCATAAATGTTTTCTATAAGGTTTATGGTAATTTATATTATTACCATATTTTAATAGAATACATGATTAACATGTATTATATGTGACAAATAAGATAAACCTAATGATAAATATGGGATCAAGGTAAAAGTAATTTTAATATCTTTAGTGACCTTCTTTATAATGTTTTGGATTTTCAACTTTCAGAAGGATTATAAGTGTTACAATTTATGTAATGTTTTTGTTAAAATCAGATAAATATTGTGAGATTAAGTTATTATATCACCATATAAAGAATTATACATATTTTATAACCTATTCTAACAACCTTATTTGATGATAACCGAAGTTACTTGGGATACTGATTATGAATCTCGTGATATGTATGTGCTTCATTAATGAAAACATTCACATTCCTTTCTTGGAGTAAATGGTAAAGTGGAAATTGATCAAGGAAAAACTAAAGGGTTAAATTTTGTATATGAAATGGAATGAAGTAAAGTAAGTATATTTTCTTTTAAAATATATTTTAATGTTTTTAAAAGAATTATGAAGTAAATGGTTTTCCTGATATGATCATTTAATATGATATCAATGTCCCTTTTCAGGCCTCTTTAGATTATAGATTTATGATCGTTAAATTTATTTTGATTAAGGTTCTATCACTATCCATAAGAAATTAATAGTTCTATTTATCTTCCATGTATATATATTCAATTTCCACCTATGTTCTCTAATGTGAAAACTTAGTTATGAGTTACTTTGGGTAACTATTATGTTTTAACTTTCCATTTTTAAAGAATCTTTTATTATTAATTCTTACATTTTGAGTTTCTATGAAAAGAACTATAAAGTATTAAAACATTGATATCCCAAATGAATTTTCAGGGTTAAATAAATTTCATTGATGCTATAATTTAACACTCTGATATTTTGTGAAATTAATTTTTTTAATTAAATTAATCTTTTTGATATTTTTCATTTTAGAAAACAGTAATTATAGTTTTTTTATATGGAGTATGTATGTTTGGATTGAATTGTATGAAACACCAAGTAAACCCATACCTAAACACAACACTACGATTTATATTTGGTGCATAAAATTCTATGATTTTCTTTTATTATACACATTTTTGAGTTCCTTCAAATTATTTCATTATGTGCGAGGCCGAGTTCTATCAAACTATGATCAACTATTTAAATTGTTATTAAAATATTATTATAGTTATTACCTGGACATTAGAATTAATGTTATGAATAAAAATAACCATAGTGTTAACATTTTGTTTAAACATGTATATGAAATTATTCCTTTAGTTATCAATTAGTTATAAATGAAAGAAAGAACAATTTGAAAATAAAGAAATTCTTTTTCCAAGAAAAATATTTTTCTATGTACAAACACCATTTCAGATCAATAAATTAAAAAAACACTATTATAGAATGTTTTAATAAAATTTATATATTATATATTAAATCAAGTATTTTGACACCCATCAAATATATTTGATAGGAAAAATATAAGAATAAATCCAATTCCTGGAATAAAAAGAGGTATTTTTTCTAAAAGGTAATTTTACAACCATTTAATAGATAACCTATTTTAAATATAAATTTTGAAAATTTAATAATTTTAATTTTAAAAAATTAAAATCCATTTTTAAAATATCATTATCAAAATTTACATTGGGTGAATTTTTGGTATTTTTCTAAGAAGTTTAATTTTTTGATGAATGTGAAAACGTTGAATTTTAATTGATAACTAATTTTTCATCTAATTTATTTATATAGTTAAAATACATTTTAAATAAGTTATCAGATTTATTTAGATCATTTATACTTTAATTAATATACTTAATTTCATTAGAAACAATTTAAAATTAAAATTTTATAAAAAAAACTTTTAAATATTTTAGACTTTTTCACATTAAAAACCCATCATCTCATCCCATTGACTAGATTAATTTTAAATTATTTTCTTCAATTATGTGATTATGATTTTGAAAAATGGATTAAATATTTGGAATCAGAATAATTTAAAATTTATTATAAGTTTAACGTTGTTTTTGACCAAAAATACTAGTGAAAGTAATAAAAATTAATCATAGTCATTATGATAAAAAAAAGCTTAGTTAATGATGAAACTGAGAATATAAAGTTTAAAAATGACCATAAACTTGTATAATGTTTTTCCCTACTCATATATAGACAATAAAAAATTTATGTGTATTTAATGTTCTATTTTTAAACATTTAGGTATAATTAAAATGTCAGTAGTATGAAAAACATTTCACGAATAACCAATGTGTCCTTTTTCCCCACTTATAAAAGTCCACCACCTCTTACCATCTTCACAACTCTTAAAAAATTATTCTCAGAAAAACCCGATATAGAAATCATCTATAATTACTTACATGAATACTATAATCATAAAAAATTTCATAAATCCACCCCATGAATCCATTGGGTGCAAACCCAATAATGATACTAAAATAAGGGGTAACATATTTCATCAATAACAACATTTTTATTTCATTATCCACCTACTAAAATATATTTATTCCATGAGTAAATAATTACCTAATTATCCTAAATATACTGATATGTTTTTATATTAAGGGTTCTAACCAAACTCAAACACACATCCATCAAATGGTATACGTAATGATCATTCTTGTGTATAGTAGACTTCTTCATTGCTAATCAATGTTGTTTATTCTTCCATTAACAACATTCAAAATTTTTAATGATGATGTAATTTAAATTTGAGAACTTCATTTGTGGATGTGTGGACTACCAAATATTTAAAGCAATGTTATTCATTCTCACTTTACATAGAATGTATTAAAGATGGTTTTGGTGGATTTATATGATATAAGTGACATAATAATTATACTAGGATGTTATTACATATATATAAATATATTTAATTTTCTTTCTTACTTTCAATAAGACACGAAAATGGAAACAACATTGATCCGTACGTACAGCCTACCATCTCCATGAATGGTGTATTTAATTTTCTTGATCTATATTTTATAAATTAGTATAAATTATTATATTATAAATATATGTGATATTTATATCATGTTTCATATTCTATAAACAAGAAAATCATGATCTATGTAAGAGGATCAAGAATAAAAAAGTCAAATCATATTTGAAAAAAAAATTATTATTACCTGAAACATATTATTAACATGGAATTTTTAATAAAAAATTAATATAAAGTCATAATAAAATAATATATGGTATAATATATGATAATATGGTACTTTTTTATATTGATTATTAACATATATTAACTATACATGATCTTTATTGTGTATGAAGAAAGTAAAGACATAAGGTAAGGGTTTTCTCATCTCACTCTTATTTATGTGAGATATATTCTATATTGACCACATTTTCATGTTGTGTGGAGTATATACTAATATATTAAATGTTATACCATGAATTCAATTTCAATATTTATATTAAAAGTTTAATATTATGTTATTCTTTCACATATCTCATTATTCAAATGTTACTAATGTAGTAAGGGTTTTCTCATCTCACTTTTATCTCTATGAGACTTATGCCTTATTCAAAACCCATTTCTTATCGGTGGTGTATATAATTACAAAATATTTATTCTATGATACTTATAATTAAATTTATTTGTATTTACATAACCATTTTATGATCATTATTTCATGGGGTTTATGGATCAAATTTTACCAAATTAGTAAATTATTTTTTGTCTCGATTTTTCTTCTTTGAGATACATGTCATTTTATGCACCTATATTTTTGAAAAATGTGTATATACTTCCATTTAACATGATATATCATGAATATACATATTTTCATGATATTTAGAGCATTATTTAATGTTATTATTTCATAGGGGTTTTAATTTAATGTATCCCAAGTGGTAATAGTTTATTTCTATAATCACATCATTTATTAGGATTGATTATGATTATGATTAAATTGATGAAATATTATGACCCATATCTCAATAACTCTTAGGAAATTTCCTCTCATCTAATTATTTATGATATGTTCATGTAATGGTACCATTTTTTACTCTTTGTTACATTATAATAATTAATAAATTGTTTTTGTGAAAATAAAAATTTACCTCTCTCTTTGGTCAGAAATACGTTTTATTAAAAAAAAATGTTTTCTAAAAATTATATAAAAAAAGTGTTCAAAAAAACATTTTAAGATAATATTAATGAAAAATTTTGTTAGAAATTTTTAATGTTTTATAGTGTTGAAAATATTTTTCAAGTCATCATTTATAAGTTTTCAATGTTTTTTTCAAAGGAAATGGTTTTCACAATGTTTAATGTTTTAAAAACTGTTTTAAAAAGTTGAATGGTTATTTTTCTCAATAAAGACTTTGTTTTTTAAGCATAATTTATATTAATTCTAAGTTTTTTCAAAGGAAAGTATTTTTGGAAATAGTTTTTGTTTTAATATTTGATATGTAAGTAAAGGGGTTTTACCATAATAAACTATATAAGTGATCTTCCAAAATCCTTAACATATAAGATCTAATCATTTGATATAGTTTGTGATTTATTAGTGATATTATACAAGGAAAATAGTCTATTTATTTAATTTAATGGTCTATATTTTTAATAAAAAATTTCAAATGAAACTAGTTTCTCTTCCATAGATTTTACCATGATTGAAAACTTATTAGACTCAATTCCATTCATGGGTTATTTTATGATTAAATGGTTATGAGACCAATCCATTTTCCAAAGGAAATTATAGGGTTAAATGTTTATAATACCCAATTAATTACCTGGGTTATGATATTATGAAATTTTATGAAATTTTGGTACATATATGTATGACTTTATTATGTGACACATGTGACCTATCTCTCCATTTAATAAACTGAGTAAAAACTGATGAATCAATAGTATATATTTTATCCATGAACCTGATTAAAAGTTGAAAATGTTATGAGTGATCCATATTAAATGTTCAAAATTTTATGTGTGGACCTGATTAAATTTTCATAATGTTATCCGTGGACCTGGATTCATGTCTATATGATTATACATGAACCTGATTATATGTTCATAATGTTATTCATAGAACTGGTTGCATGTCCATATGTTTATATTATAACCTTGTAACATGTTACAATTATTATTCATGTACATGGGTTCATGTCCTTAATTTTATATGTGAACCTAATTACATGTTCATAGTGTTATGCATGGCCCAAATTACATATTCAAAATGTTATGAATGAACCTGATTAAATGTTCAAAATGTTTTATGGGAACCTAATTACATGTTCATGATGTCATCTATAAACATGATTACATGTTCAAGATGTTATGCATGATCCTGATTACATGTTTACAATGTTATTCATGAACGTAATTACATGTTCACAATGTTATATTTGAACCTGATTACATTTTCACAATGTTATGAATGAACTTGATTTCTTGTTCACAAGGCAATGAAAATACCTGGTTGAATGACCATAAGTTTATGTTAGGTCCTGATTCCATTTCATAAACATAATGAGTTAGCCTTTTTCTATTTATAGTTGTTCAAAATGTTATATGTTGACGTGTAAGGCACGAGTCCATATCCTTTTCTCTTATTATGCTCTCATGACTCATGTGTATTGATTTCCTTATGATTACTGTCACATGGTCTTCAAATATATATTCCATGATTCATGTTTATGATCTTAGATAAGAAGTCTATGAACCTATATAGATACGATCATGTTTTTATACCCTTATTAGCATGTAATACTTTCATATCTCTTTTATTTACCCTTACTGAGCATCTGATCTCATCCAATTCTTGTGTTTCCATTCCCCAGGTTATGATGAAATGTTTTAATTAGGAGTAATAAAGGGTAATATTTTTAAGGAATATTGTTAATATCTTTCACCATGATATAAGATTATTTTTCCAATATTCAAAAGACACTGAACTACTATGGTCCTCAAGCATGTATTTTTTTTAATTTTTTGAATATTTATATAAAATGATATAATATTCATATTTGTTAAGACTAGTTCAATATATCCTTTACATGTCATTTTAAGTCAATATATTCACTTCTTTCTCTCCATTTATTCAAAATAAATAAAAATGAATGGTTTGGAGTATTGTCTTCTCACATGAATTATTTTGAAACCATTTTATTATACATTTTTTAGATCTAAATAGCATATTGATATGTATGAGAGAAGGATTTCACCACCTGATTTTATTGGTTAAAAGAATTTAATATGTCAAATCTATGTATTTTTGGGAAAACCCAATGAAACAATAATGATTTAACCATAATTTTCAATGTTTTCTATAAAAAACAATACATTTGATAGGAATTATAAAATTCCCAATTTGGGTATTTTAAATAATATATTTATAAATAAAAAATTATAGCCTCCACATATATCAATAATGGAATCATAAATTTCAAATAAAAAACGTACAAATCTCCCATTTGCCCATATTTTAATCAATTAAAACTCTCATTTGAATATAAATTTTAAAATCCATGTATTAGGGATTTAAGTGTGGCTGAGATACCTCATTCTCCACTTTTTATAGGATATATAAAAATTCTCTATTCACCTCTCAATGGTTTTTATATAGATTAATATCATTTTTTTCTCACCCTAAAGGGATGAAATCAACTAATAATCTTTGTGAAAAATGATACACTATTTGAAATAAACCTTCTTTGCAATGAAATAATGATTACCTTCATGCTTCTCCTTCGATTCCTTACTTAATTGAACAAATAAACATGATTTCTAGGAAAATAAAGAGAGGCATCATTGTATATATGTGAAAACACTAAGTTTGAGAGTTCTATATCAACCTAGTTTTGTAATTACTCTTAAACTAAGATGATTATGTATTTTCATATATCATATCCTATTATGAGTATTAAAAGGTTTTGTGATAAATTTATTCAATTTAATATAGTTCTATGTGTGAGGTAGTTTAGTCCCCCTCAATCACAATGAAAACATGATTACTAGACGTTTTTATCTTCATCCTTATAAATTTCATTGTGATGGTATTTTTTTGTAAAATATTCTATTCCATCCATATTCTGTACACAAATTTCAAGTATTAATTTAACTTTTATAATATTTTTTGGTAGAAAAACACTCATTAATAATAACATATTATTGTATAACCACATTCATTACACTTAAACAAGAATTGATATCTTCTTTATCTATTTTATTGTCCATCTCTAATTAGCATGGATTTTTTTAAATATTTTCTTTTTCGATGCTTGAATATTTTGGCCATCTTATTTCATGAATTATGTTATTTTTATTATGTGATTTTACCCTTTCATGTCATATGGGAATTATTTTACAATTTTAGTTTGAAATAATTTACCTTTATAACCCTCCTTTTCACACATTCCCCCACAAAACATCAAAAGGATCAAATCTATTTTTGTTGTACATATTTGGTAACATTATAGTAATATTCTTTATTTTCTAAGAATCGATCCTCGTTTTATCACCAGAATACCCCTTGTTTTTTTCTTCACTAGAAATGATATGTTATACCGGTAATAATATTATTTATTTCCAAACCTTCTATTACACCAATAAAATCATATGCACTGTGATATTCCATTCTGAGTATAAATCCATCAACAATTTTATTGAATTTTTCTTCCTTCAAATAATGCCTTAATTATCCTTGGTTAGGTGGTATCATTTAAAAATTATTATCACCCTTTAGTGTAGAATAGAGCCTTCCATTTTTATTCCTGGTCTAAATATGATTATTTTTTATAATATTAACTATTAGAGAGAATGAAATAATTTTATGAAATATTTGGTACAAATTTAACTTCCCTATAATAATATCTCATTTCATTAAATTGTGGGTGTTCCCCATTTTCCTCAAAAACTTTTTATAAGTCTTATACGATATTCATCATATAATTTTGATCACCAAGTCAAATAGATTATTTCTTAGAAAACAGTTATTCTTTTCTATTAATATTATATTATATATCACTCCTTATCTTCTCTTAGTCAACCATATTAAATTTTATTGCCTTGATCTAATAAATATTATCAGGTTGATTCTTGATTAAATCTTTTTTTAGCCACATTTTATATCAATTTTAAAAGTTCTTATTTTAGTTATTGATTTATTTATTCTTCTCATGAAAATATTCCAACTGTACTTTCAGATTCCACTCTAGTTCTATACATTCTTCAATATCATCACTACAAGAGGTTTTATAATTTTTTGTATCATGAGAGAATAAATTTACATCATCATATTATTATCTCATTGTTGAGTTTTGATTAATCATTATTAATATCAATCTTCATTCTTTGCTAAAGGAATACTTATTCAACCTCATAACCTTTTTCAACATTTGAGATTTATCATCCAATTAATCTAATTTATATTTTGATACCTTCTTATTAATAAAATACAAATAAAAATGAACAATTTCATTACATTCATGACACATTGGTGGTTTATTTCCATTCCTTTGCTACATTGTATTATTGATGCTATCTGATATTAGAAAACAATTGTTTGTAAAGACCCGCAAATTTCAAGGAAATTTTTTTCTTAATTTTCTTTGGAATTTTACAAGAGCGCAGCTTCAGACGGCACCTGATTCCGAGGCCCGGTGTGCCCGGAATCAATTTCCGAAGTTTGGCTCGGGTACGTTCAGTGAACGGACGAGCGGGTTTTTCTATCTTTTGAACCGGTGCCCGGAATCAAATTCTGAGGGCACCGATGAAATCGCAGCGCCGGTATTTTCTTAGAAATGCCTCTTCCGGAGTGGCGTTTTCTCAGACGTGGTTTTTAAATTTTGCGGCTTTAAGTCAGAAATAAAATAAAGTTTGTGCGACAACTTTATTTTATTTCACTTAAGCTGCTTGGAAGCCACTTGAAGCCACTTAAAGGCGGTTTGAACTGAGTTGAACTGGATAGGATGCTATCCAGAAATATCCTATCCCCTTGGTAGGATATTTGTGAGGCAGGGCCCGCACGAGCCCCGCCGTTTCTTTCGCTAAGTAACGCACCCGCGAAAACCCGTCAAAGTAACTGAAAAGTCAACCGACGCGTTTTCTTTAATTTCTTAACAGACCATTTAATTGGGCGGTTTATTTCGTGAATTAAATGGGCTGTTTTATTCGTTGAATTAATTCAACGAATTAAATGGGTCGTTACTTACGCGTTTTGCGTTTGTTGGCAAAATAATAAAATAGACAACTTGTCTATTTTGGAGGATTGCTATCGTTGTGCAATTCCTCTGAACCTCCACTCTCCCCGCGAAGAACGCGAAGAACGCGAAGAACGCGAAGAACGCGAAGAACGCGAAGAACGCCGGCGACCGAAATTCGACGACGCACACCGAGATCTGCGACGTCGACGAGCTTTACCCGCGACGTTCTTCGGCGACGCCTCTTATTCCGCGGCCGATCCTCGTTCGGCAACTAAGGTGAGAATTGGATCTTTTCTTCTCCCTTTTTAATTTCAATATCAACGGATTTAAACTAATTAAATCCGTTTGATCTTGATCCGGAGATTGGCGACGCGATGCCGGAGACTGCGACGACGCGACGATCCCCCTTCTTCCGCGACGAGCGATTCCGCGACGACCTCTCGTCCGACGACGACGACAGGTAAGGGTTGTTGGAATTCTTTTTAAAATCCCGTGTTTATTCTTTTGAAATAAAGAACCCGATCACGAAACAATTTTAATTTATTTAAAATTGTTGATTGGTTTGTTTCTTGTTTCTCCCGTTGATTATGACTAACGCGGAAGGTGCGGGTCTAACGAACAAGACCCGGCAACCCTCCGCCGGTCTTCCCTTTTGTGCGGATTTGGCGGACGACGACGAACCGCACGGCAGGGGCGATCTGTTGATCCCGCAGTGAAGGTCAGCCCCCGGGAGGAGCAACGGCGCAGACGGGAAAGGAATCGGGCCACCAGAGCATCTCCGGCGGCCCGCGGAAGGCGGCGGCGGCGCCGGCGACCGGAGGCGGCGGCGCCCGGCCCGCCGCCGTGGAGGAAGTCTGCCGCGGCTGAAGCCGTGGCGGCGGCGGCTGCCGGTTCCGCGGCCGCGCGGAACCGGGAACGGACGCGGCGGCCCGGCCGCGTCCGCGTGACAGGCGGCCCCCCGCGGGGCCGCGTTTCGCTTGAGCCGCGGGTCAACCCCGCGGCGCCCTCCTTCGGCCGCTCGGCCGAAGCCGAGCCGGCCGGTCCGGTCGGCCGGGCCGCGCCCAGGCCGGACCGGACCCGGCCTAGCCGGGTCGGGCCGGGTCGGGCCGACCCGGTTCGGGCCGACCCGGTGCGGCCGACCCCAGGGGGGTTCGGGCCGGGTCGCCCCGGGCCTAGAACCCCCGTTTCGGGCCTTCTTCGGTCTTTCGCCCATATCTTGGGCCAGGGACCTCCGATTGACGAACCGTCAGCGGCTACGCGATCCTTGGATCGAGACGGTCGTTTCGGTATATTATACTCAAGGTTTCGGAAGACTTTGGGTTCGGCCGGGTTGGTTCGTACACGAAACCAACCGGGCCCTTGGAGCGGAAACGCTCATAACTTGAGCTACGGACGTCCGAACGACGAACCGTCAGCTGTGGTAGTTTCCTCTAAGTGAGACGGAACTTTTGGCATACTCCGCCCGAGGATCGGGTACATGCGGAGTACGGTCGGGTTGGTTTTGCCCTAAAAAAACCAACCGGGCCCCTGGGACGAAAATGCCAATAACTCTCAAACCGGTCGTCCGATTGACGCGCCGTCTGTCGCGTTGAGATCCCGTTGTCGATACGGAACTTTTGGATACATCAACTTCGGACTACGTGTCAGTTGATGTATCAGCCTCTCGGCTCGTGGAGCGGACCCTCCTAAACGAGCTCGCTTTGTGCGGGAACCCTAGCGCTGGCTGTGACTTCGACGACAGAGCAGAGATCCTCCGTGGACTGCGACGACGGCAGAGCAGAGATCCTCCGTGGACTGCGACGACGGCAGAGCAGAGATCCTTCGTGGACTGCGGCGACGACTGTGCAGAGATCCTCAGTGGACTGCGTCGACTACTGCACTCAGCGATCCTACGTGGATCAGTGCTACCGGTTCTGTGTGAGCCTCTGCCTACAAGTTCTGTGTGAGCCTGATCCTATGTGGGTCCTTACTACCGGTTCTGTGTGAGCCACTGCCTACAGGTTCTGTGTGAGCCCGATCCTGTGTGGGTCTTTTGCAGGGGTTAGTACCTATCGATCCTTCGTGGGTCCAACGACTTAGATGGATCAGTGATCATCTTTGACGTCATCTGAAAAAGTATACCTGGTTGAGCTGAATCTTATGTTACTCTCCTTTGTGGATTGTGTTGAACTATCCTATGTGGATTTACTGTTTACTCTCCTTTGTGGATTGTGTTGAACTATCCTATGTGGATTTACTGTTACTCTCCTTGTGGATTTGAGACTTGCTTTCCTTTGTGGATTGAGTTGTTCTTGAGCTCGTGAGCAGAGCTAGAATTGGGGACTTAGGTATATGTATGGGTATATACCTAAGTCGAGTCAGATGTTACTTCGTGATTGCATCTTTCTTTTGTGCTATATCCTTTGTGGATTTCGGGAGACCTTCGGGGGTCTCGGGGTCCTTACTGAGTAGTTGTACTCACCCCTGCACGGGCTATGCCGGCACCTTGTTGTGTTGGTTGCAGACGACGGACAGCGCTGATCACGGTTGGGGCGTGGAGCAGGACGGTACTTGGAGGTGGGCCACTGGGCGGGACGTGCTCGGAGCGGACGTGGGACCCGAGGAGCCTGGAGGCTATCTGTACCCACCCTTCAGGTGGGATTGCCAGTGGACGACACGAGGTCGCCGTCTTTTCTTCAGTTGCTGTACTTTACTTTTCAGTTGTACTTTACAGTTGGGCTTGTATTTCCGGCCCCCTTTACTTTTCTGCACTTTACTTTCTGCTTGCTGACTCTGTGTGGTTGTTACTTATAAAGGCAATGCCTTCCCTGTTTACTGGGATTTTACGCCTTGGTGCTAGTCGCCATCCCCTGGCCTATGGAAGGCGGGCTTGGGGTAGTCACGGCACGGGCCCCGAGGACGGGTCGTGACAAATTGGTATCAAAGGCGGTCGGTTCTACCGCAGACTCCGATCATCCTTTCTTTCTATATGAAGCAATAGTGTTTAGTGTATTGAGTGTGGTTATCAGTTCAGGGAGCCCAGTGTTGGTGCGGCGGCCGACGTATCCGTACACCAGGACCCTGACTCCTGATTTCCGACTTAATGCATGAAAACATTGATTGCGTGTGTGTTTCAAGTTTTCTTTGTGATTACTTGTGTCAGCTCACCGGGTATACTGATCTGCTTCATGAAAGTCTCAAGTTTTCCTTGTGATTACTTGTGCCAGCTCACCAGGTATACTGTTCTGACTGTGGTACCCTTGTTCTCCTTTTCAGGATGGCCCCACGACGACAGCCAGCTAGGGTTCCGAGTGTAGGGCGCGACGGCAGCCCACCGAGCGACGAGGCCTCGGTGCAGGGCCCTTTTCCAGCAGTGGCACCGGCGGTAGCTTTACCCGCCGAGCCACCGATGCTACCAATACCAGACGCTGACGATGCACGTCGCCTCAGGGCACTGCATGAGTTCCAGAGCCAGCGACCGCCCAGGTTTCGCGGTGAGGCGGACCCCCAGGCCGCCGAGGACTGGCTAGAGGCGGTGGTACGGATCTTTAGGCTAGTGAGGACACCAGCGGATCTCATGGTGATTCTCGCAGCGAGCCTCCTGCAGGCGGCGGCAGGACGATGGTGGAGCTTGATGCTCCTGGTTCACGATGAGGCATCCTTGCTCTGGACGGACTTCGAGAGCCTCTTCCGCTCTGAGTTCGTCCCGGCCACCCTCCGAGCGGTGCGCATCCAGGAGCTTATCCAGCTGCGCCAGGGCAGCATGACGGTCGCTCAGTACGCGGCGAGGTTCACTGACCTATCTCGCTACTCGACCGACATGGTACGTGACCCCTTCTTCCGGGCCCGGACCTTCGAGCAGGGCTTGCGACAGGAGATTCGGGCGTCGCTGATCTCCCTCAGCATTCCGACCCAGGCGGGAGTGCTGGAGCGAGCCCTCCTGATCGAGAGCTTCCTGGCAGAGCCTTCTTCAGCGGCGAGACCTAGCGCAGGGCGGCAGGTAGCTGAGTCTTCGGCAGCAGGTAGCCGACGGATGACCCAGGGTTCCAGGCGGACCAGACCTTCCGGCAGGCGACCTCGGGACACTGGCTCAGCAGTGCAGGGCACACAGTGGAGTGCCAGCCTTCCGAGAGGCAGGTTGTGCTACACCTGCGGCGGGCAGGGTCACATGGCTCGTGACTGCCCGACTCGCCGATCAGAGGAGCAGCAGACGGTGGAGGGGCCACCCAGGCAGAGGCAGAGGGTCGACCGTGGCGGTCCGCAGGGAGGAGGCGGACGAGGCAGAGGAGCTGGCCGAGCAGCGGGTGGTGGGCGACGCTTCCAGGCTCTACCCCCACCACCACCAGGAGGGCCACCTCGACCACAGGGAGCTGCTGGGCAGGGGCAGGCCCAGCTCCAGGCAGTGGAGGCCTACGACCCCCACTTGCCAGAGATGATTCGAGGTACGATCTGTGTCTATTCCACCCTTGCTGCAGTACTTATAGACACAGGAGCGAGTCACTCTTTCATAGCCTCTGCCCTTGTTCGGAGCTCGGAGATTCCGACTGAGCCGTTGGCTCGATCCTTATGGCTAGAGAATCCTACGGGAGCAGACTCAACGATTACGCACTGGTGCCGGCAGTGTGAGCTTACTCTAGGAGGCGAGAGCTTCGGCTGGGATCTCCTTGTAGCGGCGTCGAGGCCTTACGACGTCATCTTGGGCATGGATTGGCTATCCACGGTTCATGCCCAGATTGACTGTTTTAGGCGCAAGGTGTGATGTGTTCGCACCGACGGGAGCAGGTTTACCTTCACCGGCGAGAAGGGAACCTTTGCAGCACAGGATGGACTTCCGCGGAGGAGAGTGCATCCCATCTCTCATCAGTTGGCTAGCCTCATCCTAGGAGCAGTGGACGTGCAGAGTCCAGTTTTTCCTGCAGTGGTGGACCAGTACGTGGACGTCTTTCCCGACGATGTTCCAGGGCTACCTCCTCGTAGAGAGGTAGACTTTTACATCGACTTGTACCCCGGGACAGCCCCGATATCTACTCCAGCATATCGGATGGCCCCCGCCGAGCTTCGGGAGCTTCGGGTACAGTTGGAGGACCTGCAGAGCAAGGAGTTTATCCGACCCAGTGTTTCACCCTGGGCTTCCCCGATTTTGTTCGCCAAGAAGGCGGACGGGAGCTTGCGACTGTGTGTCGACTATCGTCGCCTGAACCAGGTGACAGTGAGGAACAAGTATCCGCTGCCACGGATTGATGACCTCTTCGATCAGCTCAAGGGAGCGCGGTGGTTCTCGAAGATAGACCTTCGGTCAGGCTATCATCAGCTCGGAGTTCGAGACGAGGACGTGCAGAAGACGGCCTTCAGATGTCGGTATGGCCATTATGAGTTCTTGGTTATGCCATTCGGCATAACTAATGCTCCATCAGTGTTCATGAGCCTCATGAACAGGATCTTCCAGCCATACCTCGACCGATTTGTCGTGGTCTTCATTGACAACATTTTGGTATACTCGACGACTGAGGAGGAGCATGCCTACCACCTGCGAGTTGTGCTAGACACACTCCGAGAGCACCAGCTTTATGGCAAGCTCTCCAAATGCCAGTTCTGGTTACGTGAGGTCCATTTCTTGGGGCACGTCATCTCTGAGGCGGGAGTTGCAGTGGATCCCGCGAAGATCGAGGCTGTACTAGCTTGGGAGCCACCCAGGAGCATGACATAGGTGCAGAGCTTCTTGGGCCTAGCCGGATACTATCGAAGATTCGTGCCAGACTTCTCCAGAGTTGCGGCACCACTCTCAGCGTTGACGAAGAAGGGGAAACCCTTTGTGTGGTCAGAAAGATGTCAGCAGAGCTTCCAGGAGCTGAGACAGAGATTGACCAGCGCACCAATCTTGAGGTTGCCTGAGGAGGGAGTTGGATACGTAGTTTACTGCGATGCATCCGGGACTGGACACGGGTGCGTCCTAATGCAAGAGCGGGCCGTGATCGCCTACGGATCACGTTAGTTGAGGCCGCATGAGCAGAACTACGCCACTCATGACCTGGAGTTGGCAGCAGTGGTCTTCGCTCTGAAGACTTGGCGGCACTATCTGATGGGCGAGCACTTCACAGTCTTTTCTGACTACCAGAGTCTCAGGTATATCTTCTCTCAGAAGGACCTGAACCTGAGACAGCGGAGATGGCTTGAGTTCCTCCAGGACTATGACTTTGAGATAGTCTATACTCCTGGGAAGGGGAACGTGGTAGCCGATGCCCTCAGCAGGAGGACGGGCATTCCGCTACTTGAGGAGGCGACGGAGCAGCTAGCCTCCTTGCAGATATCCTTCGTGGATAGAGATGGAGCAGCCTTTCTTCAGTCTCTCACAGTCTCTCCTCCACTTCTACAGTGGGTCAGAGAGGCTCAGCGTGGGGACGCTGACTGTGAGACCCGGCGTGCACTGATATCCTCAGGTCAGGCGCCTGATGGCTTCTCCCTTGGAGCAGAGCACGACATCCTTTTCAGAGGACGTACCTTCGTACCAGTCGCTTTACGAGAGGAGGTGCTGAGAGAGTTTCACACTTCTCCCTTGGCGGTACATCCTGGAGTCGCGAAGATGTACCAGGATCTCAGGCGACAGCACTGGTGGCCGGGCATGAAGAAAGTTGTGGCAGAGTTCGTTTCACGATGCCTCACCTGCCAGTAGGTGAAGGCAGAGCATCAGGTACTAGCAGGCTTGGTACAGCCCTTGGAGGTCCCAGAGTGGAAGTGGGATGACATATCTATGGACTTCGTGACTGGACTTCCACGCACTTCCAGAGGTCACGACTCCATTTGGGTGATTGTCGACCGACTCACCAAGTCGGCACACTTCTTACCCATCAGAGAGCAGGGCTCAGTGGAGATCTTGGGACGTCTTTACGTCCAGGAGATCGTACGGCTTCACGGTGTGCCATCGTCTATCGTCTCCGATCGAGATGCTCGTTTCACTTCCCGGCTTTGGAAGGGGTTGCAGGAGGCGTTCGGGACGCGGCTCCATCTGAGCACAGCCTTCCACCCTCAGACGGATGGTCAGACGGAGAGGACCATTCAGACACTCGAGGACATGCTCCGTGCATGTGTTCTCGACTTTGGTCGCAGCTGGGAGGACCACCTACCCTTGGTGGAGTTCGTGTACAACAACAGCTACCACTCCACCATCGGGTTGGCACCATACGAGGCGTTGTACGGCAGACCCTGCAGATCACCGTTGTGCTGGACAGACCCTGGGGAGTCAGCACTCGTGGGACCAGAGATGGTCCGAGCCACGACAGAGAAGGTCCAGATCATCCAGGAGAGGATGAGGACAGCTCAGAGCCGGCAGAAGTCATATGCTGACAGGAGGCGGAGGCCACTAGAGTTCGAGGATGGCGACCACGTCTTTTTGCGTGTCTCACCTCGACGTGGTTTACGGAGATTTGGCCGAGGCGGCAAGTTGTCTCCACGCTTCATCGGGCCTTTCCAGGTCCTTAGCAGGATAGGAGAGGTGGCTTATCGCCTGGATCTACCACCTCAGTTGCACCGGGTGCACGACGTCTTCCACGTGTCTCAGCTGAGGAGATACGTGCACGACCCGACGCACATCATCGACCTTGGGGAGCTGGACGTGGACGATGGGGCGACTTTTGCGGAGGTCCCAGTGGAGATCGAGGATCGACAGGAGCGGGTCCTACGTGGGCGGTCTATTCCTCTTGTGCGCGTCAGATGGCAGCACGGGAACCTCCAGGAGAGCACTTGGGAGCGGGAGGCTCAGATGCGTGCTCAGTACCCCCATTTGTTCCCCTAGTTTTTGATGTATCTTTACGGGGACGTAAAGCCCTGAGGTGGGAGTAATGTAAAGACCCGCAAATTTCAAGGAAATTTTTTTCTTAATTTTCTTTGGAATTTTACAAGAGCGCAGCTTCAGACGGCACCTGATTCCGAGGCCCGGTGTGCCCGGAATCAATTTCCGAAGTTTGGCTCGGGTACATTCAGTGAACGGACGAGCGGGTTTTTCTATCTTTTGAACCGGTGCCCGGAATCGAATTCTGAGGGCACCGATGAAATCGCAGCGCCGTTATTTGCTTAGAAATGCCTCTTCCGGAGTTGTGTTTGCTCAGACGTGGTTTTTAAATTTTGCGGCTTTAAGTCAGAAATAAAATAAAGTTTGTGCGACAACTTTATTTTATTTCACTTAAGCTGCTTGGAAGCCACTTGAAGCCACTTAAAGGCGGTTTGAACTGAGTTGAACTGGATAGGATGCTATCCAGAAATATCCTATCCCCTTGGTAGGATATTTGTGAGGCAGGGCCCGCACGAGCCCCGCCGTTTCTTTCTCTAAGTAACGCACCCGCGAAAACCCGTCAAAGTAACTGAAAAGTCAACCGACGCGTTTTCTTTAATTTCTTAACAGACCATTTAATTGGGCGGTTTATTTCGTGAATTAAATGGGCTGTTTTATTCGTTGAATTAATTCAACGAATTAAATGGGTCGTTACTTACGCGTTTTGCGTTTGTTGGCAAAATAATAAAATAGACAACTTGTCTATTTTGGAGGATTGCTATCGTTGTGCAATTACTCTGAACCTCCACTCTCCCCGCGAAGAACGCGAAGAACGCGAAGAACGCGAAGAACGCGAAGAACGCCGGCGACCGAAATTCGACGACGCACACCGAGATCTGCGACGTCGATGAGCTTTACCCGCGATGTTCTTCGGCGACGCCTCTTATTCCGCGGCCGATCCTCGTTCGGCAACTAAGGTGAGAATTGGATCTTTTCTTCTCCCTTTTTAATTTCAATATCAATGGATTTAAACTAATTAAATCCGTTTGATCTTGATCCGGAGATTGGCGACGCGACGCCGGAGACCGCGACGACGCGACGATCCCCCTTCTTCCGCGACGAGCGATTCCGCGACGACCTCTCGTCCGACGACGACGACAGGTAAGGGTTGTTGGAATTCTTTTTAAAATCCCGTGTTTATTCTTTTGAAATAAAGAACCCGATCACGAAACAATTTTAATTTATTTAAAATTGTTGATTGGTTTCTTTCTTGTTTCTCCCGTTGATTATGACTAACGCGGAGGGTGCGGGTCTAACGAACAGGACCCGACAACCCTCCGCTGGTCTTCCCTTTTGTGCGGATTTGGCGGACGACGACGAACCGCACGGCAGGGGCGATATGTTGATCCCGCAGTGAAGGTCAGCCCCCGGGAGGAGCAACGGCGCAGACGGGAAAGGAATCGGGCCACCGGAGCATCTCCGGCGGCCCGCGGAACGCGGCGGCGGCGGCGGCCGGTTCCGCGACCGCGCGGAACCGGGAACGGACGCGGCGTCCCGGCCGCATCCGCGTGACAGGCGGCCCCCCGCGGGGCCGCGTTTCGCTTGAGCCGCGGGTCAAGCCCGCGGCGCCCTCCTTCGGCCGCTCGGCCGAAGCCGAGCCGGCCGGTCCGGTCGGCCGGGCCGCGGCCCGGCCGACCGGCCTCGGCCTAGCCGGATCGGGCCGGGTCGGGCCGACCCGGTTCGGCCGACCCCAGGGGGGTTCGGGCCGGGTCGCCCCGGGCCCAGAACCCCCGTTTCGGGCCTTCTTCGGTCTTTCGCCCATATCTTGGGCCAGGGACCTCCGATTGACGAACCGTCAGCGGCTACGCGATCCTTGGATCGAGACGGTCGTTTCGGTATATTATACTCAAGGTTTTGGAAGACTTTGGGTTCGTCCGGGTTGGTTCGTACACGAAACCAACCGGGGCCTCGGAGCGGAAACGCTCATAACTTGAGCTACGGACGTCCGAACGACGTACCGTCAGCTGTGGTAGTTTCCTCTAAGTGAGACGGAACTTTTGGCATACTCCGCCCGAGGATCGGGTACAGGCGGAGTACGGTCGGGTTGGTTTTGCCCTAAAAAAACCAACCGGGCCCCTGGGACGAAAATGCCAATAACTCTCAGACCGGGCGTCCGATTGACGCGCCGTCTGTCGCGTTGAGATCCTGTTGTCGATACGGAACTTTTGGATACATCAACTTCGGACTACGTGTCAGTTGATGTATCAGCCTCTCAGCTCGTGGAGCGGACCCTCCTAAACGTGCTCGCTTTGTGCGGGAACCCTAGCGCTGGCTGTGACTTCGACGACAGAGCAGAGATCCTCCGTGG
Source organism: Viscum album (assembly GCA_963277665.1). NCBI lineage: Eukaryota > Viridiplantae > Streptophyta > Magnoliopsida > Santalales > Viscaceae > Viscum > Viscum album. The sequence goes on along the minus strand of OY728119.1, from coordinate 696,344,925 downwards.
ACTGCGACGACGGCAGAGCAGAGATCCTCCATGGACTGCGACGACGGCAGAGCAGAGATCCTTCGTGGACTGCGGCGACGACTGTGCAGAGATCCTCAGTGGACTGCGTCGACTACTGCACTCAGCGATCCTACGTGGATCAGTGCTACCGGTTCTGTGTGAGCCTCTGCCTACAGGTTCTGTGTGAGCCCGATCCTATGTGGGTCCTTACTACCGGTTCTGTGTGAGCCACTGCCTACAGGTTCTGTGTGAGCCCGATCCTGTGTGGGTCTTTTGCGGGGGTTAGTACCTATCGATCCTTCGTGGGTCCGACGACTTAGATGGATCAGTGATCATCTTTGACGTCATATGAAAAAGTATACCTGGTTGAGCTGAATCTTATGTTACTCTCCTTTGTGGATTGTGTTGAACTATCCTATGTGGATTTACTGTTTACTCTCCTTTGTGGATTGTGTTGAACTATCCTATGTGGATTTACTGTTACTCTCCTTGTGGATTTGAGACTTGCTTTCCTTTGTGGATTGAGTTGTTCTTGAGCTCGTGAGAAGAGCTAGAATTGGGGACTTAGGTATATGTATGGGTATATACCTAAGTCGAGTCAGATGTTACTTCGTGATTGCATCTTTCTTTTGTGCTATATCCTTTGTGGATTTCGGGAGACCTTTGGGGGTCTCGGGGTCCTTACTGAGTAGTTGTACTCACCCCTGCACGGGCTATGCCGGCACCTTGTTGTGTTGGTTGCAGACGACGGACAGCGCTGATCACGGTTGGGGCGTGGAGCAGGACGGTACCTGGAGGTGGGCCACTGGGCGGGACGTGCTCGGAGCGGACGTGGGACCCGAGGAGCCTGGAGGCTATCTATACCCACCCTTCAGGTGGGATTGCTAGTGGACGACACGAGGCCGCCGTCTTTTCTTCAGTTGCTGTACTTTACTTTTCAGTTGTACTTTACAGTTGGGCTTGTATTTCCGGCCCCCTTTACTTTTCTGCACTTTACTTTCCGCTTGCTGACTCTGTGTGGTTGTTACTTATAAAGGCAATGCCTTCCCTGTTTACTGGGATTTTACGCCTTGGTGCTAGTCGCCAGCCCCTGGCCTATGGAAGGCGGGCTTGGGGTAGTCACGGCACGGGCCCCGAGGACGGGTCGTGACATTGTTGAAGCATTCATCGTACTAATAATTATCAGAATCACTTGATTATACAACATCATTATCCTTCACCATTTTTTTTCTCATGGCTTCAAAATCCATCTCATATTTTTCTATCTTCTTGAAAGATTGAGAATTTCACATTTCATAAGATATGATAATTTTTTTAATATCATATAATGAAAAATGATCCATATCACCTAAGGATAAAATATCTAGGTCAAATATATCTACAAAATTAATTATTATATTTTTGATAATAGTGAAATCAACTAACTTCGCACCAAAGGCAGCACCCCCATTTTTAGGTACTTGACCCATTATTTATGTAATTTAATTACATAAAGTGATAAGGTTATATTTTGGACGTTTTTTAAGATTTTTGGAAGGGTTTTATGGATTTTATAGAGGTTCATTGTTTCAACATAGTTAGGAGAAATCATGAAACACCTCCTCAGAAATCATGCACCTAAAACTGTGGGCACTATATAGGTAAATGGTTTGGAACACAATATAGAAATCAACATGAATTCCCATGAGAAACCATATAAGGGTGGAAAAAGGTTAATAATTTGGTTAGTGCATGGATTTTCTAACCATTTAAGGCAACCACATGAGATGGGTTTGACATAAGGGTTAGTACATAGTTAACATATAGTTTTCATAACCGTGCACCCTAACTATGCACTATGAAAAATTAGATTCGAAAAATGTGGATATAATTTTTATTACCCCCAAAATGAATATTTACCCACTAATCAGGTTATATATGGAACTCCTCTTCGTAAAAACTATTTGGACACCATTATGTTCAATCTGAGAATTATTTCTAGGTAAATTAAAGAGTGATGGAGGCCCACATTTGTTGGTAAGTTCCCATTTATCACCCTTTTCTTTAGATATATTCTTCTCACCTCTATTAAAATAATGGATATAATTTTTTGGGGGATATATTAATGTTGTGTTATGTCAATAATAGTGTGATGTGTTTTTTATTGAATTTAACAAGATCTAAGTATGATTTTAAGAGTTTCAATTGAGGGTTGTGATGTTATTGTGTCATTCGTCATGTTTACCTATTCTTTAGTGTTAGTTTGATTCAATGTATACTCATATTATGAAGAACATGAAAGATTAGATTAAATTTTTTTTTTTGAAATTATTAAATTGAAATGTGAAATTGATGTGTGATTCTTGAAGTAATCCCTATGTTGTGATGATTTTTTTAAATGATGGAAATTTATTTGTTCTGTGGAAAATGGATTTTGTTGATGATTTTAAAAAATTGGCTTTAAAATTATGGTTTTTTTTTATTTGTGGAAAAAAATTTGGATTTTTTTTCAATAAAAATTGTTTTATTGAAATTTATTGGCATGATTTGGTAGGGTTTTTGGTACATATGGTTGGCATGAGTTCATTTTCAATGAAGTTTCACTATGGAAGGGTGGTGGGACATTGGAGAACATGGTAATGGTAACCTTGTGATGATTTCATAGATCAATGATAGGCCACTCATGAATATTGAACTTCCTCCTAGGAATTCATGTACGGATGTGAGGAAATGAAATGGGTATGTCAAATAAAAATGTGATTTTTTCTAAATATTTGATTAGTTTCTTTACATGAAAATTTATTGTATTTGGAAAATTTTTCAAATTTGAAAATTCTTTTGGTTTTGATATAAAAACCCTCAAATTATTTAATACTATATTAATAAATTTAACACTAATTTATATCTTAGTTCCACGAGTTGGGAAATAATTGGGGGAAAATCTACTAAGTTTTATACATACCCTCTTCTGGGGATCTTTTGTGAATTTTCCAATGTTACATATCAGGACACATGTAAAGTCAAGGTATATCATTTCTTTAGTGATGCATCATGATTCCATGGGAATTTAATGTTTAGCTGGATCATAGAGGAGGTTAAGAGTTTATGAGTTAATGTCTTAGGCATGTTTGATTTTGGTTGGTCTTGGTTTCAACATTAAACTCTTATATATTTTAGTTTGAAATGGTTTCCTTTGAGTTTTATTTTTTACTCATGCATCCTGTTGAGGTTGTTTGGTTATGATTACTCTTTTATGAATATTTTATTTTTAAAGGGAAAGTCATTTCCTAATTTCCAATGAATCCCTAAATATTTATTTCTAGCATTTGGTGTCTTAGGGATGTCACCTAATCCTTAGTAGCACACCCACCACTTCCCAAGATAATGGGTGGGGGTGAAATGTTACAAATGATATCCATATTGGCTAGTTGATCATTCAATTTTAGACAAATTGTATTAGTTTTTGCGATCGTTGATTTGTAAAATCCTTCAAGTAATTCCTTGATTTGTGTTGGTATAAAGGTGATATCAGTACAAAATAATTAGATTTTTCCAACAAAGGAAAATGTGTTCGTAAAAGTCCATTTTCTATTGGTAAAATTTTTTACCAACAAAAATTGTCTTGTCACTAAATTGATGGTAAAAACTGTGTCACTAAATGTTATTGCGAAAGATAAAACAGTTCTATTGCAATTATAATAATACCAATAGATAATATATATGTTGTCAAAATTTTTTAGCAACAGATTTATATAAAAAATTTATCTATTGGTAATATTATTATTGAAATTCATAATAAATATCAATAATTAATATTTGTTTGTAATTTATATATTAATTAAGATTTTACATTTGGTTATTTCAATATTTATTGCTAATTTTTTTTATTATATTTATTAATCTAATTTTATCTAATATATTTATTAATCTAATTTTATATAATATATTTATTATATATAATTATAATATATTTATTATATACAATTATAATATATTTATTATATATAATTATAAAAATTTATTATATAAAACTCTTTATTTGAACAAAATATGCTCAATCATAATTTAATAAAAATATTTAACCACTAATGAAATACATAAATCTGCAACAAACAAAATCCAAACACTTTACATGAAACTCAATCAAACAATATCTTCAATTTGTTCAATAAGATTAACCGATGAATTTTCTCTCCCCCTAATTCAATCCATTCCCTTTGGTCCTAGCTTTCCGAATGGATCGGGTGAAAGAGGTGCAGTTCATTCTATTGCTTTCCATTTGTGTTTCGGAGCTAGTATCTACTTGCTCCGCTTGCTCCCTCCCTCCAACAAGCCACCCCACATCATACAAACTTAGAATAGAGCTTCTGAACTAACAATCCACACTGTATCATCCAAATTGGGAACCAAGATACCAAAGCAATGAACCAAGCCGCATCATAATGAAATGGTGCCGCATCATCCAAATTGGGAACTGAGATTTCGAACCAATGAACCAAGACACGTCGTAATGAAATGGTAGGAGACACCTCATGCAATCTGAAAAAAGTTAATGAATTATAATGTGTTAAATTTAATGAATTATAAGTCTGCCCATGAAGTCCCATGTGGTTAAAACATTCATGTATATTTCAACCGATTTTATATAGATAATAGAAAGAACCATAATTCAACTCGAATCTTCAAAAAGTAGTTGAACAACATTGAACTCAAGTCACTAGGACCCTGGATTACAAATTGAAAACCTGTAGCATATAAATATTGATTTACAGCCACTATTATATCTTAAAAACATGAACCCATCACACACTATGGTTTCATTAAAATTTAGTGTAGCAATAGCTGATAGACCACTTGAACATTTTATGTGAGTGTTCATTTTACAAATAAAATAAAGAAGACAATGTACATGAGTCCTTGTATATGGAATAGAAATCATCAGCCTTGATACCTATTTTCATATAAATTCATCCATGAAACCCACTTTTTATCGAAATAACTGCTTTTCTGGAAGGAGGAACAGTCTAGTGCAATAGCTACTAGAAGAGAAGACCAGCAAGGTATCTGGTGTAGCATATTGGGTTTATATTTTCCACCAACTTTTCCCATGTTTCTTGGGAATTTTTTGGGCTTTCTACACCCCTTCAATTGAAAATTTTGGATGGTAAAAAAATTATAATAAATGATACAGAGATAGTGGACGAGATGTAAATATATACTGATAATGGATAAGTTGTAATATTTTACATATAATTATTGATAAACAAATAATCTTTTATAGATAATATACTGCAGTGATTACATAGACAAATCATCAAAAATTGCAATTAATGATACACATATTAATATATTACACACATACTATATAATAGAAAATAATCTAGTACAAATATTACATAGATAACACATATAGATTTTGTATTATTCATATTTAAAAATTTAAAAATTCTATATTTCACATAGTACATATATAGAACACACATAATTTTAAGATATTATATAATAATTCAATATTATAGAAGATAAATGAATCACACATAGGATTTAGAATAGAATTGGAGGAATGTGTGTATAATAGCAGCAAAGTAAATAAACATACATTATAGAAATGTCTACTACAATATTTGTGAGACTCTGCTGATATGATAATTGATGTACTATTTCAAGTATAATATAGTATGTGAATGAAAATTACTATTCTATATGATCAGTATACCAGTTTGTATGTGTGCAGTCAGTCTGCAAAATTTTGTGTGTAAAAACTCAAGTATGATCATTCTTCTGTAGTTGGTATGATCGGTCTAGTACAGTCAGTGTGAAAAGTATAATCAGACACATTTTAAATTTCACAGTTTTGAGCTCAAAATTATTTTTTAACATTATACACAAATTAATTAATATTGGAATAACAAGAAAACTAAAAGAAAATAATTAAAACTCCCCTGATGATTGTTGTTATCCCATGAGTAGAATTGAAAAAAATCATCCACCTTATCAAAAAATACAACCACGTTGCTATCATTAAAACACCTATACAATACGGGAAAGGTTGTATCTTGAGAATACATTGATATACAAAATAATGAAATCTAATTGATTAAAAATGAGATAGTATAAGATGAGTAATGAAATGAAAATAATTAAACCTCATGAAAAAATAAAGATGTTAATCTGATGAGGTTCTTGTCAGACATGGTGATCTCAGGAGAAGACATTGATGATCTCACAAGAAGACATTGATCAACAAAAGAAATAGTGTAAAACATAAAAACTAATAGAAAGTAAAGAGAACTCCCATGATTATTGTTTTTATTCTAAGAGTTGAATTGAAAAAATCACCCACCTTCTTATCAAAAAATATAACCAGGTTGTTATCATCAAAACACCTATTCATAAAACATGACAACAAAATATTAATTACAACATTAAAGTTAAATGATTTTTAATGAGATTATTCCTATAACATTACCCACAAAACAGAATGATTCAACTTGAAATTGTAACATTGAAGTTCAAAATGAGATATAACCAGGTTAGAAACTGATGGTTGAGTGATAAAATAAATTCTGAATGTCAACTATTAATTTTTGTTTGAGTTTCATTGACACATCACACTTATTTTTAAAGAAACCCAAAAAAACATTTAAAACATCATTTCCAGCTTGCAATATAATGTCAACTAGTATCAAACACATTTTAAATATCACGGTTTTAGGCTCAAAATGATTTTCTAACAACATGCACAAATTAATTCATATTGAATTAACATAAAAAATAATTAAATAGAAATAAAAATCCCTTACGATTAATGTTATCCTAATAATTGAATTTAAAAAATCATCCACCTTCTTATCAAAATATAAAACCAGGATATTGTCATCAAAACAAATATTCATAAAATATAAGAGAAAATAATAATTGCAACATTAGAGTTTACTGAAAAAATTATGGAAGTGAATCTAATGAGATTAAAGCCCGACAGGGTGATCTATAGAGAATTCATTCATCTACAAAAGAAAGAGCATCACACTATCATGACCAGATACTAAATAGACAAACATTATTCACAGAACTAAGAATGAATCTATTTTTAATAAGATTATTGGTGGTGCATTTATCTGTAAAGGAGCCAGTTCAATCTTCAAACTACCATAAAATCATTTTCTATCTGTGCTGAAAAGTAAAACAAATTCATTCACCAAACATTTATAATCATGAATTGAGAAATTTTAATAGACAATATACATTTCATTCAGTTAAAATATGTTTTTTACAACCTAATTCGTTTATTTCTCACACAAGTGGAGTAGAAAAATGATGGGATGGGAAAAAAAGAGGGGGGATAATATCAATGAAATAAAGGGGTTGTTGATTAAAGGAAACTTACCTGGTGAATAACAACATGGAGATGATCCAAAGGGGGTCAATGGTTACCAGAAATTATTAGCATTTTGGGAACCAAAGCGGGTGAATTTTGTGGTGACGAATCGAGGAATGGCCTCTGTTGTGACGAACTGAAGCGGGATGAATGTTGTTGCGATGAAAGCTTGATGTCATCTATATCTTTATGGTTATTGGGGTACTGGATTTGGGAGTCGATTTCCATGACTCTGTCAATTTGGGCACAAGTTTTCTTTTTATAAATATAACAAATTGTTTAATAAAACATTAGTTTTTAATTTTCAGAAGAATCAAGATGATATACTGGCATTAACCCAAAATCCACATATAGTAGAAGAAACCAGATGATATACCTTCATTAACCCTAAATATACATCCAAAACCTAACTCCTCTTTAAAATCAAAACTCACTAAAGATAAATCTGAAGAATTCAGCACCAAAGATTTTCACCTGTGATTATAGAAACCGAGCCGTGAACTTAGGAGTTTGATCCATCTGAATCACCGAAGATATCTGAACTCGTAGACGTTTGAACAATGTAGAGGCCGCTGATGGGATCCCACCCCCGATCTGATAAAGTCACCAACCATGGATGGATAACACCCATGATCTGCACTACATTCAAACAAGGAGAGGTTGACTAAACCCCTCTTGAGCCACATGAGCACCACCACCCTAGGTCGAGCCTCCTTTTTTAATAATAAAAATTATATGTTTCTAAAATAAAATAATTATTATACATAAATCTAATTCTCTATTTTGTATTTATGAGTTATTAATTTATTTGGTACGATTCAACATAAATTTGAATCATTTATCAATAATAAAAAATTATATATATTAGTTTGATGAAAAATTATTAAATTATTAGTATTTAAATTCATTATATAAGCATACATATTTATTAACAAATATATTATTTATGAAAAATAATTATAAATTATATATAAATTATCAGTAAAATATTTATTGATACTGAAAAATTTATTATGATGTGTGTGTTGAATGGTAAATTATTTGTCATTAATATTAAATAATAAAAATATATTAATTTGTTTGTAACATAATTGTTGTTGTTGATATGATATAAAGACAAATTTAATTAATACTAAATCATTTGTTGGTATAAAAGAGTTAGTAATAACATATGTTTATGTTGGTAAAAATAATTGTCGGTACATATAAAGAATATTAAAAGAATGATATATCTGTTGGAATTACTTATTTTTACCAACAAATATATTATCTAATACAAAATATTTGTTGATATAAGTCATTTTTTATAGTTTATGTTTTGAAAAACATGAAATGTTGAGGATAAAAGGGTGTAGCTAACCTATTTATGTGGAACTTCATGATTCCATGGTTTTCCGGAATATCAGTGTTTTAAGAGACTTCTAGGAGTTTTCATGTCATCATTATGGGTTTATCTAATGAAAAGAGAATACATTTCATTGATAGAAATTAATTCCCCTTAGGAGTGTATAATTAATTTTGAGTAATGATTTTCTATTTGGCGAAAAGTGTTGATTTTTAAAAATAGTGGAAAATGGTTTAATTTTCACAAATCGTTATGGAATTTTAATAAATGGTTTGAAATCAGAAATGGTTGAATCTTCAAAAGCCTTGTTTTGATATGTGTGATGTGTTAAATTTGAAATTTATAATACTTTAATAGATATAGAGTGAGATTAAATGGTGTTTTATTTTTTTTATAGAAATTATATCAGTTGGAACTGTTGGAAGCAACTAGAATATGCTGTTAAAAATGAGTTTTCACCTAATCCATTGGTGAACCTATAGTTTATTCAACATATTTTCCAAGATTTTTAGTCCATGGATAGAGTGAAAATAATGGATGAACCAATGAAAGTGGTTTATTTTTCTCTATACCAAAAGGATAATACACTGATCTTTCATTGGAATTCGAAACCATAAAACATATAAGTGTGTCTAAATAGGATGAATAAAACATTAAATTTCATATTCACACTATCTAATTGGAAATTAAAGTTATAAATGTACATGATAGAGATTCAAGAATGTATGTGGTGGGATTTAGTAGTTTTGAAAAAATTAGACCATGTCATTATATGAGAGTATTTTGAATAATTTTTAAATAAAAACTTATATCCTCGCACATTAATAATTAAGAGAACAATTGAATTTTTAATCTTGAAGTATAAGAATCTCTCTATAATAAATAATGTGGTGAAATTTATAATTTTAGTCCTCGTTCCTCCCAAAATTACTACAAGTGGTTCTTTAATGGGACAGTTTTATGAATCTGGGTTAAAGCCAGATATTCACTCAATGATTTATGTTCATTGTATAACAGATTGTAAAAAGATAGTGAATAGAGTTATGGTGGTAGAAATATATATATCAGTTAATTTGGATTGATGATGCATGTTGATACTGATTGGAAATGGTGGGTATGATAATTCTAGGAATAAGAAGAAGAGGGACACCAATTTTCAAGATAGTGATGTGACTTAGAATCAAACAGCGAGGTTAGTGAATCATCCTTATAAATGAAAGTGTAAGATGAGATTTTTTTTATTTTGGTTCTTTTGAGCATATGAAGCATGATTTTGCAGCACCACATAGAGTATGTCATAATTACCACTGGATGTGGCATCTTCATTGTAATTTTGACGGTGCCCTAATATTGGGTTCTAGGAACACATATCAGGTTTTTTAGGAATCATATTCTTCATTGTGAAAAGTGGAGCGGTATAGCTCTTATTAGTGGAACCTTAGAGGCCATGTGGATTCTAAGCATACCATGAATCCTCAACTACAACAATAACAATTGGGTAAAAAATATCACAATGATTTGAGTATGATATTTTTGGAGATGGGAAACTGATCAAAGTGATCAATTTGGGCCTTTTAGAGTGAAACGTATAATTATTATCTATTCAACCCTTATGAATTTTTTTATATGGGTTCATCCAATTTGTTTATTGATTCTCAGGATGCTGATCTTATGAGTTTTCATGTTGATATCATGCCTTCTATTTTGATGCTTCATACTTCTATTCAAAAAATAGAATTTTAATAATTTATGTTCAAATAATGTTCTATTAATAATTATGGTTTTGAATTTATTTATGATTTCTATGCGAATGTAATGGATTTCTATGACTTAATCCTGGGTATGGAATGACTGAAATTTTTTTAACCTCACATCGATAGATATACTCGAAGGTTTAGTTTTACAACTGATGACGACATCAATCATCAATTTAGAGGAGATCAAAATGTGAAAGAAAGTGGAAGTAGATTTTGGGAACTATAATTTGGAACTATCACGTACTATTTGAAATCCTTGAGCTTTGAATTTAGGGGTGAGATGAAGAATATTTATTTTCCAAAAAATTTTGATCATTTTCATGGCATTGTTCTCAATAATTTCTAAGGGTTTCCAACCATAAGATTATTGGAGTTTGGGATTGATATCTTTCCAGGGAACATTCTAATATCACTTTCATCTTATAGGGTGGATCCAATAGAATTAAGGAAATTTAAATTCTAGTTATATGAGTTGGAAGGAAATGGGTTCATTCGTCTATTATAATCAATAGAAGGCATAATTTTTATTGTGAAAAAGGAAGATGTAATACATCGGATTTGTATACATTGTCATAAATTTACCCAAGTTCTGATAAAGAATCAATATACTCTTCCATTCATTGATAATATGTTAAATCAATTTATTTGAGCCAAGCAGTTCTCTAAAATTCACTAGCATTAAAGATATCACCAACTACTAGTTCAAAAGGAGGATGTTCTGATGACAATATTCAAAATTAGATATGGCCATTATGAGTATGTGTTTATTCATTTAGGTCTTACGAATTCACCAGCAGCATTAATGGAATTTATGAATTATATATTTCAATTGTATTCGGATTATTTTTTTGTGGTGTTTATGGATGGAATAATAGTTTATTATAGGAGAAAGGTTGAGAACAACAACACATAGTTATAGTGTTTGGTATATTGTGATATCATCATCGATATGCGAAAAATTAAAAGGGTTATTTTTGGATATAAGATATACATTTTCTTGTCCATGTTAAAATTGACAAATGTATTTCTATGGATCCAAAAAACATAGAGGTTATTGTCTTTTCATAACCACCAAAAAATTTCTTTGAGATACAGAAGTTTCTTAGTCTAGATTGTTATTATCAATGTTTTTTTCATGAATTTTCCTATATATCTTCACAAATTATTGGTGTAATAAGGGAAAGATTTCCATTTCAATGGAAGAATGAATTTCAAAAGTATTTTTAGAAACATAAAATATGCCTTAAATCTGAAGTAGTTTTGATATGTCTAGGATTAGGACAGGATTATATGGTGTATAATAATGCTTGGGGATTTGGGTTGGGGTGTGTTCTCATGTAGCGAGATCATGTTGTTTCTTATGGCCTATGGAAGATATAGTTGAATTAAATAAGTACCTAAAACATAACATAGAATTAGCTACATTGTTCCATTCATTAACGATATGAAATAATATCCTATTTATCAAGAAATTTATGGTGTTTATGGATCAAAAGATCTTGATACATATTATAACACAAATATATTTGAGTATGAGACAAATAAGATTTAGGGAGTATATTCAAATGTTTTACATTGAATTGATATATACACTAGGTAAAGGAAATTTAGTGGTGGATGCATTAAAAAAAGTCACAATGACAAATGGTGAAAGGGGATTTAGATCAATGGTAGCTAATGTCAGTGATAGCCGACATGTACCAGGATTTTGAAGATCAAGGTACTGAGATTATTTTCTTTCCACATTTTTTTGTTCCTATTTTGGTTGATAAAGTTAATAAGGTAAATAATTTTTATTTGGAGTGTGTTTCTATGAGGTTAAAACGCAATGGATGGGAGACAACTGAGGGATGTAAGCTTGATATAGGATTATTTTTGTGTTTTCAAGATCATATGATCATACCTATATCTTGTTAGGAATTAAATCTTAATGATTTACACCATAATATGTGGTATTTTTAGATAGGGATACAAAATATTTGTAAGGCACTGAAATCATAATTTTGGTGGGCTGGTATTAAATGAAAAATGGATGAGTTTGTTATGAGATGCCTCACCTATTAGCTGGTTAGGGCAGAGCACCGACGACCAACTTGTATACTACAGTCTTTATCAATTCATTTATTTATATGTGAGAATACAGATTTGTATTTTATAATAGGTATACCAAGGATTGTTGAGAAACATGATTCTATATGGGTGATAGTGTATTAACTCATAATGATTTCCAATTTCATCCCACTACTAGAATACAATAAAATGTAATAAATTTCAAAAATATATATTCAAGTTTTTTAAAAAGGAATGGAATTGCATTTTCTATAGTAATATACTAAGATATGAGGTTTACATCTCATTTTTACAAATCCTTATAGCAAGACCATATGAATCAGTTGACTATGAGTACGGCGTATAATCCTCAAATGGTTATAAAATCACAAAGGAAGATAAAAATGTTAGATGAAATGCATAGGGATACTATAATAGGGTTTTTGGTTCATGGGAGGATCACATACCATTAATAGAGTTCTCGTATAACAATAATTAATGTGAATCAATATATAGGTCTCCTTTTAAAGAATTGTATGGGTGTACTTCATATCCACATTTCCAGGTTCAAAAAAGTTATTCTTCAATGGTAGGACAAAGACTTATACAATTGGAAATAGAAAATACTCAGTTGATCAGGAAGCAAATGGAGATATCTGGGAGTAATCATAAATAGTATGCGGATCAACATCGACAATAGTTGTCATTCGAGGTGAGTGATCATGTGTTTATAAGAATCTATAAAAGGATTAGGAATCGACATTTTGGAAAGTATAGAAAGTTATCTCATTGATAAAAATGATCTTTTGAGAAACTATAACATGTTGTTGAGCTGTCATATCAGTTGGATTTTCCACCAAGATTTTGTTCAGTGTATGAGGAGTTTCATGTATCTCAATTAGATATGCACAGATCCTTAACATGTGATTAGATGAGATCACATTGACCCAAATCCGGACACTACATTGGTTTATGTCTAGTTATGGATTGTGGATAAGAAATAAAAAAAATATCAATGGGAAATGTATCAATATATTGGGGGATTTTATGTAAACATGGTCAAATTAAAGAAGAAAAGTGGGAGCATGAGGAGGAAATGGCGGAGAAATGGCTGAAAATATTTTAGTCTGGTGGTGTTCTTTTACTTTCTAGGGATGAAAATATCATTGTTGGAGAGAATTTAACACCCCTGGATTCAGGTACATGACCCTTTATTTATCTATTTTAAGTATATAATGTTATTGGGCTATGTTTCGGGAGTCTTAGTGTAGTTTTGGATTATTTCTTCAAGATTTTATGGAGGTGAATGGTTTGATAATGTTTAGGAGAAACCATGAAACACTTTTATATAAATGGTGCTACTAAAAGAGTGGGAATTTGATAGTTGTATGGATAAGCGCACGGTATGGCCATACTATGTTGATGCTGAAAGAAAATAGTGAAATTATAGATAGATGGGAATAACATGGATGGAGAAATTTTTTTCTAACCATGTGAGGCAACCATTTTATATGGGGTTGGAGTTAGTGGCATGTTCATTGTTAAAATTTTTTTTCCAAACGGTGTGCCATAATCATGCATCATGGAAAATTAGATCTGTAAAATGTGTTTCTAATTTGTATTACCTCATTAACAACTCATTTTCTCACTAATATGTTCTTATACTGAATACCACTACCTCCTAAGGATGTGGAGGCCATTCATTTCGATCCATGACTGATTCCTATGAGGATTGAAAAGTGTAGGAGTCTTAGATTTTTCAATAAGTTCATTTTCTTCATCATTTTAATAGATTTATTCTATTTCCTTCTATTAGAATCATGGATATAATCTGTTAAGGATAGATTCACGTTTTTTTATGTTAATCATGATCGGGTATGGTCATAATGATTCAATGGAAAATATATTTAATAATGTTTTTAGGAGTTTCAATCCATGTTTTTGATGTTGTGGTTCAATTCTTAGTTTTCTCCTATGTTTGAGAAATATGTGGCATCACTATTGAATCCACTAGTTTATAACATGGAGTACTTATTCAAATTGAATTAATTTATTGAACTAAAAAGTTATATTGATTTGGGATTCTTGAAGGAAAACCCATTTAGTGTATGATTTTTGAAATGATGGAAATTGGTTGGTCTTGATGAAAATTTATTTGGTTCATGATTTTAAAATACAGGATATATAATTATTATTTGGTTTTGATGCATGGAAAATGTTAGTGGTTCTATTTTTAATAAAAGAAAAAATTTATTTAAATATCCTGGAATAATTTGTATTGGGTTTTTGTATTCTTGGTTTGGATGAGTTCATTTTCATTGGCATGACCCTAAAGAAGGTTCATGTTCCATTGGGGAACTTGGTAATGGTTGACTTATGATGACATGGTTGATCAATAAGAGACTACCCAAGAGTACTGAACAATCACCTGAGCATGAATATTTAGATGTATGGATGTTTATAAATGGAATTAATATGAAAAATAGAATTATGAAATGTTTTAAATACTTTAATGGGTTCCTATATGAAAATTTATTGTGTTTAGGAAACTATTTTATTTGTGAAATAGTTTTAGATTTCATATAATCTTCGTTCAATTTTTTTTCAATTTTTTATATATGTGATAAGATTTTATATCGTAGTGGTTTTACTTTTTATGTCATTAGGAAAAAGCTACTGATTTTTATACTCACCACAGGCATGGGAACATTGGTGTGTTTGCAGATATTGTATATCAAGACAGATGTGATGTAAATGTATCTCATTTTTAGTGATGCATCCTGATACAATGGGAATGACATGTCAAGTTGTGGCATAGAGGAGATTGGGAGTTGAAAAGTTCATGTCTTATTTGTCATTAAGTTCATTTTCTTTTGGTTTCTGCATTGTACTCTAATATAGTTTAATTTGGATTTGTTTTCATTGATTGTTATTTTGTACGAATGAATTATATTGAGGTTTTCTGGTAATGGTTATTTTGGACTATTTTTTTATTTTCAAATGAAACAACATGCCGTAATTTCTTAATAATCCATTGGAATTTATTTCCAGCTACTGGCCTCTTGGAGTCGTAAACAAAGGCCTAGTAAAACACCCTCTTTTTCCCAACCCAATGGGTATGTATGGGGATGTTACGCCACACACCCATATTTCACTTAAAATCTCATTAAGAATTATATTTTCTAATTTATGTATTCCAAAAATCATTATCAGTTTAAATACAGAAAATGTTTTCAATAAAAGTTTTCATAAATATATCAAAATACAATTTTTTTTCCTTCCACTTCTAAATGTATATTCTTAGTAAAATATATATTCCCACCCTCAATAATGGATGTAAAGACAAAAGTTTCAGTATCTCTTAACATTATGCAGTAGGATAGAACATATAGAATCATCTTATTACTCTAGTTGTGGAATTTTTAATTATAGAAAGTAAGGATACCTTGAGTGTTCAAAAAAAATTATTTCTTCATATATAGAAAATTCATTGATATTTAAGAGGGATCCGTCATTTTCTTCGATACAAATTTTTATTCCACTAGATTGATGTACCACAAGGGGGTAAATCAATATAATTTTTTTAAATTTTTTTAGTTTTTTAAACTCCAACACTTTGTCTTGTTTATTTCTTGATCCATATAATAAATCCTCACTGCCTCACCTCAATATAAATAGTAATGAAATAAAACATAGGAAAAAATATTCACATTTTTAACTATACTAATCTACTCAATTAAATGATTGTAATGTCCCCACAATATTATATTTATACATTATATTCCCAATATTAGATTCATCCACTATATGATTAAGTTTAACTATAGGTTTCAATGTCCCACTAGAAGTAAAAAACTCCTCTAAAAATAATGATCTGAATATGAAATATCTCAATTTTGAATGGGTTACTATTACACCACAAAATGATATTCATACACCATGAACAAAATGGATCAAACTTTTCATATCATGTATAAAAACATCATGAAACATAGTATATAACAATTGGGATTAGAATATTTAGTATTGAAAATCATATTATATCATAAATGAACAGAGATTTCTCAATAATAATAACACTATGGAAAAATATGTATCATACTCATTAGATGGTTCTAGAATTTTGTCTCCATCTCCTTATTGAATATAGAAATGTATTGGGATCTCAAAATTCCAAATTCTAATACAGTATTAAGAAGATCTCTCCCAATTCTGTCAATACATTTACTTATAATTTTCTATAAACATAAATTTATTAAATAGTATATTGATTAATATTTTCCAAAATAAAATTTTTGAATCTTCATGAATATTGGTAACAAAAATGATTTCATATAACTTAAACCAGGAAATGGATTAAGGATATATATTTAATTCAAATCCGTTTTATTCTAAATCATGTATTCTTATTTGCAATCAAGATACTTTCCACATGTGATATTTGAAATTTCATAATTTTAATATCCCATTAAATCCATAGATCAAAAATAAATTAAATTTCCACCAAATATGAATGAATCTGTGCATGTTATGAGGAAGTATTTCAATAAAATATGGAATTATATTTTCCCATCACTACTTGTATCATCATCCGCTTGATCAATTGTGATTTTTGAATCCATTAAAATTTGTTCTTACTTCATATGAATTTAGATTCAAAATTATCCAAAAATGATTATTCAATAATTCTCATTTATCTCATTAAGAAAAATTATTCATATGGGAGAATATTTATAACTAAATAAGTTATCCTGATGGTGAACATCCTTTGGAAGATGACCCTTAAAATTCTTATTCTTTTTAATTTATCTGTATAGATCTATAGATATGATGATTATGAAAATGATTTTAATGTAGAGAAATTAGATGAAATTCACACGTCATTTTATTCTAATATAAATCTTATGTAATTCATGAATGACTGATATTAACTCCCTAGAAACTCACAAAAACTCTCCATGAAACATTAAAAGTTTACCTTGACTAATATGAAGTCTTATATGAATCATATAAAGTGGAAAGATACTCATATGAGGTAGTCATTGAAACTTATAAAATACCCTAATGCCAATACCATATTCCAATACTGAATCATACAAACCTACATTTGACTCATTAATATTTAATCTTACTCATATTGTGTATCTAGTGACACATATGAAGTTGTATATGACTCATCTGATATTGGACATAGAAAAATTTTACTAGCTTGTCCAAATTTAGGAATTCTCTAAATCATGTAATAGAATATTAAACTAAATCAAGTCTTCTCAACTATTCCATATCTTCTAAGAACATCACTTAGAGACTCTTAAATAGGTATGTAACACCATATCATAACTAATTAAATAATCCACATTATTGGGTTTCCTTTTCCATTTTCTCAAGCCAATTTGTTCTTCTTTTAACTTGGTTCTTAAAGCATCCCTAAAACCATATTCCACTAACAAACATGAAATAATATAGATGAATATTATATAACATACGAACTTATATTTTACATGTTGGATTGGTTCCTTATTCATAAAATATAATTCTTTTCTTTTCCTTGAACTTTTCAAAGATTGATTTCCAAGCTACACTCTCAAAAACAAAAGGCCTTTGTGATATAACATTACAACACCTCCATAAACTAATTATTGCATATTTTTATATATTTTCATCATCCTGAATCATTAAACCATATTTCGTTGTTGGAAATAAGGTTAATTCAATCATATGGGAACAACAATAGTGGTTATACAACCATTAAGTACAATACCAGGAAAAAACTCCCCCATTCAAAATTACAGTTTTATAATTTATATAAATCAAAATTTATTTGGATATTATATATATATATATATCAATACTAAAATTTTATCTTTAATAAATAAAAATATTTTTTAATATTATAAATGGACCCAAATTCTTTTTTAAATATAAACTTTCATTCTAAAATTAATTTTTTATGAATTATGAATTATTATATATATTTTTAATTTTATTTAATTATTTTAAAAAACTAGATTAATAATAACAATATAATAATTATTTGAATAATAAAATAACTTATAATAAAGTGTACATTAATTATAATGAATAAAAATATAATGGTTTATGAATAAATAAATATGTTTTCTTGAAAATAATGCATGTATGCTTTTTAAAATATAAAATTATTATAATAGGTGTTTGAAATTAATTGAAATGTGTTGTCGACGCATACACACACACACACACACACCCATATATATATATGTATATATATATATAATGTATTAAAATGTATTAAGTGCTTTGTAACTGGTGATAAATTAAAATAATATAATTTAATTATAAAAAGAGATATCGATTCAATGATTTTTTTTCTATATATTGTTTATTTGTTTCATAAAAAATTAACTTCATCCTTATTAATGAATGTTTTTAAATATGTTTTTCTATATATAATAAAATAAATTTAAATTCATCTAATTATTATTTACTAGTATGGAAAAATAAAATCCATTTTTATGCTAAAATTATATTTCTCTAAAAGTAATTTTTAATTTTTTAAACAATTTAAATGTTAATAAACAATTTATATCATGTATAATATATTATTATAATTAAATAAAATCTTTATATTTATAATAAATATGTTTTAATCACTTAATGATTATAGATTTGTATTTAATTAGACAAAAAACTGTAAATATTTAAACTATTAATTTTAAAAAAATGGGTTTCCTTATATATTTAATTTAAATTTATAATTTAATATTATTAAGGGTTTAATAAGATAAAATGGAGTCAAAATTAGTAATTATCATATTAATATTATCTTACAGGGTCCATATAAAACTTTTTAAAAGGGAAATATTTATATTGGTAAATAACGAAACAAAATAAAAAATATTTAAAATTTGGTGAAATGACATGGATCGATTGTTAATGAATAAATACATATAAACTCTTTTGATAAGTCCTTTTTAGAAGTGGGATTCGACAATATAATTATCACCGAAATATCCTTACCTCACTCACCCAACCCCTTATGATTCCATCTTTACCGATCAAGAAACATTATTTTTCAAATAAATGTCCCTCATTTTCACATATAAATGGTTCCCTATTCTACCCAATGAAAACTAATTCTATCATACATTATCTATAATCTATCTCAAAATTCCCTGTCCTAGATTACACTCTCTTGTTTTTCTATTCTATATCAAAGAAGCAGGCCTAAATCCATCCTTCCATAAGAATCCATTACATAGATGAGTGATTCCATAAAACTATGTAATGATTTATTATTCATCATTTAACTAATATTATTCTATCTTATATTAAAAAATATTATATAAAAATATAATGATATATTACTAACATTGTTATTATTCTATAAAAACGATATTAAAACTATATAAATTCTTATTCTTACTCATTGAATTTTTATAACACATTATTTTTAGGATGTGTTCACCATCTATATGAATGATTCTATTTCACTTCAACCATTAATGATTAAGAAAAAATAAATTATTGTAATATGTGGTTACAATGATGTATTTTAGTAATTCTTTCCTCCATATAATGGTAATATATATAACTAATTTACTTAATAAAATCAAAGCTTGTAAATGGGTTATTATTCAGAAAAATGTGAATTTATAACATTTCATTACGGTTCATCATTGTATATTCCTTGGAATAATAATTAAATTATGAACATAAATAAAATTTACCTATATAAACTCCATGTATTTTTTTAAGTGATTAGTCATGAGTAAGAAAAATATTTTTGAACCACCATACAAAAAGTAGATATAAAATATACATGAAAAATAAGACCTAGATATTATTACCAACAATATTAATAAAAAAATGTATTAAGAAATTATAAATTAAAAAAATAAAGTAAAAATATATATAAATAATGTTCTAATATATATTGAATATAAAACCACATTTATTATACATGTTTTTAGAGCATATCTGATAAGAATAAATCCAATGTGAGGGTTTTTGTCACAATTTTTTGATCGAATGATTTATTATAGATTGGTTTACCACTATAGGGAGGTGAATTGTAGATTAAAAATATTTCCTTTAATATAAAATATGTAAGGTTAAAAGAAGTAAGTTAAAAAAATTAAAAAATTCTATTATGTATTTAATTAGACTTGGACAAGTGTCTGGATATCAGGTTATTATAATCTAGTATTTATGATATTATAAGTGAATATAAAAAAAATTGTAACTAGATACAATTCAGTTGGTCAATGTATAACTGTAATCATAAATATCATGTAAAAAATAATATTATAATCAGAGAAACTATGATTAAATATAGTATGTAAGTTGAAATATAATTGATAAAATTACAGTAGTGTGTTTATCATATTCAAATAATGTTATGATAAAACAATTAGAAATTTTCATAGTTGAAATTAAAACATTAAAGATAAAAGTGAAACAATTTTTTTAGAGTTCTTTTATCCTAAAGAGATGTGTACGAAATAAATTTGAATTAATATCCCTTTTTTATAACTTACATGGATGTCAGTCTTTCTTTAGTAAGAAAATCCAATGATACAATGATCTATTCTTTCACTCTATCCTTGTTTTCCCTTGATACGATGATCAGATCTATCTTGTTATCCCTAAAATCACTTGATCAGTAAATGTATTGTAACCTCTATCATTCTACCCTTACATATCCTTGATCGTATTCACACAATCAGATATAATGATTACAAAACAACAGATTCTAAACGATTACAACACCTGAGAAGAATATTTTCATGATTTTAATATTCATATCTCTCACAAAAGAAATTTTTTAAAATGGAATAGACTAGGAAGAAATCCATGAATAACCAAGTATTTATTGAAAAATCCCCAAAGATCATATTTCCTTATCAATAACCATATTTCATTAAGTTTTCTATAATGACTTGGAAACATGAAAAAATTCAATATTTTATAAAAGAAAATTCCAACATCATATTAATATACATCATTTTTAGTGTAAATGGTATTCCTTTTGTTAGAAATTCGTTTTTCATATTCATATTAAAAAAGGTGAGTCTAGTGGACCTCCATAAAATAATCAATATGGTTAACATAATTAGAATCAATACAATGTATTCTGTATCCATGTCAGTCTGATGATAAATATTTTTAAAAAAAATAAAGAACAATATCTTTCATTTATAAAGATAAAAAGGTGAGTCCAAATATATCAGATTCAATGCCATTATTATTATCATATATAGGAAACAAAAGTTCATAAATCTTAATACTTAGGAACATATTCTTTGTATGGTAAAATATTTATTCTCAAAAAAACGAAAACCCCTTTTGGAAAAAAATGAATGTAAAGTAAATCTAAAGATAGTTTTTGTGATTTACAAAAAAGAATAGAATAGATAGAATTCATAATTCTAACTCAAAAATCTCCCCCTTTTTGGAAAGCAGAAACCCAAAATCATAAGAGAAATAAATCATTAAAAAATAAAATTTATTAACCTTAAAAACATCATATTTATAAATAGAACATTTTATTTAACTCCCTAGAGTTTATAAATATTTTGGACATGTTTTAGAAAGTAAAAAATAGAATAAAATCCCTTTAAAGATCCATTTCTCCTTGAGAAATAAAATCTTAACATTTTTTGAATAACCCCCCTTATTGTAGGAAGTCTACGTTTTTAGAAATATCACCCCTTTGTGATTTTCAAAAAGAATTTTGGAATTAAAAAATATAATACATTGAATTAAATCATCATCCAGAAAATTGTTTGTAAGAACATTCAATTAAACGTATTTGATGAAAGAGTAATTAACTTATGAATAAATATTTAAAATATTTATGTAACTATGAAATAAAAATATTTTTCAAGAAAAATATTAGTAATTATTCATGCTATCTTTAAAAATAAGATTTATATTCTTGAATTATATGTGGTATTTCTTCTACTTCATCATATCATATTTCAGGGCTTCTTTCTCAACATTGAGATTCATTACTTATTAAATAATTTCCCTATTATAATTATTTAAGATAGTAGCATCATCTTCACATAATCATACTCCATTTCATTTTTCAAGTCTCTGAATTACATTTTAAGAGTATCAACTTCCTCAGTAAGGTCATTGGTCTGATCTTTTAACTCTTCAAAAAATATCACCGTTTCGGCTATGAATTTTTCTAGTTGAATGAAGGATATAGATAATTCGATAATTAAATTATTTATCTCCATAATTTTATCACTATGATGCTAAATATAAAAATAAATATCATAAGACCACTTCAACATTGAATTACATGTTTTTCTATGAATAGTAGAACATTCTTTTAATGTTTTTAAATCATCCTCTATTTGGATAACAAAATCTGTTATCATTTTGATAGAGTCTATTTTATAAGAAAGAATCTCTTAAATGATATTTAATGTTGATTCCATTGGAATATAAAGAATGATTCCCTATAATATTTTCAATCAGTGAATAATAAACTTGAAATCTCTTAGAGTAATAGTTATTGCATAATTTGATAATTGAAGATCAGGAAGATGAATCCTTATTAATCATGTTCAAATAATATCAACATTTATTTTTTTTATCATCATTTTATAATATATTTTTATCTTATTTAACCTTGTTGGGAGTAACTCTATCATTGGATTTTTTCTCATAATATCAATATCATAGATATAATGATTTTCAGAAGGTTTTTTCACGGAAACCTGATCATCCTAATCCTTATTTGATTAAGACACTATTTAATTTCATGATTAAGATTCTTATTCCAAAATTTCTGATTCCTCCCCATCTGTACGTGAGGTTTATTTTGAATAAATTGGAACTGATGATCTTTTTGAATGAGTTTCTTTCTCATCATAATATTTTTATTTTTGATTATGGTTTCTTTTATTATACTGTTCACTAGGTTCATCTTGAACTTCTTCTTCATTATTTTCAACTTATTTAACTTCTTGACCTTATTTATCATTTATATTAGAATCATATTTCTCTATCTACAGATTCTCATTATTCATTTCTGAGATATCTTTTTGGTGGACTTCCACCAGATCAATAACATTTTTATTGAGTTCTTCATGAATTTATTTAAATATTCTGAAAATTTGTTATCCTTGAGAAATTGGTGAAAATTATATCTCATGACAAGGTGATAATGACACTTCTTATGAAGGATTTAGTGTCAATTTTTTTTACAGTGGAACAAATGGAACTAATTATTGACCATGTACTTTATCTTTTCCTTTGTCTCTATTAGTTGGAAGAATAAAATGATCAAAAAAATATTCTTTAATAGCTAACCTTGCATTTATGTTTTGTTTTTAAAAAGCAAAAACCAACTTTCATGAAACAGTTTCTACATTGATCAAAAAATATACACACAAAAGAGCTTCTCTAAGTCTCTTTCATTGTTTCTTATTATTTTATTCCTTATAAATTTAATCTGTGTCATGAATTATTGGGGCCTTATCCTTAATAGGGTGTAATCAAATTTTAGATAGAATAGGATTCTTATATACTTTGAGTCTCATCCATTCTATATATATATCATCAGGTACCATAATTTTCTTATTTTATTTATTTTATTCTTTATTTGGTGAGGATTCATCATTTCTATTATTTTCCACTTTCTTTTCCGTCTTCTTTGATAGTTCTAGCTCTAATGCATCAATGGTGTATTTTTTTTATAATCATTATCATGATAAAATAAAGACACATTAGCTTTAATTATATAAAAAGATCCATTGAAATATTGAAGTGTTTGAGATGAGAAATGATCATCTACTCTAGATGGTACTACGAGTAGTTC
The DNA here is from genome assembly GCA_963277665.1 of Viscum album. NCBI lineage: Eukaryota > Viridiplantae > Streptophyta > Magnoliopsida > Santalales > Viscaceae > Viscum > Viscum album. The sequence continues at coordinate 696,320,599 of OY728119.1, read as the reverse complement.
TAATAACATTCTTTCTAAGAAAATGTATGTTTTCATATATATTGTGAAGGAATACTTATCTTATTATTTTATAAAATAAAAATAATCATAAAACTCAGTCACTAGTTCTAGATCATACTTATCAATCTCAAGATCTTATTTTTGTACACAAACTAATTCTCATCCTTGAAACACAATAACATTTTTTAAAGAAGAATCACATTTATCAATAAAGTATCTTTGGGATATCCTTTCTTTGAAGACAAACCAATTATTAAAACCATTTTTCATGGACATTTGATCAGTACTAAATATGTTCAGTGAGACAAATGAAATGTTTTCGAACTGAGAGATTTGTAGGAAACATCAGTTTAGTGAAAATTAAATCTTGAGACCGATATGGGATATGGGGTCCCTTTTTTATTTTGGCTATCAAGTTGATGGTTTGACTTAAAAAAATAATCCAATAGTTTACATAAAAGGTCCTCTGTTTTGATGGTCAAAAATAATTTGAAGATTTGTTTAAATTATTTTAATCCCTTGAGGTAGTATAGATATTGTATGATATTGGGAATGAATATGAAAAAAACTATAAATAAACAAATAAAAATAATCATCTTATTTAATCGTAATGTAATTGTGTAATAAAAACTATCAGATAAAAAGAATACCTTCCAAAGTAGAAATGTATTTGGTAAGAATAATGTGTTCTCTTTATATTTTTTAAAATAATTAAAATATAATTGTTTTTAAAATATTGTTTATAATATTTTTAGTACAAAACATGAATACAAATGTTTTAAAATAAAACATGGAGTTGTATTAATATTTTATAATATTATTATGAAAAAATTATGAATAAAAAATCTTTTATAAAACATGGATCCAACTTTTGTTTTAAGATTTCTGAGTCCTATTTTATTTTCAGGAAATCTGACTCTATTTCTTTTTAATAAAAAATAATAATAATGAGTCTGAAATACTCATTAGAATAAGGTTTTTGATAAAACTCAATTTTTTTAATTTTTTTGAAATATAATAACCAACATATATACTCACCTTAATAAAAAGTGTAACATAATGTGAGGAGATGGGTAAAAAATAAGTATATATGAATTATCGTATTACATTCATCATTCATAGATTCTATTTTTTGTATTCAAATATTTTGAAAGCTAATGGTTTTGTAAAAAAATATGCATGTTGTTCATTCATTATGATGGATTTTAAAATGATATCAATATTAAGTGTGGAATCCCAAAAAAAATGATACCTAATATCTATGTGTTTGGAATGATAGTGATGAGAAAGGTTCTTACTTAGAGATACAAAATGAGTGTTATCACATAGTATTTTAGTTTTTGGAAAACTCATGATATAATCAGTGAGTGGGTGTTACGTCCACAACAGTTGATCACAACAACTTCTAGCTTCCATATATTAGGCTTTAGTAGAGGAATGTTCTAGTGAGTAATATTGTTTACAAGACCAAGAAACTAATGAGTCTCTAAAGAAATTGAAATTTACTAATGTACTTTATCTACCCATTCTACAACCACCATATTTAGTATCCGAATTTTTTGTTAATTCAAAATCATTTCCATAAGAATATAAAATTCAAGAATTTATAGTTACCTTAAGATAATGAAAATTTTTTTTTATAGATTTAAACTGATATTACTTTATATTTTATTGTTATCTTACATATAATACTTAGGAAAACATTATGTCTAGTCGAAATTCTATTTTGTATATTAATATTCCCATTATACCTCTAAAAATTGATTGATCGACTAGTTTCCTAGTATCATTAAGATCAATTATATTTGAGGTACCATTGGGAGTAATGATACTTTTAGTGTTATAATATCCAAAATTTTAATAATATAATTTATATACTTTTGTTGATATATAAAAGTTCCTTCTAGTTTTTGATAAATTTTAAAACATAAATATTATGTAAACTCACACTTCATACACATATGAAACTCATTTTTCATAATATCCCCAATGTAATCTGTTAAAGATTATAGAGTTAACCAAAAAAATAATATCATAAAAATATATTTTTTTCAATTCTAATATTTTTTTTAACATTATTTATAAAACGATTTGGATAATAGGTTCCCTTAACATAATTGTGTTGTAAAAAAAATCATGTTAATCTATCATACAAAGCTCTAGGGGGTTATTTACATTTGTATATATCATGAGTAAGTTTCAAAACATAGTTAGGATTTTTTTATGTTCAAAACCAAGAGGTTGTTCAACAAAATATTCCTCCTGTACATTAACATTAAAGGAAGCACACTTCACATTCATTTGAAAATGTTTAAATTTGAAGACTGTTATAGACACAAGTAGAATTTGAATAGAATCATGTCCAGTAATTGGATCATAAGTTTCATCATTATTTATTCCCTCTTCTTGGTTTGAGGATTTAGAAAAAAAATACTTTCTTTATGTATAATAATTATTCAATTGTCATCACACTTATTCTAAAAAACCATTTTAATCCAATTATTGATGTTTGTTTAGTTTATTCAACCAGGGTCTAAAAATTATTCCTTTAGAATTTATTTAGTCATATTGCAAGACCATTATGAAATTATTATCATATAAAGCATCATTAGGATTTTTAGATTTAAAATAGGAATGAAAATAAATTTTTTATACATCATTTCTCAAATAACTTCTTGTCCTACCAGGTTGAGAAGCATCTCTAATGATACTATCACCGGGATAATTCCTATGAAACAAATGATCTATTGGGTTTTGTAAAAAATATTCATATATATAATTTGGGAATTTTAATTGAGTATATACATTACAACCAATTTCTTGAGAATTTTACATAAGAGAATAATTTTCTAACAATGGTTGATAATATTTTTTTAAAAACAGATCAGATGATGATGGTTGGGTTTTTTTAAAGACAAAAGGATTAGTTTATCAAAATTAACTTTTAATATTTCATTAATATTACAAGATTTTATGTTATAAACTATATATTCCTTAAAGTATTCGAATAACCTAATAATATTCCTTCCTCTGATTTGGGTGAGAATTTTTGTAAATTATCATTCTTATAGATAATGAAAACTTTTCTTCCAAATACTCTGAAATATGAAACATTTGGTTTTCCATAAGTCTAGAATACATATAGTGTTTTTTAAGAAAATATATTATTAAAACATGATTTAAAATATAACAAGTAGTACTAATAACTTCATGCTAATTTTTTTAGTAATTGAGTATTCACTCAACATGGATCTCGTTATTTCATGAAGAATACGATTTCTTATTTCAATAACACCATATTTATAATAAGATATAGGGGTTTATAAGTTATGTTTAATACATTTTTTACTAAAAAAATTTTCAAAATATTAATTTACAAATTTTCCGCCTTAATCACTAAAAATATTTTTCATTGGAAGGTTTTTATCATTTTTAACATTAACTACAAAAGTTTTAAAATAAGAAAAGGATTCAGATTTTGATTCTAGATAACAGACCCATGTAAATCTGTAGAAATAAAAAAATAAAACAAATACATAATACATGAAACAAATAATTCATGATTTTTTAGGACTGAAATGATACATGTTCACTAAATGTAAAGCATCAAAATTTGAGAGTTCACTAAAATCTTTCAAACAAGACTTATATTTCATACCATATTAACAAGGCTCGCTATATTTTTTAAAATCAAACATAATATCTGGTAGATCCTTAACAGTTATTTTCTTGGTTAACTTGAATAAGTTTATAAAATTATAGGGTCATAAATTTCTATGACAAAACCAATATTGATCTTCCACTAGAGTAAGACAATGTAATTTATGGCTCCTAAGGTCTTTTATGTTAGTGTGTAACTATTCTCATGACGATTGTCAGAAGGAATGTATTCATACATTGAATTGTTTGCTATAAATTTATCATTTCTAAAACACATAAGTTTAAATTACTCACATTATTGAATTTTTATTGTATGTTTTTTCTTAAGGAAATTTACATACAACACATTTTAAATTAAATCTTTACCATGAAGAGAAATATTTCCAATACCGAGAATCTCTCTTTCATCATTATATCTGAAAGTAACCTTTCTACCATTCATATTGATAACCATTTAAATGATGTTATTATTACCATTCATAAGATTAAAACAACCACTATAGATATACCATGTATTCTTGTTTTTGTAACTTCAATTTTTTTCCTAAAAATAAAATAATTAGACATTCAAAACCCAAACCTTCTTGTGTCCAAAAATGTTATAAAACAATATTTTAGGAATCCAAAATTGTTTTGAATATATGATTTGTGAAATACGAAATATTGAATTTTATTAGGGGAACACTATTTATAAGGCCCCAGCCTTAAAACTTACTTAATCTTGAGTTAATACAAGATTACACATTGAGGATCTTTTTAGGTTTAGAGTTTTAGAGAATTAGATCATGAAACTTACATTACATTCCACATTTAAACAAAGTGGTTACATAAAAGACAGTATTCATTCTTCCCATCAACGGAAACATATTTAAAATAAAACATGGATTCTTTCTTGACACATCCTTGACACTATCATCACATCATTTACCTTTCCCTTGACATGTGAAAAACATTTCAAAAACGTGGGATGAGAATAAAAAGCTCAGTAAGGGTTATAAAAAAAATATGGAAAGGAAACATGAGTTCATATATACATAAGAATGAAATCATACTCTACCCATAAAACATAGGCACTATAAAATACCTCATCAAACCATGAATATATCATAGAAATCATAAGACATAAAGGTAACTTGAGGCATTCATAACATTCTTACGTAGCGAGTAACCCTCTTGGTTACGTTTGGAATACCCATCACTGTATATTCCCTAAATCTCTTCGGAGAAACCTTAACGTTTCACTCCTTCACGTTACCCAATGCATTGGAGAGCTATATCGGGCTCACCCTCCCTTAGTTTATCACGGAACCACCCGTCTTCATAATAATGCCCAAGAAACTCAACATAATCGTATCACATAAAACATGCATAAAGGAAACATAACATTTCCACCTTTCAATCACAAGATATCAATACAACACAATTATATAAAAACATTATGAAAACCATTTTCAATACCATAATAAAAGAAAAGTAAAACACGGTATTTATTTTTCTTTTAAAAAGAAGGTATGGCTTATAGAGGAAGCCGAAACTCAAATAATGGTCACGGCAGCGGAGAAGTCGTTGTCTCCGCATACGTACGAAAAAAACATTCCCTTTTTTCGTTTAGTAAACGCTTCATATATAAAATATTCCTTTTGAATAAACATAAAAGTCAAAGGGGTTTATACACCATATAAAAGAAGTTTGTGTATAAAACAAAATATTCCTCAATGAAAGAAGATTGAGATGAAGTCCCATACAAAGACGGTATCCTTGGATTAAGGATAAATCAGTTACATAACTATGTGTGAAAAACGAATACACAAAATATAAGTGGGTATTAATTGTAAAAAAATCAAAGGACATTCACACATAATCATAGAACGACATATTCAAGGTGTACAAGTTTATCCCAAAGAATCGAAATTGGGTTAAGAAGTTCCCTTGCAATAATTAGACAACCTAATGGCGTCACTTCAAAATTCAGAAAAAGAGTTGACGAGAGATAAAAAGAGTATCTCATCACTTGGACATAAAATTCACATCAATAAGGATATAGAAGAAAATATCCCAAAATAATATTATGTGAATTAAAATACATAACAAAATAAGTCTTTTAAAAAGAGGAGAGTGAAAGGTTCCCTTACTGACATGGGTATCTTTCGAAACATACACCTGATGAAAGAAGTACAATACAACATTGATGTAAATACCTATAAAATAAAGTATATTACACAATGAGTAAAATAATGGGCAGTACATACACCACTCAAAGGAAATTGTGGCAAATGTAGCATTAATATCACGAGAATAAAAGTGAGATGAAAAATCCCTTACGAAAATTCGGCATCCTAACGACGCCACTCAAAACATACAAAATGTATTGATGAGAGGAAATAGGGTCTCTCATCATATGAACATAATAATTACAGTATAAGTAATATAAAATATCTTCTCAATCATAAGAAATATGATCTTAAAAGGAATGACATAAAAGAGTGTACTTAAAAAGAAAGAGAGGTGTAGGATCCCTTACCTCGGGTCCGACTTGACTCGATCGTTCTTTAACGTCCTGAATAATAAACTTGAGTTCATTTACACTTTATTGATAACCTTTTTCTAGTTCATTATTCCTTTTAGATCACTTATTTTAATGTTATAAATATTATTTAATCATTTAAGTTAATAATGTTTGTTTTGTCGATATTTGGTTCTTAAGTCGAAAGTGGACTTCTTAAAATTACATGTTTTTCGTGTGGTCAAATGTTCATTATATCCAGAATTATATTCATTATTTGGATATCATATATATCATATATATCCACAATATACATGTATTTATAATATTACATAATCATTTAGAGGTAAGAAATGAAATGCACCGTTCATGGAGACGGTAAGCCGTACGCACGCATGAACGCTACTTTCATTTCTTTGTCATATTAATGGAATTAAAACTAAATGAGAGGTATGTATATTTTAATTCTAGAATAATATTAATCATTTATATGTATCATTCATCATATATATCCATTATATACATGTACTTATAATAGTACATTACATTTGGGGATAAGAAATGAAATGCACCGTTCATGTAGACGGTAAGACGTACGTACGCATGAACGCTACTTTCATTTCTATCTCATACTTTAATGGGAAGAAATAATAATGATATATAGGTATATAATAATTCAAGTATAACATAATATATAATAACATTAAATCCATCCTTTATACATCCCACGTATGTCATTAACGAATCACATCACTTTGAGGGGGCAGTAGTCCACACTTTCAAAAATGATGATATCGCGTATACCCATAATGGAAGCCATAAAGGTAAGCCACAAATGAAAAATACAGAAGCTTAAGTAAAACATAAACATATTATATATCATATATAAATATAGTGACATCTTAATGGCCTCCTTTGAGGGTGTTAAAAGAATGTTGAACAATCATCGTTTCGGGAGGCATAAATTCGCCATCCACGGAAACAGTATGTTCGTTAACCATTAGATGTAGGTGTGTGTAAGTGTAGCTAGAATACTTATTATAAAAACATCCTAGTATATTGAGGATACTTGAGTTGTTACAAAAGAAAAGAATAAAAAGAGATTATGGGGTTGGAGAAGCAAAATAAAACAAAAGGACTCAGAAGAAGACATTACCTTAAAATCGGGTAACTCCCTTTGGTCTGAGCTCAAAGGATTCCTTGGAAAGCCTTATGCCCAAAGTGAGGCTTCAAGGAGTAATAGAGGGATGTGTACAGACAAAATGGGCAGGGTTTGGCCGAGCAAAAGGCTTTGGGAGTTTGGGTAAGGAGGTAGATGTGGGGGCCTTTTATAAGAGGAGAGGAGGGGCACTCTTGGAAAGTAAAGATAAGTTACTTTATTTTAAAATGAGTTTCGGATTAAAAATTTCCCACATTGATATAATTAGAGGATAAAGTGATAAGGGTTCTAAATCCACTCATCCAATTGGTTTTTGCCATGTGTAGTTCTTAGAGTTTACATTATCTTTCAATTTTATTTAAATCCTTTATTAATGAGGTAATCGCTGCATCATCATGATGTCATAAATAATTTAATTTATTTAAAGTCTAAAAATTATAAAAAAACTCCTATGATGTAGGAAATTTTTTTATATTTCCAATGACTATTTATAATCAAAAATCTGACTTGTATAACCCCATGTAAAAATTGTTTTAGTAAAACAGCTCATGTGTGTGTCATTTTTACTTTAACATTAAATAAAAAGTTATTTATGTCATTTCCCAACCAATGTGGCTCCATGGGGTCCCCAAGTTGACCCATGGCTTGTCTTGGTCGGCCATGACACATCCAATGAGGTTAGAACATGTTTCAAGTTCATTTAATATTATTAAAACATTATTTTTACATTAAACTACACAAATTACCTCTAATCGCGATTAAAAACTTAATAAGTTACTATTCACCAAAAAATTATTTTAATCCCATTGAACCACATTTTACTTCTTAATGACAACCATGTATGTCGGATTTTTGAAATTCAAAACACAAAGGTGGCAAATTTTCAATTAAACGGAAAATCAGTTTTTATAAGTACCACTTAGTGGTTTCACTATTCATCAAAAATTGATGTTTTTCAGAAAATTACCAAAAATTCACCCTAAGATATATTTGATAATCTGAATTCAAAAATGAAGTCTATTTTACAAAATTCAAAACATATAATTCACATTAATTAATTTAATAATTAATTCCCGCTGTCATGACAAATAGAGTGTTTTTATGAAACAATAAGTATCAAAAGATTGACACTAGTTTACATCCGAATTCAAAGTGAAATTAATTCCAACGCCCACTATTGGATTTAATTGTAAAAATATATTCTAATTTCAATTTAAAACCAATTCAAAAGATAATATAATCATATAAATAAATTAGTTTAAAAAGAGGTTTTGAATTAAAATACAACATTTTACACTATTCATTAAAAAAATGAACTTTATCGGAAGGATACCAAAAATTTACACAAAGTAAATTTTGATGTCCCGATTCTAAAGAAGAGTTTTATTTGGACCAAAAGGATGTATAAGAGCGAACAAAACTCTATTTATTGACGGTTCTCCATCAAAAGGCAATAAGTGAACCTTTAGTGAAAACTAGGGCATATACGCCTAAAATTGAATTCTTTCCGTACTTTAAGCCTTTATATTTTATTGGATAAAAGTAAAAACATTTAAAAACATATATAATAATATTTTAGTTATTTCTATCCATTCCCGCCAATACAACGACTACCTGTTAACTTCCATTTAAAATAATATTATTTTATTATTAGAGTTCAACGTAAGATTCCCAAAAAACTCGTTGTTGCGTGTTGGGTACGCCATCGAGCATAGCATCCCCTTTAAAGTCATATTAATATTTTATTCACAAATATGGATATATATGAAAATGTCATATTCTTTATTTACCTGGGGAGTTACAATATTTATTCTAGTGACCAACTATTTGACATTTTGTTAAAAAAGGTTCACCTTTTGGATCAAAATAATTGTTACTAAAAGGTTTTTTGGGGAGAATAACCCATTGTGTAAATAGTTCCATGAGGAAGGATTTGTTGGTACATCTCATCAAAACATTAATTTTCGATTGTATTATTTTATAATTGTTTCTTTATAGAATAAAAGTCATAGGTTAATTTAATAACTAAATTCTTATCCTTATTTGAATTCATTTCAGAAGAAGGTTTAGTTCCTAAAACATTTTACTAATAAAAGGTGTTTTCAAATTCTTTAGAAATCCTATATTTTCCTGGAAAAAAAATTTCATGGTTTTTGGGAATTGATTCATTTTCAAGATATTTCTTATCAATATCTTCAGAAATATTCGATACTTATTTTGTTAAAATACTTATCCAATAAATACCTTTTGAATATTTTTTGCTAAAATTTCAATTTTAATTTTGAAGATGTTCATAAAATCTAGATACTTTATCATAAAAGGGTAGAGAATAATGTTTTCTTGAGGATGGTAATTCATATGAAGATATAGAATCATTATCATCAGGATAATATTAATTTAAAGACATAACAGTTAAGGAATTGAATAAGTACATATTTTCCATAAAAAATGATTTACAATAGGTACTCTTGAAAGAATTCCAATATTCCTATAATATAGACATTCATTATCTAGGTAATTGTTTTAAGAATCACCTCCACTGGAACTCTAAGTGTTAGAAGCTTCATGACCACTATTTATTTTTGATTTAAAAAACTTCTTATGTTTCATTTCTAAATGTATATCATTTTTATATTACCTTTTAAACTTTGAAAAATCAGGAGGAATATTTACATATCTTTTACACCCAAAATAACTAACTTCAGAATCTTTCTTTTCATTCATGTATTTGTTTATTTTATTATAACGATATTTAAAATAATCATTACCCACAATCTTATTCATTCTTCGAGAAATATTTTCAAGTTCAATTTTGAATGTTTAGAATTACTTGAATTGGATTGAACAACAAATTTTATTTTCTTTGTTGACTTAACAACATTTTCATGAGTCTAAGAAATTATCAGATTTGAATTACTAGTAAATGATACTCCACCATTCTTCTTTTTTTCTTTCTCGCCATCTCTTTTCAGTGTATTTTCATATTTCAAAAGGGTTCCAAAAAAATCATCAAGAGTGAAATTTTTAATCTTCCATGATTCATAAATGGTCATTATCTTATATTTCAATTCATTGGGCGTGAAATCGATTATCTTTTGAAAATGATTTTTTCTTATAATAAATTCTCTCCCACGGATTGTGAACTATTGAAAATTATCATAAACCTATTTAGTTACATTTAAAAATGTTCACCAAATGGAAATTCAAATGCATTATAGTCATCTTTATGAATTTCATTTTGTTTTCAACAACTCTTTATGACCTAAAATGTTTAATCTATAACTTAATCCAGATACTATTAGTAGCTTCACAAGAAGAAATCTTACTCTAAATGGTTATTTTTGTGGAACAGAATAAAGTGTTTATAACTCAATAGTTCATGTGATACTCTTTCTTTTACAGATTTATAAAAGTAGCAACATCATTTTCATTGCTTTTTTAATCGCTTTTTAATATAAAGAAATTGTCAACATCAGTATTTATAACTCATATAATCATTTTATCTCTTTAATACTCATAATAAACTCCATCAAAAAAAATTATATCTATAGAGAATTTGGTTATCTATTGAACCAATATTTAATCATGTCATCTTTTAAACAATACAAAAACTCTTTTCTATAGAAAAAAGTGACTAATATAGAAGCTTATAAACAAAAATGTTATAACTAAATTTCAATATTCATTAAATATTAGAGAAACTAAAAAAAAAAGAAAATATGATGAATTTAAAAAAATTAGGGAGTATTACATTCTAATGTAATATTACCTGCTATAATACCAATTGACGGATCAAATGATCTCTTATAGATTACATTATTACAAGAGGGGGGTGAATTGTAGATAAAAATTATTTCCATTAATAAGGAAGAAGTAAGCTTAAAAGAAATAAGAACAACATAATTTAAAAACACTCTTAAATAATTAATTAGAGATAGATTTGGGTTGAATATATAGTTATCATAATCATGTTGATTACGATATTATCATATTTATAAAACATATTATAATCAAAATAATTTCTATTGAAAAATATAGAATAGTAATAACATAAATGTTTTATACATAACAGAATACCATAATTAGAGAAAATATGATTAAATAGAGTATGTAATTGTTAATAATTTGATCAAACTATAATAATGTTTTTATTATATGAAAATATCTTTATGATAAAAAAATAAAAAATACTTAGATTAGAAATTAAAACTTGAAAGGTACAAGTTAAATAATTTGAATAGGGTTCTGTTATCCCAAAGATCTGGGCATTTGATAACCTTAAACAAAGTTCCCTTGTTTTATACTTAAATGAAATTATGTATTTCAATATTTAGGAAATCCATCGATACGATGATTAGTTCGACCACAATATCTCTATGTTACCTCAATATGATGAACATATCTATCTTGCTATCCCTGTAAGCCCTTGATCAATACAGTGATTGGATCCTCCATCTTTCTATCCCTGTAAGTCCTTGATCATATTCACACAATAAGATACAATTATTAAAAAACAAAAGAATCTAAATTACTATAGAAACAATGAAAAATATATTCATACTTTCAATATTCAGGGCTCTCGTAAAATAGAAATTTTCAAATGAAATTGATTTGTAGCTTACTCTTTGATTGACTATGTATTTATAGACAAATTTAAAATGGTCATATTTCCATCTCTATGGTCACATTTCTAATAGTTTTCCAAAATGACATGGAGAACTAGAAAAAGACAGTCTAGTATAATAGAAATTCTAACATTGTATTAATATACACCAGTTTCAGTGTAAAATGTATCCCATACATTAGAAGTATATTTTCCATACACAGATTATAAAAAAATTGAGTCCAATGGACATTAATAAAAATGTCAAATATGATTATCGTAATTAGGGTCAATATTATATATTCAGTATCGATGTCAGTCTGATGATGAATAATTTTTTAGTTCAAAAGATAGAACAATATATTTCTTTTATAATAATAAAAAGTTTGATCTGAATATATCAGGCTCATTACCATAATGATTATCATATGTAGGAAGCAAGAGTTTATAAATCTAAATACTTTAGCATATATTCTAAGTATTTTAAAATAATTATTATTAAAAAAACAAAAAAAATTTGGACCAATAATGTTATTAAAGTAAATATAATTAATGTTTTTTGTGATTTCCCAAAAAAGGAATAGAAATATTAAAGTAAAACTTCTGACTCAACAAAAATTACCCCTTATTAAGTCATTAATCTAATCATGAGCCAATTTAATTTATATTGTGTATATAAATTACTATTTATTTATTTTATTGTAATTACATTTTCAGTCAAGGGGTTTAAATTCCCATTTAATAATCCCTTTTTCATGATCTTTTATATAATATATTACTATAGTCATAAGGGGTTTCCTGACTCGATAGTTTTTTTTCATTGGTCCATATAATATATAATTGAATATATTCATTAAAGAATAATATATATTACCCATTATTTATATCATGTGACATTTTCTCTTTATTTATGTGGACATTTTATTTTCTTTTAATGTTTTGCGTTTTAATTGATTCTTAATTCAAATATATATAACAATATAAAGGAAACCAGTGGTTTATATTTTGTTTATTTTCACTCCAAATTCATTTTATTTACTAAAAAAAATCTTTTATAATTTTAATAGTTAGATATGTATTATTTTTATTGTCATTCATATTTTTCTTTATCTTAGGTCAAAAAAATTATAATTCCATTATCAATGATGTTTTTTTGAAACTAAATAAAATTCATTGAATGATATTTCAATCAACATAATCATTTCATTATAGAAGACATGAATCCTATTTATAGTTTAGGTGCTTTCCAATATATCTCTATTCATTTTAATTTTTTTTAATTTTCATATAAAATTATATATTTTCATTATTTTATATATCATTTATATTTCTTTTTATCTCATAAAAAATTAGATGTGAAAATTATTTCATTGATGATGGATTCTATAAAAATTTTAAAAAACATGAAAGGTATTTCAGTACGATTTTTATATTTTTTGAGTTCTAGTCCACATTTTTTATATTTAACTTTTTGACTATTTTAAGGCTTAAATAATTATATATCATCTTAGAATAATGTTTTTAAATTCCATCTTTTTACCATTTGGAAAATGATTTTGATTGTGTAGTATAACATTGTTTTTAGTTAAACATTACCAAAAAATAAATAAAACTAATTTAATGATTTATATTCAATTTTCCTTTCTTATCAAGATTCATTTATAGTAAATGTGTATTTATATAATATATTTTAAATTTTTTTTTACAGAAATATGCTTACAATTACGACCTTTGTTAAAATTTGACATTAATACATTTTTCTGTTTATTTTCCATTATTTCAAAATATTATAAATTATAAGAAGTAAATATTTTAAATATTATAGAAATTATTATCTTCCAATAAATTGTTCTCAACTATGCCAATATCATTTTATATCTCATTTATTTAAAATTAATTTATGTTATTTTTTGTCTCATTATTCATTTTTCTCCAGATTGTGATATTCTGAAATAATATTTTTATTCATTATCAACATATTCATGTATCAATAGTGATGAGGAAAGGAAATAATTATGGTACGATTAATGAATCACTTTCTCTTTCTTTATATATCTATATTATTTTATAAAGATAAACTTTTAGCTAATGCTCTTATGTTGTGGGTACCCCATACGATGTTTTTCTGATTAAATGGAAATGACATTAAAAGTAATAAATTTTTATTTGATTTGGAAAATTTATTAACATGACCATATATCCATATTTTTAAAAAATATTACAATAGAGGTTATTTTAATTTTTGTTGTTTTTAATAATTTAATAATAAATACGTCAATATGTGATGATTTTTGGTGATTATTAGTATCCATATAAATAAATAGGTTGAAATAATTAGATGCATCTAGGAGTTTCTATATTAATTTTATCTATTTCAGTCATTATAGATGTTGATGGATGTGAAGGACCCCGGGACACCCTGAGAGGGGAGGGGTGAATCAGGGTGACAACTTTTTCTTTTAATGAGATAGATCTTGTTCCCACGTTGGTAGGAACTTGTTGAACCTGTATGATGAAAAAGGTCAGAAAGCAAACATGCACATGCACACAGAAGACACAACCCTTTTTACTTGGTTCACCACTAAGGGCTACGTCCATGGAGCATAGGCCGACAAGTTTTCGGTCGTACCAAAATCCACTATGCTTCACTAGCTGGAGAATACAAATGTTTGGGCACAGTCACTATGTCCCAGGCTCACTGCCTTTACAAAGGTTCAGGGAAAGCTCACTGCTTCCCTCGGGTGACTCCCGTTGACTCCCCCTGCTCACTACCGTTGGTGAAGTCACACTCAGTTTATAGACATGAAGGTCTTTTCAATTGATAGTCATGAAGTTCATTGTCTCCTATTCGGCATGAGACTTTTCTTGCATTAGATTACTGATTTTAATGCTCTGTTAAGATCCAAATTCCAACCACTGATGAATACTCCCTTTTCCCTTGTCCACAGGGCAATCAACCTTTGGAAAAGGCCTTCGCAAAGTACCCTTCTTCGCGAGGCTCCCAAAATTGCAATGCTCAAACAAGCCTTCGCGGAGCCCCTGCCATTTCGCGAAGCTCAATCGCGAAGCTCAATCATGAAGCACTCTCGCGATGCTCCAGCCTTCGCAATGCTTGGCTATCGAGAAGCTCCTGCCTCTTCGCGAAGCTCACTCAACCAACGCGGGGCACAGGTCTTTCGCGGAGCTAGAATAGCCGCCACAAAGGTCCTCTTTTGCGAAGCCCACTACCTTTGCGAGAGACCCTTGCGAACCGAGAGCAAAGGACTTTCTTTGAAATTCTCTATCTCTCTCTTGAGGGGGTCGGCCTCTACTTATAGGCGATTCCACCGTCCCTTGACCCTTCCCCGCGAAGTCAACGCTACGTCATCTCAAATCGAGAAGCTCCAAAGATTCCGCCGGAATTCTGTCCAAATCGCGAAGCACCACGACACTTTTCCATTCGCGAAGCTTGACGTAGTCGCGAAGAATCACCATCAACATACCTTCGCGCCTTCTCCATGAAGCTCCCCCGCGAAGCTCCCTCGCGAGGCCCTTCTCCGCCGCGATACGCTTCAGCCTCTGCCGTTCATGAAGCTTGACGTAATCGCGAAAACTCACCGCCTCCATTCTTCTGGTCTTCGCGATTTTCAAACCATGAATCCTATCTTCACGAAAATCATGCCTTTGCCAAATTAAATCATGATCTTCATGGAAATCCTATTTTCGCGATGCTCACCAAATTCCAAATTTTGGACCCCAAAAATTTGGCAAACACTGGGAAACGACGCCACCTTCAATACTGTTGTGTTCTTGAATGGTATGATCTCTTTGCTGGTACACGATCCAAACCTCCATTGATGATTGACAACAAACACAAACCACACTCCAAATCATGCATAGAAGACCATGGTTCCAAAAATATCCCCCTTTGGGTTTGTTGGCAATCAGAAGAAAAATTCAATAGATCTCCATCTATGTGAAAAAAAATAGGAATCAACCCAGCCAACACTCTAAGTCTACGTGAGCAATGATCGGTGTAGAAAACAAGAGAGGAGGCTTGAATTGGGTTCCACTATTTTCCTTCTCATTCTTCTCATCACAGAAGTTTCCTGAATTTATTCCTTCTCCATTCTCCCCCATTGACAATAAATCCAAAGACTAGTAAATGTGTTTTCACGTTCAGCTCAAACCATACACCCCCAGGATAGTATCTCCCCCATAAACCTGCATCATATCCATAAACAGAATAAAACATTTCAAAAAATGTGGAGAGGGGTACTCTGTATCCTCCTTATGCACTGGGAGGTGGTCGAACACCGAGGTTCAACCGATGCTTCTCAAACACAGCCGCTGACAGTGGCTTTGTCAGGATATCAACCACTTGTTCATCTGTTCCCACATGATCCAATCTAATCACGCTTTGCACAACTTTCTCTTTGATAAAGTGATACCTGATTTCAATGTGTTTTGTACAAGAATGCTGAACAGGATTCTTCGTAAGACTATTGCGCTCTTATTGTCACAGTAAATCACCATTGGTTGTGTCACCTCATCGCCAATGTCAGTTAATTGCTGCTTCATCCCTAGCAGTTGAGTGCATGCCTTTGCGGCGGAGATATACTCGGCTTCAGAAGTACTAAGAGAAG
The DNA here is from genome assembly GCA_963277665.1 of Viscum album. Classification (NCBI taxonomy): domain Eukaryota; kingdom Viridiplantae; phylum Streptophyta; class Magnoliopsida; order Santalales; family Viscaceae; genus Viscum; species Viscum album. The sequence continues at coordinate 696,304,049 of OY728119.1, read as the reverse complement.
TACTTTCTTATTTCTTGCTCAACCAGCCAACACATTTCTTCCCAATATAGAAAGATCCACCACTAGTGGAATTTCTGTCTACTACATCACCAGCCCAGTCAGCATCAGAAAACGTTGATAATTCACTGTCCCTGCCTGCAGCAAAAAATAACCCGAAGTTATGTGTTCCTTGAATGTACCTCATGATTCTTTTTGCTGCTGCCATATGTTCCTCCTTTGGATTACTCTGAAAGCGGGCCGCAAGGCATGTTGCAAAGACAATGTCTGGCCTTGTCGCTGTCAGGTACAGTAGACTTCCAATGATCCTCCTGTATATGGTGGGATCAACAGAGTTCCCATCCTCTTGCTTTCCAAGTTTATTTCCAACTGCAATCGGAGTTGACATTGGTTTGGAGTCTTGCATATTGAACTTCTTCAACAACTCTCTTGCATATTTTTCTTGAGAAATGAAAGTGTATTCCTTATTTTGAATCACTTGAAACCCCGAAAAATATGTGAGCTCCCCAATCATAGACATTTCAAATTCTGATTTCATGTGGTTGGCAAATTCATCCACTGATTTCTACCTACTGCCACCAAATATGATATCATCAACGTCGACAAGAACCATGAATTGATCTTTTGGAGAATTCTTCACATAGAGATTGTGATCAACTCCTTCTCTTTTGAATTCAAACTTCTTGAGATATGAGTCCAGCAGGGAGTACCATGCCCGTGGTGCCTGCTTCAAACCATATAGGGCTTTCTTCAGTTTATAGACTTTTGTTTCATCAGTACCCAAAACAAATCCCACTGGTTGTTCAATGTAGACTTCTTCTTCGAGTACACCATTCAAGAATGCTGTCTTGACATACATTTTATATACTTTATATCCTCTTTGTAGTACCATGGCAAGGAAAAGCCTGATTGACTCCAGTCTAGCCACTGGAGCAAAGGTTTCTTCAACATAAATGCCTTCAATCTGGGAGTATACTTTACATACCAGTCGTGCCTTGTTTCTGATGACACTTCCATGATCATCAAACTTATTTTTTAAGATCCATTTGGTACCAATCACATTGTGACCTTCGGGTCTCTGGACAAGATCCCATGTCTGATTCTTGTCAATCTGATCTAATTCATAATTCATGGCTTTCACCCAAGATATATCTTTGGCAGCTTCTTCGAATGAGGATGGCTCTACAACTGATAGAAATGCATATTGCGTGGTATTCCTCATCATTCTTGTTTTATTGGGTGCACTCCTGTCCCCAATTATGTTGGATGGACCAATCTCAGCTCTTTGATTTCTCCTACGAGGTTTAGTATTATTCTCTTCAGCCATAGTTTCTTCTTCAGATTCTTCTTCTGAGTCAACATCTTGATTTGACTGCTGAGTGTTTTGAACAGCTTCCTCTATTTCTGCATTTGTATTTTCTTCACATTCACATTCTTCCTGACTTTCTATCACATCATCATATGGCATCCTTGAAGCATTTGTGGTTTTCTCTTCAATTATCATAACATCACTTCTTTCCACAATCCTTCCCAAACGCTTGTTGAAACATTTGTAGGCTTTGCTGTTCATCGAGTAACCAAGGAAAATTCCTTCATCTTCATTGTCGCCATATTTCCGTTGATTTCCTTCATTGTTCCTAATGAAGCATTTACTTCCAAAGACACGAAAGTATTTTAGAGAGGACTTCTGTACATGCCACAATTCATATGGTGTCTTCGTCTCACCCATATAAAGTCCTATTCGATTCTGAATGTACACTGCAGCTTGGACAGCCTCTTTCCAGTAATGTCGTGGAATACGACTCCCAATCACCATAGTTTGTGCCATGTTGTTCACCTGTCGATTCCTATGTTCAAAAACTCCATTTTCTTGTGGAGTTCTCATAGCAGCCACCTCATGCTGTATCTCATGCTTCTACAGATAATTCTCAAATTCAATGGACGTGTGTTCTCCTCCATTGTCAGATCGCAACACTTTGATTGTTCGTCCAGTATCATTCTCGGCGATTCGCCGATATTTTTTCATGCAGTCAAGGACTTGTCGTTTCCTGTGAATGACCATTACACATGCCATTCTGCTGTAATCATCTATAAAAAGGACAAAGTACCTTTCTCCATGAGTTCCGGCTATATTTATTGGCCCACAAACATCTGTATGAATCAGATCAAGAAGGTGAGACGCTCTTTTCTTCTTTGGCCGATATGAACTGCAGACCAGCTTCCCACGAATACAAGCATCACAATATTTTTCACGCTCACGCATCAGGTTGGGAATGTCCATGACAATTCTCAATTATGATATTTTCTCCATGTCTTGTTGATTGATGTGTCCCAGTCTCCGATTCCACAAATTGTTTTCTTCTTCAATAGTCATGTAACATACATTCTCTTCACTATCAACCTGATACAAGTTGCCTTCTGTTCTGCATCCCTTCATAAGAGAATTTCCAGTATTTCCCTTGATAGTGCAGCCTTTCTGATTAAACGTGACTATAAGTCCTGAGTCACAGAGTTGACTCACGCTGAGGAGATTATGACGTAGACCATCTACGTAAAGGACGTCAGTCTTCTTTAGCTCTCCATTAGATAATTCAGTACTTCCACTCCCTTTGATTTTCAGAGCCCCATAATTATCAAATCTTACTGTACCATCGAAATTCTTTATGATATTTGTTATTAGGCCGGAATTACCTGTCATATGAGATGAAAAACCGCTATCCAGAATCTAGGTACTGTTGTTCTTTGTAGCTTTGAGGGCCACCTCTGCAAGGTTGGATTTCTCAATCTTCTTCCTTTCCTTCCATGAGACATTAGACCGAGTATAAAGAACTGATGGTCTTTCAATTATCTCTTCTTCATACCCAGGTTCTTCATAGTCAATGTCTTCTTTGAGAGGTGAAAACCTGTTTGAAAGAGCAACACTGTCTTGCTGATGAGACTTGACTTTTCTTGAACTTCAGTATGAGGTGTCCATATCCCTTCCCTGCCTACAATTAGCGGCCTTATGACGAAAGTTAGAACAAAAAAACAATATCCATAGAAATTATTTCTTCTATAAGAATTAGGATATGAAAATTTTCTCCTTTGTTGATCTTCTATATCTTCTCCATTCAGATAGCTTCTTGCCTCTTCACAATATGAAATGGTATGGCCCAGATAGCCACAGAACTGACACTTCATGAGAGGAAATGTCTTCTCTCTTGAATATTTCCTCATACCTTCTTCCTTGGGAGAATAGTAAGATTGTTTGTCATTTCTGAATGCTTGAGGACAATTTTTAGGTCCCCTTTTAGTTTGGATTGAGGGTTCCTTTTTCGGAACTCTAGGAAACGTTTCAACATGTTCAACTTTCATCTTATCTTTCTTTTGGGTATTTTCACTTCCAGCAGTTGATGTCTCAACCTCACAGCCAATTCCAGTCTTTCCCATGCAAGCGGGTCTTTGATTACTCAAGATTTTTCCAACCCCATCTGAACCACACTTGGCTCTTGCTAGTAATTCTGTATCTGAGAATCTTCCAAACTGTATTTTCTTCTTCAATTATTTTGGAACTGATTCAGTCTCCAGTTTTATCCTTAGAGTAACTACTTCCTCCTCAAGATCATCAGTAGTCTTGGATTTTTCATCCAGTCTGGAGGTGAGGTGATTGATGACCTTATCCTGCTCTTCAATTCTCAGCTTCAGATCTACTACATCATCATTACTTTCAATTATTTTAGACTTTACCTTCACAAATTCTTCCAGTCATTCAATCTTAGCTTCATGTTGATCAACGTATTCAGTTGATTCTTCTACAATTTATTTCCACTTATTGCAGCTCTTACATTTAATCTTGAGCTTACTAACCTCATCCTTAAGTTGTATATCAGGATCTACCCAAGTTCTCAGTTGCTTTTCTCCTTTAGTATCTTCTGGATTTTCGACAGGGGCCATCATAGAAGCATGGTTCCTAGTTTTGAATTCTGGTTCTTCTTCGTCACAGAATTCATTATCATCTTCTTCCTCTTTACAGACAAAACTCTTCCTTTTCATTTTCTTACCAGATTTGAAGTCTCCCTTTTTTAAGAACCTTCTCTAAGGCTTCTTAAGGCTTTCATCCTCACTGTCTTCATCATTGATCATTTTTAAGCACTAAGAGGCAATGTGCCCAACTTTTCCACAATGGAAACATGCGAGAGGTAACTTCCCTTTGAATTTCCCTTTCCCCTTCTGGAACTTCTTTGCAATGAGAGAAAGAATTTATTTTTCTTCTTCATCTTCACCACTACTATCCTTTGAGATTTTCAGTTTATCCAGGGCCTTGAATGCCATTTCCTTTCTCACCCGAGTTGTAGCATATTCTGGTTTGACTCTCATTTCACATGCTACCATGTTGCTCAGCAGATCATCAAGAGAATGTTTGGAAAGATCTCTTTCCTCAAGGGCTGAAACCTTCGCATTATACAGAGGTGGAAGTTTTATCAATATTTTCTTTACAATATCAATTTCTTTGATTTCTTCACCTAGAACCCGAATTGCTCCAACTACTTCAGTAATTCGATTGAAGAATGAGTATGCATTCTCGTCTGGATGCATCTTCAAATCATCAAACTGATTGTGCAACACTTGTAGTTTCGCCTCCTTCACTTTGCTATCTCCTTCATAAATATTCTAATGTTTATCCCATATAGATTTTGCTGAGGTTCAATTCATCACCTTTAGGTAGATCTAATCAGAAAGGGCTGTAGTGAGTGCATTCTGTGCTTTAGCATCTGCATCAAGAAGATTCCTGTCTATTTCAGTCATAGCTAGGCCTGTTGGATCAGTGACTTGTATTCCTTGTACAGTAGAAAAGAGAACTTCCAATCCAAGAGATCTTAGATGAGATCTCATTCTGTTCTTCCAGATCTGGAAATTGCTTCCATCAAAGGGAGGGACTCCCCTGACATTGACCGCGTTTTCCATGATGAAAACAAAGGTCAGATTCAACACCAACAACCTTTACCCTCTAATACCACTTGAAGGACCCCGGGACACCCTGAGAGGGGAGGGGTGAATCAGGGTGACAACTTTTTCTTTTAACGAGATAGATCTTGTTCCCATGTTGGTAGGAACTTGTGGAACCTGTATGATGAAAAAGGTCAGAAAGAAAACATGCACATGCACAGAGAAGACACAACCCTTTTTACTTGGTTCACCACTAAGGGTTACATCCAAGGATCATACGCCGACAAGTTTTCGGTCGTACCAAAATCCACTATGCTTCACTAGCTGGAGAATACAAACGTTCGGGCACAGTCACTATGTCCCAGGCTCACTGCCTTTACAAAGGTTCAGGGAAAGATCACTGCTTCCCTCAGGTCACTCCCGTTGACTCCCCCTGGCTCACTACCGTTGGTGAAGTCACACTCAGTTTATAGACATGAAGGTATTTTCAATTGATAGTCATGAAGTTCATTGTCTCCTGTTCGGCATGAGACATTGCTTGCATCAGAGTCCTGATTTTAATGATCTATTAAGATCCAAATTCCAACCACTCATGAATACTCCCTTTTCCCTTGTCCACAGGGAAATCAACCTTTGGAAAAGGCCTTCGCAAAGTACCCTACTTCGCGAGGCTCCCAAAATTGCAAAGCTCAAACAATCTTTCACGGAGCCCCTGTCATTTCGCGAAGCTCAATCGCGAAGCTCAATCGTGAAGCACTCTCGCGATGCTCCAGCCTTCGCAATGCTTGGCTATCGTGAAGCTCCTGCCTCTTCACGAAGTTCATTGAGCCAACGTGGGGCGCACGTCTTTCGCGGAGCTAGAATAGCCACCGCGAAGCTCCTTATTCGCGAAGCCCACTGCCTTCGCGAGAGACCTTTGCGAACCGAGAGCAAAGGACTTTATCTGAAATTCACTATCTCTCTCTTGAGGGGGTCGGCCTCTACTTATAGGTGATTCCACCGACCCTAGACCCTTCCCCGCGAAGTCAACGCCACGTCATCTCAAATCATGAAGCTCCAAAGATTCCACCGGAATTCTGTCCAAATCGCGAAGCACCACGACACTTTTCCATTCGCGAAGCTTGACGTAGTCGCGAAGAATCACCGTCAACATACCTTCGCGCCTTCGCCGCAAAGCTCCCCCGCAAAGCTCCCTCGCGAGGCCCTTCTCTGCCGCGATGCACTTCAGCCTCTGCCGTTCGTGAATCTTGACGTAATCGCGAAGACTCACCGCCTCCATTCTTCTGGTCTTCGCGATTTTCAAACCATGAATCCTATCTTCGCGAAAATCATGCCTTTGCCAAATTAAATCATGATCTTCATGGAAATCCTATTTTCGCGATGCTCACCAAATTCCAAATTTTGTACCCCAAAAATTTTGCAAACACTGGGAAAAGACGCCACCTTCAATACTATTGTGTTTTTGAAAGGTATGATCTCTTTGCTGGTACACGATCCAAACCTCAATTGATGATTGACAACAAACACAAACCACACTCCAAATCATGTATAAAAGACCATGGTTCCAACAGGATGTTCATTCATTTACTGATGGAGATATATTCATACATAGGAAATGAAGATGAAAATTTAGATTCATTCCAATGAAATGTGTATGGACAAATTTTTCTTGGAATTATTAAATAAATAGATCCATGGAAGTACAATCTTATAAATTTTATGATTATTATTCATAAATTTTAATATATTCTTCAAGGTTGTTGAAAGTATTCTGGTCAAAGAATTATATACTACACATTATATATAATCAGTAAAGATATTAGAGCTATATTGAATAAGAGATGTCCTAATCCAAACCAACCCAACCCGATTAGGTTGGGTCATGCTCAGTTGGGTTACACATGGGATATCAATGGTTCATGTAAATTTTGTTCAGTTCGGGATCTTGTTTCATCAAGTCCTAGGTCAGTCATATAATAACCCAACCTGACCCAACCACGCCAATAAGTCCATCATTTATTTCCTATATATTTGGAGGTATAATTGATTAGATTTTTATTTTTTTATGGAAAATATTTTAAAAAATTGAATTGAAGTTAAAAAGGATTATTGGTCTATTTAAATTTTGAAGATTTTTAATATAGGAATTGTTGGTCTATTTTAATTAGAATATGTTTTGTAGATTTTATTTTATTATTTTATATAATTTCTATTTAACATATCCAATAATCATTACCCAACAAAACTGAACTAACCTAGGATTTGGTAATTTCAGCTCATTAATAAATGTATATGACCTAACCCAACCCATCCAAAATACTTTTGATTGGGTCAACTGAAAATATTTCCCAAACCAAACTCAACCCAACCCTTAGACACTCCTCGCCTAAATAATGGGAAATAACTATTGAAATAACAATGTGTGAGGGTTCACATATCCTACATATGAGTATTTGACTATTGATATGTTTTTGAATCAATAAATAGTAGTGTTAGTGATACTGTAACCGTATATAATATGTTATGTTTTAAAATATTTATTTCTAGAAGAAGTTAATGAATCTAGCTAAAAGATTTTATGAGTAAAAATACATAGATATTTTATATGTATGTATTGATATACACACAATGATGATGGTTAGGTAATGATATGTTTGATGATGAGATAAGTGCTATATGAATTCAAAATTATTTAAGAACAATCAACATATTAAATAAGACGATATATGAAATAGTAATTGATGTAATAGTCGGACCAACATAAACATACTGAAATGGAGTTCATATAGTACACGATTCCTTAGGAATTTTATTGATGAGATCTATTATTGTTTGATATATTATTAATGTCGTCTAATTTATTTTTAGATGAATAAGAGTGATTGAAGATTCAATGAGTTCTTTTGAATAGGCTCTATGATAATTTCATGAATTTATATAATATGAGTTTAATGAACACTGATAATTTCATATATATATATATATATATGTTTAACTATAATTGAAAATCATAAAGTGTTGGAAAAAACTATTTTATGTAATATTATCAATATTTTATATAATAATCACCTAAAGTTGATGCCGAAGTAATGATAAAGTTATTAGAAGTTTAAATAGTGATATATAATATATTTAACAAAGTACATAATCTATTTTGTAGATAAATAATATATTATAATGCATTAATAATATATTTAATAAATATTATAAAAAATTACAAAAAAGGTAATATATTACATATACCGATCATATATTTGAATCATATTGTATATTTTTTCTAAAGTGAAAACAAAAATTTTGAAAAGGAAAAACAATATTGTCAGACTTAATATATATTTACCTTGGAAAATATATCATTAATGATGTGTAAGATATTATAGAGTAAAATATTTGAACGTTATCATAAGTGTTGATATACGATGTTATATTTTTGATAATAATGATATGAAATTTCATGTGTAAGATTCTGTTGTGAATACATAACATTCCCCTGAGTATATGGAAGATATTCTAAAGAATGTGTATCATATCAGAGCACACAGTAGAGATATGTAAGATATTTCATTTTTTTTGTAGAGTTTATCAATTTGATAAAAATGAAATATTTATAGATATTTTGGTTATACGATGAAAATAAATTATTTATGTGTTGAGAAATCATTAATTACCAGATTAAATTATGATTTATTGATAATAAATTTCCAATATATGGGTATGATAATTTCTGGATTTGAAGAATTATGATTTAAAATCATTTATAAAGATCAATATTATATACTATTGAGTAGGTCAAATAAAGATATTGGATATTTATGAAGTTTCATGAGAGATATATTGTTAGAAGAAGAATATATTCTAGGATCTTTTGGAGTATATCCATATGATTATATTAAATGAAATTAATGAGATAATCATAGTAATAAGGATCATGAATTTTATATATTTTAATTTGGAAATAAAAATCTTATAGAACTATTATATATAAAGTAAATGAGTAAATAATAACATATTTATTATGAACAAAATGATAGTTTATTTTTGGAACATGTTTCTTATTAAATAAGATGAATACCTAAGCTGGTGAGGTACTATTTCTGTATACCCTATTACCATCAAATGTAGAGGAACAGTAAATAAGTAGATATGGACTGACGAAAGAATAAATCTATACTACCATATTGATGATAGATGTGTCGAGTCTCTTGAATAAAAAAAGGAATAATATTCCATGAAGAAATACATATTCTATATGCCCTGATCATTCATATATTATGTGATGATAATTAAGTTAAAATGTATCTTGTTATAGTTGTTTATTTACCAAATGTTAATGGGTATTATTAAGGAAGAAGATCTTATCTGATGACGTAGTGATATCCCAATGATATTTTAAGATAATGTTTTGAAATGGATTCCGGATTCCATTGTTGACTAGAATGTGAAAGTATAAATATCTATTTTTTAACATTAAAACTATCCAAATATAGTTGTTGTTATATGCGTTAATGTTATTTATTCCCCTATTATTTAAATCACATAGAAAACCTCATTAAATTCAAGGATATATCCATCCTTCTCATATAGTATTTATAGAATTCATGTATGACTTGTACAAGTCTCTTATAATTACATTTTTTTAATGCAGAAATATGTATCTTAGACTCACTCCGAACAACAAAATGTAGTTAATAACAGTGTGATTGTACCTAGTAAAAATGATTTGTGTTGTTGTTATAAAATACTCACTATGTGCATTTCAAATATTTTATTAGGGACTCATAACCAAAACAATTCATTCTAATAGGTATATAGGATTGAATTATAAAAATTATAATTGAATGAGAAATCAATTCACTAAAATATGGTCACATAGAGTATATAACATCCCAAATCGGTTTACCATCAAAACATGTATCAGAACTGGTGGGTCACATGACCTCAGGTCCATCTCCATATATGATAGAGGCTATTGAGTACTAACGAGTGTCTCAGGAGGTGATAGTGGGGAGATTATACCCTCATATAAGAGTGACATAGGTGTACAATAAAAATAAATAATAGGTAATAGGTTAAGTAGTAAATAAATGAAAGAAAACAGTGGCAGAAAAATAATAACAATCTAATATTAGTGTACAATTCTAGTTTATCCAAAGGATAAATGATATATGATGACATGTAAGCTAAAATAGAAAAAATAAAGCATAATTGAAATATAATACAACACGATACTCAAGTAAAGAAAAGAACTAAAATTACCAAAGTTGATCTCTATGAGAATCTAGATCTCCAGCTCGGTCCTTTTCTCCTAACTCTATGGTACAATAACCCAATAACACATAAGGTCCAAGGTCCTGCATGTAGAAGATCTACTCAGGTACCCTAGTGAAATAGTGACCCGAGCATAGTGTGGGATATAAATATAGGTATGAAAACACCCATGCTATCTATACTAATACAAAGAGTGAAATATAAATCAAACGTTGTTCTGGTATAGAGAATTAATAAAAATAACTAAATAAATAAATAATCGGCATTCTAGGTTCTTAAGGGACACCTGATGGCTATACCTGCATCAGCTCACAGCCGTAATAAGTGTCTGATCATGTCACTGTATATATAAATATGTATAATTGTTTATATCTATATATATACTATATTTATACATATATTTCAATATATACTAGGATGGACCATGATGTAACACATTGATGTCCAATACATGGGGAAGCTCCCACGGTCAAACCCCAAGCCAAACTCATTGGGATAGGCTGGGATGTAATTCACAGACATCCAATACCTGGGAAAGCTCTCACGGTCTAAGCCCCAACCCAACTCCAAGATCTCTCACGGTCTCTTGGGATACTCATGTTGGTAGGACCCAGACATAAATCATAGATATTCAATAGCATGGGAGCTCCCACAATAAATCCCCTCTCTAATCTGGGAAGCACACACATTCTCCCCCCCAAGTGATCTCATAGTCCCTTAGCTCTACAAGGAATGCTGACACAATATTTTACCCCAAGGGCTCTCGTGGTCCCTTGGCTCCACATCCTATATAAAGAGTAATTATATTTATAATGCAATAAATGAGTAAATACCTCCCATGATTTTTCCGGAATAAGATCAATTATCATTAAGGCACCACATTACTCCTAATAATATAATAGATAAGTAAAAACCTCTTATTTATGTCATTATTTTGTTCAATTTCCTAATAAAACATTACATCACATATGAATCATTTAAAAAATCATAAAAATGTTCTCTTCCTATGTATGCCTTGGTTTATTAAATTTAAAACAATTTTATTCACTTTAAAGAAACAACCCAACGTGTTTAATCATTCCATTTAAAACAATTTCATTTTTGTTACCAAAACATGAAAAAACCACATAGGAATCTCAAGTTTAAAAGAAGCTACCATGTAAAATATGTATATAATGGATGATAACATCTTATATAATCTATCCTATACAATTAATTTACTATAACCAATTCCTTTTACTCATTAATACATGGAAAATATATTTCAAATGCTTGTTTGGAAAAGAGATGTGTTATGAAAAAAATGCATATGTCCACTACAACAATTGTAACTAAAAAAGTGCCAAATACTGACATGTCAAAATTCAAACACCAAATAGAAGGCATATGGAAAATTGAAAACATAAATGAGAATGATATAAATACACTAGAGAACGTATTTTTTGTTAATAGATAGTGCACCTCCATTGGAGGTGTTTGGATTATAAAACATGGAATTGTTCCTTAAACAATATATTAAAAATAATTCAAACATATATTCTAGAAATCTAGCATCATTAATTAAAATCAAAGAAAGTTTATCAAGCATTCTATGATTGTATACTTTAATTAAGTCCCAGGATAGGGATCCTACCTCAATAGAATATCAATCCAAGCCAAAAAATTTGGCATTCGATGCATTGGACGACGATTGCTCCACAGTTTCATGCACATGTGGTCATATATATATTTATATACCCATTAATCCTATGTACACACCCCTTCAACATGATGGAACATTACTAGGAGGATATATATATATACAAAAACCTATGAATGTGTTTGCATGTCATAGAGGAGACACAAAAAGATATAATTAACCTAAAGGAAACCAAAAATCACCAAGTGGGCCATAAATAAAATAGGTGATACAAAGCCAAAAAAAATTAAACTGTAACTTGGATGGGTACGGAAAACCGAATCGACCAAAAACACTTTTCTTTTAGAGGAAAAGGTCGTAACATTCTTAAATAGGTCCCAAGAAGCTGTTCGCACACCCAAGAACTAGATGAAACCACAAAATATGGATTACCTCTTGACATAGAGTTCGATTGAACCTTATTGGGGGATGAGGAATGGAAAATCATCCAAATGAACAAGGATAATGGATTTAGGGATATTACCTAAATGGATCGATGAGAAACCATGAAGAAATCGGTGGGGATCGATGCACCAAGAGGGTGTCGGAGGGAATCATCACGTACGGCCAAGGGGAGACCCTAGGGGGTGCATCACGATATGGAGGGGGTAAAGAGAGTTTTATTCGGTTTTAATTTATTTTAATTTTAATTTATATAACTTTTAAATAAGGAACCCATTCATGGTTTACATACCACAGTTTAGAAGAATGTACCCCAATTGGGAACACTTTACTAGGTACATGGGGCACCCCGCATGGGTTTCCCACATAGTTTTGAAAACCATGTGCCAACTTTGTGGAGAATATTTCTTAGGTACTGCCTCTTGGCACTAACCATGCAGGGTAGGTTCATAGTTTCATAATACCATATTAATCACTTGCGTATAGCCTCTTTCCATCATCACAAAGATTTATAGTTTTCTGATGGGAGACGCATGGTTTCAGATAAAGAATGTGTCTAGTGGAGACCCTTTTAAAACATGATTTTCTTCAGGTATGGTGCTCCCGAAACTCCTAAAGACACCTGAGAAACTTCACGGGTGTTTACCCAGGTATAAAATCATCACATTGAAGCATTATAATTCTCTTAATTCTATTCCAAATAGCATTTTTAAAATGGTTTGTTTAGAAAATGAAAAAAATTCAATTTTCCTTTGGATTTTTTTCCAGTATAAATCACGAATCATTACAACCTTCCCACCATAGAACTTATCATCCTAGATAAGCCTTTAGGAACAACATAAACATCAATAAATCTATATGGTTTTTGAAGAATCATTCAAATAATCATGTTCCATTTCTAAATGCCCAACGCATCTCCAAGAATTATTATAAACACACAACTCATTATCTAAAAACACCCAATCCATTACTGGTTTTCCAATAGAAACATTGAAACGATGCATACCTGAGCCCGTTAAACTAGAGACATGATCAAATCATCCTCTCATCATGCATCCGGAAAATGGTTCTTCCCAACTTATGCTTTAAAATTAGAAAGGTTCCAATTCCGATCTATGAGACTACAACCATCATAATTTCCTTTTAAAGAATGCTCCATTAATTTTAATAATGCTCTTAGAGTTATTTTTGAACATATGAAATGGTTGATCCCCTATCATCCTCATTTATCTAGGTAAACAAATTTTATGAAAAGTATTGGAAAAAACATACTACACTCACATCTACTTGAGAATGCTTCATAGATGGTCTTTATCGACCACACATTTTGGTGGGAGGGGTATTGAGTTGATCCACTCCAACTGACATACCACTCTCAAAACACCCAACATATATGCCTACCATATTTCAACAGAACATTAATTCCTTCCTCTATGTAATCATTCATTTACAGTGAAAACACCCACCGAAGTCCACACCTAACCTCCAGTGATGTTCCTGACCAAACCATCACATGGACATTTTATATATTATCTCTCAACACGATCAAGTGTGAAAACTAGATCCAGTAAAATGGAATCATTACCATTTAATCATAACCTCTGAGACCGACTAAAATTTTGGGAAAACCTTGGATTAAAATGACTAGAGTCCAAGGAACATACTCAAGTAGTTCATTTTCTTTTCTGATAAGTGAGATGTTGGAAAAATTCCAAGATGCCAACATTAGATTTCTGAATGAGCCCAGAATGGAAATCTCCTGGAGGCTGAGTCAGTGGAAATTACTGGTGTCCAAGAGTCCATCCGAAGAACTATTACATAGAAATCCAGGTATACTTAGGACTAACTGAGCCTAGAAAATAATGATGATTCAGTATGAAACCCCGATAAGGACCTTCCAAATAAGCTTAATGGGTATTAATGATTTAGTGCAACATAAAACCAATGATACCTTAGTGAATCATGGATGATTTCACGATTAATGACATGTTCATCACTAGAATTGTGTACAATAAGAGGTTTGAAAAGTTTATAGTCATTCATAACATACCACTAGAAAGAAAGACGGTCAAACCACGACTAGTCGACTACAATGAAGAGACATGGCTTCACCTACCGATAACCCATCATTAAAATTGATCACACACCTTTACATATTGAGTATTTATATGATCTCTCAATATTTAACAGAAAAAGTCCATCTGAGACAAATGGAGTTTCCTAGTTTTCATACAAAGCTAACCATTTCGGTATTGTGCTGCTAAGAAATCACCGACATGATTCAAACTTTCTATCCTAAAAGGATTTCAACCAGAAAACAACAATTTCCTATTTTTCATCTTTGGTTTATTTTCTTCTGCCCAAAAGGAAACTTATTTAAAAGAACTGACATGAATCTACACACCTTAAGAGTTTTTTAGTCATTTAAAAGGCGAGACCAACAACTAAAAAGTGTGCTAGATCACGAACACCCCAAACAAACATGTGATACACCTATGAGTCATGGTCACAATGTCAAAGCATTTGTCATGAATCCGAAACCAAACAGACCAGTGTTTCAAAACAACCAAGTATCTTTAAAATCCACACCATGCATTGGGAAAAACTTATTTCTTTAATTCCTAGGTCACTCTACTTTGAGATGACCTGAGGCCACACTCAACAACTCAAGACTCAAATATTTCACCGAACTCCACCGGTTAGTTGCTTCATTTAACACTTAAAGGTACCACATATGTGAATGTATACTACCCCATGGTTTTAGAATCAAGATAAAATATCCATAATACTATCCATAGACTTTTTGACCTATGAATTCATATATTAGATGGGTCTCATAGATAACTAGCTCAAAGGTGCATAATCCCAAAAAACATTAAAACTGATCAATGACTTATCAAGTCGAATACGAAAAGAAAAACAAGGTCCAGAGACCTACAAAGAGACCGAAAATTCTCGAGGCATGTATATTCAACTAAAAATAGCATTAATGGATGAAAACATCAACATAAATTTCCTAAGAAATAATGAAGACCCATCCGAATAGGGTTTTAATTGAGAATCTAAAAATACTATAAGGGATAACTACACTAAAATAGAACCAATAATTTAAAAACACATAGAATTTTTCAAGTAATTTAAGCTCTAAAGGTGATACCTACCATGGGATATCCCCTAACAAAGTAAAAACTATGAAGCAATCACTATTACTTGCTAGAATATTTTATTGGGCTCAATATCCTTGTATTAAGACAATACTAGAAAAAGAATGCCTACATAAAACACTCTCACTCCCATTCCACGAAAACTCTAAGGAGGAACTCAACTAACCTTATATGTGAGTGTCTACTATGGAAACAACTATAAGTTGCAGATCAAATACATTTAAATTTAAACCCATTTAATATTAAACATCTAAATTTTTTAATTTAAATCATCAATTATTTTTCATAACTAAAATATAAGGTACTTGATTAATAAAACTCTTTAAGGGAAAAACTGGAAAGTTTCATAAAACATCATTTTAAAACATTAAATATTTATTAAAATCCCATATTTATTTGAAAATTTATGAAATAAATTCATTTTTAATAGAAAAAGAGACCCACTAGGGTCCAATTAATCCGACTTGGGTTCAATATAACGCATCCCAATAGTAGTTTCTCAGTTTTTAATGTTTGAATATGACTAAACGGGTCATTGCATAAGAAAATTTCCCAACTGACCTACTAGGGTCTAGTTGAGAATTATTTTGAAATTGACTAATTCATTTTAGATTCAAACAAAATATATCTTCATATAAGTCCATATCAAAACAGAAACAATTTAGATTAAAAAATGTTTGACCATAACGGTTTCCATTTCCCAATTCAAGAAGTATTCATACACTTCATGGATTGATAATTGAACTCAATTAATCAAAACTAATGAAATTTTAGATAAGAACATGCCCAAGAATATAATGGTATAGACATATGGTTGGTCATATACTGATCTATAAAGTGACCATACACTTTATAGTTGGCTTGTGGCACCCATTGAATAAAAATAAACCAACTTTTAAATTTAAACATTGGTGGACTTTTCATTTTATTAATAGTTTTAAAAATTATGTATATATAATGTTGAAGATGTTTTGAATATAAATTTTACCCTTTCCCAATTGTATGAAATCCATAAAAATTACAATTAAAAAATGGTACCCATTTATTCATAATTATTGTCTCTTCAGCCCATGCACAAACCATATATAAACAAAACAAAGAATGATAATCATATCTAGTTAACAAGGAATCATTCTATAACATAGGTTCATGGAATATAAGCAAGATAGGTATCATGGAATATAATCATCTCAACATGTTAAGAAATCAAGCTTTCTAATGAGTTTCCTAAGCAGGTAAAAACTAATAATTTTATTTAAGTGAAAGAGTGACATATAACAAGCATGGATTTTAAAAAAAAGCATGGAATAACATTCCAGGTACACAATAAAATATGCATGAAATCTAAAAATGAATCTACATGGCATGACACATGCCTAAAATCATAATCCATATGTGCCTATAATGATGTGTGTAATGGTTAATCCTTGTGACACTATTCTCAGGGAAAATTCCATAAAATCCCATAAATCAATAAGCAGTATAAAATATACCTTCACTTGATGTGAAATCATAATAAACTCTAACAGAAAACAGTATGAACATAAATCCAATCCATACCCACTTGGTTGTTTCTAATACATGGGTTGTTTGGTCCCAAGAATGGCTATTTTTGAAGAACCACAACATTCCTATTCTCATATCTACCTACCCCAAAAAAGTTTGAAAAAGGGAAAATAACCCTCTGATACCAATTTTTTATGTTCCAACCCAACATACAATCAATAATAGAATCCATATTGGTGGATCATATGGCCTCTGATGCATCTACCTATATGCCAGAGGCTACCGAGTAGTAGCAAAGGTATCAATATTTGATAATAGGGAGACTATAACCTCATATAAGAGTGGAAAATCAGCACAGTCAAAATAAATAGAAGATATTGTCATAAGTAGTAAATAAATAAAAGATAGTAGTGGGATAAAAATAATAAAAATATAATAAAAGTGGACAACCCTAATTTATATAATGTATGCATGATAGATGATGACACATATGATAAATAGAAAACATATTACTTGATTGAAAATATATTACAATATGATACTCCAGTAATGGAAAGAACTACAATGCCCAAAGGTGATCTCCATGAGCATCCTGAGATTTATCTCATTCCTTTACTCCTAACTCAAGGGTACATGAACCCATCAACAAGAAAGGTTTATGGTCTTTCAAACTGAAGCTCTCCATGGGTACCCAAACGTAATGGAATCCCATGAAGGATGTGAGATATAAATATTTATAGGCTGGCATCCACATTTCCTATCCCAATCTAGACAGTGAAATATAAGTTAAATGGGGTGCAGGTAAAGGGAATGACCAAAAAATGAATAAATAAACAACCACCTCTCCAGGTTTCTAAGGGACACATGACAGTTATACCTACTTTGGAACATATCTAGAATATGAGTCTGATCATGTCACTATATATATATGTATACCTTATTTTTATTCATATATTTATATATTTTTTTATTGACTGTGATGTAACTCGCAAACTTCCAATCCTAGTGGAAGATCTCATGATCTTACCCCTACCCAACTAGTTGGGATAGTCTATGATGTAACTCACAAACATATAATACCAAGGGAAGATATCATGGTCTAACACCTAGAAAAACTCTAATAACACTCATATTTTCTTGGGTTAATCGTACTAATAGGATAAATACATAACTCACAAACATAAGATACCAAGGGAATTATCTCGATCAATACCATACCCTAGCTATGAAGCTCACACAATCTCCCCCAAGGGCTCTCATGGTACCTTTGATCCACATCAAAATATCACACAATATTATCCTCCTAGGGCTATCATGGTTCCTGGGCTCTATATCCTATGAAACGTGTAATTATATTTATGATGCATTCTATGAGGGAATACCTCTAATTCCTTTCAATGAATAATCTCGGTTTACATTAAGGCACTACATTACTTATTAAAACATAATAAATAAGAAAAAACCTCCTATGTATATCATTACTAGGATCAATTCCCAAATAAAACATTACATCATAGATGAAGAATTTGAAAAATCATAACAATGGGAATTTCCTTACCATCCCTTGGGTATTTCCATTTAAAAACAATTTGATTCACTATAGTAAAAGAACCCAACATGCTTTAATCATTACATATAAAACAATTTTATTTCATTAGAAAAACATGAAAAAACCACTTAGGAAGCTCAAGGTCAAAGGAACATACCATTTTTAATATGTATAGAAAATGTGTTACCATCTTAATTAATCAATCCTATACAATTTAACTATAATAATCAATTAATTTAAATCAATAATACATGGAATCTATATTTTAAAGGATCAAGTGGAACTCATATGTATCATAGAAACAAAGAATATGACCACTTGGGAAATTGAAATTTAAATTATCCAAATACTAATAATCCACAATTCAAACACAAAAAAGAATGAATATGGAAAACTGAAAACATAACTGAGAATTATATTAATAAACTAACCACCATATGTAACGATATAAAATAGACCACCTCCATTGGAGGGTTTTTTATTATAAAATGAAATATTTTTACTTAACCAATACATTATTAATAATTAAAACATATATTCTAGAAATCAAGATTAATTAATTAAATTAAAGGAAAGATATTAAAACAGACATTGAATTCATACCATTATCTAAAGGTCCGGGATATGGATCCTACCTCAAAAGAAGAATAAGGAAAGCCGAATACATTGGAATTCAATGCCTTTGACAATGATTACTCCACACTTGCACGCATATACACACCTATATATATTTATCTACCACTTAATATTATGTACAGATTACCCTATCTATGAGGGAACATGTATAAGAAGGATATATAAACATAAATATATACTAATTTACCTATGTATGTGTGCTCAAGTCTTTGAGGATCCACAAAATAATAAAATTAACCTATAGGGAACCAATAATCACAGAATGGAACCTAAATAAAATAGGCGAGGAAAAGTAATGGAAACATAAAACCTCACCTCATTTGAAGGTGACAAACCAAAGGGACCCAAAACACATCACCTTCTTCAGAAGATGTTGGAACATTCATGAAGAGGTCCCGAGAAGCCTTTTTCACAACCTACAATTGGAAGAAATAAAAAAATATGGATTACCCATTATCTTAAGGTTCGAACAAACCTCACTGGGTGAAGGGGAAGGGATAATATTCTAAAAAAATTATGATAAGGGACCTAAGTATCCAACCGTGAAGAACCGACGAGAAACTAAGAAAAAATCGGTGGAGATCACCACACCATGAGGGATTTGGATGGAGACATTGTGTGCAGCCAAGGGGAGCCTGTAGAGAGGGTTAATCACAATATGGAGGGGATAGAAGTATTCAGTATTAATATATTTTAGTTTTCATTAATTTTATTAAATTATAGGGACCCCACACATGGTTTAGGTTACACAGTTTCCTATTGGGGGCCCCATAGTTTCAGATAAACCATGTTCCTAGTATAAACCCTTTTAAAAATTGATTTTATTGGGTTCGATCATCCTGAAACACCCCAAGAAACCCCAGAAACCTATCAAGTATTCACCCAATACCTAAAAAATAACATTAAATAATTTCAAATCTCATAATTACATTCCAAATATCATTTCTAAAAACAGCACATCTAGTAAACACGAAAATACAAATTTCCTTTAGATTTTTATCTGTTTCAAAACACAGATCATTACAAATTAACCACCCACCCCCCTCAAATTGTCTACATGATCGTATTGGGGTATTTAAAGTGGTATTTTATCTAATAAAATTTTTAAATTATTGAATATATTATATTTACAAATAATTTTTATCAAACATATATTAATTTTATCTTTAAAGGTGAATCAATGTTTCCGCAAATGGACAATAATGTTTCCGTCCCGATCAACACTAATGTGGTGGTTTCATCCAAAACATTGAATAATGGGAAAAATAATGTGTCTTATAAGTTAATAAATATATCGAAGGATAATTAGGTCACAATACTTATTTCAGGTAATGAAATTGTTGTTTCATCAATCAGAACTGCTAAGAACCATCCTCTTGAAAAATCGAGTACAGAAAGTAAAGAGTGTAAGCCTATTGAATTAGTTAAGGATCACTTATATAAATTTAAATATAACTATAATAGTGTTCCGATTTAATTTATTACTTATATATTTATGCTTTTTAAGTAACTACATTATGATAATACATTGTAAGAAATATATAGATAAGATTTAAAAAACCATGATTATGAAGTTGAAAGAGTTTACAATTATCACATAAATTACTAAATCCATAAGGAATATTAAATTTACTAATAAGGAAAAAACATTCAGAATAAAGAATGATTTTAAATGAATTTTTTTGAGAAATAATTATAAAGGAATTACATGATTAAGAGTTATATTAATTATAATAAATTCCCAAAATTTCTATAAAATTCAATTATTCATAGTTGGAAATTAAAGTAAAAATGTAAAAAGTTATTAATTATTCATTACATGAGAAGAATAATATATATTATCATCAAATTTATAAGTTGAAACAACAATGGTAAGAAATATCTATATTAGTTAAAGTTAATAAAAATTTAGTCACCATGAAATTTCATCAATTAGAATTAAAATTGAGAAACCTGGAAGTGGAACATGATTAATCTCCCCACGTTTATAAGATAAGTAGTGGTAAAATATATTTTTTTTAAATATTTCTTAAAAAATATATATATAGTGGAAAGATTATTTTTAAATTGTTAACGATGAAATCCAGTGCAAGCTCACAGACAAAGTTAATCAATTTCTAGGAATTTTTTATACTAATGTTTTTTCATTTGATACATGGTTTACAAAATGAATTATAGTTAAATATTTGAAAAAACTAAATTATAAAAGGGGTGGATAAATAAATCCCCAAGAAATTATATCCCAATAATTGGACAAAAATAATTGGTTTTTTACTCACAAATATCAAGGAATTTGTTTTATAATAAAAAAGTTCAAAATTAAAAGATAAATATTTTTCAAAAATATTTTTGTCATGGATTGATTGAGAATAGAGAAATTGGATTTTGGAATAATATTTCAATTAATTGATATTATATAAATCCTACATCAAGTGGGGTGGGGTAGACTAAGAAGATGAGAAATTACACCGAGATAGATAAATCTTTTCGTATCAAATAAATTTGGAAGCATAGAGAATTTTTGTGAGAATTTTCAAAGTGGGTGTAAAAATGGTGAATTTGTTTGGTGTAAATCCACTAAAAATGTTACAAAATACATAAATATAATAATACTACACAAGATGATGAAATAAATTTTAAATAGATAATACTTTACCTTGGGAAGTTGGTAATAGTATAAATAATGTCACAGCAAAGAAGATTGTCCACTAAAGTAGACAATCATATACTATGGAGTGAATGTCCACATTAGATAACTTTTTAAATTTCCCATTAATATCAACATCAGAGGAAGAAATATAGATTAACAAAGAGGATAAATTTTGGAAAAAAAATGTATCGATTTGGAGGAAAAAATTTGTAAAAACGAATTGAAATTTTATGAGGGATTTATTAGGAACATTGATCTAAGGATTCCTAAGAAGTTGGATGGAATGTTTAAATTGACTATAAATACTCTGAATAAATTAATTAAAACTATAAAAAATGAGATGAGATAATGAAAAATAATTATAAATTACCATTGACTCCATGAAACATGATTCCATTAACGAAAAATGGAATTTTATAGAATGTTAAAGATGAGTATATTTTGAAGGATCTTAGGATCATATGACCAACACAATTAGAAAAAAAACTCAAAGAAGAAAACCTTGCATCTTCATTAGTAGATATTGTGTATATGTTAATTACACAAAATTAGATAACCAAAGGTAAAAAAAATACCATGATAATAATAAATTCTCAAGTCCCTAAAATCAATGTAGGAATAATCATAAAGAGTTCACAGTAATATATAGATGAAAATAAAGGTGTTTCTAGGTTGAGATGAAAATTTTATCCCTATTTGTATCAATAAGGTTGTAAAAAAAACACAACTTATTCAAATATATTGATTTTTTTCTGATTAATGGCATATCAAATTTAATTTTTTGTATATATATAGATAATTATAATGCTGTGAGAATTATAAAACTAGAATAGGTAACCAAATTGACTGCTTTGATTAAAATAAAAATTGATGTTTACAATATTTCACATTGTATGAATGGAATCCCCAAATTCATTTTTAAGAATACCTATCGAGATGAATAATTGAGAGAGTTTATCCCTTGAGAGTAAGTTGAGTAGTAAAGCTTCCAAATTACATTATTTCATATAATTTTAGAAACATGGATAGTCCTTAAAGTAAGATCAGGTTGGGGTGTGAAAAAAACTTTATCATTCATGTGTTGAATGAATCTAATCTAAATATCAAGGGGGTATTTTATTAATCTTGAAGGTAACTTTAATGGGGAGAAACATGATTATAAATGAATTTTTTGTTATCTTGGTTAAGATGAGTATATTTAATTCAATTCAAAATATACATGGAACTACCCCTGAAAGAGTTATCTAAGTTTATATTACATAATGAATAGTTTTGTGGGTAGATTTAATATATAAGGTAGTCACCCTTGTTTGTTATTTTGAGATAACTCATTTTGAATTTTATTTGATTAATTTTATATCTTATTACTTAGAGAAATGTGATTATAAAATTATCTCAATGGTTTTAGCTTTTACTATTAT
Source organism: Viscum album (assembly GCA_963277665.1). Taxonomy (NCBI): domain Eukaryota; kingdom Viridiplantae; phylum Streptophyta; class Magnoliopsida; order Santalales; family Viscaceae; genus Viscum; species Viscum album. Next base: position 696,280,852 of record OY728119.1, on the reverse strand, counting down.
TGAGATGATGAAAATTTAAATCATGGGAAAAGAATAGGATGAGTATGAGTTTCCCTTAAATTTTAATATTGAAATTTTTTATTTATTTGGTGGAGAATAATATTTATTTTAGAATTAAAATGGGTATAATTGAAATGAAAATTGATTACAAAATCCATAATGTAAAATTATAGTTCCCATAGAGATTATGATAAATAATATTGTATTTACTATCAAAATTTCAATGATATGTGATGAAAATATGTCCCAATGTTTTATTCTGATGATGAGGCTAGTAAATAAATAGGTTGAAGGGATAAGATGAATATTAGAGTTCAAAAGATAAGTTTATATGTTTCTTTACATTATATATTTGGATGATTACCTATTCATCGTGATGATGTAGATCCATTCATATATTGGAAATGAAGATGAAGATTGAGATACTTCCCTTGGGAATGGGAAAGGTCTGCGGATTCTTGTAATTCTTGGATAATAAAATTCAAGGAAGTAGAAACATGTACATTTGATGGTTTTTGTATTAAAATTTTAATAGATTCCTGATAAGTGATAAATGGTTGGTGATGGAATCAATGTCTACTACACATTCTAGATAAGTTTCAAGGATATTAATTTTGGGTGGAAATATGAGAACCATCTATTGAAAGGATAATGTGTGATGTTACACACATCCTCTATATAATGATTGTAGTATTTATATTTATCATAATAAATTACTAGCTTAGTTAATGATTGAGAAGATATATACACCATGTTCATTATCAGTAAAATGTATGCTAGTGTAATTGATTTATGTTGGATTAAATTTGGAGTGAGTGCCCATCCATTTGTTTTTCATATGTGTATATATTGATATATAATAGTGGATGATGGTTGGTGAGTTATATGACTAAATTTTATACATATAATGATTTTATTGGTAATTATTAAGACACTATAAATTCATGAAAGATAATAAAGTTCAACATTTTATTTGAGGAGGTAGTTGGAGATACAAGGATATACTTAAATGGGGTTTATATGATGCAATATTCATAGAAAATATGTTGAAGAGACATCATATGGTCTCATATATTCTTATAATAATCTATGTTTATTTGAGATGAATAAAAAATATTAGAGGTTTCTTGAGGTTGTTTAAAGTGGTTTTAAAATGAATAATAGTGATCGGAGAATATAGGATATTTTTTGATGTGGTTTTGAGATTTTGTGGAGAAGTTAATGAATATTGATTGAAGGATGAAAATTGAAAATGGTATACATAAGTTATTATCATAATTATATAATATAAAAATGTTGTATGGAACTATGATATGTAGGATTATCATTATGTAATATAAGAACCACTCAGAGTTGAAGTATAAGAATTGAAAATGTTCTTGGGGGTTTAAATAGTTATATGCACTATATTTCATATTATATTGAAGAATTTTTTGATATGTAATATTCTTGAGTTGGTGAAAAATATATTTGTTTAATATTATCCTAAAATTTGAAAAATTAAATATAATAAATTGATACATAATATATTTGAAGCATTCAAATGATATTTTGTAAAGTGTCTATAGAAATATATCAGAGGAAGAAAACCATATTATGGTACTTAGTATATTTATAGGATATATATTAAAACATAGATGATGTAAAATATATTGTAGTGTAGAAAATTTGAAAAGTATAAGGAGTATCGATACATACAATACTCTCTCACATATAGAAGATACATAAAGGCATGAAAAATAACATCTTGAGAAAATATAATATTCTCATGATCATATTGAAGTTATTATAAAGCATGTGTTTTATATTTAATCTTACAGTAGTGATATGTAAGAATTTTCATTTTAACATAATGTTTATAAATTTGGTAAAATGAATTATTTGTGGAGATTTAATCCAGATGATGTTGAGTTGTTCATGATATATTTATATATCACAATTGATTTGTGATCATAGCTTTGATTAATGAAACACTAATTAAGAATAAATTAAGAGAATCATTATGTGAATTTTTTGGATACTAAAGATAATAGTTTCAAATCAATTTTGACGATTAAAGTTGTTTATAGTTGGAAAATATAAAATTGGGTCTCAAGTGTTAGTGGAATATCGTTTGAGATGAGTTATTTTTAGAAAAAATTAATCCTTTAATCATAGGGATAATAATTATTTGAATCTGGTAAATGAAATTAATGAGACAATCATAGTACCAATTATCAGGGTATTTATATTTTCAAATATGGAAATAATATTTTCATAAAACTTTTATATATGAGGAATAAGTATAAATAAGAATGGTTTGTGTTTGAATAAATTGTTTGTCTTCTAAACATATTATGTATTATAGAAGATGAATAAGTAAGTGGTGATGGTAGTGCTACCACATTCCACATTATAACCAAATTGAGATCAAGAGGAAATAATTGTATAATATCTAGGGAAGAAATCATTATTACAACCGTATCCATGATATGTATATCAAGGGCCTTAAAGACTAATTAAAAAAAAGACAACATGAAGTAATATTCTATATATATATGCATTCATCATTCTACGATTGAGAAGAGATATCAAGGATAAAATTAAGCTATTGTAGGTATTTATTCCCTGGTAGTCGAAGACTTTTGTCAAAGAAGAATATCATACTATTTGATGTAGTGAGATATCAATGAATATTGAATATCATGTTCAGGATTGGATTCAATTTACTATTATTGACTACTATGACCCATTATAAAGAGAAAATAAAGGGATTTCAATTCTTTCAAGAGATAACTACTATTATATATGTCTGAATAAATTATTCCCTTATATTGGAATAACTTAAATTTCTTCACCAAAGTCAAGTATGTATTCTTCCCTTCTCTTGTTGACCTCTTTGGAGTGAAAATTTACATACACCATTTTCTTATAATCACATGTTTATTAGAAATAATATTTGTTTCTTGAGCATGATGGTAACACAACAAGTAGTAGATACACACAAAGGCAGCAAACCGTAAATAATACTACGTATAACTATTATTATTTATTTATTGGTCATCTGTTTTGTGTTTTGAGGTGGGTTTTTAAGAATATCAAATAACTATAATTTGTGTATAGTATTGAAGTATTAAGAGGTTCAATTTATATGAAAAAAATTCATTAAAATAGGGTAACCCTAATTCACCCAACCCCCCATAAAATTGACTTAATGATCCCTCATGGTCATTTCAACCCTTTTGATATGCCAAAATACCAAATATTTCACTATTTTGGTTATCATATATTTACATAGATTCCCAATTTCTTTCTTTTCATGTTTTTTTTAAATTAAATATTATATATATCCAATTTTATTTCCATGTGTTAATTATGTTATGACATAGGTTTGATTTTATGTGGCACTCATATGTTTTATTTAACATTATATGATAGTTGGGTTTTATATAGATCTCTAGTTAATTATATAATCACTTATATGTCAATAAATGATTTTTATAGGATTGATGAGTGAAATTAATTAACTATGATTATAAGAAAGGGTATTTGAAACAATCAATTATATTTAAGGGAAGGAGGAATGAGCCAAGTCAATATTTTTATGTGATTGGAGAGTGAACCAAATCCATTCTTTCTGATGGTTTTGGTTGTCAACGATAAAATATTTTATTATTTTCTATTTTTAGGTTTACGAATCAAATCTAGGTTATATTAATGTTTCATGGATTTTGACTAAAATATCCAAAGTCCTTTGTTATTCTCTATGGCTGAGGATTATTTCTTCCTGTTTCTATATTATATTCCATAGTATATGTCATTCTATCATGATGATCCATTTTGACGTTTTATGCCATTACTTTATGCTTAGTGTAATTCTATCATGCCTTATTATTATTTATTATGATTTCATATCCTTTTTAATCTTGTATTTCTCCCATGTTCATGTTTTCTCACATTTGTATTATATAAAAATTTATGACAAGTTGATATAATTTTTCATTACTAGAAATTATAGATCACTCTATATTATGTTTCAAATTTAATTAAGAGACTATATAGAAGATTATTTTTAGATGGAAATTAGGTGTGGGGTATTTTTTCAGATATATTAAAGATATGACATGTAATTGTAAAATTATTTTCCTAATCTCCAAATATACTCAATGTAATGAACAAACTTCGGCTACCTAGACCTTTTACCTTACATAGTTCACCACTAGGACTGAAGGGTGTCCTTAATCACCATTGACTAGAAAATAGTTCCCAAGTATGAAAAAATGAATTTTTTTGAATGATTTCACAAAAAAGTAAAAATATAATGTATAAAATGAAACCTAATAAGAATATTACACAAATCATCCATGTATTTGAAACCCTTGTATGATGTAAAGAAATAAAAAATGGGAAAACCCATAAGTGTAAACGAAAACATGATAACAACAAATCATAAGAAACAACTATATATAAACATAAAATAATGAAAAATAAGATAAAAAACAAGACCACTGAAATATTTGGGTTAACATGGTCGATACACAATTCCCAATAAAAAAGAAAAACCAAACTATTTAAAACCCTCTCCATGTGACCAATGGTGACTCAACTCATCCCAACACAACCTATAATCAGATGACCTAGACAAAAATATGAAAAGGGATCAAATATTGGATACTTGAAAGAACAAATAATAGAAAAATACACCCAATAGTGTATGTTGGGAGTGAGATAAACATTAAAATCAATATTTCACCAAATATTTTGTGCCATTTTATTTCCAAAATTCATTTCCTTTTTTCTAGTATGAGAAATTAATTTAATGTAGGTTTTTCACATGTGATTATGAAGGAAATATATCATTCAACAATCACTTATATAAAACATCCCCCTTATTTAAATAAAAAATGGGTAAAATAAATAGCTTCTGAATAATTTATTTACCACAGAAGGGGTACCATTATTAAGTTTTCTAAAGTAAGAAAGAAACCGATCATATTATAAAAACAGTACACAAACTTATTTTTATGAAATACACACTAATTCAGTTATTAGAACAAATCCCAAACCATTTGACATTTTTTAATGTAAATGTATATAGAAATGAAATTAGAAAGTAAAAATACATTGGGATCATATAAACAATAATGTATAACCAAAATTAATGGACCTAGAAAGGTTGGTATCCAATAAATATAGTGATTGAGGATAAAAAAAATGTGTATAAAAAATTCCCCTAATTAATACTTAATAGAAACATGGTGTCCTGGATAACTCCATAGGACTAAAATAAATACCAACCCAAAAAAAATTAGAACCCTTGGCCAACCTAAAATAACTATCAACATCTCAATACTCCTCTAGAAGTATCCAGAAAAAACAATACATTCCAAGATAACTTAGCTTTTATAAGACACATAATAAATCCAATTTAAACAAACATTAACTAACCAGGTAATATTCATTTGTTATCTTATATTATATACTAGGTTTTCACTCTTTGAAGTCATCTTATAACTCACTAGGATTCTTATGACTTCAGTTAAGGTGGATGTGAGAAAACAATTAAGGATTAATTATCAAATAACAAATAATAAAATATAGTAGATAAATAAAAAAACATACATCTAACTTCCTCCCATTAAACATCACCTTTTCACATGAATAAGTATAAAAAAACAATGATATAACACACCCCTTAGAGACCAAATCTTATACCAAGAAAATAAAAGAATTGGGGCACAATGGCATGTAACACATACCTACTAAAACTCATTATAAAATTCCAACTAATACATTTACTTAAAACCATATTGGGATATCAAGAACATTTCCATATTTTTGGAAATATATATTTAAAAAATTCTCAAACCAACTCTTTTAAAACCATTTAAAAAACCATTTAAAAACCAACCCCTCTTCATTTGATGTCATTTATGAAATTAAACCCATTTTCTTTTACTCAAAAAATGAAAATCCCATAATTTTCTATATTTCATGAACCAAATGGTGTCAATCTAATTGAATCACCCACATACTATAAAAAAGGAACATAATCATTTTACCACCACCTAGAACATAAATTCCAAGTAATAATTTAGAGAAACTATAAAAATACCCATTATGAAAAGTATTAATAATTAATAAAACATTTTAGAATCCCCCAATTTCACCATATATAGGAATAATTTTATGAAAAAGACTTTATAATATACCAATAACTCAATGAAATAAATATTTAAGGAAATGAACAAGAAATACAAACTTATATCAAGATGAACGAAGTTGTAACATGTTTCCTTCAATGGTGAATGACTAACCCGACAAGAAGTCACCCTACTGAAAACCTAATCACCCAAATTATGATAGACCACACCTAATATAAATAGATATTACATCCTTTAGAAAAATATTTAATATATATTCCAAATAAATGTGACATCAGTATGTAAAAGGTTAGTTTATTTATAGAATATATATATTATCAATTATTTTAATCAATAATCTTCAACATCTAATAAAAATATCTACATTCTAGTACCCTTCTATAAAATCACACATAAATAATTTTATAAAATAATGGGTAAGGAAACCCGAATAATGGGTGAGCGTAGATGATCAATAAGGTAAACATGGGTGATATGAATCCTAAGAGTGTATATATTCATCATAAGGATGTTATACCATAATCAATTTAATGTAATCAACATCAAATATTCATACCCAAAAAATATTAGATCTTAAACTATAAAATAAATTTATATCCCAAATTATGTTTGATAATGGAGTAAAAGAAAGAATCATCATTCCAGTGTCATAATTGGGGAGCATGGCTTCATAAGAAAAATAAAATAATAATATTTTAATATATCCATTCAAAATCATGTCTGTGACTATTCTTGTTACCATATCTAGAATAAATCATACTCAAACATCAAAATTTGATCATATCCATTCAAAATAATTTCCATGAATTATTTTGTGTGCATATCCAGAATTAGGCATACTCATACATTATGATATGAATAAATGTATTAGTAATAATTTTCATCCTTATCATCACTGTTATATCATGAGATATCAATTTCACATTACCCAATTCATTGGAGGTCAATAATGGAACCAACCTTAACATAATAATAATTCATTCATATAAATGGTCAAACATAATGAAAAAATGTATCATTTCATCGTAACAGAACCCATGGAAAATAAAATGGTGTCCATCAAGTTTTAATCATCATAGTAAAAAAATATTTAGATAAATAAAATGATGGTATCATTTGATCAGCCCCTCAGGGAATAGTAAGTATCATCAAAGTATTTTTTTCAAAGATGAAAATAAATTTAAAACACCACTTGATTTTTTTTGTGGAAGACAACCTGTTCATTTCGAAATCAACGATTTAAAATAAAAAAAATTATCAGAATAGTAAAAAACATTTATTTAAAATAACAATGGAAACTTTTAGTTTAATTTTTAGATAATAGATCTTCATTAATAGTGGAAAACTTTCCCATATAATAAAGCTTAAAATTATGATTATATTGGCACCTTTAGTAAAGAGTACCTTGATCGGAAGACTACATCAAGATTCCTTTTAAACCTTTTTATAAAAATTTCTGTATATGTAAAAAAAATTTAAATACTAATTTTTATATGTAAAAAAATTCATGAAAACATTTTAAATAAAAATTAGTCATTTAAGAATAATATCATTGAACAAAGACAATCTATGGTTTATTTTTCTTAAAAACATTTTATCGGTCATCTTAAGTACAAAATACAGAAAAATTGTACTTTTAATTGAAAATTAGATGAATAAATAGTGGTGAACAAAATAGATATGTTTTGAAGGATAATATACATATAATTTCCATTCATATAAATTTAGTGTTGAAAATCCCAGGAAAATGAAATTGTTAAATAAATACCTTACCTCAAGTAGCATATTACTTCATAAGAATTGAGATATTGAGCATAAAAAATATATATTTAGGATAAATGTAATATAAAACCATATTTATAGGTAAATTACTATGTTCCATTTAATTATAGTTTCCAATTATTCTTTTATTAATAATTTCTTCATTAAAAATAAAATTCAAGTGAAAATTGTTCTATTTTCCATGTTTTCTTCAGTTTGACGGTTCTGAAACTCGTACCTTGTTTATAGATTCATAATAAATATACTTTTAATCATATAATAAATATAATATTAATTCATAAAATAAAATTATATAATCAACCATATAATGGAGTGATCACTTCATGGAGACAGTAGCATGTATGTACAAATAAGTGATGATTTCATATTTCAACAGATGAAAAGAAATTAAGGTAAATAAAAATGTACCTTAATAGAATCATTATTATAAAAAAATAATATATATATTCAATATATATCCTTATTTACAGCCATGTAAATTGGAAACTACATATATATCACATCACTCTGGGGACATGGTAGTCCCCAAGTATGCACAAATGACATTATCGTTTTTCATAAGATGTAAAGTTAAAAAATAAGATAATATGTAATAATTAAAAATGCATAATTATTTCATTAATATATTCTATAAATATAAAATCAATCATAATAACCAACCATTAATGATGGTTATGGAGAATTAATTATACCACTACAAGGTGGTGGCAGTCCACAAATACGTATAAGTGAAACAATCATTTCCCATTTGATGGTAATGTGGTGAAAATTTGTTTTTCCATCATAACAATAACATCCTACTATATTAATGGTACTGCAATATTCATGATATGATATACAAAATAGTTTTAGAGAAGTTGGAAGATGAAATAAAATTGAATGTATTCTATTAAGAGTTATACCACTTTATTGAGAAACCTCTATTGTTTTATACCATATGGCCCAGATGGATGGAATCATGATAAAATAAGGACCTATATTACAATGGAATAACTGTAAGGAAAGTTCATTGGGATAATATTAGCTGATCTGATATCCTCTTGAAGTATGGAGAAGACAACAGAGGGGTGTCCTCTGAATGGTTTGGGAGAGGTCACACCTTTAATTTTTCAAATGATTAAAATATATTAATATGTTATTCAATCCAAGATGATCCAAAAAGACTCAAATGAAAATGGAAGATGTTATAGTGTAAAAATATATCCATATAATATGATTTAGAAACGTTTTATGTCATTTTATCCTATATAATTTTATTTATAACCTATTTACCTCAATTTAACAGTTACAGCGGTAACTGGATTTTTATCGATGTTACTATTCATAATAACTAGAAAAACACTTTTGAAGTATAAAAAATATTACAGAAAAATTAAGAATAATTTATATTACAAGGAAATTAATTATATTAGTATTAATCAATATGTACCAATTTAATATTAAAATCAATTAAAAAATGGGTCTTTCTAAATAATGTAATAGAAAAGAAAGTTTTCAATAAAATATGAATTTTCCTTATTCACCAAAAACAAAATATTTTAAAAAAAATACCAAAATTTAACCTTCAGATAATTATGAAACGATGATTTAAAAAATATTATAATTTTTAAAAAATAATTTTATTAAATAGGATTTAATTAATTATAATATGGACACATATAATAAAAAAATAACAATTTTTGAAGAAAAAATATCATTGAAGCATAAAATGCCTTTACGAAAAATTGAGTACTTATTTATTATGAATTAAAAAATTAATTAGAATAAAATAAAACCATTATAAATATTTTACATAAGGTGTTTAATTCAATTCAACCCAGCAATTTAACAGACATGTTATAATAGTTTAATATATCATGGTTTATTTAGACTTGGGGTTGAATATAAGGAAAGAAATCGAGTGATTCTAATTTATTTTGAAGGGAATATATAAATATATATAATCTATCAATGTAAAATTATACAAACATAGAATAATTTATGCCCATAAATTCGGTCACTCTGATACAAACAATTGAGGATACTTATTCCTCATTAAATCTTCAGTTTCCCATGTATCTTCTCGCATTTATATTTTCACCACAAAAATTTGACCTAATTAATGGTTTTGTTTTGAAACACATTCTCTCATTAATAAATAATCTCAATTAGTTGTTTCTTGTATAGGATATCATACTATAGTGGTATGACCTCATAGTTCCTTACATGTGGAGGATCACATATATAATTCTTTATAAAAGATACATGAAAAACATATTGAACATGAGAGAGATGTAGTGAAAGTTCTAATTGATAGGAAACCATCACCATATGATCGATAATACTGATGTGATTGATATATATAAGGATAAAATTTTCCAAGATTCTAAATATCATAACATACATCCATGAAGGTACTCATGGAGTAACTTTTCACGAATATTGAACTTTAAATGTCATCTGGGATTTCCCGTATTAATTTTCTATTGACCCCGAGCTACCATAATGTGCTTCTAAATGGATATAACATTCTATTTCATTCACTCAGATTGATTAAGTCCCAATATATTTATTTATCCAACATTGTACTATTATATCGTTCTCTTGAAGTTCTTTATATATAGGGATACGTAAGGATCCATCTAAATACTTGAGGGAAAGCTATTATTGTAATAAGATTCAACCAAAATAAAGGTGTTGATCCCAATAACCTTTTAAATCCATAGATAATATCTCAACATGAATTATGGATTTCAGATAGTCCTTAAGACAAACTATCTATCAGAGGATGATATGAAGTACAAAAACTCTACACTGAATCTAGATCCCCCTGAATAATTATACAAAACATTAAGGAAAACCATAGATCAAGGTAAAATAGGATAGAATGTGATTATCTATGAAATATAAAAATATACTTATTCTATAACATTTAAATTTTATCTATATTGAAATATTATCTAATTATAATGAAGTTTACTAATTTAATAAGGTTTTTTACTACTACCCAAATATCATTGTTCCCTTCAATTTTTTTTGGGGAGTTTTGTGATGAAATAAATGGTAATGTTTTAAAATTTATATTATAGCATGAGTAAGATTTTTAAAAACCCCTTATAAATATTCCTCTCATACTTAATGTTATGGCATGCCAATCCTTGAGGTACATAATCAATAGTATAACTTTTTAGGTTATGCCACCATAAATACTCTGTTAAATGTATATACATCTTCATAAATACATGATGAATAGAGACTGATGAACTATAAGCTTCATCCAACATATTATTCTTAAAGGTTATTATTAATGGGGCACATTATATCTAACAAATACTTTTCATTCCTTTATAATTATGTATAAACTTGAGAAAAACTCTGAACTTATTCAATATTTCAACAATATCCTTTTACTCCACACTAATCCTCACATGAATGGATGGTTGAACAATAATCTATGAAATCTATAATATATCCCCTATACTCATAATTTCAAGATCCATATTTTGAAAATCCATTCATAAAAAAATATTTCAATCCACATCACAAAAAAACCAACTTGGTCTTTTGGACTCAAAGCATCAACCAACTTGTTCTCTTTTATGTGGTGGCAATAAATTTAGCACCTTTAATCATCTTAATCCTTCTTAATGTGTGTATATTTAACACTTTATGCACAAATATATTATTTGAGATTTTATTATCTTCATATATTGGAAATATTTTACCATAAATATAAGTCCACTATACTTTCAATGAAACAATTTCTACTAAAAGCTCCAAATAATGAGTCAAGTATTTTTCTTTCAGGCAGGTTAAATTGGAATGAAGAAAAAAATATCACTTTTTCATTTTTCATGTAGAAATATCATACTACCTAATCTTAAATATCACCCTAGATCATAATCCCTTATCCTCTATAGGTTATTGTGAGCATATTTCTACTGACTGGACTTCTTTTTAGAACGTTGAAATTTTCTTCACCTTCATCTATTTAACGGAACATGGATCTATTCTGAGTCAACATGGTTGTTTGATTATGTAGACATGTGAAATGCCTCAAAATGCACCCACACTATCTATCCATCCCATAAAAATAATTTATATCAGTTATATTAGTTGTTCTAAGTCATTTCTCAACAACATTCATCTTTGACGTATCTATCGATATAACCACTATTTTGATTCTATGACCCAAAAATGAAACTTTCTAAATCCAATATTCCCTTCTTTTTAAATATTATATATAGATTATCCTTCATTAGTTTTTTTAGTATAATTCTCAAGTTATCTTCTTGATCTTAGTTTATCTTTTAATATATAATAATATCATCTATAAAGACTACCACAAGCAGATTGAGCTAATCTTTTAAGACCCTATTCATTAGATCCATGATGATAATGGGTGAATTAGTAAGTACAAATGGAATAAAAAATTATATGGAACATTCCTAAGATGAAAGGCTATATTTATTATGTAACTTGATAAGAGTGGTTTGTCGAAAACCACAATTCAATTAAATTATTATTTACCTAAAAATGTACCATAGTGGCACAACCTAGGGTCGATCACAGGGAGTCTGCTAACATGCACTAATTTCCTATTGTCACTATTACAAAAAATAACTAATATAAAAATATAATATTAATACAAAGGGGGGATAATTTTAAATTCATACAATATATATTTATTATAAATATATAAATATATTAAAATACAAAATACAAAGAAAAGTGATAAAAGACACAAATAAGTTTGTAGATGAAAACCATTGTTCTTGGGGTTTCATGGTGGAATTATCATTGTCATTCAAAATATATATCAGTTAATTATTCAATGTGTAGATCAAGACATGTCCCTCCACACCCCCTCGATTGAAATTTATTACCCTACATCGAGACCTCTGCATGTAGGATTAATCTCTCTAACATCAATTCCCAATCCAAACTCCACCGTTTGAATGAATTAGATATTGATGGGAAGGAAAAATAATAAACGAGTAGGAAGGTTTAAATAGTAGAGAAAGTGAGGCGACCGCTCACTATAATCATTTAACCACTACTGATTCCTTATAATAAAACATGATAAATAAGTAAAGAACATAAAAATGAAATACCTCCAAACACCTCTTATTTTAGAAAGTCCACACTTATAATTTCAGCATCAATGATTTTCATTCCTCCTTTCCCAATTTGTAAAATTGTTTCAGCTTGAATTCAGATCTGGATTTCTCTTCAGAATCATGTTTTGAAGGAATAGAGAGGCATCTTTTGATCTTAAAATACTTTTGAATAGCCGACAAATATATTTAATGATATTTTGTTCCACCCAAACTTATTCCCATCATGACATTTCTTCCACCCAAGCAGCAATAACTATGGCAACACATTCAATTCTGCTAAAAAAGATTCATCAGCAAAGTAAAATACAACACATCTTCTCCCTCCACCTCAAATGAGGTCATCAATAATCATGAATTTAACTTATATAGAAATTGGAAAGGGATTAATATCTTGTTATGTGACTTCCTAACAAGGTATTTCATGGCTACTAGGGGCTTAAAGAAGGTCTGATGAAATGGTAATCCAAAATAAGAGTTTGATGCAAAAAGGGATTTCAAAATGGTGCTTCAATCATACATAACACAAATTATGAACTCTAAAAGATTTGAAAAAGAGAAAAATATCAAGTTCTGGATCACACAACATGTCTCAAGACTCTTAATAAAAATATATATATAAAAAAGATATCAAAAATTTTTAGAAACCTCTTGGGTTGGGAATTATTTTCAATTTGGACAACAGTAGTGCACATGAGTTTCACAATCAATCAAACTTCATCAAATGAAAATATTAGAAATCTGAAAAAAATCCATTTAGAAATCATTTAAAACCTCAAATACTCAAGTCCAACAATCTTCCAAAAATACCACGTTTGTTTGAATTTTCCCAAGTATTTGATTCAGCTCAAGATTTCTAAAAACACACCAAAAAATGAAAAAGTAAAACAAAAAAATTTCCAAAAAAATATAAAAATTTAAAGAACAAAAAAAATTCTTAAAAACATTTTCAAATCCCTCCCCAAAATTTATTCCATTTACTACCCTCTTTTAGCTAAAAGTGGATCAGGAATGATGTTCACAATGAATTTAAATTGGGTAGCAAACAAAATAAAGAAAAGGAAAGACACAACCTGATTTATTTTTTTTAGTGTAAGCCTTGAGTTAAGATCCTAGCTTCTACCAATTGACCTAGAAGACATGAAATAAAGGAATTATGAGAAAAATAAATAAAAAAGAAATAGTAAAGTAAAAGAAATAGGATAATCCTTGTATTAATCCACCAAGCAGGTGCTAGGTTTTTACTGCCCCTAGGCAGGCAGTTGCAGCGGTTTAACCCCAATCCGAAGGTGGATGAGGTTAATTTCTTAGAAACCAACATACCTTCTTTCTTACAATGCTGTTCAGCCTAAAACATCCATATATGAACCCATAAATTTTGTGCAATAAATCCTTCTCTAAATCGACGTGGTACAGCTGGAATGATGGGGGAAGGAGGAAGACTGGATCCTCTATATCATCAGCCAGGACTTATTTAGCCACTTTGACATCAACATCCAGAGCTTGTACACGTGATGCTCAGTCAATAGAATCCGATGGGAAGTTAGAAAATAGTTCCACTTGGATAGGATTAAAACATGAAAAATCAATATAAAAATCTTCCCTTTCCTGTAGGTCATCTTGAAATAAGATCTCTTCAGGAAAGACCGCTGGGAATTATTTTTCTGTAGGGACTTTCTGATCTTCTTGCAAAGAAAGAGAGGGGTATAGAGGTACTGATTCTTCTTTTAAAAATATTGGTGGGTCACATACCATTTCTTATTCAACAAAATCTAACCAATGTTCTTCCAAACAATGTTGATCTCCCATAGTTTTATTTGCTGGGATGACATCTTCAGGAACCTCTTCAAGCAATGACCAAGGAGAGACGATTGCATCTTCAAATTGAGTCTTCAAGTCCTCCTTGGGTTCATAAACTTCAAATGTAGGTGGAAGAACATTTATCTTTTCTTATTCATCTTGGTTACTCTTTTGTTGTCGTTCCAACCATAGAGCTTTAACTTCTTTAACTTTAGCCGCCAGCGATGCTACCATCTTGCTTGCTTGTTCAAGGATTTTGAAATTATTTTGAATCACCACGGTATCTTGTTCCATTTGGATCAAATAAGTCTCATCCCTACTTGAAAATTCATAACTAGGCCACGAATATGAATAATCACTAAAATAATCCATCTTGACCAAAAAAATAATGATATTCCAGGGATCACTTTTTTTAGATATTGAATTTTTTTTTTATTTTTTTGGTTTTTATGAAAAACAGTGTGTGCAAGCGCCTGACCTCCTCAAAAAAAGCGCCATATTGATGAGATTGGTTTGTCAAAAACAAAAATTAAATTAAATTATTATTTACAAAAAAATGTACCATAGAGGCACACCCGAGGGTCGATCACAGGGAGGCTGCTAACACACACTAATTTCCTATTGTCACTATTACAAAGAATAACTAAAATAAACATATAATACAAATATACATGGGGGGATAATTTGAAATGCATACAATATAGATTTATTATAAATATATAAATATATTAAAATACTAAATAAAAAGGAAAGTAAGAAAAGACACAAAGAAGTTAGTAGAATAAAACCATTGTTCTTGGGGTTTCATGGTGGAATTATCATTGTTATTCTAAATATCTATCAATGAATTATTCATTGTAGAGATCAAGAATTGTCACTCCACACCATTTAGATTTAAATTTATTACCCTACACTGATGCCTCTTCATTTTGGGGTAATCTCTTCCATATGAATGCCCAATCCAAACTCCACCGTTTGAATGAATTAGATATTGATGGGATGGAAAAATAATAAACGAGGAGGAAGAATTCAATTGTAGAGAAAGTGGGGAGACTGCTCACCACAATCATTTAACCACTACTGATTCCTTAGAATAAATCATGATAAATAAATAAATCACATAAAACTCAAATACCACCACTTCCCCCCTCAAACAACAGTGAGGGTTAGCTCTACACAACCATAGAGTTAGAAAGAAGCATGGTGGGAGAAACACATAAAATAAAAGAAATGAAAGAAAAGAAGAAATAAACATAATAATACGAAATATACTCTAATATATAATATAAAAATTAAGTAAATTTACAACAACAAAAGTCCACCTTATCCCCCTTGAAATGTATATCCTTGTAAAAGGGAGAAGAGATACAAATTTATAGGGAAAATGAGTGAATAAATATCGCTCAAATTCTTCCCTCAGGATGGAACCAACTTTTAGTCCCATTAAATGGAAGAATTGGGAAATGGATCCTTCTTGAAAGGATTTATAAATCTTCTTTCTCTTCCCTCCAAAAAATTTCAGTACTATCGGTCCACATATGAAGGAGTTATTGATGTTTTAGTACGGCGCATTTAATCTTTCAAAGTGACTCTTCGTCTTCCACAACTCCGTCTTCCAATGCCATTATGTCCCAGTAATCATAGGATTAAGACGTGTCACTCGTAATGTAAGATGTTCTTTTATTCCTCATCCAGCTCCTTGTTGAATTTCATCTCCAAAGGACACGTATACTTCGAGATACGTGCTCATCTTTAAAACATTCCAAATCTGTGCATAGTTCTCGAGGTCCGGATTATGAGATGATTTTGAGCCTCCAAATGATTGATTGAGCTGGGACTACAGAAGGATGAAATGAGATCTATTATGTAAGGAAACCTTAAAAAAACTAATTTCACAATGTTTTTATTGTATAATATTATATGGACAAATTAAGGAATTCAAATAAAACAGTTAAACAACAAAATTAATCCATTTATGCATTTGAGCTCAAAATACCACTAAAACATAAAAATGTGACAATTTCCCATAAAATAACACTTTGGTGGGATTTATAACATTTAATTACAGTACATAATATGTGAAAATTCTATCTTTATCATAACCATTTTGTTCCTCAATTGATTATATCCATATTAAAGGTCAATATTTTAATAATATTTAGATCATCACAATTGATCAAACAAATCATTGATATGGGGTAGTGGATAGTTATCCGAAATAGTGATCATATTATCATCTTGGTAATAAATTAAATTTATAATTGAACAATATTTATTCATGATAGAAAGAACTGGTGAATCCCTTGGTGATGTGATAGAGCAAATATTCTAAATTAAATTAAAATTTAATGTCATTGTTTTAAACCCACAAAATTGTTACTCTAAGATGACTTGATGCATTTTTATGATATTTGTGTTATTTAGAGTTGAATAGTAAAAATATCCCATTTCGTATTTCTAACTATTTTAAATTTTTTATATATTTTGGCCATTACATCTTCTACACTGATCCAAATTGAAAACATTATTCTCTTAAAGATTCAACACATCCAGGGATTCATTTAATCCTTTTTTTAACAAAAGACGAATCGATCATATGGAAACCCAAAATAATCTCACAAGTTGGCTCAAGAAAACTATTTTCATTTCAATAAATTTTTGGTGTGGGGTCCATAACTAATTCTTGGCGAGCCCAATTTTTGGGACATTCTATTTATGGACACTGAAGGAGTTGGGGAACATCTTTCATGAAGACAAGGACGTGTGAATTGGTTGTTTAAGATTTAATTAAAGAATCCTAATCTAAAGGTTTTCAATTTGGAGAGTCTGGCTAGACAAAATAAATGGTCAGAGTAAAACGAGCATAACTCTTAGAATACGTGTCCAAATCCGCTGTAATTTTTAGGGGAAACACCCAATATAAATATAGACAACGTTAAAGAAGGGTTAAACATGTGAAGATGTTATTTAATCGGGTTAAAAAACGTTAACATGCGGGGGGAAAATTATGGCTACAAAAGGAGGAGACCACCTACCTCTCAAGGCATCTCTCATTCTATCCCATTCCTTATGGAACACCAAAAAAGATAACTCTTCAGCTTTATCTTTTATTTCTTTTATTTTCCATATTTTTGTGATTCCTTCTTCTTCCCCATTAATCTAGATTACCCTTACCATGTCGTGGTAAACATTTGGAATGATTGGGGAAGGGTTGGTTTTATATTTTGTAATGCTTGAGTTCATACACGTAATTGAATGAAAATTCATTCTTCTTGAAGGTTTTTTTCAATTTCATATAGTGTATATTATTATTAGTTATGATTGTTCTTGAATTTTAATTTTGTTTTTTATTTTTTATTTTGTAAAATTATCATTATCTCGCTCTACTAATTTCTGGTTTATATATGATGGAATAGACCAAGGATTAGTGGGGACGTAATAAAGGATCGTTAATATGTGTAATAGGGGTAGTGAATGTTCTTTAATGTTTTGGATAAACAATACCTGATTGGGTATTTCCCATGTCAATTAAGGATTTTCAATACATCTATTTTTCACAGGGAAGGAGAGTAGACCAAACCGAGATCTTGGTAAGGTTTTCTCTCACCATCATAATTTCACCAAGGATGTGAGAGGAAATGATTGTTAAAACTCACTTTAATCAACTAATAAGAAGAGATTTGAATTAAATTGGAAAAGGATAGAATTTCAATTGGGAAATTGACCCCGACCTAATCACCCTTTTTAATATCACAGTTTTCAATAATTTTAATTTCAAATTTCTTTTAAAAAACACAACATTTTTACCCTAGTTTTATAGTGAAAAACTATTTTGTGTGTACTCCTCTTCAAGAGACTTCCTAGGTCAACCACATTACTGCATTTTAACTTAGGAAATATTTTTTTCCCATTCCTTAAGATAGGCATGCTTCATGATGCATTTTGTTATATGAATCCCTTATTAACATTCTCATTGAATTTCTTAATCAATTCATATAACTGAATAAGGGTTTTTATATATAGTCTTTAAAATCTATGTAACAACGTGTATGTGTTATATTGAAAACATAAAATCATAATATGTTGTATGAATAGAAATTTCATTAGGAAATATGTTAGTATAATCCAAAAAAATGTGAATATATTTTATTTTGAGTTTCTCTATAACCATATAAGATATCCCTCACAAATAAATAGTTATACTTTTATAAAAAAAGTAACTTCCATTAGAATTTCATAATCATCCTCGCTAAAATAGATTATTATTCAATTATTAATTATATTATTTTTTATATCCTTATCTAAGAAATTTATATGGAATATATATAAGGATAGATAATAAATGATCAAAATTATATCAAATTACACTAAAGAATAAACAGAATTATTTTCATAGGGAACAATCATACAAATTCATCATGAAAACTCAAGTCAATACCCAATTCAAACCTTTAATAGTTTTTACCCCATGGTGCATTTATTCAATAGCCTTATCCAATGAAAGTATTCATAATAAGATTTATTTTATATGAAAACCACATAATATATACTTTATGAAAACATTTGTATTTTATCTTTATATTCAAATTATCCCCATGGTTATTAATACATTTTTATAACACCAATATTGAAAAATAAATAAAACCTACTGTAGTAACAATGATAAATAACCATTCCAAACAAACATAAATATTACATATTTTTTATGAATATTTAATACGTCTCCAAAATAATATTTCCCATGTACTAAATGTTTAGTTTCTTTAGAGAAAATATATATAATAATTTTATTTATGAAATTATATTCAATGTATCCTATAATTACCTTTATATTATAACATTTTTAGATAATCACACATAAATATTTCCATCATAACCTTGGTATAGTGAACATGAGAAAGGGATAGATAAAATTTTCATTATTGTAAACATGTGAAATATCAATCATAAGAGATCATTAAGTGATTATAAGGTTATGAAAACATAATAAACTGCATATTCTAAACATGAAATATTCATTACTATAAAAATATAGATCATAAATTAAAAAAATAGAATCATATATTGAAGCATGATCAATGAGGGTGTCAAATCAATAATCAACATTAAAAAATATTCAGTTGAGATTGTGGCATCATAAGAATAGGAAATCATAATCCTAAGAACATATCTATATATAATCATGTTCCGCAATAAAATTCTCAGCACATATTGAACTAATAAAATTCACACATTAAAATGCGAATATAATTTTTCTCAAATAATTACCACACATAATCTTAGGAGAGTTGCTAAAATAAATCATACAAACGGATAAAAATGTGATCAAAGATGTACATAATCATGTCCACCCTTATCATCAAAATCTCATGAGATATCAATATCACATTAAATAATTCATTAGATGGATATAATATACCCAACCATCACATAATAATAATTAATTCATATTCATGCCACAATATCATGAAAACATTAATCGTTTCATTATATACTAATATATGTAAAATAAAATGTGTTTCAAAAATATTTCATCATCATAATAGATAACCATTAATAGAAATAATAATTATGGTAGTATGATATCTTTTCTTGTATGAATCATAAGTAGCATCAAAGGATTTTGTAATTTATTAAAATACCATTATAAGATCACATGATCATTTAATTAGGAACATACTCTTTTCAATTTGAAATCACTTATTTATATAATTTTTTTGAATATTAGGGATTTTTTTTCTTTTAAATTTACCATGGATAATTATAATGTAAATTTATATATTATATTTTTAATTATGGTGTGAAAATTCATTCACATGGTAAACATTAAAATAATTACTTTTTTCAATCATATTGTAAAATGTAACTTGTTTGTAAAATTACAAGAATATTTTTATTGACCATTTTTACATTATAAATACTTTTTGTAAAAATAACATTGAATAATAATTTTATAATAGAATAAAGTCTTGTAATGTTTTTGTATAATATATAATTATTGAATAAAATGTTTATCGACCAAAGATGAAAGTTTATTTTTCTTGATAACATTGTCTAAATAATTTTATGTACCAAAGATAGGAAAATTGTCCTTTTAGTTTAAAACACTATGAATGACTATATTTGTATAAAATATATTAAATTTAATGATCAAAATAAAAATAACTTCTCTCAATAGATATTTTTTGTTGAAAATCTGGTAAAGAAATAATATTGTTACATAAATCCCCAACCTCAAGCCCCATCATGATTAATATGCATTAAAATATCATGTATAACATCTATATATTTATTATAAACATATTAAATATACATATTATTACATAAATTACTATTTATCATTATTCTATAATTTCGATTTCTCTTCTAATTTATAATTTCTTTATCAAAATGATTATCCTTGTGATAACTGGTTCTTTTTTGCATGGATGATTCAATTCGATGGTTCTAAAACTTGCATGATGTTAATGGTTTAATTATATCCTGAATAATATTAACCAATTAAATATATTTCTAAATCATTATATATACATTTATAATCATCCATATAAAGTTATGAATAAAAATGAATTATATCACTTTATGGAAACAGTTGTCTGTATGTACACATGAGAAATGTTTCCACTTTTCGATGAGTGGAATGAATGAAAGGTAAATAATATATAAACTAGTTATAATCACAGTTAAATAATAAATTTCATATATATAAGTTGATTATACTCTTATTACCATATATTTAAAGACTAAATGAAATGAAAAACATATTACTTCATGGAGTTGGTCGGCCACACATACTAACAAACAACATTACAGTTTCAAAAGTTGGAAAGCAAAGAAGGATTATAAGATATTATAGTTATATATGAATACTTATTTCATAAATATAATATATAAAAATTAAATAAATCATATTTACAAACAATGAAAGTTTTTTATGAAAATTAATTATATCGCTATATAGAGGAGGTATTCCTCATATACATACGAGTGATACATATATTTCCAATTTGATAGAAAGGAGATGTAAAATGGTTTTTAAATCATAATAATAACGTATAAATATATTTATGAAAATGTATTCATAATTTTATGATGGATAAAAAATGCTTAGAGATGGTTGAATAAGAAATAAAATTGAAAGTACATAGTTAGGAGTTATATCTTTTCGTTGAGAATCTCATTCTGATTACAACTTAACCATTAAAAAGGTTGATATTTTCATCAAAATAGTTACTCTAGGATGTGGATGTAAATGTTATGAATTACATGGGTCATTTTGTTTATATGATATGAGGCTCTTGAAGTGTGGTGATGAGGGGAGAGGGGTTGTCCTTTTATATGTAAGGGAGAGTAAACACCTAGAATATTTCAAAATATTAAAATATATTAACAACATATTTAACTAAAATGGATCAAAAATTACTCATATTAGAATATGATATGATATAGGGTTTAAATATGACCATAAAATATTAGTTATAAATTTTTTTCCATATTATCCCTTATCAATTTTGTTTTCTCCCTTTATCCAATTTTATCTCTTATAGTGGCAACTACATTTTTACCAAAGTTATTGTTCGCAATAACAAAAATATTAATGTCGAATAATTATAGAATTATAACAACAAATAGAGAGATAATTTTTTTCAAAACCCATTAATGGAATAAATTAATTCTAAAATAAAGTCACAATAAGTGACGAAAAGAGGTATTAAAAAATGCATTTTAAAGTATAAAAATGTCTTGAAGCCAAATTTATGCAGAATTTTTATTCCAAATATAATTAATAGGAATATATTTAATAAGAAATATAATTTTATTTTAAATAAATTAATAATAAAAATTTAATTTTCAAATAGTTGAATGGAAAAGATAGTTTTCTATAGAATTAGTATTTTTCCTGATTCAATTAAAATTTAATCTTTTTAGAGAAATCAAAATATTTCACCTTAATATAATTTTGATATGATGACTTCAAAAATTGTTTAATTTTTATAAAATAAATTTTATAAACATTTCATAAATTAGTTATATTATATATTCAAAAAATGTAAAAAAAAATATTATTTGAAGAAAATATATTTTTAAAGTAAAATATAGATTTACTTAAAATTTAGTACTTATTTTTATGCATTAATCAACGAATATTCATTACATAAAAAATTTATAAATATTATTCATAATTTTAATATTCTTATTCATACAAATCACTTAATATCTAGTTTATAATGTTATACGATATCACAATTTATTTAGGCTCAGGTTTGTATATAGAGAAAGTTATCAAATACATAATGTTAATTTAAGTATAATTAATTATATAAAATAATAGGGTGTTATATAATTACATGATTTAAAATATATTCTATCAAAAAATAGATACATTATGCCCATCAGGATTTCCCATGAAATTTATATAAATATAAAATGGGTATAGGGATAAGGGGAAGTGAAGAAAAAGAGAGGAAGATCGATTTACATAAGAAGAATGCTTGAAATCGATGTAGATGGGGATCAAATCAGAGAAGAATGGAGAGTGAAGATCCGTAGGTCACACTAAGTTCTTGAACGAATGAGGGAAATGAGAAAGGGGGCAAAAAGGGGGATTTAATGGGAAAAGGGGTATTTCATCATTTTAAAAGAACTGGACAGATAGGTCTATTCCATGACCATGTCCATCATGGTGAAATTCCTTTTTAAATGATCCTTCCAGTATGTAGATTTATAGATACAATGTGGGCTGTTTCCTTTGGGAAGATCCCCCAAATAGAGACCTAGGTCATATGTTGTGGCCACTCGACTATGATATGTAGGTTCATTAGATACTAGTGCTGAGGATATTGAGACCCTCAGGCTACCACAATGAAATGCCCCCCCCCCCATGGAGAAGCCTAATTTTAACACCCACTATATGGTGTAAAACTCTATGATATAAATAGTTTTATTCACCTATAAAACTTATACAATGTAGCCCCCGATATATGTCATGGAACACTATAATGACCCATACTTTACTTACATTGATATTACATAAAAATTTCTGTATATTCATAACAACATATAATAAATCCAAAATAGTACTGTATAGGTATAGTGTCTTTAGAAACTATGAAACATAAACAACTAGTTCTTAAAATATATATATTTCTCTAACTACTATCTTCATCACTAGACTCCTTTTTAAAATATCTTACATAATACCCTTATTCATGACTTGGGGAAAAGAATCATATTAAATGGTGTGATCAAATTATTAATAATAGTAAACAATGGAAATATCAATCATATCATAATCATAAGACATAAGAACAAAACATTTTTAAGTCTTATCCTACATATGTAAGATAATGATATCATGTCATGGGATAAAAGTTTATTAAAATTATTATAAATAATATAAAGTGTCATAACATAAGACATGATGTTTTTTGTCATACACATAAGTATGTAAAATCATGTCATATTAGTCAAGGCTCATTTTCAAGACCATCACAGCAGACAATATCCATTACTAACCTGGGTTTACTTGTTGTTCCATCAATATATTACAGAACCATATTTACTGTTCCTTCCTCTCATGTCTCTCCAATGACATATAAATATTTACCCAATGCATTTTATAGAGATATATGTCCCACCCATCTCATAATTAAATCATTCTTATGTTTTCAACAAAAACATAAACCAATCATCAATGCATAAACCAAGAAATAAAATAGTTTTCTTAAAAATAAATCCATCACAAAATAATCCATATAAAATAGTATTTCATCATTAACACAATAAAATCATAGTAATAATATGGATAAAAACCTAACCCTATTTTAAGAGTGTGATCTTAGATGGAAAATAATTTTGATAAAAACCTTGAAATTAATTCTCAGGTAAAATATCCTTTCTTTGTTAAAAATGTTTTATATTCTCAAAATTCCATGCAATTTTAAAATAAAAAATTTCATTTGAAAAAAAACTTGAAATCCTGTAAAGGATGTTTCATGTAAATAAGGTATTGTGAATATGTAAAAATCTTATCAAGCCATAACAGATAGAAAAAACATTCTCTTTATACATTTTCTGGAAAAGTAAAAAAACCTAGTACTAAAAAAACAAAATATTACTTTCATACCATTTAATAAAAAATCACAAATGAGATAAAATAACTTAAAACAATTGAATAATAATAGAAATAATACTACATGTTTAGTAAACAATGACGTGTATGATAAATATACCCCCAGTAAATACTTACGTATAAATATTCTCAGATAATAATGAGATTGAGAAATTATCCATTACTGATTATAATAAGATCAATAGTAAAACTCAAATAATAAATAAATTTATATTAATATCATAATCTTTATAATAATAATCATAAAAACATTTATTAATCACATAGAATCGTGGAGACGATAGGCCGTACGTACGCATGAACGATGATATCATTTTGAGAATTATTGAATGGTTTTGAAGTGGATAGTGTATAATATTTTAGAATTCTTATAATGTTATAATAATCATCTAAAATTTTTATTTTCATCATTATACCCATCCATGTAACATGGTGGTGAAAAATAGATTACACCACGACGTGGAGAGGGTAAGTCGTATGTACGCACACATGGTGATTTCGTTTTTTATAGGACTGATCGAAGGTGGAATATGGTTGTTTCATAAATAAAATAACATATCATTATATGAGTGATTATTATTATATTACTTTATAATGAAACACCTAATTAATAGTAATTATAATAAGAATTATGTTTGAAAGAATCGACACATGTGATTTCCTTTTCCTCGATGTGTTTTCTCTAAATCTCTTCTTAGAGCACTAGAGTTGGTCTTTGAAGATTACCCGAACCTATATAATGTAAATAGGGAAGTGGAGAAAGAAAAATGGTTGGATATTCCCAATATTTAATGCTTAAAGTGAAATTAATATGTTAGGGAGGAGGTTCCCTTTTATAATTACGATGAGGGGCTATTTTGGAAACTTCATAAATAATAATTTATAATAAAATAAACCACTTCCAAAAACCCTCCAAAATGTCATAATTTCGAATATGCGATGACGTATGTTTTTAATCTCATCAAAAAATAAATTTTAGACAAGTATTTCTATCAATTGGAGTCTTATATTTTTAATTAAAACATGGTTATTCTATTAAAGTTTTAAAGAGGGAAACAAATAATTCAATATTAAAATGATGAAATATATAAATATTTGATGAAAAAGTATACAATAAATAAACAAATAAAACATTTTTATACCATATCATAATTATAATATATTTTTTAAAAAATTTATTTAATTCTAAATAATTTAATAAAACATTATTTTGACAAACAATCAATAGGATCGATTTTGACACTATTTATTTCATTGATTTTTAAAAATATTAATATAATAAAATAACTTCAATTTTTTTATTATATTACTAGGAGATCAAGGTCATATAAAAAATTAATTATTCGTGTTAATTATCTCAAATTATACCTAATTTAATATTTTTAAAAACATTTATTAGATATTTCTCTTAATAAAATAATTACTACAATAGAAATGTGTAATTATCTAAAATTCCTATTTTTTCATAAAAATTAAAAATAAAATACTATGATGATTATAAATCTACTATACCAAGGAATATATATTTTAGTAAAATTTATATTTGAGAAAATATAATTTTTAAAATGGAATACTTATTAAATTATTAAGGTGACAACTTTAACATCACTTTAGATAAAATATTATAAGTGTCATAATCCCATATAAAAGGCTACAAATGGTCCATATCTCGACACAAGGATGAATAAAATCGATATTCACTCGATTAATATGATTTATATAAGTGTTTTGATCTTTTAATGTGTATTACTATTTTTATAAAAACTATATTATTTATTTTTCATTAATTAAATAATTTGGCATCATTAAAGTATAAGTTATTAAGGTAATTATTTATTTCCTAAAAAGAACAAATAAATATCCTTAATAAATTAAACAAATTTATCTTTCAAAATATTATTTATAATAGATATTAAATTATTTATAACTTTATATTAAAAATGATTTAGTTATTAAAATTAGTGTGAGACATATTTAACATGTTTTTAAATAAAATAAAACAAATGTCCTAATATCATCCATGTTGATTCAAATGGATACCATTTCCGAAAAATGATGATTTTTGTCATAAAAAACTCATCCATGGATATTAATACAAGTGTTGGGGTAACTTTATTATATCATTTTTACTCCTAATTACCCCGTTTACACTTTTACCGTATTAATAAAAATTACAGAAGTTACTATTCCTAATACCCAAAAATAAAATAAATCTATTTACATAATTTGGACCCACTGAATACAAATATGGATTCATGTTTTCAAAATCCAAAATTTAGATTTTGTAGTAATTAATTTAAAATTAATACCATTTTCAAAATGGTAGAACATGTTTTAAAACCTTAAACATTTTAAAAGATTGAAAATTTTTACATTTTAATTCAATGACAAATTAATGATAATGTCATTAATTATATTTAATGAAAAAATATATTATATTTATACTTTAAAACCATTCAATGTTTTAATTTATCAATATAAATTATTTCAATGAAAGAAGTTTTTTCATAAAATTTAGTGTATTTTTACTATTCGTCAAAATGTGAAAGTTATCAGAAAAATATCATAAATTCATCCAAAGTAAATTTTTATATCCCATTTCAAAATAAAATGTTTATTTATTTATATAAAAACCATTAATGTGTCAAAAATACTAATTTCAAGTGGTTTCACCATTCAATGGAGTAAAGTTAACAATTTTTTAAAAAATATAGTTTCTTATACATCAAATAGGTTTTATTTATACCCCATGACTAAAATATCTAATGGATGAATATAAAAAATATTTTATTATATATATATATATATCATTAATTTCATTACCAATATTTATTTAATAAAAAAATACCAATATCTAATTGATTTTATATTTTTCATAAATTATTCGTCGCCAATGAATTCACAATTCATTTTCATAAGTTAGTTATAATTATACCCACTAACCTAATGGTTAGAATATAACAATAATATTATAGTATGGGAATCTCTCCATTAATTTAAAATCACAATTTCTTGCAATGGAAAATAATAAACAATTAAAATTATTTAAATAAAATATTTCATATAAATGTTCTAGTGTTACATTCTACCCCCTTAAACTAAATTTATTTCCCTCAAAATTCATAACATGGAAACAAGAAGATGAGGATACCTCTACATAATAAAATCATCATGTTACCAAGTAGCTTTCTCAAATTGGTGGTTTCTCTATAAAACATTAACCAATAGAGTGGTCCTGTATTATAGAACCTTTTCGCTACAACCCAAAATTGTATCACTTGTTCCTTATAAAAAAGATCATGCTCCAGCGATACGACATCTATGTTTAGTACATGTGAAAGATCAAGTATGTAATTTATTAGGAGAGATACATGGAACACATGATGAACATGAGAGAGATTCAGTGGAAGCATCAATTGGTAGGCTATTTTCCGAACATGATTTAGAATTTTAGAAGGACTGATATACCAAGGGCTTAGCTTTCTCTACCTTCCAAATATCATTACTCACATCGATAGAGATATTTGTAGAAATACATTATCTCCCACTTCAATCTCACGTATTTTTCTAAAGTTTTCATCATTACGGTTTTTTCCACTCTAGATTTCTCTTATGTGTTGATGAATAGTTTTGAAATTTTCTATCATTTCATCAACAAGATCAAGTCCTAATATATTTTTCCTCAACTTCATCCCAGCATGTTGGATTTCCATACTTATTTACATAGAGGGATTCATAGGGAGCCATATGAATACTAGAGTGAAGCTATTATTATATTAAAATTCTACCAAAGGTCGGTGTTGATCCCAACGACCTTTGAAATTCATAGCGAATGGTCTAATCATGTCTTCAAGAGTTTGAAGTTTCCTCTCAGACTAAAATTCTATCTATGTATGATAAGAAATGGGGATAAAAACTCTGTATATAGGGCATGCTGAAGAATTCTCCATAACATCGCGATAGACCTCAGATCTCGGTCAGATATAATGTAAAGTGACACACCATGAAATCTTACCAGTTTCTTTACATATATTCTGGAAATTTGATTATGAGAGAAATCCTATATAATAGTAATGAAGTGTGCAGAGTTTTTAAGGTGATCAACTATAAACCAGACATCATTATTACCATTGTATTTTTTGGGATGTCTGACGTCATGGTCCATAGTGATGTTTTATCATTTCCATTCCTATATGGGTAATGTTTTTAACATCTCCTTATAATTTAGTCACTTGCCCTTAACTTTATGATAAACCATACATTAAGAGATATATTCGGCGACATCTATTTTCCTTCCATCCCACTAGATATACTCTTTTAGGTTCATTTATAGCATTTCACTTCCATAGTTAATATAGAATGAAATAATATAAGCCTCATCTAATAGATCCTTATTTAATTATGGTTTGAGAAGAATGAAAATGCTATTTTGGAACCATATTATTTCATCACTATGAATTTTGAATTCATGAAAATTTCTCACATTATTTTATAGTTGAACATCTTTCTTCTGTTCCTCCTTAATAATTACTTGTATATATGGTTGATGATTAATTTGAAAAAAAAATATTTAATACCTTCCTTTAAAATTTCAAGATCCATCCATTGAAAATATATAAATAATGAATCTTTTGTGATCCCTATCACGGATAGGCTATCATGGTCTTGTCGACTCAAATAATCTTCTACCTTGTTTTCATTCCATGGGTGGTAATGTATTGATTAGTCATAATATTTAACAAACTCCACCCATTTTATTTGGTTCATATTCAAATACTTTTCTGTGAAAATATAATTTAAAATTTTATGATCAATATAAATATCACACCTTTCACCATAATGATAATTCCTCCATATATATAATGAAAGGATTTTTGAAACTAAATCAAAATCATGAGTTGGGTAATTTTTCCCAAGGATTTTTAATTTATGTGATTCATAAGCTATCACCATATCATTTTTCATGAGAATACATTCAAACCCGTTCATGGATTCATCACTGTAGATCACAAATATTTCTCCACTACAATGTAGTCTAAGCATAGGTGTATGATATAACCTTCTTTTTAGCTCTTAGAAGTTCTCTTCACATTCCTCTATCTATATGAACATATCTAAATTCCAAGTTAACTTGTGTAGTGGATTAGATAATCATGAAAAATATTTTCCAAAATGTAGATAATATAATGAAAATCCCAGAAAACATCATACCTCAGTTATAATTTTTTATCTTCTCTAAATATCAATAACTTCATCTTTTTTATAGATCCAATGATATCATATCTCTTGAGATTATGTCACCCAAAACAAAAATTTCTAGAGAAAAAATTCATAGATGGATAATATTTCAAAAATATGTTTCTTTCTTGGGGTATTATGTACAATTCTCAAGTGGTCTTCATGTACTTACATTCTCTTAAAATAGAAAATAATATAGTCTATAATGACTACCAAAAACAAAACTGATCAAGATTGTCTATAAATATTATATTCATTAGATTCATGAAGATATCGAGGTCATTAGTAAGACCAAAAGGTGTCACTATAAATTTATAATGCCCATATCTTGAATGAAATGTCGTCTTTGGTATATCCTTCCTCTTGACCCTTAATTTATGATATCCTGAATGAAGATAAATATTTTAAAAGTATTGAGCTCCATATAGTTTTTTTGAATAAGTCTTCAATGTAGGGAGGATGATATTTGTTCTGAATAGTGATCTTGTAAAGTTCTTTATAATCAATAATGAGTCTCATTGATCCATATTTATACATAACAAACAGAATATGTACTTCTTCAATATGTACTTCTAAAGGCGACACACTAGGGATTATGGATCCCTTATAAATATTATATTGGATTTACTTCTTCAATTCCTGTTACTCAATGGGGACCATTATATAAGGTGTATTTGAAATAGGCATAGCACCTAGTATTAGTTATATTGAAAAATGAGCTTCACGATTTAGTGGAAAACCTGAAAATTCATCCAAAAATACATCACAAACCTCCCGAACAATGGGTTTATTATTAATTTTGAGTTTCTCTACGACCATTTGAGATAGATATCCTTAATTTATATAAATTATGACCCTTAATATGAAAGAAATATTTACTGGAAGGTTATATTCATCCTTGCATCAATAAATGATCATAGATTGATCCTGAATATGAAATGTGACTTCCCTTACATGGAAATTGATATGAACTCTAAACAGAGAAATATAATCCATGCCATGAATCATATCAAATTCCACTATAGGAAATTTTACAAGATTTTCAGGAATCACTTTCCCAAAAACATCAACCATAGAAGAATTATAAACTCTTGATGTGGTTGTTCTTCCATTAGGAGTTGTCACAGATTACTCAAAATCTAATTTTTTAGCTAATATGGTGATAACTGTTAGAAAGTTATTCATAAATAAAAGATTTTGTGTATCCATAATTGAAGAAAATATTTGCTACTTTAGAGTGGATGGTAAGTGTACCTTTCACCATTTCGATACGGTATTCAATATTTCCAACAGTGATTGCATGTAAATTTCTTTTGTCTTTAGTCTTAAGAGTTTATATATGTCAATCATCATTAATAACCCTTGGATTAGGGAATTTATTGGCATAATTTCCCATTTCCTTTCACTTGTAGCATTGTAGTGTAGGAGGTGCATTCTATGTATATTTTTATATATTATCATCATTATTTATCTTTTTCCCATCATGTCGGCATTCAACTGCCCGATGACCTTCTTTTCCACACTTAAATCATTTACTAGTCCCTTAAAAAAATTTATCTGTGTTTATTTCAACACTTTGATTAAAATGGAAAACTTGTCTTCTTTTTAGTGTGATCTTTAGATTTTTCTTTGAATTATATTTTTCTCTTCTTATCAAATCCAATGGACTTATGGGTTACTCCAATATCAATATCAAATTTGAGAGCACATTGAATGGTTTCCTCATAGATATTAAATTACCTTTTGGACAATTCCCTTCGGTGACTTTGTTTTAATCTACTAAGGAATCTATCAATTTTACCGTCAGGTTTTATAATAATTCCAGAAGCGTACCATGAAAGTATTGTAAAATTTTATTAATATTTACTAATGGATTACTAATTATTTTTCATAAGTTCAAATAACTCCTTATCCATATTGTTTAAATGAATACGAGGAATATACATATTGGAATAAAATTTATTGAACATGTCCCATTCCATAGACTTAATTTCATCTATTTACCTTGTCTTATTAAGAAGATTCTACCATTGATCATCTTCACCTTCCAAACGATGGACTACTAAGGTGACATTATCATGTTTTGAATATTATAGAACTGGAAATATCTTTTTAGGGGTTCTGATCAATTGTTCAACCAGTAATGGATCAGAAGACATGCTAAAAGAAGGTAGACACTAACTTATGAAGGACTCAACAAGAATCCTAGTGTGAGAAACACTAATCATAATGGGAAAACTACATAATAAAGAAAAAATTCAATTTTAGACACTTTACATTTTATCCTAGGTTATTCATTATCATTTCTAAAAAACTACGATGGTAAACTATACATAGAAAAATCCTTAGGGTTCTTACTAAGTCATTCTCATACTAGTTTCCAATGTTTAACTATTCCTTTTCTTTGATAACAACTATAAAGACCCACACATTACATATATTGATATTCATTAAAAATTTATGTATATTAATTAAAACATATAATAAATCTATGACAGGACCATATAGGTATAATGTATTTAGAAATTGGAAAACATAAACAACTAGTTCATAAAATATCTACATTATCTCCCAATTATATATTCATAAATAGACTCTGTTTTGAAATATCGTACTTAATAACATTCTCCATGACCTAGGGAAAACGAACATATGAATGGTTTAGATCAAATTCTTAGTAAGGATAAATAAGGGAATTTTCAATCATATCATAATCATAATATATAAGAACATAACATTTGGAAGTCTTATATTGCATTTGAAAGATCTTGATATCATGTCATACGATAAAGTTCATATTAATTAAACAAAATAATATTGAAATCCATAACATAATACATGATGTTTTTCTATATACATATAAGCATAGAAAATCATTTTATATTAGTCAACTCTCATTTCCAAATCCATCATAGCATATTATTTCCATTACTGAACTGAGTTTACATTCCATTCCAGCCATGTATTACTGAACCAGATTTACATTCCATTCTATTCATATCGATCTCATGAGATATAAATATATACCTAATGCATTGGAGGTAAATATTGGTCCCACCCATCTCATAATGATATCATTCTTACGTGTGTTATAAAAACATAAATCATTCAATATAACATAACCCAACAAAAAAATGGGTCTCTTAAACATAATTCCATCATAACATAATCCATATAAAATATCATTTAATCATTAACACAATCAAATCATAGAAATAATGGGAATATAAACATAAATCTATTTAAATAGAGTCATCTTAGATGAAAAATAATATTGATAAAACACTTGAAATTAATTCATGTGGAAAATATACATTTTTGTTCAAAAATGTTTTATTTTGATAAAAATACCAAAAATTTCAAAATAAAAGAATTTGTTTGAAAATAAAAACCAAATTTGTAAAGTAATATTAATTATAATATGATATTATGAAGACATTAAAATATGATCATACTGTATATGTTAAAAAATAATTCTCCTGATACTTTTGCTGAAAAATTAAAACAACACATCATACCGAAAACAATTCATACCATTTAATAAAAAATAACCAGTGGGTAAAGTTTACATTAAATAATTATAGAATAATATAAAAAATATTACATATTTTGGAAACATGGACATGGAAGAAAAATATTCCCCACTATATATTTTTGTATAAACAATCTCAGATAATAATAAGATTATTAAATTATCTCTTACCAATTATAATCAGTAAAATCATATACATCATATAATAATGAAATTTATATGAATATCATAAAATTTTAAATAATAATAGTAAAAACATTCATGGGTATCATAAACACCACTCAAAATAAATATGTGGTGTATTAGGCATATATTCTACAAGAAACAAAAGTGAGACAAAATAATCCCTTACCTTAGGCACGATATCATTCGTATATATATGAAACTATTATATAATGATTTAAATAATGTTATTTTCTTATTCCAGAATCATAGTAATTTTTATGATGTCATATATGATCATTTTATCATCAAATTTTAGTAATATTTCATTGTCACTCGTGATTTGGATATTAAATGCATTATGTTTTTATGCATGTTTTTTATTTATGTTCATGTTCCAATTCATAGGTTGTAGTTATATAATTTAAATAATGATATTAGTATAATATATATCATATTTATTTATTACATTAATTTATATAATCTTTTTTTAATGAAGATCATGTAGAATTGATTGCATTTCATCATGGAGATGCTAGGTCATACGTACGCACAAGCGACGATATCAATCCCATAATTTTTAAATGGAATTCAAGTGGATGGAGTATAATATTTCAAAATCAGTTTCATATTATAATAATCATATATAGTTATTATTTAAATCATTATAACCATACACGTAAGGTGGTAGTAAAAAACACTTTACAACACAACTTGGAGACGGTAAGCTATATGTACGCACGTGTGGGGATTTCGTTTTTCATAGGATGGATAGAAGGTGGAATATAGATATTTCATAATTTTAATAACATATCATTATATGAGTTATATTGATGTTATTAATTTATAATGAAACAACTAATTAGGAATATTTATAATAATAAAAATGTTTGAAAGAATTGGTAGAAGAGATTACCTCTTCCTCAAAAAGCATTCTCTAAATATCTTTTTATAGCACTAGAGTTAGTATTTGAAGATTACCAAAACATATAGGATGTAAATAAGAAATTTTATAAGGATATATGGTAGAGGTTTTCTGAGATTTATGTTTCAAAGTGAAGTGAATATGCGAGGGAGGAGGTACCCTTTTATAATTGAGACGAGGGGTACTATTGGAAACAGTATATATAATAATTTATAATAAAATCAAACCCTATGAAAAAACACTAAAATATCCCGATTTAGAAGATAATATGAGATAGTGTTTTCATATAATCAACCAATTAATTTTTTACTAGTATTTATGTAAATTTAAACCTTATCCTTTTAATTGACACTTAGTTATTCTATTAAATTTGTAACTAGGGTAACGAATAATTCAATATTAAAAGGGTGAAATATTTACTTATTTGATGTAAAATATTCCATAAATAAATAAATTATATTATGTTATACAATATTATAATTATTATATATATTTAAAAAAATTTAATGTTTTTTCTATAATTTTATAAAACCTTATTTTGAAAAACTATCAATCGTATCAATTTTGACAGTATTCGTGTCATTTATTATTATAAATATTAATATAACAAGATAATTATGAAAAAATAGTTTCATAATATTTTTAGTAGATCATCGTAATCTATAAAATTAATTATAAATGTTAATTATCCCAAACTATACATACTTTTATATTTTTAAAAACATTTATTTGATATTTATCTAAATAAAATAATTACTACAACTGTATTGTGTAATTATTTAATATGTTAACTTGTGGAATAGAAAATAATTATAAAATACTATGATGAAGATAAATATACTATATTTTAGGGGAATACTTGTAGCAGAGTTTACCTTCAATGAAATATAATATTTAAAATGCTATAATTATTAAATTATGAAGGTGACAACTTTAACATTACCATTAAAACAATATGTCACATTAACCCTTCTATACAGATCAAAATGGTCCATTAATCTACCATTGTATGATTATGGTTGATATATACGCCACAAATAATTTTTTTGCACGTTTTTGGATCTTTTAATGAGTATTATCATTTTAATAAAAACTATTTTATTTATTTTTCATCAATTAAATAAATTATGCATCATTAATGTATAGCCTATTAAGGTAATTCTTAACTTACAAAAAAATAAAAATAAACCACCATAATAAAGGATACAATTTTATCTTTCAAATGAGTTTTTATAATCATAATTATATTTTTTTTATAACATTGTATTAAAAATGGTTTAGTTATTTAAATTTCAGTGAGACAAATTTAACATTTCTTTAAATAAAATAACTTAAATGTTCTATTATAATCCATGTGGATTGAAATGTATAAAATATTGACCCAATTATGATTTAGGTATAAACAAACTCATAAAATTATATTATGAAAAGTGTTATGGTAATTTTCGGGTGCTATTGTTACCCTTAATTACATGATTGACCATTTTATCTTATTAATAAAAATTACAGAAGTTAATATTCATAAAGCCCAAAAACAATGTAAATATATTTTAGATAATTTGGACCAAATTATTCCATATATGGAGTACAATTTAAAAAAATTCAAAATATATAAGTTGTAGTAATTATTTTAAAATAAATTCCAATGTTGGAAAAAGAAAATGGGTTTTATAAGCTAAAACATTACAAAATATTGAAATATTTTTACATCTATATTCAATTTACAAATAATGAAAAATACATATATAATATTGAATGATAAAAATATATCCTATTAATACTTTAAAAACGTTCAATGTTATAATTTAACAATATAAATTATTTCAATGAAAATAATTGTTTTCATAAAATTTAGTGTATTTTTACTATTCATCAAAACTTGAAAGTTATCAAAAAAATATGAAAAATTCATCCAATGTAAATTTTCATATCTTGTTTCAAAATAAAATGTTTATGTTTTCATATAAAAATTATTATTTTGTCAAATATTAATTGAAAATGGGCTCTCCATTCAATGGTGTAAAATTACCCTTTTAAAAAAATATAGGTTTTTATACCTCAAATAGGGTTTATTCAAACCCTATGAGTTAAATATTCATTGGATGAATATAAATAATTTTATATAAATTATATAACTTATATATATCATTCATTTTATAACCAATAGT
Source organism: Viscum album (assembly GCA_963277665.1). Taxonomy (NCBI): domain Eukaryota; kingdom Viridiplantae; phylum Streptophyta; class Magnoliopsida; order Santalales; family Viscaceae; genus Viscum; species Viscum album. Next base: position 696,243,874 of record OY728119.1, on the reverse strand, counting down.
AATTCAATCAAAAATAAAAATATCTAATTGATTTTTATTTTTCCTAAATAATTGGTATTCAATGAAATCACAATACATTTTCATAAGTTATTTATAATAATTACCACTAACATAACGGCTAGGCTGTAATGATAATGTTATACTAATGGAATCTCATGGTTTGTTTAAGAACACATTTTATGCGCAATGATACCTATTGAAAAATAAAAATTATTTAATGAAAATATTTCATAAAAACATCCGGGTGTTAAAAACCCCCTTCTCAGGCTGAAACATGGGTATTTTGGATGGCTTATCTGGTGTGGCATCCATGGTTTGTAGAATAAAATAATTATTTTTAGGTATAAAACAACTTGGGTATCTTATAACAGATGAAAACACTAAAAAATCCAATTAATGTTTTTTACCAAAACATTAAATGATAATATCCCAATAGTGATATATGGGGTGTCACTATTCTACCCACCATGAAACTTCTTTTCCCTATAAATTTATTTGTATAACTATATGAAATTGGGAAGTAATCCACCCTGAAACATCACCTTAAGATGATAGAGGGTGGTAAAAACATGAATCAGTCTTAAATATTAGATCCACTAAACAAAAAATTTTCTAAAGACATAAAAATAATACAAAAACTACTAAGATACATCCAAGAATAATACAAATATGATTACAAGGAACAAGCCCTAAGGACTATAAATAACTACTACCAGGCTCCTTACTACTTTTATATTCATATGAAATGGTGTAACATTGATAAAATAAACCCAAAAAAGAAACACCATAAAAGATAATATGGAAAAAATAATCTAACATAAATTTCAACATAAACCATAAAATCGATCTTATATCCTCAAGGAACATCAACATGATTAAAAAATCTAATACTGTTGTTTTTCATCTCATAAAATGTGGAAATAAACTAAAATAAAAGAAATAACTAAATAAGAAACAACATGGGATTGTATCTTGGATCACCAAACGACAGGTAATTAATGATCTAGGATCTCATAATTAATTAAATATCAATGGGGAAACCCAATAAGATCCAAACCAACACCAATTGTTTCATAATATCAACTATTTAAATGTTTATCCTTTTCACTTTGAATTTATTTCTAACACCAAGCAATGAAAACTTCATCGAAATCAACAATAAAACGCATCACAAAACATCAATAGATAAGATAATAAACAAGTAATAAGAACAAGTTTGAAAATAAAAACCTCATAAATGAGGAATAAAAGTACAAATAATAAAATAATTCTATACTAATCACCTCAAAAACCCCAATCTATTTTAAACATACTGAGAAAAATTCTGAAAATGAATCATCTCCCATAAATAATCTGGAAATTCCAACCTATCTGTTTCTTAAAAAGAGTCCAACCATTTCACCATATCAAAAGTACCCTGACCACTATTAAAGGGATAATGGTGATTGAAAAATTCATAGAGGAAGTAATGTTCCATATATGCTACACTATTTAGTGTCTTATTGGAGTCAACACCTAAATAAATTAAATCTAAAAACCAGGATGAGTCACATCCATAACCATCCTCAAAGAAATAATTCCAATATTATATAAAGACAATTATGGGATTCAAAAAAAATAAACATGAATCATGACCCTAATTAATTAATTTTTCAAAAAACATATCAAATATTACCTTTAAAAATAAACAAACTCAATTACAAAAAATCACTGAAACCAAAAAATACAACCAAAAAACATTTACACATTCATTTTTTAATTCATTCCATTATATAAAGAGTCTCAAATTTAATTTTTTATGGTACAAAATTTTTGAAAACAAATCAATATCCTCTAATAACATTTCCTTTTAACTTGAAAACCCATGAAAATTAATTTTCATTAATGTAAACCCATTCTAGAGAAGTATAAAAACTCATTTCACAAAACAACACACATACCGTGCAAGAATAATCATCTAAAAAAACATTCCAACTTTATGAAGTTAATTTTTATTCCAAAACCTCTCGCATGTCAGTGAAAAAACATTTGAAGGGCTTACACATATCCATTCCATATATTAACCTCCTCTGATTCAGATGACATCAATATAGTTGACGGTGATTAAAGAAGAAAGAGATAATCATCACATGAACAATAATACAACATAGTTATAAGTCTCACACCTCATCTCCAAAACCTTCATATAATAAACCCCTTTTTACATCCATAATATTCATACAAAATTAAAAGTATATAAAACCATATTGTCGGACCAATGTTTATATCAAATAGTAAAGAAATAAAGGGGGTCAATAAAGGCTCATACATACATCCTGAAAATCATTTTAATACACCAATCAATCATTTTATTCAAAAATGGTTTAGGATTCTAATAAATTTTATGTTATTAATATATTCATATTTAAAAAATTCCTGAACCATATCATGGAAAATAAAATATAATACAATTTAAAAAACAACATTTCTTAATATGAAAATATTTAATAAATCCAACCTATTTTGTTCAAATAAATCAATTCCATATAAAAACCACACATTCCCCTTTTCATGACCCAAATAGGTACAAAAACAATTTAATCACCCACATTGTTTAAAATAAAGCACATACCCATTTGAAAACACCTTTGCACAAAAATCCACCCAATAATTTACAAAAAATAATAAAAACCCTAAATTTAATGATGAAATAATAGGTAAAACAACTGAAATCTACTAAGGTCACCATATATAGTAAAAATTTAATGAAAAATGGATTTATAAAATATCAAACACTTAAAGTAATGAATATTTATGGAAATAAATAGATAATACCTACCTCATATCAACTATAAACATGTCCCAACATATCTTCATAAATGGAAAAAGTAACTCTAGGCATGAAGATACTCTCATAAACACTCAAACACATAAAGTGGTATTTTAGAAACATAAATTAATATAAACTCAAGAATATAGGTATATTAATGTTTCTGTAGAAGAGATAATTATCAGAATACTGGAGTAGAGAAGAACATAAGGGACCTATAAGAGAAGGGGTGATTTACCTTACAAATTTAGCTGAAATTAATGAATATGAGGCTAAAATCGAATAGGAAGTGATGATAAAACACTCTAATTCATTACCCTTGATTGATCGAATGATAATGTGTAAAAATTAGACTGATGATAAGGAATTTGAAATGGGAAAATTGTTATTTTATCCTTTTATGAAAATTATACCTATATGGAAATACTTTTTCACTTTCCTCCATTGTACAACATTTCTCACAAGGCATCATCCATGATTTATCTTAATGGTTGTGGCGTGGGGTGTCTCTTCTTGGAAGATACCCAAAATTGAAACATAAGACCAACAGTGTTGCATCTGTGCTAAGGATTTCTTGTTCCCCAGATGATATGGATGAGGATCCTGATCCCCTTAGGCCATTATGTCACTAAATAATCCTCTATGGAGAAACCTTAAATAAAGACCACATATAATGTGAAACCATATACATTATGATATGGATTCTTGTACCAGTGACCATTCGTGGAGGAGCCCTAGGCTATGCTATAATGAACCCTTATTGGGTGTACCCATGGGGTCTTAATGCCGTCAATTATGGTGGGTCATCCATAAGAAGCAATATTGATTTTATAGAATATCCCTAAAACATCTCTAGATCTACTAAAACACCTAAAAACATGAAATCTCATAATAAACATAAAATGATCTTTAAATATAAATGATAGAAAACTAACAGTGATTTGTAGGTATCACAGTAATCATTTTATTTCTATGAGTGTATTTTAATAATTGGATGAGATATTTTAATCATCTAAAATGATATATATATATATATATATATATTTCAACTCTGTTGGCGCTAAAGTTTGTATTTAAAGACTTTTTATGTTTTCGAACACAACTTGAGAGTGTGGGTCTAGGGCCCCTTTAAAAATTATACTAGGTGGATTAGAAATCAATGATATGGGAATGGTATAATGGATTTTAATCCAATAACCTTACCAATGAAGAATATAAATTTAGGAATAGATGGACTTTTCAAATCCATTATCTAAATTGAATCATTAATTCAGTAGACTCTTGTAATAATAATGATTGAGAGAGAAACAATTACTATTACTCACAACTCTCATCAGAGAACCTTATCCTCCTATATAATAGTAATATCTATATTAATCACTTATATCATAACCTTTTTCACATATATCTTATTTTATACTCTTTAGTTATAATCATTTAATCTATTTATATTAGGTAGTTATTTTTTTCATCATGAGATGTTATAAATTTTGTTTATTTTTTACAAGTTTCATAATGGTGAGTTAGATTTTCATTATTTGATAAAAATTTCATAATTATGAGATTATTCAATTTATTATAATATTTTTTAATTATTTATGTTGTCGAATTTTAATTTTATGGATGATATGTTTATGATTTGAGGTAATGTAATTCATGATGTTCATATTTTAGCTAATTTATCAATAAATATGAATTACTTTATTGTGACCGTTATTTTTTTCACCCTTCCAAAATTATATTAATTATATATATCACTCTTTAATATAATATGTTGCTATTTTTTATGTTTTTAAAATCATTATTGGAATAAAAGGTGAATATAATATAGAATTATTCATGTTGGTAGTTGAACCAACCCAAATAAGAACGTTCCATACTCCTGGACAAGTTAGTGAACTAAGTTATATAATAGTAATATCATTTTTATAGAAGTTTAATGATTTTTATAATACAATTTTATAGTTGTTAATTATATCTATAATATGTTCATATGATAATTTAATTGGAAAATAATGTAAAGAACCATATAATTAATATAATAAATTCCTTCCTTCTCAGAATGGGTTCGTTTAAAATGAACGATTTAGGGAGAAAAAGTGGATAAAAATTCTACAAAGACCTTATTAGAATGAATTTTTTCACATATTAATTATAAAGCAAAAGGAAATATGTGGTTCAATGTGGGTAGTGAAGAGGTACTCTTATAGGTGACTTTAGGTGGTATTTCTATAGATACCCATTCCTTAACGTGTAATGTATTTAATTTTATGTGGAATGTGGATTTAAAGTTGAAATAAACTGGATTTGGGTAATTAATCCCATAAAACATACATTTTAGAGGTAATATTCCTCATATTTTTGGCACTTACCCCTTAGTTTGAAACTTTTACATCATTTTACATTTAGTGTGGTAACTCATTTTTTATATCGGCCCCAAAAATTAAATCCCCCCTATTACATAATTTTAATGAATTGATTATAAATTTGAATTCCATTTTATTAAAATTAATTTATAAAATTGATTAAAATTAATTATACATAAACTCACAAAATATATAAAATCCAATATTTAAAAAACATTATTTTAATCTTAAAAGTGACTATTTTAACTCTTTAACAAGTAATATATAATAGATGAATGGCAATATATATAATTAATTTGATAAAATTTATTCCTCAAATATGGTAAATTTAATATATAAATAAAAATATATATTATATAATAAATTTTATTATATTAGGAAATTTCTCACATACCACGAATCATTAAATTTATATTCTATATAACAACATAATTATTTATTAAATGTTATTTATGTATTTTAATATTAATCAATTGAATTTTTTCACTATATTTTATTAAAAATTCATTTAATGTAACAAATTTAATGTAAATTATACAATTTATACAATATAAATTTTCTAAAATATATTTTATTTTTAAAAATTATTTATTAATTTTTTATTTTGTTCAATTTTTTTAATCTATATTAATTACATGTAAAATATTTTATGTTTAAAAACTTATATACATACCACTATTAAATAATAAATATATATTCATATATATATATATGGGTTACATTTATACCCAACAACCACATGTCTAATTACTATATATCTAACAAACTTATATAAAACAGGAACATATATAATGTTCATATTACATTTCATTATATAACCATACAAGCTTCACTAAAATTATTTCATCCTATTAAGTCATTTCACTATCCAAATATTAATTATATTTAAAATGTTTCAACTTATTTCCAAAGTGACCATCAGTGGTATGATCTTCAAGGAAAACTTTGAGGATGACGATTTCATGTTTTATGTATTTTTATTTAAGTATGTATTTTTATACTTATAATAATTTTTAATTATGTTTCATATTTCATTATAATGATGTATTCAATTTTATCAGGTATTGAATTATTCTATCATGATATAATATAACATTTGTTCATTATAATTTTATGTTGTAGGTGAAATAATTAATTTAACGTATTCGTGGAAAAAACATTGGGTGTTATACTCTATCCCCCTTAAAAGATAAAAATTCCATTGAATTTTTTTCATAGATAAAAATAGATGAGGTTATTTTATCCACATTTAATCATTAGGTTACCATGTGAATTCCTCAATATTATGATAGATCTAGATAATTTAACATGGTGAGTGGTCTTATCTTGTACTACTTTATCTCTAAAACCCATTATCTATATTGGGTTTTTTACATAAGAGAGATCATTTTTTATTGTACAGACTATTTTATTAGTACATGTGACAGATTATGTATACAATTAAATAAAATTTATATATATAATACATCAGGAATATGTGAGAGGTTTCGTAGAGGTTTTAGGTGATAAGATATAGTCCCCTTATGAGAAAGGACCTCAAAGGAAAAAATGATTTTAGGGATATATTTTCCCTACTTTTTGAATCACATAACCTCCTTCTATGGTGATCATCAATAGAATACCCTAGCCCAAACTTCAAATTCCAAATATTTATGATAATTAATTGTATATCTCTTATGTTATGTTTTATTCTCTGATTTGTTATTGAACGTTATGAATCTTAAATACTAATTATTAAGCATGATCTTGTCCAAAAAACTAATTATCTCAAACATTATTCCAAAAAAGATATATTTCAATGCCTACACCTACATATATCCACATAAAGCTCCATATAAATAATATAAAATAATCGGTTATTGATTGTGAACTCATCCAGAGAAAGATATTGTTCCCAAACTCCTTTGAAATCCAATGAATAAGATCTCATTATATCTTCAAGAGTATGAATGGACCATTCATATTATCCAAATGTTTGAGGATGATAAGATTTATCAAATCACAAATTAAAATCCAATTCATTTTTAGAATTATAATGAATGCTATAGAAAACCTCATTTCTCAAAAAAATTCAAATAAAAGTGGTACTCCATGTAGCCTAATTTTTTTTGTATAACATGGATTTTTTTATTAACATAAAAATTATAAAATAAATTACATATGGAATTCAATTTCTGAAAAAAACATTTGCATCCTATATAGGAATATAATATAGTATAAAACTTATTCCTTACAGAATAAAAACTAACAATTATTTAATTCATTAATTAAAAAAATACATTTTGAAAATAAATATATCCAATAAATCTGAATGTTTTAAAATTATAGAATAAATAGAAAAGAATAAAATATCATGAATGGGAAAATTTAGGTCATCTTTATGTCTTAAAATTACCACACTTATGAACAATATATCATAAAAGAAACAAAATATTTGTATTTTTATCAACATTTTAAAAATAAATAATATAGAAATCTGAGAGTGGATGAATATAATGATTAATTAATACAGTAATGGGTAATTATAGAAATTTAAAACAAATATGTGATTTATGAATAGTAACATAATTATAAGGAATATAAATTAGATGATCAAAATAATAATTTTATATTTGTAACTAGACCCATAAAATAATAAAAAACTCTATCATTAATATTTTCCATTAATTAAAAAAGAAAATATAAATATTTCAAATCGATTAAATACGTATTCAAATTAAAATATCATGGAAATTAAATGTATTTTTGATAGAATATCATTTAAAATATTTTCTAAAAACCATAGTTTTTATGATAATAATAAAAATTAACTAAGATAAAAAATTGTTTTGCTAATATATTTACCTATTTTATAATTATTATATTGAAATATTATACATTAGTTTTTTTGGAAATTTTTTTGAAAATTTTGACTATTACATGAATAATAAAAATATTGTTTTTATGAAATTTATATGTTTTAATTGCATAATTAATTACTCTATGATGGAATAATAAATTTTATAATACTTAGATCAACTAAAAAATAATTTTATAAAATAAAAAAGTTCAATAACAAATAATGAACTTAATTTTTTAACCTAAAAAAATCAAATCTAAAAACGAAAAATGAAAGTTATTCAATTAAAGAAATAATTTTTCATCTTTCATCTTTCATTTTGAATAAATTTTTAAGTTTAGTAAAAAAAAGGTCTTTAAAAGTCATTAAATCATTATATTATATTATTATATGATTTATAATGTATAAAATATCACTACTATAAGACATACCATAGAAATAATATTTTATCATTTATTTTAACACAAACAATCCTCCTCCTATTATGTATAAATACCCCCTCTCCATTACATTATAAAACTACATCCCTTCCCTTTCTCAGAGATAACTATTTCTGCATGTATTATCTCTCGAGCCCCAAAATACCATTTAAGATGTTATAAATTCACTGAAACTCAATAAATCATGGTGTTAAGGTCTTTGAAAAAGGAGACACTTCATTAATATGGTAACATTTTTCCCGTTCTTTCATCTGAGTTTCTACTTCTATTTTTAAATTCTTCTATCCAAAACCATACCTATAACCCCCATGATTTTTTATGAATGTCCCATTAAATATATACTGTGTTGAATATATTTTCTCACAAAAAAATCAAATTCAAAAGAATCTTGATTCATTTTATTTATATAGAATATTTTAAAAACATGATAAAAATTTATAAATAATGAGGATACAGTATTGAAAATCATTAAGAAATGTTCAGGTGGAATAAATCAGTATGGAAATAAAAATATCATGAACAAAAAATATTTATCATCATGGTTTTATATTAGTTTTATAACCCTAATTTCAACTATAAAATAATGGAAATTAAATAGGGATATATTATACCCATTGAGGGAGAGAAATGAAAAAACATGATAAATTTGATTATGAATTAATTTAATGTTATATATAGAAATATATATGGTTTTTAGGAATATATGTTCATCTATAATATATGGATATCGGGCATATATGGACATTGGGATTATAAAAATATTAATATAATTAGTAGAAATTTTAATTATTAATATGATAAATTATTATAATGTGGCCATTATAACATATACATTGAATTAGCATATATAAATAAAAGTAACTACATTCTGAGTGAAATTGTATGTGGGATGAGACCAACACTTGATAAATCACCACCCATAAATACCTTAACTTATTATCTTAACTGTAGGTATTATATAGAGGTCATAAAAGGTTATGTATTTTATACTTTGAATGATATTAATAAGTAATTTTTAACAAAATATACATCTATTTCAATTATTATGTTTATTTCTATGCATGATTTTTTTTCAAAGGAATTAAATTTAAATATAAAGATAATTAATTCAAAAATATAAATAAAAATAAAAATTATTTTATTATATAAAATGAAATTATTTTTATGATATTTTCTTGGAAGGGAAAAGGAATGAATAATTTTTATAGAAAACATATATTTTTCTTAAAATTATTTTTTTTCATTCTGTAATTTTTTTTTTTAAAAATAATTTTTTATCAATTTTAGAAATTAAATACAATAAAATAGATTTCAAATTTTCAATATATTTTACTAAAATAAGTAATAAGATATATATCTTTCTTATACATATAAATAAGAAATATAGTTAAAATTTAGTTACTATAACAAATGTAAAACAGTTATTTTAAAAGAATTGTTTTAATAAGTTATTTATAAATTTTTACCTAAAAATAAAATTTATCACTTTTTATTATAAATTTAATTATTCATATAAATGTATAAAAGCTAATTTAAATTTATAATTGATTGTAAATAATAATAATAACATATAATATTTAGAAATAGTTTTTTTATGAAAATAATTTCTTCAATAAATCCTAAATTTTAATTTAAATGTCATTTTTATCATATCTAATTTTTTTTAGATTATATAGAGTCAAAGTTTTAAATCACCACCTCAAAATTAGGTTTGAGGGTTTGTTTTTTATTTTTATTAAAATCATTTATCATAGTAGATAATTTAAAAAGGTAAAAAGGGGTTACTTGAATTGGATTGAATATTTGATAACTAAAAAGATATAAAATATTTATATAATAAATTTTTATATTTTGTAGATAATAACATAGGTATTAATAATATATATTTACCTGTACTAGATAACTCCAATGTCAACTCCTCATATAACATAAGTTTCCATGTAAAATTTCATCATTTTTATCAAACAATGGTTCCCCCCTCAACCCACTCCAAAAATACTCTTCTACATCGAATTAATTTTTAATTTCATTCCATTTTTTCCCTCATGAGGCCTGATTCCTTGTTTGGAAACCTCTAAACACTGTAAGGATCCCCAAAATCCTTATTTCCCAAGAGGCTTTCCAAGGGTACATTCAACCCTTCAATGTAAGTAATACCCACACCCTAATCATTTATTCATTGTCTTTACAATCCACCTCTTCTCCAATATGATTCATCATATTAATATAATATTAATAATTTCATTATAATTTTTTATTAATATTATTAAACAATCCGCATTAATAACCATACTCACCCATATATAATAACATGTTGTTTTTTGGGTTAGTTTAACAACCTGTATGTGCAGTCTTATAAATATATATCATTACTGACTATAGAAACATAGTTTTTAGAAAAATATGATATTAATTAGTGAATATAGTTTTTTATATATAATGATATTATGAATATTTGAATCATTATTAATATATAATATTTTTCCTATAATAATCGTCAAAACAATATTTTGTTAGATATCGAATCATACATAATAATAAAGTGGAATCATCCTAGAATTTAATAAATCATTATGAAAAATTAATTATAGAACCTTAACCCTTATAGAAATGATAAAATCGCAAATGTTAAACGATGAATGAAACTATGATACTAAACCCAATAGGAAATAGATAACATCACAATCAACCAAGGATCAAAATTAACAAAAAAGTAAGTAAGATCGATGTAATAAATTAACACAAAAGAACCGCATGAAAGTTAAAATTTTATAATAAGATTTTAAAATATATGTTTGATTGGTCTATTAATATTATAAATGAGGTTAGACAACATCTGAAAAAAAGTAATCAATGATAAGGGATTTCCATCTCAGTTTTTCTTCATTGAGTCATGTTCCGTATTATACTCCTATTTTCATTTATATAGTGTACATAACTTATTTATAAAATAATAAATCATGATTATTATTATATTCATGTTTTTTATGTATCTATATAATGTTATCTCTTTCAATTGTTTTTTATTGAACATTTTTTAAATATGTAATTATTTTTTATCTCAATTCACTTTCAGGGAGTTATAATCATTATTTAGGAACTTAATAAGTATACAATTGGTTTCTTCCAGCCCTAGTTTATTTCCTACTTATATTCTATGGAATTTAAATTTTCACTCATTGGCCTCTGATTTGGATTTTACATGAATTTGGGGGTGAATAAGGCATTAAAAATTGAAATTTTATATTTTTAGCTATCTTTTTACTTAGTGTGTAGGAACATATCTATCTATATTTCTCATCAACACAATGTACAAAAAATAGATTACCGAAAGTTATTTTACTTAGTTTACCCAAATGGGTAATCAAAGGATCATGGTCACTCCTGCTTCGTGAGGACAGCAATCATTGTGTCGGTCCCTTTCCTATCGCCGAGGGAGGGAGCTCCAACTTCCAACATGGGATTGGGTTCCTATTTTCCCACCTTTTATGACCTTTCCCTTCTTCATTCTTTTCCTCGAGCTTCACTAAGTCTAAAAGTCCCCGACTTGTTCGATGGGAGAGCTAAACTCCCGATCTCAATTGAAGAGTTCAACGAATCCTCGATACATATAAAACATACTTTGGTTTCTCAATTCAAAAAGTGAAACCCCTCAGTTGATGCTTTTGATAGGCATGTTTTTGGATCATGGAACATACATGATATGATGATAGTTGGTATGCTTGAGATCATGAATATTTTGATATGTTTCGCTTCAGAAGATGATTTATTCAGAGCCTGGCCTAGCACACCTCAAGGATCAATGGATTTTGGTTCTACCTCTTTATATAGACCATCTACATTCATAAACCTAGAATCTTCTTTAATGTCTATCTGGGTATGTTTCCATAACCTTCCCCTACCATTTCAAAACCCCTATGTGATTTTGGATTCTTGGGGACATGGTGGGTAGATTCTTATGTTTGGATAGTCATATTGAAGCTATTTTTCATCCCATAAATCAGTGTTTCTATGTAGATGTGGATGTATGAAGGGTTCTATTTGATAATTTTTGGATCACAGAAGGTGAAGGGTTTTGGTATTAGCTACATGTGGTTTGCGAATCATGGTCTGATTTTTGTGTTTTTTGTAAGAGTCTAGGTCATTCATTGTCATCTTGTAGATGAAGTTCTTTGAATCCCACTAGGAATATGTCTGGGGATAATGGTATGGTTATATAGGCATGTGTTGGGGCATCCTTTCCTGGACATGAGTCAGTGGTAGTGTACACTGAGCCTAAATCAATAATGAATGTCAAGAGTGGATCACATGAAGAAAATAATTTGTTGTCTGACCTCTTTGATCTCAAAAGAAATGATTTGGGAGTACCACATCCCCCTCATCATTCTATTTTGGGGATACATGGTCCTACTATTGAGAATGTGTGTCCTGATAGTGGTCTCATTCAGTGTGCTCAGGGACTAGTACCTTTTACATGGTTTTAGATAAGGTGTCTATGTCCTTAAGGGAGGGGACTCATCTGGTTATAAGGTGCTTCAGTGTGAGGAGGTGGCCTCTATTTCACTGAGAAATAGTTGTGAAGGGTTGTTGCATGATAATCCAGTTCAAGAGGTTGAAATTGACCCAGATAGGCCTTCAATGGACCAACAGGGGTCCTCCAAAACCAAGTCCATCGATTAGGAATATGATCATTCATTAGGAGATATAAAAGTGACACCCAGGGTGATTGGATATCAAGTCCGAGATGCAGCAAGAACAAGAGGGGTACTCGGAAAGTGAGGAAGGATTATTCATTTTTGCCTCTACCGAGGGAAACCAGATCAGCAAATAAATTGAAAGTAAGTGTTCCTCCATCCAAGGTGGATTCTAGAATGTAGTGGGAGTTTGGTGTGGTGAGTGAATCTTCTGTAGAGTAGCTTATGTACTCAGATTAAGAAATTGTTAAGTCAGTTTTTAAAATTAAGGCTATTAAAGAATAAGCTAACAAGATGATAAAAAGGTCATTAAATGTGGATACCAAAAAAGAAAAAAGTTACTAGATTGACAAAAAAGATCTAATATTCATTAAGTTATTCAATGTTGGGAAGATCTGTCAAGAAGAGTACATCATGTCTTGGGACAAGCTTGTATGTTTGTTCAAAGACATTTCGAATAATGATATAGAATCTCATGTTAGTACCATTTCTGGGAAATTATGTAGGGAAATAAAATCAAATAGAATTAATTTGTCCTTTAATGGTTTCTTTTATTTCTTTTAGTGATTGAACAATGGTTTCTCATTTTTTTCATAAAAGTGTTTTCTATAATGAAAATTTAATTTTTTGTCAGGGAGAAAGTACAGATATGTTCTTATTCACCATTCACACAAAATCTCATTACTTGTTAGGTTACACAATATATTGTTAACACCGACCCTTCAGATTTACCACAAAAACAATTAAGGATCACTACCCTTATAATCCATGTGGAATACACTACTCATATTTACAAGCTATATCTCACTAATCCTATTGTTTCAATTTTCTTCAACATAATATGATAATATGAAACTTCAGGTTGGTGTATCCCTTTAGTGTTTTCTAAATGAGATTTCAATGAAGGAATTTACTGAAATAACTCTCACAGTGATCTTCATCATCCTTATAGGTTCCATAAACAAAACACTATTTTCATACCAATATTTTTATTTTTCACACTCATGAATAATTGTGATTCTAAATTCACATATTTTCTATCACACAATTTCTCAAGAAAAATTGTAATGAGTTACCTCTCTCTATAGTTTCTAACACAATCTATAAAAACAGTATTTTCATTTTTCCTCTTACAAAACTAATTTTTTTATTTCTTTATCTTTTTTTATGTTACAAAATTCAAACTTCCCTGAAGAAAAATAAATATCATAACAAGATCCATCATTTCTTAAACAACTTGGGTATTAAAAAATATATCCTTCACGATGCTCCTATAACATTAACATCACTATCGACACCATACAAAAAAATTAACTAACTTAAAATAATTTTAATAATATTTTATAGGGTATAGCATGTTTTTTTCGTGATCATTTCCTAAAAATATGGCTGATTAGAATGATTTTCATTAATTGCTCAAATTTTTCTTGATGTATGATTACTTATAAATTCCAACGAACCTGAAGAAATAAATTTCATAATTTAATAACACATATATATGAAAATTTAATACATACAAAAAATTGACAAAAAATAAATTCTCATGGTATGAAACATATGCTTGTCCATACAGACATACGCTAAACTTGGGAACACATAAACTGATCCAGAAAACAGATACACATTGGTAAAAACACACATACACTAATTGAACACACACATATATTGATTCTCACTAAAACCTATCAATATAAAATTATATTTAAAAATTTTCAAATCTCTTCCATAATTAAAATTACATTTCTTCACATGGGACATAAGTTTGAGGAGGATAATATTTATAGACAAAAGTCTTAACAAAATTTCTATGTCCCACAGATCAACTATAATTTTTACAAATCCATCGAAATAAACATGAACTTATTCAAAATTATTCCAATATTAATAAAATGGAACCCATGAGACTGTATACGACACATTGAATATTTTTTCAACTTTATTTAATATCAATAAAACCCAAAAAACACAGTAAATGGATTTTGGTCAGAAATATCCCAAATTGGGTTTATTGATGATTTGAAACAGATATATCACATATGCATTTAATAAATTTTAGAACTAACTAGATATGATTTAAATTACTTCTTGGGATTCATTATTTTATAAGTGTACCAATAATTCACTTAATAAAAAATGTAACTCATCTTGGGTCAATCTTGGTTTGGTGAACAATAGTTATATTAGAATATACTTCTGAAAACACACTATCCACTTCATATACACATTTACTATATAATGTTCAGCCAAATAATGATTAAATTTCTCTCCTGCTTTCAAACAAAAAAATTATTTCCCTTTGTATGTAGGTTTAAACATTTCATTGTCATTCACATTCTCCCCTTTCAACATGTAGATTCCATATTCCCTCAATTATTGAAAAACCCAAAGAGAAATTATCATATATTTAAAAAATAATTATTTTAAAATGGAACATTAAATATATGTGAGAGATTATAGCATTTTATATGAGTAATTTATAAGGGGGGTTGAGGTTCCAAGGTCCAAATCCTCTAGTTGGATGGATATGGTGGGACGGTATGAGAAAATTGAAATATGTAAAAATATACCCTGGGTAGTGGCATGGTCATTATATCAACAATAATATATTTAGTGGATACATACTCAAACCTCAAAATTACTTGTTAAACCCATTATTTAGGGAAATTAAAATTTATATAGAAAATCATTATAATATAATGATAAATTAATATTTTATTAATGTTTATAGAATTAATTTTCTCATAATTTATGGGAATAAGAGAGTTTGTTTCATACTTAAATAAGTCATGTTGTGGTAGAATCCATGAAATTTGGGTTTAATTTTTAGTGGGAATTACATATTTATCCTCCACCAAACATAATGATATTTTCAATTTTGTTTTTATTCTTATATATGAATTTTGAGAACTTCCAAGATAGAATACACCTCTATAAGTGATTTTATAATCATCAACCAAACAAGCCAGATCTACAAAATTATAACCCAATAGCTACTATTATGAACTACTATAACAAAATATTAAAAAAACTTGTGTGTGGTTGAAGTAGTGAAGTATTATCTTTAAAACATTAATATGACTTTCATTAGGGTTGTTATGGTAGCAGGAATATTTTAAATTAATAATCATGATATCTGGTTGAGTGGAAATTAAGTATAAAATTCTCATATTGATTTTCCTATAATGGGTCACATAAAACTCCTTTAAATCTATATCCTTTTATAGTTTCATATGAGTCTCTATATAATTTTCCATTTTCCTTGAATCCATAATTTAAAACATTTTTGTCTACAATTTAAAATAATTTTTTAGAAATAGATTTGACTTTCTTCTCATGAACCATATGTAATCCAATAAAGAATGTTATCTTCCCGATCAAATAAACCTAAAATTTAGATGTCATGTGATTTGAAAGCGTCATAAATTATTCTTCATTCAAGTCTCCAAAAACCATTTCATCAAAATAAATGATACCCAATATCCCTTGGTTATCTTTCCTCATAATGTTTTTATTAAAATCAATTATTAATTTAGGAAATCTATGGTTTTCTAGATTGTGATCATGCCTTGTGTACTTGGACCATGGTGACTACTTCAAGCCGTACATGGCCTTCTCTGACTAACACATTATGTTTTCATCTTTATCCACTAAAAACCTATATGTTTTCTCTATGTGATCCTCCTCTTCATGGAATCCATTCCAGAATTCCAATTTGAAATATATTTGATATAATTTAAAAACTATTTTCATAACAATTTCAAAAAATAATCTTATAGTCTCCAATTTGGACATTGAAGAGTAATTTTAATCTAAATTAATTACTTGTGTTTATGAATGTCCCTTAATCATTAATCATTATTTTTTTTCATGGTGAATTTTCTATATTTATTGTGTTCTCATTATAAAAATCATTTGGTTTCCATTAAATTTTATATTGTGTCCTAAGAATAATTTACAATGGATGGTTATTTTCAATTTGTTCAATATTTTCATGAATAACATTAAACCATCTCTAATATCTAATATATCCTTAAAACATATTTGTATAAAATTGATAAAATATAGAGGTTTTTTGAATATTGAATCATCTATTATGAAATGGGGATATTTTTTCACTATCAATGTTTTTTCCACTGATTTCAGACCTTTTGTTTTTCTATTTGTAGATTCTATGATTTATATATTTTCCTTCTCATCACTGATATTATATTATCCCTCCATATCCCCTTTAACTCCTTTCATAGATTGTCCTCACCATCACTTTCTTACTACATTTATTATCCATTTGTTGGAAACTATTATAGAAGGTTTTCAAATTTTTTTCATTTTCAACAACATTTACATATTGGATTTTAAATATTTTACCAATCCATTAATTATAAAATTGATACACCAGTATTTTTTATGGGTATCTAAGGAAAACATATTTATCTCCATTTTCCTTGAAATTATTGTGGTTCTCATTATGAAGAATATAAAATTTACTTCTAACTGATTTAAAGTAATTGAGGGTAGGGTTTTTTTTCATACTAGATTTCATAGGGTGTCTTGTAATCAGTAGGACATAACAAGGCCCTAGGAAATGCACACTGGTGTTAGTTATTCATCCATATAATATTACTATATAAAATTATTATACAAGGGAATAGTCTAAGCCAATTTGTTAATTATTTACTTCCTCCTCTCAAGAACTCCAATTTTTCAAGGTTTCCTCACCTTATAAAATTCTTCCTTAATCCCATGATTATGTAAATATTATTCCACATATTGATTTATACTTTTTTTCCTTTTTAGTGAAGATATTTTCTATTTCAAAATTAATAAGAATTTTATCTTTACTTATAAATTGACTAATAGAAATAAATACCTACTTTTTATGGGTAATCTCTATAAACCATACAATCCTGATAAATTAATTTGAACATGATAAAGTACCTTATTCCATCTGATGATTTAGTTTTCATTGAACAGAAAACATGGTAATAAAATAACATGACTAACCTTTATGATTTCCCATTATTCATCTTGGATTTCATTTAGACAATATCTCCATTTTAACATGAATCACATATGTGAGTTTCTTCACATATATGTTTGATAAGATCTCAATCAACATTATTATTGACCATGTTTTTTAGATATTTTTGACGAATTTAACCACGATTCACATGTTCCATCCCATTATAATTTTATTTGGATTACATGTATACATGATGCTCACCAATGTGGTAATGATTTCACTTGGTTATTATACCTTGTGAAACAACTGAACCATCAATTCTTTTAGTAGTTCATATTTTTTTATTGAATTCTAGAATATGTAGTAAGTCACGCCATTTGATTATTATTAGTTTATTTTGACTAATAACATCAAATTAACTATTATCATCCCATCTCATGTCCTTTCCACTAACCCTTGAGTTTCTAAAGACAAAAAGATCCTCCCCTCATTATTATCGAAGAACAAAATTACATATTTTTTATATTTTCTTCCTAGTTATGGCATCTTGATATACCATCACATGGGAATTGAACCCATAATCTAGAATCCATATTTTTTTACAATTCATTTCTATTAAATTCAATTGAGAAATATTTTTCATCTCTCATATTCCCTTCTTGATTTTTGACTTTGAGTTTAATTTGCCTTATGAAGAGTCAGTTCGCTTCTCCTCTAGCTCCTAATTTTCATCATTATATTTCAAAACATAAATTCCATTTCAATTCTTCAAATTCTTTGATAATGATTTTAGTTTTTTTAAATCTTTTTTTGGACTGTTGGGTTATTTTTCTTCAATTTATAGGTGATAATTTAACTGACATCTACCCAAATCCATTACAGTAATAGAAATACCAATTATTAGAAAAATGAAAGAGTGGAAAACTGCTTGCTTGATCCTATATTTATTTATACCTACAATATTGTGTTTTTATGGAGTATACAAAAAAATAGGTTCCTTAATTATCATACTAATAACACTTAATACATGGTTTCTTCTTTTCTTCAATTGGATATTTAATAATATTTCAGTGAGTATCAAGAAACTCAATATTCTTTAGTGATAGATGGTTTTAATTTACTACCAGTTATTATTTATTATATCATGTAGAATCAAAAATATGAATTTTACAAAAATATAAAACCCTCATTCTCTTGGAATAATTTATTTTATGGAAATCCCAGAAGCTACCATAATAGTTAGTGTGCCTAGGAGCCCTAATTCCCTATTAAGAGTATTGAGTGTTTAAAGTTTCTCACACTTATGTAGTCACTTTATGAACTCTACATAAATTTGTTAATTTATTTTTACCCAATATTTCATATAATAATGCTGATCATCAATGATTCATGGATTTTATTTAACCTTATGCTGTAAATCCACTTCCATCTATAAACCTTTAGAAATTATAGATTTTTTTTTCTCAATCTACATTTTCTTTTCATAGTTCTCCAATTTTATTATTGAATATAAATATTTGATTCACATACAACACAATTTTATTTATTTATTTTCTCAAGACATATGCCTCTTTCTTCAATGGATGCTTCATGTTACAATCCAAGATAAACTCTTCCCTTGATTAAAACATTTTCATTAACATGTTCCTCCTCTAAATGCTTATATAAAACTGAAATGATAAATTCATTACTTAGGTCCCTATATTCATTAAGATTTTCCACATCTGTTTTCTCAATTTCTCATATAATTTATAGATAAATATACTATTATAAGGAATTTCTACTCTGATTTCCACTAAGTATTCCTAACATAGAATGGATTTATTTTGGGTTTATATTGAATGTCATCATTCTAAAAAACAATGGGACACATAGTTGTAAGATGAACTTTTTTTCCAAACATGAAATAAGTAAGTTGTTTTATTCAATTAAAATTTCATTTTCCATTAATGATATTTCATAATATAAATTTCATCATTTAATTAGTATCATCATTCTTGGTATCTTCTTTTATTGAGAGTTTCTTGATTACCTTGAATGATAAATCCTGAGAATTATTTTAGAAAATATTATTTTTTATTACTTATTAAATAAGAAATAATATTTTTCTACAAGATGACCATTGTTACATCCTTAAAGACATTATCTTCCAGTATTAAAGCCTTTGGATTGATCTATGGGGGTAATCTCCTCAGGATTGTTTTGGAAATTTTCACATCATCAAACATTTACTCATGTCCATGAATATCATCAAATAGAATTTCTAGTATACTGAATAAGGGATCAATAGTATAATTTGGGATCATTCATAAATCATCATATTTATTATTAAATGATTGTATATTTTTCTTTTTTAACTATTGATTAACCTTTATGAATATTTAGAATCTTCTCTAAAATAACCTTAGATTTCTCTCATGACATCAACATATTATAGTTTTGTTTCAACACATCTCAACTTGGGGAATTTATTATATTGGAATCATAATCCAAGTAAATTTTATATATATTTATCAATTATCCACTTTAAATACTTGTATATATTCCATGAATTGCAACCATATATAACTACATTCTTTATGAATGAAAATAATGTTGCATCTATTTTTTCCTCTCATAGAAATTAGTACATTCAAAAATATGTATTCCCTTTTAGGAACCTATAACACCATCGAAAATCGTATATTGATATTGATATGGAGAGAAATACATATATTACCTTCAACTTTTCTAAAACTTGTTGGATCCCAGTATGGTATTCACCCTAATTTGGCCATGAATCAAAATGTGACAATTGAAACTTTTCTATTCCAATGATATTATTCCACAGTTGTTAGGAACCCTTATCTCTATATTTATAATAACTGAAATATAGTAAAAATATAAGACACATGATATTTTTATTTGTTCAACCAAACAAGATAATATAAATGTTTTCATTACAATGTGCATGTACACCAAAGACACTAAATATCACTGCTTTCCAGGTTACATAATGGAGGAGTTGCATTGACCCTCTATGTTTGCAACTATAGAGAATAATGGTCACTTCCTTTACACCCCTTTAAATAGGCACATATCTTATTTATAAGATATAATTCACTAATCCTACTGTGTCAATATTCATATCCTTGAAATGTTATTAAAAATACACCATGAGAGTATAACACTTCACCACATTTGTAATGAGCATCCAGTGAGAGGAACTCTTTTAAAAACACATGGGTTCATCTTCCTCATCCTTCTTTGTTCAAAAAATGAAATATATTTTATTATAACTCCTTTTCTTTATAATATTTTTTATTAAATGTTATTACTACTACATTTTGTATCATTTAAATAATCTCTTTATATAATATGAAAGGATTCACTTTTTTCTATCTTACCTCACGCAGCATTCAAAAACATTATTTTTATCTCTCATCCGGAAAATATAATATTTTCCTTGACTCTTTTTAATGTTAGTTATGGATTACTTCCATATGATGAATCGTAATACTTATATGATATAAAGTCAATACTATAAATACATCCATCATTTTATGACCAGTGAGGGTATTAAAAAACACACCCATCATGAAGCTCTTACACTTTCCACATTAAAATCAAAATAGCCCAAAAAACATTCCAATAACTCCCTTAAAATAATTGAAATAATATTTTATAAGGTTACCTATTTTTCTATATTGATCCATTATATCAAAGGTGAAAAGTGAAAATGAAAACCTATGAACTAATCAAAAAGTCGTTGTTGATGGATTCATTAGAAATTCTTATATCCGTGATGACACATACAAAATCATGAAATAAACCCTACGCTAAAAAGATTTACACATAAATAGATTTGATGAAACATATATTTTCTTATAATAAAACTTACTCTACCACAAACACACATCTGTGGAGGTAGGACACACATACACTTAGACGAAAAATGTACTCTGTCAAAAAGCACATATGATGTGCCAAAATAGACTCATACTGTCACTCAATAACAACATCAAAAATCACATTACATTTATAGAATTCATAATCCTATAAATAATGACACATTTGACACTCAATTTGACATATACACTTGGGATGGATGTCATTTATACTCAAAATATACAGTAAAATATCCACATCCTATTGCTCAACTTGATTTTCTAGAACGCCTTCAAACCACATCACAACTGATCCCAAATTATTTCAGCCTTCTTGAAATGGATTCCAAATAATACATATGAAATATTGATGATTACTTCCACCTTATCATGAAAATAATAAATACAAAAAATATATTAAGTTTATTTTATCCAACGTCACATCAAATTCATCTTATTTTTGGATTTCATTATCTATTAAAATATGTAATTATTATGAATAATTCAAATCCTTTCTAATGGATATTTCTATCCATATTCATATTATCATCACAAAAAATATATTCATTTCTATCTCTAAAATGTAATTATATACAATAATGTTTACAATTTATATCTAACCTTACCACATTATAAAAGGGAAAATTTTGAACCCTCTAATTGAGGTAAATGTTTTTTGAACTACCTAAAATCATAAGAATGCATTTCTTTAATATTTCTTGAATTTTTCATTTACATTAAAACTATATTTATTTATTTATCCTTAGTTCCTTTTTCATTTAAAATTATAATATATTATTTTAAAATTATTTATTAAAAATTCACAATTTTTAAAAATGATTTTTGAAAGTGACTTGTAACTCTACCTTTTTTACAAAAATAAAAAAATTAATTTGAAAAACAATTTATCACTTTCCATTATCATTACTATATATATCCAAATTATCTTTCAATTTTAGTGTAATGTTTATGATTATACTCTATGTGATTTTATGATACACTTCTTTTGAGAGATTTATGTTTTGTATTTATCAAAAACTATCTTGATTTTATAATACATGATATAATTTATATTTTGAATACAATTATTATGTCATATTTTCATCATAATATTAGATTAATTTACTTAATATAGAATTTCTATCTATATTTTATTATTATGTGTTTACTGGGGTCCTATTTATCCCGTTATTTTATTTTTTAATGTTTTATATATCATGAGGTAATTATAGGGTGTTACTCATGTTGCTCGATCCACTATTGTTTACATGTATAGACACCTCAAAAAATATTCTATACGAAACAAAATTTGATCCTTGGTAAACTATAATATAGGTCATTTGATTGTGCTCCATGATCTAATATGTTATTATTTTCTATGCTTAGGTTTATTACGCTTTTATATGGTATGCCTCTTTCCTATGATATGTTCCATGGATTATGATTATTGTGTTAGGTTTTAATATTTTTACACTATGATATATATTTTATCTTTTGAGGTTATATATCATGATACCATGATTTATAAAAAACTATTATCACTTCGTGATCTTACAAGTAAAATATTTCTTCCATGCTATAGTTTTATCATATGTTTATATTCTTATAATTTTTGAATCATTGAAGAGTTTTCATATACTCATCATTTTTACACACTCATTTTTTTCTTCATATGGAAATAAATTTATATGTGGGTATATGTAATAGGATGTTTTGTAAATATATTTTTTAGGAAAAGTTAAATCAACAATTAGAAATATGACATTTATGTATACGACCTCTAAATTCAGAAAAACTTTTGATTTCTTGGACTGTTTTATTATTTATCAAATTTAATTTTTCAAATTATATAAATGTTATAAAATTTATATATTTTACATTTAGTTTATCTATGTTTTTATCAAAGAAAATTCTAGTAATTTTTAGTGATTAGGTTATGAAGTATAAGAGAAACCAACATAAATAATACCAGGATGGACCAAAATCATCATAATTGAAAATGAAGGTTCCCTAGATTAATATATAATGAGTTCGAATTTTTACATGGTTATTATGCAATTATATAATTTTCTATTAATTTGAATTAAATATTTTAGTTTTAAAAAGGGTGGATCTTGAAAAAATTTATTTGACTATAGTTGTGATGGAAAAAGCAATTATTTTCCCAATGAAAAAACAAACATTAAATGATTTGGAGTGAAAAATATCATGTTGATTCTCACCCAAATTTATCAAGCATAATTAATATTGAAAAGTATGTCAATATATGAAACATGAAATTAATAGATAATGTCTCCATTGAATATTTCATTTTGCAATGTACCATCCTTTAGTTGGAAGTCAAATCTACCAGCTACCATGAAATTGATAAATAGAATAGAAAATATATTATCCATTCTCTAGTGATCTAGAAGTGAAAATGATTTTTAGATTTTAATTATATAGTAAGTGAAGATGACTAATATTTTCCTCTCATTTAGAATATGAGGAAAAGGTAAGAGCCATACTTTAATGAATTGTGGATCTTAATAAAATATTATTTACAAAATACCTTCCCAAAATATTTCACATGAAACTTGAGAGGGGATTACCAGAGTTTAAATAAAATGAGTATAAACACATGTGTATTTGAAAAAAATATCATGAGACTCACATGGAACATATAATGTTTTATTATTGACCCAAAAATAATGATTGATCATTTCCATAGTAGCTTAACATAGACTATTTAAGTGTAATTATAAATAATATTATTTTATAACAATTTAAGATATTTTATTGATGTGTACATAAGGTAAAAATTGAAAATTTAACCTCTAACTATTCCCATGGATGTTGATATTATAAAAAATAGATTTTAATGAAAAATAAAATGATATATCACAAGGCGGGAAGAAAATAAAACCACCTACATGCCGATGACATGGTAGGTTGAACCTTGTAAATTTATTTAATGGGCGAGGAGGATGTTTTACTAATGGTAGAGAAGTATATCCTGAACATAATTTTTGAAGAAATACGAAGAGGAAAATTAATACATCATATGAGAAAAAGGTCACTTATAATTCAATGAAAACACATCGATTAATGAAATGTATGAATATTGGGAATTGTTTCAATAAATCCCCTCATCTAAGAGATAAAAAAAATAATATAAATTAAAAAACCACCTCATCCAAGTGAATAATGAAGAGAATAAAAAATCACAATTTTTGAAGTAGAACACAATAATAAAGTAGTCAATGGTAAACTTATTCTTCATCACATGTTTGCGAATTTCTCGTTTTATTATCGTTTAAATATTCATTCATATTATAAAATATTGCTAACAATTTTTATACACAACTTAAAAAATTCCATATTTAATTATTGGACAAAACACCATTTGGTGAGATTATTTCTACCATGTTATACAACTCTACTCCAATTGATTTATATGGGGGGATAATTCCTTCAAATATATTTCTTCTTCACATGGTGGAATTAAATATGATACTATGCATGGATTGGGTCTATATATATAGATCTCATATTATTTATTTGGATACATAAATCTCATTTCATCTCCCAAATCATCTAATTATCATATATTAATTCTGGTATGATTATGAAATCCTATTAGAAGAAAAATTGCTAATATGGGTCTTGATACCCAATAAAGCTAGATTCATGGCTCAAATGGTCAGGGATGAAATAATAATATTTCACATTCCAATCATACAAGTTTATATTAATGTATTTCCTAATGAAATTCATTTATTTCCCCTTAACCCAGATATTGAGTTTTAAATTTAATTCATACAATGTTTAATGTATATATCATAGAGTCCTTATAGAATAAACCCCATGAAAATTATATAATTAAAAAAGAATGATCAAGATAATCAATAAAAGGGTTTTATACATCCATGTGACTTACTATAGGGTGAACCGATCTACTTTTTTATGAAAATTTACGGAACAATGTACCTTTGAATTGAATATCATGATCTTACAAAAATAAAAATTAAAAAACAATGTTATTTAATAACTATTGATGATTTTTTTGTTAACTAATAGTGTATCAATAATTAATTAAGGTGTTCAATTGATGAATAGGGCATTAATAAATGTTAAAGAAAAAGGATCTATACAATATATCATTTTAGTGAATGTTTTGGACACTATAAACTAATAGTTTTTACATTCAGACATAGAAACACCACTAATAACATTATGGATATAATGAAATAGGTATTTATAGATTACCTTTAATAACATTCTATTGTCCCTATTAAGGTCATCTTTATTTATTCCAAGAGGTATTAAGAACATCTTGATATTTTGAATAATTTTATAAAGAAATTACAAAGGGATAAATTGTATATCATGTTTAGAAAATATGAGTTTTTTCCAAAAAAATTACCCATCATAGGTTATACAATCAAAGGAGATGGTATATCTATGAATCTATTAAAAATATTTATTTCGGAATTTCCCAGACTGACCACTATTAAAGATATCTATAATTTTAATGGAATAGAAGGAAAGAATCATTTTTTTGATTTATTTCTCATGATTGTTAAATCTGCTAAAAAGATAATATAAAATGAGGTGAAGATTCTATGGATATAAGAATATAAATATATATTCAAGGAGATTAAGAATCTATTTGTCACTAAAGATGTATACACACTAACCAATAGTAGAGAAGGTTTTTTCAAATAATGTGATTCTTTGAAGAAGGGTTTGGGATGTGAAGTTATGAAATATAAAAATTTAATAGCTTATTTTACAAGTCAACTGATGTCCCATGAGAAATATTACCCCACTTAAGACCCATAACAGAAATTAGTATTCATCACATTAAATTATTAGAATAATTTTACAAATAGTAAAACATGATAAATATATATACTAATCACAATAGATTAATTTATATATTCATATATAAATATTTTAACATACACTAAAAGAAATGGTTATAATTCTTAAAAAGATATGATTTATCAATACATTTCTTTTATAGTAAAGAAAATAAGGTAGTAGATGTTATAAGTTGAAAATATCCCACTACCTCATACATGATGAGTATTGAAAGGGACTAAATAATTAAATTTATTTAAATAAAGGGTTTTGTAGTTATAAAGGAAGGGATAAGATCCTACAGTTCCAAAATTATTTCGTAATCATCTATTTATCTGAAGATCATGTATGCCCAAAAAGTGAATATAGAGAAATAAAAATGGTGTGACATATTTAAGAGTTTCAAATTGGTAATGAAATAGTTTTTTTATTTGATATATAAATATGTGACCATTAAAAAATATAATTTAAGATGCGGATTTTGGGGGATGCACATATATCATCCTTATTTATTCACCTTAGAATACCATATATGAATAATGATCTTAAAAATTAATTCATCTGGGATAAACTAAAGAGAGAGATTGTGGATCATATATCTTGATTCATGGTATAAAATTATGTAAATGATCAATATTATACATATAAGGGGATGATGCAATCATTGCCTACACTAGTATGGAAATGAGAGAACATCATTGTGGACTTCTAAAGGTTTAATACCATTTGGTTAGTAGTTGATAGTTTTAGAAATTCCGCACACTTAATTTCTATTTAAGTGAATTTACCCATAAATTAAATTTCCATGATATAAATTATATAATTGGTATGGTTTTAAGGAGTGTAAAATCAAATTGTATTTGATTTATATCCACTGTTTTTGACAAAATTCAGGAGGACACTTATATAAGCATTGAAAAACTAGACCACATTTACCAGAACTTATGATCCTAAAAATTATGGTCAATATAAAAATGAAATTGAAAATTTATAAAATATGATGATACACCACATAATGTAATTTATGTGAAGTTGGGATAAATATTTTTTTTTGAGTTCTCATATAACAATATTTTTCACTCTATCATCCAAACAGAACAATATGAAGAGCGATAATAGAAGAGATACAATACTCTGAAATACTATAATGAATTTTAAGAGAGGAGGATTATAATACATGATCTTATTCAAGAAATAGAAAAAATATCAAACCAGTAATTAATATATAAAAGTAGCAAACATTCAATAAAATAATTATGCTAATAATAAAAAAAATGATGTTGGATGTTACGAGAAAGGTATTCCATTGAATATCCCCTTGGAATAGGTTAATGAGATTTTGTAAGAACGGAATAATTATATCATGAAACATCATCCTATATATGATTTTTTATAATATAGGTTCTATAGATTATCACTTAGTTCTATCACCATACGTCTCACAAGTACATGATGTGTTCCTTGTATCACTTTTGAGGAAGTACAGACTAGATTAATAAACTATATTTAACCTAGAACTTATACATTTGCAAAATTATTTATCTTCTGAGGAACTATTGGTGGAGATTTTATATTGAATATATAAAGTGATATAAAACAATACGCCGAACATACTCAATGTTCTATAGAAAAATAAATATATTAAAGATGTTACATAGGATATTGAATATGTAATGAGATAAAAGTACCCTCATTTATTTCATTTGTGTATTAATATTTAAAGGAAAAAAATATTTATTGAGGGGTAGGATTTAACACCCAAACATTTTAGTATGAATTTCCAGGTAAATAAATTTTGTATTGAATAACTTGTTTCAAAGACAACATCAATAATAATTAAACTGTGAAAAAAATTATTAAGTTAGACTATTTCAAAATAACATAAACATTAATTTTTTTAGGAAAATAAAATATAAACCATATTTTTGAAAATGAAAAGGTGAATTAATCTGTATATAAATAAAAATACCATGAAAAAATATTTATCCTTATGGTATCCCATTAATATCAACACCTTGGTTTCAACTATAAATGAATGGAAAATAATTATAAATATAGTGCTTTTTTGATAGAGAAGAAAAGGAATAATATGAATGGATTTAGTAATTAATGTAAGGTTATATAGAGTAATATGAATTATAACTATTTGTATATAGCCATTTGGTTATATATGGTTTTTTGGGAAAATATGTTAATTTTCTTTATATGGTCGTTGGGATCATATGGATATTTTTATAATACATATATTCATGCCAACTATAGAAACATGAATAATTAATAATCAAATGTTAAAATTTTATTGTTATAACATATTCATTGAATTAAAATGTGTAAATATATGTAACCACATTACAAAAATTATATAGGAATGAAATCATGAAATATAAATATTATTTATGAGGATCACCTGTTTATGCTTTAAAAATAGGTAGAGTCTATAATAATTTCTATATACCATTCCCAATATGATCTACATCAAACAAATTATGAGGTAAATTACATATGATAGATGTTAAAGCTCGTGGAAATTACCGCAAGGTCCATTGTAGTTGAATTAACAAAAAGATTCCATAATTTCTTATCTTACCCTTATGAATTTTTCATAGGTATTAAGAATTTTTGTAAGTAAAAGGTATAATGATATAAACATTTAATTGTTAAAAAATTAATCATATATTTATAATATTATTTTTATATATACTGGTTATGATTTTTTTAAAATGAATTACATTAATTGAAACAACTTGTTCAAATAAAATATTATTAATAATATAAAAATAAGTTAATATATATAGTTCTACATGGAATGGAATATAAACAAAGAAATTTTATTCTTACAAATACATTATTTAAAAAATTATGCATTAATAATGTTAATATTAATTTTTTTTTACTTTTAGAAATTAAATTAAATAATATATATTTTATATTTTTAATCATAATATCTAAATTAAGTTATATTATAAATTTTTTTTAGTGAATGAAAAATGTTACTGAGGTAACATTATGTGACCACAATAAAGGTAAAAGCGTAAATAATAAATAATAATTTTTATAAGTCTGATGAAATTTTTATTCAAAATAATTTAAATTGAATAGTTTTTACTACTCACTATAATTTCATGTTTATATATATATATATAAACAAACAAATATATTTACAATCATTTAAAGAAGTTATTTATAAGAAATAAAAACAAGTACACTTAATGTTATAAAGAGAAATGTTCCGTAGAACATTTTTTAATATATCCTTTGATATATTTTTGAATATAAGTTTCTCATATTATAAAATTAAATAAAATTAAATGTGTTATATTTTCTTAATTAACATGTTTAAATTAGGTACGATGTGTTATGTTTTACTTTTATTTAAAAAATAACTACCAACGTAAATAATAAATCACGGTAAAAAGGGATAACTTGATTTGTCTCAATGTTTTGATAATTATAATGATATAAAAAATTTATAGATGTATTTTCATATTTTTGGGTTTAATTTCCATTGGTATCAATAATATATATTTACCTTACTCTCCAAACTCCCGTGTATTTCATCTTTATCGCTTTCCAAACATAAGTTTCCAATGAACTGTCCCTTAATTTTACCTATAAAATGATATATCCACCACCCAATCCAAAAAACTCTACTTATTTGAATTATTATTGAATAAATTCTATTGTTTCACCTCCCAATGTCCTATTACATGTTGGGTGACCTTTGGTTACATGAATGATCCCAAAAATCACTCACAAAAAAATCCCCCCGATGTAACGATTGAATCCTTCAATAAATGTAATCCCCACTCTCTAATCATCTCATATTTATATTTTCCATTCATATATTATCCAATATGATAAATCACATTAGAAGCATCTAAATAATATAATTATAATTCTATGATAATTATAGTATAATAAATAAATACCTTTAATAACCATAATCATGCATATATTATTGCATGTTCTTATTTGGGTTGATTTGACCACATACATGAATGATGCCATAAAATTAAATCATTTATGACCATAGAAAAATAATTATTTAAAAATATTAAATTATTAATTAAAAAAATATTTATTTCAAGTTTTATAATGTTAATTTTTATCAACTTATACATATACCCTCTCAAACCATTACTAAACCGAAAACGTCACAACCCCAAAGTGTGTTCCCTATCCCAATGAGATGATAGTTATCACCCATGAATCATAAAAAACCAGAGGGAATGATTACCCCAAACATGAAGTAGAAAAATTCATATTTATAGTTATATATAGAAGAGTAAGAGACAATGTAAGGGAAAAAAGTGGTATTTGTTATAAATAAATGAAACAACAAAATAGATAAAACTCATATGTAACTAAACAGTATCCAAGGTACATTTCTAATAGAAAAGGAAAATTAAAACCCAAATAGATAATTCATTTCATATAATGGAAAAAATCCCACAATATCACCATCAGATATGGAGACATAGTTTACAAAAAACCTCACTACCTCACTGCAACACCTTTCCAATCCCTATAACAAAAGTCAAAAAAAGGTCCACAAACTACAAAAGGGTTATACAATGTGTAAGCTAAATTGGATAGGTAGGATCCCAAAAATGTGTACCATATAAAGTCTCTATATAAAATAATTACATGATCATACTTAAATAAAACAATCCATAATTATCTATTAAGCCATTTTTATATAAAAATCATGGAAAACAAATACCCTTTGTCTGCATTTTAAAATTATCCTGGTAAAAAGTGTCAATGAATATCACATATATCAATGTAGTCAAACCAATGAATGTATCTCATTTCTTATCAAATTGAAATTATTAAAAATCGAAAGAATATGAAACAAAACACCAAGGATTACTACAGGTGAGGAAAACTAGAACACTCAAATGAAAACATAGAAAATCTCACACATAAAGTCTCTATATGTATGAATAAAATCTATATCATAGAAGAATCACAAGAAATTTAACCTCCCTATAAGTCTAATAATTCCCTTGAATAAATATCCTAGGGTGTATAGGAACACCCAATGAGTAAACCTCCTAAAAATATCCATAGATGATTCATATATCTATAACATCCATATAAGTACTCAAGCATTTCCATGTGCCACATTTTCCAAACCATATCCGAAAAACCATGATTTTAAAACCATTTAATAAAATCATTTTACAAATATTTTAAAATACATTTCATTTTACCAAAACATGGGAAAACCATAATTTTTCAAAAAACCATTCACACACACAAAATTAAATCATTCCAATTAATTTATAAAACAATTTATAAAACTATAGAAATATATCTCATCCAATATATTCTAGAGATAGAACCACCTACCTCAAACATGGGAGACATTTTCCAGCAACAGGATCCACAAACACAAATTAATTTAAAAACAATAATAGAATCCGTATAATTAATCCAAACATCTTTGAATCAATAATGAAAGTAAAATTATTGAAGGAAAATATATCATAATACATACCTAAAGAAACATAAATTCCACATTCCATCCAAAAAAATGGTTATCCTTCGAAGGAAGATCATGAAAGATGTGTAGAAATGAGAAAGAGAATCATCACCACCAAAGAAGTATATCTAAAAACATATGGCCATGAAATTGTTTCAACAAATAAAAATTTTCAATCATAAATATCACTTACCTAGAGAGATATAGTAAAACCATGATGAAGATCAATCATAAAACGAAATGATGGATAAGGTTTGAATATCCCCAAAATTTCATAGGATATCTCATAGGTTTTAATATAAAATCCAGTATACAAAATAAAAAAACCATACTTTTATTATGGTTAAACCCAATAATCATAAATCATTCACGATGTGAATCCCTATTGATATTATAATTCCATGATTTACATGATACACTAAAAAAGTGTTTTTTAGATTAAAAATTACTTTTACCATCCATTACATGATATGAACAAGTCTCAAGATGCGTAAAAATTTAACGCTCTAAACTAGTTCATGGAATCATCATGGTAACGGTTTTATGTCTTCAAATTGGATTATGACATGAAAAAGAGTAGTATAGATATTTTGTAAAAACATTTTAGAAAATAACATTATTTAACCCAAACCCCCCAAAAAAAATACTCTAAACCATTTTTTATAATATAACTGGAGTCCATTAATTATTTAAAAAATAAATCCCTAAACATCAATTAATTTTCACCAGATACGGCTCACCATTCTCAGGACTCCCAAAACACAACAAAATAAATAGGGAATCAAAAAGAGATAAGAGAAATAAATGAAACAAGTTAAATTGATGTTACAAAATCCCCACTATGAGACATTCCATACCCATGATTTCATGTGGAAAAATGGTATCTAGGAAGATGTGATGAAACTAATCCCTCATCAATGACTCATCCTCCCATGTATCATGAGAATTTAATTCATGTGACCACAATATTTTGACTAATTAAATCGAATTCCCATGAATTACCTTTTATTATGATTCATTGATATCCTCAGCATACTCTTCAACAGAAATTTCAAGCTCTAGCTCAATCTCTTCCCTACACAAAACATGTCAGGGATAAAGATGGTACGTCCTATCCAGGGATATATTGAAAAAATCATGGGTACCCTTCAATTGAAAAAAAATTCAAATCAATATGAAAAATTTATAATCCACCCAATAAAATCAAACGAAACAATATATCTCAAATCCAAAATTACTTATTTTCTAAGATGATGGTAACTAAATTGAGATGAAACTTTTATGAAAACCCAATTACCAAATGAAAACTCCAAAGGATGACACCAAATATCCACATTCAATTTCATTCAACAATGTTATGTAACTAGAACCCTATGTAACTAGACCTAGATGTATATCCTGAATCCTTAACTATATCTCTTGAAGGAGACTTGGTTCAACAAGATAGGGCTTACATAATTCTACCTAACAAAGAGGTTCCCATCACAGAAAACCATACAAAGTATCAAAGGGATCCAATCTGATCAATGATTGATAAATATTATTATAAAAAAATTCAACCATTCTTAGATGGTTATCCCATGATCCAACAAAATCCATGATGTATGAATGGATCATATTCTATATGATATAAATATAATGATCCATATAACCATTTAACTTTCTATAGTAAGATGTACTCAACCAACCTTGAGTCCTCATAACCTCCTACAGACTCTTCAATAACTATGAGGTTAACCTAGGATCCCTATTTGAACCAATATTAGAGATATCCATATTTAACCACACAACATCATCAATATACATATTTCTTATAATTTTATCTTCAGTGGTATCCCAGATCAAAATTAAGTGAGTTGACTTTGTCAACCAATCAATCACCACCCATATATAATTCCCCCCTTTGGTAATCCCTAGTAATCCAAAACAAATCCAATGGACTCCTCATCCCATTTCTAAATCGATTCCAGAAGAGACTGTAGAAATCCACAAGGTTTCAAATTCTCTTCCTTTAGCTGTTGGTATGTGTAATATTGGGACACATAATCTGAAATGTCTTTCTTCATACCCAACAACTAGAATAGCCATCTCATGTCATAATATATCTTAGTAGTGCCTAGATGAATGGACCATTATAAACTATAAAAATCAAACCAAAATGAGATCCACATCGATTCATGGATGATAAACCTGCCCCAAAATAGAG
Organism: Viscum album; assembly: GCA_963277665.1. Taxonomy (NCBI): domain Eukaryota; kingdom Viridiplantae; phylum Streptophyta; class Magnoliopsida; order Santalales; family Viscaceae; genus Viscum; species Viscum album. The sequence goes on along the minus strand of OY728119.1, from coordinate 696,209,361 downwards.
AATACCATCTCAATAGAGAGACCAATAATAAATAGCCTCCACAAAATATATGATTTCTCAAAATTCATCTAAACTCAAGATCCCACTGCGGATCCTATAGAAGAGTCTCAATGAGAGATGATAATAACTAAAAACTATTCAGAGCCATTCCAAAATCATCCTTCATATCATCTAGGTGTAACTGAGTGAAGATCCCCATGAAGTTTCTATCCTCTTTGGATTCCTGAAAAACCCACAATATTGTTATCCATTTGAGATCATCTGTACTAACATTACCCTTCACTAGAGTTTAGAAGATGTTGAATTCAAATATATTAAGATATTCATCCCACCAAATCTATGTAAGATTAATTTCACTCTAAGAAAACATTTACCTTATACACTTAGGGATATAAAATACTATGGACATCACCCAAAAAATCGAGTTTTTCCACCATTAAATTTCATGAATAACTCAAAACATAACCAGAAGATAACAAAAAACCACACATCCATTACTGGGATCATGTAAGATCAAAATTGTTACATCTGTAATAATTAATTTTACCTCATATAAAAAAGACTGAAATATCACATATCATATGAATTTCATCCCTTTCCAATTAAGAGTAGTCAATGTTTATTCCAACTTTGATAAATCCTTGACGAACTGTCGGTAGTATCCAACAAGATCAAGCATGCTTTTAATCTCAAAGGTTTTTGGTGGTTCTTCCCAAAAAGAACTTCCCTTTAATAGGATCAAATAATATTCCATAGTCTTAAATTGCATTCACCAATTACTTCACTTCTTTGATCTAAAAAATAAATTTCAAAATATTTCCATTAAAATGGTGTCGCCATAGGATATTTAGAACCAAACTCGAATAGTGCTCAGGCTCATTCATAGATCTCAAATAAACCAAAACATCTTCACAAAACACTATAAACAGCTTTCTAGGTACTCATGGAATATATAGTTCATTAAATCCATGAAAAGTATAGGATTATTAGTCAGACTAAATTATATCATGAGATATTCTTAATTCCCATAGCTGCTCTTAAAATCCATCTTCTATATATCATAATTCCAAAATCTCATTTGATGATAACCCAACAAAATATTAATCTTTTAAAACCACTTTACACCATTTAATAGGTCAAAAAAATCATCCACATGAGTTAAAAGATACTAATTTTTAAACATTACATAAATTAACTTCCAACTATACACATATAATCAGAGTGAACCATCTACCTCTTTATAAATGAGCATAGGGGCTACCCAAGGTGAAATATTAGGGGGAATAAAACCATTTACCATTAGATAATCTGACTAAAAGATGACCTCCTTTAACTCTTCTTATCCCATATGATAATATGCTATTGAAAATTGATATGTTCCAGGAACCAAATCAATCGTAAACTAAATATCCCTCTTGGGAGGTAGAAAAAGAACTATCAATGAAAACAATCGGGAAATCCCAAAAAATAAAGGGAAGTTTACCCAAAAAATAATCATCACTAGGATCAACTTCAATAGTAGACAAGAAACTCTGAATCTATAGGAAGGAAGGTCTAGGGAAACCTAACCATAGATCTCACTCTCTCCAAGAGACTTGAGAGCTCCCACAATCCATAAAAAATGAGTCATTTTGATGATAAAAATAAAACTAAACATGATGAAAGATAATTCAATCTATACTAACAATAATTTTAGACAGATCAAGATCTAGAAAGATTAAATTCCAAACTAAATCTATGTAATCTATCGATAAATATCAGTAGAGCCACCACAACCCTTACTCTTTCCTATTTCCAATAGGTGTCGCCAACTCCATAACAAAGGACATGAGTTTTTCTATGTTTATGCATATCCATGAAATTTCATTATATAAATGAGTGGGAAGAATATGTATCCAATAATTTTTTCACAACTGAAGATGAAATAAATATGGTACCTCTCACTATCGATGAACATGCATCTACCTCTATTAGAAACTCATCCAATGTATGGAGGTGCTTTAATCCTGAAGCCTCATCTTGGAGACCTCTGCTCTTTGAAGCATATGATTGTGCAGTTGTGTCCTTTTGATCCGAAGATCCATGACCTTAATATTTTTTAGAAATATCCCAACAAAAACAATGAAAATGACCATAACATCCACAATAACTAAACATCTTCACAGGTTATGGAGAAGACCATTGGGTGCCGCAAAAATTTGAACACTAATAGAATGTTAAGGGCACACTACTCACTACAACTAAAGGTATTGAGGAATCCCTCAAATGGTATCCACCCACAATGATCCTTCAATGATCAATCATGTTCCTCTTAATCCCCTAAGTGATATAGAAGCCAACATTGGGTGCTAGAGAAGGGTAATAATATCCAACCTTTACTACCATATCCATCTCCACCATCATTTCGTAATATCTATATAGGTCAAAATATTTTTAATAAGTTATTTATATATAATACCCAGTCACAAACCTTTTAGGTACTTATAATAATTCAACGAGACACCCATTACTAGCTTCGAAGAAAAATGAACCTGTTTTGCAAACTTATTAGTGTAGGCTGATATTGAACGCTCTCCCATTTGCAAGGAGAATAACTCGAGAGACATTTCTATTGTTAATAACATTGATAAAAAATACTAAAATAAGTGTTTGTTGAAAACATTCCAATAAAATCACATGTTTTTATTTCTCAGTACCATTAAAACCCACCATTTTTTACTAGGCCCCTCAATTCGGAACGATGCACACTTCAAATTGATTTTATCTAGTGTATCCAGGAAGATAATTACCTGATCTATATTTCCCATCCAATCCTCCACCTATGCTGGTTCATTAATTCCCATAAAGGGCGGTGTATTCTCACATATGAAATACTATGATTGATCCCTTTTATCATATTACTCTTTTATATTCCTCAAAAACTATGTTATAGAATTTCGGTACATTTTCGTCAACAACACAAATTGGTTTCATGATATCATCGATAAGATTCTGATATAGAGGTATATTACATTGAGGAGCATCCACTTTAACATCCAAAGAAACATATGGAAGATGTCTTATAGGAATACCAATGTATACTAAATCAATATAATCAATCATACAATAGGATAATCTCATTTCAAACAAAAAACCATTAGAAAAAAACTGAGATTATTTTGAAGAATTGAAAACTTGTGACACACATCCCCACATATCTTGGTAAATTTGGTCTCATATTTGAAAGAGATATCGAAGAACTAACCATAACATACCTCTCTTGTCCTAAAAAACTATTTCATCTACCAACTTTTCAAAAATGATCACAAACTCCTCTAATGCCAAATGATGATGATCTAGGCTTGTATACACCCTCAAATTGGTACCTGACCTAATATTTCACATAGCTGGAGGGAATTCACGATACCCATAGGTTGTCAACTAGATCCCAGACATTAACACCCAATGTAGGGAATGATTTATTCCTACTTGAATAAAAAACGATGATATATATATATACTGGATATGAAAAAACATCATAATAGAAAAAATATATATACATGTTATAAAAAAATAGCATAACTGATACCGCTCATAAGTAGCTAAACTCTCTCTAAGTAATAGTCCAAAAAATCACAACTATAACCAAAAAAGGTACTCCATGTGATAGTGTGGGAAAACTCCCACTATCAAACCACTGGTTACCAAGATGTATATGCTAGAAACATCATCTCCTTACTACAGAACCTTTCCAATTTCTATATAAAAAGACATAACAAGGTATAGACACCACCAAAGGGATGAAAAGGATGTGATTTAAACATTCTTATCAGGATCACACCTAGTTTCTCCTTATCAAGTCATTGTACTACATTTCTAACATGATAAATTTAAAGAAAACAAGGCATGATAATCAGATATCATTTTTTATATCAAAAGCATGGTAAAAATATCCCATTTTCCAACATTTCAATATAATCCTTGTAAAACAGTTTCAAAGTATGTCACATATATCAATGAATTCCAACCAAATAACATATCACATATCATATCAACTCTAAAATAGAATAAACCAAATGAATTAGTAACATCACCCAAATTATCACTATAGGTCAAGAATTCTAGAACACTCAAACCTAAAAATGGAAAAATGGATGCATCAAGTCTTTAAAAATATGCTTCATATTTAGAGAGTATAGGACATAGCAGAAATTGATCCTCCCAATAGTTTATAAAATCCCCATGGAAAATGAGTTTAGGTAGAATAAGAACAACCCATGAGTGAACCCCTTGATTGTATCAATGGAAAAGTCATATTTCAACAACTTCCATCTAATTACCAAAGGATTACTATGTGCTAAATTTTCAAAATCATTTCATAAAAACCACGATTTCCAAACCATTTCATAAATCCATTTCAAATTATATTTAAAATACATTTAAATTTACCAAAACATGGAAAAACCATTATCTTCTCAAAAACAAGTTATTAGAAACACAATTCAGTCATGAAAATTCATTTTTAAAATAATTTATGAAAACAAATAAACAAAGTTCATCAGACATAGGAAAGAGACAAAAACATTGACCTCAATATCATGTCCCAAATTCCTGTAAGATGCTCCACCAACACTGGAGAACACAAATAAAATAATGGAGGCCCTATAATCATTCCTTAAATATGATAATGAATTCAAGAAGAATAACATTTGTTAAAAAAGATAACACAACACATACCTCATGAAACATTCACTCCACACCATAACCTAAAAAAAAATTTCCTCTTGGGGAAGATCATACAACATATTTAGGAAAGATCAATAGAATCAACAACAGAAGACCAGAAAATATGAAAATCTAGTTCAATGGAACTACATTGTCCAACGAAAACAAAGAAACAAAAAATATACCTTACCCGAGGAGATGTAATGAAACTACACCAAAGATCAATAACCAAATTAAAAGATCTCGAAATATTATAGATTCCCAAAATCACATGGTAGTGATCCTAGGTTTTGATATAAATGTGTATATGAAAAATAAAAATAAAATCAAAAGTGAAATGTGGTTAAAACTACTAATATATTAATTTTTATTATGTGAAATCCTATTACGACTTGGATGACATGATTTACATGAGAAACCAAAATAGGATTCTCTTGCGTATTAAAAATAAATCCAATAAAACATTTCATGGCGTGAAATATTCTCATGGTATGTAATTATTTCATGTTATAAACCAGTTAATGGCATCAAGATGATGGATATATCATGTCATGTAATCGGTTCATGAAGCGGAAATTCCCAGAAGAACGATTCCGTAGAAATATTTAGAAAAAAACTAGTGTAAAACCAAAACCCAAATGATATATTCTTAACCCGTTCCCACATTTATACCCACACTCAATGAATTCATACCAACATAAATCCTCAAAATTTTGGTCATTTTCCCCAATAAACACTCTTCCATACTTAGGTGTCCCAAAAGTCACATAATGAAATATGTAAATGAAAATAAAAAAGGGAAATACTTGAAACAACTTAATAGGATTTTATAGAAAAATTAATATTTAAATTTTTATTAATATATCAAATTTTGTTTATTAATGTTTACTAAAATAAAACTAGTATAGATTTCATCTATACGAATCATATTAAAATATGTCATAGAATGAACCTATATATTCATAACGAATTATGGAACATCTACTATAGAACCTTCACCCTTCTATAAATTATGAAATCAAGAACATGTAATAATGACTGAAACCATAGTATTAAAAAAGATAAGAAATGGTTAATATCACTAACAACTATCAAATAAATGAATAACAAATATGAATATAATAACTATAAAATAATAATAATGTTATAAAATACATGTTTAATGAGATTATGATTATTATATAGGATGTTATAGTTCATCTGGATAATTGGGAATCCAATGTAAGGGGTTTTCATCTCAATTTAAATTATTTGTGACATGATTTGTATTATACACTAATTTTAATGTATATGGTGTATATTAAACCAATTTTTCATTTTATATCATGATTTGATTAATATTATTTATTGTACTATTTCATGTTTTATCATTAAATAATTTTTGATTTAATGTTTATCAAATACACAAGGGTTCTTTTTAACTCAAATAAAATTTATTGAGTTATAGTATTTATTCTTGAACATAGTTCTTCTATTTTTGATTTCTTCCCACCTATGGTATTTTATATTTCGAATTTAAAAATTATTTTTTGAATAATTTAAATTCTTATATCAAATTGTTCACCTAGATAGTTTTCATTCTTCATAAAAGTATGGAATTGTTATAAATAATTCTCATCCCTTCTAATAGACCTTTATCCTCCATGACTATATTGGTTATACCAAAATGTTTTCATTTTATATTCTAAAATCAAAATTCATATTACCTCATTTAATTTTCACATATCTATTTATCTAATTATAAAAATGAAAATTTTCAATAATTTTTTTGATGTAATTTTTTTGAAAAAAAATTATTTTAAAAAAATTGTTCATGTTTTTTATTTTTATTTGTCTTCCACTCTACATTTTTTACTTTAAAATTATTTCTTTTCAATGTTACATTATAAGGAATTTTTTGAAAGTGAATTTTATGAATCCCACCTTCATGACAATGATTTTTGAAATTGAATTGTAACTTCTTCTTTTTATGAAAATAGTTAAAATGTTTTCTAAAATTAATTTTATGGATTAAATAACTTATTACTTTCTATATCCAAATTATATATCTCTAGTTGGGTAATTTACATGATCATACTATATATTCTATAATGATATACTTATTTTGAGAGATTGTGTTTTGGTATCATACTATTGAAAAAGAAAGATATACCAACAGTTTTGGAAAAAACCATGGCCATAGGTCAACCATATATATAGGAGGAAATTTTTCATGGCAAGGAACTATACCCAAAGCTCTCCAAAAATTTTGGGTATTTGTCACCACTATCCACACATATTATTAAAATCATTTTAATAAGATTAATTGTTGGAAAATGTTTCATGTGAAACACCTATATGCAAGGATCTCATAAACTTGATGTTATAGGTCACCTATATACCCGTAGTTCTAGTAAATCATGAAATATGTTTCAGGAGAAAAAAATAAATGGAAGTTCCTATACCCACAGTTCTATAATATCTGTGGGTATAGGTCACCCCAATACCCATGGTTTTTTGAAACCATGGAAATAACATTCATGGTGAAAAATCATAGGTAGGCTATAATGAACCATATACCAACAGTTTTACCAAATTGTGGGTATAGATAATTTTTATTGGAACCTATACAAATGGTTTTGGAAACCCATTTGTATTGGTCAATTATAATCCGAGTTTGAAAAAAGGGTGGGTATATGTTGGCCCATTATTTTTCCATAATAATTATAATAATAAAATTTATACAAATATATATATTTATATATTCAAATATAATAATAAAAAACTTGTATTTAGATAGTGGTAAATTAATGGTATTAGAAGTGGATGTTACTGGGATCAATTCACAATGGTGTATTTTTTTAATATGGAACATATACTAATAGTTTAACCAAATCGTCCATATTTATTTCCCCATTATTTATGAATAAAAATAAAAATGAAAATAAATAATTTTATATAATTAAATTTATATATATATATATATTTGAATATAAGAACATAAAATGAGTTACAAGATAGTGGTAATGTCATTGGAGTAATGTCTAAAAGTTCTCGGATCAATTCCCAGTAGTGGATTTTTTTAATAAGGGACTTATAACTATGATTTAACCAAACAATGGGTACATGTATTTCCATTGAAATTTTTTACATCAATGATTTATGAACCATGGGTATAGCTGAATCCCTATGAAATTAGCTCCTAGGAATCATATAACTATGGGTATATGCATTACCCATAAATTTTTCGACATTCCCATAGTTTAAAATTGTGAGTATAGATAAATATTCTATAAGTGAAAATCATTCAACATCCTCATGACATTATATTAGATATTGTATATGTTTCTAAACACATTTTTATTCCTTGTAGTTTTCATGATATACTATATTTCTAATTTTATATAGAAAAAAAGTATGTTTTATCTTTTTATGATGGTGGTTTCCCATATTAATATCTATTTTATTGGTTAATATTTTATATCTTATGAGATAATTATGTGGAGTGTGTCCTGATAATTAATCCTCTATGTGTCACAAGTAGTAATGATATTTTCCACCGTACAATGTGGATTAGGTTGTGATACTCGATCCAATATACTATAGGTTATATTATTTGGATTCTTGATCCCCTATTTTATAATTTCTTATTCATATTATTATTCTATATACATATATATGTTATGCCTTATGCTTATGATATTTTCAATGGCACATGGTTATTGTCTTCTATTTCTGTATTCTTGTGTCATGGTATATATTTTTCATTTGTGTTCATATATTGATATAATATGCCTTATTTAAAAATTACAATGTTATTTGATTGTTTTAATGGTATATTTCTTTTATTATGATTTTTTCTCCCATACTAATATTCTAACCCTTTATGACACATTAATAAGTTTTCCCTAATAGAGAATTTTATATCACTCATTATTTTTTCCCTAATTCACCAAGAATATATATATATATATATAATGTGTTAATAGAAGTTTTATATAGATATCTGGGAGAGAGATGTTTAAAAAATAATTTTTAAAAAGATATTTACTTAGCTAATATTTAATAGCACTTAAAATTTTTGGATTTATAATTTTTTCATTATTTTAGAAATTGAAATATTAAATTATAGAAATGATGTAAAATATATGTTGGTCAGGTTTGAGTTGTCTCAAAACCAAATCATTCCGTGTAATTTAAAATATTAATAATTATTATAATATAATGTAAAAATACCAATTAAATTATATCTATACATAATAAATATATCACCATGTCTTTTAAAACCTCCAATCAATGGTCGATTCCATCAACATACAATGACATTTTCAATTTTGTACATATCACCAAATATATGGATGGTTAGTTTGAATTGATTATAATATATAAATATGTAATTACATGTATCTTTTTGTCCATATAATTAGTATGAAGACTTTATAAATATCATTTTAACAAATTCATGAAATAAAATATGATATATTTTCAAAAAACATAACTAAAAAATAGAAAACCATTAACAAAGTGAATTAAAAAATAAAATACAATTATTAGAGTGAGAAACAAGAAAATAATTGATTCTCGTTTCAAAATTCAATAAAAATAGTCTTATAATAGGGTAATAAAAATGGTGAAAAATGAAACCATTCCTAAGGTAAAAGAAACTCTCGAATCTAAAACATTATATAGGTTTATCATATCTTATTATAATTTTTCATAATGATTTTTTAAATGTGACTTCTAACATTATTTTATTTTCCTTTCCATTTGTTCCCATATGGTTATAAATGATTATACTTTAATAAAATGATTTCTTATCTACCTATGATGAATTTTCAAAATAACTATTTTGAAAGTCATCTCATTTATTCATTTTGAGTAGTTTATTTTTCTCTTAATGAACTATGTTCTATTTATCATCATATTTAATGTAAAAAATGTAATTTATATTCTAAAATTGGGAACCTATATAGTTATTAAATGATAAATGGTTTACAATGTATTTTTAGAACCCATTTATTTTTTACTGGTCTATCTCAGGTTTTTGACTCTTATATGATTCCATTCTATGTGGCATGCATGATTTCAAAAAACAATTATGTGATGGGTTGGATAAAAATTATATAACTCAAAAATGAATTATGAAATCTTATTTAGATAGTGAGATTATTTGTGAACAAGTAGGTTGATTTGTTAAAAAATTATGGAATGATGATTTACACATATATATTAATCATCAATAAGATTCTAACTATGTTCAAATATTATGTATGGGCTTCAAAAATAATTTTATGTTGTAATTTCTTTTAATAAGACACATTACATGCCTAATTTAAATTAATACCTCATGTTTATGATGATGATATATTCATTATGAAATGATTATGATAGTTATGATCATCTATGTACCATGGATAAAAAAATATTATTCCTTTGATTTTATTACTCCTCTTAATGGACTTTTTAGCTCAACACATTCATAGATTTATATCCTTGTGTTAATAAATGTATTGAGGATAACATGAAAACCCTTTTAGAGGACTTCAAAAAAGGTCATAAAAATGTTTAAATTTTTTTATGTACTCGTGATGTATATACATAATTTTCTCCACATATGAAACTATTATATTAAAGATTCTATTATTATTATTAGTACGTTTTTAGCATAAAAATAATATAATATTCATGTATGAATTTTTTTTCTATATTTGGTATTAGATAAATGATAAGTTTATTTTTGAATTAGATTAATAAAAAATCATGGATAAACTTTTTGATCACATAAGAGATTACCATAGAATTTATTTTGAAATTTTAATTCATTATTTGTTTATTTTTTTTGAATTTTGGTTTTATATAAACATTTCTATTTTAAGAAAGTATTCGGAATATTGATGAACCAAATCAGTAACCCATTTTATGAACAACACAATTATTTTCGAATTTACATTACCAAATTGGGATGCCCAAAACCTCGAAGTAGTACATAACCACTTATCCTTGGTTATTAATAATAACCATAACCATGTGGAATGTCCCTATTTACCGAGGAAAGATAAATTATCTATTACATCCTTCATGTGACAATGAAAAACTGTGTTTAGTAGATAATATGATATATTTATTATTGAACAATGAGTAAAATGCATGAGAAAAACCATATATGATTCATTTTTCTAACAAAGAGATTGTTAAATTATTTTTCTACTATTTAGAGTAAGAATTATATAAATTGTGGATATTGATCATGAATATGAAGTTGGAGGATGATATAGAGGAAGTGGAGTTTTAAGACTTAAAAAATGAACTTCTTAACAATTATTTATCACGAACTCATTATACCAAAGAAGATATATAAATAATTAAGGTTTATAAATTGGAGAGTGAATCTATCATGACATATGAGGTGAATTTCAAAAGTCACTTGAGGAATGATTTTGGTTTTTTGGTCAATAATGATATGAAAATGGGAAGATTCTTTTGTGGTTTAAAAAGAATTATATATAAAGATATATATATATATATATATATATGAGAATTTATGATTTGTGGAGAAATAGTATGATATGATCTCAAAGTAGACATAGAGTTTGGAAACTAGTCCCATGGATAATAAGATAAGAAAAAAAGATGGTGTTTCAAATTAGAGGATGAAATATAGTATGTCGAAATAAGATATATACATATATATATATATTTATAATATAAATAAAGAAACCACATTTTAATAGTAAAAATTTTATAAAGAGGTTCATCATGTTTTGGATAAAGGGGAATAAAGTTCAGGAATAATGAAGATACATAATTAAGGTATCTAATACGATGGTGGAATTGAAGCACACCTAATTTCAATGCTCGTGGTTCATCACGTGAAATTAAAGAAGGGTGGGTAAAATGTAAAATTGTTCCCCAAACCTAGGGTCTTTTAGGAAAATCAATATCAACAACCACATATATAGAGGGTGAACATGAAATCATACACCACCACCACCACTATGGTGGATCTTATAAATAAATCCACATATGGTACAATTACTATTTACTCTTGAATAGGGAATATTTATTTTAACCTAGTTATATGTTTTTTATATCATTAAATTTCTCTAAAACTAATGAATCATCTCCATGATACCTTGAACTTGAGATATCTATGAAAACACTTAGTAGTGAAATCACTTCTACCAATGTACGGAATTGTTCCCTTGTTAATATATGTGGGAATATTCTTCCCAAAATATGGAAATGTATCATTTTTGGAGTTTAATGATATAATAAAGTTTTATTGACTCAAATAATATAGAGTACACCTCAACTATCAATAAAGAGATATAGGTTTCACTATTATGAAATATTTTATTCTTCTTGTGAAAATAGAAGGATGATCAAGAATCACTTTTTAAAAATTCCACAATAGTTTGGGTGTTTATACACAATGTATAATTGTATCTTAATAGATAACTAATTTAATATACATCCTTTACCTAGAGTAAATTTACATTGTGATGGAATATATAAGATGTATTCCTTGATGAGTGACCTATAATTCACTGTATCTTGAGTCTAATTCTCAATAGAACTTTACTAAGATCCAATCCAATATCTAAGAGCGCCTATAAGATGGCCCTGATAGAACAAGATGATTTAATGAAGCAATCAAAAATAATTTTGACAATACTATCATATTACGTAGTGCATACCCATTAGGTGTGCTGGTTCCGTTTTTTAAGATGAATGATGGATTGATACGACTAGTTATTGATTACCAGGAACATAATACGATCAATTTAAAGAATATGAATCCCTTATGAAGGATTTATAGTTTTTTGATCAACATTAAGGATATAATTACTTATTAAAGGTGGAATTTTGTCCTTGATATCATCAATTGAATGTGAACATCGATGATATTCAGAATTTATCCTTCAGTATAAGATATGGATTCCATGACTTAATATTTATTCCACCAAAACATAAATATTCCCTAAAAACATCATATATTTGATGAATAAAGTCATTATATACTGCCTTAATAACTTTTCATCAGTATTTATCAATGAAATTATAATCTACTCCAGGATAATGGATTTTCATGTTGAGGATCGGCAGATTGAGATAGAGATATTAAGTAATGAAAAGTTATACACCCTGTTAAGTAAGTGTTTCATTATGATGAAACATGTCACATTATTTGGGTATATAATAAAAATTGAGGGAATCATTGAGGATACATGAAAGGGAAAGGTAATTTAAGAGTTTCCCATACTGATAAGTTTCACAATGTTACTATGTTTTCCTGGATTAGTTATATACTACCAATTGTTTGTGAGAAACTTCTCATGACTGTTTAGAAGAATAACTATATAACATGGGAAGGGGTAAAGTGTTCCTGAATTAAGTAATTCATGTAATGATATATTGAGATAAAGGAGAGACTAATTAATACACTTTTACTTACACTCCCCACAAGTGGAGAAGGTTTTTTGATATATAGTAATTCATAGAAGAAACTATTGGGTGGTGAAATAACGAAAAATGACAATGTGATAGCATACACATCACATAAGTTGAAGGATGATGAGAAAATATACCTATCACATGATCAAGATTTGGTTGTACTAGGATTTTATTTAAGGATTAAAAACAATCATCTCTATAAAAATTTGTATGAAATATCTATAGTTCACAAGATTTTAAAGGATATATTCACACATAAAGATCTCAATATACACATAAAACATTTTTAGAGCTGATTAAGGATAACTAATTCTCAATTCATAACTCTATTGGGAAGGTGAATAATGTGGAAAATCTTATAAGTGTAAATAATGTAGAAATATTATCCATAATGAGGGTTTCAAAGGTTTTAGTCTTCATAAAAATATAAAGTATGGACATGATAATAAACATAGAGGTAACTACAACCTTACATTCTCAAATGATTTTTCAAATATTCATTTTGGAGATGATGAATATAGCTTAAAGGTATTATGTAGAGATATAACTGAATTTTTATGATATAATAAAAGGGATATCTTTGAATATCCAAATTTATTAAAAAGGAGTTGTGAGATTTGGGTAAATACTATCGGTACCATAGAAACATTGGATAATGAGGGAGATCTTGAATGATTCACATAAATCCAAATTCTATGTTATCCTCTGGATCATAATGATGTATAAAAATATCATATATTAAAAATGTTTATAAAATATGAAGAATGATATTCTTAAAAATACAATAATGTTTTTGGAATACCAATAGGTTGAGTAATCGAAATGAAATTCCATTGGGATAATATAATTATTACCCATACATACATGGAAATGGGGTAACATCACTGTGACTTTTTCACTAGACTTCCAAATAAATCCAACTGAAATAATGCAATATGGGATATAATGGAATGTCTTATAAGGAAATATCACTTCATTTACATTAAATAGAACTTCTCACTAGATCAACTTGGGATGATATACATTAAAAAAATATGGGTGGCTATATGGAACACGAGTATTAATTTTATTTGATCGAGATATGATGTTTGCCTAAAAAATAATGAGAATACTTCAACATGCCTTCAATACTAAATGAGATTTTGTATAAACTATCACACCAATAAGGATAGAAAATGTAGATGGACTATAGAGATACATAAAGTTATATTGAGTGTTTTCTACATGGATTTCATGGGAGGTTGTGATAGACAAATTCACTGTGATGAGTTCTCATAAAATAATAGATTCCACATAAGCAATCAGTTTGATCCTTAAGAAACTATATATGGAAAGAAATGTATAACTATAACATGTTTGGGAAAAGTTGAATATCATAATCCAATTAGACCTAAAATAGTTGATGAGATGGTAGAAAATGTATAAACTATTCAGAAACAAATTAGATAATAAAAAAAGTTAAATGATGTTCAATGATAATAATCATCGATGAGATGCAGAGTTTTATCTTGAATATAATGTTTTCATTCATATTCCCTGACGGAGGATATTCATGAGGTTTGTGAAGAAATTAATTTTATGTACTAGATTCATTAAATACTATGATATTCTGGATCACATTTGAGCTATGACCTCTCAACCAACACACCCAATAAACTTTATAATGGAATTATCCTTTACTGGATATTATTACATGATTTTATGAATAATTAACCATTAAATACAAATCAGTGATCCTAATTTCATGTTTTATTTTAATATTAGGTATATAAAACTGAAATCATGTGACCAAAAATAAAACATCTTTTATTTAATTGTCATAATTATATCTCAACATTCTTCAAGACCACAAATCTTTATTGGATAACTTGAGGAATACACGAACAAAGGGATGAAAAAAACCCCAATAAGGGGACAAACAAAGTAATAAATCATATAACATGGTTTAGAGGACCTAATATGATGACATAAAAAAGGAATGGGCATGAAAAAAAATATGGAATCATAAATTATAGAACATGGGATCATATAATCATAGAATGATGAAAATGTGGAAAAAGAATAAAATATGACTTAATCCTGAGTCAAGTCTAACAACCAAGATCGTGGCATATAGAGGAACATGAGTCAAGGCTAACCACCATGACTGTTACACATTATTAGCATGAGTCAAAGATATGTACCAAGACCAGTCCACATGACATCTCATTAGACTAAACATCACCCAACACATTCGACATCTATCTAGGAACAACCATCATAACATGTTCATAAATATGTGCTCCACATTACGAATAAAGCATAAGGGTTATCCATGGAAATAATTAGATATAATAATCATTTCTTAAGGTATAACAAAAGGTAATATCATAATGGTGACTATGAAATAATTAATTTAAATCATGCATAGACATTCATACAAGATTATTGGCATAGATAATGATATATAATATCAAACATAAGTTAAATTATATAAAAAAAGTTCTTAAGAAACTTTAAAAATACATAACTTTAGTGTGGTTTACTGAAAATATTAATGAATATTTAAAAAGAAAAATGAATAATAGTTTATATTATATAAGAAATAAACCGAGAATTCATTTCATGATTTAATTATTAATTTTGAAAAAATAATTGGGGATTAAAATATATAATGGAGTGCACTCGAAAATGGGTATGAAATCGAGATTTACCCTTTAATTGAGCTTGCTTATCGGGAAGTATTGAAAAAGGTACCTTTTTAAAACATGATTTTCCCCATAAAATTTGGTTGAACTATTCTAGATACATGATTTTTGAACATTCAAAAATAATTTTGAATAAATAAATAAAATTAATGAATAATTATATTAGGGTAAAGAAAGTGTAAGCGCAACCTAATGGAAAAATGGAGGTTTGGAAAGAATCTCTTACCTTATATCTGAATGTAATCTTCACTTGAACATAATGTTCTGGATAATCACATTAAATACATTAATTAATTAATTTCGAGCAATTCATACATGTATTTAATTTTTTATTATTTTATTGAGTTTATTTAAGTCCTTTTGATGATTAATAATATATAATTTTGTCATTCAAGAGCATTCATTTCCTTGGTTTTCATGAGAAGTTTAATTGTATACATGAATTGAAACTAATGTAAAATGACAATAGTTTTCCATCGTTGAAATTATATATTATAAATGAAATTATAAAATAAAAAATGGTTTTATAACTTGTTTCTTTTTATATATGTTAGGAAGCTTCATTAGATAAAACGTTAATGGTAACTGTTTTGAGTATTTTTCTGTATTTTATCTTCACGGACATGTTTTTTTATTAATTAATATCATGTATATATAATAGTTCTATAACATTAAATAGGCTAAAATTCATATATTATTATCTTTTTTAACCATGAGAATGGTTTTAGAAAAAACCTCGATGGTGCTAATTAATATAGAAGATTCGGTGTCCCTGAGTGCGATAAATCTACACATCAATGACGACATTTCTATTTTAGTACAAACGAAGAGGGGAGGAGAAAAAATGATGAGTTGTTAAATTAACATAATTATATTATAGTATATAAAATATATTTTATATTTCACTCCACATGGATATGGCAGTTACAAGAGAATAAGATAAGAAAATATAAATAAATGAAACTAAAAGAGAATGGAAGTGGATTTTACTTCTTGAATTTCTCCTCCTTGAGAACCTACTTAGGGATATGGTTTTCACCAATTTTTAACTCCAAAGGCTCCTAGATGTGTGGTAGAGGGTTGGGAGATTGTTTTTTATAATTTTTACAATCTTCAAAGATTTTGATGTTTGAGGAGAAGGGGTGGTGGGGGTGGTATTTATAGTGCAGGAGAGTGGTGCTTTTTTTATTATTTTACTCATTAGTTCCTTATTTTTTCAAGACTATGAATATTGAAAATTCTTGTGATAAAATACAGTAAATAGAGCATGTGATTTTGATATAATGGACACATTAATCATTCATTACTCAACCATGACTCAAAAATTAATTAAATTTCTTATAATTATAAATACCTAAAATTATAGTATTTCACTATTCATAAAAAATTCTTCTATTTTAGAAGAATCCAAAAAAATAAACCTAAAAATTTAGCAATTTTTATGATTCCAAAATGGACTCTATTTTATAAAAATAATTTTCTATATGTTAAAATTTACTAGTTAATTTTAATAATTATTTATTTGAAAAACACCAACATTAATATTATAACATATTTTATAACTTATTATAATATTAATTAAGCTCTCATAAATTTATCTTATAATCATATGACAAAAAAATATTAATTTATAAATCTATTTTTTGAATGAAAATTTTCAATTAAATATTTATATTAATTATTAAAGTATAATTAAAAATTTATGTTTCATAAAAATAACAATACATAATTTGTCATTTTTAAAACATTTATTTACTTATATCAACTTAAAATATATCATATTTTCATTTATAGAATATCTGAAATTAATTTTTACTTTTATAGGTGAGGCTACTATTCTATTGGTCGGATAAATTTTCCTAATGGACATATTACTCTTCTAATGGTCAAGTTATTATTACATTTCTTTGGATTACTTAATTATTTTAAATACTTGTTATTTCATTAATTATTCCTTTATAAAATTTTTACTCTGTTCTATGAGTGATTTTTATATTTATACTATAATAAATGATTATAAGAACGGAAATGTCCTTGATAAAATTATGGGTCATTACCTTCATTCCCCTTACGATATTTCTCCATCATAAATTTTCTTTAAAAACTAAGGGAAAAAAGGTGAGGATACTACTCCGTCATTGCTTCCTCTGATTCCCATATTTGATAATCATACTTATAGTTCCACTATATTATATTATCTAGATGACTAGTCTTGTTGTGTATAAATTTATTTTTTATAGTCCAAGATATTCACTAGATAATACTCGTAATAAAGAACATTTTTCAACTATAACAACTCTAAATTTAGTAAATGTGAGGGATCATGTATTTACTTTCTAAAGAGGGATACATGGAATACATCATATACATGAGACATTGTAAGTGTTGGTTCTAGTTGATAGGCCAGAGATTCGACATGGTCAAGGATCTCTAAGTGGATGATATACCTAAGACTTACCTTTACTTTCATCCCAATTGTGATAATCCTATTACAAGGAGATATATGGAGGAATACCACATCTATACCATTAAACTCTAGGTCTCATCGACGATTGTCTAAATATTCCTTATGTCGACTTTGGGATTCATTAATGTATAAGTGAATGATTTTAACATTTCCATTATTTATTCAACCATTTTAGGTCCTTATAAGCATTTGTTCTACAACCTCATCCCATTATGCATGTGTTATGTATCTTTTCCCCCAAAGGCCTTCATATAGTTCCATTTGGATTCTCATGTGAAAACTATTGTTGTAAGAGAGCATTAATAGAGGCAAATAAGGGTCCCATACTCCTTCAAAGTCTATAGTACATGTTCTCAACAAAACATCCTTTTTTAAAATAGTCTGATCATACTGGAAATCGGTTTGAGGATGATAGACTATAATTAAGTTCATATCAGTGCTGAAATCACGTGGGATACTTTTTTAAAACATAGATGTAAATATAGGATCCAGATGAAATTCATTTGATTGTGTTAGTCCATGCAGCCTCACAAATTATCTTATGTATATCTATGTAAGTTGATAGAGTGACAAGTCCTCTATAATTTTGGTAAAGTGATATGTCTTTGTAAGAGGATCTATAATGACCCATATAACATTATTTCCTTAGGATGTCTTTCGATGTACGATGACAAAGTCCATGGTGATGTTTTCCCACTTCCATGTTCATAACGGAAATGGTTTCATCATTACCTAATATTATTTCCTTTGGGCCTAAACTTGTTGACATACCAATCAACTTGATTTATATTTAGTGATATCGTCCATCATATTGTCCCACAAATAGTGCTGTCAGAGATATTAATACATCTTTGTTCTCCTTGGGTGAATAGGGATGGTCGTGTTATTTGTGTAATTTAGACGATCTTTCTTTATCTCTCAATTAAATGTTACATGTATTCACGACACAAATCTCATATATATTTCATCATCAATTTTGTACTCTGGGGATTTCCCAATTATGATAGCGTCCACCTTTCTCTGGAATTTCACATAATTTCTTTATGAATACTTGATTTCCTCTATAAGGGATGGTTAAGATATCATTTGAGAATGTATTAGTGATATTCCTTTTTAATGATTCTAATGTCCATTATTTTAAGTTCTAATAAGACTGGATCCTTTAAAATTATTATAATTGAAAATGATACATGATCTTCTACTTAATGCATAAACCTTCGTGTTTGCTTTACCAGGATGTTAGTGGATTGATCGATCATAATACATTATGAAATTGAAACATATATGAAGGTGCATATTAATATCCTTCTATGTGAATATATACATGAGGATTTCATGATAAGTATGTATTTCACAGTTATCACCATAGAGATAATACCTCCGTAGTTTCAATGAAAATATTATAGCCTCAAACTCCATATCATTCGTAGGATATTTTTACTCATGAATTTTTGAAATTACTTGAGTAATAGTGTATCACATATCATTTTTCATTAATAAAAACCTAATATCTTGTATTATAAATAATTGTACACAACCAAGAGTTCCCCACATATCAGTAGTGTGAGAACTGGTTCACTGATAAGCCTTATTCTCAACACTTTGAAGCAGTATTAACATTAAATTCTCTAGAAAATCATCCCTACCTTTTGAGTTACCTTGGTTATTGGGTTTTAAAATTATGAGAATCTATCCACAAATTTTTGGTAATACCACTCTTGACCAATGAAAGTATAGATATTCATTAAAGATGTTGGATTAGGCCACTATTTGATTTCTATTTCCTTGTATGTTTTTATAGATATCCATTTTCTTCTGATAACATATCCTTAGAATGATACTTCCATCGTCCATAAATCACAATTATTGTATATTTCATAGATTTTCTCCCTTCTCAAAGTCTTTTGAAAAGTGTTCAAATTATCCTCATGTTCCTCCTTGATTTTAGAGTATATCATAATATCATTAATAAAGACCACCTCAAATTTGTCGAGTAAATATCCAAATTCTCTATTCAATAATTCCATGAAAATTGTATGAAAATTAATTAGTCTAAAGGGAATCAATATGAACTCATAGTGTCTACACCACATTTAAAATACTTTCTTTGGAATATCTTCCTTCTTCGACTTTAATTAGTGATTCCCCGACAGAAGGTCCACCTTAAGGAAATACCTGGCCCCACATAGTTGATCGAGAAATTTATCTATCCATGGTAGGGGATACTTTTTCATTATCATTATTTTATTGAGCACATGATAATCAATGAAGAGGTGCGTTGATATATCCTTCGTTTTAATTAATAGGACTAGAACACCCCCTAGTGAAGCACTTTGTCCTATAAAACACTTTTCAAGATTATCCTCTAACTAATTCATCAATTGTTACAACTCAACGTTAGACATTCTATAAGGTGTTTTTGGTATAGTAAGAGATCCAATAATATTTTCAATTGATAAATAAACTTCTATATCAAGTGTAAGTCCATGAAAATCTATGATTAATAAAACAATGTAGTCTCTAACAATGGGAATGACTCTAGTCACAACCCTCCTATTTATCTCAGTCATTTGATCTAGAAATGATTGATCATAATGAAATAATATCCACAATTGAGACAATGATTATGATGTATATTCATCCTCCTACTTACACTTTTATAGAATTGGTGGAAACTTCGAGATGTGAAGATGGATCTCCCTTTTTTGAAAATCAATGTTGTCTTTTTAAGAAGAGATCCAATCCCTGCCAAATATATAATAAAACTCCCAAAAATTAAGTAAGAAAAGATTTTATATGAATTTATGTCTACAAAAATTTACTAGAGAGGATTTTTATACTTGTTATGAAATAAGTTTCCCATTTTATGTTCTTGTAGAAAACAAAACTTTCATATTTTGAGGTGGTATTTGAATAGTTCTACTAAATGTGAATGATATAAATTAATGTGTAGGACCATAATAAAATAGTATATTCACTATTCATGAATGAATAAAAAGTTTACTGATCACTACATAATGTTTTTGCTCCACCAAAATATTAGTGATAACACATTCCCTTCCTTGCTTCCTTAGAGGTTGTTGCTGTTGATTACCTCAAACTACCATATTTTTAGGGAAATGGTTCCCGCAATGCCCATGTTCGTTAAAGTTGAGAAAATATAATATAGGATGAGTGATGATATAAACCATCCTTTATTATGAAATATTAGTGGGATTATTCATATCCCATTATAAGTTATTATCCAAATGCCTAATTCTTCACGATTTTATGAATTTCTTAGTTCCCTTTAGATAGTTCCCTATAAGCTTCCTCACATAATTTTGACACATGCAATGTTGGGTTTTATTACCATCATAGGATTTATCTATTGATCCTATCATATTAAACTCAATTTTTCAAATTATTTACCTGGTCCCATGAGACCACTATGAATCTCTGATATCTAATTCAACCTTAAGGGAACAAAAAAAATCTCCTCATAGCTGTAAAAGTATTAAATCTTTAATGATATTTGTAGACTCAGCTTTAGTTTTCTAAAGAAGAGACCCAACTTTCTTTCGATTTTCATGATAATTTAGAGGTATATCTAATAATAATTTTTTGTTTGCTTCATATCCCTGATAGACTCATCATCCTTTTTCTCCAGTCTTACGAACTCCCTTTGCTTCATAACACAATCGGTTCAGGGAAAATAATTATTTAAAAATATTTTCATGAAATATTCTCATTCCATGGAATAAATTTCCGTGTTGGATGTTTTTCATGATATGTTTATACCATTAATTAGTTACACCATAAAAAAATAAATGGTAAGTACAACTTTATCTTCTTTTATGTGATGGAGGGTAAAGAATATCTTCACAATGGATTTAATCCATTTTTTATGAGGATGGGATCAAAAGATCAACTAGTCATGGGAGACATTTTCCACATAAAGAATCTGACCACACCATTTTCTTTCTTAAAATATAGAGGGAATTCCACACTATTCATGTTATTATTTATAATTTGAGCCAGTTAAGAAAGTATATTCAAGATTTTTTGAGAACTCATTCCCATCATATTTGGCATATCTTTAGGAAAATAATCACATTTTCTATTTTATTGATTGTTATCATGAGTTCATATATTTACATCTATTAAAAAATGAAATTACAATTATAGGGCTTAAATATTTATCATAACATAATTAATCATTGAACATAGAGAGACAAACCTTAAAATGAATATAATATACTAATTTGTGATTCATTATGATTCAATATACGTTATCCTTGGTTATAGAATTATAATTAGGTATCATACTAATATTCTCTAGTCCTAATATCAAAAAAATAACTTGACTATCCACTAATAACAACTATGATAGCCCTATCCCTTTACACATATTATTACATGATTTTAAGCATAATTAACAATTAAATATCAACTAACGATCATAAAATATAATGTATTTGGAAGATTATGTACATATAAAAGAAAACATGGAATGAAAATAATATAAATTTTATTTAATATTAAAAATGAGATCCTAACATCCTTTTAGACCTCACATATTCGTGGAATAACCTATGAAATACATGATAAAAGGGATGATCTAAAATTACCATCTATGGAGTAAATATAAGAATAAATCATAGCACATGGGTTAGAAGTAATAACATGATGAAATAAAAAGTAATAGAATATGAATAAAAATAAAGAAGCATAACATATAAATCATAACATCATCTAATAATTTTATCATAGAAATATGGAATCCCAATACATCATGACATAAGCATGAGTCAATCCTAAACAGAAAAACCATTTTACAAGGAGGAGAATGAGTCAAGGATAACCCCCAAGACCATTGCATGTGGTTTTCATGAATCAAAAATTACCAGCAAGACCATTTCACATAAAGTCTCATGGGAATAAGCATTCCTGAATGAACTGATTCACTCTCTAGTCTTACCCATCATAACATATTCATGAATATCTCTTCCACATGAAAAATCAATCAATGGGCCACACATGGAAATAATTGGGTATAATAATCTTTTCACAAGGCATACAAAAGAGAATACCGTAATGGTGTCCATGAGAGAATTGATTTATATTATAAATAGATATTAATAAGTTAAAATATGTATAGACCATGATAAATTATGACAAAGTTAATTTAATTTTGGTAAAAAAAGTGTTTAAGAATCTTTATAAATAAAACATTTTAATGTGGATTATGGAACATATCAAATATTATTAAAAGAGGAAATTGGAATATTATTTTATAAAAAACCAGAATTAAAAAAATTATTTTCATGATAAAATTATTGATTTTAGAAAAATAATAGGGGATTAAAATATATTATGTAGTGAATTTGAAAATGGGTAAGAAATCAGGATGTTCCCTTTAATCAGTCTTTCTTATCGTGAAGAATTAAGAATTGAACATTTTTAAAATATGTACTTCCCCATAAAAGAAGGATGATCTGATTTGGATGCATGATTTGGTATCAAGTACATAGAATTTAGAAGAATTTTATAAAATAAAATAATAATTATATTGGGGTAAATAGAGTAATCTGAAGGAAAAAATGGAGGTTTGGAAAGAATCTATAACTATATGTCTGAAAGTGTTATGTAATTGAACAAAATGAACCTGATAATTAAAATTAAATCGATTAATTAATTTATTCACAAACATATCTAAATATATTTTATTTGTTATAATTTATATTAATATCATTTATATCAATTTTTATTAGTTATAAAACACAATTTTCTCATTCAGGAGTGTTTGTTTCATTTGTTTTCATGATCGGATTACATGTATACATCTACGGAAAATCAAGTAAAATGAGAATAGTTTTCTAGAATTGATATTATACGTTATTAATGATATATAAGAATATTTAATAGTCTTATATATCATTGTTTTACCTTATGTGAGGATAATATATTAGATAATGTGTTAATAATAACTGTTTATAGTATTTTTGTGACCTTTTATCATCACGAACTAGTTATGATTTTTTCATTAATATCATATATATATATAGTGGTCCAAGAAAATTAAAAAAGATGTAATTAAGTTATTATAAATTTTATTAACTATACAAATTTATTTATGACCATTATTTAATTCGGTAATGCAAATTGAAAACATGTCATCCTTGAATGTGATAAATTAACACATCATAGATGATATTTTCATTATTATTAAAAATGAAGGGGGAAGAGAGAAGTTTATGGGTTGTTCCATTAAAAAAATAAAATTAATTTATATAAAATATACTGGAGTTATGATGTCTCTTGGGTGAGGGGAGATGAGGATAATGTAAACAAAAGAAAATATAATAAATTAAAAGAGAACTAAATATGATTTTACCTTCTGAATTTCTCCACCTTGAGAACCTTTATAGAGAAAAGTGTTTGGTATTTTGTTGCAACAAAATTCTCATGGATTTCGGGGGAATTCAAATGTATTATTAGGAAAAAAAATTCAAGCATCAATGTTATAGAGGTGTGAGGAGATGTGGTGGTTAGGGGTGGTATTTATAATGGATGAGATGGTTTTTCATTATTATACTCATTTGTTTATTATTTTGGCTCAAAACTATAAATAATAATGATTATTATGAATAAATATATTAATTATATCATGTTAGTTCTAGTCAATGGTTTATTGCATTATCCATTACTAGACCATGACTCAAAAACTCGTTTATTTACTTAAAATGATAAATATTGTAAATTAACATATTTCACTATTCAATAAAATCATCCAATTTAGAAAACAAAATCACCATAACCATTTATTGACATGAATAATTAAAAATTTAAATACATTTAATGAAACTAATATTGGAAATTTTAGGAATTTATTTTTATTTAAAATCATCATTTATTTGAAAATCACCAATTTTAAAATTATAACTGATTTTCTAACACTTTGAAAATGTAATTAAGGTCTCATAAAATTATATTCTAATCATAAGAAAACAAAATATTAATTTATGAATCTATTTTATGAAAATAAAGTTTTTTTAAATCATTATAATCATTATAAAATTAAAAATAAACATTTATATTTCAAAAAAATACTAGTACATAATTTTAAATTTTAAAAAAAATTATTTACTCATATCATGATAAAAATATAACATATTTTAATTTATAAGACTCCCAAATTTTATATATACTTTTTTATGTCAGTTCGCTATTCGATTATCTTAATTACTAATATCAAGGGGCATATTAATATTGAAAATGTCACAATAATATTCCATTACAAAAAAAATAACTGTAAGTAGGGAAATTTCATTGATATAATAATGGGTCCTTAATAAATTTCCTCAGGTGAATAATGTATTACACATATATTTCATAAGGAGGTAAATATCTTATCCATCACATATACTGAATCTAGAGGTGGCTCAACTATATCACGACCTCTTATATGAGAGACAACTAGTGAATATAATGGACCATAGAGAAACTTTTATGTGAAATAAAACAACATACCTTATAAAAGTACGTTATTGGAACTATATCTATAAAAATACAACATGGGAACCTGAGGAATCAATGAAGCTAATTCACTCTTATATATTCTCAATAGTGGATATGAATCAAATTTTTTGGATGAAATATATTAATCTGAAGGAAATTACTGATCCACAATTTTATAAATAAAAATTTCTTTTAAAATAATCATGTCTATACTATATATAAATATAGTATAGTATAAAAATTATGCAAAAAAAATTAAATAAAAATTTTATTTCATTAAATGAGAACATTGAATTAGGTAAATAAAC
Organism: Viscum album; assembly: GCA_963277665.1. Taxonomy (NCBI): domain Eukaryota; kingdom Viridiplantae; phylum Streptophyta; class Magnoliopsida; order Santalales; family Viscaceae; genus Viscum; species Viscum album. The sequence goes on along the minus strand of OY728119.1, from coordinate 696,183,262 downwards.
ATACTAAATACAAATGAAACTACTATAATTATGCAACAACAAAAAAGTCAAAAATTACAAAAATAGTAAAATATGGATCATTTTGATCATTTAAATTTTTCACAACAACATTTTAGATGTTAAACCAAACATTATCAATGTAATTTTTTTTTAAAATTTAATATTATATAACATTGAGTGAAATTAATGTCAATGATTAATGAATGAAAAATGAGTTATTTATAGGACTTTAAAAAAAATATTACCAATAGTAATTATAAGATACCCATTTGGAATAATAATTGTATCATAAGAAAGTAAAATAACATATAAAATAGAAAAATGATATGAAAATAAGAGTTTAAATAAATTTATTAAGAAAAAATAAAATTACATTTCCATAAATTAAGTACTCAAAAATAGAATCTCATGTAATGTAAAAGTAAATATTATATATGGTGTATTTTAATGTATTTTGTAAAATATATAAATTTTTTGTTAATAAATTAAATTACAAAAATTAGATATTTATATTTTCCATTTGTATTTATTTTTTAGAATAATTGTTTTTCATTTTTAGAGGGTCACTTTATTGTAATTTTCTATAAAACAACAATTTTTATGGGAATAAAAAATACATTTTTTAACAAAAATGATATAGTTCAATTAAATTATTTGTTATGTGATAATAAAATAATCTGTTTTTGGAGGGAATAAATAAATATATATATTTAATAGTATAAAAAATTCATATAAAAATGTATATCCTAACTTTCAAATCAAAAAATTAATATACGAAATCGTAAAATATAAATTATTCCATTAAAGAATTTTTTATTGATATTATTTCTTTGTTAATATATAAATAATTTCATTAATTTCAAGGTTTAAAATTCCTAAAACCATTATATTTTACTTATAATGTCAAAAATTACTCTATGATAAGTCTTACATTATAAATAATGTTTTTTTTTGTTTCTTAACCCAAAATATCCATTTCATTAAATATAAATAGCCCATCTCCATTTCCATTGAAATATAAATTCACATAAAACTCTAAAATAAAAATATCTACCCAATTATTCATTATTAAGTATCTTAGTACCCTATTGTATTTTATGGAGTCACTCAATTTTAATCACTAAAGGTGTTAAAGTCTTCAAAAATAAGCGAATTCATAAACAACATAATATTTTTCCTTTTCTTTCATCTCAATATTCATCATATTTTATTCTATCCTTCCTCCAAAATCCATAAAACTCCTCAAAATTCATTTAAGAGGCTAATAATAATAATAATTTGTAAAATATTTAATTACATTATATCTATACAACATATATTTATGTATCCCATTTTGACAAGTTTCATTAATGGTCCATTCCATCTCCTTACAATGATTTTTTAATTATTTACCTCTCACTATATACATAAATTATTATAATAAATAATTTATAAAATATAAATATATTGTTAAATAAATTTTCTAGATCATGTAATTCATTTTAGTAATTTATAAATGGAGTTGAATCAAAATTTGGAAATCAAATAAAGATAATATATTTTAATGAAAATATAGACACCAAAGCATTTAACCCTTATCAAACAATATTAAAAAAATAATAGTGATTGATTCTAAATAACCATGAATGAATGAAATTAAAAAAAATTACTTATGGGTTCATGTTTTAATAATCATATGTTTCTTATACATGAAGCAAAAATATTGACGAAATAAAACATGATCTATGGTAAGGGGAAGTCTTGAATCCAACTCTTCCTCTGGGATTATCTTATCTACTTTTATCCTTTAAATTTTATTATTTTAAAAATATAATCTAAATTAATTTCAATTTGTTTTTTATTTTTTAATTATGATTACATATGTGTATCTACATCATTGATATGATTTCAAATCAATCTATATTTTTTTTTCAAAAACATCTCACCAATATCTCTTGAGTTGTTTCCTTTTATCTCAATAGACTATTATTTATTTATTGAAAATTATAATGTGAAAAATATGTTTTCCATAATTAATTTTGGAACCAACAAGTTTATTCAAGACAAATAGTTTACAACATCATTATGAATTCCATTACTTCCACATGGGTCATCCTTATGCCTATGATTGTAATATGATTCCATTTTATGTGGAATGCATGATTATGGGAATTTAATTATGTTATGGGTTGTTAAAAATTTAAATATATTTCAAATACATTGGGAACAATAATATATATGATAATATTATGTCAATTATTTGTGAAAATAAATCTTGTATTGTTCAAAAATTATGAAATGATTTTTTAAAAAAAAAATTGATCCGGGATTGAGGCAGGTTTTATTTATAATATATGTATTCCATTAGAAAAAGATGTTGTGAAGTTTGATAATTATACATATGCCACATTTCATGTCTCATTTAAATTATTCCCTAATGAAAATAATTATGATCCATTTTTTATAATAGGATTATGATGTTTAGGATCTCCCATATACCATTAATTCCTGTCTATTATTACTTCAATATAATTCATCACATTTATAGGATTTTTTCCTCACATTTTTATTTGGTCTATATATTAGGTTACTACATGTACAAATGATGAAATAAAATAATTTTTTTGGGGACTATGAAGAAGGAATTAAATATAATTTAAATTTTAGTATGTACTCATGTTGTATAATCCAAATTTTCACTAGGTATCAAACCTTTAAATTCTAGAATATATTGAATTTAATTTTGTTATCATAAAAATGATTTTATTATCACATATAAAAAATGTTGATATATATAGTTTTTTTCATTTCAATGTTTATTTAACTCATGAATTACGTTAGAAAAATATAACATTAGTTAAATAAAATATATTGTGGAAGTAAACTATATAATTAACAATCACATGTCAGTGAATTATTTATTCATGCTTTACTAACTTATGTTTTTCTATAACCATTTATACTTAATAAATTATTAGGAAACAGGAGACACCAGTCAAACAATCCATGTGATGTGAAATGCGATGATTGTCTGAATGACATTCCCAATGCAATAAGAGGATGACTTCAAATCCTAAAGGAAGTAATTAACAACATGTTTCTCGTTATGAATAATAACCTTAAACATGTGGAACTTCATACTACACCCTAGAAGGAAAAATTTTCCATTAATTCCTTTATACACTAGAAACCACCATTATTTAGTGGACATTCTAATAAACTTATTGCAGAACAATATGTGAACTACATGAAAAACACTTTTCTATGAGTATATGTTATAAGAATGATAATGTTTCCTTGGATGTCTACCATTTTTAATGAGAAGATAATAATTCCAGGACATTGATCAAGAATGTGAAGTTGAAGGATAATGTGGAAGAAATGGATTGGGATGAGTTGAAAACTATATTTATTAAAAAATATTTCCATCGAAATAATCATACCATGATAGATAGAGAATTATCGGAGCATAAAAATTTGAGAGTGAATCTGTAAAAAACTATGAGGTTAATTTCACATGCTTTTAACTTATGTCTTAGGTTTGGTTATCAATAATGATAGAAAAATAGATAGATTATTTAGTGGTTTATACTCGTTTCTCCAAAAATATCTAGATATATGAGGCCTTAATAGTTATGATGAATTAGTTCAATGTTCACTCAATATATATAGATTATATAATTGTCTCATTGATATAGAGATATGAAATGAAGGATTTATTTTCAAACTAGGGGATCAAATGAAAAAGGGGGATGAAAGATCTGGCCAACCATATTTCAAATATTTTTAAGGAGGAACCATAGTAATTTCATCATAGGAATAAGTAAATGCTTCTTGTTTTAGTGAAAAAGGAATAATTATCATGAATCTCAAACAAATATAATGAATCCAACCAATATGATGGAGGAATGGAATTTACTACCTAATGCACCACCTAGGGTCCAATATTTCAATTATAATGGGTACGATACCTCTCCAAATAAATTCCTCAAACCAAGGGACTTCAAGGGGAATCAAATTTAGTGACTACGCAAGTAAAGGGAACCTAGGATATCTTACACACTCATCACTACTGAGGTAAAGAAATAAAATGATGTTTTCATGGTACACATACTATTCTACCATGATTAAAAAATTTGTTATTTGATTCAGGCATTGTGTCTTCCCTCAAATCCATTATGTTTACTAGAAATATTTAATTACCTTTATAATACCTGGGAGTCTAGATATGTTTGAGACAGTAGGTTGTTACATAATTAAAAATCAGGTGTTGAAATATAATCACATTTTATTAAGTGAGAGGAACATTTTATAAAATATTATAATCCATCCATTGGTCAAATTTAATGAAATATCAGGGATATATTTGATCTCATTATATAGATCTCTCATCAAATTATGATAAAATGAAATAAATTTACACATCCTAATCCATCCCATGATTTTATAAAAAAACAATAAAATAACAATTTTTCTGTAGAACCTTAAAAAATAGTGCTGGTCTTGATAAACAATGAAGAAACATATTTATATCGATTGGTTGAGTTTAAGGATTAAATAAACTTGAGTTCATTTTAATTGTGAGGTAATATATTAATAGTCTCCCAAAATAATTTCCTAGAATTTGTTTATATTATAGGTATAGTTATCAATATATTTTATTCTGAGATCCATAACTATATCCAATAAAACCTATAAGAAATCATTAATATATTTGGAGTATTTAAAGAGGAAACTACAATAGAATTTGGGCTAGGTGTTCATACACCCCAGTTCACCACCTTAGGGTTAACGAGTTCTCTTTTTCTTGAATTATGGATCGATGGTGCTATGCATTAATTGCCAGGATCTCAAAAAGATCATCCTAAATTATATGTATCCATTGCCAATAAAAGATGATATGTTTGATAAACATAATAGAGATTAGTTCCTCTAAATGGTGGACCAATGTTCTATATACGATTGTATGAAAGTTAATAGGTAATATATTCAAAAGATATCCGTTAGTATGATATATGGATACATTGAGTTCATAATGATTATATTTGGGCTTCAAAATTAATGTAAATATTCAAATATTTTTAGAATATAGTATTTATGTATTTACATGAAACATATATGGTATTATTTATTGATTAAATTATCATATACTCTTAGATAAAATAAGAAACTGTGGAGCATATGAGGATTTTACTAGAGACATTAAACAAAGTGAAGTTGAATGTTGAGTTTAATAAGTGTTACTATTAGATATTGTATCTCCCATTTTTTTTGTGTTGTCATCACAGGTGAGGGAATGTCAGTGGATCCTTCAAAGAATACAAATTGGGGAATGTTCTAGGCTCATATTCTTCAGGGATATACATAATTTTTTTGGATTATAATGGTACTACAAATCGCTTATAAAAAAATGATGATTCTCTATCCAAATAACTATGCTAACCTTAAAAGGTTAAAAGTATATTTAGATAAAAGAATGTGAGGAATGATTTAAGGAAATAATAAATATTATTTTAATTAAACTTTGAAACACAATCCCCTTAATTTTAAAATGGGTTTTGATATATATCAATTCTATAATGAATTTCTGGGGTTGTATACTCCCAAAAAAAGATAATGTGATAGCCTACAACTCATGATAGTTGAATACCCTATAGTAGAACTACCCTAACACATGATATTGATTTGGATTATTTAATATTTTCAACGATGATATATATGCATTATACCAATGGAGATAAGTTTTAAACATTTATAGACAAAAAGATATTAACATATATTTTCACCTATAAATATCTCAATATTCCCCAATCAAGATGGTTAAGTCTAATCAAATACATTGAATACTCTTTCCATTACCATTTGTGAAGGCGAATAAAGTGGGTGATACTCTAATTTGAAAGGATCCTATGACCATATCCAAGATGGATATTTAATACAAAACAATATTCATAGAAATATAGAGGAATACCATTGGAATAATAAATGAACCACAACCATCCGTTCTCAAATTATGTCTTAACAATCCATTATAGGGAACATAATGAATGACTAAAGGGGCGATGTGAAGATTAAAAGGAATTTGGAATCCATAAAAAAGTGAAATCCTCTTAATTAAACATTGATAATGTTTGATTTATGATATTTGGGGATTGACTATGGATACCATTAAAACCTAAGCTAAAGATGGAGTTATTGAATGATGCTCATATCTGAAGATTATTTATACATAATGGGAGAACAAAATGTATATTGGTATTCAAGATAAAAAAATTAAGAAGATATAAAAATGTTATTTCTAAATAAACTATAATGTTCATAATATTCTATTTGTTAATGTAGAATATTAAAATTTCAATTTGATGACGAAAACTTTTCCCATACCTACATAGAAATTGGATAACATCAACACATTTTTTTTTTACAAATATTCAAATGTAATCCAAAATAAATAAAAAAATATGGACTTTATTTGACCCACATATAATGGCATGTCACATTAATTAAATCTAGGATGAATTATCACTTGGTCAACTTGAAATGATATACATTATATATGTTTGGAAGATACATAAAACTCCACCATAAATTGTATCTAATTAGGATCCAGTGTTCCCCTTGATATTTTGGAAATGTCTTCAGTATTCCTTAATTACCAAGTTGATCATTAGTACAACCCAAAAAATGTAAAACGATTCCAAATCTCAATGGACTATAATTTCACTTGAATATCTGGTGAGAGATTTATTTTTAAATTTATAGAGAGGCTAAGATAAACATATTCCCCTGTAAAAGGTCATATACAACCACAATATGTAATCAAGTATTTAGATGGATCCTTATGAAACAATTTATATAAATAAGTACAAAACTACAACATGATGGGATTTTGATTTTGAACATATTCTATTTAGACCTAAATTGGTCAAATAATTGGTCATGAAGGCCAAAACAAATTTGCAACGCATTAAAAAAGAAAAGATTCCACTAAAGAACTATAATGATGATCATAAATGAGTCCAATGGTTTAAGTTTAGATATAATATTTTTCTATGTATATACCCATTGAAGCGACTCTAGATTTTTTGGGAATAAAGGAATGACAGTGTGACATCCCTAACCCCACACACTCCTGAGTAGCCGAAACCTGTTGGCATCATGGCCTCAACCCCCCCCCCCCTCCTCATGCCAAAGGCTACTGACTAGTAGTGAGAGAATATGATATATATGTAGGGAGAATAATCCATAAAGATAGAGTGGATCACGATAGATATAATATATTAATAAACACCAGAGTAATGACAATAAATAATAAGGTAGAATAAATAAAAATGATCTTAAAAGAAATAAATAATCATCAAGATCTATAAATTGTATCATGTACAAAATGATATTGTATTATATATACCAAAAGGAAAGAAATAATACATGGAAGTATGTAGATAATACAATATATTCTATTCAAAAGTATTAAAATGAGTAAAAATTATTCAAGAATACCATAAAGAGGGCCTTTCATCTGCTACTAACCTCTCATCCTAATGCAATAAGTTAGGTGTCTAATGTGGGATGTTTCCCTTTATACACACATGTGGTCATAAAATCTTCCCATGTAACAATGTAATATTGGATCAGGTGTGAGATAAATCCCATAATCTCCCACCAATGGTGCCTATAAAAACCCTGTTTGTGAATATAAACAGTAGTAGTGTGCAAATATATAAAATTAATGTAGTGAAAAAATAAATATCACATACCTACTTCAACCTCAAATGGTGTCTCTAATTATGTTTTCATTTAATTATTAATCAGGGTTTAAGATTTATAATATACAGGTAATCATGGAATAATTTTGATGATGATAAATAATTAGGATCCAAGGAGAAACTAAGGCATCCTTGACCTCAAGAATCAAGCCAACTCAAAGAGGAAACTCTTGTAGTCCATAAATAAGTGTCAGCGTGTAATCTTAGTGGTCCAACCAATGCATTCCATTGAAAGAAAAATTATAAATTAACCTATATATCTCATCCATAATAATCTCAGGCTAAGTACGATTGGGTCCCACAGGGTGAATCCATGACCTAGCTTGTCCAAAGACATCAATATGAATCCAAAGAGTGTATCCAAGTCATTATATTATTAAAAAACAATCAAGTGAATCAATGATACATCGTCAAGGCATTCATGTAAGAAAACAATAACTTGATTCCATGGTGTGTATCTCCCAATGTAATATTCTTAATGTATCAGAATGGATTCAACTGAGTGATCATGTAATTCCCTTAATAATCCATGGATAGATCAATTCTAACCATTCATATAATTATGAAATAGGTAGAAAAGTAATAGAAACCTTATACTTTTCTTTCTATGTAAATATTTAATAATAGGCCATGTAATAGTCAGGACAATTTCAATTTACTAGGTTCATTCCACTACTATTTATCATTCATGACAAGGTAATGTAAGGACATGAAACCAATTTCAAATTATTTAATAGTTATCAATGATATTATATATATATATATATATTCAACAACACTTGTTTTATGTTTTATTAATTTTAAGGAAACACTTATATTATCAAAGGATAAGTAAACACTCATAATCTTTGTCTTAGATAATCTTATAATAGGCCACCAATGGAACAAATAAATAATTCAACATAATTGGATAGTCCTTTTTTAGGTCTTAGCCTCCGATGGTGACAAGATTCATCAGTGTGGATATAAAACACAATTTACTCAATTGAATTTAATGAATATTCATTTAAGGAGTAACTCTTGGCGAAGCCAGTGGGATTATAGTGGGAATAATTCACAAATAATGAGACATTAAGGGATAATTTATAGACCATATACCATATGTCATTAGTAGATACCTCATCAATTATTGGCCCTTAGTTTGTCCTAGATTAGAATAATATGGATGAATAGATTAAATCCCTAAAATTTGGGCATATAAGGTCACACTAAAATATCATAACTAATAGGAAGACAAACAATTAAACGAGTATGAGGAGTGGATATCTTACTTTTCATAATCCAATGAGAAAAAGGGATCTCGATTCCAAGGTTTTGGTAAGGAAGTTGTCAATGATCATAAGTGGATTCCATGGGAGGAACATCTCTCAATGTGAAGGAGAGTGAGCCTGATATCCATTGTAGGATTAAAATAAAATTATGGTTTTATTAATATTCTTAAGGGAACAATGTTAAAATCACCCAAATTTTAAGGGTTCACATGGTATGGATGTATGGTTGAAAAAACCATGCACCATAAACTACCTCAAAAGGCACCTCACATGGCATGGCCACATGGTTTGACTAAGCATTTACGTCCTATATAAAACACATATAAAACATGCTTGAGTCAAATCACATGTCCATGTGGCCTGGAATTCATAGTTTAGAAAAACTATGAGTCCAACATCTATTTATTGAACACCCCATAAGGTTTACTATATCTATGTGGAATGGGTTATATAGTTTCTATTAATAATACGAACCATCTTTTTCTTACATAGGATGGGGTTTTAGTTTCTAAATAAACCTCGTAAACCCGAATTTCCTATATAACCTTTGTAGGTATTCATATTAGGTCTAACCCATGGAATTAAACCAAAATTAAAAGGGTCTATTTCTAAAAGAAAAACCATGTTCCTATATTCCCCTATAGGAAATCATCCCCATGTTACCCTTCCACGGTTGGTAATTATTCATATGATGGTAACTCCTACCATTGAGCATGTATGTTTTCCTCTTTCTCCCATGTCTAATCCAATACACAACATTAATACCATATAACCTACACCAAAGGGATAGAATGGCCACAAATTGAATTCATGCTCCAATCAATGATAAAAATAGGATACTACTCAAAATAACTGTTAGAATCCAATTAATCATCCTTGGGATCTGATTTGGATCGGTTTCGAAACACCTAACATTTCTATATCCCATGATACGTGGACCAACATTCATAAGGCAAGCATTCGTGGGGCGATTTGGCCAGCGACACTTAAGAACTCACATTGGTCGAGATGATGGGCAGTCGGGCTCATCACACACTTTTATGGGGGGAATTATTACCTGTTCCAGGACTCTCTTATAGATTTAAGACGTATTCATATGTTCATGAATCTTTGGTTTATACCCAAGCATAGTATCCATAGATTATCCCTGGTTGAAAATGGACAGCTAAACGCAGGGATTCAGAATCATTTAGGCCTGAGGTTTACCACCCATCATTGGATTAATAACTGTGACGAGTTTGGACTCGTTGGGATGAAGCTGATTTAAAGCTTCATAACTGGGAGCTCTGGAGTTTATTGTCATCTAGGGGTAACAGATAACGAATTGAGTGTTTGGATCGAACCCGTGATGTGGGCTTCCTACGTATCCTCGTGAGAGGAATCCGAATCCACATAGTTCTGTTTGCGGTGTCGGTGAACTAACGTGAAGGCGCACCGAGGGTCCAAGGGATGTGGGGCTTGAACCTCATGGAGGCTTCCTACGTATCCCCATGGTAGGGAATCAAAGTCCACGTAGTTCGAAAGGTTGTCAGAGAACTGACATAAAAGTGGACCCGGGGGTCTGATGGAAAGTGGGCTTGAACCTCGTGGATACTTCCTATATACCATGACTTGACATGGATCAAAGTCCTCATAGTTCACATAAAAAGGGATGGGGTCAGGTTGGGTGCCTCCTCTAATCCAACGTTAGTCATACTCGGTGTGAGAAACAAGAGGTAGCATAGACTTGACGATCATGTTGAGAAAGGAGCGTCCGTGGGAAGCGAAGTGGGGCTTACACATGGAGCAGCCCGAGAAGTGGAAATTGAGACTTACTCCAATATTGAGGCCCGATGGTGACATAACACAGCGGGAGAGGGAAAGGGTACCCCTGTGTTCATTTCCCCTCTTGGTCCTTGGCACTGGGGAAGTACAGAGGTGCTTGGGTGCTACCTCCCGCAAGAAAGGCTAGAGGCTTACACCAAGGAGGCTATCCGTTCACTCCCATAAGAGGGGAGGAGTGCTCACCACCGTAGTTGAAGGGAAATGGATGCGGGGCCCCCCAATCTGGCGAGTGGAGAGGAAGAAAGGGGACTCCGGGCTTGGACCCTGCGTTACCGTGGGAATGTGAACCCAGGAACGCTTCAGGAATCCACACAAGGGTCGGAGCAACCCCTTCCCCCTCAAGTACCATGGGTATGTGAACAGAAGAATGTGTGCTGATACACCTGAAGGTTGCATCATACGGGTCTGGTGGCTTCGGTGGAGGCCTTGGATCAGGACTGATGAATGGTCGAATGAGAGGTTTACAAAGGATCGGGCCAGATTGGAAGGATTTTATCCGACTCGGGGAATGGGAACACCGAAGGATTTAGTGGACCACACTGGTGTATGAGGAGTGGTACCCTTCATGTAGGGGGTTCTATGCGGTTGGAGAGGCCTTCCACGAACCAGGCTGGTCCGTAGACTGATAGGCATCCCGCGTACCAGGGTGGTACGCAGCATCAGGTTCAGCCCGCGTACCAGGTTGGTCCGTGGGGGAGTCCACGCGAGCAGTGGTGGCCAAGGGCGATGTCAGTCATAGGTTCTTCGGTCAGAGCTTCGCCCACGTAGGAGGGTTCTAGGTAGTACGTTGGATCAAAAAAAGGGAATATGATCCTTGGTCTGTGGGGAATGCATCCTTGGAGGGTCCATGGTCCATGGTCTTCAGTTTTTGTGATTTTACATTCATAGTTCACCCAGTTGTTATGCGTTTTTCTGTTCCTTATTAATTCGTTTCCAGTTTCATACGTGTTCTGGTTTGCGAATCGGAACTTCACTATTTGCGAAATCCTATGCTCTTTTCTCCAAAATCCTTCCACCTATCTTTGATCGATCTTTCCTTTTCACCCGTTCGATGTCCTTTTATAGAGGGGAGGAAAGGGGGTCAATTGTGGCCATGCGACACCTTTTGCGGAGGCCCATGACCAAAAACCCTCTTTTTCGATGACTTGGTCAATCTAAAACTTGCGGGGGTGTTCACCTCACCCGCAAACCAAGTCGATTCGAGGGGTGCTTCTCATCCGCGCATGGTTCCGCCACTATTCTGTGAAATATGACATAGGCGGCATGGGCTGGCTGGCACGATCTGCGGCTGGGGTGGTTTTTGTCAGTGGACTGGCCTAGCGCCCATCCTACTTCATGGTCATGGAGGATCCCCACCTTTGTTCCACAAACGACAGTGGTCCGTGGGGGGGGGGGGGGTGCTTCGCAGAACCGGTCACGTACCGTTAGTATTGGACCGGTCCGCGGACTGGTTCGTCTTGTTCCAACTTCTCCACATTTTTTCCCAATTACTCGAAGGAAATTTGGTAGAATCCTCTTTGAATTAAGGTGATTCTTATTCTCCTTTTCAGACTTTGTAGGACCCTACAAATTCCCTCCATTAGAATGGGGTCTGATCGGAATGAAGAGGAGACTATTCCTATGTAGAGTGGTCCTGAAATGGGGATGGTTTGTGGTAGAGGGTTGGACCCGGTAGGGGACCACTCCTATAAATACATGGGGTCCTTTCCCTCTATTGGTTGTCGGATTCTTTGTGAACACGGAGATTTTACCTTTCATCTCCACGTGATTTCTCCTTTGCGATACTCCTCGTCTGTGAACCATCTTTCATTTCCACGAACCATTACATGTTCATGCCTCTCTCCACCCATGGACCAACTTCCCAGCCACAAACTAACACTTTTAATCAATTAAAATGTAAGTTACAATGGGTCGCGTTGGAACTCACTACGTGGTTTTGATGGTCCGTGGACTAGAATAATCTAGACTTTGAAAATTTCTTAAATTTCTGAACATAAATAATTAAATCCAAGATTGAGATTCCATGGAGCAGCCTGGTTCACAGTTTTCTTGCCAATTCCCCCTGGGATAGGGCACCGCAGACTTGTTCTGCATAGGGTTGGTTCAGGGGATGCAACCATCGCAAACCACATTTTGTGCCTACCTCACGGAACTCATCGTGAAGGCCTGTTGACGGAATCCTTTGCAGAATACATGGTATTTTTGTACAAATTTTATTATTTTAAACTAACCATTTTCCTAGTTTTCATAATACAGGGAGAAAATATGGTTCCCCCTAGACCTGCACCCAGGACGGCTGCTGAGCCTCTTCCAATTTTTTCAGAGAGATGTCTTATTATGATTCATAGGGCTGAGAGCATCAAAGAGGACCCCAGCCATCCAATCATTCCCGACGATGGTGTTTTGAAGGAAGCACTCTCCCCCAGACTTCTGGGCTATCCACTATCGAATTTTATTCCGCTTTACGGTTTCGGCCTTCAAGATGAGGTCCATATCTCCCCTGTCTTCTTAGCTCTTCCTTCCCCTTGCTTGTAAGTGTTTCCGAAGTGCACTCAAGCGAACCTTGCCCAGTTAGGAGAGATGATTTCTGATTCTGACCAAATAGACTCTTTTATTTTAAGAGGCTCTATTTGGACTCGGAGTGATCGGTATAATAAAGACTTCTCAAAAGTGGTTGTCCTCAAGAGTTACCCCTCCATAATCAACCTTGCTCGAGTGGATCCTGATGCAGGATGTATTCCTAGGTGGGATCTTCGGTCTGGTGGGCTTTTCTCAAATGACTAGTCCTGGACATTCTGGGTCCATTATCATTGCTGAGAATTTCCCGAGGCACTAGAAGCAGTCAATATGTACTCCACAGTGTGGGCTTCCCAATTTCCTGTTTACCCACCACCTTCGATCCTTCCTGACTTGCTCAGTCACTGGTGTTCAAGAACTAAGACTTTCTACCTTTCCCATGATGAAGTTGGTATCGGCTTATGGGACATCTATCAATTGGGAGGGATTCCAATCATCGGTGAGATGAATGAAGAATTTTTTCCCACCCCTGATGCATGGGATGATTCCGAACATGTGCCTTCGTTGGAAAGGGATTTGTTGGTTATGGGGGAGTGGTCACTAGGTCACCCCTTGTGAGACCGCTCTCTTATTTCCTATAGCACCTGGATAGGGTTATTTCTGAACACCACTGGTCATGTGACGAATATAAAGCACCCCAGAACTCATCCTTCTCAACAATCACAAACTATCACAGGTCCTACTGGGCAGTTCTAGAGGCGGGCGACTACCTTTCATGGGGTTATGAGGTGCATCTCGGTGTGACGCCCATGCTCAGGCTGGCAGGTCTTCTTTCCATGTTTCTCAGCGGGTGGCTATTCCCATCTCAGGATATCAACCCATATGTTAGAGCTTGCACCCTGATGATGGCAGCTAAGCTGGAAGGAGGCTTCCGGGTGAATCTGTTCATGCCCACTTTGGCTCACATTTACAAATTAATAAGCCACATGCAGGAGGGTAGGTCACCCCATCGTCTGAGCAGGACATTTAAATTCTTATATGGCTGGGTAGCGAATCATTTCATCTGTTATGAGTATCTCCATAACAGGGTCATCCTGCTTTATGACTTTCGGCCTACCCTTATCGATGTAGCTGGAGTTATCTTGAAGTCCCTCAGCTCTGATGATGTCATCAAGCTTCTGAGTGACTTCTCCCTGTTTGATTGCACTCCATACCACACCCCTTCCTGTGTCATGGTTGAGAACTTCAGGGGGAGCCTAGAGGGGCGTTCTTACATGATTTCATTACGGGACGAGTTTTTTTGTATGCGGATTGATAGGGTTTCTCTGTGCGAGTTTTACGCCCCATATCATTGTTGTCACCAGTTTGGATGTATGCAACTCCAAGATTCCCTTCCCCATCCTCAGGCCCGAGGACTACACCCGACCACTCTCTATCAATGGTTGTTGATGTTGATGCGGGAGGGATCTAACACAAGCATTCCCTTGCCTGGCATAGGGGCGGCTGCCAGCCTATCCTTGGAGCATGGAAGAATGTGGATAAAGAATTATCCAGATGGGATCCTGGGGAAGGCTGTCTGGAAGGTTCCCTAACCATGAGTTATTGCGGCTACTATGCCTACCGCACCTTCCTCATCGGATCTGAGGGAGGACCGAATGGCGTCTTGTAGGTCAAAGTGACTCCTGGGACATTCCTCGTCCAACCAATATGCGTTTGAAGTTCAGACAGACCCAACCTTCATAGATGTGGATGAGGATGACCATCTGGCTTCGAGTCCCAGCGAGAAAACTCCTGAATCTTTGTCGGCCGATACTGGACTAAGAAACTTGATTTTTAAACCTGAACAAGGGTTAGAAGCTCTTGACCTTATAGATTCTGAACCATATTCTAGCGTGCACATTTCTGCACTGGTCGCAATACCAGATTTCATTCATGTGCTATCTAGCGAGGAACCAATGATCCTCATGTCATGGTGGACCACTGAGTAGTACGAAGGTGGGCCTGGCCCCAGATCTATGAGATTGTTGCCGAAACTCCTCTAACTGAGATGGCGACCAAAACTGAAGCCCTTCGGCAAATCTTCCTAGGTTTGGGGTCAGGTGGGTTTGACCATCAACAACTTAATTTTCTCGCCTTCCAGGCCATCATTGCCTGTGAGGAGTCTGCCGCTAGTGAACACAAACTTTCTCAGTTGTCCACCTCTCATTGCGGGACCCGAGCCTTTGAGGAGGCTGTGGTGAAACTCCATCAGCTGATAGTAGTAGAGATAAGCTCTCAAGATCAGGTGACCGCCCTATCTACCAAGCTACATGAATGCAAAGCTCGAGTGGCGATGTTGAGGGATCGATTATCATATTTGACTAGTAAACATGAAGAAACTAGGAAAGGGATTAACAATCTCCAAAAGGAAGCGAGGCATACTCGTTCGGTGGCTGAAGTTTAGGCTAGGGAGAAGGATGCACTAGAGAAAACTTGTTATAACCTTCACCGCATGGTTGCCGATCTGATGCAGTGAGCGAGCCAGGCTCCTTTGTGATCGTCAGATCCATTTTTGAATTCCATTTTACCCCTTTTTTATGTTGCGAAAAAGGAGAGACTCTGGCTTGTGGACGTCCTACCACCTTTTTCAAGTGGAATACAATCTGATGTCGATCTCCCCTTGCTGTAAAACATGATGGTTACCAGAACAACTGTTGCATAAATAACAACTCACAGAATTAGAATTAATCATAATTCAAAAAAATGATATGAATGGAAATGAGCTCTAATTTTTTCCTGGAACATGGGATCCAGTGGGCATTGTTTGACTATTGCATGGGTTTTGTAGGAAAACCCCACAAATGTTTTGTCTTATTTATTTGTTAATACCCTGATTTTTCCTAGGCCCATTCGGTGTGAACCCAGCGGGCATAGATCAGCTTTTTCTTAGGTCTCACTTTTTAGGATTTCGTCCTAACAGGCTTTGTGCTTCTTTTTGTGATCGGTTTCAAGTCTCGCTGACAAGACTATCATTACTGATGTTTTAGGTCGAACGGTTTTGACCGATATGGTGGGGCGAGGGCCCCGACGAGGTTTGGTTGATTAAAATATGTCTTAATACCCTTTAAACGCATGTAGGGGGAACATGTTTAGATTTGAATGACATATAGGGAATGTCTCAAGGCATTGGAGCTGTATCAGCGTACAGAAGTATGAAATCATTACTTAAGGTAGACTTTCCTTTGGTAGATGGGCCATTGGAGATCAATATGCAAAGATGGTAAGGGCATGGTATGCATATTCGTGTAAAGGTGTCCTTAATTTAATGACTGTACATTTCTGATGGCATGAGGACTTCATGGAAGTCCGGCTTATGGAAACCACCATGGGTGGCTTGGAAAATTATGAAATCTGCCAGGGTGGTTCGGAAAGGGTGTGTGACTTTTGAAAGGGTTAGGGAACATCTGTACTAATTAGGAGTGTGGTCAAGAGGTCACATTCCTATGCATTAAGTTAACGTGAAGGACCGTTAAAGCTTGACGTAGTTTAAAGTCATGTAGCTGGGACATTATTCAAAATAGAACAGCTTCTCCTGGTTCTTGGTAATCTCACCAGAGACATTCCACCATATTCAGGCTGGGTTGTGAAAGAGATTGGTAAACTGATGCTCATAAGGTTTATGAATCCCATGATGGATATGGGGCTTCGACACCCATAGGCGTATGAAGAGAACCATTGCCTAAGAAAATCTTGCCTTTGTTAGACGGGCCATGGGCTATCAATATGCATAACCGCTGGGGGCATGTTTTGCATAGTCATGAAAATGTGTGCTTATGTCAATGATCATATTCTCCCGATAACCGAGCAACTTCAGGGAAGTTGAGATTCGGGACCACCAGGGATGGCTTACAAGGGTTCGGCTCCTCTTGGATACAAAGTGTGATTTATGAAGAGTGGGTTTCTGAATACGGGAGAAACATCTAGGCTACACTTCCCGGGAATGGGTGAAGCCATCCCTTCTCACACCTGTGTGAGACGGTGGATTGTACAGGTATAGCCCGTGCACTGAGGGACAGATGAAAACCTCCACTCCTGACTGATCCCATGACAGGTTTGACCGTACGGTTTAACATCATGCGGTGAGGATGGGGATCATTTTTGAAGATGTTGTGCAGTTTGACATTGTGCAGTGAGGACAGGGGCATTTTTAAACACGTAAATAAATGACTGCAATTGGAGGCATTTCTCTGGATGCTTAATGCCTGGTCTTTGCAGCTTCACGCCGAGCGTCAAAGTCAAATTCTTTGCAGTTTCAATCATCATGTGGTAAGAACATGGTTGAAAAGGCCACTCTTGATTAGAATGTAACTGGTCTTGAACATATCGACATGTCCAAGATCTGGAGAGGGGTTAATGGTGTAAACCGTGGTTCTAGGGCTTATTGGATCAGAAGAGATGATATGGGGGATCTGAGTCCGGTAAGCGTACAGGGTAGGAAGAGTGTCGCCTGAGGAAATCTTACCTTTGGTAGACAGGCCAGGGGCTATCAATATGCAGAGCCGCTGAGGGCATGGTATGCATAGTCATGCAATGGTGTCCACGGTTCGACAACTTTCCACTTCTGATGGCCATGAATGATTATAAGGATCTGCGATTGTTTGAGCCACGAAGTATGTTGTATGGAGAGGATGCATCAAAATGTGCAAGGAGTATTCCCATCTCGTTTATGTGTATATATTGGGTGGTTCACGATGAAGTCCATGTATTTTAACATCGTTCAGTGAGGATGAAATACGTGCAGTTTAACGTCATGTGGTGAGGACAAAGTCCGTGAAGTTTAACATCATGTGGTGTAGACGAGGGCCGTGCAGTTTAACGTCATGCAGTGAGGATAAAGTCCATGCAGTTTAACATCGTGTGGTGAGGACGAGGTCCATACAGTTTAACGTCGTGTGGTGAGGATGAAGAATACACCATGTGCAGGGTTGATCCGTACATGGGGGGAAAGGGTATTTTTAACCTTATTTGGGGATGGCTGGGCCAGGTTGTGGGATCTTGGAGTCACTACGTATCTTGAAAGGGTAGGAATCAAGCCGTACATAGTTCTCTAAAAGGGTACACCCCATGCAGGGTTGGTCCATACACAGGGGGAGAGGGCAATTTTTTTATCTATGGTGTTTAACGTCGTGCGGTAAGGACGAGGTACTCTTAGTTTAGGGTCATAGATTTTGGAGCATTGAGGCTTGGCAGTTTAACGTCATGAATCTTGGACAACAAATTCTTTTTATTATATGAAATACTTCATTAGAAACCTAGAATTTGTAAGAGCAGTTGTGAACTTCCCGTCCTTAGAGATCCGGGCATATGCCCCATTGAATTAGACCTTGTGTATAACATATGGTCCCTCCTACTTTGGCTCCATCTTTGGAGTCATCTTTCCGGGTATCATTGGCGTCCAAAGGACCAACACCAATTTTCCTTCCAAGAAATACCAGAGACGAACATTTTTATTGAAGGCTCGTGCGATCTGGTTCAGATATACATCAAGATGGTGCAAAGTGTGCAACCGTTTCTCATTCAGCTGTTCCAATTCACTTATCCATTTTTATGATTGCTCTTCATTGGATAACTTATTCAAAATGGCAACACTAAGGGAGGGAAATTGGAGCTCAATGGGAAGGACCGCTTATGTTTCATATACTAATGAATACGGAGTAGCCCGAGTAGCGGTGAATATTGTGGTTTAATAAGCCCACAATGAATGAAGATGATTATCTTTCCACGATTTCATGTGTTCTTCCACAATTTTCTTGAGAATGTTGGACATGGACTTGTTGAAAGCCTTTATCTGTTCATTAGATATTGCATGGTAGCGGGATGAGTGGTTAGCCTTGATACCATATTCTTGGCATAGTTTCTCCAATTCAGCAGAGCGGAAATTGGTGTCGTTATCTGTCAGTATGGTATGGGGGATGCCAAATCTTGTGAGGATATTGGCTTTCAAAAAGCTAATAATGTTTCTTTCCCCGACTTTCTTAAGAGGTAAAACATCTGCCTATTTGGAAAAGAAGTCGGTTGTTGTGAGGATATACTTGAGTTGTTTGGTCGCAGCGGGAGGATATGGTCCCACGACCTCCATTCCCTAGATGGAAAATGTCCCAGAGTACTTAGCATGATGAAGTAACTCCAGGGGTTGTTGTATGAAGTTGGAATGAATTTTTCCTGAGTGCGATTTTGCGGAAAAGTGCTCGCAATCTCATGCCACGGTGGGCCAATAGTACCCAAGCCTTAAAACCTGATGGTAAAGCTTAGACCCTGACTGATGTTCTCCACATACTCTGACATGCACTTCAGTCATGAACGCAATTATTTCTTCCCCATCAATTCCTCTGAGGAGGACTCCATCGAGGCCTCGTTTGTAGATGACCTCTTACTGACATGTGCCGCCGTATAGGACAAAGTTGATTCCCCTTCTTCGTACTTTCCCATGTTCAACCCTGTCTGATGGGAGTTCCCCCCTTTGAAGATAGTTTGAAATGAGGTTCATCCAGCCGGTATCAGGAGAATATGGCTCAGGGATAGGGCTGACTTTGTTGATTTCTTCCATCTTGGCCTAAACAAACAGCAAGACCATTCGACGATGAGGAATACTGACAGTTGTTTCATCCTTGTCTTGGTTAGCTAGGGTTATGGACGCATTTGCTAACACATCGTCCTGGGAATTCTGAGACTGAGGAATATAGGTCAATGTTGGTTCTATGGATTATTCCACCATTAACCCTCAGACATGGTCAAACAGGGTAATCAGCTCCTCCTTTTTGATAGCATTGTCACCGTTAGATTTCTTGATGACCAGTTCTAAGTCACCATTTACCTTAAGGTGTCGTACTTGTGCCCGAAGTGTGTGCTCCAGGCCCACAATGAGGGATTGATACTCCGCCTCATTGTTTGTACATCCTTCTGATAGGAGGAGGGAATACGGAAAGAATGCCTTTTCTGGGGACATGAGTGTTACCCCAAAACACACCTTGTTAAATTTGGGATCTTCCATCCTTTTCCCTGTCAGGATTTAGGATGCGCCGTCGAAGTACATTTCCCATTTCAGGAGCTCCTCTGAAACTGAGAATATGTCTTCATTAGGTAACTCGACGTTTGTTATTGTGGTCCCTATCGAGGGGAAATCTTCCAGAAAATCTGCTAACACCTAGCCTTTTATGGAATGTTGACGCACAAATCGGATGTCAAACTATTTCAGGATGACCGCCCACTGGGATAGGTGCCCGGTCAGCATTGGGCAGCTGAGGATGTACTTGAGCAGGTTACTACGCGAGACCATGTGGACGTCATTATTCTGCAGATAATGTTGCAATTTTTGAACTACGAAGACCAAAGCCAAACAACTCTTCTCGATGTTTGAGTATTGAGTTTCAGCATCGATCACGGTTTGACTGAGGTAATAGAGATAGTTTTCACTACCGGCATCATTTTTATGCCCAAGGAAGGCTCCCAGTGATTTCTCTAAGGCCGTCACGTATAGGATGAGAGGTCTTCCTTTAACTAGGTGCATGAGCACTGGTGGTCCCAAGAGGTACTTCTTTAGGCTGTCGAACACCTCTTGACAGTCATCTGTCCATTGATACGTAACCCCCTTCTTCATTAACCTGGTGAAGGGAAAATATTTGCCTACCAGGTTGGCTATGAACCGCCTAATGTAGGCCACATGCCCTTAGAATCCTCTCAACTTAGTAAGATTACGGGGAGGTGGAAGGCCAAGGATAGCCTTTGTCTTTTCAGGGTCGACTTCGATTCGATGATGGCATACGATGAAGCCAAATAATTTCCATGAGGTAACCCCGAAGGAATATTTCATGGGATTCATCATCAGGCCATGTTGTCAAAGTTTGTTGAAGACGGTTTCAAGGCTTGACAGGTGATCTAAGCACTGTCTTGATTTGACCACCAAGTCATCCACATAGCATTCGACGAATCTCCCCAGGAATGGTTTAAATATATGATGCATGGTGCGTTGATATGTGGCGCTAGCGTTCTTGAGACCAAAGGGAATGACACTATAATAGAATATACCTTGAGGGGCTATGAAGGTAGTGGATTCTACATCTTATCAGGTTATCCAGATCTAATTATACCTAGAATAACTATCCATGAAGGATAGAGCCTCATACCCAGATGTTGCATAGATTAATAATTTGGTAATCGGGATAGGGAAATCATCTTTCAGGTTGTGCTGATTGAGATCTCTGTAATTTATGCATACGTGGATTTTTCCATTCTTTTTCTTGATGGGGACAAATTTTTCCAACTATATGGGGTACTGGACCTCCCGAATGAAGCTTTCTTTAATAATCTTATTGACTTCAGCCTCTATTTTGGCAGCATGTGAGGGGTGTGTTCTTCTGGTGGCTTTTTTATAGCCCAGGTGGTCTTCTGGTAGACCTAAGTGTTGGGTCGCCACTTCGGGATCGAGTCCTGGCATTTCCATATAATTACAGGAAAAAACATCCCAGTGTTGCTTCAAGAAGAAGGTATATACCTCATGCTCCTTGGGAGACATGGATTCTCTAATGAGAGTGGGCCTCGGGTCTTCCTCGGTACCCAGGTTTATTTCCCTGAGCTCATCCACAGTGGTGGAGATACCTTCCTCAAATGCGGGAGGTTCATCCCTCAGATCCTCCTCCTCCTCTTCCCCCAAAACCTCATCCTCTTGATCTGATGGGGGGAGAGTTCTCGGAATTGGATATTGGGGGTCCGGAGGAGAGGCATCATGGGCATCCCCGCTCGAGTACTTTCCCTTAATTGGAGGGTTAGCGGTCATTTCTGCACTGCTATGCTCGGGCGTCATGGCTGACCTCATGAGGACAGCTGAGTGTGTGTCCAGGATTGAATCCCTACTCTCAACATGGTTGATGGGTAGTACGTAGTCTCTGCCAATATATATGAGGGGGTCATGAGGAACCATTTCTAGAACATTTGGAGCGGGGATCCAGTCAATACCATCGAGCGAAGGCTTTTTTTCTTTTGCTCATAAAACCTGGTGTCAATGTTGTGTGACATGGAGAACTTGAAAGGGGCCTTGTCAACGTGAAATGTCACAATTTGTCCATTGACGCAATATTTGATACACTGGTGGTAGGATGAAGGAACAACGATGTGCTTATGGAGCCGCAACCTTCGAATCAGGGCAATGAATATTGTGTTCTTCCGGACCACCAGGAATTCCGAGTAGGCCACAATATTGCTAAAATGGGTTTTCAGCTTGATTTGTCCCATTGGATTCTGCTCACTCTTGTCATAACTTAATAGGGTTGTGGCTGAGGGGATTAGGTCATCCTCAATGTATCCAACTTGCGGAGTGTTCATAGGGGAAGGAGGTTTACTCCAGAGCCGTTGTAAATAAAGACTTTGCAGATCCTAACATCAGTCAGTGTTTCAGACACATATAGTGGTTTGATATGTCCTTACATGATTGAATCTTCCTCTGGATCGGTGAAGGAAATCTCTGTGTTGCATTCAGTCGGGCCATTCTCCGTCTGGTAAATCTCGGCGGCAGCTACCTCGGGTTGAAACTCCTAGGGGCTGAGCAAGGCTTCAATAAGCACCTCCCTAAGATCTGCTGACAAACTCAGGGCATCCAAGATTGATAGCTTGGCTGGTACTGGCACCAGCTACTTAAGGATGTCATATTTTTTCTCTAACGGCCAAAGCTTCTCCATTGGTGGGAGAGTTTTTGCAGGCACTTTAGGAGTTGGAGCACGCGACGAGGAAGGATCGGCCGTGGGGTTGGAGGTTGACAGTGTTCTCACGTTCTGGGGACTTGGATTGGCTGGTCTGTTTGTGTGCACTATGTGGCTAGACATCTGTTCCTCCTCTGATGTGTACTACAGAATGATATGGCCAGAGTGACCCCTTGTGGAGGTGTAGGGATATTCTTTCTCCTTTTGAGTCTGTTGAAGGTCTCTCCCACGGGTTTCCACGATATTAATGGTTTGGGCCGGCGTAAAATCATAGGGTTGGTTTCGGCCGCGATTGTGCCTTCCCCGGTATCCCCTTCGTTTGTGATTCCTCCTCCCGGCCCATTGCGTCAGGAACTAAGGTTCATAACCATACCCTTTATCAGGGAACTATTCCATTATATGGATGACGTTGATGAAACCAATGATTATCTCCTAATCCAGTGACAGGTCAACTTTGTCCGTTGTCCCTGATGGTGCCGTTTGGTGGATCGGTTCCCGTGGATACAAGTTTGAGGGCATAAAATCCAACAATGCCAGGGCTAACATTGGCCTCATTGCTGATTGCTCTTCCTGCTCTTGTCTCCCCCTTTTTTTATTACACCTAGATGATTGGATCGTGGAGGGTTCTGAGGCCGATATTTTTAGTTGCGCAGAATTAAGGGATGTTATCGGAAACACTAGCTGCTATAATTGATCTTAGAGTATTCCCTGACCTCATTTGATAGTCTTCCAAGTGATCCGGCTATCAAATTTCTTCTCCTTCTTGCTAGTGACTTCCTACCACCCCACCCCTTTGTTGAAGTCGGTGGTTGAAATATATGTCACATGTGCTGGGGGTGGTTCCAGTTCGACCTTCCTGGAGTCTACCATCCTTTTCAGGAGGTCTTTGAAGATAAATCATTCCTAGATACTGTGCCCTAACATTCGATGGTAGGGACAGTAATTCGGCCTGTCATTGCGGCCGCCTTCTTCGGGCTTCCTTGGCTCCGGGAGGCGGAGCAAGTTGCAAATCATGGCAGCGATGAAATAGCCACAGACTTGGTCCTCTCGGTACGAGTATAATTTTTGCCTTCATTCCTCAAACTCATTCCGCTTCGATCATCTCTAATCTCCTCACTTGGGTGGAGGTGGACACTGATATATAGGGGGGCCTTGATGATTTTGTGGAGGGCTAGGCAGTGGAGTAGGAACATGGGCTGGCTAGAGCGTGACAGAGGATGCTTCATCTCGAATTGTTAACTTTGCGGGAGCCTGTGAAGCTATTCAAGACTTCATATTCGTCCGCTGCATGGAGTCCTCAATTCTCTGGGCAATGGAAGAGAGATTGTGGAAGCCAGTGGTGTACACCACTGGTATGAGTGGTGTTTGTAGCTCATCTCAATGGTTATCGATGCATATGTCCAACATCTCATCTTGGGGCATTGGCCTATTCAGAGAGTAGGTCAGACCCTACCATCTGGCGATGAAATCTGAGACCATCTCGTTCTCCCTCTGCTTGCAATTCATGAGGTCATTTACCGTTTTCTTCGGCAGTGTCGAGCTGAAGTGGAACAAGAACTGATGAAGAAGGTCTTTTCAGCTTTTTATTGACTAAGGTGGAAGATTCATATACCAAACGAAGGTAGATCCTTGTAAGGTCCGTATGAAGCAGCTCAGTTTCACTGCTTCTTGTTGTTCCGGAGTTCCCATCCTAGAGTCGTAATAATACGTGTAGTGCATCAAGTGCTGTTCTAGATCGCTTGAACCATTGAAAATAGGGAATACAGGGCTCCCAAAATTGGGTGGAGGAGGCATGTTGCTCACCCAATCTTGGTAGGGATTCCGCTCTGGTTGTATCAGAGCGTGTCGACCATCCATTGCTTCCAATCAAGCTGTCAGTGCCTCAATGGTGCTGGTGAGTCCCTAGTTTACATCTTGTTGGGCCCAGTCTTGGGCGGATGTAGCCCGAGGCATTTTCTGAGGATCCAGCTTGGCCGGAACCAAGGGTGTGTATGTCGTTTGTCACACCCTTTTAGGGTTCAGACGTACTCGCTCCAGTTGCTTCCTAAGTGGAGGGAAGTCTTGGTATTCACCCAAATCCATGTTCAGGTAGTTGTCCAGACCGGGTTCCTCATTGTGCATGGGCCCTTACTATACTTTATCTGCTGGGGAAAACCTTGTTCCTTGAGGTGCACTTGCTCGGAGTGCAAGGTGGGGCTCTTCTTGGGAAGCACTTTCAGTAAAATTGTTCCTCCAGAGTAGCTCAGCGTTAAGACGACTCATTTATTTCATTTCCACCTCCTGTCGAGTGAATCTCTCTTCAAGCGTAATTGGATGATTTTTATCAAGATAAGAAGGAAGGTTAAGATTAACCTGTCCTTTATTATTATCCTTGTTAGAATCTCGCAGGGTAAGCGGAGGAGGGTTAGCTGGAAGGGCGGGCTATTAAGAGAGGCCCTCTGGTTCCGGGTGTGCACACCTGATGGTTCGTTGTGAGTCACAGCATGACTGGGACCATCGTCTCCCGATCCATCCGGAATTTCATCGTCTCCGGTGTCACCCATGGGGTTACCCTCTTTGGTGTTGATGAATTCATATCGCGAGGTGGATGATATGTCATCTTCCAAATTGAAATAGGGTATCCCACTCCTTTTACTGGTCCCCCTTTCCTGTCCCTAGACTGCTTTCAGACTCCTTGACGAAGGGTGATGTGGAAGGTTCCTTGATGTGATTTTACGGTACGCCCTCCTCTTGAAGGGGAAGATGACTCAAAAGACTAGATAGGGAAAGAACCTCCTCTTCTGACTGTCCTCTCTAGACGAGAAAATACTGATCCTTGTGGGGGAGGTTGTTGTTGAGGTGGTAAAAATTCCCCAGCCCTAAGGGCTGGGGCTGGCTCCGTTCCCTGGATGATGCGTCTTTTCCCTTTTTTATTGGTCTTATAGGGGCATTTGTGGTTAAAAATTCCCCCATCCCTACAGGCTGGGGTTGGAATTGGATTGCGGCAGTGGATGCTGCTATCGCTACTTTCCTGATCTTGCGTGCACCCATTCGGGGGTGAACTGGATTTGATGTTGAGTTCACATGAGAATAAATCGTCTCCGGGGAGGTTGGAAATGATTTCTGATTGTCCTATCCCAAGAGAGAGGCATGTTGTATGCTTTCAGTGGCCTGATTTAAGAGTTCGTGAATGGCTTCTTCCCACCGGGTCTGACGCTTCTGGGACTTACTCAAGGATTGTCTCTCCTGGGTGTGTCGCCATTCCCGAACAGGGATTCCACTCGATTGATGTCTTTTCGTGATGACGTTGCAAGACACTATGCCTAACGGGTTCTTCAGGGATGGGATAAGAGTGATATGTTGGGCTCCATGTTCTCCCCATCCTCTGATATGGACTCCTGTCGGAGTGTCGCCAATGAGGCGGTGCAACTGGTGCAGTGCTTGGAGGCAAGCTAGCTCCTTGATTCCTTTACGCCTTTGAGGTCATGGTTGTCACGCCGGAAGAAGAGCTTCTAGGTCAATGTGACGTAGGAGGTCCCCTATTGTCTTTACGAGATCTACATATCTATCGTACGGCTGGAAGCTTGATTTATGTCGGCGGAGAGATGCCCATATATTGGAGCGGATGTCATGCGCACATTCCTATGACCACTTTCTGGGTATGTCGAATTGAGAGGTGGATGTAGGCCAAAACATAACTGGGATATCATCTCTGGCCAGTCATTTCCTCAGGTGTAACATGTCGACATAATCCTCCACTAGTGAGTTTTCTACCTGGTCGGCCTAATTGAGGCACTGACTGATGCTGTGGTCGGAGGTCGTGGGGCCAGTAGGTGTTTAATTACCATATGGGCGATTACGGGGTGGTTCAGAAGATGAACACGGACCTGGACCGTCTCCTGGTCAAAGAAGGGTGTCGTTGACGACTAGTCGGGAATATAGAATTCTCAATCCCATCCTTATGAGTTCCTCGGCATATGAGGGATTTTCTGTGTTTGATTCGGCAGGGGGAGGACCTTCCTGTCGATTTGATATGTCACTGCGGAGAGTACCTTCGCAATAGTGGCTGCAATGGCGAGGACTACCATCATAGCTTCCTTTAGGGAGATAACCTGCCTGGTACATCCTGGGGAGGGCCTTCAGAATATACCACAAAGAGGGGAGGGCCTTCTCATTGAGTGACGTCTAGGTGGGGAGGGCCTCCTCTATCCATGTCGTAACGGTGAGGGCTACCATTACTACTTGACGCCCCACTGCATAGAGGACTTTTGCAGTGCATGCCCTGGGGAGGACCTCCAAGGTATATCGTAGAGAGGGGACAACCTTCTAGATGCTTAGCATTGTTACGGGGTGGGCCTTCCCAACAACTTCCATCATGGTGAGGATGGTCATAATGGTTTGGAGTTCTATGTATATCTTGGTGAGGACCTTCAAGACACACTGCAACTAGGGGAGGACCTTCTTGTTGCTTGGGGCCATTATGGGGGGGAACTTTGCAATGACGGCCGTGATGGCGAGGGCTTCCATAATAGCTGCTATAGGGAGAGTTTCTATTGGGTACACCCCGGGGAGGGCGTTCAGAATGTACCGTAATGAGGGGAGGGACTTCTCATTTCTTGGCATCTCTATGGGGAGGACCTTCATTATCCGAGTGGCGAGGACTACCATCGTGATACGATGCCTAGCTGTGTGAAGTGCCATTGCAACATAACCCCTGGGGATGTCCTTTATGACAGGCCACGAAAAGGGAAGGACCTTCTTGTCGTGATGAGACGTCACTGCGGGGAGGGCCTCTAAAGTTGAGACTATGATAGTGAGGACGACTATCATAATCTGGGTTCCCACTGCACAGAGAGTGTTTGTAGTGTATACCCCTGGGAGGACCTTCCGGGTGGACCACAGAAAGTGGAGGGCCTTCTTGTTGCTTGATCTTCTGTTCATGTGGAGGGTCTGCATGGCTCGCATCAAAAGATAAATTCTCGTGATCGATCATGAAATGCTCATGAGGGAGGACCCCACGGGTGCACTGGGGAGGTCCTTCAGAGCGGCTTGTAGCAACATTTCACGGAGGACCGTCTCAAAATCTACTGCCACTCCCATAACATGGTAATGGGAGGGTAGGGGTTCGAGCCTCCAATATGTGCTTAGTGGCATTGGGAACCCCAGCTTCCAGCAGAGCAGATTTATGAACCTACTCTTTATTTTCCAGCTACCTTCGTCGCGTTCGGGGTGCTTTCATGTGGGTAGTGGGGACCGACTTATTTTAATTACAGCCTTCACATTTGGGTCCCTTTCTAATTGGTTCCTGTGATGCTGTAGGGATATGTCGACAAACATCTTGACTCTTATCCGGGATATATTCCAGCTCTGGAGAATTCACCGTGATGGATGGGTGTCCTCTAGTTGGAATGAGTGAAGCTGCTCAATCTGGTTGCCCTTGCGTCACAGAATATGGTCGACGACCCTCCTGGGTGGAAGCAGGGATGAAGATCTTCTTCAAGGAAGCTATCTCGTCTCTTAGATGAGTCGCCTCAATTGGGGAGATGGGCTCACATACCTGAGTCCTTACTGTTGCCGCTAATGCATTTACATTTTGTCATGTCTGCAAGATATGATCTAGTATCGATAACTGCTCCTCCATCATTTCCAGGATATGCTGAGAGACATCTTTGGCTGGAATGGGTATGAAGTCCCATTCTAGTATCGGAGTAGGAATATCCTACTTCGGTCCTCCGGTGGTTAGTGGGTACTGAAAATTATCTTGTGTCGGGGAAGGTGAACGAATCTGCCCCTGTGCTGGGATACGACGGATTATCTCTCTATTTTCCAATACATGGAGATGGAGGACATTACTTACATCCACAGGGAGACGGCCCTGCATATGTTGGTTTCCCACTGTATCGAGTCGGTGGCCTTTTTTGGCAGCGAGACGTGTATGCCTATTAATTTCTTCCACATTTGGATGGCATGCTTTATTGATCGCCACCATATCGGGGTGGTAGGCATCAAGATCACCTGCTAGGAACTGGTCCTGCATGCGCTGGGTCACCACCATTTTTGGTCGGTGGGAATCACGACCCTGGGCAGGGAAAGGTGCATGCCAGGTATGTGTCATTTTGTGGGATTGACGGGCTTGATGGATCTCAGCTGGGATGCGCGCCTACTCGTATGATGTCGCAATGTCTGGATGGTGGACTATCGAGGAGCAGACAGGTGTATGTGCCTTCTTGCGATATGCCTTTGTGACTGGGTAGCGAAGCTCCTTCTTATGGACAAGGGTGATGACTGGTCCCTGTTCGTACGTTTTCCACCCTCATCGGGTGGTCCGAGGGGCCGAAGCTCAGGGAGCATGGGCCTGGATCCTCGGGGATAAATCCTTCTTAGAATGAGGATATTAAGTCACGACGTAACCGTGACGGCGTCTTCTGGATGGGGCCTTAGAGAGGAACCCCTGTTTAGTGGGGATGAAGTCCTCCAGGTCGACCTCATATGCCTCCCTAAGATAAAGGGAGGTACGTGTTGTCTCGTTCTGGGGATAGACTCCTAAAACGGTTCGAGATGGAAATAAGAGCCATCTAGGTCTACTTTCACGGCCGCTGGTAGGCAAGAAATCGGTGAACCTTGGCTAATTGAAGGGAATTCATGGCCTCCTCAACCATCGGGAGACTACAATTTAGATGGTACTCTCATATCAATGCATCTGAAACCCATCATTGAAGATGCTGGGTAGGTGGTGAGGTCCTTCGTTGGTGAGGAAATCAGATCAGTACATAGTTTGAAGCGCGCACCTGTGAGTTCCTCCGTGATGCCATTGGGTCGAAGGGAGTTCTGATTGGTACCTGCAAATATATTTTAACAAATAAAAAAAGCAAACCTGGTAAAGAAGCATCTCATGATTCCATGCATTATTAATGAAATTTCTTGTCCCTCCTTGTGAGTATTAGGGGCCACCGAGTGAGATTATGTTAAATCCATCATTCTTGGTTGTAGATTCACGTCGGTTTCAACATTTTTTGTTTCAGATTGGTTTTGAAATGCCCAATGGTTCTGTATCCGACGATACGTGGACCTACTTTCCAAAGGCATGTGTTCACGAGGCGATTTCGCCAGTGACACTTAAGAACTCACATTGGTCGAGAGGATGGGAAGTCAGGCTCATCGCACCCTTTTGGGGGGGAATTATTTCCTGTTCTGGGACTCTCTTATAGATTTAAGACGTATTCATATGTTCGCATATCAATGGTTTATACCCAAGCATAATGTCCATGGATTATCCCTGGCAGTCAATGGTCAGCTAAACGCAGGGATTCAGAATCATTTAGACTCAGGGTTTAAAATCCATCATTGGATTAATGACTCTGAGGAGTTTGGACTCGTTGGGATGATGCTGATTTAAAGCCTCATAACTGGTTGCTCTAGAGTTTATTGCCATCCACGTGGAATAGATAACGACTTGAGTGTTTGGATCGAACCGGTGAAGCAGGCTTCCTACATATCCTTGTGAGAGGAATCAGAATCCATGTAGTTCGGTTTAGGATGTCGGTGAACTGACGCGAAGGAAGACCTAGGGTCCAAGGATGTTGGGCTTGAACCTCGTGGAGGCTTCCTACGTATCCCCATGGCAGGGAATCAAATTACATGTAGTTTGAAAGTTTTTCGGATAACCAACGTGAAAGTGGACTTGGGGGGTCCAATGGAAAGTGGCCTTGAACCTCATAGAGGATTCCTACGTACCATCCATTGACATGGATCAATGTACCCATAGTTTGGAAGTACAGTTTAAAGTCATGTGGGATAAGGGATGAAATGACGTGAAAGGGGGTCGGAACGGCTGATGGTTGGGCTTGAACCTCATGGAGGTATCCTATGTACCATGCCTTGACAAGGGTCAACGTCCTCATAGTTCACATAAAAAAAGTTGGGGTCAGGGTCGGTTCTTAATCTAAGCCCATGTGAGACATGCTCGGTCTGAGAAACAAGAGGCAATAGAGACCTGGAAATCATGTTCTGAAAGGTGCATCCATGGGAAGCGAAGCGGGGCTTATGCATGAAGCGGCCCGAGAAGTGGATATTGGGACTTACTCTAGGATGGAGGCCCGATGGTGACAAATCACATCGGGAGAGGGAAAGGGTGCCCCTAAGTCCATTTCACATCTTGGTCCTTTGCATCGGGGAAGTACGGAGGTTCATGGGTGCTACCTCCCGCATGAATGGCTAGGTGCTTACACCAAGGAGGCTGCCCGTTCATTCCCAGAAGAGGGGAGGAGTGCTCAGTGTCGGAGTTGAAGGGAAATGGAATTGAGGTCCCCCAATATGGAGAGTGGAGAGGCAGAAAGGGGACTCTGGGCTTACGCCTAAAGGTTGCATCATACGGGTCTGGTGGCTTCGATGGAGGCCTTGGCTCAGGACCAATGAATGGGCCAATGAGGGGGTTGCGAAGGATCAAGCTGAATTGGAAGTGTTTTATCTGACTTAGGAAATCGGAACACCGAATGATTTGGCAGACCACACAGGTGTATGAGGAATGAATCCCTTCCCGTAGGGGGTGCTACGCGGCTGGAGAGGTTTTCCACGAACAAGGGTGGTCCGCAGACTGATAGGCATCCCGCGTACCAGGGTGGTACGCGGCTTCAGGTTCAGCCCGCATACCAGGTTGGTCTGCGGGGGAGTCCACGCGAGAAGCGGCATCCAAGGGCGACGATGGTCGGTGGTTCGTCGGTCAGGGCTTCGACTGCGTATGAGGGTGCTATGTGGTACATCGGATCGAAAAAGTGAATAAGCTCCCTGGTCTAGGGGGAATGCATTCACGGAAGGTCCATGGTCCACGGTCTTCCTTTTTGTGATTTTAAGTTCGTTTTTCACCAAGTTGTTATGCATTTTTAGGTTCCTTATTAAATCGTTTCCAGTTTCATACCTGTTCCAGTTCGCGAATCAGAACTTCACTGTTTGCGAAATCTTATGCTCCTCCCTCCAAAATTCTTCCACCAGTCTCCGATCAATATCTCCTTTTCTCCCCATTGATGTCCTTTTATGGAGGGGAGGAAAGGGGGTCAATTTTGGCCATGCAGCACCTTTTGCGGAGGCCCATGACTGAAAACCCGGTTTTCGGATGACTTGGTCAATCCGCAACATACGGGGGTGTGCACCTCGCCTGCAAACCAAGTCTGTTCTAGGGGTTCTTCGTGGCCGCAGAGGGTTCCGCCTTTATTCGGCGAACGATAGTGCATGTGGAATGGGCTGGCTGGCACGGTCTGCGGCTAGGGATGTTTTTTTCGGTGGACTGGCCGGGCACCCATCCTACTTTGAGGTTGCGGAGGATCCCCGCCTCTGTTCCAAGAATGACAACGGTCCATGGGGGGGGCTTCAAGGAACCGGCCTCGTACTATTAGTATTCGACCGATATGCGGACCGGTTTGTCTTGTGCCAACATCTCCACATTTTCTCCCAATTCCTTGAAGGAAATTGGGTAGAATCCTCTCTTTAATTAAGGGGATTATTATTCTCCTTTACGGACTCTTCAAAACCCTATAGGATCAAAAGTACAAGACATGTTGACATGGTAACGATGGAGAAATGAAATGAGAAATATGTTATGAATGATATAGTACCTATGATTTAATGTGAACTGATATTCTAGGAATCTATCCAAGATCTAAGAAGGAATAAAAAATGTTGTGATATCTTCCATTTCTTTTTTATCTACATATCTCCAAGTCTAGGTGATTCCTCCAAGAAAATATGTTCCCCGACCCCAAACTCTAAAGGTTATCGATGAGGATCATCATATGATTTATATATTGAATTATTATTCACCATACAATTTATGATCAACTAATCCTTCTCTGAATTCACCAACATGAGATAAGGACCGAGTTGCACTACCTCTCCTAGAACTATCCAATATAGAGGTGAATGGAATTTCCTACTATATAATGCCTTAAATGGGGAAATTTGAATTTTTTCCCAAAAGACATTATTGTAGGAAAAATTGATGGTAGGTATATGTTTCTCCCAATAATCGTTTAAATCTAGTATTCATGCTCATATCATGTCCTTCATCACTTGTATAGCCTATTTCGACTGGCCATGGTATGAGTGTGAAAAGATATGCTCAAAATCACCTATGTAACCAGAGAATTATATAACCCTTTCCGGAACCTCAATGTGAAATTGTCATACCAATCTAAATGGAAGGAAAAAAGGAAACCCATGTAATAATATAATATCATGTATATATATTACACCCATCTAATTATCTATGAATGTCTCTCAGTTAAGAAGGAAGCGAGATACCTTCATCAGTCAATACATTACTATAAAAATAATTTCATTACCTCAAGGTGACCTCGGTAAACCCAATATCATCCCATTCCTATCACATGACTAGTAAAACTTGTAACAATCTAGCCGGACACTGGTGTTCCTCTTTCACATGCTGACATGTGGAACACCTAGAGATAAAACCCACAATTTGATCTTTATTCTTAGGTCACCAATACTGGTGGCAGATATCATGATAAATTGTTGAAATACCTTAGTGAACTACCCACTAAGAAACTTGAAATTCTTGCATCAACTCCTCTAAAAAGTCTATAGGAACCTAGATATTACCATTTATACATAGTAAACTATATGAATCAATAAACAAATCTCCAGTTAGGTTGTCACCAGAAATACTATCTCATAGGATGAATCCTTTAGGATCTAAAAACTACACTTTCTTCACCCTATCCCGTAGTGAAGAAGAAACCACCATTTCTACATTGAAATTCTTGTTTTGAATCTCTTGAAACTACATATTCATCTTATAAAATAGGTCCACCAACTTCTATTCACCAATGTATTCATTAATAGCTTGTGCATGAGTTTTTTAGCATAGTTCCTTAGCTACAACATTTCCTTTTCCAAGAGTATAAGAAAGATCAAAGTCAAAATACTGAGGGTTTTATTTGAATCATAAATATATAAGATTCAAGTAAAATTATTTAAAGATATATTTTCAGATTTTGTGGTTCGTAAAAACCACAAAATCACTCTCCTATTAAATAATTGCTCTAGCAGTGCAAGGCATGAATGAATGTTGCAAGCTCGAGGCCATGCTTTGGGTAATTAAACTAACAAAGACTAAACAATCGAGACATGTATGGAAAGACTCGATCCTCCTTCATTATTACTACACCCATTCAGATGCCTAATGTATCATAAAAAAATTGTATAGGTCCTGCTATGCTCATATGTGATCATGATCTATGTTGGAGAAAGTCTTATTTTTAGATGGAGAATGGCCTTCTCACACACTTTTGACCATAAGAAATTCACACAATTCTTAGTGAGACTAGTAAAAGGTTTCTCGAGACATAATAAGAATTTTATAAAATTTCTATAATTTCCATCCATCCCTAAGGAACTCTATAAACAATGAAACCCTTGGTTTTATCCAAAGAAACTACATCGCAATTCTTATTGGGGTCAGCTGATACTACTGATTCGGAGATAATATGACCCAAGAAGTGAACCTTTCAAATCGAAAAGTGTAATTGTATGATATAAAAAAATAATTTAGGCTCCCTTGGTGTAAAAAATATGATCTCAATATGTTTTTCATGGTCGTTTGGAGTATGAGAATACACTATGATGTCAACCACAAAAATTATGATGAAGGAATCCAAGTAGGGTTAGAAAACCCTATTCATCTTGGCCATGAAAAATAGAGTGTGAATTATTAATATTCAATGGAATAACCAGGTACTCATAGAAACAACATTGACTTCAAAATTACACACACAATATTTTTTATGGACATATATGCTTTTGATGACAACCTGAACTCGGGTCGATCCTTGAGAACACTACAGATCCTTAAATATGGTCAAGGAGATAATCTAATCTAGGAAAAGGATACTAGTTATTCATACTAAACTAATTCAACATTCTATAATCCATTATAATAATAAGTGCTTCATCAACCCTCTTGGAGAAAAGGATAGGTGAACCTCATGGAGAATTATTGTTTCGGATAAAACCCTTATATTCTAAGTCCTACTGTCTCTTGAACTCCAAGATATCAGTAGTTTTCATCCTTTATAGAGGAATAGTTCTTGGAGATTCTCCATAAATAATATCAATATTAAAATCATCCTCTCTCTCTCTAAGGGTAATATAGAGATTATTACTAGGAAAACATCTCTAAAATAGTCCACCACTCGAAACAAATATCTCAGATGCATTGTCCAATAATCTAGGAAAAGAAAGTTGGTTATCAATCCTCTCATCTGACGATGCTCTAGCCCAAATATATTTTCATGGACCCTCCACTCACCCTTATGAAGATAACTATCATCATCTATTGATGAAAACTATATCTTGTGATGATATCATTATTCAAAGGTGCAATATGGTAAAAACCAATCAATATTAATAATGAAATCGATGTCCATCATGTCGAAGATGAGTAGGCTCCATAAGAAATGATTACTTCATATCTCAAGGGGACAACTCTAACATTGGAGTATACCGTATATCCAAAAACCCAATGATGTTTCTAGGTTCATCCCCTCAAAATGTAATGAAATTCCTGCCCTAGAATTTCCATTATCAATACTGAAATAATTGAGTTTGAATCACCTATATCAAATAAGGAAAATAAAATAGAAGAGGATATAATAAGTATCCCATATAGTAAATTATCTTTCACTCTACTCCTCAGGTATCTTCTATAATGCTTGAAAATGAGTTGATCAACAGATCTAATCCATATATTGACTAACCTGAGAAGGCCCACTCTGCTAGAAATGAAAATCAAATGTCTAACGATCCTAGCCAAATCCCTATCCTTTTCCTTCTTATCCAGTGTTATTCTAACTTTCTAACAAACATGGAGTGGATGTTTTATTCTGTGCACTCTCAAATGATGTGTGGTGCTTCATATTTTATGTTTATTAGAGTGGTTAACCATGGTCATATCTAAAATGTGAAAGTAATTAAAATGACATATTAAATGTATTTTGAAAATAAAATAATATAAAAAAATATACTACAGAAAATGATATGAGATCTTTTATTTATAAATCTAGAATTAGTATACTCAATGAATATTGTAATTTGTTTCGTTTTGAAATATTATTGAGAAAATGAAATGAGGTGATATTTTTGTTTGAAAAATATTTTTATAACGTGTAATTGATCTCATGTGGCTTTTTACCTATAAGGACAACACTCTCGCCAATTACACAATTCATGACCTCAGGTGTTTTGTGTTAATTATAAATTTTCATTATTAGACATATATAAATTTAAAAAAAATCATGATCATATAAAGTGAAATATATTCACTCATATATTGAAAATAAATGAATTTTTATGCTAAGAAGTAGATCAGTTACTAAAAATAACTACTCTTCCATGCGATGTGTTGTCACTGTAAAAGCTATTTGCATTTGAAATGGTCTTGCAAAGGGTATAAAACAATATAATTTCAAATAATGATTTTGATACCAAATAGGATGAGTATTGATGAAGAAAAATTAATAAAATAGATTAATTGGTATAGTAACTAATAATTTTATTATACCAACACAAATATCAAAATGTGAAGATGAAGAAGGATTTGATGAAAGGATCCTTGCTTCAAGAGCTCACCATATTGAAATGGTCGGATGATTGTAGTAGAACCAATTATCAGATTCCCTAAACATACTAATTCATGTTAAACCACCTTCAAATGATAAAAATATCTATATAGTGGAGGGGAGTCCTGGTTACAGGTGATTTCAACTGAAAATGGGAAAATTTGTAAAAAATATTATTTCAAATTACACCACCTATGTAACCTGAAAAAAATGTGAACCAGCTATCCTTCCAAAACAATGATTTGTTTGAATTTTATTCCTTGAGTGTATCTCCAAATTTGGGCTCTATAAAATCATGGATGAATATAATTTGGCCCAAATACTGGAATAACGTATTGTAAAGCGCGTACATCCCAACATTGATTTAATTCCCCATTTACTCCAATAAAATACATGATTTAGCTCATATTTTTTGATTAAAAGTTCTAGTCCATTAAGTAAAAAACATTATTAAAAACATTTGAGTTCATATAATTTAAATAAATATTTATGTTTGAAATTCTATAGTGAATGTTAATTGTTAAAATTGGAATTTTTATCAAATTTTAAAATGAATTGTCTAAACGAAAACATTTTATAAATAATCATATTTAAATTAATGTGAGGAAATTATTTCATTTATTATTAAAAAAATATTAAATAAAATTTACTTTTATTAACTCGCACATAATTAACCTTTTTCGCTCTTGGAAAAAACTTCAAATCATGTAATCTGGAAAATTGTGAAAAGATATGCATGTTTATAATTTCCAATCCATAGTGGAAATATAGGCATAGTAAGAATCTCATAAAGAGTAAATATAAAAAATTCAAGAAGTAATTGTCTTAATAATTGTGTCAATAGGAAATATAATTATATCAATAACACTAATCATTTGAGAATGTCTTATGAGTCAAAAGTGCCAAAAATTCCTCATGTGTGTTTATTCCAATCTTTTCAAGCTTGCCTCTCTAGCCTTTATCAATTATATTCAAGTCAAGAAAAAAAATTGTTACTTGATCCTATTACTTCAAACCTTTTCAACATCCTTTGCAATAAAATTCCAAAACCCATTCATTTTAGAATTCATAGAAGTCATACCTTGAGTTCCTGAACTAAATATCCCCACACGTTGTACATTTCATTGGCCCCCAAGTAATTGATTTTTTTTTATTTTGACGATGGTGTAAAATAGTTAGATATTATGTAAAGATGCATATTGGAATCTAGTATAGTAGGGGAAATGATTTTAAGATAAAATAACATATTGAAGGACCATTTTATTAGCTAAAAATAATTAGTTACCCAAAATATACCTCCAATTGGGTAAGAGAAACTGACAAGTCATGTGTTTGTATGATGTGAGTGTAGAGATTAAATGGCATAGTTTTCCCACAAATATTCCACAATTAATCATTTCAGAAATATAAAAGGAAACATAAATACACAATCAAACATATAATCAACTAACTTCCATTTTCTGAAAAAATAGCATCCGAAGATGAAAATTTTCACATGCTGAACATGCATCCCATGAGGTTTGAAAAATAAAACATCCTATTTGAATTATTTCCACGGATGTAATGGGCATGTGAAATTATTTTTTTCTTATTTATTTATTTATTTATTTTGATTTTATTTTTTAACAAACAATTAACATTGGAAACACTCAAAATGAAAAATCATAAGGAATCTACCCAAAATTCCATACCCTCCCCCATACATATAATGTTACATTTTCTTCAATTTCACTCTATGAATAGATTAAATGGTCATGAAATGTATAATTAAAATTATGAAAAATAATATAATATTGAAAGTGTAAGGGATAAACTGATGTTTTCGAGTGATTATGGGCTCATGCAATGTGGTGATATCAACTTAATGAGTTAGAAATCTCCAAAACTATTACATCAAGCATCTCTATTTACTATAAAAATACTTTATGTTTCCTCTTGAGTGATCTCCACATACATAAACTTCAATCAGAAACTATAAAGAATCACATTGTATCTTATATTAAACTCCGTTTTTGGATTATTTTATCATGATATTATTATCTTTATTTATAGAGACTTGAGTTCTCATATGATGACAATTTAATATCCTCAATCTCTTGAATCTATAGCTTCCTTTGATCTCTATATTAGGTTATGGGAGTCTAGTATTTCATTATATAATCCAAAAATACATCATTAAATCACTTTCCCCAATCCATCCTTACATGGCTACACAGTTTCTCCAAAACTTGTTTCATCTCTTGATTGGAAACCTCGTCCTGCCCATTTTTTTGGGGGTGGTATATTATTTATGTTTTGTGTCCCATGCCATAGTTTTAGAAGAAGGATGAAAAATTATAATTTCAAAAATATTTCCATGGGTCCCTAATGACGGCCTTCAATACTATAAATGTACATAATATTCATTCCTTGGAAAAATCCACAACATCCTGAGAATCACCAGTCCAGGTGGCCTCGGTCTCCACCTATTTTATATCATAAAAAGCGAAAAAAAAACGAAAAAAAAAACGAAATTATATAAGAAAAGGACCCATAAAATCAATTACTTGTACATAAAAAATGTCACATAATAATATGGGTTGTTGAAGAATCTCATGTATCCTCGAAATAATTTCAGTGTGTTAGGAACATGATGATGACATAAAAAACACATGAGCATCATGCAATAATCTATTCCAATATTATCTAGATTCTATGACATTATTAGACATCCATTTGTGTCCAATGTTCCCCCACAAGAATGTGTATGAAAGAAATATAGAATAAAATCAAACTGATGATCATGAACACAACTCCTAAAAAATAGTTACTACAAGTGCACCAGAGTTATGAACCCTATGAAACAAAAAAATTTGACTCACTATTAAATTGTTGGACTTAATGTTTTTTTAAATTTATAGTAATTTTAGAGGAAAAAGGTACTTCACTAAATTTTCATACCAGGAATGAATACATGATATTCCATTAAGATGATCATTGAGGTAAGTGTATTGATGTGGTAATTGGTCTAAGGTGTTATCCTATAGTTTCTGAGTAATACTACTCAAGTTTTCAGTCACCGAGTTTTCTGACCCCTTATTTTCCTTCATATCAATTTTTAATTATGGAAGATGGAGGATCCATTCGATAAGTTTGGGATTCATATATGGATTATTCAATATGTACCTCAAAGCTGTATTTTTAGTGGAAAAAAACATTAGAGTATAATAATAAAGAATGAAATTTATCTAAAGAAAAAATGATATAAAAAACTCTTTTTAATTGGTTGTGTAGTTTTACTGGGCTGAATCCAATATCCTCAAAGAATTGGAAATCACTTGTGAATGTCCCAACAACTTTTGTGATAATACCGCTCCTATTATAAATTTGGAAGCATCACATATAAGCCCAAATGGAATTTCACACCATGGGGGCTATATGATCAATGGTTTGGATAGAAAATTATTTATATCCTCAAATGAAACCCTATAAAAATCATCAAACTCAAAATCATAATTCAATTAAAGTAATTAAGACAATGGAGGAGTAATACTACTAAAATATTTGATAAATAACTGATAAAACCCAGAATTCCCTAAAAAAGATATGGTCTATCACACAAATGAAGGATATGGAAGGTATTAAATAATATCTTTGTTAGATCTACAAACCTTTATCCAAATTTTTGATACTATATTCTATGAAAAAATTCCATGTTCTACCATAAAATTACACTTTTCAAGGTTCAAAACTAAATTATTATCAATATAATTTCTCAAAATATTTCCCAAACTAAGGATAAATTCATAAAATGAATAACCATACACTATAAATCTATCCATAAATACCTCCATACAGGTCTAAATTAAATCTGAAAAAAATAATAACCATGCTTCTCTAGAAGGTACAAGGGGAATTACATAGACCAAATGGTATCATTTGGTAGGAAAATACGCCAAATTGACAAGTGGGTGATGTCTTATCATGATCCTCTAGAACTATAGGTAACTTAAAATATCCAAAAAATACATCCAAGAAAAAATAATTTGTCATCCCATCTAGTCCCTCAAGAATTTGATCAACAAATTGATGGGTAAATGGTCTTTGTGAGTTGATTGATTTAGTTTGTTATAATCAATACACACATGCCAAATGTTTTTCACCCTCATTGGAACTAAATCCTATCTCTCATTTCTAACAATAGTAACACCACTTTTATTAGCCACAAACTGAATAGGACTCACCCACAATGAGTATTTAATGGGATAAATTATACCTATCTGGTCAAATTTTCAATATTTATTATAACAACGTCCAAAAGAGTTGGATTCAATCTCTTTTGTGGAAAACTATCTAGTTTATCCACATCCATAAAAATAATCATATGCATGTAAATGGAGGGACTAATACCAAATATGCAATCCAAGGTCAACCCAATTATCATACTATTCTAAAAAATATTCAAAAGTTTTTATTCACGTTCAAGAGGGATATTTTTATCAATTATAATAGGTAATATCTCATCACTAAAAAAGTATGATTATTATAGGTTTGGTAGAAATGGGTTGAGTACCAGTTAAGGGGGTACAATATGGATGGTTATGTTTAAGAGACTAAAATTTTTACATAATGTACAACATTACTAGAATAGGCATCATCAAAATTAGAGAATAATTCATCAAATCCACCAGCATACTCAACAGAAATTTCACAATGAAAGCGAATGTGATCAAAACAAGAATGTTAATCCACATCAAAATCAAATACAAGAGAGATGTGTTCATTATAAATAGTTGTTGAAGTGCTCTTAAACATCATTCTAGAACAAATGCTCATAATATCTATAACCATAAGATAATCAAAATCCATGGTGTTTTTACTTGGTGGTTCCAAATGAGAGATTCAAAAAGTATAATGGTCCTTTGAGGGGTACTTCATGGATTCCACAACATTAAATTTCATAACGTCATTTTGAAAATCCATTGAATGTGTACCCTCAGAAAAAATTATAAATTTTTTATAGTTTTGATGAAATGATTACCTAAGATAATGGTCGAACGAGAATTTAACTTATCATCTTATGTGTTTGAAACATATAAATTTAATGCAAATATCATGTAACTTACACATAAAAGTTGATCCTCATGGAATCCTCCTTGATATGTTGTATCTCTATTCTATAACTACACCACTACTCTTATTAGTATCTACTCACCAACCTATACAGAAAAGAATACATCGTGAGGCATAACATTTATGAAAGATCCCAAATCATTTAAATCATCATAAACATGTATCTCCCCTATGGTTCATGTGATGGTGAATATCCTCATATCTTTTCACTTTTTTGTCATTTCTTGAGCTAGTGTAATGGGTGCTTACACATTCCTTAAAAAATTGATCATGTCATTTCCCTTGATCCATCATTGATTGGTACACAGTAATTTTAAGAATTTGGAATACCTTGGTATTTTCCTTATTTCTTCATTTATATAGATATTGGACTCATTAGGCTTGATATATCCCAAACATCTTTCTGTATCAAAACACCAGCCATATTCGTGGCTCGTACAACTCTTTTTATAAATTGATGGGCTTTATAAGGAACATCATCAATATTTTTCTTACATTTTTATTTTTATTTGGGTTTCACATCAGTTGTTCTTGAATAGGAATTCTCTGGGGTTGAGGTGAGTCTTAGTGGAATGAGAGGTACATATGTATCAGTTTTTTGCTTCCCACTTCTCAATGTGATGGAACTAACATTCCACATACAATTTGATATAAGATTGGAAGGAATATTTTTGGAGTTCTTACATACCTGTTCATGAAGGGTGGTGGAAAGTTGGCTCATTTGTGTCTTAAATTCCCTCGACATTGAACCTTGACAATTCAACACATTATATTGATTAAGAATAATTTTTTTCAAAAGTTCATCAGTGTTAAAATATACCTTTGGTAATGGAATCCCTTATTTTTGTCTAGTTGATGCTTGGGATTCAAATCTCTTTTGGTGTTATTGTAAGCCCTTTTAGTAAGGTGGACACAGGTAGAATGTTTTTTTAAAAGCATGTATTTTTTTTAAAGAGGCATACCTAATATCTGATTGATCATTCCATCATTGATTTTATATTGGTGAAATGGAATCATACTTATTATGGGTATTTGGTTGTTTTTGAAGATATGTTTTCCCAGGGAATATGGCTTCACAAACATCGATCTCATTTAATAGGGGGAAAAAGTCAGTGGGGTGGTCTATTTCAGTGAAAATTCCACAAGGCCTCATAAGAGATGGTTGATATGTATTTGGATACAAAGTAATATTCCTCATCATAGTGGTAAATTTTGATATCTTGGTAAAAATTAATTGATTTTTAAGAGATTATGGACTTACATTATGTAATCTTATAACATGTGGTTTACCATAATCTCCAAATTTTGGGTAGTTTTGTTTCATCTTGTTGATAAAATTACATGAAGCTACGTGTCATTTTTTCCACCATTGCTTTCCTAGCCTCGACATCAACCATAATCCTCTCCGTAGGAATGAGGACTTTATTAAAGTAACAGATGAGTAGTTTCTCACTACTTTGGTGATGTGGGAAGCTTTTAGATAGCTTATTAAATCAATCCAAGTAGTCATACATTAACTCCCCTTGTTCCGGATTGATCATTAAGATATCCCTGTAAATGGAAGTAGTCCTCGATGCTGGAAATAATCTCTAAAATAAATGAAATTTCAAATGATTCCAATATGTTACACCTCTAGGTTTTAAATAAAAAATCTAATCTTTTGAAATTCCATATCATGGGAATGATAATTCTCTTAGATTGATTTAATTTTCAGATCCATTTCTTGGAATGAGGGTTGATAAAACCATAATAAATTCTTCAAGTTTTTTGTTTGGATCCTCACCAGATAACAGATAAAACATTGCGAGAAGATGAATTAACCTTGATTTTAGTTCAATTTATGATTCGATATTTGGGTATGAAATTAAATTTGTCTGATAATTAATATCTACCACAGCTAATTCTTGAATGTTTATGTTAGGTTCATTATTTTTTTAGACATTGTTTCTTGTTTTATATTTTTGTCAGAAGTGTTTCCAATTTCAATATTCCTAGAATGGAATAATTCACCAACTAGTTGAATTTTGAAACATCTCATAGATTAAGAAATTATGATTTGAGCTCAAAGGATATGTTCAATATCAAGTTAATGATTTAAGTTGTCCTCAGGATGAGTTTATTTCATAAATAAAATAAAAATTAAGATAAGTTAACTGTACGATA
This sequence comes from Viscum album, assembly GCA_963277665.1. Taxonomy (NCBI): domain Eukaryota; kingdom Viridiplantae; phylum Streptophyta; class Magnoliopsida; order Santalales; family Viscaceae; genus Viscum; species Viscum album. The sequence goes on along the minus strand of OY728119.1, from coordinate 696,139,292 downwards.
ATAAAAATGGAGTTTAAGATGATGGTTCAAGAATGAGAAAAAGGTATCATGAAAAAAAAAGAAAAACTATGAATTATGAAAATAGATAAGAAATAAATAACTGACTAAAATAACAAAATGATAAAAAAATACCTATAATTTTTTAAATAAATCACTTTCCTCCCTAGAAATGATTCCAATTTCGAAGGAACTATTGTGGAAAATCTCAAATGACGTGTGTTATTTTTTTTAGGTGCAGTAGAGTGGATTCCCAAGGTCATCTATCAAAGGAGGAAATAATTAAAATGGAATAATAAAAGTATTTTGAAAATAAAATAAAAATAATATAAACACACTACTTTAAATAATGAGGGGTTTCTATTTAAAAATCTGTAAGAAGTATGCTAGAAGAAGATTTTTTTTTTGAAATGTGATTGAGAGAACACAATGAGAAGATATTTTTTTTAATGATTTTTATAATTAATAATAGATCTAACTATACCTATTAACATATATATTAATAATTATCATTTAATTTAATATCCACTTAATTATTATACCATCATGTTTTAACCCTCAAACTATGGGAAAATTAACTTAACCACAAAGATGATATGAATTTTACTCTAGTCAATCATTGGAACATGAAATTACAGCACCATAATTTGTTAGATGTTCTAAGTATAGATTACGGTTAGTGGTAAATTATGGAACATATCCACTCTAGAAATTTTAATGACCTAAATTTAGATATTTTATTTTAACTCTATAAATTGACCTCATGTGGTTTTTGTATTGCCGATTAAGATCATGCTCTCCCAGTTCACACAACTCTCGACCTCATGTGTTTTGTGTTAATTGGTCAATTTCTTTCATAGTTTCATTTGAAATAAAAAAAAATCATAGATCATAATAATTTAATTATTGTATCTCATTGAATAAAAATAAATTAATGTAGATGATAAGATGTGGATCAATTATTAAAAATAACTACTCTTCCATAGGTGTTGTAGTCATCATATAATCATTTTTCATTATCAAAGGCCATGAAAAGAGAATAACCCAATATTGTTTTTAATATTGATTTCTAGCACAAATAGGATGAGTAAAGAAGAATAAAAATTAACAAAAGAGAATAATTGGATGAATAATTTATAATTTTATTACACGAACACAAATATCACAACACTAAGAATAATAAGACTTCGACAAAGGGATCCCTACATCAAGAGATATCCATATTTAAATGCTTGGATAATTTGAGTGGATCCACTTATAATATTTATTAAACATTATAATTCATGTAAAACCCCAAAAAATGGGAAATATATATATATTTAAAGAGTAAATAGGAGGCTAGGTTATAATTGGTTTCATGTGTGAAGGGTAAAATTCAGTAAAACATTTTATTCTAAATATATCTGATTGGTTTTCCTTAAAAAACATGAACCAATTGTCTTTTTAAATGATTTAATTGTGATTAATTTTTTTGTGGATATTTTCTCAAAATTTGCGCCTAATAAAAGCATGTGTGAATATGCTATGGCCCAAACATGCAAGTGATGTCCAATCTAGAGAGTCCATACCAACTTTGATTCATGGCACATTTACTTCTATCAAATGCACAATTTAGCTCAGATGTCCTGAATAAAACATGTACCCCATTAATTTGGTAACATGGTTACAAAATTTTATGTTCATATAATTTACAAAAAATATTTATTTCTGAAATAAAAGAGTGAATTTTAAAGGGAAAAATGGAATTTTCATCAAATATTCAAATGAATGTTATTATCCCAAATATTTTATGAATAAAAATATTTAACATAATGTGATGAAATTATTTCATTTATTATCAATAAAATTTAAAATAAAATCGTGTCTTATCAAATATTCACTAATCATAATCCTTATGGTAGTGGGGGTGTGGGTCCTCAACCACTTGATGGAGTTCGAAAAATCTAGATGAGCCTCTAAAGATGACCCATTTGACCATAATAATGACACTCCAATACAACACTCTTTAACTAAGTATCAATATACCCCTACTATCCACAATGATAGAATACAATAGATATACTAGTAAAGGCACTCTGGACACCACTACTCAGATGAGAAACTTCAAGGCTACACTTCATGCTACTTGAAGTACTATTGCATTCTCTCAGCACTAACCCATTGTGACTAGTACTATCAGCTTCTCTTGGGTTGATATCAGTGATCATATATTGGTTCACGATAATAGAAAAGTTATATATGTGTCATAAAATAACTTGAGAGCATATGGAAAACCTCACCTCATCCTCAAATCGTTTCTCTCACGATATCTCATCACCTACAAGGATTGTTGCAATGCTTTAAAGATCAATAAAAAATGATGAATAGAAAATAAAAGACATGAAACACTACTCCATATTCATGAAATTTATGGTATGATCATCTCTCAATATCTGAGGAAAGAATAAATCATTGAAGGTAGTTTGGAAGTCAAACCCGACCATTCATTGATTACAACCATCCCAGGTAATCACATCCCACAAGTACTTGACAGAATAAAAAACATGTAGGTGGAAAGATTTACCCATCTCCTTGGATGTGTCTCTAGATACATAAAGGTAGATATAATGTATTCCAATCATGACTTAACATCTTGAGGTACACCATACCTGAAGAATATGAGGGTGTCATTCTATTAGAACTCATGTGTATGATCATACATCGTAGGTGAAGGCCATCGAGAACCATGGGTAGTCTATTGCATGCATAGAAAACTCTATTAATGATGAGAATATGTTCTTAGACATGGAACTGTAGGTAGAGCCTTATGTGGTACTATTGGAGGTAACACAAGTGTCTTAAGTCCCACCACCTCTAGAGCATGGTTGTCACCACCCTCTTGGCGCACGACTGAATGATGTCGTGGATGCATGGATCTAAAAATTCCATGAAAAATAGATAAAAATTAGATTCTTAAGAATATAGGATCATGAATGAAAGAATTACATAAAATATTTCTTTCTACCAAATTTACCACACTAACTATCCACATCAAAGGGAATTATTTTGGAAAATCTTAAAAAATTAGTTTAAGGGATTCTGGTATATAGAGGGTTAATTAAAATTAATGGAGGAAACACTCATTAAATTGCACTTACCCTCTTTATTTACTGATATATATTAAATTTATAAAATTAAATTAAATTTTATGTTCATAATTTATATTATATAGAGAACAAGGTGTAATTAAATAGGTATTTATTCCCAGTTTATAATGTTTGATAAACATTATAAATTGAAATTCTCACCCATTTAATGACAACTAAGCCCTTAAATATGGTCTTAGAATATTTGGGGTAATATATAATGGTTCAATTTCAAATAATTATCATTTATAATATGTAATGGACCATAAAACATATAAATTGAAATTGGTATCCATGAAATTTCATCTAAAGACCAGTTAATGTAACTAGGGATACATATCTTAGATGGGTTGAAATTTTCTATTTATGAAACCACCATCATCTTATACAGGAAAAAATAAAATATTTTTATATAGTAATTTTAAACAACTAATTTCATAACCATGGATAATACTTTAGTGACACAATCATATATCACAACCAAGGATTGCTCAGTAATCACAATCAACACATGCTATGCAAGAAGAAAAATGATCCTATATGACATGTCATATGCATGGAATGCGACTCCAATGTTCCTATAAAGATGTGTGTAACAATGATACCAACCAAGCTAGACAAAGTAGAATATCCAATACATTATAAAAATACCAAAATTAATGTTCATCAACCAACAGTGAATATATATCAACAATAATAGGTGAAATATATAACCCAAATTTTCCATTCCCTAAAAATTAGTTTTTACCCTGAATATGTGTTAGCTACTACTATAAATGACTTATGAAACCTTTAAAACACATTCCCAATATACTATCAAATTTTCCAAACAATAAGATAAGAAATAAAAAAAATCTATGATACCAATTTCTGACATCTTAGACATGGATCACTCCTATGTAGCCGAACCTGGTTGGCCACATGGCCTCAAGCGCACCTCCCCATACATCAGAGAATTTCGACTAGCAGAGAGTGTCTTGGGTCTTCCCATATGAAATATATTATATCATGTCATAGTGGAGAAGAGAAGATGTAATAGATGAATAAAAATTGGAAGCATAATAACAAATAATATGACAGCGGAAATAATCTTGAGCAAAAATTAATGATTTATCATTAAGAGTTGTATAATGCATCATATATAAAATGATTGTGTCATTTCTCTAAAAAGGAAAGAAAGAATGCATGGATTATTTTATACAATACAATACATGCTATTCAAAATGATTAAGAAGAGTGAAAACATTCTAGGAATCCTAAGTACAGTCATGGTCATTTACTACCTAGCTCCCATCCTAAGGCAAGAAGTCATGTGTCAAAACAGGGATGATTACCCTTGTCCACACTAGTGATAATATAATCTATCTAGGTACAAATGGTGGCCTTCATAGGGTGTGAGATAAACATAAAAGTTTTTTAGGGTTATATTAGCGCTAACCTGAAAACGCTAATAAAAGCAACTTTTATCTACTCCAAAAACATCAGCGCTCATAAAGATGTTTTTTTTATAATCCCGTTTATACCACTAATACAAAATTGCATTTACTTGCACTTTTTTAGCATGAATTAAACTGTGTCTTTATCTGCTCTAAGAAGGATTTGATAAAATCCTTCTTTATGAGTTCTTTTTAGTGTTTATAAAAGGGTTCTTTATCAATGCTAAAACTAACACTGATAAACACATAACGAAAAATGAATAAAAATGTATTAATAAATTTTATAAATTTCAAAAATATTAACAACAAAATATTATAATTGTATAAATTAAAAAATATTAATTTTTTTAAATAATTTAATTGTATAAATTAAAATCATATTAAATTTTTAAGAACTTAATAAAAAAACGGATTAAATATTTATTTTATAAAAGAAAAATAAAGAAAATATTAAAACATAATAAATAAAAATATATAAATTAATATTAAAAGTGAATAAATTACAAAAATATTAAAAAATTAATATATTTTAAAGATAAATAAATAATATTAAATGATTTAATATTAAAAATGAATAAATTGAAAAATTATTAAAAAATTCATAATATTAATTATAAAAAAAACAAAAATATTAAAAATGAATAAGTATTAAAATAAAAATGAATAAATATTAAAACAAAACATAGTAGAAATTAATATTTTTATTTAAATACAAAATATTTACAATAAATTATTAATTAAAAATGATAAAAATAATAATTATATAAATATTTAAATAGAAAATAATAAAATAAAAATGAATAAATATTAATTATACAATTTAGAATGATATTAAAAATATTTTATATAAATGTATAAATAGTAATATTATGTATAAATGTTTTTAAGGTATATAATTATTTATTAAACTATAAATTGAAAAGTAATAATTTTAATATTTCCATAAAATCCATATTTTTTGTATTTTCAATTTAACTTTAGAAGGATATATATGAACCCAACATTATCCAACGCAAATCCAACCACAGCCAAAGTTATTACTCACTACAACAAAAAACAAAGAACCCGTCCAATTTTTTCCCCATATTTCATATTTCAAATTTCAAAAATAAAACACCACCAAACTCGAGCCACATTCCAACCTGATTCATGCACTATATAACTGCCTACCACCATCTATCATCTTTACCGTCCAAGAAAAACACTGCCCAAGAATCTCTGCAATCATTACAACACTGAACTAATCTATTCGCCATTGTCACCGTCGTCACATTGATCCATCATCATTGACCTCATCATCTAATATTTTTTATATTTATATATAAATAAATTTATCGTTCCTAATATATAAGAATATAAATATATATTATTTATAATTATTTAAATAGATTTATTTATTTTATTTATTGCATATAAAAAATATAAATAATTATCAAACACCTTCAATTTTATAATTATTATTAAAAATGATATTATTTATATAAATGTATAACAACTTTTTTCTGTATGTGTGTTTGAGGGATATATTGGTAAACAAAAACATATTTTTGTGTATCCAATTATATACATTCTCGTACATATACACAAGAACATACATAGGCAGACCAGAACATGGACATACATACACGCAAAAGAGAATACACTTATATAGACATGCATATACATTCATACACATACACAAACATACAAATAGATATAGAAACATGAACATATATATAAAGTATCACACACATGAATACACATACACATACATATGAACACACACAAACATAGATCCATTTATAATTGTTATTGGTAGAGAGAATTACATGTAATCAAACAACATACACCTAGGAACACTAACGGGATAATATTTTTTCCTCCCCATAAGTAATGATGGACTCCTAGAGGAGACGTATATTATAATACATGGATCGAAGTCTGAGATGCTTGATGGTCTAATACATAGTTCCCTAATAACGATAAGCCTTATTTAGGTCTTCTCACAAGTCTTAGACCACCCTCTTTTTAGTAGCCATCACACTGGGTTTCCAGATTGAACATTGCACCCCCCTCCTGCCACTACCAGCAAGAATTGACACATCCTGTTTGTAAGACACTTCATGATAAGGAATACAACTATCCCAAATCTGCACTTTATCCCACATCAAATAACTGTGTAGGAAAATGACCAAATGATAGGCTTGAGCACACCTATCTATCTTTTGAGAAGCTCATCCAGTGATGCCTATGTGTCCCAACTACATCGTCTACCTATTTTGTTATACCATCATACTATTCCCACTTTGTTGATAGTCCATGGAAAATCACCCATCATTCCCATATTAAATATATGTAGGGAAATATGGTGGATTTTTAGGTTATAGCATGCTCATACCACTTTTGGGGACACCCACCTCATAGTGCCTATATGTTTCTATGTTTCACCATCTACATATTACACCATGATGTTTTTATTATATCTTCATGTCACCTGATACCCACATATATACACATACATACACATTCATAAAAATAGATACTCATATATACACATACATGCATGCATGCTCAAACGTACACATACATATACATGAACAACCATACATTTATATATATACATACACTACTGCATAAATAATCTTTATCAATGCTTGTAATGTGATTTTTCATCACCTAAAAGTATTGACATGTTGAGAACCCTTAAAAGTGTGTAGCCTTTATCAGTTCTACAAAAAGAACTGATAAATGTGGCCATTATCAGTGCGTTTGTTATCCCTAATAATAGACATAGAAGTTGTTGTAAAGAAGAATCTCTAGACCATCCAAATAATAAAAAAAAATATTAAAACTGAAATTATATTTGAATATAGATATTATAGAACAATGGAGTGGAATGTAATTATTATTAAAAACAATATTGGAAAAAAATATTATATTGTATAATTATTTCAATTCGAAATTTACAAACAAAATATTTACATTGATGTGATATTTATAGCTGATAATGAAAATTACAACCCAATATAAAAAATAAAAAAATATTTTGAAGGATATTTCCATTGACCAACCATTGTAGAAAATATTTTTAAATAATAAAACCAAGATTTATTTGAGTAACAGTACAAAATATTTATAATAAATTAATTTTAATGTTATATAATCCACATTTGATCAATAATACAGCTAATTACATAATATATTAATGATATTATCTATTATACTATTAATTATATTATTAATGGTAATATTTTTGACTATATAATAATTATTAAATATTAATTATAAAATTATTTCTTAATTATAGTATAAATTATCAATTATGTTGTTAATTAATAATCTATATAAATAATTTTTCAAATTAATTTATATATTATTTATATTATCCGTTGTTTTTTCTCTTAATTACATAAATAGTTATTAATAATTATATCATTAAACTAAAATTACACTTTTATGTTGAAAACATGCACATTCCGTCATATTATCCACATGATGCATCAGAATGAGGAGTGGTCAATTCTAATGCATCGAATATGAATTATGTATCCTTCCCCAATATAATCATGGTAATATGATCTCATTTACATAGTTTTGGATATGTGGAATGTGTTTTAAACAAAAATGAAACTTTAATACTAAAAACTCAAACTTTGAGTCATAACGAACACGTCATGTGTCAGATTTTCATGTGGTCAATTTGTACACATCAAAAATTAATTATGGACAGTTTTCCTAAGGCTTGAAAATTATATGAGCTCATTTACTCGGTTTTGGATATGTGACATGTGTTTTAAACTAAAATCTCACTTTCATATTGAAAACATGCACTTTGAGTCATGCCCACCACATCATGTGTCAGATTTATGTGTGGCCTGTTCCTATACATAAAAAATAAATTTTGTATCCTTTTCATAATGTTTGAAAATAATGCTAGCATGTTTACTTTGTTTTGGCTATGTGATGAGTATTTTAAACAAAAATGACACTTTTATATTAAAAAAACACATTGAGTCACATAGAACCCATAATGTGTCGTATTGATGTGCGGTTGATTCATCCACATAAAAAATTTATTATAGATCAATTTACATATTTTTTAAAACAATATAATTTTTGTTTCTTGGTTCTGTCTATATGAAACACATTTTAATTTAGAAAGACACTTTTTTAATGAAAACATAAACTTTTAGTTGTACTATCAACATCATGTGTGGGATTGGAGTGTGGTTGATTACTAGCCATCAAAAATGAAATATGGATTTTCCCTAAATTTTCAAAATAATATGATCTGTTTCTTTAATTTTTGGATATGTGATTCATGATTTAGGATTAAATGACACTTTTTATGTGAGAACATGAACTCAATGTCATATAGGACAAATCATGTGTCATATTGATGTGTGGTTGATTAATATATGTTAAAAAATAATTATTGACGATTTTACAAAATTATATAGATATTTTTAGATATTTTTCCTAGTTTTTTCTATGTGAAATGTTTTTTAAAAAAATTTACACTTTTTAATGTGAAAACATGCACTGTGAGTAAACTTGGGTATACATTGTGTCACACTGATGCCCGATCAATTCTTACACATCAAAAATTAATTATTTCTTTTATGTTTAAAAACATTTTGATATATTTTTATAATTTTTGAAATTGTGATGTCCATTTTAAACTAAAATAAAAAATTTATTTGAAAACACACATTTTGAGTCATATTGACCACATCGTGTGTCCGACTAACATGAGTTTAACACCTAAATATAAAAAATGAATTATGAATCATTATAAAAATAATATCAAGACAATCTATTATTTTTTACTCAGCTTTGTCTATGTGAGGTTTCTTTTAGAATAAAATTACACTTTTAATGTGAAAACTCTTACATTGAGTAATACCATCCACATCGTGTGTCAAATTGATGTGTACTTAATTACGACATCCCATATGTGAATTGTGGATCATTATACTAATATTTGAAAAAAATAAAAGATAATTTTATTTGACTTGAAAATTTGATGATTTTTTAAACTAAAGAGACACTTTTATATTGAAAACACACACTTTGAGTCATACCGAGAATATCGTTTGTCGCATTAACATCCATTCAATTTATAATTATCACAAATAAATTATGGATCATTTTTCTAATGTTTGAAAGTAATGAAAACCTGTTTTATTATTCTTTACAATGTGAAATGTGTTTTAAACAAAAAAAATATGCTTTTATATTGAAAACATGCACTTTTAGTCATGTTGGGGAAATCATTTGTCGTATTGAAATACATATTATTCCTAACATAAATAATAAATTATGTATAATTTTCATATCATCTAAAAACAATATAATATATTTTTCATATTATTTACAATTGGTGGTGTGTTTTAGATTAAAATAACACTTTTATATTAAAACCCACAATTTGAGTCATAACAAAGACATTGTGTGATAGATTGATGTTCAATCAATTCTTAAATTTAAAAAATTAATTATTGATCATTTTCATATTATATGAAAAAATATTAGGTATTATTATTATTATTGACAATATTACATGTGTTTTGAACTAAAGTGACACTCTTATATTGAAATGTTGGCTATGATTCATACTAGAAACAACATGTGTTGGATTAATGTGTGGTCAGTACCTCTGCATAAAAAAGTAATTATAGATAATTTTTCTATAGTTTGAAAATAATATTTTCTTGTTTTCTTGTTTTGGGAAATGTGATGCATCTTTAAACTAAAATAAAACATTTATATTGAAAACATTAACTTTGAGTCAAACTGAACACATAGTGTGCCACATTGATGTGCGGTCAATTCATACACATAAAAAATGAATTATAGACCAATTTCCAAATGATTAAAACATTCTGATCCCGTTTTATTAATTTTAACAATGTGATCATAATTTTAAACTAAAATTACACTTTTATATTGAAAACACTCTCTTTTATCCATAATAGGAACATAGTTAGTAAAACTAACAATAATATTATTAATACACATCAAAATTTAATTATTGTTTTTTAGATAGAGCTTGAATATTTTTCTCATTTTTTCATAGTTTTGATAGTGTGATGGGCATTTTAAAAAAATGATACTTTTATATTGAAAACATACACTTTGAGTCATACTAGTAACATCATTTAATGGATTGTGGTATGATAGATTAATACCAGTAAAAAATTAATTATGGATCATTTCATAAATGTTTTAAAAAAATATGAGATCACTATCTAGGTTTTAAAAATGTTACGTGCATTTTAAACTAAAGTAACACTTTTAAATTGAAAACATAAACTTTGAGTAGTACTGGTTACATCATGTATCATATTTAAATATGGTTTTTACTATATATAAAAGATAAATTATGGATAATTTCCCTACATTTTGAAAAAAATAAAAGCTCATTTTCTTATTTTTGACAATGTGACCTCGATTTTAAACTAAAGTGACTGTTTTATTGAGACATTTTAGACACATCATGTATAAGATTGATGTGATTAAGATTCCAAAGAATAAAAAATGAATTATGGATCATTTCCCTAAATTATAAATGAAATCTAATATTTTATTATCATTTTATAAAATTTGATATGCATTTTAAACTAACCTGTTACTTTTATATTTGAAACAAGCACTTTGAATCGTAGTGGCCATATCATGTGTCAAATTGGAATGTATTCAATTCATAAACATTAAAAATTAATTTATATCTTTTTTCCTATAGTTTAAAAAAAATATTATATAATTTATTCTATTTTGAAAATATACATAGTGTTTTAAACTATAATGACATGTTTATATTGAAAACATGAATTTTGAGTCAGACCAGTACCACTGTTTTCTTTGGATTGATGTTTAGTCAATTATTGTATGTCAAAAATTAATAATGGATTGTTTTGATAATTTTTTAAAATAACATGATCATGTTTTCTTGGTTTTCAAAACATGATGAACTTTTTCAACTGAAATGAAACTTTTTTATTAAAAGCAAGCACTTTAATTCATATAAAAAACATCATGCACTGGACTGATGATAGGTAATTTATTAAACTAAAAAATTAATTTTGAATAATTTTCATAATTTATTAATATAATATAAGATTTTTTATTTATTTTTACAATGTGATTCATGTTTTAAACTATAGTACCTTATTAAGATCAACCAGGATCTACACATTTTTAACTTCCATCCTCGATTCAACTTCCTTCATAGTTAATTTATCATTTATACTTTTAGAATTCGTTCAAGATATGGGTGAATAATATTTATTAGTATTTATAGTATCTTTAATATATATATATTTGGATGAATCATATGTGAATGTAAAGGAATCCATATTAATTCGCCATCATGGAGATGGATGTGATTTTAATAGGTCCCACACCATTTTTACAAACTCAAAAAAAAACATAACAGAACATAAAATTAAAATTACATGGCTAGGATCATGGAAATACCTTCCCCATATAAGGGATTCTAAAATAAATTAATTTTTATAAAATAGGAGAAGACTTCTATTGAAACTCAACCTATTTTGTGTAAGGTTTCTACTTTGTTAAATATTTATCCTTGACAATCTACATTAGTTAGACACAAGGGAGAGACAGCCTGAATATAGTAATAAAATAAGAAATAAAAGTTATTTTCCCTGATTTAAATGAAGAAAAACAACCCTAATCTACACACTATGACACATCAGGGGTGAACTACATCCCAACAGTTAGTAATATGTCTTTGGGTGTTTGGGTAGAAAGATCCTTGACCAATTTCCCTCTCATAATTAACTTAGATGAAACATATAATTCAAACATCTCACAAGAATGTGTAACGTTAGACATGTTATGAGATTTTCAAGAATCCATAGACAATAGCCATCCATTATATTCATCCTTGAGAAACTACTCAAATCTTTGGTTCATTATATGGTTATCCAAAAATCATTTTTTAGTTTATAATAACTCATCCTATCCCCTAGAGAAAGGAAATTATTAAACAGTTGAAAAAATAATGCTCAAATGGGGACGAACCATATACCCTTTATAATCCTTTAATATATATAATGAAAATATGATGATTGATGTACTCACATGAGATGTAGTTTTAGTAAATGTTTCTAAAAGGTTGAATTAATGATGAAATACATCCTTAAAATAATTACGTGGATTTAAATGTATCTAAAAATATTTCCCTTCAATTTGTGTCTTGTAATCAATATGAATTTACTACTACCCACAGATCTTCCTTGCATGATAATCATGGAATGATAGTAGGATCAAATCTGAAAAAATGGTTGGATGGAAATTTCAAATGTATGATTAGAATAAAAATTTAACCCATTGATTTCTAATACTACATGAATATCATTTAAGTAAAAATAATATCTAATAATTATGATATTAATACTTTCTATACCAAATGCATATCTGAAGTCATATCCTGTAACATAATATGTAATCACCTCAACATGATGTCAGCAAACATTCTTATATTATGTAATCTACCCACTCATCTAAAAAATATTTTAATTATTCTTTTGAGTTAGTATAATTTTTAAAATTTGAGTAGTACTGATCTCATGTAAACAACAAATGATTAAAAAATATAATTAATGAAATAATAATTACCTTCAAAAATTACCTTTTCGGGAATTCTATTTTGATGATGGTATATGATATCTTTCTTAAATTTGAAAACATAATATCCAAAATATTTTCATTATTTTTTAGACATTGTAGAAACAATGGAAAAAATAAATAAATTGTTTTGAAATATGTCTTGATAGTTAAATATTATTATATATACTTTATTTTTTTACTATTTGAATAAATATATAAGTTTCATGTGTTCTGTTATAAGGACCTGGCCTTAAAAAATTACATATTCATGAATTAAATGAATAATTCAAATTAAGGATCTTTTCAGGTTTAGAGTTTTAGATAATTAGGCCATAACTATTACATTTCATTTAAAAAAACAAAGTAGAAAATTCTACTCAATTTCCATTTTTTCACAAAAAAAAAGAACTCTTGAAAAGAAGAGTCATGTCTAGTTCCATGTTTATGACTGCATGACTTTTCCAGGATCAAATTCTTGACCTTATTCCACATTATGCCTTGTGAAATCCAGTTCAAAAATGTGGGATGAGCATAAAAAGGTCATTAAGGGTAACACAAAGAAGGAAAACTGTTAGTTTTTAAAAACAACAAGTAAACCATGTATACTTTAACATATGTAATAAATTTCACCTTTTCGAAGTATTAAATACTCTTAACTGAATAAAATATCACTAATTACCCTTTTGTAACCAAAATATTACCATAAAACTCATATAAAGAACACATAACATATAAAGGTAACTTTAGACATAAATATACTTAAATGGAATAACCTTACGGTCGACTTCTACACATATTTAAAAACGGAAAATACATACAACTGACTTACATACCCAATGCATTGGAGGTTATAATGTAACCACCCATCCTGGTTTATCACAACACGACCAATCATTTGGTTTATCACATAACCACCCGTCAAATGTCCAAGTACCATTATAAAATCATAGCACATAAAAAATATAAACGAAAGAAACCTTTCCACATTTCAATTATAATATATCACATAAATATACTGCCATAAAAAATCCATTATAAAAACCATTTTTAATACCAAAATACATAAAATAGTATATGGTATTTATTTTCCTTGAAAAAAAACATTACGGCTTGTTAAGGAAGCGAAAGAACAAATAATACTCGCGGTTGCAGAAAGGTCATTGTCATCACTTATGTTAATAGAAACATTCCTTTTTTCTATTTAGTAATACAATTCATTGAAAAATATTCACTTTGAAAATTCAAGGGTTTTTATACAGCGTATAAAAGAGTGTCATGTATTAAAACAAAATATTCCTCAATGAAAGGATATTGAGACGAAGTCCCTTACCTCATGTCCGACTTGACTCGATCGTTCTATAATCTCTTGAATAATAAACTAAAGATAATTTCTAAATTCGTAATAATCTTTTTCATGTTTATTATTCCTTTTATATCCCTTATTACCTTGTTATAATCATTATATAATCATTTAAGTTAATAATGTTCATTTTTTTGATATTTGGTACTTGAGTCACAATTGAACCCCATATAGTTACAAGTTATTCACATGGTAAAAAGTTCATTATATCCAGAATGATATTCATGATTTAGATATCATATATATCATATATATCCAGTATATATATGTATTTATAATAGTACATAACATTTGGAGGTAAGAAATGAAATGCACCGTTCCTGGGGATGATAAGCCGTATGTACGCATGAACACTAATTTCATTTCAATTTCTTATTTTAATAGAATTAAAACATAATGATACATAGGTATATTATAATTTCAACATAATATAATATATAATATCATTAACTATATCCTTTATACATCCCACATATGGCATGAATGAGTCATATCACTTTGAGGGGGCGGCAGTCCGCACTTCCTCAAATGAAATTATCACGTTTGCCCATAATAGAAACCCTAAAGGTATTCTATAAAATAAATATACAGAAACATTAAGAAAGATAAACAAAATATATGTCATATATAAATATATTTTCATCTTAATTTCCACCATGAAAGTTGGTAGGAGATAATCGAACAATCATCGTTTCGTGAGGCGTTACATTGCCATCCACAGAAATAGTATGTTTTCCCCCATTAGATAGAGGTGTGTGTAATTGTAGTTGGAATACTTCTCCTAACAACATCCTAGTATATTGAGGATACTAGTGTTGTTAAAAAAGAAAGTAATAAAAATATTTTAGGGGGTTTGAGGAGTTAAATAAAAGAAAATATGTTAAGAGAAATTGTTACCATTAATTTGGGTAACCCCTTTGGTTTGAACCAAAATGGTTTGTTGAAGTGCCTTTTGACTAAGGTAAGGCTTATATGTGGAATAGAGGGATGTAGCGATATTAATTTGGAAGAGTATGGATGTTCCAAAAATCATGAGAGGTTTGAATAATTGGTTAGAAAATGGTCTCCTTTTATACGAGGGAGGAGGGGCTATTTAGGAAAGTGTGAAAGTGTTATTTTATTATATAATGATACTCGGTTTCTAAAGGACAAAAAATAATTATAATCGAAGATAAGACAACTCATGGTATAAATAAAATCATCCAATAATAATTGAACATTTTTTGGATTGTATTTTAATATTTATAATCTTATTTATTTAATTGATTTATTAATTAGCTAAACACTACATCATTATTGTGTCGTAAATAATTTAATTTATTTGTTGTCTATAAATCATAAAGAAATACCAAGATTTTGGAAATAAATTTATATTTACAATTAACATTTATAGGATAAATTATAACTTATATAACACCATGTAAAAATTAATTTACAAATAGATATTTGTTTATGTCATTTTTGCCTTTACCTTATGTTAATAAAATAAATTGTCATTATCATTCATAAGTGGCTCCACGGGGTCCCAAAATTGACCCAAGGATTACCAAGGTTTCCCATTACTCATCCCATAATGTTAAGAAAATTTTTAAGGTAATTTTGAATAATTATAATATTTTTTTAACTTGAATTATCCTATTTACCTTTAACCGCAGTAAATACAAGTCAAAAGTTATTATTCCCCAAATGTTATTTTCATCTTATTGAAGCACATTTTACTTACTAATAAAAAATATGTATGTCAGATTTTCAAAATTATATTCTTAGAGGTGGTAAATTTTCATTTAACGGAAAAGGTCGGCCTTTTTAAATAATACCAACTGCATTTACTATTCATAAATT
The DNA here is from genome assembly GCA_963277665.1 of Viscum album. Lineage (NCBI taxonomy): Eukaryota > Viridiplantae > Streptophyta > Magnoliopsida > Santalales > Viscaceae > Viscum > Viscum album. Next base: position 696,122,916 of record OY728119.1, on the reverse strand, counting down.
TTTTGTTTTTCAGAAAAATACAAAAAATTCAGGCTAATTTAATTTTTGATATTCCAAATTCAAAAATGATGTCTATTTTACCAAATTTTAAACATAAAAGTTGCATTAATTTATTTAAAATTAATTTCCGTTGATAAAACAAATAACGTGTTTTTAAGAAATAATAACTATCAAAAGATTGACACTTGTTTATGTCAAATTTCAAAGTGAAATTAATTCCAATGACCAAAATTGTATTAAATTTTAAAAATATATTATAATTACACTTAAAAACAAATTTAAAAGATAATATAAACATAAAAATAAATTATATTAAAAGAATCTTTTGAATTAAAATACATTATTTTTCACTATTCATTAAAAAAATGAACTTTATCAAAAAAAATACCAAAATATTACCCAGAGTAAATTTTTGAGTCCAGAGACTAATGAAGAATTTTATTTTTTAAAAGAGAACATATAAAAATGACCAAAACTAGATTTATATAGTATTTTCCATCAAAAGGCAGTAAATCGACAATTTAATGTAAATTATGCTTAAAATTATATTCATTCACATTTTAAGCCTTTAGCTTTTATTGGATAAAAGTAAATATATTTAACAAACATGTATAACAATATTGTAGTAAGTTTCCTTCATTCCTTCTAATACAATGACTTGGAGTTAACTTCCATTTAAAATAATAATATTACATTATTAGTGTGTAACATAAGATTTCAAAGAAACCCTTTGTTGCGTATCAGGAACGCTATCGAACATAGCAACCCTTTTAAAGTAAAATTAATATTTAATTCAAAAATATTAATAAATATGAAAATATCTTATTCTTCGTTTACCTGGGATGTTACATCCCTCCCCACTTTTGGAAATTGCATCCTTGTAATTTTTATTCACTTATCAAAATAAGTGGTGGTATATATCCCTCATAGCATTTTTAGATTCCCACGCTTCCTCTTCATCCATATGGTTTTTACACAAAACCTTTACCTAGTGATTTACCATATTCTGAAAAACTTTCTCTCTACGGTCAAGAATCTGGATTGGTAGTTCTTCATAAGAGATATTCTCTACCAAATGAACTACCTCTAGGCTTAGAACATGAGATGGTTTTGGTATATACTTTCTCAACATCGAAACATGAAAAACATTGAGTGCCTAGGATAAACATGGAGGTAAATTCACTCTATACACAACCGATCCAACATTCTCCAGGATTTCAAAAGGTATAATGAACCTCGGACTCAATTGTCCCTTCTTAAAAAACACATCAGACTTTTCCAAGGAGAATATTTTAGAAAGACATGATCACCTACATCAAAAAAATTTCCTTACTCCAGTTATCGGAATAAATTTTCTGTCTGTTCTGAGATGTTCTCATGTGATTCTGAATCAACTGAACATTCATTGTCATCTCTTCTACGAATTCTAGTTCCATCAGCTTCCTTTCACCGACTTCATCCCCAAAGATGGAATTCGACAATGCTTTCCATATAATGCATCAAATTGAGTCATCTGTATACTGGAATGAAAATTGTTATTATAAGAAAATTCAACCAAAGAAATATATTGGTCCAACTTCTCAGGTAATCCAGTGAACAAGAATGTAGCATTTTCTCCAAGGTCTAAATTGTTCGTTCTGACAGCCCATCTGAATGAGGATGAAAAACTGTACTAAAAATTAATTCAGTACCCAATGACTTCTGAAGGCATTTCCAAAAGTTAGAAGTAAACCTGGGATCACGATCATATATAATATAGAGGGGAACTATATTCAACCTTACTATCTCTTTAACATACGACCGCCCAAGTTGATCTAGAGAAAAAGTATCTCAAATAGGAAGGAAATGAGAAGATTTAGTCAATCAATCAACTATAACCCAGATTTCATTACTAACTCAAGATGTCTTCGTTAATCCTCCAATAAAGTCCATGGATATATTTTCCCATTTCCACTCCGGAACTAGTAAAGACTGAAGAATTCCTTTAGGTAACTGCCGCTCTGCATTAACCTGCTAATAAGTCAACTAGTTCACAGTAAAATCAACAATATCTAATTTCATTCCATCCCACTAGTAATAATATTGAAGATCTCTATACATTTAGTACTACCAAGATGAACTGAAAATGGAGAACTATGAGCTTCACATAACTACTCATTCTTCAACTGTGAATAACAAGGAACACATAATCTCTTCTTAAAGATCAAAAAAATTATTATAAACATTAAAATCAGGAAACCTACCCTTCTGAACCAACTCTACCTTTTTCTGTAACTCACTGACTTCTTTTTGTGCTTGATTTATTCTGTCTGATAGAGATGATTTCACTGACACCTAAAACAGAACAGAAGAATTTCCTTCACTAACATCATCTATTCAAAAGTTCATCAAATCAAAAACCAAAGGATATCGTTCCAAACTTAGCATGGTTAATGAGACCTTACTTTTTAGACTCAAAGTATCAACCACTTTATTTTCTTTTCCCAAATGGTAATGGATCACGCAATCATAACCCTTCATTAATTTCAACGATCGCCTCTATCTCATGTTCAATTCTTTCTTAGTAAATATATACTTTAAAATTTTGTGGTCAGTATATATTTCACATTTTACTTTATACAAATGATGCCTCAATTTTTTTTAAGAAAAAAAACAGCAGCTAATTCCAAATCATGTGTAGGGTACATTAACTCATGTTGTTTCAACTGACTTGAAGCATAAGCAATTACCTGGTCATTAGGCATAAGGAAACATCTGATTCCATTCAATGAAGAATCACTATAAATAACAAACTCTCCATTTCTGGAAGGCAGTGACAAAAATAGAGCATTCACTAATCTTCTTTTCACCTCCTGGATACAATGATCACATTCTTTTTTCCAGATGAACATGACAACTTTTTGAGTTAACTTAGTCATCAGACTAGATAATCATGAAAAAGTTTCAACAAACCTCCGGTAATAACCTTCCAAACAATGAAAACAACAGATCTCAGTTATATTTGTGTTTCTTGGAAATTCCTCAACAACTTTTGGTTTAGAAAGATCAACAGTTATTCCATTTTTTGAAACAATGTGTCCATGGAAAGAAATTTGTTGTAACCAAAACTCACACATTCAGAATTTCCCAAATAGTTTATTTTCTTTTAAGGGTTTCAGGATGAGCCTTAAATGTCATTCATGATCCTCTTTACTTTTAGAATAAAAAAAATATCATCAATGAACACAACCACAAAATTATCCAAGAACTCATGGAAAATTATATTCAAAAGATCCATGAATATAGCAGGTTCATTAGTTAACCAAATAGGCATAACTACAAAATAATAATGGCCATATCTAGTATGAAATGTGTTCTTTGGAATGTCTACTTCCTTTACTTTCAACTGATGGTACCCCGATCTCAAGTCAATCTTCAAAAAATACTGAGCTCCCAAGAGAAGATCAAACAAATCATTGATATGAGGCAAATGATACATGTTCTTAAGAGTGATTTTATTAAATGCTCTATAATCAATGAAAAGTCTCATTGGACCATCTTTATTTTTAACAAACAAGATAGGATATCCCCATGGTGATGTGATAGGATGAATGAAACCTTTATTTAATAACTCCTGCAATTGCTTCTTCAACTCTAAAAGTTCAATTAGTGCCATTCGATAAGGGGTTTTGAAATTGTCTTAGCATCAGGAACTAAGTAAAGTATAAATTCAACTTCCCGATCAGGTATAATACCAGGAAACTCATTAGAAAAAACATCAAGATACTCATTTACCACTAGCACATCATTAATCTAAACAGTTCCTTTATTTTCAACAATATATGCAAGGTTACACTAATTTCCATCTTTTACTAATTTATAACCTTCCTGATATGTTATCAAAATCAAGGGTTCATTCTTGTACAAAAACTATAAATCATTATGAAATTAATCTTTTTTATCTCTGAAGTCAATCTTAGCATGATAAATAGACAGTAAATCCATTCCCTAAAATATCATCAAACCCTACTAGAGTCCAAAAATAAGGTTTGTTGGTAGATTCGTCTTACACACAAGGACATGAAGGATCTTATGTTTTCTTTTTGTCTCAACATTTACTCCAGGTCTTTTTACCATAAGTTCTATATTCATATCTTGAGATGGAATTCATAACATATTAGAAAACTTCTCATAAATGAAAGAGTGTGTAGACCCCGAATCAAACAACACATTGGTATAATCTAAACAAACAGAAAGTGTACCAAATATTACTTCATTTGATGGACCAATATCTACTGAAGTAGTTGAAAAATATTTCACCACCCCTTTCCGCTTTTAGTCTGGATACTTTCCCTCAGTTTATTTCTTCGTTGGACACTCATTAGTACAATGATCCATTTCATTACACTTAAAACACATTACTGATGGCTTTTCATTACCATCTTGATCATCTTCCTTACAGTTACGAGCAATATGACCAGACTTTCCACACCGGAAGCACTTTCTAGACATTGATAAACATTATCCAAGATACTTTTTTACCACACTTCTCAAAAGATTGATATTTAATTGTCTTACCTCCAATCTTATTTGATGAATTTTTTCCCTTTTCTTGCCAACTGAACCTCTTATTCCATTGTTTTTCAATGAACATCTAATCATCTAAAAATTCCATTTCAACCTTCTCAACACATCGAACAAGTTTTTCATAACTTTTGAACTCACGAGAGGATAATGCTCTTCAATATCATGGCTTTAGTCATGCGTAAAATCGATTTATCTTACTATTAAGATCTCTGATGAAATTTGGTGCATACCTTGCTAGTCGAGTGAACTTTGCTTCATAAGAAGCCACTGAGTCATCCTACTACCTCAATTCCATGAATATGTTTCCATCCTAAGATGAACCACCTTTTGAAAATATTTCTCAAATAACATACCATTGAATTCATCCCAATCAAGAACATCAATATCCTCATTATCCCTGATATTTTTCACCATCGAAAAACACTAATAAGGTTCACCTTCAAAATGGTAAACATAAAGACAAGACTTTTGATCTTCTTAACCCCTCAAAACATAGAAAATAATATCTAGTGCTTTAATCCACCCTTCAGGTAGAACAAGGTCAGATGATCCTTTGAATGATGGGGCATGTTGCCTCATTAAATTCTCCACTACAGATATGTTCCTCTGCGGTTGATCTGGATGATCTCATGCATGGATACCACCACCATTTATAGCATCAGTAAACTATTACATCACTACAACAAACTATTCAGTTCGGATTTCAAACATCTCAGGTTGTTGATTGGGAAGGTTGTATTCCTCTTGATGTCATCCCAACATTGTTGCCCTGTTTCCTCTGCAAAAAACCATTCTGAACACAAAATTATCTTAGGCAAAGAAACATGGTAAACTATAATTTCTATATCATTTCAATATTACCATAAATTAATTTATGGACATTAATTTTACAAAACCCTAACACCTAAAGTTGTCTAGACCGACCTCTGATACCAACTATAAGGACCCGAACTTAAAACATTACATAATAATTAATTAAATGAATAATTCACATTAATGATATTTTCAGGTTTATATTTTTAGTAAATTAGGCCGTAAATATTACATTTCATTTAAAGAAATAAAAATTAGATACTTCTGCTCAGTTTCCATTTTTTCACAAAACAAGAACTATTGAAAAAAGTGTCTTGTCTAGTTCCATGTTTAAGACATCATGACTTTTTCTTTGATCCCATCCTTGAACCTATTACACACTAATTCCTCTTATAAACATTTCAGAAACATGTTACGAGGACAAAAATCTTAGTAAAGGGTAAACAAAGAAGGAAAACTGTTAGTTTTTTAAAACAAAAAGTAAACCATGTATACTTTAACTAATGTAATACATTTCACCTTTTTGAAAAATTAAATACTCTTCACTGAAGAAAAGATCACTACTTACCCTTTTGTAACCAAAATATTACCACAAAACCTATATAAAGAACATATAACATATAAAGGTAACTTTGTACATAAACATACTTAAATGGAATAACCATACGTTCGAATTCCACACATATCACTAAATGGAATATCCATACAACCGGCTTCCATACCCAATGAATTGGAAGTTATAACGTAGCCACCCATCCTGATTTATCACGACACCACCCGTAATTTGTTTTATCATGTAACCACCCGTCAAATGTCCAAGTATCATTATAAAATCATAACACGGAAACCAAATATAAAGGAATGAAAAAATTTCCAAATTTGAATCACAAAATCTCACTTAAATATATTTACATAAAAAATACATTATCAAAACCAATTTCAATACCAAAATACTTAAAAGAGTATATGGTATTTATTTTCCTTGAAAAAACATTACAGGTTGTTATGGAAGCCAAATAACTAATAATACTCGCGGTGGCAGAAATGTTTTTGTCACCACTTACGTTAAATGAAATATTCCTTTTTGTAATTTAGTAAAAATATTAATAAATTTAAAATACATTTTAATAGTCAAGGGAGTTTATACACTGTATAAAAGAAATTCGTGTATTATCACAAAATATGCCTCATTAAAAAGAGATTGGGACGAAGTCCCTTACCTCGTGTTCAACTTGACTCGATTGTTATTTAATCTCCTAAATAATAATAAAAAGTTTATTTATACTTTCTTAATAACATTTTACAAGTTTATTATTCCATTTATATCACTTATTACCCTATTATAAACATTATGTAATCATTTAAGTTAATAATGTTCGTTTTGCTGATATTTGGTACTGGAGTCACAAATGAACACCATATAGTTACAAGTTGTTCACATGGTCAAAAGTTCATTATATACAAAATTATATTCATGATTTAGATATCATATATATCATATATATCCATTATATACATGTATTTATAATAGTACATAACATTTAGAGAAAAGAAATGAAATGCACCCTTCATGGAGATGGTAAGCTGTACGTGCGCATAAACGCTACTTCCATTTCAATTTCTTATTTTAATGGAATTAAAAGATAATGATACATAGGTATATTATAATTCCATTATAATATCATATGTAATTCCACTAGATATATCCATTATTCGTTCCACATATGTAATGAACTAGTCATATTACTTTGAGGGGTTTGTAGTATGCACTTCCTCAAATAAAATTATCGTGTTTACCCATAATAGAAACCATAAAGGATTGCTATAAAAGAAGAATACCGAAGTATAAAGATATTATAAACATAATATGTATCATATATAAATATATTGTCATCTTAATGGCCACCATGAGAGGCGGTAGGATATAATCGAACAATCATCGTTTCGTGAGGTGTTAGTTTTCCATGCACAGAAACAATACGTTTTTCACCAATTAGATGGAGGTGTGTGTAAGTGTAGTTGGAATAATTCTCATAAAAACATCCTAGTATATTTATTATAATGGTTTTGTTATAAAATTATTTAATAAAATGAGTTTAGGGGTTTCTATAAGTGAAATAATAGAAAAGAAATTAAGAGAAAATGTTAGCTTTAATTTTGGTAAATCCCTTGGTTTGAACCAAAATGGTTTGATTTAGTGCCTTCTGCCTAAGGTAAGGCTTCTAGGTGGAAGAGAGGGATGTAGGGACCTCAATTGGGTAGAGGTTGGATGAGCCAAAATTCTTGAGAGGTTTGAGGAATTGTGTAGAAATGGTATCTGTTTATAAGGGGGAGGAGGGGCTCTTTAAGAATGTGTGAAAATATTATTTTATTATATAATGATATTCAGTTTCTAAATGTCCAGAAATCATTTCATTCGAAGATAAGATGACTCATGGTAGAAATAAAATCATAAAATATGAATTGGATATGTTGCAGATATTATTTTAATATTTATAATCTTATTTATTTTAATGATTTATTAATGAGGTGAACACTGCATCATTATTGTTTCAAAAATAATTTAATTTATTCGATGTCTAAAAATTATAATAAAATACCATGATGTTGGGAATTTTTTTATATTTTTAATGAAGATTTATAGTCTAAATGATAACTTATATAACACCATGTAAAAATTAATTTACAAAGAGATATTTGTTTATGTCATTTTTTTCCTTTACTTTAAGTTAATTAAAATAAATAGTCATTATCATTTTTAAGTGGCTCCATGGGGTCCCCAAATCGACCAAAGGATTCCCATGGTCAGAAATTACTCATCCAATAATTTTAGGACAATTTTTAAGTTAATTTTGAAATTTTATATTATTCTTTTTACTTTGAATTACCCTATTTACCTTTAATCGCGTTAAATAAAAGTTAAAAATTACTATTCACCAAAAATTATTTTCATTTTACTGAACCACATTTAATTAATAATAATAACCATGTATGTATGATTTTCGAAATTCAATTCAAATAAGTGGTAAAATTTAATTTAGATGAAAAAGTCAGTTTTTTTAACTAATACTAAGTGGTTTCACTATTCATCAAAAATTGAACTTTTTCAAAAAAATACCGAAAATTCAGCCTAATCTATATTTGATATTCCAAATTAAAAAATTATGCCTATTTTACCAAATTATAAACATATAAGTTTCATAATTAATTTTAAATTATTTTCTATTGTTAAAACAAATAGTGTGTTTTTAAGAAACAATAACTATCAAAAGACTTACACTTGTTTATGTCCTTATTCAAAGTGAAATTAATTCAATGACCAAAATTGGGTTAAAAGGTAAAAATATATTCTAATTAAACTTTAAAACGAATTATAAATATTATCTGACCATATAAATAATTTAGATTAAAAAGAACTATTGAATTAAAATACAATATTTTTCACTATTTATTAAAAAATGAACTTTATCAGAAAAATACCAAAAAATTACCCAAAATAAATTTTGGTGTCCCAATTATAAACAAGAATTTTATTTTTTCAAATAGAAAATATAAAAAAGACCAAAATTAGATTTATAGCGGGTTTTCCATCAAAAGGTCGTAAATTTACCCTTTTATGTACATTATGCTTAAAATTAGATTCAGTCGCATATTAAGCCTCTAACTTTTATTGGATAAAAGTAAATAAATTTAACAAACATGTATAATCATGTTGTGGTTATTTTTGTTCATTCCCTCCAATACAATGGCTAGGAGTTAACTTCCATTTAAAATAATAATATTATATTATTAGGGTTCAACGTAAGTTTTCAAAAAAAACTCGTTGTTGCGTATCTGGTACAGAATCGAACAAATCAACCCTTTTAAATTAAAATTAATATTTAATTCAAAAATATTAAAAAATATGATAATCTATTATTATTCATTTACCTGGGATGTTACATCAGTCACCGACCTCATACCATGAATTATATGATATTTAAATATCCCCTTAACATAACACAATTCTTTGTAAAAAGAAACTAAAATGTATAGTTTAAATTTTATCTATAAAATGTTGATTATAATCCATTAAAAATTCACAATGGACATCATGCTTGGTCTATTTGTTTAAAATACAAGTTTTGATATAGAAATTAAATATCAAGGTTTTCTAAATTTTTTTAGATAAGAAACTAGTTCTTCCTAAAAAATCCAAAACCAAAAAGTAATGAAAAAAGAGAAAATATATTTTATATGATTAGATTATAGAGATTTACTGCTACATTGTAGCCATCCAGATGAGTTTTTTATCTATCATTTTCTTATCAAACTCCCAGATTGGTTCTTATTTTCCCTCTTTGATTTGTTCCAATTCCATAAAAACATTTGGCATAGAAATTATATAAGGATTAATGAGTCCAAATCATGATTCACAAGTATTTACGTTCATATAGTAGTAATATACAAGCCTATTTAAAATATTAATCTCTATTAACTAAAATAAACATAGCATATCATTTTTTATATAATAAAATTATTCAAATGTACTTTATGTATAGATAGTGTGTATTCCCCTGAAGAATGAAAAGTTATTCATTCAGTATAATAGTTTAGTCTCTTTCCTTGTCCCCATATCAATCATGTCAAACCTATCTCTAATTCATCTTATGTTTTTTATATTATATTTAGTATCATTTCAATAACACTATCACATATATTTTCCCTACATGTATGATACCAGGAAAATTTCTAACATATAAATAACTCTAGTATGGTAATTCAATGAGAATTAATCTATTTTTCCAACATGATTTCATATGTTTTTTTGGAAAAAGTTTATCGAAAATAGCATCAATATATTTTACATTATCAGATAGTCGATCACTCATTAGTGGAGATGGTGCGGTAACTTATATTTTATTTTCTTTGAATGATGTCATTCAGGTTTGGTATTTATGTCATTGATGTAAAAATTATTATGTCCTAAAAACATTTTCTCTAAGGGATATTCCAACCTGACTGAGTGTGTACCTTCATCTCAAATGGGACACCCCAACATTTCATTAATGTTAAACCCTAAAAAATATATGAGCAGGAAATTCAATTATCATCTTATACAAATATTTCTCAATGTTAACACTTAACTTATATGAGAATCATACAATGTAACACTAGTATCTCAAATCAATTTTAGATCTTTGATAAAAGGATCCATATATAAATCAATATCATTACTGGGTTGTTTGTGGATGTTGGGAAAAAATCAGTCAAGGTAACATTGCATCATTTTAGGGTTGGTTTTGGTTGTTTAAAAAAGATGTTTTCTTGGTGAATTGTTGAGTTCCAGAGGTATTGGTGACAACCCTTGTTGAGAAAGAACCATGAAAAATGAATGTAAGATCTGAAGGTGGTACAAAAAGAACAGATACCAGGTGGTGTTGTTTTCTAGTGTTTGCTAAATTTTCAGGGTCCAAACTTTGGAGTTTAGTGAGTATTGATAAAAGTATATTTTCTTGAATATATAATAAAAATATGGAAAACTCATGAGTTTTGTGAATATTTTCTTCATGAAATGGATTTCGCAATGAAAATAAGAATGTTGATGGTGATCTTTGCGATTACGATAAGCTTTGTGAATGGAATAGGTAAAGAGCATTGCGAGGGAGCATTGTGGTAGCACAATGGTTTTGATGGAAGTCTATGCGATTATGATGAGCATCACAGTGGATGTGTAAAGGAATTTATGTAACACATCACGATTATGATGAGCTTTGTGATCCAGAAAATTTTTATAAGGCATCATGAAGAAAATAGAATTTCAGCTGAAATTTCGGAACTCTACAAGATGGTCTTATATGGTGTGAACATGGCATGAAAGGTTCTAGAGTTGGAGGGAAGAATATATAAATAGGCCCCCACCTTCAAGATAATAGTAGAGAGACTCAACTAAAAACATAAGGATCTTGAATCACAAGGGAGGCTCGTGAAGATATAAAGCTTCACAAAAGTATGGGAATTCGCATATTCAAGTTGATCTTTGTTAAAGGAAGGCACACTAAAAATGCTAGTTCTACTTTTCGGAAGAAGTGTGACTCGAAAAATCTTATTTGACCTTTGAAAAATCGCAAATTCCAGAGTGAGGTCTGTGAACTAGTGATATTTTCAATCTAGTGAGCTTTGCGAACCTATGAACTTTGGGAAGAGGCAAGAACATTGCAAGTTCTTGTTTGGACATTGCGAAATTGGGAGCTTCATGGAACAATGATCTTTTTTAAAGTAAGTTCAAAATTTATTTCCCAGTGTTTGGTAGAAAAGGGGTATTCATCATTTGAAGAATGTGGGACTCTAATAGGGAATCTAAAAATAGTGGAGGATTCATTCCATTGTGATAATTTAAGGAAAGATATGTCTATAAACTATAAGTGGATCTCTTAAATTAGTAGTGAGGAAAATTCAGTTGAGATAGAGGTGTGCTTTAAATTGTGATTGGTTGTAAACTTGGAGGGACAGTGGGTTCACTCAAAACATTTAAAAACAACTATGTGATTATAGTATATATGGTACATCGGTACATCGTTGGTGTATGCTCCTTTGACGTAGCCCAATGAGGGTGAACCATATAAAATTGCTCAGTCCTATGCATGATTTAAGATTTGTTCATACTCTACAATGGCAAGGAGAGATTAGATAGTTTTTTTAACAATGAAATAACATCAAAAGGGTAAACATATTTAATCATTTCTACTGTTATTCACCCCCTCAGTGTATCTAGCCTATTGGACCTAATAATTGGTATCAAAGGGAACGTTTGATATCAATTTTTTTCTCTCAGTAGATGTCACCAATAATAAAGGGAATCTGATTTTCAAGGGAAATATATTTCAGTTATGGATATATTGAATACAAAGATAATTCCGATCATTGAGAATGGATTTGTTTACAGTAGTGATGTATGGTATCTCAGCTGACCTTAATAGTGGTGCATTGTTAGAGGCTGAAAGAATGGAACTGGATGTTGACGCTAAGGGAATCAATTTTTTAGAAGGGGTCATATCCAATGATATCTATATGAAGATGATTTCATGAAAAAAAATCACATGGTATGTGGTAAAAACTATTGAATATATATGAAGGAGATACAGAAGTCAAGGAGGAAAAGATGCAAGTTTCTTTGAAAAATTATACGAATCTGAGAATGAACCCAAATAAGTCTACTGGTGCATTATTTGATAGAGTGAATATTGTTGTTAATGTCATGTGTGATCTTGGAGAATCCATTAAAGACATAAATATTGTGAATTACAACTTGAGGAAACTTCCACCTTGGTTAAATCTGAAAGTTTCAGTTTTGAAAGGTAAAGATCTGAAAGCGATGACACTGGATAAGATTCATCATACTCTGGTGTCATATGAATTGAGAAATGATAAAAATGAAGCTATGGGAAAGGGGAAATAAAAATAGTATTCATTAATGGCCATGAAGAATCTCATCATTTAAGAATCTCAAGAAGAATAAGAAACAGATGTGATGATGCCATTCATGTCTTCAAATCTATAAATAGGAAAAGGAATGTTCAAGGGGAAACTTCCACTAGCTTGTTTTAAATGAGGAATGGTTGGAAATCTTGTAGAAAGGTTCCCCATGATGTTCTATGAATATGATAAAGATGAAGTCAAAATTCCCAAGAAAAAGTCTTCAACCTATGTGAAAGGAACAAAATAGTTCAAGAGAAATTTCTTTGACAGAAAGAATCTTCTTTTACAAGAATGTGATATTTCAGATGAGTTTGAGGTTGAAGAGGTAAAATAGATAGATAACCGCAAAGTTTGTGAATAGATTTCTATGGCTATAGTTTTCAGTAGTTCTTAGAAAAAGGAATAAACCAAAAATTATGAATAAGAAGACTAAGATGAAGGAAGAGTCAATGTGGAAGACGAATTAGAATCATCTCTTGAGGAGATAGATGTTTGGATAGGAAACATGATGAAATCAAACAAAGTGGTACAAGATGACAAAAACTATATGAAAGACCAAGATGAAGAAAATTCTGAGTTGCATAATGAAAATTAAAATCTTAATATTTCATTGCCAATAGTCTCTAGAAAAATTGATGTGTACAAATTCAGAGTTAAAGAAAAAATAAGGGTGATCGATCGTTTGAACAACACTACTAAAGATCAATTCAAATGAATTGGGAAAATTGAAGAAGAAGTTTTCAATCTATGTCAAAAAGTTAAGGGTTAAGGAAAAATATTCACTTCTTAATATGATATCGGAAAATAAGATAACATAGAAGATAGAAAAGTTGGAAGTAAAGAATAGTGATCCAGAATAAAAGAAGCCACAATCATGTTCAAATGATGAGACTGATGTGGGGCCAGACAAAAAAAAGCTATTAAAGTTGAAGTCATACCCCAAGAACCCATTATGTAACACCCCAAGATCTCATATTACGTTATCTCATTAATGTAATTTAATAGCTTTCACTACACGCAACACTGAGTTCGAGAGCACCACAACATTACCAAACTAGCCGTTCAAAAAGCGGTTATAAATAGAATTAACAAAATTTTGAATCTTATATACTCTATATAATTTTAACATCCATATTATGTGTTTCTTACGCATAATATAAGAACATATTAATTTTTTCAGATAAAAGAAGTTTTTAAAAAAAAATGCAATTTTACCGCCTTTTAATGGTGAACCCTTTTTAAATCCAATATTTGGCACTTTTATATATTAAAATTGGAAAAATAATCATCTTCCTTATAATAAATAAATATAAATTTTGTTTTGATAATTGTTTGGGGTTTTTCTTATAAGTTTCATATTTGGGTGAATAGTGAAAATTACTAAATTTAAATTGAAAACATCTTTTTAAACAAAAAAATTTAAAGTTTTAAATTATATATTTGAATCTTTTCGAATTATAATTATAATATATTTTTATCATTTAATAAAAAGTTTGTCATTATAAGTAATTTCACATTAAAATTTGACAAAAACACATGTCCATATTTTGATAGTTTTTATTTTTTTTAAAAGCCGTTTTTTGGTTTTGACAACTAGAATTGATTTTAAATTAATAAATTAAACTTATATATTTTGAATTTAGTAAAATAGACTTCATTTTTTAATTTTTAATATCAAAATTATCTTAGGGTGAATTTTTGGAATTTTTCTAAAAACATTGAATTTTTGAGGAATAGTGAAAAACACTCAGTTATTGTTTAAAACCAACTTTTTTTTAAATAATTATTTATTTTATTTAAATTTATTTTACATCAAAATAGATGCATAATACCTATATAAGTTCAATTTAATTCATTTGAGTCATTTTATAATATGTTTAAATATATAAAAATTTTATTGATCTTTTTACTGTCTTTTACCCACCTCCTAGGAGCATTTAAAAATTTGCATGAAACATTATTTTACTGATTCTGTGAATTGAATTTCAGAAATCCAAGAGACACAGTTTATTTCACTAAGTAAAATGTGGTTCACTGAGATAAAAATAATTTTTTGTGAATAATAACTTTGGACTTTTATTTTACATAGTTAAAAACAATATGTTAATTATAGGTAAAAATGATATTATTATTACCTTAACACATTTACTAATTCTATTGGATAAGTGTAATTCAATCAAAAACAACCTTAGGAATAAAATATGTCCCTTTAGTTCCAATTAGATGAAATTATTACTTTTTTTATTATTTAATTTAAAGATGAGTTAAAAGTACTAAATTCACATTTTCATAAATAAAACATTTTAATATATGGTTATACATAAGGTAAATTCGAATATAAATATTAATTATAAAGTTAAACTATTTATTATATAATGGTAGTTTATTTATAATTTTTTTACGTTAAATAATATAATTTTTAATGACACAATGATGATGTAGTACTTACCTTATTAATGAAAGATTAAAATAATTGATATTATAAATATCCAAATAAATGTAATTTTAGACTTTTGGTGAGTTTCGCTAATTTTATAGGTTAGTATGACATTTTATGGTTGATTAGATTTTTTAAGTTCTAATTTTGTTATAACTTTCACAAAAAGAAAATACCAAATATTTTTGAAATTGACCTAAATAAATTTTTAAAACAAATGTTATATTATTGGTTGATATAATATTCTTAAAAATCTAAGTTTCAGAAAAAGATTAAATAATATTATATATGTTATTTATGAACGAATATATGTTCTCTTGTATGTTTATAGTATGTTTATTAACCATATAGTGTAAGAATACATGAAGACACGGTAGAAGTTAAATTATTTAATATAGAGTTAAATCTAAAAGATAAGGTTAAAATGGTTACCTAAACTTGTACAAAACCTATTGGTTGAGAGGATTTAGACCCATCCCCACTTTATGTTTGAAATAAATTAATTTGTAGCCATTATAAACTGAATATGATTTTATTATAAAATAATATTTCAGTCTATTTCTAAGGTGACCCTCACCCCACTTATAAAAGGCTACTCCCCCATCTCTCAAATTAACACCTTCAAAGCCATTTGGCTTGGCCAACCCCTTCCCAAATATCATCTCAACTATAGTACCTTCATCCTAGAAGCCTTCATTTGGTCATAAAGTTTACCTAGGGAGCCCTTTTGATCAAATCAAAAGGAATAACCTGAAGAAGAGGTAAATATTTCATCACCTCTTTCAAGTTCTTTTCTTCTTCCACTTGTACTTTCCATGTTGATTACTTTATAAAAAAATAACTCTAGTATCTTCTATATACTATGATGTTATTATTAATATGTTACAGCCATATTCATTATTCTATCTGTCCTATGAATGGCATGTCACCATATGTGTGTACGTACTGCTTATCGTCTCCACGTCGTGGTGGAGTTGTTATTCAATACATTATTATATTGGATGGGAATAATTATTTTTTATAATTGATGTAAATAATAAATATAACATGTTAATGATTCTTTATATATGATATACCATCCAATTATATATGATTTTAATATCAAAATAATTATATTGTCCCTCGTGCGTAAGTACGGATTACCGTCTCCACGACGCGAAGAGATTCATTTCCATGTTCACCATTCAACGATGATTGTAAATATATATATTTTTCATAAGTATGTAATATATGAAATAATAATGCTACTGGAGATATATATATATATGTGTGTGTGTGTGTGTTCTTACATTTATCTTATTCACTTACTTCCATTCAATATGATTTGAAAACGGAAACAACGTTTATGCATACGTACGGCCTACGGTCTACATAAAAGGTACCTTCCAGTTCATATATATATATATATGATAAAATATTTATATTCTAAATTTATATGATACATAAATCAAGTTTTATATTATGGTATCATTTAAATCATGATCCAAATGATACGATCAAGAATAACAAGTTAAAACACGGACGATAAAGAAAGCAATTATTACCCAAAAAAGGTAATTTAACATGGAAATCATTATTAAATGGGTAGTATAACGCCCTAAATGAATCATGTATGATATAATAAATATTAATATGGTTCTGTTATAATTTAATAACATACTATGGTCATTATATAGGAGGTTAAACGTACCCTCTGTAAAAGGAATGTTCAAGGTAAGGGTTAATTACTCAATCTCATTACTATTCAAGATTGTTTATCGGTACGTTTTTACTGGGACATAATTATTATCATTGTCCATGTTTCATAAAAGTGTTTTAAATGGTATTATTTTAAGGGAAAATATTACTAAATCATCATTTTAATTATTTTAAATATTTATTCTTCTAAATCATTTTCATTAATGTCCATGTTTTCAAAATGTTTTTTGAGGATTTATTTATATGGACATTAATGTTTTTAAAATGTTAATTTCATTCAAACGTTTCAAAGTGGTATGGGAAACTTATATTAAAAAATGTATTTAAATTTATTCCTTTATAAATTTTGTTACCTTCAAATGTTTTCATGGAAATGGGATATTTCTCTCAAAGAGTTTTGCAAATCATTTTCATCTATGTCAACTTCCGTTGATGGATTATAAACATGTCTGAAGTTGATTAATTATGATACAAAACTTCCATATTCTAATGAATATTTTTTGATATGTTTTAATACGGATGTGTTATTTTTATACCATTCATGGTTTATGGTTAACGTATTGACATTTCGTATGCTAGTTCCAATACTAATGTTTATGTTATGTTTCAACCCTTTCATGTTAAGAATGTATTGGACATAGTAAGTGACGGGTGGAGCCCGCTATAGATCATTGATGCATCGGTAGGTCTCATAAGAGAATTAGATGTGGATTTGGATGATGCCTTTCCCAATTTGATATATGGTTTTGGCCAATGCCTTAATCATTTTTAGAGGTCTTGGCCAAGGCCTGGACAAAATGTTTCAGAATGTTTGGCATTATACATTCCCTCATTGTGAAAATAATATTGATGGTTCATGTGGTTATTAGACTATTTCAATACCCATTACTATGTTTTATTATGTCATTATTTACTAAGATCATATTTATACCATAAATTGTTCAGGTTTATTATTTGTAAAGGCATGTGTTTTCAATTATTCACCATGCCTATTGTTTATGTTATATTCCGCTAAATTATTTATCCTTACTAAGAATCTGATCTCACCCCTTTATTTTCCAGGATCCTCAGAAGTGTTTTATCCTTACAGATGCAGGGTTAAGATAAGTAAACATTGGAATTGTCAAAGGATTTTTTTATTGTATGTTAGGAAGTGTAATGTAACGTTCATGTATGTAATCTATTTTCCAAGACTACTAAACTGATCAGTCTTTCGGGACTTGATTTCTTATAATCAAGCCAATGCTATGTTATAATGCACCGACTCTGGGTAACTGGGATTGGGGAATTACAGTTGGTATCAGATGAATTTTAGAAAAAAAAATTAGAAATATATTTAGATAAAATATTATTAGATAACAATACCCTATGATAAACATCAAGGATTAGTATAGAAGAACTTCCTTGAATTTTAGTAATTTTGAGATTTTGTGAGTTTTCAAAGCAATACATCCCTGTCTGGATACGGGCAGGTAGAGGCGGCACTATCAAAGAAGTACCTATGTGTAAAACCCAAAAAAAACACTTTTATCTAGACCCAAATGGGAACTAGTGCATGATAACGGGACTTACTTCACACTTGATTATGAAACTCCGGGGGGTAAGCTAAGGATAATGCACATTTTCATTAAATGCCATTATGAATGATTTAAGTGTAAATACTTCCCCAAGAAAATATTTTTATTATTATGGATTATATCAATAAAATATTAAATTTAATTTAGGTATTTTAAAAGTTTGGAATTATTCATTGTGATTCATAAACTGACCTAGTGTATGACATTATTTAGAAATAGTTCCCAGTAGAATGAATGAGAACTCCACCAATACGTATGATCAAAAGAGTAACAATGATCTTATCTTTCATGGTATTAATCCAACATTTATAAGGGAAATATTCTCGGATTTATTATCAACATATAATGAAATTATATCATGTGTGAATAAGATAAGTAATGAATTTTTGGAGTTCTATGGCTTTTAAGGGAAGCAAGATAAGAAAAGGATGGTACAGAGAAAGATGGATAAAGAGAAGAGGGGAAAGAAGGATTTTCCCATATTTAATAAACGTGGAAAGAATCAACTTGGTAAATACATGAAGGGAATGGGAGCCTGTTACAAGTGTGGAGAAAAAGGACACCAAGTACATGATTGAAATGGTAAGAAAAAAGTTTCACATGTTATTACATGGCAATATGAATCTTCATCGTGATTAACTTCCTTATAAATTTTGTACTGTGAGGTTGGATTTAAGTATTTTGGATAAGTCTAATGGTTGGAATAGATTAATATTAAAATTGGATACAATTATTAAGTTTATTTTTGTATTTTCGTAAAAAGGACAACCTAGAGGTCGGGTGATAACCAGTCACGTCCGGCAAGGCCACGAGACATGAACTCGCAACCGATGGGTGACAATGGTGCATCACCTACCACTAGACTACGTATGTCCTGGATTGTATAATGTAGTTTTTATAAAACGCCTGATAGGTTAATTATAAATTCATTATTTTTGGAACCCTATATGAATAGGATATATAAAATATTTTTTTGAAATCATTTGGAGTGAAAGATGAGTTTTTGGTAGAAATTAGTTAAAGGATGTTACTCTACTTGTCAAGTATATATATATATATTCCCTCTTAATATATGACTAAATTAATTCTCAAACATTAGTTGAGGGACTTCATCTCAATATCTAGTCATTGAGGCATACTTTTATTTCTAAACAGCATTCTTTTATATGGTGTATAAAACCCTTTGACTTCTCATTTCAAGGGGATTCTTTTTCTACGAAGCGTTTTTCTAAATGACAAAAAAAAGGAATGTTTTTTAATGTTTGCAGTGACAACGACCTTTCCACTTCTGGGCTTTTTATTTTATCTATGGCTTCCTTAATAAGCCAAAATGTTTTTTAAATGAAAATAAATACCAGATACTCATTTTACGTATTTTTGGTATTGAAAATGGATTTTTTAAGTCAATATATTTAATTGATATATTATGATTGATGACTACAATCACTCCCTATAAATATTTAAGTTTTCCCTCCAATTATGTGTCTCTAATTTCCACAAATTTTCTCTTAATGAAGAAGATAATTTATTGGTAACTTTTTCATTTCCCTTTCCTTTTTATTAAGAATAATTTTTGAAATCCCAATTTCCAATGGCGGTTTTCCACAAAGGTATTTATCTATTTTTAACCATTTATTTTCGATGAATAATTTAAAATTGCGAGGACATAATTTATTTAAGTAGGTGAGAATGTAACACCCCAATATCTTATAGTACGTTACCTCATTAAGGTAATTTAATAGTTTGCGCTACGGACAACACTGAGTTCAAGTGCACAACAACATTACCAAACTAGCCATTCAAAAAGAGGTTACAAATATTATTAACTAAATTTTGCATTTTATATATTATATATAATTTTAACATCCATATTATTTGTTCCTTAGACATAATATAAGAAAAAATTCATTTTTTCATATAAAAAAATTATTTTTCAAAATTTGAAATTTTACAGCGTTTTAATAGAGAATCCTTTTTAAATCCAATATTTTACCCATTTATATATTAAATAAGACAAACTAAACTTCTTCTTTAGAATCGGGACATAAAACATTAGTTTCGATAATTTTTTGGTCTTTTTCTGATATCATTCATATTTTGGTGAATAGTGAAAATTACTAAATTTTAACTGAAAACATATTTTTTAATCAAAATAATTCATAGTTTTCAATTATAAATCTTAATGGTTTGGAAGTATAATTATATTATATTTTTATTATTTAATACAAATTTTTTCATTATAAATAACTTCACATTTAAATTTGACATAAACACATGTCAATCTTTTGATAGTTTTTACTTTCATGAAAAACCTGTTTTTTTGTTTTGAAAATGTGACTTTATTTTAAATTAATAAATGAAACATATATATTTTGAATATCATAAAATATAATTTTTTTAATTCAGAATATCAAAATTAGCTTTGGGTTTATTTTTGGAATTTTTCTGAAAACTTATAATTTTAAAGGAATAGTGAAAATCACTGAGTTATTGTTTAAAACCAACATTTTATTTAAATAATAATTTATTTTATTTAAATTTATTTTATGTAAAAATAGATAAATAATACATATATATGTTCAATGTAATTATTTAGAGTAATTTTATAATATGTCTATATATATAAAAATTTTATAGAACTTTTTACTGTATTTTACCCACCTCCTAGGAGCATTTGCAAATATGCATAAAACATAATTTTACCACTTCTGTGAATTTAATTTAAAAACTCCAAGAGACATGGTTGATATCAGTAATAAAAATGTGGTTTAATAAGATAAAATTAATTTTTGGTGAATAGTAACTTTGGACTTTTATTTACCATGGTTAAAAGTAAATAGGGTAATTAAAGGTAAAAAAGATATTATTATTACCATAACACATGTAATAATTCTATTGGATAATGGTAATTAGACTAAAAACAACTTTAGGAATAAATTATGACACTTTAGGTCCACTTGGATTAAATTAGGACATTTATTATTATTTAATTCAAAGAAGAGTTAAAAGTGTTAAATTCATGTTTTCGTAAATAAAACATTTTAATACAAGGTTATACATATGAAACATTCTCCTATAAATTTTCATTAAAAATATAAAAATATTTTCTACATAATGGTATTTTATTTATAGTATTTATACATTAAATAATTCAATTTGTTTATGAAACAATGATGATGTAGCAATTACCTTATTAATGAAAGATTATAATAATTGATATTATAAAAATTCAAATAAATGTAATTTGGTAATTTTGATGAATTACCCTAATTTTATAGTTTAATATGAAATGTTAGGGTTGATTAAATAAATTTTTTTCAAAGTGATAATGTTTTTATGACTTTCACAAATACAAAATTCCAAATAGTGTCAAAATTGACATAAATTAATTTTCAAAACAAATACTATATTATTGGTTGATATAATATTCCTAAAAATCATAGGTTCGGCCAAATGTAATAAATAATATTTTATATGTCATTAATGAACCATTTTAGGTTCTATTGGATGTTTATAGTATTTTTATTAACTATATAGTGTAAGAATACACGAAGACATAGAAAAAGATAAATTATATAACATAGAGTTAAATCTAAAAGATAAGGTTATAATGGTAACCTAAAATTATATAAAACCTAATTTTTGAGTGGATTTCAACCCATTCCCACATTATCTTTTAAATAAATCAATTTTTATCCATTATAAAATGAATATGATTTTATTATAAAATAATATTTCCATAATTTCCTAAGGTTCCCCTCACCCCTCTTATAAAAGGGCACTCCCCCTTCTCACAAATTCACACATTCAAAGGCCTTTGACTCAGAAAACCCCTACCCAAAGTTCCTATCAGCAATATTCCATTCATCCTAGAGGCCTTCTTTTGGTCATAAAGCTTACCTATGGATCCCTTTTGATCAAATCATAAGGAAGAACCCGAAGAATGGGTAAATATTTCATCACCTCTTTCCAGTTCTTTTATTATTCCACTTCTTCATTCCATGTTGTTTCCATTAAAAAACAATAAATATAGACTCCCTTATATACTGTGATGTTATTATAAATTTGGTCCAAAAATATTCATTTTTCTATCCATCCTATGAATGACATGTCACAATATTTGGGAACGTACGGCTTACTGTCTTCACGTCGTGATGTAGTTGTTGTTCATTACATTATTATATTGGATGTGTATAATAATTATGTATAATTGATGTAAATAATATAATAACTTGTTAATGATTATGTATATATGATATACTGTCCAATTATATATTATTTTAATATCAAAATAATGATATTTTCGCTCGTGCATACGTATGGTTTACTGTCTCCACGAAGCGATGAGATTGAATTCCATGGTTACCATTAAAAGATGATTATATAAATATATATTATTAATAAGAATGTAATATATGGAATAATAATTATACTGGAGATATATATATATATGTATGTATTTATGTTCTTACATATATCATATTCACTTACTTCCATTCAATACGATGTGAAAACAGAAACAACGTTTATGAGTACGTTCGACCTACCGTCTCCATAAACGGTTCCTTCTATTTCATATATAAATCTTATATAAATATTAATATTATAAATATATATGACATATAAATAAATGTTTATATTCTGGCATCATTTAAATCAAGATCTAAATGATATGATCAAGAATTACAAGTTAAAACGCATACAATAATAAAAGTGATTATTACCAAAAATGATAGTTTAACATGGAAATAATTATTAAATGTGTTTTATAAAGTCTTAAATGAATCATGTATGATATAATAAATATTAATATGGTTCTAGTTTTATTTAATAACATACTATGGTCATTATACAGGAGGTTAAATGTTCCCTCGACCAAAGGAAAGAGCAAGGTAAGGGTTAATTCCTCATTCTCATTATTATTCGAGATTGTTTATGGGTATGTTTTTACAAGGAAATATTTATTATCCACGTCCATTTTTCAGAAAAGAGTTTTCAATGGGGTTATTTAAAGATACAACTTTATTAAAACAACATTATAAATCTTTTAAATATTTATTCTTCTAAATCATTCTCGTTAAAGTCCATGTTTTCAAAAAAAAATTAAGGATTTATTTATATGGACATGAATATTTTTAAAATGGAAAGTCCACTAAAAAGTATCAATATTGTATGGGGAACTTTGATTAAAAAATGTCTTTAAATTTCTTACTTTTTAATTTTTTTAAAATGTATTCATGAAAAAGGGATATTTCTATCAAAAATTTTTACAAATCATTTTTATCTATGTCAACATCCTTTGAAAGATTTTAAACTTGTTTGATGTTGATTTATTATGATTAAAATATTATATATTGTATTGAAGGTTTTGTGATATCTTTGACTATGGATGTGTTATTTTTATACCATTCATGGTTTATGGTTAAAGTATTGACATTTCGTATGCTAGTTCTAATTCGAATGTTTATGATATGTTTCAACCTTTTCAAATGAGGAATTTATTTAATATTTTAAGTGATGGGTGGATCCCACTAAATCTCTTTGATGCATCAGTAGGTCTCATGAGAAAATTAGGCATCGAATTGGTAGAGGCCTTTCCCAATTTGATATATGGTTTTGGCTGAGGCCTTAATCATTTTTAGACGTCTTGGTCGAGGTCTTGAAAAAATGATCCAGAATGTCTGAAATTATACATTCCCTCATTATGAAAATAATATTGATGCTTTAGGTGGTTATTCTACTAGTAGAAAACCCATGACTATGTTTTTTTATGGAATTATTTACTCAGCTCATATTTCTTCCATAAAGTTTTCATGTTTATTATTTTTAAAGGCATGTGTTTTCAATTATTCACCAAGCCTATAGTTTATGTTATCTTACGCTAAATTATTTACCCTTACTAAGATTCTGAGATCACCCATTTCTTATGTTTTATATTCCCAGGATCCCAAGAAGTGCTTTATCTTTTGAGATGCAGGATTAAGATAAGGGAATAATGAATTTCTCAAAGAGTTATTTTGTTTGTATGATAAATAGTGTAATGTAACGTTCCTGTATATAATCTATTTTCCAAGACTTCTAAACTGATCTATCTTTCGGGACTTAATTCCTTGTAATCATGACAATGATAGGTAATAATGCACTAACTCTAGTTAACTGGGGTCAGGTCATTACACTTTTAGAGATTGAAGATTAATTTGTGCATGAAGATGAATCCGAATATTAAAAGATCCCCAGGAAAACTAGTAGTGTTAATGTGACACATAAGAATGTACCCCATATAATGTGTTATTACTATGGAAATATAGGAAATTCACATACTGTGTGTTCTATAGTCAAAAGACACTAAAGGGTAAAAGAGTAATAGTGGTAGCTAATAAGGGATCAATATTATAGAAAATATTTTTAAGGACATTGTTTTTAGTGTATAAGATTTGGGAACATGGCTAGAAATTCTATGTCAATCATGTAGAGTAAATTAACAAAGTGGAACCCATGCAGTCACAAGCAGAAAATTCAAGAATCAATAACTGAAATAAAAACATAAAATAGATTTGACGAAAAGGGAAATGTAGTTGGTTTATCATAATATGAATAGGATCATGATTTTCAAACAACTCCAAGTGTAATGTCAAAGATATGGATCAAAAGGAAAAAGGGTGAGAAGGTAGTGGTAGGTGAAATTTCCCTTAAGGCATCAAATCATTCTGGAGTATGGATCCTTGACAGAAAATGAACATCCCATTTGAAAAAAACAAGGATCTTTTTATAAGAATAAAATATTAAAAAGAATGATTTTCATGTTTGGGAATGATGAAGGCATGATGATTATTGACTCAGGAAAGTCTAGGTTTTGGGGAAAAGAAAAAGAGACGTGTTGATGCCTTGGTAGTATAAGGTCTTGGTCAAAATTTTCTTAGCTTCAGTAAACTATGTGACTTAGGTAATTCCATAAGGTTTACTAGGAAGACAAATATCATCAAATGAATACATAGTGCATTGCTTCTAAAAGGAAAAATATAACATGGAAATATATACCTTATAAGTGGAGAAGAAGATATGTGATTTTTTTCTAGAGAGGGGAAAAACAAGATCTGGACATAATAAGAGATTATATTTTTACCATTTAATCCAATGATGGTCATTGTAAGTAATTTCACTTTGAAATTGGACATAAACAAGTGTCAAACATCTGGTAGTTATTATTTCTTAAAAATACGTCTTTTGGTTTTGACAGCCGAAATTAATTTTAAATTAATAAATGCAACTTCTATGGTTTTAATTTTCTAAAATATACTTCATTATTGAATTCAGAATATCAAAATTAGCATAGGGTAAATTTTCGGTATTTTTATGAAAACTTTTAATTTTTGATGAATAATGAAAAACACTATGTCATAGTTTAAAATAGAATTTTTATATAAATAATTATTTATTTTATTTAAATTTATTTTATGAAAAAATAGATACATAATACCAATATAAGTTAAATGTTATTCATTGGAGTCAGTTTATAATAATTTTAGATATATAAAAATTTTATTGAACTTTTCACCGTCTTTTACCCACCTCCTAGGAGAATTTACAAATTTACATAAAACATAATTTTAGCACTTCTGTGAGTGGAATTTCGAAAATACAAGAGACACAGTTAATATCAAGGAGAAAAACTTGGTTCGATAAGATAAAAATAATTTTTGGTTAATAGTATCTTTTTACTTTTATTTACCATGGTAAAAAGTTAATAGCGTAATTATGGGTAAAAATGATATTATTATTACCCTAACACATGTCCTAATTCTAGTGGCTATGTATAATTCGACCAAAAACAACCTTAGGAATAAAATATGAACCTCTTTGGTCCACTTAGATTAGAATATGACATTTATTATTATTTAATTCAAAAAAGAGTTAAAGGAGTTGGAATCAAAGTTTAATAACTAAAACATTTTTAATATAGGGTTATACATAAGATAAATTTGATTATAAATATTCATTAGAAATATAAAACGATTTCCTATATAATGGTTGTTTATTTATAATTTTTAAACATTATATAATTTAATTTATTTCTCACAAAATGATGATGCAGTAATTACATTATTAGTGAAATATTAAAATAATTGATATTCTAAATAACCAAATAAATATAATTTGAGACTTTTAATGAATTAAACAAATTTTATTGGTTAATATGACATGTTAGGATTGATTAAATGAATTTTTTTTGAATTAATAAAGTTATTAAGACTTTAAAAAATCAATTATTAAATAGTGTCAAAATTGACAAAAAAGAGTTTTTAAAACAAAAATTATATTATTAATTGATATAATATTTCTAAAAATCTGAGGTTCGGCCAAAGGACTTATATGATTATAGGTATGTCATTAATTAACCATTTGGGGTTCTCTTGGTAGTTTATAGTATGTTTATTAACCATATATTAAACAAATACATAGAGACATGGTTAATGTCAAACTATTTAACTAAGAGGTAAATCTAAAAGATATGGGTAAAATAGAGACCCATACTTGTCTAGAACCTATTGGTTGAGTGGTTTTTGACCCATTCCCAACTTATACTTTAAATAATCCAGTTTTGTGACATTATAAACCGAATATGAATTTATTATAAAATAACACTTTAAGTATTTCCAAAAGAGCCCCTCCTCCCCCTTATAAAAGGACACCACTTCTAACCAATTATTCACACCTCTCAAGCC
Organism: Viscum album; assembly: GCA_963277665.1. NCBI lineage: Eukaryota > Viridiplantae > Streptophyta > Magnoliopsida > Santalales > Viscaceae > Viscum > Viscum album. The sequence goes on along the minus strand of OY728119.1, from coordinate 696,095,644 downwards.
TTTTGTCTCGTCCAATATCTACCCAATTAATCTACCTACATCCATCTCCTCCTCCTAGAAGGCATACCTTAGGCATAAGTCACTTCAGGAGTCATTTTTGGATCAAACCAAAGGGAGTTAACCAAATTAAAGGTAACGATTTCTCTTAGCTTCTTTTCTTTTATTTTAATTCTCCAACCCCTAAAATCTTCTTATTCTTTTATTTTATAAAAAAACATTATACTAAATATACTATGATATTGTTATGAGAAGTATTCTAAATAGACTTACACACACCTCCATCTAATGGGTGGAGAACATAATGTTTCTGTGGATGGCAACCAAACGCCTCATGAAACTATGATTGTTCAATTATCTCATACCACCTCTCATAGTGGCCATTATGATTGCACTATAATTAAATATGATATTTATGATATTTATTTTATATATAAGCTTCTGTAATTTAATTTTATAGAATACCATTATTCATTTCATGTGATATATAAATATATATGATAATTTCATTTGAGGAAGTGCGGACTATCGCCCCCTCAAAGTGATATGACTCATTCATACCATACATGGAATGTATAAAGGATAGTGTTAATGAAATTAAGTAACACATAAATGATATAATATTATACTGGAATAATAATAATATACCTACATATCATTTGGTTTTATTCCTTTTAAAATGAAAAATTAAATGGAAGTAGCGTTCGTGCATACGTATGGACTACCGTCTCCACGAATGCGATGAGATTCATTCCCCATCCTATCCATTCAAGTATAATTATAAATTTATGATTAAAATTAAAGTTTAATGACTTGATATTGTTCTGGATATGAATAATATAAAACCTATCGAGAATAAACATGGATTATGTAACAAAACATATAAAATAAAATGAGTAAGTTAACACCCGAAACGACGATAATACTAAGATATTATTAACAATGCAATATTAAAAGATCATATATGATATCATATTAACGTATATGATTTTTGTATAATTTAATAACAATTATTTCACCAATATAAAGGAGGTTAAACTACCCTCAACAAAGAATAATTACAAGGTAAGGGGTTTTCATCTCACTCCTTATTCCCATGAGATTCATGCCATATTGCCACTATTACCTTTTGTGTGGTGTATATACTTCCCTTAATTGTATTATTTGTGTAATACACTTTTATTTATGTGTATTTACATATTAATTGTATGATACCTCTTTCATGGGGTGTATGTTTCGTAAGTTACCAAATTGGTAGGGGTTTATTACCCAATATCTTCATTATCTGAGGTTGTTTATACATGATTATCTACTTGGACTTCTTTATAATCCACATCCATGTTTATTAAAAATGCATTTCAAAACATTTTTACTATTTACTAGACTATGTTTTAAAGTCTTTTATACCCTTGTTTGATAATTTATAAAATGGATTGAAAGGAATCTTTCCGTCGTTTTCCAAACAAGGTAAGTTTTAGTCTTTTCGACAAAATTAAGGTAAGAATGTATTTTTTAACTTATACAGTGGGTGCAGATATTTTCCGCCATTATAAAAATGTCGAAGCATCCCTCAAAATCTTATAAAAATATTTTCATAGTAAATGTTTTCTTTTACAATTATGTGACTTCTAAATGTTTTAAAATTTTATCTTCCTAAATATTTTTAATAATTGTCCATGTTTTCAAAAAGATTTTAAGGATTTATTTATATGTAAATGAATGTTTTGAAATTATAATTCTTTTCAAAAGATTAAAAGTTGTATGGTATACTTTTATTCAAAAATATCTATTAAATTAATTCCATTATAAATGTGTGACTTGTCAATGATTTCAAAAAAGATATATTTCTCTCAAATAGTTTTGATTTCATCTTTGTCATCATCTTTTGATGGATTTTATGTTTATTTGAAGTTGATTTATTATGATACAAAACTTCCATATTGTATTGATGGTTTTGTGATATGTTTGACTGTGGATGTTTTATTTTTATACCATTAATGGTTTATGGAGAAATTACTGACATTTCGTATGCTATTTTTAATACTAATGTTTATTTTATGTTTAAACCTGTTTATATGAGGAATTCATTGGACTTAGTAAGTGACGGGTGGAGCCTGCTATAGCTCCTCGATGCATCGGTAGTTCTTAGGAGACAAACTAGTGTCTTGGCACAATGCCTTGAAAAAATATTATTTGTAGTCTTGGAATAAGGCCTTGAATATGTGGTTATGATAGTCTGGCATTATGAATTACATCAATATGAAAGTGGTTAGTGATATTGCGTGTGATTGTTCGACTAGTAGAATATCCATATGAATAAGTAAATGAAATTATTTCATTTTATTATTTCCATATTATTCTGAAGTTCAAGTTTAAAAGGATTTTATTTTAGTTATGGATTGCCTTAAATGTTTATGCTTATTTATGAAAGTTTCTGCTATATTTTTATCCTTACTGAGCATCTGAGCTCACCCCTTTCTATGTTTTATTTGTCCTAGGATGTGAAGAAATATTTTATGATTGACCTACAGGGATAGTCTACAGGGGATATGAGTGTGGATCCTGGAGACTATATTATAGTATTATTTCACTATATGATGTAATGTAACATTTATGAATGTATCTTGTGATTCCAAGGCTAATAATCTAATCGGCCTTTCAAGACTTGATCTTTTGTGATCATGCCATTGATACGTAATAATGCACCGACTCTAGGTAACTGGGGTCGGGGTGTTACACTAATCTCGGAGAATATCACTAGTATATTGTCAAGGGCATCATTATGTATCTGATAAGAACTAAAAATATGTCCCTTATGGATGGAGAATATGAGGATCTAGTCACCAAGGATTATACTAATTCTAGTTTCCAAACAAATCAGAATGATCTAAAGTCACGTACATGATATGTTTTCTATCTCAAATGAGGAGATATACGTTGTCAGAGGTCAAAGAATCCAATCTTCAATGAATCTAGAACTATATCTATGTATATAGAGGCTTCTAATTCAACCATGGAATCCGATTTTATATGAAACTTTGTCAAAGATATTGATGTGGTAACTAAAATTAAAGACCCCATTACAGTGTGTCACAAACCATACTAGGTACAGTGGTAACCCAATAAATGAGCCAGTCCTAACATGGATTGAAGGGTGTTACCATTCCTCACAGGTTGGTTACTAGCACCTAGAATCAAAGAATATTAATGTTGGAATTATTTTTCCAAAAACACAATGGAATCAAGACAAACAACTCAACATGCATACAAGATAAACTCCACTAGGATAATTGTACCATAAGTCAAACTAGATGAAACAACCCGAAGTACAACTAAAAATTACTAGAAAATAAGATGGAATCCCATGTCCCAAGGGATGAAAATATAAAATCCCAATGATCAATAGATACTACCACCTTTAAGTGGTTCCTTACCCTTTCTCAAATATGGATGAAGATATTATTCAAAAAATCAAAGGCATAGGTTGGGTTTGAGATAAAATACAAATAAAGTATCAACAAGGATTCCATAATAAGATTACATATTACTTAAATAGGTACAGATTTAAATTTAAAATATAATGGTTGGAATTTCAAAATAATATTTGCAACAAATTATTCATTACCTTTCAAATGACATAAATACATTGAATAGATGGCTTAGTAAATACATTTATATGAAACCGTTTATACAAATCCGAAGGTATGATAAAAATTTTACAATAATTTTATATATTCATTTAAAATACAAACAAGAGAGAAACATGCTCACATTACTAAAGGTGTGATATTTCCATGCTAAGGGTCTCTACACACTCTAGTTGATACAGATATATGTGTATACACATGTCCCTTTGACACTGGTCAAGTGGACTCCATCACCATCACACCGAGGATGTGATGTGCTGTATTTATGTTTGGGAACATTTTTAATCATAGAGTATTGTCTGAATAACTCACTAATTACCTATCTCTTATATGATCTCTAGTAACAAAAAAAGATGGGATATTAATTTTAAGACTACTTAAAATACATTTCATCCCATTATCTAATCCAAATTTTCTAATTTTCTATTTAAATACAAAAATGGATTTTTATAAAATCATTACTTTTTCCAAGATCAAACCAATGGGTTTTTATAAAAATAATTTCAAGAAATTTTTTCAAATACCATTTTGTAATGAATTCTATCAAACTAATTTCAAAATTTAAATTCCACAAATTTCCACCAATTTTATAATCGCATCCCAATTCAACAGAATTGGGGGGGTTTTCCCAATTTCATTCAAAAAATACAATTTCAAATCAAAATTCTCCATCTCAATGGAATTGGGTTTTTAATAAAAAATGGAAATAAATTTCAAGAAATTTATTTAAATAAAACAATTTAATTTCAATCATGAAAATTATGGTTAGTCAATTTTTTTCCATCAAAATGGAAACTCTTACCTTGGGATCTGTAGATCTCGAAAAACTAATCTGTAATATGGAAATTCAAATGAATAATTTCAGAAAATAGAAACCAAAAATCAAAACCAGGTTTAAAATGTACATCAATGTTTATTAGATCATACAAAATCACGATGATCCACAAACTCGGAGGGAAGAGGAATGAGCGAGAGTGTGAAAAAGAGAACAAGAAGAGGAAACATATCGAAAGGAGATTAAACATTTTTTATGAGCTTTAATATGATTTTGAGAGTGTGTAGTTTGGCCAAAAATTTATATAGGGATCTATCCAAGAAAAATAAATGTTGTGGGCCGATTTAGGTCTGTCTGGTACCTTAAAAGAGGGTTTCATGTGTTTTAAAATTAACATATATATTAATTAATCTTTTATGAATAGTTATATAGGCTTTGCTATACGGTTAGACAAAAATATGTGGCCTAGCCACATGACCCTTTTAAAATGGGTTTCATGGTTTCTCCTAGGTGGGAACATGGATTGTCAAACTGTTTCCGACCATGAAAAACCTCACTATCTTGGTTTCCAAGGTTTCCTCAAGCATGGCACATGATTTGGGAAATCATTGAACCATCCATACACATCCCAAAACATTCATAATTTATAATTTTTCCCCCAAAACAACCCCAAAAGAATGGAAACCAAAGTATATTTAAATTACGAGTTTAGGAAAACCTGAAAAAAAGTAACATTATGTTACAACCTCCCCACCATAAAAACATTATGTCCCCATTAATCATATTCTAAAGATTACATGCCAAAAAGATGAGGTTATTTCTCTCTTATCAATGCCTCCCTCTCCCATTTCTCCTTAATATCAGAACTAGGATTGCATAGCACTCAAAAAATGGTATCATCCTTTCATGAAGTTCCTAGGATTTAGAATAAACTATCATTACTGGACATTCAGTTATGGATAAATCTAGTTCAACCTCTAGATCACTCCAACTTAGAACACGTGATGGATCATATAGATTCATTTGAAGCCATGATACATGGATAATGAAATGTATCAATGTCATAGTTTGTGGATGTACTAAATGGTAAGCAACTTTTCCCACCTAAAAAATAACCACAAAAGGTCCCAAATATCATGGAGAAAATTTCCCTTTTCCCCCCAAACCATTGATGCCCAAAATGTGGTGAAACGTTCAAGAAAACTTGGTCACCAACTGAAAATTACAGTGGTAAAAGATGATAATAAGAATTGGAATTTTATAGTATCTATAATATCATTATTCTATGATGAATTTCCTGAATACGTTTTGTTTTCTCTTTATCAAATCTCTATCCAACCAAGAAACTTTCACCAATATCTGACCAACACAATGGAGATCTGTAAGGCCTTTTATAAAATGCCTCAAAAGGATTCATTCAAATTTAAAACTGGTAAATATTATTATAAGAAAAATCAAATCATCCTAGATTGTCATCCCAAGGTCCACCAAAGTCGAGAAAGAAAGTACAAGGTATATCCTAAAAAATATGTATAACTATTTCTAGTCTGCCATCTGACTAAAGATGGCATGTCATGCTCAAACGGACCTGGGATCCTAGATCTTCCGAAAGGAATCTCCAAAAGCGATAAGTGAAATGAGGATCCCTTTTAAAGACTATATTTGATGGAACTCCACGAAAATGAACATTATATTTCACATATATATTTCCCAAATCCTCAACTCTAATTGTATCATAAATAGGTATATAGTGAATCGATTTAGTCAACTGATCAATCACAACCCATTTCACATTATTCTTTCCTTGGGTACATTGAAAATCAACCATAAATACCATAAATATCTTATCCCAATTCCAGGTTTTCACTAGAATTGGTTGAAGAAAACCTGAAGGTTTTTGGATCTCGACTCTAACCAGTTGGCAAGTATATCATCGAGAGACAAATTCAACAATTCCTCATCTCATACCCAGACACTATAATTTCTGCCACATTTCATAGAATACATTCGTAGATCTTGGCTACACATCCCACTGGAAATTATGGATATCCCCCATAATATATTTCATTACTTCTAACGACACCAAAAAATGATTCTAATAGCATAGAATGCCCTCTTTGGAGAATGACCACTCGGACACAGTGTCCCCACAATAAAAAGTGCCCCCATAGCTAAAAAAACTCATCATAAATATACCGATCCTAAATAAACATATGAAAAAGAGTGGATTTCAACTGAACAATAGACAAGGAAACCTCAAACCATGATTCCTGAACTCCAATATGAAAATGTGAAAAAAGATCCATCAAGTTCCACTCTTTCATTTATTCGTTAATTGCTTAGGTCGGATGTTTCCAGAATAAATAATTTGTATCCCCATTCCATTACCTTGGGTTATAGGAGATGTAAAACTTTTTGGATTTTAGGTATTTCACCTAGAACCTCTGGAGAATATTCAAATATTTTAAAAAGAATATGTAACTCAAACTCTTAGAGATTGAATACACGATAAACCTTTCTCCAATAAGGTAGCGCCTCTAACTTTTAAGCATGTGAATCAAAACTACAAGTTCAAGATCATGGTTAAGATAGTTATTATCATGTGACCTGAGCTAATGAGCACAATAAGTAACAACATGATAACCTTAAAATTGATTGCCTCCCAAACCTAAACCTGATTCATCATAGAAGAGAACATATCCTCGCCTAACCTCTATAAGATACAACACTACAGAAATATTCAAAAGACTCTTCAACTAAATGAAATAATTTTGACATTTCTCATCCCAATAAAAATTTACTCCCTTCCAATTCAAAGAAATAACTTATGAATCCAACTTGGATAAGTCCTTAACAAACTTATGATAATACCCTGATAACGAAAAGAGGCTCTAAATCACAAAAAAAATTGAAGTTGTTTCCATGTAATATTATCCTTCACCTTTTCAAGATCAATTGAGAAACTATGTTTTGACACCAATATCCCATGATCTTCACTTCTTGAATCGGTAAATTTCATTTTAATATATTTTCATAATTTTGATTATTTCTCAATAATTCTAAAACTATTCATAGATGAAGCACACGATCCTCCTCAAACATAGAGTAAACAATGATTTCATCCACAAAGATTGTCACAATGGTACCATTATAATCATGGATAATCCTTTTCATTAAATCCATAAAGACTATAGGATCATTGGTTAGAATAAAATTCATGACAAGGTACTCATAATGAACATACCAACTCTAAAAGGTTGATTTCTAAATATCAGATTATTTTATTCTAAACTGATGGTAACCATATTGAAGATAAATATTTGAGAACTACTTCACCCCTTTTAACTGATCAAACAATTCCTCATTCTATGAAAACTGATATTTTTTCATTAATGTTACATGATTGTGTTTTTGTAAATTTATAGACTTTTGGGGCATCGTTAGTTACCTACTTTAAGTACAAAAACAATATTTATAAAAACTCAACTATGATACTCAATTAGTTATAAATTAGTAAAGTAGAATATCGACATCGATCAAAAGGGATGTATAAATTATTTTATTATAATTATAAAAGATTAATTTTACTAAATTGAGGAAAAATATGATAAAATATCTATTTTATTTTATTTTAGAAAATAAAATTTGATTGGAAATAAGATTAATTGATTGGTGTTGTGATAAAATTTTGAAAACATGCTAGGGTTTTGTAATTTTGGGTTCAATTGAAATTTGATTTTTATAATATTGATTGATTAATTCATATTTGGTGTTAGAGTTGGGATGAGGTAGACAAAATAGTCATGGAATCCCTTACTCAACTCAGAAATACCCTATTTCCTTTGGCCTTGTAATTTCGGGTGTTGCTAAGTCACGTTTTCCTTGATACTAGTATTAATCATGATTTCCCAAATAGATGAAAATGGTCATCCCTTATTTAGGGTTGTCAGTTGTGCAATTATAATGTTCATTTTTGATTAAATAATCAATGCTCAGTATAAAATAAAAAAGGGATCATAAGTTGATTGAATAAATTGTACAAACCAAAAAATAACTAATAAAAATAATTAAATCCAATACACCTTCCCCCTTTGGTTACATAATTGTAGAAAATTATGGTATTACCCCCTCATACTCACTATGAGAAGTTTATAGGGAATGAGAAAATAAAATTCAAACCTTAAGAAAAGAGAAAAAGAACTTTGATGGGGTGTAATATCTTGAATCCAAGATTTTTCCTCCATCCGAATCTGAATGCCTCAAAAGAAGTAGCCTAGATCCTCTATTTATAGACTCTGGATGGTTTTTGTCAGCCAACTTTACCAACATGTAATTAGGTTACACATCATTTAATCCCAAACTTATGTTTCCTCTATGATTTTTGAATCTACACAAATCTTATTCAAATATTTTTACTGTTGAATCCTTTCACAACATGTAATGGGGATTTATTATGGGTAACATTTAAATCTTCACATCTCATGAATTTAGGCATATTTCTTCTCCCAAAAAAATATTGGAAAATTTCACATAATGTAATGTAGTTACACTAGGTGTAATGGTCATTCATAGAATGTATCCAATTCCTGAATTCTCATAAAATTATCCTCCTCTTTGTTAAAGTCATAATGTCTAATAAATTTTCTACTAGTTTTCTAACTCCAAATCCTTCAAAAATCAATTTTCTTCATCCAATTTTTCTACCCTTTTCACAAGATCATTGTTTCCTACCATAAAAAAATTAAACACATCAATTAACTCCCATAGTTGAAATATTATTAATTTAGGTTTTTTATCATTATAATAAAACATTCAAAAATGTACACATGAAATACACTTATTAGTAATAAAAAAACATGACGGGAAAAAACATCCTTCATAGAAAATCGAACTGGGACTATCCAAGTTGACACACTCTGGAGTATAATGACTTTATCTATATGATCATCCAACTGAGCCTTCAACTCCTTCATTTCAGATGGTTTCCAATGGTAAGAAGGAATAGAAACCAGTTGAGTACTATGCACTAAATCAATAGAAAACTATACCTATCATATCAGTAGCGTTCTATAAAAGTCAGAAAGAAACACGTTGAGAATCATGATGACAAATGGAGTGAGGTCACTGCTCAAATATTCCCACTCTAAATCATAATCAGTCACATGTTTCACTTACCCCAACTCTGGATAAGATGGTTGGTCTCTGCTCGACCTTAGGTCCCATTATCCTTGAATGATACGATATACACCATCATGTGTAGTATAGAAGACCTGTTTTATATAACAATCAATATAGGATTTATTAAAAATGATCCCATCCATCCCAAATATGTTGTCAAGAATATTCATGTCATGAATCAAAAAACTCAAAGAAATCTCAACATCGGACGATGATAGAACGTATACAAGACGATGAAGACCCTACTCTCTCTTTATTCTAAGGGGTGTAGTAATATCAATCAAATAAGAAAAAAGATATGTATGAAGTTTTAGATGAATAATGATACATGTTGAAATAAAATAATAAGATGCATCAGTATCAAATACAGAAATCACTAATGATGAATCTATAGTATTGGTACCTCTCACAGTCACTGGACCCATATCTACATCCACTGAAAACTCTTCCACTATGTTAATAATCTTTGTTCTGGATACTAGTGTCTTGAACACCTTTATTCCGAAAGACTCTAATTTCACTACATTTTTAGTAGGGATTGAAGATCCCATTCAACTATGATGAGTGAAATAAATATGTCAAAACATTTGTAGGTGACCTGAGCATATATAGGAGCCATATACATTGCGAACGACAGTGCAAGAATGCATATAATTTGAAATCATTCCACAGTAGTAATTTGTTAAATGGACTATCCTAAGTATTGCTGGATGTTTATAACCACCATGATAATATTCAGGATTCATCTTTCTCTTAAAGGAAAACACACTTCCAAGATGACCTAATAATGAATATAAGATTGCAGTCCCAAATAGAACCATCAAGTCTTTATCTTTTTGTTTGATACTATACCAAGTGCATGTTACACTAGATCAAAAAAACATTTTCCATATTTTTTCATGGTCCTATCATCAATATCATGCTTGAAAAACTCAGTAGACTTGGTCAATACCATTGAATATGGATATAAATGGTCAGTTAAAATAGCCATGAAGTATTACCCCTATAATCCCTCAAGTTTCTTTGTTGTTACCATTTTTTCCATTATCTTATGGCCGATCATTCTAGAATGAAGGTGGAACACTTCAACTTGATTTCATTAGGAATTTATATGAATCCAAACAAATTCTCTATCATGATCAACCATTAATCAGACACCTGAGATTCACTATATCCTTTGAATGATGGTAGTTTCTTCTGAAGGAACTCTTGAGAATGATTCTAGTGATCATCCCTTAAAGGTTCCATGACTGGTGTCTGAATGGGAATTGGAAGTGGTTCATGTCCCAAATCTTGGAAAATATGCACAATCACCTCAACCATGGTAAATTCAACTATAGGATTATCTCACTGAGGTTTACCAGCATATTCTTCCTGGATCTGATTCACACTCTTCTTAGAGGCATGATGCTACACAACATTAGTAGACAATAGAGAAGACATTATATTCCACACTCAAACATATCAATAATAAAATTAATCCAAACAGATAGATAATCATTATTTGTATTTCAATATATCCAAATTAAAAGCATGGAAAATACTATAACTAATACTAAAGACATCATTTCAAAACCACCCCTTGTGGCATAAGGTTTGTTACAGTGAGAGTTGGCCAGGAACTCAACCCTAACTACCTCTTATGTACCAAAAAGATTACCCAACTGCATACTGACATCAAGGAAAGATGAGAAACTTGATGTTAATACCACATAGTCACGAACTAACCTAGGCAACCTAGTAACCTGATAAACGGCCTAGTTCTAAGATTGTCCAAAGGGAATTCCTGATCCCCATTGGTCGACGACTATCACCTAACATCATACAATATAGATATGGAAATAATATTTACATAAACAAAATAAAATCCAAACAAAAAATTTTCTATGAATATAAGAGAAAATCTACTGGGGGAACAATACCAAAAGTCAATCAAGTATAAACAACCCAAGATTATATAGAAAATTAACCAAAATAGGATAAAATCACAATTACAAATGAGCATAATTACCCAAGCCAAAGCATCATAAGCTACTACCACCTCCAATTGGTGCCTTACCCTTTACCGAACCTAGATGAATTTAATTTAAAAACACCCCATATCACAAATAGGGTGTGAGATAAAATCTAAGTAGGGTATCATCAAGGATTGAATAATAGGTTTCGAAGTTTAATTAACAAGGTAAATATTTAAATTGTAAATTTACAGGATATAATTTCTAAAGAATATTTAAAATAAACCACGATTTACATTTCATGTTATGGAAATACTTTAAAAAATATATTAACAAACACTTTTATATAAAACAGTTTATATAAATCAAAATGTATGTTAAAATTTTTATAACAATGGCATATATTAATTTTAAATACAAACAAGCAATAAACATGATCATATTACTATAGGTATGATAGTTACAGTCAAAGAGAATCCACACACTAAAGGTGATACAGTAATATGTGCATACACATGTCCCTATTACATTGGTCAAGAGGACTCCATCACCTTCCCATTGGGGATGTGACAGACCACATTTATGTTTGGGAACTTTGTAAATCATAGAGATTTTTCTGAATAACTCACTAACTACCTAAGTCTTTAATTTTATCTAATAACAAACAAAAATTTGAAATTTATTTTAAGACTTATTAAAAAAAATTCATCCCATTATCTATTTCAAATATTCCAATTTTCCATTTAAAAACAAAAAATGTTTTTAATAAAATAAATTTTTTATTAAAGTTAAAACCAATGGGTTTCTATCAAAATAATTCCAAGAAATTTTCCCCTAATATTATTTTGAAATCAATTCCATCAAATTAATTTAACAATTTAAATTCGATAATTAAAAGTCCAAAATTTTCCATCAATTTCACAAACGTACAGCAATGTAGTGTAATTCAGGGGTTTTAAAATTTTCTTTCCAAAAATACAATTCCAAATAAAAATACACCAATTTAATAGAATTGGGTTTTTAATATAATAATTGAAATAACTTTCATGAAATTTAATTTAAATCAAACAATTGAATTTAAATTAATCAAATTAGGGTTAATAAGTTTTTCAAACACAATGGAAGCACATACCACAAGATCCCTAGATCTCAAAACACCAATCTATAATATAGAAACTCTAATGAAGAATATCAGTAACTAGAAAATAATAAACAAACCTAGGTTTAAGATCCAAAAACAAGCTCACTATATCTTCCAATAGAATGGTGACTAAAAAAATACAAGGTTGGAGAAAAGAGTTAGAGCGGGAGAAAGAGAACAAGTAGAGGAAACCATCCTAGAGGATATCAAACATTATTATCCAAGCATCGGTCTAATTTTGGGAGGGTGTATAGGGGAAAAATAGCTCTTTATAGCTCTCTGGGAAGATGAAAATGTTGGAATCAATTTAGGACTTTTGGGAACCTTGAAATAGGGTTTCAGGTGTTTTAAAATTAGTTTTTGGATTAATTAACCCTGTATGCATGGTTAGTTGTGTAAATCCACATGATTAGACCAAACTATGCACCCTATCCATACAACATTTTTTAATGGGTTTCATGGTTTATCCTACGTTGGCGTAGGTCGTGTAAAATGATTATCCAGTGATGAAAAACTTCACAACCTCAGTTTTTATGGTTTTATCTATTAGGTGAATTGTTTGGGAATACCATACGCCAACCATGAACAACGTATAAACATTCAAATTTCAAAATTATTTCACTCAAAACAGATCCCAAAAAACCGACCAAATTAATTTTAAAATATGGGTTTGGGAATAACTGAAAATAAAAATAGTGTGTCACACAATGTATTGTGATAATACTGTTGCAGTGGATATTGAAAAAGAGCCAAGGTCACACCAATGGAAAAAGAACATACTCTGGATGTATAAAATCTTAGGGGATTTTTATAATAGTGGTAAAGTTGTTGAAATTATAGTTCCCATAGAATAAAATGTGTAGGGCCCCTTGATAAATTCATATCTCATCAAAAGCATGAGTTTCATGTGAGAGATAGTAGATTGAAGGTTATTAGTAGTGGGCTCTAGTGCAAGTGGGAGACTATTGGATTTAGTTTCTTATAAGAAACATGTATGCACTTTATGATAAAATGTATTTATTATTTTAAATATTAATAAACTCCTTATAAAATCAAGATTGTTCTTCTGTTTAACGTATTAACTAATAATGTCTTAAGAGTATCTATCACACTAAAAGGTCAAAGGAGTTACTCACTATGATAAGACCACAAAAGTTCCATAATGTTATTCTCAAATATATATTCTATAATAAGATGAAATCATTTGAGGGACACATATGATATATGATTTCATGGGAGGATACTCATCAGAATTTTAGGCACCTTCTCATGGTGTACACTGTTGGTAATATCCAATATAGGATATTATGTGAATGACACCCACCAGTATGAAATCCATATTTATATGTTTCATTTGACATTCCCAACTACGGATGCCTATATTCATCCTCGTGTATTATGAATGTGTATTTTATGTCATGTACTATGATGTATTGATGAAAACTGTGATGACATTTTCTCATGGTGAGGTAAGATATGTTGGGTGCATCACGAGTAATATTTAATTAATGATTAATGTGACAAAGAATTTTTCCCTTTTGATCTTTTATAGTAGTTGATATCTCAGTCCCATTGAGGTAAAGGATATAGACTAAATAAATCCATTCCCATAATGTTCTATAAGGATGTTTGATTTATAGACATTCAATGAAATAGAAATTGAGAACATAAGTTGATGGCACCGACATATGAACTTATTTATTAGATATATCATGATAAAAGTATTATATTAGATATTAAGAGACCGTATGAGTTATTATTTCATTATGGAATTAAATTATTTCTCTATGTGTTCCTTGGCGTGTTTCTAGACACTAACCTTGTGCTTTAGGTTGTTTCTCCTAATGCCACTGTAAAAAAGGACTAAAGGGTCACACACTAAGTTTATCCATAATCTACGTAAAATAATATACAATTATTTATTATTTAACAAGTTAAATAAACATTATTCTTGTATGTGGTTTAATAATTATTCATGTTTTCTTTGTAGTATATATTTTATCATTAGTTATTCGAGAGAATATTATGTGAGAAGAATATTTAATAAATATTTAATTGTTATTTAGTGAATATATTATTTATTTATTTATTTGAATTTAATGTGGCGATATTTATTTATTAAATAAATAGTCATTATTCCTGTCTTGATAAATATTATGGAGAAATGGCGGATCACATTTACTAGCCTGGTGAGATAAATTATATATTTAATATTATTTGAATAAATAACATTTAATTTAATTCATTTGTTTAGCACATATCAAAAAATAATTATAAAATTATTATTATTATTATTGACATGGGGTTACATAGGGATTATGGAAATAAAAAGGGTGAATTTAAAATTATTATCTTATAACCATAGTAGTATATAAACCCATTATTATTATTTTATTATTAGATATAATTCATTTTTGGTTGTTTATAATGAGATTTAGAGAGAGAACTCTTAGATCCATACTTTTCCTCTCTCCAAGAATTCTCTCAATAATGGAGAGAGATCCTCCTCCACCACTCTCAAGTCTAGAGATATCAAAGATAACCCTTCCGTGAAGCAGTTCACAGGGAAATCAAACGTGAGAGATGAAAGCATTAATATCTATTGTGTTATCACCTATAGATTCATACGGTGACGTTCAAGGGTTCATGGTACATTATCGAATCACCATTTTATGGAATATACTCTTTAATCCTATAGTGAAATGACATTATGAAAAATAGATATTAGTTTATTCATCAACAAAAAAAAGAATCCCTTGTAAGGTAATTATTTAATTTTTAAATTAATTATAAAAAATATGTGATGGTCCTATGATTAGGTTTTAGTGTTTATCCATTGTCTATATTATTTGATTCAATTCCATTGATCACGAAATTTATCATCTTGTAAATCTTCGATTAATCATTGATCATAAAGAAATGAAGAGTCGGGCATGTCCCATATGGTGCTTCCAATATACCCAGAACCATCACCTCTATGGATACACAGATCCTCCATATCCATCATCCATTATGAGTCTTCCTCTATTAAACAACTCAAAAAATTCCCTACCATATTCCTTTTTAAAAATAATATATTAATAATTCTCATTATATATAAAACATCATCCATTTTTTTCTCTCCAAAATTACATCTTCACTTTCCATGACCTTGTGTATTATGAAAATCCACCATATATTGAAGTTATCCTCCCAAAAAATCCTAAAACCGAAATAATATCATAAGGTATCCTAGAAAGACCACTATATGTTTAATTTCTCAACCACATAAAATTTTGAAACCTACTCTAAGAATATTTATATTTTTGGAAATTTATATCGTTTCCAAAATATACCCCCTCACTGACTCCTTGTAAGTTGACTACTTCTATATATCTCATTGTTGTGAAACATTTTCACTTATTATATACAAATTCACCATTCATATTGGTTTATCCCATGTGTGGTTATTAAATTATTATTACTTTCATGATATCCTTACCTCTACCATATAATCAGTTACCTCTCCCTAAATCATTTTCTCTTAGTTTCCACCAGCTATAATCAAGCCTCAAGACACAAATACTACATTCACCACCATAGAAGTCTCACCTATATTCCAAAAGGGTTTATCTTTATTTATTGATCATTGGGGACAAATATTTTTATGTGAGTTCATATATTTCTAATTAATTCCTATTTTTTCCAAATCTTCACACAAGGAAGAAAATTAGTAAATTTTTTACTCATGTTTATTTTAATTCATGTTTTTCCCTTAAATTTTATTTAACTATTTTTTATATTTATGTCATTTTATGATATTTAGGTAAATTTTTCTCTAGATATATCAAATATTTATTTTTTTATTCTAAATAGAATCCAACTTATAGTTTCCATAATTTTATTGAATAGTCATTATTTGGATCATTATTCAGTCAGTTTAACCTGATCATCGAATATTGGAGACTGTGAGATAAGTGTTGTTTCTAGAAATGTCGGTTGGAAGAGGTTGAAAAATTATTATGAACCAGAAAGATCCAATTGAATAGTATTTATCAATGGATGGGGATGGTGAGTTATATAAAAGTTTTTATTATGTTTTTGTTAAAAAAAACTAATGTCAATGTGATATTAGAAACAATATCTCTCGAGGGATTTCAATTTAAGGATAAAAATGAAAAACCATGGGGTGAATAGAATATATAAATTATTTCTCAAATAATAAAAGATTTTAGTATATATGTATAATGAATCACCGATCTTGCTTAATCCATACCTCTATCGTTGGTACCTATATCTACTAAGACTTTCATAAGTTCATCTTTAAACGTGTTGGATTGCCTAATGGAACTGAATTAGCATATTATTCCTGCATATATGTTTTTATGATTTCATATGATTAATTTTTTTAATTATTCTTATAGTTATTATTTTTTAATAACATAACCTCATTTACAGAAACTATTATAGGATTATTAAAAACATCTGAAAATTTTATTATTATTTTTAATTTGAGGTAATGTAAACATATATTAAAAAATTTGTCATTTATAGGCTCCCTTCATATATAATTTTACATTATTTATGTGTGTATGACTATTTTGTGTCCTTTTTGTAAACATGGGATATCAAATCATCGATAGTTAGTGACATTGTGACTTTCCTATACATGATTATGGTTATAAACTGGTGATTTTTAGGACATTCTGGTGAGGAATCCTATAGGTGTCGACCTATACTAGTTGTTTCCTTTGTTAAAACTGATTTTTAGGTGAGGACCTCTTGTATATAACTTCTCAATTTTTATATAATTTATTATAATTGTACACAGATGTTTAAAAAATATAATAATTCTATTAGATGGTTCATTTTTTAATCACTTGGGGATCAAAATAGTTTTTTAATACTATTTGTTTAACTCTTTTTAGTAATTTCAATAAGTCTCTATACCACTCAATCATAAACTTCTTATAATAAATTTTTTAATCATATGTGTTAGTGTGTTGAAAACTACTTTAGTAATTATATATGCCACTTTTTAGATATTACTATTGGTTATTGATCATTATCCATTTTTTACAGATCATTATCTATTCTTTTTAAACATTTTAGTATTACAATATGTATCAGAATGAAATAATTTCTTTTTTAATTATATTGATTATGTGTAAAACACCTATAAGTGATCATTTTGTAAATTATTTAATTTTTGTTCGGTTTAGTAGTTAATATTTTTCCACTAAACAAAGAAATCATATGGTTTTATATTCTGATAATGATGCAGCTACTCCCCATGTGTTTCTAGATCACTATATTCTATATAAAATAAATGTCCACGTGATTTGAAAATCATTGAATTTTATAAAGCATATCTGTTAAGATTTGTCTAGTATTAATCTTTCCCAGGTTCCCAAGTGTTTTTCAAAATGTTAGTGACACTTCATTCATTTAGTTTCATAAATTCATTATTTTTTAAATTTTTCAATAACTTATAAGTCGGAGTTTTGTTTTTTTATGAGGGGTAGGATTTTGTCTACTTTTTTCAGACTTCTGTTTTACTACATATTTTAATCCTCAATTTATAATATATATATATATTGAATATATTTAAAATATACATTTCGAATATGTATTTAGATATATAAATTTTAAATATATATATTGATATATTTCATATATATATTGTCAATATATATTTAGATACATGCATAGTCATATTTTCAATTGATAGAATCATATTACCTTAAACATTATGCGTTATTCCCTCAAAAATATTATTATTATTATTATTCATATATGCAGTTAGGTTTTTTTAAATAATTTAGTACGTCTTGTGTAAATGCACTGGTGGGGATACATGTTAATTTTTAATTAAAAACCAATTTTCACTAAATCTATGACTTATTAAATGTAAAAACATATGTTTTTATATAAATCATATTTAAGGGAAAATTATATATTGATATATATATATATATATATATATATATCAATATGAATACATTTCAATATTAAAAATATTAAATAAATTTATTAATAATTATCTACAAAATATAAAAAATCAATAAATTACAAAAAATATAAAGTAAATATTAAAAATGAAAAAATTATTAAAAAAGTAAAAATGAATTAGGAATTGTTAATGAATAAATTATATTGAATGAATGAATGTTAAAATAAGTGAAAATTAATAAAAGATGTATAGATTGAAAAAATTGAAATTAATAAAAGTTATTAATTATATATTTTTATAAATAAAAATAACTATAAATTACAATGAAAATTAAAATAAGTATTAATTAAGTGAATTAAAACAATGATAAAATTTTTAAATTTTAATCAATAAATATATAGAAATAAATATGAAAAATTATTAAATGTATAGAAAACATAAACAAACAAACTATAAACATTACCCAAGTATTTAAAAAATTATTACTGAAATAAATAATGATAAAAATTAAAAAATTAAAATATTTTGATATAAAAATAAAAAACTATATATATTAAATAAATAATTAGAATGAATAAAATTAAATAATTAATAACATAATATGTTAAATTTTATGTTTTAATAAAAACTAAAACGATAATATTAACAATTCATTATTTATGTGTGTGTTTCTATAAAATGGACTTACGTGAAAATTTACTATATGATATATTAAGTGTAAATATATATTAATTCATTATTTTTTATTAATAATTACATATTTTTTATTTGAAATATATGTCAAACTGAAATATTTTTTATTAATAATTAAACATTTATTATTTGATATATATGTGAAGTTGAAAAACTAGATGACGTTGATATAAGAAAATTTTATTAAATATTTATTAGTATTAATTAGTTAATATTTTAATTACTATTAATTTTTAATTCACAAATAAACTAATTGTCACTAAACATATGGAATATTACATTTAAAAACTTAATTAGTTTCATATAAATAATATTTAAGAAAATTATATATATATATATATATTCTTATATTAAATGTTATTTTTAATAATATATAAAATTTCACCATTTATCAGTGCTAAAACACGAGCTAACAATGATCACTATCATCAGCACTAAATAAAAGAGCAGATTGTGACACCCTTATGTCACATAGTTAGTTTTTTCAATTTTTTGAGAAGTGGAGGTCTGAGTTACATTTCGAGGGATTTATGGTTTGGAACCTAGAAATTTTGGAGCTTTTCCTTCTATGTATGGTTTATGTGCATGGTTAAAGAGAAACTATGTGGCATACCTTCACAAGAATCCATTACAAATCATTTTGAACTATGCATGGGTTGTTAACAGGGGTTGTGCGTGGTTAGGTCCAAGTCATGTAAACCCTTGGTGAAACCGTGTGAGGTCCTTAGGGTTTTTGAGGTGCGGAACATGACTTATACAGGGTTTGAAAAACCGTGAAGCAAGAATGTCATTGGAACTATGGTTTTTGACTGAACTATTTTCACATATTCCACATGCTTTATCATACTGACTTGGTCACCCCAAGAGGTCGTACGAGGAATGGGTGGTCTTAGAGTGATGCATGCAATTTTTTAACCATGTTCCATCTAATAAATAACCATACATCTTAAGATTTTGGGAGGCAGTGGAACTCACATGATAGGTGAAATATTTTCTTAATAGTGTGGCCAAATCGTAAAATTTGTCTAGGTGTTATAATTTGGGTTCTTCTATTTTACCCCTCTAACATTATAAGGTTTTTTCACCCCTCTTATCTCCCTCATAAATTATTTGGCCCTCCTAGAGCCAAGGAGGTGTTCCAACCTCCTCCACCTTTGATTCATGGAATCCTTTAGTTTTTTCTGAGTGGATTTAAGGTTATTTTATTCTCTCTTTCCCTCTTTATTCATTCTCTGTATCTTTTTTCTTGGTTTTTATTTCCCCATGAACCTTATGTATCCTGTGGTTTAATTTTGGGGTTCTGGGTTGATTTATTGATGTGGATTTTGGTTCCTATGGGTTATAGATGATGTTACTTCTCCTGTGGGTTTCATCGCCCTTAAAGGTGACATGTTTCAACAATGTTGCTTCTTCTGTAAGAAATTTGTTAGTACAAAATTGATTCATTTTGGGATTTTATAAATTATTTCGCTTTATAAATTTTTTTTTATGATACCATAGTTATATATAGTTTCCTTGTGATGATTTGGATGCATTTAATTGAATTTTATGCTTCACATAATTGGATTTTTTTGTGAATTCCATGTTTTATTATTTAAAATAGAATGGTTTATTCTAATAATATTCTCTAGAAAATCCTTATGGATTTTTGATATGCATTTCATGAGGTGAAACAGTTTGTAGCCTAGTTTTGGATTTTAGTGAGTGAAAATAATGGATTTAAAGGGAATTTTGTTTTCAATTGATGTGTGGACCTCCAAATGATTTGTGAAGGGGTATTTTAATATTTTTAAAATGGTGATTTGAATGATGTGGTTATTTTACCACTTTTTTGAATTCCATGGTTGCTTGTTTAAATAGATTTATGGAAATGGGTGGCCCTTTGGCCTTGTTTTCTTTTTAAAGATGATGACCCTTGTTAAAGGGAAACTCTGAAATATTTAAAATTGAATGGATGATTTATTTGGACTAGTTAAAATATTTTAAGTGATTTTTTATGAAAAGTGGGATGGAAATAATTGATTTGTAAATGCTTTATATTTTTAAATAATAGATCTCTTGTGTAAGGGTGACATTGAATTTTTTTAAAGGAATGAGTGTTTTTCCATTTTTTTCATAATATGACTGGAAAATGATTTATGAAATTTGAAGAGGGATTTTTATTATGAGTCATGATTTATTATTAAAGGCCAAATTAGAAATTTTTTTGTTAAATGTTGTGAGGAACCTCTTAATTTCCCTTTTATTATACCCCTTGTGTGGGTTTTGGTCACGATGTGATGCTTATTTGGTCCCCTTTTATGGGAATGTTCTTGTTATACCTTATTTTCATATTATGTGGATCGGGATTTTCATCATTGGGTGTTAGGGGTGATGATGGTTTTGGTTATGACTTTTGGGTTAGACTCAGTCGAGTTGTATTATACCTCACTTCCTCTTATTGGTCATAGGAAACTCGGTACTAAGTGAAAGATATAATTTGTTTCCTCTAGTTGGTTCAAATGTATTTAGTTTCCCATGAATCGTTTTAGGAATAAGATCTATGTGGGAGTTTTTGATTCTACAAATATATATGTGGGCTCTATGGAAGACGGTATGGACTTATCATATATATGTGTATTGTTTGGGTGGTTATACCCATACATGGTTTCCTTATTGACACATTAGTAACTTTAGGCATGACTATGTCACGTTCTTTTCTTAGTGAGTTATTGATTGAGTTGATTTTAATCTAGTTCTTGATAATATCATTTCACATGCTTGTATGATATTGAACCCTTTAACATAGTGGTGGTATTTAATTTTTTTATTCCTTATTATATATGATTTATGAATTCTTATGTTTCTTGACCATCTTGGTGTCTGGTTAATTCCTTTGAAAATTATTTTTCCAAAGAAGTGTTGGATAATTGTTTTCAAAACTTTAAGTCTCTTGTGTGTGATTTATTTAAACATGGGAGTGGTAATAGTGAACCAAATTAAGATAGAACACACAAAACCCATATAGACCGAACTGGGGAGTTTTCACTTATAAGTAAAATATAACTGACACTACGACCAAATAGGCCTTTAACAATTATAAAAATGGGTTTATTAGAGATAGAGAAGCATTGAATACTGTGGAACGATTAGAATCCCAGGGTTTTAATCAATGCTAAAAAATGTGTATAAAGGGGAATATTACAGTGTGTTATAACCTCACACTAAAACAACAGTGCAGTATGCTTTAACATCAAAATTCAAACCAAAAATACAAATAAATTACCAAAATCTATTACAAATATATAATTTATATTAAGTGAAAACAATCTATGCACGTTTACTTAGTTCTTGTGATTTTATGTGCATTTTAAAATAAAATTATACTTATATTTTGAAAAAACACACATGGACTCATACTAGTAACACCATGCATTTAATTGAGGTGTGGATGATTATTACTTGTCTTAAATTACTTATAGATAATTTATTAAAAGTATCAAAACAATCCAAATTTTTTTTCTTGGTTTTTACTAGGTCCCTTGTCTTTTTTTACTAAAATATCATTTTAAACTGCAAACATGGACATTGAATTATACCAGTCACATAATGTGTTGGTATTAAATTATAAAAATTCATACACATCAAAAATGGCTTAAAAATCATGTTCAAAAATTATAAATATAATCCGATCATGTTTTCTCATTTTTTAGGGAGTGAGAATTCTTGAACTATAATTAAGATTTTAAACTGATAACAGACACATTGAGTCATACCAGACATATCATGTATCAGATTTAGGTGAATATTATTTCTAAAAAATGAATTATGGATCACTTTCCTAAAGAATCAAAATAATATGATGGTGTTTTCTCAGTTTTAAGTAGGTGAGTTATCCTTTTTACTAAAATTCATTTCTTTTTAAAATAAAAAGATTTACATTTAGTCCTATCGGTCACACCTTGAATCGGATTGAGGTTATTATAATTATTAAACATTCCAAATGGATTTTGATTAATTTTCATAATGTATCAAAACAGTATGAATGCATTTACTTGATTCTGTGTACATCACTTATATTTTTTTTAAAAAAATTCCATCTTAAAATGGAAACCCACACTTTGACTCATACTGATCACATATTGTATCAGGTTTATGTGATATTGATTCTTATATGTAAAAAATGATATAGGAATAAATCTCAAAAATTATCAATAATATCCAAGTGTGTTTTCTTGATTTATAGTGAGTGACATTTTTTAAACAAAAATGTCAATTTTCCACTGATAACATACATATTGAGTCATACCAGGAACATGATGTATCATATTGAGGTGAAACTAATTATTTCACCTTAAAAATTACTTATGGATAATTCATCTAATGTATCAAAAAAATATATATACATTTTCTCAGTTTTGAGTAGGTCAGTTTTCCTTTTTATTAAAATTGATTACATTTTAAATAGAAACTTGTAATTGGAGTCGTACCGATCACATTATGTGTCGTGTTGAGGTACGACTGATTCCTACACGTCTAAAATTACTTATGGATTAGTGTAAAATAGTATCAAAACAATATGAATGATTTTTGTTATTTCGAGTTGGCTAGTTTTCCTTTTTATTAAAATTGATGTCATTTTTAAATAAAAATATGCACTTGGAGTCATATTGGTCACACTATGTGCCAGATTGAGGTACGAATGATTCTTACATGTTTCAAATGACTTATAGATTTTTTACTAATGTAATAAATAAATATTAATGTGTTTTCTTAGTTTTGAGTTCATAAATTTTTTTATACTAAAATGTCATTTTAAACCAAAAATAGACACTTTGACCTATATTGATCAGATCATGAATCTTTTTAATATGTGACCAATCCCTACACGTCCAAATTTTATTATGAATCCATTTTCTAAATTATCAATAAAATCTAACTTAATATTATTTTTTTCAATGAGTGAGAGTTTTTGAACTAAACTATCAATTTTAAACTGATAACGAACATTTTGAGTCAAATAGGTCACACCATAAATAAAATTGAGGTGATGATGATTATATAAATCTGAAATGACTCATGGACCCCTTCCCTGAAGTATCAAAACAATGAGAATATGTTTTCTTGGTTTTGAGTATGTAAGTTGTCCTTTTTAGTAAAAGTAATGTCTAATTTAAATAAAAATAAGAACTTGGGTTCATACCTGTCAAAACATGTGTCGAATTGAGGTGTGGAAGATTCTTATATGTCCTCATGTATAAAAAATCCTAACTAACAATGTGAACATGGTTCCATTATCATTATATGTCGAACTGCCAACAATGCATAATAATATGATGTTCTTATCTGAAAAAATTTTCTCATTGTTAAAAGGTGGAAGAGAAGAGGCGTTTAACAATGAGAAAATTTTTCATCTAATATCATCTAATCAATATGAAGTGTTGTATGTTCAAAAATTAAATTCAATGAAAATGGAAAATTTGGTTACAATGGAAGAAATAATCATTTTATCTCTTTTGTGGCATATTGTAGATAGTTAAAATAAAATCACGACTTCCCAAAATATAGGTAAATAAATCTAAATAAGTATTAGATTGAAATGATATGTAAATTAACTTACAAATATTATATAAAATAATGAAAAAATTAATTAATAAAGTAGTATAAATTTATCATTTCTTAATGGTTGTATTAATTCTTGATGCATTTCCTTTTTGTCATTATCTCAGTTTTAGGATTGAATTCCAATACCTCATTAGCATAACCATCTTAAAGAAACCACCCCAACTCAAACATAATAATCCAATTTCATAAGGAAAAAATATATGAGTAATACTGAGAAGAAATAAAATAAACGTAAACATAAAACAATACATTAATTCTATGGAAATGAATTCATTTTTCAAGAATTGTTTACCACATAGATACTCTGATAGTAAGGAAATATTTATGATAAAAATATTTAAATAGATCATGAAAAAAATAAATTAATGAGTGAGGACCATGAGGATAAAATACGGTATATTGGATTGAAGCTTTGAATCATCTTAGAGAAAGTAAAAATATCCTAATGGGTTCATAAAATATTTATTTTATACAATAAATAAATAAATATTCACAAGGTATCCATTATCAAAGGTGAATGTCTCCCAATTGTGGGAGTTACAGGGATGGTAACAAGAGATTACTAATAGTAGAACCAAAAGGAAATTTTAAATGATGATATGTTTTTAGATGGATTAAAGTTAAACATACATAGTGTTTATTAGATGTGTGATGATAGAAATGAATTTATTTTTGATATTTATTAATGATTGGGTTATCATTTCAAATATGGATTTATTTTTATCAACTTCAAGAAATAAAGCAGGGTAGATATAATTAAATAAAATGTCATTTGTGATTGGGAAGTTTTAGTGAAAACTCAAAGGAGTAATACTCTACAAAAAAACTTATTGTTAACCAAGTAGAAAATAAATCATTTGGAGAGGCAAACAAGGATGATAATTGTATAAAATATATTCTTGAGGATCTTGATACAAATAGGAACAATGTGGAATGCAGATCTTGTTCCGAAAAAAATAACAATGAAGGCTTCTTATGTATTGTGTTGTGGAATATATTATTCCAAAAAATATCCATTAGTTTAAAAATACATTAGTTTTTTAGTTAATTTCTTCCCTAATTATATAAAATATTAACATATAAGTTCATGGTAATGTATTATAATGAATCATTTTTATGTCAAGTAATTGAGATGATCACATCTGTGGGGCATCATATTACCACTAGAAGAAAATAAAAAATGGATTTAAGTTTATGTTAGTAAAACATAAAATTAAATAGAATTAAGAATCCACAGTGAACATAGCATGTCATTAAATTATTAAATCCAAACTACTAATGTTTACTTGAAGTGGTATTCTAAAGGTAAAATGATTTTATCCATGAAAAAAAATATTTCAACAAAATAGATTAGATTAAAATTTATTTATTAAATTTAAATCAATCATTGATAATATTTTATTTTATGATAATTAATTAAATCTTGATTTATAATATTTTATTCATGAATGATTTAAAATATTATTTGAAATTTCATTATTATAAAAACTTTTTTCATCAAATAATTTAATTTTCAATGAAATTTTCAAATTTAGAAAAAATTTATCAATACTAAACGATTGAGAAAAATAAACTCTATCAAAAATTTACTCTTATTCTTTAGCACTTAATGAAACACTTTTTTTTTCTTAAAACACCATGATTTTGAGGTTTTCCCTTGAAAATGAATCATTTCAATTGTTTACTTTCTAACTATATTTCAACAACCAATATTAATATATCAATTTAATTTTATCTAAAAATTATTTTTTCCTATATAAACATAGTGCAAGGTTTCTAGAACCTTAAACATCATTTATTTTCCTTTTTATAGAATTTAAATTATATTATGTAAATTCAAATTGAAATATTTCAAAAAAACTAAAAACATTATATTTTTCAAGAAATAGTTAAATAAATAAGACAACAAATTCAACATATATAATGTTTTTGTCTCATATATTTATAAATTTTCATCAGAATCATTTTATGGTTACCGTTGTGACCCCTAAATCATAACAAGAGTCATGAAATAGTTTACAGCCATTATAAATTAAACCATACATTTTACACCATATTTTAGTGCTCATTATCTAAGGAAATGATTTCACAAAATAATAATTATATAGTTGTTCCTATTTTTCATATATATCATCATCTATTTTTTAGAAAGAACTTCTAGAATTTCCTTTCAAATATAAGTGGATAACCATATATATCAGTTCCTCCCCACTCAATCCTTTTAGCGTCTGTTTCTTTAGAAAAAAATATAATACCCCAATGATGTCAGATATTTCATCTCCCAAGTGATTTTCAATATAATATTCCAAATAAATGACATCACTGACCGCTATATGGATGATTTTTTTTTTCAAAATTTGATGATTGAAAGTATGTAGATATCATGGAATATAAGTACCTAAACCTATTATACCTCAAAACAACATGATCCAACATTGGTATTGATGTATTTCAATTCACATAGTACTAATGTTTTCCCCGAGAGACCCACACGATATCATAGAAGACGATACTTCAATATATATAAAACTTAATGAATTTTGGGAAGTTTTATTATATGATAGTTTAACTAGAATTTTTGGGATACACAGATATTGGATGAGAAGGTTTAGTGGATAATCAAGGTAAAATATAGATATCGAACAACCTATATTTTAGTAGAGACTTGGCTGTGTTCTCCTCTTGAATCGCTCGAGACTAGGATTAGAGCCTTGGAATTTTTTGAGCCTTGATTTTAGACACAATTTGATCTTGGATTCGAAAATGAGGTGCATCAACCCTAGGTCTCTTCCAGAGAGTGTATTGGATATCATGAACCTGTTCGTGATAGTTAGGGTTCTTAAAATAGATTGTGATATATTTATGAATGCTTCAAAAAAAGTACAGATAAAGATACCTTTTATCAATGATAAGATAATTAGTACTAATAAAATAAATCTTTATCAGCACTAAAAAAGTGCTAATAAATACTATGATATTTTAAAAAATTAATATTGTATTAAAAAACATTAATTAATATATATAATTATAATACTTATAATAATAATTTTTATAAAATAATATTTTTATAATTCTATAAATATATTATTATTTATTTATAATTATATAAATCTTTTTAAAAAAATTTATATCATTATATATGTTAATATAATTATATATATATATTCATTATATTAATTATTTAAAAAATTTAATATAATGTTATAATTATTTATTTATTGTTATATAAAAACATTTTAAACATATATTATTTATTTATTTATAATTATAAATGTAAAAAAAGAATAAATATATAGAAATAAATATATTTTTATATATATATTATTTTATAAATATATTTTTAACATTATTAATGAATATTTAATCTCAAGATCATGAATTTAAAAAATGAGAAGAATTGATTAATTAAAAATGTGTACAATATTGAAAATTTGGATATGTTTTATTAATTTGAATCATGAAAAATGGATATGTATTGAAATAATGATTAATGAATAATGAAAATATTAAAAGATATAAAATAAATAAATATATATAAAAAATAACATAAATTGATTAAATTCCAAAAAAGTATTTGTGTGTGTGAATATGTGTATAAAAATGCATTAATTACATATATGTGAAATCAATATAATACGTTTGATGTATGTTATAAATTGAAAAATCAAATGAAATTCAATTATTTCAATACCTTGATGCAATTAGTCGGTATTTTTAATTCATATTAATTATTGATTATAAACCATTATTCACTAAATATATAACTATTTAATTTAAATAATAAGTATTATATTATATTATATAAATCATATTTATATACATTAATATATATCTATATATTTAATATATATTCTTTATTAACATTTTCAATAAACATCGAATTAATATAATTTATAATATTTCTCTCAATTTCCCTATTTTTAATTTTAATTTGATTAATTTTCATTTTGAATATATATTTATATTTAATAAATATAATCCATTACTATTTATAATTTATATATAGAATAATGAATTAATTAATTTTTATCAATAATTATTTAAATAATGAAATTTGATATATTTTTTAGTAAACCCATTTTTTATTTTTTATATCTTTATTTATTACATTTTATTTATTCAAACAGTTATCAATGATATGAAATATTTAATAATGGTTCCTTTATGAGATCTAAAAATAAATTTTTGATAAAGTGTACCATTTATAGGTTTCAAAAATAAAGCGTGGATAAAGGGTGAAATTTATCAATATTTTCCTTAGCACTAATATAAATACTATTTCTGAGTCCTTTTTTCTAGAACTGGTAAACACCATCACTATATAATGCATGTTTCTATAGTAATGAGAATAAAACAATCATGATCTAAGAAACAAAGAAAAAAAACTTGTTTATTTAGGTTATTTGATCCTGTGGGGACATACAAGCATGCCAAGAACACCACCCACAAATGAATTTTATTAAGATCAATGAAAAATCAAATTACAACATATATGATAATAGAAATAGGAATAGTGACAAATTATTTTAACACATAAAGCCATGAACATGTTAGACATAAGGCAAGGAAACTTATATAAAGTACACTATGTTCTGGTTATCCTAGTCTCTTGATGTTTTTCATTGAGGAGCTGATGCAATGCTTTATTGTCACACAGGTACTCATCCTCACATAGAATAGATGTAGGAGGCACTCCAAATCAGATCTATGCCATAATTTTTCCAATGGAAGGATTATATCAAGAACTCCACTGAAACATGTACACCAGCGTTGTATATGTTGGATAACATGCATAAGATATAATCTCCTAGAGGATGAGAAACCCTTAAGAATCACATATCAGAACTAGGGTAAGAGAAACACGGAGCATCAAGGTGAAAGAGAACATCGAAGTGAATAACCCTCGAATCAACATGCACTGGGGGTGATAAATTTTGCATAAAACCACCTAAAACCTATAAATGCACATTAAACCAGATCATGCAATCATCCAGCCACCAAAGAGAACAAACAACATCATATCACATAAGTTGTAATAGGTGGATGTCTAGTATGAAAGGGGCGAAAAAAATAGTTAATGATCAGGAATAAAGATATCAAAGATAGCCATGGTGGAAATGTGAATGGATCATGGGCCAACTCTCAAAAAAACAAGGAAAACAACCCAACACTACTAGACCACATGGTATGGACAAGGCCTGACACAAATATTGAGAATATAAAATAAAAAAACAATTTTTCATTCTTATAATTAATATCAAATATTAATGGTAGGATAAAATTTAACATAACATTTCAATAAAAAATAAATAAATGAATACCATAATTCACAAATATGCACTATTTTCAATTATAAATTAGTTATTTTGTTTCACTTATAGTAATATAATTTGAACTAGATCTATCATATCTTAACAATAATTTTATTTAGAAAACATCACACCTTTATTCAAACTACAATCATGGATAGAATTAGTGTCTATCTTGCTGAAACACAAGATTACATATTTAATAGTGTCTCTAATAAAGTGAAGCCTAATATTTATTTGGTTTCAATTTACCATGAAATACTAAATTTTTGGATAAATTATGATTTGATTAACTATTAAAATAAAAATTAATAAGAGAATTAAAAAGGATAAGTTTAGATGAAAGCCCTTAATTACATAATTATTTTTTTTACACCCTAATATTTCATGGTATGTTATCTTCAATATCTTGTGTCGTATGAAACAATGACTTGTCTTGCATAACACGCTAGAATGAGTTTTTTTTAACAACACTTTAATATTATAATTATTTAAATGATATGTTTATAATATATCCATTAAATAATGTAATATGTATGGTAATATATAAATTTTAAATGTTATTTATAATTTTTTCACAAAAATAAATCATATTTATAACTAATGTATAAGTTTTGGTTAATTAGTTATATATTTAGAAATACAATTTTCTTAAAGGAACTACTTTTTTGTCCTTTTTTGAACAATAATAAAAACAAATATTAAAAACTGATATTAATTTATGATGGTAAAATAAACTTCATTTTTTGATTTAGAATATCATTATTTTCTTAGGGTAATTTTTTTATGAAAATATTCAATTTTTGAAGATTATTTAAAAACACAGCATTATTGTTTAAAAACCGACTTTTTGATTTACATAATTATTTTAATTTAAATTTCTTTTAAATTCATAATGATAAATAATACATATATTAACCTAATCTAGGTAATTTGAATCCTTTTTATAATATAATTAGATATAAAAATTCATTGATCATTTTCTCACAACTTTTTACCAACCTTCAAGACAAATTTTCAAATTAGTATTAAACATATTTTACCACATTTTTAAATTAAATTTTAAAAAAATGGAAATACATGTTTATAATCAGTATGAAAATTTTGGTTCATTAGGATCAATATAATTTTTGTGAATATTAACTTTTAAATTTTATTTACAACGGTTAAAGGTAAATTGGGTGAAAAAGGTAAAAATAATATCACAATAATATAAACATACCCTAAAACATCTCTTAATTTCATTGGATAAGTGTGTTTCATCAATAAAAAAAATATTAGGTCAGAAATATGATCCTTTTTAAGCCACTTGTGTCAAATTAAGAAATTTATTATATTTTATTTAAAAAAGAGTTAAAAATGTAATTTTCAAATTTTAATAAAAAAATAATATTGAAAATAAGGTTATAAATAAGATTAATTTAACTATTAATATTTATTATACATATAATAATTTTATCTGTATAATTTATTTAAAATTTTTAGGTATTATATAAATAAATTTACATTTTAATCAACGATGATGTAGTAATTGATTTCATAAAGAAAGAAAAAGATAAGGGTTATTAATAATATTAAAATAAATATAATTTGACTTAATTAATGACATACAATAATATTATAGTTAACTTAGACATTTTAGTGACATATTTTATGTTTTGGATTGAAGTTACCATGTTTTTTTTGATATTCTGAAAAAAGAAAATAAAAAATAGTATTAAAATTGACATGAATGATATTTTAAAGTAAATATTGTCTTAATACATGATATAAAATCCATAAAAATATAAGTTTATTCGAAAAATCTTGGATAATTTTAAATAAACTATTAATGATCAAATTGGGTTGCTCTTGGAAAAATATTGTAACTTAATTAACCCTATAGTATACAAATAAAAGAAGACACAATAAGAGTTAAATTGTTTAACTAAGGGTTAAATCGAAAACATAAGGTTACGTTTATGACCTAAACATTTCTAAAATTCATTGGTTTAGAGGATTTATACCCATACTCATATTAGTATATAATTAAATCAATTTTTAGCAATTATAAATTAAAAATAGATTTATAATTAATTAATAATTTAAGATCATTGAAAAAGTGCCCCTCACACCTCTTATAAAAGAGACTTCCCCTTCTCTGTAATTCACACCCACAAAATTCTTTGTATTTGACAAACCCTTCCATTTTTATCTAAAAAAGTCCCTAAAAGCATCTTAACGGATACACTTGTTTCATAAAGTCTTCATATGGAGTCCTTTTGTGCAAATCAAAAGGAGACACCAGAAAAGAGGTAATTGTTTTATCACATCATTCAAAAATATTTTAATCTTATACTTCTTGTTTCACTGTTTTTCCCATAATAAAATAATACTTTCGATACCTTCTACATTATTATATGTTATTATAATTATGTTTCAACCATATTCCACCTTTTTACCAACATATGAAAAAAATATCACCATGCGTGCGTGCGTACGACTTACCGTCTCCGCACTGTGGTGTACACTATTTTTCATGTAGACTTTATTTATATTGGTATATATATGAATATATATGTGAATTAAATAATAATTATAACATTATATCGTTTCTTTAAAGTTAATATTTCATCCAATTCCATAACATTTAACCATTAATGAAATGATATTGTCGTTTATTCATACGTAAGGTCTACTGTCTCCATAAATGGTGTCTTCAATTATATTTATCTATATATTATATTTTTTTTATACATAATATATATATGTGTGTGATATATAAATCATTTTTTACAATATGTATGTTACTATATTATGATCTATGTAATATAATTAATAATAAGTCAAAACATGTACGATAAAGAAAGCAATTATTGCCCAAAATGTTGTTTTAACATAGAAATTATTAATAAATGGGTAATGTTAAGTTATAAATGAATAATACATGATATATTAAATATTATTATTATTCTACTAGTATTTAATAATATTTTTATAACAATTATATAGGATTTTTGAACACATACAGATAGTATAATATCTAAGATGAGAGAATTCCGTCTCACATTTAATTTTTCTGAGATTTAAGCCATGTTCACCACTTATTTCATATGTGTAGTGTATGTACTACCATAGTTGTACTCTATATCATGTATAAATTTTCTTCATGGTATTTAAACATTCATTTTAATATTTTTGGTAAATTATTTAAATTTTAAAAGTGGTATGAGACACATTAAATGTTTAAAGAATTAATCTTTTATCCATGTCAATATTCGTGATATTGTTTTACATGACTAATTACATGTATATAAAATTATTATAAAGGGAATTTTATATGTATTTGTAATTTCAGTAAAATTTTATTAAAAATAAGTCTTTTAAATATTTAATTTTGTGGATAATTTCACAATATCTTTATTATCCAAGACTGTTTATATGTAATTATCGACTGGGAAAACCTTATCATCCATATCCATCTTTTAGTAAATGTATCTAAAAATACTATCGATATTTGTTTAATTAATTCTTCTCCATTTTAACTTTTTTATAAAACATTTTAAAATGGAATCTTTCGGTATCTTTCTAAATCATGTACTTTATGATCATTTTGGAAAATTAAGAAAAGAATGTTTTTTTAAATATATGGAATGAGTGGATAATTTACACTATTATGACACATTAATATATTTATTATTACCATATATAATTAAAATTTTATTTTCAAATAATATGTTTTTTTATAATTATGAAACTATTAAATATTTTACACATAAAAGAGTAAATTTCTCTTAAAGAGTTTTACTGAATTTATTAGATTATTTTCATCTATGTCAACATCATTTGTTATATTTTATACCTGATTTAGGTTGATATACTATGATATAATCTTCCATATTGTATTGAAGGTTTTATTATATGTTTGACAATGGATGTCCTATGTTTTTACCATTCATGATTTATAGTTAAAGTATTAACATTTTTTATGCTAGTTTTAATATAAATGTGTATGTTATCTTTTTCACTTTTCATATGATGAATGCACTGAACTTAGTAAGTGGCGGGCATAACCCTCTACAAACCCTTGATGCATCGGTAGGTCTCATGAGACAATCTTGTTTCTTAGAACAAGGCCTTGATATTATGGTAAAGGTTTTGGAACATGGAAATTATAAAAGGTTTATAATATCCGACATTATGCTTTTCCTTATTATGAGAATAGTTATTTATTTTACATGAGATTATTTGACTTGTAGAATATCCATGTGAATGTTTTAATTGAATTATTTTATAATTTAATTTCATATTATGTTGATTATAATGTTCTCAAAGCATTTTATTTTAGTTTTACACATTTCCTTAAAAGTTTATTCTTATTTACGATAGATGCCTCTATATAGATTATCCTTATAGAGAAAATGAGATAAAAAATTTCTAATGTTTTATTTTCCTAGGATGAAAAGAAGTGTTTTATGATTGATTTTAAGTGTTAATCATGGGGACTAATTATATTCTAAAAGGATTCCTTATGCTGTATTTTATTTTAGAAATTATAATGTAATGTTCATGTATGTAATCCATTTTGAAAGACTGCTAAACTGATTGATCCTTCAGGATTTTATTCCTTTTAATCATGCTAATGTATTAAAATAATTCACCAACTCTAGGAAACTAAGGTCGGGAGTTATTGTTGGTATCAAAAGAAGTTTGGTAAAAACCTTTGAAATAGTTTTAGAAAACTTATATAAAGGATAATAACCTTATTATAGACATTGAAGATAAGTATAGAAGAACATTGTAGAATTTTGGTAAAATAGAGATTGTGTGGGTATTCCAAGAAATATATCTATGTCTAGAAACTGTAAGTAGACATGGTTCTAACATAGTTATACCTATGAGTAAAAACTAAGATATTGTGATTAGGTCTTGACTCGGGGTAACCTAGTACACGACAACATGCCCCACAAGACACCTGGTTTGAATCTCTTGATGGATATGCTTTGGATAAATAACATTCTCTTCAGAAACTATTATGAAGGATTTATGAGTAAATATCTCCCCAAAAAATAATTTTTACGATTATACGACTAGATATGTGTAAATAATCAATTAATTATTATCATTTTTATAGGTTGTGGATTGTACATTACATTATGATATAAGTAAGTGCGTTTCATCACTTAAAAATTATGCCCAGTGGAAGGAATGAAAAATCCACCAATGCACATGTTCCAAAGAGTAAGAAGGACCCTATCTTTTATGGTTTTAATCCAACATTTTTATGGGAAATAATCTCCAATTTATTCTCATCATATGAGGAAATAATATCATGCGTTAATAAGATATGTAAATAATTATCTGAGTTCAATGGTTTTATAGGGAAGCTAGAGAAGAAGATGATGGAAAAGAAAAAGATGGATAAACGGAAGAAGGGAAAGAAGGACTTTCACACATGTGATAACTGTGGAAAAAATACCCCTTGTAATTATTTAAAGGAATTAGATTTTTTTATAAGTGCAGAGAACAAGGACACTAAGTGATTGATTTAATGGGTAATACAACAGTTTCCAATGTACAATTCTTCAGCTGCAAGGATATGAGAAAATATGTGAATCAATGTCTCAATCATCAGAGTATACCCCATATGATACTATTGGATAATAATCATGTTATGATAAGACCACAGATGAATCAGAATGATTAATGTGATTATATTGTTCTTAAATAATTTTGTCACTTGAGTATGTTAAATTTGTGTATTTGTTAAAATAATTATGAAAATAAGTACGGATTGTGCTACTGTACTATTTCATTAAGGATTTGAAATTGTATGGTACAAAGTAAAGTGACATAGTTTCAAGTTAATTTTTTTTTGAAAATATAAGTTTTAAGGAATGATAACCCATAATATTTATGATATAATTATTTTTTTAATAAAGAGATTATTAATTTCTATAATGTATATTGTATATTATTTACTACCTTGGAAAAGATTAATGGTATATTTCTTGCACCACTATTGCAGTTTACAACATTTTTGGATTTAAGGAGTATATCCAATATTATTTATTTTACATAAGGAATATGTAATCATGAAGGTATTAAATAAGGTTTTCTAGTAAATCAGGTTATTCTGTTCTTTTAAGATAATACATGATGAAGGTATTTACATGTATGTTATGTGACCTTCCTTATAAATTTTTGGACTGTGAGATTGGACAGAAGTATTTTGGATATTCCTAACAGTTGAAATTGAATAAGATGGACATTGGAAAAATTTTATTAAGGTTAAAAAAAATTTAATATTATTTTTTGAATGTCATAATTTTAATAAATGGATAACACGTAGGTCCGATGAAAACCCGTCGCATTCGGCAGGGCCGCGAGACTTGAACCCACAATCGAAGGGTGACAAGGGTGCATCACCTACCACTGGCTTACGCAATGTCTAGGTTTGTATATAATTGTTATTTATTTACGTGGTATGATAGATGAAGTATTAATTTATTTTTAAAACCCTATACAATTAAGATAAATTGAATATTTTATTTTTTTTATTCTCATTGGAGAGACAGATGTATTTTATTTAGAGATTAGATAAAGGATGGAACTATAATTTCCATGTAAGTATTCTTCCTTTTATTATTAATCTTTGAAGTAAATTAGCTCTTAAACTCCATGAAAAGGATCTTAAAACCAAAAATGGTTTCTTATTATATTATTTTTCGATAAATCAAATATCTCCTTGGATCATCACAGATTTATAGCTTTGTGGTTGTTCACTTTTACTAATCATATTCCGTATCACTGTCCTTCATAATTTTATTTTTAAATTTTCTTTCATGTACATGTTTTCTTATATATATCCCCATTATGTGTTATATATGGTCACCTTCGTACTCCCCTTTCAATATTTTAAAAAGGTTTTCTCATAAATCCCTTTTCCAATATGAAATTTCAAAAAAGATATTTTGAAATTTTCAACCCACAATATTCGATCTCAAGGTTAAATTTTGAGGATGAAATTTATTGAAGGATAGGATAATATAAAACTTCAATATTTCATGGTACATTATCTTCAATAGCTTTTGTTTCACGAAACACTGACTTGACTTGTGTAACATGAAATATTGAGTTTTTTGAAAACTAAACATTAGTATTATAAATATTTAAATGATATGTTTATAAAATATTCATTAAATATAGTAATATGAATATAAATAAATAAATTTTTAATGTTATTTATAATTTTTTCAAATAAATAAAACATATTTATAATAAAATGTATATGTTTTGGTAAAATAGTTATATTTTTAGAAGTAAGGTTTTCTTAAAGGAACTACTTTTAATGTCCTTTTGTGAAAAATAATAAAATTAATTTTAGACACTCACAAAAATTTAATTTGGTAAAATAGACCTTATTTTTGAATTTGGAAAATCAAAATTAAATTATCGTGAATTTTTGGAATTTTCATGAAAACATTCAATATTTGATGAATAGTGAAAAAACTGCATAAAAATTGAATTTTTCATTTAAATACTTATTATAATTTAAATTGTGATCAATGTATAAATTATAAATAATACACATATTATCCTACTTTGGGTTATTGGAATCATTTTTATTATATAATTAGATATAAAAATTCATTGATCATTTTTTCACCCCTTTTTACCTACCTTCTAGCCACATATACTGAGTGCCATTAAACGTAATTTTACCGCTTCTGTGAGTTGCATTTTAAAAAATGGATGTAAATGGTTGTAATCAATATGAATTTTTTTTTCAATAAGAACTAAATAATTTCTTTGAATAGTGAATTTTAAATTTTATTTACCACAGTAAATGGTAAATAGGGTAATTAAAGGTAAAAATAATATTATAATAATATAAAATTACCCTAAAACTTGTCTTAATTTTATTGGATAAACGTGTTTCGACCAAAATCAATCTTAGGGAAAAAATATGATCCTTTTTATGTGGCTTGGGTTAAATTAATACATTTATTATATTTTATTTAAAGAATAATTAAAAGTTTCATTTTAAAATTTTAATAACTAAATCATTTTTAATATAAGGGTATAGATAAAAAAATTAGACTATAAATTTTCATTATAAATATAAGAAATTTATCTTCACTATGATATTTTATTTATAATTTTTAGACATTATATAAATAAATTTATTTTTGACACAATGATGATACAATAATTGATTTATTAAAGTAAAAAAATCAAATATACGATATTAATAATATTAAAATAAATATAATTTAACTTCATTAATGTAATAAACTCATTTTATAGACAATTAATACATGTTAGTGACATATTTTAAATATTGGATCCAAGATATCCGGTTCTTTTCAAATTTTCAAAATACAAATATTGAATAATATTAAAAGTGACATCAATGATATTTTAAAAATAATACTATTTTATAAAATAATATAAAAAACATTAAAATATATGTTTTTTCCAACTAAATTTTATAATTTCAAATATTTCATTAATTTTCCAAAAACATTTCTCTGGGAATTTTATAGTAACTCTATTAACCCTATAGTGTAAAAATACAAGGAGTCACTGTAAGAGTTAAGTCGTTTAAATGCGGGTTAAATCCAAACGATAATGTTACTTTTATAACCTAAACATCTATAAAATTAAGTTATTTAGTTTATTTAAACAACTAATAATCTTATCCTAGAATTAAATAACTTTGGAGCTTTTATAAACGATATATATATATATAATACATTAATATTTTATGATCTTTCAAGAGGCCCCTCACACCTCTTATCAATGGACACTTCTCCTTATCATTAATTCACACCTAAAAACCCATTTGGCTCGGTCAAACCATGCCGATTTCCTCTCCCAACATTCCTAAAATCATACTAGAGGATACACATTGGGTAGAAAGTCATCCTAAAGAGTCCTTCTGTGAAAATTAATAGGGGACACTCGAAAATAGGTAATTGTTTTATCACCTCATTCAAACTAATTTTATAATTCTACATCCCCTTTAAATGTTGTTTCCATACTAATATAATATCCCAAATAACTTTTATATGATGAGATTTTATTATAATTATGGGACAATCATATTACTCCTTTTACCCAGCCTATGAAAAACAATATCACCACGCATGCGTACGTACCACATACCATCTCCACACCATGGTGTAAATTTTTTTCATGTCAATTTATTTATATGGGTTTATAAATGAATATAAATGATATATATAATAAATATAACATGATATTTGTTCTATAGAATATATATTTCATCCAATTCCATACCATTTAACAATTAAGTAAATGATATTGTCGTTCATGCATAAGTACAGCCTACCGTCTCCATGAACGTTGTGTTTTATTTTATTTATCTATATATTAAATATATTTATATAAATATTATATATATGATATATAAATCTTCTTTTAAATTCTGGAAGTATTTAAATTTTGATATAAGTAATATGATCAAGAATAATAAGTCAAAACATGTAAGATAAAGAAAGAGATTATTACCTGAAATGTTCCCTTAACTTGGAAATTATTAATAAATGGGTAACATAAAGTTATAAATGAATCATATATGATATAAGAAATATTATTATGATTCTCATAGAAGTTAATAATATGTTTAAAACCATTATATAGTAGTTTCAGACACGTATATAGAGTATCATACCTAAGGTAATGTAATTTCGTCTCACATTTAATTTCCATGAGATTTAAGGTATGTTAACCACCTATTTATTGGGTGTGGTGTATATATTGCCCCTATTGTATTTGATATCATGAATAAAATTATCTTCATGGTATTTAAAGATTCATTTGAAGATATTGGGATTATTATTTAAATGTTCAATGTTGTATGGGAAACTTTAAATATTTAATTAATTAATCCTTTCTCTATTTCAATATACATGATATTAATTTACATAACTAATTATATAGATAATAAATTATTTTAAAGTTAATTTTATGCCTATTTGTATGTTCATTCTAATGATTTAAAAAATTATTTATTAAATATTTT
This sequence comes from Viscum album, assembly GCA_963277665.1. Taxonomy (NCBI): domain Eukaryota; kingdom Viridiplantae; phylum Streptophyta; class Magnoliopsida; order Santalales; family Viscaceae; genus Viscum; species Viscum album. The sequence goes on along the minus strand of OY728119.1, from coordinate 696,055,383 downwards.
ATTAATGGGTAAATTTCACAATCTCATTATTATTCGAGATTGTTTATATGTAAGTATCTACTTGGACAACTTTATCATCCATGTCTATGTTTCTTTAAATGTATTTCAAAATATGGTCGATATGAGTTTAAATACATTGTTACCCAAGTTTTCCTATGAATAAAACATTTTTAAAGGAATCTTTCCATCTCTTTCCAAATGATGTACTTAATGATATTTTCGATATATTATGGAAAGATTGTTTTTTTAACTTATACGGAGGGAGCATCTATTTTTCGATGTTATGAAGCCTTAAAATTCTCAATATTACCATAGAAGATTACAAATTTATTATTAAAGGAAATGTTTTATTATATAATTGTGCAGCTTTTAAATAATTGCAATTTAAAAAGGGATATTTCTCTCCAAGAGTTTTAATGAACTTATTAGATTATTTTAATCTACATCAAAATCATATATTGAATTTTATTATTGATTGAGGATGATTTACTATTATATAGTCTTCCATAATTTATTGAATGTTTTGTGATATATTTGAATATGGATATACTATTTTGATACCATTCGTGCGTTACAGTTATAGTGTTAACATTTCATATGCTAGTTTTAATATTAATGTTAATTTTATGTTTTACCCTTTTCATATGAGGAATGTGTTGGACTTAGTAAGTGATGGGAGAGGCCTAATATAGACCCTTGATCCATCAGAAGGACTGATGAGACAAACTAGTGTCTCCACACCAGGACTTGATAGTATGGTAATTACCTTGGCACAAGGCCTTGATAATAGGGTTATGATGTCCCACATTATTTGTTTCCTTGTTCTGAGATTAGTTATTTATTTAACATGAGATTATTAGAATAGTACTATAACCATATGAATGTTTAAATGGAATTATTTGATTTATTATTTCCATATAATGCGGAAGATAATGTTCTAAAAGGATTTTTTTTAGTTTTATACCTTTCTATATACTTTTGTGCTTATTTATTATTGCTTATGATATATTGTTTATCCTTACTAAGAATATTAGATCACCCCTCTCTTATATTATATTTTCCCAAGATTCTGTGAAGTATTTTATGATTGATTTTTTAGGTTTTGGTTGGCGAATAATTGAATTTTCAATGGATTATCTATGATGAATTTTATGTTAGAAATTATAATGTAATTATTATATATGTAATCTATTTTCTAAGATTGCCAAACTAATTGGGGATTTAGGATTTGATTCGTTGTAATCATGCCAATGTATTAAAATAATACACCAACTCTAGGCAACTGGGGTCAGGGCATTATATTCTTTAACTACCTTGGTCAAATAAATGTATTTTAATATTATGGTTGAAAGAGAATCCATGTGTTGTATGTTACACATACATGAAATGGAACCACAAAAATCAGTAAATATATATCCAGTCAAAAAATTAATGTTTCAATATTTCCCACATCGGTTGCATCAACTTATCCAACCATAATTTTTTACATATCCACATATTTACCATAAAACAATGACAGATTATAACTATATGAAAAATATCTAAGAATCCTTTTGAGGGAATTCCAATGTGGTTTCCTATGAGTTGTTATAAATATTCAAAGGGTAATGATTTCATTGGTAATGTCAGAACTTATGTAGATCATGATATATATGATGCTACCAACTATGTTAGCATAAGGAATTTGAGATATAAATTGTATATCATCTACAGTTGGGAGTGCCTCTGTTAAAGATAGTTAAAAGTGATTTTCAAGTGGTATATTAACAATTTTGATAGATTCAAAAATATATACCTTGATAATATTTGAAATGTAAGATTGATGAGACAAGTAAAGTAGCTTATTTGGTATATCCCTAATTATTTCAACACCTATAATTTCTTTAGTAGTTCTTAATAATTTAATTTAAATCTTCATTTTAGATGTCATATAATAAGAATAATGAGGCTGATTTTTTTGAAAATAATAATCATGTAATCAACATAAATAATAAAATAAAAATACAATTATTAGTTGATTTTAAATATATATAAGCATCATATAAGATTCTATTAAACTAGTTATCTGACATAAAGAAATTAAATTTTTGATACCATTTTCTTGAGGCTTGTTTTAAACTGTACAACAATTTATTCTAGATCTAAAATTGATTTAATTTGAAACCATTTTGAGGATTCACTTAATACATTTTATTTCAATCACTATATAATAAGGAATTATTAACATCAATTTGTTAAATGTACAGGTCCCTATATGAAGAAAATGAAATCAAAATCCTAATATATGAATGCTTAACAATAGGGGAAAATATTTCAAAATAATAAATGCATTCTCTTTAATGTAATCCCTAAGAAACTAGTCTTCATATATATTTTATTTTATTTCCCTCATTTATATCTTACTTTCGTTCATAAATCTACATGGAACCACTTATATTAGAATTGGATGGTTTAATACTGATAGACAAAGTGATATTTTTTCTTAATACATATATTTCTTCATCCCTAGAAAAGATCCAATTCTTTATGTATTTTTTATTTAGGGATTTCCTGTAGGTTTGAGGATCATCATATATTTTATCTTAGTCTATATGAAATGTAAAGAAAATCATGCCATACTGGACTAACTGATCATGATTTCTAGGAACACTCCTCCCTATATCTCAAGTTAATTGATAGTCCCTATCGGCGGTAGAAGGTTCAGATTCAGAATCTGATCCAGAAATGGAAGGGGAATCAGTATGTATTGTAGATTTTGGATCTTATAGAGTGGGTTAGAAAACAACCTCAAATTGGGATGGAGACATGGTTTCATCAACCTATTCAAGGGATAGATCATTGATATTAGATGTGGAAGGCTTGGATTTGGGAGAAGAAGATTCGTGGAACACTACATCCCTACTTATAATTCATTTTTGATAACTGAGTTTATTAACCTAAAGTTTGTAACCATCAACAACCTTAAGATACACAACAAATTTGCATTTAAAATATCTTGGTTTATGTTTTTTAGTTTTAATACAAGCATAAGTAGTATAACGTAAGACCCTTAAGTTTCTATTAGAGGTAGGATTACCATTCCACAATTCTCTAGGTGTTTTAAATTGATTGGAAATGGAAGGAAACCTATTAATGAGTTAGAATGATGTGATAGTTTCCTCTTCCCATAAGAATTTAGAGAGACCAAAGCATTAAAGCATGACTCTAACACTCTTTCAGATAGTCATATTCATTCTCTATCTATAACCACTCTATTGGTAGGTATCCCTCACAAAAATATGTCTTATAATACATTCATATTCACAAAATTGAATGATTTAAATGGATGGGTACTCTAAACCATTATCAGTTATAATGTTTTAATTTTTCTCGAAAACTAATTTTCAACTAACATTTTCCATTTTTTAAAGGTTTGGATGAAATGAAATTAATTTTTTAGATTGTAAATCCAAAATTTTCATGAGAATTCATCTATCAAAGTGACAAAACAAGAACCTCCACCATGGGGGGTTGTCCTAGCTAGTCCCCAAAGGTCATAATTGTACAGACATGGAATTTCAATGAAAATTTATTTTCTTAAATACATGGGAATTTTACAAGTCCGCAGTTTTTAACGGCACTAGATTTCAACTCCTGGTGTGTTCAGAATCAATTTTATGATGTTTTGTTTGGGTATGTTCAGTAAATGTATGAGCACGAATTTATGTCTTTTGAACAGTTGCTCGGAATTGAAATCCGAGGGCACTGTTTAACTCGCAGCGTCGGTGATTTCATAATTATACTTTCACCACAGATGCGTTCTGATGAGTTTGGAAGATAGTTTTTGGGTTTATTAGTTAAATTGAATAAAAATAAGTGTTAACATAATTTTTATTTTATGATGGTTAAAACCTCCAAGAGGAGGTTAGTGGTGGGTTCCACCACACCATAACCTCCAATGAGAGGTTATGGTGGTGGGGCTAACCTGCACATAACCTTCTGTGAGAGGATTAAAAATTGGGGGACCACCCGAGCTGGTAAAACCCACAATTCAAGTTTGAATGGTGGGGACCACCCGACTCATAAACTCCCTCTTTAATTAGGGAGGTGGAAAGGGGATTCCTCACATTTATTAAATCTCATTAATGTGAGTGATTCCATTGGTATTTTCCAATTAATAAGCCAACCCACACCATTAATTAAGTGAGTAAACTCATTTAATTAAAATACCACATTTTTAATTCTTTTGAATTCATGCCAACAAATAAATTAATAGGCAATCTATTATTTAATTAGGATGGTGGAAACTTGGGAGAGGAAGAGCTCTTGGACGAACGAATTTTCCTCAATGAAAAACGCCCATGACATCCCCAAGGAACGTCATCTGTGTTAAAGGAGAAGACGCCACCTGCGAAGAATGTATCTAACAACGACGTCTTCCCTTCCACGAATCCATCAATGATCACCCAATGACAAAAGAGGTAGGTTGATTTTGAATTTTTTTATATATATGAGTATAAACCTCTATTCTTCGTCATTTGTTGAGAACTTTTTTTCTAAATGCTATCACCATAATGAGGAGGGATCAGACCGCACAAACACAGTCCGACCCTCCCCTTTGGTTGTTGTTGTTTGTTGACGATGAAGGTGGTACATGTGATGATGACGATGAAGACAGCGAACAAAGACCACGCTACCTGAGGCCTCCGCGAACCGCACCGCCCCTGCGTTGCCCCGATGCACTACCCACGTCCTAGCGTGCTTCCCCAGTGCACTACCCGCGCTGCCTACTCGTGTGCCTCACACACTGCCCTTTCCCCAGTGTGCGGCTCGCACCCCCGGTGGCCAGCCCGACCCCTACTGGCAGCCTGCCCGGGGCCCCCGCACCCTGTCGCACCCTACACGACCCTTTCCAGTGGTCAGCCTGGTGCCCCCACGCCCTGCCAATGGCCTTCCCGGCGCCTTCGAGCCCTGCGAGTGGCTTTCCTAGCCCCTTCTGTCAGCTGCCCGGTGCCCCACGCCTTGCCTTCGGCCTACCCATTGCCCTGGCGCCCTTCCCGATGCCCCCGCCGCCCCCTGCCGTGGTTTTCCCGGTGCCCCGGAATGCTGTCCATGCCCCAGCGCGCTGCCCCGATGCGCTATGTGGTTCCCCAAAGCCCTTCCCATTGCACCCGCAGCCTTCCCGGTGTCCATCCTATCTGCCCGCGCCCCGCGCGGCCCACCTATGGCCTCCTCGAGGACGACTTCTCGAGTCGCGCCCCTCACGGCACTGGTTGAACCACCCTCGTAGACCGATGGGTCGGGCCCAGTGGATCAGGCCTAGCTTAGAGGGCTGACCCGCCCAACGGGCTGGGTGAGACCCATCGCAATGTCTAGGTTGATCCAGACCAGGGTCGGATCAGACTGGGTTGGGTCGAGTCGTTCCTACAGGATCGGACCAGACCCGGACCCACTACCGACCCTTTGCTTACTTTGGCCATATCTTTGGCACCGGACATCCGTTTTACGAATCGTCAACGTCTCTAGTAATCTCGATTAGAGATAGTCCCTTTGAGAAGACCCCACTAGAGTTTGGTGCATAGTTGAGATACAGTCATGATGGTTCGTAAAAAAATCCAACAAGTCCCTCGGGACTAAAAGGCTAATAACTAATAGACCGGGCATCCAAATGACGCGTCGTCTGCTGCGTTTGAGATCCCATTGACAAGAAGTACCTTTGAGATACTTATACTTGAGACTTCATGAAAGTTGTAGTTTTTTCCAATAGCTCGAGGAGAGGATCCTTCCAGTGATGAGTAGACATAGTGCAGAGACCTAGTAGCTGACAGACCTGACGACTGCTTGACCGATTCGAATTGTCCATTGGGGAGTGCCTGGTAGTTGGTGGCAGACCCATGGTAGAGGAGCGCCTAGTAACTGGCGGCAGAACTACAGTACTCGACAAGAGGAGTACCTCTGCAGGCTATTAGGGGGAGATCCTGGTAGTTGGCAGCAAACCCATAGCGGAAGAGCGCCTGGTAGTTGGAAACAGACTCGCGGTACTCGACATGAGGAGTACATCAGAAGTCTAAGGTTAGTGAGAAGCACCTTGGTGTCACGACATGCCCATTGTTCTTGAAAAATGAGGAGTTCTCCAGTAGCCATGGTTTTGATAATGATAATCCTGGTTTGAGCTGGGTCAATGAATTTTGTGTTTTCTTGTGATTGAGATGGGTTACTAGAAAACTTAGGTATATGTATGGGCATATACCTAAGTATGGGTTATCTGTTGAATCCTTACTTTTTGGATTATCCTTGTTGGATATTGTGAGACCTTGAGGGTCTTGGGGTCCCTACTGAGTATCGCTATACTCACCCCTGCACGGGCTATGCCCGCACCTCTTTGTGTTGGATGCAGACGACGGACATCGCTGATAGAGGCCGAGAGCGCCAGGACTGGATGATACCCGCAGGTGGACCTTTCTACGAGTCGGTACATAAAGGAGTCTGATGGACGTGGAGTGCTGAGGTGGCCATCTGTACCTACCCTTCAGGTAGGAACCCCGGAGGATGATCCAGGAGCTTCTCTTTAATTTTCAATCATTTTTCCTTTTTTCAGTTGTACTTTCATTAATTTTTTCTTTTACTTTACTGTTGGGATTTTATTTTCGACCCATTTTACTTTCCAGCACCTCTTCTATATTTAGTATTGTTTATTGTTTTCCTTCTAGTTGTGTACTCTGTTTGTGTGTGTTTACTTTTTATAAAGGCAATCCCTTCCCAGCTTAAGGAATTACACCTTTGGTGCTAGTCACCAACCCTTGTCTTATGGAGGCGAGCTTGGGGTAGTTACAGCACGGGCCCCGAGGATGGTTCGTGACAATTGGTATTAGAGTATTAGATTCTATCATAGAACATAGGACTATGATATTTCTTTACTATGAATCAATATTGTTAAAGGTACCGAGTGTGGTTTTCAGTTCAGGGAGTCAAGTGTTGGTGCGGCGGATGATGTATCCGTAAACCTGGAACCTAACCACTGATTTCCGACTTAGTGCACGAAAACACAAATTGCGTGTGTGTTTCAAAAGCTTTTCTTTAAGTCATCTCAACCAGGTCAGCTCAGCAGGTATAATCGTTTGACCATGTCAAATGTGTTTCTTTCAGTATGCCTCCCTGTGGATGACTAGTTAGAGCCTCAAGAGATGAATGCAATGACATCTTGCTGAGCAACGAGGCCTCTGTTAATGGCCCCTTACCAGTTGAGGCACCAGTAGAGGCACCATCGGTACCACCACCCGTTGGGCCACCGATGCCACCATCCATAGTAGCAGACGATGCACGCCGCTTGAGCGCACTGCACGAGTTCTAGTACCAGAGGACACCCATGTTCCATGGAAAGAGGGACCCACATGCGACTAAGGATTGGCTGGAGGCTGTGGTGAGATTCTTTAGGCTAGTAGGGACCCTAGCATAATACATTGTGATCCTTGCTGCCAGCCTCCTTCAGGCAGCAATAGGAAGATGCTGGAGCCCGATGCTCTAGGTCATGACGGGGTGACGCTATTCTAGGCAGACTACGAGAGCATGTTCCGAGCAGAGTTTGTCCCGACCACCCTTCTTGTGGTGTAGATACATGAGCTACTTCATCTACAGCAGGAAAGAATGAAAGTAGTGTAGTACTCAGCGAGGTTCACTGACCTCTCGCGCTACTCCATAGATATGGTATGTGACCCTTTCTTCTAATCCAGGTCCTTTGAGAAGAGACTCAAGCATGATATCATAGCCTCGATGATCTTCCTCAGCATCCCGATGCAGGCGGGGGTTTTAGAGAGAGCCCACCGGGTATAGAGTTTCCTTGCTGAGAAGTCACCAGTAACGAGACCTACTACTAGTCGACAGGCAGTGGAGTCTTTTGTAGCTAGCAGTAGACAGTTGTCGCAGAGGACCAAGAGGACCAGAACTATAGGTGGAAGACCGCATGACTCAGGCTCGGATGTGCGGGGCACCCAGAGTGGAGACAAAGACAAACATGCTAGGAGAGGACAATGTTACTCATGCGACGAGCTTGGACACAAGGATCGTGACTGTCTGACCCGCCGTTCGGATGATCAGCAGATAGATGAGGGACCTCGCAGACAGAGGCAGAGGTTCGATCGAGGCGGTCCGCAGGGCACAGGTGGATGTGGTAGAGGAGCTGGTCGAGCAGCTAGCGGCGGTCGACGTTACGAGGTACTACCACCACCACCACCAGGAGGTCCTCCCCGACTGGAGGGAGAGGGTGGACATGGGAGAGCTCAGCTTCAGTCAGCTGATTCATATGATCATGGAACTCCAGCAATGATTCGAGCTATGATCTGTGTCTATTCCACCTTAGTTGCAGTTCTTATAGACACAGGTTCCAGTCATCCTTTCATTTCCACTACCCTCGTTCGGAGCTCGGAGATTCCGACCGAGCCTTTGGCTCAAACCGTTTGGCTAGAGACTCCTACGAAAGTAGACTCGATGATTACGCACTGGTTCCGGCAGTATGAGCTTACTCTAAGAGACAAGAACTTCAGCTGGGATCTCCACGTAGTGGCGTAGAGGCTTAACGACGTCATATTTGATATGGACTGGTTATCAAAATTCCATACTTAGATTGACTGTATTAGGCGCAATGTGAGGTGTGTCTGCACAGATGGGACCAGGTTCATCTTCACCGCTGAGAAAGGAACCTTTGTAGTGCAGGATGAGCTTTCTCAGAGGAGGGTTCAGCCGATCACTTGCCAGTTGGCTTGCCTTACCCTCGGAGCAGTCGATGTGGATATTCCGACATATCCTGTAGTGTCAGACCAGCAGATGAATGTTCTCCCTGATGATTTCTAGGGACTACCTCCTCACAAATAGGTGGAATTACACATTGAACTTTACACCAGGACGACAAATATATCTACTCCAGCATATCGGATGGCTCCCACCGAGCTTCGCGAGCTGAGGGTACAACTTGAGGACTTGCAAGGGAAGGGATTCATCAGGCCCAATGTTTCTCCCTGGGCAGCCCCGATTCTATTCTCCATGAAGGGATATGGGATCTTGAGGCTCTGCGTGGAGTACCATCTCCTGAACCAGGTGACCATGAAAAAAAAGTACCCACTCTAGAGGATTTATGACCTCTTTGATCAGCTAAAGGGAGCAAGATGGTTCTCGAAGATAGACCTTAGATCAGGCTACCACCATCTCAGATTTTTAGACAAGGATTTGAAGAAGACGACCTTCAGGTGTTGGTAAGACCACTACGATTTCTTGGTTATTCCCTTCGGAATAACCAATTCTCCAATAGTGTTCATGAGTCTCATGAATAGGATCCTCTAGCCTTACCTCGATCGGTTTGTCGTAGTCTTCATCGATGACATTCTGATCTACTTGACTACTTAGGAGGAACATACATACCATTTGTAGGTAGTACTGGACACACACCAAGAGCACTAATTTTATGGTAAGCTCTCAAAGTGGCATTTTTTGATTTTTGAGGTTCACTTCTTAGGACACGTCATTACGGAGGCTGGAGTTGTAGTGGATCCAGCAAAGATTGTGGTAGTGCTTGCTTGGGAGCCACCCAGGATTGTTACGGAGGTACAAAGTTTCATGGGATTGGCTGGATAATATTGGAGATTTGTTCCAGACTTCTCTAGAGTTGCAGCACCAAAATCATCCTTGAAAAATAAAGGAAAACCTTTCGTGTGGTCGGAGAGATGCCAGAAGAGATTTCAGGAGCTGAGGCAGATGCTGACTAGTGGCCCCATTTTAAGGAAACCAGATGAAGGCATATGGTATGTAGTTTACTACGTCACATTAGGGACCGGACTCGGGTGTGTCCTGATGTAGGAGTGAGATGTGACCGCATATGGTTCTCGGCAGCTGAGACAAAATGAGCACAACTATGATACCCATGAACTGGAGTTAGCAGCAATGGTCATCACCTTAAAGATGTGGTGACACTATCTGATGGGTGAACATTTCATCGTGTACTCTAATCACAAGAGTCTCAGGTATATCTTCTCTCAAGAGGACCTGATCTTGAGACAACAGTGTTGGCTTCAGTTCCATCAGGGCAATTACTTCGAGATAGACTATTCATCTGGGAAAGGGAACATTGTTGCGGATTCTCTCAGTAGGAGATCATGCATTCAACTTCTAGGAGAGGCGATAGAGAAGCTATCATCCTTACACATATCATTTTTGGATATCTATGGAGAAACCTATCTTCGGTCACTTATAGTAACTCCACCACTTCTTCAGTGAGTCAGGGAGGCGCAGCGTGAAGACGCTGACTGTGAGACGCGACGTGCTCAGATATCCATAGGGCATTCACTTGATGGATTTTCTGAAGGTGGGGAGCACACCATCCCTTTCAGAGGACGTACCATGGTACCAGTTGCACTTAAAGAGGAGGTGTTGAGGTAGTTCCACACTTCCCCTCTAGCGGTACATCCATGAGTGGTGAAGATGTATTAGGACTATCGATGACAGTATTGGAAGCCATGTATTAAGAAGGTAGAAGCAGATTTTGTCTCACGGTTCCTCACTTTTCAGCAAGTGAGGGCAGAGAACCAGGTACCAGCAAGCTTGGTTCACCCTTTAGAGGTCCCAGAGTGGATGTGGGATGGGATATCCATGGACTTTCTGACGGTTCTTCCACGTACATCTAGGAGTCACGACTCGATTTGGGTGATCATTGAACCACTCACCAAGTCGGCCTACTTCCCACCAATCAGAGAGAAGGGATCAGTTAAGAGCATGGGATGCCTCTATGTACAAGAGATAGTGCGTTTACATGAAGTTCCTTCCTTGATTATGGCCGACCGTGACACACAGTTTACTTCCTGGCTATGAAAGGGGTGCAGAAGGCTTTCTGGATGCAGCTACGTCTAAGAACTTCCTTCCATCCTCAGAGAGATGGTCAGACCGTGAGGACCATTCAGACCCTCAAGGGCATGATCCATGCATGTTTCCTTGACTTAGGTCATAGCTGGGAGGATCACTTTCCTTTTGTGGAGTTTACCTATAACAACAGCTATCACTCCACCATAGGGATGGCACATTTTGAGGCCTTGTATGGTCGACTTTGCAGATCTCCACTGTGCTAGACAGACCCTGGGGAGTCAGCACTAGTTGGACCGAAGGTGGTATGGGCTACAACGGAGAAGGTACAGATCATACAGGGATATATGAAGACTACACAGAGCAGGCATAAGTCATATGATGACTGGAGATGGGGAGCTATGGAGTTTGAGGATGGAAACCACGTCTTTCTACGGGTATCACATTGACGAGGTCTACGGAAATTTGGACAAGGTGGAAAATTGTCTCCGCGATTCATAGGACCTTTCCAGGTCCTCATCAGAGTAGGTGAGGAGGCTTACCTCTTATCTCTTCCACCTTAGTTTCATCGGGTGCATGACATCTTCCACGTATCTCACCAGAGGTGATACATGCACAACACATCCCACATCATCAACCACGGGGAGCTGGACATCGATGACGGGGTGACATTCACGGAGGTTGTGGTAGAGATTGAGGATCGACAAGATCAAGTCCTACATGGAAGTTCAATACCTCTAGTGCAAGTTCGTTGGCAGCACGGGAACCTCCAGGAGAGCACATGGGAGCAGGAGGCTCAGATGCGTGCTTAGTACCCACATTAGTTCCCTTAGTTCGAGTTGTAGCTTAAGGGGACATGAATGCCTGAGGTGGGGAGAATTTAAAGACTCGGAATTTCTGTGGAAATTCTTCTTCTTAAATACATGGGAATTTTGCGAGTCCACAGTTTCTGACGACGCTTGATTCCCAGGCCCAGTGTTTGCAGAATCAATTTCTGATGTTTTGTTTGGGTATGTTCAGTAAACGTATGAGCATGATTTTATATCTTTTTAACCGGTTCTCATAATTGAAATCTGAGGGCACCGTTGAACTCGCAGCATCGGTGATTTCTCAAAGAGACCTTCACCATAGTTGCATTCTGACGAGTTTGGAAGATATTTTTTTTTGGGTTATTAGATAAATTGAAAAAAAATAAGTGTTAATATTATATTTATTTTATGGCAGTTTAAACCTCCCAGCGGAGGTTAGTGGTGGGGTCCACCACATCATAACCTCCCATTTGAGGATATGGTGGTGGGGCCCACCCGCACATAACCTCCCACGAGAGGATTAAAAATGGTGGGGCCACCCGAGTTGGTAAAACCCCCAATTCAAGATTGAATGGTGGGGACCACCCGACTCATGAACTCCCTCTTTAATGAGGGAGGTGTCAAGGGGATTCGTCACATTTATTATACCTCCTTAGTTTGAGGGATTCCATTGGGATTCTCCCAATTAATATTCCACCCCATCCCATTAATTCAGTGACTAACCTCATTTAATTAAAATTCCACAATTTGAATTCTTTTGAATTCATGCCAAAAAATAAATTAATAGGTGATCTATTATTTTTATTGGTTGGTAGAAACATGGGAGAGGAAGAGCTCTCGGAGGAACTAGTTTCCCACAATGAAATATTCTCATGACATCTCCAACGAACTTCATCCGCATCAAAGGATAAGACACCACCTGTGAAGAACGTAGCCAACGACGACGTCCGCCGTTCTGTGAATCCAACAATGATCACCGAACGAAAAATGAGGTAGGGGGATTTTGAGTTATATATATATATATATAAATGAGTATAAACCTCCATTATTCATCATTTTCTGAGCCCTTTTTTCCAAATTCTATCGACATTACGAGGAGGGCTCGGACCGCACGAAAATGGTATGAACCTCCCCTTTGCTTGCTCTTGTTTGATGACGACGGAGGTGGTAAACGTGGCGACGAAGATGAAGGAGGCGAAAAAAGGCTGTGCTACCCGTGGCCTCCGCGAACCGCACTGCCCTAGAGAATCCCCAACACGCTACCCACGCCCTAGCGCACTGCGCCGGCACACTGCCCGCGCCGCCTGTCCGTGTTCCCCGTGCGCTGCCCACGCCCCGCCGGTGCCCCCACGCCCTACTGGAGACCTACCTAGTGCCCTGCCCGGCCCATGCCGGAGGCCCACCTGGTGCCCCCGCGCCCTACTAGCGGCATGCCCAGCCCCATCCGTTGGCCTACTCGGAACCCTGCCCGGTGCCCCTGCCACACCCTACCGCGGTCTGCCATGCGCCACGGCGCGCTGCCCGCACCCCGGTGCACTGTCCCGGTGCACTGGTCGGCGCCCTGAAGCCCATCCCAGTGCCCCCGCAGCCTACCCGCGCCCCACGTGGCCTGCCACTGGCCTCCCAGCGGCCGACCTCCTGAGTCACGCCCCTCGCGGCACTGGCTGAACTGCCCTCGTAGTCCGCTGGGCCGGGCCTCGCAGAACAGGCCTAACTTACTGGGCTAACCCACCCAACGGGCAGGGTCAGACCCCTCGGGTCTATCTGGGTTGATCAAGACCGTGTCGGCTCAAACTAGGTTGGGTCGAGTCAGTCCGACTTGGTAGGACCAGTCCCGGTCCCACTACCGACCCTTTTCTTACTTTGGCCATATCTTTGGCTCCATACATCCATTTGATGAACCGTCAGCGGTGCTGGTAATCTTGATAAGAGATGGTCCCTTTGAGAATACCCCACTGTTGTTTGTGGTATTGTTGAGATATGGTCGAGTTGGTTCGTACACTAATCTAACCGGGACCTGGGACTAAAAGGATTATAACTACCAGACCGAGCATCTGAATGATGCTTCGTATGTTGCGTTGAGATCCCTTTAACGAGACAGACCATTGAGATACTTCAAATTGAGACTTTTTGACAATTAGAGTTTTTCCCAGTAGCTCAGGGAGCAGATCCTTCAAGTGGCGAGTATACATAGTGCAAGGACCTAGGAGCTGACATACTTGACGACTGCTTGGCCGATTCAACTTTCCTAGTGGGGAGCGCTTGGTAGTTGGAGTAGACCCATGAAAGAGGAGTGCCTGGTAGTTGGTGGTAGACCCGCAGTACTCGAAATGAGGAGTACCTATTCAGGCTATTAGGGGGAGCGTCTGGTAGTTGGCGGCAGACCCAACGAGGTAGAGCGCCTGGTAGATGGAAGAAGACCCACCATACTTGACAAGAGGAGTACTCCAGAAGTCCAAGGATAGTGATAAGCTCCTTGGTTTTGTGACATACCCACTATTATCGATAGAGGAGGAGTTCTCCAGTAGTAGTGGTTTCGATAATGAATATCCTGGTTCGATCTGAGTCAATGACATTTGTGTTTCCTCATGATTGACATGGGTTACTAGATAACATAGGTATATGATTCGGCATATACCTAATTTTGGGTTATCCATTGAATATTTTCTTTGTGGTTTATCCTTGTTGGATATTTTTAGACCTTGAGGGTCTCAGGGTCCCTACTGAGTATTGTAATACTCACCCCTGCACGGGCTATGCCTGCACCTCCTTGTGTTGGATGTACACGAAAGACAGTGCTGACGGAGGCTGAGATTGCCAGGACATGATGATACTCAGAGGTGGACCTTTCGATGAGTCAGTACACAAAGGAGTCTGAAGGACGTGGAGTGCTGAGTTAGACCGTTGTACCTACCCTTCGGGTAGGAACAACAGAGAGAAATCCATGATATACTCTTTACTTTTCAGTCGGTTGTCCCTTTTTATGTTGTAATTACTTTTAGTTTTTCTTGTACTTTACTGTTGGGCTTGTATTTTCGGCCCCTTTTACTTTCCAGCACCTCTTATTTATTGAGTCTTTCTTAGTGTTTTGCTTCAAGTTGTGTAATCTATTTGTGTGTGTTTAAATTTTATAAAGGCAATTCCTTCCCAGCTTAGGGAATTATAGATTTGGTGCTAGTCTCCAGCCCCTGTACTATGGAAGGCGGGTTTGGGGTAGTCACGACATGGGCCCCAAGGACGGGTTGAAAAAATAATCTACATATTCTAATGGACTGGAAGCTTTGAAATCGGGCTTATTAATGGTGGCTCCAAGATTTTACCATCCAAAAATCATCAAAAATAGAATATTTCTTGGTGTTATGTCACTCAATAGCCCATTTTTTTGAGTTATTCTAGAAACATGGAGCTTACATCTGACAATATCCAATTCCATAATAAGTTATATAAATATTAGTGGTATAAAAACTACCTATGTTTCATGAACAGTTATTTCCATTTAAGACATAAAACCCATTAATGAGAGAATATTTAATGATAGTTCTAGAGAAATTGGATATTTTAAGATAAATTTTTTCAGACATAAAAGTAAACCCCATTTTTTTCAAGGTCACTAAGGAAATAAGATTTCTATGAATGTTTAGAGCCCATATAACATCAATAAAATAGATAATAGCAATGACCCACGATTGATGTATATGGATATTGCATTTCTTTTTTGTGGAATACTTAATTAATTTCAAAAATATACACCCAAAGACTGTATTAGTTTAGTGTCTTTTGGAACATGGATCATAAAAATATAACATGGTGAATTATCTTTAGCATCTTGCATGAAGATGTTCCCCTTTTGTTTTCCTACCTAAAACCATTCTTTATATCTTGCAGAAAAGAAAATATAAAACGGTGAGCTCAAATTATCAGTAATGGTAAATATAGAGAACATAAAACAAACAATAAGCATAATAATGTAAAAACATGAACGTAATGTTTAAATATAAAAAACATGAGTCATGAAATAAATCTTGGCAGTACGTAAATCATATATCATAAAGGAACATTAATCATGATAAAATAGAATTGGAATAAAATTTATATTTTGGGAAAAAATATAATCACATAATATGATTTCCATAGTATCCCAAGAATTTATACCAAGACCATCATAGTGTAAAAATTCCATTACTAAATCGGGTTTATGTACTGTTCCATCCATGTATTATAGAACTAGGTTTACATGACGTTCCAACCCTTTATTAATAAACGAGATTTAATTACAGTTTCAGTTATGTCTATATCATGAGATATAAATATTTACCCAATGTATTTTAGGGAGATATAGGTTCCACCAGTCTCATAACAAAATCATTCTTTTGTGTTCCTTAGAAAAACATAAACCATTCAACATAGGATAACCTGAAGAATAAAATGGTTTTCTTAAACATCATTCCGTAATAATCTACACTAAACAAATGGATTTTATCAATACAATTAATCAAAAACACAATAAAATCATAATAATAGTATGGATAGAAATATAACTCTTTTTAAATAACTTCATTATAGATGGAAAATAATTTTTAGAAAACAATAGAAATTAAATCTTGGGGAAACAATCATTTCATCTTAAAAATGTTTTCCTTCTTCAAAATGCCACAAAATTTTAGAAGAAATAATTTATATGAAAATAACCTCATAATGATTATGGGGAATATTCAAGGAAAAAATGCATTATGAAATCCAGAAAATATGTCCATGTCTTATAAGTAAAAACACATTTTTCTCATTCTTTTTTTGAAAACATTATAAAGTACCCCGTACTGAAAACAAAATATGATTCTATTCATACCGTGTAGTAATAATTTAATAATGTGTAAAATTTACATTAAAAAATTATAGAAGGATATAAAAACATTATTTGAAATAAATATTTAGGAATTATGGACATGGATGATAAATATAACTTAATAAATACTTACTGATAAACAATCTCGTATAAAAAAATATATGCAATGTTATCCCTTATCTTAGGTTCAATAGTCTTCATATGTATTTGAAACTCTTATATAGTGGGTTTTAACATATTATTAAGTTGTAAAATAACTATAAAATATTTATGATATCGCATGTGATTCACTTATGTCTTTATATTACCCATTAATTTAATCAATTCCATGTTAAAGAAACATTTAGGGTAATAATCGTTTTATTTATCATATGAGCTTTGACTTGTTATTCTTGATATTATTACATAGATCATTATTTAAATACTTAAATAATGTAAAAACTGATTTATATATCATATATATTCAGTATATAAATATATATAATAGATTGATAAATGAAATGGAAGACACTATTCATAGAGACAGTAGGTCGTACGTTCACATGAACGTTGTTTCCTTTTCATTATTGAATTAAATGAAACAAAGTAAATTATATATATATATACATAAATACAGTATAATTATTATGTCATATATTTCATGATTATTTATTATATATACTTTTTAATCATTCTTGAATGGTTAACGTGGAGAATGAATTTCATCACGTCGTGGAGACGGTAGGTCGTACGTATGCATGAGCGAAGATATCATTCACTTAATTATTAAATAGTATATAATTTAATAGTATATTAATTATAAAAAATTATTATAGTGTTTTATTAATTATTTAAATCCATTAAACTCATCATTATCGCCATTCGAATTAATAATTTTTTAATAACAAATTACACCGCTATTTGGAGACGTTAGGTCGTACGTACACATGCATGGTGATATTATTATTTGTACGATGGATAAAAAGAGGTATAAGGTATTAACATAGTTATAATAAAATATCAAAATGTATAAGAAAATATATTTGTTACTTTATTATGATAACAACATAAGAATAAGAAGTAGAGGAAGAAAATAATTTTGAAATAGGTGATAAAACAATTATCTCTTTTTCGAGTAATCACTCTCGATTTGCACAAACGGTCTCCCTAAGAAGATTTTATGACAAACATGGGCCTCTAGGAGAAATTTAGGGATTTTTGAAAATTTTTGAGCAGATTTTTTTTGATCTAAAGGTCTTTAATGTCGTCAGTATGTGGGTAGAGGTGGTGGCCTTTTATAAGAGGGAGTAGGGGCACTTTAGGAAAGACTGGAAATATTAATTTATTATAAATTGATTTTCAGTTTATAATGATCCCATACAAATTTATTTCTAAGATAAGATGATAATGGGTCAAAATACTCTAAACCAATAAAATTTATACACCTTTTGATTTTATTTTAAAGCACATTATATTTATTTATCCTTATTTAATCTATTTAATTTTATTTATTGTCATATAATTATAAATATTAAATGGTTTTAAATATATGTTTATTTTTTGTAAATTTTCCATAATTGTAGACATTAGGACAATTTATATCGTATAATTTTTAGTTTTTAATTATTCAATATTTTTTTAATTTTTAAATAATTTAATAATATGCTATTTTTTTTAAAATATCAATAGTGTCTATTTTGACAATATTCATTTATTTGAATTTAAATAAAATCCAAACTGAAGATAAATTCTAGAAAAAATATTTAATACTTTTATAACATGTCATATTAATATATAAAATTCGTGGAGAACATTTATTAGTTCATATTGTATTTTATTTATTATTTTTAAAACAATTTATTTGATATTGTTATTAATAAAATAAATTTTACATCACTATTATGTCATCATTAGACGTAATTATTTATTTTATAAATTTTTTAAATAAATTCACATGAATTAAATAATTTTATTAGCTATTTGGAGACTATTTATGTTGAATGTTTTATCATTTTTTCACTATATTATAATTATTATACTTATAAGAGATAAGAGAGTGACATGTGGTCACTTTTGTTTGTTCTAATTATAATTACATCACATTCATAAAAAAAAGTCCATTAAATGAATCAATTCCAACCCTTAGATGATTTTGGTCAAATTAAATTCATCCAATATGATTTTTTCTAGTGTTAAGGAAATTTTATTATCTTTATCATATTTTTTGTGATCCTAATTTACCCGATTAACCTTTAATTGTGGTAAATAAAAATTACCGTAGCTGCTATTCATAATATCCAAAAAAATAAATGTATCCAATTAAAATATTTTTTAACCAGTGATTCCAAATATGAAATCCATTTTTAAAAATTCAAAATACATATGTTGGCTTAATTATTTAAAATTAATTACCTTTGTCAAAATGAGAAATAGTGTTTTTAAGAAGTAAAAAGTATCAAAATATTGACATGTGTTTATGTCCAATTTAAGTGTGAGATTACTTATAATGACTAACATTGGATTAAATGATAAAAAAATAACCTAATTACAATTTAAATCCAATTAAAAAATTTAATATAACTATATAAATTATATTAAAAGGTCGTTTTGATTTAAAATTTCGTATTTTTCACTATTCAGTAAAAAATAAATTTTATCAGAAAAATACCAAAATTTCAACAAAAGTAAATTTTGATGTCCCAATTCCAAAAAAATGTAATTTATTTTTTCATATAGAATATATAAAAGTGTTAAAAAGTATATTTAAAATTGGTGCGTAATCAAATGGCAGCAAAACTGTGTTTTTTGAAAAATACTTCTTTTATCCGAAAGATTGAATTCTTCCTTATATCTAGTTTTGGAAAATGCATAAAACAAATTTTAATGTTACATAAAATTAAAAATTTGGTTAATACTATCATAATACCTAGTATAAATCCCATTAAAAATAATATTTTAATGATATATCATTTTTAGTGAAACTCGGTATTGCGTTCAACACAAGATATTAAAGAAGGTCGCTCTTTTGTGTAATGTAAGCCTAGTATCGTGTTGCATATACTTCAAGATAATACAATGTTTGGTATAGCACAATATAATCTTGGTGTATCATACAACACCAGATATCAATGATATTTAAAAGAATATATCTCATAAAATCTCAGGGTGCTACAATATTCCCCCTTAAAATGAATTTCTACCCCAAAATTCATTGGGGTTATATAAGGTTTTCTACTTGAAAGTTTCTTTCATGGAAACCCACATCATAAAACGGAATACTAAATCTTCATTTTAAAAAGGAATATTATGAATATACTAGTTACCCAATGTAACTCATCACTGGTTTTCCACATAGGGGAACACAGGTGGGAAGTGAAAACATGGATATGGAATAAAAAATATAACCACAAAGTTCTGATGGATAGTCATAGAGAAAAAGGTTTGGAGAAACTTAACAACCATAAATCCATAAATCTGTGATGATTTGAGGGATCATCTGATTCATGCAATAATAAGGTACAAAGATAAAATTTTGGGTTTTCATGATTTTTCCCTATATTTAGAGAATTTTGAATGAGAATACATACATTATTTTGGTATAGTCTCACAGTTGTTCCTTCCATGAAAAATTTCTACTTAATCTCTTACATAATGAAATGTAGATGAATTTTTTATTCTCTAAGTGTTAAGATATCATCAGATAAAATGATAGGTCCTTCCATTTCTCTCAAAACAATGGTTTTCACATGTAATAAAATATTAATTAGTCCACCTATAGTGAGATAATACATTAATCTAACAAAATTCAACTGAAATATAACTTATAATATCCATAAATGGATAACATTAGAATCCTTCTGAAAACTAAAAACATAATACACTAGAAATAGGTGAAATAAATCGACATAACATTTATCTCCCATATCTCATAAGTAAGTTTTTGGTTGTCATATTACAAACATATGAATATCTTAATCATGTATTCTCTTGATGCATAATAATAACATGAATTAACATAAAACCTTAGTGAAAACATGAATTCTATCAAAATTTACTCTTTCCAAACACCAAATATACCAAATATTCTATATACTCAAACCATGATATCATAATGTCTTTATATCAGTCATTAGGTAATTAATACATACAAACATCACATTATCTCCTTATACTTTTATTATGCGCATATCATATGATTTAAAAAAATATTTCAATCACTTTTCATAGATATTGGGACCTTATGCATATATAAAACCACAATGTAATGATACATAGATATTCCAATATTTCATAATGTAATAAAACCAATTCTACAAACCTATTTTTGGAATCCCATTCCATAAAAACATAATCATTTCACCAGGATGTTGTCATACTCAATATTTCGAATAGTAATCACATGTGATTTTCATTTTTAATTGTTCTTATGTTGATGTTTTAATAAATAATCATCCATAACCATTGTATTAGGTAATTGGATAACATAATGCCCCATTTCCTTACACTTGTTGAATATTGGTGTGGATGGTGCGTTCTCTATAGTCTTTTATCTATTCACATCATTAGAAAACTTTTTACCATTACATCATAACTCAACTTCTCAATGGCTTTCTTTTACACACTAAAAACATTTTATAGTCCCTTTAATACAATAACCACTATGCTTATTTCTACACTTTGAGCACAAGGAAGCATTTATCTTATTTTCACCATTATTTTAATATTTTCCTGTGAACTCCATATTTTGTTTCTTGTCAAAACCATGATGTTGATATGTAACACCAACATTCATTTCAACCTTGATAGAAAGAAACACAATATATTCATAGAATTTGAAGTATATTATAACTTATTCCTTTTGAATACTTGGTTTTAATCCATTGAATAAATGATCAACTATATATTATGGTTGGATGAAAAAACTAGAAGCATACCTTTCAAGTCTAGTAAAATTTCCTCGTATATACCAAAAGAATCTTCATAATTTTTCTTACACTCAAGAAACACCTTTTACATATTTAATTAAATAATTAGAGGGAATTAATTGTTGAAAAACAATTTCTTGAAATCATCCCATTCCAGGTTTTTAGATTCATCCTACTGTATTTTATTCATGATTAGAGTTCACCACTGTCCTACTTCACCTTCTAAATAATAAAAATCCAAAATTAATTTCTCAGCTTTCAAACAGTGGAAGCTGGAATATATATTTTCAATGATACTGATCCATTGTTCAGAAACTAGTGTATCTGAAGTCTCACTAAGTGAAGGAGGACGTTGCATTCGTAAGGGCTCAATAGAATGTTGTTCCCTTCTCTACTAATTTTGATGTCTAGAATGATTCACAGATTCTATAATTATTGCAATAATATTTGGAATTCCATCTCCCATAACATTTGGTTGTTCAAGATTAAAATAATTGAATTTCATAGTGTATTGATGATTAACACGATTCTATTGGGTTCTAACCACTATTTAAATCCCAAAAAAATAGAGTGATGGGAAAAAACATACTAGAAAAACAACATAATCAAGGGGGAGTATTTTCAATGTCCACCATCTTATGTTTAGTCCTAGGTTATTCATGATCATTACCATAATTATATGACTATAACCTATAGTTATACATACCCTTAAGGAAATCCCAAGAAATATACATTAAAATTTCTCAAGGATCTCACTAACATTTTTGCATCCTAGGTTTTGAAGGGTAACTAAACCTATGCTCTGATACAAACTGTAACGAACCATGTGTGACATACATGGACATTATATTTGTTTTTGTGGAATACTTAATAATTTTAAAAAGATATAAAATCAATGATTGTATTAGATTAGTGTCTTTGGTAACTAGTGACATAATCTTCTAACTTGGTGAAAGATCTTCAACATCTCCCATAATGATCTTCCCCTTCTATTTTCTAACCTAAAACATTTATTTATATCCTAGGGAAAAGAAAAAATAAAAAGGGTGAGATCAAATTCTCAGAAAGGGTAAACGTGGAGAACATAAAACTAACCATAAAAATAATAATGTAAAAACATGAAAAAATGTTTAAATATCCAAATATTGAGTAATTAAATAAATCATGGAAGTACGTAAGGCATATATAATAATGGAACATTAACCATGATAAAATAGCATCAACATAAAACATGAATTTGTGGAAAACAAATAAGCACCTAATATTATTTCCATAGTATCTAAGGCTTACCA
Organism: Viscum album; assembly: GCA_963277665.1. Classification (NCBI taxonomy): domain Eukaryota; kingdom Viridiplantae; phylum Streptophyta; class Magnoliopsida; order Santalales; family Viscaceae; genus Viscum; species Viscum album. The sequence continues at coordinate 696,032,714 of OY728119.1, read as the reverse complement.
TCCAAGACCATCATAGTAGACAAAGTCCATTACTGAACCGGGTTTACATGTCGTTCTATCCATGTATTACTAAACCAGATTTTCTTATTCTTACAACCTAGTATTACTGAACATATTTACATACCATTCTATTCAAATCTATATCATGAGATATAAATCATTAACCAATTCATTGGAGGTATATATAGGTCCCACCAATCTCATAATTAAATCATTCTTATGTGTTCCACACAAAAAAAAATCATTCATCATAGCATAACCCAATGAATAAAATGTGTTTCTTAAATATCCTTCCATTACAATCCATATATAAAAATGGATTTCATCAATAAAATACATCATCAACATAATAATGACATAGTAATAATAGTAATATAAATATAACCATATTAAAATAATGTCATATTAGATGGAATATAATTTTGATAAAAAACATGAAAATAATTATTTAGGAAAATATCATTTCTTCTTCAAAAACATTTTCTTTCCTCAAAATGCCACACAGTTTTAGAAGAAATTGTTTTATGTGAAAATAAACTAGTAATATTTTATTATAATATTCAATGAAATAAGGCCTTATTAAAGAATAAAAATCCATTCATTCCTTATAATTTAAAAAACATTCCCCTCGTACTTTTACAGGAATAGTAAAAAAGTACAATGTACAGAAAATGAAAAAATATTCCCTTCATACTATGTAGTAAAAATTAGCCAATGGGTAAAATTGACCTTAAAAAACAATATATGTAAATAGAGAATATATTTTAAATACATATTTAGGAAACATGAATGTGGATTATAAATATATCATAGTAAATTCTTACGAATAAAAAATCTATGATAAAAATGAGTATAGCAAAGTTATCCGTTACCTTAGGGCTGATATGCTCTGTATGTATATGAAACTATTCTATAGTGGGATTAAACATATTATTTACTTTTAAAAGAACAATATTAATATTTATGACATCATATATGATTCACTTAGGAATTTATATTACCCGTTCATTTATCAATTCTATGATAAAGAAACATTTTGGGTAATAATTGTTTTATTTATCGTACGTGTTTTGATTGTTATTATTGATATTTTTACATAGATCGGGATTTACTTAAATAAAAAATTTAAAACATGATTTATATATCATATATATTATGAATATAAATAAATATAAAAGATAGATAAATTAAATGGGATACACCATTCATGGAGATGGTAGGTCGTACGTACACATGAATGTTGTTTTCGTTTCCTTATTGAATTTAAAGAAAGAAAGTAAATTACATATATATATATATATACATTAATCTAGTTTAATTATTATGTAATATATTTCATGATTATTTATATATATAATTTACAATCATTCTTGAATTGTTAACGTGGATAATTAATCTCATCGCGTCGTGGTGACGATAGTTCATACGTACGCACGGGCGCTGATATCATTCACTTAATGGTTAAATGGTATGAAATTTTATGGTATATTTATTATAAAAATAATTATTATTTTATATTAATTATATACATCCATTATAATCATCATTATACCCATCAAAATAAAGTACTGTTGAATAAAAAATTATGCCACAGCGTGGAGACGGTAAGTCGTACCTACACAAACATTGTGGTATTGTTGTTAATATGATGGATAAGTGGTATTGTTATTCATAGGATGGATATAGAATAGGTATAAAGTTTTCCCATAATTTTAATAACATCTCATCATATAGAAGATACTTTATTTAATACTTTAGTACGAGAAAAACATAAGAAGAAGAAGTATAATAAGAAAATAATTTTGAAATAGATGATACATAAATGACCTCTTTTCGAGTATTTCCTTTTGATATTCATAAAAAGTCTCCCAATGATGGATTCATTCAAAATGTGTGGCCTTTTAAGGAACGGCAGGATGTTGAAAGCTTATTTGAGGGGATTTTCAATGATCCAAAGTTATTTAATGGAGTGAGTAAGTGGGTCGTGGTTGTGGCCTTTTATAAGATCATGGAGGGCACTTTAGGAAAGTCTTGAAATAATTATCTATTATATATTGGTTTTAAATTTATAATGGTACGAAAATCATATATTTTGAATCTAAGATTGTCGTGGGTTGAAATCCTCTCAACCAATAATATTTTTACATGTTTTGATTTTATTATAGACCTTATCATTTTTATTTTTCCTTACTTAATTTCTTTAATTTTATTTGGTTTATATAATTCTAAATATTTAATGTCTATAAAAACATATATATATATATATATATGTTGTAAATTGTAAATAATTGTATAATTTAGAAAATTTTCAACCATATAATTTTCAATTTTCAATTCTTTAATAATTTTCTTATTTTTAAATAATTTAATAATATATTATTTTTATAAAATATCAACAGTGTCAATTTTGACCATATTTATTTATTTGACATGAAATAAAATTAACGCAGAAGGTAAATTCAAACTTAAATATTAAATACACTCCTAACATTTCATATTCACCTATTAAATTCACGGATCATATTAACTAGTTTATATTATTATTATTTTTGTATTTTTAAAAACATTTATTTTATATTATTATTAATAAAAAAAATTCTACATTTCTATTTTGTCATCATTAATTGTAATTATATAATCTCTAAAAATTCTAAATAAATTCACATGATATAGGTAATTGTATTAGATTTATTGAGACTATTTTGTTTTAATTTTTATCATGTTTATCACTGTATTAAAATTATGATACTTATAATAGATAAGAGAGTGGTATGTGGTTACTTTTTTTTGTTAATTATAATTAAATCACTTTCATTGAAAAAGTACATTAAATTAACTAATTCTAATCCTTATGTGATACTGGTCGACTTTAAATCATCCAATTGGATTTTTACTGGTGTTAGGGTAATTTTATTGTCTTTATCATATTGTTAATTACCCAAATTTACATGATTTACCTTTTACTTTGATAAATAATTATTACCGTAGTTACTATTCTTAACAACCAAAAAAATAAAAGTAAAATATTTATATATTTTGAACCAAATATACCAAATATGGAATCCTTTTTTCAAAATTCAAAACACCGAATTTTCTTTGATTAATTTAAAATTAATTCTCGTTGTCAAAACCAGAAATCATGGTTTTATGAAGTATAAACTATCAAAAGATTGACATGTGTTTATGTCCAATTTAAAAGTTAAATTAATCCAATAACCAACATTGGATTATATGATAAAAAAATAATCCAATTACACTTTAAAACCACTTAAAAATATCATCTAACTATATAAATAAACTAGATCGAAATGCAGTTTTGAATTAAAATGCAGTATTTTGAACTATTCATTAAAATATGAATTTTATTAGAAAAATAACCAAAATTCAACCAAATTAAATTTTGATTTCATGATCCCACAGAAGAATTTTATTTTTTCAAATATAATATAATTAAGTGTTAATGACTAGATTTCATATTAGAGTTTCATTAAAAGGTGGAAAAATGAATTTTTTTGAAAATACTTCTTTTATACAAAATATTGAATTTTTACATATATAATGTTTTAGAAAAAAATGAATGTCTATGTTATATAAAATTAAAATTTTGGTTAATAATATTAATAACATCTAATTTGTATACCATTAAAAAATAATTTATTAATAATAACTTATTATTTAGTGAAACTCTGTACTGCGTATAGTGAAAGCTATCAAGGAAGGTCTCTCTTGTGTGTAATGATAGACACGTAGAGAGTTTTGTATACTGTAAGATAATACGGTATTATATATAGTGAAAACTAATATTGGTGTAGCGTACAACACCAAACATAAAAGAAGTTAAGAAGAATATATCTTATAAAATATTAGGGTGTTAATATGATGGAATAGATATCGAGTTCTAGTAAAACATAACCTCTCCCCTCTACCTTACACTTATTAGTATTTCTTTAAGAGGACATCTCTGTCCACTATTTCTTTGAATTCTAGGAAAAATCTCTAAAGGGACACAAGTGAAAAGAATGTCCTGAGTCTAGGAAACAATCCTTATTGAGTGCATGATGAGACACATTTAATAATTCAAATGTTTCATAACAAAAATTGACTATAAGGGAATGGTAATAAGGTTAGTTTGATTCAATTTATTGTTTAAGTTTCCTAAATTTGGGTTTAGTATACCCATGTTTTCCACAATGGAATCAAAAAAAATTTCAATCCCAATAATTAGTCCTAGGATTCTATTCACTGTTTTTATTTCTATTATCTTTACTAAATTATTTTATTAACATTGGACTATCGTATAAGACTAGTAAGAAAGATTTTGACATAACCATTTAATCTAGTTTTGGAATTAAATTCTATAGAGAAAAGGGAATAGTTGAACTCTCCAAGGTTAAATTAGTCATGAACATACACCATAGTTTCTAGTATGTAGTTTTAGGAATTATCAAAATAAAATTGAATAATTATTACTTAATATTCATCATCAACAGTTATATTTATGTTGGGTAAATCTAACATAACATTGATGAATTCATCTAAATTTTCCTTAATAGAACTACCCGGATTTATCTTTAAGGGAAAAATTTGATTTTTTTTATAAATCCTACAAATAAAAGAAGTATTCGTATAAATATATCTAGTTTAATTCAAATACAAATAGTATTATATTCAAATTAAGATTCCCTGAGAACATTATCTCATAAAGGAAGCAACAGAGAACTATATGCTTTAACTATAACAATAGGGGAAATATCTTGATACTTAGTGGTGGTATGCCTATTTTTATTTATAGTAACAATAGGTTTATTAGGACCACAAAAGTCATAAATTAAGCCTTGTTGAACTTCCATGGTTTTCATCTTATAATTCCCCTCCTACAACATCAAAAGTGAGGGTGAAATCCGTGAACGTGACTAGCGGTTCCCTGGTGTGATAATTTAATAATAAATAATAATATTATAATAAAATATTTTGATTCATAGAAATGTTTGTTGTGTGGATTTATGAAGAGAATACATATATAGGTTTATTATTATTTAATTCATGAGATTATTCAACTATTTTTCTCGACAAAAGTGTTATGAAGAAATCAAAATTAGTGTTCGATTATCCCCAAATCTTGATGAACTCCTCGAGGTAAACATCTACTGTGAACACTACACCATTAATTTTGTGGTGGATCAAATCCTTTTGGACAGTGAATTAAATTCATTCATTGAGATTCAATTTTTCATTATCCTCCAGCCTATCTATTTTAGAACAATCAACAGGTTAAGAATAAAGATAGTACCATGAAGATAGATTCTGAATCCATCAAAGTGAAGAGCCAAGACCCGATCAAATGTTTACTTTTTGATGCCAACAACTTCTCCCAGTGGCATGGAAATATGGAGTTTATTATTATAGTGTTAACGTTTTTTATAAACTATAACTGAATCTTTCTTCAATTTCCAATGATTCAACTCAAAATCCTGATGGAACACCCATTGAAATGATTCAAGTCGATCAGATTCGAGAAATGATGAAGAAATGTTAAGACAATCATGTTTTTTGTTGAGGACATATTCTAAAGACACTATCAAATCATCTTTATGACTACTTTCTATAAATGAATACCTCTTGAGTGATATGATATGCACTTGAGTTCAAGTACATAGTCAAGGAAGAAGGTACCAATAAAATTATTATTGTAACATACATAAACTTAAATATGGTTGAACAAAACTAGTTTTTAGAACAACTTCATGAGCTAGAAGTTATATAAAATAAAATTCTTTCCCTTAATATTAATTTACTCGAAACATTTCATGTTGTTGAAATTATTGATAAATTCAAACCTATGTAGAAATATTTCGGTAAACCACTAATGAAAAATAGTTATAATATTTCATTGGAACAATTGAAAAATATTTTTTTCATTGAAGAAGAATCAATATTGTGAGACATGGGTATGACATCGCAATTTGATAAAAAGATTAATATCATTGAGGGAATGACTCAACCAAACTCTTTCTCACATGTCAAGAATAAAAGGCAACACTTCAAGAAAAATGTAAATCCTTCAAAGAAAAAAATGTAATGCTTTCTCTATAGAAATCTAGAGCATTTGAAAATGGAACTTCTCAATTGAAATTATGTTGATAAACCCATTGCAAATATGCAGACTAAATATAATATTACCAAAATGACATCTAAATTCAATATGGCTTCAATGAAGATGGGTTGGAGGCTTGATTCTATAGAAACAGTACATTCATGAAAGGATGATTCGATGTTCAAAACATTTGATGATTGTACTATCATGAAGGAATTACACCTTGGAAATAATTCATGCATCAATGTAAGTATAAAAGGAAGGGATTAAAGAGATTTTATTTTTGGGAAAAAGTTGACTCATCATAATTTGTTGATTGTTCCCAAAATTCTAAATAATTTATTTTATATAGATATTCGATGCAAGAGGGGATTTTGAGTTTCTTTCGAATCTGACAAGGTTATATTGTCAAAGGGAGGTAGGTTTTCGGGAAAGAGTTTTCAAATGATAAAATGTATCAACTATCCACAAATAATTTGATTGAATCATCTGTTTACATAATTGAGACATCAAATTTATGGCTTAATCATTTATCACGTGTTAATTATAATTCATTAAATGTAATGAAGATGTTAATCCCAATTAACTTTCTAAATGAATTTAATAAACAAAAAACATGTGTATAATATAAAATAGTTGAGAAACCTTTTCATAATGTTGATTAAAATTTTTACATATTAGAATTAGTACATTATGATAATTATGAATTAAATGGTTTATTAACTCATGGTGGAATATGATATTTTATTTCTTTTGTTGATTTATTTAGTAGATATTTACAAATATATCTTCATAAAGAAAAGGATTAATTCATTAATATGTTTAATAAGTATAAAGTATAAGTTCAAAACAAATTAAACAAAACTATTAAAGTATTAATCTCAGATAGGGGTGGTGAATACTTTATTAATATTTTAATGAGTTCTATAAATTAAATGTTATAATTCAAAAATGTACTACTATTTACACACCTCAAAAAGGGTCTTAGCTAAAAGGAAAAATAATACATTTCTAGAAATGGTAAATTTTATGATTTATAAATCTAAGTTACAATTAAATTTATGGGGAGAATCTTTATTGGTTGTATGTAATATTCTTGATAGGATTGACTATAAGAAAACTAAGTTCCCCCTTATAAAATCTATAGTGGTTTAAGACCTAATATTTCTTATTTTAATGTATGGGGTTGCTTATCTTAATATGTAATTCCTAAACAAAAAAGAACTACAATTGGTCCTAGAGTAATTTAAGGTGTTTTTATTGGTTATGTAGAAAATAACAGACCCTATAGAATCATTAATTTGTGAGATAATATAATTATTTAATCAAGGTATGTATATTTTTTTGAAAATTGGTTTTATAAAAAAATGTGGGGGAAGTTATTGCCCATACCCCTATATCATGTACTCTATCTAGTACAAATTCTATTGTAGAGAAGAATGATGATTATTGAGTTGAACATAAATGAAGTTAAAGAATTTGGTAGGAGAAACATCTACATCCAAATTTTATTTCTCTTACTTCTGTAGTTTTCCATGCTAAGGGAGATCAAAATATCCATCATATAAATAAGTCTATTGTAGTGATAACTATATATGATGACCCAAAAATATATAAAGAATCTATGAATTATAAAGATGTTTCTTTCTAGGATGAATAAATTAATAATGAAATATATTCTATTATATGGAATAATACTTAGGTCATTATGGATATACCAATAGGTTCAAACCCTATTGCTCATAAATGGGGTTCAGGAAAAAAATATGACTCCATTAGTAACATTCAAGCATTTAATGTTATATTCATTTCCAAAGGTTTCAGAAAAAAAAAGTAGAGATTGTTTATTTTGATATTTATACTCCTATAACAAGGATTACATCAATAAGGATTTTATTTGATTTAGATTTAATCAATCATTTGTATGTCCATAAAATGGATGACAAAAATGATTATTTTTAAAACAAGATTCAAATAAAGAGATTAACAAGAAAAAAGAAGAAGATTTTGTTTCACAAACTATAGAGAAGAATGTACGTAAACAAGTTAAATATATTTATGAACTTAAACAAGCTCTGAACCAATGACATGATAAAATTTATTCAATTATTTTATCTATTTTCTATACTTACAATAATAATGCTTAATATGTTTAAACAATGTTTATAAAATAATATGGAGTTATTATGTTTTTATATTTTTCTAATATGTTAATTTTTGGGACCGATATGATTGGTGTAATTGAGACAAATAATTACTTATCTTCTTATGTTCAAAATGAAGGACCTCAGAATTACTGATACTATTTAAGGTATTAAATCACTACTAGAAAAATACCCTATACCAACTATTTGAAACCATTGGTATAGGCCTCCAAACCATTTGTATATCCTATACCAAAAGTTTCAAGAACTGTGGGCAAGTAATCTATGGGGAATCGTCTATACCAACGGTTTTTAGATCCTTTTGTATCAGCAATATGAAAAATCTAAACCAACGGTTCCATAGAACCGTTGGTATATGTATTTCAAAAAAGAATCATTTTGTTGGTTTTGATCCTTGTACCTCCGGTTTTTGATTGAACAACCTAACCACTAACCTAACTTTACTTTTCTAAACATAATTTTATATATATATATATGTATTATCATAAATTTGTTAAATTTTTATTTATTTAATTTTCCTTATAAGAGGATTCCCTAAAAAATACATGTAACTATACCAACGGTTCTCAATAGCATTGGAACAGGTCTATACCAATGGTTTTGAGAACTTTTGGAATAGATTCTTTGATTTTGTGACCTATAACAAAACTTTTGAAGAAACCGTTGGTACCCCCATTGGTATAGGGTCTCTATTATGGACCTATACCAACGGTTTGTCCAAAACCGTTGGTATAGGTCTTAATTAGTGAAATATTTCAAAGGTTTTGGCCAAACTGTTGGTATATCCCTTTCCCCCAATACCAATAGATCATCCAAAACCATTGTTATATGTCCAAATTAGTGACCTATACCAATGGTTTTGGCCAAACTGTTGGTTTATGTCCATATAAGTGAACTATACTGATAGTTTGACCAAAACCATTAGTATAGATCTTATTTCCAGTATTGAAGACTGAAAACATAGTAGGGGTTATTCATTAAGTCAGTACCAATAAATATAAAAAACATTCAATAAATATAATCATCTTTGTTTCAAGAATTTTAATAATCCATTTGATTCTACTATAAAACTATTTATAAATATAGATAGAGCATTATAATTACAAGAGTACCCTAGTGAAATTGGTTATTTAATGTATGAAATGCATTGGAGTAGACATGATATTCTTTTTTTAGGCCTATAAAATTAGAATATATACAATAAATCTTGGTATAGATAATTGGATATGGATAATGAGAATTTTTGGATACTTAAGAAATACCTAAGATTTATGTTTATATTATAATTATTATCCTACTATATTAAAAGGATATACCGATGTAGGTTGGATTAAAAGTATTGGTGATAAAAAATCCTCATATTGTTGGTTGTTTAATCTGAGAGGTTTTTCTGTTTCTTGGGAGAGAAATAAAAAAACATGTATTTCACAATCGACCATGTTTAGAGTTTATCACCTTAGAGGCATGTGGAAAGAAAGCTGAATAGATTGAGGTTACTGTATTAGATATTACATTTTGGACTAGTCTGATGGCTCATATCTCTATTAGTTATGATTGTGAAAAAACATTATCAAGATTATATATTTTAATGTATAAATGAATGTGTATATATTTAATTTTGATATGAGATTATGGGAGACAATTGTTACAAGATGGTACCATAATAAGCGTGTATATGATATTGTGTAATAACATGTATAGATATGTTTAGAAAATATTTACCGAGAGAGATTATTCATGAAACTAACAAAGATATTCACTTAAAACCCAAAGAATTAATCTTATATATAATAGAAACCCAATACTCAATTAATATAGTTCCTAATCAAAGTTTTTAATTGGTAAAAACAAGTTACAAATATGATTATTGATATTTATAATTATAATCCCAACTACTTGGTTTCAATATTATCAGTTATGACTAGAAGTTGAGTTATAAACTATTAACAAATTATTAAACTCAATTATTTACATTTTCTAATAATAGAAAAACATTGTAATATTTTTCCTATGTGAAATTATAAGTGGTTCCACTTCCTGGAGTTAATGGGTTTACTACATAGAGAGGTCATGAAAAGGTTATATGAAAATTGGCATAATAGCGCTACAAAATGAGATATTGGATGGAAAGAACATTTTATGTATGATATCTATGGTTTATCTTTGTGAATAAAAATTTTGACACTTCAAAACAATTTAAATCTGATAAAACATTGACATACTAATACTAAGTAAAATTTGAAATCAAAAGATCCCTTTATTATGTATAATAATTTACTTGTGATTTTGAGAGTTTATATTAATGAATAAAAGTGGGGTATTGTTAAAATGTATTTATAAATAATAATATAAGAATAAAATTTTTTGATTGGTCAAATAATTTATTGTTTGGATTGATGAGGTAGAAATTTTTTTGGAATCCCTCATTAGAAATGATGTTAAAATTCCCAAATATCCCATCATATAAAAAGAGGCATTTGTAATTGGAATTTTCATAAAATATATATTCCAAATTTCTATTAAAGTGATTTGAAAAATATATATTTAGTAATATAAAAATATATATTATAAAACAAAAAAGAAAAAAACCAAAATAAAATATTTTATAAAAAACTCATAATATGATTAGTCAAAACTATTGGATTTCGAGTTTTTGAAATCTAAAAAAGTTTCCACCAACAAAATTTTCCTCGTTTTTTTCAAAACAACGTGTTATTTGATCAAAATGGTGAGATAAAACTAGTTCTATTCACCCCAATTTCAATCAATAAGTAAGAGACGATGAGAAAACTTATTTGTTTTAATTTTTCTTTAATCCAAAAAATTATGCACATATTTTTCCAACCATCAGCGCTATAGGGAAACCAAACATTGGTGTTCACTTTTCCCCAAATCTTGATTAAATAATAAAGGTTTACTTCCAATGATAACCCTAAACCATTAATGTATGGGTAGATCAAAACCTTTTGAATTGTAAATTAAATTCACACATCAAGAATTAAATTCTTTTCTCCTTATGCCGACCCATTTCCAAACAATCCAAAGTGATAGAACCAATGCAGAACCTAGAATATGGATTCCAAATCACTCAAAGTGATGAAAAATTAAATGGTCAAACGTGGTCATTTCGATGCCAAAAACATCTCCCAATGGCCAAACAATATGAATATTCTTCATACGGTGTTAATGATTTTTTACAATCTGGAACTAAATCATTCACTTATTCCTAAAGATCCTCCTCCAAATCCCAAAGACACACCTATTGACATGATTAATGTTGAGAATAATCAGGTAATGTGGAAGAGACCTGAATATGATCTAATTTTTTTCAGTAAATTTTCTACACACATTATAAAATCATCTTTATTATTATTTACACAAAATAAACATTGACCGAGAGATATGAGATGCACCCGAGATTAGGTAAAAAGACATGGAAGAAGGTACCAATAAATTTTTTATTGCAAAGTATCCAAACATAAATATTGTTCATTACAAGCTAGTTTTGGAACAATTTTACGAGATAAAAGTTATAGAAAGTAAACTTGTTTCCCTTAAGACAAATATACAGAAAGCATTTCAAGATGGTGAGATTATTTCTATGTTCCCACCTATGTGTAAATATATTTGAAAATAACTTATTAAAAGAGTGACAATATTTCTTTCTAGCAATTGAAAAATATTCATCACAATGAAGATGTATCAATGTTGAGAGTCATGGATGTGACTTAAAAAGTTTATTCCACGATTAATATCATTGAGGTAAAGGCACAACAAAACTCCCACACACATGTCAAAAATTAAATTCATCAATTCAAAATTAATGTAAATCCTTCTAAGAAGAAACAAGAATTATTTCTATATAAAAACCTTGAAATTTTTTCATTGGAATCTTAGAATTTAAAAAAGGTGAAAACCCTACAAAAATTATAATGAATGAAGATAATGTACTTACAATGATGTCTAAAGTCAATATGAAATCGATGAATATGGGTTGTTGTACTGATTCTAGAGAAAAGGTTCATGTGTGAAAGGATTATTCAATGTTAAAAATAATTAACATTGTAATATCATGAAAAGTAAACCTTTGAAATAATGCATGCATCAATGTTAGTGGACTAGGAAGAAAGGCAATAGAATTTACATTTGAGAAAAATTTCAATCTTATCAATGTGTTTTATGTACCCAAATTAAAAACAATTTAGTTTATGTTTATCTTCTATATCAGAATGAATTTTTAGTTTCATTCGAATCAGAAAAGGTTATCTTGTTGAAGGTAGACATGTTTTTGGGAAATGGTATTGAAATGATGGTATGTATCAACTATCCATAAAAAATATGATTAAATATTTTGGTAACATGATTTAGTCCCCTAATTTATGGCATGATAATTTGGCACCTATTAATTTTAATTAATTAAACGTAGTTAATAATTTAAACATAATTAACTTTGTAAATGAATTTAATTAATGAAAAACATGTGTAGTATCTAAAATTCTTATGATCCCATTTCATACTGTTAAAATAAATTATGATATATTATAATTATTACATTATGATATTTGTGATTTAAATAGTTTATTAACTCAATAAGGAAAAATATATTTTATTACTTTTATTGATGGATACAGTAGATATTTACATATATATCCATTTTGAACAAAGGTTGAACCCTTTAACATGTTTAAGAAGTATAAAGAATAAGTTTAAAACTAATTAAACAAAGAAATTAATGTATAATGCTTAGATATAGGTGGTGAATAGTTTACTAATAATTTTAATGAGATCTTTGAACAAAATCATATAATTCACCAAAGCACTCCACCTTACAGACCTTAAAAATGATTTAGTTGAAAATAAAAATCACACATTATTATAAATTTTAAATTTAATGAACACTAAATCTGTGTTACCATTAAATTTATATGGTGAAGCATTATTGACTGCATGTCATATTCATAAAAATATTTACACTAGGAAAACTAAGTTACCCCTTATGAGATTTGGAAAATTAGAAGTCATAATTATTATTATTTAAATATATGGGGGTGTTTATCTTACTATAGAGTTATTGAACCTAAAATGAATAAATCATTTCCTAGTATAATTAATGTACTTTTTGTGGGATATTTGGAAAATAGAAAAGTATATAAAACCATGGATTTGGGAGCTAATATAATTATTGAATCAAGGGATATAGAGTATTTTCAAATTCAGTTTTATAAACATGATTTGGAAGAATTTATTCCTCATACACCTATCTTATGAACTCCATGTAGTTCAAATAAAATTGTAGAGAATAATGATTATTCTTTATTTGAACTTAAATTGAGTGCAAGAATTAGGAAGGAGAAACGTCGACATAAAAATTTTATTTCTCCTCATTCCATAGATTTTCATGTTGAGGGAGATAAAAATAATCATCTTCTCAATAAAAATCCTATAGTATTGGCTATAGAAGATGACCAAAAGACATATATATAAGTTATAACCGCTATAGATGTTTCCACATAAAAATACATAAATAATGATGAAATATATTCCATTATAGGGAATAATACTTGGGTCATTAGGGATTTACCAAGAGGATCAAAACATAGTCATTGTAAATGGGATTCTAGGAAAAAAATATGATCCCAATGGTATCATTCCATCTCTTAAATCTATATTGGTTTCCAGAGGTTTCAAAATATATATATGAGATTGATTATTTTGATACTTATGCTCCTGTAGAAAAAATTAATTCAATAATGGTTTGTGTTTCTTTATATTCAATTATTAATTTTTATTTCCCGCAAAGGATGCCAAAATGATCTTTTGATCAGAGACTTAAATGAAGACGTTTCAATGGAAAAATAAGAAGATTTTGTTTTAAAAGTTAATGAAAAAAAGTATATAAACTAGTTAAATATCTTTATGAACTTAATCTAGATCTGAAGAAATGGTTTGATAAATTTGATTCTATAATTTTATATAATAGATTTACTCATAATAATGCAGATAAATGTGTTTATTAAAATATTAAAAATGAATATGGAATTATTTTGTGTCTATTTTTGGATGATATATTAATTATCGGGACCGATATTATTGGTGTAACTATGACAAAGAATTACTTATCTTATATGTTTGAAATGAATTAACATGGAATAATTAATAATATTCTAGTTTTTAAAGTTATAAAACCTATTGGGGTCATTTTTTAAGTCAGCCTATTTACATATAAAAATGTTAAATAAAGTTGTTCATTTTGGATTCAAGGAATAGAATACTCTATTTCATTCTAATGTCAAACTATTTATAAATATAGATAGAGATGTAGCACAACTGGAGTATGCTAGTGTAATTAGTTCTTTAATGCATGCAATGCATTTCACTTGACATGATATTGATTTTGTGGTATATAAAATTAGTAGTTATACTAGTAATCCTAGTATGGATCATTGGAAATTTATAATAAGACATTTTGGATACTTAATAAAGGAATAATATTTTTGTTTATATACAATTATTATCCAACTATAATAGAAGGATACACTGATGTAATTTTGATTACCAGTAATGGTGATAACCAATACACTTATAGCTGGTTTTTTACTCTTGGATGATGTTTTATTTCGTGGGTGAGCATGAAAATAAATGAATTTCACAGTTAACAATAGAGTTAGAATTTATAACCATAGAGACTTGTGGAATGGAAGCAGAATGAATTAAAAATTTATTATTTTATACTATATTGTGTTTTAGTTTTATACCACATGCCTCTATAAGTTATGATAGTGAATAATCATTATCATGTAAATATAGTTTCATGTATAATGGAAGGTCTAGACGTGAATGTTTTAGACATGATTATGTGATACAATTGTTACAATATGGTACCATAATAATTATCTATGTAAGATCATTAAAAACTCTTGTAGATAAATTTATAAAATATCTAATGAGAGAGCTAATTTGTGTAAATAATAAATAAATGGGGTTAAAACCCCGAGAGTAAATCACTTATTTAAATGAAACCCAATACTTGCATTAGGTATATTCTAATCAAAATGTTCAATGGGTGAAAAAATATATGAATATTATTTTTGATATTTACAATTGTTTCCCAAACTATATGGTTTCAAAATAATTTTTATGAATAGAGTTTTAGTTATAAAATCATAATAAAAAAATAATCGATGATTAAGATGTTATAATAATGGAAAAACATTGAAATATTTTTCCTATGAAAACTTAGAATAATTTTCACATCTTATAGGATTTAATGGGATTACTCCATAGAGATTTCATGATAAGGGTATAAGCACATATACAAAAAATTTCTATAAATTGATATGTGGGATGAAAGATCGTTGTATGTATGTTATCTCTGGTCTAACGTTAATATTAACATGTTTAATGTTTCAGGAAATTGCAAATCAAATGATATATTGAGATATTGATAGTAATTAAAATTTTAAATTGAAATATACCTTTATTAATTATATTTTACCACTTGTGATATGGAGACATAATATTTATGAATAAAAGTGGGGGATTGTAATTATTTATTCAATAAAAATAATAGTAGTATAAATTGATTTTATTGGTCAAATCATTTATTGTTTGGATTGATGAGGTGGATTTTTTTTTTGGAATCCCACATTGGAAATGTAAAAAAGAATTCCCAAATCCCCCTTCTTGTAAAAAGGTTCCTTATGATTTATAATTTTATTAAAACATATATATTAAACTAAATTATTTTATATAGTTTAAAAATATATATTTAGTAAAATGATTTGTTATATATATATAACAAAAAAATACTTAAAAAATTAGCTAATGATGTGATTAGTTGTAACTGTTGGAATTCAAATTTTCTAAATTCAAATGAGTGTCACCCCCCTAAAATTTGTATCGTTTATGGAGAAACAATTTGATCTTTGACCAAAATGGTTAAATAAAACCTGCGTGATTCAAATGGATTTTGATCTATAAAGAATCGATGACGGGAACACTTATTTGGGTTAATTCTTCTTCAATCAATGAAATTCTCCAGATATTTTCCCAACATCAGTGTTGTGGGGAAATAAAAAATTAGTGTTTAATTTTCCCTAATTCATGATGAAATCCATGAGGTAAACATCAATCGAGAACCATTAACCATTAATGTGGGGATGGATAAACTTTTTTGGGTAGTGAATTAAATTCACGCATCGAGATTCAATTTGTCTTATCATTTTTTCTACCTATTTTTAACCAATCAATAGGGCTAGAAAAAAGGCAAAACCCAGAAGATGGATTTTGAATCCCTTAAATTGATGAACCAAGACATGGTAAAACTGGAAATTTTGATTCCAAAAACTAGTCACATTAGATAGATATGATGAAGTTTCTTCTTGAGGTTTAGATGATTTTTTACATTTTTGAACTGAATCTTCCTTTGATTCCCAATGATCCTAATCAAAAACTGAATATTCCTCCCATTATTGATGATTCTACTCCAAATATCGATGAAACACATGTTTACATAATTCATGTTGAGAACATCCACGAAATGAGGATAAAATGTGAAGCCGACTGAGTTTTGTGTCGAGAACATATTCTCAACACATTTTCAAATATTCTTTTGATTTGTTTTTTTCCAAATGAAAACCTCTTCAAATATATGATATGAAACTGAGCTCATGTAAAAATATTAGGAATAACTTATAAGTTAATTTCTTATTTAAATGTATCCAAAATTTATGACGGTAGATAATAAGACGATATTGGAACACTTTCAAGAGCTACAAGGTATAATCATCATCACCTTTATATATTTATTCAAAAAAAAGTTCAGAGTGAGGGGGAGATGCCAACACAACCCAGGATTAGGGGTGTAAAATGTAATGGAGCCTTAGGGAATCCATTAATATTCTTGTATGAGAAAATTTTCAATTTGTTGAAATTACTTGTCACGACCCGTCCTCGGGGCCCATGTTGTGACTACCCCAAGCCTGCCTTCCATAGGCCAGGGGTTGGCGACTAGTACCAAAGGTGTAAATCCCGATTAAAAGGGAATTCATTGCATTTATGAAAATTAAACACACACAACGAGAGTACAAGCGGAAGAAAACACTATGTAAGAAGAAAACAAAAGTAGTGCTGAAAGTAAGGGGCCGGAAATATGAGCCCAATTATAATGTACAAGGTAAAAGAAAAAACACCTGGAAGTTGAAAAGCTGCTCCTAGATCACCCACCAATGATCCTACCTAAAGGGTAGATACAGATAGCGTAGCTCCAAGATCTTCCACCACGAATCCTGCCTGAAGGTTAGGTACAGATAGCCTCCTCATCGCCCTCGTTCGCCAACCTCCTCTGGGTACCGACTCGTCGTGAGGTCCACCTCCGGGTACCGACTCGTCGTAAGGTCAACCTTCAGGTGTCGTCTAGTACTCATACACTCGGTCTCCATCAGCGTTGTCCATCGTCTGCATCCAACACAACGAGGTGCAGGCATAACTCGTGCAGGGGTTAGTATAACGACACTCAGTAGGGACCCCGAGACCCTCAAGGTCTAACTAAATCCAACAAGGATAAACCAAAAATAATGATCTCAATAGATATCAATTACATAGGTATATGCTCATACATATACCTAAGTTATCAAGTAACTCATCTCAATCATGAGGAAAAACAAAAAGGTCATCGACTCAGCTCAAACCAGGATTTTTATTCACGATGATGAAAACATGACTAATGGAGAACTCCTCCTCTGTCGAGCACAGTAGTATTTTCATGACTCTGAGGTGCTACTCACTAACCTTAGACTACTGAGGTACTCCTCCACTGTCGAATACCGCGGGTCGGACACCTTACAATGTAGTTCTCCCCCGCCTTAGGTCCACCACCTCACACAGTAGTGCTCCCCCCTCATAGCCTATTAAGGGTAATCCTCCTATCAAGTATTGTGTGTCTTCCACCTCACAATGTAGTGCTCCTACACCATGGGTCTACCCCCTCACAAATTAGTTCTCCCCACTGGGCTATTCAAGTCACTCCGAATCGAATCGGACAAGAAGTCATCAGGTCTCAGCCAGCTACAAGGTCACCGTACTTCATATGTTCGTCTCCGGGAGGATCCTCTCCACAAGTTACTGGTCGAAACTGCAAGTGTCATGAAGTCCCACGAAGAAGTATCTCAAATGATCTCCTCGTCATAGGGCTCTCAACACAACAGATGGCACGTCAATCAAACTCCCGTTCTGTGAGTTATTAGCTTTTTCATTCCAGGGGACCTATTGGTTTTTAAGCTAAAACCAACCCGACCGTACTCCATCTGCATCTGAACATTGAGCGGAGTATGCCAAAAGATCCGTCTCTACAAAAGGAAACCAACGTAATTGATGGAACATCAATCGGACTTCCGGTCCTTGTGTTATAAGCGTTTCCGCTCCGAGGGCCCGGTTGGATTCGTGTTCGAACCAACCCATTCATACACAAACTTCACCTAAATCTTGAGTGTAATATACCGAAATGACTGTCTCGAGCCAAGAAATCCTACGCAACTTACGGTGAGTCGATCGAAGGTCCGTAACTCAAGTTATGGTTTGTATAACCGAAAACGGTATGAAAATAGGGGGTCTAGCCCCGGTCCGACCTGGCCCAACACCCCCAAATGATAAATGGTTAAATGAATAAATGATGTGGCTCATGTCAACAAGGTGAAACTTCCTTTTTAAGAGACTTACTGATTAGAACTCCACATGTAAGCATGCTTGGCCTGGAATAGTGATCAGGATGGGTGACCTTCTGAGAAGTTTCCTCATGGTGTGTGTGAGTGAGAACAAAGAACATTGGAAAGGACATGTGTTGGCATGTGGCACTGTCATTAGTCAGATAACACGTTCTGGAATGTGAGTGGATCCTAGGGTGGGCCCCACGTGCCTTCGGGGACAATTGGTGGTACCTGGTAGAGCAGGACCCGACGACCTTGTTAAGGCGGGGTGTTTGTGCTATCACAGGGACCTGGTTGTCACATTACTGCAAAATTTCCACCTATGTTGAACGATTTTGGTAGATCAATTATTAAAGATACTGATGATATTCCCTTCTAACAATTGTAAAATATTCATCACATTTAATAAGTATCAATATTGAGAGATGTGGGAATAGCTTTGAAATCGGATACCAAGATTAATATTATTGAGGTAAATTCTCAACCAAACTCTTCATATCATGTTAAAAAAATGTCGACAATTCAAATAAGAAAAAATTCATTCCCATAAGAAATGAGAATGCATTCTCTATATAACACCAGAGATTTTTTAAATGGAATTTTATTATTGCAAGAATGTTGATAAACTCACTAAAAATATGCTGATGGTAGAAAATCTAGTTGAAATGATATCCAAATTAAATATGAATTTGTGGAGATGGGTCGGTGGCTCGATTATGGAGAAATTGTGCATGAGTGCAACAACTTTTCTATGGTCAAAACATACGATGATTGTACTATTGCGGAGGAAGTACACTTTGGAAATAATGTATACCGTAATGAATGGACATGTGTTTGCCGGTGGTACTGTCATTAGTCAGATAACCCATTCAGGCATGTGGGTGGACCCTAGGGTGGGCCCCATGTGCCTGTAGGGGCAACTGGTGGTACCTCGAAGGCTAGGACCTGATGACCTTGTTAAGGCGGGGTGTTTGTGCTATCACTGAGACCTGGTCGTCACATTACTACAAAATTTCCACCTATGTGGAAGGATTTTGGTAGATCATTTATTAAAATGACTGATGATATTCCCTTATAACAACTGTGAAGTATTCTTCACATTGAATAAGTATCAATATTGGAGATGTGGGTATAGATTTGAAATTTGATACCAAGATTAATATTACTGATGTAAATTCTCAATCAAACTCTTCATCAGATGTCAAAAAAAATCAACAATTCAAATAAGAAATAAATTCCTTCCCAGAAGAAATAATAATGCATTCTCTATAGAACAGCAGAGAATTTTTCAAGGGAATTTCATTATTGCAAGAATTATGATAAACTCACTAAAAATATGCTGACGGTAGAAAATCTAGTTGAAATGATATCCAAATTAAATATGAATTTGTGGAGATGGGTTGGTGGCTCGATTCTGGAGCAATTGTGCAAGTGTGCAACAACTTTTCTATGTTCAAAACATACGGCGATTTTACTATTGCGGAGTAAGTACACCTTAGAAATAATGTATACATCAATGAAAGTAGACAAGGATGTGTGGAGAAGGATATTACTTCTGGGAAGAAGCTGACTCTTCTTAATGTGTTGTATATTCCCAAAATTAAAAATAATTTATTTTTCGTTGATATTCTATGTAAGAATGGATTTCGAGTTTCTTTCATATCCAGAAAGGTTATCTTGTCGAAATGAGGCATTTTTGTGGGAAAGGGTATTAAAATGATGTCATGTATCAACTATCCATAAATAATATGATTGAATATTATACTTATATGATTGATTCCTTTAATTTATAGCATAATCATTCTGAACATATTAATTATACTTCATTAAAAGTAGTAAAGAAGTTATATTTAATTAACATTGTAAATGAATTTAATAAAGGAGAAACATTTGTATAAATATAAATAATTAAGAAACCATTTCATATTTTTGAAAGAAATTATGATATATAAGAATTAATATATTCTTTATATTTATGAATTAAATGGTTTATTATCCCATCGAGGAAATAGATATTTTATTACATTTGTTGACGATTGAAGTAGATATTTACATATATATCTTCTTCGAATAAACAATAAATCCTTAAATATAATTAAAAATTATAACTCATAATTTTAAAACCAATTATAAAAAAATATTAAATTATTACACCCATATAGGGATGGTGAATACCTTATAAATGAGTTTAATGGGTCCGGGGAATAAATTGGTATAATTCACCAAATTAATACTCCTTACACAATGCAGAAAAGTATATTAACTGAAAGGAAAAATATTCTTTTAGTTGAAATGGTACATTTCATTATTAATAAATCTAATCTACCATTAAATTTATGAGGATAATATTTATTAACTACATGTAATATTCATAATAGTATTTAATTTAGGAAAACTAAGTTACCCGTCCAAAAATTTGGAGAGGAAGAATACCTAAACATACTTATTTTAATGTGTGGGGGTGTTTATCTTACTATAGATATCCTAATACTAAAATAAATAAAATTTGTCCTAGATAAATTAAAGGGGTTTTTGTTGGATATGTAAAAAATATTGAAGCATATAGAATCCCGGTTTTGGGAGATTATATAATTATTGGATTAAGGGATGTAAATATGTTTTACAAAGGTTTTGTGGATGAAGTTATTCCTTATACCACTATATCATATACTACATCTAGTACAAATAAAATAGTAGATAATAATGATTATTCTCGATTTCAACATAAATAGAGTACAATAATTAGGTAGTATAAACATGTACATATAGATTTTAATTTTCATGATAAAAGCATTTTTATTATTGAGTGAAATCAAAATAATCTTTTCTGAATAAGTATATTGTAGTAGTGACTATAGAAGATGGACCAAATACATATATAGAAGTTACAACTTCTACAAATGATTTTTTCTAGAAAGAATAGATTATTGATGAAATGGATTCCATTGTAGGGAATTATACTTCGGTCATTATGGATTTACCAAGAGGTTCAAAACCTATTTGTTGTAAATGGGTTTTTAGGAATATAATATGATTCCATTAGTAACATTCAATATTTTATAGATAAATTTGTTATTAAAGGATTCAGAATAAAATGGATTGATTATTTTGATACTAATGCACATGTAGCATGAATTACTTCAATACAGTTTTTATTCAATTTATCCTCCACTAATAATTTGTTTGTCCATCAAATGGGCGTCAAAAATTCTTTTTTAAATAGATAGATAAATAAATAGTTTTAGATGGAAAAATTAGAAAGTTTTTTAAAAGGTAATGAATAATGTATGTGAACTAGTTAAATATCTTTTTTACCTTAAACATTATTTGAAGCAATGGAATGAGAAATTAGATTCTATTATTTTATCTAATGGATTTACTTATAATAATGAGGATAAATGTGTTTATTCAATGTTTAAAAATGAATGTGGAGTTATTGTGTGTCTATATGTGGTTGATATGTTAATTTTTGGGACCAATATTATTGGGGAAACTCAAAAAAGTTACATATATTTTACTTGTAAAATGAATGTTCTTGAAATAGTTGATACTATTCTAGGTACTGATGCTAGAAAACATGTGGGGTTTATTAGTCCATTTAGTATCATTACATAAAAAATTATAAATAATTTTGATCAAATTGGTTTCAAGGAATCTAATACTCCATTTGATTCTAGTACCAAAATTTATATAAATTCTAATAGATATGTAGTGCAAAGTGATTATGATATTGAAATTGGTTATTTAATGTATGAAATGCATTTCACTAACCCTGAAATTTATTTTTAGATATATAAAATGAGAAGTTATACTAGTAATCCTAGTCTGGACAACTGGAGATGTACACCGATATTTTTTGATACTTTAGAAACAAATAATATTTAGGTTTATAAAATATTGATTATCTGACTATATTAGAAATATACACTGAAATAAGTTGTATTACGATGATTTTTGATAACCAATACACATCTTGATGGTTTTTAACTATGGAGGTTGTGATGTTTCATGGGAAAGAAACAAAAAACATTTATTTCACATTCAAAAATGGATTTAGAGTTTATTTAATTAGCGACATGTGGAAAGGAATCTAAGTGGATTAAAAATGTATTATTGGATATGAGCTTGTGGCATACTCGGATTGCTCCTATCTCTATCAGTTCTGATTTTTCAGAAACTTTATCATGGGAATATAATTACAAGTACCATGGAAAGTATGGACATAAAAGTTAGAGAAATTATTATAGGAGTAAATTGTTACAAGATGGTTCCAAAACAATTTTCTTTGTGATATCATGTAAATACCTTGTGGTTCCATTTAAAAAATCTCTCCCAAGAGAGATCATTCATGAAACCAATAAAGATATGGGTTTAAAACACAAAGAATAAATCATTTCTATAATGGAAACCGAAAACTCTCTTTAGGAAGATACTAATAAATTATTTAATGGGTAAAAACAAGTTACAAATATGATTGTTCAAATTCATTATTATATCCTCGACAACATGGGGTCAATATTTTCCATTCTGAATAGAGATTGAGTTACACACTCTTACAAAAATATTAAGACTCGATGAGTTATGGGTTCTAATAATAGTTGAATATTGAAATATTTTTTCTATGTGAACATATAAGTGGTTTCAAATCTTATATGAGTTAATGAGTTTACTTATTAATGGTTTCCAGAAAATGATATAAGAACATTGCTATAAAAGTGATAAAAATGAGATATTGAATAAAGAGATCCATATATGTATGATATATCTGGTTTATCTTTATTATTAACATGATTAATGTTTTAATAATTTGTAAATATGGTAATACTTTGAGATATTGATTCTGAGAAAAAGTATAAACTCAAAGATACATTTATTATATATAATGATTCACTTGTGATCTGGATAGTTTATATTTACGAATAAAAATGAGGGATTCGTATAATTTATTCATAAATAATAATAGCAGAATAAATTTATTTTATTGGTCAACTAATTTATAGTTTTAATTGATTAAGTGGACTTTTTTTTGAAATCCCACATTGTAATTGTTGGTATATTTCGCAAAGGTCAAATCTTATAAAAAGATGTATTGGGAATTAGAATTTTCCTAAATAATTAATATATATTTTTGAAAATTATTTTGATGTATTTTAAAATATATGTATTTAGTAAAATATATTTTTAGATATATTTATATATTTTAAAACAAAAAATATATTTTATTAAAAAATATCTAATAATGTTATTAGTTGTATCCACTGGATTTCAAATTTTTTAAATCTGAACGACTGTCCCCCACTAAAACTAACCTCATTTCGATCAAAATAAGTTGTTCTTTGACAAAACATGGTTGAATCAAACTAGTATGATTCACATCAGTTTTTTTATTATATATAATAGATGATAATAATTGTTACTTGGGTTAATTCTTCTGCAATACCATAAATTCTGAATATATTATTTACGAAAATTGTGTTGTGGGGAAATAAAACATTGTTGTTCAATTTTCCAAATATATTGACAAAATCCTTGAGGGAAACATTCCCCAAGAACCCTACAACATTAATGTGGTGGATGATCAAACCCTTTTAGATTGTGAATTAAATTTATTCCTCAAGATTCAATTTGTCTTATCCTTCGGCATAATTACTTTTGAAAAATCAAAAAGGGTTAGAAACAAGGAACAATATAGAGGGTGTATTATAAATCCTTCAATGTGACAGACCGAGACATGGTCAAAAATGGTTTTTTCAAATCTAAAAACTTCTCAAAGTGGAATGAATAGATGAGGTTTATCTTGTGGTGTTGAATATTTTTTACATTATGGGACCATATGTTCCTCACATTCCCAATGTTCATATGAAAAATAGAAATGGAAAACTTGTTTTCATGATTCATTTCAAGAACATTCAGGAAATGGTGAAGTAATTTGAAGAAGATCAAGATTTCTATTGAAGACATATTCACAAGACAATATCAAATCATCTTTATGTTTATTCTTACCAAATGTAGACTGATCATGATATATGATATGCACTTAAGATCAAGTATAGAAATGAGGAAAAAGGAACGGATAAATATAGCATTTCAAATTATCAAAACTCTAAGATGGTTGATAAAAATTTAGTGTTGGAAAAAGTTCATGAGATTAAAATGGTAGAATATAAACTTCATTACATTAATATTAATAAACCAAAAACTTTTCATGTCTGTACAATTATTTCTAATTTTCCTCATATGTGTAAATTTTTTGGTAAATCACTTATTAACAAGAGTTATTTTATTTCATTTGAAAAATTTCAAAAAAAATCATTGAATAAGAATCAATGTTGAGAGATGTGGGTACGAATTCACAATTTGATACCAAGATTAATATCGTTGAGGGAATGGCTCAACCAAACTCTTCCTCACATGTAAAAAATTAAATTTTACAATTCAAGAAGAATAAAAATCCATCAAATAAAAAAGTATAATGCTTTCTCTCTAGAAAACAAGAATATTTTTCAAGAGAATGTCGCAATTGAATATTTTTTTAAAAACCCACTGAAAAATTTCTTACAGAAGGGAATCAAGTTGAAATGATAACCAATTTCAATATGACATCAATGAAGATGGGTTGGTGGATTGATTTTTGAGCCATGTTTTATGTGTTCAAGGATCATTCGATGTTCAAAACATTTTATGATTTTACTATCATTAAGGAAGTACACCATGGAAAATATGCATGCATCAATGTTAGTTGAAAATAAACTGTAGAGATAGACTTTACTTATGGGAAGATATTGAGTCTTCTTATTGTGTTGTATGTACCTGAAATTCTTGAAAATTATGTTTTTTAAATCATCAATATATGAAGGGTTTTTTAATTTTATTTGAATCCCACAAGTTTATCATGTGGAATAGAGGCATGTTTTAGGGTAAGGGTAATCAAATGAAGGAATGTTTCAACTATCAATAAATAATATGATTGAATATTTTGTTTACATGATTGACACTTTTAATTTATGACATTATAATTTAACATATGTTAATTATAATTCATTTTATGTAATGAAAAATTTAAACTTAATTTACTTTTAAATGAACTTAATAAATGAGAAACATGTGTATAATCTAAAATAATTAAGAAACTCTTTCATAGTGTTTAATGGGAATTTGATATATTAGAATTCATAGATTCCGATATTTTTTAATTAAATGATTTATTAAGTTGAGGAGGAAAATGATATTTTATTACTTTTATTGATGACTTTAGTAGATATTTACATATATATCTTATCAGAACAAAGATGGATCCATTAATATGTTTATGAATTATAAAATAGAAATTGAAAACCAATTAAAAATGATTAAATTATTATTCTTAGATAGAGGTGTGGAATACTTTATGAATGGGTTTAATGAGTTATGTGAAGAAACTTTTATAATTCACCAATGTATTTCTCCTTAAAAAACATAGAAAAATGTATTAGCTAAAAGGAAATGATTTTTTATAGAAATGTTAAATTACATTATTAATAAATATATGTTTTCATTTTATTAGAAGGTTCCTTTTCCCAATTGGACAATTTAAATTTACTGAAGTAAATAATATTATAATAGGAGAAAATTAGGAATTCTGTTACAGTATTTCACAAAAAAGATGATTAAAAAAAGTAGGCAAATCATCACGCTATGTGAGAACATTATTGATTCTTTCTTCGCAAGACCATTCGAAAACATGTTTGCTTTTTGGTACACATGTGTAATAATGTAGATGAGATTTGGAAGAAGAGTCATACAATTTATCCACCTATCATTGAGTGTCAAGGATATGTTAATCCCTCCAAATCTAATAGCTTGAACCACTGTGGTAGAGTAACCCTCAAGAAAAATATTATTCAGGCCTTTAATGGTGGCACAGTGAACATTATTTATCACATTGATAATTGTTTCATCTAATTAGGATTATACAGAAAGAGATGAAGAAACATTCTATGGAATGTCTATTTTGGTACTTGAAAATAACACCACATATAGCAGGACTAGGGTACCCTTTTGAATCTCCACCCACATTAATTTTAATCCATCCATGGATTAGAACCTATAAAATTACTTTAAGTTGGTATGTATGCTATATGTACTTACCAAAGACTCCGACATTTCTTAATATCATGACGTCCTACCCTAAGTTACAGTTGTATCCAGACTGAGTGATGTTTTCTCCCTTTGCTACATTTTTATATTCATAACCGGATTTAATCTAGGAATACTATGTTACCCACTTATGAAATTTGGAGTGGTTGATAGCCTAATATTTCATATTTTAATGTGTGGGTGTTTTAGAATACTATAGAGTTCCTGATACTAAACAAATCAAAATTAGTCTTAGAGAAATTAAAATTATTTTTATTGGATATGAAGAACATAAAAAATCATATTGAATCAAGTATATGGGAGATAATATAATTTTTGAATCAAGGTATGTGGAGTTATTTGAAAAGACGTTTTTTAAAGATAACATGGAGGAAGTTTTTTATCCTAACCCAATCTCATATACTTCATATAAATCAAATAAAATATTAGATAATAATTATGATATTCGGTTTGAACCGAAACAAATTATAATAATTATGAAGGGGGGAAATCTTTATTCAGATATTATTTCTTCTAATTTCATTGTCTTTCTTATTAATGGAGATCAAAATAATCATCTTCTGAATAAGTATCCACTAGTATTGACTATAGAAGATGACCCAATGAAAGATTCATAAGCTATGACTTTAGAGATGTCTCTTTATGGAATGAATAAATTAATGATGAAATTGATTCATTTATAGGGAATAATAAATGTGCCATTATGGGTTTACCAATTACATCAAAACATATTGTTTTTATTTTTTTTTTCAGAAAAAATTTGATTCCAATGGAAAAATTCAATATTTTAAATCTAGATTGGTTTCTAATGGTTTTAGGGAACAATAATGCATTGATTATTTTTATACCTATTATCTGGTAGCACAAATTACATCTATAAGAATTTTATTTTCCATTGATTTATTTAATCATTTTTATGTCCATAAAATGGATGTAAAAACTGATTTTTTTAAATAGAGACTTAAACAAATAGATTTACATGGAACAAGTAAAAGGGTCTGTTTTATAAGGTAATGAAAATAAAGTATGTAAACTAGTAAATTATCATAATGACCTTAAACAATCTTTGAAGCAATGAGATGGGAAATTTAATTCAATTATTTTTTCCAATGTATTTAATAATAATAATGTAGATTAATGGGTTTATTCATTGTGTAAAAAAATGTGGATTTCTTATTGGTCGATATGTGGATGACATGTTAATTTTTTGGATCAATATTATTTGTGTAATTGAGAAAAATAATTACATTTATTCTATGTTTGAAATGAAGGATCTTAGAATAGTTGATACTATTCAAGGTTTTAATGTTTGAAAAAACTAGAATGGGTTATTTTTAAGTCAGTCTCATTACATAGAAAAAATGTTAAATAAATTTGTTCATCCTGGTTTCAAGGATGCAAATACTCCAATTGATTAATGTGTCAGAATATTTATTAATATGGATATATATATAGTAAAACTTCAGTATGCTGGTGAAATTTCTATTTTATTGTATGAAAGGCATTGACCTATACCAAAAATTTCTTTTGTGGTATATAAAATTAGTAGATATACTAGTAATACTTCTATGGATATTTGGATATACATAATGAGAATTTTTTGATACTTAAGAATGAACTAATATTAATGTAAGTAGTTTAACGCTTATCCGATGATATTAGATTGATACACCAATTCAATTTGGATTACCAGTATTGGAGATAACCAATCTACATTTGGATGGTTGTTTACACCTGGAGGTTTTGTTGTTTCTTGGTAATATATGAAACAAACATGTATTTAAAATTTTACAATGTATTTGGATTTTATCACCTTAGCATCATGTGGAAATGAAGTTGAATTCATTAGGAATATATTATTGGATATTATAATGTGTCCTATTCTGATGCTTATTATTTATATTAGCAGTTATAGAGAAGCAACATTATCAAGGGAATATAATTTCATGTACAATAGAAATTATAAACATATATTTTTTAGACACGATTTTGTGATACAGTTGTTATAATATGGTACCATAACAATTTTCTATTTGAGATCAGGTAAATACCTTAATGATCCTTTAAATAAATCATTACTGGGAGAGATCATTTGTACAACTACTAATGAGATGGTGTTAAAACACATAGAATAAATCATCTCATTAATGGAAACCCAACAATCTATTTAGGTAGATCCAAATCAAAGTGTTTAATGGATAAAAACCAGTTACGAAGATGATATCTGATATTAGAAATTATGAATCACAACTACATGGTGTATGTATTTTACCTTATAACTAGAAGATGAGTTATAATTTTTTTTAAAAATATTAATACTCAATGAGTTATGTGTTCTAATAATGGAAACACATAGTAATAATTTACATATGTGAACATAGAAGTGGTGCCTCTTCTTATAAGATTTAATTGGTTTCTCCATAGAGAGTTCATGAATAGGATATAAGCATAAGGCCATAAAAGTGCTAAAAAATGAGATGTTGGATGGAAATTTCATTATATGTATGATATCTTCGGTTAATATTTAAGATTAACAAGTTAAATTTTTAGAAAATTGTAAATCTAGTAATATATTGAGATATCAATAGTAAGTAAAAGTTTACAATAAAAGATACCTTTATTATGTATAATGATTCATTTGTGACTTGGAGAGTTAATATTTTTGAATAAAAGTGGGGCATTTTTGTAATTTATTCATAAATAATTATAATGTAATAAAATGTTTCAATTATTCAAAACATTTATTGTTTGGATTTATGAGGTGGATGATTTTTTTGGCAACCCCACATTGGTAATTTGGGTATAATTCCAAAACCACCCCATTTATAAAAAGGGGACTTGGGAATTGAAAACTTCATAAAAAATATATATTTTCCTAGATGATTTTAATTTTTTAAATATATATATTTATTAAAATTATTTTTTATATATATTATATATATATATTATAAGGAAAAAAAATAATATAAAATAAAATATTTTATAAAAATCGACAATTAATTTGATAAGTTGTAACGGTTGGATTTTGAATTTTTTAAATTTGAACTAGAGTCCACCACCAATAGTTGTCTTATTTTGGCTAAAGAAAGGTGTTATTTCACTGAAATGGTGAAATAAAACAAGTGAAATTCAGATTGATTTTGATCCATAAATAAGTGATGACGAGATTTCTTTTTTGGGTTAATTCTTATTCAATCCAAGAAATTATCCAGATATTTTTTCCAACATCAATGCTATGGGGAAATCGATAATTGATGTTCGATTTTCCCCAAATAATGATGTAATACTAAATGGATACTTACACTGGTAACCCTAAACCATTAAACTTGGGTCGATCAATCCCTTTTGGATTGTGAATTAATTTCACACATTGATATTCAATTTTCCTTCTACTTTTTCCAACCTATTTTCGAATAATCAAAAGTTTTAGAACCAATGTGTTACATACAAGAGGGATTATGAATATCTAAATGTTATGAACCAATTACTATTCAAACATGATGATTTTATTGACAACAACTTCTCCTAGTGGTAAGATAAGATGAATTTTTTCTTACGGTGTTTATGATTATTTACATTATAGAACAAAATCTTCTTTCCATTATCGACAAGCCTACTCCAAATCTCAATAAAACAACCATTGACATGATTTTGGTTGTTCAAATTTGGGAAAAGATTAATAAACATAAATATGGTAGTGTTTTATGTCGATTAAATATTCTCAACACATTTTCAACTCATCCTTATGACCATTTCCGTAAAATGAAGACCGCTCCGGTGATATGAGATATACTCAATTTCAAGTTCAAGGCCATGTAAAATGGTACCAATAAATTTATAATAAAAAATTCTCCATTCCTCATGATGGTTAATAAAAATATGGTGTTGGAACAAGTGAATATGTAATATGTTATAGAAAAAAAAATTATTTCCCTTAAGATTAATATATCAAAAAACATTTCAATCTGGTGTAATTATTTCTAAATTTACACTTATGTGTAAATATTTTTGGAAAATCACGTATTAAAAAGAATGATTATTTTTATATGGAAAAATTTCTATAAGCTTCTTCACATTGATGAAGAATCCATTTTGAAAAATTGAAATCACGGAAGATTGTTTCTTATCGACTGTTCAATTTTCTAGTGCTCTGGTAATTTATATAGCAGCACTCCGGTCGAATCCTCGGTGATGATACATTTTAATTGTTTGTTGTTTTTAGTTGATTGTATTTTTATTGGGAGGTTTGTTTTTAGAGATTAATTTAAATTATTGATTAATAAATATTGATTTAAAAATTTGATAAATATTGGGGTGAGTTCATCATGAAGTAGTAAATCTTGTGATATCCTTGATCCTTGCTTTATATTGCTTTAAATTAACACCCATGTAACAAGTTGACATTGATTAGAATTCCCAAATGATAAGTCTTTAATACAATCCATAACTTTAGATAGTGATCTAATAATAATCATATCTTGTTTTTGGTAGTGTATTTTGATTCCAATAATCCATGGAAACTACTCGTTAAAAAAAGTAATTAATTTGTGACATGTTAAGTCTATCAAACAAAATGTAAATTCAATGAATATTCATCGAGAAAAAGTTATCAGTAACTTAACATACCTAAATTATAACTCAACCTAATGAGATACTTACTCATACATTAAAATCATTAGTAATATGGTTTATTATTTTTATGATTATGGATTAAGAAGAGAAGAAAAATAAGAGGTATAAGAAAGAAGTGGTGTGCCGAACACACACACGAGCGAAAAATAGAAATAAATAGAGACTTTAGATTGAATGAGATTGAAAAAAGGCTAGGTTTTTACTGTATTTAAACTATTTTAAGAACATTACTATATAATTACATAGGTTGCATTATTTAATGAGAATCTGAATAAGAAACTGCATAAAAAATAACTACAAAAAACAATCACATACACGATTATAATCGAAGAACAACACAAAATTAAATGAAAGGAAGTAAGGAGGAATGGTTTCTCAAGTTAAAAAGTGAGTATGTAAGATTCTAAAAATCCATAGGAAGATCCTTGGTCATTCCAAAATATCCTTCTTTTCTCTGAAATTCCAACCACATAAATAGAGAATATGGGGATGTATATATAGCCCAAGGAGGTGGACTATTTTAATTGAAAAACTACCCATTCACTTGTTTCGACGATTTGGACATCCTGACAGTTATATCACGGAATATAATCTTCTTCAAAGTTATAGATATGAATGGATTTTGTATACTCTGAAACTTTTACATCCATTGGACTTAATGATCCAATGTTATGGCGGTTTGAATAATCAATTTTAAATTTACATTTCAATCTACACTTTTTTAAAGGATGAAATGTGAATTGTTTTTTGAATGGGAAGATTAACAAAATTATTATAATTCCTTCAAACATGTTGTCCGACCATATATTCGATTTCAAAATGAAAAATTTCATTTTGATTTGATTATTAGATCAAGAGAAATGTCATGAATAGTGACATAATTGTAATTCCTAGCCAGAATGGTAGGTTGCACATAAAAGCATCTATTTGGCCCCATGTGGTTCTAGTTGGACCTTAAATTTTTATTCATGATTATTTTTGAAAATAAAGAACGTATATTTGATTTTTATAAAATTTTGTCTTATATATTTAGACTAGTGACTCAATCATCATGGATGGTCCAGTTCCATCATGGATTCATTGGGTCTTCTTGTGTGGACCATATGACCCTCAAAATGAATGATCTAGAAAAAGTTACCTTTTAATGAAATGTTTTAAATTGAGTTAGTAACCCTGAAAAATAACATCCATGCAATTTGAATATGTATGGTGATATGTATAATTAAAATAGTAAATTTAATCAATTTTCATAATTCAAATAATGCTCAAAAATTACATTTCATATTAAAACACGAGTATTTCACACCAATTATGCACTTTTCAACGAAAATTAGTAAATATTATAAATAAAAAGATCTGAATAAATGAATGCATTCAAATTATCCACATATATGATTCTTCATGTCCTCATATGCAACAAATATTAACAACATTACAAAATCATTTTCACTCACCAACAAATATTAAGACATTTTTTTCCTCATTCAGGGGAGGTTTAGAATATTTCACTCATCCATATTGAATTCTACATCAAATGTTTACTTAAAAAATGTTTCAAAACAACTATTTTTTTACGATAAAATTTTGACATGGAATATGTGGGCTCTCAATACATACTCCTCACAAGATGATAAATAATTATTTCTGTAGGTTCACTCATTCACCAAACAAAAGTGAAATCGTAGAGTTTGAAATATCTTCCCTCTTCCATTACCTATCAGAAAGTGTACAAGAGTCAAGAGGTATTTTGAAGGGGTTTTTCTATGGCTATGGGATGGTAAGAAATCAGTATTCAAAAAAATATAAAGAGGGGTAAAACACCAACATGGAAAAAGCAATGCACAGTATTTTTGAAATAAAACATGGAATAAAATGAAAAAACATATTTACAAATGAAAAATATTATCAATAAATACATAAAAGTGGATGAAAATTTGAAGTAAATGATTATATGGAATATTTACAAAACACAAAACTTCTCATAATGAAATAAGTGTTCTTTAGTTTTTTTCTATTTTTTTGAAGACTTCCCAATAAAATTTGAAGAATATGTCATAATAATATATACATTACCAAAAACCACTAAATGGAAATATGTCAAAAGAATATATACGTTTCCCAAACCCACTTAATGAAAACCTCTCCCCCACACTAAAATGGATGCTTTCCCTCAAGTATATGATAACACATTGAAAATCAATAAAAAGTCCAACCAAACAAAATTCACCCCCCATACATAAATTTAAATAAATAATAAAATGTAAATCCATATAGATATTAAGTGGGATATTTTATTGGGATTTTAATGTTTCTATCAAAGAAAATATTTTCATAGGCTAAGAGGGGATTTGAAAAGGATGATTAATGTAATGGTAATGGAAAGCTATTTAGAAATTGTGATTCTCATGAGGATCATAAAATTAATCTATCATCTTAATGAACACAAAAGTGTGCAATTCAACTCAACGGTAGAAAAACTACAGAATTGCAATTGGGGGTGAAAACACACATGTTGAATGGGTGGCCATATGTGGCCTTGGCATAAAAGATAATATTGTTCCACACGGTTGTGGAAAATCATGTTCCAAATATAAAACTAAGCATTCAGAAGTTTTTGGATTTGACACAAGATTATTTATCCAAATTCAAGATGAAAATACACAATTGTTTAGATGAAAACATGCCTTTTTACTACCCAAATGCCTGGATAAAATTTAAAAACCGGATGGTGACTAAGTATGAATCTTTCTTGTTTATTTATTTCATTTTTAATTTTTTTGTAGTTTTTAGTGATTTTTTAAATACACAACCAAATAAAAGAGAAAAAAAAGAAAAAAAATTGATGTTGAATGTGTTAAAAAATTAAAAATATATGAAGAAGGAGAAAAAGGAAGAGAGAGAGATGGAGGAATATGAGAGAAATAGGGAGTTAATGGGAAATTGGTCCACCCTGGTTTGTATTTGTGGGTTGTCATCTCCATGCAATTGTGGGTCAGTGGATGTTGTAAATTTTACATAATTTGATGTTGTTCTTGCGATGTGTGTCCTCCCAGGGTGATGCTCTAACAGATGTCCATTAACCATGAATGACCTTTTGGAAGAGGGGTCTTGGACTTTAACCACACCAAATAGGTAAACATGAGAATCAATAAAAGTACCTTCCCAAAGAGAAATAAGCTTAACTGGGTGAAGTTGAAATTGATTGTTGAATACGAATAAATTCTCACCTTCATGGAAGGACATTCTCGTGATGTGTTTATTATGGAGAAAATTATCATTTTCTTTGTAGAGAGTTTAATTCTCATAAGAATCAAGTCAAAGCCCTTCTAGTTCTTCCAATTGAAAAAAAACTTCACACGATTTTTCAAAATAAAAATCATAGGTTTTAGTAGACCAAAATGACTTATGTTGGATTTCAACTAGATAATGACATGCTCTACAAAAAACTAAACTAAAAGGAGACATCCTAAGGGGTGTTTTATAGGCAGTTTGATAATCCCAAAGTGCTTCACCAAGTCTTTTAGGCCAGTCTTTTTTGGTGGGTTTGAAAATTCTCTAAAGCACTATTTTCACTTATTTATTAGAAATTTCATCCATACCATTTATTTAGGGGTGATATGTAGTCTATTTTTTATGTACAAACCCATTCCTTTTCAAAAGAGAACCCATGTATCTATTATAAAAATGGGTTCCTAAGTCACTTATGAAGGAACATGGTGTTCCAAATCTGAGGAAGATGGGTGTCTTTATGAACTCACAAACAATATTTGAATCATAATTTCTAGTGGGGTTGGCCTCAACCCACCTAGAAACATAATCAACTAAAAGAATAATGTATGAGAATCCATTGTAAGGGGGAATATTCCCATGAAATCGATTCCACAAACATTTAAGATCTGAAAGAAAATTAAAGGCTTTGGGGAATTTCATTTCCCTTTGGAATTGTGCCAAACTTTTATCAAGTGGGAAATGATTGAAAAAACTCATGTTAGTCCTTAAATAGTGAAGGCTAGAAGAATCCAGAGTCTGTGACCTTTTGTTGGGTCTTTTGTGGTCAAAATTGTTCACCTCTAGGATGTTAGTGATAAAATTATAAGATGGAGGAATTTTCATCTTCATTAATACATCTCCAACATACCATGTCAGCCCCAGTTTTCCAAATTTTATTATCTTCCCAAAAATTATATTTGGAATTGATTTTCAACTTCATTATTTGTTATTTTGACACATTTTCAGGGAAAACAACATGAACCATGTAATTTAAAATGGTGGAATACCATGGTAAATTTGGAGTGAGATATGAAAGGTTCTCTAGGGGAAATTCAGGAACAATGATTTCTAAATAAGAAGAATTAGACATTATACTCCGGTGATCAGCCACACTGTTTTCATTTCCTATTCTATATTTGATTTCAAGTTCAAAATCTTGGACCATTAGGATTCATCTTGTTAGCCTCAGTTTAGAATCACTTTTCTTGATTAAGAACATTATAAGAGAATTAAATGTGAAGTTGATGATTTTGGAACCTAAGAGATACGTCCATAATTTATCTAAGGCAAAAACCACTACTAAAAAATCCTTTTCAAGAACAGTGTAGTGATATTGAGTTTAATGTAATGTTTTTGAGGAATAAAAAAATACATGAGGAATATTTTCTCTTCTTTGACCAATAATATCCCCCAACGGATCTATCAGAAGCATCACACATCAACTCAAATGGTAATAAAAAATATGGGGGTAGGATTATTGGGGAAGATGTAAGAGAAGTTTGGATTTCAAAAAAGGATATCTTACTAACCTCATAGAAATGGAATATGAAACCATTTTGGAGAAACCGAGTGAGGGGAAGGGAAATCCTACTGAAATTATGGATGAAGCACTGATAGAAAACAGCGTGACCAAGGAATTAATTGATGTCTCGAACAAAAGAGGGTTCAAGAAGTGATTGGATCAATTCATTTATTCCAAGATTTAATTCAATACCCTATTTTGAAACTATGTTCCCTAGAACAATCCAATTTTCAATAATGAAGTGAGATTTTTCAAAATTTAAGACAAGGTTACACATGAAACAATTTTGGAGGACTGGAGAGAGTTAATTCAAGAAATATTCACATGAATCAACATAAATTTTAAATTCATCCATGATGAAATCCATGGAGTGTTCAATGAATTATAAAAAGATACTCATCATACACCTCTAGTATGTCTCAGGAGAATTGGAAAGGCCAAAAGGCATTCTCTTATATGAATATGATCTAAAGTGGAAAGTAAAAGTAACCATTTCATTATACTAATGTGTTATTGGGATTTGGAAGTAGCCAGTGTATCCATCAAGAAATAAATAATGTGACTTTATGCCTAATTATTATAGCATCTGATGACGGGATGGAAGAGGGTAGTGGTATTTTCTTTTTTCCACATTCAATCTCCTATAGTCTATGGACACACACCATTTGTTCTTCACTCGATTGTGAATACCTCCCCATGTTAATTTGTGAAAACCGTTATCCAACCCTTCATAGGTACAACTTTATCTAGACTAACCCATTCATTTTCATAAATAGGGTAGATAATACCTACTCGAAGAATCTTGGTGATATCTTCTCTAACTTCCAAAATTATGAGTGCATTTAGGATTCAGTTTGGTTGTCTAATTGGTTTGGATGATTACTCAAGATGGATGTGATGTATGAAAAGGGGATGTTTGAATCCTGGTATCCCATCTAGGGTCCAACCTAAAGACATTTTGTTTTCCTCAAACACTATAACATGTTTTGACTCCTTGGTTTCTGTATGTGAAGTAGATATAATGATAGGATAAGAGTGATCATGGAAAAGTAATGTAAATTTTAGGTCTCCAGGAAGAGGTTTCAGATAATTATAATCTTTTATTTGTGGGTTAGAGAACTCAATAATGGAGGAACGGACTTCAGTTTTTTCTGATTCATTTTCCTTAATACTATCAAAGGTGGAGATGTAGAGATCATAGTTGATGTGGGATTTAAGAGTGTTTTCAAGTTCCTCTAGATTTATGGATTCAATGAATGAATGGTCCACATAAACTTCACCATTTATGACTTTTTTAATCATGGTGTAGATTTTACAAGATCCTATCTCATTATAACATGATGAACATGATGGAATGAGGTTCAATTGAATCTCAGAAGTGTCCTCAGAATCATGGATTGAGAATGTATATTGATCCTCAAATGGGTATCACATGGCTTGGAAAATGTTGAAATTGACCAGTTGCTCACCAAATTCCATGGATAAGATGGCTAAATGAACATTAATTTTGATTCTCACTGTCATTAGGAATGTTCTTCCTTTAATTAAGGGATATGGAGAAGAGTTTGTATCACCTTCCATGTCAAGGACACGTAAATTAGTAGGGAAGATAAGATCATTCACATGAATAATGGTATCCTAGATTATACCCTCAAGACTAGTAGTGCTTCGATTAGACAATTGAATGAAAACACCCATTGGATGTAAGGTACCAAGACCAAGGTTAGAGAATATGGATTTGGGCCTTTAATTAATTGAGGCTCCTAGGTCTATGAGGGATTTATCAATTTTGAGACATCCAATTTGGCATTGAACCATAATGGTCCCAGGATATTTGGACTTTATGTGAATACACAATGAGGGTGGAAAATTGTTTGAAGGTCCTATGTTGCTTCTTACAGGTAAAAATTTCCTTTGAAAACATAACAAAAATATAGATTTTTATGTCATCTATAAGGGTAATGTTGACTTGAATACATTTAAACATGTCGAGCATTTCAGGACCAGGATCAAAGGACTTCCTTGGATATGAAATGGCAATAGGAAAAGGAATTGGATTCCTAACTATAATGGAAGGAGGTGAGGTATTGGATTTATATTACTTTTCAAGATTATTTTTCATTTAATTTTATAGGTCACCATTTAAAGGGGATTTGGAGGAATCATCATGAGGTATATAAATTGTTTTCCTGATCTAAGTGCAATTTATATTACATTACCCTTAGGGTTTGGTAATGGTTGAGATAAGAGTTGGGAAAATTTTGAATATTGTTGCTGGATCAGGTGGGATGCAAGTTGGAAAATTTGGGTTTCAATTATTTTAAGGATGGAATGGGTGAAGGGTGAAATATCTTCCACTTCACTTTCCCATGGTTTATTGTAAGAAAATGCTTTTCCCAGATTGGGATTACCTTGAATTTTGTTCTTAGGAACGATATTGTATTGATTTGGGAATTGTAAAGGCTCACTAGGATAGTCTAATCCAAGAGGATGATTGTTCTTTTAATGTTGAGGAAAAAAAGGATATGGTTGATGGATGTTACCACCACTTTGAACATGTTGGAATTGGTTTGGGTTTTGAGGACGGAATTTAGGACATTGGGGAATTAGATTACCATAACTTAATCCTTGTTTGAAATTAGAAGAGAAGGGCTCATAGTGGGGTTGGTTCAAGTATCTAATGAACTGATCTGATTGTTTAGGTTTGGTGTTCCTCTAAGCATATATTTCATTGATCTTAATTGTGCCAAATGAATAAGAGGGATCCTCTTAAAGTTATAGACATGTGTTAGTTAGATGATATGGAGAGCTACAGATTCAACATTTCTTCGATAGGTCCAGGTAACAGAGATTGCGGAGAATATAAGGTTGGGGATTTGGGAGCCAATAATATTTTTCACACAAGACCTATAAGTTCACTCATACAATATGTCATATTTTTAAGATCTATTCAATGACAATCTTGTTCTTGTTTTACTTGAGCATGTGGTTGAGTATGGAATTGATGTTTGTTTTTATCCATGTTTCTTACGAGATCTCTTATTATTGTAGTGGCTTTGTCTACAAGGGAAATACCACTTGCGTTATCTATGAGATTTCTCTCCATAGACAATAAACAATAATAGAATTATTGGATGAAGAGTTGGTCATGGATTTGTGGTGTGGGATGGTTTCCGCAAGATTTATGAACTAATACCAAAACTCATAGAGTAATTCATTGGGGAATTGATGGATAACAGTAATTTTCTTTCGGATGGATGCAGTATGAGAAGCAGGAAATAATTTCTATTACAAATGTATATTCATGTAAATCCATGAATTTATGGAACTAGGAGAGATCTGGTAGATCCATTACATGGAAAAGTTAGATAAGGAAAAAGGGAATGATCCCTGTTTTATTTGTTCATTAGAAACCCCTTGAGTATTCATTATAGAGCACACCATATGGAACTCTTTAAGGTGGAGTTGTGGATCCTCACCGGCTGGCCCGTGGAAATGAGGTATAAGATGAATCAAACCCAATATGAGTTCATAGATAGCCTCTATGTTTAGATATTATATACGAGGGAGTTGGTAATTCATATTAAGGGGCGTAGGTTCGTTATGGGTTTGTTCCCTAGGATTATCCATATCCAATTCAACTGGTTGGAAAATGTTTTGATTATCCCTAATGGTCAACTTAAGTTGGTGAAGTGCTCACTCAATTTATGGTTCAAAAAAATTCGAGGGATTTTTTGGGAGGATACATGGAATTTACAGAGATTTTGGAAGAATGAGGATGTTGGGTATCTTTGTTTATTTTTTACATTTATGATTTTTATGATAATATGGCTTATTTATTGTGTTTTTTTCTTTTTTTAAAAAAAACATTTCTTGTTTTTCATGATTCTTTACAATAACCCAAAACTAAGGACAACTTAATGCACCATCATTGGAAATGATGTCATTTAAAATCATGGCCAATTGTTTCCTATCGACCGTTAAAGGTTCTGGTTATCTGCTAATGTTTATAGCATCACTCTGGTCGAATCCTTGACGATAATACTTTTTAATATTCAATTGCTTTTAGTTGATTGTATTTTGATTGGGGGGTTTGTTTGTATAACAAAATTGAAATTATATATTGATTATGATTGATTTAAAAATTTTATAAATATTGTGCCGAGTTCGTCTTTAGGTAGTTAATCTTGTGATATCTTGTTGAATTGCTTTATATTGCTTTAAATTAACACCCATGTCACATGTTGACATTGATTGGAATTACCAAGTGTCATGGATTTAATGCAAACCTTTCTATAACTCGAGTTTCTAATCATAATCATATACAGTTTATGGTATCATATTTATGGTTCAAAAAATCCATGGAAACCCCTCGTTAAACAAAACAAGTCATTAATCCAAGAGACATTAATTTTAACATACACTATTTTAATTCCATGAATAATCATCAAGAAACAAATCTCAATAATGTTACATAAATAAATTATAAATCACCCCAATGAAAATATTGATCATAAATTTAAATTATAAGTAATATTGTATATTATTTTTATGATGATGAATGAAAAAGAAAGGGAAAATAAAATAATGGTGTGGCGAACACACACATGAGCGATGAAGAGAAATATACACAGACTTTTGATTGAATGAGAAAGTAAAATATATGATGGATTACTATGGAATTTAAACATTTTTAAGACCATTACTATATTATAACAGAGGATGCATGATTCAAGTAGAATATTATAAAGATAATTTCATTAAAAGATAATTAAAAAACAAACACTTACAAGATTATAAAAGTATAACAGCCAAAAGTAAAATGAAATGAAGAAAGTAGGAATGGTTTACCAAG
The DNA here is from genome assembly GCA_963277665.1 of Viscum album. Taxonomy (NCBI): domain Eukaryota; kingdom Viridiplantae; phylum Streptophyta; class Magnoliopsida; order Santalales; family Viscaceae; genus Viscum; species Viscum album. The sequence continues at coordinate 695,991,337 of OY728119.1, read as the reverse complement.
TTAAAAAGTGTGTATGGAAGATCCTCCAAAGCCTTTTTTAGAGCCTTGTTCATTCCAAACTATCCTTTTTCCTCTGAAATGAAAACCCCTTGAATCGAGAAGAGGGAGATATGTATATATCCCAAAGAGGTGGACTGTTTGCATTCCAAAACTACCACTCCACTTGGCTAGACTATTTGGTCTTTCAGATAGATGAATCACAAAATATCATATTCTTAAACATTGTAGATATGAATGAATTATACCTAATATGAATGTTTTGTGGCCATTGGACTTATGGATCCAAAGTTACTATGGATTGAATAAACAAATGTAATATGTCCATTTCAATCCACACTATTTTAAAGGATAATATTTGAATGGTTTTTTTGAATAGTAAGATGCCCTCAAATAAAAATAATTTCTTCTAAAAAGTTATTTTACGATATCGTAGATTTCACACATTAAGGCCCGATCATGATTTCATTAGTAGATCAGGTGAAAATTTACGAATACTGTCTTGATTGTAATTCTTGGCCAGAATGGTAGTCTATACATAATAACATCAGTTTGGTCCCTTGTTTTTTATAGTTGGACCTTAAAATTTTTATCCTAGATTATTTTGGATATCTAAGAACATATGGTGGAGTTTAATAAAATTTAGGCTTCAATATTTAGACCAGTAACTCAATCATCATGGCTGGTCCATTTTCTTCACAGATTCTTTGGTTCCTCTTGTGTGGACCATATGACCCTCAAAATGAACGATTTTGACAAGGGTTCCTTCTAATGAAATGATTTAATTTGAGTAAGTAACCATAAAAAAATCAAGCAATTTTGATAATAAATGGGAATTCAATAATTAAAATTTAAAAATTAATAAATTTGATTAATTTAAATAATTCTCCAAAATTATATTTACTATTAAAATATGAGTGTTTCACACCAATTATACACTTTTCATGGAAAATAAGGAAAGATAGTAAATAAAAAGATCTGAATAAATGAATAACCTCAGAGATATGGGTATGAATTAACAATTTGATAAAGAGATTAATATCATTGAGGGAAAGGTTCAACCCAAGTCTCTGTTGCATTTCAAAAAGAAAAGTAAAAAATTCAAGAAGAAATGGAATACATTCTATAATAAAGCAGAATTATTTCATTGTTGAATCCCAGATAATTTTTTAGGGGGATTTTTCTATCGAAATAATATTGATAAACCCATCGAAATTATTCTTACTGAAGAGAATATAGTATCTATGATATCCAAAGTCAATATGATTTCAATAAAGGTGGGTTTATTGATTGATTTTAGAGAAAAAAATGCATGTGTGAAATGATTTGTTTGACGTTTAAAAATTTTGATGATTATATAATCATAAAAGAAGTACACTTTTGAAATAATGTGTGCATCATTGTCTGTAGAAAAGGAAGAATAGAGATAAAATTAGCTTTTGGGAAGAATTTGACTCTTCACAATGTGTTATATGTACCCTAAATTCAAAACAATTTTGTTTATGTCGATCTTCTGTATAATATGGGATTTCGAGATTCATTCAAATATGAAAAGGTTATCTTGTTGAAGGGAGGAATTATTATGGTAAAGGGTATTCAAATGTTGGAATATATCACCTATCCCTAAATAATATGACTGAACCTTCGTCTTATATGAATTATTCCTCAATTTTTTGGCAATATCATTTAGCACAAGTTAATTATAATTCATTAAAATTAATACATGGGTTAACTATAATTATCTTTAGAACTAAATTTAATAAATCTGAAACATTTATGGAATCTATAATAGTTAAGAAAGATTTTCATAGTGTTGAAAGGAATTATAATATACTAGATTTAGTATATTATGATATTTGTGAATTAAATGTTTTATTATCGCATAGATAAAAAAGATGTTTTATTACATTTATTGAGGAATATATTATATATTTACATATATATATATTCTCAAAATAAAGGAGGAAGCCTTTAATATGTTTAAGAATTATAATGAATAAGTTGAAAACCAATTAAACAAAAATATTAATGTATTATGCTCAGATTGAGGGGGAAAATAATTTATGAACGAGTTTAATGAGTGATATGAAAAGAATGGTATAATTCACCATAGTAATACTCCTTACACACCTTAGAAAATGGGATTATCTAAATGGAAACATCAAACATTAGTAGAAATATTAAATTTCATGATTAATAAATATAAGTTACCATTGAATTTATGGTGTGAAGGAACTTTGGCTATATGTAATATTCACAGTAGGATTGCTTCTGGTAAAACATAGTTACACCCATTTGAGATTTGGAGAGGTAGAAGACCTAGTTTTTTTAATATTAATGTGTGGGGGTGTTTAGTTTCTAGAGAGTTAATGGATCTAAACATTTAAAATTGAACATATAGTAATTACTATTGAATTTTGGGTACACATAAAATAAAAAATTATATAGAATCATGAATTTAAGAGTTAATATAATTATTTAATAAGGAGATCTATAAATTTTTAAAAATAGTTTTTATAAGACAACATTGATAAAGTTATTCCACCAACCCCTTTAACATGTAAACTATCTAGTTCAAATATAATTGTATAGAATAATGATAAATCTTGAGCTGAAACATAATAGAGTACAGTAATCAGGATGGAAAAACAACTACATCCAAATATTATTTCTCCAGATTCAATAGTTTTTCTTGTTGAGGGAGATAAAAATAATCTTTTTTGAAAAACTTTGTGACAGCCTACTATCGAGGGTCTTCTGCTTTGACTACCTCTATACCCCCTTCGATAGGCTTGGGGAAGGTGACTTCCACTGAGTAGGCATATCCCAATTATGGGAGACATTTTCCTTAGTATCTATATGCACACATATATCTCTGAGTGCAAAATAGTAAAATGTATAAAAAACTAAGTATAAAACAAATTCATACAATAATATATCAACCACCATGTCACGAACCAGCCTGGGTACCCTGGTAACCCGATAACCGAGCCGACCCTGACATAGCCCGAAGGGTGTTCTCGATCCCTACGGGTCGGTGAATGGCACCTGACATCACACAACATGCAAGTGGGAATTATTTCTGCCACAATAATTTGGAAGCAATAGAAAAAAAACAGTATGCATTACAAAAGAAACTCCACCGGGAGTAATGTACCATAAATCAAAGAGGCATGAAAGCCCAAAGTACTAATACCCAAATACTACCAAGGGAAAAAATTTCCCAATGTCCCTAATGACACAACTCACCAAGACCAAAGATGAACAACTGGATCCACCTAAAAGAGATTCCTTCCCTTTGCTCGAGCCTGGAAGAAGGAAATGTACAAACACCTGAAAGAAAAAGTAGGGTGTGAGACTAAGCCCAGTAGGATACCACCAAAAATTCCGTGACAGATGCAAAACATAGATTATCCAATGAAAATCTCTCTATTTCAAATAAATATATTTAGAAAATCAAAAAGTATTTTAACAAAACATTCTATACATTTTCAAATGATGGAAAAATCAATTTAAGCAAAGGCTTTACAAAGATGGAATATTTCTAAAATAATGGCTTAAATAAAAACGGTTACATAAAATAGTTCATGTAAATCTTGTAGGCATGTATAACAGCTTTATAACATTGGCATACATTTATATCTCAAATATAAATAAACAAGCGAGCAAAATGGTTATTTTCCAAAAGGTACGATAGCATTATTCAGTTATAGGATTACACACTCTCTATGTGAACTCAGAAAAATGTGTATACACACGTCCCTATGACACTGGCCAAAGGAGACTCTTCACCAACCCATCATAGATGTTACCCGCTACATGTATGTTTTAGAATGTTGTTCTAGTGTAGAGTGTATCCAAATAACTCACTATCTACCTAAGGCTTTCATGCTCACTTAAATGACGTGAGAACTGTTTAAAGAATGCTTAAAATATGATCAATCCCATACTTCCATTTAAAATGTTCCAATATCATTTCATTTAAAACCAAAACAGGTTCTATTCAAGACATGCCTTTTTTAACAAAATAAAACCAATGGGTTTCTATAAAATCAATTTAAGCCATTTTCACCAGTTTGAAATCCATTCAAAGACAATTCCATCATTACACAATTTATTTCCACAATTAAATTCAAAAATTTAATTGAAATCATTTCCATTAAATCCACAATTTAAATTAAACAATTTAAATCGACCAATTTCCATAAACACACCCAATTCAATGGAATTGGGGTTTTCCCACATTTCTATGCCAAAACCATTTCAAATATCTCAATTCAATGGAATCAAGTTTTTATCAGTTAATTTAAAGCAAATTTGAGCAATTGAATTAAAATCAACAATTGAAATAAATTGGGAAAATAAAATGATAAACAATTTGGAAAGTCGGGATAGAACCACATACCTTGAAGGTTTTGACCAAGACCACAACGGTCAAGAACTCTCAAGAAAACTAGGTTGCTTCTTCAAGAACCCACCTTAGATCCCTTCTCATAGAAAGATCAAGACCAAATCTCATCAAATATGGTACCACACACTTAGATCTACCCACAACGGTTTTGGATCCAAGAAACCGAGAGAAGAAGAGAAGTAGATCTAAGTAGATCTAAGAAATCAATCTAGAATGATGAAGAACGATCACATACCTCAAGAATATGACTTCTATTCACCAATAGGAGCCTTTGGGTCACCTCTAGAATAATGGGAAAACCCTCTCTGACCTAAGGAAAAGACAAATCCCAAGTTAGGGCCGCTTAGGAGGAAAAACGAGGCACTTAAAGGCAAAAAAAGCAAGATCAACAATTTAAGGATCTCATTTAAGTGACCGCACGGTTTAGCCGCACATTTTGACAAACTTTACACTAACCGTGCGTGAGCTACTTCCTCATCCACACTTCTCGCATGTCTTGGCCGCACGGTTAGACAAACCATCCGCCGTCCTTACGGAAGCTTCTGTCCAGGATTCACGGCTGGCACGGTTTGGTCACACGGTTTGTCAAACCGTGTGCAAACTATGCACAACACATTGTCCTCTAGTTTTTATTTAAAAGTTCACCCAAATGCAACCCAAGTATTTAATCCAAAACAATGGTACTTAAAAACATCAAAATTGCCTAAAAACATAACGTGATATTACAACCTCTCTACCACAAAAACTTTCTGCCCCTAGAAAACCTATGAAGAAACCTCCACATAAAAAATATGAGGCCACTGCTCCCTGATTAGAGCCTCCCTTTACCACATATATTAAGAATCAGAACCATGCTGCCATATTACAGGGACCACAGGTATCGTTCTCCCACGAAGTACCTTGGTCTCAGAATCAACAACCTTGACTGGTCGTTCAGTAACAGATAAATCTGAATCAATCTCAAGATCACTCCAGCTCACAACATGTGATGGATCAGAGAGATACTTTCATAGCTGCGATACATGGAACACATTATGTATTGACGTAAACTATGGTGGTAGAGATAGATGGTAAGAAACTTTCCCCACAAGACCAATAACCTTAAAAGGTCCCACAAAATAAGGAGGAATCTTCCCTTGCTTCCCAAGCCATAGGTGACCCAATCGGGGTAAAAATTTAAAGAACACCTGGTCACCAACTACAAATATTAAAGGCATACGACGATGATCAACATAAGACTTGTACCGACTCTATGCCATCACCATTCTCTAACGAATCAAATGGATCTTAGTTGTCGTCTCTTGAACAAAACTCGGTCCTACGAAAGAACTTTTACCAATCTCCGACCAACATAAGGGATTTTTACATAGATAACCATACAAAGCCTCAAAAGGAGCCATTTTGATTGCAGACTAGTAACTGTTGTTATAGGAAAACTCAACTAGTCCCAGATGATCATCCCAATTGCCACCAAAGTCAAGAACCCGTGCACGAAGAATATCCTCATGAATCTGAATATATCTCTCTGTCTGGCCATCCGACCGTGGATGGTAGGCCATGCTCAAATGGACCTGAGATCCCAGTGCCTCCTGAATGACTCTCCAAAAGCGATAAGTAAACCGAGGATCCCTATCAGAGTCTATAGAATATGGAACACCGTGAAAACGAATGACTTCTTTCACATAGACATTCCCCTACTCCCCAACTTTGGTCGTATATCGAATAGGTATAAATTGAGCCGACGTAGTCAATCTGTCGATCAAAACCCATATCACGTTCTTTTTCCTTTTGGTTTTAGGTAACCCAACAACAAAGTCCATAGAGATTTCATCCCACTTCAATGTAGCGATTGGAAGTGGTTGAAGCAAACCAGAAGGTTTCTGGTGCTCAGATTTCACCTGCTGGCATGTATAGCAACGAGATACAGACTCAGCAATGTCTCATCTCATGCCTGTCCACCAGAACTTCCCTCACATATCATAGAACATTATCATGGTTCCTGGGTGTACAAACCACTGGGAGTTATGGAAATACCCCATCACATCCTTCCTTGCTAATAACAACACAACATAACAGTTTTGATAACACAGAACACCCTTTTGGAGAATGACCACTAGGTGTCTGTCTCCCCACCATAAAGAGAGTCCCCAATGCTATGGAATTCATCATTCAGTTGTTTCTCTTGAATAATTAACTCGATGAGAGAAGAAGTCAACTGAACACTGGCTAATGAAACTTCATTCCCCTTCCACTGAACTCCAATATGAAACTTAGAAAAAAGAGCCATCAAACTCCATTCTTCGATGCCATGAAAAATAAAGGAGAATTTGTTAGGACGAAGGGCATAATAAGGTACTCATAATGTCCATACCTACTCCGAAAAGCGGTCTTATGAATGTTAGATTCTTTTTTCCTAAACTGATGGTAACCTGATCGAAGATCAATTTTTGAAAACCACTTTTACCTCTTAAATTGATCAAAAAAAATCATCAATTCATGGTAACATATATTTGTTCCTTATCGTAACTTGATTGACCTTTAGATAATCAACACATAAGCGAAGTGAACCATCAGCCTTCTTGGCGAAGAGAACTAGAGCTACCCAAGGAGACACACTCGGTCATATAAAACCTTTATCAAGAAAATCAACTAACAGAGACTTCAGTTCTATCAGTTCTGCTGGAGCCATTTGGTAAGAGGGAATAGAAAGTGTTTGAATATGAGGAATTAAGTCAATAGAAAAATCAACCTCTCTTACTAGTGGAAAACCAGAGAAGTTAGAAGGAAGCACATCGGGAAACTCAGCGACGACTATAGGGAGATCACCACACAATGAATCTCTCTATAGCTAAAAAGAAAACATTGATATAACTTTCCCAAACTCTGGATAAGAGGGTCCAGCTCTGCTTCATTTTGGGTCCCATTCTCCTTGAAAAACAAGAGGCACACTATAGGGTGTAGTAAGGTAGACCTGTCGAAGATAACAATTGATCCAGGATTTATTGGTAATGAGCCAATCCATCCCAAATATGACGTCAAAATATTTCATGTCGAGAACCAAGAATGACCAAACATGATCAATATCTGATAGAGATAAGATACAAGAAGGACTAAGGATACCCTTTTCTTTCATTCTACAAAGGGGTGTAGTCCTATCATCATAGGAATTATATCTTCTCTGTGTAGTCTTCATCCGCTCCTAGATGATCTGCACCTTCTCTGTCGTATACTAAACCATCTCTGGTCCTACATGTGATGACTCCCCTGGGTCAGTCCAGCATAGAGGTGATCTGCAAGGTCGGTCATACAGTGCCTCGTAAGGTGCCATCCCGAGGTGGAGTGGTAGCTGTTGTTGTGTGCAAAATCCAACAAGGGTAGGTGATCCTCCTAGCTATGACCAAAGTCAAGGACACATGCACGGAGCATGTCCTCGAGAGTCTGAATGGTCCTCTCAGTCTGGCCATCCGTTTGATGATGAAAGGCGGTGCTTAGATATAGCTGTTTCCCAAAAGCCTCATGTAACCCCTTCCATAGCCAGGAAGTGAAACACGCATCTCGATTGGAAACAATAGACGATGGCACACCAGGAATCCGTACGATCTCTTGAACATAGAGGTGTCCCATGCTCTCTACTAAGCCCTGATAACTGATCGGTAAGAAGTGGGTCAACTTGGTGAGTGGGTCTACGATCACCCAGATAGAGTCATGTCCTCTGGATGACCGTGGAAGCCCCATCACTAAATCCATGGATATCCCATACCACTTCCATTATGGAACCTCTAAGGGATGAACCAATCCCGCTGGTACCTGGTGCTCTGCCTTTACTTGCTAAAAAGCGAGGCATCGTGATACAAACTCTGCTATATCCTTCTTCATACCCGGCCACCAGTGTTGTCGTCTGAGGTCCTGGTACATCTTCACCACTACTGGATGTACCTAAAGAGAAGAAGTGTGAAACACCCTCATCACATCCTCCTACAGTGCAACCGGTACCATAGTATGTCCCCTGAAGATAATGACGTGCTCCCCTCCTTCAGAAAATCCATCAGGATCCTGCCCTGTGGATATCTGAGCACGTCGCCAATCACAATCAATGTCCCCATGTTGTGACTCTCTGACTCGCTGAAAGAGTGGAGGAGTGACTATGAGTGACTGTAGAAAGGATGCTCTATCTCTATCCATAAATGATATCTGCAACGCGGCTAGCTGCTTAGTCGCCTCTCCTAGTAGTTGAATGCCTAATCTCCTGTTGAGAGCATCAGCTACAATGTTCCGCTTCCAAAGAGTATAGACTATATCGAAGTCATAGTCCTGGAGGAACTCGAGCCATCACCACTATCTTTGGTTCAGGTACTTATGGGAGAAGATATACCTGAGACTCTGGTGGTCAGAGTAGACTGTAAAGTGCTCGCCCATCAAGTAGTGCCGCCACATTTTCAAGGCGAAGACCACTACTGCTAACTCCAGGTCATGGGTAGTGTAGTTCTGCTTGTGCTGTCTCAACTGACGTGACCCATACGCGATCAATGCTCTCTCTTGCATTATGAAACACCTGATTCTGGTCCATGATGCATCGTAGTAAACAATGTACCCAATGCCCTCCTCCGTCAACCTCAATATGGGTTCACTAGTCAAACTTTGCCTCAGATCTTGAAAGCTCTGCTGACATCTATCTGACCACATGAAGGGTTTCCCATTCTTCATCAAGGTTGAAAGTGTTGCTGCAACTCTGGAGAAGTTTGGCACAAATCTCCGATAGTACCCAACTAGACCAAGGAAACTTTTCACCTCTGTCATGCTCTTGGGTGGTTCCAAAGCAAGTAATGCCTCAATCTTCACTAGATCCACTTCAACTCCAGCCTTCGAGATGACGTTTCCCAGGGAGTGAACCTCTAAAATCCATAACTGGCACTTCAAGGGCTTACCATAAAGCTGGTGCTCTCAAATTGTATCCAGTACAACCCGCAAGTGGTAGGCGTGCTCCTCCTAAGTAGTTGAGTAAATCACTATGTCGTCGATGAAGACTACGACAAAGCGATTGAGGTAAGGCTGAAAGATCATGTTCATGAGACTCATGAACACTGATGGTGAGTTGGTTACGCCAAAAGGCATAACCAAGAACTCATATTGGCCATACTGACACCTGAAGGCCATCTTCTGTACATCCTCATCTCAGACTCTATGTTGATGATAGTCTGACCTGAGGTCTATCTGCGAGAACCATCGTGCTCCCTTGAGATGATCAAAGATGTCTTCAATCCTTGAGAGTGGGTACTTGTTCTTCATGGTCACCTGATTTAGGCGACGGTAGTCAACACACAGTCGCAATCTCCCATCCGCCTTCTTGGAAAAAAAATCGGAGAAGCCTAGGGTGAAACACTGGGTCAGATAAATCCATTCCCCTGCAAGTCCTCCAGTTGTACCCGCAGTTCATGAAGCTCGGCGGGAGCCATATGATATTATGTAGTAGATATAGGTGTTGTCCATGGGTACAGTTATATTTATAAGTCTACCTCTCTGCAAGGAGTTAGTCCTGGAACGTCATCAAGAAAAACACCTGCATACTGATCCATCATAATAGGAAAACTCAGACTCTGCTCATCAGTCGCTCCAAAAATGAAACTAGCCAACTGATGTGTGAATGACTGCCCTCTCCTCTGCGTAAGTCCATCCTACACTGCAAAGGCTTACTTCTTTCCGGTGAAGGTGAACCTGGTCCCATCCATGTGGACACACTGCACCTTGCACCTAATATAGTCAATCTGAGCATTGACTGTAGATAAACAATCCATTCCCAAGATGACATCATAAGGCCTATGTAACGACCCGAAATTTTGAATAAACCTTGTTCCCTAATTTCATGTGTTATTTTATTTTATTTTTATACTCAACAAAAATGTTTTATTTGATAAACATGATTATAATTAAAATGAGACCATTGGGTTCTGACTGTTATATGACCATCGGTCAATATGACCGCTGTGAACAAAATGTTTTGATTATTGTCTCTAAATACAAGTAATCTTGGTTAATTATTTTAGAAAGAAGATTCTATGGCCTCACCTAGTAGTCTTGGACCGATCGAAGCCCATCTAACAGAGCTTGGGAAGGAGGTAGCACCATTGGGCTTTGCTCTGGATCAAATCCAAGCCGAACTTCATCATGTGAAGCTGGAACGGAATCGCCTTCGTGAGAAGTTCAAACTGATAGAAATTACTACTCGGGCAATGTTGACTGAGCCGCCCCAAGATTCTATCACCCTAGCACACCTTACTCTTAGGTCCTATGCTGGTATTATAAGAGGCTATGTAACGAGACCGTAACTACCTTGTGTAATCCTTGTTTTAAATAAAAATTGGGATTTCTTCTTATGATGATGTTTATGAATTTTGAAATGACCGGATAAATATAGTATGCATATTTTTTATGAATTTTAGAAAAAGGATATTTTAAAAATGTTTATGTAAACCTTAAATAATTAAAAATGTGTAATGATTTTCAAAAAATGGTCTTCTACAATTATGTTCAGTACAAAATTTGGAGTCTAATAAGATCAACTTAATTTTTGATGAATAGTAAATTATGAATAGTGATTTTACGCTTAGGATTAGTAAGGTGACCAAATGGATTAGTAATCTCACTTAAAGAAAGTTTTAAAATAATCTAGGCACCTTGAATAAGTAATGTGATTCAATAAAATGGTTAAATAACTGTTACATAAATTATTATTCAAGTATTAGTTTTTTCGGATGAATAGTGTTTTTTAATTAAAAATTTAATTAAAAATAATTAGAAAATTATTTTTATAAAAATGACTTTATTTTTGAACTCAGAGCATCGATATTATGTTAAGGTAATTTTTGGGGATTTTTCTGAAAAAAATGAATTTTCGATGAATAGTGTTTTTATTTAAAAGTTAAATTAAAAATATTTAGAAAAATATTTTTATAAAATGGATTTCATTTTTGAAATCAGAGCATTGATATTTGGTTAATGTGAAATTTTGGGATTTTTCTGAGAAAGTTGAATTTTCAGTGAATAGTAAAAATACAGTTTTAGGGTTTCAGTATGTTTAATGACACCATAACGGTGTCATGATGATGTCATGAGATCTTTTGAGGGTTGGCCGGCCAAGGGTGATGGATTATTGTTTTGGGGGCCCCATGTGGCCTAACTCCATGATAAATGCCAAGGGAGAGCACATGGGTTTGAGAAAAGCACATGTGAGGTGTCCCTTGGCCATTAATGCTTTGTCCCCTCACTTTCCCTATAAATACCCACCCTTTCCTCCTTTAGTTTTCACTCCCAACTCTCCCCCAACGAATTTCTGGTCTTCTTACCTCCCAAAGAGTCCTTCCAAGGTGCTCCCAAGCCCTCAAGGTCCAATCCTTTGAGTTTCAAGAGTCACGTTTTAAGGTAAGGGATCCAACCCCTCTCTTTCTTTTCATGTAATCTCTTTTATGTCATTCCTTTTATGCTCCATGTTTTTATGTGAGAGGATGTTCTTTTATATTCCTCTTACTGCCCTTTCATGTTTATATGATGAGAGATCCCCTCTTACTCTCATCATTTCATTTTATGAAAGTTTAAGTGACGCCGTTAGGCTGCCGAATTTTTAAGGGATTCTTTCACCCTTCTCATTCTTTTCAAAGTTCTACTTTCATGTCAAGTCTTTCAAGTTCCTTTTTATTATGTTGGGGTATGATCTCTATATCTATCATACTGATCTCTTATGATCATATGATGAGGGACCCTATTTGATCTTGTCAATTCTTTTTTATTGAAATTTAAGTGACGCCGTTAGGCTGCCGAATTTTCATAAGAGAAATCTAATTTTTGTCTTCCTTCCATGTTTTTTCATTTCAAATGTTATGTCCTCCAAATTTCATTACCGTGTCCATATATCCTTCTTATTATGTTCCCCTACTGTTTTATGGATCATTTATGAGTGGGTGACCCATGTCCCCTCTCTTTTCAATGTTTTCTAAAACCCCGAAACATAGCCGTTATGCTGCAGAATTTTTGGTCTCAAAATGTCTCTCTCTTTTCTCAAAATTATTTTATGTTATAAAGTGAATACTCAAAGCTCTTATTTCTACAAGGGTATTCACATATATATCAAAATGTTATATTTTAAATTCTGGGATTTACATACATGAGACCCGCTTTCCCTTTCCGTGGGTTTAAAGTGACGTAAAGATCATGTATTTAAAGCAGTTTTTAAAACGTTATGATTATGAAATGAAACCCATTTATTTTTATGCTATGTGGGTTATTTAATAAATGTTTGATGATGATATATGTGGCTCACATGATAATAAAGGTAAATTTAAGGGTGCGCCCTGATAGCGCTCCAATGCATTGGGTAATGATGTAACCACTAGAGATTACAATTTTCACGATACCTTGGTGAATAACCTTGGTAATTTTCAAATGACACCTTGGGGATGGACCTTGGTGATATGTTCATGATTGTCTATGTTTTATGATGTAGCCACATCTTCAAGTTATGGAAAATGTTATTTTTATTATGAAATGCCTCATGATTTCTTTCTCATGCCTTAAAGTTCTTTTCATGTCCTTATTGAAGTATCTCAAGTTCACATGTAAAATGTTCCTCTTGTTTCCCTTACTGGGCCTTCTGCTCACCCTTTCTTTTGATGTATGTCCCCAGGTTATGAGATGCAGTAATGAACCTAGAATGAACTTAAGGAGATGCCTTTCAAGTGTTTAAGAAGAATGTTTTATGTTGTTTTCATGTATTATGTTCCTGGTTTCCAAGACACTAGACCTTAAAGATCCTCAGTTTTGTGTAATGTAATGAAAGTTTATGTTATAAAATGGTGGGATGCTATAGTTGGTATCAAATGATGGTTTAGTTATTTGTGGAAATTCGGATATAAAAACTTTAGGAAGAACCCTATAGAAAAGTTTAAATATAGTAAATCTTCCTGGTATTTTGGTGTGTATTGAGTAAGGGGTTTCCAAGCAAATACATCCCTGTCTGGATACGAGCAGGTAGAGGTGGCTCTGGCACAGATGTACATAGGGGTAAAACCCGAAAACACCGCTTTGAGCTAGACTCGAACGGGAACTGGTACACGACAACGGGCCTTGCTGCACTCTTCGTTACGACACTCCCGGGGGATATGCTTTGGTAAATTCATAAGCTTAGTATGAACCATTGTTAAAGGATCAAAGATAAAATAAAATAAAGGTTCACATAAGACTATATGATCATGGATAACCTAGATGGGAACCTAGGGGATCACAAGTTAGGGTATACTTTTAAACTACAAGTTATCCTTATATGCTTTAAGTTTCTTTTCTTGATTATTGGATAAGTATTTAAGCCCCTAATTATAGTTTCTTTTCTTATTTAATGGCGGGAAATGGAAGAACATGTCTCAACAACCAATGTGATAGGAAATGCTACGATTGCCGTATTAAGATGACAGAGGTGATTAGGGGATTAAAAGATGATTATTATTTTGGAATACGTTCACTATTTTAGGGACCCTATATGATCGAGGTAAATAGATTACTATGGTATTTTCATTGAGGAGTAAGGTTGACTTATATTTTGAAGAATCGATAAATTTATGGTGGACTTATAGTAATTTAGGCTACTTATGGGAATGATTAACCTATCTTGGGTAAAATATGTTTAGTTTAGATGTTAGGAGTGGTTGATGTTGTTTGGAGATGAACAATGAAGTTTATTTTGGAAGACTATGTTATCAAATCCTTCTTGTATTTGGGTTTCAATCTTAGTTTTGTTTATTTTGAGGAATCTTAAGGACCATTATTTACGGAATGGTCTATGATGAACTTTGGGTAGTACCATGGAACTTTGAAGATTTAAAAGTAGTTTCCATTCCTATGGGATTCTTTTTGAAGAGTTGTTTTACCTTACCCTTTCTATTTTTGGGATAATGTTTAAAGATAAAAGAAATAGATAGTTAATCTTTTGTGGATTATGTGATTCTCTAGAAGATGATTCTTGTGTTTTGATGAGACCAAGTAGTTTTGAATACTCATAGTTTGGAGAAAAGATTAGTTTTGGGTAGAAACTTATTAAAGGATGAAACTCTAGATGAAGGTAGATATATTTCCTTATGTTTTTGTTCTATGTTGTAAATGAATTCCTCAAAGTTATGAAAAGGAACGTAAAACAAAAATGTTGTTGGTTTACGTTTCCTACTAGGTAATCAAAGACCGCTTGCACACATCATAATTTTGGGATTTTCTGGTGGTTAACTTCCTCCTAATCATGTTTTCTATCACTCTCCTTTAGGACATTACCCTTTGTTTTCTCCTCCATGTCCATGTTTCCTACATGGAATCCTAGTATGAGTAAACTCGGGTGGCCTTTGTACTTCCTTTTCTTTCTTTTAAAGTAATGGTGTCACTGACTCTTTTTCCGATGTGGGACTTTCAATGAAATTTCAAAACCCAATTTTTAAAATTGCGAGGACGCAATTTCTTAAGGGGGGAAGATTGTAACGACCCGAAATTTTGAATAAACCTTGTTCCCTAATTTCATGTGTTATTTTATTTTATTTTTATACTCAACAAAAATGTTTTATTTGATAAACATGATTATAATTAAAATGAGACCATTGGGTTCTGACTGTTATATGACCATCGGTCAATATGACCGCTGTGAACAAAATGTTTTGATTATTGTCTCTAAATACAAGTAATCTTGGTTAATTATTTTAGAAAGAAGATTCTATTGCCTCACCTAGTAATCTTGGACCGATCGAAGCCCATCTAACAAAGCTTGGGAAGGAGGTAGCACCATTGGGCTTTGCTCTGGATCAAATCCAAGCCGAACTTCATCATGTGAAGCTGGAACGGAATCGCCTTCGTGAGAAGTTCAAACTGATAGAAATTACTACTCGGGCAATGTTGACTGAGCCGCCCCAAGATTCTATCACCCTAGCACACCTTACTCTTAGGTCCTATGCTGGTATTATAAGAGGCTATGTAACGAGACCGTAACTACCTTGTGTAATCCTTGTTTTAAATAAAAATTGGGATTTCTTCTTATGATGAAGTTTATGAATTTTGAAATGACCGGATAAATATAGTATGCATATTTTTTATGAATTTTAGAAAAAGTATATTTTAAAAATGTTTATGTAAACCTTAAATAATTAAAAATGTGTAATGATTTTCAAAAAATGGTCTTCTACAATTATGTTCAGTACAAAATTTGGAGTCTAATAAGATCAACTTAATTTTTGATGAATAGTAAATTATGAATAGTGATTTTACGCTTAGGATTAGTAAGGTGACCAAATGGATTAGTAATCTCACTTAAAGAAAGTTTTAAAATAATCTAGGCACCTTATTAAGTAATGTGATTCAATAAAATGGTTAATTAACTGTTTCATAAATTATTATTCATGTATTAGTTTTTTCGGATGAATAGTGTTTTTTAATTAAAAATTTAATTAAAAATAATTAGAAAATTATTTTTATAAAAATGACTTTATTTTTGAACTCAGAGCATCGATATTATGTTAAGGTAATTTTTGGGGATTTTTCTGAAAAAAATGAATTTTCGATGAATAGTGTTTTTATTTAAAAGTTAAATTAAATATATTTAGAAAAATATTTTTATAAAATGGATTTCATTTTTGAAATCAGAGCATTGATATTTGGTTAATGTGAAATTTTGGGATTTTTCTGAGAAAGTTGAATTTTCAGTGAATAGTAAAAATACAGTTTTAGGGTTTCAGTATGTTTAATGACATCATAACGGTGTCATGATGATGTCATGAGATCTTTTGAGGGTTGGCCGGCCAAGGGTGATGAATTATTGTTTTGGGGGCCCCATGTGGCCTAACTCCATGATAAATGCCAAGGGAGAGCACATGGGTTTGAGAAAAGCACATGTGAGGTGTCCCTTGGCCATTATTGCTTTGTCCCCTCACTTTCCCTATAAATACCCACCCTTTCCTCCTTTAGTTTTCACTCCCAACTCTCCCCCAACGAATTTCTGGTCTTCTTACCTCCCAAAGAGTCCTTCCAAGGTGCTCCCAAGCCCTCAAGGTCCAATCCTTTGAGTTTCAAGAGTCACGTTTTAAGGTAAGGGATCCGACCCCTCTCTTTCTTTTCATGTAATCTCTTTTATGTCATTCCTTTTATGCTCCATGTTTTTATGTGAGAGGATGTTCTTTTATATTCCTCTTACTGACCTTTCATGTTTATATGATGAGAGATCCCCTCTTACTCTCATCATTTCATTTTATGAAAGTTTAAGTGACGCCGTTAGGCTGCCGAATTTTTAAGGGATTCTTTCACCCTTCTCATTCTTTTCAAAGTTCTACTTTCATGTCAAGTCTTTCAAGTTCCTTTTTATTATGTTGGGGTATGATCTCTATATCTATCATACTGATCTCTTATGATCGTATGATGAGGGACCCTATTTGATCTTGTCAATTCTTTTTTATTGAAGTTTAAGTGACGCCGTTAGGCTGCCGAATTTTCATAAGAGAAATCTAATTTTTGTCTTCCTTCCATGTTTTTTCATTTCAAATGTTATGTCCTACAAATTTCATTACCATGTCCATATATCCTTCTTATTCTGTTCCCCTACTGTTTTATGGATCATTTATGAGTGGGTGACCCATGTCCCCTCTCTTTTCAATGTTTTCTAAAACCCCGAAACATAGCCGTTATGCTGCAGAATTTTTGGTCTCAAAATGTCTCTCTCTTTTCTCAAAATTATTTTATGTTATAAAGTGAATACTCAAAGCTCTTATTTCTACATGGTTATTCACATATATATCAAAATGTTATATTTTAAATTCTGGGATTTACATACATGAGACCCGCTTTCCCTTTCCGTGGGTTTAAAGTGACGTAAAGATCATGTCTTTAAAGCAGTTTCTAAAACGTTATGATTATGAAATGAAACCCATTTATTTTTATGCTATGTGGGTTATTTATGAAATGTTTGATGATGATATATGTGGCTCACATGATAATAAAGGCAAATTTAAGGGTGCGCCCTGATAGCGCTCCAATGCATTGGGTAATGATGTAACCACTAGAGATTACAATTTTCACGATACCTTGGTGAATAACCTTGGTAATTTTCAAATGACACCTTGGGGATGGACCTTGGTGATATGTTCATGATTGTCTATGTTATATGATGTAGCCACATCTTGAAGTTATGGAAAATGTTATTTTTATTATGAAATGCCTCATGATTTCTTTCTCATGCCTTAAAGTTCTTTTCATGTCCTTATTGAAGTATCTCAAGTTCACATGTAAAATGTTCCTCTTATTTCCCTTACTGGGCCTTCTGCTCACCCTTTCTTTTGATGTATGTCCCCAGGTTATGAGATGCAGTAATGAACCTAGAATGAACTTAAGGAGATGCCTTTCAAGTGTTTAAGAAGAATGTTTTATGTTGTTTTCATGTATTATGTTCCTGGTTTCCAAGACACTAGACCTTAAAGATCCTCAGTTTTGTGTAATGTAATGAAAGTTTATGTTATAAAATGGCGAGATGCTATAGCCTAGACGCCGCTACAAGAAGATCCCAGCCGAAGCTCTCACCTCCTAGAGTAATCTCACACTGCCAGAACCAGTGCGTAATCATCAAGTCTTCTCCCGTAAGAGTCTCTACCCATAAGGATAGAGCCAACGGCTCCGTCGGAATCTCTGAGCTCCAAACTAGGGCAGCATCAATAAAAGAATGACTCACACCTATGTCTATAGGTACTGCAGCAAGGGTGGAGTAGATACAGATAGTAACTCGAATCATATCAGGTACAGCGTGGTCATAGGACTCGACTGCCTGGAGCTGAGCATGCCTCTATCTGCCAGCTCCATATGGTCGGGATGGACCTCCTGCTGGTGGTGGTTGTGGTAGAGTCTCCAAATAACATCCACCACCCGCTGGTCGGCCAGCTCCTCTGCCTCGTCCACCTGCTCTCAGAGGACCACCACGATCGAACCTCTACCTCTGCCTGAGAGGTCCCTCCCCTGTCTGCTGCTCATCTGTATGGTGGGTCGGGCAGTCTCGAGCCATGTGACCCTGCCTGCCGCATGCATAGCACTGCTTTTTACTCATATAGCTGGATCTATTCTGTGTTCCCTGTACAACCAAACCTGTATCCTGTGGATGCTCCCCTAATGGCCTGGTCCACTTGGACATCTGTGTCAACTGTCTACTGCCAGATGTAGAAGACTCAGATATGTGCCACCCTGCGGTGGGTCTCGATACTGGTGTCGGTTCAGTGAGAAATCTCTCCACAAGAAGGGCTCGCTATAGCACACATGCATGCATCAGAATGCTGAGGGAGATCATTGAAGCTCTGATATCATGTCTGAGTCCTTGCTCAATGATTCGGGACCTGAAGAATGGGTCCCTGTACCATGTCCGTGGAGTATCGCGAGAGGTCGGTAAACCTCAATGATTACTGACCTACTATCATATTTCCCTACCGCAGATTTAGTAACTCATGTATCCGCACCGCATGAAGGGTGGCTGGAACAATCTCCGAGCGGAAAAGACTCTCGAAGTCCTTCTAAAGAAAATATGCCTCGTCATGCACCTAGAGCATTATGCTCCATCATCTACCTGCTGCTGCATGGAGGAGACTTTCGGCAAGGATCACCGTAATACCGAATGGTGTCCATACCAATCTGAAAACTCTGATGATATCCTCCATACAGTCCTCAGCTTCCTATGGGTCTGTCTCTCCGTGAAACCTAGGAGACCTCTATTACTGGAACTCGTGAAACACGCTCAGACGGCGTGCAGTCTCTTCTGCTGGGGATGGTGGTATTGGTGGCCTGTCGGGTAGTGGTAGTGCCGGTTCCTCCGCTATGATGGGGCCCTGAGCCAAGGCCTCGTCGCTCGGCGGGCTAACATCCCGTATATAACTCGGACCCCTAGCTAGCTGCCTTCATTGGGCCATCTTGGAAAGAAACAGCTGTGCCATGGTCAAAATAGTATACCTGGTGAGCTGACACAAAGTAATCACAATGAAAACTTATAAAACACACATGAAATCAGTGTTTTCGTGCACTGAGTCTGAAATCAGAAGTCAGGGTCCTGGTGTATAGTTACGTCGGCTGCCGCACCAACACTAGACTCTCTGGACTCAAAACCACACTCAATACTCTTAACACTGTTTCTTCATAGTATGATCGATCGGAGTATTATGTTATGTGGTAGAATCGACTCTTCAGATACCAATTTGTCACAACCCGTCGTCGGGGCTCGTGTCGTGACTACCCCAAGCCCGCCTTCCATAGGCCAGGGGCTGGAGCCTAGAACCAAAGGTGTAAATCTGAATAAAAAGGGAATTAATTGCATTTATATAGTAAAAAAACACAATAGAGTACGCAACAGAAGTAAGCACTAAGTAATACTGAAATAAAAAAGTAAGTGGTGAAAGGTATGGGGCCGGAAATACAAGCCCAACAGCAAGTACAGTTCAGCTGAAAGACTAATACAACAGTTGTAAAATAAAGCATCAACCACTGAGTCATCCTCCGGGAATCCCACCTGAAGGGTGGGTATAGATGGTCTCCTCAGCACCTTGGGTTCATCCGTCCGCTCCGTGTATGTCCTGCCGAGTGGTCCACCTCCGGGTACTGTCCAGCTCCACAAGTCTCTACCACGATCAGTGATGTCTTTCATTTGCATCCAACACAACATAGTGCGGGCATAGCCCATGCAGGGGTGGGTATAATAATACATAGTAGGGAACTCGAGACCCCCAAAGGTCTCCCAAAATCCACGAAGGATAAACCACAAAGGAAAGATACAATCATGAATTATAAACCAACATTACTTAGGTATATGCCCATACATAAACCAAATTCATAAATCCCTATTCGGATCCATCTCTAGAGCCCATGCACAACCCAGTCCACACAGGAAAGATGTCAATAATATCGATGATAATGATTGAAAGTCACGACTCAGCTCACACAGATATACATCCTTCGTAAAGTGATAATGATAATCAGATGTAGTAACTGATTCATCTAAAATGTCGGACCCACATAGGATACTAGACCAGCTAATCTATTGGACCCACATAGGATACTAGACCATCTACTCTATCGGAACCACTTAGGATTCTAGAACTGAAGTCAAAATGTCAGACACATGTAGGAAACAAGAATAGTAACCATCACCGTCAAACCCAGAGAGGATTCCAGTACGGTAGTCGTCATCACTGAACCCACAGTGGATTCCAGTATATTAGTCTTCATCGCCGAACCCACAGAGGATTCGAGTATAGTAGTATTCTTCTCCAAACCCATGGAGGATTCTAGTACGGTAGTCGTTGTAGTGGCAGCCAGCTCTAGGGTTCCCACACACAACACGCTGGTTTCTGGGAGGGTCCGCTCCTCAAGCAAATAGGTCAGTAAATCAACTATCACTAAGTCTTGAGATGATGTACCCCAAAGTTCTATCTCATCAAAAGGTACCCAACGTGACAGAAGACGCGTCAATTGGATGCCTGGTTTGGTAGATAGTGGCTTTTTCATTCGAGGGGCCCGGTTTGAAATACGCTCGTTCTACACCCGGCCGTTTTCCAAATTCGTCCAAAACTCACATAGAGTATCTCAAATGGAATGCTTCATCGCGAGGGTCCGAATTTCTTAGATGGCACGTCGATTAGATGCATGGTCTTTAAGTTATTCACGTTTAAGTGAAAATGGGTCCGGCCCGTTAAGCCCAGTGGGCTGGTGGGTCTGCCCGACCCGATTTGGCGGATCCGACCAGGCAGAGGGTTGGGCCGGCCCATTGTAGCACATAGTCCGGATCGAGGGGCCTGACCTAGCCTGAGGAGGCATGGCCAGGGCCGACAGGGTGCGGCCCGGCGCGGCGCTGCGCGGCCCGGCGTGGCGCGGCCCTGCGAAGCTTGGCCCGGCTGGCCGAGCGGCTCGACCCGGGTGCTCGAGCGCTGCGGGGTGAGGGGGTTCTCCTTAACCGGCAGCGCCAAGCGGTGCCTCCCTCTTGTCCGGCCGGCTTAAGCTGACCGATCTTCCTGGCGCGAGTGGCCCGCACGAGTGGGCTGCGATTCCTTCAGCACGACACCCTCATGGCGTTGTGGGTCTTCCCAACCCGGCCAGCCACCTGCTGGCCTGTTCATCCGTCGGGCGGCCCACGGAATGCGGTGCCATGGGGAGCCATGGTTCCCCCAACCTGGCCGGCATCGACCCGCTGGTTCTTCTTCTGTCAAGCGGCCCACGGTTGCGGTCCGCGGTTCTTCTGCACGCGACTGGCGCGCGGTCGCCACCTTCGTTCATCGCTGCCTCTTCCAACATGCCTCTATCGCGAATAAAAATCAGGAAAACATCGGAGGGTCGTCGGACCGTGTTCGTTCGGTCTGCTCCCTCCGCGTTAGGTGATATCAATTTGCCGAAGTTATTCAAAAGAATTCAACACAAACTATATAATTTATTAAGTTATAAATGATAAAAAACCCCTACCCCAAAATAACATTTGTGGTAGTCGAGCATCACGGAAGACGACATTTCGTGGAGATCGCATCAACTCGTTGATGTCGGGAAAGAAGGAGCTGAGGATGGCATGTCATCGGTTTTCCTCGTGGATGGGTCCTTATCCTTTGGCTTGGCCGAAGATCGAAAGAGACAATCATAGTTCTTTGGTGGTTCTTCGTAGGAAGGACAGTGTTCTTCGTTGGAAGGGCGATGTTCTTTGTTGAAGAGAGGAACTCATTTTTCAAATTCTCAAGAGCTCTCCCAAAAATCATCTCAACACAACGAGTGCCAAAATAAAATAATATCTAAGGCTATTATTTTATTCACACATGAAATTTTAAAATTCAAACACTTTAATTAATTAATTGGAGGATTCAATTCATTAATTAAAAGTGTTGGAAAAATTAATGGGAGAGGGGGAGGTGAAGAGATCGGATAATTAAAGGGAGAGTTTTCAAATTAATCAAGGGGGTTTAAGGGAGTTAAGGGGAGATGAAAGGTTTAGGGAACGTATGGGTCCCACCACACTAACTCCTCTCATGGGAGGATATGTTGGCGTGGGACCCACATCTAACTCCCCATGGGATGAAATAACTAACATCCATAAATAAAATTGTGTATTACAAATTTTATTTATTTTATTATAAATCCCCAAATATTAACTCTCAACCCGCATAAAAGGAAACTGCGGTAAAGGTCCCCTTAAGAGAATACCAGCACTGCGAGTTCATCGGTGTCGTTGGATTTCAATTCCAAGCACCAGTTCAAAAGATAGAAAAACCCACACGTACATTTACTGAACGTACCCGAACTAAACTTCAGAAGTTGATTCCGGGAAAACCGGGCATCAGAATCATGTTCCGTCAGAAAACACAGACTCGTAAAATTCCAAAGTATTTAAGAAAAAAAATTCCTTGAAATTTATAGGTCATTACATAAACTCTCTAAGACTATAAAAAATATAAATCTATGGTAATTAAAGAAATTAATACTAGTCTAAAGAGAATAGATAATCTGACATTTATGTTTGCGTCCTTATTGATGGTTTCATAATATTCAATGTATTTTATTATTTTTATTTATAATTATTCACCTAAAAATAAATATTTTTATAAAAATCCCACTAATTGAACTTATGATAATAATATTAGGATAAACTAAGATTGATGATAATTTTTTCAATTTCATGTTTGAAAATTTTTCTATTTATCTTTTGAATGGAATCATAAAATATAATATAATATTTCCACGGTAGAAAAAAATGAATATTTAAATATTCATTTTTTATAATATAAAATCTATTCAATTACTAATTATATTAGTTTTAATATATTATTGAAATAAAAAAAATACATTTCATCATAATTTAACAATAATCATTACTTTTTATTAAAATAATAATTATTATCACCAAAACAAATTGGGAAAATATATTTATTATCAAAAAATTAACTTAACAGTTTTATAATACACTAATTTATTTTTATCCATGCGTTGGAACTAAAAATGACCCCTTATTTTTATTTCTAGAAGGATTTCAAAATCCATTAACTTCTAAAATTACCAACAAATTAAAAAGCTATATTATAATGGCCATATTTAATATATATATTTTTATCTGAATAAAATATATATCTATTCATTTTTGTTAGGTGTTTCATGTGAAGAAACATATAAGAAATACTATTTAATTAAATTATTTCAAAAAATAATATCTCAAGGATTTACAAAATCCATGAATCGGGATAAATAAATATATCTCGTTTCATCTTAGGATGCCACAACACTATAGTCTAATATTGTGATTTATTATTAATATTCTATTATGAATATCCCAACTCGAATGATGTAATTTTCTCTTCACAACCTTATTGAGATACAAATAAAAAATCATTTAATTAACATATTGTGAAATTAAATATTTTTTTAATAGTCAACACATTAAGCTAATTTTTTTTGAATCTATATGTAGTTGTAATTAGATAGATTCACATCATTTACCTAATCCAAATATATATAGATTTCATTTTATTCATTAAAATCCCACATATCCCCTCTTATATATTACATCCATTTATAATTCATCCCATAGACTAATTATCTAGATAATATTTTATAATTATTTAACAACTAGTACCAATTATTTTAACATGGCGAATTTTTCATTATTTGTTTTATAGGTAGGGGGAACCCTACCTCTTAAAAAAACTCCTCTCTTTTTATGGGAAGATGGATCTAATTACTTGTACATTATATGACCAATGACATGTTGGACCTATTTCTGGGGTCATAGGGCCTAATGCCCATTATCGAAGTGAGGATCCTCCCATGTGTCACTGCTTTCATGCCAACATATTCTACACCCATCTCACTAGAGGTTTATACCACCATCCCAATCACTAGGGGTCATCCCCCACCCCCCACATCCCACTAACATATCACAAATCATAAGAGGTAACTGCCACTAAGGTTCCCCCCCAGCTCCTCCTATTGTGTCATTAATGGAAGACCATGGCCCATTTGTATTACTACCGAGTATCCCCACTGTTGACCACATGAACCACACCTAGAATGTCCCTAGCTATGTTGTCTCATCCAAAATCCACCATGTGCACTATGTACATTAAAATTATATCCACCCCCTACAATATTTTTGGAGGTAATTTTTTTTTCTATAGGGGTCAAACACATGTAACCATTCCTATGATATTCCTTCATATGGAGTTGTTCTACAACTAATATGAATATTATCGGAATCAGTTATATAATTTATATTACATGTAATCTAAAAAATATCAAAATTGAACGTTTCAAGATATTAATCCCCCCTTTATTTGTTTAACATTATATTTCATTGAGAGAAAATATAATTCTATAATTTATGAATCAAATGTAATAAGAATTATAAAAAACTATTACCCATTCCAATAAGACAAGATTTATAATATAAATTTCCAACATAATAGATAGTCACTCTAGTATTTATTATTATTGATAATCTTCTCAAACTCTAACTAAAAATTAATGTATATATTTACATTGTATTTTTTTCATGAACCCATAAATGAATACATTATATATCTCTATAATTAAACATATAAATACTAATGTTTTTTACCACAATATATAATATCATAAACACATACATGTAGAAATATTAAAATTTGAGTTTCATTGTGTTATTTTAATCACATCGAAGGATTTTTTTGGAGTTTCACATTCCATTTAATTTGTGTTGTTTTTTAACATATTACATAGAATAGTAAATCAAAAAAATTAATTAGGAAATCTTCAATATTATGAAATCAACAAAAATTATTCTATTCTTTTTAAACATGTTATTTGGTATTTCTAATGAAATTTCTATATAATGTTTTTACTATAGATGATAATTATCTTCATTCATATAATAATATAAATTATTTTCACCTATAAATTATCGAAGAGAAATTTATAGATTTTAAAAAATATATGATATTAATGAATTATCTCTAATATATTCCCTAACTATTTTTCTTAGTCTACATTCAATCATGAATATATAAATATTTCATCCATAAATATCATGAAAAATATGTCCTAATATTATTGGTGATTCAAAAAAATAAAATAATTTCATGTAATTGAAATAATGCATTATAAATTCCAATTTTTTAGATTATTATTTATCCTCACACCAAAATAGTGATATCATGACTGAAGGTCAATAATTGATATAAACCTTTCTCCCTTGAACTTATAAAATGTATTATTAATCCATATAATGTGGATAATGTTAAAAAAAATACCCTGAATTAATTTCCTATAATAAAAAATAATTTTTTTACTAGTTTAATATTTCATAGAATATATAATTAGTTTGGTCTATAGTGAGATAAATAATTGAATTTTTACAATAATTTCATGTCCCCCATGTTTTAAATTCAATTTAAATAAACCAAACAACACTATATGATATGATCAAAATAATATCATACTAGCCCATCAGAAAATATTATGTTTAAAAATATAATTCATTCTCAATATGTATACATGAAAAGTATGAAGATATAGTTTCAAGTTACTTATAAAACCTTATAATTTTTTTGTTTCACTACTTCTACTATCTCGAGGAGAAATAGTACCAACTAAAATATTTATATACCCACCATATAGAGAAAAACATCATTAAAATTTACTCTTTAATCCCACATTCCTAAAAAATTGGTTTTATCTTTGGGATCGTGAATGAAAATTTTGAATTCAAATATCAATACATCTTATATATTCAATAAAAAAATCCATTATAATGATGAGGTCAAATGTATCTATTATATGAACTAAATATTACTTATATTTTTCAAAATTTCTAACTGAAATCTTATAATAATGGAATCTAAACCTAAAAAATTATTTATCATTTAATATTCAAAACAATTTTTATAGAATTGGGGAATAATTATTTATAAAAACTCAAATTATTCAAAAATTTAAAATATATAATTGATTAATACTCACCTATACAAAAATAAATGTAGATTAAAATATATGTATATATATAAAGTCAATCAATATAACATATATATCCATTCAGTTATTTCATGGTTAAAGTGTAAAAATTGATTTGAATAATGGTTTTTTTATTGTTTTGTAAATATATCAAATAAAACTGAATTTAACTAGTGATGATTTTGGTTGATAAAAGCATCATAATGATTCAAGATATCATTATAGTACGGTGAATCTATGAGTTCATATGATCATTATTTCTATTTATTATCCTGATACATTATTATTATACTCGAATAATATATAGTTTGTAAATAAATACAACTATATAATTCCCTTGAAAATTAGAATAGTCAGCTTTTGGTCAATTATTTGGATAAATAGATTTACAGAAACATCTTTACAATTGATGATTATTATCATGGAATTTTGGTAAATTATTAATAATGGATAATGAATGAATTAAAAAATTTCATACAACATGTTCATTATTAAGCTGAGAGGATAATTATGTTGATGAAAAATAACCCTTTCTAATGTTTTTGAGAATAAATCATTTGATTATCAAGAATAAAGGCTACGATAATAGATTAAATTTATCATTTTTTATGATTATTGAATAATTAATAGTTTAATTATGAAAATTTGTTAATCCTTTAGAGATATATTGGAATGCTCATGTAAAATTTGTATTCATTGTTTTTCATTGAGAATTGTTGTTATGTGTGATGTGGAGGTCTGGTATATTAAAATATATATATTATTTGTTTTGTGATTACTTTGAGAAATTATAAATATACTAAAAGTGTTTTAAGAGGTTCTAATCCTAGTTGAATAAGTTATGGAATAATTATTTGAATATGATAAAATAATAAAGGATTACATTAGGATTTTTAAAATTTTAATATTAGAAATATATTGATGGTCACTTTATTATGTCACCTTCTCTAGTTGAAATGTATATTAATCTATGTTTTATACTATGTTGTGGAACATATTTCCTTATTATATAAGATATTTTGTTTATATAATTTATTTTAGATCATCATACTGAAATTTGTTAATGGCATGATCTCATCATGATAAGTAAAAAAAATTAAAGTGTGTGGAAGATATTCTTACTGATATTTAACACTTCATAGTTCATATAAAATATATTTATATAAGTTCCTATAGAAATAATGTAAAATAAAAAATTATCTTTTTATATTCTTGATATTTTGAATATAAATAATATATCATAGATACAATTTATGATATTATAGATAAAATAATTAGAAATATTGAAAACTTTTTATGATACTTATGATATAGTGTCTAAGAAAGAAAATACTCAATGAAAGGTATTAAATTATATTGAGAATATGAATGATTATCTAGAAAAACAAAATTTATTGTATAAATGAATATGAAATTTGAGATCACTGAAGAGATAGGTAAGACATATTGTTTAATATATAAAAAACTTCTAGGAAATTGCACGGCCTACTGGGATTAATTTTAATGATAAAAAATATTTTCTTCATGGAAAAAATATCATGATGTCGGTGATTAATATATTATTCAATATGTGTCAGAAAAAGAATTGTGTGATAATAAATTGATAATATAGTTCACTGATTGTTGTAGTATTTTCCAATAGAGTTATTTGGATGTAAATAATATTTATCAATGTAAGATTAATCAGTAAAGTAAATATTGGATTAGTTTAAATAAGAAATTGGATACATTTAGGATAAAAATTAGAAAATATTTCTAGTTGAAGAACTAAATTATCAGATCATGGGTAGATTTTCAACATGATTCTTTTGAGAAATTAATTTAGAATAATAACAATATCAGAGCGTGTAAATTCATGAAATTTAGATATTCAAAATATGGTAATAATTTTCACATTATTATAGTTAAAATATATTAGAATTAAATAATGAGGATGTGGTAAAAACAAATATGAGAATCCAATACTAAATTTAACAAATGTTCTTATGTGTCGATGATGAACATGAAGATGGAGTAGAAGGATATAGATAATAATAAGAGATTAAGGAGGATAATGGGTTTTCACTGATACATACCCTATAATCATTGAAGGATAATTAATATAAGAAGGATAATAATAATATAGGTAATAAGAAGAGATAAAGAAAGATGATGGGTTTTTATTGATACATACCTTGTAATCATTGAAGGAGAATAAGTATAAGAAGGAGAAGAAGGAGAAAATAGATTTCATGTGCTATATATATAACCTAGAAACCAATGCCGAAGGATAATAAATGATATGATAATGGTCATCATGTATTCTCTAATAATATACATTATGTATATTGAGACTCTTTAAGATGAATCATATTGTGATTTAATTGAGATGTAGATAAGGACATGAATCATACTATAGAATTTTATTTCTTAATTATAAAATACACTAATACACTAAAAATAACATTACATTTTATAGAATTTCATCTTAGATTTGATTTTTGATCAGGTTTAGGAGTAAGGTTATATGGACCCACATTAAACTTATGAGAAATAGTATAAACTTATAATTTGGTAATTATAAAGTAGTTGAGAAATTGTATTTTATTTTTCATATATCGATATTTTGTTGACTATTATACTTTACCTAGATATATTAAATTGATTATTACAATTCAAATCTCTATCTCAATCATGATAAGAATATATCAATGATTTTATTACCACAATGGGATCAATCCATGTAAAAAAAATATTGTGACATATTAATTTAATATTTTTTTCATTAGATTTGAAATATCATGAATAATATTTTTATTAGTTGAACAAAAAATAACACCATCAACATAAATTTGAGAAAAAGAAATATTAAAAAAAATGTTTTCTTAAAAAGTGTGTGATCTTCAAACCAATAGTAAATCTATTTTTCTTAAGAAAAGAACTTAATCATTTATACTAATCTCTAGGTACATGTTTAATTCCACAGATAGATTTATTATGTTTTGAAAGAGAGTTGGTTTTTTGAGGATTTTCAAAACCAAGAGGTTGTTCAACACAACGTTCATCCATTAAATAAACATTTCAAAAGATTGAATTATCATGTTTCTGATATAATTTGAAATTCATATAAGATAACTAAACTAAAATGATTATAATACCTTCTAGTCTAGATACTCGAGAAAAGTTATCATCATAATATACTCCTTATTCTTGATTATGAACCTTGTCTACTAATTTCTCTTTATTCATAGAAATGATCCCCTGACAATTCTATTTTTTTAAAGACCCATTTGGTTCCTTTAACTGAATGGTTGGTATTTATAATAGTTCACATTATTTATTTTAATTTGGTTTAGATCTTCTTGTATTGATAACATCCAACTTTCATATTTTAAGGCTTCAGAAATAGTTTTAGGTTCTAACTAATAAAGAAAGGTATATAATTCTTCTAGGTTTCTTGTAATTCTTTTAATTTTAATACTAGGGTCTAGGATTCCAATAATTGTTTCTAAGGGATGGTTCATTAGAGATATAGGTTTTATAGGTAGAAAGGTTTTAGGTTCTTCAGTTTTATGTTCATACAAACTGGTATGATCTTTATTAGAATCAGAATCAAAATCACTTTTAAGGGTTTCACATCTCATGTTATCAAAAGAGTTTGTCACTTCATCAGTTTGATCTGTTTCCTTAATAAAGGGATCAGTTTAATCAAACATCACATGAACTGATTCTTCAATAATCTTTGAATTTTTATTAAACACTCTATAAGTAGTAGAAGGTGAAGAATATCACAAAAATATTACTAAATAAGATTTTGGATCGAACATACCAAGATTATCCTTGGTGTTCAGAATATACACCTTGCATCAAAAAATGTAAAAGTACATCACATTAGGGTTTCTGTTATTACAAAGTTCTTATGGTGTCTTTTTGAAAATTGGTCAAATTAAAAAACTATTCAGGAAACAGTAGCGTGTGCTTACTTATTCAACACTAAAATAGGTAGGAAGACTGTATTAATTTAGAATATTCTTCTCCATTTCTTGAAAAGTTCGATTTCTCATTAAAACAATTTCAGTTTTTGAGGTGTTCATGGTGAACAGAAAGTTTGTTTAATACATTGGTTTGAGAAAAAAGAATGAAATTCATGATACTCAAATTTCCCACCATGATCACTTCTTAATGATATTATTTTAAAACCATTTTCATTTTAATCAATTTTATAAAAAATTTCAAAAATAGTGAAGACCTTTCTCTTAAGATTTAGAAAATAAACCCAAGTAAATCTATAATAATCTTCAACTAATACATAAAAATATAATTTACCAGAAAAACCTTATACACTAGAAGGTCCAAATAGATCCATAAGGATAAGTTATAATGGTTTATATATAACTTTTTTTAATTCATTTAAAATAAGATGTGTGTTTCTTGCAAATTTGACATGCATAACAGAATCTATCATCATTAAATTTAAAAGAAGGTAAACCAGAAAATAACTGGTTCATAAGAAATTTATGTAAAAATTAAATATTACAATCACCAATGATCTTATTCTAGATCCATGACTCACTTGTATTGGTAGATAAACAGTTACAATTTTTTTACACAAGGAATGTTAATCTACAGTATAAACATTATCATTTCTAGGTGCTCTAAATGTAAGAAATTAATTTTTAAATACTAAGAACGAGTTTTTTGAAAAATAAACATAAAAGACATCTTCGCAATGTTGATAAATAGATTTCATATTGTGCATTAACCCTTTTACATATAGTAATTTGTAGACAGATATGATCTTCAGATCTCTAAGAGTTCCATCTCCAACAATTTTTCCTTTGGAATTATTAGTAAAATTAAAATGACCTCCATCCTTTTGAGTTAGTGTGTGAAACTTTTATGGATCTTCACTCATATGCCCTAAACATCCACTGTCCATATAACATAATGAATTTTTTTTCTTTTGGAAGGTTACCATATCTTCTTCATACATGAAACACAAAATTTTTTTAGATTTGATTCTTCCTTTTCTAAATCATATTTTTATGAGCTGTTTGAATCTTTTGAAACACTTCCTAAAGGTTTAATTTCTCTCTTGTTTTTATTATTATAATCATAAATTTTATGATATCTCTTATCTAGATTTGTCTTTTCATCTTTTAGCTAAGGAAAATCAGGTCTGATAAGACCACATTTTTCATTCATAGAATCTAACTTCTCATGAGTCTTTCTCATTCCTTATTAATGGCTTTCTGAACCCTATTCCCTTCTTATAAAACATGCTAAACATTCTGGATAATTAACCTAGTTCTATTTCAGAATCAGATGAATATAATTTTTTTCTCTTGAACTTCATTCATTATTATTCCCATATTCTTATGAGATGTTACTTTTAGAGTTGTATGATCTTTTTTCACAATAAATTTATGATCTTCAACTTCATCTTAATTTTCAACTTCATACATAAACAAAATATCAATTAGTTATTTCATTGTGATATCTTTTTTAGGTGATGATAATCGAATATTAGTAGATATTTCATTCCATTTAAAAGGTAGTACTCTTAGAAATTCCAATGCTTGATTATATTGTTTTATTGGTTCGACCAAGTCTATAATATTATTGATAATTTTTGTAACCCTACCATTCATCTGTGTGATGCTTTCTCAATCAAACTTTCTGAATGAAACAAATTTTATCTTTTTTGTTGCATTCCTTATATGTCTTTCATACTAAGACCGTAAATTATTTATTATTAAATCTTTCTGGTGATTACATAAATAGTTCTACAAAAAAAACGAATGACTGAGGAAGATAAAAAATGCTCAAATTAGAAAATGTGGCTACAGAAGTTATTGAGAATCATGATTGATTAGTTTTTCATCAATTTATTGAGAGAAAAAGAATCTATGTATAGAGAAAAGAAATAGGTTATTGACAATATCTAATTATTTAGTGACCAATTTGTTGAAAAATCAGTTGAAATGAGTATGTTTTACATTTATATTTTTGAATTGGAAATGATAATTTTTTTAAACATGAATGAGGAAGTTTTGAAAGTTTTTAATATGAATTATGGTGGGGAGGAAATCATGAGGAATAATATGTGATATTATATGTTATAAATTATTCTAATGAGTGTGACACTATTATTTTTACAACAATGCAAAATTTAAATATATAAATCGAATCTATTCATTTTAGAAGAAGTAAAATATTACAACATGTTTCTTAAATACAATATTTTATTCCTATAATTACTAATACGAAATGAATTTTTTTTAATAAAGTTTTTTATATTAATGATTTTTTTTCCATAATTGATCAATATTTTTTTTGAAAAAATATATAATGAAATATCATTGTTATATTTAAATTTTAACTTACACGGGTAAATATTATATTTTTCAATGAGTATAATGTCCTAATGGATATTTTAAATTTAGTTGGAGTCATAATAGAAGGAAACATATTTATTTATTTAATATATGTTAACCAATTTTCTATAAAAAACATGATCATTTGATGTTTTTTTTTCAATTTTATGAATTGATGATATTAAATTTTATTTTCTAGCTTTTTATTGACATGACTATTATTTTCCCCTACAGAAATTTGTGGGAATTAAAATTTGAATACCTGATTTAACATTATCGTCATTAGAAATATATTTATTATTTAATAATAATAAAATATAAATTAATACATATATATCTGAATACATAAATATAATCATATTAACCACATAATATAAAATATTATAATGAAAAGAGATTCGAAAATTCTAAAATCATGTTTCCATATATATATAAAAAATGTGTGTGTGTATGTGTGAACGAGGATATAGTTAAATAATAAAATATAATTGATTATAAAATGACTAAATTTATTCCTAAATCCTCTATTGTTTTAGTTTAGTTATAATAACCATCAAATTCTCATCCAAAATTAAACCATTTAAATATTTAATTCCACTATATCTAACCTCATAATCATAAAATAATAATGAGAAATATTAATTTAAAATAATATAATGATTTTTAATATATACATAAAATTTAATATTTCATTATGAAATTAAATAGGTAATATAATTATAAAAATAAGTGACATAAAACTATTTATTCATTGTAATCCAGTGTTTGAAAAGATAAAATCAATAGATATAGTTTTCATCTAGATATTTTTCTCTCTTTTATCTTAAGAATAATAAATGAGAACATAATTTTTGCATCTTAATTTACTAATACAATAAAAAATATTGACCTATATTTCATATATTTCATATAAAATCACTTGTGTATAACTTTCTAGAGTTAAGATTTTCAAACTCATGCCTCACTATATCAAGAAATTATCATTACAGGTGTTGTGAATAAAAACAAATTGATGAATCACTTATTTCAGTAATTTAAAATAAGTCCAAAATAATGTTATATATATATATATATTGGAAAATATTAAAATAGAATATATATTGGAACTACTATAATAACCAGACCTTCATAGTATTCTTTATAAGTCCCACTAAAGGCTCCACTTCAATATTGTGTTCTAAGAGAATAACGAAATACCTTTATTATTAAAATCATAATGTGAGCCATTTGTTATGTAATTAAAAACCTTACCAACAACAAGAATTACCTTTATTTTAATGAAGAATTATATATTGGAACAAAATCTGACATAACAAAAAAATAATACTAAAACAAATTGATTCATCTAAAAAGAAAATAAATTTAAATGAAAAAAATCCAAATATTCTCATATTCACTAAATTAAACCAATAAATTTAAAATTAATCAAATTTATTCAAAGATAACCATACTAAACATAGAAAAATAAAATGATACTGAATATGATTAATCAATATTGAAATGTTTTGTGTAGACTACTCTAGTTATTCATCTGGTATGTAACACAACAAGTTTTTATGAATTTTTCTTAAAAAATTAAAATTAATTGATTGATTTTCTTGAACACTACACAAAGACATGATTTATTTATACACATTATTGAGTTATAAGAAACACATAGTTTGTCTTGTGGTTTACACATGAGTAATTTTTTCATTTTTAACACAGAATAATGAGTTCCTTTAATAGATTGTGTTACACGCAAGACTGAATGTTTCCAAAAAACAATATAATATTTATTATGATAGTTCTCACCAAGATGTTGGAATAGTGAGAATTGATAAAAATAACAAAATTATTAATATATAGTTTACACAATATTATAAAATAAAATCATTGGTGAATAATTAAATATACATAATGATAAAAACAAACTAAAAAATAAAGGTTTTATTTTAATGAAAACTATTTTTATTCCCACAAAGTCATTTTTTTAAATTAAATTAATTAATTACAGTGAATTTTTATAATGAAATTTAAATTTTTTAAATTCAATGAGATGTTTTCAAAGTCATCCAACATGTTTTATAGGCATAAAATAAGAACAAATGTATTTTTAAGCATAAATAAATGTATTATTTTTAAATGTAGTTCTATATCATTTTAATGGAGAATTTAATTAAAATAAAACATTGAAACATTTATAGTTTTTTTAACTTTTAATATAAAATAACATACGATAAATTTCGGGTTCTTTTATGTTTTATCATTTTTTGAATAGTGGAAATCATAAATTTTAATTGAAAATTGTGTTTCCATATAAATAATTTATAATTCTATATTTTATTTTAAATTTGTTTCAAAGTTCCATTAGTTAAATTAAAAATCCATTAATATAATTTATGAGATTTTAATAATTATTATATTTAATTTATACGTAAAAACATATTGAAATTTTGAAAACATTAACTTTTAGAACCCACTTTTTTGCCCCATCTAAAAGATTACTTTTAATTAATTTTATCCATTTCAATGTTTTTATTTTTACGAAATGGATTCCGTATTTTTAATCACATGTTAAAAAAATATTAAATATATCCCTTTTATTTTTAGTAAAATATTAATAGTAAACATAGTAATTTTTTTACTATAGTTATGGGTGAATCATGAAATTAATGGTAAATATAATATTATAGATATTAGAAAAAGACACTAAAACATTCAAAAAAAATATTTTTATATGTATTTTCTTCCACAATCATTAAAATATTGTTTATTTGAATATGTATGGCCATTTGGATTAAATTTTAACCTTTATAATATTTTATTCAATTATCATTAAAAATTATAATTCTATTTTTTAAATAAGTGAACTATATTTAATATTATGTTATCTAGGGGATATTTTCAACTATAATGACTAATTTGATAGATAATATTTTTTTCATCATATCTTTATTTTATTTTTCAATTTTATTGAATAAATATTTTAAATTAATAACTACACAATGATGATGTAGTAATTATTATAATAATGTAAAAATCAATTAAATAATAATATAAATATTCAAATAGATACGATTTGAACACATTAGTGTGAAATATGAATTTTATATATTAA
Organism: Viscum album; assembly: GCA_963277665.1. NCBI lineage: Eukaryota > Viridiplantae > Streptophyta > Magnoliopsida > Santalales > Viscaceae > Viscum > Viscum album. Next base: position 695,955,489 of record OY728119.1, on the reverse strand, counting down.
TATGACATTTTAGGGTTGTAATAAATTCTTTTTTCCAATATATCTTGTTTTCATGAACTCCATAAAGTCAATGAAATGAATAGTGACAACATTGTCACTAATGATATTTTATGAAAATAATATTTTATTAGATTATTTAAAAATCATAATAATGTTAAATAATTTCAAGGGAATAATATATGGTATAAAATATTAGAAATTTTCCATTTATTTTCAAATTTAGTTTTTATATGTAAAAATTAGAACCTCTTAATATTAAACTAATTATCTCCAGTTTTTTAAATTATAATGGTTCCAGTAATGGTTAATAAAAATGATAATGTTAAACATAACACCAAAAATATTTTACAATAAATTGGTTTATAAGGATAAAACCTTATCATATATTAGATTTCAATCAATGAAATTATGGAGGTATTTGGATTGATATGGATTTTATTATAAATTAATCAATGGGGATTTCCAAAAGTTCCCCTCCCCTGTCTTATCAAAGAAATCATATTCTTAAATTTTAATCACAAATAAAACCCTACTTTTCCAAGGAATCCCTAGTAGAAATATCCTCATATTTTCCATGAATTAATCCTAGAATCCTTCTTTTGGGAATTTATCCCACCAAGTATGTCCACTGGTGCAATCAAAAATGATATATCTGACGAAGAGGAAATGTTCATCCTCAATTTTTTTTGTTTTTATTTCTCCCTTAAAAACCATAAATTATTTTTATTTATAATCTATATATTAAAATAAATTTATTAAATATAGTAATATTTTTTATGTTTGGTGTACAACATACCCATTTACACACTTCCATCATACGAGATATAGAATCATCATTCGTGTGTATAGTGGAGTACCACCTCGCAAACAAATGACGTTTTTTATTCCATTACCAAATGTAATGGTTGGTAAAAATGTTTTATTTATAGGTTATATATGAAATATAGTAATTTTTATGATATAATAATTTTTTAATTTGTGTATCACTCATATAATCATGCGTCCCATTTTCTAGTATATAATAACATCATTTGTGTGTACGACAGACTACCACCTCGTGAAGATATGCGATTCATTCAAAATATATATGGAATTTATTAAAAATAGTTTTAGAAAAAAAAATATATGAAATATATGACATATAATGCATTATTTAATGATGATATATCAATACTATTCATTCTATTAATATGATAATAAAATCATAACACCCTTCATTCGTACATACGACATACAATCTCCATGAGAGGTGTATTTTATTTTCTACCAATATATTTTATGAATCACAATAAATAAATATATAATTAATTTATATATTATATTTATATCATGGTTATCATATTTATGATAATTAAATCATAATATGTATAAGAGGACAAAGAATAAACAGTCAAAACTGCTACCAAATACAATGAGGTAAATTAACATAGATTTTTTTAATAAAGTATTATTATATAGTAATAATTAAATCATATATGGTTTTATATATATTATTATGGTTATTTTTCATATTTATAACAAACATAAATTTATTATGTAATATTTTTTAATTTGTAAGATGAAATTCAAAACATACAGTAAGGGGATATGTAGTCTCACTTTTATTTCTGCAAGACTTATTCCATATTCACCTATAATTTATTTTGTGCGATGTATATAAATAACATGAATGTAATATATAATAAATATACATATATTTATGGGAATTTACATATGAATTTTATGATCTATCTATCATGTGGTTTACAGTACACAAGTTAATAAATTAGTAAGTTACTTTTGTCTCAGTTTTATTTCATTCAGAGACATGTTTTTTTATGCTCATATAAATGGTCAATATACTTCCCTTTTACATGTTCTATCATTAATACCATTATTTTAAATATAATATATGTTTAATTTTTTTTCTATGTTCGATCATAATTTTTTGAATTAAAAAAACAATTTTTTAAAAATGTTATAAAAAAGGTTTATAAATGAAATTTTAGTCATTTTCAAGGACAAGGTTGTCAAATTTGATTAAATTCGGTTTCAAAGATTCAAATATATTTTTTCAGGTATATTTTAAATTGAAAAAAAAATTAATAAAGGTATTATTATTTGAAAATAATTCGTCAAATAAGAAAGTATATTTTACTCAATAATTAATTCAAATGATCTTTCAAACCCATAACCCCTTTAATATAACATTATTTGATGTTACTTAATATTTTTTATGTTTATGATATAAGGATACTATACTTATCAATTATATGGTTAGTTTAAATTTACGATGAATGATTTATGGTCTTGGGGAATACATATGTATGGTTTTAATTATCTGGTGGGTGATACCTTTATATTTTTCTAATTCATTAGGTATTGATTTATATCAGATGGGATATACGTGGATGAAATAGGGAGTGAACCTGATTCACCAAAGGGATTTTTCCACTATGATTTTATTTGTAGTCAATCGTGAATACTAAGAAGGTCTTGGGAGTGACAGTTGACTACCAATATGGGAATGTGAGTGAACCTAGTCTACTAATATGTTCATGGGATTGAACCTTGACTACTAATATGGTCTAGGGAGTGAACATTAACTACTATGTTGGTCTTGCGATAGAAACTTAACTAATATTATGGCCTTTGGAGTGAAAATATACTACTAATATTGTCTTGGTAGTGAACCATGACTCATAAGACGGTTTTGTGAGTAAAACCATTCCACTGAGATGACCTTGGAATAACTCCTTGAATACTATAGAAATCAGCTTATATATTTTTGTGTCTTCCAAAATTCAATTCATTATTACTATGTTATGATTTCAAGGATTATTAACCTAACTCCCTTATGATTCATGTCTAATGTATAAAAACCCTCCATTTTATTAAACATTAATTCATGATTTGTTACATAATATTACAAATAATAAAACATGGAATATTGAGAATTCCATTGTATTTGAGAATTTGGTCAATTACATAACAAATTATTACCCTAAATACAACAATTTTTTTTGAAAACATCATTAAAATTTTCATACCTAAAACTACAAGGGATAACTTGGGGACATACATAAGAAATTCGTGAGATATAAATCTCTGTAACGGAATAAAAATGGAATAACTTGAAGAATGTAATAAATGTTAGACAATAAGTATATTAATGGTGAATAAATGGATGAGACTCATAAACATGTATAATGAGGCATGAAATAGCTTGATAATTACAAAAACAAGATCAGAAATGTGGGAAAAACTTAAAACACTACATCATTAACATAGGTCGAGCCTAAAAGATATAACATCATGATGGAAAAAGTATAGCGATGGATTAGGTTCACTCCATAATTCAATTATTGAAATATCATGAGACTAAAACATTAACCAATGAAATAGGGTAATATTTTATTCTTGGCGCACAATTAACTTTCATTTAATTCACTTTCTTAAGTGTTCAACATAGATATTTCATCGGATTGGGGAGTGGGAAGTGATCCCCATATATCATATAATATGGAATTATTTTTTTATCCCATTTTATTCGAAGATCAGGTATTGTAGAATAAATTCATGAAATTCCCTAAAAAATAATTATAAGTTCATAATTATTACTAAGCATGATACTAATTTGGTATAGGTATTCACTACACATTTATTTGGAATAAAAAATCGATGTGATATTTTAATAGCATAGTGGGGGCATATAAATATTCAGGGAAGGGTCAGTACTATTTGAAGATTTCCCTATTAATTTAGTAATCATAGGGTAAGAAATTAGGTATGAAATAATATATCCTAACATTAGTAATTTTATTAAATCGGAATAAGATATAAATATACTTGAATAAATAGTAGAAAGAAAAGAACCCTTACCTTCCGTGTGTGAGTCCAAATGGTTGTGTGGAGCTTATATTGATAATAAAGGCACATTTGGAAGACTCTATATAGGGGAGGAAAGAGTATGGATTTTTTAAATGTATATATAGAGAATAAAAATGGAATATTTTGTGGGTTTTATAGGAAATTATTGGAGAATTCTTTTTCGTTTCTCAAATAAAGGCTCTGTACTCTATATTAGAAAATAACTGAAACCAAAAACCATAAAATGGGGTTTTACAATTATTTTTTCCAAAAATGGTAGTTTTTAATTATATTATTACCAATCGGTTGGAAAGTATTAAAATTTCACCCTTGGTGGTGTAGAGGTAAGTCATGCTCTTAAACAAATGATTTTAAAACCTTAAAATATATCATAGGTTTTGGAGGATATATAAAGGATTTCTAAATTAATCAAATAAATATAAAATCTCATTATTTTAAATATAATAACATATATTTGGTCATCTATAACATTTATAGTGTTTATTACATCACTTTTTAGTCATTATTATGTTATAATACACACCATATATTTATAAGGTATTTAATTATTTCCATAAAATTTGACTATCTCAGACAATTATTAAAAAGTCACAGTTGGATAATTTTGATGTTTTGATTCCAAAAATAATATTCATTTTATCTAAATAATTTTATTATTATTTTAATTTTATCTTTTAAAAATAAGAATCTATATTTGTTGAGAAAGTATCACTTTTTTTAAAATACTAGTTTTCAAAGCCTTATAAAAATTAAATTTGACTTCATAAAAATATATGATCATTTATATTTGATAAAAATGATTTAATAATATAATTTTGTTAAAATATTATTTATTTAAAAATCATTAAATTCTATAAAAAAATTCTTTAATTAAAAATAAATATTACTTGAAAATACAATTTTTGTTTTTTTGAATCAAAATAACAAACATGTATACTGTGACAATTAAAAAATGAATACATATTAATAATTTTAAATAGTAAACATATTCATATTATTATGCTCTTCATTTATATCCCCATAATACACCAGAAAAAACAAAAATTTAAGGTGCGTGTTGGTGATAATTTCATGGGGTGGTTTGGCGTACAAGGTATGGGTGTGGATCTCGATGAGCTTGAAATTATCCTGTGAATGGTTTTTCTCATGATCAATCAACTAGGGATTAGTCGATGGAAAATCCCAATGATGTTATCTACCTCGTAATCTATGATAAATGGGCTTCATTGGATATGATCTTACTATTTGAGACAATCACATAATTTGCCTTCATTAATTGGATTTGTCAATACCCTAAATTTATAAAAATCGTATGATCAATATTCAACAACTATATTATCAATGGAAATGACACTCAACTACCTTCTAAATTTGATTGGATAAAAATAAAACATATGAAGTGATTATTTATTCTATATAAAAATTATTATTATTAATAATACATTTACTTAAATTGAAAGAGAAATATTATTTATAAATGTTTGGGTTGTTATAATCTCCCCCTTTAGAAATATTGACCCCCCAATTTTCATTTTAGAAACTAAATTATATGAAATTAACTCTATTTCATCTCAACCTCTGGTTCCCATGTTTCCTCTTCAGTCTTTTCCTTTCTCCATTGAACTCTATGATCTGGACAAAAACATTTCCTCTCAGCGACTAAGATATTGATACATACATTCAAGAGATTGAACACCGTGAATCTATACTCAAGGGGGCCTAGGATGATTGGGTTTTTGAATATCTATCCACTAAAATCGGAACTTAAGCTGACATGATCCTCTGAGAAGAATTCATGGTGAGGGATACATTGAGTATCAGATTGATTGACGAAAGATACATGAACTCCACATACTTCCATGAATTTATGAAATATAGGAAGCACACAATTTGACCCAACATCCTTTTAGATGATGGGTCATACTCGAATGATGGGGATATGGTGGGGAGTCTCTCTCACTCCTTCTTCAAAGACCTTCTTTCTAGAACGATCCCACGCATGCCTGATGGATACCAGCGAGAAGATGTGAAGATCCTGGAAGCTATCTTTAATCTTGTTTACTTCCCTGAATATGTGTCAGTAGGGGAATTTATGGAATATGTTGAAATCCATGATGTCATCATGAACATTATAGCTAATAGCTTGCTAGGGCAAGATGGATTCCCAGGATCATTTTATAGGGAATCATGGGATGTTGTTAAGTGTGACTTGATAGAGGCCATCATTGATTTTTTTTTTTGCGGAGGTAACATGTTGAGTGTTTTGTGTGACACTTAATTGTTCCTATTTCCCAAAACTAAGAACCCCTCTTCTATTCTTCACTATCACTCAGTTATTATATGTAATTTTACCAAAAAAATACATGCATTAATTATTTATGAATAGTGATCTTCTCATCTTCCATGGTGGGTATCCATTGAGAAACAAGGATTTTTGAAGGGCAGCTCAATTCAGGGATCTATTGCATTGGCCAAAGAAATGTTTAAGGACATACACACCATACCTCATAGATCAAACCTGGTTATTAAATTTTATATAAACGAGGCATCTGATTTAGTTTAATGGAGCTTCATTAATAAGATTCTTTTAGCTATGGACTTCTCCCCCTGGTGGACTAACCTTATCTTTAGATTCTTTAGTTCCTCTTCGTTGGAAGTTAATTTCATGGGGATGTATGAATACTTCTTTAAGTAATATCATTTCTTTATGTAGGTAGACCCCATCTTACCAAGCCTCATTATCCTCACCCAAGATATTCTCAGCCGCCTTATCCACAGAAGCCTAAGAAATGGAATGATTCTGCCTTATAAAAGAATGTGGAATTTTCCCCTGATATCCCATCTCATCTTTTCAGAAAATAACATGATCTTAATGAAAGTCAATAGGTGATCAATTCAAGGCTTTATCAAGGTACTGTATGTGTACTGTCATTGGAGCAGGTGGGTCATTAATAAGACCAAAAGTAATCTGTTCATTTATAGTATGAGTGCTTCCGGTTGGGATTCCTCTATATGTTACATCCTGGATATGAAAAGTGTAAGATTATCAATTGAATACTTGTAAACCCTTATTTAATCTATAATTATTCATATGTGTGTCTTTGATCATATTTTTAGTAAGATCACAAATAGATTCCTCAACTAGAAGAATAGATACCTCTCATTAAGGGGTTGTATTGAACTTATTAATAATGTTTTCCTTGCCTCCCTAGTCCATTACCTATCTTCTATTATTGTCCCAAAATATTCATCACAATCATTAACAAGATCCTTGGTCGTTTTATATGGGATGCTCGGCCTGAAGGAAAAAATATTCGGATCTATTGGGAAAGATGATGAATTCCATCAAGGAAGGATATGTCAACATCCATAGCCTCCAAAACACCATCCACTAAATGCATGTAAAGGTGTTTTGAGAAATCCATGAACTTCGTGGCTTATGGGGTAATAGCATGTTCAGCTCATATGTGGGTAGCCTGATGAAGGAAGAATGATACATGACTCCTTTCATTTCCTTGAATCTCCCCCTCTTCTCAGCTCATCAACCCCACATCTACTAGATTATCATGGAAGGGAATGTGTCGTAGCATGTCCACAAGGTGGGAATATTTCTTGGTTTTCTATGTTTTCCATATGATAATATAAAATTAAAATTGGAAAGTTGATTCCTAGCATTCATCAAGATATTCACTGACAAAGAACAATTAGTAATCTTCCATCTCATAGAAATTAATATGGATCCAGATAAGTTCATGTTCACTTCCTCTTGATTGAGATCCATCCCTATTAAGGACTTCTGTCAGACCCTGTACTCCCAGGCATAATCTAATTGCTATAATTATATCTTTTGGTTAAATTTAATCCCAACTAAGTACTACTTCATCACTTGGAGGATTGTAAATAATATTGATTCCATAGATGAGAATATCTTAAAATCTCATATTAACCTAGTGTCTCAATGCTCTTGTTACAATAATCATAGAATATATTACATACCATATCTTCTTTGAGGGATAATGGGAGTGGGAGGAATGGACCTGCTTCATTGATTTCATTTCCTTCTCCTATCAAACCATGATTAGGGGTTCATTCCTCATCGACTGGTTTCATGGATTAGGTGGAAATCATGTGTAGAGACTTCCAAGGATCACTATCTTGCTTGCTAGTTGGGGGTTCCTTTGGTAGGATAGAAAAAAATTAAGACATGAGGGGATCCTCTATTATGGTAAGGCCATAATATCTAAAATAAGGAGTCTCCTTCTTAACCTGCTCTGGCTCATTAACAGATTTTATGAATCCCCTTCTCTCATACTGATGCTAATGGATACGTGCGCCACCCATCCTGGATGTACCATAAGATGAAAAAGAGTCTGATGGAAACCATCCCCTCATGGTTGAAATTCAATACCAATGGGTCTTTCATCTCAGGTGTCATGAGAGATATAGGGTTTTCCATGACTCTAGGGGCTCTGTCATTTTGGTGTTCCTAGATTACCTTGTCTAAGGTTATTCCTTACTAGCAGAGGCCCAAGCCCTGTTCTCTAGTCTTACCCTTTGCTATCAAGGGGGGCGGGGGTCATCATTTCCGAACAAGAATCTGATTCTTCGATCCTCTTCAACTCACTACATTACATTAGTTATATCTCCTAGTTTATTACCTACACCATGAGGAAATTCCAAGGCCAGCTCTCCAGCAATATCTTCTTGAGGATCACCTGGTGTGGGGGTAATAAGGGGGATGATCATCTGGTGTTTCTTGGGGCTCGTGACTCTAGAGTATCTTCCTTCTATAATGTGATATTTTTGAAACCATAGGTGGTTAATATTATTAGAGGTTATTCCCTCATGTTTCATTACATTAGAACCCATAGTTTCTTTCTCTACTTGTTTCTTCCTTATTTTATTACTTCCCCTTTTAATAAAAATATGATGATGATGATGATATGTGCGAGTTCTATAACATATTCCACTACTCTAATAAAATCATGAATATTAAAGGTATCTTTGTATTTGAGAATAATATTTATTTTCTTCCAAAATATCATGAAATCATTCCATGGATAAATGTGGAAGAATAACAAGTCTCTTACATCATATTCTAGATCCCATATATTTTTGTCAGCATAAATCTTCTATTGACTTTGAGTAGCCTTGTTTCACTGCTAAATTTTATTAAACTTTAAAACAAATTCCTCAACTATTTTGGGAGACAATTATTTTTGTTCCCCAACTTCATCCCGAAATGAAACTTCTCTACATGTCTGACCATAAAGAACTTCCAACGGATCCATTTTTTATTCTTCAGTGAAAAATTTTATTGTATGAAAAATCTAGTTGAGGAAGATGTTGATCTCATCCTCCTTTATGTTAAATAATCATGATCTGAACACGTCCTTAAGTTTCTGGATTTTCCACTTGGATTAGATATTAGTTTGAGGGTGATAAGTCATGATGAATATCTAGACATTATTTAGATAGTATTGTAGAATGTTCCATAACATATAGGAAAATCATAGATGCTGATTATATACAATCAATAGTGGTGTTACTTGTAGCGTCACCACTTCTAAAATATATATCATTGCCATTTGATTGAGTTGGAATTCCAATCAAGTTGATATTTAGTGTGTAGTCATTATAAGATGATACACCACAAAAAATAGATGATTATTTCCTCTTGTTTTCTTTGCAGGACCATTTACAAAGTCCATGGTGTTGTGTTCCCATTTCTATGTAGGTGTCAGTAATGGTTTCACTGTCCCCCTTGGAATTTTTCATTTCATCCCTCACTTACTAACATACTAGATATCTTGATGTATATTTCATGATCTCCTTCATTATATTGTCCCACAAATAGGTCTTATAGAGATCTAGATATATCTTTCTTCTTCTTCGATGGATGTAGAATTCCAAACAATGTTCATCATCTAATAGCTCATTCTTTATATTAGTATTTGATGGTATACAAAGTCTTGAACTGAATCCCACAACTTCGCCATCATTAAAATTTAACTCTAAATATTTCCCATTTCATATATTGTCCACTTTATTCTGAATTCAATAAAAATCCCCTTGTTAATCCATTATCCTCCCCATAAGAGAAGGTTGATCAATCAAATATGAAATTTTTCATTGTATTCCTACCTTTATGACTCCCATTTCCATCCTTTTCATGTCTAAGAAGATCCAATCCTTTTCAATATTAATTAATTAGAAAACTAATGGATTATTTTTACTTAGAGTTACTGTCACATTATTTTTTTACTATGATCATAGTGTATTGTGTAGTTATATTAAATGATCATCTCTTACTATCTTCATCAGAGTAAATTCACCTACTTCTATGTGAATGTATACATGAGGTATTTGGGATCCAAATATATTCCATACTTCTCACCAAAGAGAAAATTATTAAATATTTTGAACAAAATGTTCACTATATTCAAATCTAGTTATTGTGTTGGTACTTCTGTTAAGAAACATTCAACTACCTTGAATCATAGGTTGTTATATTTTCATTATGCTTTAACACACAGGCCAAGCCCTGCTTCTAAGCATCATTGGCTACCATGAAAATTTCTCCACAAGTAATTAGTATAAGAACATGTACATTGATAAGGATATCCTGCAAAACCTTTATTATCTCTTCAAATTTTTCATTCCAAAAAAACTCGACTCCTTTCTAACATATTTTGGTTTAAGGGTTTGAAAATGATGAGAAATTTCTCACAAATCAACGATAGTACCCCGCTAATTGTACGAGACTATGGATATCTATCACAGATGTGGGACTCATCCATCCTTAAATTTATTCTGTCATTTAAGGGTTCATAGATATACCATTAGTTGTGATAATATGAACCATGAATGATACATTTGTAAACTATAACACAAAATTTCTATACATGGAATAAAACTTCTCCTTTCATATGGTCTGTAGAACATTGATCAAATTCTCCTCATGCAACTCATTTCTTTTGGAGTATATTTGAATATCATCTATAAATAATATCAAAATTTTTTGAGGTAATATCTAAAAACATTATTCATCATGTTAATGAATGCTTTATGAGAATTAGTGAGTCTGAATGGAATTACCATGAACTCATATAGCGTGTACATTGTACAAAAAAAATAGACTTGGGGATATCCACCTTATTCACCCAAACATCGTAATACCCCAACCCAAGATCCACCTTGGAGATATATTGTGCTCCATGTAGTTGAATGAATAGTTCATCAATATGTAGAAAATTAAACTTGTGCTTTTTCAGGATCGTATTGATCCCATGATATTCAATGCAAATGTGTATTGGACCATCTCTATTTTTGATGAAGAGGATTGGTGCAACCCATATTGAATCACATGGGTGTGTGAACCCTATCTCTAGATTATCTTTAATTTTTATATTTGTATCAGATTGTACAAAAATATATATTCTATATATATTCTAGGATTATGTTAATTCCAAATGTATCATCTATATTTAATATTCAACCTCTATGCTAGGTGGAAGACCAAATAATTCATTTGGAAACACATCAGTGCATTACCTAATAGTGGTCACGTATGCACTGGTGATCCATTACATAGATTAAATAATTTTTTCAAGATATAATTTCGTATAGAGAAATAATATCCACACATGATATATTGGTTCTAAATAATATTCATCCATTACCATGCATTTGAATAGAATCGAAGGACGATTCATGGTACAAAGGGTGATTTCCTTCTCACAAAAATTTATTTTGGGTATATAGTGGGAAAGTAATTTCATTTCCATAATTGCATTAAATTCCACCAAAGGGAGTATTAAAAAGATCCCTGGGAAGTTCAGCCTAAATTTTGACTGGGTATGTGTTATATGCTTGGGATGAAATAATATCCCCATTTTCAATTTTTAACAATATCTCTACTTCCTGGATTTTTAATACTATTGGAATAGTTTTATTAATCTCTCTTGGAATTATGTAATGGACATAACCATAATAGAAAAGTTTGATCACTATTATTGAATGAAAACCCAACATACATTTCACTAACTCATTGTTGGGGTCCACCTTGGTGGTTATGATAACATAATTTCTCCCTTTCTCCAATGGAGGTTGTTGGTTGTCTTTAGAAACCCATGCATTAGTTCATAATTTTGGATAGTGTTTTGGTTCTTTACAGTTGAAACAATTAACAATGAACTGAGGATTAATTGGACTATTACTTTCCTCCACCACATTAGTGGGTTTCCCACATCTATAACAACTAGCTATGTTCCCTCCCTTCCCACACCGAAAGAATTTCATAACCCCCTTTGGTAATCTATTGGGTGCTTCTTTAGACACTATTTACATGTGAGATGTTGAAATTTCTTGAGACATATATATTTCTCCACCAAAAAACCAAAATTAAACTCCACTTTCTTCTTACTTTCTGCATGATACCCTTGAGATTCTCTTGCCACCATTTCAACTTTAAGTGAATATCAAACAATTTCCAAATAAAATTCATTGTCTCATATCTCTAAGGCTTTTCATAGACTAGTATTTAGACAACCAAATAAGTAGTAAACCATTAATTTTAGGTAAAGGTAAATCCATAAGAATACCATGAAATTCATTGGAATTTTTCCTTGTATGCCCTGATAGATTCGTCATCTTTTTCCATGGGGTAAAGAAAATCCTTTTCCAATTTAAGATCTAGAGTGTGAGGAAAATATTTATCAAAAAATATTTTCAATAATTCCTTCCAATCAAATGTTTCAATATATTCCTCAGTGATGGTATTCTTTATCAATTTTCAACACATATTAGCTTCACAATCCATATGATAAATAGATAGTAAAACCATATCTTTCTCATAAAATTGATGGATAGATAAGAACATCTTAATAGAGTTCATCTGCTATTCCATGATTAAAAGATCATATGATCCATTTAATCTTGGTTTCCTTTTCTCATAGAGGTCTAAATTGAAGAATGTCCTTTATTATTGGGATTTGGGTTATTCTCCTAATCCAGGTTTCTATTTAGAATTGAGTTAGAAGAGAGAGTATCATCATAATGTTATCTATTCCTACTCCCATCGATATGGAAATCTCATTGGAGATGTCATCACATTTCCCTTCACATTGTTTGTTTAGAATATTCCTCCAAATTCCAACCATTTTCTATAATAAGGGGAAAATTTGGGATTAGTATTATTAAACTATTATACACATAAATGGGAATCAAATTATATTAAATATAAAACGTATAAATTACATTTATTTCCTTAACTTATTAATTTATAGGCTTCAATATATGTTATCCATGATATATTTCCTAAAATATATTCTTATAGGTATTTTTCTACCTTAATAATGGTTCGTAATGAGCTTATGAATTTACAAAGCATATCCCCTATGAGGGTCAATCTAGGTGTGCAGAAATTCCCATCATCATGCACAAGCTTCTGGTCTACTCTTTCTTAACAAAGAGTATTCAGGGATTACCCCATTGTACATATATATCAAAACAACATACAATTATAAAATCCATAAATTGATGTATTTTCATGATAAACCAATTTCTCTATAATTACCTTAATTTAGGGATTTTTTCATATACTCATACTTAACTCAACGTCCTTTTCTTGAATTTTCTAATCATGTCCCAAAAATAACTATTCTTTTACTTTGATATTTACTATCACAACCCATCCCTTTATTACATAATAATTTCGGGATTTCATACATAATATAACACATAATTCAATATATAAAATCTAAATGAATATATTATTTTGTAATTAAGTACATTACATAACAACATTAAACAGTAAATAGATAGTCTTTATTGAGAAGTTCCCAATCATGCTCATAAATTAAACTACATGGCATAACATGGGTACATACATAAGAAAGGTATGATCTAAAATCCCAATAAGAGAATAATAATGGAATAACATTAATATAGTAAGACATGTTAGATAATAAAAATATAAATGGTTTATAAAATGGTTGACCATAATAATAATGAACAATGAGCCATCATATAATGATATAATCATAAAAGAAACATGGGAAATTTAGAAACAACATAAAACACTACATTACAAACATAGGTCATGTAAAACATCTAGGAAATCATTATGGATTAGTTTATATCATTAATATTCTATATGATGTCTCATGAGAATAAAATATTACCCAAATCATTGGAGAATTATATAATTATGGGTGCACCTATCAATTTCATTTTATTCTAATGCTTAAGTGTGCTAGATATATCCTAAAATATGGAATAATTTATCATCACTATTTATTAAATAAACAGTGTGTGGAATAAATTCCTGAAATTCCCAAATAAATCAAATATATATTGATAAAATTGAATACCCTTGATAGGTATTTGGTATGTGTATTCATTGAAAAAAAATTCGGAATGTAAAATCATAATGAAATTTCAAAAGAGTAACAAGGGAATATTAATATTCATCAAATGGATTAATGAGGGTATAAGGGGTATCTCATAATTTAGGCATGATATGGTTAGTAAGAGGGATAAGGAAGAACATATCCAAATATTAGGAATTGGAGAAAATGGTCATATGATAATGAATAGACTTGAATAAAGTTGAGAAAGAAAAGAATCATGATCTTGAGAGTGTGAATCCAAATGATTGGGTGGGGATTCTTGGGAGATTGGGTGTCATGACCCATCCTAGAGGGGCCCATGACGTGACTACCCCAAACCTACCTCCAATACACCAAGGTCTAGTAACTAGAACTTATCAGGCATATCCAACAAATGGGATTCATTTGTCTAAGTACCTATGTGCATGATGTAATATCAAATCCATAAATGATGAAATGTATAAGATCTATGTAAACAATTCATGAAAAACACAATATTCCACAACTAGAGTAAAATAGTAAAAGTAATTTAAAGTAAACAGGACCAAAACAATCCCAACAAAAGAAAAGAGTTTGCAGCCACAAGTACAACCTATAATGTAAGAGGTACAAGGACTATCATTAGAAAATCTGTCAGAACACACATCATTTTGTCTGGTCAGACAAGGCACTTGGTCTATCTAGAACTCCATTGAAGAGTAAATAATGTTCACAAGACATGACACGTGTTGGAAAATACCATGAAGGGGTGAGTAAAATAATACATAACATGATACCTCGAAAGCACAATGGAATACCACAAAGGAAATACAAAAAATGAAATACCATGAAGGAATACCACAAAGGAATACCAAATATGAAATACGATGAAGAAATAACACAATGTAGATATCAAAAAATAATACCCTCAAGGAATACCATAATTGAATAACACCAAGGAATACCATAATGGAATGCATATTCAATGCTACATAGATATATGTCTACAACAGATATATCAATAACACATAGATATACTCAATAAAATAAAACAAATAGTCAAAAAAATTCACAAAGTTTCTATAAAAAATACAGTATCCATAAGATATATAGTCTCCATAAGAACAATAGTATCTATAAGACATGTAGTCTCTAGGTGACAACCATCCACAAATATGTTTAATCGAAGCATGCTCATTATGAGAGAACTAACTCCTCATACCATTAGGTCATATGAAAACTATCACAAAACCATCTTATGATATCTCATAATTAATGTCGCGTATAAAGGGTCCGAACTCTACTGACTTCTCATCAAAATGACATCTTTTTTGTAACTTATGGTCTTTGGAAAATTTCAGAAGGCGGTTCACAAAGTCATGGACCGATCATGTGGTCGGTCCACTGTCCATGCGGTCAACCTCCCAGTGGAATTTAGAGATATCATCGTAATCGACCAAACCCCATCTACCATAGAAACATGTTAGATTAGTCAATAATAGTCTATTCCAGCCACCCGAGTATAACCAGGGTCTGACCTAGGTCTACCCCGACCCGTGGGGTTTGACCCAACCTGCCGTGTCTGACCATATCTGTCAGGTTGACCTAGTCAACTGGGACATACCCGCTCTGTCTAGATGTGGCACACATTACTAGATCAACCTGATCTCCCAACCCAACCATTTTATAGGTCGGTCTGCTCATGTATTTTCCCACAATGACCTTCGCCAGTCCATGCAGCCACCCTGCCACGTACACAACATTGATGCATCGTACAAAGATCTGTCGCATCCCACATGACACTAGACACACTGTGTTTCTAACCAACATCACCCATAATTTGGTTATCCATAATTATTCACCTGTTTCTCCAATATATACAAAAAAACAACTTTATGAACCTTGGTTTCTGAACTACACTGATCCAGCCTATGTTTCATCATGCCACCAAACTGGGGGTCTGATGGCATTCGGAGCTTCCCAGCTAGTGGAGTCAGGATCAAGAGGATCCAACAGTGAATAAAACCAACAATAGCATATATTAATCATAATAACACCCAAAGAACAAACATTGGACTTTTTTCATTTTCCCCTCGATTGGTAATTAGAAAAAGGATAAATGAAAAGGATAAGCTAATCTCTCGATAATCCTACAACACTAACCCATCCCGGAACAATGATTAAACCATGGATCAGTAGTTTTTTAGTTTGTCCCAAATTCTTCATTAAAATAATTATTGGGGAAAAGAAATCATAAATAAAACACCCTACATGGGATATTTATCTTTCGTGGTTGAGGATTGATTGTTGCTAGAAATCCATCAAGAATAGTCTCTAATCTAGGTTTTTTTCATCCCTATTGAGATAATTATCTGATGATTCTCTCCAGAGGAACATGGGAAATTACATGGTTATAATCCAAACCCTATTTCCCTTCCAATATCTTTATTTAAAATATATAGAAACCCAACATTGACATAATGTTAAAAATTATCAAATTTATTTTACTCATTAAAATGTCCACAAAAAATATTTCACAGCCGACCCGCACCAGCCAATGTTAGGTCTCACCTATGGAAAACACAACATTATAATCTCAATAGTGATATCATATTTTCATTTGGAGTCACAATTCATTAGTTATTTTCATTTTAAAATAAAATAAAATTATTTTTTATTTTATTTATAGTTTGGTCCTTAGTGACTTTTTCATCAGAATACCCATGACGACCAAAGTTAGGTCACACCTAGGGTAATGCCACCATTATGAGCTAAACATTGACCTTTTATTTTTTGATCCCTATATATAATAAATAGATGTTACACTTTTTCAGGAAGGAAACATGGGTGTTCTATTGAATGCTTAATATTTTCTCATGAATTATTCCTGGAACACAAGTTCTTAGAATCACATGTTGTCTCAGTTCTTACTCTTGTAAATTTTAAATACAACTTTTGTAAATATAACATGGAAAATCTGAGTCCTTACATTCACCAAACCTTAGGTATTTTCAACAATAAATATCTAAAACATGGGATACATAAACAAATAATGGTACTAAGACTAAATCTTAGCCTATCGCTCCCATGACCTCTCTTGGAGATTCATGTGCTACTACCAGACACGCTCAAGACAAATTGACCACTCATGAAGGATCCTCTTATATCGATCCTTGATCTCCACAGAGTACTCAACAAAAGTAACCCTATCATAAATTTCCATATCTCCCCATTCAATGGCGTGTGATGGGTCATGAAAATACTACTTTATTTGTTACATGTGGAAGATGTCGTGTAACCACAACAACAATATATGTAGAGCCAAGTGTTATGACACCTTTACAACACTACCTAGTAACAAGAAAAGTCTGATGAACCTCATAGATAGATTTCCACCCTAGCCAATCTCTATAATCATTGTTGATGTGAGACCCAAAAAAATGTGCCTCCTTCTAAAAACTCCAAAGGCCTATATCGTCTGTTAGGATAAGAATTATAATTTCTCAATGCATTTTTCATCAATTCCTAGATTATTTTCACCTTCTATATAATTTCATAAACCTACTCAAGGACCATGAGTTCTGACTTGCCTGTGTCCATTAAGAAAACTAGTGACCTACTGGGTTGCTCATACAAGGCCTTGAATAGTGTCATACCGATGGCGGAATGGTAGCTCTTGTTGTCTGAAAACATTAATGGGGGTATGTGATCCTCCCAACTATCGAAAAATATAACATACAATCCCATAGCATGTCATCCATAACATGTATGATCCGTTCAATCTATCCATCCATCAATGGGTGAAATGTATCACTCAACTGTAAATGCATCCCAAATTCTTCCTATAATACCTTCTGAAACTGAGATGCAAATCGAGCATCACGATTTGAAACTATCTATCTCAACCTACCATCTTCAAGATGAAGGAAGGGACAATAACGTTCCATGACATTCCTTCTTCAAGATGAAAGATACATAATGACCCCCCATGTCCCTCCTCTAGTAGGCCTCTTGGTGGAGACTAGCACCAAGGGTAGGTAAACATTCACACAATATGGGATTAATTAACCATTTTAATAAAAAAAAAATGGGAGATAAGATGGTAAATCCCAAACAACTCCAAACATTTTACAATAATAAAAAACTAAAGATCACCCCATGTATGTTTAAACAAAACTACCACATAGTACAACAATAAGTACAAAGTAAAGTACCAAAAAATATTCTCTGAAGCAACAAAACAATAATCCTAAAACCATACCAAGTAAGGTCCATCAGTGTCCCCCAAGTCCTCCTAGAATTCAATAATTATTTTTATTTATTTTGGGTGAGCATACAAGAATACTCAGTAGGAAAAAATATGTACATTGGGCACAAGTCGGAGAACATACTAATGCCCGTTTGAGAAAACAATATAACCTCAAAATCACTTAACAAAAAATACTAACCACCCCAGACTCACGAAGGCACACTCAAAAAATAACACAAGTCATGTAAATAAACAATATAAGGACATCGATTATAGGGTAACCCTAACCACTTGTCACTGGTTAATTACTCATCCCTAATGGAGAATGTTCTGGTGCTACCACTTTTCCACAAGCACCACTATCAGAACCAACCCACACACATATGGTCCAAAAAACATGTAACATTCTACCCGCAGACACTTGGGGCGCAACCACAACTCGTCTAACCCAAAGTCACTGGTGGATTAGCCCGAAGACACATGGGAAACAAAACACCTTTCACAAAACCAGTACCATAGATCTATTAACAAACCTCAAGACATTACATTATTCATCAAGATTTATGTGTGATAAGCTCCTATAATAGGTTGTAGGGGAACTAATAACCAACCATCCATCCTCCCAATAGGATGCTGGGAAACACCCCCCTAATAATGGGGGTGTTCGGCACGTAGTGATCAACACGGGTAGGGTGAATATAGAAAACACAAGGAACAAAATGTTTATACATATAGATAAAAAACACTCAACCCAACCTATGGGTGTCCAAACAAACATCCATCCCACACAGAACCACCTTTTTTTCTACCCCTATAAGTACCACCACTCAACCAAATAAAATTTAAAGCATAACCACAAACCAGTTTATTTCATTAAGAATCATTCCTTACTAATAAAATAGTTACATATTCCATCACTCCCTTGGAAACTAACAACCACAGAACACCACCAAAAATGGCCACACAACATAAAACACACTAAGTTGAATGTCCATGAAAAAAAACATCTACACACTTCCTTCCCAACCACCTTCAGCAACCCAGCAGCCTAACCACACTATACCTACAACATATAAAAGAAAAACCATGTTACAGTCCAGATCAACAAAAACCATTGTAAATAAACATAACAAACCCCTAAAACCATCTAAATGATCTACAAGTTCATCCATTCCACAATCAATCATTTTCTCATCTAGATATTCCATCACACCGCTAGCATCACCTCATACAAAAATCCCATAGCAACCACCTCCAAAACAAGTGCCCCGATTCACAAACAAAACACACCAATATCATAAAACAAACCCCCTTATCCACCCACTTAGCCAAAAACATGCTACCAACAACCAAACAATACAACCCACGAAATGAAAAAAAAACCGAAAAAAACAGAACACAACCACACCAACAACACACGTGAATTCAGAATTTCCCAAAAGGTGTTTTCAATTCCTGTTTCATAAAAAGGGGTGATCGCAAAAACATGTTTCATCTTGGAGTATCCCATCAATTTAATTGGGTATACAGGACTAATCATATTAGTATTTATAGTAATTATTCACAAGCTATTGTGGTTGCACAAATAAATATCACCAATGACCATGATTTTTAGAAGTCATGCATCCAGGACAAACCATAACATGAAAATCTATAATAACACATAAAACAAGTGATCAAAATCATCATCTTTCTAACCCCAATTTATTACTATGGTAATAAAAGGATTATATCATAACACCATTAATAATTTGCTTTAGCTATGATCAAGAGTTGAAACAAGTATAGACACCCCATGTGATACAAAAATACAGGAGGGAATGAGAAATTCCTACCTAGAACAACAGTCGACTAAAAATCCATTTATGTGCTAAAATAGTGGGTCAAGTGACCTTGAGACTCTAAGGAGAAACTGAATAGGACGATACATCACAAACGTACTACTCCTTAAGAAGAAATGTTCTGGGGGACCTAGAGAAAACCGAAGGGTTCAAGGAAGAGAGGATCTCAGCTTAAAAAAATTCCAGATCCTAACATCCATGAGAAAATTTAAAAGCACATAAATATTAGATCATCGTTTGACCACATGTCCAGGACATTTCATTATATTTAAGATACAATAATTCCCTTAGATATAGTGTAATAAATAGTGAAACATTGATAGGTTCCTAATTTAATGACAAAAAGGGAATAGTTGGGTGAAAATGGAAGAAAAATTATGTTGTACAATCTACTAGTGATGAGTCATTATTCGGTGAGCTACCATTTGGGTATCCACTATTCGGTGAGCCATCGTTCAGAAAGTTTCCATTCGGCAAGTCACCATTCTGCATGTCACTATTAGATGACCTACTATTTGGTGAGTCACCATTCGAGAAGTCATTGTTCCGAGTGTCAACATTCAGTGAGTCACCATTTGGCAAGTCACTGTTTGGTGAGTCACCATTTAGTGACTTAACATGAATTGACCTATTGCCAAGTGATTCAACTTTAAACAATTCACCGTTTTATGAGCCACTGTTAAGGAAGTCACTATTTGGTTACCTACCATTTGGTGAGTTACCACACGACGACCTACCACCAGAAAAGCTACTGTTGGAAAACTAGATTTCATGGGAACACCTTAAGCAAGCCACTATATTCTCCAAGAATACCAATAACACATGATTTTCTCAAAGGAATGGGCCAGAGAGGTTTGGGCCATTACATGAGATACCCCTCAAACTATTCCCACCCACAATAATTTAAAACCAAACCCAAATGAAAGAGGGGTCCGGATGAAAGATGAAGTGAAACCTTGACATCCAAGAACACATATCCTGACATTTACTACCATAAACGGCCACATAAACACCACTATTCACACTGTTTGGACACAGTGAATACAGAATTATTTTATCCATTTCAATTTATTATTTGTTTTGGTTAGAAATAACACTCCCACAAAAGGTTTAATCACATCTTTATTAATGTGCCTTAATAAGGGAATAGGTCCACCCCTTCCAACTTGTCAGGACTTCTTCACACATTAGAAAATAGGGAAGGAAATCATCTTTTAGAAAAAAAGGTTTAATCATTACATCATATATCAAATTACAAAATCATAACTCAAAACAACTCCATGTACTAGGTACACATCTACGCTTCTCTCTCCCTTGTACTCTCATCGAGGCCACCATGCCTCCAAAACACATGGGCCAAGGGAATGGTCCATCCACACAACACCTTCTACAGAAGATCCTAGATCTATACTTTCCATTCCAGGAACATCATGTCATCCTCAATGTCAAACCCTCACTAATCGATGATGTGGGAGTCATCATGTAAATACCAATGATGATGGTGATATGGAAGATTTTGTGTATCCTCTCTAATTATGGTGACTGTGCTAGCTAGTATTCCACCTAAAAAACTCATCCAACACCTCTAAAGGTCTGATGAACCTGGGAAAGAGCGTTTCCCCCTATCGAACCTCCACTGTCAATGTATAGGGGAAAACATCAAGAACACATGGTCTCGAAACTCGAACTCCAAGTGAATCCTCATATGATTGATATATTTAATCTACTGGTTATGTCTTTCCTTCATTCTCTCATGAATAATATAAACCTTCTCTGTCGTGGTATGCACTACCTCTGGACAAAAAACACTTATCTCTCCAACCTCCATCTAGCACAAGGTTGAATTGCACGACCTCTTATACAAGGATTTGAATTGTGCCATTCCAATACTAGAGTGATATATATTATTTTAAGAAATAACCACCATGGGAAATTATTGTACCCACGATCCTCCAACGTCCATAACACACACTGCAACATATCATCTAGTATTTGGATGTCATACTCTTTCAACCCAACCATATGAGGGTGGAAGGGAATGATAAGGCATAACTGAGTGCTGAAATAATTCTATAATACCCTATAGAATAATGAGGAAAACTATGCGTCCCAGTCATAGATGATGGATCTCGGAACCCCATGCAGCCGCACCATCACATCCACAAACTTCTCACCAAGGTATCCACTGCACTTAGCTCATTGATCACTAAGAAGTGAGTTGATTTCATCAACTAATCGACAAATAATAAGATAACATTATATCCTCCTTGATCCCTAGTTATACATGTGATTAAATCAATTAATATATCCTCCCACTTATACTTGGGTATATCTTAGGTCTAACACAAACCAACAGGAACATAGTACTCATCCTTTACCTACTGACCCACTAGGCACTTTCATACAAACTCCACCACTTCCCTCTTCACCTTGGGCCACCCAAACTATTTTTTCAACCCTCAGTAAATCATGGAAACTCCTTGGTGTACCTCTAGGGAGGATATATGTATCTCACAGTGAAATCTCCCATCAATCACAACTCAGAAAAACATATTCCCATAGACCATCATCCAGTGTTGACCATCCTACGACCATCCCCTAGAGCATTACCCAAGTCAATGCAATCATGTATAACTTATGACTCCATGTCTCCACACTAAGAACCCTCCACATTTCACATCTTAGAATATTGCACCGCCATCAACAATTGATATCCTCTACCACTATCCATCCCGACATCCAAGTGCAAGGAAGCCAACTCCTCCCTCAGCCTTCAAGAATCTGTATATTTTCGAACTGCCTCTATCTATGACTTCATGCTCAAGGCATTGGGAAAAAATTTCCCCCTTATTAAGGGGTATGTTATCATAATTTCATAGTCTAAGAGAAATTCAATCCACCTCTTTTGTAGGAAGTTTAGGTATAACTTGGAAAAGATGTTCCTCAACCTTATATGATCTGTGAAAACCAAAATGTTCTCCCTAATGAGGTAGTGTCGCCAAAACATTAATGAAACATTACTCTTGAAAGCTCAAAATAATTGGTGGTATAGTTGAATTAGTGGGGACACAACTTCCAATACCCATAAGATATCAGTCATTGCTACTGCATTTGAACGCTTCGGAAACGTAGACCAAAATCATCACAGGACACCTAGAAAATCACCCCTTCCTCTGGAAACCTGTATACTAGAGAACTGAACGACATTCCCATCAGATAGCTGAAAGCTACCTGATACTTATCATTCCAAAAAAAGGACTGGTCTTCCCTATTCAAAGCGATCAATTGAGTTGAATATTAGGAGAAGTCGGGTACAAATCTCTAGTAACAACATACCATACCAAGAAATCAATGATCCTCTACCACATTATTTTTTTATACCACATAAGAACCCTCCTCAAACTTTGAAATATCCACTACTATCCCTTTATAAGAAACCATATGTCCATGTAATTGAAACTCTCATGTCTAGAACATACACTTGAAAAAATTACCATAGAGCTCGTGGCATCGAAGGACCTCCAAGATAGTCATGAGATTCTCTGTGTTCTCTTCCTATGACTTCGAGTAGATCAAGATTTCATTGATGAATACAATGATTAATAGGTCTTGTAAGTCATGTAAGAGAGGGTTTATGATCGCTATGATCATGGATATAGTGTTCATAATGTTGAATGGTATGACTATGAACTCTAAGTTCCCATTCCTACAACTGAATGTAGTATTAGGATATCACCCTCTTTCAAACTAAAATAGTAATACCTAGAATAAATATCAATATTAGTGAATCAAAGAGCTACCTTCATCTGTTTTAAATGATCATCTATCTTCTGGAGATTGTAACAGTTCTTGAATGATACCTGATTCTGTCTTTAGTAGTCTATGCACAACCTCAGACCACTATCTTCCCTCATCCCAAATTAGACTGGAGCACCCCATTGTGAAACATTGTTTAGATAAAGAATTTTCTTCATCAGATCACCGATATGAATATGAAATTCCCACAAATAAAAGGTCTTAGTTTGATAAAGGGGAATAAAAATTGGACAAGAATTAGGTTGTAAGTCTATCCAAAACATGACGTCACGTAGAGGGGGTAGAGTCCCAACCTCCCAAGAGAAAACATAAATAAACTATAAACAACTCTTGGATCCTCCACCATCTTATAATCCATCGATCCAAAAAACATGTCTGCTTACGAGGAAAGAATTTGATTCACATGCCGGATTCCCACATGACAAATTCTCTCACCAAGGAATGGTACACAGCGAACATCAACATCTGAAAAAATGACTCCCCTCTAAAATCAATTGATAACAAAATGCACTAAAAAACCATTCGATTCCAAGTATGACATCGAACAACTACATCTATAGAAGAAAAATATCCCCCCTAGACTGATATTTCCCAAACATCAGTCTACATCCCCAAAAAATGTCAATCAAGATTTTCTGGCCTCTGACTGGTTTACTCATACCCAGGGAAATGAATAGTCTATCTATTTCTAGTCCTAATCCATGGGTTGTACTGGGTGAAATGAAGGAGTATGAAGATCCCAAATCAAACAAGGAACAATAAATAGTATTGAACAAAATAATCAAACATCATAAGATCTATATCCCTACTAGAATAGCTAGCTCTGTGACCTGCAACTATCCATTCCCTAGTTAAGGTCCCTGAGGAGCACCCTAAGGTGATCCTCCACCTACCCCATCTACCCTTAGTGGAGAAAGATCCTATTGTCCCTACTGTTGGAAGGGAATGGCTGGAATCTACTGATGAGACAGACACTGAACTTGGCCACCACCACCATACTAAGCTCAAACTGGGAACTGATTCTAAATTTTTTTGTGGCCTCCACAAGAAAAACGCCTAATCCCCAATCCCATGGGAAATGTACAAGGACCAAAAGTTTGGAACTAAAAATGATTAGGTTGTATCCCTGTTGGTTGAAACCTAGATGTCTCTGATGCTGAATACCTTCTCCAGAAAACCTTCCCCTATGAGGAACCCGACCGGCTCTCCTCTCGTGTTAGGCCTACTCTGGAGTGCATCCGTTCAATGACCTCAAACTTCTTCTGAACCTATAAATATATCGGTATGGGGAAGGGAGTAATATCATATGAATGATAAGGATGAAGGGAATCCTCTAAGCGTCTTTCCATATACTCCTCATCCAAAAAAGGATCTAGAGTAAAATAAAGGAGATCCTTAAACCATAGCCCTAGTTCCCTCACTAACATACTTCTTACAAGAAAGATAGTAGCTTCTGCCTCTTCTCGGCCTTCATCATTAAAGAAGTGAATTCTGCCCAGAAAACCTTCTCGATTTCATCCTACAAAACATTGGCCTTCTTCCTCTCCCTATGGAAAAGAATCCACCACTGATGCACTACTCCCCTCTTCTGGATCGCCGCCAATGGAGCCATGTACTATTTCAGTTTCTAGATCAAGGTGAAGCTGATTACTAGCTCATCAAGCCAACTCTCCATCTCTATGTCATAGAAACTGTCATCGTACATCCCTATAGTCTGTCGCTAGAAGGAATGATGGGTATTCTACCATTGGTCATACTTTTCTACTCATTCAACCCTCTGTTAGTCGACTAGGATAGCCTGCTGAGCCTCGACTGCTTGTACCACATGTGGGCGATGTAGGAGATCCACATATGAAAAGGAAAAACTTGGAACTCCAAAGTCTTGGTAGCATTGAAATTTTCAATTAATATTCATTTTAAATAATCATTTATTATACATTTATTAAATCTCTAATGAAAAACCAAAAAAAAATCATTATAATGACTTTACCTTTCCTAGGGTCTCTATGCTACAATCGGTGTAGCCTCATTTGGATGTTCAATAGGATCATAGTCCTTGCATCGAATCATGAGGGGCCCTAAAACCCGTGTTATATGAGGTATTCCCTAACACATTTCCTGAACCAAGATCACCTAACACTATTTCCCTACCATCCCATGGAGTCCACACAATGCCTAACTCTAAACATCATCTTATTTCTCAACCATTAACTTTGATACCATTCCTTCACATCCCTCCTTCTCCATGATAAGGTATGGGATAGAAAGTTTCCATGACCTTCCTTTTTATTAATGAATTATATATAAGTACCCCCTGAATCTCTCCTCCAGCAGGACCTGAGGTTGTGACCAGCACTAAGGGTAGGTAAACATTCATACAATATATGAGGTGTTATTCTGTTAAATTGAAACATTATATGGAGATAAGGTGCTGAATCCCAAAAAAATCCAAACATTTTATAAGAAGAATATAGAGAAACCCACCCCATGATTTCTTAAACAAAACTGCCACACAGTACAACAAAAACTCCAAACTAAATTACCCAAAACAATTCTAAGAAACAAAATAATAACTATATCGATTACTGAGCAAGTAAGGTCGATAACAGTCCTCAAAGTCCTCCTAGAAACCAAAAAAAATAGTGTTATATACGTAGGTTGAGAATAGATGTATCCTCAGTAGGAAAACACTATGTCACTCATGAACAAGTGAAATAACATACTAATTCCCCTGTGAGAAAAAAACAATCCCTCAAAAGCACCTAACAAGGAATACTAACCTCCCTAACCTCACTAAGGCACACTCATAAAATAACACATGTCATGTAATGTAATAATATAAGAACATTGATGATAGGGTACCCCGCACCACTTCCAATTAGTTAAATTTTCATCCCTATCAGTGAACATCTTGGTTCTAACCACAATTCGTCTCACCTGAAGACACATGGACCTCATCTTAAAGAAACATGGGAAATAGACCACCATTAAAAAAACCAATACTATTGTTTTTGTAACAACCATCAATCCATTATTTCCTTCCTGAAGAGTCTTGGGTGATAAATTCATAGAAGAGGTTGTAGGGGAGCCAATAACCAGTCATCCACCCTCCCAATGAGATGTTAGAAAAAACCCTCCCCCAAAACAATTGGTGTGTTTAGAATGTAGTGCTCAACATGGGTGGGTTCATGTAGAAAACCCAATGAAATAAAAGTTTATAAATATTCAAAAACCAAAACTCAACCTAAAATATGGGTTTTCAAATAAATACAGATCCCAAAAAGAACCACCTTTGACGCTACCACAATATGAACAACCACACAACTAACCACTACTTTATGCATAACCCCCCATCTAGTTCATTTCATTAATAATCATTCCTTATTAATAAAACAATTATTTATTTCAACCATTCCCAGGAAGCTAACAAATATAACACACCACTAACAATAGACAGATGTCATAAAATTCACCATGTAGAACGACCATGACATGGAAACCCTCTGCACACTTCCTTCACATCATCCTTCGGTAGCCCCACTGCCTAACCACACTATACCTGCAACATAAACAAGAAAACAATGTTATTTACCAACTAAAAAACACCATTACTATTAAAAGAGACACAATACAGAAGCAGTATCACTAATCTAAAATATCACCCATTCCACAATCAATCAATATCTCAAATTGAGATTCCATCACTCCTCCTACACCACCTCATACAAAAATCCCATAGTAACCCCAACCCCAACCAAAACCACAACCCCACTACACAAACATACCACAGAAAACTAAAAAAATGAAACCCTATGTCCTCCTCTATACTCATGACCATTATACCTACAACAACACCATAAAACCCAAAAAAGGCACAAAAAACAACAAAACAAAGCACACAACCACACTAACAAGCCATGTGTATTCAGATTTTAGCTAACAAGGGTTATTTAATTCGACATTGATAAATAAAGGTGATCACAAAATAATTTTAATCATAGGGAATCGTTTTCACTTAACTAGGTTTACATGATTAATCAAGTTAATATTTATATCAATTATTCATAATCTATTATGGGAGCACAAAAATAGACCACCAACAATCATGATTTCAGAGGGCATGTATCCAGAAAAAACAATAATAGGATAATAAAGGATAACACATAAAACAAGCAATCCAAAACATCATCTTTCTTACCCCATTTATGACTAAGGAAACAAGTATATTATATCGTAACACCCTTAATAATTGGTCTCAACTATGATTAAGTGGATACACAAATATACCCACCCCACATGATACATAAAATGAATGAATGAATGAGTAATTACTATTTAGAACAAATAAAACCAACAATCCGTTCTTGCGCTAAATCATAGGGTTGTGTTAGTAGAAGACTCCACGGAGAAAACCTAAAATATGATACAACACAGGTGCATGACTCATCAGGAAGAAGTTTTTTGGGTTCAAAAATAGAAAACCAAAGGGTTCAAGATGAGAGGATCTCTACTAATGAATATGACAGATCCTAAAATCAGACAGAAAATTTCAATGTACATAAATTATAGATAGTTGTTTGATAAATTGGAATGCCCATTTCAAGATATTTGAGATACAATAATTCCCTCAAAGATGGTAGAAGATACAGAAAGAAAATTGATAGGTTCCACATTTAAAAATAAATAGACATAAGTGGGGTAAATCGATGATAAAAAATTACAGGTGTGAGATACCATTTGAGAGTCACCTTTAGGTGAGGCAACGTTCAGGCATCCACCATTCAGTGATCCACCATTCAATGAAACACCGTTCAACTAGTAATGGTTTGGTGAGTCACTATTCGGTTAGTCACCATATGTTGACCTACTGTTCAATGAGTTCCATTTGGTGATTCACCATTTGGCAAGTCACCATTCAGTAATTCACTGTTCAGTGATTCACTATTTAGTGAGTCATCATTCGACGAGTAACCTTTTCGTGAGTCACTATTCACTGACCTACCATTTAGTGAGCCACTATTTGGTGAGTCACCATTTAGTGAGTTCCTATTTATTATGTCATTGTTCGAAGACCTTCCGTTTGGTTAGTCAACATTCAGAAACCTACTATTCAATGAGCTACTGTTGGAAAACTATATTTTTGGAAAACTCTTCAAACAAGCCACTTTAACCTCCAAGAACACCTCTAACACTATATTTTTGCAAAGGAATGGGCTGGAGAGGTCCAATCCATTACACTATTGTTGATTTAATTCTATGTAGTTTAAATATCCCCTGCACTTAGAGGAATCCAAAGTCTCTACAAAACTATACTCCAGAATAGCTAGGAAGTGGGTCGACATGGTGATTTAGTCAATGATAACCAAGATGATTTCATGTCCCTTAGAAGTATGTGGTAATACTATCACTAAGTCCCTCAAATCTCAACCCAAATCAATTTTGGACTGTCAAGGTATTGAGTAAAACCCAATGGAACCTGGTCCTCATATTTCACATTCTAACAGGTGATACATCGAGAAACAAACTCTATAACTCCCATTTTCATACCTAACCACAAAAACCAACATCAGGGGTCCTGATATATATTCCCCATACCTGGATGTACTTCCAAATGGGGTGTATGGAACTAACTATAAACTTCCTTCTACAACACCACTAGTACCACTGTACATCCTATGAAATGATCAGTGTGCTTCCCACAATTCAAATAACTATTGGGGGCATGCCCTGTGGACATCTGAGCATGTAAAGTATCATACTAGATATTCCCAAGGTGTGCCTCCTTAACACGCTGTATGAGTGGAGGGGTAACAACCATCTACTGGAGGTAAGCTGCTCCATCCCAATCCAGAAAGGATATATACAATAAGGCCAACAACTATGATTCCTCATTTAGAAACTGCAAACTAGTTCTCCTCCTGAGAGAATCTTCCAACATGTTCCCCTTCCCTAGATTATAAAAAATATCAAAGTCATAGTCCTCGAATAAATCTATAAATCACATCTATCTCATGTTCACATCCTTCTGAAAGAAGATATAATTAAGAATTTTACGGTTAGTCTAACAACCCGAGATTTTATAAGATATATTCATTTTAATTTCATTCATATCTTCTGTTGTACGCTACACTAAGATTATCTTGCACTATACGCAACACCGTATTAGCTTGCAGTATACGCAACACTATTCTTGGATCACGGTACACAAAATTTCATGTTTGTTTGATAGTAGTTATTCTATGAAACATTGAGTATATATATATATATATTCAATGTATTTTTTTATACACAACAACAAAGGAGTCGTGCACTACATGCAACCCTAACTGGGCTTGCATTACACGTAATCATGACCTTTCTCGATAGCATGTGTTGTACACAATACCAGGTTTTACTAATCAACGATATATTATTATCATATTATTATGAACTAGCCGTTCTGAATCGTATTATCTAAATTTTGAATTTTATTACATTATTATTCATCTTACTCATTTTCTAGAACATGGTATAATAACAAAATAATTTTTTCGGGTAAAATAAGTATTTTTCAAAAAATGCAATTTTGCCGCCTTTTGATGGCACACCCACTTTAAATATCGTTTTTTAGATTTCTATAAGTTCAATTTTACAAAATAAAATTATTCTTTGGAATCAGGATATAGGATAAATTTTTCATATTATTCTGATAACTTTCATATTTTAATGAATAGTAAAAACACGCTATATTTTAATTAAAAACAACTTATTCATCATAATAACATATATGGTTAAATTATAATATTGAATGGTTTTAAAGTATAAATAGAATATATTTTTACCATTTAATATAATTTATTTCATTAGCATTTATTTTACATTGAATTCGTAGGTTAAATCAATACAATCTTTTACAATATTTTAAAACAAAAACCCATTTTCATTCAACAATGGGATTAATTTTAATTTAATTTCTTCAACTTCTGTGTATTGAATTTGAAAAAATGGATTCCATATTTGGAATCAGTGGGTCCAAATTATGTTAATAGGCTACTTTTTATTTTTGGGAACTATGAATAGTAACTACGGTAAATTTTATTTACCATAGTTAAAGGTAAATCGGGTAATTAAGGGTTAATATAATATTATAAAATTACCCTAACACATGCCAAAATTCTATTGTTTGGATAAAAGTAGACCCATATCACCTAAGGGTCATATTAGATTCATTTTATGGACTTTTGACCATGATAATAATTTAATTATTATTAAAACCCAAGAAAGTGACAACATGTCACTCTCTTAAATCTTATAAGTATAATAATTTTAATTTAGTGATAAACATCATAAAACATAGAACACGAATACTCACCAGATATATAATAAATTTATATACATCATGATAATTTATTTAGAATTTTTAGGGATTAAATAATTGTCATTAATGGTGATACATTAATGATGCAGAAATTATTTATTAAGTGAAAAATCAGTAATATAGTTTTTATTGAAATAATAATACCCAATAAAAGGCCCACAATCCTGACAAAAACTTATTGGTAGTGTATATATATACCATAATCATCCAATTACCTAATATATAACCGGTTGGAGTCCTATAAAAGTGATTATGACACTTATATTATTTTATTTTAAATGATTCCAAAGTTGTCACCTTCATAATTTAATAAATATAACTATTTAAATATTTTAATATATGATGATAAATTAGAGTAAAAGTATTATTGTGAAAGTTAATAGATTTATCTTCATCATAGGATTTTAATTTTATTTTTTATGCAACAAATAAATATATTAAATAATTATACAAAAATGATGTAGTAATTATTTTATTAAGAGATAAACCAAATAAATGGTTTTACAAATAATAAACTAAATATTATATGAACTATTTAATGTTCTCCGATACTTTTCTATATACCTATGACATTTTATGAATCTATTAAAGCTTTTATTTAGAACATATCTTCTGTATATATTTTATTTAAATTCATATAAATGAATAGTGTCAAAATTGACACTATTGTTATTTTATAATAATAACATATTATAAAATTGTTTAAAAATAAAAAAAATATATACAAATTATAAATTTAACTTTATATGGTCTAAAATGTTATAAAGTATCCAATTATGGATAATTCACAACAAATAAGTAATTATTTGTTATAATTTACAATTTAGAATGTTATTACCACAAATAAATTTAAATTGATTAAGTAAGGATAAATCAAGTTGATAATGTATAAAATAATTTCCTATCATGTATAAATTTTTTTGGTTGATGATATTACAACCCTATCTCATCTAGTATTCGAATATTAGTCATTTTTGGAGGTTTTTAAGTGGGTTTATATTTATTGTAAATTAATATTTTTAAGATTTCCAAAGGTGCCCCTCTCCTCCCTTATAAAAGGGAACCTCCTCCCTCTCTTCATCAAACCACTTTGAACCTTCAAGCTCGGCCAACCCCTGCCAAATTCTCTTCTACACTTCCCTAAAAACAAACTATAGGTCCTGGTCTTCTTAAAAGTCCAATTTTAGTTCCCTAAGAGGAGTTCTCCAAGAGGCGCTTCAAAGAATAGGTAATGTCCGTTACCGATTCTTTCAAATTTATTTCTTCTTCCACTTCTTCTTATTTAGTTGTTTCATTATGAAGTAATAACATAAGTATAAATCATATACTTATATTTTATTATAAGTATGAAACTACCCTATTTCACCATCTATCCATCCTACGGAAAACGAAATCATCACGCGTGCATACGTACGGAATACCGTCTCCACGCCGTGGTGAAATCTGTTTTTCCACCAAAACCTTACATGGATGGGTATAATGTTGTAAATAATAACTATATATGGTTATTATAACGTCATACCAATTCTGATATATTATACCATCCACTCCAATTTTATTCAATAATTATGGGAATGATATCATTGCTCGTGCGTACGTACGGACTACCGTCTCCACGACGCGATGAGATTCATTCTCCATGTTAACCATACATGAATGATCATATAGTTGATATAATGAATAATAATGAAATATATGAAATAATAATTCTACTAGATTTATGTATATATATATTTGTGTCATCTATTTAGTTTCATTAAAATAATAAGGAAACGAAAACAGCGTTCATCCGTACGTACGGCCTACCATCTTCATGAACTGTGTATTTCATTCCTTTTGTTGATCTATAATATACATATGTATATGATGAATATATATTATATATAAATCATTTTTTACATTCTTTAATTATGTAAAT
Organism: Viscum album; assembly: GCA_963277665.1. NCBI lineage: Eukaryota > Viridiplantae > Streptophyta > Magnoliopsida > Santalales > Viscaceae > Viscum > Viscum album. The sequence continues at coordinate 695,922,068 of OY728119.1, read as the reverse complement.
CAGGATATAAGTAATAATATCAATAACGACAAGTCGAAACACATATGATAAATGAAATGATTTTACCCAAAATGCTGCTTTAACATGTAATTTACAAAAGAATGGCTAATATAAAGTCATAAGTGAAACATATATGATATCATAACAATTAATATGATTCTGTAATAAGTCAATGTAATTATTTAAAACATTATACAGGAGGTTCAGATACGTACGAAGCATATCGGACCTAAGGTAAGGGATAAATTTTCAAATCTCATTTTTATCCGAGATTTCTTATTCATAAATATTTACAGGGGTTATTTATATCATCCATGTCCATGTTTTATAAAAGTGTTTTCATGTATTTTTAATTTCCTTTTTACCCATTTTTGACTTTTAATACATGGTATGTAAGGAATCTTTCTTTTTTTTACGTTACGAGGTACTTTTTTGACTTTTCCGGCAAAAGTACGAGAAGAATGTTTTTTTTAACTTATACGGCATGAAAGGATTTTTACAGTTTTATAAAGCCTTATTTTCGTGAAGCTTCCTCCAAAATATTTCATGACTATTTTCAATAAAATCGTTTTCCTTTAAAATTGAAAGATGTTTTGTGAAAAGAAATTGATTTTGAAGAAGAAAGGATATTTTCCTCAAGAATTCATTTCAAATGTTTTATCAAAACCATTTTCCGTCTAAGATGAAATTATTTCATATGTGTATGATTCAAGTTTAATGTCTCTATGATTTACATGGTTTCACTTTTCTTATGATGAAATGTCCATTTGTTTTATATGGATTATGAAATGATGGGATGATTTTTATGAAACCCATTATATTATTTGGGTTATGGTGAATGTTTTAAGTTTATTTTGTGGCACAAGTAAGAATGATTTCAATATGAGATGGGTGGGAGCTATATCTCCCTTCAATTCATTGGGTAAAGATTTATATCTCAGGAGATAGACATGGCTGGAATGGTAAGTTAATCTGGTTCAGCAATACAGGACTGGAACGAGGAGTGAACTCGATTCAAAAAGGGACTTTTTCCACTAAGATGGTGTTGGCATCAGTGCCTTGGCTACTATAGAAATCATATCATGGGATTAATGGTTTCCACAATCACATGTTTTATTCCCGTGCGATTTTATCAGGATTAATGTTTCATTATGATTTACTCCTTATGTTATTCCATGTTTTATGTCATTGCTCAAGATTTTGTTGTTTAAACATAATGTTCATGTTTTTAAGTTCAAATGTTTATGATTTGTTTTATTTTATCCATGCGTACCATTACTGAGCATTTGAGCTAACCCTTTATATGTTATCTTTTCCCCAGGATATAAATAAAGGTTTTAGGTAAGAAAACAAAAGGGGAAGATCTTTATGGGAGATGTTGAAGATCCTTCACCCTGATTAGAAGATTACGTTCTGAGTTTCCAAAGACACTAAATTATTACAGTCCTTGTGTGTTTTTTTTTGTTATGTATTAAGTATTTCGCAAAAGTAATGTAATGTCCATTTACGTCAAGCTTTGGGTCTCTACAGTTGGTATCAGAGGAAAGGTTTAGTCAACCTTTGGAAACTAGGATGCGAAAACGTTAGTGAGATCCCTAGAGATATATCTAATATATGTCTAGGGATGTACTAAGGTTAAGTATACGTATAGGTTATAGTCCTAGAATTGCGCTAATGATCTTAGAATTAAACCTATGATGTTAGATGTCAAAGGAACTCCCCCTTGATTATGTTATTTTCCTTGTATGATTTTTGCCTCTCACCGAATTCTTTTGGTGTTTTAGTCAATGGAGGGAACCAGAAAGAATTCGGTTAACATTGAATCCAATGGAAAAATTGGTTACTATGAGCAACAAAATTGTGTAACGCATAGAGAGAAAGATATTGTGATTATTCCGAATCAGTCATCGCGATATATTATTAACAAGGTGAAATTTAGTGGTATGCCTAATTCATCAAAAAAGAGGAAGATAGACTTTTATGCATGTTCGCATGTTGAGGATCATAAAGAAAGGAAGATTGAGATTTCTAAAGAAGGGAAGAAGAACCTTGAGGAATACCTCAAATAGAGGGACCGATGTTATCTATGTGGAGAAAAGGTTCGTAGAGTGACCAACTGTTATAGAGTTCAATGTCTTATTTGAGGAGAACATGGGCATTACCCAACTCAATGCCCTGACCTAAATATTTACTTCTAAATCAAGGAAGGAATTATACCAGGACAATCATTGAAGAGGATGGATTGAAGTGTTTATATATTGGTATTCAAGAATAATGTTGTTGATGTACTTTTATGTTTTATTATAATATTTTTGTATTAGTCTATTGTGGTTTTCAATAATTTTATGGTACCAGTAACCATGAAAAGTGATTAAAATATTTTGGAAAGCAGATGATATGGACATAATGAAGGGATAAGAAGATAATTAGATGTTTTATTGTATTCATGAGCTCATGATTGATATAAGGACTAAGTGATATCATGGTTTGAGTATATAGAATTTTGAGGATTTTGGTATGTGGAAAGTGTTAACTTTTAACAGCATTCATGTTTTCAATAAGGTTCAATGGTTATTCATTTTTCAATAGAATACATGATTAAGGTATTCACATGATTGGAATGTGACCAACAAGATATATGAGGGATAAATGATAGTATTCACATTCTTGTTACATGACCTTTTTAATAATCGTTCTCTTTATACTATGATTTTGGAAAGAAGTATTTTGGATAAGCCTAATGATTGGAATGGATTATGTTAGACAGAAGTTAGTATTGTTTAAGGATAGAACTTTTTTCGATATTACTGATGGGATGTTATAGTAATGTAGTTTATGAAAAAGGAAAACCTGTAGGATGGGTGACATCCCATCACGCCAGACAAGGCTGTGAAAATCGAACCCACAACCGAAGTGCGACTGGCCTTTATCGCCTACCACTGGCCTACAGGAATTCCTTGGTTAGTATAAACTAGTTTTATTTTATTAATTGGTATGATAGATGAAGTATAAGTCCATTTTTGGAATGATATACAATAGATGGACTTATGTATATAACTATTTCTAACCTTTTGATTAAGACAGATGGAATGACCCATCATTCTATCACATGATCTGCTAACACTTCACAAATGACAAATTCAACTTCATTTCTTTAAGAGATGAAGTGGAAATTGTTCAAGGCACGAACAACAGTGAGATTATATCGAAATAAAGTAAGTATTTCTTCTAATTAAAATTCTTCAACTTTATACAATTGATCTTCAAAACCAAAAATGTTGTCCCAGTGCCCTTATATCTCATAAATCAGATGCTACCTTAGATCATCACAAATTTATGGCTTTGTGATTGTTGGTGTTTTCATATCCATGTTCTCTACCACTCTCCATCAGAACATGATGGTTATATTTCTCTTCCATATCCATATTTTAACCTATGTTCTCCTACGTGAAAACCCAGTGATGAGTTAATTTGGGTAATCGTTACATTTCATACATTAGTTTTTAATGTTAAGTTTTCGTATTACATTTTACGATGTGGGTTTCAATTAAAGAAACTTTCATGTAGAATCCCATGTATAACCCCGATGAATTTCGAGGGCGAAATTCATTTTAAGGGGGGTAGAATGTAACAACCCAAGATTTTATAAGATATATTCATTTTAATTTCTTTCATATCTTTTGTTGTACACTATACTAAGATTATCTTGTGCTATACGCAACACTGTATTAGCCTACAGTATACGCAACACTATTCTTGGATCGTGTTACACACAATTTCATGTTTGTTTGATAGTAGTTATTCTACGAAACATTCAGTATATATATATATATTCAATGTATTTTTTTATACACAACAAAAAAGGAGTCGCGCACTACACGCAACCCTAACTTGGCTTTCATTACACGCAATTGCGACCTTTCTCGATAGCGTGTGTTGTACGCAATACCGGGTTTTACTAAACAACGATATATTATTATAATATTATTATGAACTAGCCGTTATGAATAGTATTAACTAAATTTTTAATTTTATAACATTATTATTCATCTTACACATTTTCTAGAACATGGTATAAGAACAAAATAATTTTTTCGGGTAAAATAAGTATTTTTAATAAAATGCAGTTTCGCCGCCTTTTGATCGTCCACCCACTTTAAATATAGTTTCTGACATGTTTATAAGTTAAATTATACAAAATAAAATTATACTTTGGAATCAGGATATAAAATTTGACCTTGGATAAAATTTTTATATTATTCTGATAACTTTCATATTTTAATGAATAGTAAAAACATGCTATATTTTAATTAAAAACAACTTATTTCATCATAATAACTTATATGGTTAAATTATATTATTGAATGGTTTTAAAGTATAAATAGAACATATTTTTACCATTTAATATAATTTATGTCATTAGCATTTATTTTACATTGAATTCGTAGGTTATATCAATTCAATCTTTTGCAATATTTTAAAACAAAAACCCGTTTTCATTCGACAACGGGATTAATTTTAATTTAATTTCTGCAACTTCTATGTATTGAATTTGAAAAAATGGATTCCATATTTGGAATTAGTGGGTCCAAATTTTGTTAATAGGCTACTTTTTATTTTTGGTAATTATGAATAGTAACTATGGTAAATTTTATTTACCATAGTTAAAGGTAAATCCGGTAATTAAGGGTAAATATAATATTATAAAATTACCCTAACACATGCCAAAATTATATTGGATGGATAAATGTAGAACCATATCACCTATGAGTCGGATTAGATTCATTTTATGGACTTTTGACCATGAATATAATTTATTTATTATTAAAACCAAAGAAAGTGACAACATGTCACTCTCTTAAATCTTATAAGTATAATAATTTTAATTTAGTGATAAAAATCATACAACATGGAACATGAATAGTCTCCAGAAAAATAATAAAATTATCTACATCATGATAATTTATTTATAATTTTTATGGATTAAATAATTGTCATTAGTGGTGATACATTAATGATGCAGAAATTATTTATTAATTGAAAAATCAGTAATATAGTTTTTATTGAAATAATAATACCCAATAAAAGGCCCACAAACCGGAAAAAAACTTATTGGTAGTGTATATATATACCATAATCATCCAATTACCTAATATATAACCGGTTGGAGTCTTATAAAAGTGATTATTACACTTATATTATTTTATTTTAAATGATTCCAAAGTTGTCACCTTCATAATTTAATAAATATAACAATTTAAATATTGTTATTTTAAGATGCAAAATTCGAGTAAAAATATTATTGTTAAAGGTAATAGATTTATCTTCATCATAGTATTTTAATTTTAATTTTTATGCAACAAATAAGTATATTAAATAATTATACATAAATGATGTATTAATTGTTTTATTAAAAGATAAGCCAAATAAATGGTTTTAAAAATAATAAAATAAATATTATATGAACTATTTAATGTGATAAAATAATTTTATAGATACATATGACCTTTTATTAATCTATTAAAGCTTTTATTTCGAACATATCTTCTGTATATATTTTATTTAAATTCATATAAATTAATAGTGTCAAAATTGACACTATTGTTATTTTATAAAAATAACATATTATAAAATTGTTTAAAAATAACAAAAATATATACAAATTATAAATTTAAATTTAAATGGTCTCAAATGTTATAAAGTATCCAATTATGGACAATTCAAAACAAATAAGTAATTATTTGTTATAATTTAAAATTTAGAATGTTATTACCACAAATAAAATTAAATTGATTAAGGATAAATCAAGTTGAAAATGTTTAAAATAATTTCCTAACATGTCTGAATTTTATTTTTTTATTAGATTACAACCTAATATAATCTAGTATTTAAATATTAGTCATTTTTTGAGGTTTTTAAGTGGGGTTAGATTCATTATAAATTAATATTTTTAATATTTCCAAAGGTGCCTCTCTCCTCCCTTATAAAAGGGAACCTCCTCCCTCTTTTCATAAAACCACATTGAGCCTTAATGCTCGGCCAAACCCTACAAAATTCTCTTCTCCACTTCCCTAGAAACATCCTAGAGATCCTTTTCTTCTTCAAAGACCAATTTTAGTGCCCTAAGAGGAGTTCTCAAAGAGGCGCTTCAAAGAAGAGGTAATGTCTGTTACTGATTCTTTCAACTTTATTTCTTCGTCCACTTCTTCTTATTTTGTTGTTTCATTATGAAGTAATAACATCAGTATAAATCATATACTTATATTTTATTATAATTATTAAACTACCCTATCTCACCATTTATCCATCCTACGGAAAACGAAATCACCACGCGTGCGTACGTACGGAATACCGTCTCCACACTGTGGTGAAATCTGTTTTTCCACCAACACCTTACATGGATGGGTATAATGGTGTAAAGAATAAATATATATGGTTATTATAACATCATTCCAATTATGATATATTATACCATCCACTCCAATTTTATTCAATAATTATGAGAACGATATCATCCCTCGTGCGTACGTACGGACTACCGTCTCCACGACGCGATGAGATTCATTCTACATGTTAACCAAACATGAATGATAATATAGATTATAAAATGAATAGTAATGAAATATATGAAATAATAATTTTGCTGGATTTATGTATATATATATGTATGTCATTTATTTAGTTTCATTCAATTCAATTAGGAAATGAAAACAACGTTTATGCGTACGTATGACCTACCGTCTCCATGAACTGTGTATTTCATTCATTTTATTGATCTATTATATACATATGTATATGATGAATATATATTATATATAAATCATGTTTTACATTCTTGAATTATGTAAATCAGGATAAATGTAATAATATCAAGAACGACATGTCGAGACACATACGATAAATGAAATGATTTTACCCAAAATGCTGCTTTAACATGGAATTTACAAAAGAAAGGGTAATATAAAGTCATAAGTGAAACATATATGATATCATAAAAATTAATATGATTCTGTAATAAGTCAATGACATTATTTAAATCATTATACAGGAGGTTCAGATACGTACGAATCATATCGGACCTAAGGTGAAGGATAATTTTGTAAATCTCATTTTTATCCGAGATTTCTTATTCATAAGTATTTATTGGGGTTATTTATATCATCCATGTCCATGTTTTATAAAAGTGTTTTCATGTATGTTTAAAGTCCTTCTTACCCATTTTTGACTTTTACTACATGGTATGTAAGGAATCTTTCTTTGTTTACATTACGAGGTACTTTTTTGACTTTTTCGGCAAAAGTTCGAGAAGAATGTTTTTTTAACTTATACGGCATGAAAGGATTTTTACGTTTTTATAAAGCCTTATTTTCGTGAAGCTTCCTCCAAAAGATTTCATGACTATTTTCAATAAAATCCTTTTCTTTTAAAATTGTATGACGTTTTTTGAAAAGAAATTGATTTTGAAGATGAAATGATATTTTCCTCAAGAATTCATTTCAAATGTTTTATCAAAGCCATCTTCCTTCTAAGATGAAATTATTTCATATGTGTATGATTCAAGTTTAATGTCTCTATGATTTACATGGTTTCACTTTTCTTATGATGAAATGTCCATTTGTTTTATATGGATTATGAAATTATGGGATGATGTTTATGAAACCCATTTTATTCTTTGGGTTATGGTGGATGTTTTAAGTTTATTTTGTGGCACAAGTAAGAATGATTTCGATATGAGATGGGTGGGACCTATATATCCCTCCAATGAATTGGTTAAAGATTTATATCTCATGAGATAGACATGGCTGAAATGTTAAGTTAATCCGGTTCAATAATAAAGGACTAGAACAAGGAGTGAACTCGATTCAGAAAGGGACTTTTTCCATTAAGATGGTCTTGGCAGCAATGCCTTGGCTACTATGGAAATAATATAATGTGTTTAATGGTTTCCACAATCACATGTTTTATTCCCATGATATTCTATCATGATTAATGTTTCTTTATGATCTATTCCTTATGTCCTTCCATGTTTTATGTCATTGCTCAATATTTTGATGTTTAAACATTATGTTCATGTTTTTATGTTCAAATGTTTATGATTTGTTTTATTTTATCCATGCTTACCCTTACTGAGCATTTGAGCTCACCCTTTATATGTTTTCTTTTCCCCAGGATATAAAGAAATGTTTTAGGTAAGAAAACAAAACGGGAAGATCTTTAAGGGAGATGTTGAAGATCTTTCACCACGATTAGAAGATTACGTTCTACGTTTCCCAAGACATTAAACTATTACGGTCCTTGTGTGTCTATTTTTGTTATGTATTAAGTATTTCGAAAAAGTAATGTAATGTCCATGTACATCATGCTTTGGGTCTCTACAGTTAGATTATATGATAAACCGCTTTCCCATCAGTTAGTGAAGCCACATATTCAGAGCGATGACTACCTCTACTAACAAAAGATCATGGCTTACATAGTTCTTTTGGTGTGGTATCAAAAATAATAAACCATAGGCAATAAATTATTTCCCTTACATCCGCATACAATCAAGACTAGTTCCTGATGTATCGTATAACACTACGCACTTGGTTCCCTCATCTAGAAATCTCAATATGGGAGCAATAGTAAATCTATACCTGAATTTCTAAAAACTCTCATGGAACTTTGTTGTCCACGTGAAATTTTGTACCATTTGTGTAAAACTTTTCAAGAAAGTTTCCACTCTAGAAACGTTGGGTACAAAACTATGATAGTACCCAATGATACCAAGGAAACACTGCACCTCTGTAACACTTTTGGGGGGATCCTAAGAAAGAACCGTGTCAATATTTTTTGGATCCACTCCAACTCCAATGTCTGAAATGACATGTCCCAGAAAATGGGCTTCCTAAATATAGAACTCAAACTTTGGGTGATTTATGTAAATCTGGTGATATCAAAGTGTTTGCAGGACCATCCTCATGTGTCTCACATGCTCCACTTCAGACGCCGAGTACATTAGGATGTCATCTATGAATACCATTACCAACCAGTCTATGTAAAGTTAAAAGACCCTAACCATGAGTCCCATGAAAATTTCTTGTTAGTTATTCATTCCAAATGGAATCACCATGTACAGATAGTGGACATAATGACATTTAATGGACGACTTCATTATCCCCTTTTCCTGTACTCAAAGGCAGTGATAGAAAATTCTGAGTTCAATCATTGAGAACCACCATGACACTTCTAACTAATCAAAGATGTCATTGATCCTCATTGGTATATACATATTGTTCTTGATCACATGGTTTAGGAACCGGACTTCCAAACTTAACCTCAAGCTCTCATCTTCCTTCTTGGAAAAACAAAAATGGGGCTACCCAGGGTGAAGCATTGTGCCTCACGAAGCCCTTCTACTGGAAGTCATCCAACTACACCCTCAACTCATGAATCTCAATGGGATCCATCAGATATTAATGTGTAGATATCAGAATCACCATTGGGTATAGTTCAATATAGACGTCTAACTCTTTGTAGGGAGGTAACTGTAGAAAATCCATACGAAATATTTTCTCATACTCTTCCACCACTGTACGAAACTATGGACTCAAATCATCCACTACACCGAGGGTAATGATTTCCAACTTATGAGTTATTAGTTTCACCCTATTATATATGAGTAAATCATTTTTTGAATATTTTGAACCTAAAATATTCAATCTGATCATGAAATATGGATAACCATTCCATAACAATAATTATGTAGTTAGGCCTCGACGCCACTACCAAGAGATCCCAACTCAAACTCTCAAATCCAAGAGTATGGTCACACTACCGGCACCAGTGTGTGACCATTTAATATCCCCTCGTTTGATTATCTAAGCATAAGGGCTGAGTAAATGGTTCAACCATAATCTCAAAATCTCAAACAAGGTTTGTGGAAAGAAAAGAATGTCTGGAACATGTTTCTATTAAAACTACATCTATGGTAAAAGAGTCACATATCATGACATTAATCATCCCGGGAGCCTTGGGGTCATAAGAATTCATCACCTATATTTGGACACTCCCCGATCCACCAGCTCCCTAAGCATTTTGGGGGCCACCTGTGGGTGGTGGTGGTTATAGATCGAACGTCCAACCACCTCATGCCACCCTGAATGCATCCCTTCCACATCTGAAACACTAAAACCCCCCTGGTCCGACCTCTACCTCTATCTTGGTGCCCCCTCAACTATCTCTTAATCGGTCGTATAATGGGTCATGAAATCTCATGCCTGATGACCCCGACTGCCACATGAGTAACACAACATATCCCTCAGCTAAATCAAGCGGTCCTGGGAGCACCACACCATTGATCATTTTTCATAGGATCACCTCCAAAAGTGCATGACCTAATTGCATCCCTACGACAGTTGTCAATAACCTACTGCCACAGTATTAGCTACCTCATTTATACTGGTAGCTCCTACTATTAGTACCTGATCCTCTATAAATACTACAACTAGTAGGTATCTCTCAAGTACCCCATTATATGTAGAAATGCGGTGGGATATCATCGATTCCTGGATCTCCTAGCGTAATACCTGATAAAAGGCCCAATCCTTGAATAACAGGTCTCATACCATATCTGTGGAGTAGCATGTAGATCAGTAAATCCTGTCGAATACTCCACCACTGTGTGACTACCATGCTACAGATTTACAAGCTCCTATATGCACACTGACTGCAACATGGAATAAAATAACTCCTTTCTGGAGAGATTCTCACAGTGTATCGAAGATAAACTAGAAGTTGAGTGACTCTTGTAGATTATAGAACCTTTTCTCATACACGTTGAATCTATTACTCAGATGCATCAATGATTTTTAACTATTGTAAATATTTTACAATTTATGTGAGGGAAAAATTTGTTTTTTAATAAAAAGAAAATGTCTAAATTATAAACCTAAAGGACCTTAGAAACTATGATCTACCTTGTCTAAATGAAATGGATGTTCAATTGTGTCTCTGTAAAAGAAGGTTAGTAAATTGTGATTCTTTAACATTAGATAGACTTTCTATGAAATGTTTTGTGATATATTTACCATATATTAGGAATAATTTTTTAAATGTATGTGATCCTCATCAAAAAGTTAAGAAACATAATTCATGCATTAAATCCAATAGTGAAATATCAACTTATGAATATTTATTATTAGTGCACACAAATTTATTCAGTCCAAGATAAACTGGATGTATTAGAGGAAAACACACTATGTATGTCCTTTATGAAAATTATAATAGAAATAAGTGGGTATATTTTCTATAAAATAAATAATATGATATTTCTAAATAGTATCTTAGATCATGTTAAAAATGATAAAAACCTACATTTGATTACTCTTTGAAGTGATCATTATTGTAAGTATGAAATTATATATTTTCAAACCTTTTTTAATAAACAGGGAATTATAAAAAATTCAAATCTCCTAGAACACCATAAAATAAATATGTAGTTGAATAATTAAATATAATTAATTATGAATTTACTAGATCCATGTTGTATGAATTCTCAATTTCTAAAACTTTTTAGGATGAATCTGTTATTACTTCTTACTATACTATAAATTGATTATTTGTTGGACCTTTTCTTAATAAACCTTTTATTAGTTATGGACAAAAAAATCCAAAATTATATTACAATTTTATTTTTTTGTTGTAAAGTTTTTAGTTTGATGAAAAAATTTCATTTTCATAAATTTTATACATAACATGATGCGGTAATATTTTTTGGTTATTCTACTACTATTAAGACATGTCATGTTTTTAACAAGAAAGCGTGAACTATTAAGAAAATAGTGTATGTTAAGTTTGATGAAACTGGTTCTCTTGTTTTTAAATTTCCATAAATCATTTCTTTATGTATTTTTTTAAAACTAGTTATCAACCCATGTTGGAAAATTCTTTTGATATAATATCTATAAGAAAAATAATTTTATAATTCTTACCTCTAGAAGAAGTTCAGATAATTCTTATATGCCGATGTTTTACTTATCTCAAATTTAGTCGATCATAAGAAATTATCCCAAAGATAATATCATTAGAGATATAAATAAATTAGAAAAAACTCATAGAAACATAAGAAATTAATGTGAATATTGTGCATTATTATCTCATTTTGAACCGAAAACTCATGATGAGCCTTTAGGCAAAAAGGCTTGTATAAGGTAAATTTATGAAGGAATCAGATAATTTGAATGAAATGGAATTTAGACTTTGGTAGAATAATATTTATATATTCATTTATGTGATGTTAAATGGTTTTTAAAATATAATAAATTTGAAAATGGAATGATTTATACAAATAAATAATCTCTTATTGCTAAGTGTTACAATAAAAAAAGAATTCGTAGATTATGTAGAAATGTTTTCACTATTAGTAAGACTTAAATATTTTTATATACTTATAGACTTTTAAAATTATCTAAATTTTACTATTTATCAAATTGGTATACAGTTTTATTTTTAATGTTTAAGTACAAGAGGGGGTTTTTCTAATATAACCGTGTTGTTTTAAAAAAACAATTTTCTTGAACATATATTTAAATATACAAAGGAACATTAAAGACATAAACATGCTCTAAGAGCCTGATATGATAGAATCACCAAAATTTTATTTCACTATTATTTTTTTATGGTAAAATTTAACCCAAATATTTTTATTAATAATTTTTTAAATATACCATCATTGTTTAAATTTATATCGATGATATTATCTTTAGGTCAACTCAAAAATATATTTATGATTCTTTTTTGAAAAATATAAATTCAGAGTTTGAAATTATCATGATGGGTGAACTCATTTTACCTTGGTTTTAAAATTTATTAAAAAATTAAATTAACAGTATCATCTCAACAAAAGTAAATTAATTATTTACTTAATTTTTTTGTTTTTTAAAATGATAATAGTATAATCACTCCAATCAGAACTTTTAAAACCCTAGTTCGTGATGAATCTGGGAATCCGGTTGATCAAAAAACATAGAGGGGTGATTGGAAGTTTACTTTATATTATAGTTACTCATCAAAATTTAATTTTTGTGAGTGTTTTTTTGTTAAATTTCAAAATAATATGGAATAATATAATTTTATTGTTGATAAAAATATTTCTTATTATCTTAATGGAACTTCAGATCCTGGTGTACTTTTTTCTCCCATAAGTGATTTTGAAAATAATTGTTTTTCATATAGTGAAATTCATAGATGTAAAATGGATTGTAAAAATACATATAGAAATTTTCCCTTTTTATGACAAGATTTTGTATCATAGTCATGTAAGAAACAACACACGATAGAAAATTTTACTACTGAAGCAGAATTTGTACCAGCTGGATGTATTTGTGCACAAGTGTTGTTGATGTAATAATCACCCACTGATTTTGGAAGGATTTTTACTAAAACAATGAAATATTGTGAAAAATTATGTTTCATTTATTTTAATATGAACCTATAACATCACTCAAGAGAAAATCACATAGATATGAGACATAATTTCCTTCATTATCACAGATAAAAAGAAGATATCATTCTTCAATTAATCAGAACATGAGATCAATGTTCTGATATTTTTAAAAACCCTATTCATTTGGAAATATTTAAATATGTTAAACATAATAGTGTTATGATCAATATGAAGTGATCATTTATTTACTTTTTGTTTTAACTATCTCCTTACATTGAAAAACACTTCAAAAATTGGTTTGGATGTTTCATTTCTTAAGATATATATTTTTATTTTTTAATATATATATATATATAATAGATTTTAATCATTTAGAAGTAGTTTTCATATAAAATATTAATTAGAATAATTTTTCCAGAAGGTTTGTTTTATGTGCTAATTTTTAGATAGTATTTTTAAGAATGTTTTCTGAAAGGTATATTTCATAAATTTTTCATAAGGAATGGTTTTATTTGTTTTTAATGATATTTTATTGTAATAAAGTTACATATAAACACATTTTCAAATGAGTATCCATTCCTAAAAATCCTGAAATACATTTTTGTTATCATGGTTACTTGGAGAGATTTAATTTCAACAATCTGTCATTTGGAAAGCTAATCCATCTCCTCCCAATCCTATTTAAATGAATCAAGGTGCGGCCCTTCATTATATTAATATAATTTTCCAATGGATCTCATCAATTGGATTTATTAACTTTTAAATTTTATCAAGGTTCTCATATTTTAGTAATATCTATATGGATTATTATAGAAATATTTATAAAATTTTAACTATTAACCAAATTTTAATACAGATATATAGGTTTGAAAAGTATAACTCCTTACTAAAGTATATTATTATGTTTCATGATTGGAAATAACTTATTCTAAATAAAATAGTATCATGATCTATATTATAAAACTATTTTTAGTTATTTATATAGAAGTGAAACATTTAGAGATGTTGATGGTGTTAAAATTATTTATTTCAATATTTTAAAAAATCATATACATTTACTTTGAACAGGATCAATAATATTTATATAATATCTCTAGATGGAGTGTCACTTTTTGTAACTCAAGATATTCCTAATGTTTCTGTGATTTTTGGGAAAGGTAAAAGCTAAATAATAAAACATTTTATAAAATAAATAATTTCTAAACTGCAAAAATTTCACTAAAAGGTGGAATAGTGTATTAGTAAATTCAATATTTTATTCTACCAAGAAAACAGATAATGATTCTATAAATATTCAAGATGTTTACTTTCAAAATTTATTATTTAATAGTATAATGTTCAATCTCTAAAGTTGGTTTAGAATTATATTATCTTGATTCTCTCAAATGTTGTGAAGTAAAAATTTATTTTGTTCTTGATATTCCATAAAAATGTGAGAGTTATGTTTCTCAAGGATGATATTATAAATAATTTAGCACCACCTGTTGGGGAAAGAGAATAATTTATATAGATGAAAACATGTTGATAAGGATACGGGTTTATGATTTTGGTTATAGATTATTTTTGGCATCTATGTTAATATTGTTTCAGAAAAACAAAACCTTGAATATATGTAATAAAAAATTTAAGAAATAATGCATGATTCAGATAAATCTGTTTATTTTACTAGAAACAAAGTAAAGACTATGATTTATGAAGACTTTTAGTAGTTTATACAATTGAAGAAATATTTAATGGAATAACATTATCAATATGGTATTTAAATGGTATAACATTTGTCTCTTAAATAGAAAATTTTATCGATTTGAAATATCAATAGATGAAGAAAGAAAATGATGATAAATAGGATCAATTAAAAATTGATCAAGATTTACTAAAAGAAGTTACCATGTCAGAATATTTCAAACTTATTATTATTAACCTAAGAAATACTAATGTTAAATAAGTGTTTAATAACAGAAAATGAATTTTTTGTTGAATAATTTAAATAATTTGATCCTAAAAATGTTAAAGTACCAAACATTATTAAACAAGTTACTCTGAAAATTATTTCATATAAGGAATATTCCTTACAAAAATCTTTATCTTCAATAATATTGACATTAGATAAAAAATCACAAGAAGATTCATATTGTTCATTAGAAGTAATTTCAATGAATGTTTAACATAAATAATAAGAATAATATCAAGAAGAAAAAGATATTGATGATGAAATAAAATAAATATCTCCTAATAAATTTGAAAGTAGATAAGATTATCAACTAGAAATAATTGTAATGTCTCACCTTTAATAATTTTCTGACTCCTCAACTAATACCCACATGGTGCTTCAAATAAAATGGAGATTACTTGTAATTATTTTAATAAATCCAACATGAATTTGATTTAGTTTTATAAATTTTCATGTATTCTCAAGATAATTGATGTTTTTCTCAATAATAGATAATTATTCTAACATATACTAAATGAAATAAATTAGTTTTTTATTATATGGAATAAATGACTTCTAGTCTGATAAATTTTAAGTAAAAACCATTAGTAGATGAAAAAATATAAAAATTATTATAAATTGGGATAATGATTAGGGCAAATACTTGAAGTTCATTAATGATCAAGAAACCAGTTTAAACAAGTTTTATAAAAGTGATTTCACGTTATTTGATAGCATAAGATATGAATTCATAGAATGTTTAAATTTTTAATGACTTGTAAACTATTTCAATCTATAATGGTGACGATATTAAATAACTTAACATAAAGAAAAATTAGAAAAATGAAAAAACATAATTTTATAGAATGAAGTAGTGAATATTAATCTTGTTTTTCATAACCATTATAAAAACGAAATAATTTTTAAACTTTTGAAACATGAAAAAAAGTAACATTTCATGGTAGAATAATGAATGTATCCGGTGAATTATTTTTAATTTTTTTTTGTTTCAATAACAAATTTATTTAAAAACTCCTACATTATTTCCAATTGGGATTACATAGATTTACTATTGTGTTCTTCTTGAAAAACACAAAGGGGTTGAAAATTTGTGCAAACAAAAACTAGAGAAAAAAAATAATTTTAAAAGTTGGGTATGTAAAATTATGTTCATAAATTCTTTACATTTGTGTTTTTATTTTATATTTGTTTTCTTATTTTCAAAAAGATGCATACTATTGGTTCAAAATACTTTTCTATATACTTGTTTTGAAAAAATACAAATAATTGATATATTATTAATCCTTACATTATAATATATCTTTTTCCAAGTTAATTATTTTTATTTTCTTAAGTATTCATTTTCAATGTTTATGTTTACAATTTCATAATTATTAATTCTCCTTAACATTAAATTAACCAATTTAATGGAAGGAAAATGTGAGTATGTTTACTGAAAATATTATGTAATTAAGTCTTCATAATTATTTAATTACATAAATATTACGAAAATACAATATAACAATGTATTTGTTATTTTATCTGTACATAAATGTTCATGAATAATATTTTTTGTTTGTGTTAATATTTTATAGAAGTTACATGGTAGTGGAATTGAATGAAATTTAGTTTTATATGTATTAAAATATTAGATGCATCAAAAGGAGAGATGATTTGGGTGATATTTGTACAATTGAGATTTAGAAACATGGAATACAATCCTTAGATTCAAGCTGAAGATCCTGGATCAATGTTATAATCTTTTGAGGAGGCATACATCAACTTCTAAATGTGAATATGCTACTGCAGAAAAGGAATCTTATGTGGGATGAAGATATGAGTATTGATATTATGATATGTAGTTATGTGATGGTCTGTTTTTCTTGTGGGTTTAATTGCATGTGCTTGTTTTGGGAATGTTGTATGTCATGATCCTATAAGGTTTAAGGGTTGTGAGGTTCCTCAATTTTCCAAAAAGTGTTTAGAAATAAAAAAATTAATTTTCAGTCGATGCATAAGTGAAGAAAAAAATATGATTTTAAGTGATCTAAATCAACACACATATTAAATATTTTAAAAATCTAATTATTAACAGTGCATTAATTTTTATTTTCATTACTAAGATTTTTTAATGTATTTGAGGTCTTTTAGAATGTTGAAAATTATTATTCTCATCAGGGGATCATGGGATTCCAGGGTTTTGGAAGATTGGACTACTGATAAGTTTATAATTGAGGACACCAAAATTCATGTCTACAAACTTATCACCTTGGGTGAAAGTGAATATCTCACATAGTCGAGGTTCAATAAATATTTATGATACATTTTATAAAACGTATTTGTATGTTTTATCACATTTTATATCTTTCGTTATTATAAAAGTTGTTAAGTTATTATCTTTTTTATTAGTTTTAAATCTATATTTATAAAAGTGTTATATTATTTTGTGCTAAAATTAGTATTTTTATACATAAATTATTTTTTTACTCTTCTAATACACATCAGGAGGACTCATTTTGAAGGTATAAAGTACTATGATTATGTTATTTACATAAACTAGAGTGTTAAATTTTTAAAATTTTATAAAACTAAAATTCACCCACACCCTCTTATACTATTTTTTAATATATTTTTAGGAAACAATAATTGATTCAAAATTCAAATTAGCAGTAATAGATATATAGAATAGAAGAAAATAATTTTAAGGTGATATTATATGAGAGATATATTACAAGAGAATAATATGCTAATATGGGATGTAAATTCCTTTATTTATGAAATAAGCTAAAAGAAAGTGTTATTGAGTGTGAGTGAAATATTACAAAATAATCCAGGCATGTTTCAGATAAAACATTTAATCCAAAAATTATGATTTACCATTTATTTATGGAATTAATTTGAGCATATGAAGGGAATGAGATTCTAAATTATTTTCATTATATAATGATATGATATCAAGGGCCATCAGGTTAGGGAAATAATTATCTATTTTTTGTACATTCGAAGGAAATAAATAGAAAAAGTGGATGGATGTGAACTTATAGAAAAATAGGTTAAGGAGAAGAAGGTAATGATGAGACATATAATAAGTTATAATTGTTGAAAGAAACATTTCAATTATTTCTTAAAGGGAATAAGATTCTATTTCATATGTGGGGATAAAAGACATAATGCTTTCAGATACATGGGTAATAAAGAAGCTATCAATATCAGGTGAGTCAACTATAAGGATATGTGAAAATAGAAAAACCAATATTACAATTTTAAAATGAATATACATTAAAACAGGATAAGAAAGAAATAAAAAAATTAAAAAATTACAATAGTAGAATTTGAAAACCATTATGTTTCGAAGAATTTTACTTTGATCATAAATTCACATTTATTTAATTCTGAATCTATGTTCTATTTTATGATTTTCATGGATGTTGAATTATTCTTTGAATCTCTAAGGGAAGAGGTCACAATTAATACCTAGAATGGGAATATTTTTAAAATGAGAATATATCATGCAAGATGAATAGTTATTCCCTAGTTTCAAACATAGTTGATATACTTATGTTTCAATTCAACATAATCCTCATTTTATAGGTTTAATTATTTTTTTAATATTAATGCTTGATTATATAAAGCATTAAATAATCTATATTTAATTAGTGGTACTATTTATAATGATTTGAAAGGTTAATGTATCCTAGAATTCATTTGGGTGTTATTATTGATATTTTATTAATTAATGTATTACTTTGTCATATAAGGGTTTAGTCATATTGAATATTATAGTATCTTATCCTAAATATTCAATTTTCAGATAAAATAATTAACTTTTCTTTCCTTTATAGATCTTATGATCCATTAAAGGTTGATTGATATACTCAAGGCATAAAAAATTTCAGTTTTTCATTTATTGTAATAATTTGAAGGGGAAAGATATTGAAATACTCAATAAATGGGAAAATGTTTCACATAGGAAGTGTAAAGGAATAAAATATGTATTTTCTTATATTCATTAACTTCAAGAGGAATATAAATCTATTACATTGAATTAATCAACTATACACATTTGGAAACACATCTGAAATGATAATCCTTATAAAGATTCAGAAATAGTTTAAGAATTATTTGAGATCTATTTTTAAGTTATACAGAAGATATTAAGGTTGATATCATAGAATAAATCATATATTGATTCATATCTTTTTATATATATCATTAGAGAAAATATTTGATATATTAAAATTTTAATATATAGGATGCAATTTATTTAAACGGAAAATATAACACCCATATATTTTAGTAATTGGTATCCTTTAAATAAATACATTATTGAATAGATTGTAACACAAGAAACAAAGAACTAAAATGAGTCACTTCATACTATGATTATGTGAAGTAAAAAACATTATTAAATAAAAATAAATTAATCAACTATGATGCACTGCAATTTTTTTTTACTTATGAAATTTAACGATTAAAAAATGATTAATTTATATGGTATGATTGAAATCATTAAATGTTAAGAAGGTATATATTTAATAAATCTTTTCTAAAGCGTTTTTAATTTTAATAAATTAAATTGATCACATTTAGAAGAAGATAATATTAATATTTCAATGTATAATCTAATATATTACCGTTGAAATTAATATGAAATAAGATTAAGAACACATAAAGTCTAAAAAGTAATTTTTCCAATAAACATTGTTTTTCATTCTATTTTTTATGTTAATTTAAAAGAGAAATTTATAAATTTATAACTTTAAACTAGATAAAATGATCCTATTTTTTGGATAAAAATAGAAAAAAATTCTTATTGTTATTTTTTTGATTTTTTCAGAAAATGTTTATTTTATGGTGAGTAATGAAAAATATCCTTCTTATAAATACTATCACATTTATCTACTTATTATGATATTATAAGGACTTTATTGTTTTTAATAACATTCTTATAGAGAAAATATATTTAAAAAAATTAATGCATCTCAAAATATTATATTGTATTCTGAAACATATTTATAACTTTTTTGATCTAAAGTGGTGTATTATTTGAATAAAATCACAATTTTTAATCCTTTTCATTAATAAATTATTTACAAGGTTACATTTGGTTTTAGATTAGTTTAAATTTCACATAACTCTAATGTGTTTATTTATAATCTAATAAATTTCTGGAGAATCAATTCCACTGTAATAACCCAGGTAATATAACTATTTTTCATTTTCATTACTTATTAATATTCATTAATAATATTTAATAGAGATATATAAATCCACTATAATAATATTGAATAATTTTCCAATCAAAAAGAAAACATTTTTATTTTGACTATTTTTTAAATATATTAGATTATTAAAAGGATTATTTTTAAAATTTTAGAATTCTAACTGGAAAAAATGGATTTCTTTTTTTGAATCGACAAAAAAATTATCTTAGGATGATTTTCTTGAGAATTATATAAATACTTTTATTTTCAATGAGTAATGACAAATTATGATTATTATTGGAATCTTTATTTTCTTTTCATGTATTTAAAAGGTATAATTCTATTTTGAAATTGTTTTCAAATTTCATTAGATATTTCTGATTAAACATAATATAATTATTATTTTTTAAATTAAATTTTTATTGAATTTGGTATGAAAACTTTTTTATTCATAAAAATGTATTTTCATTAAAAAATGATATTTCATAACATTTTAGTAAGTTTAATTAAAAATTAAACTATGAAACTTATAAAAATTGAATTTTCAAAAATGAATTCCAAATTATGAATTGAAAGGTAAAAATTTGGTAAATAGTTCTCTTTTATTTTTTGTTATTATGAACAGTTAACTTATTAAATATTTGACTCCTTAGAATGGGTAAATCAAGAAATTAAACAAAAAATATATTTTGTTAAAGCCCAAAAATAACCCTAACACATGTATTTATTTTAAATCAGATAATTATTTTTAACATTACCATGAAATGTTTGATAATTGGGCAATTTTTGGCCCCTTTCCTTGTTAATTACTATAAAATAATTTTAAATAAACAATAAAAACAAGATGTAACACTCTTTATTTAAAAATATTTAAATTTATTTCCTATGAATTAAAGGAGGTAATGTTCAGTTATAATTTTTTATTTCAAAAATAAATTCTTTTTTATCATGATAATTTATTTTTAATTTTTAGGGATGAAATTTTTACCTTAAATTTAGACACAAGGATGATACAGGGCTTGTGAAAGTAGTAGAAAAAATCAACAAAATGTTTTTAAAAAATATAAATGTAATATTTTTTGGGTGAGTTATAATTCACCAAATATTTTATAGTTAGAAAATAACATATAATATATTTTTTAATGGATTGTATTTTATTTCAATTCCCTTTAAATTTTTTTGAATGTTATATTAAATTAATACATCTAGAAATGACATTACTGGTATTTTATCATATATAATATTTTTTAAAATAATTTTAAATTCCTCAAAAAATTATCCCTAACCAAGAAAATTTAATATAGTTTCAAATATTAACCATTTTATATTTATTGTTAAATTTTTATTTTCTAATAACATTATTTACTATGGAAGAGTAAGTATTTTTGATATCACAGTAATTTTCAAAAGTTTTAATGGGGGTTAAAACTAAGAGATAAGGGTGAAAAATCTCTTAACCTTTTAAAAATATTATTACATGATAGGTTTCAGACCCATTCTTATCATATATTCTAAATATATCATTTTGGTTCCATTTTTTCATGAAAATTAATTTATATTTATTTAATTAATTAATAAATTTGAAGAGTGTCCCTCTACTAACTTAAAATAATATACTTCCTCTCCTCCCTTCCTTGCATATTTTGTGCACTCTAGTTTATAATGGCCATACCCATGTATCTTCCCAATTTCACTCTCCATGTCTTGGTGTTATAGGTTCTATTATAAAATCATCATAGAAAGGATTTTAGGGTAAACCTAAATAAAATTTCTAAAGAATAGGAAGATGAGTAACATATGTAAATATTCAGACTCATGTTAAGGGACCATTTTACTATAAAACAAGTTTTTATTTTTTGAAAATTTTATTTTATGAATATTGTTTATATCTCTATATTATTTTAATTTTATTTTATGGATTTATGGATATGAATGAATTAGATAAAATATTTTACGTATATTGTAACATTTTTTTAAAGGCTTTCAAAATGAATATTTTTACATATTTTATATAGAACATATTAGGTTTCCTTATGAAGGGAAAATGAAGGTTATATTTTAATATATATGATGTCAATGACTTTTCCTACATATGAAACTATTATTTAATGTTTGTATTCCATTAGAATCATCTATGTTTTCTTAAAATTAAAATTCTTCTTTCATTTCATCTGAATATTTCAGTTTAGAAAATGGGGTTTTAAAATGAAAGTGTATTTGAATATATAAAAATGTCTTTAGTTTGGGCATCATAGTTTAGGGTATTATAATATGGTTGATCCATGCAGTTTACTATCATATGGGTACAATTTATGAAATATAGTTTAACATCATCTATATAAGGATTCCCAGTGATGATATATTGGAAAAGGTTGGTGTAAGACTTAAGTATGGAAGACCCATTTGGGTTCATCTTTTTCATTTGATAATAAATAGCTGAGTGGATGACTAATTATAGGAAATATGGCTTATGGAGAATAGTTTCTTGGGAAATATAACTTAGTAAGTATGATATACTCCTAATAAAAATGCCATTAAATGATGGAACAATAATAGAGAATATAAGAAATTAACTATGGTATAACTACATGTAATATGATCCTTTTAGGAAATTACACCCACATGAATTATGACAACATGGGGAATGTAAATTTTTTCTGAATATTTGACTTTGATCATAGATTTATAGTGGATATATCCTTATGAAGATGAGTTACAGGTTACATGGGTATCCCATATGTGGATTATTTAGTTCTTACAATAAGTGGGAGGCCCATATAAGTTCCTTCTTCCATCAATTGATAGATGTGTATGAAAGGATGATTTTAAACATGGGGGATATGGCTCCAAAAATAAGATATTAGGGCTTAAGCACTAGACAATCACCTAGTTCATATGCATGATTGGTACAGATGTTTCCATTGACATTTCCCTCTATAAATCATTAAAGAAAACAATGACATCCACCCAGATGATAGGAAAACTGATCATCATACAAATGTTTGTTATGATGAGTAGAATGAGAAAGTGTCCCTCAGTAATATTCTCTAGATAGTAAAAAATGTTCTCAAGGGATTATATGATCAGGAATACACATGTGGATCCTTTATCTAGGAATTAAATTTTTATGGTGCAAATTTATTAATGTGAATCGTGATAAGTTTTTTCTCATTCTTGTACACAAGGATTAATAATTTATTTTAGGAGGATAAGGAGGTGAAATAGATAAATAAGATTCCATGGTAGGTGACCAAGTAATCATATTTCAAAACCAGAAAGACATGGTTAATGTTATACACCCTAGTACATGATATGTGTAACGAATCACATTCATGTTCCAACAAGGAATTCATGAATGAATTTTATTTCCAGTTAAGATGGAAAGTAATAAATTTTATCTAGTTAGGAGTTATAGATTAGTGGTTTCAAAAGTGATGTGTCTTGGGAAAAGGGTTGACCTTGAATGGTGGTAGGGAAATGTTGGTTCTATTATACAGAGTATTGGGAGATGGTCCACCCTAGTAACAATGATGGGTGAAGGTGTTTCTATTGTGAATATGAAGTGTGAAGTGGTATCACTAATATGAATGGAGTTAAGTGGTTACCAAAATTTATAGTCCTAATAGAAGGTTTTCTCTTATAAAGGGTAGGTTAATGTGGTTTTCTTAATAGGGATACTATTAAAAAAAGGGCCAACTTATTTCATATGTATTTAAAATTTATATGAATATAAATTAAATTGATGTATTATTTTTTTGTTCATGACATAATATATTACAAATGAAACTTTAGACAAATTAAGTTAACAATATCGTGATATGATGTTTTGAAAAATTTACATTCATTATAAGTAAATGAGATTGAGAGATACATAAAAAAAATATTGTTTTATAAGGTTCATGAAAATATGATGAATCTACTTATAATTTTATTGAAGTTGATACAAAAAAACTTGTATATTAATGTTCTAGTTTTATATAAATAAATATATTAATAATAACATAAATTTTTAGAGATTAATACAATATAGGATTCCTTGAAATTATCTAGTGATTTTAAATATATTCAATATCACATTTCATTGAGCATGCTTCCGGTTAGTGTAACATTTTCTTTCTATGTGTTTTCACAAAGAGATACGATGGTTTTAGGTTTTCTTATAAAATGATATAGTTTATATTGTAACCATTATGTAATAATTCTTCTAGATCATAGGCTTTTTGTAAGGATGATAGAGGTTATGATATGGGAAGTGCGTAACCATACTATGATTCTTGGGCATCCTGGGACAAGAAGACAAATTGTTGGCACTGAAAAATTACAGACGTGAACAAAAAATATAATTAATAGAATATTCTATAAATATCAATATAATTCATACTATAATATTAAATTTTTAGTGATTTTGATATATATATATATATATAGATATAACTCATACATGAAATACATTCATAATTTCCCATTTTTTTCATCACAACAATTACCTATCAAAGAGATATCATAAAAAAACATTTCATTTTAACATGGGGAGGGAAAAAATAAGAAATATTGATTTCTGATACTTATTAAGGGAAATCATAAGTTATATTAATCCATGATCATGTGTTATTCTAATATAAAAATAATATTATCGAAACAAAATTATATCATTATAAAATCGTACCCAATAATTCATTTATCATAATCTTCAATCAAGGAATAAAATTTTATCAACTCAAAGACATGAGATATAATATTTTATTTTAAATAATAATAAATCAGGATTCATGATATCATTGTATAAGAACTAATAACTTGTTTCTGGTGGTCACATAATGAAATAAAACCAATTCCTTCGATAAGGTTCAATGCCATGACATTAATGATGAATAAATTCCCAATATTTAAATGAAAAATGTTTATTGCATAAATTTTTTTAGGAGTAAATTATTTCAACTTATCTTTAACATCTCTGAAGACCTTACTAGATCCATTTTCTCTTATTATTTTCTCTACTCCAACATCATTTTCTAATGTATTAGAGGGACAAAATTGAACCGCTATCCTTGGTTTATAATATAAAAACCCATCTATTGTTTTAAAAGGGACCATTAGTTCATTTTTATAAAATACACACATTTCCATGGTTTAAAAAATAACAACCGATAACATAATAATAATCCATAAATATATCTACCACAAGTTCATTAAACAATGTATCATTACATCAGCGTTTGTCTTGCGGAAAAAATAGTGTTCATCAATATTTCATCCCCATAATCATGATCAATACATAAGAATAATAAATATATTAACATTAGATAATACCAATAGTAAGGAATGTAAAACATTAAGGGATGTTTTTATGGATAAAATTATATTTAAAAAATCACTAAAACATTTCTTTACAAAAAAACATTTCATTTTGAATGAAGATATTCAAAATTTAAAAATGTATAAAATATTATATATATTATTTTCATTGAAAATATTCTTGGAATTATATTAATTAATCTTTAAATTAAAGATGAGATATTATAGTGTAAAATAAATTAATGCGGCATAAATAATGTCAAAGATTTCATTCACATAAGAGAAAAATGTAAACACTTCCCCTAATGAAAAATCCAAAAAAAATTCCATTAATTTCTTTAGAACCTAAAAAAATAAAAAAAATTAAATTAATGAATATTTTTAAAATGATAGTCACATTATTAAAAACATATTTTGAAAGATATGGACATGAAAAAAAATATTATTACCAAAGGGGAAAAGGTTTGTTTACAATAAAAACATTATTTCAAACATTAAATAACATAGTGAGTGTAAAATGGAAGGAAAAAATGTAAAATATATAAATTTATATAGGATAATATGTTAAATAATTTTTTGGAGTCATAGTTCATAAAATATCAACACTTAATATTAAGAACAATTAATCTTATTTGGATATGAGATTAAAATAGAAACATCAAACTACCTTGGTAACTTTTGTTTCATAAACCTAGTGAAATCAATAAAATCTAATTAAACATTAAATACAATTAAAATAGTGATGTACATTCCACAAAATCTAATTTGGGAAGTAGATACACATCATAAAATAAGGTTGGTGTATAATGTTACATATTTACCAAGGAATACAATTCGAGATGATAAACCCTTAACAACATTAATAACATTAAAAATAAATCACATTGTATAGAATATTTAGATTTATTAATTTAGATAATCTGGATTAAAAATTATACAAGATATATCAAGATAAAATATCAGTATATACACCACATAAACATAAATAGGTGTATAACATTAAACATGTCTCAGTTAATCAAAATTGAGATGAAGAACCTTTGGGATATTAGTAGATATTGCATATATAATTATTGTAATATTATTATTGAATAATTATTTATAAATAACCTTATTAATATCATTGGATTTTTAAAAAAACCTCATTGGTAAGTATAAAAAATTTAGAAATATGGAATTTTTTCATTACAATAAAACATGCCTCATTGAAATGAAATTGAGATGAAACCCTTTCCTTATATCATACTTCATTAATAATAACTCTAACCTCATTTGTAATAATTTCCTAATTATTATAATACTATTTAAAAAAGTATATTTATACTTATAATTTCATATATGTAACACATATAACATTTCAGGAACAATTTATTATCAATTCACAATTAATTTTTCTATTTTAGGATTTAACTATTTCGTTTTTCATGTATGGTTTTGGTCAAATATTTTGGTCTTTTCACATTTTTCAGGGAAAACAATTTAAAGAATTATATTAATGATATAAAAATTATATATTTATTCATTATAGACATATTTATAAAAATTAATATTAATTTTTTTTTAAAAAAACATGTTACATCACTACGTAGAGAGGGAAATCCATACACATATAGAAGTGGTGTATCTACTTTTTTGTTGATGGAAAAAAAGAAAGGAAAATTATAATTTAACATTATATAATCAATATTATATCATAAATAAAACATTTTTTCACTAAATATTTATTTATTACCACACATATAAATAAATAATGACAATCAAATCACATCGATTTATAGAGGTGGCCATTCTCACAAACGCATGTGCGATATTATAGTTTAACAATATATTGGTTGGTAAGAATTTAGATAGTATATTATATTTAAATAAGAATAATAATTTTATAAATATCATATATAAACATTAAATACATCATTATAAACACCCATAAATGATTGTGATGGATCATTAATCATATTGCTATTATGAAGTAGCAGTACACCTATACAGATAAGTAATTATTTTATTTTTCATTTAATTAAGAAGTCCTGGTAAATGGTTTTGAAATAAAAAATAAGATAAAAGAATACATATTATAATTTTTTCATGGATACAAATAGTTTATAGAAGGTGTAAGAAGAAATGATACTGAAAGAGTCTTGTTAATATTTTCACCTCTTCTTTGAGAGACCTCATTTGGTTAAATTATCAATACTAGAAGGACTGTCATTAAGAGAAGAAAAATAGAAATAGATTAGGGGAAGTAATCTATAAGTTATTTGGAGAACATATTTTCCAATATATTGGGATCTGGTGGTGTAAATAAGGGGAGACGCAATGTTCCATTTTATATGTCAGTAGAGGGAGAAAATATAAATTTCTTAAAATATTTCTATGATATAACGCCACATTCAGGGAACATTTTCTCATAAGAGACAAATTATTTTTATTTTTTATTTCATGAAGTTGAAATATATTAATCTAGTAATAAATAAATAGGAATGGGTGGAAATCATACCCTTATCTCTAGGTTCAAATCCTCCAATAAACCTATTTTAACCTTAACGTTGGTAACAAAAATTATCTATTTTACAATTCAATATAACAACAAAAATAAGTTGATTAGATTGAATTATATTAATTATGATTAATAAAAACAAGGAATCAATTTAAAAAAATTAAATATCTATATGTGGCTGAATTTAAAATTAACTATGCTCACAAACATACTGAAAATATGTTTTAGAAAAACCCATTTTAACCATAACAGTTAATTTACCTACATTAATTTCATTGAATTATTCATCAAAAGAAATTTTATTTTAAATATATAAAATATAAAATTAATTAAATTAATAAATATAAATTTATTAATTTAATTTATTTTCATAAAACAACTATTTGTTTATATAAATAGTTTATGAAAAACAATTATGACAAAAAATGAATTTATATTAAAATAGATCATATTGAATATTCCTATTTAATTAATTATAATTTTTAATTAAATTATACATATGTTACATGAATATTAAATTTAAAATTAAATGTAATTTTGTACATAAATAGAAATGATTATTTTTACAAAAATTAGTATTGTCACTATTCAATGAAAATGAATTTTTTTATTCTGAAAATTTATATGAGTATTATATTGTCAAGATTTTTACCAAAATTATTTTAATTTCATGGAATAAAATTTCTAAAAATGGTATGAATTCGTTATAATATTTTTTCCAAAAATTCAATAACAAACATGTTTTTAGGAAAACATATTTTTTATGCACAAAATGACTTTATTAAAAATAGAGTAAATTTTTTTATGAAATTAAAAATAAATTTACATAACTTAAATCTTATATACCTATATAAATCCTTGATTAATATTCCATAAAATTATACCTTTTTTAGGAAATACATAATACATTACACAAATATATTACCAATGATAGTATTAGTTTAGTACATTTAGATACATGAAATTATAAACACAGGTACATATGTAAGAAACATTTTATATTTCTAAGTTATTCATGACTATAATCCTTCTTAGTCACATAATAAATAATACCTAATTTCAAAACATGGGTAGAGGAAATATAAAACATGGGGGAGATCAGTTACATAGTATGTGAAGGTAAGGTAGATATTTAATCTAAATCAAGAGCATAAAGGTATGATAATGTGATTATAACATTTGAAGATCATACCATGAATATCAAAGAACACAACCCTGAATCATGTTTTAAAGATTGGAAGATCATACGAAATTATTTATAATCATCCAAGAGCATAATCCATTAGATTATAACATATGAATACGACAATAAATTTTGGAAGAAACATAAGAAAATATAATTATTTTCATAGTAGTCATGGAATCACTTATAAGGTCATCTTAGTATAATGGTTGCACTCCCAAAACCATAATAGTAGACAAGAATCACTCTCAAGACCATCCTAGAGAACATAGTAATTTACAAAATCAGGTTCAATCCCTATTACATCCATATCTATATTATCAGATATAAATCTTTACCCAATGCATTGGTGGGTGATATAGGAACCACCCATCTCAAAATGAAGTCATACAAATGTGCGCAGCGAGATCCTAGACAATCATTGTATCATAACCAACGAAATTAAATGGGTATATTATGCATTCAATAATAACACATCCTATAGAAACTATATAGGATTCATAGTCATTTTATGAAATCATAACCTATGAAATTAAGTCGGTTTCATATGCATATAACCCATGAATGAGAAACGAGTTTCATGAACATCATACCGTTAAAATAGAAACCATTCAGAGAAATAATATTATTGAAACCTTTGGAATATTTCCTATAAATTAATATGAAAATAAATGGATGAAATATTCAATGAAATATAATTTATAAATATATTTTCAAAAATTTCTTGAAAAAAATACCCTTTCTATTTTGAAAAAAAAAACATTTTAAAACATTAACCAAATTTTGAAAACCTTTTTATTTGAAAGTATATTTGGAAAAATATAATGGAATATTTGATAAACATATAACATGTTTAAATTAATTTTTCCTTTAAAATTAGAATAATATTTCAATTTCAAAAAAGTTTTCAAATCATTTTTTAAGGAATGATTTTTTAAACAAAACCGATTTTCGACCAAGGAGACAAATAAGATCATATTTTTATAAACAATTTTCATAATTATAATTTATAAAGATTAATAAAATATAAATAATATATGATGATATATTTTATATCCATAAAATAAGAATTTTATTGAGTTTTTTAGATAATAATCATAATATTTCATCAGTGGGGCCATAATTGTAAACCATTTAGATAAATGATGAGATTGTTGCAATAAACTCATACCACATTGGTAACAATGAATATAAATCCCCATGTAAGAAAATGAGATTACATAACTACTAAAATTTTATGAAAATCAATATATTTATGATATAACATGTGAAATTCAATTATATAAACCTCATAAAATAATATAGATGTATAAAAAGCATGTGTCTCAAAGAAGGAAAATAGAGAAAAAACTACCTTACTAATTTAGAATCTATTGAATCATAAAACCACATGAAATAAAAATAATAAAATTTGTCTGAAAATACCATTATATTTAATTATAATAACTGTATAATAAATTCATGGGATTTATATACACCACAAAAAATAAACAAGCTATGAATATGGTATAAGTCACACAGATATTAAAGTGATACTAGAAAGCATCGTACCTCATGTCATGAAAATCATGGTACGTATTAAAAACATATGTATTATGAATTTAATTTTATTATATATATATATATTATACATATTCATTTTTATAATACCACATACTACTTACTTATGACGTTATATTACCCATTTACTAATAATTCATTGTTAATGTTATATTCCAATAATAACTGCTTTGGTTTTTTCATGTATTTTTATTTTGCATATTTTTGGTTCTCACAGTTATATCGTGAACTACCTCATATTAAAAATGATATAAATATAATATATTTTAAGTATATATATATTAAAAAAATTTAAATGATAAGAATATAATATGAAATATACTGTTCACGTAGACATAATACCGTATGTACGCATGAATTATATTTCCATTTTCTTGTTTTATTGAAGGAATGAAAGTAAATATAGAATATATATATATATTATCATTATATTAGAATTATTATTTCATATATATCATATAATTTTACTAAACCCATCCAATAAATTTCATGTAATGTTTGATTGAATCAAATAACATTGAAGAGGCCATAATACACACATCCACAACAAAAGTTATTGTACTTAAAAAATATTTAAATCCCTACGGTATGTTTTATATAATAATTAAATTATTATAAATAGATTAATACTATATATATATATAATATAAATATAAATTCCATCATTATTTCAAAACAATAATTAATGAAATGGAATAATGAGTGACATTGGTTCAGGAGGCGGTAGTTTACAGTACACATGAATAATGATTGTGTATCCGATTTGTTGGAATTGTGTGTGAGATTAGGTCAAAACCATAACATAATTTTTTTTATATTTATGATACTAATTTTGTAATATAATCTTGTAATAATATAATTTTAGGGGGTGAATAATGAATATTAAATAAATGATCATGTAGAAGGATGTTACCTCTCATTTGGGTAACTCTTTTTGGTTTTCACCAAAGGGGTTTTATGGTTAGATTTATTCCCAAAGTTTGGCCCCTGTAATGAATTTAGGGAATTTGGGAGGATATTCTGGTAGATTTTTTCTTATCCAAATGACTTTATTTTTGTGGATAAGTGGGGGGGTGAGTTCTTTTTTATAATGGACGATGAGGGAAATTCTTGCAAATACTAAAAGATAAAAACAATTGAGAGGTATCCCTTAAAAAATGCATCTCCAATAATTTTTCTATATTTAATAAAATAGATTATGTGGTCTATTGTTTTCTATAAAATGGATTTTTGATATGTTTCTTAGGTTTATTGGGTACACAAATTAATTTTTAACTATTGAATGAATTCATCTTACATTAGTTTTTGTAATTAATTTTATTTACATTCACTAATATTTCTGGTAAAAAATGATCTGAACTTATTAGAAATTATAAATTATACTAATTAAAAATAATGAATCCACTTTTCCAAATTCAAGTAATTGAATTGGTAGAAATTTATTTAAAATTAAACATAATGACGTGTCTCTAAAGCGGGGTTTTTTAAGGGAAAATATTTAAAATCACGAAATTTTTTAGATATAATATCAATGTGAAATTAAATTCAATGATATAAACTGAATTAATTGTTTCCAAATTGATCTAATTTCACCTTAAAACTAAATTAATATATAATATATCAATAAAATTAAATTAGATGAAAAATTAATTTTTAATTAAATTTATGTATGTTTTAATATTAATAAAAAAAATAATGTTTTAAAAAATACAAAATATAAACATTAATATAATTTGGAAAATATGAATTAAAAAATTAATTTAATTTTATCAAATTAAATTTGTAAAATTTTCCAAATTTATATTTATTATTGATGGAACAAGGACATAAAAGTAGTTCATTTAAGAAAATAGTATTTTCAAACATATACTGGCATTTCTAAAACGTATTGTTTTATTATCAATATTTATCAGTTATATACAAAAATTAAAATAATATTTAAAAATTAGTTATTACAATTCATATTAATATGTTTAACAACAATTTAACAATTATCTCATTTAAATAATTTTATTAATAAAATATTGTTTCATAGAAACATAGTGTTATGTGCAACATAAGCCAAGTTTGCATTAAATATAGTGCAATATTATCTTGGTTTACTGTATAATGAAATCTTAAATTGGTGTAGCCTAAAATTAAATAATCAAATAATATTAATTTTATTCTAAATAATGGTTCATAAAAAATTAGGGTGTTACATTCTCTTCCCCATAAAATGCATTTCCCCCCCAAAAGTCATCATTTAGATGCAAATAAATGAGGATAAATCCACCTAGAAATATCCTAATGTTCCCAAATAACATCCTCTAACTGGATATTTATCCAAGAAACACAAACCATGTGAGTGGTGTTGGTTCACTGAACATTCATTGTATGATCTATAATTTTAATTAGTTTCTCCCCAAAAGAAAGATCATGCTTCAAGAGATTGACCTTTGTGTTTAGTAAATATGATGGGTAAGTTATGTACTTTATCAAGCATGAGACATGGAAGACTTCATGTACTAAAGAGAGTTTTGGATTATGTTTCAAGCGGTAGGCTACCCTCTTAATATGACCCTGAATTTCATAGTGATTAATATTCCTAGGGCATAGTTTCACTTTCTTCAAAAATCACATAACCTTATCCTATGGAGAGATTTATAAAAACACATTCTCACCATCATCAAATTCAATATTATACTAATGATTATCATAAAAACGTTTATGTAGACTTTTTTCTACATTGATATTCTTCTGAATCGTTCTAACCTTCTCATCCATTTCTTCAGCTATCTCAGGCCCAAATATATTTCTTTCTACAACATCAATCAAGAACGTTGGTACCTTACATTTTTTTCTAGTGGTCTTAATAAAGATAAATCTTAATTATTTAGTGAATTCTATTGTTGTAATAGAACTCAACTAGAGGAATGTATTGTTCCCAACAACTATTAAAAAAATTATATGATCTCAACATCTCCTCTAGAGTTGGAATTTTTATTTCCGAGTGACCATCAATTTATGGATGATAACAAGTGATGAAATTCAATTATATATAAATGTATTACTAAATTCTTCACATGAACATTATGTTAATACTTAGATCCCAACCAGATATAATATAATGTTATCTTCCATACAACCTTACCACTTCCTTAATACATATATTAGAAATATGATCCATATAGAAGTATTCTATGATATTATTTATGTGTGGTAACTTTTAAGGTCATAAAATACCACCCATATAATATTAAACCATTAAGAGGTTATTGGGTGTGCAATGAAAAAAATCGTTAGTGATGTTATCCCATTTCCACTCTAGTATGGGTATTGGATGCAACACCCCCTTAGATTTTATTTTACCTATACCTTTCAGGAGTATAATGAACCTAGATACAAAATTTTTAAATATCCATATTCATTCCATAAAAACATATGTTTCTTTAAATTATCTATACATATTCGTACTTCCAAGATTAATAATGAATGAAAAATACAATCATCCTCTAATAACTACTTCAAATATGGTATGAATAGAACATATACATAGTTTCTGAACCTTATAATTCAATCCCAATCAAGGTTAAACTCATTAATATTTATAAACTTTTTTTCATCTCTAAATCAAACTTATGTGACTCTTTAATAAACACTTGGATATAGGGTTTAAAATTCAAGTGATTAAGATAAAAATTTTCATCATCCAACAAGATTTAAAAATCCACCCTTTTCAAATCCAGAAATATTCAATATTTTTTTATACTCATTATTGAGAAGATAGAATGATCCTTTCAACTCAATGCATCGAACACCATGTTCTCTTTCTAAGGGCGGTAATGTATTGGCCAACCATAATACTTTTTCAGCTATATCCATCATCTCTATATAATGTTCAACTCATTTTAATTGAATGTATATATTTGAATCCTATATGATCAATATATATGTCCCAATTTTCTCGATAAATATAATTCTTCAATATCATTAATGAAAAAACATTCCACATATAACTTCAAATCTTGTGTTGGGTAATTGTTCTCATGAATCATAAATTGTATTTAGTATTGGATATAAACACATTATTATCCATTAAAACACATCCCAATACCTTATTACATGCATTTATAAAGATTACAAACAATTATTCACTACACGGTAATGTATGAACATGTGTACTAACTAAAATTCTCATTAGATCATTGAAATTATTATCACATTCATCTATCCATAGGATTTGGACCCCTTCCAAGTTAACATAGTCATGGGATTAGGTTTTCATGAGAAATTATCCACAAACCATCAGTAATGTCAATATAAACCAATAAATCTACATCTCTATCACTATGGTTGTTCTAGGACAACATTCAATAGATTATATCATCAGTAGATCTATAGGAATACCCTCTCTTGAGATTATAAGACTCATTAAAGAAATATTTTTCATCCAAAAAGAACATTGTATAATTTTTTCATATAGTTTCTCATTTTTTAGTGTCTTTAGTAAAATTCATATGTTGTATATATTATCTTCCATTCTGATTGATTATATAAGAATATCGTCTATAAAGACTACAACAACCTAATTGAGAATATCTCTAACGACTATATTCATCAAATCCAGGAAGATAAAAAGGGAATTATTAATACCAAATGGCATCAAAATATTATTCATAGTGCCCATACCTTTTAAGGAATGTCGTCTTGGGTATATCTTCCTTATTGACCCTGAATTGATGATATCTCAAACAAATTTAAATATTGTAAAAGTAATTTTCTATTCCCAATTGATAAGATATAAATTAATAGAGAAAAGATTATACTTGTTCTTGATCATGATTTTTTTTCAACTCTAGATTATCAATACAACATTTCATTTATCCATATTTATTTTTCAAAAAAAGAACATGTGCAACCCATAGTGACATAATTTTCTGAATTAATCTATTAAAAAGTTTTATTATATTTTCTTTTTCAATTCATGAACATCAGAAAGGTCCATTATAGTGAGAGTATTTTAAATTGGTCTATAACCATGTTTATGTTATATTAGTAAGTCAACATCATGGCTTGGTAGAAGGATTTGTTACAATTCCAAAAGGACATCTAAAAATTACCAAACAATAGGATTATGAATGATATCTATTTTATCATCAAGCATTTAAGATAAAAAACCATTCTGAATGGGAATTGATATCCATACACTAGAACCAATCTCTACAGGATATTCATAATTATCATCACATTGATAGATTATTACAGGTTTATTAGAAATATCAAATGTATTTTTTCCTTCTATGAGAATTCATTTGGCCTTTATAATGAAAATTCTAATCCATGCCTAATATGAATTCAAATTGAATGAGTGGAAGAGTAATAGTTGTTTATGGATGTATAATCCCACAATTATCAAATTTATATGAATAATATAATTGAGGTGAAATCATTGTACTATTAGGGGTTTTCATTAATAATTACACATCTATTCATTTTGGGGAAAACTTAATACACGTAGAAAAGTTTTATGATATGGAAGATTGGGTAGATCTAGAGTTATATAAGACATTAGATATTACAGAGTTGATGGTAATTATTCTTTTTACCACACCATTATCACGCCCTACCTCATAATCAATAATCACAAGAGATTTATGTTTTTCCATAGCATAAGAGGTTTGTCACATGGATCATCCTCATTAACCTTTTGGTTTTGGTTCAGGATAGCATAATTCCCATTTTTCATACACTAGTAGCACTATAGTAGGGGATGTTTCATTTAGTGTATCTTTCTCTCCATTCCCTTTGTTTGAAAACATATTTGTATCACATCAGCAATAGAATTCATACTTACATTCCCTTCTATAGTTAAAAAATTTACTAAACCCATTAAGATAATTTCCTTGTTACTTCTTCCCAAACATAGCATAGAAAAGGAAAGCTCGTCTTCCTTTCTCCATGGTTTTTAGATTTTCCTTTACACTCTATAATCCTTTACTATTAAAAACCTTGCATTTTATATGTAACTCCAACATCCATTTAAACATCAAATTAACAAGTCACAATCCATTCATTGCTACAAAAGACACTTGTGGGTGACACCCTTATGAGACTTGACATTATTTCACTAAAGAACCAATCATTATTAACACCCGGTTGGATGAAAATATTCTAAGTATACCTCATAATTATTGTGAAATTAGCCTCATAGGTACCAACATATTTATCATCCCTTTTCATTAACTCGTGGAACTCTTTCATCATATTTGAATAGTGTATATGCGGAATGAAATTCCTGAAAAATATGTTCTTGAACTCATCAGATCCATGGATTCAATTACAACTTCTTGAATAATATTATTGATTAGAATGCACTAGTGGTCTGCGTTGCCTTCTAGATATTTAAAACTAAAATTAAATTCTCATGTTTTGAACACTAGATTAAAAAAATAAATTTTTAGTGGAAATAATAAACTATTTATAAAAACTAGTTCAGAATACCTACTAAAAGAAGGTGGATGTTTCTTTATGACAGACTCAATATAATGTTATTCACTCCTTTTCACATTTTTAATCCATATATGATTCATATATTTAGGATGTTGGGTGTTCCTAGAAAACATATTTTACATTATAGTTACCATTGAATTTTGATTCTCAGAAGAAGAATGACTCAATTACCCATCACACATAGCATTGATGTGGTTCCCTGGGTTGCAACAATTGTCTAAAACGAAAAATCCTAGAGTAAGAAACAACAATCATAGTAGGGAACCATATAATCATGAAAAATAACTTATACAACATATTAATATTTAATCCATTGTTAATATATGAAAACTTAGTATTTTCCGTAGTTATTCAAAGAAATATGCTATTTAAATTCTTTATAATGTTTTATGAAAAGATTGTAAATTTCCAAATTATACCACTGAGAGTGTCAACCCATGTGTGCATCAAACCATGTTGTATTGGAATAGTTATTGGTCATGTCTATATCAATAAGGTGTTTTTCGGGTTCTTAAACCTATGTAAATATGTGTTAGAGCCACATAAAATTTTAATATCTCGAAATGGGTGTATTTCAAGGAAACCACTCACTCTATCATTTACCAATTTCTATGATATTTTCCAATACTTTGACTCATCATGAGACTAATCCTTGGACATGTTATTAGGGTTCTCACTACGTTTTTCTCATCATGTTTGCCAAATATTATCTACACTTTTTCTATGATACCAACTATAGAGACCCTCAACTAACAGACATTTACATTATATCAATTTTTCATAATACATAACACAATACAAAAATATATTATCAATGACCATATTATTTTTTGGAATTTTTAAACATGGTAATATAATAAATGGTATATAAGTGAGACACACTATCTCCAAAATTGGTTATTCATGAGTTGAAACATTATATACAAATCATATATAATACATATCTTTATAGCCCGGGGAAAGGAAACCCAAAAGGTGGTTATTGTAGATTCCCAGTAAGTGAAAACATGGTACATATGTAAGAATTATCATGAACACAAGGGCATGAGAACATGATCATAACATTAGAATATTATACCCTGCATATGAATGATTATTAAAATGAATCATGGAATAAATATTTTTAGTTCATAAGAAATGAATAATAAGGGAGTCAAGAGCATAATCCATTGAATGATAACATAAGAAAATGATATGGAATTGGGGAAGACACATAATAATAAAAAATTATTTCCAAATAAGTTAAGGAATTTCGTCTAATGGAATCTTATTAGAATGAGTTCACTCCCTAAATCATCATATTTCTCAAGGTGGAATCCTATGACCATATTATTCAATGGTATCATTTACTAAATATATTTCACTCCCCTTTCAATCTATTTTTTTCTCATGAGATATTTTTCATTACCCACTTCATTGGAGGGAGATATAGTTCACCCCATCTCTTAGTGGAATCATATATATGTGTTCTACTAGATCATAAACATTCATAATATTATAACCCGTGAAATGAAAAGGGTATCATAAACATGTTATCATATAATAACATCTATAAAATAGATATGGTTCATAATCACTACATAAAATCATGTCCTATGAAAATAATACAGTTTTTTAAGTATATTACCCCTGAAATAGGAATAGGTTTCATAAACATCATTCAATAAAACATAAACCATTCAGAGATAGAATAGGAATATAACTGTTGGATAATTTTACATAAATTCCTTAATAATACCTTTATTTTTAAACATATAAGATAAATAATTTATAACTATATTTAAAAATTTATTGAGTAAGATATACTTTCTGCTTTAAAAAACTCTTTTTAAAACAAAAATATATCAAGAAAACAATTTTGTTGAAAATACATTTTAAAACATATAATGGGATCATGAAAAAAAATAATTTTCCTAAAATGAATTTTCCATGAAAATGATAATAATATTTTTGTTTTAAAAAATTTTTTATAACATAATTTTGTAATAAAAAAAATTTGACCGATGAGACATATACGGTCAGTTTTTTTAAAACAATTCTACATTATATTAAAAATAAATGAGTGGGAAATGGTAATAATACATGAAGATAGGTTGAATAAAAATTGTATAAGAAACTTCTTGAGTGAACTTGAATGATGGATCATAATATTTCATCAATGGATTCATAATCATAAGTAATATTGATAAACAATGTTGCTGCTCTAATAAACTCATACAAATTTGGGAAATTTGAATCAAAATACCATTGTAAAAAATGTCATTACATGATGCGTAAAATATAATTAAAATTTGAAGATTCATGATATAATTTTTCATGTGTAATTATATGAATTTACAAAAAATAATATAGGTTCATAAAAAACATGTGTCTCGAAGAAGGCATGTTGAGACAAAACTACCTTACTAATTTGTATATTAAGAATTATAAAATACCATCAAAATAAAGATTATAAAATTGATATGAAAGGAAAAAAATATTTATATGAATAATATAATTCATTAATGGGATTTAAATACACCACTAAAAGATATCAGTGGTGAATATGGAAAAACTCTCCTAGATATAAAAGTTAGATTTAAAATATGTTTACCTTATGTCTTTTCTCTCTTAATACTCTTTAAAACCTCATGTATAATAAATATTGGTCAATTAAAAAAATATCAATAAACCATATTCATTTATATAATATGATATATTTTTTACAAATGAATTTATGTTAACCATTTATTTACAATTCAATGTTAATATTATATTTTGGGTAGTAACTGGTTTGTTTTTGCAAGTGTTTTTATTTTTTATATTTATGGTCCTCATACTTTTATCATGATATTTGAAATGTAAAAAATAATATAAATATCATATATATTATGTATATATTTATATATAATAGTGTAAAAAATATATAAATAAAAAATTAAATACACATTTCATGGAGATAGTAGGTTGCACGTACGCATGAACGATATTTTCATCTTCTTATCGTATTTAAACAAATTATATTATTCATATGTATATATATATTATATTTAAATTATTATTATTATTACATATATATATCATATAAATTTAATAAATTTATCTTTAATACATTCTATGTAATGTGTGAATGAATCATGTCGGTTTGAGGAGGCGGTTGTACATTTTTCCACAACTGAAGTTATCGTATTTCCAAAAAATAGAAAGCAAGGAGGTATGTTTTAAATAATAATTACAGAAATAAAAATAAATATTATTTATTTTAAATATTATATAAATAATCATGGTCATCATTTATTTCCAACCATGAAAGGTATAAATAGAATAATGAGAGACATCGGTTTGCGGGGCGATACTCCGTGGTACAAACAAACAATGATTGTGTATCTCATTTATTGAATTTTTTTTAGTGTAAGTCAAAAAAAAATATCATAAAAACATATTAGTATCTTTATTTTAATAATTTTATTATATAATAATCAAATATTAGTATTTTTTTTGTTGGATAATGAAAATAATATAAATAATCTTGTGTAATGATGTTACCTCTTCTTTAGAAAACGCTTTTTTGTTTGTACCAAAGTGTTTACTTGGTTGGGATTATTATGAATGTGAGACATCTAGGTTGATGTAGGAAGATTTGATGAGATGTGGGAATACTGTTTCCAATACAAATGGCTTGATATGTGTTAATAAGTGAGGGGGTGTGTTTTCTTTTATAGTGGAGTGGTATTCATGTAAATATAAAAACATAGACACTATTGAGATGTATCATTTACATAATTCATATCAAATTATTTATCCTATTAGATAAAATATGGTACATTGGAGAAATATTTCCATTTATTGGCTTCTGGACATGTTTATAGGTTATTTTTACCCTTAAATTAATGTCTAACCATAAAGAAAACTCATTTATTACTTTATTCACTCTTATTAATTTTAATTAAATTGACTAATATTTTTGGTTGAAAAATAAGTTGACCTAAAAATAAATTATATATTATGATGATTCAAAATATAGAATCTACTTTTCCAAATTTTATTTATTTTAGTGGAATACATTAACTCAACAATAATCACTTAAATGGGTGGAAATAAATGGTTTTTAAGAGAAAGTATTTAAAATTATTATATGTTTTTATATCCAATTTAAATATGAAACTACTTAAAATTGTATACAGTGAATAAATTGATTTAAAATTTATCTTATTACACTATAAAACAACATTATAATATAATTTCACAATAGAAATAAATTATATTAGAAATCTATTTTTAATTTAATGTCAGTATTTTTCACTATTCAGCAAGAAATGATGTTTTCTTAGAAAAATACCAAACAATTCACCCTATGATAATTTTAAAATTATAAATTCAAAAATAAATTTTATTTTATCAAATTAAATTTAAAAAAATGTCAAAAATAATTTTATTATTGTTTACATAAGGACATAAAAGCAGTTCATTTGAGAAAATATAATTTTAAAACACATAGTCTTTACCAAAAATTATATGTTTTGTTATCAATATGTTTAATTTATATAAAAATATTAAAAATAAAATTTCCAAAGTACTTATTAATATTCATATTACTATTTTTAGTGGTTTATTTTATAACTCTCTCTCATAAATAATTCTAATAATAAAATTTTGATTCAATGAAACATAGTGTTTCGTGTAACATTAGAGAAGTCGAAGCTTCTTATAGAGCATTATTTTCATGGTGTAGCGTATAAAGAAATATTAACATTGTTTGAAGTGAAATAAAATACATCAAACAAAATTTATTTATTTCAAAAAAAAATTATTCAAACTCTAGGTGTTACAATACTTACTTTTTAATGTTAATATTATTATTCATACTTACAATACAATGGTAATATTATAATGCATCATGGTTTATTTTAACCTTCATGTTTCATGATATGAAATATAGAATATAATGAAAATTTATTTAAATAAAAATATATTCTAAAATCTTCTAGTGTGATAAAAATCACCTTCCAATCGATCTAATATGTGTAATTCTGGGGATTATTAGATGGAAAACCAAATTGGTATAAAATTGGGAATAACTAATTTCAGGTTTACATAATTCATAACATATCCAAGATATTTCTTGTCGGTTTTATAAAATCATTTTTACGAGTGTTCAAATTTTTATTTTTGAACTATGTGAATTTTATTTATACTCTAATAATGACGTGTTTGTAATCTTGATTAAAAGTTGTTGAATTTTTAATTGTATAATTTTTCAATTATTATAAATATACAATGTTTTTTGTAACAATAACATATTATCATATTTCTATTAAACATAATTATATGTATTTTGTAAATTTTTATGTTATTTTGAATATATAATCAATAAAATCTAATTAATAGTATTATGAAACTCTATGACCCTATTTTTTGGTCATGATTTTCTTGGGTATTATTTTGGGGTTCTTCTTATGATATTTGAAAAATTGTAGAGGATCTTTGTGTAGTGCACATTATTCCCAAAAGATTCTCCCTCCCAATGGAAACTATGTAACCCTATATAGTGGGGGTTTTCTTGGTTGGTTTCTTGATTAAAAAATTGTGCACCAACATAGTAGAAACTATGCACACTATTTGAAAGTAATATAGTT
Organism: Viscum album; assembly: GCA_963277665.1. Classification (NCBI taxonomy): domain Eukaryota; kingdom Viridiplantae; phylum Streptophyta; class Magnoliopsida; order Santalales; family Viscaceae; genus Viscum; species Viscum album. The sequence goes on along the minus strand of OY728119.1, from coordinate 695,878,869 downwards.
AAGGTGAAATGTGTGTATATCCTGTTGGACTCATGATCGTTCTATGCAAAAAATGTAGTATAGTTTGTGTTTGTTTTCAATCCTCATTGTATTTTTAGAATTTTTGTCATGAAAGGGATTGTACAATTCAAGAAGACAACGGTATGAACGTGGCATCGTTTCCTAGTTCTTGCCAAATTATTGGGTCTAAAAATCAGAAATTGGAAAAATGTGTGTTTGGAATAGGAAGTTGTGCGCAAGATTGGAGGGTGTTTAGAAACTTGAAAACAAGGATAATTTTGGGATAAGTTTATCAAAATATGGAAAAGGAAAAAAGTGCGCTAAATACAGAAATGAGAGTGAATGATGGTGGTGCGTGAAAGAATTTTATGCTCCCAATGTGATGTTAAAAGGGGCATTGCGCGCTTGGAAAGAAACTTAAGCACACCAAAAAAATGCATAGGGATCTTTCACACATGGTCATCAAGGGACCATAAATATACAGCTACCCCCAAGGAAGACATAATAATTTTACAACAAAAATCCAGTTGCTCAGCTGTGTGAATAATTATCACGTAAATGATTGGAAGAGAGTAAATCTTGCTCACACGGTGTTCCTTTAGTCTGAAAAGACCAACTGAACCCTACAGTGCAGTTGCATGAAAGATAAGTGTTTTAAGGAAAGTATGGGTTGCACGAAAGTCAGATTTCGCAACAATTCTCAAATCATGTGTGCAAGTTGATGTATTTCTCACATGTGTGGTGTTATACTTCCAATAGGGTTTTGAATATACAGTTTAGTGGTTCAGTGTTTCCAAGTGCATCAATCCAGGAATTTGATGCAAGCAGTGTCTCGTGCTGAATAGAGACAATGAATTCAATGAAAATCTATTGAAGATACCTACATGTATATAAACTGAGTGGGACTTCACCCAAGGCGGTGAGATAGGGGAGTCAACGAGAGTGACCAGATGGACGCAATGAGCTATCCCTAAACATTGTAATAGAAGTGTGTCTGGGAAAGAGTGACTGTACCCGAACCTTGTAATCAACGTCTAGTAATGTTTAGTGGAATTAGGTACGATCGGAAACGTGTTGGCTTATGATCATTGGAAGTATCCCTTAGTGGGGAACCATGTAAATGTATGTTGTGGTCTCTTTTCTGGTGGTTCATTTTTTTCTGTTCGCATCAATATTACATGTCTAATGAGTTCTTACCTCTAGGGGAACAAGTTACATATTTTAAAAGAAAAAGATAACACCCCGATTCACCCCTCCCCTCTCAGGGAATCTAGGGGTCCTACATATCCATGTGGACCTTCCAATATATCTATAAATGATATATTTTATAATTTAGAAAATTTATTTTAAATTTTCTACAAACCTCCATTTATGTCACTGATCTTCCAAAAATCAACTTATCTCAAATTATAGGCCATTGGTGGCTCTCAGGAACCTATTTGGCCCCATAAAAACCCCATATTTGATAAATATAAGCACAATGAAAGATATGATCACTCTCTAGTATTCAGATCCCCTCTTGTTAATTCTATTCCCACCTATTTTTTAGTCTATAGTGTTTTTATATCATATCATGTCTGGTGGGTCTAAAATTCATTGAATTTGGTATTTTTTGTTGATTTTGATTCTATATCTCTATTTCCAAAAAATTTAGTTGTAAAATCCCATTTGGGGCGTGGCTGATATGTGACCCCATGAAAATGGTAAGTGGTTCCATTTTAATTTTTTGATTTAGTTAACACGTTGTATCCATGATTTGATATAAATTGATTTAAATTCATTTATGAAAACCTATTCTATGATGAATTTGAATAGAAATTTGAATTAGAATTTATTTTTTTGAAAAATCTCAAATTCCAAAGGAATTGGAATTTGGGGATTATTTTTCTATTAATGGAATTAATGAATTTATTTTATTATTATTTTGATCAAATGGATTATATTGAATGATTTTAAACCAATTATTGATTTTTTTATTTAAAAGGAATTAATTTAAGAAAAACTCATTATTTGGATTTCAAATAGAAATGAATTTTTCAAGGGGAATTGGATAATTGAATTTTGAATGATGATTCATTTTAAATGAAATGATTTTTAATATTTCAATTGATTGATTGGTCACATGTGATCATGTGTACTTATTGGTTTATTTGGGATAATCACGCTAGGATGGATACACCATAATAATGGATTGACAATGAAAACACGTAGAAAACCTAGTTTCAAAAATCTAATACCTAATGGGATATTGATGCATAATATTCCTCTTGATAGATATAGGTGTTTGTACATATATTTCCACGATCATTTATATGAGATGTGAGAGGATCCTTTAACTATAAACTACCATGCCATATAAAATATTGACTTTGTTATTGTTTTGATTACATTAAAACAAATTATGTTGATTGTGAAATTGTTTTATTCATGCATGATTATTTATATAAAATATGTTATATTAAATGATTTTTTGAGAAATTGTTAAAATGTTTTCTATCATTTATTACGGAAAGAATGTTTTGATAAAATTTGAAGATGTATTTCCATTCTATGTTTTATCTAAAATTTAAATCATAATTTGTTTATTATTATGACATCTCATTATGGAATACATTGTGAGAATCTAAATTTATTTTTATCTAACACCCTACCATTTCATTCGGGAATATTTAGATTTTATTCTTCTAGGAAAAAGCTCATGGAAAGGGCCACATAGAGGGGGTGGATTTCCTCGATATTTCAGGCATATAGTGATGTTCCATTTGGTATGGTTGCTTTTCTTATTATCTATTATTAGATTATAATAAGTTTTGTGATGTTTTGTTTTTGTTTTTGATATACGTATTTGGTTTTTGGTACTTATCCCTATGTATTTTCGTGAATTAAGACTTGTATTATTATCTTCCTTTAAAAAATATAATTCCCACTTTTATCTTTTACAATGACATGTTATAGTAAAAAACCCATGGGGATTGGTAATGCACTTCTAACCATGTTTATTCCGGCTCAGAAGGTTACTAGGGAATCAAATATGGTTCATGATATACTGGTATCAATGGTTCTGGATATGAATATTTTATTTAGGTCAATATGTAATTTTGGATATATTATCATGATAAAGGAGTAAGTTACAAGGGATTTCATGTTAGGATTTCATCATATAGATCCTCAAGTCCACATGAGTGGTTTGGCAAATGTGTCCTGTGGAATAAGGGATATTGTTATATCCTTTATAATAATTTATATTTTTATAGGTTGAAATCCATATAATTTTTTCTTTTCTGATTGGATTATTTTTTACCCCTTTCTACTATATGATTTGTTGGTATAATTGATATTGGTATCCCTTCAATGTTTTTTTGAGATGTTTTATATTATCATTCCTCTGAAATGGCATGTGAATAGTCATTATGATGAATCTACTTAGGAGACAAAATTATAGAATTCTCCTATTGAAAAGAATATCAATGAGATTTTTATGTGTGATGTCTAAGCTTAGAGATATGTCCTTGTACCTATTCCCATTCAGGATCCAGTTAGGGAACCAAAGAGGGATGAATCTCAGATTTATTCTTAGGATTACCTTCTCTAAAATAAGCTGATAATAAAATTATTAAATAATCATGAATAGGTAGATGATTGGTTGAGAAACATAGAGATTTTTTTTCATTTTTCAAAATGATTCATTTAATTAAGGTGAAATGTGCCACCTTCAAGATGGAATGACATAAGAGATAAAGGTGGTAATCGATGGTGTCAGCCACGAAACGTGAGGGTTTAGTGAGGAAGGAAATAAATGTTCTATTAATATACCATTTCTATCTTATTTCAATATTATTCTCTAACGCTATGATGTTTTTCAAAATTGAGAAGGCTGATAGGACCCTGAATGGGTATGAAAACCACATTGCTGATCTTGTACAGTTTTCAATTGATATTATATCAAAAGTAAAGATGAATAATCGAGGGGTTGATATGAGACTATGATGTAATATTATACCTCATTTTTTCTTACTTAAGATGTATTCTTTTTTATGATGTGTTGGGTAGGTTATTGACGGATGAACTTGATCTAGATAGTATATTATGGTTGACATGAGTTCCTTTTCTAGAAATTTGATGTTATGTGATTTCCTTTATAGGAAATAGAAATCACAGTGAGTCTCATAGTGTATCTTCATTATAAGGTTCTTCTATACCTTCTAAAATGGCTATAAGAGGAACTTTTATATTCTTTTAGTGTGTTAATCTTAGGCATTCAAAATGAGTTTGAACTGAGGTACCCAAGATCTGTTGATATTTTTCATGATCAGATCTATTTTAGAATTTATGTTATATCTTTTCTTCCCCATTTAGTGGGATGGGATCAGCAGCACCCGAAATTACTAAGGTGAATATAGATTATTTATGAACAAAGGGTGTCCAACCACATGCATCTAGAACTAAACTTCATCATGTATTATAAGAGACTCTAGGGGAAGTTGATACAGTTCTAGAAACTGGCATAGGTACCATCACTAAACATTCATCTATAGTGAATATATTATATGATACAAATGTATATAATTTGTTTATATATATAGTGTCATGGTAATAACATGATTTTATATTATATATTTCTAAAAAATATTAATTTATTTATACAATTAAACTTCTGAGGACTATAACAATTTTGTGTCATTTGAAACATTGAACAAAATATTGTTGTTTGGTGAATGATCTTCTACGTTTCTAGAAAAGATATTCCCATTTAGTACTCCTACTTAATGCCTTTATTTATAACTGATGGGAAGGAATTGTATAAATTGGGTTAAATCAGATGCTCATTAAGGGTAAAAAAGGGAGACATATAAACATAACTTGAATATAAGGTTTTGAAAACATTATCATAAAAAATGATAATTATACCTTGTATATTAGAGATCATAATCACCAATAATTGAATAATTTATGGAATCTCATAAGACATGAATCATAAAATAATCAAAGAACATGATTCATTAGGTTGCAACATAGGCATAAGACATAAAATTTGTGGCTCTTACATAAGCATAAAATCTAATTTCATATTAGTCAAATATCACTACCAAGACCATCATAGAAGTCAATTTCCTTTACTGAATCATGTTTACTACCAACTCGAGGAATATTGATGTCATGAGATATAAATCATTATATAATGCATTAAAGGTAGATATAGGTCCCAACTGTCAAATAATGAAATCATATATATGTGCACCACAGGATAATAAAAAATTCAGTATATCATGACCAACAAAAATAGATAGGTTTCTTAAAAACCATATCATAACCCATAAAATGAAATTTTTATCATAAAAATTATATCATCACCCATAGAAAATGAATAGGTTTCATAATAATTTATTCATAGAATAAATTTTGAAATAAAGAGGGTTTCGAAAGTGTTTTATCATGAAAAAACTCATAGAAGATAAATAAGTTTCATAAATGACATGTCATATTAAATATAATCTACCCAATGAAAGAATAAGAACGGTTTACATGGATTATATCCCCAAAAGATCATAAAATATATCAAAGTATTTAATCTTATATGGATAAGGATCTTTAAATATAACTGGGAGAATTTTTTTAAAAAATAATTTTTTAATACATATATCACATTTTAAATCATTCACTTTTAAATCCACATTGAAAATTACTAATTAATCTTCAAAATTCATTGAAAACATTTTTTTTAAATACCATTTTCAACATGAAAAAATCATTTTTATTTATAAAACTTTTTGACAACCTCTTTCTTGGGGAATAGATTTGAAAAAATATAGAGAATGATTTGAAAACCATTTTAAATTTCTTTAAACATAAAAAATGTGAATATCATTTTTATTATATTTTAAAAAAAATATTTCAAACACTTTATAAATATTTTTATATTACATTGGTTTTGAATAATACATATTTCCAACAAAAAAGATAAAAAAATGGATTTTCATAACATCATTTTTCATAATTTTATTATGTTTCAAAGAGTTAATAAATGGTACTGTTACATGAATTTATCATTCATAAAAATAGGATAATAAAATTCATGATATTTCTTGATATATGGTTCATAATATTTCTTAAATAGAATCATTATCATAAATAACCCCACTAAATGATGATATTGTACAAATAAAATCTTTTCAATTAGGTATCACTGAATCATTACCGCCATAAAATAATAAAAGTACATGAATACTTTAATAAATTTAAAAGGGGGATTATTATATAACATGTCAATGGTTTAGTATATAATACTCATAAAGGAATATAGGTGTATTACATAATATGTGTCCTAATGATGGAAATTTGGGAATGAAATCTCTTACCACTTTAAAATCATTGAAACCATAATACCATGTAAGATAGATCATGAAATGGGATTTTAGAAACAATAAATTTTATTTGGAATAACAATAAATTAAATTCATGGGAAGAATATACAACACATTGAATAAAGTGGTGGTATGTATCACATTGTCTCATAAAAGAAAAATGTGGGAGGGAAATCACTTACAACTTGAGTAAATATTATATCTTGAGATAAATGAAAGAATAAATTAAATTAAAAAATTTCATATAATGAAAAATAATAATGTAATTATATAACATGTCATTGTATAGTATATACAACACTCAAAATAAAAGAGTGGTGAATATGGAATATGTCTTGCGGAAATAAATGTTAGACTAGAAATACCATATCCTTAAGTTGTGACATTTGTTATACTCATTAAATCATCCTGTATGAAAAATATAAGCTTATTATACATATATTATAGAACCATATTCATTTATATCATACCAAATATGATTTTCTTATGACCATTTCTTACCAATTTATTAATAATTCGTTTTTAAAGATATGTTTCAAGTAGTAACCTCTTTGTTTTTCATATATATTTTGAATTTTTATTTTTGGTCCTCTTACATTGATAAAAAATTCTATATTTCAAGACTATAAAACATGATATAAATATGACATATATTGAGTATATATGTATTTATAATAGTCATTAAATTAATAAAATAGAATATACAGTACACTGTTTATGGAAACAGTATGTTATACATACATATAAAAGTTGTTTCCATTATCATATTCTACTGAAACAATGAAAATGAAATGATATAAATATATATAAAAATTACTATAGAATTATTACGTAATATATTTGAATTATTACTATCAATCTCATACATAATAAATTCTTTGTAAATTGGGGCTGAATCACATCACTTCGTGAACAAGTAGTCATCTATACACACAAACAACAGTATAATATTCTAAAAAATAAAAATAAGGAAGGTTAGTGTTACTTACTAATTTCATAAGAATTAATACATAATAGATATCATGTTACTATCATATATAAACAATAAATCCAACATTATATCTAATATTTAAAGGTTGTGTTGTTAGAATGTAAAAAAAGGTTTTCAAGATAGTAGTCCACCATTCATAGGAACAACGATTGCATATTCAATTTGATGGAAGTGTGTGAAGTTATATGTAATAACCATAGAAAAAACAAATATCATTATATTTAAGATAATGAGGTTATTATATAGTAAGGATATAATATATTATTTTGGATTTCTCCAAAGCAACATACTATTTTAAATTTGGGTTCAAAACATTAAATGACCCTAGTAATGATGTCTAAGAGATTAAAAGAAGGCCCAAGGGATTCAAGGGATCTTTTAAATCTTGGATCACATAATGGGAGGAATAAAGTTGTGCCAAATGGTTTGTCCAAAACTATGAAACCCATGGAGCATGAACATGAGGGTACTGTAGGTTTTATAATAGTGTTCCTTTTCACATTTTATGCATGTGTAATCAAACCATGCACATAACCATGCGGGGTACCCTAGTGAAGAAAAACATTACACACGATTCATGCATGGTTTGGAAAAAAATTAGCCCAAACAATACACATTGAAAATAAATTTAACATTATCTTATTTAGCTTCATTAATGTTTTAGGGATTCTCTTCTTCTTCCCTCCTCTCCACGAGCGAGATTCTTCTCCATATCCTATCACACGAACTCCCCTCTTAACCTACATAGGTTTTTGAGATTTCTCCCTAACTTATCCACCACATTCTTTACAATTAGATAATACAAATTCATCTTGTTACGCTCTACCATCCACACCTTTTTCTATTGAATTTCTTCCAACAAACATTTTGATATTTTTGAGCAAAATACTTTTTCATTATTATTGTGGATTTGTTAAAAAATATGATTTATACCATTTTAGATTGATTCAAGGCTTTTTATCATATGAATGGAGTACTAAAACATAATGGTAAGGGGTTTTTTCTTTTCCCACCAATTTTGTGGCTTTTTATATGTCACTTTGTTTTTCCACCCACCAAATCCTTATGGTGATGCTTAATTATTGTTTAATAAATTAACTATTGTTGTATTCTATTTTTTAGTTCCTTAATCTTATAATTAAACCCATATTTGGTGTGTTTGCATCTTTTTTTCACCCCTTTGGGAGTGCCATCCTAAATGGCCTAGGTTTCCCTTATGCCTTGAGTTGTGTTTCACTATGATTTTCTGTGCTTCACCTTGGTTTAATGATTTCTATTAAAAAAAATTATTTATAATGGGTGATGAAACATGAGTTGGATTCAATTGGAAGTTTTTATGCTTAATTACATATCTCAAGACATATACTTTATTATACTTATTATATGCATTGTTCCATTTTACTTTACATTGTTTAATGTTTATTACTTAATCCATTTGATTGTTTTGAATGAAATGACATGATTGGACAAGGTAGATTGTTTTAGAATTGACATGTTAATAATGACATGTGATTAGATACATGTAAATTACAGGTTCTAAATGATTATTCTAGGTTTAATTGTTTTAATTTAATGGTATTGTCTGGATAAGATTTAAATATGAAGATTTTCAAATGACATTAATGACTTGTAATTGATTACATGATAATAATTATGGGTTAGGTTTCATGATCAGGCCTTGTTCATATATTAAGTTCCTTATTCCATTACATTTTAATGATTCCATAGTTTTTTGGAATTACATTCTTATAATGGTTAATTTGTAATCATGTGAATTGAGATTTTTCATTAGTGGCATTCAATTATAATATCCTTTACTTGTGATATGTGATGTTTTTTGGAATCACATGCTATGGGAAGGGAGATAACACGATTCTCGATATAAGGATTCCATAGAAGGACTATGATTGTTATGTTGGTTACTCTTGATCTACTATGACTGATACATTGGACTGCTAGTTATGTGCTATGTAGAAGGATTTACTTATATTCATCAGTGACACAAGTTCATTAAGGGATAAACTAATGACTAATCAGTTGGAAATATGGATATTTCATTCCATGGATGATAACCAGATGCCTATGTGATATACATAATACAGGCTCAGACTCACTGTGTATTTAGTGATACAAGGAATGTCATATGGGTTTACGTGGATGGAATTTATTACATTGGTTTTTTTTATGTTCCACAACAACACATATGATTATTCTTATATCACATTGGGTGGGCTTAGACTATACAATTTAATTGATGGATTTATTATTTTATATTTTAAATTTTATGCACCTCTTATTATTATATTTATCTTGAGTTCACATGGTTGGTGACATGGAAAATGAAACCCCAAGTCAAACCATAAACAAGAGTGTTTTCCTCCTGGATTGGCATGTTACATTGGCCCTTGTATACATATCTCTCATGAATTTCATATGTTTCTCATTAAGACTTTCTTCATAGGCCTAATTTGGTGGTTGGGGATGAGTTTCAATGTAGAAACTCACACCAAGGAATTATTGTTTTATTTATTTTTCACATTTCATTTATTATTGCGAGACCCTGCTTATTTATTTACAACACAAAATTTATTATCCTATACACTGTGTGTGATGTCCTAATGTGAATTATATCTCACACCCTTCTTAGTAGAGGTTTGGTATATAGGTATACTTTATCATCATAGTTTTGGAAAAAAGGAATCATTCTCCTTCCGATTCTTGATTTACTTTCTAATATGATGGAACATGGGGGAAGAGGATCGAGCCTTTGCTTGAGACACTATGTAGTTTTTTTACCTTAATTTGTAGTTTTTATAGCATGAAATATATTTTTTTACCCTATTCACATGATATATCATTTTTTATAGACAAGTGACATCATGATCATCTTTTTTACCTATTATTGACATATTTTTCCTCCGTTTATTACTTATATTGTATGGTTTATATCTTTACATTCGTTGTTGTTTGATTATTAGTATGCTTACACTATTTATTATCTATTATTTAAAATAGTGCATACTTTGATCAAGGAGGGAATAGTCTCCCTAATGACACAAATTATTCCCTATCTTTTAGTCAACATCCTCTAGCATTCCAGGAGATGTGATTGAGGTCTTGTGGCCCACCGTCCCGGTCCACAGTTCAGTGGCATATGGGGAGGGACACTAAAAAGTGGTATTATAGTGGATTATTTTCTTTATGTATTACTATTTGTATTTTGACAAGAGACCAGGACATTGGGATTTAGAGTTTACATTGTTATTGGATTTATCTATCCCATGTACATGGGAATCCCAAATTTGTTTGGTTGGGAAATTTTATTGTTGATTCTTCCATTTGTTGTTAATATGATTTCATTATTGGGGGACACACTTGTCTTATAGTGTTATTAATATTTATATGATTATAATGATGATTTAAATTGTTTAGCATGATAAGATGATAGAATATTAAAAGAGAGCATCATACTAGGCACAATAGGAAATGAAATTTTCCATATACTACCATGCCATATTTAGTTTTCAGCACGCATTTTCCTACTTGAATGAGATTGATGTCATGCCTAGTTTCTATTTCTTATATTTCTTAGTTGTTAAAAATGTTGAAAATTGACAATCTATCGTGCAAGAGAGGGTTATGAATTGGGTTATGTGTAACACCTTACCCCCAAAAGCCCAGAATCAGTGCATTATTTTAATATATAGGTATGATAATAAGGAATAAAATCCTAAAGGACCTAACTATTTAGGATTATTAAAGAATAGATTACATATGTGAACATTACATTACAAGTCAAAACATAGAATACAAAATATATAATCCTTTGATAACTCCATAATTCTCCTACTTTAACCCTACAAATCAATCAGAAAAAACTTCTTGGCATCTTATGAAATAAATAAAAAGAAAGGGGTGAGCTCAAATTCTTATTAAGTGTATAAAATATAGAATAAGTTTTCATCAAAAAGCATAAAATATCATGGCAAGGTATAAATCAAATAAAATCGTTTTAAACACAATCTTTAGTATAATAAGGAAATAATAAATCAAATAATTTCATTTAAAGATTCACATAGTCATTATACTAGTCAAATAATCACATGTAATAATAATAACTGATCTCATAAAGAGGGAATGCATAATTATAGACATTATAACATCAATGCCTCATGCCTTGACCATACATATGAGTAAGATGTTAGTAGAAACCCTACCTAGATTGTCTCATGAGAACTACTGATGCATCGAGGGAATTTCATTAACCAACCCCCAACCTTCTTGGCTTTAATTATTATATCCCCAAATCATAGGGATTTTATTAAGTGGTCCATAACCTGTCACATACTACATCCAATAAATTCCTCTTATAAAATTGGTAAAACATAACCAACAAAAACTTTCATATTAAAACAAGCTTACAAAATGTTAATTCATGAACCATGTACCATGAATGGTATCAAAATAAATCATCCAAAATCAAACATACCATAGACCCTTCAATACAATATGATAAATTTTATCATGAAAAATAAAAATAAATTAATCATAAAAAAAATTGATGACATAGATTAAAATAATCATATAAAATCAATAAATCTCTTAGAGAGAAATATCAATTTGATTACTTTGAAAACATTAAAATGTCGTGTGATTGATAAAAAAAGACATTTAAAAAGAGATTATTGAATGTTTGTGTCCCATAACACTTTTAAACTATTAAAATGAATTAAAATTTTAAAAAATTCATGTTCATATAAATAAATCATCAAAACTATTTTGAAAACATTGACATTAATGAGAATTATTTGGAAGGATAAATCATTAAAATGTTTAAAATGATATGCTAGTTAAAGAGTACCTTTCATAAAACATAAAAAATATTAATTTTTTAAGACATTATAATGAACATAAAAATATAAATAAAATTTATTTTATATTACTTTTATATCCATAAAAATAGTTATGTTAAATAATATTAAGAATATTGAAATGGAGAAAGGATTAATTCTTTAAACATTCCTAGCATCTCATACCACTTTTATCATTTAAATCATAAACTGGATATCTTTAAATGTATAATTAAATACCATGAAGATAAATTTATTCATGATATGAAATATAATAGAGGATTTAAATACACCACCTAGAATAAATACGTGGTGAGCATGGTGTTTGTCTCAGTAAAATTAAATATAAGATGACATTTCTTTTTCCTTAGGTCTTACACTCTCTGTACATGTCCAAAACTCATATATATTTGTTTTAAGTATATTATTATCTTCTAAATGTATAATAACAATTTTTATGAGATCATATATGAATCATTTATTAATTCATATTACCCATTTATAATTATTTTCTTGGTTAAAACAACGTTTGGGGTAATAATCGCTTAGTTTATCATATGTGTTTTGAAATTTTATTTTTGATTGTATTACTTAAATTGTGATTAAAATATTTCTAGAATGTATTATATTATTTATAAATAATATAAATTCATTATGTAAATATATATATATATATATAAGATAGATATATAAGTTGGAATACACTGTTCATGGAGATGGTATGTTGTGTGTATGCATGTATGTTGTTTTCTTTTTTTTTTGTATTGAATGGAAGTAAATAAGGAACACACACACAGATATATATATATATATATTATTAAAATAAAATTATTAAGTCATATAATTAATAATTATTTTTTAAATATATTTTTATAATACTTCTTGACTGGTTAATAAGAAAGATGAATCTCACCGCATCCTGGAGATAGTAAGACGTACATACACATTAGTGGCGATGCCATTTCTATAATGGTAATGGGGTAAGGAAATGGATGGTATTTAAATTATACAAAATAAATATAATATAATATTGAATATTTATATCCATTATATTCATTATTATACCCATTTAAATAAACTAGTGTCGAAAACCAGTTTACTCCCTCGAAAGGATATATTGAGTTGTGTGTACAAAAGCATAGTATTTTCATTTTTCATAGGATCGGTAAAACGAGGAACATGGTTGTACCGTAATCATAAAAAACATATCATAATATATCAGATTCTTTATTTATTACTTTATTATGGAAAATTCTTCAAAAAAGTAAGTATAAGAAAAAATAACTGTAATTGAATTGGAAATACAATTACATATTCTTTGAGTATCTTCTTTTTATTTTCACAAAATTACTTCTTAGGTTGGAGTTCAACCCATAGTATATCGAATTGCATGACATGAGGGAATTTATGAATGTAATGCCCCGACCCCAGTTACCCAGAGTCGGTGGATTATTACATAACATTGGAATGATCACAAAATTTCAAGTCTCGAAAGATCGATTAGTTTAGTAGCCTTGGAAACACTAGATACATTCATAAAGGTTACATTACATCATAAAGTGAAAAACTACAATAGTATAGTATTTATGGTAGACACTCATATCCCCTTCAGACTATCCCTTCAGGTCAGTCATAAAATATATCTTCACATCCTAGGAAAAATAAAACATAGAAAGGGGTGAGCTCAGATTCCTAGTAAGGATAACAATATAGCACCAACATTCATAAATAAGCATAAACATTTAAGGAAATGTATAACTAAAACAAAAGCCTTTTAAACATTACATTCAGCATAATATGGCAGAAATAAAATTAAATAATTCCATTTACTTATTCACATGGATATTCTACTAATCTAATAATCACATGCAATATCAATAACCACTTTCATAATGATGGAATGCATAATGCCAGACTATCATAACCACATAGCCAATGCCTCGTGCCAAGAATAAAAATAAGATTTTTTCAAGGCCTTGTGCCAAGACACAATTTTGTCTCATGACACCAACCGATGCATCAAGGAGATATATCGGGCTCCACCCATCACTTAATAAGTCCAACACATTCCTCATATGAACAGGTTTAAACATAACATAATCATTCGTATTAAAACTAGCATAAAAAATGTAAATACTTTCTCCATAAACCATGAATGGTATAAAAATAACACATACATATACAAACATATCACAAAACCTTCAATACAATAAGGAAGTTTTGTATCATAATAAATAAGCTTAAAAGAAGCGTAAAATCCATCAAAGGATGTTGACATAAATGAAATCAAAACTATTTGAGAGAAATATATCTTTTTTTGAAATCATTTAAAAGTCACATAATTATAAAAGAAAATATTTACATTGAAAATATTTTTATAATCTTTTAAGGGAAGCTTCAACAATTTTATGACGGCATAAAATAGCCGCACCCACCGTATAAGTTAAAAAACGAAAATCTTACCATAATTTTGTCAAAAAGGTTAAAAGTACCATGTGTGGAAAATGACAGAAAGATTCCTTTAGAAAATTCTTATAAAAAGTAAAAAAAAGGTATAAATGACATTAAACCATATTATGTAAAATAGTAAGATTGTTTTGAAATCCATTTTTATGAAACATGGATGTGGATGATAAAGAGGTCCCGGTAGATAATTATGTATAAACAACATCGGATAATGACGAGATTGTGAAATAAACCCTTACCTTGTAATTTTCCTTGGTCGAGGGTAGGTTAAACTCCTATGTAAAGGTAAAATAACTGTTATTAAATTATACAAGAATCATTTAAATTAATATGATATCATATATAATCTTTTAACAATGCTTTGTTAATAATATCATAGTATTATCGTTGTTTCTGGTGCTAACATACTCGTTTTCTTTTATATGTTTTGTTATATAAGTCGTGTTTGTTATGAATAGGTTGTATATTATTAATATCTATAATGATATATAGTCCTTAAACATTATTTTTAATCATCAAATGATAATTAGACTTGAATGGATACGATGGAGAGTGAATCTCATCGCGTTTGTGGAGACGGTAGTCTGTACGTATGCACGGCTAATAATATCATTATTTTTATATTAAAATAATATATAATTGGATGGTATATAATATACAAAGAATAATTATAATGTTATAACTATTATTTAAATGAATTGAATATCATTATTATACCCATCCAAATAATAATATACTGGATAACTATTACACCACGACGTGGAGACAGTAAGCTGTACGTATGCACGTACGGTGACATGTCATTCAAAAGATGGATAGAATACTGAACATGGTTGTAACATATTTATAATAACATCACAGTATATAGAATATACTGGAGTTATTATTTTATAATGGAAATAACAAAGAAATAAGAAGTTGAAAAAGAAAGGAACTTGAAAGAGGGTGGTGAAAACATTACATCTTCTTCAGGTTCTTCCTTTTGATTAGATCAAAAGGGCTCCATAGGTTGGCTTTATGACTAAAGAAATTCCTCTAGGATTAAGGGAGGAAGTTTGAGAAGATATTTGGGTAGATTTTTGCCGATCCCAAAGGATATGAAAGTGTTAAGAATTGGTTAGAAGCGGTGCCCTTTTATAAGGGGGGGGAGGGGCTCTTTAGGAAAAACATAAAGTATTATTTTATAATAAATTCATATTCGGTTTCAAATACCTCAAAAGTGGATTATTAAAATTATAAGGTGGGTATGGGTATAAATCATTTCAAACAATAGATTTTAGATAGTTTTGGGTCATTATATTAACCTTATCATTTAGTTTTAACTCTTAGTTTATTAGTTTGACATTTACAATGTCACTTTGTATTTATATATTATATAGTTAATAAACTTACTATATACATCCAACTGACCCCCAAGTGGTCCAATAATGATAAATATATCATGATATAATTCCTTTGGCTGAACCTTAGATTCTTAGATATATAATATCAATTAATAATAAAATATTTGTTTTCAAAACTCTTGTATATCAATTTTTACACTATTGGGTATTTTGTTTTTGATAATTTCATAACAGCATTATTAATTCGAAAACAATTTATATAACCAATCCTAATATATCAAAATAAACTAGAAAATTAGTGGAATTCATAAAAAGTCTCAAATTTCTTTTATTTTTCAATTTATAATATCAATTATTTTAATATTTCATTAATTAGGTAATTACTACATCACCATTGTGTCATAAATAAATTAAATTATTTAATATCTAAAAATTATATATAAAATACAATTATGTAGTAAATCTTTTTATATTTCTAATGAATATTTATAATCGAATTTATCTTATGTATAACTCTATATTAAAAATGATTTAATTATTAAACTTTGATTTTATCTATTTTAACTCTTCTTTGAATTAAATAATAATTAATGTCCCAATCTAATCCATGTTGACCTAAATGATAATATTTTATTCCTAAGGTTGTTTTTTTGTCGAGATACACTTTTCCAATAGAATTAGGACATGTTCCAGGGTAATATTAATATCATTTTTACCCTTAATTACCCTATTTACTTTTAACCGCAGTAAATAAAAGTAAAAAGTTACTATTCACCAAAAATTATTTTTATCTTATTGATCTACATTTTACTCCTTGATATTAACCATGTCTCTCAGATTTTCGAAATTCCACTCACAGAAGCGGTAAATTTATTTTTTATGAGAATTTCTAAATTCTCTTAGGAGGTGGTAAAAGACGGTGAAAAGTTCCATAAAATTTTATATATCTAAAATTATTATATACTAACTCCAATGAATTACATTGAACTTATATAGGTATTTTGTATCTATTTTGACCTTAATTAAATTTAAATAAAATAAATAATTATTTAAATAAAAATTCGGTTTTAAACTATAACTTAGTGTTTTTCACTATTCATCAAAAATTTAATGTTTTCATAAAAATACCAAAAATTCACCCTAAGCTAATTTCGATATTCAAAATCCAAAAATGAAGTCCATTTTGAATGATAAAATTTATAAAAGTTCCAGAAGTATGTATTACTATTCATAACGGCTAGTTTGATTGGTTGTGGTGTGTGTTAGAACTCAATGTTGCGTACAACACACGCTACTGTATTATTCAAAGAGAAGTGTATCGTGGATGTTTGGGGTGTTAAATTCTCCCCTCCTTCAAATAATTTCATCGTCGAAATTTCTAGAATACTACCGCATGAAAAGAATTGGCTGGTTCTTCATCATAAGTTCCTCGGGGTCCCTCGTTGCTTCTTCCATTTATGGTTTCTCCACAAAACCTTTACCAGACGAGTCGTCCGGTTTCTCAGTACTTGTTCTATCGTATCAAGAATCCTGAAGGGCTCTTCACAATAAGAGAGACTGGGTTCCAGTTCTAATTCCTCGTAAGTGAGTACATGCGTTGGGTCAGACATGTATTTTCTCAACAGTGATACGTGGAACACATCATGAACTTTGGAGAGACTTGGCGGCATTACCAAAAGGTAAGCTACAGCCCCAATTTGATCTAGAATTTCGAAATGTTCGATGTACCTAGGACTCAATTTACCATTCTTACTGAAATGTATAACACCTTTCCATGAAGATACCTTCAAGAAAACATGATCTCCTACCTAAAATTCCAAATCCTTCCTTCAGTAATCAGCATAGTTCTTCTACCTACATTGAGCTGCTTTGATGTGGTTTTGGATTTCCTTTACCTTTTCCATTGTTTCCTCCACTAGTTCTGGGCCTACAAGTTTTCTTTCACCAACTTCATCCCAAAATGTTGGTGTGTGACATCTCTTTCCGTATAACTCTTAATATGGTTCCATCTGAATACTCGAATGGAAGCTATTGTTATATGAAAATTCTAACAGAGGTAAATATTGATCCCACATAACCTGAAAGTCATGTGAGAAAAATATCAACATGTCTTCTAAGGTTTGAATAGTCCATTCTGATTGTCCATCTATTTGAGGGTGGTAGGCAGTGCTCAAACGAAGTTTAGTATCCAAGGCCTTCTGAAGACTCTTCCAGAATCCTGATGTAAAATGAGGATCACAATCACAAACAATCGATAGGGGTACTCCATGAAGTCTCACAACATCATTAATATACAGTCTTGATAGACGTTTCAGTGTTATATCTTCTCTTATAGCAAGAAATTGTGCTGACTTGGTAAGACGATCAACAATAACCCATATTGCATCGTTCCTTCTAGGAGTCTTTGGTATCCCCATGACAAATTCCATCATAATATTGTCCCATTTCCACTCCTATATGAGAAGAGGTTTCATGACTCCTCCTGGATGTTCCCTTCCAGCTTTCACTATTTGACAAACCTTACATCATGACAGAAAATACACAACCTCCCTCTTCATGTTGTCCCACCAAAAATGTTTCTTCAAATCTCTATACATTTTGGAGGTCCCAGGGCGTATAGAGAAATTGGAGCTATAAGCATCATCTAACAATTCCCTTTCCGGATTAGTTATATCGAGAACACAATGTCTCTTCCCAAATTTTAAATTCCTTCTTCATACACGAAGTCTCTCAATCTCCCACCATTCACAGCTTTAATCTTCTTTTTAAAATCTTCATCATCGTTTTGAGAACTCGTAATCCTTTCTAGTAAAGATGGTTTGGAAACCATTTGAAAAAGAATTGATATTTAACCTTCCATGGTTATTCCCATGTCTGTCTTCACTAGATCCATGAAAATTGGATCTCTTTCAATTCTCATATTGTTCAAAAATCGATGATCTTTTCTGCTCAAAGCATCTTCCACCTTATTTGCCTTCCCCGGGTGGTAGTGTATCGTACAATCATAATCCTTGAGTAATTCAAGCCATATCCTTTGCCTCATGTTGAGTTCTTTTTGTGAGAAAATATACTTCAAACTCTTGTGATCAGTATAAATCTCACATTTTTCACCATAGAGATAGTGTCTCCATATCTTCAAAGAAAATATCATAGCTGCTAACTCAAGATCATGAGTAGGATCGTTTTTATCAATAATTTTCATCTATCGTGATGCATAGGCAATAACCCTATCATTCTACATAAGGACACAACCAAGTCCTTTCTTCAATGCATCACTATAAATAACGAACCCATCATTCCCCGATGGTAGAGTCAATATAAGAGCATTGACTAATCTTCTCTTCAGTTCTTCAAAACATTCTTCAGAATCTTTTCTCCAAAAAAATTTAACCCCATTACGTGTGAGCTTTGTTAATGGGTTAGCCAACCGGGAAAAATTCTGGACGAAACGTCGATAATAACCTGATAAACCAATAAAAATGCGTACCTCAGTTATACTCTTCGGTGCAGGCCATTCTTGGATTTCCTTGGTCTTAGATGGATCAACAGAGATTCCATCTTTAGAGATAATATGGCCAAGAAAAGAAATCTCCTGAAACCAGAATTCACACATGCTAAACTTCCCATTTAATTCATGTCTTCTCAGAGTCTTCAGGATAATGCACAAGTGATTTTCATGATCTTCGTAGATTTTGGAATATACCAAGATATCATCAATAAATACCACCAAAAATTCATCAAGATATTCCTTGAAAACTCTATTCATTAGATCTATGAATACAGAGGGTGCATTAGTCCACCCAAAAGGCATTACTCTAAACTCGTAATGCCCGTACCTGGTTCAAAATGTTGTCTTCAGAATGTATTACTTCTTCACACACAACTGATGATATCCAGATCGAAGGTCAATCTTTGAAAAGTATTGATCTCCATGCAGTTGTTCAAATAAATCATCAATGCGAGGTAGGGGATACTTGTTCTTTATTGTTATAGCATTGATCTCCCTGTAATCGATACATAACCTCATAGAAACATCTTTATTTTTAACAAAAAGAACAGGGGATCCCCACGGAGAAACACTAGGGTGAATAAATCCCATATTACTCAATTCCTCTAGTTGTTTCTTTAGTTCAACTAATTCCATAGTGGCCATTCTATAAGGGGTCTTCGATATAGGCCTTGATCCAGGAATTAAATCAATGGAAAACTCAACTTTTCTTTCTGGAGGATGTCTAGGTAAATATTCTGGAAACACATCTACATATTCTTTCACAATATGTACATCCTATATTTGAACATTCCTTTCCTCACCCACAATAATTTCATTCTCTTCCTCTCTAATAATTGAATTTAGCTGAGCTACTGGGGGTGGATCTAGGTAAGAATTAGGTGGTGGTGATTCCACTCTAAAGATAAGGTGTTCCTTATCATCATCATCAAAAATAGTAACCTCCTTCTTCTTACCATGAATTTTTTCATCATGGTCCGAAAGCCAATCCATACCGAGTATTATATAAAATTCCATTATAGGTATGACAATGAGATCAGCGGATAAAGAACATTTATGTTCTCTAATGGGTACTGATTCAGAAAACATTGTGGCAATGATACTTCCCTTAAGAGTTTTAACTGAAAAATCCCTTGTTAAATCAAATTGGAAATATCTAATTTTCTTAGAAAACTAGGAAGATATGAAACAATGTGATGATCTAGAATCAAATAATGCATTTTCTAAACATGAGGAAACCATTAAATGACCTGCCACCACATCTTTCGGAGCTTCTACCTCAGCAGCAATGATAGAATAAGCTTGGACTTGATCCCTTGGCCTTTTATGAGGTAAGTTCCCCTGACACTTAAGACATTCATTTTCATAATGTCCCATCTCCCTACAATTGTAGCATTGGCCATCGGTAGCTTCCTTCTTCCCCTTGCAATCACGAGTTTGGTGGATTTTTTCACCAAACATTTCATAGACTCCCATTCATTTTAAGAAAGTACCAGGGTGTTTCTTCCCACATTTACTGCAAGATGGATATTCAACTTTTCCCTTCTTCCCCTTATTTCCATTCCCAGAGTGATCAGAATTTCTCTTCTTCTCTTACTTTGCAAGTCATAAGACTTAGAGAATTCTTTTTCTGTCTTGATAGCACTTGAGATAATATCTTCGTACGAAAAGAAGGACTGTGACACTAATGATCGACGACGAAATGGTTTTAACCCATAAAATAAATGATAAATCATACTTCTTGGGTTACTTATATAATCTCCAGTATACCTTGCTGACCTTGTAAAGTTAACCTCATACTTTGTGACATTCTCATCCTCCTTTTGTCTCAGAATCATAAATTACCTTTCCATATCAGATCGATGGTCACGAGGAAATTATTTTTCTATGAAAAGATATTTGAACTCTCTCCATTCCATATTTTATACATCATCGTCTTCCTTTGTGTTTTGAATCAACGACCACCACTGATCAGCATCTCCAGTGAGGCGGTAAACTGCCATGATAACTTTTTCTCTTTCACTACTCCCCAAGGCATGGAATATTTTATCTAAGGAATTTATCCATTGCTCATCTACTAAGGGATTTGTAATCCCATTTAATGATGGTGGTTGTTGACTCATGAAGCGATCTAACATTGATCCTCCATGCTGTAGATCAGGTTTCTCCATACGGGTAAGGTTATTATTCATAACCTGAGTTAGTTGTCCCAGTATGGTGATTAGCTGATCAGCACCAGTTGCATCACCAGCTCCACTATAATTATCTTGAGTTGGAGGGAAATCCCTACATGGACTGCGTGCATTGATATGGTTTCCATTTCATCCACTAAGAACCATTTCTAAATAATGGCATAAACTAGATCAGTCTATGAATCAAAATACATAATTACATATTGGTAAAACACTTAACGTAAATTGAACTATTTATGGATATATTCTATAATCACAAAAATGTTTTCTTTGAGGAATTATATACTCATAAACCATTCATAATGATTTGTAAAGAGAATGATAATTATCCTGAGCACATCCCCTGGGAGTGTCGTAACCAATAGTGCAGCAAGGCCTGTTGTCGTGCACCATTTCCTGTTTGAGTCTAGCTCAAAGCGGTGATTTCAGGTTTTACCCCTAGGTACATATGTGCCTGATCTACCTCTACCTTCTCATATCCAGACATGGATGTATTTCTTGGAAAACTAACAAAATCTCAACAATACCAAAATTCTAGGAAGTTATTCTATACTAATCCTCAAAGTCTATCTTAGGTCTATGTGCTCTAATCAGAGTTTATATAAATCTACCTCCCAAGGTTTGTACTGAACTTCCTCTAATACCAACTATAATGCCCTGACCTCAGTTACCCAAAGTCGGTGCATTATTACATAACATTGGCATGATCACAAAAGATCATGTCTCAAAATATCAATTAGTTTAGTAGCCTTGGAAACACTTGATACATTCATAAAGGTTACATTACATCATAAAGTGAAAAATTAAAATAATATTGTCTCCATGGTCCACACTCATATCCACTTCATACTATCCCTACAGGTCAGTCATAAATTATTTCTTCACATCCTAGGAAAAATAAAACATAGAAATGGGTGAGATCAGATGCCCAGTAAGGATAATAATATACCAGAAACTTTCATAAATAATAATAAACATTTAAGGCAATGTATAACTAAAACAAAAGACTTTTAAACTAGAACTTCATCATAATATGGAAGAAATAAAATTAAATAATGTCATATACTTATTCGCAAGGATATTCTACTAATCGAATATTCACATGAAATATCAATAACCACTTTCATAATGATGGAATGCATAATGCCAGACTATCATAACCACATAGCCAATCCCTCGTTCCAAGACTACAAATAAGATTTTGTCAAGGTATTGTGCCAAGACACAAGTTTGTCTCATGAGACCTACCGATGCATTGAGGATATGTAGTGGTCTCCACCAGTGACTTATTAAGTCCAATTCATTCTTCATAGGAACAGGTTTAAACATAACATAAACATTCGTATTAAAACTAGCATAGGAAATGTAAATACATTCTCCATAAACCATGAATGGTATAAAAATAACACATCCATAGTCAAACATATCAAAAAACATTCAATACAATAAGGTAGTTTTGTATCATAATAAATAAACTTCAAATAAGCTTAAAATCCATCAAAGGATGTTGACATAAATGAAATCAAAACTATTAGAGAGAAATTTCTCTTTTTTTGAAAACATTTAAAAGTCACATAATTATAAAAGAAATAATTTACGTTTAAAATATTCTTATAAGCTTGTAAGGTAAGCTATGAAGATTTTATAACGGAGGAAAATAGCCGCACCTTCCGTATAAGTTAAAAAAAGACATTCTTACCTTAATTATGTTGAAAAGGTTAAAAGTACCTTGTTTGGAAAACGACAGAAAGATTCCTTTATAAACTTATTATAAAAATTAAAACAAGGGTACAAATGACTTATTCCCATATTTTGTAAAATATTAAGAATTTCTGAAATACAGTTTTAAGAAACATGGATGTGGATGATAAAGAGGTCCAAGTAGATAATTACGTATAAACAACCTCGGATAATGAAGAGATTGTGAAATAAACCCTTACCTTGTAATTTTCCTTGGTTGAGGGTAGGTTAACCTCCTGTATAATGGTGGAATAATTGTTATTAAATTATACAATAGTAATTTAAATTAATATGATATCATATATGATCTTATAACATTGCTTTGTTAATAATATCTTAGTATTATCGTTGTTTCATGTGTTAACTTACTAATTTTCTTTTATATGTTTTGTTACATAAGATGTGTTTGTTATGAAAAGGTTTTAACCTATTCATATCTAGAATGATATTAATTCCTTTTACATTATTTCTAATCATCAAATGATAATTAGACTTGAATGGAAACGATGGAGAGTGAATCTCATCGCGTTTCTGGAGACGGTATTCCGTACGTACGCACGAGCGATAATATCATTATTTTGATATTAAAATAATATATAATTGGATGGTATATCATATATAAATATTCCTTATAATGTTATATATATTATTTACAACAATTACACATCATTATTATAACTATCCAAATAATAATATATTGAATAACAATTACACCACAACGTAGAGACGGTAAGCCGTACGTACGCATGTATGGTGACATGTCATTCAAAGGATGGATAAAATACTAAATATGGTTGTACCATATTTATAATAACATCACAATATATATATGATACTGGAGTTATTATTTTATAATGGAAATAACAATGAAAGAAGAAGTTGACGAAGAAAGGAACTTGAAAGAGGGTGGTGAAAATATTACCTCTTCTTCGGGATCTTCATTTTGATTTGATCAAAAGGGATCCTTAGGTTGGATTTCTGAAATAAGTAAGGCCTCTAGGATTAAGGGAGGATATTTGAGAGGGTATTTGGGTATAGGGTGGCTGAGCCCAAAGGCTATGATGGTGTGAAGGATTGGTTATATGTGGTGTCCTTTTATAAGGGGGAGGAGGGGCTCTATTGGAAAAACTTCAAGTATTATTTTATAATAAATTAATATTCGGTTTCTAATGGCTCAAAAGTGGTTTATTCAAAGTATAAGGTTTGGATGGGTCAGAATCCTTTCAACCAATAGATATTAGACAGGTTTGGGTCATTATATTAGCCTTATCTTTTAGTTTTAACTCTTAGTTAATTAGTTTGACATTTACCATGTCACTTTGTATTTTTATATTATATAGTTAATAAACGTACTATATAAATCCAACATACCCCCAAGTGGTACATTAATGATACACCTATCATGATATAAGTCCTTTGGCCAGGCCTTATATTTTTAGGAATATAAATCAATTAATAATAAAATATTTGTTCTAAAAACTATTTTATGTCAATTTTGACACTATTGGGTATTTTGTTTTTGATAATTTCATAACAGAATTATTACATCGAAAAAATTTTTATAACCAAATATAATATATCTTAATAACCTAGAAAATTAGTGTAATTCATAAAAAGACTCAAATTTCATTTATTTTGATATTTATAATATCAATTATTTAAATATTTCATTAATTAGGTAATTACTGCATCACCGTTGTGTCATAAATAAATTAAATTATTTAATATCTAAAAATTCTAAATAAAATAAAATTATATAGGAAATATTTTTATATTTCTAATGAATATTTAAAATCAAATTTATCTTATGTATATCTCTATATTAAAAATGTTTTAGTTATTAAACTTTGATTTTAACTATTTTAACTCTTCTTTTAATTAAATCATAATTAATGTCCTAATCTAATCCAAGTGGACCTAAATGATAATATTTTATTCCTAAGGTTGTTTTTTTTCGAGATACAATTTTCCAATAGAATTAGGACATGTTATAGGGTAATATTAATATCATTTTTACCCTTAATTAACCTATTTACTTTTAATCGTGGTAAATAAAAGTAAAAAGTTGCTATTCACCAAAAATTATTTTTATCTTATTGGTCTACATTTTACTCCTTGATATTAACCATGTCTCTCAGATTTTCTAAATTCCACTCACAGAAGTGGTAAATTTAATTTTTATGAGAATTTCCAAATTCTCCTAGGAGGTGGGTAAAAGACGGTGAAAAGTTTCATAAAATTTTATATATCTAAAATTATTCTATACTAACTCTAATGAATTAAATTTAAATTATATAGGTATTATGTATATATTTTGACCTTAATTAAATTTAAATAAAATAAAATTTATTTAAATAAAAATTCGGTTTTAAACTATAACTCTGTGTTTTTTCACTATTCATAAAAAATTGAATGTTTTCAGAAAAATACCAAAAAATCACCCTAAGCTAATTTCGATATTCAAAATCCTAAAATGAAGTCCATTTTGAAAAATAAAATTTATAAAAGTTCAAAATGTGTGTATTGCTATTCATAATGGCTAGTTTGATTGGTTGTAGTGTGTGTTAGAACTCAATGTTGCGTACAACACACGCTACTGTATTATTCAAAGAGAAGCGTATCGTGGATGCTTGGGGTGTTAAATTGTAGATAAATGGGTATGTTTCTTACAATAAAAATTGTTTTAAAAGACTTAATAAATGATAAGGATATGTACTATTTTATAATAAAGGGTGGGGTACTTTAAGAAACTCCAAAACTATTAATTTATTATAAATTGATATTAGATTTCAAATTTCTCCAATGTGACTTATGTTGAGGATAAGATGAGTATGTGTTAAAATCCTATCAAAAAAGTAATTTTAGACTTTTTTAGATAAAAAATAGCCTTATCTTTCATATTTAAAACTTAGTCAATCAATTTAACTTTTACTGGGGAAACAATTTTTTTACACTATTCGGTTAATATAGTTATTATAAAATTCCAAAAGAACCACAATTGGATAATTTATGATATATTCAATATTATCCAAGGTATTTGTCTCAATTAAATATTTTTATGAGTTTTATAAGATTTAAAAAATTATTATTTATATTTATATCTCATTTATGTCTATTTGGACACTATTTATTATTTTACTTTTTAAAAACTAATAAAAATGTATTTAGTTGAAAAAACTACCTTAACTCATACCTAAATATTCATCAACATCCAAACAATTTGTGTGTGGTGTAAAATAGTTCAAAGGATATTAATTTTAATATTATTAATATAATTTATTTGATTCATCATTTAATAATGTAATTACTGCATCATCATTTTGTTACGATTAAATTTAACTATTTAATATCTAGAAATAATAAATAAATTATCATAATGTAGATAAATTTCATATATTTCTAATAAATATTTATATTTTAATTTATCATTTGTATAATTTTATATTAAAAATGATTTGGTTATTAACATTTGAATATGACATTTGTAACTCTTCTTTAAATAAGATATAATAAATGTCCTAATCTGAAACATGTGGTTTAAAAGGGACCATATTTTCAACTAAATAATGGTTTGCATCAAAAAACGGTTATAAATTGAAATTAAGACAATTAATAGGGTAATTTTATATTATTATTATATTATTTTTAACTTTAGTTTCCATATTTAACTTTAACTGTGTTAAATGAAATCAAAAAGTTATTATTCACTGAAAATTAATTTGATCCTATTAGACCACTTTTTTCACACTGATTACAACCATTTATGTTCATTTTTAGAAATTGAATTGATAGAAGTGCTAAAAATGTGTTCAATTCTAATCCTACAAATGTTTTTAGAAGGAAGGTAAAAGTGGCATTCAAATGTTCAATAAAATTTTCTATCTAATTCTTTTATAAAAATAGTTCCAATTCCCTAAACATAGTTAATAGGTGCATTATATTTCTATTGTGACTATAAAATAAATTTAAAATAAATTTTTTTAAATGAAAATGTTGGTTTAAAAAAACAAAGTAATTTCAGTAGTGATAAAAAATATAATCATTTCAAAACAATACCAAATATTTTCCCTAATATAATTTTGATATTGTGAATTTAAAAATGATGTCTATATTTTTAAATTTAATTTATATGAGTGTGAAAAATTAATTTTTTTTATTGTTTAAAAAAGAATATAAAATGTAGTTATTTTAAGAAAATAGTATCTCTAAATGTATAACTATTTTATCGAAACTTATAAATTTAATTATAAATATCTTTTATTTATGTGAAAAGTTTATAAAAATATTTAAAAAACATTTATTACTACTAATATTATTATATTTAATGAATAAGTTATAAATACCTCATTTAAATAATTTTATTTCTAAAGTGTTGTTTCGTAGTCACTCAATATTGCATGTAAGGCAAGCCAAGTGGGTGTTGTGTTAAATATAATCTATTTAATTTGTTTAAAAAGATAATTTACTGTGAAATATTGGGGTTTTATATTATACCCTCATTCAATAAATTACGTCCTAACAATTTGATCTTGGACGTAGAAAATAAAAGGTTAATATTAAAATATACCTTTGTGGAGAACCCACATATGAAAATGAATTAATGGGACCAATGTTTTATAATAATGAAAGGGAAGTCCAATGTTTTTTAGAGATAACACATACTGGGGTTCCATATTGGAAAAAATCAACAATGAAGATAAATATAACCATCAAGTGATAATGGAGAGAGATATAGAACATGGTCATGAAAAAGTGAACAATCAAAATGATAGAAGTCTGTGATGAACTAAGGGACCATTGGATTCATCTGAAATGAATGTACATGGAATTTTTTTAGTTTTATGGTATATTCACTAGAGTTTAAAATTTAAGATAATTCATAGAATTAGAAAACAAGGAAACATACATACGTAACAAGTAAAATACCATTCTTTAAATAATTTATACCACAATCTCATCTTTCTCTCAAAAAGATAATAAAATAAAAAAATATTCAATTTATCATAGCCATATAGGGGTCCAAAATGAACTTATACTTCAAATATAATACCATTTATATAAATATAAAGACTACGTTATCAAAACTATGAAATCATGTTGGAAAAAGGTTGGTGATGCAACCTTGTCGCCCATCAGTTGTGGGTTCAAGTCTCACGGCCTTCCCAGATGTGATGGGTTGTTACTCAACCTGCGGGTATTCTTTTTTCTAAAAAAAATATTATTATAACATTACATGAATATACATTTTGTGTTCAAAATTAATGAAATGTTTTACCCTCAAACAATAAAATCCAATGTTCACATAATTCATTCAAACATTGAGACTCAACTGAAATATTTTTTCCAAATTATCAATCCAATAAGGTCTCCAAATTTCATAAATCAATACAAACATAAAATTCCAAAAACAAAATAATGTAGATTTTATTGAATCATATATAATATTTTATCATCATACAATCATTCATAAAAAATTACATGCTTCTAAATCTAGGAAGAAAAAGCACTACAGTAAAATCATTATTTATTTTTATAATTCATATAACTAGTACATAATTGATAAAAAAATCAATTACATAATTATTTAATCCCATTATAAGCACATTAATTATCCTTATTTGTTCATGGTAGTATCATAGCCATTATTGTGATATATTAGCCTATTTGGGGCATATTCCTTTAACTCTTGGGGAATTATCTTGTATAGTTCCCCATATCATTATAATTAAAGCATTGAATATTGGAAAATTCATTTCTCACCATTTAATCAAGAGGATAGTGGTATTTCTCACCACACTTAAAGAAAACTCATTTTTCTTTTTAAGCGGGCACCTGGGTGTTTCCTTACACAATTATCACTTGATATTTGTCCTCATATGATGAGAATATTTGGGATACTATTTACCTTATAATATTTTCTTAAGACTATTAAAGATTTGCTATTTTTTACTCTTTGGATTAGTAAAATTGGTTAGGTTCACGTTCCTTTTACCATGAAACATTTCTAAAAGGTGAATTATAGTAAATTAGGTTATGGATAAAAGTTTATATTTTCTAAATAGTAAAACATTTTTCATAAATAGAAAAATTTATGTAAAGATAATATCATAATCATAAAAATAATTTCATAGTATTCATATTTAGTTTTTAACTTCTTCATAATGGTTTTCATAGAGAATATGAATTATCCAAATCATATCCCTTAGGAGTGTCAAACTAGGTGCGGAGTAAGGCACGTTATCACGTACCATGTCACCCCATGTCAAGCCAAGAACACCTTTTCAGATTTGTTACTCTTAGGTACATTTGTGACATAACCACATCCACTTGTAGTATCTATAAAGGTATGTATTTTCTAGTAATAACCACATAATATATACGTTACTAAATTTTTTGGATGAACTGTATACTTATCCTCATATTCTATCATATATTAATGTTACCTAATCATGGTTTTTCTAAGTCTAGCTTATAAGGATTGTACTAAACTTAATTTGATACCAATTGTAAAACCTTAACCACATAATACAAGATTTTTGGAGTTATGTTAATGACATTTCATGATTATAAAGAATAAAATCTAGAATGATGTATCAGTATAACATTCATTGAAGATATATTACATAAAATTAATTTAAATTCAAATTCAAAACATAGAATAAAACATAGATAATCCCTTTATAACTCCATTATTATCGTATCATAACCTTGAAAATAAATCATAAAATACTTATTGGAATCCTGGAAAACAAAATAATAATGGGGTGAGATTAAATTATCTGTAAGGGTAAAAAAATACAGTGGAAGATATAATAAGTAGGAATGATCTTTTAAGGAATGCTATAAATCAAATACAAAATCCTTTTAAACATAATATTTAACATAATGTGGAAATAATAAATAAAATAATTTCATTTAAGCATTCACCTTTACTTTATAATTGTCAAATAATCACATGTAATAATAATAACTAATCTCATAATGAGAAAATTATGATTTATGAACATCATAGCATAAATTCTTCAAGCAATGAACATACATACGAGTAAGTCATCAGTCGAAACCGTAACTAGTTTTCCCCATGAGAACAACCGAGGCAGCAAGGGGAATTCATTTAACGGTCCCCAAACCATCGAGTTTTCATGAACTTGTCCCCAAATCATAAGGATTTACCTAACCAGTCCCTATCCCATTATTTACTTAGTCCAATTCATTCTTTTTATTACATGGTTAAAATAGAAACAACCTAATCATTCATTTTAAAACTAGCATATAAAATGTTAAAATATTAACAATAAGCCAGGAATGGTATCAAAATAGTATATTCACAGAAAAAAATACCATAAACCAATAAGTAAAATATGGTATATTTTATCATAACAAATCAACAAAAATTAAGAATAAAATCAAATAAAGAATGATTAAATAGATTAAAATAATAGAATAAAATCATTAAAATTCCTTGAGAGGAATATCCCATTTTTTTCATTGAAAACATTGATAAGTCATGAAATTTATAAAAGAAGACATATAAATATATATTGTTGTATAAAAGGGTCACATACCACTTTGAAACATTATAAAGAAATTAATATTTTAAAACATTCATGTCGACATAAATAAATAATTATAACTATTTTAAAAACAAGGATTTTAATGTGACATATTTGTAAGAATATATCTTTTAAACCTTTAAAATGATGTTTTAGTAAAAGAGCCCCTTACAAAAACATTATAACTATTTATCATTGAATTTTTTTATGGAAATAAAAAAATATATAAAGTTTCCTTTATAATCCTTTTATATCCATATAAATAGTTATGTAAAATAATATTTTGAATATTTCAATGAAGAAAGGAATAATTATTTATGTTTTCAAAGAGTCTCTTACCACATTGATCATTTAAATCATAAACCCAATATCATTCAATGAATATTTCTATTCCTAGAAGATATTTTTATTCATGGTATGAAATATAATAGGGAAATTACATACACCACTCACACAAAATTAGTGGTGAACATGGCTTTTATGTCACGGAAATTAAATATGAGATGAAATTTTCTAACCTTAGGTCTGATACTTTTTGTACGTGTCTAAATCATTTATATAATAATTATAAATATATTATTAACATGTACCATAATCCTAATAATTTTCATGATATCATTTTTTATTCATTTTTTACTTTATATTAACCATTTATTCATATTTTTTCTGAAGAAAGCAATATTTTGGGTAATCATCGCATTATTTATTGTATGTGTTTTGACATGTTATTTTTTATCGTATTACATAGATCATGATTTAAATAATTACAAAATGAAACACATTATTTATATATAAAATATATTAACTATTTCAATATATACATATATATAAGATAGACATATGAAATGGAGTACACTTTTCATTGATATGGTAGGTCATACGTACACATGAATGTTGTTTTCTTTTCCTTATCGTATTAAATGGAATAAAGTTAATCACACATATGTATATTTAAATATATATATTTCCAGTAAAATATTTTTGTAATAAAATTTATTATTATTCATTATTTATATTTTTAAGATAAATTTTTAATTGTTAACATGGAAGATTAATATCATCGTGTTGTGGAGAGGGTAATTCGTACGTATGCACAATTAACAGTATAATTTCATTAATCATAATAGAGTAAGGAAATGGATGATATGATAATTATATATAATAAATATCAGGTAATATTTACTTTTTATATATATTATATTGATCATTATACCCATTTAAATAAATTAATGATGAAAACTAGTTTACACTACTATGTGGAGATGACAATCTGTATGTACGCAAGCTTGATGACATTTTTTTGTAGGATGGGTAAAATGGGGAATATGGTTGACCCATATTCATTAAAAAATTTCATAATATAGTATATTATGTATTTATTACTTTATTATGTGAACTAATTTGTAAATTCATGTATAATTAGAAAATAAATTTAATTGAATTGGTAAAACAATTACCAATTCTTTGAGAATTTTCTTTTTCATTTTATCAAAAAGACATATTTTTATGGTTTTCTACACAAATTATTATAGTCTAGGGTGAAATTAGGAAAATTGGGAAGATAAATATGTTTGTTATAAACAATACAAAGTGTTTTAGAGGTGTGTATAAACGAGAAGGAGATGTATTATTTTATAAGAGATGGGAGGGGTACTTTAAGAAACTCCAAAACTATTAATTTATTATAATTTATTTTTGAATTTAAATTACAAAAAAGTGATTTATTTAGAGTATAAGATTTTTATGCGTCAAAATAATCTCAGAAAATAAATTTTAGACATGTTTACATAACATAATCTACCTTATCATTTGGATTTAACCATTAGTTAAACAGTTTAACTTTTACCATAACAACTAATATTTTTACATTATATGGTTAATATAGGTACTATAAAATTTCACAATAACTTCTATTGGATCATTAATGACATATATAAAATTATAATATTTATTTTTACGAATTAATGTTTTTATGATTTTTATAACATTTAGTAAAAAATTACTTAATTTTAAATCTCATTAAGGTCAATTTTGAATCTATATATTATTTTACATTTTAAAAACTTGTAACAACTTTATTATTTCAAAACAAATTCCTTATCTCACCAATAAAATGTCATAGTCATCAAAAAAATTCATGGATTACATCAAATATTCCAAAATATTTTTAATTTAATTTTATTAATATCATTTATTTGATTCTTTCTTTAATAAAGATATTACTGCATCACCATTATGTCATTATTAAATTTAATTATTTAAGGTCTTAAAAAAAGGATAAATTATCATGATTTAGATTAATTTCATATATTTTTAATCAATATTTATAGTCAAATTTATCTTATTTATAAAATTTCATTAAAAATTATTTAGTTATTAAAATTTAAATACGATATTTTTAACTCTTCTTTAAATAAAATATAATAAATTTTCTAATCATACAAAAGTGGCATAAGAAGGCTAATATTTTTTACCTAAGGTTTATTTGGCTATACAAAAACTCATCCATTAAAAATAAGACAATTTTTATGGTAATTTTATATTATTATAATATTATTTTTAATTTTAATTACCCTATTTAACATTAACCGTGGTAAATAAAATCCAAAATTTACTATTCACCAAAAATTATTTTGATCCTAATATATCAAGTGTTTTATACTTATTAAAACGATATATGTTCATTTTTTATATTCAATTGTCATAAGTGGTAAAATTACCTTTAATGCTAATCCTGTAAATCTGGTTAGAAGGTGGGTAAACAGACATTCAAAAGTTCAATAATTTTTTTGTATCTAATTATATTTTAAAAATGGTTTCAATTCCTTAAAACAGGTTAATATTTGTATTATTTTTCTTTTATGGAATTAAAATATATTTAAAATATATTATTTATTTAAATTAAAAAGTTTGTATTTAAACATAAATGCCAAAAAATCATTATTCATGAGAAATTGAAACTTTTCAAAAAAAATAAAAAACATTTACCCTTAACTAATTTTGATATTTTGAACTAAAAAATGATCGATAGTTTTAAAAATTAAATTTATATGAGTATCTAAAATTAATGTCATTAATATTGAAAAAATTCTATAAAAAGTAGTTCCTTTAAGAAAATAGTATTTCAAATCATATAACTATTTTACAGAAACATATATATTTCAACATAAATATATTTTATTTATATGAAAACCTTATAAATAAAATTTAATCATTATTTATTATAATAAATAATATTATATATACAAGATATGTTAAAAATATATCATTTAAATAATTATAATACTAATTTGTTGTTTCTTCGAGACTCAATGTAGCATATAACACAATACAAGTCAGTGTTGCAAGTAATACAAGCTATTTATTTTGTTTAAAAAGATAATGTAGAATGAAATCTTCGGTTGTTACATTCTCCCCTAATTCAATAAATTTCATCCTCGCAATTTGATGTTGGACTTCGAAAATATAAGGTTAATACTAGATAATACATTGGGTGAAATTCCAATAAGAATATAGATTAACAAGACCTCCATTTTAAAATAAATAAAGGTAAGTACGAAGGTTACCAATGATACCACATACTAGAGTTCATTATTGGAAAACACAGTTTTGGAAGAAAAATCAAAGCATCATATTCTGATGGAGAGTGATAGAGAATATGCTAAAGAAAATGTTAATAATCACAAAGATAGATGTCTTTGATAATATTTGGGACCGATGGATTCATTCAAAAATAATGTACTAAGATTTTTTTTAGTTTTATGATAATTTACCAAGAGTTTAAAAATTAATTGAATTCATAGAATAAGAATATAAGGAAGCATACTTACCTGACAAGTAGAGTTCCCTCCATTAACTAATTTCTAAGAAAAATTTATATTTCTCTCCAAAAGGTAAAAAAATTTAAAAATAATATATTTATCTTCATCGTATAGGGTTTCAAAAATGAACTCATACATCATATGTCAAACCATTTAAATATATATAATAATTATGTCATCAAAACTAGGACATCACATATGGAAGTGGTAGATGATGCATCTTTTTCACCCTTCAGTTTGGGGTTCAAGTCTCAAGACCTTGAAGAATGCGGCATATTTTTTCCCCACCTATGGGTTGTACTTTCTCTAAAAATATATTATAAAAACATTCCAAAATTTACCAATGTATTTTTTACATTATAAAAACTTTTATCCTAAAACAATAAAATCCAATGTTCAACATAATCCATTCCAACATTTATAATAAACTAAAATACTTTTTTCAAAATTAATAGTACAATAAGCTCTATAATATTACAAAAATCAATACCAACATCAAATTACCCAAATAAAATTAGGTAGCTATTATTGTAACAAATCTAATACTTTATCACCTTAAAAACATCATAAAATTTATTATGATTCCAACCACTTGAAGAAAATGTATTGATGTACAATCCTTATTTGTTTCCATAATTCATATAACTAGTACATCATTGATAAAATACATAAATGACATAATTCTTCAATCCCAACATAAGAAAATTATTCATTCCTCTTCATTCGTGATTTTAGCATGACCTTGACTGTGATCCATTAGCCTCTTTTGGGGAATATTCCTTTGATGATTGGTAAATTCTCTTGTATAGTTCCCCATATACATATAAATGAAGAATAGAACATTGGAATATTATTTCCCCCCTTGAAATCTAGGTAATAGTGGACTTTTTCACCAACCATGAATCAAAATCATTTTCCTTTCAAGTAGTCAGTAGGGTGTTTGCATCCACAATTATCACATGGGGGAAAATAATTCTTCCCTTTATTCCCTTTATCCATATTTTCCCAATTTTCCTCTTATTCCCATGTTTACCTATGAATCCATAATACTTAGAGTACTCTAAACTTTCCCCAAAAAACATGACATTATGTCTTCCTATGATGAAAATGTTTAAAAGACAATTTCCCTTCCATAATAATAGCTTAATACCAGTAAAGATATTACAATTATTTCACTTTTAATCAGGAACATTGGCTAGGATCACCTTAAATATACTATGAACCCTTTATAAAAGATAAAATATAGAAAATAAGGTTATAAATCAATTTTTTTATTTCATAACAAGTAAATACTTTTCATAAATAGAAAATTTTTGGAGAGATAATCTCATAACCATAAAAATGGTTTCTTAGGGGACATATATACTTTTAAATTAATATTAATGGTTTTTAAATAGAATATTAATTGTCCTAATGATATACCCCAAGAATTTCAAACTAGTTATATGGTAAGGCCAATTGTTATATACCAGGTTACCCCAGTTCAATATGGGAATACCTTGACAAAGTTGTTACTCCTAGGTAAATGTTTTCCAGAACCACATCCATTTGTGGTATTATATATGGATTTATTTTATAGTAATACCCATATAATATCAATATTACCAAAAATATAGGATGATTCTCTATACATATCCTAAAATTCAATCATAGGTTATTGTTTCCTTATCAATGTTTTTTAAAACCTTGTTTTAACGGTTTGTACTAAACTTCCTTTGATACCAACTGTAACACCCTGACCCCTAAAACTGAAATCTGGTGCATTATTTTAATAAATTGACATGATTATAAGGAATTAAATCTTGAATGATTGTTTTGGATAGTAGTCTTAGAATACATATTACATATAAATACTTTACATTACAATTCAAAACATAAAATATAACATAGATAGTACTTTGATATCTCCATTATTCCTCTAGATTAACCCTACAAATAAATCATAAAACACTTATTGGAATCCTTGAAAAATAAAACAAAAGTAATGGGTGAGATGAAATGGTTAATAAATATAAAAAATATAAAATATGCTACCATAAACAAGAAAAAACTATTATTTAATGTATAAATCTGAAAAAAAGACATTATACACAATATTCGGCATAATATGGAAAGAATAAGTGAAATAATTCCATTTATACATTCACATATTCATTAAACTAGTCAAATAATCACAAGTAAATAAAATAAATAATCTCATAATTATGTAATTCAATATACCAAACATCATACTCTCAAGGCCTTTAGCTAAGACAATACATATGGGCAATTAATTAGGAAAAACCCAAACAATTTTATCTCAATATTAGAATTTATGTATCGAGGCACTTTCATTAATCGATAACCAACTCATCAGGATTTCATTAACAAGTCTATAACCCATAGTTCTTTCATTAAAATGTCCCTAACCTGTAACTTTCTAATTACAATTCATTCAACTTATGAAAGTGGTAAAAAAACATTAACACTAAAACTTTCATGAAAAATGTTAATATATTAACCACAAACCATGAATGGCATCAAAATAGAATATCCACAATCAAACATACCATAAACCATTAAAAACAATATAATATATTTTATCATAACAAATCAACCTTAATTATGAATAAAATTCAATAATGGATGTTGATAGATTAAAATAATCGAATAAAATCATTATAACCCCTTGAGGGAAATATCCCTTTTTTATTTCAAAAACATTAAAAAGTCATGCAATTTATAAAAGAAGACATTTAAAAATATTTTTTGTACCAAAGTGTCCCATACCACATTTATTAATTTTAAAAGAATTAAAATTTTCAAACATTAACTTCCATATAAATAAATCCTTAAAAATATTTTTAAATCATAGTTATTAATGAGGAATATTTGGAAGAATAAATATTTAAAAAATATAAAATGATGTTTTAGTTAAAGAGTCCCTCAAAGAAAATCATAAAATAATATTCCTTTTTGAATATTTTTTTAATGAACTTAAAAAATACAGAAAATTTTCATTAAAATCCTTCTATATCTATAAAAATATTTATGTAGAAAATATTAAGAATACTGGATGGAATACATAATTAATGCTTTAAAATTTTAAATCATCCAATACCACATTCAACATTTAATTCATGAGCCCATTATCTTTAAATGAATCATTAAATACCATTAAGATAAATTTATTAATGATATGAAATATAATAGGGTAAATACATACACTACCCATAAGAAATAGGTGGTGAACCAGGCTTCTATCTCACTAAAATTTAATGTGAGACATAATTCCCTTACCTTAGGTCTTATACTCTACGTACGTGTCTGAAACTCCAATATAATGTTTTTAAATATTTTATTAACCTATAACATAGTCATAATATTTTTTATGATTTCATATATTATTAATTAAATAATTCATATTAACCATTTAATAATATTTCACCGGTAACATTTTTGGTAATAATCACATCATTTATCTTACATTTTTGACTTGTTATTTTTTATCATATTACTTAGATCCCGAATTACACAATTCCAGAATGTATAACATGAATTATATTTGATATATTTAGAATATATATATATATATAAGATAGATATATGAAATATAATATACCATTCATATATAAGGAAGGCCATACATACACATGAATGTTATTTTGGTTTTCTTCTCATATAGAATGAAAGTAAGTAAAAAACACTTTTGTACAAACTCACACACATATTGATATATATATATATATATATATATATTACAGAAAAATTATTATTTCATATAATTCATAATTATTTATCATATATATTTTTATAATAATTCTTGAATGGTTAACCTGGAATATAAATCTAATCATGTAGTGGAGACGACAAGTCATACATATGCATGAATGACATAATCATTTTCTATAATGGTAAAAGGGTAAAGAAATTGATGGTATTGTAATTATATAGAATCAGTATCATGTTATATTTTTTATTTATATACATTATATTCATCATTATACTGATTGAAATAAATTTGTGATGAAAACTAGTTTACACCATGGCATGGAGACGATAAGTAGTACACACGCACACATGGTGATATTTTTTCATAGGAAGTGTAAATGGATGCATATGGTTGTACCATAATCATTATAACATCTCATAATATATTATATAATATAATTATTAATTTATTATTTGAACTAATTAGAAAAAGTTGGTAAAATAAGAAAAGATATTTAGTTGATTTTTTAAAACAATTACCTCTTCTTCCAGTATCTTCTTTTGATTTGCAAAAATTGACTTTATATGTCGGATTTCAACCCAAATTACAGAATCAATGATTAAT
Organism: Viscum album; assembly: GCA_963277665.1. Taxonomy (NCBI): domain Eukaryota; kingdom Viridiplantae; phylum Streptophyta; class Magnoliopsida; order Santalales; family Viscaceae; genus Viscum; species Viscum album. The sequence goes on along the minus strand of OY728119.1, from coordinate 695,839,728 downwards.
TTAGGGAATTTTGGAGGATAAATATAAATTTTTTTTCCATTTAGAATTCTTTTAGAGGTGTGAATAAAATATAATGAGAGGTTCCCTTTTATGAGATAGGGGAAGGGCACTTTAGAAAACTCAAAAACTCTTAATTTATTATATATTTATTTCTGATTTAAAATAGTTCCACAGTGATTTATTTCTAGAAGAGTATGACTATGAGTCTAAAATATCTCCTGAAATGAATTATATATATGTATATGTCACAAATATTAGCCTTATCTTTTGGATTTAACACTTTGTTAAACAATATAGCTTTTACTCGGACAACTTTTGTTTTTACACGATATGGTTAATATAGTTACTATAAACATCCAAAAGAACCCAAATTGGATAATTTAGGATATATGAACTATTATAATAGTTATTTTATATAATTAAGGGTTTCTTATTAATTTTATATCATTTAATAGAATATTAATTATTTTAAAAAAATCATTTCTGTCAACTTTGACACTATATATTATTTGTGTTTTTAAAAACTCATAAAAAACATGATTTATTCAAAAAAAACTACCGTAGCTCATCCATAACATGTTAAATTAATCCAAAAAAGATTTATGGAATAAAATATTTCAAATGGTATTTATAATAATAATATTAATATCATTTAATCGATTATTCCTTTAATAAATCAATTAGTGCATCATAATTGTGACACAATTAAATATAATTATATAATGACTAAAACTTATAAAAAATATCATTATGTAGATAAATTTAATATATTTGTAATAAATATTTATAGTCTAATTTTTATTCTATATATCCCTATATAAAAATAATTTAGTTAATAAAATTTGAATATGACGTTTTTAACTCTTTATTAAATATAATATAATAAATGGACCAATCTTACAAAAGTGACATAAAAATGATAATATACTCTACCTAAGGATGATTTAAGTTGGGAAACACATATAAAATGATGTTATGAAATTTTTTAGTATAATTTTAAAATTACAATGATAATATTGTTTACTATAATTACCAAATTTACATTTAACCGTTTTAAATAAAATCCAAAAGTAACTATTTATGAAAACTTATTTTGTTCCTATTAGACCACATTTTTCATATAAATTAAAATTATATATTTATAATTTTTAAAATTCAATTAATAGAAGTAATAAAATTATATTTAATGCTAATCCCAAAACTGTTTTTAGAAGGTAGGTAAAAGAGATGTTTAAAAGTTTAATAAATTTTTATATCAAATTATATTATAATTTTTTTTTCCAAACCCATAAATTGGGTTAATATGTGTATTAATTATCAACTGTGACATTAGAATAAATATAATATAAAATATTTATTTAAATGAAACTTATACATTTCATTTTAAATATTCTTTATTTATGTGAAAACATTATAAATTACATTTCAAATTTATTTATTGATATTCATATTTTAATATTTAATTGATACTTTTTAAATATATCATTTAAATAAATATAATACTAATGTTTTATTTCATAGGAACTAAATCTTCCATGAAACACAAGATGAGTCTGTGTTGTATGCAATATATGCTATTTAATTTATTTAAATAGAAAATGTGTTGTGAAATCCTGTGGTGTTATGTTAAGTGGATCCCAACTTTCAATTTATAAGGTTTTTAGGCCCTTATAAATTATAATTTTGATCCATACAATTTAATCATTTGAAAATTAATTAATATACATAAATGGATTTTATAATTATACAACTTTGTAAAATTAAATGACCACCTTATATGAGAAAAATGTTAGACTTCACCCTTACTTTACCTCAGTAATGGGTTGTATGTTGTGTCTCTTATGATACTATATGTCTCTTATTAGTTAAATCTAAATCTTAAAGTAGGATGATATTTCTTTCATGTTCATGGAGGTTTTGTACCTACACTTTCTTGCTTCAACAAATATTTGTCACTTCTAAATGATTTCCTAATTTTTTATAAATTATATATTAGGTGAAAAATTCTAAATTATTGTGTTATTACACCATGAAATCTTCATGTTGTGCCACATGATAATTCCTTATATTCCACTTATAAAAATAAATAAATGGTTTTAAGGAAAAAATAAAACACAAACATTCGTGGATGAATGTTTACTTTTTTTGGGTCACTTCTTTTGGTTTTCAATGAGAAACTGTGCTTGTAAGATTTATACATAAAGTGACACTTATATGTTAATATTAGGGATGTTGGGAAGATAATTGGTTCAGTCTTGCTGGAGACCATTGTATTTAAATGTCACAATAAGTGAGGGGTGACTTCCCTTTTATAGTGGAGGTGGAGTGGAATTCTTCTAAATATCAAAAGGTAATCATTATTAGGAGGTCCCCCATACATCATGTGTCTTAAATAATTAACGTATTTCCATAAAATTTGTTATGGTGTCAAAATATATCTAAAAAATGGGTTTCTCACATATTTCCAGGCCATTTGGAAACATAAGTTAATGTTTTGCAACTTGATAAACTAATTTTATTCTTAATAACTATATTTAATTTTAAATGTATTCAATAATTTTGTTGGTAAAAATTAAATTTATCTTATTTGAAATTTTAAATTTTTATGATTCCAAATATATAATCCTTTCCCCAAAATCTAATAACATTACTCAATGAAATTAATTTAAAATTAACTTCACAGATATGAGGAAACAACGAGTTTCAAAAGTAAAAAAGTATGAACTATGGAATGGGTTTTATATCCAATTTCAATGTGAAAATTTATAAATTAACATATATTGGAGTATTGATTTATAAAAGAACAAATAATACTTTAAATCCAATAATATATATTTATTTATATATAAATTATATAATATAGAAGACTTTTTTCCATCTAAAATTCAATATTTTTCCACTATTCATCAAATAATAAAATGTCTAAGAAAAAAATCACCGAAAAATTATTTGTACATTACACGTTCAAAATTTATGTTCATTTTATCAAATTTTCAAAAATCATTTTTAAGGTGAGTCTTCCAAAAAATGTGACAAAATTATTTTTATGAAAACAATGTTTTTTGCCATAATGTTGGATTTATTATTATCTATTATTTGGGAAACATATAGGATAAATGTTAAATATCCAATTAAATTGTTTATATAATAATTTATAAAAAATAAATCACCAATAATTATTAGAATAAATTTTATAAAATACTTTCCCAGAAAATTATTTTCTATATATTCAAAATGGGTTTCATTTCATGTCTTGTTAATTGATCACCAATTAAATGAAATTATATATATGTGTAAAACATATTATCATTATTTAAAACATCTTATTTATGAACAACATTCCAATGGTATGGTTAAAATTATCATATTATATTTTAACATTTTTTAAATATTAATAGTATATTGTCGTTTGATAAAACTAGGTCTTTCTTATAACAAAATCTATAAGAGGAACTCAAAATTGATTCTAACATAAAGAAAAATTTAATTGTGTATACTAGAAGATAATATATGTTTTTTCTATAGATTAATATTAACTTGGTATTTCATATGAAGTATGTATAACATCATGTAGTATGCAATGCAATTCATCAAATAATTATAATTTATTCAAAAAATGATAATTCATAAAAACTCATGGGGTTACATTATATGTCCTTTAAAATGATCCCCCCCTTATATTCATCTGTGTCATAAATTATTGAATACATGAATGTTACATTCATATTAAAACACTTTGAAAAAATTATTACTACATCATATTTAAAAAAAGGTATGTTGGGAACATAAAAGTTGAAAAAGTAACTCATAAGTTGGTTTCCACATACAAGAACAATGGTAAATATTTAGACATTGAAGAATAGTGTAAATAACCATAGAGTGTGATAGAGATCGCTGATCACAATATAGTATCTGATATAGTGTAATTTAATGTTCATAACTCCATAAATCTGTAATGAAATAAGCGACCATTTTATTAATTGAAAATCATTGTGATTTTAGTATCCTTGAAGCACTAACAAACCATAAGTTCTATAGATGGACATATAAGTTAATTTTTTTATCTTTAGGTATCATCAAAACAAAAATGGTTAGCACATGTGATCTAATATGCATAAATATTCATATGGGGATGTAATACCTCATTCGTAAAAAACTCATCCAACATTCAAATAAAACCATTTCATCAATGGTTAACCATATAACCATTCAAAAAATACAGTTCACCCTTAATTCCTTAAAGAAACTCTTATCTTATATGAATACCATTTTCACTGGAAACATGGGCCCATCCTTGTTATGAGAAAATATAAAATGTTATTTTATTATTCATTAACCCATTTATAGGGAGATAATCACATGATATTACAATAAAGGATGAAAAATAATAGTTTTAAAGGCCTTATTTATACAAAATCAAACATGAATTTTATAACAATGCAAGGGAGGATAAGTGTTTCCTTTTTATCATGGTTCAGTTCATCCATTATGATTATATAATCCTTCCATTTGTCATTTTACTCCATGTTTTTTTGTGTATTATCATCAACATTCTCCCTTGGATTAGAGAATTGATTCACATAATTCACAAACTCCCTACACATGAAAAACCTGAGTGCGGGGGGTTCATTCTGAACAACCTTTTCGGTATTTTTATCATCAAATAACTTCTTCTCATCACTTAAATAATGAGTTCACTAATTACCATACCTTATAAAATAGAATAAATATCATTCTCCTTAATAAATTTTCCTCAATTATTCTTCCCATACATTGAGTATAAAGGAAAGATAGTTCTTTTCTCTCCATGGTCTTTATATTTTCATTCAAACTCCATCTTCCTTTTATTATCAAAACCAATATATTGACACATATCTAAAACATACAATTGTCCCTTTATTTCACTTATAAAAATATCATCATATCTACTTAATTCTCATATGGATAAAACCCTTAAAAGACATTTATTAAATCAACCAAAAAATAGAACAACCTTATATTCAGATTGGGTGATACTACCAGAAGAGTGACTCAAAATCCTTGTGAAATTTTCTTCATAGGTACTAAAAAAATCATCATCCATATGAATATGATATTTTAATTACATATTAATTTTCATACAAATAATATGATGAATGTAACTATTTAAAATTTAATTATTGAACTAATCCCAATCCATGGAGTCATTTTATTCTTATTTCCTTGTATTATTAATACATTTCACCATTGATCTCCATAAACTTCAAAACAATTAGACATCCAAAGTCACTATTTCCTGATATAAACTTCTGATAATAGAAAATATATTTTTAGTGGAAGTTATCTATTTCTTAGAATCTAATTGCTCAATAGGACCACTGAAATATGGTGTATATTTTCTTTATTATAGAATAAAATTGTTGTTGTATCCTTAATTTTAAAGTTGTATGTACACTATAATTTATAACTCTCAAAATTTGTGTGAGAATAGAAAAAATTATTTTCATTCCATGTCCAATAACATTTTATTTCTCATGGGGAAAATAATTTCTCTGTTCATTGAATTCGTCATTAACGTGATTCCTTCAAGTTTGAAAAATTGACTAAAATGAAAAAAAAATCATGAGAGACACTAATCATAGGTAAACCCCAAATTTTCAAGAAAGATAAATTATAGGGTGTCTAAATCATAACACCTTTTTAATTAATGAATTCTTAGATTTAATCTTGTACATTCAACGTATTATTGTTTTTAAATCCTTCATGATGGTTTATAATGATTTTTTGAATATCCAAAGTGTATCCACCAGGAGTGTCAAATCAATTCTACTGTAAGGCCCATTGTTTTGAACCAATTTCTATTAGACCCATCTCAATGTAGTTTTTTTTGTTTTTACATTTATGTTCTTTTTTTCTAGAGACACATCCGATTGAAGTATCAAAAAAGGGATAAAATTTCTTATAAACCACTCGATCAATATTGAAAAAACAATATTTTTTTAAACACTGACTAATCTTAAAATAATTTCCTTAGAAACATCCCTAGACATAACAAATAAGGTTTTCTCATCCTAAATTCCAATGTATGACTAAAAATTTCTTTTGATACCAACTATGGTGACCTAGGCATAACATAAATCGATATTACAACTCTTTATAAGAATATTGATTTCATTATACAAATATGTGCCAGAGGAATATAATACTTTAGTTCTATATTTTAACATCCAACGCCTTCTTATTGGCTTCAAAAGGAAGTGGAATGTTTCTTGGGCTTAAGTGATATCCCAAAGGTGCCAAATAATGGAATTATTTTCTGAAGGGCTTCAATATATGTAGGGGATAACATTCCCTTGGAAAATAAAACAACTAACGAAATAATACATAACCAAACAAACCAGTATATGATGGGTGATATCAATAAAATATAGATCAACATTTAATTAATAAAAACCAAACGAAAATTAATTCCCATAAAGGAATACTACAATCTCAATGTAATCATCAGAGATCTATAAACCCCAAAGACTGCAACTACAACCCCATGCCCAAAACATGATCCATGATCCAATGAAACATATTCCATGTATCAGGATGTAATTTTGAAGATGTGTGGTATGTTACCTTTTCCCATGTATCAATAAACAATATCTACAAAATGAATAAACTGACAAAGTATAAGTGATTACTAAAACTCATTAGGATTTCCCCAAATTAATTTGATAATCCCACTACAAGGATAGAACGTTTTAGCAAATTTATAAAAATCAATTTATAAATACAACTATCTAAATAAATTCATATCAAAATATAAAAAACATCTAGTAAAACAAGTTTCCCAAGGTGATCATAATTTAAAAATAATGGAATCAAACAACGTTCTAAAACCATTTCATGAATTCAATTTTGGCACAATCTATTCAGTTATACATAACCACACATCCAACCATGAATTAAACCTATAACTCCCTATACTCACATGTGGTTTGTCATCTTTTGAATAAGATGTCACTTAGTGAACATGTTTTATAGGAGTACATCAGTCCCATATCCATCATAATATTTTAATAGGGGTAATTCACACCATTATCCATCCCAATGTTCATTAACACACATAACCATGACACACCCATGAACAAACCATGTGGGTTCAAACCCATTTCAGTAAAGCACATATTTATTGAAAATAATTTTTTTCATAACCAATGGGTTTAAATCATCATTTAAATCAATTGTAGAAAATAATCTTTCCAACCAAAAAACCACATTTTCGAATTTCCCAAACCATCACAGAAGATGGTTTTCAAAAAGAAATTAATATCAATTTTATAAGAAATTTCAATCAAAACAACCCATTTTAAATCAATAATTTTGGTTTTAAATAGAGTAGTAAAGTGTGAAGAGACCTAACTTGAGTTTTATGGTGAAAATGTAGAATGGAGAAAAAACACCAAAAAATGGGTTGAAACTCCAAAAAAACATTACTTACATATCTTCCCCTGTTATTAAAATCACCAAATATAATCGTATTTGGAATGTAATCTTTTATATCTATCCATAGTGAGTGTATATATATATAACCAAGGGACATTGAGAAGTAGATATAAGATAAAGTAGAAATAACAACAATGAATGATCACTTATCTTCAGAATCCATATTTAAATCGTCAAGAGAAGCCTTCACATTGGTTCCAAATTTACGGGGAGTGGTTATCCAACCATTGAGAGAGAAAAATCCTGAGTTAGGGACATATCAGGAAAAAAGGAGGTATTAAAATATAAAACCAACCTAAATCAACAATATTCGGATGGTGTTTTTTACCATGCAAGGTTATTCATAGAGTTTGGAAAACTATTCAATAATATCTATCCTAAGTTATAACCTTGAATAGTTTTCTCATACAGTTTCAAGACTATGTACCAACAATGGAAAAGGATAGAATCTCATGGTTAATGGTTTATCCTATGTTTTCACATTGTTTGGAGAAACCATGTGCCACTCATACGCCTTTCCTTTATCCCTTATTTCATTGTTTACTTTTTCTTGTAGGTGTTGTACAGTTGTCCCAAACCATCCACCAACCGTACACCTATATAAAATCACCCAAAACACTCTATAAGTTGTCAAAAAACTCCCAAAAATCACCCACATACATTTAAATCTTAAATATAAAAAGAAAATTGTTACTTACTAGAAACTAGGGGTCATACATTGTCTAATCCATTAGCCATTACATAATCAGAATGTGAAAAACCATAGTTTCTCTAAAAGAGTTCAGACCACTTCTCTTTTATTTCCTTTTTTCATTCCCCAGCATCTTCCAAAATTTTACTATTTTTACAACCCCCCCCCCAAATAGAATTATTCTATTTCCATGAAATATTTTCTCTTAAATATCTAAAATCCACACCATGATATATACTAACGTAGGATCTAGCTCTAGTTGAACATGATCCCATCAAATCTCATAGTCAGGATCATACTAATAATTCTTCTACTAAGATACATTGAAGACATTATGCACTACACTGAACCATGGTGGAATGATATGAAACATAGAAAAAAATAATAGTATCTCAAAAGTGCATATGTATCTAAGATATAAATATACCTTCTCCCCAAAACAATAACGTCCAAGACAAAAAGGGGTATTCAATAAAACATGATCGCTCACTATGAATGAAACTAGTCATCGGTGATGATATTCATATAATTTCTAAAAACACTAAGATGTCTCCAATCATTTCTTGATTAACTGAATTATCTCCATTGTTTTCTTGAGAAGGTGCATCCCAACTAGAGACGTCAACCATGTTTCTAACAAACAATGTTGATAATCAAAAGAACACCCATACAATTCTTCCAATGGATACATTTTTATGGAGGGATGATAAACTTTTCTGAACAAAAACTCAACTAATGGCACATTTTCTTCCTAGAAGACACAAAAAATCTATTACACAAGAATGCAAAATGTCTTAAAAAGTCAGTATCATCGATTAATATTGATTATATATATGAGGATGATACATCAAACACATAATCAACTGAGTCCCTATGGATTTTTGTACAGATTTCTAGAAATGAGTGGTGATCCTCATATCTCTATTTAACACTATCGAAATAGGTATTCCATGACTCTTTACACCTTATCATGTATATAATTTTTACTATTCCTCCACCATATGATTTTCACAAATAGGGGTGAAATAAAATGAATTTTTGAGCCAATCCAATATCTTGTATATGGAATCATGTTTCTGAACCATCATTGATAGATTTATTACAAAATACAAAGTCATTTTCTCCCATTTCCACACTATAATAGGAAAATACTCCCGCATACCTACTGGTCAATGATGCTCATCCTTACCTTTTGAAAAGATAAGAACCTTAAAATTAGCTTGTCTACCTTATTTTCATTCCAACACACAAAAACTATGATTTCGACACCTTATACATATTCTTTATTTCGTGATAAACATATAACCTTGAATGATGGTAAGTATGAAGGTGTTATTTCTAATAATAAATATTTACAACCATAAAATTTTTGAACCCCCAAACTGAACTCTCATCCATCATTTATCTCTCAATATTCTCACCAATATTGAATTTTTACCTCATCACCACACATTCTTCATTAGACGTTTTCTCCTATTGAAGAATCACTACCATATTAGGAACCAATTAAACTGAAAAATATTTGTATCATCATCCATACATTAAAATTCCATGAACATGTTGGTTAGGACCATCATCATCTATCACTCATTTTATGCCTCTTTTTCCAACTAAGAATAGGACTTTATTATTGATTCACATGCCACTTTATTTCTAATAACTGGTGTATACATCACGTCAAAGTCAAAAATTTGGAGATACACTATCCATCAACGTTTCGTCAAGTTCAAATCCCATTGTGAGAGAATTTGATTTAGGATATTATAATACATAAACACAGTAAATTTATTTCCAAAGAGATAGTGAATTTTTTTCCAAATCATGGACTGTGGAAGCCAACTCAAAATATTTTTTTGGGTTGTTATTCTCATCGAATAAAAAATTACAGCAACCATATGAAACAAAAATATCTCCCTTCATGAGAACACAACCCAAGTTGGATCCCAAATCATAAAAATACACTACATTCCTTTATCATAATTTCAGAAAATTAAATATTGATACTGATGTAAGGGAAATATTATTCTCTTTAAAAGAATTATTGAATTCCTTATACAGTTGGAATGGACCATAATTATTTTTTAAAGACATCATAGGCGAATCAGGTCTTGAAAATTCATATGAAAAACATCGATAATAACTAGATAATATAATAAAACTGCATATCTCAAAGACATTCTTTGGCGGTTTCCAAGAGATTAGAACTAAGATCATTTATTAATCCAAAAAAATATTGATTTCATAAATTACATCGTGAGAAAATAGATATATTAATTAAAAAAACCAAACATTGATAATTTTGGATACTAATTATTATTTAGCAAGATTACCAACACTATCGCCAAGTATGGTACATTTTCAGGCCTTTTCCTTGAGTACTTCAATATTTCATTCAAAAAAACCACTAAAAAAATATGTATATATCTATACAATATCCAATTAATCAATTCCATAATGAAAAATAGTGCATTCAATGGAATGAAAGTCATTAATCTATAGACATAATGGCTATATCTACTTTTGAAAGATGTATTCTGAATATACTCTTCTAGAACGCGCAATTGGTGACATCTTGATCACAATTTGATCTCAGATATCCACTATGATCCTAATAACTGATCTAAAAGATCATAAATTTGAATAATTGGATATCGATTAATTATCATAACATGGTTAATATTATGATAATCCATACACAACCTTAGAGTCATATTCTCCATTTTCACAAACAAGAACGATGTCGCCCATAGAGACATGCTAGGACAAATGAACCCCTTTCGTTATAGGTCTTCCAAACACTCATTAAATTATCTTAATTATGTTGGTGGAATTGAAAAATATGAAAGGTAATTAAAAATGATCCCTAGGAGGATATCAATCATATATTCCACCTCACTTATAGGTTTCAACCTTGAGAAATTATCTGAAAAAATATCAGGAAACCGTTTGACCACCCCTGGAAAACTGTTATTCATGATCTCATCCACTGATGTCAAAGTCAATGCTTCCAAATGGTATGGGATCATTATAACTATTGGTGGAAACAATATTTTTTCACCTTCCTTTACACTTAGGTCTCCTCATAATAGATGTTAAACATCATTTTCTGCCATAAAAATGAACCATTGGGCATAATAGTTGATGTCATCCTTAAACCATTTTATCCAATCCATACATAGGATTAAAAAATATACATAAATCTCAAGAAGTTGGAAATCCCATTTAATCTCGACTTCATCCACTTTTATATAACATTCTCTACACACAATGACTCAAAACTCTCTTTTAACAGGTTTTGTTTTAAGTTTTATCACATAAGGCATCATCTCATGTTTTAATCTCAGGAAATATATAGCATGTGTAGAAATAAATGATTGGGATAAAACATTATAAAACTACACTTTCATAAGGATTGAATTCAATAGAATAGTATATATCACTGTAGATGGTATTGGATGATCCTCAATAGTACATTGTTCAGCTCCATGTAATAGCTTCATCAAAACACATTGGTCCTTGTTACCATGTTAAGATTGTATTTCTTGAGGATTCGTGGTATTCCTGGAATCGCTATCTCTAACTCTATTCTACTAACGAGATGTATTCTGCTACTGAAGACCTATCAAAGAATATGATTTATAGGACTCCTAAAAAGTTTCCCAGGTACTGGACCTTGGTGGACTATGATAATACCATTGATCATTCCTCATATAAATGTCGTTGTGGTACTCTCCAGGATGTGTTGTACCCTATATATTTATCTACTCAAGATAAACCCCTTAAAATAATCCTACATTACTCTTGGGAATTATAAGAAGGTTTACTGATCCAACTATCTTATTTTTATTTAATCTCCCACACTGGAAATAGGTTTTCCTCTTCCACGTTCTCCAAATATTTATGTTCCCACCATTTCATGTGGGTATAAAGATACTTTCCCCTCCCATAGCTCCTGATATATCCGTTTTAGCTACTATCGATCTACTGAATATCTCTATTAAATTGATAGTAAACTATGAAAAAATCTTGGAGAAATCTCTTATCTCATCCTTGACTCAAAGATATATGACTTGATGGACACACACACAACAACCTTGGGTGAAAACCACAATAAATTCAAAATTTTATACACACACACCTTGATGAAAATGTTTTCTAGCTTTAAGATGATGAATTTCATCATTCCATGAATTATGAATGTATAAGGATATAATAGTTTGTTATAAAATATCTTAAAATACTCCAATGAATGTTTATGGTCTATTGTAGCATTAATAGTTAAACCCCACATCTAGCAAGAAAGATTATCCAGTAGGTATGTCGCTATATTGACATTAAACTCTGATGGTTTACCAATGAAACCGAATATATGATTCATCATATTCACTAATAGTTCCACCGTATCTAGTTCAGAATCTCCTCAAAAGGTGGGTGGGTTATATTTTTGAAATTGGTTGGAATGGTCCACTTTATATGGATAATTACTCATTTTATCACTATCTGTAGCCTAAAATGTTTGTATAATAATCATAAATGATTGTTGGTTCTGTTGTAGGTTAGGTGCAATTACATTTTTAGCATATTATTTAAATTGGTTTCTAGGATGCCTATCAAGATAAATTTTCTATAAAAAAATAATCTTCATAAGTCTCACTCCCTCTTAAATAATGGATTATCATTTCAAATTCTACTGCATCATAAAATCACAATAGTGATTTCCAAAATCATCCTTTTCCATTATATATTTTTTGAAAATCCCATGATTTTGAAAAACAAATTCATTTTCAAAATACCAAAAACATGAACTTTTTTAAAATTAATTAATTAGAAATCAATTTCAACATCTTTCAAAAATCAATACCTTTCATCAAGACATAAATAGTTACTCAAAATGAAATATGCAATCTTAGTGGGAAGTCATTACTCTAATTCATGTCATTCTCATCTCACTGGCAAAACCTATTACAATGAGATTCTAATTTATATAAGTGTCTCCAAAGAACTTATATACCCAACTCCAAGGTATCATCATGTTCATAATAAGAAGGTTATCTATATCTTTTTAGGTTTCACATTTCTTGTCCAAAAAATCCCACACCTTTCTATGATCCTAACTCATGAAATAGACAAGAAGGAATTCAACTCCGAGACTGACAACCAATACCATGTCCAAGACCACTAATTCTAGAAAAATTCAAGGACCAAGCTAATAACACTATCCTCAGATAGATTTTTAGACCAAAAAATTGATACCGTGGGTATCTTCCCACCCATTATCATTGGATTGAGAAGCCATTGGAATGTTACATGGCCTTAAGTGACACCCCCAAGGTTCAAAATGCTATAAATAAATTTCAATGGGATTAAAAACATTTTGGGGATGGCTTTAAATTTTAATATAAAACAACTAACCAAAAAATAAATAACCAAACAAACAACAATATGATTCATGGTGTCAATGAGATATAACTCAACATTTCAATTATCGAAATAAAACAAAAACCATGTTCGGTAGTTGAATACTATAATATCAATGTACACATCAAAAGACTATAAATCTCAAATACTCAAATGAAGACAGCATGCTCTAATAAAGCACCATGATCTTACTCCAAAAAATATCGGGTATCATGAAGTACTACTAATGATGTCTGATACATTACATGTTCCCATGTCTTGATAAATAATATCTATAAAGGTAGTAATGCTCAAAATAATGGATGAGTACTAAAACTCAATAGGTTTTCTACAAATGATTTCCCTTCTCACATTTCTATGGTAGAAAATTTTATAAATTTAAAAAGAAACCATTTAAAAAAAATTATAATACATTTTTTATAAAAATATAAAAAGTACTCATAAAATATATTTCACAAGATAACCACAGTTTCCATGGAGAGTAGCCAAATAATGCATTAAAACCATTTCTTGAAATCCATTTTGGCATAATTCAACCCATTCCACTTAAACACACACCCAACCATGCATGAAACCTTGTCCTTACTATACTAGGGAGTAGTGAGTCATCATTTCAAAAATACATCACTTAGTGAACCACTTTGATGGGGGTACTTCATACCCATATCCATCCAAACCTTTTGACGGGGGTACTTCCTGGCTGTGTCCATCCCAATGCACATGAAAACACACAACTGTAACCAAACCAAGCCAACCCCATGTATATTAAAACCCATTTCAATTAACCAAATTTTTATTCAAACCCATTTTCCATGAAGAAAAAACATCCAAACAACTTAAAATCGTAATTTTAAAATCAATTTTAAAATTTCACTTTGGAACTAGAACACCACATTTTCGAATTTCCAAAATTGTTACTAAAGAGGTTTTTCATCAATAAATTAATATTATTTTCAGAAAATATTTCAAGAAAAAGAATAAATTTTAAATCAATAAATCATGATATAAAAAGATGAGTATAGTGTGAATCCACCCACCTAGATTTATATGGTGAAAATGAAAAATGACATTAAATAAACAATTGAAATTGGGTTGAAGCTCCAAAAGAACAAGCCTTATATATATTCCATTATCATAAAAAAGACCAAATATTATCATATTTGGCATACACTATCTTTGATCATTGCATATGGGATGTGGATCTGTAAAAGCAATGGAGATATAGATGAATCCTGAAAAAAACACACTACAGACAACCAAGAATGATCGTTTACCATGAGAATCTAGGTCGAAATCACCTAGAGAATCTTTCTGATTTCTTCCAAGTGTATGGGGAGGGTTTTTCAAACCATTGATAAGAAAATGATGATTTAGTTATATTTTTATGAAAAGTGGTATTAAAACATAAAACCGACCTAGATCAAAAATTTTAGGATCTAGTATTTTGACTGTGCTGTCTAGTAGCACAGTTAGGAAACCCATGTAGTAACAATCCACCCACTTCTGTCTCAAGTAGTTACCTCATATGGTTGGTTCACATGGTTTCCAAAATATGTTCCAAACATGCCAAATCCAAATGTGTCATGTGGTGTAGTTCCTCCTACTATCCTCTATAGTTTGGAAAAACTATTTTTCACACACGTGCCTTCCCTTTATCCCCTATTTCATTGTGCACATTTTTTGTAGTTGTTTCAGGGTTTTCCATACCCATGCACCGACTGTGCACCTATAAATTATCCCAAAAAAACACTCCAATATTTATCTAAACTCTCCAAAACATAAAACATATACTTTTCCTACATAAAAAGAATAAATAAAGGGTTACTTACTAGAAACTGGGGGTGATACAGACTTGAAATAAAAAACATAATCATTTAGTTTGTTAAATGATCTTCAATGTTTCCCATAATGATCATACCTATTTTTAATTTTTCATAAAACCATTTTTATGAAATTGATTATGGACCATAATAATGGGGTGATCTCAAATATTCTATAAGGGTAAACATGGGATATACAAAAACATAACATAAATATAAGTTTATGATAAAATGTGAAAAAAAATTGAGAAACATTTTATATATATCAGAGATCAAAATCATAAGTCTTAGAATACTAATTGGAATATCGTAAGACATGAATAATAAAATATTAAAAGAACATGATCCATGATATCATAACATAGTCATAAGACATTGAATTTGTGGCATACAAATAAGAAAAGAAATAAATTTATAAATCTTCAAGGGACACTTCGATGACCATCATGGTGGGAAAAGTCCATTACTCAACTAGGTTAACATCCCATTGAATACATGTATGTTTCATGAAATATAAATCATTAAAAATGAATTAGAGGGTGATATAAAACTGACAAGTCACATAATTCAATCATACACACATGTACTAGAAGACAATAAAACATTCATCATATCACAACCGTTAAAATGATATGGGTTTCCAAGAAAACATATCATAACCCATGAATTAAAAAGTCTATCATAAATATCATATTATAAATATTGGAAAATATATAGTTTTTATAATCAATTCATCATAGTATAACTAGTGAATTAAATCCTATTTTAGAATTATTTTATCATAGAGTAAAAAGTGAAAGACAAAGGGGATTCATAAATAACATTCCATCATAAACCTAAACAGTTCTAGGAAATAATAATAAAGTATCCCTAGATCATTTCCCTAGTAAATAATAAACTATATCAAAGTATTTCATCTTTGATGGATAAGGATTTTGAAAGATCAAATGGGGCATTTATTATATAAATTAAACATCCATTAAAAATATTTATTAATGACATAAATCATTTTCAAATTAAATTTATTTTAAATAAATTTGAAAAATTATTATGAATTATTAGAAATTATTTTAAAACTTTCTAGGGTAAAATATCCTTTCTACTATTATTAAACTTTTTAAATCATAAAACATTTTGAGAACATTTTCTCTAAAAGTTTCTTTTAAAATATATAAATGAAGCATTGAAAAATATTTTAACCACATTTAAAACCATAACTAAATATAATAAATCATTTTACATGGAGAATAACAAAAAACATAATTTAAAAAAAATAAATCCTTATTATAAAACATGGTTCTTGAATAAAATAAATTTCTCACAGAAGATAGAAATAAATTCTGATTTCCCTACAAAAATTATATTAATAGAATAATGTTTCAAAGAGTTGAAAAATGTTACCATTAAATAAAGATATAATTAGTAAATCATTTATAATAAAATTCATGATATTTTATGAGATATTGATCATAATATTTATGTTGTGGAAGCATACTGATAAATAATCCACATAAACGATTAGATTGTGGCCATAAAATTATACCACTTTGGTAACTTTGAATCATAATCTACTTGAAATACTAAAATTACATGAAGATTTTAATATATTGAAAATAATTAGGTTCATGATAAAACATGTCAATGGGGAAGCACATAAACATCATAAATTAATGTTGGTGTGTATCATAACTTGCGTCTCAATAAAAGAAAATTGATACAAAATTATCTTACCAATTTTGAGACATTGAAAAAATCACCCCATAAAAGATAGATAAAAATATTTATTGGATATAATAATATTTTGTAATGACCATAAATTACATTCATGGGTAGTATATACACAACATAGTAGAATTAGGTTGTGAATATAGCACATTCCTCATATAAGTAAAAAGTGAGATGTAAATCCATTACAGATTGACTTACTTTTGAATCATTAGATTGGTGATATAATAAAATAATATGAATATGGTAATATCATAAATTAAATTAAATTCATGATATGAAATTTCATATGAAATCATATACACCATACAAAATAAATGAGTGGTCAATAAGACATAAGTCACACAAAAATAAAAGAAAGACAAGAAATCCCCTTAACATAAGTATTGAATTCTATTTTACAACTTAAATCCTAATGAATAATAAATATAAAATTATTATAATTATATTCTAGAACCATAATAATTTATATCATACAATATATTATTTTATAATGAAATTGTATTACTCATTTATTAATAATTCCTTATTAATGTTACATTTTGGGTAATAACCACTTTATTTTTCTTATATTTGTGACTTGTTATTTTGGGACATTTTACTTTGATAATTATTTCCATATTTAAAGAAATTAATCCATGATATAAATATCATATATCTTTATAATATAGGTATTTATAATGTTCTATAAAATTAAGAAATTGGAAATGAAATACATCATTCAAGGAGATGGTAGGCCATATGTATGCATGAATGCTGATTCCATTTTCTTGTCATATTGAATAAACAAATTATAAGATATATATATATATATATATTCTCATTATTGAATCATTATCATATCTTATAAATCACATATTTTTATTGAACACATCTTTAATAAATTAACTTTTATGTTTGAACGAATCACATCGCTTCACAAGGTGGTATTTCATCATACACTTGAATGATTTTATCATATTCTCACAAAATGGAATGCATGTATGAATGTGTTAAATTTTATTCAATAAGATTTAATAAATCATAAATATCACATATATATCTTATATAAACTAAAAATCTATAATTATTTTCATCCTTGAAAGTTGTTAGTCCACCGTACACACGAATGACGATTGTGTATCCCATTTGATGAAAAGGTGTGAAGATATAGGTTGTAATGATAACAAATAAATATATTATTATATTTTATATAATGAGGTTATTATATAATCATGATATAAATTTTTTTAAGGGGTTTATGGAAAAAAATCAAACAAAGACATTCATTGATGAATGTCACCTCTTCTCTAAGTATGTCTATCTGGTTTGCATCAAAAGTCATTCTTGGTTGGATTTATATTAGAATTGGGGCATATATGTTCACATGATGTAATTTTATAATATATTTTTATAGTTAATTTTGGAGAGAATGTTCTGTATCAGTGTGAATAAGTGAGAGGTGAGTGCCCTTTAATAGCGAAGGAGGAGTGGCATTCTTCTAAATATCAAAAGGTAACCACTATTGGGATGTCTCCATGACATCGTGTTCCTAAAATAATTAAAAACAATATATTCAAGAAGATATATGGTAGTTATATTTCTATAAAATAGGTTTTTATTTTGTGTCTAGGTTAATGTTTTCCAAATGTTTATGATTAATATCTTGAAAAACATATTTTTCTCTTAGTCGTTATAATTACGTTTGACAGTTTTTATTAATATTATTGAAAAAAATTAACTTGAAATTATAATAAATTATAAATTATGATGATATTAAATATGTAATAAATTTTTATAAATTCCAATAACATAAGTGGTGTAAATTATTTTAAAATTAATCCCCAATATTGGATAAAATTATAGGTTTTTAAAGTGAAAACGTTCCAACAATTGAAGTGATTTAATATACAATTTTGATGTGAATGTTTTTAAAATAACCAAAATTGAATTTATAGATGTAAAATTTCACATATTATATTTTATAAATAATTTAAATTTAATTTTATCTCTATAAATAAATTTATACAAAATTCAGTTTTCAATAAAAATTTAGTATTTTTCACTATTTATCAAAATCTAAACTTCTTCAAAATGTACCATAAATTAGCCCTAAGATAATTTTTAAATTACTATTTCTAAAATGAAGTTTATTTTATCATTATATGTTTTTTATTGTTTGAGAAATATGTTTTAAAATTAATTTTTCATAAAAAGAAGACAATCCTAATTGTTAGAAAAAACAATTTTTTGTAAATATAGATTTATTATTATCTCTTCTCTAAGAAAATATTATATTGAATATTAAATATTCATTTGTATATATTACATCTTAACTTTCGTAAAACAACTAAACAATATTGGTATAATATATTTAAATAATTTTTTTTTTCAACAAATGATTTCATATATTTTCAAAATGATTTTATTTTCATTTATAACAAATTGGTCACCGAAGAATTACTTTTATATACACTTGTAAATGATATATTAAAAAATATATTAATCATATTTATAAACTATATTATTATGTTCTAGTGAAAATTATCATATTAGATAATATTATTTAAGTAATATTAATTTCATATTATTGTTTAGTAAAACTCACTCATCTGTATAAATCATTCTATCGAAGGAAATCAACATTATGTATAACAAAAGAAAAATATAATGTATTATATAGTTAAAGATGATGTATGATTTGAATATAGTGAAATATTAACATGGTCTTGTGTATGAAGTAAGAATAAAATGGTTTTTTGTGTCGTTATCTTGGATTGATGTTGCAAAGGAAGATTTCTATTATTCCTAGTAGTCTGTGCACCCAGAAATCACAACGATGTTCTATGATAGGCGATGATGATTTTTGGCATTGTTTGAGATGATACATCATAAAATTTGTTTCTTTCTTCTATTCATTCCAATAGGTAAAGGCCAAGCATCAAAATACTTCCAGTTTTCTTCAGCCCATTCTTGTTCAAAAAAGATGTTATATAAGAACATTGTGTAAATTATGGTTGGGATTCATCAAATCCAGAGGAAGAATAATGAGATATTAGTTTAGATCAATAGTTAGACCAAATTGGTTCATCTTACAACCATTCATGGTACAACAAAATTTTCTGATCTAGGAAATCTCCATGTGATATATATTGCTCATTTTGAAAAAGTTCCATACGATATAGTCCTCTATAGGTATCCCAGTTTTACATCTCATGTATGGAGAAGCCTCTATAATGGATTAGTATCATAGATTCATTTCAGTATGGAATACCATCCGTATATGGATGAAAAGATAGCAAGGATTACAAGGACTAATTAGGAAATGTTTTTCCATGTTTTATCTATTTTATGAGTGCATGGGATGACCATTTTCACTAGTAAAATTTTCTCATAATAATAGTTTCTAGTCCATTTCTATAATGTATCATTTTGAGGCCTTATATATGAGGCTATGTAAATATCCATTATGTTGGTTAGAGATGTGGGAAAATTCTTCGGTTTGATCAAAATTTGTTTGGGGTACATAAGAAATTATTTAATTGATTCATTAGATATTCTTTATGTCTTGTAGCCAATATAAATAATATAGTTGTTGTCATCATATCCAATTATAGTTTTCAATTAGTAACATGGTTTTCTTGAGAGTTTCACCCTATTTGGGTCATAGAAGTCTTGTGAGGCATGGTAAGAATGATCCTCATTTTGTGGGACCTTATATGGTGTTTTAGATGTTAGGTAATGTGTTTTATTATTTAGAAAATATTCCATAGTTAAGGTCGATACATAATGTGTTCCATGTACCTCAGCTTCAGAAGTATGTTTTTGAACCATCTCATGTTTTCAACTACAATGATCTTGAGGTTGAGCCTAATTTATTCAATACTGGGTATCCAATCACAATTTCTGAGTCATATAAAAAGGTACTTACAAGGAGATGGTACCATTTGTATGTATTCCAGGGAAGCATTAATTTCATTGACATGAAGCTTGGGATCTTGAGGCACTGATGAGAGTGGTTTGGAATCATATTTTTGATATGGATAAATCATTATAGGATATCTAGGGAAAAAATTAACTTATATTGGGGTGGTTGTAACATAATGTTACTTTTTTAGTTACTCCTCAATCATCATTTTTATCATTATTTGTTTGGGTAAATTTTTAGTGTGATTTGGGTGATATTATCAATATTTTATAATATCATTAGGATATACATTGTTGGTGTACCATTTTCCTATACCATGCACCACAATAGTAAAAATTTTGAAACATATATGATGTGGGTTTACATGGTTGTTGCAGTGTTTGAGAAAATGTGTTCCCACCTAGTATGGACTATGCACCCAGTGGACTGGTGCATAGTTCAAGCACACAATTTCGCTAACCATGCATCCCTCCCTAACTATCCATGAATGTATGAATTTTTGATTATCTTTTTTTAATTACATGAACCAATTAATAATTCACTACTAAACCCTAACTCAACCTAAATCAAATTTCATGGATTTTGAGGATCATAATAACCTATTTTGGCCCCTCCAAGCTGCATCACTTATGAATTAAAGCACCAGTGGAAAATATAATCCCTCTCTGATATGAGGATCTCTTTATGTTAATTATCTACCAGACCCTCTTTTGTTAAACCATTTATTTTCTTATATCATAATATGTATGATGTATCTATGCACCATTCAATTTAATATTGATTCTTGGTTTGGTTTTAGATCTCTATTTCTTTCACTTTTTGTTGAAATATCTCGTTAAACCTATTGTTGAAATTTGTTATCCATGAGAATGCTTGGTGGTTTTTTTGAGTTTCTCAATATAATTAAACTTTTACTTACTTTATATTATTTAAATTCATTTAAATTTATTTGTGAAGAGACATTTTTAGATAAATCATAATTGTGATTTGAACTGTTATTGATTTTTATAAAAAATCCTGCAATTATAATGGAAATGGGATTTGGGTCATATTTTTAAATTGATAGAAATAATTTATTTATTTGATAATTTTTTTGACAAAATGGATTAAATTAAATAGGTGAAAACCTAATATTGGTTTTTATTTAAAATTAATGACTTTATGAAAAACACTAATTTTGGTTTTGAAAGTGAATTAAAATTTTAAAAATGGAAATTGGGAAATTTAATTTTAATGATGATTGTTTTGAAATGTAATGTTTTTACATTTTTCTATTAATTTATTGAGTACATGTGAGTTTAGGAAGTGCGTGGTTTATTTTGGAAAATCATTCTAGGATGGTTATTAGCTAAAAAATTAATGAAGATGAAAACACTAAAAAACCTAGTTTTGTAGACATTATCCTAGATGGGATGTTGAGGAGTCCTCTTCAGCCTAAGACTGAGTGAAACGTCTACACATATTACCAATATCATTGATATGACATGTTTTAGGACCCAATAACTAGAAACTACCCTACTGCCGGGAATATGACCATGGTTCTTTTTATCCTTTCATTGAAATATATTTCATTTATTATGAAACTATTTTATTCATAACAGTTGGTTTAAATCTTAATTTTTTTATTAATTGATTATATAATTCATTTTTGAAATGTTTTCCATTATTCTGAAGTATAAGAATGTTCTATTTCTAAAATTGAAATCATGAATTGGTTTATTATTTCGTTTCCTTGTTTTATCTAAAATTGAAATAATGAATTTCTTTATTATTTCCTAATATCTATATTGAATATATGGCTATAACCTACTATTATTCTTATCTCATACCCAACCTTTTCAATAAAGTGTTTATCTGTTTCATTCTAGAAGTTCTGATTAATGGGAAATAACCTCTTGGAGAAAGTGGATGTTCTCACATAATTGGGACTAGAGTGATGATCTATTTGGAATGGTTATAATTTTTTTATTTTAAATTATTAGATTTTGAGTACATTAATGAAGACCCTCATTGGTTTTTAATATACATATTTGGTTTCTGGTACTTTTTCCCTATGGATATTCGAATATAGTAATTTGTATCTTTATCAATTTATACTTTTTGTCAATTTTATTCCATATTTTATCTTTTATTATTCTAGGTTCTACTATCCATACCATGGGGATTAGGAACACACATTGGTCCATATCACTTCTGGATCTGGAATAAGGGTATTGAGGTATCTGAGATGTTTAATGAAAAAATTCATCCCCAACATTCATGTTTTCTATCTTATTATATTTTTAAAAATACATGCCACTGGAGATAAATTTTAATAAATTTTTAAAATCAGACAATTTTTACTAATAAAAACATTTGGTATCAAATCTTATCTCTACATAAAGTATATTGTATTTATATTTTAGTCGATTGATAAAAAATATCTATTATTTTGATTTTAGAACTAACTATGTTGTAAAATAAATATTCTCATGTTTCTTATATGGAACTATTTTTAGTGCTAATTATAGGGAACTTGAATCCTAGAAATCCATATATTAATTATAGAGTAAACGATAATTTTTGGGGTTATAATATTAATTTTTTTAATTAAAACTAATATTGATAACATTCTTATAAATAAATAGTTATATATGTAATACATATAGATAAGAAAAATAAATGGATAAAAAAACTATGACTGTGTAAAATAATATCATGTTAAAATAAATATAATAATTTATATGATAACTTTGGACATTTTAAACATTAATTAGAATTATAATATTAGTTCAATTACTATTCAAATTCACATGATAAGAATTTAGTTTTTATTCTTAAATATGTTGTTAATAGTTTCATGAATTCTTTTCTACCATAATCCAGGAAAGAAAATATTTTTTAAAATTTTTAAAAAACATAAAACCTCTAGAACATATAATGTAATATGATTTTTATATGATAAATCAAATTTTCAATTAAATTAATGGGAATCTAAATGTTCACCTTTTTTAATAAATTTACAAGGGTGAGTTTCTGAAAAAAAAAATTTCATGAAACCATTATTAATATTTTTAAGTTCATAGAGAATTTATTTCCCATGTACTATAAATTATTCAATTTAAAAGTGTTGGGAACATGTGGGTTTTAAAAATTTTGATTTATAACATAGTCGGAACCATGAAAGTCTTTGTACTGAGAACATAGATATAAATATCTTCAAAAAAAGGTGAGATTATTATTTACATTAACAAAACCATGAATTATAATAATGATATTTTTTAGTAATAATTAAATATTTTTATATTTTAATACATTAAATTAATATTAGGAATGATCGACTCAGAGTGATTTTCAACCTCTTATTGTTTCATATGACTCTTTACATTTAACAATAATCTATAAATTGAGGATTATAATTTTTTATGAATATTTTTATAAATTTCACATATTATCTTTTTCATTTTTTTAATTTAATATAATATATTTATTCTGTTTAGTATAATTTCTTAAATTTATCTTTTAATTAATTCATTCTTTCAAAGAATCTATTAATGAATCATTGAATGAAATGATATTATTTATTTGATTGTTGAAAAAATAACGAGATAAATAAAATAGAGGAAAAGTTGTATTGAGATGAACTCTATTGCTATAACCATATTTGAAAGTGGGGAATAATTTTTATATTGGATAAAAATTTCAAGGAGGTTAAATTAAAAAATCTATATATTCTACTAATTTGGATTATTATTTTTTCATTATAAATTACTTTTCTAATTAAGGATTAGATATATTCATTTGAAGTATTATTTTATAAATGTTTTTAACATATAATGTTTTCCATCCCTAAATCTTTTTAAACATGCTAATATGGGAGAAATGTTTACTAATATCTGAATTTGTATGTAATAAAATATTTTATACGTGTTTTATACAAAAGAGGAAAACATATAAGAAAATTTAAAATTAAAATATCATTTTATAGGGGAAAAAATTATTTTATAGATTTTTTTAACTGGAGAGATTTATTTAGGTACTGAATTGTTTAAAAATTAGGGATAAATGATATTTTTTTAAAATAATTAATGATATACAAAGATAGATACTATTTAAATATACTCACTATGGTTTTGTCTAATAAGTAATTTTTTATGTTGGTATTTACATAGGATTATATTTATTCTATTGGATCGGAGATGCATTTTTATAAAATGATCTACTGTAAATTGAATTTTTTTAAAAAAAATTCTTGTGTTCTTCCAATGGTCGAGATTATTAATTTGATGACTCTACATCCTTTTTAAAAAAAATAAAAAATATATATATAAGAATATTATATAATCTAGATCATTTTTTTTTCTTTTTTGTTATTGAAATGAATTTCAAATAAATTATATCATGTAAGATATAATATATAATTATCATGAACAAATGTTTCTCAATATATTACCTTAGTCAGATGATTAAGTATTATAGATGGGCATAAACACTTCAATCTGATGATGTACTATTAATATTAGTTATAAAAAGATGTAAAATAGACATTTGACTTTGTAATAAAATATACTAAAAAAATAAAAACATTGAATGTTGGAGTTTGATACAATAAATACTGTACATTAAAACGATAATTCTTGTAGAATAATATTTTACATTATTCTTTTAAAGTAACTACTAATTTTGAATATGATTATTTTGTTTTTTACTTGAGATAATTTCATATGCGTGAAAAAAATTAATCAAAATAATTTTCATTAAGAGATAAATTTATGTTATGATTTAAATGTAAAACATTATAGTTTAGTTCTCAATCTTTGTTCCACCAATCATTCAGATTTTAGGAGTTATGTAAGAAAGGTAAATCTTCTATTATGAGAAACATGTAAACATTCTGATAGTCAAGGTCTTATGTGCATATAAAGGAAGGTATAATTTTTATATCTTTAGGTTGTGGGATTCAAAGGATAATGTAACGACCCATACGATTTTTTGATGTGAAATTTATATCTAAATGAATACATTCCATATTAATTAATGTAGTTATATAAAAATCATACTCTATATTTCACTATTATTTAAGTCTATTATGAAATATAGCCATAATATTTCTATTGGTAGTAAAAATCATTATATATCATTAAAATTGTAATTAAATCCATATATATTTATCATTATGAATAGTATATATTATTTTTTATAATGAAATATAATTGATACTGAAGGAAAAAGTGATGGCCTCAAAAAGTAGGATAATAATATTTGAGCCTGATTTAACAGATCTTTTGTGTGATATAGGATCACAAGTATTCTCCCATGAACACTTAGAAGATCTGATTTAATAAATCATATTCAATAAAGGAATATAGATTATCAATTTAATTTCATATAGATTAACTCTCATACTATGATCACAAAACCACCATAAGAAAGAACTTCTGTTACGTAGTTTATCTACATGGCATATTCCAGGGTGCTAAGTGGTTATGTATATAGAATAAAATAGTGTAAAAAATTATTCCTTATATGATATAGTGTTTTCTTGAATATATTTTTCATGTTATCTACTTTATATATATAATAAAATAAACATAAATAATGGGATAAAAGGATATAACGGATTACTGAAACCTCGAAAAAAATTATTTTTGGAAAAATATATATGTTTATAATTTTATTAACAAATAATTTATGGTAAATTCCATAAAAAATAATTTTTTTTCAAATTATAGTTATAAAAATTATTATTTACAAATTTATAAATAATGGAATGAATTTAAGGAATTTAATAATTTTTTCTAAAAAATAATAATTTGACCAGGTAAAAATATTTGAATTTTTTATTAAATATGAATTTTAGATTAAGAATTAAAAATATCATATATGTAAAATTAATTTTGTTTAAATAAATGTTAATTTTGAATTTATTAGATTGGAAATAGTAAACAGTGAATTGTTTTAAAAAAAATTAGATAATAAATTCTTTATTGGTAAACATTTAGTATCATATAAATATATGGTTTGTATAATGAAATCATAAATACCAAGAAATTATGTAACAAATACTATAAAGTGTTATCATGAAGAATTATTATTTATAATAAAAATAATTTATTTTAATGTGAAGACATATTTTTTATAAATGTATATATAATCAAAAACAAATATGAATGATATTTTAGTGTTTTTTAAAAAATATTTTTCTGAACATTACTCACATCAACATAATCAACGGTATTATTAAAAGAATATATTCCCATGAACAATTAAAATAATTACAAAACATACCATTAAGAAAACTATGGGATAATACCATTGGAGGTAAAATAATTCTGAATATTTTTTATCATATGGTCCAAAACCAAGTTTTAAAAATTATTAATCAGTTCTACACTGGTTTTCTACAAATACCCACTCATCTCCCATTAATCTCAAATATATACCAATTGAGAATGAATTTTTTCAATCTATAAATATAAAATCCTCACATGAGGTTCATATAAGGCCTAATTAGTAATTCCTATGCTTTTAGAAACATCGTGTGTAAAACCTCAAGATTTTGGGAATTTATTTTCAAAATAATTTATTCTTTTTTATGTTATTCAGTAATGAATATATAATTTGTTATATGAAAACACCATGTCTGTCTTGTGTTATAATCAACATAATGTTAATCCAGAAATTTATGTAAAATTTAGATATGATTTTGATACATGTAACACTGTTTGGCTTGTGTTTCATACAATACTGAGTCTCTTCGATAAGTTTTGTTATGCGCAAGAAAATGTTTTATAGAACAAAAATATAAAATTAATATTATTATTAAATTATTATTATAATAATTAGATCAAAATTTTCATGGAGTATATAATTGATATTTATTAAATTACTAAACAATGGTTGACATGTGTGTATATGATTTATCATTTGGTTAGAAATTAGTTAATAATAAATGTAAAGACATTTTTAGAATAAAGAAATTAATTTTCTAAGAAAACTATTTATGTATGTATAAACACCATTTTATCACAATAATTTTTAAAACAATTATGGGTAATTTAAAAAATTAAAATTTATATACATTATATATTGAATAGATATTTTTTATACTC
Source organism: Viscum album (assembly GCA_963277665.1). Taxonomy (NCBI): domain Eukaryota; kingdom Viridiplantae; phylum Streptophyta; class Magnoliopsida; order Santalales; family Viscaceae; genus Viscum; species Viscum album. The sequence continues at coordinate 695,811,603 of OY728119.1, read as the reverse complement.
ATTCAATAGATTTTATAGGTATAAGGTATGAATAAATCCGATAATTTAAATAAAAAGTGGTATTTTTTTCTAAAACTCAATTTTAATGCCTTTTAATGGGGAATATATTTGAAATCTAATTTATGGAACTTTGAAAACTTTTATTTGAAATATTATAATTAGAATTTTTATGCAGAATACCATAATTATTGGTTACTATTTTTTGTATTTTTTTATGAGTTTTAATTTTTTCGATCAATAGCGAAAAACCTTAAATTTTAATTTGAAACAACTTTTTCATCTAATTTATTTTTATAGTTAAATTATAATTTAATTTTATTTGAAATTTTAATTAGACCAATTAAAAATAAATTAAACAAATTTTGGAAATTGGAACAAATTTCACACTATAAATGAATATAATGACATTTCAAACTTTAGGACTTTTTTAGTTTAAAAACATATCATTTCGCAACATTTTTTGGATTAGTTTTAATTTAACATTCTTCAACTTCTCGGACTACAATTTTGGAAAATAGATTCCATATTTGGAATTAGAATAATTTATAATGTCCAATAAGTTAAATGTTGTATTGGAAAAAAAATACATGTGATGGTAATTAAATTATAATTATAAGAATGAATGTTTAAATGAGCTTATTTAATGACAAAACATTGAAAATATGTTTTAAAATGACCATAAGAAAGTATATAACTTATTGATGATCATATATCAACCATTCCTCCTATAAGGATATTGAATGGTTAATTTTTAACCCATTGGGTATTATTGAAACATGTGGATAACACAATAATTTTCAAGAATACCCTTGTGTCCTCCCCACTTATAAAAGGCCTCCTCTCCACCACATATCATTACACCTATCAAGACCTTTTGGATAAGCCACCCACTTCCAAAGTCTACTCCCAACATCCCTAACATAATCCCCAAACCCTATAGTTGTACAAAAAGGCAAACAAGTATGACCTTTGGTTCAGAAAAATATTTTTCAAGAAAAAGAGGAGTTTTGAATGAATCCGATGAGATTCAAGACATAATGTATGTGTTTTTTTATCTCATGTTTATTTTTAGGATAATTATTTCTTTTCACCACTCATTAATTTTTTTGTGGTCTATATACATCTCAAGAATGTATTTTATAATACAACAATAATATTTATGGATATTTTTATATCAATTTTATGATCTCTATTTCATGGGGTCTACGTATCGAAATTTACTAAATCAGTGAGGCAGTTTTGTCTCAATTTAACTTATTTGAGACAAATGATTTTTTGTACACCTATATTATTTCATGATGTGTATATATTATCCCATTCACATTTTATATCATAAATATTATTTTATTAAGGATACAATAATACTCATGTAAATTTATTCTCTCATGGGGATAATAATTAATAAATACCGACACGGTAATACTTTAATACTAAAATCTCATAATTTATTAGGATTTTTTATAATTATGATCCCATTTATGAAATATTATAATACATCTCTTAATAACACTCATTATATTTCTTCTTCTTTGGTTATTTAGGTTATATCCAAGTAATGTTACTATTTTCACCATCATTGGTACAAAAGATAATTAAGATTGTTTTTTTTATGAAAATCCAAATTTGTTTCTCCTTTTGGTCAAAAATATGATTTCTCTCAAAATTTTGTTTTCTGAAAAAATATTATTTCTTTTACTATTATCCTATGATGTAAAAATGAAATTATTACCCATGTCATGTCCTTCTAAAAAATGGATTGAACCAGAATCATTATGTTATTTTCTAATAAATGATATTTTTTAAAATATTTTAAGGTGAAAAAGCAATGTTCGACAACTACAGACTAACCCACTGTAATGAAAATCATTTTTTAGAAGATTACATTTTAATATTAGAAGTCTGTTTTTATTGAAAATTAATCCTTAATATTCTATAAATGTTGTTACTTTTAAATTTTTTTCAATAAAAAAGATTTCCAAAAATGTTTTATGATTTTCAAATCATCCATTATATATTTTCAAAATGTTATTTTTTTTAAAAAATATTTCATTGATTTTGAGTTATAATTAATAATATTAAATGAAATTCTATAGAACAGGGTTTCAATTTGTTTTCTAGTGTTCATTTCTTCTTTTCAATTTATTTTCAACAAAACAAACTTTCAAAATGTTTTCAATAATTGTTTCATTTTTAGGGTTTATTTAAAGTAAATCGTTTTCAAAATATTTTCAAGAATCTTTTATATAATTGATAGCTATTTTAAAAGAATAAGGTTTTCAAATTAGTTGTGTTTCAATGTGAATTTTTTCAAGAGGAATGGTTATTTCCCACAAAAAAAATTAAATGAAATTTGAAACCGTTGTTTAAAAGAAAAGTAATTTTTAAGTGGATTTATAATAAGTATTTTCAAAGAAAGCATATTTTCCATAAGATATGTTCTAAGTGATATTTTGAAATAATTTTCCTTATATTATGACATTATGTGATATTATTTTATTCTAATGGGGATACAATCCAAGAATAAATTTTATATTCTTTCTTGAATTGTTTATGTTTTGATGTAATGATGAATATGAAACCTATTTTAATTTCACGTGTTATATGATTTTGAAATCTGCTTCATTTCATGGTTTATATTTCGATTAAATGACTACGAGACCCATCTCATTTCCATAGGTAATAATATGATGATAATATTATGAAAAAAAAATCATTCAATGGGTTTTGAGATAATGTTTATGAATCACATTTTGTTTTATATGTCATGATATGATGAATGTTTTATTACCTTGTGGCATATGAATGTATGATTTTATTATGTGAAAGGTTGGACCTATGTATCCATGAAATGAATTTTCTAAAGGTTTATATATCATTTTATAACTATGGGAATCAAGTCAACGAGGTTGATCCACTATGGATGATCGAGAAACCTGTTCTACTATGGAAGATAGAGAAACCAAATCCACATTGGAAAGATGGGGAAAACAGATCCACTGTGGGAAGATGGGGAAATATGATCCCTTATAAGGAAATGAATGTCAATAGATAAGGTGGTGTGTCCCACATAGTAGGGGTAGTCCCCATGAAGTTCCCTGATATGTTTGTGGCAATGCGGATTGAATTATAGGGAATGATATAGCATGTTTATGTGACAACCAAACATTGTTTGTCTTAATCATATGATATTATTCTATGGATTATTCTATTGATTATCTTATGATTCATGAAAATCTAATATTTCTTCCATTATTCATCTGTATGATCTTTAATATTTCGTTTATGATCTTTGTATTGTATTCTTATGGTCTCATATACTTATGTTCATGATTATTTTTACGTATGCCTTTTATTAGCCTTACTGAGCATCTAAGATCATACATTGTGTATGTTTCATTTCCCTAGGTTGTAAATAAAGTTTTTATGTTGGGGTAATAAAGGGGATGATCTATATTGGATATTTTCATGATCATTCGTCAAACTAAAAGAATTTGTCACACTTTTCCAAATACACTAAACATTTGTGGTTCTTAGCCATGTTTTGTTTTTGTAATGTGTTGAATATTCATCTAAAATGATGAAATATTCATGAATGTTAATCATGGTATATTATAGTTGGAATAAAATGAAATTTTTAGTCAAAATTTGGAATATTAAAAAATATAAATTTAGGGTTATCTCTAAGAATATTTTAAAGGATATGTCCATGGTTTTGTCTAATGATAAGATGAAGGTTTCCTAGAATTAACATTATTTTTCATAATTTAATCATAAGATAAGTGATTTATCAATAATATGTGATTTTCCACTATGATAGTTGTATCTCACACTATTATTTATGGTTCTAGTCGCTGAGAGAAACCAAAATAAATTTGGTTAACATTGACTATGATAGGTAATTTTTTGATGATTTCTCAAATGGGATGGCCACTCGAGTAAAAGATGTTGGGATTACTCCTAATATTTTTTTGTGGAACAAGATTAATAATATATACCTTAAAAAATCTCAGAAACCCTAAAAAAGATTAATAAGGTTGTATAGGAGAGTTTGGCTAATGGAGATCAAAGAGGGAATTTTGTTTTCCATTATTAAACGAAAAATGAATGAACCACCTAGGTGAATGTCATAGAAGACAAAAAGATGATTTGACTATGGAAAATATAGACACAAATCAAGTAACTGAAATGGAAAAATGGTTTTATTTATTAATGTAGTGGATTGAAATATTTCCCTCCCTATGACATCACTTAAGGTTAAATTCTTTATGTTTGTAATGAATTTCTTTTATGAAAATCAATTACCCATGTAGAATGCCCATGAAGAGAATAAAGAAGGTGGTATGAGTAATGGTTATATTATTGATGATGAAGAGAAATAAGTTAAATGTGAAAGGATAGATTTATTATGTAATATGATGAGTTATCATTGTCAATTGATTAATGATAAAGTATAATAGTCAAAGTGTTTATGTATTTGGATTTAATAATTATCAATTAAGAAATATATAAGGATTTTTTAGTTTATATTTTTCACTGAGGATTTAAAATAATATGTTGAATGGTTATTGTGGGATATAAAAGTTTTTCAATTTCATGGTTTTAAATCCCAATTATTCAATGGTATTCCTCTCTTGGAATAATATAATAGCTTGCGTTGTAAGCAGCTCTGAGTTCTATCACACCATGAACAATAAAACTAGATAATTAAAAATAATTTTTTATAGTAATACCTAAATTTTGAATTTTTTTTAAATTTTATTTTTCAAAATGGACTTCATTTTTGGATTTAAAATTTCAAAATTAGCTTAGGGTGAGTTTTTGGTATTTTTCTGAAAAATTTCAATTTTTAATGAATAGTGAAAACCATTCCGTTATTGTTTAAAACTGACTTTTTATATAAATAACTATATTCAATGTAAATTTATTTTAAAATAAAAATAGATATATAATACCTATATTTTTCTAATGTAATTAATAGGAGTCATTTTATAATATGATTTGATATATAAAATTTTATTGAACTTTTAACGTATTTTCAACTCCTTCTATGGAAATTTTCCAATTTGCATAAAATGTAATTTTAACACTTATGTGAATTGAATTTCAAAAATCCGAACAACACAGTTTTTATCACTAATTAAAATTTGGTTCAATATGATTAAAATAATATTTGGTAAATAGTAACTTTTGAATTTTATTTACCAGAGTTAAAAGTAAATATGATAATTAAAGGAAAAAAATATTATTATAATAATATAGAATTAAACCAAAACATGTCCTAATTATATTGTATATTATTTATTCAACCAAATTCATCCTTTGGACAAAAAAATCCTTTTTGATCCACTTGGGTTAGATTATGACATTTATAAAAAAATTAATGAAGAGTTAAATGTGTTAAATTCACATTTTAAAACTAAATGATTTTTAATATATGGTCATACATAAGATAAATTCGTCTATAAATAATCATTATAAATAAATAAAATATTTCCTACATCATGGTGTTATATGTATAAATTTTACTTGTTAAATAATTAATTTTTTTATGACATAATGATGATGCTGTAATTAACTTATTAATCAATGATTAAAATAAATGATATAATAAATATAAAAATAAAGGTAAATTGAATCTTTTGATTCCATACAAGAATTTAAAGGTTAATATGGCATGTTATGGTTGATTCAATGTATTGTATTTGAAGGAATCAAGTTTTTATGACTTTATCAAAAACTAATTGTTGAATATTGTCAAAATTGACATAAATGAATTTTTAAAACAAATACATTTTTATTAAATTATATAATAGTCATAATAATAAAAGATTCAGAAAAATGACTTATATAATGTTAAATATGTCATTAATGAACCAAAACAGGCTCTCTTTTCATTTCATAGTTACTATATTAACCATGTAATATAAATATACAAGAATACATGGTAAAAGATAAACTATTTAACTAAGGGTTAAATCTAAAGGATAAGGTTAATATGGTGACCTAAACTTTTCCAAAACCTATTTGATAAGATTGTTTTGACCTATACTAATCTCAGAGACAAAATAAATTAATTTGGGGCTATTATAAACCAAATAAATTATAATAATTAAATATTTCAAGCTTTTTCTAAAGTTCCCCTCACCTCTCTTTTGAAAGGGAACTTCCAATTTTCATAAATTCACATCTCCAAAGACATTTGGCTCTACCAAACCCCACCAAAACTCCTCCCAACAACCTCACTTCAACCTAGATGCCTTACATTGTGTTGGACTCCTCATGTATTAATCAGGTTTTAATGATCACAAATCTCAATAATAATTAAAAAATTTATTACTAATCACAAATATCACAAATCTTATCAATCATGTGTATTTATGTTTCAATTTATCTCATATTTGATAATGGTTAATCTCAATTTATTTTATGCATATTATTGTTTAAGTCTAAATATAGTTATTTTCCTAAGTACAAGACACCGTGAATCTTGACACAGTAAGTCAGACACTTTGAGCAAGACATAGAGACTGTGAAGCCTAAGTCTCAGACACCATGACCAAAAGACACCATGACAAAGTAAGCCTGACACCGTGAAGCAATACACTAGGAACAAACATCATATTCCAGACACTCGGTTTGCATAAGTGCTAGACACAGTTAGCAAGACACTATCATCAAGGCACCTTGAATCCAAAAACTATGAGCAAGGCATGGAAGCTAGAAACCATAAGTCAGACACCGTGACTCAGACACTGTGAGCGAGGCACCGGGAAGAAGAAACGGTGAAGGAGACACTATGAAGGAGATACCGTGAAGGAGGAACTGTTTTCATAACTACTGTGACACCTTTTCCTAAACTATTTTGTCATTTTTCTATTTAACTTTTTAGCTTTCATATTTGACTCTTTTAATGCACTAACATATTTAATGTTTATTCTTAGCCATAGTACGAGGTACTAGGTACGAAATACATAGAACCTGTTGGCTAACACTAATTCATTCGAAGATAAAGAGAAGTGTGCCCAAGAGGAAGAAGATACACGTGACAACTCAAAAACGCGAGTGCACTGTACTAAACGGAAAAACAATCTGACAAGCATGACTACGAAGAAGATATTGAAAGATATTCAAAGAAAGGATTGTATCATACATGAAATCCAACTCCACTGAAGAACACATGAAATACATTGGGATCAAGAGAACATCTCTACTCAGGAAGAATAAAAGCTGAATTGCGACACTCTGTTTTTCCACAAAAAATCCAGAGAAGGACTCAGAATTATTTCTGTCTTATCCAAGGAGTCCAGAGTTTCACAGCTAATCACTAGAGGATTCTAAAATAACATTTAATTTCTCTTAGTGATTATTTTATTTAAATTTGAGCAGTGTGTGTACTCTCTATATCTTACACACACACTGAATCCTACGCTGAACTGATGTATTTCAAAATACTCACACCAAACTATTTACTTTTGTTCACCTATGAAAACTGTGGAAGAGGTCCCTGCATGGCCTGGATAGTCTATGTACTGTTGTTACCCTGATTCTGGGTGTGGATTAGAGTTTATTTATATACAATGCTTGGTGGTAGGTGATCACCAAGTGGAGTGGATTAGGTCTTAGCTTGAGACTGAACCACTTGTTTATATCTGTTGTGCATCTTAGATTATGTCTAATGTATAATATATATTTTATATTATGCTGCTATTTACTTTGAAATACAAATCTATTTTAAATTCACTTTGATAGTTAAACTAGCAAGTGTTTGTATGTATTATAAAGCATTAGGTTAGGTTTTAAAGTTAATTAATCTTCATATTTAATTAACTGAGAACTAATCAATCTCTTGAGAATCTAACTGACCCTTTAATGTAATAAAAATTCACTATAGTTTAACTCAGAATTATAATTGGGGGATTTTAAAAGAAATATTTTTAACAGAAATTTTAATTGGTACTCAATTCACCCCCCTCTTGAGTAAACCACTACGACCAACATTTGGTATTAGAGGTCTCTTTGTTAGGACTCTGTGTAATTTTATTCAACTACGATTGTAGTCGTACTTTAAAGATCTGTAAATTTCTGTTAATCATAAATTTATAGCTCTTTTAAAGTAATTTGTTAGTATGGACAATAGATTTGAAGGTGCTGCTACCAAAATGCCTCCCGTATTTAATGGTACAAATTATGCCTAATGGAAACTTAAGATGAAAAACCACTTAGAGAGTATAGGATTTGACATCTGGACTGCTATAGATACTCAAAATAAGATTCCAGAAACTAAAAGAATAACTTGGGATGAACCTACTAAAATAGCTTACAATATTAATTATAAAGCTTTGAATACCCTGTATTGTGAATTAAGAGATGAAAAATTTAATCACATATCTGCTTGCAAAACTGCCCATGAAATTTGGGATACTTTGGGTGTTTCTCATGAAGGAACAACCAATGTTAATGAAATGAGATTAACCAGTTATACTATTAAATATAATATTTTTAAAATGAAGACTGATGAACCTATATCTAACATGTATCTTAGGTTCAATGAAATTTTCAATACTATGATATCCCTTGAAAAGGCTGTTCCATCAAAGGAATAAATCATGAGAATACTGAGATGTCTGCCAGACTGATGGAGAGGCACATCTGTCTCAATTAGAGAATCTTCCAATATTGGTACTTTACCTATTAAGGAACTAATTGGTATGTTAATGATGTATGTATAAGAACTAAAGGTAAACAAGGAATAAGATGATGAACCAAAGAGGAAGTCAGGGTCATTTAAATCTACTGCATCAAAGTGAATGGAAAAAGAGTAAGTTCACATACCTACTGAAATATCATGTAGTGATGAGACCGCATCTAAAAGTGATGCATAGATGGCTCAGTTAGCGAGGAGATTTAAGAAGTTCTATAGGAAGAAGAAATTTTTCAGAAAATAAAACTACAAAGGTAGATATGACAACAAATGACAATGGATGAAAGATTGGAAGAAAGCTGATAAGAGTGATGAAGTTGTCTCCTATGAATACAAAAGAAAAGGTCACATATAAGATGACTGTCCAAAAGTGAAGTTCAAGAAAAAAATCACTACAAGGATAATAAGTACAAGAAGGAAATGAAAGCAACTTGGAGTGCTTCAGAAGAAACTTCTAGTGATTCTAATACTAAGGATGAAGACTCTAATAAATCCAACATGTGTTTTATGACAAACACATCAGAGGTAACACTGGACACTCCTGCTTTGAATTCATATTATTCTGGAATTGATTATGATTCTGAATCCAAAAATATTTCTAGTGATGAACTATTTGAATACTATAACATGATGGAAGGAACCTGTAATGAGCTTAACGAAAAATATAAGACCTTAAAGAAATAGCATGTTTTGACATGATCTGTTAAATCTGAACTTGATATATAAAAAGAAAAGAATTCCCAATTAGATAAGGAAAATATGGAACTGAAAATGTCCAATGAGAAACTGAGAAAGGACTTAGAAAAGTTCACAAATGGAAAAGACACACTAACTCAAATGTTAGGTAAACAAGTGGCACCAAAATATACCACTAGAATAGGTTATCAGCCTGGAAAGAGACAGATCACTAAAAATAGATTTTTTCCTAAATCTGGACAGAACACTACTAGTTCTAGTTCTAAAAATTCAAATGCTTTTACAAGTTATTCACATTTTTATAGACCAAATAAAGTCTATCTTTTAAAATCCATTGATTCTGTGAAATATATGAGACCCATAAGAAAAATCTGGGTACCTAAAGCTTTGCTTGCTAACCTATCTGGACCCAAGAGAATTTGGGTACCGAAATCATTTTCCATCTAAACTTATTTTGTAGGAGACCTGCTTAAAAAGAACATTTCGGAAGACATGGTACTTGGACATTGGATGTCCAAGACACATGACATGAGACTTATCATGGTTTAAAAGTTTAATCAAATTTGATGGAGGGTATGTCACCTTTGGTGATAATTCTAAAGTAAAGATCATCGACCTAGGCCAAATTGGTAACACTATCTCAGTTTTAATTTCCAAAGTTTTATTTTTTGATGGATTAAAATACAACTTGTTAAGTATTTCTCAGTTACGGGATGATGTATTTAATGTTAAGTTTTAAATTGATTCTTGTAATGTTTTTTATTCTAAAAATTATTTATTATTTTCTGACATAAGAAATGAAAATGATTATGCAGTTGATTTGAATTCTTTAGCCAAACAAAATATATCTTGTTTAAATGATTTTCATAAAGAGTATTGGCTTTGGCACAGAAGATTAGGCTACTATAATATACATTCACTTAGAAAATTGACTATGAAGAACATAGTTATAGACTTACCCAAACTTGATTTTCCAAATAACAAAGTTTGTAATCCCTATCAAAAGGGAAAACAACACAAAATGTATTTCAAACCAATGAAATAATTTTCTACTTCTCAACCTCTCGAGTTGGTTCACATGGATTTTTTTGGACCATCTAGAGTTTCTAGCTTAAATGGGAATCACAATGTCAATGTCTTAGTAGATTACTTTTCTAGATATACTTGGGTATGCTTTTTATCTCACAAAAGTGAATCTTTTTCTTACGTTATTAAATACTCCAAGTCTGTTGAGAACTTTAGTAGACTTAGGATTTGGACTTTGAGAAGTGATCAAGGCCGTGAGTTTGAAAACCAATATTTTGAATTCTTTTTCTCACAAAATGGTTATAATCACAATTTCTCTGCCCCTAGAACCGCACAGCAGAATGGTGTTTTAGAAAGAATAAATAAAACCCTATAACAAATTTCTAGAACTATGATTAGTGAATATAACATAGAAATTTTCTTTTGGGATGAAGCTATTAACACAACATTCTACAAAATCAATATAGTATTGATTAGACTAATTATCAAAAAGACCCCATATGAACTCTGGAATAATAGGAAGCCTAAGGTTAATTACATTAGAGTTTTTGAATTCAAAATCATAATTCTCAACACTAAGGATAATCTTGACAAATTTTCATCCAAAAGTGATAAAGGAATTTTCCTAGGTAATTCAATATCAAGTTAAGCTTATAGAGTATTCAATAAGAGAACAAAATGTGTGGAAGAATCTATCCATATCATGTTTGATGAAACTTATCCTGATGAGCCTAGAACCATCCGAGAAAATCCGGAGGATCATGTATCAAATCTGAACATCAACTTAAAACCCTCAAATACCTCTATGAAAGAATCTATGAAAAATTCCAATTCTGTAAATTCTATGCAATCAAGGAAAAATGAACCTGAATCTATTGATGAACCTGAAATCTCTAGTCCCTCTTTTTCTATAAAGGTTAGAATCCTTAGAAACCATCCCTTAGATGCTTTTGTAGGATACTTAGAGAAAGGAAAACAAACTAGAGCTTCTCTTTGAAATCAGGTTGAATATCAAGACTTCTTGTCACAGCTTGAACCTAAAAACAATGATGATGTCATCAAAGATGAATTTTGGGTAATGGATATGCAAGAAGAACTCAATCAGTTTGAAAGAAATAAAGTTTAGGAACTGGTTGAAAGACCCAAGGACACATTCACCATAGGCACTAAATGGATGTTTAGGAATAAGGTAGATGAATATAGAAATATAGTAAGGAACAATGCTAGATTAGTTGCACAATGCTATAGTCAAGAAGAATGAATTTACTATGAGGAGACTTTTTCTCCAGTAGACAGACTTGAAGCCATCAGAATCCTACTTTCTTATGCTGCACATCTTAATTTCAAACTATATCAAATGGATGTCAAGAGTGCATTCTTAAATGGGTATATAGTTGAGGATGTTTTTGTTGAAAAACCCCTAGATTTAAAAAACCCTCATTTTCCAATAATATTTTCAAACTATTAAAGGATTTATATGGTTTAATGAAAGCTCCAAGATCTTGGTATGACAGATTAAGTACTTTTCTAATTTCCAAAGGTTTTACAAAATGAATATATGATCCTAACCTCTTTATAAAACATATTTATAATTATATTTTAGTTGTTAAAATTTATGTAGATGATATTATTTTTGGATCTTCAAAAACTTCATTACATATTGATTTTTATAAAATGATGGAAAACTAATTTAAATGAGTTTAATGGGTGAACTAAAATTCTTCCCCGGATTTCAATTATTTCAAAATAATAATGGAATTGTTTTGACTCAAACTAAATACACTAGAGTTCTTCTAAAATGTTTTGGATTGGATAGCACTAAAGGTAGTGACACTCCCATGAGTACCACATGTAAGCTGGATCTTGATGAAGATGGAAAATCTGTTGATCAAAGCACTTATAGAGGAATGATTGGAAGTCTACTCTACTTAATTGCTATCTGTCGTGATATTATGTTTTGTGTGTGTATGTGTGATAATTTTCAAGAAAACCCTAAAGAATATCATTTAAATGATGTAAAGATAATTTTTAAATACCTCAAGCATACACCCAATTTATGACTGTTCTATGCTAAAGGACAATCCTTTGAACTAGTTAGTTATTTTGATGCTGACTTCGGTGGCTATAAGTTAGATAGAAAGAGACCCTCTAGAACATGTCACTTTTTTGGCAAGTAACTAGTATCATGGTGTAGTAAGAAACAAAATTCTGTTGCATTATCTACTGTATAAGGTGAATAGATAGCTTCTGGGAATTTTTGTGCAAAAATTTTGTGGATGAAACACACTTTACTAGATTATGGATATCAATTCAGACATGTACCAATAAATTATGGCAACACAAGTGCTATTAACAGTTTGAAAAATCCAATTTCACATTTTAGGACAAAACATATTGATGTAAGACATCAATTTTTGTGGGATCATTATCAAAAAGGTGATATCACCTTGGAATTCATTGGTACTGAATATCAATTTGCTGATATATTCACTAAACCATTAAATTCTGAGAAAATAGATTACATCATACCTGATCTTTTCATGATAAATCACAAATAGATATTTTACTGGTATTAATATTTAATGTTTTACTATATTTTAATTTACTATTTCATATTCACGGTTTCTCGATTAATGTCTCATGTTTGTGGTCCCACCGTTAGCACCTTGTGCTCACGATTTTTCACTTACTGTCTCACCGTGACTGAACAGTTTACTTACTATCTCACCGTGACTGAACAGATCATTCACTGTATCACCGTGACTGAACAGATTATTCACTATCTCACTGTGACGACCACTTACCATCGCACCGTAACGACTATTCACGGTCTCACCGTGAAATACATTTTATTTTTTTGGTTTTCTTTTAATCTTTATCACGGTAATTATTATTTCACAGCTTTTTTACTTTCCCGCTTTTTTAATTTTGTGACGTTTGACATTCCCAAATGATAAAACAAATGGGTTTCACTCGGTTCTTCACTCGGACCTCTTCTCGAACCCTCTCAACCTTGCAACCTTTCTCTTTCTCTCTTTCTCAAACCTCCAATGGATGACAAGGATGAAGCGTCTGTAAAACCCGGAGATTTTATGAGAATTATTTTCTTTGATGTCTTTTTTTGTACGCTACACCATGATTATCTTGCGCTATATGCAACACCGTATTAGCTTGCAGTATATGCAACACTATTCTTGGCTCGTGTTACACACAATTTCAAGTCTGTTTTGTAGAAATTATTCTATGCAACATTAAGAATAGATTTTTTTTAATGTATAAATGAAATAAGTTTTGATTATGTTATACGCAACACCAAATGGAGATTTCACTACAGGCAACCCTGACTTGGCTTGCATTACACGCAATCAAGACTTTCTTCGATAGCGTGTGTAGTACGCAATACCATGTTTTACTAAACGAGATATTATTATAATATTATTATGAATTAGCCGTTATGAATAGTAATACCCACTTTTTGAAATTTTATAAATTATATATTTCAAAATACACTTCATTTTTGAATTTGGATTATCTAAATTACCCTAGGGTGAATTTTTGGTATTATTCTAAAAACATTCAATTTTTGATGAATAGTGAAAACACTGGGTTACAATTTAAAAACTGACTTTTTATTAAAATAAATATTTATTTTATTTAAATTTATTTTAGGTCAAAATTGATACATAATACCTATATAAGTTCAATGCAATTCATTTGTGTCATTTTATAATAATTTAAGATATATAAAAATTTTATTGAACTTTTCAACGTCTTTTACCCACCTCCTAGTTGAATTTGAAAATTTACATAAAACATTATTTTACCAATTCTCTGAGTGGAATTTCGAAAATCCAAGAGACGCAGTTAATATCAAGGAGTAAAATGTGGTTCAATAAGATAAAAATAATTTTGGTGAATACTATCTTTTTACTTTTATTTACCACGGTTAAAAGTAAATAGGGTAATTAAGGATAAAAATGATATTATTATTACCCTAACACATGTCCTAATTATATTGGATAAGTGTCATTTGACCAGAAACGACCTTATTAATAAAATATTTCCCTTTAGGTCCACTTGTATAAGATTAGGACACTTATTATTATTTTATTTAAAGAAGGGTGAAAATAGTTAAAATCAAAGTTTAATAACTAAAACATTTTTAATATAGGGTTATACATAAGATAAATTCGAAAATAAATATTTCTTCTAAAGCTGAAAATATTTCCTATATAATGGTATTTTATTTATAATATTTCAAAATTAAAAAATTTAATTTATTTATGACACAATGATGATGCATTAATTACCTTATTAATGAAATATTAACATAATTGATGTTATAAATACCTAAATAAATGTACTTTTAGAAATTTTATGAATTACACTAATTTTATAGGTTAATATGACATCTTATTATTTATTAAATTTACTTTTTTTCTAACTAATCATGTTGTTATGATTTTCACAAAAATCAATTACCAAATAGTGTCAAAATTGACATAAAATAGTTTTTAAAACAAATATTATATTATTAACTGTTATTATATTCCTAAAAATATAATGTTTGGCCAAATGAATTATATAATGTTATTTATATTAATAATTAACCACTTGGGGTTCTTTTGGCTTGTTATAGTAATTTTATTAACCATGTAGTGTAAGAAAACAAGAAGACATGGTAAAAGTTAAATTACTTAACTTAGAGTTAAATCTAAATGATAAGGTTAAAATAGTAACCTAAACTTGTCTAAAACATATTGTTTGAAATGATTTCTACCCATCCCCACTTTACCTTTTAAATAAATCAATTTTTAGCTATTATAAACCGAATTTGGATTTATTATAAAATAATATTTTCAGTTTTTTCAAAGGTTCCCCTCTCCTCCCTTATAAAAAGGGCACCCCTTCCCTCTTCTCTTCACACCCTTTTGAGACATGAAGCTCAGAAAAACCATTCCAATTACTCTTTGAAACCTCTCTAGTTATGTCATATAGGTTCTTTTCATCTTAAAATAACAACTATAGTTCCCTAAGAAGAAGTTTAAAGGAGGTGTGTCGAGGAAGAGGTTATCTCTTCTACCGACTATTTCAAGTTTCTTTCTTCTTATACTTCCTCTTCATTAGTTGTTTCATTATAAAGTAATAACATAAGTATTAATTATATACTGATTTGTTATTATAAATATCAAACAACCCTATTTCACCTTCTATCCATCCTATGGAAAATGAAATCACCGCACGTGCGTACGTACGTAATACCGTCTCCACGTTGTGGTGTAATAAGTTTTTCCACCACCACCTTACTTGGATGGGTATAATGGTGTAAAGAATAAATATATATGGTTATTATAAAATCATAATGATTATAACATATTATATAATCCACTACAATTCCATTCAATAAATATGGGAACGATATCATCGCTCGTGCGTACGTACGGATTACCGTCTCCATGACGCGATGTGATTCATTTTCCAAGTTAACAATTAAAGAATGATTATAATGTATATATAATAATTAATCATGAAATATATGAAATAATAATTCTACTGGATTAATGTATATATATATATATATTTATATATTTATGTATGTCATCTACTTAATTCTATTCAATTCAATAAGGAAACAAAAAACAGCATTCATGCGTACGTACGGCCTACCGTCTCCCTGAACGGTGTATTTATTTCCATTTATCGATATATTATATATATGTATATTCTGAATATATATTATATATAAATCATGTTTTATATTATGAAATTATGTAATAATGATCTATGTAATCATATTAATAATTTCAAGAGAAAACACGGACGACAAATGAAACGGTTTTACCTAAAACACTTCTTTAACATGGAATTGACAAATGAACAGATAATATAAAGTTGTAAGTGAATCATATATGATATCATATATATTATTATGGTTCTGTTACATGTTAATAATATGTTTAAACCCACTATACAGGAGTCTCGGACACATATGAAAGAAATTGGACATAAGGTAAGGGATAACTATTCCAATCTCGGTCTTATCCGAGATTGTGTTTTGCAAGTATTTTCTGGGGTTATTGTTATCATCCATGGCCATGTTTTCTAAAAAAGTTTTAATTTATTTTTAATGTCCGTTTTACCCATTTTTTAAATTTACCACATTTTATGAAAGTAATCTTACATTTTTTTACCACACGGGGAACATTTTTACTTTTCCGAAAAAATTACGAGAAGAATGTTTTTTTTAACTTATACGACGTGAAAGGGTTTCTACGGTTTCATAAAGCCTCATTTTCATTAAGATTACTCTACAAGATCTTATAAATATTTTCAACAAAATAATTTTCTTTTAAAATTACATGGAATTTTCTAAAAAGAAAATGATTTTGAAGAAAAAAAGATATTTTCCTCATGAATTCATTTCAAATGTTTTATCAAAACCATTTTCCATATAAGATGAAATTATTTCATATGTGTATGTTTCAAGTATAATTTCTCTATGATTTACATGGTTTGAATTTTCTTATGATGAAATATCCATTTGTTTTATATGGATTATGTGATGATGGGATGATGTTTATGAAACCCATTTTATTCTTTGGGTTATGATGAATGTTTTAATCTTATTTTGTGGCACAAGTAAGAATGATTTCATTATGAGATGTGTTGGACCTATATCTCCCTCCAATGAATTGGGTAAAGATTTATATCTCATGGGATAGACAAGGTTGGAACGGTATGTTAATCTGGTTCAGTGATACAGGACTACAATGAGGAGTGAACTCGATTCAGCAATGGACTTTGTACACTAAGATGGCCTTGTCAACAATGCCTTGGAAACTATGGAAAGCATAACATGTGCATAATGGTTTCCAAAATTAAATTCTTTATTCCCATGCTATTTTATCATGATTTATGATCGATTATGATCTATGCCTTACGTACTGCCATGTTTTATGTCATTGCTCAAGATTTTGATGTTAAAATATTATGTTCATGTTTTGAAGTTCAAATGTATATGGTTTGTTTTATTTTCTACATACTTACCCTTACTGAGAATTTGAGCTCACCATTTATATGTTTTCTTTTCCCCAGGATATAAACAAAGTTTTTAGGTAAGAAAAAAAAGGAAGATCTTTATGGGAGAAGATGAAGATCATTCACGAAGATTTGATGACTATATTCAGAGTTTCTAAAGACACTAAACTATTACGGTTCTTTGGTTTATGTTTTTGTTATGTATTAGATATTATGAAAAAGTAATGTAATGTCTATGTACATCAAGATTTGGGTCTCTACAGTTGATATCAGAGGGAGGTTTAGTTAACCTTTGGAAACTAGGATGCGAAAACTTTAGTGAGATCCCTAGAGACATTTCTAAGGCATGTCTAGGGATGTCCCTAAGTTTAAGTATAAGTAAAGGTTATAGTCCTAGATTTATGGTAACAATCTTAGAATTAACCCTAAGATGTTATATATTGAAGGTACTCCCCCTTTTTTATGTTGTTTTCCCTAGCATGATTTTTTCCTCTCACACTATTCTTTTTGGGTTTTAGACGATGGATGGAACCCAATGGAACTGTGTTGATAAATGTAATGTACAGTGCAATGATTTTCCTTTTGAACAAACCAATGTTATGGGAGATGGAGTGCATAACCTTATTCATATACTTACACAAGATATGAATCATTCTGGACATCCAAATGAGAACAGAATGGAACAATATTCTATTGAGCCCTTCATGAGGAAACGTCCACCTTCTTTCAGTGGGTCTTCTGATCCACTTGTTGATGAACAACGGATCAGTACCATTGAAAAGATATTTTCCATAGTTTATTGTTTGGAAAATGAAAAATTCATTCTACCTATTTAACGTTTAAAAGGTGAAGCAGATCAACGGTGGAATCTAATTAAGAATACGATGCCCTGAGATGAAATTGAATCCATGGAATGGAATGAGTTCAAGAACTTATTTTTCAATAAGTGCTTCCATCGTATTCTTAGAAAAAATTTGTAAAAGTATTCCCTTGAGCTTATGAAAAAGTATGATGAATCTGTTAGTATATACAAAGCGAATTTTACAAGGCTTTCGAGGTATGCATCTGGCTTTATCATCCAACCTGAAATTAAATTTGATCGATTCTTTAGTGGCTTAAAACCAAGTCTCCAAAGGGAATTTTCTATAATAGACTTCAGTAGCTATGAAGAAATTGTGTGTTGTGAAATCAAGGTAGAAATGGAAGTTGGTGTTACATATCCATCTCATTGTTTTGACAAGAAACGAAAGATTGAGTTCAAGGATAAATCTCAGAATAATGGTGAAAAGAAGATGACTGTTTATTTATGCTCAAAGTGTGGAAAGAAGCATAGTGGAGATTGTCTTAAAGGGACTAGAAAATGTTTTAAGTGTGGAAAAGAATTTCATCGAGTATATGAGTGTAGAAGTAATAGAAAAAGGGTTTCTAATGATGTGAATAAAGAAAAGACTGCAGAGAATGCACCACAAACACTTCAATGCATCAATTGCAAGGAAATGGGGCATTATACTAATCAATGCCCTAATCCAAGGGTTAATGATGATCAACATGAGAAACATCTTAAAAAAGGATAAAGGGAAGTCACATGTGATCACTATTTGTGATGTTGAGTATGATAATTATTTTGTGTAATGATTAAGTGTTTATGTAGTGGGATTTAAAAATAGTATCGTGGAATCTCATTTATGGCATCATGGAATATTGGAATATCAATGTATTGGTTTTCAATAATTATATGGTACTTGTAACCATGAAAAGTGATTCAAATATTTTGGTAAGTAGATGATATGTTCATAATGAATCGATAAGGATAAAATAATATGTTTGATAGTATTCATGAGCTCATGATTGATATAAGCACTAAGTGATATCATGGTTTGAGTATATAGAATTATTATGGATTTTGGTATGTGGAAAGTGTTAGCTTTTAACTGAATTCATGGTTTCACTAAGGTTCAATGGGTATTCAATTTTCAAGAGAATAAATGATTGAGGCATTCGAATTTTTTGAATATGACCAATAAGACATATCTTATGATATATGGGCATAAATGATGGTATTTACATGCTTGGTAGATGACCTCTCTATCAATATTTTTCCTTATACCATGAGTTTGGGTAAGCCTAAAGATGGTAATAGATTAAGTTAGACATCAGATAGTATTATTTAAGTCTATAACTTTTTGATATTTGTTTATTAAATGTTATAATAGTATAGTTTTAGAAAAAGGAAACCCCGTAGGATGGGCGATAACCCGTCGTGTCGGACAAGGCTGTGGGAATTGAACCCACAACTGATGTACGACAGGCGTTCATCGCCTACCACTATCCTACAAGAAGTCCCTGGTTAGTATAAACTAGTTTTATTTTATTAAGCAGTATGATAGATGAAGTATAAGTCCATTTTTTTCAACCATATATGATTAATCTCACTATAGATGGACTTATGTATATAACTTTTGCTAACATTATGTTTGAGACAGATGGAATGGCCTATCATTCTATCACATGATCTGCTAACACTTCACGGAAGACAAATTAAACTTCATTTCATTAAGAGATAAAGTAGAAATTGTTCAAGGCACGAGCAACAATAATATTTTACCAAAATAAAGAAATTATTTCTTTTAATTAAACAATTCGTCAACTTTAGCGAAATGATCTTGAAAAAAAATGTTGTACTAGTGTCCTTATATCTGATGAATCAGATGGTACCTTAGATCATCATAAATTTATGTCTTTGTGATTGTTGACTATTTCATAGCCATGTTTTCTACCACTCTCCATCAGAACTTGATGGTTATATTTCTCTTCCATGTCCATATTTTCACCTAAATTCTCCTATGTGGAAACCCAATGATGAGTTACTTTGGGTATTTGTTGTGTTTCTGATGTTACTTTTTAAAATGATGTTTTAGTATTCCTTTTTATGAATGGGTTTCTATGAAAGAAAATTTCAAGTAGAAACCCATTTATAACCCCAACAAATTTCGAGGGCGAAATTCATTTTAAGGGGGGTAAAATGTAACACCCCAAGATTTTATGAGAATTATTTTATTTGATGTCTTTTATTGTACAATAAACCAAGATTATCTTGTGCTATACGCAACACTGTATTAGCTTATAGTATAAGCAACACTATTCTTGGCTCGTGTTACACACAATTTCATGTTCGTTTTGTGGAAATTATTCTACACAACATTAAAAATATATTTTGTTTAATGTATAAATGAAATAAGTTTTGATTATGTTATACGCAACACCAAACGGATCTTTCACTACACACAGACCTGACTTGGCTTGTATTACACGCAATCAAGACCTTATTCAATAGCGTGTGTAGTACACAATACCAAGTTTCACTAAACGAGATATTATTATAATATTATTATGAACTAGCCATTATGAATAGTAATACCCACTTTTTGAAATTTTATAAATTTTATCTTTCAAAATGGACTTCATTTTTGAATTCTGAATATCGAAATTATCCTATGGTGAATTTTGGGTATTTTTCTGAAAACATTAAATTTTTTATGAATAGTGAAAACACTAGGTTACTATTTAAAACCCGACTTTTTATTTAAATAATTATTTACATTATTTAAATTTATTTTAGTTCAAAATTGATACATAATACCTATATAAGATCAATGTAATTCTTTTGAGTCATTTTATAATAATTTTAGATATATAAAAATTTTATTGAACTTTTCACTGTCTTTTACCCACCTCCTAGGAGAATTTGAAAATTTACATAAAACATAATTTTACCACTTCTGTGAGTGGAATTTTGAAAATCAAGGTACACGGTTAATATCAAGAAGTAAAATGTGGTTCAATAAGATAAATATAATTTTTGATGATTCGTAATTTTTTAATTTTGTTACCACCGTTAAAAGTAAATAGGGTAATTAAGGGTAAAAATGTTATTTTTATTACACTAAAACATGTCATAATTCTATTGGATAAGTGTAATTCGACGAAAAACAACCCTAGAAATAAAATATTACCCTTTAGGTCCACTTGGATTAGATTAGGACACTTATTATTATTTTATTTAAAGAAGAGTTAAAATAGTTAAATTTAAAGTTCAATAACTAAAACATTTTTAATATAGGGTTATACATAATATAAACTATACTATAAATATTAATTATAAATCTAACAATATTTACTACATAATGTTATTTTATTTATAATTTTAGACATTAAATAATTTAATTTATTTATTACACAATGATGATGCTGTAATTACCTTATTAATGAAATATTAACATAATTAATGTTATAAATACCCAAATAAATGTAATTTTAGACTTTTTATGAATGCCCCTAATTTTATAGGTTAATATGACATGTTATTATTTATTAAATTAACATTTTTAGAACTAATCATGTTGTTATGATTTTCACAAAAATCAATCACCAAATAGTGTCAAAATAGACATAAAATTGTTTCTTAAAAAATATAATATTATTAATTGTTATTATATTCATAAAAATCTAAGGTTTGGCCAAATGACTTAGATAAAAATATATCTATTAATAATGAACCACTTGGGGTTATTTTGGCTTTTTATAGTAAGTTTATTAACCATATAGTGTAAGAAAACAAACGACACGGTAAAAGTTAAATTATTTAACTTAGAGTTAAATCTAAATGATAAGGTTAAAATAGTAACCTAAACTTTTATAAAACTTATTCATTGAAAGTATTTCGACCCATCACCACTTTATCTTCGAAATAAATCATTTTGGAGCTATTATAAACCGAATATTACTTTATTATAAAATAACCATTTAAGTTTTTTGAAAGGTGCCCCTCTCCTCCCTTATAAAAAGGCCACCCCTTCCCTCTTCTCTTCACACCCTTTTGATCCTTTAAACTCGTCCAAAACCATCCAATTACTCTTATAAACCTCTCTAGTTATATAATATATGTTTTGGTCTTCTGAAAAGACCACTTCTAATTCCCTAATAAGAAGTTTAAAGGAGGTGCATCGAGGAAGTGGTAATCTCTTCTACCGACGATTTCAAGTTTCTTTCTTCTTCTACTTCACCTTCTTTAGTTGTTTCATTATAAAGTAATAACATAAGTATTACTTATATAATGATATGTTATTATAAATATCAAACAACCCTATTTCAGCTTCTTTCCATCCTACGGAAAACGAAATCACCGTGTGTGCGTACGTACGGAATACCGTCTCTACGCCGTGGTGTAATCAGTTTTTCCACCACCACCTTACTTGGATGGGTATAATGATGTAAAGAATAACTATATATGATTATTATAACATCATACTGATTCTAAGATAGTATATCATCCACTCCAATTCCATTCAATAGATATGGTAATGATATCATCGCTTGTGCGTACGTACGGATTACCGTCTCCACGACGTGATGAGATTAATTTTCCATGTTAACAATTCAAGAATGATTATAAAGTATATATAATAAGTAATAAGGAAATATATTACATAATAATTCTACTGTATATATGTATATATATATGTATGTATGTAATCTATTTAATTCCATTCAATTCAATATGTAAACGAAAAACAGCGTTCATGCGTACGTACGGCCTACCGTCTCCATGAACGATGTATTTATTTCCATTTATAGATCTATTATATATATGTATATTCTGAATATATATTATTTATAAATAATTTTTTATATTATGGAATTAATTAATAATGATCTAATTAATCATATTAATAATTACAAGTCAAAACACGGACGATAAATGAAACGATTTTACCCAAAACACTGCTTTAACATGGAATTGACAAATGAACGGATAATATAAATTCATAAGTGAATCATATATGATATCATAAATATTATTATGGTTCTATTACATGTTAATAATATGTTTAAACCCACTATACCGGAGTCTTAGGCACATACAGAAGAAATTGGACATAAGGTAAGGGCTAACTATTCCAATCTCATTCTTATCCGAGATTGTTATTCGTAAGTATTTACTGGGGTTATTGTTATCATGCATGCCCATGTTTTATAAAAATGTTTTCATGTATTTTTAAAGTCCTTTTTACCCATTTTTGAAATTTACCACATGTTACGAAAGGAATCATACTTTTTTTTTACAACATGGTGAACTTTTTGACTTTTCTGATAGAAGTACGAGAAGAATGCTATTTTTAACTTATACGGAGTGAATTGATTTTTACGGTTTCATAACGCATCATTTTCATAAAGCTTACTCTACAAGATTTTATGACTATTTTCAACAAAATAATTTTATTTTAAAATTGGATGGCAATTTGTAAAAAGAAAATGATTTTGAAGAAGAAAGGATATTTTCCTCAAGAATTAATTTCAAATGTTTTATCAAAACCATTTTCCATTTAAGATGAAATTATTTTATATGTTTATATTTCAATTATAATGTCATTATGATTTAAATTGTCTCAATTTTATTATTATGAAATATCCATTTGTTTTATATGGATTATGTGATTATGGGATGATGTTTATGAAACCCATTTTATTCTTTGGGTTATGATGAATATTTTAGGTTTATTTTGTGGAACAAGTAAGAATGATTTCATTATAAAATGGGTGGGACCTATATCTCCCTCCAATTCATCGGGTAAATATTAATATCTCATGGGATAGACATGGCTGGAATGGTAAGTTAATCTGGTTCAGTGATACAGGACCGGAACAAGGAGTGAAATCGATTCAGAAAGGGACTTTTTCCACTATGATGGTCTTGGTAGTAATGCCTTGGATACTATGGAAATCATAAAATGTGCTTAATGGTTGACACGATTACATGATTTATTCCCATTATATTTTATCATGATTGATGATCCATTATAATCTATGCCTTACGTATTGCCATGATTTATGTCATTGCTCAAGATTTTGATGTTTAAATATTATGTTCATGTTTTGAAGTTAAAATGTATATAGTTTGTTTTATTTTCTCCATGATTACCCTTAATGAGAATTTGAGATCACACTTTATATGTTTTCCTTTCCCCGGGATATAAGGAAGGTTTTAGGTAAGAAAAAAAAGGAAGATATTTATGGGATATGTTGAAGATCTTTCACCAAGATTAGAAGATTATATTTCGAGTATTCAAAAACACTAAACTATTACGGTCCTTTGGTGTCTGTTTTTCTTGTGTATTAGATATTAAAAAAAAGTAATGTAATGTATATGTACATCAAGCTTTGGGTCTCTACAGTGTTTGTCTTCTTCTACTCCTGAGAAGCGTAGCTCGAAGAAGAAGATAATAGCACCAAAGCTTGCACCCGAAGGACCCCTAAATCCAATCCTGGTAAACCGTAGTGTTGTACCTAAAAAAGAAATTTTCCCTGAGTGGTTTTTGTCTAGAAAATATATGGTTTTATAGGTTTTAAGATAAGAAGTCTAGCTTTAATGGTTCTCAAATAAGGATAGACCCATTTACCAGAGGTTGGTATCTCAGTTCAATCAGTATGTACAGTTTTCTTTTGATGATGGTGAAAGCTTTGTTGTAAAAATCCAGATTAATGGCCAAAGATTCTCCTTCTCGTCGTGGTTATGGGCAGCATGCCTTATCATTCCTCATGAAGGGATCTTTGATGATTATCAGAGAGATCTGCCACCTACAACTGATTTCTTTGACCTAGAAAATGAACTAGAAACCATAACTGGAAATGGCACCAAGAGAAGGGACATAGCTACTGAACATGATGGGGAGATAGGACTATTGTTCAAATTTGTTCAAAATCTGACCAGTCCAAGGAAAGGTGACTTTACTGTCTTGAAGTATCAAGATGTTTTCTTGATCCATCTGATTAATAATGGACACAAAATCAATATATGAAAATATATCATTCACCATATGTGTGAATTGATTAAGGTCACATCCAAATCCACATCTCTGTTCTATTCTAGGCTGATATCAGCAATGCTTGTTGCAAAAGGAGTAGTTGGACCTAATGGAGAAGTACTTATAGCCTATGAATACTGTTTATCCAAAGCTACAATCAGGAGGATGAAAATAAATTTGAACCCCGGGAAGAAATAGTGGGTTGAAGATAATGATAAGATCTATGAGAAGTTCAATCATGTAGATTAGCCAACAATGCTGAAGGGATTTTCAGATCCTGGTTTGGAACCAGATGAAGTTGTGGAATATCCAGAAGATGAAGAAGAATAGGAAGAGACATCTGCAGTACCACATAAAGAAGAGGCTGATTTACCTCATAGGGAAGAAGTTATTGAGAAAGAAAGGAATGTTTTTCATCCTCTTGTTATTCAAGAATAACCTCCTTTCCCTAGAGCTATTGTTAATCTGGAAACCCAACCTGAGGCTGCAAGAGAATTGGTTGTCCCAGGACTTGAGCAGCAATCCATGGAAGAGGTTGTAGTAGGAGAACTACCTACTGTCCAAGAGGAAACTCAAAAAGATCTCTCTCCTATCCAAGAAGATAATCCGGAAGACCTTCGTGTGGAACAATTTGTTCCTAAGAAAATACCGTCTGCTGAAGAGAGGATGGAGATAGCCTTTCAGTTGGGTATGCAAGAAAGGGATGGGGAAATTAGAGATGAACCAGTGGATTTAGAACAAGTACCTGAGCCTCATGGTCATAAAAAAGAAGTAATTTTTTAGGGAGAGGAACATCAAAATCGTAAGACTAATGAAGCTGAGGCTGATGAGGCTGAGTCTGATGAAGCATCTCAACCTACTGAGTCATATTCTGTGTACAATTAGTATGTATTTCATAGCTTCTATGATGTAAGTGAATCTCAGTAGGTTACTGCAACTGGGATTGATCTTTCTCCTTTGTTTCAACTGAAATCTACCACATACTTTTCATCTGAACCTGAACCTGAACTTGAACCTGAACCACAACCTAAAACTATTGTTTCATATATCTCTCAAAACATTGTGTATCAAATTCACCCCTATCTACTATCATTTGTTGAGAAGATTATTGAAAGGCACAAACACATGTCGCAACCCATGAGATAGCTTGTGGAGAACCTTAATAAGCTCACAGATTAATATACTGGCTATCTTCAAAAGGTCCTGAAATAGCTCTAGTCTCTAACCAGAACTGTCAAAGATTCTACTTCCTCTGGTCAGACCTCCACACCTTACATGGACAGTACTTTTCTCAGATCTATAATCAAGGAAGAACTTCAGAATTCAGTCAGTGGATCATATATGGCTCCTTTATCTGATGTTGTTAAGAACAGTGATAGAGTGCCTGACCCAGTTCAAATTCACTCAAAGATTTCCAATGATGATCAGAATGAGATCACTAAGAATGTAGATTTCGAATTCAACGAGATTTTCTCCAAGACTGATATGACCAATCACTTCAAATACCTTGTAGAGAATCTGATAATTCCTCCTGTAACCCAAGCCTTCAAAAACCAAGTCCATAAGCTCACCGAGTTTACTATATTGTTGTAAAAGTTCATGTAAAACAAATATGACTTTGAAAAGGCCATGCAGTATGGAGGAGAGATTATTGCAGACTTCATTATACTTTTGAGACCGTATCTTCTAGTACAAATCACAAAAATTGTTGTTCCAGTGACTGCTCCTCTCATACCTGGATTACCTACATTCACTTCTTCCTTAGCTTCAATATCCATGTCTGTTGGCTAGGCTCTTAGTCAGATCAGGCCTGTCATCCTTGACCAGCAACTGCCTCGATCTTCTACTGCTCCAACTTTGGCTCCCTCAATCTTCTAAGGTCTCCATTTACCTTCACTATCTACCACTTCTATGCCTTCTTCTACATCATCAACTATCCATATGGCTTCTTATTTAGCTGGTGATAATGGCAAAGATAAGGCCAATCCTTGAAGAAGACCAGTGACTGCTATTTTTTTATGGGGTTGTCATTAATTTTTTTTTGTATTTCTACTGTATGCTGTATTTTGAACACTTTTAATGACATATGCACTGTTTTCCCTCTATTCTTTCTACTTTTTGATAATCCCAAAAGGGGGAGAAATATGAAATCTATGTTAACATATGTTATTTTTTCTCTATAGTTGCATCAAATTCACACTCTTACTGTACATGATTTGTGATCATCAAAATGGAGGATATTGTTGCACTCCTCATGTATTAATCATGTTTTAATGATCACAAATCTCAATAATAATTAAAAATCTTATTACTAATCACAAATCCCAAAAATCTTATCAATCACATTTATTTAGGTTTCAAGTTATCTCCTACTTGATAATGGTTAAGCTCAATTCATTTTCTGCATATTACTGTTTAAGAATGAATATAGTTATTTTCCTATGTACTAGACATTGTGAAGCTTGACATAGTATGTCAGACACTGTGAGCAAGACACAGACACCGTGAAGCCTAAGTCTCAGACACAGTGACCACGAGACACCGTGACACAGTAAGCCTTACATGGTGGAGCAAGAAACTATGAACAGATACCGTAATCTAGATACTCTGTTTGCATAAGTTCCAGACACAGTTAGCAAGACACAGTCATCAAGGTTGCATGAATCCAAAAACTATGAGCAAGTTACCGGAAGCCAGAAACCGTAATTCAGACACCATGACTCAGACACCATGAGCAAGACACTGTGAAGAAGACATAGTGAAGGATACACTGTGAAGGAGATACCGTGAAGGAGACACCGTTTTCATAACTACTGTGACATAGTTTCCTAAACTATTTTTTCGTTTTTCTATTTAACTTTTTAACTGTAATATTTAACGCCTTTAATGAACTGACATATTTAACGTTTATTTGTAGCCATATTACGAGGTACGAGGTAAGAAATACATGGAACCTTTCGGCTAACACTCATTCATTCGAAGATAAAGAGAATTGCGCCCAAGAGGAAGAAGATACATGTAAAAACTAAAAAACGTGAGTGCACGGTACTAAACAGAAAAACAAGATGATAATCATGACTATGAAGAAGAGATTGAA
The DNA here is from genome assembly GCA_963277665.1 of Viscum album. NCBI lineage: Eukaryota > Viridiplantae > Streptophyta > Magnoliopsida > Santalales > Viscaceae > Viscum > Viscum album. Next base: position 695,783,183 of record OY728119.1, on the reverse strand, counting down.
ATATCTTCAAAGAAATGATTCTCTCATACATGAAAATAAACTCTACTGAAGAACACAAGAAATACATTGGGATCAAGGGAACATCTTTACTTGTGAAGAACAAAAGCTAAATCTTGACACTCTATTTTTCAACACAAAAACCAGAGAAGGACTCAGTAGAATTTTTGTCTTATCCAAGGAGTCCAGAGCTGTACTTCTAATCCCTAGAGCATACTAAACTCACATCTACTCTCTTAGTGATTCTTTTATTTACTTTTGAGCATTGTGTGTACTCTGTATATCTTACACACACTGACTCCAGCGCTGAACAGAAGGATTTGAAAATCCTTACACCGAACTCTTTACTTTTGTTTACCCATGAAAATTGTGGAAGAGGTCCCTACATGGCTTGGACAGTCTATATACTATTGTTACCCCGATCCAGGGTGTGGATCAGTGTTTATTTATATAAACTTCTTGGTGGCAGGTGATCACCAAGTGGAGTTGATTAGGTCTCAGCTTGAGACTAAACAACTTGTTTAATATCTGTTGTGCATCATATATTAAGTCTAAAGTAGACTATATATTTTATATTCCACTGCTATTTACTTTGAAATACAAATATATTTTAAAGATACTTTGATAGTTAAACTAGAAATTGTTTGTATGTACTTTAAAGCATTAGGTTACGTTTGAATGATAATTGATCTTCAGATTGAATTAACTGAGAACTAATCAATATCTTGAGAATCTAACTGACCCTTTACTATAATACAAATTCACTACAGATTAGCTCGGAATTTTAATTGGGGGATTTTAAAAGAAATATTTTTAACAGAAATTTTAATTGGTACTCAATTCACCCCCCTCTTGTGTAAACCACTCCGACCAACACATTGATCATAAAACCAACCTAAGTAGCCCTTTTGTCCAAATCAAAAGGAAGAACCTGAAGAAGAAGTAATTATTTTATCACCTATTTCAATTTAATTTTATTCTTCTACATCCTATTTCTTTGTTGTTTCTATAATAAAATAATAAATCCAGTACATTATACAAACTAATACATTATTATAAATACGGTAAAACCATATTCATTATTCTACCCATCCTATGAATGAAAAAGTGATCATGTGTGCATACATATGTCTTATCATCTCCACATCATGGTGTATTTTTTATGAAACACTACCTTATTTGGATGGGTATAATAATGCGTATAATTTATTAAAATAATAAATATAAAATGTTAATTATTCCGTATATATAATAAAATATCCAATAAATACGATTTCACAATCAATAGAATGATATTGTCATGCATGTGTACGTATCTCTTACCATCTCCACCGCATGATGATATTTGTTCCTCATCGTAACCATTCAAGAATAATTTTAATTTGATTATTAAAAATATTGTTTAAAATCATAATATACTTCTTGATGTGAATCAAAAACATCCTATCCATAACAAACATGACTTACTTAATAAAACATATAAACAATAATGAATCAGTTAACACCTAGAACAATGATAATACTGAAATGTTTCTAACAAATAAATATTCGAGCATCATATATGATATCATATTTATGTATGTGGTTGTTGAATAATTTAATAATTATTATTTAACAATTATAGAAGTGGCTAACATACCCTCTACTAAGAAAAAGTACAAGGTAATGGTTAATTTTACAATCTCTTTATTATCTGACGTTCTTTATACGTAAGTTTCTACAAGGACTTCTTTAACATCCATATATGTGTTTCATAAAAATATATTTGAAGAAATTTTTACTATTTCTTATACTATGGGTTAAATTCATTTATACCATTGTTTGAAATTTATAAAATGTTTTGAATGGAATATTTAAAATAATTTTCCAAACAATATACCTTCTCTTCTTTTTGAAAAATTAAGGAAAAAATGTTTTTTAACATATACAGAAGGTGTGGGTATTTTCCTCTGTTATAACACATTCGAAGATTCTATTACAATATTATTAGAATATTTTTAAAATAAATTTTTTATTTTAAATTTATACAACTTTTAAAAGATTTCAAATTAGAAAGAGATATTTCTTAAAAATATTTTCTGGATTGATTTTATCTATGTTAACATCTATTAGTGAATTTTACGTTAAATTGAAGTCGATTTATTATAATACAATATCTCAAATTATATTAAAAGAGTAATGATAAGTTTAAATGTGAATGTGTTGTTCTTATACCATTCATGGTTTATAGTAAAATTATTGAAATTTTGTATTCTAGTTTTAATATGAGTGATTGTGTTATGTTTCACCCTTTTCACATTAAGAATGAATTGGACTTAGTAAGTGACATGTAGTTCCCACTATAGCTCCTCGATCCATAGGTTTGTCTCATGATACAATCTAGTGTCTTGGAATGAGTCCTTTTGAATTATTTTTATTTGTAGACTGAGCACGAGTCCTTGATAATGTGGTTATGATGTCTGGAATTGTGCATTCCATCATTATAAGATTAGCTAATGATATTACTTATAATTATTTGACTGTGAGAATATTCATGTGAATAAGTAAATGGAACTATTTGAATTATATTTTCCATATTAAGTTGAAGTTTATGTTTAAAAAAGCTTGTGTTTTAGTCTTATACACTTCCTTACATGTTTAGGCTTATTTATGATAGTTTCTGCTATATTGTTAACCTTACCAAGCATATGAGCTCACCCATTTCTTATGTTTTATTTTCCCCAAGATGAAAAAATGTATATTATGACTGTCCTGTAAGGATAGGCTAAAGGATATGAGTGTGCTAAATGGAGAAACAATGTTTTTTTCCTTTCACAATGTAATATAAATCTTATATGTGTATCTAGTACTTCCATGGATAATAAAATCAAAGGGAATTTAGGAATTGATCTATTGTGATCATTCCATTATTATGTAATAATAAAACAACTCTAGGTAACTATGGTCGAGGTGTTACACTTGGAATGAGATGATGTTTAGTACAAACCATGGAAACTAGATTTAGAAAAACACTGATTATATATCATTACACTAAGATATAATTTGAGGATTATTATACAAAAACATCAAAAAAAATTGGTAATGTAGATATTATGTGGGTTTTCCAAGAAATACATCCCAATAGGGATAGTAAATGTTGATGTGGTTCTATCATAGATTTACCTAGGATTGAAAACTCCAACAAGGAATTTCATGCTTGAACTAGGGTATCCTTGTATATGACTACTGGCCTTATTGCAGACATGGATTGACACTCCTAGGGGATATTCTTAGGATAATTCACATTTTCATTACATAAATTATGATGTATTTATGTGTAAATACTTTCCCAATGGAAACTTTTTTATGATTATGGATAATATTCATAAACTATTCAATTTATGTTAAGTATTTTACAATTTTATAATTATGCATTGTGATTCATAAAATAATTTAGTGTATTCCATTGGTTAGGAATGGAACCTTGTGGAAGGAATATGAACCATATAAATTCTTGTAATCTGTGTATGGATCTCTCTCATATTGAACATAATTAGGGTGTATCTAGTGATGCAACTAGTGTTGAAAAACTTATAACCATAATGGGACAACTCAATTTGGGTAGGAATAATAACCTTACCTGTATAGAGATCCCTGATCTACAATGATTTGGATTAATGTTAGACCACTTCATAAGGAAACAACCACAAAAAATCAATGTGACTAAAAATCTATTTGTAGTTGAGCAATGAATAATTTCTTTAGAGAAATGTTTTAATTCTGTTGGGAGTATCGAATGAGAAAATGTTGTCATGGTAGTGTATCTCCTCTCAAGAGATACAGATCAATGGTGGTCAGTATTTCAAAACACAAAGGATGATGAAGGCATATCAAATATTAAATGGAGGGAGTTTAAATAACTTTTATTAGAAAAAAATATTTCTTGTGATCATCGAGCGGATATGGAAAGAAAATTTCTGAGTATGAGGAAAAATAAATATGAGAATGTAATAAAGTATTAGGCTAACATTACAAGGTTAGAAAGTCATGATATAGATTAAAAATGTAACCCAATAAGTAATATTGATAGATTATTTTATGGTTTAAAACAATTTCTCTACTAAAAATTAGTCTCAAAATACTTCTCGTTATACAAATATATATTCTCATGTGCTATCAAGATAGGCATGGAATTCACTAAGACTAATGACTTTAATATGAATCAAGAGAAGAAGAGATCTAATGAAAACTCTGGAAATGGAAATAACAGAAACAATGGAAATTTTGAATTTCCACCCTACGTTTAATGTGTGAAGAAACACCCTAATACTTTCTTGAAGGTAATTTAACTTTTTTACAAGTGTGGAGAAAAATTCCACCATGATTATGATTTCAATGGGAAGAAAGAAGATACAATTTTTAATGATATAATTGTAAATATGTGGGAAATTATGCAAATTCTTGTCCTATGCGTCAAGGAAATTTACCCCATAAAAATAAAACAGAGAAATTCCAAGCTTATAAGGTCACTAATTATGAGGTTGAAGTTCCTAATGATGTGGTTGTAGGTAAATTAATAATTTCCTCAATATTAGACAATGATTTATTTGATTCTGGATCATTACATTCCTTCATATCTTCCCAACTTTCCATGAAAATTGGATATTAATAATTTGACTTAAGAAGTGAGTTTTCAATCAACACTTCTAAGGGAAGTATCATTGAAATAATGTTTTTTCATGTAGTGACCATTATAAAATGTAAATGTTCATTATATTATGATTTTACTATCATACCCATGATTAAATTTGATATAAACCTTGGTATGGAATGGTTTTCAGACCATGAGGGAAAAATTTATTATAAGAAGAAGGATGTTAAAATTTTTTATGATGATAAGGAATCCCTTATCTTTAGATCATAAACTGTTGATTCAATAAGGTTTCCCTTATGACTTTTCCATTCCTTCTTGTTTTGAAAATCACAAACACCTTATACTTCAGTAAATATATATTTTACTTATATAAGGAAAATTTTCTTCCCTAAGATATTTACTCCTACCATATTTTCATTACTCATATAAATATTTTTCTTAGGTATAAAAATCAGATTCATACCTAAATCCTCGAAATCACATAATACTTAGATATAAAGCATTCAGTTTTAGGATCTCAATTCTGGATACAGACTCTAATGAAGTTCCACACTGAATTCTGGATACGAACTCCAATGAAGTTCCACTCTGAATTCTGGATACGAACTCTAATGAAGGGCCACTCCTAATTCTGGATACGAACTCTAATGAAGTTCCACTCCAAATTCTGGATATGAACTCTAATGATGTTCCACTCTTATTTTTAGATACGAACTCTCAAAAAGTTCGACTCCAAACTTCTATGAGTTTGACTCCAAACTTCTATGAGTTCGACTCCGAACATCTATGAGTTCAACTCTGAAATTTTACTAGTTTGACTCCGAACTTCTATAAGTTCGACTCCGAACTCTAAAAGTTCAGATTCCGAATTCTAGTGAAACCAGACTCCTAATTTCTTATAAATTTAGACTCCATATTTCTACAAAACTTAGGTTCTGAATTCCTATTAAAATAGTATCTGAATATCTCTTTATTGTAGACTCCGAATTCTATTTTGGTTAGACTCTGAACTATTATTTGCTTACATTCTGTACTTTTGTTTTTCTTATACTTATACTTGTTTCATTACAAGACGATGTCGTGCTTTCAGTTATTGACTAACCATTGGTTGAGTGACACGTGTACAGGTCCCTTCGAAATTCAATGAGAAATATGACCGTTGGAGGAGGGAGCTGACTATTGGAGCTTTGCCTATAAATAAAAGATCATTTGAACGTGCTCATAACTTTTCGAATTTTGGTGATTAGAACTTCCTGAAGTAATTTTTAGAGAGAGAGAGGATATTATCAACTCTCAAAGATTCATGCATAAAGTTTTAACAACTTATTCAAACATTTCCTTATGCAAACTTTCTTCGTGCGACTCTGATTGCTGCTGATTACAATCGACGGCTTCCAGGGATAGGAAGACAGGGGATCCAAAACCTTCAAGTTGAGGGCTTCCTTGCTGAGGAAGACAGAGGTGCTGACTACCTTATAATAGAGGTCTTGCAGGGATAGCAAGACAGACACTGATCTTCATATCAAGGGCTTACCCTGGTGTGGGTAAGACAGACTTGCTTGAAAATATAAATCAAGGGACCTTTATCCAAGGTTGTTGGATGCCCTTCTATTTGGGTTAAAAGAGTTATTGTTTGTTACATGTAGTTTTACTACTTGTATTTCTACTGCATTTTGTATTTCTAAGGAAGGTGTGACTTTCTTATACTCCCTTACTTGTACTCTCATATAGTTAAATTCTATATGCTTTACGGTAGAATCTTAATCCTTGTAACTTTGGTTAAGTTCCATTTTCAGAATCACTCTTCTGAAATCTAGCAAGTCTTTAGTACTCATAGAGGTCTTTTGAATTATCTTGTTTAACTATTTTAAGCATAACCATCCTAAAAATTCCCTAAGGAAGTTTAAAAGGTACAACTCACCCCCACCCCCCTCTTGTATCTGTGAATCTCATTCTTATTTCGATGCAACATTTGCTATCACAGAGTATATCATACTTAGAGTAATACCATCCTAACATAAACTTCACTATATGACTATCATCTAGATCCACCCCATTTAGCTCTACTAAATTCAATTATTAGAGTGGAAGGGTGTGATATAAATATGAGTGAGGAAAGTAATGTTCAAAAAAAGGATTTACCTAATATATAAGAATATGTTGATGTGTTTCGAGAGGATTTACATAGACATCCTCAAGAACCAGAAAATGAATTTCCCATTGACTTAATTCTTTTTCAAGGCCCATATCTAAGATCCCATATAGAATGGACACTATGGAATTAGTGGAAATTAAGAAAAAATTAGAGGATTTGAGTAATAAAGGATTTATTTGGCCTAATACTGCTAAATTAGGATCCCATATTCTTTTTGTTAAGAAGATATATGGATCTATGATGATGGGCATTGACTATATGGTGTTCAATTCTATAATAATAAAGTTAAAGTATCCCCAACCTCGCATTGAATATTTATTCGATTAACATCATGAAGTTCAATATTTTTAAAAGATTGACCTTTGATGTGGATATCATTAGTGGTATGTGAGGAAGGATGATATTCCAAAGACATCATTTCAATCCTGGTACGTGAATTATGAGTTTATAGTAATTCCTTTTGGACTGAATAATGCACCGTCTATTTTCATGGATCTAATAAAGATAGTTTTTAAGGAATATCATGATGACTTTGTAGTGTTATTTTTTTATTATATATTTATACAGTACAAAAGCTATGAAGATCATCAAAATCACAAGTTCACTATTCTGAAAACTCTTAGAAGAAATGAATTGAATGGGTAGTTTATCAAGAGTGAATTCTCGAGTTAGTAAAAAAAATCTTAGCCATATGGTCTCTAAGGATGTAATATTTTTTGATCCTTAAATGACAAGGGAAATCCAATAATCGCAAGAACCGACAAGTAGAACTGAGGTACATAGTTTTATTGGTTTAGGAGGTTATTATTGGTGTTTCATCCATAATTTTTCCTGATTGTCTTACCCATTAACAATGCTCACACGTAAAGAGGATAATATTTTTTGGATAAAAGAGTGTGAATAATGTTTTGATGATTTGATGAGAATATTAGTTGATGCTCTTATCTTGACTCTACCACAATGTAATTATGGTCTTGTAATTTTTAGTAATTAATCAAATAAATGAATCAGTTGTGTCCTTAAGAAATATGATAGTGTTATTGCTTATACATAATGAAAACTACAAATTCATGAAAAAAACTATCTTACTCATAAAATTGAGTTAGAAGATGTAATATTTTCTCTAAATATACGGACACACTATCTCTCTGGTAAAAATGTGAGATATATCTGATTAGAAGAGTTCTAAATAAATGTTCTCATAAAATGAACTCATCATAAGGAAAATGTGATGTCTTGAAATACCCAAGGATTATGATTTCACAATACACTACCACCCGAGGAAGGAAAATAAGGTGGTAGATGATTTGAGCAGAAAGAATCACATATTTATAAATAATATGAGAGTTGAATGGGATCCCATGTTCATGGATCTAGTAAATATGGATATAGAAATAATCGTGGAAGGTGAAACATCAATACTTTTTCAAATGGATTCCAAACCATATTTAGTAGAAATGATAAAAAGTTCTCAGATTGATAATGATAGGTTTCAAAATAAAGTTAATGTTTTGAATGATTATAGATTGATTGACTTCAAATATAAAGATGGAATTTAGAAAAATTAGAAGAGGATTTGTGTTCTAGATATACCTAATCTAAAAAGGTAATTGTTAGATGATGCTCATAGATCTATCTTCTCTATACACCCTGGTAGGAATATGATGTATAGATATTTGAAGGAACATTTTTTGTGGTAAAACATGAAGAGGGGGATTTCTTATTATCTGTCAAGATTCTAGAAAAGTCTTCAAAAAGACCAAGATACTAAAATTCCTTTGAGCACTGTCTACCACCCTCAAACTGATAGAAAATCATATCAGAATATTCAAACTATGGAATACATATTTAGATCTTGATTACATGAAATTCAAGGTATATGGGATCAGTATTTACCTATGGTAGAATTTTCCTATAACAATACCTTCCTGTAAAGTATTCAAATGGAACCCTATGAAGCCTTATATAGAAAGAGATTTTGCACACCAACTTGTTAGGATGATGATGGTGAATGATAAGTCATAGGAACAGAATGTTTTTAGGACACAATGGAAAAGGTGAAAAATATCCAAACCCACATAAATGTAACTCAATGTAGGCCAATGAGTTATGCCGATAATCGAAGGAATGATTTGGAATTTGTAGTAGGAGATCATGTTTTCTCAATGGAATCTCTATGAAGGGGTGTTATATGATTCATAAATATGGTTAAATTAATTCCCATGTAAATCGGACATTTTTAAATTCTAAAACAAATTGGAGTTGTAGCTTACCATTTGGAAATGCCACCAAGTCTCACCAAAGTTCATGATGTGTTCCACAAATCCCTGTTGAGAAAATACATGTCAGACCTAATGCATGTACTCACCCATGAATAAATAGAATTTGAACCCGATATATCTTATTTTTAAGAGACTATCAAGATTCTTGATACTAAAGAATAAGTGTTGTGAAAATGGATGACTTGTTGGGTAAAATTTCTTCAGAGAAACCATAAAATAGATGACGCAACGTGGGAACCTGTGGACCTTATGATGAAGAACCACCCATATCTTTTTATTTATTAATATTTTATAAATTTTGGGGAAGAAATTATTTTAAGGAGGGAATAATGGAACCTCACAAGATACCACGGTATGATTCTCTTTGAATAATACAATAGTTTTCATTGTACGCAGATCTAAGTTCTAACACACCATGACCAATTAAACTAGCTGTTTAAAAAGATGTTTTGAATAGTAATAACTAATTTTTCAAATTTTATAAATTTTATTATTCAAAATGGAATACATTTTAGGATTCAGAATATCAAAATTCTCTTAGGGTAAATTTTTGGTATTTTTCTCAAAACATTCAATTTTTGATAAATAGTGAAAAACACTACATTATTGTTTAAAAATAATTTTTTATATAAACAATTATTTTTAATTTAGTTTTTTTAATGTAAAAATAGATAAATAATACATATATTAGTCCAATTTAATTCATTGGTGTCATTTTATAATAATATTAAATTTATATAATTTTGTCGAACTTTTTATCATCTTTTACCCACAATTTAGGGACATTTGAAAATATTTATAAAACGAAATTTTACCGCTTCTGTGAATTGAATTTCAAAAATCTGACAAACATAGTTTTCCTCAGTAAGTAAAATGTGGTTCTATAGGATTGAAATAATTTTTGGTGAATAGTTATTGTTGAATTTCATTTATCACTATTGAAAGTAAATATGGTAATTAAAGGACAAAATAATATTATAATATTATAATATTACCCCAAAACATGTCATTATTCTATTTGATAAGTGTTTTTTAACCCAATTCAACCATTTGATAAAAATATTATCCTTCTTTTCCACATGGGCTAGATTAGGAAATTTATTATATTTTATTTAAAGAAGAGTTAAAAGTGTTAAATTCAAATTTTAATAACTAAATGTTTTTTAATATAGTGTTATACATATGATAAATTAGAATAAAAATATTTATTAGTAATATTAATATATTTAATAAATCATTGAGTCTTATTTTTAATTTTTATACATTAAATAATTAAATTTATTTATGACACAATTATGATGAAGTAATTACCTTATTATTGAATGATTAAAATAAATGATATAGTAAATATTAAAATAAATTTAAATTGAAACTTCTGATTCCATCCATGAATTTTATAGGTGGATATAAAATTTTATAGTTGGTTAAATGTATGTTTACTTAAAGGAATCATGTTTTTATGACTTAAAAACCCAATTACTAAAGACTGTCAAAATTTACATAAATGAGTTTTTAAAACAAATACAATTTTATTAAATTATGTAACAGTCCAAAAAACTATGATTCGTCAAAATGACTTAGATAATGATAAGTATTTCATTAATTAACCACATGAGGTTCTCTTGGCATTTTATTGTAAATATATTAACAATGTAATATAAAAATACAATAAGACATGGTAAAATTAAAACTATTTAACTAAGTATTAAATATAAAATATTAGGTTAATGTGGTGACATAAAAATGTTAAAAACTTATTAGTTGTGAGGTTTTTGACCAATATTCATCTTATCCATGAAATAAATCAATTTTTTTCTCTTAGAAACCGGAAAAAATTATAATAATTTAATATTTCAAGCTTTTCCTAATTTCCTCTCACATCTCTTATGAAAGGGAACTTCCCCTTCTCTTAAATTCACACCTCTAAATGCATTTGGCTCAGCCAACCCATATGAAATATCTCCTCCCAACTACCCTGAATTCAACCTAGAGGCCATACATTGATCATTAATTTAACCTATGGAGCCCTTTTTTCCAAATCATAAGGAAGAACCCGATGAAGAAGTAATAATTTTATCACCTCTTTCAAAGTTGTTTTCTTCTTCTACATCCCCTTTCTCTGTTGTTTCCATAATTTAATAATAACACCATAACCTTATACATGATGATACATTTTTATAAATATGGTACAACCATATTCATTATTCTATCCATCATATGAAGGAAAATGTCACCTGGCATTCGTACGTACGACTTACTGTCTCCAAATCATAGTGTAGTTTGTCATTTAGCACTACATTACTTGGGTGTGTATAATAATGAGTATAATTGGTGTAAATAATAAATATTACATGTTACTTATTTTTTATATATAATATATCACCCAATTACATACTATATCGCCATCAATAGTATGATATTGTCGCTCATGCGTACATAAGACTTACTATCTACAAGGTGCAATGAGATTCATTCTCCATCGTAACCATTGAATAAGAATCTTCTTTTGATGATTAAAAATAATTTTTAATAAAATAATATCATTCTGATATGAATCAAAAACATCCTATCCATTACAAACTTGATTTATGTAATGAAACATATATATGAAAACGAATCAGTTAACACCCGAAACAATTATAATATTGAAATATTATTAATAAAGCAACACTAGAGAATCATATATGATATCATATTTATGTATGTGGTTATTTAATAATTTAATAAAAATGATTTTACCATTATTCAAGAGGTAAAAATACACTCAACTAAAGAAATGTACAAGGTAAGGGTTAATTTTACAGTCTCTTTATTATTCGAGGTTGTTTATATCCAAGTTTCTACAGGGACTTCTTTATCATTCACATCTACATATCATAAAAATATATTTCAACACATTTTTAAAATATACTAGACTATGGGTTAAAGTAAGTTATTCTATTTTTTTACTTTTATAAATGTATTTGAAAGGAATATTTCCTTAATTTTTCAAATAAGGTACTTTCTGACCTTTTTGACATATTAAGGAAAGAATGATTTTTAACTTATACGGTGGGTGTGGTTATTTTCCACCGTTATAACACCTTCGAAGATTCCCTTACAATATTATAATAATATTATCAAAATAAATGTTTTCATTTAAAATTATAATACTTTTAAATGATTTAAAAGTAGAAATTTATATTTCTCTCAAATAGGTCATGGATTGATTTCATCCATGTCAACAATTTATGATGTATTTTAGGTTTAATTGAAGATGATTTATTATAATAAAATCTTCAATATTGTATTGAATGATTTATGATATGTTTGACTACATATGTGTTATAATTATACCATTAATGGTTTATGGTTAAATTATTGACATTTTTTTATGAATGTTTTAATATGAATGATTATGTTATGTTTCACCCTTTTCATATGAGGAATTCATTGGACATAGTAAGTGATGGGTTGGGCCGACTATATAACCTAGATGCATTGGTTGGTCTCATGAGACAAACTTGTGTCATGTAAAATGTCCATTAAAATATTTTTATTTGTAGTCTTGGCACGAGACATTGACTATGTGGTTATTATTTTTGGATTTATGAATTCTATCATTATGAGATTAGATATTGATATTAAACATGATTATTAGACTAGTATAATATCAATGTGAATAAGTAAATCAAATTTTTTATTTATATTTTCTATATTATGTTGAATTTTGTGTTTAAAAAGGATTATGTTTTAGTCTTATACATTTCCTTAAATGTTTATGATTATTTATAATTGTTTATACGATAATGTTATCTTTACCGAGCATTAGAGATCACCGATTTCTTATGTTTTATTTTTCCTAGGATGAAAAAAAGAATATTATGACTGACCTGCAGGGATAGGCTAAGGGATACGAGTGTTTTAAAAGGAGACACAATGTTTTTTTCATTTCATAATGTAATGTAAAACGTATATATGTACCAAGTACTTCTGAGGACAATAAAATAATAGTTCTTTAGAGAATTTATCTCTTGTGGTCATGCCAATGTTATGTAATAATTTACTGACTCAGGGTAAATGGGGTCAGGGCGTTATAGTTGGCATGAGCGGAAGTTTAGAACAAACCATTGAAAATAGATGTAGAAAAACTCTCATTATAAAACATTATCCTAAGCTAGAATTTGAGGATTATTATAGAAGGACATCCAAAAAAATTTTGAAATGTAGATATTATGTGAGTTTTTCTTGAAATATATCCCCTTCTTGACAGTGCAAGTGAACATGCTTCTATCACAGATGTACCTAAGAGTGAAAAAACTGGCAAGGGGTTTCATTTTTAAACTGGGTTATCCTAGTACATGACAACGGGCCTTACTCCAAACCTGGTTTTACAAACTCGGGGGACATGCATAGGATAATCCACATTTTCTTTACAAATAATTATAAAGGATTTATGAGTAAATAATCCCCAAAGAAATTTTTTTATGATTATATATTAAATGAATAAATATTCAACAAATGTTCAGTATTTTAAATTTTTTTAATTATAGATCTTGATTCATAAACTAATTTAGTGTATTACATTTTTTAGAAATGGAACCAAGTGGAAGGAATGGAAATTGTATAAACACATGTAATTCCGATAGGTATTTCCCTCTAATTCAAGCTAATTATAGTTGATATGGTGATGCAACTGCTGTTGAACAACTTATAACCATACTGGGAAAACTCAATCAAGTTATGAATAATATCCTTACCGGTATGGATCACCCTAATCCACGATGAAGATAATAAATTTTATAATGCTTCATGAGGAAACAACCAATAAAATTAAATGGGACTACATATCCATTTGTAGCTGACCAATGGATAAGTTCCTTAGAGAAACGTTTTCATGCTTTGAGATGTATCAAAAGGGAAAACGTTGTCGTGGCAGTTTATCTCTTATTAGGAGATGCATATCAATGGTGGTCATTAATTAAAAACAAAAAGGAGGATGAAAAAGTATCAAATATGGAATATAGGGAGTTTAAAGATCTTTTCTTAGAAAAATACTTTCCTTGTGAACATCGAGAGGATATTGAAAGGAAATTTCTGAGTATGAGGAAAAAGAAGGATGAGAATGTCGTAATGTATAAGGATAACATTACAAGGATAGCAAGGCATGCTGAAGATTACATATGTAACCAATGAAGTAATATTGATATATTATTTGATGTGTTAAAACCATTTCTCAAATGAGAATTAGTCACACAATCATTATCATCGTAAAAAGAAATAGTCTCATGTGCTATCAATATAGATAATGAATTCACTAAGTTATATGACTTTAATGTGAATCAAGAAAAAAAGAGATCTTATTAACACTATAGAAAAGGAAATAACAGGAAGAAGGGAAAAGTTGACTTTCCAACCTACGGTAAATGTGGGAAGAAACCCCCCGATACTTTCCTTAAGGGAATTTGAGTTTGTTACAAGTGTTGAGAAAAACGCCCACAGGCTCATAATTTCAATGGAAAGAAAGAAGCTACCAATGTTTAATTATATAATTGTAAAGAGATGGCACATTATGCAAATTATTGTCCTATGTGTTAAGAAATTATTCCCCAGAAAAATAAAATAGAGCAAGGCCAAGCTTATGTGATCACTACTACTGAGGTTCAAGTTCCTAATCAGGTGGTGGTAGGTACTTTAATATTTTATCAAAATTATCCAATGCATAGTTTTAATCTATATCATATCATTCTTTCACTTCTTCCTAGTTTTCCATGAAAAATAGATATTTCAAATTTGACTTAACATGGGAGTTTTCAGTCAAAACTCCTAAGGAATCTATCATTGTAACAACATTTTGTCATGCAGTGACCATTATGGCATATAAATGAACTTTATCTTATGATTTTATTGTCATATCCATAATTTAATTTGATATAATCTTCGGTTTGGATATTCTTTCAGACCATGATATGAAAATTTATTTTAAAAAGAAGGATGTTACAATTTTTGATAGTGATACAATATTCCTTATCATTAGATCAGAAACATCACCATATGATTCTCATCTAGATCCAAACCCAGTCGTTATACTAAATTAAATTATTGAGGATGAAGGGAGTGAAAGAAATATAGTTTAGTAAAATAATGTTCAGATAGAGGATGTACCTATTGTTTAAGAATATATTGATGTGTTTCCATAGTATTTACCTTGACATCCTCCAGAATAAGAAATTGAGTGTCTCATTGACTTAATTCTAGGTTCAAGGATCATATCGAATACCCCTTGTAGAATGGACACTATGGAATTAGTGGATCTAAAGAAAAAACTAGAGGAATTGAGTAATAAATGATTTATTTTCCCATGTTTTTCTCCATGGGGAGACCGTGTTCTTTTTGATAAGAAGAAATATGGATCTATGAGGTTGTGCATTGACAACAGGGGGATCAATGATATTACAATAAATAACAATTATCCCCTACCTATCATTGATGGTTTATTTTATCAATTTCATAGAGTTCAATATTTATAAAATGTTGACCTTTCATCTCCATATAATCAATTGTACATGAGGAAGGAAGATATTCCAAATGCGGAATTTCAAACTAGGTATGGTCATTACGAGTTTACATTAATTAATTTTTTATTGACTAACACACCCTATGTATTTAGTGTTCTAATCAAGAGATTTTTCAAGGAATATCTTGATGAATTTGTAGTGTTATTTATTTGTGATATCTTGAAATAATCCAAAATCTATGAAGATCATCAAAATCACTTGTGTAATATTCTGAAAACACTGAGAAGAAATGAATTATATGGGAAGTTTAACAAGAGAGAAACTTGACTTTAATAAAAAAAATTCTTGGACATATTATATAGAAGGATGAAATCTATGTTGATCATTTACGGATAAGGGGAATCCAAGAATAGCCAGCACCGACATGTATAAAGGAGTTATGAAACATCATTGGTTTAAGTGGTTACAATTGGTGATTCATCCAGAATTTTTCCTAATTTTCTTACACATTAACAATGCTCACACGTAAAGAGGTTTAATTTATTTGGATATAAGAGTGAATAATTTTTGGATGAATTGAAGATAATATTAGTCGATGAAATATTCTTGAATCTGCCATCAGACAATGATGGGATTGTTATTTATAGTGATGCATCAAAGGAATTAATTTTTTTGTCTTTATACAGAATGATAGTGTTATTTCCTATGCATCATAACAACTAAAAATTCACGAACGAAATTACCCTCCTGATGATCATGAGTTTGATGTTTTAATCAATGCTCTAAAGATATAGAGACACTATCTTTATAGTGAAAATGTGAGATATATATTTCTCTCAAGAGAATGAAATATATTTTCTAACAAAAATATCTCAAGATAATTCAATGGTGATGGCTTGAAATACTCAAGGATTATGAATTCATAATAAACTACCACCTGGCGAAGGTAAATAATGTGAATGATTCTTTGATTAGAATGGATCGTGGAGATATAAATAAGATGAGAGTTTAAAAGGATCATATGTCCGTGGATCTATTAAGGATATATATAGGAATAATCATGGAAGGTGAAACATCAATACTTTTTCAAATGGCTGCCAAACCATCTTCAATAGAAAGGACAACAAGTTCCCATATTGATGACGAGGTGTTTCAAAATAAAATTAAAGCAGCTAATGATGGGAGATTTATTGACTTCGTATAAAAATAAATAATTTTGAAATTTCAGGATAGAATTTATGTTCCGGATATACCTGATCTAAAAATGTAATTGGTGGATGATGCACATAATTCCAATTTCTCTATGCACCATGTTAGCACTAAAATATATAGAGATTTTATGGAACATTTTTGGTTGGTCAATATGAAGAGGTAGATTGATTATTATGTTTCAAGATTTATTGTTTCTCAATAGGTGAAGAATGGAATAAAAGATCTTAGTGGAGTCATGCAACCTATTCCCATAAATGAGTGGAAATGGGATGATGTTACAATTGACTTTGTAATGGGGCTTCCAAAGGCTCCTAGAATGAATGATGCAATATGAGTCATTGTTGATCGTATTACATAGTCAAAACATTTTCTTCTTATATGAGATGAATTACCACTTGAACATTTTGTAAGAATATATATTAATTAATACAAAATACATCATGTTGTACTCTAATCGATTTATTCAAATCATGATCCCTGTTTTACATCACTATTAAGGAATAGTCTTCAGAAAGGCCTAGATACTAAACATTTTTTTGAGCACTACCACCACCATAAAACTGATGGAAAACCAGAGAGGAATATTTAAATCTTACAGTACATGTTGAGATCTTAATCACTTGACTTTCTATGTATGTGGGATCAATATTTCCCTATTGTATAATTTTCCTATAAAAATAACTTTCAATCAAGTATTCGGATAGAACCATATAAAGTGTTATATGTAAATAGATATTGCACACCATGTTTTTGAGATAATGTAGGTGAAATAAATATCATAGGCCTAGAACATGTTGAGGAAACAATGGAAAAGGGGAAGATTATTTATCCCCACATCAATGTTACTAAAATTGGGAAAATGATTTATACAGATAATCGATGGAAGGATTTAGAATTTGAAGTAAGAGATCATGTTTTTTGAAAGTATATCTATGGAAGGGTGTTATAAGATTCAGTATGAATGGTGAATTAAGTCCTAAGTACATAATACCTTTCGAAATTATAGATTGAATTGGAGTCGTATCTTTCTATTTATATATTCTACCTAGTCTCTCCAAAGTTCATGATGTGTTCCATGAATCAATGTTGAGAAAATACATGCCAAACCCAATGCATGTACTCAAAAATGAAGAAATAAAACAGGAACCCAATATTTCATTTTGTGAAGAGCCTATCAAGATTATCGATACCATAGAATAAGTGCTGAGAAGTAGGATGACTTTTCTGGTAAAAGTTCTTTGGAGAAACCAAAATATAGAAGAGGCAATATGGGAACTTGAGGAACTTATGATGAAGAATCACCTGATTTATTTTAAGTTGTAATATTATAGAAATTTTGAGGAACAAATTATTTTAAGGGTGGAAGAATGTAACACCACAAGCTTCCATGATATTCTTCTATTTGAATAATAAAATATCTTGTGTTGTACGAAGCACTAAGTTTAATCACACCATGCCCAATCAAACAAGCCATTTAAAAAGCAGTTATGTTTTGTAATACCTAATTTTTAAAATTTTATAAATATTATTTTACAAAATGACCATAATTTTTGGATTCACAATATCAAAATTAGCTTAGGTTCAATTTATGATGTTTTTCTGGAAACTTTCATTTTTTGATGAATAGTAAAAACACAGTGTTATTGTTTAAAAATGAATTTCTATATAAATAATTATTTTTAATTTTATTTTATTTTAAAGTCAAAATAGATACATAATACCTATATTATTCTAATGTAATTCAATGGAGTCATTTTATAATAATATTAGATATATAAAATTTTATTGAAATATTTAATGTCTTTTACCCACCATCTAGGGACAATTTCCAATATGCATAAAACATAATTTTACCGTTTCTGTGAATTGAATTTCAAAAATCTAACAAACACCATTTTCATTAGTAAGTAAATTTTTTTTCAATAGGATGAATATAATTTTTGTGAATAGTAACTTTTGATTTTAATTTACCGTGGTGAAAAGTTAATAGGGTAATTAAAAGTAACAATAATATTATAGGAATATAAAATTACCCCAAAACATGTAATAATACTATTGGATAAGTGTGTTTTGACCAAATTCAACTTTTGGACACAAATATGATCCTTTTTGTTCCACTTGGGTCCGATTAGGACATTTATTATATTTTATTTAAAGAAGAGTTAAACGTGTTAAATAAAAATCTTAATAACTAAACAATTTAAATATAGGGCTATGAATAAGATATATTAGACTATAAGTATTCATTATAAATATGAAAATATTTCCTAAATCATGGTTTTTTATTAATAATTTTTAGAAATTAATAACTAATTTGTTTGTTATACAATGACGATGGAGTAATTTCTTTATTTATGAATGATTATAATTAATGATATTATAAATATTAAAATAAATGGAAATTGAAACTATTGATGCCATAAAATAATTTTATAGGTGAATATGACATGTTAAGGTTTATTCAATGTATTGTTTTTAAAGGAATATTGTTTTTATGACTTTAATAATAACCAATTACTAAATTGTGTCAAAATTGAAATAAATGAGTTTTTAAAACAAATAGTATTTTATTAAACTATATAATAATCGGAAAAATCTATGATTCAGCCAAATGACTTATATAATGTTAAATATGACATTAATTAACCACTTTGGGTTCTATTGTTATTTTATAGGAACTATATTAACCATGGAATATAAAAATACAAGAAGACATGGTAAAAGTTAAAGTATTTAAATAAAGGTTAAATATAAAAGATAAGGTTAATATGGTGACCTAAACATGTCTAAACCTATTGATTGATATCTTTTCGACCCATCATATTATTATCCTAGAAATAAATCAATTTTTTCTATTATAAACCGAAACAAATTTATAATAAATTAATATTTCATGCTTTTCCAAAAGTACCCCTCACATTTCTTATAAATTGAAACTTCCCCTTCTCATAAATTTACAACTCCAGAGACATTTGGATCGTCCAAATACTACAAAAGTATCCTCCCAAAAACCCTAAATTAAAACTAGAGGCCTCACATAGATCATTAAGATAACCTAAGGATCCATTTTGTCCAAATCAAAAGGAAGATCTTGAAGAAGAAGTAATTATCTTATCACCTCTTTCAAATTTCTTTTCTTCTTCTACATCCTTTTTATTGGTAGTTTCCATACTAAAATAATAACTCCAATATATTATATATACATATAAATTATTATAAATATGGTAAAACCATATTTATTATTCTATCAATTCTATGAAAGAAAAAGTCACAATGTGTGTGAACTACGGCTTACCGGGTCTACATCGTGCTGTAGTTTGTTTTTCAACAATACATTATTTGGATTGGAATAATAATGACCATAATTGATTCAAATAATAAATATAACATGCTATTTAATCATTATATATAATATACCATCCAATTAAATATGATTTGAACATCAATAGAATGCTATTTTCTATCGTGTGTACGTACATCATAACGTCTCCATGGCATGATGATATTCATTCCCCATTGTAACCCTTAAAGAATAATTTAGATTTTATGATTAAAAATAATGTTTAAGAACTTAATATCATTATATATTTGAATCAAATGAATTCTATCCATAACAATCAAATCATATGTATCAAAAAATATAAAGAAAAACACAACAGTTAACACCCGAAGGAAAGATAATACTGAATTATTATTAAAAAAATATTATAGGATCATATATGATATAATATTTTTGTATGTGGTTATTGAATAATTTAATTACAATTTTTTAACCATTATACAGGTGCTTAACTTACCCATGACTAAAGAAAAGTACAAGGTAAGGGTTAATTTTAAAATATATTTATTATGTGAGGTTGTTTATACATAAGTATCTACAAGAAAAATATTTATCATCCCCATATGTGTTTCCTAAAAATATATTTCAATGCATTTTTATTATTTCCTAGACTATGGGTTGATGTTATTCTAACCATTTTTGATTTTTATAATTTTTTGAAATTAATCTTTCAATTATTTTCAAAACAAGGTACATTCTTCCCTTTTTTAAAAATTACTGAAAGAATGTTTTTTGACTTATATGGAAGGTGCGGTGATTTTCCACTATAATAACACCTTCAAATCTTCCGTTACAAGCTTATAATAAAATATTCAGAAAAAAATTCTTTTATTATTATGTGAATTTCAAATCATTTCAATGTAGAAAGAGATATTTCTCTCAAATATTTTTTGGATTTATTTCATCCCTTTCAACTTCTATTGTTGAATTTTATATTTAATTGAAGTTGATTTATTAAAAAAATATTCCATATTGTATTGAATGAGTTATGATAAGATTGATTTTGGATGTTTTAGTTTTACACTATTCATGGTTTATGTTAAAATAATTGAAATTTTTATGGTAGTTTTAATACGAATTATTATGTTATGTTTCACCCTTTTCATATGAGGAATGCATTAGACTTACTGAGTGATAGGTGGGGCCCACTATATCCCCTTGATGCATCGGTTCGTATCATGAGACAAACTAGTGTCTTGGAAGAATTCCTTTAAAATATTTTTATTTGTAGTCTTTGCATGAGGCCTTTACTATGTTGTTATGATATCCGAAATTATGCATTATATCACTATGAGATTAGTTATTGGTATTACATATGATTATTCTACTAGTAAAATATTTATGAGAATAAGTAAATAAAATTATCTGATTTATATTTTTCATATTATGCTGTAGATTATGTTTAAAAAGGATTTTGTTTTATTCCAATATAGTTCCTTAAATGTTTATGATTATTTATGATAGTTTCTACTGTATAGTTATCCTTACCGAGCATCTGAGCTCACCCATTTATTATGTTTTATTTTCCCAGGATTCAAAAAGTTATATTATGACTCACCTACAAGGATAGGCTATGGGATATGAGTGTGTTAAAAGGAGACACAATATTTTTTTCATTTCATAATGTAATTTAAATCTTATATATGTATCTTATACTTCCAAGGATACTGAAATGATTGGTCTTTCGGGAATTGATTTTTTGTGATAATTCCAATGTTATGTAATAATGAATTTACTCTGGGTAACTGGGTTTGGGGTGTTACTGATGCGATGAGAGGAAGTTTAGTACAACCCTTGGAATTTAGATTTTGAAAAACACTAATTAAATAGCATTACCCTATGAAAGAATTTTAGGATTATAATAGGAGAATATCCACATTTTTTGATAATGTAGATATTATTTGGGTTATTTAATAAATACATCCATTCTAGATAGTACAAGTGGAATTGGTTCTAGAACAGATGTACCTAGGAGTGAGAGATCCAACTAGGAGTTTCCGGCTTGAACAAAGGTATCATAGTACATGACAACATGCCTTATGGTAGACAAGGTTTGACACTCCCAGGGGATTGCATATGATAATTCACATTTTATTTATAAACCATTATGAATAATTTATGAGTAATTACTTCCCCAAAGAAAAAAAATTTATGACTATGGATTATATGCATAAACTATTTAATTTATGTTAATTATTTTAGATTTTTTGAATTATGCATAGCGATTCATAAACTAATTTAGTGCATTTCATTATTTAGAAATGGAACCTGGTTGAAGGAATGGAAACTGTATCAACGTAGTTAATCCTTGTAGGTATTTTCCTCTTATTCAATATAATTATAGTGGATCTGGTGATTCAACTGGTGTTGAATAGCTTATAACCATACTGGGAGAACTCACTCTGGTTTTGAATAATAACCTTACCTGTGTAGAGCACCCTGATCCACAATAAAGAGGATAAATGTTACACCGCTTCATGAGGCAACAACTAAAAATATTCAATGCGGCTAAAAATTCAGTTTTTGCTAAGTAATGGATAAGTTCTATAGAGAAATGTTTTCAGGCTTTGGGGAGTATAGTAATGAAAAAGATATCATGGAAGTTTATCTCATCTCAGGAGATGCAGAGAAATGGTGGTAATTAATTCAAAACAAAAATTAGTATGAAGAATTATAAAATATGGAATGGAGGGAGTTTAAAGTGATTTTCATAGAAAATACTTTGTGAACATATAGTGGATATGGAAAGGTAATTTTTGAGTCTAAGGTAAAAGTAGGATGATAATGTCTCAAAGTATGAGGTTATCATTACAAGGTTATAAAGTCATGATAAAAATTATATACATAACCTAAGAAGTAATATTAATAGTTTATTTGATGGGTTAAAACCATTTCTCTTACAAGAATTAGTCTCACAACCCTTCTCGTCATACGAAGATATATTCTCATGTTCTATCAAGATTGAAAAGGAATTTTCTAAGTCATATGAATTTAATGTGAATAGGAGAAGAAGAGATCTGTTGAACCCTATGGAAAATTAAATATATGGAAGAAGGGAAAAGTTTAATTTCCACCATGTTGTAAATGTGGGAAGAAACACCCCAGTACTTTCTTGAATGGAACATGTGTTATTAAAAGTATAGGGAAAAGGCCACCAAGCTCATGATTTCAATGGGAAGAAAGAATCTACCAATGTTTAATTCTATAATTGGAAATATATGGGACAATATGAAAATTATTTTCCTAAGAGACAAGGAAATTTTCCCCATAAAAATAAAATGGAACAATGCCAAGCATATGCGATCACTACTGCCGAGTTTGAAGTTCCTAATGATGTGGTGGAAGGTACATTAATCATTTCCTTAAATTTATACAATACTTTATTTGATTATGGATCATCATATTCCTTCATATTATCTCAGTTTTCAATGAAAATTTGATATTTTCAACTTTGAATTAATAAGGGAGTTGTCAGTAAAATCTCCTATGGTAAGTATCATTACAAAAAATATTTTTTAAGCAGTGACCATGATGGAATATAAATGTTCTTTATCTGGTGATTTTATTGTCATTCCCATGATTTAATTTGATACAATCCTCTGTATGGATTGGTTTTCAGACCATGATGCCAAAATTTATTGTAAGAAGAATGAGTTTTTAATTTCTGATGATGACAGTGAATCCCATATCTTTAGAGAATAAAAATCACCATATGATTCTTATGTAGATACACCCCCTATTGCTCTAATAAATTCATTTATTGGGGAGGAAGGGAGCATAAAAAATATGTTTTAGGAAAGGAATGTTCAAATAGATGATGTACCTATTGTGCTGGAATATATTTATGTGTTTCCAAATGATTTACCTAGACATCCTCCAGAACGCGAAATTGAGTATCCCATTAACTTAATCCTGGGTTCAAGGACCATATCGATGATCCCTTATAGAATGGAAACTGGGGAGTTAGTGGAAATAAATAAAAAACTAGAGAAATTTAGTAATATTGGATTTACTTTCCCTAGTGTTTATCTATGGGGAGCCCTTATTATTTTTGTTATGAAGAAAGATGGATCTATGAGGTTGTGTGTTGACTTCAGGGATATCAATTCTATAAAAATAAAGAAAAAGTATCACCTACCTCATATTGACGGTTTATTACATCAAGTTAATAGAGTTCAATATTTTTCAAAGATTGAACATTGATCTGGATATCATTAGTTGTACATGAGGAAGGAAGATATTCCAAAGACAACTTTTCAAACCAAGTAAGGGCATTAAAAGTTTACAGTAATTCCTTTTGGAATGACTAATGCACTCTTTGTTTTCATAGATCTATGTAATATACTTTTCAAGTAATATCTTGATTACTTAGTAGTGGTATTTTTTAATGATATCTTGTTATACTAAAAAATATATGAAGATCATGAAAATCACATTCACGCTATTGTGAAAACTCATAGGAGAAATTAATTATATGAGATGTTTAAAAAGAATGACGTGTAGCTTCCAAAAATTTCTTATCTAGGCCACATTGTCTCTATGGATAGAATCTCTATTGATTCTTTAATGATAAGGGAAATGTAAGAATATCCAGAATTGGAAAAAAATATTGAGGTATGCCTTTTTATTTGTTTAAGAGGTTGCTATTGGTGTTTTGTGCTGAATGTTTCCCGATTGGATAACCCATTTACAATGATCACACATAAAGAAGTTAAATTTGTTAGGATAAAAGATTGTGGATAATTTTTTGAATAATTTTAGAGAATATTAGTCGATTCTCTTATCTTTAATCTACAATCAGGAAATGATGGGTTTTTTAATTTATAGTTATGCATCAAAGAAATGAATTGGTTGTGGCCTTCTGCAGAATGATAGTGTTATTGCATATGCATCACGAAAACTAAAAATTCATGAAAAAAATATCTTACTAATGATCTTTATTTAGAAGCTATAATCATAACTCTGACGATATGGAGACACTATCTCTATCATGAAAAATGTGAGATATATACTGATCATAAGAGTTTCAAAAATATTTTCTCATAGAAAGAACTCAACAAAAGGCAAAAGAGATGGATTGAAATGCTCAAGGATTATGACTGCACAATACACAACCACCCACGAATGAAAAATAATGTGGTAGATGCATTGAGTAGAAAGGATCATGGATTTCTAAATAAAATGAGCGTTCAAAGGGATACTATGATCATACATCTAGTAAAGATGGATATGGGAATAATCATAGAAGGTGAGACATCAACACTTTTTCAAATGGTTTTCAAACCATCATTACTATAAAGGATAAAACATTCTCATATTGATTATGAGGAGTATCAAAAGAAAATTAATGTTGTGAACGATGAGAGAATGATTGTATTCTTATATAAAGATTGAATTTTAAAATTTTGTAAGAGGATTTGTGTTCCTGATATACCTGATCTAAAAAGGGAATTGTTTTATGATTCTCATCTCTCCAATTTATCTATACACCCTGGTATCAATAATATTTATGGGGATTTGAAGGAACATTTTTATTGGGAAAACACAATGAGGGAGATTACTAATTATGTGCCAAGATGTATGGTTTGTCAACAGGTGAAGGATGGAAGACAACATCCTAGAAAATTCATGGAACATATTCCTATACCTAAGTGGAAATGTAATGATATCACGGTGGAATTATTCATGGGGATACCAAATACTCCTCGAATTAATGATGGAATAGAGTAAATTGTTGATCATCTTAGCATGTCAGCACGTTTTATTCATATAAGAGATGATTTAACTCTTGAAAATCCTGTTATAATATGTATTAATGAATATGTAAGACTTTGTGGTGTACCCTTATCGATTGATTCTGATCATGATCCCTATTATACATCAATGTTCTAGAAATATCATCAGAAATACCTATATACTAAGCATAGTTTGAGCACTACCTACCACCCTCAAAATGATGCACAATCAGGGAAAACTATTAAAACCTTATAATACAAGTTGATATCTTGATAAATTGAATTTCTTGGTATGTGAGATCAGTATTTATCTTTGGTAGAATTTTCCTATAATAATAGCTTCCAGTCAAGTATTCAGATGGAACCATATGAAGCATTATTTGGAATGATTTCTCGCACACCAAATTGTTGGGATAATGTTGGGGAATGAAAACTAATGGGCCAAGAACATGTTGTGGAAACAATGGAAATGGTGAATATTATCCAAACCCACTTCAAAGTAACTCAATGTAGGCAAAAGAACTATACTGATAATCAGAAGAAGGATTTAAAATTTCAAGTAGGAGATCTTTCTTTCTGTAAGGTATATCCATGGAAGGCTGTTATTTGATTTGTAATAAGGGAAAATTAAGTTTTAGGGAAACTAGACCTTTAAAAATTTTAGAATGAATTGGAGTTTTAGATTACCGTTTGTAAATGCTACCATGTCTCTCCAAAGTTCATTATGTGTTCCATGAATCACTATTGAGAAAATACATGCCAGACCCAACACATGTACTGACCTATGAAGAAATAGAACTGGAACTCAATCTGTATTATTTTTAAGAATCAATCATGATTCTTGATACCATATAATAAGTTTTGAGAAACATGATGACTTGTCTGGTAACCGTTCTTTAAAGAAACGATAAAATAAAAGATGCAACGTCAGAACCTGAGGAACTTATAATGAAGAACAACCCAAATATTTTTATGTAGTAATATTCTTAAAATTTTGAGGAATAAATTATTTTAATTCGGTAACAATGTAACACCACAAGTTTTCATGATACACTTCTATTTGAATAATACAATGTCTTGCGATGTACGCAACTCCGAGTTTTAACACACCACAACAAATCAAACTAGCTATTTAAAAAGAAGAAATGAATAGTAATAACTACTTTTTAAATTTTTATAAATAATATTTTTCAATATAGACTTCATTTTTGGATTTGAAATATCAAAATTTAGCTTCTGGTGAATATTTTTTATTTTTATGAATATATTCAATTTTTGATAAAAAGTGAAAAACACTACGTTATTGTTTAAAAGTGACTTTTTATTTAAATAATTCTATTAAATTAAAATTTATTTTAATGTAATAATAGATACATAATACCTATATTAGTCCAATGTAATTCTTTAGTGTCATTTTATAATAATATTTGATATATAAAATTTTATTGAATTTTTTAACGTATTTTACCCACTTTCTAGGTAAATTTACAAATTCACAGAAAATGTAATTTTATCGCTTCCGTGTATATAATTTCAAAACACCAGAAACCACTATTGTCATTAGTATGTAAATTTTTTTTCAATAGTATGCAAATATTTATTTGGTGAATTGTAACATTTTAATTTCATTTACCATGGTTAAAAGTAAATAGGGCAATTAAAGGTAAAAATAATATTATAATAATATATAATTACCCCAATACATGTCCTAATTCTATTGGATAAGTTTTTTTCAACCAAAATCAACCTTAGGATAAAAGTATTATCCTTTTTGATTCACTTGGGCTAGATTAAGACATTTATTATATTTTATTTAAAGAAGAGTTGAAAGTGTTAAAATAAAATATTTATTACTAAACCATTTGTAATATATGATTATACATACGAAAAATTCTACTATAAAAATTCATTAGAAAGATAAGAAAATATCCTATATCATGTTATTCTATTTATAATTTTTGGACAATAAATAATTAAATTTATTTATGACACAATGATGATGCAATAATTACCTTATTACTGAATGATTAAAATAAATGATATTATAAATATTTAAATAAATTTAAATTGAAACTTTTGATACCATAAATTAATTTTTTAGGTGAATATTACATGTTATGGATTTTTAAATATATGTTTTTTTGATGTAATCAAGTTGTTGTGTCTTTATGGAAACCCAATTATAGAATAGTGTCCAAATTGACATAAATGAGTTTATAAAACAAACACTATTTTAATAAATTATATAAATGTCCCAAAAATATATGATATGAAAAAAGGACTTTGATAATGTTATATATGTCATTAATTAACCACGTTAGTTTCTCTTGTCATTTTATAGTAACAATATTAACCATGATGTATAAAAATACAAGAAGACATAGTAAAAGTTAAACTATTAAACTAAGGGTTAAATCTTAATGATATGTTTATTATGGTGACCCAAAAATGTCTGAAACCTATTGGTTGAGTGGTTTTAGACTAATCCCAGTCTTATCCTCGAAATAAGTCAATTTTGAGATATTAGAAATCAAATATAAATTTATAGAAAATTAATATTTCAAACTTTTCCTAAAGTTCCCCTCACCTCTCTTATAAATGGGCACTTCCCCTTCTCTTAAGTTCACACCTCCAAAGACATTTCTCTTAGAAAAAACCATTCAAAATATATTTTCAACTACCCTTACCTCATTTTAGAGGCCTTACATTGATAATAATTACACTCTAAGGATCCATTTTGTTCAAATTGAAAAAAAAATTACACGAAGAAGAGGTAATTATTTTATCACCTCTTTCAATGTTAATTTCTTCTTCTACTTCTCTTTATTTTTTATTTCCACACTGAAATAATAACTAAAATAACTTATAAAAACATATATTTTATTATAAATATGTTACAATAATATTCATTATTCTATCCATCCTATGAATGAAAAATTCACCATGCGTGCGTATGCAGGGGTTACCGTCTCCACGGTGTGGTATAGTCTATTATTCAAAACTAAATTTATTTGGATTGGTATAATAATGAGTATAATTCATGTAATGATAAATATAACTTGTTAATGATTCTATAAATATAATATACCATCCAATTACAAACAATTTCACTATCAATATAATGATATTCTCTCTTGTGTATATATACAACTTACCGTCTCGACGACAATATGATATTTGTTCCCCACAGTAACCATTCCAGAATAATTTTAATTTTTTCATTAAAAATAATTTATAAAAACTTAATATAATTGTGGATATGAATCTAAAACATCCTATACATAAACAATATGACTGGCATAACAAAACATATAAAAGAAAACGAATCAGCTAACACCTGAAACAATCATAATACTGAAATATTATTAACAGAGCAATATTTTAGGATCAAATATGATATCATATTTATATATGTTGAAATTTTATAATTTGATAAAAATTATTTAACCATTATATATGAGTTTTAAGCATCCACAACTAAGGAAAAGTAAAATGTAAATGTTAATTTTATAATCTCTTTATTATCCAAGGTTGTTTATACGTATGGATCTACTTGGACCTCTTTATCATCCACATATGTGTTTCGTAAAAATGTATTTCCAAAATTTTTCTATATTTCCAAGACCATAATTTAAAGTCATTTATACCTTCATTTTAAATTTTATATAAGTTTTTCACATAAATATTTATGCCGCTTTACAAAAAATGTATTTCATGTACTTTTTATAAATTATTGAAAGAATGTTTTCTAACTTATACGTCGGGTGTGGATATTTTCTGCCATTATAACATCTTAAAATATTTTCTTACCAGCTTATAAGAATATTCTCAAAATAATTTTTTTTTATAATTATTTTACTTTTAAATTATTTCAAAGTAGAAATAGATATTTCTCTCAAATAGTTTTTGGATTGATTTCAATATGTGTCAACGTCTATTGTTATATTTTATGTTTAATTAAAGTTGATTTATTACAATAAAATATTCCGTATTTTATTGAATGCGTTATGATAATTTTGACTATAGATGTGTTATTTTCATACAATTCATGGTTTATGGTTGAATTATTTACATTTTCATATCTAGTTTTAATAAGAATTATTATATTATGTTTTACCCTTTTCATATGATAAATACATTGAACATTGTAAGGGACAAGCATGGCCCGCTATAGCCCATCGATGAATATGTATGTCCCATGAGACAATCTTGTGTCTTGTCATAAGTCCTTGACAATATTTTTATTTTTAGTATTGGCTCGAGGCCTTGAATATGTGTTTATGATGTCCAGAATTATGTATTCCATCATTATGAGATTATCTATTGATATTTCATATGATTATTCGATTATTAGTATATACAAGTGAATAATAAAATGGAATATTTTGATTTATCTTTTCCATATTATGATTATTTTTATGTTCAAAAATGGTTTCGTTTCAGTGTTATACATTTCCTTAAATTTTTATGCTTATTTATGATACTTTCCCCTATATATTTATCCTTACTGAGAATCTAATCTCACCACTTTCTTATGTTTTATTTTTCCTAGGATGTGAAGAAGTATATTAAGACTGAACTATAGGTATAGGATAACGGATATGAGTGTGTTAAAAGGAGACACAATGTTGTTTTTTCTCATTTCATAATGTAATGTAAAACTTATATATGTATCCAGTTTTTATAAGGCTACTAAACTGATCAATCATCGAGACATGATCTCTTGTGATCATGCCAATACTATGTAATAATGCACCAACATTGGGTAATTCATGTTTGGGCATTAAAATGGTCATTTTCATGGGAAATATATGATTACAGGATTGATAACCCTTAATATGTTCTTAATGTGGAGATAATGATGTTTATATAATGATATATTTGATTGTAATAAGTAAATTGGATGGTAATAATTATTATGGAACTAATTATGGAATTTTTAAAACTGTATTAAGATATCATTGATGAAGTTAAAAACATTTTTTGGATCTAAATAATATATCCAATATTTTTTTTAATAATAAAACCTACATGTTTTCAATACATGTGTGTTGAAATTCATGTAATTACCATGTTGTATGAGAATACATAATGAAATAATTAACATGTTTGTTTTATGAAAAACAAGAGTTAATTTATGATATTTGGGGAATCAATGTTATTTTTAATTAGTGAACATATTTATAATGTTTTATATTTTCATCTTTTGGAAGGGTTAAAAGGATACCCATCTATTTAATGGTTTAGGTTTAAAATCAAATGAGGGTTTAGATATTAAAGAATTATCTCACCATATGAGGGTTTATTCATAATGGAAAACATATGATAACCATTTTGGTGTGATGATAATTAAATACATATGAAATGAATTTTCATCCATTTTGGTTTTCATGATCCATTAGTGAATCAGTATAAAAAATTCTCATTCATTTTTTTGAATAAGAGATGAAGTTGAAATTGTTAAAGACACAACCAAAGGGTATGATTGTGTGGAAATCATGTAATTATATATTCTTGTGAATGATATTCAACAATAGTAAAATGGTGTTGAAATAAAATGTAGTATTATTATCGTATATTTTTTATGATTCCGATGATATCCTGAAAAATTAATTAGTTTCTTGTTTTTTGATTGTTAACATTCTATACATAACCAACATTTTTGTGATCAATGAACTTAATCAATATCAAAGATTATTTATTCTTTTATTCAATTTCCATGGTTTATCCTTCCACCTATGTTCTCCTACATGGATTCATGGTTGTGATTTACCTTTAGAAACCATTACAGTTCCATAATTCTCTATTTAAATAAGAGTTTTAGTATTCATTTTTAGGATGTGGGTTTCGATGAATTGAACATTAAATTATTAAAAATTTGACAAAAACAAAAAAATTTGGGAGAAAATAATTTTAATATTGTTTGAATGTTTCACCATAATATTTTAAGAATTATTTTTGAAATAATTTAATTGTTTCAATATTTTTCACCAGTGAATATAGATTATGGGATACGAAGACACTAGTTTTTTCCTTGCGTTATAAACAACATGAAGATAATCATTCACTACATTTTAATCATAGATTAGCCTATGGTACATGCCACACTATTTTTATATTTTGTAACACATAATATCTAGTCCATTAAGTAGTATGTGTTCCATGTAAGACAATGTAATACAGAACTAAAATATTCTTTTAATAATATTATTATTAAAATATTTTTATTATTATCAACTATTTGTTATAATTGAATATATTAATGAGATTGACTAAATTATGAAACTATGGTTTACTTGTGTATATAAAATAAATCCTTTCATTATCAATTTGTAAGAAATTAAAGTATATATATTTTTTAGAATAAAAAAATTTATTATCTATGAAGAAATATTTACTACGTACATACGCAATATTATCCCAATTAATTTCAATAACATAATTTTTATGAATGTTTTAAAAAAATGTATATATTATACATTAAAAAAATATTTTTGATACACATATAATATATTGTATAGGCATAATATATGAATAATTTATGTTATATGAATAAAAAGTGGTATTTTTTTCAAAAAAAATATTCCTATTACTTTTTAATGGTGAAGATATAATAAAAATAAATTTTACAACTTATATATTTCTTATTTTAAAAAATAATCATCATTTTTTAAATTGTCTTATATAATTTACTTCAGATGATTTTTTTTCTAGAAGTTTTATTTTTTGATGAATAGTTAAAAAAACTAAATTTTAAATCTAAAATGATAATTCATCTAATATATTTATATAGTTAAATAAAATTATTATTTTATTTTAAATTTTAATTATTCAAATTATATAAAAATTAATCCAATTTATGTCATTGGAATAATTTTTACATTGAAATTTGATATAAGACAATTTAAATTTTTTACTTTTCGCGTTAATGATATGTCATTTCATACGATCTACATGATGAATTTTAATTTATGTTCATCTAATTATGTGATGAGAATTTAGAAAAAATAGATTCCATATTTTTAATTAGGATAATTTATAATATTTCATTAGGTTAATTTTTTTTACTAAAAATATTATTAAATGTAATTAAATATAATTACAGTGATTATAGTAAATGAGATTTTAACAAGGGAATAAACATAGAAATTAAGTTATAAAAATTACCATAAACTTGTATAAAATTTAATTTCTATCAATATTTATTCCATTAAACCTATAATAATATATAATTTATTATTTTGAACCATTGTGGGACAATTAAAATTTTGGGAGCATGAAATTATTATCCAGAATACAAAATGTTCCCCATTACCCACTTACAAAATCCCTCCTCTCCACACCAACTCTATCCACCTATCAAGCACTTTTGGATTAGAAACAAACTACCCAAATATACTCAAAAATCCCTCCATTCATCATAGTGGCCTCCATTGTGTCATAAATCCATCCAAGGAATCCCTTTGGTTAAAAACAAAAGAGTTATCAGAAAAATAAGAGGTTTTAATGAACACGGTGATAGTCAAGACATATGTTAAGGGTTTGGTTGTCTCACATTTATTTGTATGTGACATATGAATTATTCACCCCTAATTTTTTTAGGGTATATACCACAAAATAATTTATTCCATGATAGTATACATAAATTTATGGGTATTTATATATCTAATTTATGATATATTTTTCACGGGGTTTATGTTTACAATTATACGAATTTGGTAAGGTACTTTTGCCTCAATTTCCATTCTTTGAGACACATGTTTTTCAGAACAACTATACTATTTGAAGATGGGTATATATGTTTCGTTTGACATATTATATCATTAATAATATTCTTTTAATTATATTATAATCTTAATTTAATGTTATTATTACATGTGGATTATGATTTAACATTACCAATGTGGTAAGAGCTTATTTCTATAATATTATCATTTATAATGATTGTTTAGGATTATTCCTCCATGGATAAAATATTATAATAAAAATATTTTTAAATATTATGGCTTCTATTATCCCCTAGTTACTCATGTTATATCCATGTGATGGAAAAAAAATTTCACTCTTTAGTATTTATGATAATTTAGAAAAACAAATTATGAAAATACTATATTATTTATCATTTAAGTAAGAAATATGTGTTATTTTAAAAAAAATCTAAAAATATTTTTAAAAATGATTAAATTTTATCCTATGACGTTTAAGGGAAATTTTTACCCATGTTTTATCTTTCAAAAAAATTGTTTTAAAATCAATTTTCTTATTGTTTTCCAACCATGATACACTAATGAAAATTTTATAGTGCAAGAGGAACCTTCAACATGTATAAAATAACCATCTCTCATGACCATCATTTCCTTGGTTATTTCTTTGTGAGATTAAAAATTCATTTTTAGAAAAAAAAAATCCAAATAATATGGAATGTTTTTGATTTTAATGTTGTTTTCTAAGATAATGGTTTTAAAAACTGATTTCTGATTTTCAATGCTTTCATTTTATGTTTTCAAAAGGTTATTTTCAAAGAATAATATTTTAATTATCTTATATTTTCATTATATGTTTTATAAAAAATTTCTAGAAAGGGTTTTCCAAAATTATTTCAATCTTTCTTTTTATGTTTTCAAATTATTTACAAATAATTTTTTTTGAAATGGTTTTCATTATTTCATTACTATTTTCTAAAATTTTTCAATGAAAAGGTTTTTCAAAATATTTTTATGCTTCCTCTATATGTTTCGAAGCTATTTTAATAGAAAAGGTTTTTCCAAATGATTTATATTTAAAAAAGTTATTTTCCAAGTGGAAAATTATTTTCCTCATGAAATATTCTAAATGATATTTTAGTTTTTTATTATTTATCATATGATTTTTGAAATGGTTTTACGAATATAATTTTCAATAAAAAGAAATATTCCTTAGAAAATGTTCAATGTTATCTTTCAAAATCTCTCTCCATCTATGGTTGCATAGATTTTTATTTTTATTTCTTTACTAAGGATATGACCCATTAATTCCAATAATATTAATACTTTAATGAATTATGTTTTAATGGAATGAGGTTTATTACACATTTTCTCTTCCATGGGTTATATGATATTGAAATCTGCTTCTTATAATGTGTTATGTTTTGTTGAAATGACTATGAGACCTATATCTATTCCATAGGTAATGATATGTTAAAATGTTTATCATACCCATATTGTATCATGTTTTATGATATGTTTTATATGAAACCCAAATATTTTTATGGGTCATGATATGGTGTAGGTTTTATTATCTTATGGATCATTTATGTATGATTTTATTACATGATAGGTGGGACCTGTATCTCCCACTAATTCATTGGGTAAATATTTATATCTAATGAGATAATTATAAGAATAATGTATATGGTCATGAAATAATATATAATACGGGGCAAAATGATCCGCTATAGAAGATTAGGAAACCCAATCCACACTGAGAATATGGTGAAACCTGATTTACTATGGGATGATTGGAAATCAAAATCCTTTATAAGGAATGGACTGAGACAGTGGAAAGTGGTGTGTCCATCCTTGTAGGTGTAGTCCCCATGAAGTGACCTAGTTTGTTTTTGGAAGTGATCCTTCATTTATAAGGAAATATATTAAATGATTATTTGGCCTCCAAAATTTTATGACTTGTTCCTATATTATGGGTTCAAGTATAATGATCGTGATTCCCTTAGGATTGATAAACTAAAAATATTAATTCCATGACTCCTTTGAATGACTTTTTATATGCATGGCATGATCTTCTAATGTTATTCATTTTATCTTATACATTTATATTCATGATTATCAGTATATATCTCATTAATTTACCTTTAACAAGCATATGATCTCACCCTTTTTTTATATTTTCATTCCATCTGTTATTAAAAATGTTTTTATGTAGAGGTACCAAGGGGGAATATATTTTTGATAGATGTTGAATATAATTAACCAAACTAGAATAATATGTTACATGATTCCAAAGACACTAAAATATTATAGTTCTCGATCATTAATTTTTTTAATTTGCTGAATATTTATATAAAATGATTTAATATCCATTTATATTAGTCATGGGTTTTATAACCTCTTTAAGAAATGGGATATCTTCATCATTCTCATCATTTATTTTATTTATTTTTAATGAACCCTTTGGATCTCAAATGATATTGGATTCATGTATTTATAAATACCCTTTTACTTTCTAATTGATATCATAAGAATGATATATTTTGTATACACTCTCATTGAAACCTTTTTCTAAGATCTTATAATGTCAATGTATGGGGTTCTCCGTCCAATTATTTCTATATGACCAATAAATTCTTAATTAAAACATTTAATTATATATTTTTAGGTTTTAATATATATATAAACATTCATTTAGTATCCATATGATTCTCAAATAATTATATAGTAAATTTTACACACATTAACCCATTCGAGGAACTTTTTCATACACCTGTTAGACTATAAAAGTTTCATAAGACATTCCATGCCATACATTTTAATTGTGAATACTAATCCTTATATTCATTCAAATATATTATTCTAGATGTAAATATATTTCATTAATTTGGAAATTAGATTTATGAATCCTATAATACATAATCTTGTTATTAAAATATAGAAATATCTTCTTACGTTATACAATTGATTTGGGCCATATAAAGTTAGGAAATATGTATGATGCACCCTGATAAGGTTAAACGTAATTACACATTACCATGATTTCTTAGTCTTTGGACATGACTTGTGCTTATGAAACCCAAGTTTTTGATCCAGAACATTATAAAACAATATTCTCTAACTTTTAGATTATATTTATTCTCCTTAATCATGGAACAATATATAATATCCATTATGAATATATTATCTTTCCTCTAATTTTATAAACAAGAGAAGGTTATACTATTTATTTATCACTTATATGGAAAAGATGATTACTGGTGGGTGAAGATCATGGATAAAAAAGCCATTGAAAATTCTAAGGATATAGATTGAGAGTAATTCAAGAAATGGTTTTTCAATTACTATTTACCCCATATCAATGTCTCAAAATAAAGATACATTTCCTCGGATGTGAGGAAAAAAGAGGATAAATCCAAAAGGTGGTTATAAATAAATGATCCCAAATATTTCATGATATGCCTCTAACTTCTTCATTAACATAAAATTTAAAATTGACATATTCCCTAGTAGGTCAAATCTGATATTATAAAAGGCTTTGTCAATCTGATAATTTTATAGCTATAAGTAAATTGTTCTATGATCCCTCAATCTTGAAATAGATATGATTGATTCTTATTTATCCTATGGGAATATAGATACTGACCGTAAGATAGATTTTAAAAGTTGAGTATTATAAAATAATATTAATGATGTAAAGAGAGTGAAACACCACACTTGTCAAATGTGTATAACTAATAATCTTGTAAACCACATAATGGGAACGAGGAGGAGTTTCATGTTTTGGGGGTTGAGAATAATGATTCTAAATATTATTGGAAAAATTAATAACCCTTATGAAGTGATAAAATAAATTTAGGTTCCATTCAATCCTCCAACAATTTTCTATGGTTTCAACTTCAAAGAACATGGCTGCTAAATAAACTGTTGCCCCAAGTGAATGGTTTTCGAAATAATTGACAATAACAACCTCCAAGCACTAGAGAAAAAGTATGATAATATTCTATCTTAACTTATATAGTGTTTTATGACTATGATGTGGTACCATATCACACATGTTTTGTTGAACTATTAAAACTCCACAACAACACATGGAATTTTTGTTATCTATAAAAATGAAAAAGGGTAAATCATCACATTCCAGGCATATAACTCCACCTTGACCAATATATAGAGGGACAATTACACAAGAAACATTTTTATAGTCATTTTAGTGGTATTAAAATCTATTCAAATCCTGTTTTAGATGTTATTGCAGAGATCCAACATAAATTTATGAGATAATGAAATCACATTCCATATTATGAATACACGACTGATCTTATTAAAGTGCATGAATAAGTATTTGAATCATTTTATAAACCCTTAAAAATTTTGAATATTATTTCCAAATGAGAAAACATATATGGAATATATGATTGAGACCAAGGAAAATAACCTACATTATGACCTTCTAATTATAATAATGGATGTTGATGAGTTACTTAATGAGTTTCATAGCCTTTTCCTATCCTAGAGGTTGTGTTTTCAGCCGATCCAACAGATATAGAAAATATAATATCCAATACTATATAGAAATTAAAGACTATTGAACATGTTTAGGTGAAAAGATTATAATAGAATTTGATAATGGGTTTATACATCCAAGTTCATAACCATGGGGCACCCCCACATTTTTTCCAAGAAAAATCATTGATCAATGTGTATCTACATAAACTATGATGAAATAGTCCTAATAAAAATAGATAATATGTATCTCCTTACCATT
Source organism: Viscum album (assembly GCA_963277665.1). Lineage (NCBI taxonomy): Eukaryota > Viridiplantae > Streptophyta > Magnoliopsida > Santalales > Viscaceae > Viscum > Viscum album. The sequence goes on along the minus strand of OY728119.1, from coordinate 695,744,861 downwards.
ATTTATAACATTTTATATAATCAATGGGGAGTAAAACACTTATCCAATATAGATCACTAGTCATTATATAAATTTCTAAAGGTGAAAAAATATGATATTCGCAATAAATATTAATCATAAAATATATAGGTACTGGAAGTATGTAGTAATTCCATTATGACTCACTAATTATCCAATAATATTTGTTTATTTCAATACAGATTTCAAATTTTACATTCGTAGATTTGTGTTACTATTCATAGAAAATATTCTTATATACTCTAAAATCACGAATGACCATGTGCAACATAAGAATAATTTTCTATTGTCTTTGAGTAATGAGAAGATAAATTTGAATTATAGTAACTGTGAGATTTTTATGGAGAATGTATCATTATTAGATAATATAATCATAATAAAAAGGTTATTTTAGGATCCAAAGAAGAATATGGTGTTTGGGTAAGAGTAAATAATAAAATTTCAATCAAGGAGTTATAGTCTCCTCAGATTAGTTGCTTACTATAATCAATTTATGAGAAGCTTTTCAATATTTTTAGACATGATAAACATTATTAATAGGTATAGAGTAACGTTTTTTTAAAAGATAAATGTGATTATAGATTAAATGAGTTATAGAAGAAGATTCTATTCAATAAACTAAAAAATCATAATTCCCAAAAGTTTGAATGGTTTTTTGATATAAAATGACCCAACCAATAAAGGATTTGGTCATGTACTCTTGAAAATGATAATGTAATTTCTCGTAACACTTCCAAAGTAATGATCCATGATAAAAAAAACTAATGCATGATTTGGAGTTGGATGCTGGAATTTCAGATTAAATATTTAGTAACATTGACATTTTTCATAGAATTGGATAATATATAGAGATTATAATATCATTGAGTATATATTCACATAAAATTATCCTTAATATACACCAACAATTTTTGTAATATATGATCATGATCTAAGGTTTTTTTACACATTAAAATATTAAGAATATTAATAAAGATGAATATTATAAATGTGGAAAGGATAATAAAACTCAATAAATGAAAAAAATTAAGGTGGATCCAATCCCGCGAACAAGTTATGTATTGAAATTATAATCTTAAATGAAATTTTATAAAACATTGTCACACAAAATCTCAACCACTAATTCTATAGAAAATAGATGAGGACTAGAATGTTGGTGCTGATAAATAAACAAAGTTAATGAATATTCATATTTCAATATTTCTAGTAATTGAGTCATAATATTTAGAACTTGGATATGTGTCTTGTTAAAACATGGATGATGAAGGAAAATCTAGATGATTCAAATTACCTTTCCATATCTGTTTATATATATATCACTATAATGTATATAGATCTAATTAAAAAATTCTAATTGAATAAAATAATGATAACGATTAAAAAATTAGTGTATTGATTTGTGATTTTACAATAATTCAATATTAAAAATTAGATTTCTAAGGGTATGATGAAGTTATTTCACATATCCTTAAATAAATGGGATAACAAAAACAATGAATTATTCCATTGAAGATCCAATAATATCTAAAGAACATAAATCCATTTGGTTCATAGGCAAATGAATGACTAAGTTATATAATTTCATTCGCATAATATAATATTCATCTTCTGAAAAAAACACTAAGATATAAATTATAAAATTAGTAAGACTAAAAATATTACCACTCTCCATTATATCTAATCTAGATATAATGATTTACTCAAATTTTTTAGAAGTATTCATCACGAACTAGATATAATATAGAGTTTCAATACTATATATCATCATCATATAGATGGTGAGTTTCTGATATACATTCAAATTCTATAATCATTGATGTGATTTGGTTCTGTGGAATTGTAAAGATATTGGTATCAAAAAAATCTTTAAGTAGAATTATTTTTTAACAAAAATTACTATTGTAGATTTCATATGGAACCATATGAGAAACTATATGGGAATATTTGTATTGATCTAACATTCTAAGATTAATATAGAGATAATAAGATGATATGAAATGATATTTTGAAACAAATGACAAAAAAATGTTTAAATAGTTCTTTATAATATGGTATATTTGAAATGTAAATAGAAAATTGTTGTAAATTTTTTTTATGAGATCAAAAGATTTAGGCATGAGATAAGGTTTTTATTTGTGTATCAACATTGGAGAAATTAATAAGGTTTGGGAAGAAGGAAATACTCATTCCTGGAGACAATGTCCCCATTGATATTCTTGATCACATCAGAGTTGTGGCATATCGACTACACCTCGCGCCATATAAATTACAAGTATATGATTTATTACACATTTCACTCTTAATAAAATATATACTAGAACGCTTTGTTGTAAAAAATACAAAGATGGTTCTATTGATGAATGAACCTTAATACATTGACCAACCGGTGAATATGTTAGATCGTAGAGATAAGGTTCCATGAGATATGAAAAATAACATAGTCATGGTATTGTGGTAGAACCTATTCTTTGGGGATTCATCATTGGAACCATAAAAATAATGAAGTTGTAGAAAAATCACATTTTATCGTGTTTGAAATGATATTCCTAGGTGAAAGATTTAATAGGGGAAGAATTTTATGATGAAATTTTTTTTAAAATGAAATTTCCTTGTGAATAATTTATTCCTAGTTAATTAATGCATTCATATCAAACTCATTCTATATGATTTATTATTTTTTAAATTAATTACCAAATATTTCCATATGATGAATTTTGGGTCTGATTGTTGTTAATAATAACATCTTATGGTAATATAGTTTCTATACAGTGACTGTAATTATTAGTATATATTATGTATAATAATAAAATTTAATATATATATTATGATGAATTGATGGAATAAACTAATAGGATTATACCTTTGGAAGATAATTTATATGAGTTTCGGAGGGAGATTAAATCACTAGGCCTCACCCTTGAAAAATACAAATCCATGATTTAACAAATAAAACCCAATTGGAATCATTTATATTCTATCTTATCGATATTATTTTCCAATCAATCTTTCCAAAATATATTTTCCTTATTAAAATATATATAAATATTACAATATAAACTTAAATAGAGGGTGAAAATAATAGAACATTTTTTTGATACATGGAAATTGAAATATGATTTTTGAGATAATATATATTTTAAATTATTCTTAAATTATATTTTTAGAATAAAAACTTGAATTTAAAATAAAATTTTACTTACATATATAATATATAAGAACTATTATTTAATCATTTATAAATAATAAATTTTTTATAAAATCATATGTGTTTTTTCAGAATATTATTAATTATATCATGTAATTAAAAAAATGTTGTTGATAAATATTAATTTTTTCATAAATTAAAATAATAATATTTATAAAATTAATTTCTAAAAAATAATTTTCATTTTGAATTAAGTACATCAACGTTTATCATAATTTAATTTTTTATAATATTCAAACAAAGTTGAATTTTTGTGTAATTATTTCGTACAATAAAAATATATTGAATTTATTATGATATCATAATGACATAAAAAATTATATAATAATTGAAATAATGGTTAAGCTCTAAAAAAGATATTTTTATTGCATTATAATAATGTGTTTTAGTGTGATCATATTAATTATGAAAACATATAAAGAACCTTGTAAACCCTAAAGGAAATTTTATGATTATAAAAATAATTTAACAAGAACATGAATCCATTACACATCATTAGTTTTATTATTTAAATAGACCATAAAATTTTAAATTCTTACATCCTCTTCACATTACAAAGAACTAGGGGTTAAAAATATGGGAAAAATGGAATATAATTTATTAGAATATAGAGTTGAAACATGTTTTTAGTAATTAATAATGAATCCCCATCTTTTTCTCTATAAATACCCAATCAGTATACTATTCCTCCACACTATAAAACCACTAGTCATTAATTTCCTCCCTTAATCCATCTACAAACCCTAACAAATGAGTTTTAATGTTCTTATAGAGTCCTTACCAAAATTTAATATGTATATTCTCAAGTGAAGAGATTATCTTCCTTTTTATCTTCATTTATGTACTTATTAAACAATAATATCCTTGATTATTAATTTATTATATTGTAATTAATTTATAAATATCCCTTTATAGTTTTATGCATGTTCTGATTTTGAGATAATAATTACCTCATCTTAAAAAAACATCTAAGTCTTTAATTTGCCTTATTAAGGGGTTATCTCTCCCATTTTTTAATTCAAGAACATTCATTTTATTGAGAAATTTGATTCACTATTGGTTATGTTTTCATGTTTTTACATATAGAAATTTATTGGAATTATGATTCTTATATAACTATATAACATCTCTAAATCAAAATAATCCATTTTATGAAAATTTATTTACAGCCATTATGCTACTAATATCATCCCATGGGTTTCCATGCCTATATTTTGTATTATGAATAATCATCCCTATTTTATATTAATGGAATTAAAATAGACAAAACATTATTTGATTGATTTTGGAATCCTATAGAAAAACTCAAATTCCTTAATCATTGGATTAAAATGATGAAATAAATTATTATGTTATATGATCTGTGTTGCAAATATATTACTAGAAAATATGAAGAGTTAACACTGATAGCACTCTAATAATTTTGGTAACGTTTTCATCTCATAATATACCATGTGTGGTGAATGTGTGGTTATAATTTATAAATAATGTTAAGATATATTTCTCAGTGCCCTTGAGTTTTTCTTATTAGGTTACTTTTGATATTGTTTCCACATTTCTAAGAAAATTGGATATTATGATGTTATTTTACCATAAAATGCATCTATGTGAGTATGTATGATTCTCACCTATTAATTTCATCATGATTTCCCCCTTAAATAATGTGTATTATTTATCATAATGATATTCTATGATTATTAAATTCTCACCTTATTGTTTTCCCCGTTATTATTTATATCCATAGGTTATCTTTTGTAGTATTAAGATTACAAAGGAAATGAGGAGTGAATTATGTGGTTCTAAATAAATATCATGTATCTTATTTTATATTAATGTTATATGTATCTAATATCTCAAAAACTATAGGGATAGAGATCATGTTTTAGTTTATAATATGTATATTTTTGTTCAAAACCATGAAATAAAATTTTCTAAAAGTTACTATTTTAATAGATAAGATGTTAGTGGACTTTATAATTGTTTATTGTTGAGTTATATTGGGAATTATAAGATTGAATGAATTTTTATCTTTTTAATTTAAGGGATTCTGGGTATCAAAAGAAAAACCATTCGATATGTATAAAATTAAAGAATAAAAATTCATGGTTAAAATTTACCTTACAAATTAAGGTTTCTGTTAATTGTTTTTATAATATACTTTTTAAGTGTGTTTATATAGTTCTCTGATACTATAAAAATACTTTTTATACATTTGCTTCAGTCTTCTTCTTCAGTTCATCAGAATTTTTGGAATTTATGATAGTAGAAACATACAATTATTTTTAGTATATACTCAATTTATTTATAATATAATTTTATGGTTGTATTTATAAATAATTTAAAACAAAAGGGATTTAGAGAGATTTATGTTTTCTTTATATAATTCACCCCCATCGGCATGTTTTCTTCCTTATGTAATTTTGTGGAAGTAGATTAATTTTTTTATGTTTATCCCATGTAGACGCTTTTTTTGATGTGGTTATCCTAATATAGAGGTGTATGAGAAACTTTTATCTATTATGAGGTCATTCGGGGATGAATATTTTGCACGGTGACCTATTGTATCATTCTATTAGGGTTTCCCCATCATTTTTTGACAATTAAGGAAAATTTTCCCTTCCAAGAATGTTTTGATATAATAATAATTATTGCAATATAATTATTTAATAATATATTAAATTAACTTATTTCTTATGATTAATTAAGTCATATTATAAGAGTTTGGAGATTATGGAATGCATAGGTATGTTCTATCAATGCGTCTTTTTCTAAGAATTGTATTTTTAATTCAATATTACTCCTTAAATTATACACCCATTATGTATATATATTTTTAAATTTAGGGAGATGTGTGTTTGAGGGATATTTTTGGAAGGTGGTTTACATAAGATACTACGGTGTTAGACATGAGGAAAATTATTGTTTTTGTTAATAGGTTGCATGATGTATGTGAGTTTGATGGCGGGGAAATAAATGAATGATTTCATGAAAATATTTGAATCATATGGGGTGAACATCCTAATTCATTGGATAATTTTCCTCATTTAATGGTTTATTACCTTTGTGAAGTGGTGCATGTCTTGTAGGGACCCTATCACCCAATATTTAATGATTCGCTTATTTTTCTAAAATATAGGACCAAAAAATTCATGTATCCAAAATATTGATCCTTTAATCAAATTATATCATTATATTCTTTACATAATAAAATTTGAATAACTTATTCATGTTCATTTTTTCCAAATACCCAAGTTTCCTTTGAAATAATTTGTTTTTCAAATTCATTCTATTATAGAAAATGTGTTCATCATTGATAATTTAAAATAAATATATTGATTTTTATAATCCCGTATTGATAATTGTTTATTACTTAAATATCTATATTCTAAAATCATCCTTGAGAATTTACACCCACTTTTAATTTTTTACAATGATGAGAAACATTTAAAAGATTTCTCTTCAACCCATAAAAAACATCGTTAGATTCATATATCTTCTAACCAATTTAAATTAAATCAACTTCTTCGACATTAAGTTATTCATAATGTATTAATCTTGAATTTCCTCCATTATATCTTAAGATATATTTCATTTATGTTTTATTTCTTGTTATATGCGATGAAATAATACTACTTATAATCCTATTTTTCTCTAATTTTCCATATTTTAATGAAACCACCAGAACCATTGAATGTTTTAAATTAGTCAAACTATTAATTTATTTTGAAATATTCATTTTCATCAATTAGACTCATAAAATTATGGGACACCTTTTTGAGTGATTCTCATTTTGATCACACCTTCTACAAGTTTCATTATTAAACCTGAAATAAATATTAAATTTTGAATTTTCTTTTTGATTTTGGCATATTTGGGCTCTAACAATCATATTGATTAATCTATATTAATGTTATAACATTAATTTTAAAAATGAAAATAGATACCATCACATATTATAATTATTCCCATATAACCCAGAGCACCATAATTTTCTTTCAAAGAGATATATTTTTCAGGAATAAATAGATTATTCAAAATATAATCATTGGAAAGTCATTTTAGTTTTTTTCTACTGGATTTTTAAGCATCTCATTAATTTGGTATTTCTAATTTTACATTAAATTAATTTTGACTTGATATCAGTTTTATTAATATCCAAAATTTTATTTGTTTTTCAAATTTTTATAATCATTCATAATAATAGTGATGGGTTTGTTCAGCTTCATCAGTGACGAAACTACCCTCATCCCATTTTAAATAGTATAATATCCATTGATAATAAGTTATTTAATGTCCAAAATGATATTTTGATGAATCATTTTATAGTCACAAAGATTGAATGTGAAGTAAGAAACCTTATATTCTCTTTTAGATCTTATATTTACATTATTCATATAAATGTTTAACATAAGGTGACTTATCCTCAATGAAATTTAAAAATTATCCAACAAAATCATTCACATATACATTATTAGAAAAGTTATTTTCTATAGAAATATAAATCATCTTATCCTTAGCTTTAGTGGTTATTTAAATGTATTTTATATTTTATGAACACACCAAATGAATCTTAGAAATTTAATTTTCTTCTAATTTTTCAGGATAGTTTCTGAATGAATAATTCTCATATTTTAATGATTTATTTTTTATCTCAAGATTTAAATTATCCGTTAGTATTTCAAAAAAATCTATTTCTAATTTTAAATCTTATGGAGTTTCTTTATCTATCTTCTCTCCAAATTCACATCCCAGTTGTTTCTCTTCAATTGAGTTATATTTAGTCTCATTTGATTTAGGTGTAAAATCTATTGGTTATTTATCCATTGATATATATTCTCCTTATTCACTTTGCACATAATAATTTTTTATTCAGAGAATTTTATTATTTTTTCTTATGTTTCCATTTAAATTTTCAATTAAATACAATATTTTATGGTTATTACTTCCAATATTGTTCATCATTCTTATTAACCTCTAGAACTATCCATCATCACCATCTTCTAGTTAGTTTTCAGGTTTCTATTCTATAATGTGTTTGATATTATCATAATTGAATCGAACGAATATAAATTTAAATATGAATTTGAAAATTTATCATTAAATTCATTCTAATAATAAATAAATAATTCCCCAATGATCCATTTATCCTTGATATTAGTTTCATCCACATGAGTCTTTATAAGATTATTATTCATTCTACATTTTAAATCGTTTAGATACATTGCCTTCCCATATTTTCCATTTCTCATTAAGGATATATTTCGAATCATATTATAATGAATTGGTAGGTTATTAATTTTATAAATGGTCTACACATCCCTATTATTATAATTCAGGGTCTGAATTTTATAAATGAATTTATATAGAAGGATTCAAATCAATTTGATCCCCAAAATAGAATCTTTGTGGGTTTGTTTTTTAGAATCATATAGAACATAAATTACATTCCCAAATTAAATACATTATTCACTATTTTAGCATATCATATTCAGTTATCACCCAATTTACCCTAATATAGTTTTAACCATTAAAACATTCATTATTTATTTTCTTCATGTATATTAGGAAATTGTTACCATAATACATAATATATTTCTAATCAAATCAATCCGGTCAACTCATGTTTATAGTTGGATGAAAGTAATAAATTGTTTTCTCTATGATTAAATTTATTATTATTCAATTTATATATAATTATCAGTTATTCCAATATTTGGAAGTTTTACACCATAAATAGTGATTTTAAGAGTATACATGCCATAAAATAGAATATGTGAAACCATCCTCTACCTATATTGGTGGAATACCTTTTCAATGAATATTGGAACTTATTTATTTGTTGACGGTGTTCATTAATTCCATATTTTTTTATAAATGATTTACTAAATGGAATAAAAACTCCAATACATGTAAACACCATTAATCATTTCAATAATAAAATGATTACAAGTCACAGTCGATGGAGAGAGTGAAAAAACACTAATTTTTGTATAATTAGTGGTTCACTAAATGAATTAACTCATGTGTTTTTTCTATTAACAATATAATTCCTATAGATCTCAATGGATACTATTTGATTAATAGAGATATGGTTTCAAATAGCTCACATAGAAAAAGCATGATTACATGGTTCATCGAGTAATATTTTCAGCTGGCTAGTACATGATATGGAATAGTTGAAATTGTTATACCCACATTCCTATCTCATTATATATTAAAACAAGGAAATTTAAGGATTAATGTCCCTAATATCCCCTAAATAAGAAGAACATGAGGAAATATCTTGTTGAATGGAGTCTAATTCTCCATCATTAAGTGCGTATCGAATTGGGATGATATGTACACCCTTTTTCTTATCAAAAAAAATTCTCTTCTAAACCCTCCATGAAATTACCCATACAATTAATGAAAGTCTAAAAAAACATTTATACAAATTCAATCTATATTTATAAGAATAAAATAATCATTTACTGGTATATATGAAACCTCCATGGTGTGAGGATCTTCAAATTAAACATTTTTTTTCAATTTTCATTATCCCATCAATTTGACTATATCTCATCTAGATATTTCTTTAAGTCATTCTATAAAATTATATATGAATGATATATAAAATTATCACTGTTATAATTATGTTTCTCTATATGGTCATATTATGACATGTTATGTCTTATTTTTAGTTTATATGCCTTACATATTCTTTTCAAATGTATGTCTTTAAAGATTATTGTCTCTAACAATTTCACCCATGAATTTATTTCATCTAAAATTGGATCTACTATTTTCATTTTAATTAATTCACCCCATTAAGGTGTTATCTCATCCTTAAAGCCTAAAAGTGGTAAATAATGTTTCTATTTATACTTTACTATTGGTGTTTTTGTGGTTGTTAATTATACATGAATCCCCATTTTTAGGACTCCTTTCAGCATAATTCTAGAAATCTACGTGAAAATTTCTCTGAAAATGATCAGATTCTATTAAACCCTTGAAAAAATATATTTCATAATTTCAAAATCTATGGAACCATTAAATATTATATGTATTTAAAATCATAACAAATAAATTTAATTCACTTTCATATCTGCTCTACAAAAATGAGCCTCCAACTCATACATAATCTTGGATTTATCAATTACAAAAAAATTACATTCATAATTAATTAATTAATTGAATCAAGAGGATAGCCTATCTGTTACTCAAATATATAATTAAAATTCAAAACCAAAACTAGATATTGTAGGACATCTATTGAACAAAAAATAACATTTTAATGGAAATATCCCATTAAGAACAAAATCAAAACCTTCATTTCTCAATATTACTATCATTTTCTGAAAAAATTATAGTTATACAGTTTTTTATATCAAAATAACTATTTTATAAAAAATTACTTCATACTCAATTAAAACATAAAAAACAAAATTTAACAAATTTATTAGTCTCAAAATCAAATTTATCCTAATAAAGTTCAAAATAATAATAATAAGATAGTTCATTATCAAATAAAATTTAGAAACACTATTCTTATTAACCCACAATGTATATAGTCACATAATATTTTTTTAAAGACTAATATATAATAGTTCATATAGAAAATGAATAATTTAATAATAAAAAACTAATTAATCTAGTAAAATAGTAACTCTAGATAAATTATATGTATAGGGAATGTTATTGTCAAAAAGAAAATAGAATACTGAAAGATAAATGGTATTACACATTCCTTTGTTTATATCACATAAATAAAGCATCAAATAAATATTCTGAGTATTCTACTATGTACTTATTTTATTTAAATAAAAGAAGTATGAACTGGGCATCCATATTTAAATAGGATATAATCCATATTAGGGTGACTATACTTGGTGTTTAAGGTTATTTTAAATCCAAACCATTACATTTTGAAAAGTAATATTTTAGTAAATAAATTATGGAAAAGAAATCATATTTTAATTCAATTTGGAGATTTTGATGATCATTTCTAAAATAAGTAGTTTTTAAAGTACTGAGAAATGGGTGAATTATGGCGGTATTTTTAGGTTCAGCGGATAAGTGTTTGAAAATAATGTATTTAATAAATTAAATTTTTTACTTAAGAATTTTAATAATATTAATTCACAGGTCTAGAATCTTTATATCATATATTTCTGAAAAAACCCATTGGTTTATATGCGATTAATTATAAAATGAATCACGTATTTATGTTATAATACAAAATAAAATATTTAAGTGTATTTTACAATTAAAATACATATTTTACTATTTAGTAAAATTATCAAAATATTTTCTCTACCAATTTCTGATTCTTTGATTAAAAAAAGGAATACTATTTTATCAAAATAAAAAATTAAAATTAATAATTAGAATATTTAAATATAATTTCAAAATTTGGGTGGTTACTAGAGGAAAGGAAACAATTTTAATTAAAAATGAATAAATAATAATTGATACAATTAACATTATTTGGTCATTAATTTTATGGTGTTTAGATACATACTATTATTTTCTCATGTTAAATGATTATTAATAAAAATAGTTCATAACTTTTCCTAATAGTCATTTTACTATTCTAATAGTAATATTACTATTCCTATTATAATGTTTATATTTCCAATTCCTAGTTTTCCCTTCTAAAATATTAATTATACCCTTATAAAACATTTATGTGCCACTAAACTACTTCAATGTTCACATATTTATTTTATTTTCATGGTTCTATAGGTCTATTTTTTACAAATTATTATATTATTTATATTAATTTTTATTCATAGTATAGTGTATTTATTAGGAGCCAGTACACAAATGGAGGGGGGGTTGGGTGTGAATCGAGATGATAATAAATTTTTTTTTTTATTTTTCACATCATTATAAGGAAATTGTTCTCATGTTAGTAGGGAAAATCATTGAACCAATTATATTCTCAATATAATCCACACACCACAACATGAACATGAGTAGAAAGTCAATAATGTAGGAATTGATAAAAGTAAAACCATAGGTGCTAAAGTTTCTTAAGAAATAGAATTATATCATGGATTTAAATTTTAATATGTTCCCAATATAGATTGAAAAATATTTTCTCAACTATTGGTAAAGTATCTTCAAAGATAAATGGTATCCTAGTACCTTCATTATCGCTAAATCAAAGGGTCTGTCAACTACTCAATGGTTGAGTGTTTTGTGGTTTTTGAATTTATCTTCATAATTATACATATTTTTATCAATATTATCGATTTTCCTTCACCATGACTTATAAATTATTATTTTCTTCCATGTCTATTTCTTCACATCCAATATATATTCTCCTACATAGAATCTTAGTTTTGTGATTAATCCTAAATACCATCATAAATCTTATTCTATTATATAAAGGGGAGTTTTTCATAACATTTATCATGATGTGGGATTTCATGATGTTAATTTATAAATTTTATATTTTTAGTTATTGATACCAATATTAAATTTAGAGGATTCAATTTATTTATGGGTGTAGAATGAAACACCCTGATATTTTAAAATATAAACTTCACGTATAATAGAATGCATGACATGGTGTACCAAGAATATAAAAAAATACGACACCTATAAAATTTATAAATTATTTTATTTTAAATATATTCTATCTCTTCAATATTTTGCGATCCACAAACCACCATGTTTAATAGAAATGTTTCACATAATTAAATTATTATTATATAAATAACACCATTATAAAACAGCCATTAAGTTGTAAGGTATGAATAATACTATCTAAATAATTTATATTAAAAGTTTAAAAAATTTAAAAATAAATTAAATGGTAAACTATTTATTATATATAAAATAAAGAATTATTGTACGATAAAGAAATGTTTTCTGAAAAGATTTCTTTTTCTCAATAGTTGATTATTCATGCTTTGAGAACATAATTAAAAAATAATTTTTACCAATTTTATAAATATTCATAGAGAAAATTTTTTAATTCATTAATCAAAATATCAAAATTAGATTTGGGAGAATTTATGAGAATTATCTGACAATATTATTTTTTATGAATAATGAAAAATACGAAATTATAATTTTAAAAAAAAAATTTGATTATATTATTTTAAAAAATATATATATTTTTAAAATTTGTTTTCAAATAAATTTAGTTGAAATATATTAAAATTCAAATAATTTGTGTCATTGTAATCAATTTCATGTTAATTTTTAATATGGAAATATTATATACTTATGTCAAATTTCCCTTCAAAAATAGGTTTTTTCATTCCTTCTATGGGTATAATTTAGAATTGGATTAAAAAACATCTACGAAAATAATTTTTAGAATTATTTTTAACATTTTTAATAATAATAATTTAAACAAAAGTGTTTACCATTATAAATTGAAAAATGTAAAAATATATTAGAGTGATTAAGTTAAAAATATGTTTATCATCGGTTAAAATAAAAATATATATTTTAAAATGACCTAAACATTTTTCAAATCAAATTTTTTTCCTATATTTAGACCTTGTAATTTATATGGTATAATAATGTACCATTTTGGATGGGTTTTCGTGATAAAAATATTTTTCTAATTTATTATTTTCAAAAATAGAATATATGGTATCCCCCACAAATAGAAGTCCACCCCTATCCTCCAATCATCACACACCCAAATAATTTTGGATTAGAACATAATATACAACATAATTTCATTAAATCCCTCCCCACATCTTATAGTTCCTTTTTAGTTCATAAATAAAATTTATTAAGGCTTTAGGATAAAACTAAAGATGTTTCTGGAAGAAGATATATTGTTTTTAAATTTTCATTACCATTTTACTTCTTATTATAACTCCTTATAATATTTTACAAAATTAAAAAATAATAAAAATAGTATAAAATATATAATGATATATTATTATGAAAATGGAATATACAATATCCATATAAACTTCCATCAAATTGATATCAAAATTTTCAATCATGTTTAAAGCATACAACCACCTCATGAATTGATATATTTCATTTTCCATCAACACCTTCTAGGGGATTATTTAGTGATTTATTTAAAATATTAATCTGATATTTTTATTATTTTATACTATATAATTATTATATCACAGATACCTTCATAGTTTCTATTCCGTAAGTGATATGATAATGTCACTCATGTATATGGTAGACTACTATCTCCTGAAGCGATGAGATTCATTTTTCACCTACGTGGTATGTGGATGTTGTTAAAGATAAATGATAATGAATATAAGCTATATTTATCACATAACTATAATTAATGAAATATACTACCACATATAACTTCTTAATATCCAATACATTAGAAAACAAAAACATCTCTCATATGTTTGTATGGGAAACACCTCCCCAGAGTGATGTGAAATGAATTTCCTTTTATTTTCACCTTTATGGTAATGAGGATGTATTTAATTAATATAAATTATGTGTCTAAAAAATTTATTATTATCTAAAATTTATTTTCCTTTAATTACATCCAGCATGAAAAATGGAAAAAATGTTCATGCGTACATACATCATACTGCATCCATCAACAGTGTATTCCATTTTCTATATATAACATTAATAGGTTACTATATATAAATATATAATGAGTAAAAAAAATTGTATCATCTTCAAAATTATTGATATTATTTAACAATGATCAAATTTAAAGGAACAAAATTACTAAACAAAAATGTACATAAAAACGAATTGATTATCACCCAAAACGGTGATTTTAATAATGAATTTGTAACAAAAGAGTGATAAAATATTATAACTAAATAATTTATTCTCTATTATATCGGATTATTAAATTTTAATTTTTATTTAATAAACCTATATTTATTTATACAGGTTTTCCCAAAACATATGAATAAATTCAAACAAGGGGTAAGGGTTTCTAGTCTCACTTTTACTTCCATGATACATACTACATATTCCCCAACTATTCATGTGTGTGATCTATATACTACATTTTATTAAATATTTTATATCAAAAATCTCATTATATTCATGGTATTTAATGTATAATTTTTATTCATTCCTTTCTTGGGGAATGTGATTCAAATGAAAGAAAAGTTTTGTGGTTTTATTTCACAATATCATTAAAACCTGTGTTGTTTTTTTAGTAAATATTTGGAGAATTATTATTAAATATTTATATATTAAATAGTAAATTTACATCTACTATTATTATATATTTAAATTTAACATGTAACAGAACCATTTTCCATTAATTGGTACTTAAATTGATGTTGAATCTTTTTTCGTTAAATATGACAATATTTTTATCTTTAGAGGAAAATATTTTTTCACAAAAAAAATGGCTTCTAAAAATGACTTGACAATTTATTTTATCCTTTTTGGAATTATTTATAAATAAAAATTTTACCCATATTTAATATTTAAATAATTTTTTTATTTAATATTCATGTCATTTTAAAAACCTTTATTTTTTGGATTTTAATGAAAATGTTAATGTAATCATTGTTTTAACATGTTTGACATGAACATAATTTTTCACCATCAGAACCACTAAATTAATTTGTTATTATTTTAATAGTTTTTAACATTTATTTTCATTAACATGGTTCCCAAAATATACTGTGAAATATTAATTTTAAAAAAACGTATAGTGAAAAGGTTGTTTTTGTTAGAAATATTTTTAGTATAATTTAAATGATGTTAATATTGATCAGCTACATAAAACCATTATTGTATATAAGCTACAATGGATATATGTTTTCTTGATACCATCCTAATAATTAAAATGGATTTTTATGATTATTTTCACATGAAATGTACAATTTTATAACCACTCGGCATATTACATTGTATAGTTTATGATTATGTTAATTTAGTAGGTTATGTATTAAAATTTCATATGCGTGTATTTCATTAAATAATTTATGTTGATTTTGTTTCTCCCTTTTAAAATGAGTAATGTGTTGAATTTATTATGGGATAGTTGGGGCCCATAATTACATATCCCCTCGATGCATCGGTAGGTTTCATGAGGAAAATTAGCAGGGTCATTTGGTGGAGGGATTTCCCATTTATTCAATATATAATGACACATAACATTGACAATATGATGTCATGGAATAATTCCATGAAGATACATTTAAGATATATAATATTACATATGCCATACTTATGAATTTATTCATTGATATTCCATGTGATTTTTAAATGTGTTATAATATTTTTGGTTATGTTTCAATCTTAGGTGATTATTTATAAATAATTATTTGAAAATAATTTTTTATTTCTATATTATGAAAAACATATTTATTATTTGGAATGTTTTTTAGTAATTTACATTATTATATTGATTATGACTTATTTATTGATAGCATCAGCTATACTCAAACCATTACTGATCATATGAAATCACCCTTTTCTTATGTCTTAATGTTCTCAAGATTACTATAATTGATTTCTGATTGATATGAGATGACATGCTAATAAGAATAATAGTGATATAAATGTTTGTACTGTGAGTTTTAAAATTTAATATGAATTTCAAAAATTTATCTATTTAATATGACTAATAATATATTTGATCATTTGGTATGAAATTTCATGTTTTTAATTCTAATTTAATAATGTAACCCCATTCTCTAGGCCACTAGGGTTGGGGTCACCATAAGAGAATGTTGACTATTATAATGGGTTGGAGGGTGAAACCATTCCTAATTTATAGTCTTTGATATGTTCCTTTACTATTAATGAAGTTATTATCAATTTTTATGTGTATTCCATAATTCTATGTTTAATACCAATTTTATAATCTCATGGATCAAGTTATTAAATTACATTATGGTTCTTTCTTTATAATCATCCATGATTTAATCCATGACTCAATATTATTATCTATGATAAGATATATATGGTCTTTAAATGTTAATATCATGTTATCATATCATATTTATATTGTTATTCTTATAAGGTAACTGATATATCCATAATTTACCCTTATTGGGAATTTGAGATCGTCATTTCTTATGTTTCTATTCCCCTAGTTTAAAAGAAAGCTATTATGTATGATATTTCTAGGAAGGGTTCTAGTTATGAAAAATTAATTGGAATGTGAATTATATATTTTATCTGGAATTGGTTTTTTGTTCAATGTTTTTTATGATAGTAGACCCAAAATATTCCAACATGGATTAAAATTTAATATAATGAATATTCATCTATTCAAATGTGATATCTATGTGTGAAAATCATAGGCTTCTATAGGTGGCATAAAAGAATGGTTTAGTAATATTTTGGAAACTACGATGTAAAATCATTAGTAATAACCCTAGGGATAAGTCTATGTATAACATAATATCATAATTTTTGAGAAAAGCCATGAATAACCTAGGTTAATCTTATTGAATCATATAAGAAGGTGTCATCTACTAGATATCTTATAAATTATTTTTCATGATTATTTTTTTTCAAAAAATGAGTATTATTTCTCAAAATATGAATTTTCTTTCATGTTAATGGATTTGACCTGAATAAACTATGTTAATGATGAATTATATAAAAAATGAAATCATTTTCCACATGATTAAACAATTTTTTTCTAGTAGGAATAGAAAATATTATTTATATGATAACAGAACGTGATCAAGTCATGAATCATTTTGAGATTATAGATGATAAATGGAGGGAAAAAAATTATATAGAGTCCATTATGAGGAAACACCACCATTATTTTAGTGGGTGCACTGATCTATTAGTCAGAAAGTAATGGATTATCACCACTGAAGAGATGTTTTATATTCTATAGTGTTCAGAATATTTTAAATTTACTCTAAATATTTCTCATTATAAAGTTAAATTAGATTATAGTTGGATTCTTATCAATAAAAAAAGATAAAAATATAAATTTAATCTATGGATTTTGATGATTTTGAAAGATAATTTCTCAACATGTACATTCCCGACACTATTTATATGAAAATAGAGAAAGAATTTATTCAGATAAAATAGACGAATTATGTATCTATATTAAAATATGAGGCATGTTTTACAAGACTTGTGAGGTAAACATTTGGTTTTATCATCCGATATGAAGGTATGTTTAATCAACTCTTCAATGGGATTAAAAATGTTTTCAATTTTCATTTTCTATATTGGGCTTCATTAGCTATGAATAAGTTTTTCTATGTTCTCTCGATACAGATGTATAAATTTCAATTACCCATTAATCTCATGTTTTTATAAGAAAATAAACTTTAAATTAAATGGTAATTCTTAAAACCAAATATAGATGAAGACGATCCTTCATTTATGCTCAATGTGTTTTAGAAAACATGGGGACACCTTTTTTAGGGAACTCAGAAATGTTTTACCTATGGAAATGATGGTTATGGAAAATTAAATTCTAATGTGACGGGAAGAAGTTAGATAATGGTATGAATATAGATAAATATCCATAAAACTCATCACCCACACTCTAGTGTTTTATAAAATATTGTGAATGGTCATTATGCTAAAAATTTCCCAAATTAGATGTTTAATGATTATGATCAACCTCAATAACCTCTTGATTCTGTATATAATGGGAAATATCTTGTGATACCTATTTATGATGATGGGTACAATATTAATGTGGTGAATGGTACACTTGAAATACATTATAGAATTTTTAATATCTTATTTGATTTTATATCTACCCTCCATTTTATATCTAAATATCTATATAATGGTATAATTATTGATCTAATCCAAATTAATTGATACCTATGTGGTTTTATTGTGTTGTAATTTGTTCTCAAATGATATTATTATTCATATTATTGTTGAATTTAAGGTTATTTTGGGAATGAAATGGATTTGTTTGTATAAATCCCATATTAGTTTTTGAGGAAGGGATGTTACGTTTGATATTACAAACAAACTTTTGACACCAATCAGGGTGATAAGAAATATAAACTTATAATGGATATTAGCTCAATTATATATCTCATCCTTCCTTTCAAAAAGAGGTGTTTACCTCAGATTTTTTGAGAAAAAATAAGCATTGATGATATTCCTATGTCGTTGGTTTTTATTATTGTTTTTTCCAATGCATTTCCCGGTCACCTATCACATCATGACGTTTTTTTTCAATATAACTCATTACTAGTTCTACATATTTTTCAAAGTTTGTATATAGAATGCCCCCTATTGAGTTACAAGAATTGAAGAAGAAAACCCATCATAATTATGACATCTCATTCTTTTTGCAATGTCAATCACCTTGGTTTTGAACTATTTATTTTAAAAATATATATTGATCGATGTGAATCTTCCTTAACGATAAATCAATTACCAAAATTCCTATCAAGAAAAAGTATCATCTTCCCTGTATTGAGGACTTATTTTATCAACTTTGTAGATCAGAATACATTTATAATATTGATCATAATTATGTATATAATTTATTAGGGGAATGTATGATAATATACCCATGAAACAATTTTGTTTATGTTTTTGAGACTATTATTTTTTATTGATTCCATTATTTAATACTAATACCCCTAAAAACATCATAGATTTACTAAAAATAGTCTTTATAGGTTACCTTGATATTTATGTCGTAGAAATTGTAAATTATATTCTAATTTATTCATTGATTAAAAGAAATCATGAGGATCACATGAGGTTTTTTATGAATACCCTATTAATGGAAAATATTTATGAAAAATTTATCAAGTGTGTATTCTAGCTTCACAATTATTCATTATTGGGAAATATAATCTCATGTTTGGGTATATCTATAAAACATAAAGGAAAAAAATCATTAAACATTATCCAATACCAACCAGTGTGACTAACATCAATTAATTTTTTCATTTTGATGTATATTATTGATGCTATGTGGATAATTTTTCATATCCATATAATCCACACTCCATGTTAACTCATATGGTATTTGACTTCCATTGGATGTGTAAATGTGAAGAATGGTTTAAGAAACTAGAGAGAAGGGTAGTTAGTAAACCTGTGCTTACACTACCCTGTAGTGGACAAGGGTATGCAATTTATAATGATTAATCAATGAAGGGACTGGGATGTTTCATATTTATAAATTATATAACGATAGATTATTCCACATAAAAATTGATGGTCCATGAGTGAAATTAACCAAGTCATTATTTGGAGTTAGTTGTATTTTTTCATTAATTCTATGGAAGAATTATCTATATGGATAAAGGTTTAAAGTATATAATGATCAAAAAACATTAATGTATATTTTCACTTAAAAATGGATTAACGTATTCCAAAGAAGATAATTGGAGATGATTAATGATTATAAATTCTCAATACATTACCGAGTTGGAAAATAGAACATGGTGTTAGTCTCTCTATGTTGGGAAGATCAGGCAAGGTTATATATGATGAAGGTACAAAAGTTTCCAATATTTATGGGTTTCCAAAGGATGTCGATTGAAATATTAATGGAAGTGGAGAGTTATTATCATGATCAAATGAGTTTTTGACTATATATTCTAGTAATTATTAATGAGACAGATAAGGAATATTTACAACTGAAAAATATAGTTAGAAATTTTTCTTTTCTCTTCTGTGATTGATATAGAATGACAATATTTTGGAATACTATTTAAGTTCTATATAAACCCAATTTAAAAAATTTGAATATTGAATAATCTCATAGTTATTCATTCTCAATTCATCTAATAATTTTGTAGATGTGTGGATTTTCAAAATAGTATTTCTAGTTGGATGGAATGAAGAGAGATATTTCAGATTATATGTCATGATTCATGCTATGTCAACAAGTTAAGTATGAGTGATAGAAAATTATGGGGATGAAAAAACCATTACCCGTAATAGAATAGAAATGGAAAAAAATCATAATGGATTTTTTCATCAGACTCCCTAAATCATGTAAAGGGAATAATTTGATTCGGGTTGTTGTACATTACCATATTAATTCATCAAAATTCAATATCTTAAAAAATATTTTTCTCTTGAACAAATTATTTAGATATAAATTAAATAACCGGTATGATTTCATGGTGTACCACTATCAATGGTATCTAATTGGGATATGAAGTTTACATTGATTTTTTGGGACATTTTTAGCATGATGAGGATATATTGATAAGATTCATTACTTCATATCATCCTTAGACGTTTACTATTGTTGAAAGGACCATTCACACTCTAGAAGACATGTTAAATTCTTTCCTATGAATTTAAACGGATTTTGGGATCAACACACTCCAGTGGGTAGAATTTCTAAATAACTACTGATTTCAATGTAGTATTAATATGTAACATCCTAAAGCCCTATATGTTAGGAAGTATTGAACTTCAATTTAATAGATTAATGTTGGACAAATAAATCTATTGAGACTTAATTTATAATATTAAATGGTAGAAAAGATGAGGGTATTAAATAATGCCTAATATCAACTCAGATTCGAGAATCAATTTTTGTATTCAATCATTAAAAAGATATAGAGGTTGAATCTTTGATAATTTATTACTATGAATATCACCTGATAAGAGGGTAATTATATTTTGAAATAAGAATACCCTTTTATGTAGTTATATTAGACCTGTTATAATTCTTGCATGTATTAGTATGTTTTTTACCAATTGGTGCTTCCAAAAAATCCCTTTCATGTCTATGATGTGTGCCATGTATCTCTCCTATGGATGTACATACTAGAACATTCACATGTAAATAAGGTAGAGGTCATAAAACTAGAGAAAGAGAGTTCTTTTTATGAAAAACCAGTATAGATTCTATAGAATATATGGAATATTTTATAAAACCAGACACTAATTGGTTTATTTTTTTATTATTAAACCTCCAATTTGAGAAAGCTATGTGAGATCCTTAGGATTGGATGAGGTAGAAGTATGCTAATCTATTTTTACAATAGTGATAAATTTCAAGGGAGAAATTAATATCAAGGGGGTATTATGTAATATAATTTTTTAGAAAATATTTATCATTAAATAATTTATTTATTCAATATATTGTGTTTCATGAAATAATGAGTTTAAATGAACCAAGAGATACTATTAAAATATTTTTATTTTATAATGAATGTTATCTTCTAGCTATTGAATAGATGGGTATTAAGTGGATTAACTAAATTATGAACACAAGTATTTTTAAAGACGTATAAATTTAAATAAGAAGTTGTCAAATTAAAAGAATCAAAAAATATTTGGATATAAAAGTTATATTATTTTTGGAAAAATTATTTTAATGTAAAGAAAGTATTTTTTTATTAATAGATTAAATTAATAAATATTTTAAAATTTAATTAATTAAAAAATTATTTATATTATAAATATTTTAAACTTTCATTAAATATTTTTCTTGGAAAATGATAAGAATTAATCTAGTATTTTGATTAAAAAGAAATGATTTCTAAAAAATAGTTATAGTTGTATTTTGTGAAAATAAACCAATAGAGTTTCTGTCATTTATAGGTATCATATTATAAAAAATAAATTAATTATTTATAAATTCAATGTTCATATTTGCAAAATTTTACCATTTTATTTTTTGTAAATTAAAATAGTAACATTTTTAAAAAATTCACCTTTATAGAGGGTAAATAAGGTTATTCTAGATTAAAAATTAGTCATAAGGGAAAACATTTTCTAAAAAAATATTATTGGGGAATTTAATTTTACCCTTATTATTTTAGTACCTAAATTTATTATTTTAATGGACACTATTCAGGGAAAATTTCCTATAAAATTTTGAAATAATAGATATTTATAAAATGTCACTATCATAGTATTAAATATCAATTATGTGTTCATATTGGGGAAAACAAGTTATGAATTAATTAAAATAATAATTTATTTCATAATTAAATTATTTCAATTATGTTAATTTATTTATTATTTTTAGTTATTATAAAATTAATTTGAATACTTACATGATGTGAAAACTATATTTATTAAATTAATTTACAAAAATTAAGTATTTTTAAAATATTAAATGTTATATTATTTCAGTATGTTGTAGTGTTACAAAAATATTAAATTTGTATATGAAATATAATTTTTTTTAAATATTTTATTTTAAATTTAACATTTTCATTACATCATTCAATTTGAATAAAATGAATAATGAAAAAATTGAAAATCATGATATTTTACCAAAATATTATTTTATTTAATTATTTGAAAATAACAAACAAAATTGATTTTAAAAATTTCATTATTATGTGGTTTGATATTTTATATCTTCTCAATTTATGGGATAACATTAATCTTATATATAAAAATTAGAACCAATTAATTTTAAGAAAGTTGTTATCATAGTAAATAAAAATTTTGGTTAACTAAGGTTTAATCAAAACAATAAGCATTAAAATGATATAGAAACAAGAATAAATTCTATTTTTTGGATAAATTAAAATTCTATCCAACATCAAATTTCAATTTATTTCCATTATTAATCATTTTTCATCAGAATGAATTTATTATAGTTTAATTTTTGGAGAAACTCCTAATGTGCCCCTCAACACCATTATAAAGGGGAACCTATTACTTAAATTATTTAAACCGTTTTGATCTTTATTGAGAGAGAAAAATCACCCAACGTTTCTTCTCAACTACCATTTCCAAATTCTAGAGGTGTTGTTGTTCACAAAGGTCGTCATCGGATCCCTATAGAAGAGATCTAAAGAGTCTTTTAAAAAAAGAGTTAATCACATTACCAAATCAGTTTCTTTCTTACTCATGATTACCTCATATAAATCAATGGTATTTTTCATAAAATAAATACTTATGTCTCCAAAATATGGGTAAAAATTATTATGATTCTTAAGAAAAAATTATACAGGATCTTTTCAACCAAATAAGAATTTAATGCATCGCTCGTGTATTTGTGCACCTACTATCTCCGCATATCGATACAATTAAAAACTCGTTAAATAAATTTATTGGTGTTATTATGGTTTTAATTTTGTATATTACTATTTTATAATAATTTTACTTATATAATTAATATATCAAATTTACCTACTTGTCATCCAATCCTTGGGAAATCTATAATGATGTTCATGTGTATGTGTGGACTGTCACCTCAACAAAGTGGTGTGATTAGTTTTCCATTTATATTTTATTATTATGGTAAATTTTATGAATTTGATTAATATATATGATATAATAATGATCATTGAATAGTGAACTAATATTTATCTTTATTTGGATCCATTTGTGTAAAAAATCAAGACTACAGTCATTTTTTTGTACGACCTACCATCTCTATGAACGTTGTAATTCATTTTTTAACCTATAAATTTTTTGTATTACTCCAAATATGTATATAATGAATAATATATATATATAGTAATTAATATTACATAGGTGATGTAACCAAGATAAATTTACAAGACCATAACTACTGAACTAAAATAATATTGATAAATGATACAATTGTCACTAGTGAATGAAAATTTTAATAAGAAGTTATGTAAAAAGGGGGTTTTTAAATGTTATGAAGTGATCATATGTGATATTATTAGTATATAAATGACTCTAGTGTATAATTATAATATTAAATTATTTATACTAGCTGTAATAATACTTTTTTGCAAGGAGAACTCGATGTAAAGGATTTTTATCTCACTTTTATTCCGATGATACACATGTTATATTAAAAGGAATTTCCATTTATGTGGTTTCTCTATATCCCATGAATGAATTTTAAGATTAATATTTGGTGTTTTATAGGTTTTTTCATGTCTATTAATGGTTATTTCTATCATAAAGATAGCGATTCAAAATTTACCGACATGGCAAGTGTTTTATTCCACAATGTCATCCATGTTCAGGATTATTTATGATTAAGTCTCCATTGGGGAATATTATTCTTACATAAAAATATTCTATAAAATGTCGTAATTTTTAACCATTTCATTATGAATTTTTAATTTTAATATCACCCATTTGTGACTTCTTACAAAATGGTTTAAAAGGAATATTCTTCTTATTTTCCAAATGTTATACATCATGAAATATTTAGGAAACAATTCGAGGAATGCATTACTACATATATGGAATGAATGGTTTTCCCCATATTAATGAATATATTTTTCTCTCAATATCCATTTAAAATGTACCATTTATATCATCAATGAAATTTTTTTCCTTTATTAATGAATTGACTTTTAAAAATAAGTGATTTAAAAATGGAATGGTTATTTTCATCAAGATTTATTCCAAGATATCATTCAAAATCATTTTTTATATAATATTAAATTATTTTATGTTATGTAATATTTATATTAGATATGATCTATATATTCTAACATTATTATTTATTTTAATTTATTATATTTATGATTAAATGATGATATGTTTATGAAACCAATCTCTTTTCCATGCGTTATTCCATTATGAAATGATTATAAATTCCATTTTTATCATGGATTCCGAAGTGAAAATTTCTTTTTGATCTTTTGGAATATATATATATATATACATATTATTTTCCTTATTTAATGGGTTTGAAATATATCTTCTACTAATCCATTGGGTAATTATTGATATCTAATGAGACATACCGTATGGGAAGGGGGAGTGCAGCCAGTTCATTAAGGGAATTTTCCCAATATGATAGTCATGCGAGTGAACCTTAAATTGTAATATTATTTGGGGAGTGAACCCATATGACTATCATTGTCCAGACAATGAGCAGTCAATACTATGTAAATGATATTGTATTCTTATTTTTATGACACAATTCCATATTTTATGCCTATGTTTTAATCTCAGGGATAATGCTATTTAATTCCATTATGATTCATGTCTTATGAATTGATATTATTTACACCAGGACACAATATTATAATCTATGAAATGTGGGGTATGGTTTTCATTTGATAATCTCCTATTTTCATAGCATTTTTCACATGTTAATGTTATATGATCATTGATATCTCTATATTATACCCTTATTGGGTATCAGAGCTCACCCTTTCAAATGTTTCCATAACAAAATTTATAAAAAATTGTATTAATTATTGTATTTTCATGAAGGGTTATAGTTGTGATGTAATATGTTAGAGGTGATGTACATATTTTATGAACTAGATTTTTATGTTTGTATGTTTTCCAATATAATATACCTTAACCATTCCAGCATTGATCAAAATTTTATGTAATAAATATTCATATAAAATTATATAAAATATATGTATGAAAAGTATGGGTTTTTATATCTATTTTTATTTCTTTTAAAAAAATATTCAATTAATAATTAACATCCATGAGAAACAATATATACATTTTAATTTACCCTTTAAAGAAGTTGACATGAATATAAAATGTAAACATTATTTAAATTATAATATATCTAGAAAAATAAATTCATTTCATGGTACCCTTATTTTTAACATAGTTATATTTCATTAAATTATACTAAATTAATCATTAATTTAACAATGAACATAATATAAATAATTAAGGCATAATCATCATAGGAATAAACTATATTTTCATTGAGTATTCTTAATTCATACTAAATAATTCAATTTATCATTCTATTAAAAAAATTATATCTAAAAATATAAAAAAAATTCAATAAAATTTTTATTCTATATTATATTGCATTTTTCAAATATAATGATTTCAAATAAATAAAAATTCTTTATCAAAAAAATATATATATTAAGGTGACCAAGTCAAATTTAATATTCTTATTTCAATATGCTACTAATATATATTTCAACATTATCCATATATATATATTGAAATTGTTTTTTCTACCATTATATGTTGAGTCATTTCTATAAATCCATTTCTACAAAATAATGTATTCAATTCTGTATCATATTTTTCTCATTCATATTCCCCCTCCCCGCGTTGAATTATCCTCCCAAACTACCACCACTATTTCCCCATAACTCATTATTTCATGGATCCACTCCTCAATTCTATTACCTCCCATCCTCAGGTTTTCTCATGCCTCTACCTTCTATTCCATTGTTTATGTGGTTTCCTAGCTCCTTAATTCTACCTACTTCTCTACTCCCTTATCCATGTTATGGTTATCTCTTTCTATTTTTTCCATTACATCCCAATGTGATGGGAGAATCCTACATTCCTTTTTCTAATTCTAAATTTTGAAACCATGAATAACTAATACACTCTTTCCATTTTATTTCTAAATTTGTACACCATATTAAACCTATGAAGTAAACCTCCCCATTTTTTAATACTTCTAGTAGTACCGATTTTTATAGTCCATTATCCTTATACTGAGAACCATATTCACATTAATGATTTTTTGGAAATTCTAAAAACAATACATAGGTCATCAAAACCCTAACACAGCAATGTATCTTTGAAATTTAGACACCCTTCATTCTTATAGGTTCATATTCTTTAATGTGTATACATTTTTAGATCTATAAACACTTACTTCATGTGTGTTAACTATGATATATTTATATGAAAATAGTCATATGTATCAAATTATTTTGAACTTATTTTTGGCCATACCACCACCTCATAAATTAACATCATCATTTTTTCGACCACTTTTAGTATAATTTTGAATTTTTCTATTATTAGTATTCGATATCAAAAGAAGTGAATCTTTTTTTTGACTTATATAGGAATCTTTTAACATTATAAGGTTATTCAATCTTTCCACAATTATGTTCAGTTTATTAATACTAAACTGAATTTTTAATTAACTCACTGATAAGAACCACTATATCATAATTTCAACTTTCATATATCTTATAAAAATTTCTTCATATTATAAGTATAGATTAATTAAGACATGTTATTAATAATTATTACACATTTTAATAACAAATATCCAAATAGTGATGGTTTTGAATCATTTTTTTATGTAATTATATTATATATAGTCTTTTCTCTATTATTTCTACAACATAATCGTAAATATTATCTCTTTTAACTATAGGTTCATATGGTGCATATATTTTATTAAAATCTAACATCCAACTAAAAAATTGTAATTAAATAAGTTATTTTTTTATTCATGTGAATTCAAAATTTTTTCCATTTATAATATCCATAACTTCTAACATATGTTTGATTTCTCTAATATCCATCCTCACTAATTAATATTCTTAATTAAAAAATCACTACTGTAAATTTGTTTATCTTCATCCATTTTTAAGGTAAACATCCAAATTACATTAATAGTGGAAAATTTACTAGATCACCCAAGAGTGTGGTAAAATTTTATAGTAATTGTTAAAAAATGTTCCCCCAAATAGATTTTTGATTCAAACCTACCCTAATATTTCATAAGATTATTCAAATACATACCATTTATATTAATATTAAAATCACATTTTATATTAGTTCCATATTCATCTACAGAACAATATGTGGTTATGAATCCACACAATATTTCACATGCTCATCTATTGTATGATAATTTTAATTCAAATTCAACATTTAGAGATTAAACATTTTTTGTTAACAAATCCATTTTTTGATTTTATTATTATTCAATTATTTTTTCAAATAAAATATTTTACTATATTATTGTGTAAATAAAAATTTTATTTCTACTTAAATGGTATATTTTAATTTTTTTTATTATCATGAAAACCTTTTCAGTACTATGATATTTTTATAATTTAATTCTTAATTCCATTACAAATCAACATTTATATTTTCTCTTCAATTATAGGTATATTCAATATATTATTTTCTTTTCAATCGATAATCCCACTACAAAATAGTTATTCTATAAATGAATAATCTTCTATCAATTGAATGTATATAAATATTATTATATACATATTTGGTAATAACATTCACATTTTTTATGTTTTATCTATCTTTTATCCTCAATAATTAATAATAATTATTTCTATATCATAATAATAAACTACTTCTCGAACATAAGTTTTTTTAGTAAACATCCAAATATCATTAGAAGAAAGTAATCTACATTCCCTCTTAACAGAGATGAAAATGGTTAGCAATCCTCTTAGAAATATGATAAAGGATTTTATTTTATTCATATATACCGATATAAATTTAGAGTATTCATACATGACAGTTTCAGATATTTATCCTTTTGGAAATTGTATAATTTTATGGAGATATAAAATATCAATCAAATTTTTTCACACATATTCATATAAAAATTATTGCACCTTAACATGTTGTAGATCCCCCTAATTGTGTGTTTGGCTATTTATAAATAAATACAAACTCCCATTATATTTTATCTATTATCCTTTATCATGTATTAATTCCAACAAATTAATGATATTTTTAATACTAGTATCAATGAAAAATGTACTTTCTTAAAAATTATTATGTATTGGTTAAATTAAACTAATATATAGTCTAAATTTTTAATTCAAATTGTTTTTCTTCATTACATAATGTAATTAAAAGATACTGTTAGGTGAAGTTTCATTACTAATATATATAACATTAATTTTTTACCACATAGTATTACTTAATTCCTGAAAATACCTGTTATAAAATTTCTATTGACAATGGTAGTCGTCAAAATTTTCAATGTATAAATAATCAGACTACAATCAGTTTTTAATATAAGATTTTTTTTGAAAATTTAATTAACTTAAACAATATTCTATATATATTTATATATTTTTTATCTACATTTCTATCAAATCCATTTTCTATATATTATTTCAATTCATGTATTAAAAATATTTTTGACCTCATTTAATCTAATGTCTCTCTATTTTAAACAATGACCCATTTAAAATAACATAAAGTACTCCATGAATATAAATATCCGGCCTTGTTCAATAAACAATGATTACGAGTTCCATTAATTGTGCCACAATATGGTATATACCACCTTGACTATGGTTCTAGTTATCAAAAATTTAGTACAAACATACTTTGAGATAGATTCAATTTCATTGGTCATGTATTATTTCCAATACATTTAGGGAAACTAAAAGTATCAAATTAAGTAAAAATTTATATTTTTTATATTTTATTATGTAATAGTTTGATAACTCTAATATACAGTCTAAATTGAATAACCATTTTCTTCTATGCATCAAAATAAATATATAGTGTTTTGAACTAAAAAATTATTTAAATAGTTAATTATATTATCTTTTTAATTTATTGGTCCAAAAACCATAATATTTTGCTTCAATAGCAGTATGATATAGTATGAGTATTTTTTTCAATTTTTTTCTGCTAATATAGATTGATAATTTGTTAGTGTCATTTTCATGTTACATTTTATTTATCTAAGGGATATCTATAATAAGCCCAAGTATATTTAACCCATAGAACCAAAATAGAATTCATAGTACCATTATTGATCTATTCACCCCCATACCAATTCTACTGATAAATTTTGTATCAGTATTGGATCACTATATATTAGGTTATTCATTAATATTGAGAGAGATTGAGACATTTTAACATGTCCAAACATCATTTCAAACCCACTATATAGCATGTTATTTTTCTTATCAATAACTACATAACACTGACCAAAACCCATAGTGGCCTCATATCATTTATAAATCACATTAATCTAGCCAACTATATGTATTAAATAATTAATATCAATCATTTTTCATTGAAACTAAATATTATAACATATATGTTAACATGTTATGTTCTTTATTTTCATTAAATGTTAGTATGATTTATTTTTTTATTCGTTGTATATATTATTTGTGTTTTGAAAAAATTTTCCTATTCATCAGTAGTATAATGACTTTAAATTTTATAATTCATAAAAATTTGTTCATATTCAAATGGAACTATGGTTTAATTAACGAGTCATACTAAAAACAAGTATTTATTTCAATTAAAGGAACACTTTATACTGATTAACATGATATATCTTTATATGTCTATAAATATAAAACCACATAATAAACATATATGAATAATTTTATCTATGGAATTATGTTTTATATATCACCGAAATTTATTAATTTTATAGAACATAAATTTGTGAAATAAATTATAAATGAAGATTCAATTTCGTTGATTGGAATTATATATAATCCAAAAGTGAGGATCAAAGATAATTTTGGATTTAATGACATTAAAAATAAATATGTTTTAATTTTTATATTACCTTCAAATTTAATTTTAAATAAAAATATCATAATATTGTTTATAACATATAATATTTGTATAACTGATGTTATGTTAACTTTTTATATAATTAAAAACTATAGTATTATCTCATATTAGAATAATACAATTTCTTTTTTATCAATATTTTTTCTAGAACCTTTTTCTATTTAATCCATATTACTATTTTATAAATTTATTACCAAATCATATTTTTTTCTCTCATATGTGCATTATTTAAAAGTAAAATACCAATTTTAAATTTTCTAGTGTTATTGAGAGAAAATTAAAGATCATACCTTATATTTTAAAGATCATATACCAGAATCATGGAATAATGTTTTTTATTTCATATAAAATGAATAATAAGGGAGTCAGTAACATAATTGAAGAAAGAATAACATATGAATTACTGATGTAATGGTGGTAGGAGAATAAATATATATAATTATTTCTATAGTAATCAAGGATTACATCCAATGCCATCTTACTGAAACATGTTCACTCCCCAAACCATGTTAGTAATCACAGATCACCCCCAAGACCTTGTTAGTATTAATGGTTCACTCTGAAAACTATCTCAGTAGTAAATGATCACTTGAAAGATCATATTTGTAATCAAGGTTCCCTCCCAATATCATATTAATTGTCAAATTTAACTCCCATGACCATATTAGAAGTCAAGGTTCACTCCTAAGACCATATTACTAGTCAAGAATCACTACCAAGACAATATTAATAGTCACAGTTCACTCCAAAGGACATATTAGTGGAAATATGCTTTACTGATATTGGTTCACTCCCCATTTTAGACATTTCTATCTAATGAGATACAAATCATTACCCAATGCATTGGAGGGAGATATAGGTACCACCCATCAAATATTGAAAACCATATATATGTGAGACACAAGAACATAAATAATTCATCATAATCATAAAATAACTATATAGAGAATATGGATATTATCCTTGAATCATTACTCTATGAAATCATAAGTAATATCATAAAAAATTTCATAAATTTATAATGGTTTTGGAATATCATTTCAAATAATTCATGAGGAAAATATGCATTTATCTTTGAATAATATTTTTGAATCATAAAATATTTTGATTTTTTTTAAAATTTAGAATCACATTTAAAAAAATTAATAAATCTTGTAAATATATTTTAAACATAATTTGAAACATGTTATGTGAAAATTAATAAGAGGTTAATTAAAACATTTCTGTGAAAAATTTTCTAGAAAATATGGCTTCTTTGAATTAAATAAATAGAAAATAAAAGAGAGAATAAAATTACATGAATCTTATAATATCTTTTAAATATGAATAGTCATTATACACAATGTCAAAGGAATGTATATACACCTTGTATAGGTGGATAATATAATATGTGTCTCAAAGAAGGAAAATTGAGAAAAAAGTACCTTACTGATGTGGAAAATTCTTAATCGTACACCCCATTATAGGCATATAACCATTGGATATGTAAATACCCACAAATTTAAAGATAATTATAATATATTATATTAATTGGTGTAGTATACACCACTTAAGAGAGACAAGTGGTGAATATGGCATAAGTCTTAAAGAAATAAAAGTGATACTAGAAATCCCCTTACATTAACTATTGAATTAATTTGTACACATAAAAATCTCCTTTATAATAAATTTTATTTATAACTATATCATAGGAGCATATCAATATATTTAATACCATATATTATTAACTTATTACTATATATTATTTATTTATTTAAAATACATGTTAAACTTATCACTTTGTTTTTTATTCATGTTTGGACTTGATATTATTGTTTCTCTTATATAGATCATGATTTAATAATAACTAAAATGAATAATCCTATATAAATATAATATATATATATTAAATATAAATTTATTAATGGTTATTAATTTTTTATATACATATAAAATAAAATACATAATTCATGCAGACGTTAGTCCATACATACAGATGAACGTTGTTTTCATATTCAAGTAATATTAAAAGAGAGAAATGTATACAATATATTATCATTAAGGAATAATTTTTATTTATTATATATCACATAAATTTTTTTTAAACCATACATAATAGATTCCATGTAATATTTGAATTTATGACTTCGCTTCGTGTGGTGGTAGTCTCCTATACACACGAACAATGTTATCATATTCCCAAAAACCATAAAGCGTGAAGGTATGTGTGACATAAAAATACCAGAACCATAATATCATTATAAACCTATTATATATAATATATTAACATAAAATAAATTAGTATTCCTAAAGATTAAAGGCAGTAATGCAATAATGAATGACAATGGTTAGCGAGGAGCTATTTCGCTGTACACGTACATGATGATTGTGTATCCTACTTGGTGAAAGTGTCTGATGATGTAGGTCGTATCCTTAACATAAAAACATATATTTATATTAGTATAATTTAGTTATTATATACAAATAAAGTAAAAATAATTTAATGGATTTAATGATGATCTAAATAAAAAATGTTCGTTGATGAATGATACATCTTCTTGGGATATCTCTTTTTGGTTCAAACCAAATGAATTTTGTAGTTTGATTTATTCCAATGTAAGGATTCTAGGATGATGGAGGTAATATTGGAAAATATATGGATCGGGTTTGTATGATCGAAATTTATTTCTATGTGTGAATAAATGAGCAAAAAAGATACCCATTAATAAGAGAGGCGAGGGGAACTATTAGCTTTTGTCAAAACATTAATTTATAATAAACTAAATATCAATAAAAATTCCTACAAAAGGAAATTGATTATAATAAAAAATGTTATAAGGTTGTAATATCATCAACCAATAGATATTATATAGGTTTTTGTTTAATTTTAAACCGTAACAATTTGATTATCCCATAGTTAACCCCTTTTAATTTTAACAATAGTATGAAATTTCATCAACAAAATTTCTTAGTAATTTTTACTTATAAAGTGTCAATTTGAGAAAAAATATCTAATATATTTTATTATAGACCATATATCTACTCATTTTCATTATTAAGTATTTTTCATTTTTTTGTTAATTTTATAGAATATTATTTCCATAAAATATCATTTCAGCAGATTTTAATAATATTCATTAATTTGACATTAAGAAAATCAAGATAACAATATATATTTAAAAAACCTGTTTAATACACCCCGAAAATGTAATAATAACCTATAATTTTTTTAGACCACCATAATTAATTCAATTATATATTTTTGTATATTTCTAATATAATTCGGTGTATTTTTTATTAATAAAATAATTATCGCATCATCATTGTGTATTTATTTATGATAATTATTTCTTAAATTAAATTGAATTTAAATTTACATGATGAATATATTTTTTATATTAAAGATTATTTTTTATAGTCTAACATATCTCCTAGATCAACCCATATTAAAAATATTTTTCTTGTTAAAAACAAAAGTTTGAAAAGTTTGACTTTTCCTTAAATAATATATTATAAAGGTTATAATATGATCCAAATGGAAATAAATTTGCACTTAACAAACAATATAATTATTATAGACGAAATAAAATCATCAAATAAAATTGGGTAATGTTTCAGAGTCGTGTTTTAATATTTATATTAATAATTTTACACTTAATTATCAGATTTTCCCTTGACCGTGTTAATAATAAATACTATATTCTCTATTCATATTGTCCAAAAATAAACAGTATATATATAATATATTTATATATTATTATTAAAAATATATAATCTATTTTTATAAATTCAAATCCCAAATGTTGATGAAATTAAATAGAAAATAATCGCATAGACTCGGTAAGAATGTGTGTTTTTAAGGTGAGAATGTACAATGTTCACAAATTTTTGGTATCTTAATACAATATAAAAATGCTTCCAATGAGGTAAATTGTATTAATGGATGTATAATTTAACTATTTTTGACATTAAATCAAATTTGAAATATAATTTTATTTTTTAGAATATTTATATAAAAATAACATTTTTAATTAAAATTCAGTATTTTCACCATTCTAAAAAGATTAATCTCTTCAAAAAATGGAAAAACGTTCCCTAAAATAATATTAACATTAATATTTCAAAAAAAAGTTTAATTTTTCAAATAAAATTTATAACAGTTTAAATTTATTTTTAAACAACCATTCCATTAAATTATGATAAAACAGTTTTTTGAAGATTATTTTATTTCTAATTAAAAATATATTTTTTATTATTTTATACTGATAAAACATATTGGTAGAATTTAAAAACATTTAATTTTATATATAAAATTTAAATTACATTTATATAAATAACTAAAATTCATTAATTTAATTTACTAATATATGACACCCTTGTGGGAATCAAAAGTTTTTTTCATACAAAAATTATTTTCAAATGATTTTTCACCTAAATTATAGGTAATTTGTCTCCAAAAACTTAATTTGTTAAAAAAAATTAACAAAATATTCATATTTCAGTTAATAATATTAACTCCCACCATTGAAAGGAAAGTTTTCAACTATCAAAATAAATAGTATATTGTGGTTTGGTAAAACTCATCCTTGCATGTATCACAACCAATAAAAGAAACACAATGTTGTGTGTTACAAAATAAAAAATTAGTTTTGAGTGTACCAAAATACAAACTATAGGTTTCATGTAGTGAAATTTTTTTATAAATCAATAGTGACTGGCTATAGAGTTCAAGATAATCCATCAATGAATTTTAATTTATGTGAAAAACATAAAAAGTTTGGGTGATACAGTATACCCTCATTTAAATGAATATATAAATTTAAATTCATCCAACTAATAAAAATGAGGATACCATTGACTCATCAAATCATCATGTTCCCATATAGGTTCATCATTATTATGGTTTCTCTACAAAACTATAACCAGATGAGTGATCTTTTTTTGTAGAATATTATCTCTATGATCCATAATTTCAACCAATTTCATTTCATTAGAAAGATTATTTAGAAGCAGCACAACCCCTTAGATTATTACATGTTCATGGTCGACTATTTACATCACCATAATATAATAATGGAACACATTATACACATGGTAGAGATTTGGTGGGAGATGAAATTGATAAGTCAATGTTACGAGAAAATCAATAATTTTAAAAGAAAATTTCTTCCATAGAAATTGAAATTGGCATTAAAAAATCAATGGCGGATGTTTGATAATTTCTTTGTGGGAAATAAAAATTTTAATAAGGTACAATATAAACCCTCATAAAATCAAAGAATTTAAATGGCATATATTACCACATAATTAGGATTTTTAGTAGTATAACATTAGTGCAATGTGAAATAATTGACATATAAGATAATTCAAACTATCATGTTTTGATGGATAGATATAGAGAACATTTGATACATCTATAATGAAGGTAATATGATTACATTTTTGTTTCATGATACTTTTCCTAAAGATGAATAAATTTCAATAGAAGATATACTTACCTTATTTCATTTTGTTTTTTAATAAAAATAGCATCCATAATTTGTGACCTGATCAATTTACTATACATCATTTACTAGAATAAATTTGTTTGAAATTTTAATACATGAAGAACTGGTGGAACATTATTTCAATAATTTCATAAAAAATTATAACATAATTTTTTGTATGTGTTATCCAATACGCACTATTATTCATATGGTGTTGTAAAAAATTTATCTCTAGAACCACATCGAAAGTTCAACAAAAAAAATTTATAATTCGTTACCCTTATAAACCTTATATAATATTTAAATACAAATAATTCTAAATAAGGTTACTAAATTTCAAAAATCAACTTCTCATTTATCCCTAAAAAATTTGATGTGCCTATTAATTATCACTCACCAATCTTGTGAATTCCATTATCATGTACTCTATTATAACATGGTAATAATATGAATTACCGTAAAACCATAGTGAAATCATACATTCTTTCAAAAATAAAATCTTTTGTCATACCATAAATCCATGAATATCTATAAACTCAATACATTATACCATAAACGTCCTATTAATAAGTTCCAAGGTCATAAATATTGTCCTCTTTATTATTTGACAATCAAATATCTCTTTATCTCATTACTATCTAAATAGCAAGCTCATATCATGGATTTTCTTTCCCTTAATCATGAATTCTTTAACCAAATCACCTCAATCTCTTTTCATGGTAATAAATAACATTCAACATACAATTTTGAATCCCTAATGAAAACTAAAGAGGACCAATCAATAGATGTTTCAGTATTCTGTAATACCATTAATTTACTTCTAAAACATTATTAATAAATTCTTATACATAAACACTCAATCATTCCCCCACTTCGTTGTCATACAAGACATCCCAAATAGTGATATCATGAGTTTTTTCATTCACTCTGGATATCAAATGTTACTAACATAGATCATCATCATTTACCGATAATTTTGGTTACTAATTATCATAATTAAAAATTTACATATAATTGATGAATTGATGTGAGGGGAATGAATTCTGTGCAACCTTGTCTCTATCCAAATCATTATATAACCTTTTATTATCACTTTAGTAGTCAAATGACCGATCAACATACTTCCCACACATAAAACATTTACGAGTACCCTGAAGAAAATTTCATCAATGTTTAGTTCCATACATTGAGAATAAAGGAAATATTATATTGTTTTCTCCATGTTTTTTATATTTTCCTATAACTTATTTTTTCCATTTGTTGTTAAAATGAAGAGAATGATATATCAATCTAACCTCCATTTCCACCGTGATAGAAAAATGACTAATATATTCATATCTATTGATGTATAATTTTTCTAACGCCCTTTGATGACTTGGTTTTATTCCACTGAAGAATATATCAACCTGAAATTTAAGTTGTATGATCACACCAGAATCATACCATAAATGTATTGTATAATTATCTTTGTAGGTACCAAAATACTTCTCAACCCTTTTAATGAACACAAGAAATTCATTCCACATCCTCATAAAATGAACTATAGGGATGTAATTATTAAAGAATATGTTCTTCAACTTGTTCTGCTCTATATATTTAATTTCATATTTTTTCCTCATATTCATGATTATATTTCATTACTATCATGTTCCTCATTCTAAATAGTAATTAGAAAAAATGAATTCTTCATGATCTGAACACTAAAGGATGGAATATATTTTTTATAAGGTACTGATCCATTTTCTTGTAAGAAATGGATCAGGAGACCCACTGAAAGAATGTGGATGTTTCCATATGGAGGGTTCAACAAAATATTGTTTCCTCCTCTTCTCATTTATATGTACACCATGATTCATAGCTTCTGTGTGTATATCGATCAGATTTAACATTCCATCTCCCAAATATTTGGTTTCTTAGGAGGAATATCATTTTGTTTCCCATTTCATTTATAATAAACATTTTTTCTTCAGGTTCCAGTGATTGACTAAAATCAAAATTTAAAATTATCAGTAATACTGATCATGCTGATAAAACATCATAATCAAGGAAAAATACCTTTAATATATCATTTCCTAGGTTTAATCCTAGGTTATTCATGATAATTTCCAAAATTATTATATTGTAACCTATAATTAATCTTTTCATTATTGATTTTACTAAGGTTTTCTCCTCCATGTATCCAAAGGATGACTAAAACATTACTATAATGGTGTCTATATTGACACAGACATTAGGTATATTGACATTACATGATCTCTGATAAATATTTCATAAATTGCATGAATAAATTCAAAATACCATATTAATTTTCATTCATTGGAAACTTGGAAACACAAACAACTTATTAAACATAAGTCTACATGTTCTCCTGCATATTAATTAATAAGTATAACACTTTTTGTCATATCATACTTAATATACTTATTCATATCACGAGGAAAGGACCCCTAAGAGAGGGTGAGTTCAAATGATAATCAACCATAAATAAGGTAGATAAATAAGAATAACATGAATATAAGGGTATGAGAACAAAATGAAAAAAAAATGAATGTTACACATTTCAAGTCTAAGATCATATATAATAGTCACGGAATAAATATTGGTAGTTTATGTTGTAATAAATTCAAATTTATAACAAAAAATTCCCTTAAAATTAAATTAAATGTCTTATTATATGTTATGGATATAGAATAAAAATTATTTCCTTTGGTTTTGTTATTAGTCATTCATATTGAAAAGACTATGAAGTATCATTACTATTTATAATATAGATATCAAATAGTGATCGTATGATAAGCATAAATATTGGGTTTTAACAAATCCAATTTACAAAAACAAAGGATGTGATGTCCTCAACCAGTAATATTGTACTATATTAAGACCAGTTTTAGAGATTTTGAAGAATATATAATCAGTAAACATTTACCTCATCTAAGCACAAGATGATATCTAATGACTTCAGAATAAGACAAACCATTTAGAAGATAATTTCAATCTCATAAAGATCCCAACACAAACCATATAGGCCGAAGCACCCCATGAATATATCACTATCATTCACCTTTACCTTGAGGAGTTTTATAGTGTATTAATGATATATTTATCAAATCCATAATATTATTAATATTTATATATTATGGAATGACGAATATATTTTCATTTTATTACAACTATATTATAAATGATTTTGATTTTGATATAATAAAAAACCAATTGAATTTTTTGGTAAGATTCAAATTAAATTAAAAAATTTATTATTATTATTATTATTTATTAATGTATTTTTGATATAAATAATATTTTAATAAATTTTTATTTCACATAATGTTTTTCAAATATAAATGATCATGTCATTTTATGAAGTCAACAATAATTTTTTTAATGTTTATAAACATTTTATTGTAAAAAACCAAGAATTTCTCTATAAAAGTTTATTATTATTTTTAAAATAGAAAATTCACATATTTATAAAATTATTTAGATAAATAAAATATTATTTTTTTGAATCATAACATTGAATTTATTCTATTTTTAATTTTTCATCATTTTCGAGGATAGTAGAATTTTCAGGTAAAAATTAAATACCATATAAATATATGGTGTGTATTATGACAACATAATTACTAAATAGTAATGTAACAATTACTATAAATTTTATTTACTACAGAACATATGTTTACCCATTATAGTAATGATATTTTTTTAATTAGTAAAGCCTTCATGAACCCTCCATAACCTTTAATATATTTTATGGATTTAAAATAATTTATTTATTAATATAACTCAATTCCACATCAGAAAGGGTTGTTTTTTAATTTTTTTCCCCTTGGACTAATAAAATATTTAAAACAACAAATATTTTTAAAAATTCATGTAAAAAACAAGGTGAAGGATTTTGGTTTTTGTTATTTTATTATATTATGTCGCAAACCAATGATTGAGAAATTATAAATGAATCCCCTCTCATTTCATATATAAATGGACACAATATCCCAATCCCCTTCACACAAAATATTTTTAGTATATACTTTCTCTTTCATCATCTCTCTATAGTCCTATACTTTGTCCCCAATTTAATGACTAGGATTTTCTCGATTTTATTTTTAGAAATTAATTTGGAAATTTCTAAGACTATGTGTCGAGACAAAATGATATTCTGAGGCCCAGTGTTCTCGAAACAATTCATTGAAAAATGTAATGTTTTAATTCCATTCAGATGCATATTTCTTAAAAATATGGAATATCATTTAAATGGGTTCCAGATCAGAAATCAGATGGTATCATTGAGCTTAGAATGATGTCTTTATCCTAGGAGTAACCTAACATTGGTTAGAGTAGGTCGTCTCAAGAAAACTTTTCCAAGGGCATAACCATAAATAAAACAATTAAATTATTTTATTTTATTTTATAATCCTAACCACTCATGAACGGTGACTCGAATTTAAAATCTGAGACTACAGTCGTGTTTGTAATGTAGTGTTTTTTCTTGGCAAGGCCTAACATCGGCCGACATGGGTCGATTGTAAAAAATAGTTTTTGGACATTGTAATGAATAAAATAAACAATGTTTTTATGTTATTTGATCATTGAGTTGATGAAGAAACAATGTTTATTTAAATTATGAGCTAGGTATAGACCCAGGGATGGGCTCATAACCATAAACATTTCCTGTAGGCTCTAGAAATAATCCTTATAGAATTATCTCGGGATCAATGACAAACACCGCGATCAGAGATCATTCTTGAAGGATTTCCACTGATAATAAATCATTTATACAAAATTATACATGTCCTAGATAGGTCATTTTATTTCTGATTTATTTTCCCCATTCTTTTTTTCCATAATAAATGTTGGTAAATCCATAAATAGACTAATCTATAGTTCGATAATTGTTGTGAGATGGGTTATTGTTGCAAGAGTATCAGGAGATTTGTTTATGCTCTTCATCTATCCTTCTAACTAGAATGAGTCGAGGCAAAAATAAACAATTCAAAAGTTTTTTCTTCAGGTGTTATTTTTCTTTCTCTCCCCCATTATCGACATTCTTTTGTTGTTTGATCCTCATGATCACGAATTGACTTACCGGGAGGCTCTGAACATGATCAGAGCCCCAAGATTAGTGGAAAACCAAAATAAAGGTGGATCAGTGTAGCTCATGACTAGAGGGTCCCAACGGAATTTTTAGATGCCTAAAAACAATCAATTCCTAAAAGTGTATTTTTGGATAAAGCGAAGGTGTATTTTGACTCGATGATCTATTTCGGGAGGATCATAATGGCCTCATGATAAAAATCAATGTGGTTCATGAAAAACATCCCTCACATGTGGAAAACTATAGGATCTGATGGAGGTTTCTACATAGGTGAAGAAACATACATGCCCCCATCTCTAGGCATAGATACTTGCTCGTGACCGACCACAGGCGCTGAATATTTGGTGCCGCTGACACGGGAACACAATATTTCATGCCACTGACCTGGGCGCACAATCTTTTGTGCCGACCAACTATTCTGCAGACCCAAGGACCCCGATCTCCTATAAATAGAAGGGCGCCCCTTTAGCTTCCAACAACTAAAGAATCCAAACTACATATCATGTGTGAAATCAGCCACTTTAGTACACAAATATTTCTTTCAGGTACATGATTTTTTGCGACAGGTCTTCCAAGGGTCTTCCTTCATGAAGGACCACTCGGGCTTAACCCTTGCACAAATACCTTTATATCATGGCCCTTGCACGCAACCAATTTCTCTTGTGTACAATCTATTCACATTGCACCCAAAACATAGACTGGTTCATGCGCGCAACAACTATGACATGCACGCCCAACCTTGCGCGCATTCCCTATAGTTTGCACACAAAACTTTGGCTCCCATTCGCGTGAAAACCTCTCTTATTAAGCGCTGACCTGGTATCTTTAGCAAAACTATTCCAATTGTGAACCAATTGCACTCAACCCTCTCAAATTGCGCAGAAACTTCTGGGACCACTAACCACGGCCTTTTTTGTGCACCTGCTCCATTTGCGGGCAATCCTCCCTCTTTATGTGTATGTTTTTTTGCACATGTTCGGTGTCCCTCTTCCATAAATAATCTTTAATCGCCTCTTGTTCCCAAAAAATCTACATTATACACCCTTTTCTTGTATGACCCTCTAGGCTCATACTAAGTAACTTCAAAGTCCATTAGGTGGCACGTCCCAATGTGTTGCTCTACCTCATTCTTCTTCGCATAGGCGCGATAATAGTTATTTCTTCTTCGCAAATCCATGCAATAATGAACCCCTCATTGGATCACTCCATGAAACCCCCAAACTATGGCGTTACTGATGTCTTCCCTTCCCCAATGGTGGGTGGGGATCAGTTATGTCAGTCCTAGGGGTGCGGAGTGAACCTACCTCATCCTAGCTGCATGGCGTTAAACTGTAAAGTGCCATCATCCTCATAAAATGATGTTAAACTGTAGCCTCACCCTATGCCTCACACATGGGGTGCCCCACCTCGGATATTCTCCATGGCCACAGGTCTCCACAAGACTGAGATAATTCCTCACATGGAATGATATCCTCTTTATCTAACTAGTTTTTTTTAGTGGGGAAAGGGAAACCAGATTGGTGTAAGCCCCTAGATTTTCTTGCAGGAGGTAGCAGCCCTGCGACTCCTATCTTCTTCCTGGCCAGTGACCAGAGAGAGGGGGATAGGCACCGGAACCCTCCTCTCTTCCATACCAAATCCCTTTCTCGCTGGGCTTTGTTGCCACCCAGGCCTCCATCCTGGAGTAAGTCCCAGTCTCCGTCTCCCAGGGCTGCAGACCACACGTAATCCCTTATTTCTGTTTTGGGCTTCTAACCTCGTGTAAGACCCATTCCACTTCCCCTGGATTCACCTTTTATGATGTGGTTGTTTGGTCTTCGCAGCCTCTTGTTTCTCACACTGAGCATGAATCACGTGGGCTTAGAGTAATAATCGACCATTAAATCCTCTATGGGAAGCCTAGAGTGTAATCCCTACACCATTTTGAACTACGTGGACTTTGATCCTTTCCAATACAACGTACATAAGACACCTATCAGAGGTTTAAGCCAAAAAACCATTGGTTCCAACCCCATTCATGTCGGTTCACACTCACTTCCCATACTATTTGGTCTTTTATCATTGACAAGACAAGGTACGTAGGATGCCTCTCTGAGGATCATACCCAACAAACAGTGGTTATGAACCCCTTCACATTGGTTCCCACTCACT
Organism: Viscum album; assembly: GCA_963277665.1. Taxonomy (NCBI): domain Eukaryota; kingdom Viridiplantae; phylum Streptophyta; class Magnoliopsida; order Santalales; family Viscaceae; genus Viscum; species Viscum album. The sequence continues at coordinate 695,700,856 of OY728119.1, read as the reverse complement.
TCCCGAACTATGTGGACATTGATCCTTGCCAAGGAAAGGTACGTAGGAAGCCTCCATGAGGTTCACACTCAATAACACCTATTCGTTCTGACCATATTCATTTTGGTTCACCACAACCCATCTTCCTTCCTGAACTATGTAGAATTTGATCCTTTCCAGTTCAAGGTACATATGAAGCCTCCCTGAGGTTCAAGCACAACAAAACATGGTCGTTTCGACCATCTTCAAATAGGTTAACCACAACCCATCTTCCTCTATCAAACTACATGGCCTTTGATCCTTGCCGATGAAAGGTACGTAGGAATCCTCCCTAAGGTTCAAGCTCAACAACACCCATTCGTTCCGACCATATTCACGTCTGTTCGCCACAACACATCTTTCTCTCATAAACTATGTGGACTTTGATCCTTGCCAAGACAAGGTATGTAGGAACCCTCCCTAAGGTTCATGCTCAACAATGCCTGGTTGTTCTAACCATCTTCATGTCAGTTGACCAAACTCCATATTCCTCTCTTGAACTACGTGGAATTTGATCCCTACCAAGGAAAGTTACGTACGAAGACTCCTGGAGGTCCAATTTCAAAAAAACCTAGTCATTTCAACCTTCTTCACGTCAGTCCACCACACCATCCTGAACTACGTGTAAATTGATCCTTTCCAAGTCAAGGTTCATAGGAAGCCTCTATGAGGTTCAAGCCCGATAACCAGATGTTCCAACCCCCTTCATGTCTGTTGACCTTAATCCCGCATGATGTTAAAATGCATACCCCCCTTTTTTGTCTAGAGGTAAGCTGTTGTGACCTCATTTAGAGGTAATCCATTGTGACCCCCACCGATGGTAAACTGTTGTGTACACCAATAAATAGTATGTTATTGTTAATCCAAACCATCGGTAAGTCGTTGTGTCTTCATTCAGAGGTAGGCCATTGTAGTACCCTTTGTTGGGACCTACATCTCTGATCCTCCCTCAGGAGGTGGTCCAACCTGGGTTGCTAACCATGAATAAGCCCCAGTATGGCATCGGGTCACTATCCTCTGCACACACCCCAAACATTATGACCCTCACTTTGAACTATGTAGACTTTGGTCCACACCAAGTAGGGATATGTAGGAAGCCTCTCCGAGGATCAAGCCCATTACTTATGTATCATTCTGAGATATCCCTCCAGCCTATTTTTTCGGGAAGGTCATGCCCCCAACCCAGAGGTTCCATTTCCTCCTGATCCCTTCCACGCATCCATTTTCATAGGCCGCCTCCTCAGGATCCCTATCGTCCCACCAAACTACACAGAATTTGATTCCCTGCCATGGGGATACGTAGAATGTCTCTTCAAGGACCAATCCCAACATCACTGTCTTCCACCTGTATTTTCTATCTCATTTTCCCTCAACTTCACTCAAACATCCATCATCCATATTGATCTTTACCTGGGCTGTCACGCCCCTGGTGAGATCATGCTAATTCACCTCTTCACTTCTCATAGCAGAAATCAGGTAACTAACCACTCGTTAGCCACAACATCAGTGTTCCCTCCAGGGGTTTCACCCATCTGATATACTCATGTCAGTATTCAGATCAGTTGGATCTGTCTCTAATAGATGTTAAACTCACAGAAAACCTTGTGTTGAACATGGGTAGTTGAGGAAAACCTCATAGACATGCCTATGGAATATAATTCCTTGCATTTGACGTGGGATGCCTCGGGCTTCTACGACATCGAGAAGCCCTTTAATAAGGGGAAGAAACCCAAACGCTCAAGTGTTCCAGAGTCCATACATGATAGTGATTTCCAACGTGACTACTCCCCCGACTAAAGGTTGCTCCCCGGACCAGACCCATTAGAATGTCCCGATAGAAGCAACGTACTAAATTGGTGTCCATGAAGATATGAAACTATGAAGAGTTTCACGAACAACGTCTTAAGTCTATTTGGGAGACCCGGACTATGTGGAAAGTTCCAAGGAGAAACCCATAGAAGGAGGAACCGACATATCATCATCCTGTTTCGATCAACGAGAAATATCCCTGAATAAGTGAAAAATGCTTCCTACCTATGGAAAGATAGAATACGGGGCAACACCCAGTGCATCCTAATCATCCTTGAACCAACAGATGAGCACATGCCGGCGAATGTGTTGGAAATAGAAATGGTGAACCCGACATGATGTTCTTCTCCACAATGTGTGGATTAGTAGTGTTAGAGACATTAGTGGACTAGCATATCACCAGATCTAGTTATTCATCACCAGGTCCAACTAAGAAAATAGTGGGCCTGGCATAAAACTCACCAGATGTTGGGTTAGGTGAAATGTTGGGAATCTCAGTTTTCGACGTTATCAGCGTTGATCCCTCTTACCAGCAATGGAAGATGGGATGGCTCTGGGGCACTGGATGTTGATTTATTTTCTTCAACACTAATTGCTTAATCTCCCTATTTTCTAGGAACCAAGTTACTGTATATGAACATGATCTCCACCTACCCAATGATGTTGGGGTAGGGGAAACACCAATACAGAAACCCAGTGTGGCTCAACCACTTCGAAGAAGACCCCCACAACCACAGATATTGAGCACTCATGCCCCATATCCCCTTCTGAATTATTTTAATGACGGTTCATAAATGACCTCATACGTCGATATGAGTAGTAGGGAATTATCCCACCCTAGGATATGGCCAGCCAATATTTAAAGGCATATGCGCCTTATCTCCACCAATAACCCCATGGGCCACGCGGGGAGCCACTAATCCCCACCCCAACGTACAATAGTTTTGAGAGCCTCTCCCCAGAACTCATGGACGACTCCATCCCCTACGCTGACAATGTAGGGGATGTCCAGGCTAATCTGGCTAGGATCTCGTTTGAGGGGCCCCCATGGAGGCCTCCCAATAGGCCGCACCAGTGCCACCATCTTTTCTCCTATGAAGAAGAGTAGTTAAGCTATGTACCTGCACTAACGGTACCAGTCCGGCTGACCCAAAACTAGTTTCGGTCATGGGATGAAGAGGACGCCCGCAAAGGGGTGTCGACGTCAGAAACTACTAGGGCCCAGGCCACCACCGACGTATATCATCAACACCCTATTTATGCTGAGCAGGGGCACTCATATTCCTAGTTCAGATCAAGGAATAAACTACCCCACGAGAAGGCTTGGTCGACCATCTTGGACTCTAGGGCAGGTACTAGCAGCTGAGGTCCAACCCGTAGAAACAAAACCCAGTATGGAGGCCCTCCCCATACCACCACCATAAAGTGTGAGAGCCATCAATGCTTCCCTGATCGGCTTGGAGTTCCATCTCGTGCTACCTTCTATCGGAGTGAGGAACCTCCCAACGACAGTGACACCTAGTACAGAAGCCTCTTTCGTGCTCATGACATCGGGTATGGAGTTGTTCCCCCTGCCACAGGCCGCCAATGTGGAGATGATACACTATCGGTTAGTGTCCCATGTAGGGTCATATCACATGTCCATACATCAGCCGGTGAAGGTCCTCATCACCCCAGAAATCAATGGTGTGAAGGCTTGCTTCGCTTCACCAGCACCCAGCACGAAGGTCCTACCATTGTTCTGCATGACCAGTACGAGGACCCTTGTCGCACAGACGCTGTCAGGGGAAACAAGCATAGGGATCCGACTCGTGCTTCATTCATCTGTAATGGAGGTCCTACCCACTCCAGCATTCCCCATGGATATTCCCTCCATGCATCATTCAGTGCACATGGAGGTCCTACTCATTTTCCCTTCGATATTTGTCTCGGTTCTCCTCGCAACCCAGCTCACTTAGGCGAGTGTCATCCTTGCCTCAAGCACCAATACAGCTAATGATCCTCCTCATGTCCGGAATCTACCACGTCCTGAAGAACTATCCCAGGGTAGTAGGGTGGATCATCACCACCACAAAAAAATTCTAAGAAGATTTAGATTGAGATCAAAGTAGTTTTCTTATCAAACTGTAAGGTAGAATACGACTAAGCGATGGTACCCTCCCCTAGGTCACCTATGACAAGTTCCTAGTCAAGAACAAGGAGAATCAGCCTCATACTTCCAGAATGTGAGGTCCATCAGATTCTCGCATCCCTCTATAGGTAAATCTAGGAAGAAAAAATTTGGAAACTCCACATGTTATGGCCGTGAAATCACCACCATCGTCACCAGAAGTACTCTTTTCCTCGACTAGAGATCACTAAGAGCTATTATGGGGACCAATGGTGGATGAGCAGCCGCATGGTCCATCAACAGTAGCCATAGTCTCTGCACCAAAAAATGTAGTTATCATCCCATCATACCGCAATGTGGTTGCTAAGTCATTAAACTCTTTGGATGATAGCCCCATATGCGGCGTTTTTTCAGAATTCTCTCCGTATTCTCCAATGGCCAGCCTACCATCCCATCAGTCTTTTTAGGTAATGCTATTAGTTCCCCAACCACCTCCGGTTGACGAGTGGGTCAATGAAGTGCCAGAACATGAATCTGAGCCTCAAAGTTTATGGGATATCCATGTAGAAAACCACTTCATTGAGATGTTATGACCGGTTGAAGCACAAAATTTGTGTGTGCCGGAATACCTCACCCAAGAGAAAGTCGAGTGTTTTTGTCAAACCCTCTTGTCAATGCACTATCTCCTTCATCCCCAGCGAGTGACTTACCCTAAAATACATGTGAATTTAGAGGATATAAGCGAACAATGTTGTGTGGTTTATTTGGACTCACCCCTATGGCCCAGTGCCCTGAGTCACAAGGCTGTCGAAGGTCCCTCCAGCAACGGTGTGTTCAGAGTTTTAGGGTACTCTGCAAGATTATCAGAGGATTCTCCCCACGTACATATATGTGGATGGGGGTAGTACGCTTCACTCCACTTCAGTTCTATCTGGAGATATCCCGACATTCCAGGTGACATAGAAGACATCCCCCAGGTAGAGTCGCGGTCAACATGGATAGCCTATCAGAAGGGGAGAATGAGCTGGAGCTTCGTGGAGAGGACCTACCCCCCCCCCCCCCCCAAGGAGTATCACACCTCTTCAATCCATCAGGAAGGATTACTCATCAACAGAGGATTCTAATGGGTCTCCCCGCGCCCATAGAGGAACAATCCCTTAGCAAGAATCTCAATATGGGAAAAGAGAAGCTTGGAAAAGCCAAACCCTCAGACCCATCCAGATCAGTCTAGAAAGTGGAAGAAGATCCCAAAAAATTCGTGTTGTGTTAGAAAATCACTGAACACAAGAAGACTGTAAATGACCTTCTTTATGAACGTGTTAGGGATCGATGGCCATACTAGAGTGATCAACGGCTTGGGAAGTAGGGGCAGGAACAACTTCCCCTTGGAGAAGTACCCCCGGGTGATTCTGACCATCCTGCTCACATAGACAGGATGGAGGCCAGAACTTATGGAAATATGGCACATTATGTCTCACCAAATCTTTTTAAATGGCGTGTCAATCCTCGGGACCAAGCTCAGGTTCCCCCAAATACTCCACATGTCATTCCACCAGCTGCTCCATGATCCTTCAGGCCTATTTATCATGTTGAAGAACCCGCCAAGACACTAGTTGTCAGGGATCCCAATCAATACGGGGACCACCACCCAGATGATCCAACATTGGAACTTATTTTCTATCTTGAGTCATTAGAAACAAGATAGGTGGAACTCACACCTAATGGAAAGCCATATCCAGCATGGGTGGATGATATGCTAGCACCTCTTGGTTTCAGAAATCCCACCTTTTCCCCCTTCAATGGGACAGGGGTCCCACCGCAGCACCTAGACCATTTTATCACAAGTTGTGGGCCCATGTTGGGAACCCCATCGTAGCTGGAATCCACCACACTCTAGTGTTTTTTGTATAAAATTGAGGTACCAGCATTCGTGTGGTACAACCAGCTCCCTATCGGATTAGTAGCCGAATGGGAAGACCTCCGTAGGAAATTTCTCTACCAGTTCAGTTCCACCACACAGAAGACGAGTATCATGGACCTCTTCAAGTGCAAGAAAATGACTGATTAACACATTGCATACTTTTTCACTCTATGGAAAGGGCTCACTTATTCCCTCGACATGCCATTAACTCAAGAAAAACTACGGACGATGTGTGTAGCGAATGTCAAGATGGGACTGGTCCCCTCTTTGATCACCAAGAACTACCACAGGGGATTCTTATCTTTCTCTAATAATGCCCTGCTGCTAGAGTATTCCTTACAGTATGCTAAGCAGGAACGTCTGTTTCCTCCTGTAATCCCCACGAGAAGGGCAACTAGAGTCGAGCCTGTAGAAGTTTCCCAAATAGAGGCCCCCAGGAAACATGATTTGCTACCATTAGTGCAGGATCCGCAGCCTCCGAGGGGCCCTCCACCATAGGCATAGCCCTCAGTCAAGTAGTGCATGCCTCATAATCTGTAGGCACCCCACAAAACGCGTCGCCACTGCCTGGGTGATATAAACGGGTCCCGATGCCTAAAAAGTCTCATCCAGCTCCTCATCAAGGTCAATCTCCAAGGGCCCCCTTTCCAGAAAAGAGGAATCGGACCTACTCATTCAATGAGGCTCAGGTTCTCGGTTACATGTTCAGATCCTTGGAGGAGGGGATTATACGTTTTTCTAAGTGTGGAAGGCCAGAAGAGGCGAACCTCACCGATCACCCTAACTAATGCCCATATCACCGGATCCTAGGGCACACCCTCAAGTGTGTTATGTGTTCAAGGAGGAGCTTCAAAACTAGGTAGATAACAATATTTTCTGGTCAGTTCTAGCTTCGGCACAGGTGGCATGTATAATCATGAGGCTAGACAGCAGCAATGATAGCGAGGGAGAGTGGCATTAGGTTTCTAGCCATGGGACCCGGAAGTATGATGACTGGATGGCTCATAAAATAGTCTCCCATGCCCATACTGTTATCCATGCATGCCTGAATCAACAAGAGACTTTAGAATCCGCATATACCACTTTTTCATCATCGTCTCAACCCTCTTCTTCCTAGAAGAGCAAGCACTGGCGGCGTAAGGGAAATCAAATTCCCCGACCAATGTCGTCATCATCCCGTACTATCGGGGATTTCATGCCCCTGGAGATGGAAATACCTCCAAGAATCCTTCCAGTAGTGTATGAATCTTCAACCGATAGTCAAGGGTATGCCTCAGTTAATACCTTAGAGCCGGTAAACCCCTACAGGATTCCTGAGTATGAATAGCGCCAGGAGGATCCTCCCAATTTCCCCAGCCATCTTCAATGCCGATAGAGCTACGACTATATGGTCCATCAAATTTCCTTGGTAATCTCTTCTATATTAGTTTTTCATGCTACCAAAACCAAGAAACAAGCTCAACATAGAGCTCATCAGGTTCAACCTTCACATCTGGTGACACCATGCCCTCTTTCACCGTCGTTCGTGTTGTAAGATCTGGCAGATCCACCTCGACCATGTTGTGACCAGCCACACCCTGCTACAGGCCGGTCTTTATCATTCAGACCTCATTTGGTAGTCATTTAATAGGATTTGACTAGTGAGAAGTAGGATGTTCCTAGTACCAGTCAGCCACCAGTCTAGTCATCAAGAACCACCATACCTCTGGTCATAGAGAGAACTCCTGTATGCAGAAGTTCACACCTGGAACAGAAGTATGATGTTCTTAAACATATTTACAGCATCTTGGAAAGGATATCCATACTTGAGGCTCTTCTCCTATTGTCGTACATGCGTGAGTCCCTCGCTGAGGCTTTAAAGACCCCCCTCCATTTTGAGAGGGAAGTAGCAGTGGCTAAAGCCTTTCTTGCTAAGGCGATTGAGAATGATGAATGTCAGGCCATTATCTCATTCTCTAAAAACATATGAAGGATCTTCCATATAGGGTAACATTATCCAACTATACATCACCATACAGTTCAATGGCGTGGAGGGTTTTCACTGTCTTGTTGACACATGCTCTAAGATCAACCTAATCCCGACTCGGACACTGTGAAAACTGGGATTGTCTGAAGATGGTATGATTCCTTCTGACCTAGGAATCCAAGTTTATGAAAGAATAGAATAGACACCGGTCAGCAATATCCTCATGAAGACATAGTTTGGTGTCCTAGTTTCCAGCACCAATTTTATGGTCATCTTCGAGGACACAACCTACAATGCGTTGATGGGTAGGTCGTGGCTCCACCTACACGCGTTTGTTCCTCCATCATACCACCAGTACATCAAGTACTCCCTCAATGGTCGAGTGGGTGTGCTTTAAGGTGATGCATCTCCCTTTTCTTCTTGTAAATCCTTCTACCTAGATGTCTACTACTACTAGAGAAATGACAAGAAGATTCAGGCTAATGAGTTTGAGCGTGCCACAGCTGCGACTGACCCATGGACAAATCTAGATGACGCCTACATCTTTCCAATACATCGATTGGAGGGTATAACCCTAGACATGGGACAATGATTTTTTGTGTTTGGAAGAGGGGAGAACACATTCCCATGTCTATGAAATGCCAAAATATCACCTCGTAATCCTACACAAAGCAGGCTCAGGTGATCTCAGAGCCACCTACTCCCATAAGGTATTGGGATGTCTGCCCCATGGCAACGACAATACGTCATTATTTATTGTTCCTTCAGGCTGGAATTAACTAGTTCAAGATAACACGCCACTATTTCTTCGATATCATCAAACATGGCCCAATTTTCCGAAGGCTAGATGAGATCAAATCAACAACTTTCATCATTATGGTTGTGGCATCACAGGTGTTCCCTGATGCAGTGTCCACTACCACTCAGGCTGGTACCAGCCTCGCGTCAGGATATGCCGACTCAGAAGAAACTCTTCCTAATGAGGATCCCACTTTTCTATAAGTGGATAAGAGGATTTAAAAGTTTCTCCTCCCACATTTGAAGAGGGAGTCTTCACCACAGTCGATGAATTGGTACAGGTGAACCTCAGTAGTGAGGCAGACCCAAAACCCACATTGATCAGTGTTGTCATGCCCCCTGAGGAGAAACAACGGTACATAGTCTTTCTTAAACAACACCATGATATATTTTCCTGGAGATACGATGAGATTCCAAGACTAGATCCTCAGGTAGTCGTCCACCGCCATGGTCTCCTGACAAACCATCATGCATTCAAGTAGCCTCCGAGGAAGATGCACCTTTTCACGGTGCCATGGTCGAGGTCAATGTTGACAAGCTCATCACATCCAATTTTATTAAGGAGGTCCAATACCCCAAATGGATAGCTATCACTGTGCAAGTCCGGAAGAATAATGGAAAAATCAGAGTCTGCATCAACATCCAGGATCTCAACTATCACTATCCAAAGGATGATTTTCCCCACCCTGTGATGGAACACTTGTTTTACACCAGAGCCAGGTTCTAAGACCTCTTCTTCATGGATGGGTATTCTGGGTACAACCATATCTGAATGGCCCCTGAGGATGAGGAGTCTACATCTTTCAGGGTGCCACAAGGTACTTTCTATTACCAAGTCTTTCCCTTCGGCTTAAATAATTCAAAATCCACCTATCATCGGGCCATGCATCTCACATTTAATCCAATACTTGGGACATTGGTGGAATGTTACATTTATGATCTGGTTATCAAATATTTCCTACATCAGAACCATATTAAAGACCTTGAGAAAGTGTTCGACTACCTCTATTCCAACCACCTAAATATGAACCCATTGAAGTGTGATTTTGAGGTCACCTTTAGAAAGTTTCTCGGCTTCGTTGTTAGTTACAGGAGCATTGAGATCGACCCAGAGATGATCAAGTCCATTAACTAGATGTCTCCTCCAAGAAACCTATAAGAAATTTGAGGATTCCAAGTACTCTTGGCCTATATATGCCAATTCATTGTGAATTTGGATGGAAATTATATGCCATTTTCTTGGCTCATGAAGAAAGGCTCTGCCTACGAATGGGATAAAAAGTTCCAGACTACTTTTGAGGAAATCAAGTAGTATCTTCTCTAGCCACCCATCATAATTCCACCCATCTTCGAAAAGTCTCTAGTCTTTTGTGTGATCGCCCTACAGTGATCCCTCAGTTCCCTGATTTCGAAGATGAACAATAAGGGAATAGAGAATAGCCTATATTACCTCAGCCGCATGCTCCTTGATATAGAGACCAGATACTCCCCTATCAAGAAGAGATTACATGAACTGGTATTCATAGTACAGAAATTGAAACATTACCTCTAGCATCATGAAGTATTACTAGTGTCTCGTGTAGATACCTTGAATTACATCTTAAACCGCCCCATGTTGATAGGCCATCTATCTCATTGGACAATGATTTTCTAGAATATTGACATCAGGTTTGTGCCTCAGAAGGCTATCAAAGGAAAAGTAGTGGCAGACTTATGTGATGCTCATCCAGCTCCTACAGACTAGTCCCTGGACCATGATTTCCTCGATTTAGTGATTCTCTCGGTGTACCAAGACATACCATAATGGAAAATACTCATCGATGGTGCTTCCCGGAGCCCCACCAACAGAAGGATCAATGATCCTAGACTCACTATAGTAGGCCTAGGTATCATCTTCATTACCCCAACATAATCCATTCTACTGTATTCATTCCTATTGGAAGAAGGCTACACCAACAATGAAGAGGAGTATCAGACTCTCATCACTGGCCTCAAGGTGGCCCTCGATATTGAAATCCCCCATTTGAATGTGAAAGGGTATTCCAAACTAGTCATCAAGTAGATCAATGGTTACTATGTCATTGGAAATCCAGAGTTCGTACCATTGTTGGAGCGCACTCTCCAGATAATGGAACAGTTCCCATCTCAGCTGGAAGATAATCATGTCCATCAATCTCAGAATGGTCACACGGATGCCCTAGCCAGCCTAGCCTCATCACTTACAGAGCTCAAACATGATGATATTATTATCCATATGGCACATCGAAGAGTCATTTATCCCGTCACCCTAGATGATGATGACAGCCCGCAGGTAAGCCACCTTACCATCGGTGCCTCCATGTCAGGACCCCTAGGTCCCTAAGATGTAGTGATTGAGGTGAATCCTGAATGGAGAAAATCATTTGTCATGTAGCTCCAAAATGGTAATCTCTCGGTAGATCGGGCTGAGCGCGACCAAATTTGATGCTGCGTGATACACATCACCCTCTAGGATGGCCCATGACTTGAACAGATCCTCTACTAGCACGTGTTTGATGGAGTTCTCCTCTGGTGCATTCAAGGAGTTGAGATTTCTCATGTCATGCAGGAAGTTTATGCCTATACTTGTGGGGTTCAATAGACTGGACTAAAACTATGTCACCAGATCCAAAGACTGGGGTATTTTTGGCCCTCTATTATCCATTACTACATCGAGTTCGCCCAAAGGTTTCATGCATGCCAAATTCATGATAACTTCAGGCATCAGCCGCCATATCACCTCTAATCCGCCAAGTACTCCTAGCCATTTGAGGTATGGGGACTCGATGTTGTGGGACCATATACACTAGTGACAGCTCACCAGTGCAAGTTCATCCTGACTGCTACATATTTCTTCTTCGAGTGGGCAGAGGTAGTTCTGCTCAAGGAGGTCAAGGACCATTCCATCGTTGACATTGTGAGGTCCAGAATCATTTACTTATTTTGAGACCCTCATGCCGTTCTCACTGATAATAGTACAAACATCCAGGTAGACGAGCTGATAAAACTATATGCCAAGTACAACATCCATTCTAACCATTCCTCCCGATATCATGCGCAAGCGAATGGACAGATCGATGCGTTAAAAAAAATACTCTTTAACATTCTGCAAAAAATAGTTGTCCAGAATAAGAGGAGTTGGTCGGGCTAGCTCCCCAACTCCCTATGGGAATAATTGAAGATGACTCACAATTCCACCCAACTGACACCATATTTATTGGTGTGCGGAACGGAGGTCGTACTGCCCATCGACATCCAACGGACCTCATTGCATACAGTTGTCTACGATCATCAAGTCCTGGATAAAGTAGCTAAAATCTGTCTGGGTAAGCTAGAAGCAGTCGATGAGAATAGGATTTGTTCCCTTCAAAATCTAGAAAGGCATCATAACGATATAGATAGGTATTTCAACAAGAAAGATCTCCTCCACTCCTTTTTTTAAAGGAGATTTGGTATTGGCCCTTAAGATGCCAATGATACCCGGTAGGAAACCACCCAAGATGGATCCCAAATGGGAACGACCTTACATTTTTCACAATGTTTACTCCAATAGAGAATACTCCCTTGTTACCATGGATGGAGAGAGTATAACTCCTCTCATGAAGGCCAAGTTCCTCAAGAAATACTTTACTTAATCCCTAAACGGTCCCATGAGAGCTTAAGCAGTATGGTCCCACAAGACCTTATTCTTTATTATGGTCCATCATGAACATAAACTGTATGGTCCTACATGACCTTAAACTATGAAATGCCTTGCATGACGTTAAATTGAGCATCGTCACACTTGATGTTAAACTACTTGTAAATTTCAGAACTACGTCCGGATTGATTTCCATCCTTATGGGATACGTAAGAATGGTCAGACTCCTCAAACTGGTTCGGGCCCCATGCTCTCCTCATTTGGCTACCCCCATGGGTGTATTTCCCTTGGAGGATCTCATGTGATGCAGCCTAATTTTCCTTGGCCCCACCATGGCAAGATTACGAAGGCTGCACCATGTGCCCCTTTTCATTATTCTAGTCCTCCCATGTCCTTACCGCAAGATGTTAAATTTCATGGACTTTTCATAACTATGTGTGGAATGATTTCCATCCTCATTGGATACATATGACAACACGGACATTTTTTGTCTATAGGCCCAGCCCTAAACTCTATAATCTCCCCTCATTCCAGAAAACATGGTGTGGCATCGTCTTCCTCCCTAATTCACATTGAGTTCATTATAGCTCGGCTATACATTTCATGATATGGAGACTTCCAACTCTTTCATTGCCCTCTGTGATGTTAAAACCCATGGGCATGTCTATTCTACACTCACTCATTTTCTTGGGACTCAATTATCTTTCACATCCAAGAGGACCCCCGACTAGCATGGATGCTCGACCCAAGGTCACTCCTACCATTTCGGGCTAACGTCGTCGAGGGTTTCAGACAACAAATTGATACTAGTATCGTGTTGAAAATATGTTCAGTGGTCAATGCTCATTTGTTGTTCCCATTTCAGATCTCATGATATGGATGTTGTGTTTTTTGAACATGGTCAACAGCTATCCTTTTTCATTGTCACCGCCCTATATGGCCTGAACATTGAGTGTAGTGGTTCATTCTGCCCCACTCTCTATTCAAGCTTCAGTCTGCCACATGCTAGAGTGTGATTCCAGCTGCTGGACCCATATATGATGAACATAGCCTAGCCCTACACCTTATCTCCCACGCCGAGCATCACTCTCATGGTCTTATGAGCTATGATGAGGAAACGCCTGCATAAGAGGTCATATGTCTATAGTTGGTCGGGATGCCCGGCCTCAGGTCCCTCGACCATTTCGCCCCCTTGGCCCAACTTCTAATATAGGATTGTGTGGTGTGGTTTGGGATTATGTCCTCATTCCCATCGGGCTTTTATGCCACACCCCACACATCCCCATGAAACATTCCTCCCTTCCTTTGTTGTCTCTCCATGAATATATTCCCTGTCATGCTTCACAAGCCCCATCATTTGGGTTTCCATCATCTTCTAGGTCCAAAATGACCCCCAAATGGCATGGATACATAGCCTAAGGTCTCTCCTACCATTTCAGGAGATCATCCCCAATGTCCCTCGAACATCCCGAGCCCCTGGCCTAAGATCTCACTTAGGATTGTATGGTGTGGTATGGGATTATGTCTTCATTCACATTGGGTTACTTGCCATGCCATACACATCCCTCATTGGGTTATCTATCCCTTACTCGTGTCCTTTCCGCAAGATGATAAACTGCACGATATATTCTAGAACTAAGTGTGGCTTGATTCCCATCCTTATAGGATATATAGGACTTCCAAAATGCCTAGTCCTCAGGTCCATCCCTATCTCTTCGAAATCTCTCTATCCTTTTGGCCCCTTGGCCTACATTCTTCCAGGAGAGGGGTATACGATGTGATATAGCCATATGTCCCCATTCACATTGGGTATATAACAACCACTCCACATACCTCTCTCTCTTAAGTGGCCTTTTCTCTCTTTCGCTACTTTCAACTCTTTGAGTAGGTCACTCTTATGTCGGGTCCCTCAACCCTCTTCAGTGATTCCCCTATGCGCTCAAGAGTACTCTGGTTTTGAACCTAGAGTGTCGGATTCTTTCATGACATGATTTCACCCATTTTTTAGGCTTCGTGTTCCCCTTCATTTAGGCTTCCATTATCTTTCACATCCTAAGAGGACACCCGAATGTCAAGGATGTTTGGCCCAAGGGCTCTCCAACCATTTCAGGCTAACGTCCTTGAGGGTTTCGAACAACAAATCGATACAAGTCCTGATTAGCCAATATGGTCACCGGTAGATGATCATTTTTTGTACCCATTTCAGGTCACATGATATGGATACTATGTTTCGAACATGATAAAAAGTTATCCTACATTTTCAAGACAACCCCATCATGAAATAAATTTCGGTTACACAATTCACATCATTTTCCATCACATTTTTTCCATGTGGAATTTCAAACCTCCCGGTACTAACCCAGAGTGAACATTTGCACATTAAGAGAAAAAAGTCTCGATAAGGCATCATTCAAGGATCTTCACTGACTTCACTTTGGCATGTATTCCAGGTATTAAAAAAATATCTTCCACCCTTCTTTCCCACACTGAGATTGATTCACGTAGGCCTAGGGATCAAATTGAGGTCCATGTTTACTTGGAAGGATTCCACTTCTCCATGGTCTGAGCTCTAAGACCTTAAACTAAGATCTCTTTTAGAACTATGTATGGCTTGATTCCCATTCCCATGGGATACATAGGAATTCTAGGAAATTTCGTCTTTGGGTTCATCTTAACTGAGAGATAGTCTCTTCTGCCCCATATTCTCTAACCTATTCCGCCCCCCCCCCCCAGCTTGAGGCTTCTTTCCTGGAATTGCGAACGGTGTGATATGGGATTATGTCCTCATTCATTTCAGGTATGCTTTATCACACTGTGCACATTCTATTTTGATCCTCGTCTTCCATGTATATGTCTGAGATATATGAATTTAAACTATGCTTTTTATTCCCAGATGACTTTAAACTGTTACTTCTATACTGCACGATGTTAAAATTGATGGATGATCCCATTGCATGACCCAAAACTTTGACATTATTGTCCCAGCCGCACGATGAAAAATGGCACTACATCATGGTTTCCTCACTCTAGGGGATATAATGTTTGGTATTGGCTACACTCCATACCATTTTTCAATGCTGAAATACTACTTTATTCTTGTGGTGGTACCTGGACTCGCTATTCTTGGTACATCGCTTCAAAACAAAAATAAAAAAAAAACACTTTCAACCTAAAGGACAAACAAGACCTATGAGATGCCTCTTCTTTTGGTGCAATGGCTAGACCTGCACAAACTTATTATCTCTGGAACTGGTAGTTTACAATTTTTTTCCTAGAACCATGTATGTCAGGGTTCCCATACTCTTGGTATATGTTGAAAATCCCAGACAACTCATCTTAGGCCAAGCCCAGTTTTCACATTCAGTCCCTCGGCCTAGGAATTCTCGCAAGAGTGTGTGGTGAGGTGTGGACTCATATGATCCTCATTCAAATCAAGTTATGTACCACACCACACATTTCCATCCAGTGTATCCATTTTTTCAATGTATGACATTAAAATGTTGTTGTTCCCTGAAGAAGTTCAGGATTCCCCATGTTAATCATAGGATGCGTCAGTTTCCTCTCCAGAGAGGATTTATCCTATATCAGTGTTGCCCTCCGGCCACACCATGCTCAAGAACTATGTTTGGCTTGATTCTCATCCTTATCAGATATGTATCAATGCCCAGACATTTAATTTTTGGCCCATCTGCATGGTCATTAACCCTTCTGACCCATCACACCTGATCTTGGTCCAAGAAGTATGACCTCTACACTATGTGCACCATCCTCAGTGTGTGATGAGAAACAACATGTCATTCCAGGTCCATGCCTGAGAGGTCCTCTTTGGGAGTAGGCATGATCCCTGATCAAACTGATGATCCCACCTAATGTGCCTTCTCCCCGGTGGCATAATTTCAAGGGTGTTGGACTCCATTTGAACAAACCATCACCCCAACTTCCATGATTTGAATTCCCTCTATTCGTATACTCGTCATCTTTGATGTCTAAGGGAACACACTAAAATTATGGATGTTCATCATATATCTTACCTACTATCCTAGGATAACATTCTGAAAGACTAAAGAATGACATTTTGAGTTGGGCCCCGTGTTTTGAACATGGTCAATGGTCGTCCCTCGTCTGTTACCCCCATAGCAGGCTAATACAATATAGATATATTGTTTTGAAAATGGTCAATAGTTATCCTTCATTGTCACACCACCCTCAAAATATTTTGAAACATGGGTATCATGAGTCACACTTTCCACTATTTGTTGTTCTTATTAAGTCAGACACCCCCAGAGTTACCCTACTTGTTCACTAGTGCACATTGGAAGGACAACACATCGATTGTTCTGAGGTCCTTGTCACCAAATTAGGACTTTCCCATTTCTTCTTGGAAATCCATGTTGGTTGTTAAAAAATTAGATTCTGAAATCTTGGTTAGAACTTCTGCGTTCAAATGAAGTAATAGTGCGACCATCCCTTGTTTCTCACATCCAGCATGACCTAAATGAGTTTAGGAATGGATTTCTATTTATTTTAGAATTGTGGTTGGAATGAATTAAACCAAACAAACAAGTAAATAAACTTATATATACATGAAATTTAAAATAAGAGGCATTAAAGAGATATAAGGTTATGCGTTCGACCATAACAGGGCCCTTAAAGATCATCATCTTGGATATATTGCTCCAGCATCGCTACCTTTTGGCTTGTGGCATCCAGGATTTCTTCCTGCCCCATATGAACCCTCTCTTCATCTGTAGATGTAGAGTGTGGTTCACTGACCCCAGCCTATTATTGTGCCTTTTCAGTTTAATGTTCAACCATTTGGTGACCCACATCCACTATCTTCTCTTGGGTGTCCTATAGGTGGTCCCTCAATTGCTCAACATTCTCGTAACCGTTTTCAATGAATACCTCCCTTTCTTTCATCTTCTCTTAAAGGTGTCAGGCCTTTTTCTTCACCTTTATGAATGATTGGGGTATTCTATAACTCTTTTTGAAACTGGTCAATGTCGGAGTGTTGGATTATCTCACGTATCTTCTTGGCCATGTAGTCGCAAACTGTCAAATGAAGACAGTAAGCATCCACCCCGCCAGCGCAGAGAAAGCACAGCCAGGTGTGGAGAGATCCAATCTGTTTTAGCTATTCTATCTAAGGCTGACAGAGAAATTTCTTGACACACTTCAACCCATTGTGCCGCTTCATATAGATCTCATCAGCCGCCTCATAATCAGAATCTTCTATCTCCTCAGGATATGTAGGCTAATACTTGGGGAAAGAAGTCAAGAGATCAGTGGTAGGGTCTTCTTCAGGTATTCTTCCAAAGAGGTTACTCTCTTAAATGTCTCAGTGGCCTTCATCTCTCTCCTCAGTCTCAGTAGCTCCTTCACTAAAATCAGGCCTCGCCCCAATGTTAATGTCTCTGATATCCACAACCCTTTTCTCACCAAATGCCCATGCCGGCTTTATTTGGGATGTGTGACCTGAATGGGCCGACACATTCTCCATCGAATCACACATGGATGGTCTTGATTTTGTGGCCTTATGAGCCTCCAATTCCATGATTACTGCACAAATAATGAACACCCTGATCATCTGGGTTCTCCAATAGCCAATACAAGCATCTAAGTGATAAAACATACAAGAACTCAGTGCATCGGCCTCTGGTGATCTTGTTGTTGTAGGAGCTGTTATGATGGGGGGTCCCCTAGTACTTGTTAGCTCAATAATGGGTGTTGTCTCCTCAACTTGTTTTGGGGGATCATCCTCCCCCCCCCCTCAGATAGAGCTTCTTGGTCGGTGCCAATATGCACCTAAGCAGGATAAATAAATTCGATTAAAATTACAAAAAAAGGAGAAAGGGGGAGGGGAGGATGGATAAGGAATGAGGCATACCTCAAGTAGCTATGCTATGTCCAAATCAGAGCTAAAAATATTTCCACTCTCTTGAAGACTCCCTTGGTGGGTTGTCCCTTGAGACCCTCAACCTCCAATATATTCATCAACTTCCACCAATTCATCACCCTCTCCTTCTCCCTAATCCTCTTCTGACTCACTGTCCTCTTGCTTCTTGTCGCTGCTGTCATCCTCAGATGACATCTTTTATGGATCATGATCCTGTCCAAGAATTACCTTCACCAGGAAAGGTGGTTCATCACACCGAACATATTGGCATGCATACGCATCTGTGGCCATCATGTATGTGTGTTGACAATGGAAGTTTATTCTGTCATAAATATGAATCATCCCGACATCTAATAGTTGGATTCCATATCTTACTATATTTTTCTAGAAGTATTTGGTGTCCATCGATATTTGTAGGTTCAATTAGGCCAACCACAACGACGGGAAGATTACATCATCATAAGGTTGAAGCTGGTAACTTATCTACTTCCCTGGAATCTCCCTGACCACTCTGTGAGCCCCTCTCCCCCTAGAAGATGAGGGCATGGCCACACCATGTGACGTTCCCACTACTGTAGTCCCAGACATTGCGGTCCCAGTTTCTTGACTTGCTTCCGGCCTTTCCTCCCCAACAGCGCTTGGTCTGATTTCTCGCTGACCAGGTTTTACACTATCCTCATTGAGCTGTTGGATTCACTTCCACAAAGTCCCATTAGGTTATGCTACAACCCAATTTTCAGAATATTCTATCGAGAGGCCAAGATCAACTTTGGTAGGGGGAAGGGTAATGAAGTCACCAGATCCATGATTTGTGAACATTAGCCACATTTGGTGAAGAATGCAGGGATGCCTCTCCTCCCAAACATTTTTATACACATTCATTGGCATTTTAACTACCTGGGAAATCAATACAGCACTTAGGGAACACAAAGGATCTTCCCATTAACCTAGGCCATGTACACCCTACCTCTAATACTCTATAAGTATTCCCTTTTCTCTAGAGAGACTTTCCTGTTGTCGATCATTTGGCCAGTCGGAGTGGAGAATGTACTAAAAGTAAAATTATCATGATTTCTGATCATGATCCTTATCCCCTCTTCTTTTAGCGTCAACGGCATGACCTGGGAAATATTCTGCAAGGAAGGGCGCAGGCCGTTACCCAGAGGACGAATGGCATTTGGAAAGGTATACTGCCACAATGAGTTGTAATCTAGCTATTAAGGATCTGGAAGGGGACACAGATCCTCCTTGGTGAACCCCCTCTCAAAATGCGTCCCAGAATGCCGTACAAATGGGGCATCATAGGTACTCCCAAATTGAACCTCTGATTAGCGGCCAAGATTCTTTCCATCACCAATGTTGTTGGACGAACTCCCATCCTTGTGTCCCTCACTAGTAGGACCCACCCAATAAGGAAAGTTGAAATAAATCTATCATACTATAAATTCGGGTACAGACTCTCATTTATACTGAAGCCTCATAATTGATATTCCCACACCTTCAAGATCCCCCATTATGATCCGCTTTTTCCCCTCTATGTCGTAGTTAGACACTGTATTCCTCGCCCCGATATCTTGACTTTTGGATATCTTTGTAGAAACAAGATAAAACATTTTTATAGGAAATTTTCTTTAGAAAGACCTTGACCTCCAGCCTCTCCTTGGCCAGCTCTAACAAATGCCATGATAGGATGGGATTTCGTGATCTATCTCCCAAGATGTTCCTCATCAGAAAGAATTCATCGTACTGTTGCCCGTCTAAAGGGATACCCCCGATGCAATGAATGTCCCCAAGGATTATACCAACTTCTTCATGGTAAAGATTGAAGGTATTGGTATCGGGGGACCATCGGGTAAAAAGATCTGGCACAAGTTCAGGCTGACAATAGAAATGAAAATGCAATGTCCACACCACCTTGAACAACCCGATGTGCTGCAGTTCGAACCCAAACTGCTCACACGTATGGCGTATCCAATACGTCCAGTCCAATTCACTTGTGAATTTTCCTCCAGAACTCAAGTCCCATTCCTATAGCCAGTCATTAGTTTCTTTCATGACACTGTGTCAGAAATTACTTGTGTAATGTGCCAGAGAATCCTCTGCGACTGGGTCACTTCTCGAAATGGTTCTGATCCTGGGGTTCAAGACATAAATATCCATATGTCTGGTTTCTCTTCCAATATGGTCATTGTTAGTTATATAATAATGAGGGAGGTCATCCTTGCGGGTCACCCATGACCGTGATGTGTCGACTTCCAATCCTGCCACGAGTACCTCCTCCAAAATACCAAAGTCCCATATCGGTAAGTTGTCTGACAACACATACTCCTTTTTGGATGGGGTCAACATGTTGAAGAAAATTTGGTTCCAGTATACAATCTTTCAGGCCCCATAAAACTCAAGGTTGTAAACCATCTTGACCCTTTGAACAACGAACATAGCTTCTCTCTCAGCGTCAGCCCGATTAGTAGCCATCTCTTCTGGTAAGATCCAAAGGAGTCACTGCAAAAATTATTCTACGATGCGTGAAAAATGAGGGGCATCGCGAAAAATGGATGCAGTGTTGTGAAAAACCCCAATCCTACAAGTAAAACAAACAACCGAACTTGAAGAATTACGCGACACATAAGTGGGTTTTTCATAAGGCAAGGAATTGTTTTCATGTTTGAGAGATCATTAATTATATCGTGAGAAAAATCCATAAGGATTGAGAAACATGTGAGGGTTTTTATAGTCATGTAGTGGGGTTATCGTGTGTGCGAAAATTGTTTATGCGCTATTTTGAGCATTTACGTGTCGATGCTGTTTTTGGCATGCACCGACCCCAGGAGGATGTGCATCTCGGAATTTCCTTCAAAATATGACCTTAGAATACCCTCGGATATCCAATTCCGAGGGGGCATTTATAGACACCAAAAAATGCTCAAGCCATAAAAATGGTATTTTTGGATAAAGTGAAGGAATATTTCGGCTCAGTGATCTATTCCGGGAGGACAGGAATAGCCGTGCGAAAAATTCAAGAGGTTCCTGAAAAACTTCTCTCTTGCACGGAAAACCACGGGATCTGAGAGAGTTTTCTGTGCAGGTGAAAAAACGTATTCGCCCCTGACGCCAGGTGCAGAAACTTGCACGTGGCTGACCACGGGCACCGAATCTTTCATGCCACTGACCCAGGCGCGCAATCATTCATGCCATCGACCCAATCACGGAATCTTTTGCACCGATCGACATCTGCGTGGACCCGAGGACCCTGAGCACCTATAAATAGAAGGGTGCACCTTCAAATTATGATGGAGGAAAAATCTGAACTGACTCTTGTGCGCAAAATCAACTTCTTTAGCATGCCAAAATTGGCTTTTAGGTATATGATTTTTTGCAATAGGTCTCCCAAGGGTCCACCTTTGCGTAGGACCACTCAAGATTAACCCTTTCCCAAATCTCTTTAAATCAAGACCATTGTGTGCAATCCATTTTCCTTCTGCGCAATCTATTCCCCTTACATGAAAAACATCAAATAGTTCTTGCGCGCAACTGCTCTGACTTGTACACCCAACCTTGCATGCACTCCCTTTAGTTTGCAGGCAAAACCTCATCTCCCCTTCATGTGAAAACCTCTCTGAGTGCGTGCACACCCAGTCTCTTTCACGCAACTATTTCAATTGCACACCAATTGCGTGCAACCCTCTCCAATTGCATGCAAACCTCCAGGACCACTCACCCCGCCCTTTTCCACACAACTGCTCCATTTGCGCGTGAGCCTCCCTCCTTATGTAGATGTTTTTTTCACATGTTCGATGTCCCTCTTCCAGAAATCATCTTTGGGCACCTTTTGCACCCATAAGATCTACATCAAAAACCCTTCTCTCGTAAGGACCTCTAAGCTCATACGAAGTAACTTCAATGTCCCTTGGGTGATGCTTCCCAATTAGTTGCTCCACCTTATGATTTTTCGCATAGGCATGCTAACAGATATTTATTCTTCGCATAGCTATGCTATCATGGACCCCTTAGTGGATCACTCAATGACACCCCCTCGGTATTGTGTTAATGATACCTTCCCTTCCCCAAGGGTGGGTGGGTGTTAGTTATGTATGTCCTAGGGGTGCAGAGTGAACCTACCTCGTCTAAGCTGCAGGGTATTAAACGTCCAAGAGCCATCGTCCTCAGCACATAATGTTAAAATGTAGCCTCTCCCTGTGCATCGCACACGGGGTATCCCACCTCGGACATTATCCCTGCCCATTTTTCTCCAAGAAAGTGAGATCATTCCTCACATTGAATGAGATACTCTTAATCGATGCAACATTTGTCCCTGGGGAAAGGGAAACCACCTTGGTGTCAGCACCTAGATTTTCTTGTAGGAGGCCACATCCCTGCTTATTCTATCTTCTTCTGGGACAAAGACCATAGAGAGGGGGCTGGGCACCAGAACTGTCACACACGGTTTTTTTTTTCTGTCTTTGTATTGATCCGTCCCATTAGAAATACCGATCCTTTTCATGGGTATTTGATGAGATGAATCTTGAGTTTTGAAGTTTCATATATTTCTAACCACCATAATTTGGGATCCCCATTTCTTGTTTAGTAGTTTTTGAATAAAGGGTGGTTACTTCATGATTTGGGCCAACCGTGAGCCCATTCCCAGTTTTAAAAACTGAAATTGTTTCTTTTATAACTCTTGTTTTTCATCTTTTTTCACCCATTAAACTTACCACATGTTCTATAATGATATATTAAAATTTATTTATCCTTTTTGACCCATTATAAATTCATAAGCTGGGTGAATTTGGGTTACTTATTTAGCTATTGGGCCAGCCCATGGGCCCATTTCCTATTTTAAAAATAATAATTTGTTTCATTTATATCTTTTTCATTTTTTACTTTTTGTCGGTGATTCCACCTCCCCTTCGAAGCCAATAACACTATCCTAACCCTAATAATCTATTTTACCTCTTTGGAGCTCATTTGGGTCGTGGATTAGGGCGAAAATTCTCAGGAAACCTCAAATCTCACAGAATTGCCAAGGTAAATTTTGTCATTCATAAATCTATCAATTAGTACTCTTTTATCCACCAATATTCTTCCCCTAGTTCGACCTAACATTAGGAGTCTCTCCAAGAATTTTCAAGCCATTACATTTTCTCTAGGGCATCAGATCTAATAGAAGACGAAGAGTTTTCTAGGATGAAAGGTGAGATTCCTTCCCCTTTCTTCTTCCTCTTCCCCCTCCTTTCATTATTTCATGGTTTTATATTGTACCCCAGTCTTGATCAACCTAGGGTTTTTTTAAACAATGTTTTTATGGGTTTTATGTTTTTTTAGGTCTGGTATTTATAGTTTTAGGGTTTATAAACCCGTGGCGGGTGATTTCGGGTGTGCGTTTCAATTACGCCAAAGATTTGAGGTAGGATATCCCTTGAACATGCCTTTATCATAGAAGTTTCATCATTTTAATATTATACTATACTGATATAAATGTTTATTATTGTTTTTAATCCTTTTTATAATTTTCTTGGTGTGCAAAGTCGTTGTTTAATCACTATTATGTGAAAGGTAGTGTTGTTTTGTCATGAAAGTGCTCAACAAGTGTTTGTTTAAATGTTCCATTATCTTTTGAAAATATTTTGTGAGGTTTATTATGTGGTTTATGGTATTTTTAACATGTTACAGTATCTTGAATGAAAATATGACATTCAATTGGTGTTTTATTCCTTTTCATGTACATAAAATAAATTGTTTTGTTTAAAAAGGGCATGATATGTGTTCGGTAAATTTCCTGGTTGGCTTTTATGTGTGATGTGTGATTTAAAAGTTATTTGAATGGATTTATAAAGGAATTGGAAGAATTATAAATGGTTTTATTGGGTACTTATATTGATTTCCAATTTGGATTTGTTTTTACAAACAAGTGGGTTTTGATTTACAACATATTTTGGCCCGAGTTGCCCAAAAATGGACCGTTTCACATCTTTATGAAAATGGTTGTGTTTTTGAATATGTAACCTAAGTATTATAAGAGATTTGGGAGTGAGGTTTGCTTCTATAAATGATGTTTATACAGATCCTTAATAAATTTAAAATGCATACCTTCATCAAAGGTTAGTTTTGAGAAAATGTTTAAAGGCATGTTTGTCATTTCCTAGAAATGAAGGAGTGTTTTACTTGTATATAACAAGTTGTGCAATTGGGATTGTTTTATGGTCCATTAAATGATTTTATTAAATGTTTATTGGGCTTCCAAATATGATTTGGTTTGGTTATGATGTGTTTTTATAATTTAAACAGTGTTTTTGAAATGGTTTTATGTGCAAAGGCTCAATACACTTCATGAAATTGTTTTACCAAAATATTTATCAGTTTGTTGATTAGTGTAAGAAATGTGAAGAAATATTATGGATTGTTTGTGCTTTTATGGTTTTGGAATGGAATGTTCATGTGAAATGTGTATTTGATAATATGTGTAACTTGATTGAGCACTAAAGGGAATATCGGGTATCTAGGTGGGCAGACGTGTACTAGTATGCTAGTGATTCTGTGGGGGTTGGCCCCTGTTTCATGTAGCAAGTTTGACGATGACAAAACTAACTAAACTATGATGATGATGACGATTGGGGACCACTAGGTTATGGGAATGATCCCTACTAGTGGCTCGTGAACGAGAATAGATATTTATTATGGTAACTTTCACCAAGATACGAGGTACCTGGGGCTCCGAACTAACTAGTGCCTAGGGGTATTCACGTGACTAGTGCTCATTGGCTATTTTGTACTCACCGTCGGGATACGGTGTGTTTGGTTGGTAAATTCAGTAGTATTTGTTATTTATTTGAATGTTAAAATTCTTTAAAGCAGCCCTCTTGAAAACTATTTTCATTTTGAAGTTCCACCTCTTTGAAAAGAATTGTTACTTTCATTTTTGTTTATTAAACATGCATGTTTTTGTCTGATAATTATTATAGCATGGAAACTCATTTGAAAACCATACTTTCAAATCATGAATTTAAAACTATAAATTGATGTTTCTTTTATTTTAATGGAATGTGCATTGTGAATAGAATACCGGGCTAACCTACTGAGTTTTAATACTCACGCCTATAGTCTTCTTCTTTTTTTAGCCCTTGTGCAGGTTTCATCTTTAGTTCCATCACCTTGGGCGAAATTTTATCATTGTGTTGGAGAGTGAACAGAAGTGTCACATGGAGTTAGTTGTTCATCGGGTTTGTTTAGTTGAGTTTTTGGTTTTGTTCTAATTTTAGTTTCTTGTACAAATAATATTTAGTTCAATTTTTATATAAATTCATTTTGGGATGTCCGTTTATTTCCGCTGTTTGTTTGATTTTTTATATATGGGAAAAATCATTCCCTTGTGTACTCTATTGATTCCCTTGGTGCTTGTCACCATCCCGGGAGGATTGGGAACGCCTCTCGGGACTTGTCGTGGGATGGCCTGGGTGACCGGTTTAGGGTCGACTCAGGCTGGTTCGGGACAAAATGGTATCAGAGGAGGTCGGCTATTAGCGGACCTTTCTTTTTAGAGTTCCCTTGTTATTTTGGGGATGTCAAGGTAGATGGAGTAGGATTTTTGGGACTTGAGGGGTATGTGCAAGAAGAGCACCGCGAACTCTTTCTTGTTCTAATCCTCAGGTTTCCATGGAAGTCTGGTTTTATTAGTGTCCATTGTTCTTGTTGATTGTTTGGTATTGGGATATGAAAAGGGGAGTCTGACCAATGGCCTTCGTGAGCTCACAGGGCCTAGAAAGCCATGTGGAGATGGGGAATGGTCCTAATAACTCTCTCTATGTTGGTGTTGTGTTTGGAATATGGCCGCCAACTATATGGTCAAATCACCCACCGACACTAGTTCCCCTTTTTTGGGTCTCTTGAACCTTTCTTCAATTATGAATTTTTGTTTTTAAAATCCTTTTTGTGAGATTTGTGGAAATGGGTTTTAATGTAAGGATTAGATTTTGTAAAGTGAAAAAAATGTGGTTTTCAATAATTAAATATAAGAATGGTTTTGGAAGGTTGTGTTTTTGTGAAAAAAAATGGAGGGAAGCTGAAATGATTTAAAGGGATTGGATTATCCATAATCTAAACTTGCGGTTTTTTTGAAATAAAATGTTTTGAAATTGTGAATCATTTTAAAGTGATTCTGGATATTTTTTTTAAATGGGGTATTTTAGGATGTTAAAAGGTTTTTGAAATGGGTAAATTAGTTTTGGAAATTGGTTTTTATCAGTTGGTGTTTTACTACAAACGGTATTGGTCTCAACGGACCTCGGATTATGAAAATATACCTTGCTGAATTTTTTTAAAAAAAATCGGGAAGGGGTTGTTTGGAGTGGCTTGGTTATTTAAAAAGTTTTTAAAAATGAAAAGGGGTAGGTTTTTAATAAAATGGTTCTTAATTAATTGTGGTTTTTTGTTGTGAAATATGAAAATGTTTTTTGACTTGGTGGTTGGTGTTCCTTTTGAAGGTAAATTGTTTTTTTTTGAATTATGATGTTTAATTTTAGCCTTTGGTGTTTTCATGGGTGCTCACATGCATGGTTTTATTTATATTTGGAAGTATGGCCTATATGGTATGGTGGTTGGGTGCCAGTGGTGGCATGGAAATGTGCATGTGGGTGAGACATGATTAAACACCATTGGTGAATGTGGAAACCCACCATGTTAGTTTGATTTTTCAAATTTGTTTTGAGCTGAAAATTGTGGCCTTTTTTTAAAACCAATGGTTATGTGGATTGATTTTTCTATGTCTAAGAAGATTTTTTTATTTGGTTAGCTTCCATGTGATCTAGAATTCATTCTCTTGTTCTATCTAGTGATGATATCTTGTTGGTGGATCGGTTTTGGAGTAATTTTCATTGGGTTTCTAAAAATGTGTTTGATGTTGTGATGTGGCCATGGATAGTTCTACGTTGGAAATCATTCCTGCTGATCAACCTAAGGATTCCTTTCAAATTTTAAATCCACCTCTTTTGATGATGCCTCAACTTGTTTTTTTGAATAGAGAGCTATTTGGGATCTACTAAAAGTGCATCTAGGTCATGATAATTCTTTTGGACAGAGCAGTTGTGTTCGGTGATGTTGATGTGTTTTCTCATATTCCTTGTCCATTCTAACCCTCATTTGGAGTGAGATAGAATTTTGATATGTATCTATGAGTTCCTATTTAGATGAAGGTTTTTGTTTGGTGATCAAGTGTGGTTTTTTTTTGAGTGTTGTGATCCTTATCACCTGACTGCGGTGCAGCAAATGCTTCAAGAATAAGGGATCCATCCGTAGGCCTTAGAGTGAAGCTTTTCACGCAGTTAGGAAATCAACAGAGGTGTGGAGTGCTAGATTAAGATCCTTACTCCACTTTTTTGGTAAGTTAGTTACTATTTCAATGTTTTAGTTCCTCATTTCTATGAATTTACCTTTGTCACAACAAGCGTGGTGGACTTAACCCCTCACATAGTGTCTATGGTAATTCTTTCATGGATGTGGGTTTTAAATCAATGTCCTTGTGTGGACTGCCTGTAAAAATCAGGTCCATTCCTGGTGTTACCTATTCATAGGGGCAGAGTTTTGGTTAGTTTCTCTGTTTCTTTTTTTGTTTTAGTGGGGTCCCGTTCCCTCCCATCCCCAAGTGACGGGGGTCCAGAATTGTGCTGAATGTGTCGACCAAGTTATTGTCCCCTCCATTCGGGAGTGGGTGGTTTATATGTTTAGGTTGTAACTCTATTAAATTGGTATAGTAGGTTTTTTTAGGAGGGTTTTTTTGGGCTTGTGTGAGTGAGTCCCAACTCTAGCTCAGGTTCAATTCTTGTCTATTCATTGCTAGTTGGTTTCTAATGGTGGGGAGACCCACCTTGGGTCTCCTGGATTTTCATACTAAGAACATTTATAGTTCTATTTGATTCTTAATGGTGGGGAGTACATTCTGGAATCCTTAGGTGTTGTTTTTTTTCAGCTGGAAAGTGTTATGGCTTTCCGGGGGCGGAAAGCTTTAATGGTGGGGAGAATTGTCACACACGGGTTTTTTTCTCTCTTTGTATTGATCCGGCCCATTAGAAATCCCAATCCTTTTCATGGGTATTTGATGAGATTAATCTTGAGTTTTGAAGTTTCATATATGTCTAACCACCATAATGTGGGATCCCCATTGCTTGTTTAGAAGTTTTTGAAGAAAGGGTGGTTACTTCATGATTTGGGCCAACCGTGAGCCCATTCCCAGTTTTAAAAACTGAATTTGTTTCTTTTATAACTCTTGTTTTTCATCCTTTTTCACCGATTAAACTTACCACTTTCCCTATACTGATATATTAAAATTCATTTTTCCTTTTGGACCCATTAAAAATTCATAAGCTGGGTGAATTTGAGTTACTTATTTAGGTATTGGGCTAGCCCATGGGCCCATTTCCTGTTTTAGAAAAAAATAATTTGTTTCATTTATATCTTTTTCATTTTTTACTATTTTTCGGTGCTTCCACCTCCCCCTCTAATCCAATAACACTATCCTAACCCTCATAATCGATTTTACCTCTTTGGAGCTCATTTGGGTCACGTAATAGGGCGAACATGCTCAGGAAACCTCAAATCGTCCAGTTCGTACTGACCTTAGGAGTCTCTCCAAGAATTTTCAAGCCATTCCCTTTCCTCTAGGTCTTAAGATCTAATGGAAGACGAAGAGTTTTCTAGGATGAAAGGTGAGATTCCTTCTCCTTTCTTCTTCCTCTTCCCCCTCCTTTCATTATTTCATGGTTTTATATTGTACCCTAGTCTTGATCGACCTATGGTTTTGTTATACAATGTTTTTTAGGGGTTTTATGTTTTTTAGGTCTGTTATTTATAGTTTTAGGGTTTATAAACCCACGGCGGGTGATTTCGGGTGTGCGTTTCAATTACGCCAAAGATTTGAGGTAGGATATCCCTTGCACATGCCTTTATCATTGAAGTTTTATCATTTTAATATTATCCTATAATGATATAAATGTTTATTATTGTTTTTAATCCTTTTTATAATTTTCTTGGTGTGCAATGTTGTTGTTTAATCACTGTTATGTGAAAGGTAGTGTTGTTTTTTCATGAAAGTGCTCAACAAGTGTTTGTTTAAATGTTCCATTATCTTTTGAAAATATTTTGTGAGTTTTATTATCTGGTTTATGGTATTTTTAACATGTTACAGTATCTTTAATGAAAATATGACATTCAATTGGTGTTTTATTCCTTTTCAAGTACATAAAATAAATTTTTTTGTTTAAAAAGGGCATGATATGTGTTCGGTAAATTTCCCGGTTGGCTTTTAGGTGTGATGTGTGATTTAAAAGTTATTTTATTGGATTTATAAAGGAATTGGAAGAATTATAAATGGTATTTTTGGGTACTTATATTGATTTCCAATTTGGATTTTTTTACAAACAAGTGGGTTTTGATTTACAACATATTTTGGCCCAAGTTGCCATAAAATGGACTGTTTCACATCTTTATGAAAATGGTTGTGTTTTGAATATGTAACCTGAGTATTATAAGAGATTTATGAATGAGGTTTGCTTCTGTAAATGATGTTTATACAGATCCTTAATAAAATCAAAATTCATACCTTCATCAAAGGTTAGTTTTGATAAAATGTTTAAAGGCCCGTTTGTAATTTCCTAGAAATGAAGGAGTGTTTTACTTGTATATAACAAGTTGTGAAATTGGGATTGTTTTATGGTCCATTAAATGATTTTATTAAATGTTTATTGGGCTGTAAAATATGATTTGGTTTGGTTTTGATGTGTGTTTATAATTTAAATAGTGTTTTTGAAAGAGTTTTATGTGCAAAGCCTCAATACACTTCATGAAATTGTTTTACCAAAATATTTAGCGGTTTGTTGATTAGTGTAAGAAATGTGAAGAAAGATTATGGGATGTTTGTGATTTTATGGTTTTGGAATGGAATGTGGATGTGAAATGTGTATTGGATAATATGTGTAACTTTATTGATCACTAAAGGGAATCTCGGGTATCTAGGTGGGTGGACGTGTACTAGTATGCTAGTGATTCTGTAAGGGTTGGCCCCTGGTTCACGTAGCAAGTTTGACGATGACAACACTAACTAAACTATGATAATGATGATGATTGGGGACCACTTGGTTATGGGTATGTTCCATACTAATGGCTCGTGCATGAGAACAGATATTTATTATGGTTACTTTCACCGAGATACGAGAAACCTGGGGCTCACAACTAACTAGTGCCTAGGGGTATTCCCGTGACTAGTGCTCATTGGCTATTTTGTACTCACCATCGGCATACGGTGTGTTTGGTTGGTAAATTCAGATGTATGTGTTATTTATTTGAATGTTAAAATTCTATAAAGCATCCCTCTTGAAAACTATTTTCATTTTGAACATTCACCTCTTTGAAAAGAATTGTTACTTGCATTTTTGTTTATTAAACATGCATGTTTTTGTCTGATAATTATTATAGCATGGAACCTCATTTGAAAACCATACTTTAAAATCTTGAATTTAAAACTATAAATTGATGTTTCTTTTATTTTAAAGTAATGTGCATTGGGAATAGAATACCGGGCTAACCTACTGAGTTTTAATACTCACGCCTATAGTCTTCTTCTTTTTTTTAGCCCTTGTGGAGGTTTCATCTTTAGTTCGATCACCTTGGGTGACATTTTATCATTGTGTTGGAGAGTGACCAGAAGTGTCACATGGAGTTAGTTGTTCATCGGGTTTGTTTATTTGAGTTGTTGGTTTTGTTCTAATTTTAGTATCTTGAACAAATAATATTTAGTTCAATTTTTATATAAATTCATTTTAGGATGTCCGTTTATTTCCGCTGTTTGTTTAATTGTTTATATATGGGCGAAATCGTTCCCTTGTGTACTCTATTGATGCCCTTGGTGCTTGTCACCATCCCGGGAGGATCGGGAATGCCTCTCGGGACTTGTCACGGGCTGGCCTGGGTGACCGGTTCAGGGTCGACTCAGGCTGGTTCGTGACAAGAACCCTCCTCTCTTCCATGACAAATCACTCTCCCGTTAGGCTTTGCAGCCACCCGAGCCTCCATCCTGGAGTAAGTCCCAATCTCAATATCTATGGGCTGCAGACCACGTGTAAGCCCCTATTTCCATTTTGGGCTACTAACCTTGTGTAAGACCCATTCTACTTCCCACAGACACACCTTTTGTGACGTGATCATCGGGTATTCGCAACCTATTGTTTCTCACACCGATCATGACTCACGTGTGCTTAAAGTAAACATCAACCTTTACATCTTCTATGGGCATTCTAGAGTGTAACCCCACAAAATCCATAACTACGTGGAATTTGATCCTTTACAAGACAAGGTACGTAGGATGTCTCTATAAGGTTCAAGCCCAACAGCCATTGGTTATGAAACCCTTCACATAGGTTCCCACTAACATCCCAATCTACGTGGACTTTGATCCTTTCCAAGACAAGGTATATAGGACGCCTCTTGGAGGTTCAAGACCACCAACCTTTGGTTCTGACCCCTTTCACGTTGGTTCCCACTCACTTCACGAACAACGTGGACTTTGATCCTTTCCATGGAAAGGTACATAGGATGCCTCCCTGAGGTTCATGCTCAACAACACCCGATCATTCTGACAATCTTCATGGTAGTTCACCACACCCCATCTTCCTTCCCGAACTACATGGACTTTGATCCTTGCCAAGGTAAGGTATGTAGGAAGCTTCCCTGAGGTTCAATCACAACAACACACGATCATTCCGACCATCTCCACGTAGGTTCACTACAACCCATCTTCCTCTCGTGAACTACATGCACTTTGATCCTTGCCAAGGAAAGGTACATGGGAAGCCTTCCTGAGGTTCAATATCAACAACAGCTGGTTATTCCGAACATCATCACATTGGTTCACCACAACCAATCTTACTCTCCCAAACTATGTGGAAATTGATCCTTGGTAAGGAATGGTATGTAGGAAGCCTCCGTGAGGTTCAAGCTCAACAATAACCAATCGTTCTGACCATCTTCATGTTGTTTCACCACAACCCATATTCCTCTCCCAAACTATGTGGAAATTGATCCTTTCCATGGAAAGGTATGTAGGAAGTCTCCCTGAGGTTCATGCTCAACAACACCCGGTCATTCCGACCATCTTCAAGTCGGTCCACCACCCAATCTCGAACTACGTGGACTTTGATCGTTTCCAAGGAAAGGTATATAGGAAGACTCCCTGAGGTTCATGCCCGACACCCGGTTGTTTTGTCCCCCCTTCATGTCGGTTCACCTTCATCCTACATGCCATTAAACTAAAAACCCCCGTTTTTTTTAGTAGAACACCATTGTGACCTCATCTAGCGGTAAGCCATTGTGACCCCAACTGACTGTAAACCATTTTATACCCCGATCGACGGTAATCTGTTGTCAATCCCAACCACCGGTAATCCATTGTGTCTCTATTAGTGGTAGGACATTGTATTCCCCTTTTTTGGACCCGTTTCTCTAGTCTTCCCTATGGTTGTACGTCAACCCATGTTTCTAACCATGCGTAAGCCCCAGTATGTCATCAGGTTTCTGTCCTCTATGCACTCCCTGAACATTATGCCCCTCACATTGAACTATGTAGACATTGATCCTCTCCAAGGTGGGATACGTAGGAAGCCTCTACGAGTTTCAATCCCATCATCGATGTCTCATTCTAATCTATCCCTCAAGCCTATTTTTTTCGGGAAGTTCATTCCCCCAACCTGGAGGTTCCATTTCCTCCTGATCCCATCCACACGTCCATTTTCACGGGTCACCTCCTTAGGTGACATGTCTTCCCACCGAACTACATAAACTTCGATTCCCTTCCATATGGATACGTAGGAAGTATCTTCAAGGCTCAAGCCCAACATCATAGTCTTCATTATGTCAGTTACATCACATTCTCCCTCCACTTCTCTCAACCATCTGTCATCCATCTTGATCTTTACCCGAGCCGCTACACCCCAATGAGATCATGTTGATTCACCTATTCACTGCTCATGGAAGCAATCGGGTAACTAGCCACGCGTTAGCCCCAACATCAGTGTTCACTCTAGGGGTTTCACCCATTTGATCCACTTCTATCGGTGTTCGGATCAGTCCAATACATCTCTGCTGGACATTAAACTCATGACATACCCCGTGTTAAACATGCGAAGATGAGGAAAACCTCAGAGACATTCCTATGGCATACAATTCCCCACATTCGATGTGGGATGTCATGGGATTCCATGCCCTCAAGAATCCATCTAATATGCAGTAGAAACCCAGAAGCTCCAGTGTTATAGCATCTAGACATGCCAGTGATATCCAATATTACTACTCCCCCGAATGACAATTGTTTCCCTAACTGGACCCATTGGAATGTCTTGACAAAATCAGTGTAATTAAATAGTTTCCATGAAGATATGGAACTGGGAAGAGTTTCACAAAAAACGTCTTAAGTTTATAAGGGAGACCTAGACTAGGTGACATGTTTTGAGGAGGAACCAATGAAAGGATAAACCAACATCCCATCATCCTATTTCGATCAAGGTGAAAACATCCTTGAATAAGCGACGGATGCCACCCCCTTTGCAAATAAAGAATACAGGGCAACAACAATCACGCCCTCATCTTCCACGAACAGAAAAAATTTTGCGCCCCGGAGAAAGCGTCAGAAATAGTGTTTTTGTTTTATAGGTTGTAGAACCATATGAAGAACTATAGATTTTATAAGGGATGGCGTCAGTGGTGCATGATGGTGAGATGTGTCTGGGGTCGTAGGACTCGACAAGGCCTAGTGACATGGAGTGAATGACGTGTGATGCGGCGGAGTGGAAACGTGGACCAATGAAAATTGATGTCAGTGAATGCGTGAGAAGAAAGACGATGCAACGAGTTGCTTCCGACGACCAGGGTGGATCAGTGAGGATTTTCGAGCCTAGAAGTAGTAGGTCGGGCCTAGTTGACCCTATCAAACCACCAAACTGGGTCGAACCCGAAGGGATGGTTTAGACCCCATAGGTCGGTGTAGACTTGGGTCGGACACAGGTGGCCGAACCAGGCCACTGTCAGCTATGTCATTTGACTAAAATTTCATGCAACTGATGCAGTTGGGGTGAAGTCAACAACAGCCTTCGACCACCATGATCGATCCACAACCCAATGAACCCCTTCTAAAAAATTTTAATCAGTCCTAAAATTCAATATGTATGTCCATTTTGTGACCCATATGCGACATTCAAACCGTCAATAATATATAGTCATTTTTAGATATACTAATTGGGTATTTCGGGTGCATTTTTATCTAATAGTGTCTTGATATGTGAGTTCTCCTAGAAATAGTGCTCCTTAAGAAAACATTTCTGTGGCTAGTTGTGACGTAGAGACCATGTGTCTCTTATAGAGACGGTGTTTCCTATGGAGACTATATATCTTATGGAGGATTTATGTCTTATAGAGAAAATGTGTCTTATAGAGATTATATGTCTTTTTGACACTATTTGTATTATTTGATTGAGTATATCTGGATGTTCTTGATATATTTTTTGTAGACATATATCTTTGTAGAGAAGACTATGAATTCTTTTGTGGTATTCCTTGGTGTTATTTTTTTTGGTATTACATTGTTGTATTCAATTTTATGGTATCTCCTTCATGGTATTCCTTCATGTTATTTCCGCTTCGGTACTCCTTTTTTTATTCCTCGATGGTATATCCTTCATGTTATTTCCATTATGGTATTTCCATAGTGTTCCCTTCTGAATATTCTCTTACTCACCCATATACAATATTTTCCCAAATGTGTTATGTTTTGTATATATGATCGACATTTTGATGGAGTTCTAGGAAGACGTAGACCACATAGTGCATTGTGATACCAGATAGGATAAGGTGTGTTCTATCATATTTTCGTTGATATTCCCAATACCTCTTACTTTACAGGATGGGATTGTGTCGGTAGACTCATTTCTTTTCATGGGCTTGTTTTGGCCTAGTTTACTTTCAAGTACTTCACTATTGTTATTTAGTTGTGATATATTATAGTTTTCATGCATTGTTTAATTTTTAATTTAATATTTCATCATTTATGGCATGGAGATGTGTGCATTCATACAAGTATATAGTAAAATTCTTCCCATTTATTGGATATGCCTAATAGGTGCTAGTTACCAGACCCTAGCCGAATGGATGACAGATTCGAGTAGTCAAGACATAGGCCTTCTAGAATGGGTCATGATATTGTGGTATCAATGGTGGTCTGTACAAATTTAGGACTAGGAGTCTATGAGGTTGGTTTGGGGAAATGGTGTTTAAGTGTTTTCAGTTAATCTTTCCAGCTAGAGAATCTAGTGTTGGTGTGGAGGCTAACATATCTATACATCAAGACTCCGAGAACCTGATTATTGACTCGGTACATTAAAAAAATTGTAGTAGGGAAAATAATTGTGCTTATATAATATAAAATTGGTTTGTGTCTCCATTTCCTTATTGAGTCATCTCTACAGATATACTCTATTTACAATGGTACATGTTGTTTTATTCTAGGGTTCCTCCATGTAGACAACCATACATGATTATTTTGTATGCTCATGAGGATGATATTCCTAGTAACAAGGAATTGGTACGTGGACCTATGCCCGAGATAGCACCTCCGGGTGGTTAAATAGATATACCACCACCCATCCTACAATAGCTACTACCAGCACTACCAGTTGATGATGAATGAAGACTGGGCATGATGTCTGAATTTTAGAAGCAGTGACATCCAAAATTTTTGGATGATCTAGACCCTATGTCTGTTGAGGACTGGATGAAGGCAATTACCAGTGTCTTTCACCTTTTGAGGATTTCTTATGACCAAATAAAATTCCATTCTTTAAAATTTATTCAAGTCTCTATGGGTAAATAGTTGAGTTTAGTGACTCAATTGACTACAATATATATAATGGTATGATTGGTGGTTTGTTATATCTTACTGCCAACTTACCAAACATTATATATTCCGTATGTCTTGGTGGAATATTTCAATCAAAGTCAAAAAAATTCCATCTTAATGCTATTAATAAAATTATAAATTAAAATTTAATTGAATTTCAATATCTTCTTTACCCAAAAACTTCATATTTTAATTTAATTTCATATTTTGATGCTAAATTTGGTGGTTGTAGATTATATTGAAAAACTACTTTATGAACCTGTATCTTTTTAGTAATATTTTCTGTTTCATGGTCTATTGTGAAACAACACTAATTTTCTCTATTATCCACTCAGGAAAAATATGTGTCTACTTGAAGTTGACGTGCACAAATACTGTGGATGAAAAAAACTCTACTGGACTTTGGAATAAATTTTTATAATATTCATATTTTATGTGGTAATACTATTTCTATTATGTTTCTAAAAATCATACAAGTCATTCAAGGACTAATCACATTGGTATAAGGCATCATTTTTTAAGAAGTCATATCCTCAAAAAGGATATATCTTTTCAATTTTTTAATAATGCATATAAATTGGATGATTTTTTTCCAAATTACTTTCCACTACATGTTTTTATTTTATTAATGTGGAGTAAGGTTAAATTAATTTTAAGTAAGTGTTATTTAATTTTATGATTATTTATCTCTATTAATTTTTTTTGCTGATTTACTTTTTATATTTTTTCTATTTATTTGTTTATATAAATTTTGTTTTAATATTTTTATTTCATGTGTTTTAAATTGTTTCATAATTATCTTACATAATGACATGGGAAATAAAGAGATCTCAAAACCATTTCACATACCAAAACTTTTTCTTCTTCCCTTACCTTATTGTTTCTCAAACTATTCCATATTCTGTAGCCTTTGTATACCTTATAAAATATAGAACCTATGAACCTCAGAGCATTAGATATTTAAAAATAGGAAAAAAAATTGAACTGATGAGGGTGAACCTAGATACCTAAAGAGTCCTCATGTTTCTTATAGAACTATTCTACAAAGAAAAGTCATCGATTTAAAGTTTTTTTATGAGACAAATTTGTTTCTTAAGAAAGACCTCGAATTTCAAGGTCTGTAATTTCTTTTTAAAGATTTAAATACATAATTAATTTATGAGATAGAGATGAAGTATCTCTTCAATAGTTTTTAGTTTAGTTTTTGTGAGACTGAAGAAAGTATTTCTGTAAAAATAGAAGAGAAGTAATTTTTGTTTTGCTCTATAGAAATATCAAAAATTTTGAAATTCTCTCATGAAGGTGTCTTTCATTTCGATCTAAGGTCTATGGGTAATAAATATCTTGAGTCTACAAACATTATTTTACTACTATCTAGACCAACTCAAGTAATAAAGATTTTTTTAAGGACCTTGAGCCAGATCAAAAATTTTGGTTTAAATTATTCAGACTATAATAGCTGTAATAGTAGCTTAGAGGAAGAAAATCTTATATCTATACATGTATATAATGATTTTTGTCACAAGTGATATCATATTGATTTATCCATGTTATATGTTGAGTTATATATCTATTATTGTCGAGAAGATTCTCATATGTCTTTTTATTCTTATAATATGATACATTATTTCATTTTTTTGAGAAAGAATAAGGTTCATCTTTTCAGTTCAAGAATTAAATTTCATCACAACAATGTATTGAATGCCCGTACTCTTATAAAATATATTTTTTTACTCGAGTATAGTGAAAGAAAAGTTTATGCCAATTTGTTCCGATGAAGAACAAATGTCTGGATCATTTACTCAGGGGGAGAAAAGTGCTATTAAAAATGAAAGGATTGGAGAATATATAGATGAAGGAATTTATAAATACAAAAATAAAAAAGTACTATTTGATGGTGAAGAATAAGAGGAAGGAGAATTTTTATATAAGTTGTTTAAGAAAACATAGAATAGAGGAGAACCACCATCAGAAGAACTAGTGTTGGGTTCAGGTGAAGCTATTAAATCGGTTCATTTGGAATAATCAGTTCTTGAAGAAGACCAACATGTTGAGAGTCAGGTTCGAGATTTACAGGATTTTACAGCTATAGTTTTTCAAGAAAATGATCTGGGTTTCCAAGAATATTTATTTCTAGAAAAATATATTCAAGAAGAGATAAAATACTCAGATGAGAAAATGTTTCTATAAATGTTTTTAGAATCCGGATTGTTTAGTTTTGGATCAATTGATAGTGAGATCAAAATCTATTTCTGTATACAAGATC
This sequence comes from Viscum album, assembly GCA_963277665.1. Taxonomy (NCBI): domain Eukaryota; kingdom Viridiplantae; phylum Streptophyta; class Magnoliopsida; order Santalales; family Viscaceae; genus Viscum; species Viscum album. The sequence goes on along the minus strand of OY728119.1, from coordinate 695,662,488 downwards.
GAGGTTCTTGACCATGTATATTTCTCTACTGATAAATCTTTTGAAAAATCAGAATGGAAGTAGTCTTCAAATCATTTAGTGATTTTAGATTTTGGTCAGTAATAGAATCTAGATGAAAGGACATCTAATTCCCTCTCTTATCAATTTTAAGGTCTTGTGATGGAATTTTAAAATTTTCAAAAAGAAAATTCTATTCGTATGAAGTAACTAGAGGACTCAAAGTAATAATTAATTTTTTTGAAAAATTCATCAAATCCAAGGCCGGAGTTTGAGTCTCTTTACTCTCAAATTCAAGAGTTAAAAGTAAATTCAGTCTCAAGGAATTATGTTGATTCCTTTAATAGATAAATTTTAGTTATAGTTAGAAAAAATAAATCTGAACTTTTTTCAAATTATGTTTTGTAGATTTGTATAGGTATTTAGGAATTAAATTTGAGTCCATTAAAGGAAGTGTTTCTTAACCCAGTGCTTCTACTTCTACCCCATCAACCTCACCAAATTTAATAATAAGATTTCAGGAAATCACATCTGTTATGGATGACATGAATGACCATCAGGAGAACATTCAGTGAAAAAGATATCCATTATCAGTTTTATTTTATGATCAGAGATACCTGATTGAGAAATTTACTTCAGGTAAACATAGTATCAGTATTCTGCTAAATAGATTCACATACAAGTCAGACTAGTTTATACAACAATAGGAACTTTTTCTTGACTTTTAGAAATTCGATCTTGTTGAAAATCCTCATGTTAGTCCAGATTATAAGATTTTCATTATCATGGTGGTCCATAATATTTTCAAATAGTTATGTGTATAGATGGAAGAGCTGAAAGAACTGTTTTAAGATGCTCAAATTCTTACAAAACTAGAAATCGAGCCAAACCCAAACTAAACTCTTTTACCCTAAAAACGTCATTTGGTGAACATGTTTCCTAGTCAAACTAAATATTTTTTTTAATAGGTTGGGTCTAAAGCCTCATTTATAATTAAATCAAATAAAAGACCACTTTTAACTGGGTAGACAGAGACCCATTACATAGCCCGAAGGCCCAGTGGGCATTTAGCCCCTTACATAGCTCGTAGGCCCAAATATTTGGCCCAAATCCAATTCTATGAATAGTACTGGTACACTAATCATCGGCTACAGTACGACACAGTAACCACCACTACTACAATTCCATGTCGCCGCTACAGTGACCTATCGCCGATATAGTGTCATTGCTGCTACAGTACACTTGAGTTCTGCTATAGTACCTACGACCAATGGGTTTTGAACCCCAAGTTTTCATGTAGGATTACAAGGTTCTTAACACTAAGACAAAACCCATTTTATTATATAGATTTTGATTAATGAAATCTCTTTATTCTTATTTTCTATGCTTTATTTGATATTAATTTATTATTATCTCTACTACCATAATTCTAGTCATATTTATCTAAACAATATATTCTAACCTTACCTTAATGTTCTGTGAAAATTTAAAGTTGTTCTAATACTTTTTCTAAACATTAATTTTGAAATCACAAAGGGGGGAGAAATTTAGGTAAACATATCATTTATTTTAATCTTAATAATTCTATAAAATTTAATTGTTTTTATTAAACTGTTTAAAAAATTCTAAATTATGTTAAAAATTATATCAGTTTTTTTATCATAAAAAGATGGAAATTGTTCGGATTTTATAATATCACCAATAATGTATAATTTATGATTATTTTTATGTTCACAAATACCCTTGTTTGTTTTACTAATAATTTTAATTTGTGTGAATTTAAGGAAATTAATATTCTTTTTATTTATTCTAAAACTATTTTAAGCTTCCAATTTAGGTGAAATATTTTGAAAAGTGTTTGGGACATGTTTTTGAGAATTCTAGAATAATTTTTCATAACCTATGCAGTTTAGCATAACGTGTGGTATCAACCCTATGCTTTGTACGACGGGTATGGATCATGATTCCTATATTTTTCTTCAACCATACTCTGGAAGAAAAAAGTATGGTTTCCCAACCTTTTTTTCGGATTAATATGTATTGTTAATCAATCTTATGTTATCGGATATGTATGTTGAAAGAACCTTAAATTTTAAAAGAACCATATGTTGGAAAGGGAGTTTGAAGGCAGGGGTATGTGCGGCAGTATGGGTGAGTGCAACGATGGGATCGAGTTCATCGATATGGATGATCGTAGTTGGACTTACGGACATAGAGGGTTCTTGTGCAGGGAAGTCAGTCATCAGTACGGATGATGACCCTAGGGTTCATTCCTTCAAGGAGGTATTTTTTGGGAGAACCTCGAAATATGGCTTTGGTATCCCTCATATCTAGTTTGAGTAGTGGAAACTGGAGATTCTTGATGGGATTCCAGTGGTGGTGATATCTAAAAAGGAAATGGAGAGTGCTGCGAAGGTTCATGACCTTACCCTGGTGTCTAGGTTTGGCCTGGTAAAGCCATCTGTTGAGGAGTTTAGGGGTTTCATGCAATCCTGGGGTCTCCAACACCTTGCAACGGTCTCGGAGCAATCGAAGTTTGCCTTTTTGTGCATCTCTTTGGTAAGTAAGACTTCATACGTGCCTGGTCTAGAGAGGTAAGGCGATGTGGTCATTATCGCTTCCCACTATAGTGGTGGGATTGGGAGTGCCATTATGGGAATAAATCCCGTATAGGTGCAGTATGGATCAAACGTCCAGATCTTCCCCTTCCATTTCATAACCCCTCGATTCTGAAGGCGGTGGGAGATGCCCTGGGGATGTTCCGGTGTTCTGATGAGTCAGCAAAGAGCTTGATAGACACTGCTATCCTGAGGATCTATGTGGAGATGGATTTATCAATCAGGTTCCCTTCCTTATTTCTGATCCATTCCCCAGAATGTTTTTTGTGGCGACATCATTTGGTGTTTACATTTCGAGTAATTTTTTTGAATGGGTTTTTGATTTTTTTAAAAAAAGGGATAGGGTTGGTAGTATTTTTAAAAATGGGTCTGATATGCGGGAACCACGTTCACGCATACCCGATCCCAGGAAGATGCATGAATGGGGTTCATGAATCTTCAATCCGAGCGAGATGCGTTAACCCCGTTCATGCATCCTACAGATTGTTTTTTTAAAATTTATATATATATATATATATATATCAAAAAAATTGAGCAGAATTTATCTGCTGTTTAATATCCAGCAGTTCTTCCATTACAGCAGTCTGGATTCTGACAGACACCCTCACCCATGACTCTCTTTTATAAGAGGCATAACCCTGGAAATCGTTCTGCATTTTCGATATGGGACTCAGCTTCTATCTTCCCTGCGGAGAACATTCTACATTTCCGATGTGGGATTCTGTTTCAAGTACGTCACTTTGAAAGACTATAAAAACAAACTATAAGACTAATATAAATGAAATATAAAACATAGATTAAACATATAATAAATTGTTGAAAATAAAATTAATTTTGTAAAAAATGTTGATGAATAATAATTTATAAGCTTTCAAAGATACCAACTTGAAACTTATAAATGTTTCAAATACGTGTCTTTGAAAGACTGTAAAATAAAGACTATAATACCAATATGAATGAAACTTAAAACATGAATTAAACTTATAAAAAATAGTTGAAAATAAAAAGATTTTTGTAAAAAATGTTGATGAAAAATAATTTATAATCTTTCAAAACAACCAACTTGAAACTTAAAAACGTTTCAGGTACGTGGCTTTGAAAACCTATAAAATAAAAACTATAAAACCAATAGAAATGAAAATTAAAACATGGATTAAACATTTAAGAAATGGGTAATTATTAATTAGTTAATTAGTAATATAATTATTAATTAGTTAATAATTAGTTAATTAGTAATATCATTTTTAATTATATAATAATTAATTGGTTAATTAGTAATATAATTATTAATTACATAATAGTTAATTAGTTAATTAGTAATATAATTATTAAATATACAATAATTAAGTATTTAGTATGTAATATAATTATTAATTATATAATAATTCATTCGTTAATTAGTAAATTAGTAATATAATAAATAATTACAATTATTCATTACAATTATTAGTTATTAATTATTAATAGTTAATTATATAATATTAATTAGTTAATTAGTATTATAATTATAAATTATATAATAATTAACTAATTAATTATTATATAATTAATTTTTGATAATTAATAATTATATTGGTAATTAAATAATTAATTATATATAATTAATAATTCATAACTATAATCAATAATTATGTTAGAAATTATAATTCGTAATTATATTAATAATTATAATTAATAATTACATTACTAATTAACCAAATCTTTATTATATAATTAATAATTATATTATTAATTAACTAATTAATAATTATATAATTAACAATTAATAATTAACAATTAATAATTATAATGAATAATTATAATGAATAATGATATTACTAATTAACTAGTTAATTATTATATAATTAATAATTACAAATTATAATTAGTAATTATATTACTAATTATAATTAAAAATTATATTACTAATTAACTAATTAATTAGTATATAATTAATAATTAATATTTGTAATTAATAATTATATTTAATTAATATATTATTAATTAATTATTATATAATTAATAATTATATTACTAATTAACTAATTAATTATCATATAATTAATAATTAATAATTGTAATTAATAATTATATTAGTAATTATAATTATAATTATATTACTAATTATAATTAATAATCACATTACTAATTAAATAATTCTTTATTATATAATTAATAATTATATTAATAATTAACAAATTAATTATTATATAATTAACAATTAATTAATAAAAACTAAAAATTATAATGAATAATTATATTACTAATTAAATAATTAATTATTATATGATTAATAATTTATAATTATAATTATTAATTATATTACTAATTATAATTAATAATTATATTACTAATTACTTAATTAATTAGTATATAATTAATAATTAATATTTATAATTAGTAATTATAATTAATAATCATATTATTAATTAATTATTGTATAATTAATACTTATATTACTAATTAACTAATTAATAATTATATAATTAATAATTAATAATTAATAATTAATAACTAATAATTATAATGAATAATTATAATAAATAATTATAATTACTAATTTTATTACAAATTATTTATTTATTTATTTATTTATTTTAAATTAATAATTATATTACAGAATAACTAATTTATTACCATATAATAAATAATTAATAGTTATAATTAATAATTATTTTAAAAATTAACTAATTAATTAATATATAATTAATAATTAATAATTATAATGAATATTTATAATTAATAGTTATATTAATAATTAACTAATTATTTATCAATTAATTATTATATTACAAAATAACTAATTAATTATTATATAATTATATTACTTATTAACTAATTAATTATTGTATATTAGTAAATAATAATTAATAATTAATAATTACTAATTAACTAATTATTATCTAATTAATAAATATATTGCTAATTAACTAAATAATCATTAGCTATTTCTTAAATATTTAATCCGTGTTTTACTTTTCATTTATATCGGTTTATAGTTTTTATATTATAGGTTTTCAAAGCCACATACTTGAAATATTTTTATATTTCAAGTTGGTGGTTTTGAAAGCTTATTAATTATTTTTCATCAACATTTTTTATGAAATTATTTTTATTTTCAACTATTTCTTATATATTTAATCCATGTTTTATGTTTCATTTGTATTTATCCTATAGTTTTTATTTTATAGTCTTTCAAAGACACGAATTTGAAACATTTTTATGTTTCATACTGGTGACTTTGAAAGCTTATAAATTATTATTTATCAACATTTTTTACGAAATTACTTTTATTTTCAACAATTTATTATATTTTTAATACGTGTTTTAAGTTTCATTTATATTGTTCTTATAGTTTTTATTTTATAGTATTTAAAAGTAAAGTACTTGAAACAGAATCCCACATCGAAAATGCAGAATGTTCTACGCAGGAAAGAGAGAAGCTGAATCCCACATCAAAAATGCAGAACGATTTCCAGGGCTAGCCCTCTTATAAAAGAGAGTCCTGGGTGAGGGTGTCTGTGAGAATCCAGACTGCTATAACGGCAGAACTATTGGATACTAAATAACAGATAAATTCTGCTGAAAATTTTATATATATATATATATATATATATAAAACAAAAAAAATTAAAATTAAAATTTTAAAAATAATATTTAAATTTAAAAATTCTGTAGGATTCGTGAACGGGGTTCACGCATCCCAGACTCGTTGGAAGATGTGTGAACCCCGATCACGCATCCATCCTCTCGGGGGGATGCGTGAATGGGGTTCAGGCATCTTAGACCCAATTTTAAAAATATTTAGAACCCTAACCTATTTCAGCAAACAAAATTCCAAAACACATTAAAAAAATTATCCTTACTTCTTCCTACAGGTTCTGCTCCTCTTGTGGCTGTCAAGACCATGCGGTGGAATTTTTTAGGGGGGGAGAGTGTGCAAAGTAGGGAGGATGAAGGTCCTACATACAAATATTTGTCATCTCGTTTGGTTAATCCAGTGCATGTTCTGGAAAATAAGTTGGGAGATCTCGTCGGAGTCGGCGGGGTAGAGTTGGCGAATGGTGGTGCTTCATTTTTCTCGACGGTGTCAGACACAGTCAACGACCAGACTTCTATTTTTGAATTTCCAAACTTTGTCGGGCATAGTGCACCTATTCAGTCGGAATTTTCGGAAAAGGCTCTGACGGACAACTTTTTGGATGAGGGGACTGGAATAGCTCCTGGGATACCATTGGGGGAAGGTCTACCAATGCAGCTGGATGGTTTCCCATTGAAGACATGTGAGCTATTGGTTTCCTCCCTGCAAACCAAAGAGAAATCCGTGGTTTTTTCATCGGTGTTTTCTATTTTACTAAGAGGGTTGGTGCTTCCTGTCAATGAGGTTCGGTTTTCCACCTTGGTTACTCTAGGTTCGATAAAGTTAGAGATGCTGGCCTCGGTAAGTTATGCTCTGGACTCACTTCTGAAGGAGTCCCAGAACGTCTTCCCAGATATAGTGGTGAAGGAACAGTCATCGGCCTGCTGCTCTCCTTCTCGGTTGATGCTAGCCTCCATGTCCCTTGAAGATGAGTCTGCAAATCCTCTGCCTTCATTGGTGGGGAATATGTTTTCATTATTGGAGAAATCCGACAACCCCTGGAGGAATAAGGTTCTCTATCCAAAGAAAGTTTTCTCTTCTGAAGGCTCCTCGAGACCCGTGACCCGATCGATGGCTAAGGAGGAATGTTGCAGGTCCCTATTCATACTAGGAGTAAGTAAATCTGGCCGAAATTCTAAAACCCCCCTTCTTTAATGTCTTCCTTGGTTACCTTGAATGATTGAGGTCTCAGGGAATAGGAAAAATGTGCATTCTTAGATTCTGAGTGTAGGAATCACAGGGCTTCATGGGATGTCATCTTGGAACCGAAACAATACCAAGACCGAATAAGCTTCTTTGGCAGGAAGATGGGGTTCACTAATCACATGCATGGTCATGAAATTAATAATCATGTTTGGATTTTTTGGAAGATCTTTAATTATGTTGAGTTAGTGCATATTTGGATAAGTGCATCTCGGTGAAACATTAAATAAAATGTTCGATTATCTTGTTCTCCTTTATTTATTCTAGTATAGATGTTATGGTTTGGAGGAATATTTCAAAATATCTGGACACCTTTGATTTGGGGGGTTTACCCATGTTTGTTGGTGGTGACTTTAATTCCATTGTTGGCATATCTGAGAAGACATGAGGCTCCAGGCTTCACAATAATGGTATGCTGGAATTTAATACCTGAATTTCGAGTAAGGGTCTCTTGGGCATGGGATTTTCTAGGGGAAAATTAACCTGGTGTAATAACTGTCATGGGAACAAGCACATCTGGTGTAGACTAGACATGTGCATTTAGAACTTACAGGGCCTTGAGACTTTCTCTTGGGCCTCGGTCAATCACTTATCGCATGCTTTATCTTACCATACACCGCTTCTTATCAACCTTAAGCGGGTGAATCAAGAAGGGATACCCATCTTATAATCAGCTGATTGGCATTGCATGGAGGTTTTCATTCAAATGATAAATGATTCAGTGGGGATAGAGGTTGAAGGAAGATCTTAGGTCGCGTTATCCAGATGACTAAAATGTCTCAGATATGATATTGGAAGATTGTTTATAGATATCCAAACATTGGGAGACTTGGTGGAATCGATTCAGAAAGAGATCGACCAATTATAGGAACTTCCTGAACTCAGGTGGAATGAACCCCCCTTGTTGTATTATGTGATAAGAGATTGTTGCTAGTGCAATGGATGCGAGAAGTGGAGAAACATTTGAGTAGGAGATCGAGTGTCAGATGGCTGAAGGAAGGAGACAGAAATAGTGGATTTTTTCACACATTCTTAAAGGATCGTAAAAGTTCAAAAGTGAATATTATAATGGAGGATGGATCCTTTTCTTCTAATGTGAATGTACGGAAAATTTGGCCTTGGAACACTTCAATCCTTTTTTGGGGGGTGATCGACCAGAATCTTCGGGGTAGGATAACCTTCTCCCTGAACAAGAGTTTTTTTGTGGGAAATATTCCTCAGAGAATTGACTTGATGGAGAATGATTTTTTAAGGTCCCTGCCGTCGGGGGATGAGATCTGGGAAACTGTTAGCTCAATATCGCCAGAGAGTGCACCCTGTCCGAATGGTTTTTCGGGATCCTTTTATGTGGAATCATGGGACTTTGTGAGGCCTCAGATCACTGAGGTGATTCTGGATTTCTTCAAGGGGTGCCATCAATTGGGGATCGTGTGCATCCATGGTGGTACTGGTTCCCAAATTGAAATATCCTTCTATTGTAAATCACTATAGGCCCATTTTTCTTTGCAAAGTATCATACATGATCCTGGCTAGTTTACTGGATAGGAGACTTAAGAAGGTGATTCCAAGAATAATTTCCCCTGAATAACATGGATTTATCTAGGGTAGAGGCATTCAAGGAGCTATAAGAGTAGCCCAAGAACTAACAAGGGATTTAAATAAGAAGGTGGTGGGTTCTGATTTGATAATTCAGTTTGATATGATTATGTTTTATGAAAAACATGAATGGGGTTTTTTAATCTGGGGGATGAGAAGAATGGGATTTTCTGAGTGGATTTGTGACTTATGTTTTTGGTTCTTCGCTTCTCCATGGATAACTATATAGTTGTTGGGAAAGGGCTTCAATTTTTTCAAAAGTGTTTATGGGTTGCGGCAAGGGGATCCCATTTCTCCTACTCTTTTTCTAATTTCTCAGGAGGCTCTTTCTGGTAACCTGATTAGATGCATGAGGGACCCAAAAATCTGGCCATACCGGTCCCAGGCCTTGGATGGTTCTTTCTCCCATATTATGTTTTCTGATGATATTATCATATTTATGAATGGAAGGAGGTTGTCCTTATGTAACATTATGGGACTTATGCTGATTTATGGTAGTCTCAGTGGAAAACAAATCAATGCTAGTATGAGAAGTGTGTTTATTTCCAACAAATGCTCAAGACGGAGAGCCAAGAGAATTCAAGACATTCTGTGAATTCAAAGGAGATAGTTTCTAATGTTATATCTTGGGGCTCCCATATCAAATGGAAGGGTGAGAAATTTCTTTTTTGAAGATATTTTGAATAAAATGTATATAATGGTGATCAACAGGAAAAACAGGTTTCTATCCTTAGGCGGAAGAGTGACTTTGATTAATAGCATAGTCTTCTATATTTTGATGCACGTCTTGGAAGTCATCACTCCACCGAAGTAGATTATTGATACCATGGAGAAGCTGATAAACAAGTTTATGTGGTGTGAAAACCTTTCTGGATGAGATCACTAGGCCGCATGGTCTCTATTAGAAAAACCATGGGAGGAAGGTGGACATGATCTTAGAGATATTTTGATATCAATGCAATCCATGCAAGCTCAGTTAGCATGGGATTTTCTTGAGGGCCATTCGTTGTGGGATGAAATAATGAGGATTAAACATGGTTCAAACATGGTGGAGTGGGAGGTTAAGAAGCTGTCAAAACTGGGGGAAATTGTAAGAAACCATTTATAAATCCTCTAAGAGACTACTCGATGGGTTGTAGGACTAGGGGATATGAACATGTGGAAAGAAAATTGGTAAGGGGAGAAGCACTTCTTCCCGTACTTTCTAGTTCTAGATTTTCTATTAAATAGTCTATCTGCCATCCTAGGTTGTTGGATGCAGTCCTTAGCTCAGAGAAAATGGAGGTGTTTACAGAAATGATATTCTCAGAGGAGGTTGACAAACTCTGTTTCATAGAATCTAGTGCTGGGAACTTCAACGATCAAAATTACCAATGTCTGGTGTATGAGGGGGTGTCTAAGATGAGTGGGGAGCATGTTTATAGTTTAATTAACTACCCACGAAGATGTCCTTTCTAGGTTGGCGCACGAGAAACCAAGCTTGGGCGACATATGATAATGTTCATAGGAAGGGAATTAAACGTTCTTCAAAATGTTTCTATTACTTACATTCTCAAGTCAATTTGATCTTCCACTTATTTATTAAAAGTTGCTGGGATGTGTATCTTTTGAAAAGTGTGAAGTTACATGTAGGTTACACCACGACCTATTCATCCATGCAATAGTTCCTCGTCAGCTGGTTCTCGTGTACGGAACACAATTATATGGAGTCTAAAATTCAGAACATAGTGCTTACAGTGAATTTATGGACGATTTTGGAGGCACATAAGAAGGCTATATTAGAGGTCCGGTGGTCTCTAGATTTTTCTACTTGTTAAAATGAAAGGGATGGTGCATGAACTTGGGTCTCTTCCTGAAGGTTCAAAACACTCTTTTAGCCTCTGTAATTTTCTCAACAGGACTATGTTGGATACAAGATTGCTGGGCTACTGGATAAGATGGTTACCTCTGAGAAGAGGTCTCAAACTTGACGTTGATGGATTATTTAGGGATGGGATGATGTACGGGGGAAGTTTGGTGTGTGATGGTAATGGTTCAATCATGATAGCCTTTAGAAGCTTCCATGGACCGGGAAATTCACTAGGTTCTGAAGTGAATGCATTATACATAAATGTTTATCTCTGTTCTAGGTTCCCCTTATTGTGTGAAGAAGTGGAATTGGATTCTGAGATCTTGATTCGAGCATTGCAGGGGAAAGAGAAGGTTTCTTGGGCCTTAACGTACATAGTTCATAGATGTGCATAATTGATTCCAAAGGATTGTTCTATAAGGCATATCCCAAGAGAATCTAACTTTGCAGCGGATGTTATTTCTATATATAGTAGTCTAGAGGAACCATGAAGGGTGTTTAAGAATGTCGGATCTTTACCCCGGATGTTTATGATTATTGTTCAAGGGGATGCCCTAGGTCTACATCAATTTCGACCTCCTAGATGCCTCTGACCAGGTCTTGTTTTTATTTTAATAATAACAAAATGATACATTTATTGCAATATGTTGGGAACGAGAAGAATGTATAGTTAAATAAACCTATGTAAATAATGAACCATACTTTATAAATAGAAATGTATGGATCATCGTCATTAATTTTATGACCAACCTTAATTTTTCAACTATATAATATAAAGATGAATGTTACGTAGTTGAATCCTACATTTGGTATTTTTTCTCTTTTTAATGTAACCTTATGTTTGACATCTCAACATTGGAGATTTATTTCTGCAATATATTTCGTGATATATACAATGGATTTAAAGCTCATTTTCAACTATTTTGAAGAAAGTTTTATTTGGTTAAAAAACTGTAATCAATGTATAAATTTAATCCTACTATTATTCGATGTTATGGTTCCTCTATTAATTCAATTTTGAAATTCTATGGTTTATCAGACATCTTTTATGGATATATAATTCTAGAATTATGAGGGTCATTATATATTTATTCGAGTATTGTTTTCTTCACATGAACAAGAGTGAAGAATATTTTATTTTTTATTCAATATTTTTGGTGACCATGTACACAGTGAAATAACGAACGAATGACTCAAGAATAATACTACACTTTGGTGAAATACATGGTTAGTTCTGTAATTGCGCTACCGCAATGTTTTTTTTCTGTTCATAAAATCAAAGATCTCTTGTGAATCTGATATTTTCAGACCTATATCATCATAAAGACTGTACTTGTGAAGAAGAAGATCCAACAATTGTTAGGTTCATAATACTGCATCTTTAAATATCAATATGTTTTAAAAAATCAAATCACTTTTTGATTTATTTGTGTTTTGACTACTTGTACTCTGTTGAAGTGCAGTGTCAGTTTCCCGATCTAAGAAATGAATAATTATATCTCGATTTAAAATGCGGAGAATTTTTTAGTATTGTTTTTAATTGTGTTGACTTCCTTCACTCTGTTTTTGGATTTTCGGTCTTTTGATAAGAGGACCAATCAATTGAAATTGACCTTGATAGTAGAGACATAATCTAGTTGAGTGGAATAATGGATTTTCTTTCCCCAAAGCACTATAAAATCCATGTATTTATTTTTTCATATTCATTGACTAGAATTCAATCAATTTTTTCTATGTTCTAATTAATGTAGGGTGTTTATATTCCTAATTCAATTTTTTTTTGATATTATAGAATTCACCCCCACCTCTTGTTTGCTTTTTATATTCCGACCTAAAAATTAGTACCAAAGATCTCTCTACATTAAGGGAGTGAAGAATATTTAATTTATTATTGAATATTTTTTGTGATCAAATACAATGTTCTACCATTAATGAAGAACTCAGGAAGAACACTACATTTGGTGACATACAAGTTCAATTATGTACGTGCGCAGATTCTATATTTATATTGATGTTCTGAAAATCAACGATGTATCATGCTACTAGATCTCTTCTGAATTATTTCATCTTAATGAAAATATTTCTGAAGATGTAGATCCATAAATTAGTAGTTGTGTTATATTATAACTGTGAAGATCAGTCTACTTCAACAAATCAAACCTCTTTTTGAATTATTTGAGATTTGATTGATCATACTCATTTGAGGTGTAGTGTTATCTTTTCAATCTATGTAGTGGATAAACAGTTCTCTCTTTAGAACCATAAATACATGATTTTTTAGTTTTTTTTAAATTGTCAACTGTTTGCATTCCGTTGTAGGAATTTCAGTTTTATGTTAAAATTACCAGTCTTGTTAAATTAATCAAGCTCATAAATATAGTCATGTTAACTATATAATATTAAATATGTTAATGAAAATAGATTTGAAAATATTGAATATCATTCTAACCATGTTAGTGTTAATGCTATTAATCAAATTTCAATTCCCATGAAATTATATGGGGGAATAATGGTCATGTCAACAAAAAGAATGGAAAAAAATGAAATCACATCAATTTCATAAAATTGTACTATAAATCCTTAAATGATCATACTTATTGTAGAACATGAATTAAAATATATTAACAAAACAAAACAATTTCATTCGACTATGAATTTAATTAAATATTAAATAACCATCATATCCTCATACTCATACCAACAAATTAATATTTACCCATGTAACATAAAATTTAAACCTAACCATGATATTTCATCATATAATTTTTCAAAAATAAAAAAATAAAAAAATATATAAAATGATCTTTTAAGGACAAAAAAATAAATAATATAAAAAAATAATATTTAATGAAAATTTTCATCACATATTAGTTATTATTGGAATAAATTATATTATTTAAGAAAAATGTTGTAATATATAACTACTACTAAAATGAACACATTCGATTCATATATTTAAATTTAGAATTTTTGTAAAAAGAATAACGTCACAACCGTTTAAATAATTTAAAACATATATTATCACAAATTAATTCTCACGATTTCCTCACCACTATAATTTATATTACAAACTTTCAAAATTTCAACTTTCAAGTTTACAAACATAGTCATTTTCAGTTTAAATATATAAATGTAAAACTATTTGAATCACATTATAAACACATTCAAATTTATTACCCAAACAAATACATATAATGTGATTAAAATAATATTTCTAATTAACTAGAAACATTTAATAATTACTATAAACCATTCATGAACATAATAACATTTAATTCATTAGAACATTATGTAACTTTAATTTATTTATAAATAAATTCTTAATAAATAAATGATTTGAAAAAAAATTTAACATAATTCCACCCAAACAAAAATTATTAAAGAAAGTAGAAACTTTTTAAAATTAATAAAAATATTAAATTAGTCCGTTTGAATTCAGTTTTGAATTAATAATTATATTTCCCAATTGTAACAAAATTATCAATTCTAATCTGATATAGAAACTGTCAATAAATTAATGAACAATAGTAATATATTCATCAAATAAAACAATAACCATAATAATTATCGCTAGTGGATTATATTTTAGAATTAACATCATAAAATATTTTCAATACACCTTTTTTGTTATGAAAAATAAATATTAGTACATTATACTTAGTTTATAGTGTCATTATTGACACATGATCCATGAGAAATAGATTAATCTAAAAATAAAATATATAAAATCATCTACTTCAAACAAATGATCCACATTCATTTATAACATTGTTATTTTTTTCGAACAAATGGATTCATTGAATTCAAAAAAAATTGAAGAGAAATATGACTAATTCATTAAAAAAATATGGTACATCAAAAATAATATCTAAGATCCAATTTAAAATTACCATATAAAATTTTACACATATCTAAAAATAACATTTACTATAAAACATTATCTAACTAAAAATAAACTTTAGAATTCTAAAAGAATACATAACCAAATTCAACTACATTAAACAAATTCTAATTAATATCTTCAAAATGAATAAATCATATCTATATTATCACTCTAAAAACGTTAATCATAATAATTTATAATGATAAACTAATGTAAAACATTGATTTTTTATAACTACACTATCTTCAAGTTTATATTACATGTCATTACCAGTCATACAAAACCAAATAAATTCACTCACCCATAATTCATTATTTCAACTATAAATGTATTATTTTTCAATAATTTTCCAATCTAAGAGTCATTATTCCTCCACTACAATTTATAAATCACAAAATAAATCAAAAATTTAAATAGAAATGGATAAATGATTTATCAATTACACAATCAATTTACCTAAAATGTAATATAAACATGTATGACTCCCACAAACCCAAGAAAAGTTCATATATTGAATAGGTATTGAAATTTAACATCATTCCAAACTCAAAACATATCTCGTATATAATTTCAGTAACCATTAACCCCTATATATACTTATTAATCTGGAAAAAAATAACAAAAATACAAATAGTTCTCTCATTAGATGTGGTTATTGAAATTACAACTGAAAATTTATTTACTGGCAAATCAACGAAATTATAAGTGATTAAATTATTTAACAAAATTAATTTTTTTCTATAAATATAAAATAAACGAAAAAATATATCTTTTTACACATATTCGTTTTCTATTCCCATAAAATATAAGACATGAATACAAAACATATATTAACCAATCTTCTTCATGAAAAATGACATTGAAATTAAAAATCAAAATTAAATTCTATAACCAAATTTATCCTCATATAGCTCAATATTTTATTCAGTCACATACCTCCATAATAATTTGATGTTAAATTGTAATTATATTGTTAGGTAATATTTTCATTTTACCCCTCAATCATTGACATCGTTTCTTCCTTTCATAGAATATAATAAAGTCAATAAAAAGGTAAAAAAATAAATTTAATATCCTTTTTTTTATATCCCACCGTAGCATTACCTCTAAAATGTGATAAACTCCCACAAGTCATCATGTCCATTTTTAGATTATTAGAGGCTAGATATTAGCCCTAAAATATAAAAATATGACATATTTGAGTGATTTACACTCTAATAGAACAATATAAATTAAAATATTTTTTAGATATTTTAATAACCCAAAAAATTAAAACTAATTAAAATATTTAAGTATATAATATCCAAAATAAATCAAATGATATATTAAAATTTCAAGTAGTCATACACAACACGATTCAATTTCTAAATATAAATATTACAAATCTATATGGTAAAATAGTCTAAAATATTTTTTTTCAAATAACCCTATATAACATCTCTAAAATTATATGAAAAAAATATCAAATAACATAACATCGTTCTTTTATCAATATTAAAGAATTATAATTTCTAATAAGACAATGATTAAAATTTAAAGATACATGCGATTTTTATATACATATATACGGTATGAGAATAAAATCAGTAGGATGAAACAAAAAAATTAAATTTGATGTGTTCCAATTTTCTCACTATTAAGGACCATGTTTCAAAATATTTTGAGAAGATAATATTAAAATAAAAACACTAGGATTATATAATTTTTATTTGAATTGTATACATAGTCTCCATTTATGATTTATTTTATATTGATCTTATTTATTGATGACGGTTGTAATGATTGGAAGATAAAAATGTCAGATAAGTATATTGATGTTTTTATACTGATTTAGAGTAGAGAATGTAGAGAGAATTACTTATTAAAAGTAATAGATGGAATCAAACCATGATACCATATGTGGAATCACAATATTCATGTTTAGTTTTTGTATAAGTTTTTCAGTTCATTATTGTAATATTTATTATTTATTATGGAATTTGTTTTGTAGTTGTTGATGCCTGAGATAGTAGAAATTATAGGTGAATAATATCTTAATAGTATATCATGGACTTTATAATTTTGTAATACTTATTATAAAATTTTTATTAAGTAAATATTTTTATGATTTTTTTATAAATGGAATCCTCTGGTTATCTAGTGTTTATAGTACAATCCATTATATATTACATTAGAAAGAGGATATTGAATTTTTGATGAATTGAAACCATGAAAATGTGGTTGAAAAGGTGTAATATGGGTAGTGAAAAACAATATTCCAAAATAAACTTTACTGCATAATAATATTTATGAAGAGGGTTATGTTTTTTGAGTAGCTATGCTTAATACTATTATTGAAAAGGGGTTAATCTATAATTTCATGTATTATATTTTGATTTTCCAAATTAGTTTATATAATACATAATTTTAGAAAATTTCATAGAAACCAAGAGAATAATTTCATTAGGGGTTGGGTGAAACTGAGAGAGAAGTGTCTCAACCCATTTAAGGGAAGTTGGAAGGGAGGAGAAGAATCATCAAATTGGAATTTTATTTTGTCTGTCCATGAATGGTGATAATGTAAAATAGATGGTTTATATTTAATGTTAATTATGGAAGATATTTTTTTGGTTATGGTGAAATATTTCAAGTAATTGTTTTTAGTTTGATGTCAAAAATATGTTTGAATATATCTTTTTTTAAGGAAGTGAAGAAAAATTTAGAGACCAAGGTTTCATAGAGGAGATTTTTCTTATCAGAGGGGAACAAACATATTGAATAAAATCATGTTAAATATCCTTATATATGGGATGACATAGAAAATTTAGATACCACAATTTTAATATGGGAAATATCACAATACGATCATTTTTATTTGACTATATTTTTCTAGTCAATAATGTATATATTGGTGTTTCTAGGTTATTCCATTGATGTATTAATTTATGATTGAATGTTTCTCCTTGTAAATGATTAATCCCTACTTGTTAATTTGATTACTACCTATTATATAATAAATTAATTGTGGTTGAATTATAATTTAGTCTATTAATGGTGGTCAGAAAAGGTTTTAAATAATAAAAAAGTAAAAAATTCATTTAGTTATTCAACCTCATCATACCAATTAATTGTGTAATATAATCAATAATGGACCCTCAATTTTTATTATAGTATTATAGTGATCATTTTAAAGTTAGATTACTACATTTTTGGTGTGTTGTCTACTGGTTGAATAAAATATCCGTTTAAAATTTTATTTCAAAAATTAATCAAATAAATTAAATGAATATAATGGGTATTCCCAGATTTGATAGTCAAAATAACATTGTATTTATGCAGAGGATTTTTCCATACTTATTTTAAATATACATTGATGTGGAAGATAATATAGTTTATAGTTTTACTAGTATTGGATAATGTATTTTAAAAAAAATGCTTATATGAATTATATAGAGGAATTAATCTGGGAAAGTAAAATTATTTTCACCTAAATTATAGAAATTAATTCATAAATTTCAATAGTATTAAGATAAAAGAGGTATTTGGGACATGGAGTCGAAAATTTTTCAATATAATTTTATAATATATTTAAAAAATATTTTGATATTCCATGATATATTAAATGATAAAAAAATTATTTGTGGGGAAATAACAAGTGATTTTTTTTCTAAAGAAAATGATTTTTTGAGATCTACATAAGGTTTTAGATAAAATTTAGAAGATATCATAAATATATAAAAAGAAATGTTAATTTTTTTTATATTTTTTTGATGAAATATTTTAATAACATAAAAAATAGTATTTGAATTATTTTCAATGAGATGATGTAAAAAGTGTGTTGATTATGTATGATGTAATGAAAGGTTCATCATTAAAGATAGTAAGAAGGTAAATATTGAAATTTTATTATAAATATTGATGAATAAGAAGATAGAAAATAGTGGAAGTATAATTACTCTACAAATAGAAAAGGATCCTTTTATGCTCGGGCTTGGGAAGGGGTGACGGTGGAATCCTCTTAGGATCGACAGAATAAATTTGATATCAAACTTTGCTGGATCTGATCTTTTGGATAGTTTTATTCATTCAATCTAGAGTTGTAATGGTTACTCCCACCTTGTCAAAATAACTCTATAGAAGGGTCGATCTCTTCCATTCCTTCTAGAAAAGAGATTTCATTTGAGGATGTGCTTACATGAGCTTCTTCAAAAGTGGCGAGTCGGTCTATACCCCCAATCATCAAGCGCTCAGGTGAAGGATCAATTACGGGGGTAGCTGATCCAGGTTCTATTAGGCAGTGGATGGAATCCTTCAAATTCACTATTTTGGGACGTATTTCTAGTGAAATGGGGTAAAAGACTTGGTCCTATTCTAACATCAAATAACATATTTCTCATTGCTAGAAATAAATTAATTGGAGGCTTATCCTATTAGGAAAGGGGAAATTTCATTTCATCTTGCGAAGTCAAGAATACCTAAATACAATATGGTGTTCGGGTACTCTCAATTTGAAACCATGGATCCTTCGAATCTCAGAATGGGATCTAAAATTCAACCCCTTCATCCAAAATCATTCCATCACTCAGGTTTGGACTAGGATATATGGACTCCCATAGATCAATTGGAATCTAAAAATCCTAAATGATCTAGATTCTGGCATTATCAATCCACTAAGGATTGACTATCGAAGGATTAATGGAGACCTTGGTCTTTATGATGGAGTTTTTATTGAGATTGATATGGAACATTCTTCTCTGGAATATGTGTCTATTAATGTGAATGATCATCTTATTGAGATATGTTTTTTTATTCTAAAATATAACAAAATACTGTGAGCGTTGCAGGATGGTAGGACATGCCATTAACAAGTGTAAATTTTATAGTAATTCTCCCAGCCATCCTCTAATAATACTTCAGTGAAGGAAGCACCCAAAGGGAAAAATATTAATACGGGGCACTACGTGAGAAAGGAATCCAAGTAATATAAAAAATAGGTCGCATGAGATAATAATGTTGGCACTAGTAAGTCTTGGGATAAGTTAGATATGAAAGAAAAATCACAAAGTTGTGTTAATGCTGAGACAAGGTTCTCTAATGGGGTGGAAATTCTGACAGATTGTGATGAAGAGTATTTAAATTTCTAGGATTTATCAGATGACATTCTCTCTTTTTCTTTAATTATAAGTCTAAATCCCTCACTTTTGATCTTATAACCTCAAATTTATTAAAAATAGTTGATTTGGATGATAGACTTGCAGCTGCAATTTTTCAGGTTTCCCTCTCCATGAAAGTCTCTGAGTACATCCCTTCTCAACACATAGACATCCGAATGGAAAGTTCATCCCCTATAAAGCTAGTTTAAAAAACCACGGAATATTCTACTATATTGGGGAATGATTTAACTCCTAATCAAGTACATTCTGCCAACTACTCCAACAAGAGAGAGTTGATAAGCTCTCATAAAGATAGGGAAACTGAGGAAAAGCATAAAGGGTGATTTTCCCCCATTCAGAAGAAATGATGAGAATCCCGTTTTCGAACTACCAGGGGATTTAAAACCATATAACTTTAAGTTTCCTTAGCCCTATTGTGAGTAAATATAAACCTGCATTCATTGCAATCTCTGAGCCAAAATCTAATAGCTTCACTTATGGTTCCCATCTTGCCCAGGGTGGTTACTTTTTTCTCCATTCTATATAAGATACTTCTTGTATTGACATAATTTGCTTACTTGTTCAACATACTATTAATAATCCTTCCATATTTGGATTGGAAAACCAAATAATCATTTTCATCATCCTCAATAAAGGTAAAAATTCTTTTTGTTCAATGTTTTATGCTTTAAACAACTACATTAGTTGAATATCTATTTGGCATCACAACAAAAAGTTATCCAGTGTTATATTAGATCCATGTGATATCATGGGAGATTTCAATTCTATCTTACATGAATATGATAATATAGGACATGTTTCCAATTCTACATCTAATAGGGATTTCATAGCATGTCTTGTGGAATCAAACATTATTGAATTTAATCTGGTTGGTGCCAAATACACTGGGTATAGGAGGCATCTAAACAGAACCATGGAAAGTAGAATTGACTGTGCCTTTAGTAATTACTCTCTACTTGGAATTTGGAAAACCATATCTTGTGTTAGTCTTGTAAATAATAATTCAGACCACCATCCAATACTCACAAACTTCACTGCAAAGTGGGACAAGCTATAAATCCCCTTACAGTTTAATAAATCTTGGACCACTATTCCTGAATGCTCTCAGCTAGTGAAAGATACTTTCAATTTGGTGGATCATAATGTTAACCCACTCTCTTGAACTTACAACCTAAAATCTCACAAGGATAACATGACATAGTGGAGCAATAAGAAATTCATCCCCATTGACCAGGAAATAGAATCTTTGGAGAGATCCCATCATAAACATCATGATGAAACCACTAAAACCAAATTTACTAATGATACACTTTACGAAACTAGAATTTCCTCCTAAATAAATATTCTCCTCAAATAGAGAGTCAATATCCAAAAGGAGCTCTTTAATGTCAAGTGGCTCACAGATGGAGATCGTAATACCAAAATTTTCAATTATCTTCTAAGATTCAAAAAAGTTAAAAGGCCTCTATCCTTAATAAAGGAAGGTGATACATTCACGGAGGATCGACAAAGTATCAAGAATAAAAAAAATTCCTACCATACCAATCTCTTCAATGGTCTTGGATGTAATAAGGATATTGCTTATGGAATTTTTCCAAAACTTGTCATTGATGTTGATAAACTTTTTCATACATCAATTCTTATGGACACCGAGATCAAAGATGTTGTTTTCGGATCAATAAAGGGAGTTATCCTAGACCGAATAGATTTACCAATCACTTCTGTCAATTATATTGGGAGGTAATCAACTCAGATGTTTGTAAACGAGTTAAAAACTTTTTTACCGATGGCTCCCTCTCACAAGATTGCAATGCTCAGTTCACTTCTTTAATCCCTATGGTGGAAAATTCTAGTGATATAGCTCAATTACAACTAGTTTCTCTTATCAATACCATCTACAAGGTCATCAAAAAAATCCTTTCCAATCATCTTGAACATATACCTAGGAATGTTATATCTTGGAATCAATTTTGATATGTCAATGGGAGAAAAATTCAGGATTTCCTTCTCACTACCGCTGAATGTTTCAAATTACTATAGAATCCCACCATATTGGGAAACATTTCTCTAAAATTATACATCAAAAAGGCCTTCGACATAATTACTTAGAATTTCATTGGGTACATTCTATATGAATAAGGATTTCACATGAGTTTTATTCAATCGATTATATCTCTTATTAGCTATTCAAACATTTCCATTTTTATTAATGGATCACTAGAAGGTTACATCATGTGTTCAAGAGGAGTGATGTATGGTGACCCCCTCTCTTCCATTTTTTTCAATTGTTGAGGACTATCTTAGTAGACTTTCCCTCCATATGACATATTCGGGTGAACATAAAGCAATCAGAGTAGCATGAGGCATCTATACCCCATCTCAACCTTTTTTAATGATATTATTATCTTTACTCAAGGTGATGGGAAAAGTATCCAAAATAACAAGAGGTCTTTACTTCATTGTGAGTAGGTTTTAGGCCATGTGGTAAATTGGGGCAAGTCGTTTATTTATTTTGGAAAAAATATATCTACATAAAAGAAATATTGCATGATAAATGATCTAAGAATTCTTCAAGGGTCTCTCCCATTCACATACCCTGTGGTCCCCATGTTATTTGGTATACCTAGGACCTATCACTTTGTGGAAGTTTTGAGTAAGTTTACAAGGACCCTCTCCTCTTGGAAAGGAAAATCACTCTCAATGGTGGGTAATATTTGCTTAGTTAAACATGTTTCCACCACAAAACTGGTCTACTCCTTCATGGTTTACTCCCGGCCTACCTTAGTAATTAAAAATTTAAGCTCCTTGATGAGAAACTTTGTGTGGAGTGGGAGTATTATGGAAGGAAAGGTAATTTTTTCTCTATAGAAGTGATGCAGTATGTTTTATGGTAAGGGTGGGCATGGAGTCAAGAATCTAGATTTATTTAATTGTGATTTTATAGAAAAATTCATATGGAGGCTAATTAATGATATGTCACAATTATTGGACTTCCTCAGATCTAAGATCTCCATGACACTTATTGATGGGAATATGATCTATGTTCAATCCTCGACATGGAAAAGTCTGAAAAACTATTACAACAAATTAATAGTTAGTATCACTGAATGGTCAGTGAAAAATCCTCTCTCAAATTTTGGAAACACAACTGGTCAGGGTCTCGACTCATTAATAGTATTGACATCACAAATGAAAATAATGATTAGGACTCCTCCATTAAAAATCAGCATGATCATGGCAATAAAATTCCATATCAAATTGATTCTATGATTGATACCTAGGACTTCCTAAAAGATAATGATATGATTTTGGGGGAACCCAGTACAAATAGGATCCTTGATTTTAAGGGATACTATAATCACATTATTCAAGGAGATAGCACGATGATTGATGCCTTTAATGAAAATTGGCTACTGCCTACCCTTTTTCATTACACTTGCAACTTCATCTCAGCAAGCTCCTAGTGGAGGTGAACCTGCAATGTGACTTCATCAAACTTTTCTCTAGATGCATCCTCTGTGAGTAGCACCGAGAAGATGTTAATCATATTTTCCTCTCCTGAAACACATCTTCATCTCTTTAGATTTATTTATATGAACTTGTTAGGTACACTATGTAAGATAACCTAAGAGGAGGGGTGAATTGGGGTATGGAAGATTAAAACAACTTCCCCTATTTATCTTGTTTCGTTGTTATGAAAAACTATCTTCTCTCTCTTTCTCATAGAAAAGTATAAATAGAAATCAAATCAGACACAGGACACAATGATTTTAACATAGTTCACCCTTACTAGGATACGTCCATAGAGTATACACTGGCGATGTGCTGATGTACCAACTTCACTAAAAGCACTCTTCTCTCTATAATGTTTGAAGCGGACTCACTGTCCCTTCCGGTTTATAATCAATCACAATATGAAATCTCACTGCCCTCTCAACTGAAGTGTACTCACTGATTCTTCATAAGATCAAATCATATTTTATAGACCTGTAGGTGTCTTCATTATCTCTAATGAAATTTTCATCCTTTATTGTATTTAGATGCTCTGTTGACGTACCGCTTTCACTCGCAGATGAATCTCACATTGCACCGGGAGTACCAGGCAACCCCAATTTTAACACACAACCTTCATTGGGCCTTACACATAATTCACATCTTTTACACGAAATCCACTTATCACGTAACACCTCTTTTACATGCAACCAATTATTTTACATGAAAAATCCTAATTATATGTGAAACCTTCTCTTTTACATGAATCAGTCTTCTTTTACGTGTAACCATTCATTTATAGGAAAAAACATAATTAACGTGGAATAACCATTTTTATGCACACCCTTTACTTTATGTGAAAACCATTATTTTACGTGAAAACTTGTCATTTATGTGCAACTCCCTTGCGTACTCCAATTTCGTGTGCTAGAGCTCGGATACAAACTAAGTTTGGATCTTGTTCAAATGAGGGGGGTCACTTCATATTTATAGGAAACATCAATCCCCATGCAAAAAAAACCCATCTTCCATGCATAATCATCATGGATCCTGAAAAACACATCTTCTATAAAACACAATATTTCACGCAATGGTCTAATTTTTCATGCACCTCATTCCTTTTCCAATTTTTGATCTTCTGATATCTACACACCTCTTTTGCGAAAAACATTATTCCTATTTTTTGCACACCACTCCAATATTTAACTCCCCACATTAATTTTGCATGAAACTAACTTTTCCAAAACACATCCCTCCATTTTCCAATTTTCAGGCCCATAAATTTGGAAAAACTGGAAAACAGCACCACCTTGTATCTGCTCTTTTTTTACCTCATACAGACCATCCATTACATTGTCTTGGTTCTTTTGTCAAACATTGATATCCAACAACATGAATCGACCGTGAAAAATCACAATGTAAACCCACTTTTTTAACAAATTGGGCATCGTGGTATGCTTTGTGAACAAACACTACAAGGGGACCCACTTTTTCAACTTACACAATCACCTCAAAATTGAATCAATTATACATTGGGGGATTTTTTTTCCAATAGAACTCTTTGAAATTCATCCTCCTCAAACTACTAAAATCACTCAGTTCTTACTAGATCTCTCTTCTATACAACTCTTGAACTAGGTGTGTGTTCTCTTCCTTGTTTCCTGCTTAGAGGTAATATATTCAATCTGGACATGATAAAACAAAATCATGTATGCTGACGCTATCCCAAATCGCAATGTTTCCCCCTCTAACATCTAACATGCGATTCAAAGTGCCAATGAATTGCATTCTAAATGCTGTGACAATTCAGTGAAAGATCTTGCAGTCTTAAGAAGGCTTCAGATTCTTGGTAACTTTATGAAACCTCTTAGAACCATTGAAGTGTTCTAGATTCATCCATTTGTAGTTTGGGTTTTTTATAACATGGATGGAACCTCAAAGGGAAATCCAGGACCTAAGATATATGGAATTGTCTTTAGAGATCACAATGGTGACCTTTTAGAGGGGGAACATGGTAAATGTGTCTACACCATGAAAAGTGAGGCAGATATACAAGGTCTCATCAAATTATTCGAAATTTCTCGGTAATGAAACTGGGACTCAGTTTGGTTTAAAAGTGATTCAACGGAAATTGTGCATGTTGTTTGGATGGGCCATATATTTCTTTCCTAGAGGCTCACAACCAAATGGAAAAACTGCCTGAGTAACCTTACGTCCATGAACATTATCATCAAACACATTTATCATGAGGCTAATAAAATTGATGTCTGGCTTGCTAAGAGAGGGGCCTCTGAAGGGAATGTCACCCACCACACCAGAATACACTATGATTTGTTGAATACAATTCAACGTGATAAAAGTAAAATTCCATCCTTCCAACTTGTTTAACACTATTTGTAATAATTTTAATCCTTTTTTGATACTTTAAAAAAATTATAGAATATGATGTTAAGAAATATGATGATATTTCTATTTCAAAAAATGAAATCAAGATAAATTTTGAAAAATCATGTCACTTATCTTAATGAATTTTTAAAATATATAGGGAATGTAATATCCTTTTTTCCATCAAAGAGTTTAAATTGTGTTGTATTTGGCACTTTTCAATTATTTGTGTTATGATAAAATATGACCAAGTTCATTATGATAGTGGGTAATCAATGATATTTCCATGTTTGAAAAGCTAAATGAAAAAAATTGATGTTTTCATAAATAATAAAATAAATTATTTCATAAGTAATAAAGAAAAAAATATTATATCCAAAATAAATAAATAAATTATTGATTTATTAAAGTGAATGTAAACATTTTTTAGGGCGCAGTTATTATGGACCAAAATTAATGATTATTAACTTGGATAACGATGAGTTCCCTAGTGATATAGAGGATGAAGAAAAATAAGGATTTCAGTTTGACATGTGAATTAAAGGAATGTTATAAGAATGATATTTAAAATATAGAAAGGGAATTAAATGATGTGAAATATACCTCACACATAAAACGTGGTTGAGAAATACCATTATTAAAGGGAGTTATTTTTGGTTATGGAAATTAATTTTCTTTAATATATCAATCTATTAATAGAAAAAGTATAAAAATGAGTTAAAGGGTAAAATAATATCAAAATAAAATTATTTTTACGTTTTTAATAACCTGTACAATTATGGGTTGTGAAAAAAAGATGGAATTTGAATTTTTTTCTGAGATAAATGATAAATTTTTATACCCTAGTATTGTATCTAGTATATATAAGTTGGAAAACCTCAAGGAGATGGTTTTATACATGGATAAATGCATAATATGTATTTCCGGTGCCCAGGTTAAAGGAAACAAAGGTATTTGGTGAATTTATGTCCAAATTCATCTACTAGTAGGTTCTCACTGTGTGACTATGTGGAGTTATTCATGATTAGTGGTTGACCATAAGTGTCACATTGAAACTAGTTGGAGTTGAATAATGGTGGGATTTTGGCTGGGATTTTAGTTAAGGAAAAAACATATTCTTCTTTTTTAGGATATAAAGGAGGGAGACACATCGTGAAGGTGATCCATATGTATGGGTTCATAAAAACCTAATGTATTTTATTATTAACTTTCATAGAAGATAAATAACTAATTCCAAGACCCCTATGCCACATTAAGATGGATTTTATTGAGTTAAGTGTCAGGGAATATGGTATGAAGGTCACACAATGACATTGGAGGCGTCACCATGGATTATTAGGCCTTTCAATGATGTTTCAAATTTCACATCAATCAATAGGTTTAAAACCACATCTATGTTTTACTTGGTTTCAATCACTTTTCCGAGGAGTATTCATAATAATAAAGGTAACAATCTCACCATTTAAGATATAATCTTGGGTTATGATCCCACTACACTAAGGTGGTCACACCACAAACCTAGAAGTTTCAAATTTCATCATACTATAACCGTTATTATTTAAATAATTTTTTAATGGTTTTTTTTAACATAGGGCTCAATTAGGTTTTTTGGTTGAAATATTATATGGGGAGTGATATTATAGTTATCTCCCTTTATATTACTCCTAATTTTCAATCCACCTTTGCATTGGTTGATTATTAGATGATCCAATGGTAGATTTGAGGAAGGTTTTTTATTTTCCCTCCATTCTTCCTTTAATTTTTAACCACCCATTTTATTGAACATTTATGTGGGTTTAATGATGATTTAACCAATTACATGTGTAAATAATTCAATAACGATGTGGGAATTATCATGCATAGTATAAAGTATGTATCAAGAGTATTATGGAATGATAAAGTTTTCCATTTTAGTTTAGGTAAAATTTTAATTAATTTATATACTATTTTTTAGTTGAATTGGTTTCAGTAGATAGTTATTTTGGGAAATTAAATTTGGGTTTTTTTGTAGTATGTCTTGGTACATGACAAGAGTATACCACACCCTCTCTCTAGTGGTCTTCAGAATTTGCATATACTTAGAGATTATTTAGTAAATTATTCCATAATGTATTATGTTGAATAATTAATTATAAATTCTTATAATTATTAATTTTATATGTAAAATATTGAGAAAAGAGAACTATTTGATATGAATGTACAGATAGTTTGGATGAGCGTTAGTGAAGGTGGACATGAATTATTAGAGGTGATTATATAATAAATAGTTGTCGGTGGCACCAAATTTTTCTCCATAATGTTTATTAATTATATATATATAATTTTATATGTGAACATTCCACATGATGGTGATACATCATATGATTCAAATGAAATGATTCTATATAAATTATTATAGATATAATGATATCATCCTGTACAATGATGGACTCCTGAATACTAAATTGTTTCAATGGACACTGATGATTAATGCCTTGATCATAAAGTTATGACATGAGACATGTGGACCCTAAAGGGTTATGAAGTAAATAGATGAGATCTATTTTACATGATGGAATGTAATGATTTTCATCTCTAGATTGGGGAGAGTGATCGATTTATAATTGTTGTCCTAGAGATATTCTATGTGTATCATTTATAATCCTTACATTTTTCTGAATTAATAACTTGATATTTGGGAGAGTGTTCATCCTCCACTAGTGTGTGAATATCCATGTTGGCGTTATATGGGTAGGATTATGGAAAAAATGGTTGTGAGTGGACCAATCTAGTTTTACAAGTAAAGGAGACGTGATTGATTCGTTGTATATTGTGTGATGTTGGCATTGTATTACATATAAATATGATTAGTTTATAATGTACTCATAGTGGTGTTTAGTAACATAATTCCCTCCGAGTGATGAGACTGAGACATATAGTTTAAAAGGAGAGAGAGATACCTTTTGGGGTCTCTATAATTACATGTGACATAAGAGACTATACTGGGTGGAATTTTAATGACCCCAACCCAATAATCCTATTGTTGGTGTGTAACATCCCAGGAAAATAAAGAACATGAAATTTTTAATATTTACTAATATTTTTAAACTAAATATTATTTATACATTAAAGGGGAAACTATGTTCAATGGAATACCCGATACTCTACAATGGGGTTCATGGAAATCTTAGGTTGCACACTAATAATATAATATTATTATTTTAAATGGTAGTTAATTCCTAGACATTGTATTGGAGGAAAAGAACATAACTAAATAAAATATGATTATACATGTTTGTTAAATGTTTTTTCATTTCTCTAATAAAATTTAATGGCTGAAAATAAGAAAATAATTTGATTTTAAGAATAAATACTCTAATATTCACTAAAATGCTGATTTACCTCCTTTTGATGGCGAACCTACTTCAATTTAGTATTGGTTACTTTTATAAGTTCTACTTGACAAAATAAAATTATTATTTAAAATCAGAACATTAAAATTTACCTTGGGTAAACTGTCGGTATTTTTCTGATAAAATTAATTTTTTTAATGAATAGTGAAAAATACTGTATTTAAATTCAAATCTGCTTCTTAATATATTTTATTTTTATTGTTATATTATATTTTTAATTGTTTTTAAAGTTTAATTAGATTATATTTTTACCATTTAACCTATTGGTGGTCATTGGAATTAATTTTACTTTGAAATTGGACACAAAAAAGTGTCAATATTTTGATAGATATTGTTTCTTAAAAACACGCTATTTATTTTGAAAACGAGAATTAATTTTAAATTAATTAATGAAACTTCTAGGTTTTGAATTTTATAAAATAGAAATAATTTTGTAATTTGTGATATCAAATATAGCTTAGGCTGAATTATTTGTATTTTTCTGAAAAAACATCAATTTTTGATGAATAGTGAAAGCACTTAGTAGTAGTTAAAAAAAATAGATTTTTTCATTTAAATGATATTTTAGCTCTTCTTTGAACGGAATTTCGAAAATCCAACATACATGGATTTTATTATTATGTAATATTGGGTTCAATAAGAAGAAAATAATTTTAGGCGAATAGTAACTTTTGACTTTAATTTAACGCAGTTAAAGTTAAATAGGGTAATTTAAGGTAAAAAAGAACATTATAATAATAAAAAATTAGCTTACCACATGTCCTAACCTTATTCGTTTAGTCATGAACGACCATGGGAATATTTGGGAAAATTTGGGGACCCTATTGAGCCACTTAATTGTGATAATGACACTTTTTTTAATTAACATAAAGTAAAGGCAAAAAGGACATAAATAAACATCTTTTAGTAAATTAATTTTTACATGAGGTTATATAAGTTATCATTTAAACTTTAAAAATTAATTTGAAAACTAAAAAGATTTCCTAAACCATAGTATTTGTTTTATAATTTTTAGACATCAAATAAATAAAAATATTTATGACACAAAAATGATTCTGTATTTACCTCATTAATAAATTATTTAAATAATTAGGATTATAAATATTAAAATAACATCCAAATCCTGTACAATTCTTATTGGATGAATTTATTTCGACCATGAGTCATCTTATCTTTTACCATAATTAGTTTTGGACCTTTAGAAACCAAAAATCATTATATAATAAAATAATATTTTCACATTTTCCAAAAGAACCCCTCCTCCCCCTTATAAAAAACCTCACTTATAACCCATTACTCAAACATCCCAACACTCTTGGATCGTCCAAACCCAGCCAAAATAATCTCTCAATATCCCTATCCTCTTCTTAAAAGCCTTACCTTATGCATAAAGAACATCAAGAATTCCTTTTGGTTCAAACCAAAGGGAGTTACCCAAATTAAAGGTAACAGTTTCTCTTAACTTCTTCTCTTTTATTTTACTTCTAAAACTCCTAAACTCTTTTAATTACATTATTTTATAAAAAAAATAGTATACTAAATATACTAGGATGTTTTTATGAGAAGGATTATAACTACACATTCACACACCTCCATCTAATGGGTATTGAACATATTGTTTCTTTGGGTGGCAAACTAACAACTCACGAAATGATGATTGTTCAACTATCTTCTACCACCTCTTATGGTGGACATTATGATAGAAATATATTTATATATAGTATATACATTATGTTTAGGTTTTCTTTATGATTCTGAATTTTTAATTTATAGCATACCATTATGGTTTCCATTATAGGTAAACACGATAATTTCATTTGAGGAAGTGCGGACTACCGCCCCCTCAAAGTGATATGAATCGTTCATACCGTACGTGGGATGTATAAAAGGATGAAGTTATTGAAATTATATATTATATTATACTGGAATTATACTATACCTATGTATAATTATGTTTTAATTACATTAAAATACAAAATAGAAATGAATGTTGTGTTCGTGCGTAGGTACGACTTACCGTCTCCCTGAACGGTGCATTTCATTACTTATCTTAAAATGTTATGTACTGTTATAAATAAATATATATATATATATAATGGATTTATAAGATATATATGATATCTAAATCATTAATATCATTCTGTAGATAATGGAATTTGGACCCCATGGACAAATTTTAATTATAAAAAGTTAATTTTTAAATCAAATCCCGAACATGGAAAAATGTCCAATACGAACTCAAATTATTAATTAATTGTTATTTCATGATACAAATTTATATAAAACGAATAATAAACCTGAAAAAGGTTCTTAATCAATTAGAAATTAACTTATGTTTATTATTCAAGAAGAACAAAGAATAAACAAGTCAAGTTGCGCACGGGGTAAGGCGTTTCTTATCTCACTTTTAATTCCATGAGATTTAAAGTGTTCGCCACTAATTTATTTAATGTGGTGTATTGTGTACTTCCATTTGAAATAAATTATCATGATCATATTTATATTCATGTTATTCTGTGAATAATTTGGTGGTTATTATCATTTGATCATACGACTCGATTTATTACAACGTGGTAAGGGATTTTCATTTCACTTTTTATTCTCGTGAGATTCATGCTATATTGCCACTCATTCCTTTTGGGTGGTTTATTTACTTCCCATGATTGAATTCATTATGTAATATAATTAAATATCTGGGTATTTGCATCTTCATTGTATGATCCGTCTTTCATGGGGTGTATGTTTCATAATTTACCAAATTGGTAAGTGAACCTTTCACCCCCCTCTTTTCGAAAGACTTATTTTTGTTATGTCTTTTAATTTATATATTCTTGTGTTGGGATATGTTCTTATATATCCTTATTAATTTAAATTCTATTTCCATGTGATGAGATAACCTTTCCTCTCTCATCAATTCATTTTCTTAATTTTAATGTGACGCCATTAGGCTGTCAAATTTTAGTAAGGGAACTTCTTCACCCAATTATAATTATTTGGGTTAAACATCTACATCTTGATTATTTCATGCTATGAATATGTGTGAATAACCTATGATTTTTTCACACTCAATACCCACTTATATTGATTTTATTGTTATTTTTTACACAATATTATGTATTTGATTTGTCTTTAATATAAGGATACGGTTTTTATAAGGGACTTAGTCTCAATCTCTTTTCATTGAGGCATATATTGTTTTAACACATGATTTTCTTTTATACACTGTATAAACTCCTTTGACTTTTCATTTCATTCAAATGGAATATTTTTATACTAATTATTTTACTAAATAACAAAATAGAATGTTTATTTTAATGTATGTGGTGACAATGACCTTTCCGTCACCACGAGTATTATTTGATCTTTAGCTATTTTAACATGCTGTAATATTTTTAAAAATAAAAACAAATACCATATACTACTTTTTGTATTTTGGTAGTGAAAATGGTTTTTATAATTGATTTTTTATGTCAATATACATAAATGAAATATTGTGATTGAAATGTGGAAATTTTATTATTATTTTATGTTTGTTTTATGTGTTAAGAATATGTTATGGTTCTTGGGAATTGTTACATATACAGGTGGTTCCATGATAACCCTAGGGTGGGTGAGCCCGAGATAGCTCTCTAATGCATTGGGTAATGTTATGGAGGTAAATGTTAATGTTTCTTCTAAGATATTTAGGGAATATACTATGATGGGTATTCCAAATGTGACTCCCTTTGTAGCTGTGATAGAAAATGTAAGTATGTTATCAATTACATAATATACCTTTTTGATTTATGGTTTTTGTGTGTTATTCATAAATCTTATGATTTCGTATGGTATGTTATGATTGAAAAGAATGGATTCATTCATTTTTATTTATTGATGGGCTAATTTTTCTTTTCATTATTTTATAACTCTTACTGAGCTTTTTATGCTCATACCATGTTTTGAAATTTTTATCACATGTCCTAAAGATGAATAGGGTCAAGGATTAGATCAAGGAAAAGTCATGCTTTCTAAAACATGGAACTAGACAAGTCTCTTTTTTTATGAGTTTTTATTTTGTGAAAATTGATTCTGGGTAGTAGTGTCTAAATGTAATATTCATGTTGTTATGTAATAGTTAAGGCCTAATTTTCTAAATCTCTAAACCTGAAGAGATCCCCACTGGGAATTCTTAACATAATTCAATATTATGTAATTCTTAAGGCCAAGTCCTTATAGTTTGTAACAGAGTTCGGTTTAGATAAATTGACAGGTTTGGGTTTTCTTCAAGAAAAAGTGACATGACCATAATGGTTAGTATTTTAGAATGATTCATAGTAATTTTATATAAATTGAATGAGTTTAAGATAACATGGATAAGTATATCTTAGTATTTACCCTCCTCATAAGATATTATATGTTGATTTTACTGATATACTCACACTGACCTTTTTGTCTTCCATGCATGGATGGATCTAGCAGGCCCCAATGTAATAGTGGATGTAATGAAAACTGTGACGGTTTTCTGAATGAGTAACTAAATTAAATGGGAGATAAAATGAGAACTCTTATGGTTATTCGCATCCAAATCTCTAGAGACATGATTTACCACTTGAAACTTGGTGATTTTTATAATGCATAGTTTATGCAGGAAACAAATACCTATGGAAGTTTAGGTAATAATCATAAAGTTATGTATATTCAAAAACCTATGTGTAAATGATGTGAAAAGAATCACATAGTAAAATGTTTCAAATGGACTGGAAGATTCTATAGATGTGGAAGTGACGGTCATAAATCATGAACCTGCCATGGAAAAAGAAGCATCCAGTAGACTCTAGGAAAGGGAAAGAAGTTATTCTTGGGGGATCAATTGAATGTTTTAAATGTGGAGTGCGTGGTCATTATTAAAATATAAGTCCTACGAAGAGGGTTTAGGAATGGAATCAACAGGATCATACAAATATATGTTTACCGATACCTAATGTCACTCCAATTGAGGATGAGGAAACTGACAATGACCAATTAAAGGTATAGATTATTTCTTAACTGATGTTTAGACATTATTGAATATTAGAATATGATTCATGATTTTTTTTGTAGGTCATAAGTATTTCAGAATAAGTTAGAAATGAATTTTTAATAGATCATGAAGAATATTGAATGAGTAAGAAGTCAACATATATGATATTCAACTGTTATGGTGGATTTAAGGATGATGAAATTCTTAAATTTATTATGACTCTTTCGATGATGGGATTATAATAGAAGATTTTTTTAGTATGTGTAACCTAAAAAGTTTGATATATGAAAACTTTATTCAAGGAATAATTAACTTTTCTTTTGTGTATATAGTTATAATTAACCATTTGGGTTTACATGATCCAAAAAATTCGAGGCAATTACTGGTTAATACATTTTAGGATGTAAAATGAATGTTATTAGATAACCTTTGTGGTTAAAATATGAAATGGTTATTTTTGATGAATTTATATCATTTTGGGATTGTTATAAATTTATATAGTTTTTTAAAAAGGAAAACACGTAGACCACGTGACAACCCATCATGTCATACAATGCTGTGGGAATCGAACCCACAACCAATTTGCGACTGGGATTTATCACTTACCACTGGACTACGTGAAGTCCCTAGTTATTATTAGAAATTATTTTTAGTTAGATGATTTTATGAATCAAGAATAAGTTGATTTTTGGTTATATTTGGAAATTATTAACCTATCATATAGAATATAATATTTGGTTAACTAAACTTCAGTATGATACTTCAAGAGTAGTCAATGTTTTTGGAGATAAATGTTAAGATTTTTGTGGAATACTATGTGATCAAATCCTTTTGAAATTTTTTGTTTCAATCATAGTTTTGGTTACTCTAAATAATTTATGGATTGTTGTTTATTGAATGGTCTTTGTTGAAATTTGGTTATTTTTAGGAAAAATTTGGATTTTAAGAGTAGTTTTTCTTTTTGTAAATGTTTATCCTTTTGGGGATTATCTGATCTTGTACTAAACATTTTGGTTTTGGTTGATGTATAAAGGCATCAGAAATATATATTTCATATTTGGTGGATCATTTGATACTCTAGAAGTTGATTCTAGTGCTTCAAATGTGACCAAGTTAGTTTTAATACCCATAGTTTGTATAAAAGATGCGTTTGTGGTATAAATTTAGTAATGGATGAAAGATAACATGACAAGTATGTATGTTTCCATATGTTTTTAGTTAAGCTAATAAATTAATTCCACAAATTTATGAAAGGAAACTTAAAACAAAAACTTTGTCTTTTAGCTTTTTTTACTAGGGAATCAAAGACTGTTTAACCCATCACTTGTTTGTGATGTTATGGTGGTTAACATTCTTCTAATCACGTTTTCTATCACTCTCCATCATAACATGCCCATTTGTTCTCTCTTTATTATCCATTTTTTCCTACATGGAATCCTTGTATGGGTTATCTTCGGTAACCATCATACTTCTCTTTATTTATTTCAATGTGATAGTTTTACTAACTCTTTTCCGATGTGGGACTTTTAATGATGTTTCCAAGCTCAGTTTTAAAATTGCAAGGATGCAATTCCCAAAAGGGGGAAGGATGTAACATCCCAGGTTAATAAAGAAAATTACATTTTTATATTTATTAATATTTATCAATTAAATATTAATTATACTTTAAAGGAGACTTTATGTTAAATGGAGTACCTGATACACAACAATGGGTTTCTTAGAAATCTTACATTCCACCTTAATAATATAATATTATTATTTTAAATGGTAGTTAACGCCTAGATGTTGTATTAGAGATAATGAACATAACTAACTACAATGTGATTATACATTATTTTTAAATGTTTTTACATTTATCCAATTCAATTTACAGGAA
Organism: Viscum album; assembly: GCA_963277665.1. Classification (NCBI taxonomy): domain Eukaryota; kingdom Viridiplantae; phylum Streptophyta; class Magnoliopsida; order Santalales; family Viscaceae; genus Viscum; species Viscum album. The sequence continues at coordinate 695,626,426 of OY728119.1, read as the reverse complement.
TAAAATAAAAAAATAAATCCATTTTAAGCATGAATACTCTAATATTCACTAAATGGTCGATTTACCACCTTTTGATGGTGAACCATCCATAAATATATTTTTGGTTAATTTTATATGTTCTATTTCACGAAACAAAATTAATCTTTAGAATTGGAACATTAAAATTTACTTTGGGTAAAATGTTGGTATTATTCTGATAAAATTCATTTTTTAATGAATGGGGAAAATACTTTTTTTAATTCAAATATGATTCTTTAAAATAATTTATTTTTATGGTTATATTCTCTTTTTAATTGGTTTTAAAGTGTAATTAGATTATATATTTACCATTTAATCTAATGGTGTTCATTGGATTTACTTTCACTTCGAAATTGGACAGAAACAGGGGTCAATTTTTCGATAGATATTGTTTCTTAAAAACATGCTATTTATTTTGGCAAAAAAAAATAATTTTAAATTAATTAATGAAACTTCTATATTTTTAATTTTGTAAAATAGAAATAATTATTTAATTCGGAATATCAAATATATATTAGGCTGAATTTTTGTAATTTTTTCTGAAAAAAAACATTACTTTTTTATGAATAGTAAAACCACTTAATAGTAGTTAAAAAACTGATTCTTTTCATTTAAATGAAATTTTACCACTTCTGTGAATGGAATTTTGAAAATACGACATACATGGTTATTAATAGTGATAAAATTTAGGTTTAATAAGATGAAAATTGTTTTTGGTGAATATTAACTTTTGACATTTATTTACTGCGATTAAAGGTAAATAGGGTAATTCAAGGTAAAAAGAATATTATAATTATACAAAACTACCTTAAAACTTGTCATAACCATATTTTTTGAGTCATTTCCGACCATGGGAATCCTTGGCTCAATTTTGGGACCTCATGAAGCCACTTAAGAGTGATAATGACACTTTATTTTAATAAACTTAAAGTAAAGGCAAAAATGACATAAACAAATATCTTTTAGTAAATTAATTTTGACATGTTGTTATATATGTTATATTTTCTAAAATATATATTAATTGGAAATATAAAACTATTTCATACACCATGGTATTTGTTTTATAATTTTTACACATCAAATAAATAAAATTATTTATGACACAAAAATGATGAAGTATAAACCTCATTAATAAATGATTTAAATAAATAAGATTATAAATATTAAAATAACATCAAAAACCTATCCAATTCTTATTGGATGAATTTAGTTCGACCATGAGTCATCTTATCTTCGACCTTAATGAGTTTTGGACATTTTGAAACTGAAAATCATTATATAATAAAATAATATGTTCACACATTCCTAAAGAACCCCTCCTCCTCCTTATACAAGACTTCAATTATAACCCATTACTCACACATATCAAGCCAATTTTCTCATAAAAACCCTACCCAAATAATCTTTTAATATCCCTATACTCCTCCAAGAAGCCTTACCTTAGGCAGAAGGAACTTCAGGAAGTCCTTTTGGTTCAAACCAATGGGAGTTACCCAAATAAAAGGTAACAGTTACTCTTAATTTCTTTTATTTTATTTTACTTGTACAACCCCTAAAAAATATTAATTTCTTTATTTTATAACAAATCAAATTTCTTAAATATACTATGATGTTGTTATAATATGGATTCAAACTACCCTTACACACACCTCCATCTAATGGGTAAAGAACGTACTGATTCTATGGGTGGTAGACTAACACCTCACGAAACGATGAATGGTCAATTATATCCTACCGACTCTTATGGTGGACATTATGATGAAAATATATATATATATATATATATGATAAATATTATTTTTATGTTATATTTTTTTCTTCTATATTTTTAATTTATAGCATACCTTTATGGTTTCCATTATGAGTAAACGCGATAATTTAATTTGAGGAAGTGCAGACTACCACCCCCTCAAAGTGATATGAATCGTTCATACCATACGTGGTACGTATAAAGGATGAAGTTATTGAAATTATATATGATATTATATTGGAATAAAAATATACCTATCTATCATTGTGTTTTAATTCCATTAATATAAAAAATAGTAATAGAAGTTGCGTTCATCTGTACGTACAACTTACCGTCTCCATGAACGGTGCATCTCATTTCTTTTATCCAAATGTTATGTACTATTATAAATACATGTATATAATATATTTATAAGATATATATTATATCTAAATCATTAATATCATTCTGGAGATAATGGAAATTTTACCACATATACAAATTGTAATTATAACAAGTTCATTTTTAACTCAAATTCGGAACATCGACAAAATGTCCAATACGAACTCAAATAATTAACTTATTGTAATTTCAATATAATAAGTGATATAAAAGGAAAAATATACTTGAAAAAGTTTCTTAATCAAGTATAAATTAACTAAAGTGTATTATTCAAGATGAACAAGGAATAAGCATGTCATTTTTGACACAAGGTAAGGGGTTTCTTATTTCACTATTAATTATGTGATATTTCCAATTATCCCCACTAATAAATTTGAATGTGGTGTATTGTGTATAAAAATTTGATATATATTATCATGATCATCTTTATATGGATGTTATTCTTTGAATCATTTGGTGGTTGTTAACTTTTGGTCATACGACTCGATTTATTACAACGTGGTAAGGGATTTTCATATCACTTTTATTCCCATGAGATTCATGCTATATTTCCACTATTTCATTTTGTGTGGTTTATGTACTTCCCATGATTTCATTAAGTGTGTAATATAATTAAATTTATAGTTATTTACATATTCATTGTATGATCTGTCTTTCATGGGGTGTATGTTTTTAAGTTACCAAATCGGTAAGTGAACCTTTCACCCTCCTCTTTTTGAAAGACTTCATTTTTTGTATTTTAATTTACATATTATTAGGTTGGAATATGTTATTTCATATCATTATTTATGTATATTATATCTAATTGTGATGAGATACCTTTTTCTCTCACATCAATTCATTTTCAGAACTTTAAAGCGACGCCATTTGGCTATCATATTTCTGTAACAGAACTTATTCACCCAATTTCAATTCTTTGGGTTAAACTCCTACTAATTAATTTTGTCTTTCTATGAATATGTGTGAATAAATTATTATTGTTTCACACTTAATATCCATTTATATTGAGTGTCTTCTTATTTGTAACACATTATTATGTAATTTTTTTATCCTTAATATAAGGATATACTTTTCATAAGGCACTTCGTCTCAATCTCCTTTCGTTCAGGCATATTTTGTTTCAATACATGATTTTATTTTAAACACGGTATAAACACCTTTGAATTTTCATTTCATTCAAAAGGTAATATTTTATTATGAAGTGTTTTACTAAAAGACAAAAAAGAATAATTATTTTAACGTATGTGGTGACAACGACGTTTCCTCCCCCGTGAGTATTATTTGATCTATGGCTTCCTTAACAAGCTGCAATGTTTTTAAAAGGAAAATAAATACCATATACTCCTTTATGTATTTTTTTAGTGAAAATGGTTTTTATAATGGATTTTTTATGTCAATATATTTAAATGATATATTATTTATTGAAATGAGGAAATGTTATCTTTCCTTTTTGTTTGTTTTATGTGTTAAGAATATGTTATGGTTCTTGGAAATTGTTATGTATATAGGTGGTTCCAATATGAAACTAGGGCGGGTGAGCCCTAGCTTTCTCTACAATGTATTGGGTAACATGATGGAGGTAAAAGTTAATGTTTCTCCAAAGAGATTTAGTTAATATATTGTGATGGTTATTCCTTATGTGACTCCCTTTGTAGCTGTGATAACTACAATGTAAGTATGTTATGAATTCTATAAGATACCTTTATGATTTATGATTTCTTTGTATTATTCATAAATCATATGATTTCATAAGTTATGTTATGATTAAAAATTATGGTTTCATTGATATTTATTTGTTGATGGGATAATGTTTCTTTTCAATATTTTATATCCCTTACTGAGCTTTTTATGCTCATCCCATGTTTTGAAATGTATTTCATAGGACATAAAGATGAATTGGGTCAAATATGAGATCATGGAAAAGTCATGATGTCTAAAATATGGAACTAGACATGTCTCTTTTTTTATGAGTTTTTATTTTATGAAAAATGGATTCGGGGTAGTAGTGGCTACATGTAATATTCAAGTTGTTATGTAATAGTTATGGCCTAATCCTCTAAAACACTAAACCTAAAAATATCCTCAATGTGAATTCTTGACATAATTCAAGATTTTGTAATGTTTAAGGTTGGGTACTTATATGGTTCCTTACATTATTACATTATAATAGATATAAGAATCATATCCTGAAGGACTATTCAGTTTAGTTATTTTTCAAAAATAGATACATACATGACATCTATTTTATGTTGGTAATATAAAATAAAATATACCACATAACAAAATGTAAGAAAATTTATCTCTGAAAACTCATTCATTGATCACTTCTTTATAACATAGGTAAATTAAAAAATAAGGATATAATCAAATTATCATTATGTATTAAGTATATAGGATGAAAATATTAATCAATAAGAATAATAAACATTGGAATGTAGATAATTTAATGCACATTTAATTTAAATAACTGGATAAGGCATAACAAATATTGAATGGTAAATAACTGAACATATGTTCTATTTTATCATTATGTTGAGAATGAAATTCCTATATTTATTTTTCCATTGCAAAAATCTCATGGATAAATAAAACGAAAATTCAAATACAAGAAATGCTTAATTAATGGAAACTAGGTTTCCCATGTACATGTAGGTATGTGTAATATATTAATTAAATAAGAATTAAATCATTATAAATATCATATATACTATATAAAAACAATAAATCCATTATTATTAACAACATTTAATGGTGGTAATGGAAAAATGAACTACATCAGTTCATGATGTTATAGTCCTTCGTGCCCACGAATTATGATTTCGTAAACCATATAATGGATGTGTGTAAAGTTGTATATAATAAACAAAAAATAAAAACATATAATTATATTAAATAAAATAATTATATTATATTGTTTTATAATAATTATAATTTCATGATTTGGATAGGAAAAAAAGAAAAAACCTTTTTAGAAGTACAATCCAAATTTTTCAGGATTTCACCTTAGGTTTTTAATGAAAATGTGAAATGTTTGAATATTACCCAATATATGTTTTTTACAATGAATATATGGATGTTGGGGATTAATTTTGGAAGATCATTTCCATTTCAAATGGCTTTATAGGTGTGAATATGTGGTAGGAGTGAGTTTCATTTTATAGTTGAGGAGGAATGTCATTCTTGTAAATACTCAAAACTACCTACTATTGGGTGGTGTCACACAGCTCATGTGACTCCCAAATTTACATCAAGTGGTATATAGAGGAATTATGGTCTATATAAACTTCCACCAAACACAATGAAATAAATTTTTAACATGTTTTTCCTTAACTTTTATGTTTCCCTAATTTTACCATTTTGATTTTTGTTAAGGTAACTAATTCTCTGTCTTAGGTAAATTATCCAATATGTTTAATTTACCATGAAATATATTTGAGAATTTAAACCTAGTAATTATATATATGATATTTATATTTTATATAAAAAATATCCCATGTGTTTTGGAAATTATCTTTAATAGAGGTACATATAGTGCACTAAAACATTACGTTAACCCTAAACACCCTAATAGTGTTTTTACTCATCATTGATAAATATGTTCATATAAGATAATTTTTGACATTAATTGTCAAAATATTATATTTATTAATATTTAAAAATCATTTGGTATTGAATAGGATTTTATTAATTGGTGATCATTTACCAAAATATAATTTAAAATAAAATAACAATCATGTCACTTTAGACATTATTTATTTAATTTGAATTAAATATATATATAAATAAAATGATGTAATTAAAATATATTATTCAACATAAATTTTAGCATCATTTAATAATCTAAAAAATTAATACATGGTTATAATTAATTCAATTTACTTAGCTTTTAATAATTTCAGTATCTTTTATTTTAGCCAATTATAAACTAAATAATTACTTCGATAGTGTCCATTAATAATTTAATGTAATTAATACATATATAAGAAATTAAAATAAGTTATAATTATAAGAAACTCAATTATATTTCAGTATTATATACATAACTGAACATAGGATATATTTTCCTTTTTCTAAAATATTTATAAAAATTAAAAGATAGAAACAACCATTTTTTTCTTTTTCATCAATTAAATTATTATATATTACATATTCTAGTATTAGTATCCCAATAACTCATATAAATAGATAATGATTTTTTAATGGTAATTTATAGACATCTAATGGGTTTTATATAGGTTTCCATTTCATTTTCCCCTTAAATGTATCGTTTAGTCCCCCGATAAACTCGTTTTTCTCTTAAACTATGTGTTTAATTTAAAAAATTTCACAAACAATTATGGTCAAAAATTATGATGGCCATATTAAAAAAAATTATTCTAACTCAAATTCTTGAATCCATTTTCAATATTAAATTTATAAATATTGGTAAAGGTAATTTAAAATTAATCTCGCAGATGTAACAAGAAAACATTTTTTAAAGGAAACATTTTAAAATATCCTAAGGGATAAGCCTAGTGGTTATGCCATTAAGTTGTATCATGGGATGTATGGGGATCTATTACCCTGATTACTTATTGGAATAATATACTTCATTGTTTCCCTATCCCCAAACTATTATAATAAAGTGAAAATTTTCAAACATTTGAAATGTCTCTATATCCAAAATAAATATTTAAATGATTGAAAATACCTAAATTGGATTAATTGATGTATATGTGAATTAGATAAAACTTTATTACCATTTTAAAACCTAAATCCATAATATAAAGTATTTTAGAAATATTATGTACACAATTAAAATTTAGTATTTTCAGTATTCATCAAAAAATGAAGCTTCTCAAAAAAATAAAAAAAATCACATTAAGATTATTTTGAAATAAACCATTCAAATACGATGTTTGTTTTTGAAATAAAATTTATAAAAGTGTAAAAATTTATTTTCAAAGAAACTACACCATTAAAAGGGGGAAAACTACCTTTATAAATTAATACTTTTTATGCATAAAATTGGATTTGTTCTTATCTTATGCCTATCAAATATATTGTATGAATAAATAAATATATTATGGAATATATAATAGATATGTTTTTAAGAGAATCCACTAATAGTAATTATTTTAATTTATCTTGATAAAACAACTTCAGTGCATAAAAAAAATTTAAAAAAGATTTCCTTTATATTCAATTGGTTTTCATATTCATTTATAGTTATTCGGTAACTAATGAATTCAAACATATATTTTCATAATATAGTTAATAATATTATTTCCCAAATATTAAAAATATAGGAGGTAATTTTCCTTTAAAATAATAATATTAATGGAATTTAGTGCTACTCGATATTGCATATAATGAAAGACATTTAATAAACTCATTATTACATGCTACATAAGATAACATAGTATTAAATTATTTAAAAAACATATAATATATTTAATTTATTTGAAAAAGTAAATATTTTTTCATGTATCTAGATGTTATATTCCTTCCTATTATTTGTTATGCATTTCATACACTATATCAAATCAAATCTTATTATTTTATAAATTTTAGTGTGTTTCATTCTCTAAACATTAATTAAATTAATTCCACACAATTTAAACAATACGCCACTATTCTAGGATTTGAAATTTGTAAATTCTATTTTTGAGAAACCCACATGGTAATAAGGATCGGTAAAATAACCTCTTAAATTTAAATAGTGGGAAATAGAAATGTCACATGGAAGAACATATAAATAAGATTATATATAGGAGAAACGTTGTGTGAAGTGATGATCTGGACATAGAATACATGGATATATATTTACAAAGTGTGAATGAGTTCATTGATTATAAAAAAATTGAAGGATAAATGGAATGTTGAGGGCCTCAAAGAGATAAATTTGTGATGATTTAAAATTATATTGGTTCAAAAAAATCATGCTATTAGGATAATTTTTTTTTCAAGACACTTATTCTTTTATTTGAGGAATTCATTCACTTTTTGGGAATATAAAAAAATATACATGATATTTTCCAATTTCCTATAAAAAAATTCATCCTTTAATTATGCTTCGATAAATTTCATATTCATCCCTTACTATAAGGAATTAATATCCAAAAATAAACTTTTATGCTTGATGTAATAAAATTAAATTTAAACAAACCATATGATCTATGAAATAGTAAAAATAAATTCATTATTTATTTAATAAAACCAAAATTATTGGAAAAATATATACGATAACATATAAAGATTAAATTAATCTATTCTAAAAATATTTAACCATATATCTCATCCAATTTTTTTGGACCAAATTTAGAATGATGGTTACTTGGTTAACATTATATTATCCAAACAAAAATAAAGTGTATTATAATCAACATGTACCAAACAGTTGAATACCTTCATCATTTATTCTCTTGAAACATGGTAATAACATGAATTACCATAATCTATTTTGATAACATGCATGATTAATTTTTCTAAATATGAAAAAATATGTTATTAGATTTATTTTATAAATAAAACATCTTGTATAATCTATCATTAATATCATAACCACATTTCATATTAATAACTAATCAGTTCCATAGTGTCCAGTAATATCAAATTTACTTTATACATATCTATAATCTCTTCATATAGTCATCATTATCTCAAAATCTAGAATATATTAAGGGTTTTATTTCCCTCAATCACATGTTTTTGATTGATTCCAAATTTACACCGAATAGTTTTTATTAGTTATCAATACAATTCAACATGTGATATCAAATCCTAAGAAAATAGTATAGTACTATAGTCCTTATATATTTCATGATTCTCATAACCAGTTTATTATTGATAAAATACTCCATAACATAATTTTTTGATCCAAACATGATCACAATAATAATTTCAATTCATTTGTATTAATATAATAATATTTACCTTGATTATTTATCTTTATCTCTTGTATATTTCCATGAAATTTGTGTTATTCATTTTCAAACTTCCACATATCATTATAGTTGAGGCATGGAACATTGGAATATTTTTTATTAAACTTTAAATCATTCGCATTGTGATCTATTTATGAAAAAAGAGAATAATAATTTTTATATTAAGAATATACCATGTTGTTTCCTTCTACAATTATCACATGTAGGAAATTAAATCATTTAATTCTTATCTTTTTCAGCATTCTCCTCGGTCTTCCATTTATTCTACTTATTCCATTTAAATATGTAACAAATAGATAATATTTTCTCTTTCTTGAAAGTATATAATATTTTTTTCTTTATATGTTGAAACATTTTGGTGTATTACATCACTATAAAATATTGTCTCAAAACTATAAAATAAATTATCATTTATACCTTTTAGATTATGTGAATTTACGGGGTTCCCATTAATTCTTCTATATAACATTTCTAAATAAGGTAAGTCACTAGATTAGATCAATTAATTATTAATTATAATGAATAATCCGAAAATATTGGGTTATTATTCTATACATATGTTCAGTGTCCATCATAGGGTTATTTTAACCAATTTATGTTTTCCAAAATCTATTTTTCTTGGATGCTAAAAAAATTACTTTATACTAAATATAACAACACTGACCATCGTTTCTCAAAATTTGTGACATATTAATTACATTGGAATATATAGAAGTATAAAATCCTAAAGGATCAATCATTTTTTTAGTTTTTGGAGAAACCATATACATACATGACACCCATTTTACATTGGTTATAGAAAATAACAAATTATATATAATAGAAGCCAATAAACTACATCGTTGAAGTGTCACTCAATGTTCTCTTCTTTAAAAATAGGTGAAATGAATAAAAATAAGGTTGTGATAAAATTATATTTTTGTATCATGAATTAAAAATACAATCATGAATCAATAAGAATAATAAATAAGTAATGATAGATAATTGTACACAAATTCCATTTAAATAACTGGATAAAGAAAAATCAAAATGGAAAGGTAAATAACTAGTCACACATTCCATTTAATCAATAAGAAAATAATGAAATTAATCCACCTATTTTTTCATAGTAAAATATAATGGATTATATTAATATAAATTTAAATTATGGAAAAGTTAAATTATCTGATACAATGTTTCCCATGTACATGGTTCCTTTAATTTCATGATCTATTATCAAGATATTTTAAAACTATTAGGTAAAAAACAATCTGATTTGGACAAAAGATTCATCTAACGAGACTACTGATGCATGAATAGGTATCATTAATAGGTCCCCAATGATGACTTTATGTCCAAATCATTCCTCAAATATTTAATAATTGATTCATAATGATTTATCCTACTAATGAAAGGTATATATACACTTTTATTAATGATAAAAACTTCTATAAATAGTTTCTCATATACAAGACACCAAAAAATATTCCTGGATATAAATTTTTGGATACATACCACCTAACACAAATTACCTGATTTAAGGTGATCATGAAAAAAAGTAGCTAATGGAGTGATATTTACAACATTTCTACAATATTAAGCCCACAAGAATAATATTATTATAAACATAGTACTAAAAAAGTGTTTTTTAGATAGACCAAACATAGTGAATGGATGGAGTAGTGGTGGTGTGAAGTCCTTAATAAGAGAAGCTCTATAATATTCAATGGGAAAGATTACAAAACACAGTCCATCAAAAACATAGTTTATAAATTCATTAGATGAACAAATTTGAGAATCCTTAATTACAAGGTTTTTGACATTCATATATATAATAATGAAAGTCATTAAAGGAGGAAATGTCTAAAAATAAGAAATGTTAATTTTCATGATTCTATGTGAAATCAAAATAATGGGAAATAAACATTTTAGGCAATATAAAGAGAAAGAGGAAATCCATGCATGGAACTATTCATGGATGTTACAGGTGAATTTTTTATTTATGTTCTGTAACAATTTACTCAACCATATACAATAGATCAAGATTAAAATATAGTTACACATGAAATTTTCAAATAGAGAGTTTGTACAATGATCTTATAGAAAATGATTAAGTAACATTATTTCTGATGTTGAGAAGTTATGGATTTTTATTGTTGAATGAATTAAAAAATATAAAATCCATTAAATTAAGAAACATAAAATGAAAAATTATGTGATGTTGTATTAAATACGCGTTTCTTTTTCCATTAGATACAGTATTCTTATGAAGAGAACTATTCGAGCAAAACATGAGGCAACTGAATCATATTTGAAAAAATTGATGGAGAATTACAAATAAAGTAATTAGAAAAACATTTATGGAAAATGGTTTATTAATAATAATCCCATAAATTTTTAAAGATCATTATTTTGATGAAGTTTCAATTTTTTCAATTGGAATGTTATCTTTATGAGATATGGAGGAATGTAAAAGTTCATTAAAATGGATCTAGGTAATTTTTATAGAAGTTTGGGATCACTAGAATCTTCATTAAAGATTCATAATATTCAAGAATAATCTATATAGACCAATAATCATAAATTAAGATTCTGTTGAGTGGTAAAATGAAATTTTGTTCTTATAAATTATATTTTTAGCGCACCTACTTAAAGGGGTTGCAATGTTTAATTATAACTAACATAATTAAAAAAATAAGCTGAGATGTTAATGACTTAGTGTCTATGTGAGATTCTAATCATGATAAAATTTTGATTTATGAAATGTATCATTCAAAGTTTCAATAAATAGGAAATAGATAGAGAATATATTTAGAGAATTTAGATTAAGCATAACAGACCTTGTTTTCAAGCAATTTGTGAGGTGTATAGTATTTTTTCAGCATCTTGAACAAAGTTTAGAAAATAGGAAAAGAGGCAGTGAGGAATAGTGGACGGTGAATATTTGAAAAAGAAGGTGAAAAAGATAGGATCATAATAAATATTTGAAATATTAATGATTATTATAGATCAATTTTATGATAGCTGATTTTACAAATAGTCGCATATTTTTAGTTCCACTATTTTATATAGAAAACATTATAAACTAGTGGGAGTTATTATAATCCATCATATTTGGATATAAATGGATTATAATGGGAGTTGGTTGAAGTTTTAGTCACTAATCACTAATATTGAATTTAAATGGACCAAGAGGGATCAATATGGAAGGGATGTTTGTTCTCAAACTAGGGTTAAACAATTTAAATCTTGGTAAATTTTTTAATTTCATATGATTGTATTCTTGTGAGGTTATTTTAATTTTAATAAGGATACTTTCTATAATATGTTTTAGTGGAAAATTTCTAAGGGAATAGACTTTTGAAAAAGGATCACCATAGATTCAACCACTGTATCAGAAGATCCAAATATCACAAGGAACATCAATTTAGTAAAAATAACAGATAGATTATGATAATATAGTTATCTCTTAGAGGGTAGTGGTAATGACATTTGATGATAGAAATGTTGAACCTAATCCCAGGGTGGGGGTATGATGGAATGGAGGTCAGACCTAATGTAGTAGTAGTAGGGGAATAATGGAATTGTAGCATGAACAGAGACATACTTTAAATATATGAATTCCTTATTGACTATAAGAATGTTTTTTTGGGTTTTATGGTCCTTATGGTAAAATACATAGTGGATCTTTGATGAAAAAACCATATGTCCTGACTAGAGTAAATTCCTTGAGATATATATGACACATTTTATAATTATTATTTGTAGATATTGATCATTATAGACATCCTTTTTATTTTCATTCTAGAATAGACATGTGGAAGGTTGTCTAGGGATCCTAATAAATTGGATAAGAAAGGAGTTCTAGACATATGATTATGATAACTTATTTATTATTTACTAATATCATGGAATACATCATTAATACTATTTCACACTTGATAAGGATTTATTAGTGATTTCTTATTGGGTTTTAGTACTCATAACATACATGTGGATATTTACGCATGTGAAGAATTCATGGTTAGTGATCCAAGTAAGGAAAAGTGAAACAAGATTAATAAAAAATAGTAGATAATAATGCTGGTAGTAGTGCAAGGATGGATTATGTGGGTTCCACGATATTTTTTAGTTGTCTTCATTTAACTTTTCCACTTTGGTATGGATTTACACATTTAGTCCCCGATTTCATTACATGTGTGATATTAGTGAGAATTATAGATAAATTATGTATTTAATATTTTGTACTTGATACTCGAGGTTGTTATATATTTTTTATTTTTATGGTGTATGTAAATGATTTTTGAGGGATTAGTCACACCATAACACATCTAAGACCTCACAACTAGTCGATAATATATTTCATATATGGAAGACCATATGCATTCTGATGGAATCTTCACTAGTGTGCTATTTTAGAAAATTAGGTTCTGGGTATTACATAGTTTATTGTATAGATGAATGATTCTATATACATATTATGGAGTGGGAGTATCATACTATACTAAAATTTAATAGGTAAGAATTAGTCTTCCAATTTCATGTGGTAAACCGATTCTAGAGTGGATTTTCATCCTCATTGATAAATATGTGTCATTTTCAGAGAAATCTATCAGTATATGATGAATTTATTGTTGACCTTAGGTTACACCATTGATCAAATGGATGAACAATGGTTGTTTATTTTTTTTATACAATTTAATTGGTCCTTTTTAGCATGTAATATGTGTATAAACTACTTATACAAGTTCCGTTAGGGACAACAATGATGGAGACATACTGAGTTATACCAACATAATTTTTGGGTGGGCTTGAAACTTTGGTACCCAAGAAGTTCTGATGATCACAGGTGCATGTAGATAATATTATGCCTATTGGATGATTTAACTAGAGTTGTTTTATATTGTTAGGAGTTGATTTTTGAGTATGGTATTGGAACCTATCAGTAATTCAATTCTTTATATAACAATTTTTATATATTTGATCTTCAAAGTTGGTGGTTTTCTGTGAAATACACCTAAATGATTGTATATCCATTTGTCATATCATGGATATGTTTTTTGTTTGACATGCTCTTATTGTTAAAATGGTTTATTGTTTTTTTTATTTATATTTTTTCTACTTATTTATAAGGGTATAGTCTCTCCAGGGTGACACCTTATGTCCTCTCTAATAGTTGGTAGCCTCTAGTATATAATATGGTACGAATGAGGTGTAATAACACTCAAACATTGACATTGATTAGTGGTCTAATGTCATGGGAATCACAGTGTTACTCATCAAAAGAAACTGGAGGTTGAATATAATTTGAAGAAGTAAATGATTTATTTTAAATAAAATATCAAATTTTTTTTTGAATGCTGGAATGGTAGAGAAAAGACTTATGAAATATTTATGAATTTTTCTGATCCTATTTATCATGAAAAATTTATTCTATGGATTCAAAACATATTGGAGTTGTAAATTACATGGATGATGAAAAACTAAAGAGAATGTAAATGAGAATGTAACATCAAAATATAGAGATAATAAATCATGTTTGGAAATATATATTTCATTTATGAAAGTACCATAAATGAAGAGGATAATATTATTGTAAAAATGTATGTAGAGTATTTTGATATGCCTAGACTCTCATAATGTTGATTTGAGAAATATATTTATTAATAATATATAGAAAAAGGAAAATAACCAATATTTTAGAATAGATTCAAAGAGGAATTGGGAATAAAAGTTTTATTTTTTGGTTCTTTTTGTTATTGCATTAGGTTCTGTCATATGATAAGAAATTATTAATTAAATGAGAGAAAGTACCATAGTTATCCAAGATAAGAAAGATTAATGTTATGAGAGAGGCTTTATTCTAAGAGAAAACATATATTTAATCTAGAAAAACATCACATGTGAAATTGGATAATCAAATTTACATGATAAATACACATTATATTAGGTATAACTAATAAAACCATTTTTAGAGGATTATATTCCATTAAAAATCATAGTTAAATTAAAATAAGAATTCCAAAATATTAATAAAAAGTAATAACTATAAAAATAATTTCAATTATTAATGTTTCATTGAAGAATTCAAAAAAAGTAATAACCATGGATATTAGAATATAAATATTAATATTATATGATACATTATATGATGATTATAAAGGATATTTAGGAGTAAAAATAGGTTTATTTTAAATTTCTCAATTACCAAGCTATAAAATGATAGGTGTTGGATCAATAAAGGATGGTTTTATATGGGTTAAATTAAAGAATCCATTTCTGATGGATTGAGGAATGAATAAAATAGTATTCCCATGATATATGATAATGAAAATAAAGATATTTTTAAGAATGATAAATTATTCATGATTCAATTAATGGGAACCATTTTTTATAAAGTGAAATAATACGAGGAAGCCTATTGAAAATTATAGATGATAACATGCCACACTAATTGAGTTTGATGGTGGTTAGTGATCTGTGTAATCGAAGCCCTAACGATATAGTCCAACGAAAATTAAACATGTTAACATGATAATTGAAGTTTATTTATGTTTCAATTACACCCAAAAAATGTATTGGATATGTTATAAATGTTAAAATAGTAAAATTATTAATTATCCTAACAAGAAAGACAATCTAAATAAACAAAACCTTTTGAGATGATTCAAGTAGATATATATGAACCAATGAAGTTAAAATAGTTATGGGTTAATTAACACAACATCTCATTTATTTATGAATACAATTATATCACATATATAATATTAATTTAATATATTCATAATTATATGAATAGACATATGTTTTTTAATATACTTTCAAGAAATAATACGGGGTTTTAGAAAAAAATGATTAGATAAAATAATGAGAATGAGATATATGACCATAAGGGTGGAAACCTACTTGAATAAGTACCTATATAACATGTGTACAGTTCATTGAAAATACTAAAAAATATATTTTTAGATAAATAAACTTTGATTAGTGTATATCATAACATTTTTGTTAACCATGGAGAATCACTATTTTTTAGTGTAAGAAATTTGTATTGTGATTCATATTAAAAAAAATGTATACTCCCTATGAGTTCAGACTTGTCATTTTATAATATTAAATGCAAGAAGACCCCTAGTTTATGTGCATATGATTATTATAAGTCATTATATAAATATGGTGAATGAATAAATCTTGTTAAAATTCGATAATATTGAAATTTGTATAATTTTCATGTGATATTCATAAAATTGAAGAGGTCACCACTCTTATAATTAAAAATTATGAAATATTTATGATACCACCTATTTAATATTTTTTTCACACTTTTTTATTAATTTTTATGAGGGAAAGATATGAGAATGCCTCTACCATTAGATATTGGATAAACATTAGTAGAGCATCTAATAGTGTGGGCATGGAAGGTAGAGGGTTTATTAATTATCATAGGGGATCAATCATTTTAGAAATCAATTTATACAAAGGATATAGAAACCCACCAAGAGTAGAGGATCAAACATTTCTAATTTGACTAATGATAATCAAGGAGTCCATCATCCCATTATAGATAATTGAAAAAAATTAATAATGATGGTATATATTATAGAATGGCCCTACCTTTTCAATTTATCAGATATGTTTTAAATAAGTAATTTTAGGATCTTGATGAATTAACACACTACTATCCAACACACTTCATGTGACAGTTATATGAAAATAGAAAAAATAAATTCAATAGGACAGATATAGAACATATTTAGGGTCTATAAACTATTTTATATATTAGTTATTATTTTAAATATATGTATATAATCAATTTAATTGGATACAGTATTTTAGGACACCTCGATTTTGAACATATTTAATAATGGTTGTTTTGAACTAATAATAATATATGATTGGATGAAGAGAGGATAATTTCAATAGAATATGGATAAAAATGTTATTTATGAATAAATAAAAGATATAGTGTATAAAATGTTTAAATTTATTAGGAAGTGTATTAAAAGGAATAATTCATAGATGTTTCATGTAAATATGATTAATTGCCTTTAATTCACCAATGCATGAGATCATATGTGTAGTTGTAAGTCAACATTGGTGATCAAAATAATACTATTTCAACAAAACTAAAATTGAATAAAACATATTATTCCAATATTATTCCTCAAGTAAAACTAAAGGAGATGATTGAATAATTGAATTTTCAGGAGTTATTAAATGAAATGACTATAGTATTTTATCATATTGAGAAAAATATCACTTGGGTGTTGGTTTCAATTATAATAAAAATATATAAATATTATTTCCAAAACGAAACCAATAACAAGGTTGAAATTTAGTGGATCTAAAATAGTGTAGTAATTTGTAATCCGATCAAATAATAAGGTCAAAATGTATGGTGTGGGATCATATAATATTGTATAGTGTAATATCTTTATCTGGATTAAATTTAGAAGCCTAGATGTTCGTTTTCATATTTATTTCATGCTATGTGTGCATGATAACTCAACATTTGGAAAAGTTCCTCTTATATTCAATAATATATTAAAAAACTAACCATTTTATAAGATGTTATCCCCATTAAATATTATCAAAAAATATTTTGTAACATTCCACCATAGTATAGTCAATGTTATAAATATTACAAATAAAAATGGAACTAAATATTTCATGGGGTTTTTAAATGAGTGATTTACCTTCTTTCTAAAATTAATTTAATTCTAGACAATATTGATATGAAAATATTAGATAATTCCACCCCCACACATCATACTATTAGTAAAAGAACCATTTGTGTTGATTTTAATAACCAGAAAAGGTTGTTTTCATTCCATTAAATATCCCTAAAATGCATTTTATACACATGTATATAATGGAGAATATAAGGGATTGTTCTAAAATGTTTAATATGTTAAACTCTTTATACAAAGTTATCCTAACCTAGCTATAATTTTGATGTAATTTGGATTCAAAAAGGATAAATATACCTAGTTTCCTAGGTTTTTATCCCCATTCCAAATGACATACATGACATTGTATCATACTAAATATTCTATAGTGTGATCCCGCCATTTTACGGAGTCTAAATAATTATTTATATAACACATATATATATAACACTAAATATAACAAATATATATATATGTATATATATATATATAAAGTTTCTAATATACTGTGAGATGGACATTGTAATCCACTTCTAGATATATTTTCTCAGAAATTTCCATATCTTCAATTTTTTAAAATATGAGTTTCTTTACTCAACTTGAATACACATTTATTTAATCAATTTTTTGGTTTGAATTTCAACATCCCCGATTTTATGAACCATCTATATGTGATTATAAGAAATATATCTCATGAAAATTGAAATCTAACATGAATCTAATACCCATTTTTTATTAAAATGTTTTTGAAGAATAGTCATATAAAACTCTGTTGAGATAGAAGGGGTGATGAAACAAGAGTATTGTATTTAATTATCCTCATTCTAGAAAATGTATTCTTTTATTTATCATTGAGGATAAAATTGATAAACATTAGATAACCCATAACTTCAAAGATTATTTGTGGTTGATATAAACACCATTTGTGATATAGAAAACTACTCGATCCTCGTTCATCCCATAATGATATGTTACCCTTTCTAGTTATCCATATATAATGTTATACTAATAGATATAACGAACACTAAAGACTTTTATAAAAATAATAATGCATTATTCCTATATTTCAAATGACTAATGAGAACATTCTATATTACCATTAGATATTTCCTGACATATGTGAATGGATATATATTTTATATCATTGTAATTTAACATGCTTTATTTTCAAATAGTTCTAGATACATTCGAGGTCGATTATAATTTCTAAAATGGGTATTTGAGGAATGACTAGATAAACCCATGAAAATGTCCTTATTAGTTGGAATACCCGTGGAATCCATTATTATTATATTACAATTATTTTATGGTGCCAATGGGGCACATGATAACAACATTAAAATGCATCAAAATTGATAATGGAACACTATTAATGTGGGTGATCATTCTTGTAGAGTAGTGAATGTCACATTTTTTAATTTTTTATACGACCTACGATCATGTCAACCACGACAAAATCTTGACTGCTGTATATAATCTCAATAAATAGAGTAGATATATGATATAGTATTAGGGACCTCCCTTCAGAGACTCCAATCCATCCTTCAATCAGATTAAAATTTATAAAAAAGAACTCGTTTGATATTTATGTGTTCCTCTTCACATTAATACATTGAAAACCACTAAAAGAGATATATGAATTTATAATCCTTTATATGTTTTGTGTTGAATAATTACTTCCATTAATAATGAATAATATATCAATAATTATTTTTTTTATAAAATACCCACCAATAAATTTTTTCGATTTAATATATTCACCTCTCATATGGAGATGGAATTGTTTTAATTTTTCCATGGCTTTATTTTATAAGGTAAAATATGATGACTGATTGAGGATATCCCTATCATTTTTTATTAGAGTATATTAATAATATAAACTTCTTTCCCATAAGTGTGATTAATAACCACAGTGGGGAATATCATATGAATAATAGGACACATAACCATTTAGATAATACACCTATCATCATAACCATTAAAGGCTATTTCAATTCAATTTAATCATAATTTTTTTTCAAAATATTTTTATAATTATGTTTTTTCTAAGTATTTTTTTATCATGGTTCGGTATCATTTCTTATGAGATGGTGGTGGATCCTATAATATTTCATCTCTCAAAAAACCTTGATTATCTTCTGAGTTTGGGTAGGGTAAAAACTATATGATTTTATCCATCAATATCTTAGTGAGAAACATAAAAGAAATGATAATGAATTTATTGTGATTGTATAGTTTAAATTATCATAGTTGTATCACCAAGTTAAAAGAACTAGGGTTTGAAGTCATCTGGCCATGGAATGTAAGCCCATATTATGGTATTCTTTAACATCAATTATATTATGGTTCTTAATGAAAACACATGGTGAAACTCAGATGATATCTAGGATTACATTAGGTCTATGTACACTTTCCCTATTTATAATACTAATAACATATTTTTTTCCTTCTCCTTAAGAATATATTAAATTATAGAGTTATGATTCTTATTAGAGGAATAAAAAGTATTTCACGCGACAAACAATTTTTGGACTATCTAGGATACTATACTATTTTTGTATATGAAACAGTGAACATTGAATAAAAACTGTGGAAAATAATAATTTACTAAATCAATATATATAGTAAAATAAAAATCATGTCACTTAATATGGTGATTACCAAGAAAAATACTTTCTTTAAGGAAAGAATAAAAAAGACAAATTCTTATCTCCATTTTTGTGCCACATGTTATGTGATAATTCTATAGGAATTATATCTACATGTAATAATATCTTTTCCAAGTGCCCTTATTTGATAGATAAAGTTACAAATTTATTATCTCCCCATATATCATAAAACATTCCAACTAAAAAATCATTATTATTAGATCTGCTTAACTCGCTTGGATGTTCTTTCTTCTCCCTGTTAAAAATTTCCACTACTTTATCAGGAATATTATAGTTACCAATAATTATTAAAAATTATAAACTCTAGTATTAATCAAAAAATTATTTATATTATCTCTATTTTACTTATAATTAGCACAATTAAATAATTGTGATATTTTAGTGTTTACATTTTCCAATGTTCCAATGGAAAATCCTTATATCACAAAAAAAATCTTCTATACCAAACAGAATTAGTGTAACAAAATATATATAGAGATAATTGTTTTTGAACAAAAATTGTACTCTATTTTTAACCTTCTACCTTTAACGAATGCACTTTTAGAACAACATTCTCTCTTTAATTACTTCTAAAAGCTAGAAATATTCTTTTCAAGGAACATTACCCACTAATCAGTTACAAATTAATTTGTAGTTCCATTAATAGAAGAAGGTTTTTCCACATAAAGAGTCCAACATTGATTCAATATACATAAAAGAAACATATTTCTCTATGTGGGAATGTTTTTTAGTCATAACCTTGGGAAACTGCCCAAATAAACTATAATCTGCTTAGTTCTAATAGTATCCATGTTGTATTACATTGAGGGAAATACCTACACTGATTATGAGTGTTGATATAATATCCATTTGTTCCATTGAACCCCATATCTAATAATTTGGACACAATTATTTATATCAAATAATTTTGAAAATTCATATATAACATGAAAACCCTAAAATCACTTGAACATTATAAGGCTTTATCAAAATGTTTTCGTTTTGTGTGTTCTTCTAAAATCAATTTCCTTAGGAACATACTAAACGTACTTTAATACCAACTATAACAACATAAAATATAGTAACAGATATCTGATTTCAACATTATTTCATTGATACAAGATATAGTAAATCATATTAAGAAATTAATAATTTAGTAGTATTAGGATAATAGATAAACACATGATTTCTATATTACATTGGATGAAGGAAATCATAGCTTGTAAACATCAGTAAAAATCTCTCATATACTTTTTTAAATACATGAAATCATACAAAGACCCCTTTTTTCGTAAAATGTGGAAAATTAAATATAATAATTAACAAGATAAGATTCCGAGTACATGTTGCGCATGGTAGAAATTATATTGAATACAAAATAAAATTCAATATAGTAGAGTAGATCATCAATAAAAGTGATATATATTCCAAAAATTGAACCTGACATACATAAAAAAAAAGTAAATAATCACATAGATGAAAATAAAAAATTTCATGGTGATGGAATGGATAGTTTTTTACATATTAATATTACAACCAAGGCCTATCAAAAAAATACATCTCACATACCATCAATGCCTCTCAACCAATAAATCTAACAAAATATCAAGACCTATCAACCAAGACATCATATATATCATCAATGTATATCAACTATGAAATTATCATTTTATGATCTATGATACACTAAGTGATGTCGATTCTACATTGTAACACACCTTGATTTTAAAGAATATTTTTTTCCAAAAAAATAATTTTTTTCAATAGCTTGCATTACACGCAATACTAAGTTTAAACATACAACTATATGATATTAAGTTATTACAATTTAAAAGATACATATATCACCTAGATTTTTTATTTGTGGATATGAATAATAATAAATAAATTAGGAAACATTTATGGTTACATATTTATAAAATTAATTCAATGTTTATCAATTGATTATAAAATAAAAATAAAAATGATTTCAAAAAACGTTTTTTTAATTTTTTTTATGAGCGTAATGTATTTTTACCTTAATAAATTAAATTAATCAGTATTTTTAATTAAATTTATAAATTATAAATTTATTAAAATATTTTATTATTTATTTAATATTTTTTCTAAGCACTAGATAGGAATAAACATACTTTTTATATTTCTAATCTAATTTTTATTAAAAATGTTGTTTTTGTCCCAAGATGTGTAATTATTTTAAAATTAATTTATGCCACCTTTAGAAATTTAATTTGAAAAATGTATTCTATATTTAGAATAAAGCGGCTTAAATATTTTAAATAGATCAATTTATTCAATATTAATAGTAGCCATGGTTAAATTTATCACCTTAGTAAAGGGTAAATTGGGTTAATCTCTGTTAAAATTAAGTTGTAAGACAAGACAATTTCATTTTAATTATTATTATACGAAGGGAATTATTAATGTCTTACCTCATTATCTAAATTTATTAGTTTAATTTAATCTGTTCTTTGTAAAGGACTGGTATAATATTTAAATCATGGAAAGCTATAAAATTTCACAATGTTTTTTATATCTCTTAGATGTCCACATAAGGAACAAATCAATTTATAAACAACAATAAATATCTATTTTTATATTAATGAAACAATTTTCTTGATATAAATAATGTCACATCAATCACATATTTTAAATTAATTTTTAATTTTATTTCCATTATTTTTTTTGTGGTTTTCCATGCATTTTATGGGAATGGATGAGTTTTCCTGAATTGGGCCAAACCGGGAGTCCAACTCTAGATTTAAGAATATTTTTTTCCTTTATAACTCCTTCATTTTTTATCATTTTTCTTCCATTCCAATTCTTACGTGTCCTCTCTTGACCTATTAACACCCCCATATTTATTTGAACCATTTAGGAATCTATAATCAAGGTGTATTTGGGTTTTTTAAGGAATTGGTACTGCTCAAAAACCAATTTACAATTTTAAAAATAATTTTTTTTATTTAATAACTTATTCATTTTTCATTATTTTTCCATGATTCAAACTCCCTATCTAAGAAACCATCCATAGACACGTCCCTATTTACATTCCCCCCTCTTTGGATCTTGTATCCATTTCGAATAATGACAAATCTTTATTAGGGTTATCAAATCATCCTTATTTGAAAAGGTAACTTTGTTCCTTCATAACTCCTTCATTTCTCCCTTTTTTCCCCATTCCAGTTCCTACATGACTTTATATTTTTTATTCAAACCACAATTTCATTTTTTCTGTTTGAAAATTCTACTACTAGTATATTTGGGGAGATTCCTTCAAGATACCTCATGTAAGTGTGCCTCCTTCATTATTCTTTCAATATTCTTAGGGTTTCATTATATTTTCTTTGGGTTTCATCCCATATCTCTGAGGTTCTGACTATCCGGAAACAATGGTGTATGATATAGGGTTTAAAATTGGGTTTTTATGGTCCAATATTCTATTTTTAGGCTTTAACTGCCTTCCTCAAGGTGCAATGGTGGTGCGATTGAGTTTTCACACAAAGGATTCAAGGGTTTTCTTTAATTGGGATGGTGATTTCATGTTCATTCCATCATTATGTCTTATAATTATGTATTTATCATATTTTTAGTATTATCTCATTTTATTATTGCTACGAATAATTGTTTTAGTGGTGTTTGTATTGAAAATTAATATTAAATTCCAATTTCATGTGTAATTGGGGGGTTTTCATGGAAATGTTTTATTTGTTTATTTAGGGAAGCCATATAAATACTTAATTTATTTTGTTAAAACATAATAGTTATTCCAATCATTTTTTGAATGTTTATCCCCTTTGTTTGTTGCTAAAAAATGGGGTTTAATGGTGTTTTTGGAACATGTGAACTTTAAGTGCCATGTTTGT
This sequence comes from Viscum album, assembly GCA_963277665.1. Classification (NCBI taxonomy): domain Eukaryota; kingdom Viridiplantae; phylum Streptophyta; class Magnoliopsida; order Santalales; family Viscaceae; genus Viscum; species Viscum album. Next base: position 695,602,189 of record OY728119.1, on the reverse strand, counting down.
GTGAAAATGGATGTTTTACAAAGTTATCATTTCTTGGTTCACAAGGGTTGGCCCTAAAATTGATTGGTTGGTTTCATTGAAATTTAATGGGGTGAATTTACAGTTTTGGTAACATGAAAGTGTCCACATAGTGTACAAAGTGGGTTTTAACGGTGTTTTGGGTGCAAAACAATGTAGGATTGTGATAAATTGTTTCATTAAAAATCAAAGGGTTTTGTCTTGTGTCTTAAGTGGTTTAAAATGTGTATATCTAATTTAAATATTTTATGTGACCATAATTGGTTTTTAATATGAAAAATGGATTTATGTATCATGTTGAAATTGTTTAAGCACAATGGGGGAAGCCTAGGTACAAAAGTGGGGCAGATTGGTACTAGTACGACTAGTGAACCATATGTGTTTCCTCCCTATTTAACATAGCATTTGGAAAATCAAAACAATAACTAAACGATGTGGACAATGATTGGGGACTACTAGGTGATGGGTATTTTACCTACTTGTGGCTCGTGCATGATAACATATATTTCTATGTTTACTTTACACCGAGGTACGAGGTATATAGGGCACGAAACAATCCAGTACCTAGGGGTGTTTCAAATTTTGTTGATAATTTTATTTATGGTGTTTAACCTTTTTATAGGGTTTGTTTAGAAGTAAAATAATGTATATAATAATTCTATTTAAATGTGTTATCATTCTAAAACTTTTAGCTTTAAAATTTTTTTCAATTGAAAGTTACATTTCTTGAAATTTAACACAACTTTCCATGGAATATTAAAACTAATTTATTTTTCACCATGTATTGAATTAGCTTTGGAATAATTGGGTGGTATGATATTGGGATTAGTCTCACACCCAACTTACACTCATTTGGTTTAATTATACTAGGTTATCATTGACTCAAAAAAATGTAAAGCCTCAGGTGACGGTTGTTCAGGCTGTTAGACCCCTACTGCGGTGCAGTGTTGTGGTGACAGATCTGGGGAGACCACCGCCTTGTCAGGTGGAGTCTTTGTGGATGTATTTATAATTTACTTATTTTTTTGGACCACTTGTACTGTATTCAAATCCATGTATTAAATTATGGTTTTTTTATGACTTTTCTGGCTGGAAATTTCAGATTTATATTATTGATGGTTTTTAATGTTTTCTGCTTTCATGCTTGAGAAATTAATTCCCAAAACTTGTTGTTTGATACATGGGAACATGTACCAGCCCTTGTGGATAGGGAATTACCTTCAGTTATTTCTACATGCCCGATTTGGTGATGGTATTGGTGGTGACGAGATTTAGTTTGTGACCAAATTGTATCAAATGTGGTTAATGTTTTTGGATTATGTTACTATTTTGGGATGAGTCAGGATAGAAAAGAGCTAGGATTATTGGGGCTCGGGGATATGGTCATGAGTAGGGTTCCTCACCTCCACCTCTCATGGAAGTCCTTGAGTCACCAGGGGACATTGGAATTGTCTGATTGACTTCACTTTCTGGTGACACGTGTAGGCTACAGACAACACATGGAAATTGGACGTGGGTGTAGTAGTTGTTTTTGTTCTTGTTGTAATGTGTTTAGATTATTTATATTTTCTGTATTTTATTAAACTTTTCAAAATTGTGGTATTGACTATTGTTTTTGTGACGGTTTCATTTTGTAGAAACATGCCTACCCAGAAAGCTCCTATGCGCCCATGGGAGGAAGCCAAAGAGTGTTCTCCCACACCAACTGATTAGAGTCTAGTCAAGGCCATGGTATGGGATTTCCAGACTCTTGGATAGGGACCATCTCCTATTCCACCTATTATTAGAGAGAATTATTCTGGTCCTACAAATTAAAAGGCATGCTAGTTCTAGAAAAATATGCCTCTCACGTTCCGAGGTAGCATAGAACCCCATGAAGAAGAAGAATGGATAAACAATATTGACTGCATGTTCATGTTTTTGGATACACATGAGGTGATCAAGGTGAAATGTGCCTCCTTTTTGTTGGAGAGTCCTAGCCGGAGTTGGTGGGAATCGGTTATTCACACTAGGAAGAATGAGCAAATGTACTGCGGAGACTTCAAAACTATCTTCAATAAACAATGCATCCCTGAGGTGTTTTCTTATTCTATGTCTAGAGATTTCATAGACCTTTGTTTAGGGGAATATATATGTGATGGATTATGCCCATCATTTCGCTGAGTTGGTTTGGCATGTTCAATAAATCCTCTCCAATGAGTTGTCGAAGGCCCATAGGTTTGAGAAAGGCTTGAAACTAGAGATATACTCTCATGTGTTCTTATTTAAGATGAGTACCTCTTATAAGTTTGCTGATTGTGCGTGCATGGTGTATATTGAAAGGAAAGTAAGGGATAGTTTCTATACTTTAGTATCAGTAGTGGGAAGTGGCATCTCCTCAAAAAAAATGAAGTAGGATGATCATGTGAAGAAAGGAGGTGGCAGTTCACGACACTCTTCCAGGTAGTTTTCATCTGTAGCTTATGATGCGAGATTGGTCATGTGCCACCAGGGTGGGATGTCGGGGATCTTCTGACCATCATTCCAACTTCCTCCAAATCCTTGTTACCAGTGTGGAGTAATGGGGTATTTACATCACTTCTACGGGGGTGGAACACCCACTTCTGAGTGGGGCAGGGTCAGTGGAATCAAGAGGAGTAACAAAAAAATCTGATCCATCGAGGACATTGGGATCACAATTTGAAGGACATGGTGGTAGGTTGGGGAAATATTCTGTGCAGAGCCAGTTTAGGGCACAACCACAGACTAGCGGTCTTCCTCAGGCAGAGATCGGACATCTCCATGCGGTGGATCAGGCACCAGCAGGATCAGAGGCGGGACCGTCGACAGTTCGAGGTACAGTTTTGATCACATCTTATGTATATTATTCCCTTTATTATACTGGTGCCTCAATTCCATTCATTTATTCCCGTTGTGTGGACACTCTTCATTTACCAAATGATTTGTTGTGTTTTACGACGGAGTTGGTGATGCTACTGTGAAAGAAGAAGTAGCAGCATCTCAGGTGCCCCTCATGTGTGCTTTCCGTTTCAGGGGTAGAGATAGAGGGTAAATTCTTGGTCCTAGATATAGAACTATTTGACATAATAATATGAATGGATTGGCTAGTACACTACAAGAAACACATTGATTTCTACAGGCGGGGAGTGAATTTCACGGCACCTAATGAGAGTCTTCATGTTTTTTATGGAGAATGGGATCCTCGGTCAGGTCACACATGACGTCCACTCCTAGAGTTGGGAAGTCTTATCTTCTAGTTAACATATCTGGAGCTAGGGTATGATGGTATTTTCCTTGATGGTGAACTAACTCATGTAGTGAATGGGTTTCCATAGTTATTCCCGGAGGATTTTTCAGGTTCCCCCCTAGAGTGGGGTGTGGTGTTTTCGATTGATCTGGCAGCAAGAACATAGACAATATCTTTTCCCTCATGTCACATGGGCCCTACCGAGATGAGTGAATTAAAGATATTTTTGTATGACTTAGAATCAAAATGGTTCATTCTTTGAGCGTCTCTCTATGGTATGCTTCTGTGTTTTTTGTGAAAAACGCTGACGGATCCCTCTGGTTGTGCATTGAAATCCTGAATCAGAATAATGTAACAATTTAGAACAAATATCTTTTTCCTATAATAGATGAATTTTTAAATAATTTGAAGGGGGAAAGTGGTTTTCAAAAATAGAATTGTGTTTAGGATACCATCCACTCAGGGTGAAAGAAGTTGAAATCCCAAAGATAGCCTTCCGAAGGAGGTATGGCCACATTGAGTATTTGGTCATGCCCTTGGGATTGACCAATTCTCAAGCGGGTTTTATGGAACTCATGTATAGGGTGCTCCATCAGTACCATGATTCCTTTGTTTTGGTTTTTTGGGATGATATTCTAGTGTACTATAGCTCTGAAGAGTAACACGAACATTACATGATGATCATGTTTGGAATATTGTGGGATCACCACATCTATGAAAAATTTTCAAAGTTCACTTTATGGATCAAGAAAGTAAAATTTATAGGGAATGTTATCTCTGAGCAGGGGGTTTCAGGGGACCCTGAGAAGATCAGTGCAATCATGTCATGGGAGCAACTAACGAATGTGTACAATATTCAGAGTTTTGTTGGCATGGCTGGTTATTATAGGTGTATTGTTCTGATTTATCTTTATTTACATCACTGATGACCATTCTCACTCAGAAAGTGGTGATGTTTGTATGGGGCCCATAATGTCAGGAATCGTTTGACGAGCTGAATATGTGGTTGAGTACCTCCCCCATTCTAATTTTTCTAGAGGATGGAAAGTCGTATGTGGTCTATTGTGATGCTTTAGGTATGGGTTTTGGGTGAATACTTATGTAGGATGATCATGTGGTGGTGTATGGATCTCTCCAGCTCCGAACACATGAATATAACTACCCGACCCATGAATTGGATTTGGTAGTGGTGATGAATGCTTTGAAGACTTTGTGTCACTACCTCTTTGGGGAGAAGTTTTTGGTCAACTCTGATAAAAAATCATAGACTATATATTCCATAGAAGGACCTCATCTTGAGGCAGCATCGTTGGATCGAGTACTTGCAGGGGTTCGACTTTGGAAATGTCTATACCCTAGGAAAGGGTAATTTAGTGGTCGATTCCTTGGGAAGAAGGGTTCCAATGATGGATTTTAGGGATTATAGTGATGAGTGGACATTAATGGGGCTCTTTTCTCTTATGCATGTGGAGACCAAGGAGCACAATGGAGGCGCATTCTTGGTGAGCTTCTAGTTGAATCCTTCTTTGTTGGAGTTGATTCAGTGGGAATAACCTAGTGATGAAATTTTTCAACAGTCAAGGAAGTTTCTTTATAGTGGGGAGTTGTACTCTGATTGGTCATTATCCCCAAAGGGAATCATATTCTTTAAGGGCCGCTTAGTAGTGCCATCTTCTCTAGAGAAAGAGGTGATGGAGGATAGCCACCAGTCTCAGTGGGCTGTCCATCTAGGTTCCACAAAGATTTTTTATATTGTGTGATGAAATTTCTGGTGTCTAGGTATGTGACAGGACATAGCTAACTTTGTGTCAATATAAAACAAATTCCAATAGGTGAAAAAAGAGCATAAAAAGCCCTCTGGTTTGCTCCAACCATTACCTATTCTTACCTAGAAGTGGGACAAGGTATCTGTGGATATCATTGTTGGATTACCTCGTACACCTTAGGGTAAGAATTCCATTTGGGTGGTGACTAATCTTTTGACCAAATCAGCACACAACATTCTGATCAAATATACAACTAAAGTGGATGAGTTGGGCCATTTTTATCTTCAGGAGGTGGTGAGACTCCATGGTGTTCCATCAGATTTTGTTTTAGATAAAGACCCAAATTTCACTTCTCATTTCAGGGATGGCCTTTATAAGGCATTGGGGTCTCAGATTAATATGATCACGACATACCATCCTCAAATCGATAGTCAGACAGAGCGGTCGAATCAGATTTTGGAGGATATTCTACGTGCATGTGTTCTGGACATTGGAGGTTCCTGGGATATCCATTTGGGATTGGTTGATTTTTCTTATAATAATAGATATCAATCCTCAATTCAAATGTCTCCTTTTTAGGCACTATATGGTCGGCCTTGTCGGCCCCCCTTGTGCTGGGTTGAGGTATGTGAGACTTTACTGTTGGGGTTGAGCCTTGTGTTTGAGACTTCTGAGAAGATCAAGTTGTTTGTGCATTGATTATTTACCACTCAGAGTCTTCATAAATCATATGCTAACCAGAGGCGTCGAGACCTGTATTTTTCTGTGAGTGACATTGTATTCTTGAAAGTGGCCCAACATTTGGGCCATCATCGATTGGGAAAGCCAGGGAAGCTTATGCTGCAATATGTTGGCCCTTTTGAGATCATTAATAATGTTATATAGGTGGAATAAAATTTTTCTTTACCTTCTCAATTGACATCTATCCATGATGTATTCCATGTCTCCCAGTTGAAGAAATACATCCCAGATCCATCTCATGTGTTGAGTTGGAATGAACTGGAGATGGAGCACGACTTGTCAGTATTTGAGTGGCCAGTGCAATGAGTGGACTACCAAGTGAGGGTATTTCAGGGGATGTATGTTCCACTGGTCTGGGTTCGTTGACAGTAAGGTAGTGATACACATGAGGCCTGGGATCAGAATTCATGGGTTGAGGAAGAGTACCCATTCTTATTTTCCAATAAATCTTCATGTTCACATTCAGGGGAAAAACTACTTTCATGGTGGGGAAAATTGTCACATTAATGATGTATTGTAAAGGTATTTGTAACTTAATTTCCATTATTTTATTGTTTTGGGGGTTTCCCATGAATTTTTGGATGATTGGTTGTGTTTTTATGGATTGGGCCAAACCATGATCCCAATTCCATATTTAAAAACAAATTTTAATTCCTTTATAACTCATTAATTTTTCAGAAATTACAATTCCTAATCGGCCTAACCTGACCTATTAACACCACCATATTAATTTGGACTATTTAAGAATGAATACATAGGGTGGATTTGGGTTTTGGTTTAAGCAATTGGGCCTGCCCGGTATCCCATTTACAGTTTTAAAAATAAAATCGGTTTATTTAATAAATTATACATTTATTATTATTTTTCCATTATTCCAACTCCCACTATTAGGGAAAAAAATTATTCATGCCCCCATTTTTTTACCCATCTTTGGATCTTTTATGCACTGTGAATTATGACATACCTTTATTTGGGTTCTCAAATCATCCAGATTTAAAGAGGTAACTTCTTTCCTTCATAACTCCATCATTTATCACTATCCCCCCCCCCATTATAGTTCCTTCAAGACCTTATATTCCTTATTGGAACCACAATCACATTTTTGTCTGTGTTTAAATTTAGATAATGGTGTATTTGGGGCGATTTATTCAAGATACCTCAAGAAAGTGGGTCTCCATCATTATTCTTTCAGTTTTCTTAGGGTTTCATTCAATTGTCTAAGGATTTCTTCCCTTACCCTTATTGTTTGTAATTTCAAGAAACTAAGGTTTCAAACCTAGGATTTTTCCTCGGGGTTTCATGGTCTTGTATTCTGTTTTTAGGCTTGATCTTCCTTCTTTGAGGTGCAGCGGTGGTGCAATTGAGTTTTCACACAAAAGATTCAAGGGTTTTCATTAATTTGGTAGGTAATTCCATGTTCATGAAATATTTTTGTATTATCATGATGTATTTATCATATTTTAAGGTTTATGTCATTTTATTATTGCTGCAAAAATTAGTTTTAGTGGTTTTTGTATTGCAAATTAATTTTAAATCCCAATTTCATGTGAATTTGGGGGTTTTTCATGGAAATGTTTTATTGGTTTATTTGGGGCTGCCCTATAAATACATAATTGATTTTTCTAAACATTAATATGGATTAAAATAATGTTTTTAATTTTTAGCACCTTTGTTTCTACTAAAATGGGTTTTAATGGAGTTTGTGGAACATGTGAACTTTTATTTCCATGTTTGCGTGAAAATGGAGGTTTTACAAAGTAATCATTTAATGGTTCATAAGGGGATTCCCTAAAACTTATTTTTTTGTTTAATTGAAATTTATTGGGATGCATTATTTGTTTTGGTGACTTAAAATTGTGAACATAGAGTACCAATTGGGGTTTAAATGAATTTTGGGAGGAAAACAGTGCGGGATTTTGAGATATTGTTTCATTAAAAATGAATATTTTTTGTTGTGTGTCTTAAGTGGTTTAAAATTTGTATTTCTACTGTAAATATTGTATGTGACCCTTAGTAGTTTTTATGATGAAAAATTTATTTATTTATCACTCCAAAAAAATTGAGCACAAAGGGGGAAGACTGGGTACCTAGGTGGGGCAGTTTTGTATTAGTACTGCTAGTGAACTAGATGGGTTTCATCCCTATTTCACCTAGCATTTGGATAATGAAAACTCTGAATAAACTATATGTATTATTATTGGGAATTATTAAGTAATTTTTATGTTCCCTAATATTGGATCTTGCATGATAATGTATTTTTCTATGGTTACACTACACCGAGGTATGAGGTACATGGGCCAGAAACAATCTTGTGCCTAGGGGTGTTCTTGATTTTTTTTTAAAATTGGATTTATGGTATTTACCTTTGTATTAGGGTGTTTATGGAAGTAAAATAAATTATATAAAAATTATATTTAAATATTTTAACATTATTAATGATTTATCTTGAAAATTGTTTTCAATCGAAAGTTGCATTTCTTGGAATGTAACACCGATTTATTTTCATATTAAAACTACTTGCGTTTTCACCTTTTATTTCATGTACTTTGGAATCATTGGGTGGTATCCTATTTGGAATAGGATAAAACCCTAATTATAACCCTTGGGTCTAATTATACATGGTTATTTTTGACTTAGGAAAAATTAAATCCTCTGGTGAAGGTGGTTCGGGCAGTTAGACCCCTCCAGCGGTGCGGTGTTGTGGAGATAGCTCGGGGGGACCACCCCCTTATTTTGTGGAGTCCTTGTGGATGTATTTATGCTTTATTTATTTTTGTTTGGACCTATTGTACTATATTAAAATCAATGTATTCAATTATGGTTTTTTATGAAGATTTGATTGGATGTAATTTTCATATTTATATTATGGACTATTTTATAGTTTTATGCTTTCATACTCGGGTTAATCATTCCCAAAACCTAGTTGTTGGATAACCGAGAAATTTTCATAGACTTTGGGGATTATGAACACTCTTCAGGACTTTTCATTGTCAAGTTTATGTGCAGGTATTTTTGTCGACCATATTCGTTTCACGATAGTCAAGTTTTTTATTTTTTGTAATTATATAATGACCTTAATTTCTCATGAAGGATCGATGCAACATTTACCATTTAATAAAAAAGTTAATAAATAATATTAAAAATATTAATATTATATCATTTAAATAATTTTATTTTTTACAAAAAAATATAGATCTATATTACATATTAGGAAGGTGTAAAAACATTAAATTTTAATTCCCCGTTTTTCTTGATGTATTTAATGTAAAAAAATGAATAGTCCTAAAAATGACATTAATTTTATTTTATATTTAAGTAATATTTTATTAAATTATATACAATTCAATAACATATTTTTTTAGAACTTAGAATGGGATATGGTTTTAAACATCAATTATGGTCCATTTAGGTATTGTTTTTCTATTTATAGTATCTTAATTAACCATTTAATAGTTCAAATATTTTATATTATACCAATTTTCAAATAGGTTAATGGGGATAAAATTAAAAACTAAGGGTAGGAATGTGATCCAAACCCGTCAAAATTTTATTAAATAGAAGTATTTCGACAGATAGTCATGTTATATTCAAATTTTTTTAATTTGAATCCATTTTTTACATCATAATTAATTTATAATAATTTAATATTTTATGAAATTATAAGAGTGCCCCTCCCCTAAATAAAAAGGGAACCCTACAATATCTTATTCACACCATGTTGAGAATTATTTATTGAACAAAATTTAACAATTTATCTTATCCAATCCCATAGGAAAATGTTATTTGTTTTGGAATTATAAAAATACCAAACCTAGATCCCTTTATAGGAGATCTAAAGTATCCATTTCAGAGAAGAGGTATTCTCCCAAACCGACACATTCTTTTAAATTTTTATTTTACCACCTCTATATTTAATATATTAATCATAAATTGATAAATTACATATCCTAAATATACTAAAAATTTATTATGAGTTTAGAAAAAACATTATACATCCTCTTTCTTTTCAAATGGGAAGTGAATGTATCGTTCCTGTGTACTTATAGATTACCTTCTCCACGTAGTGATACAATTCATTTTTAATCAACATATTTTATTGATGGGTATTATTAAGGGTTCAGAATTTATAAAAAATATTTATAAATCAATTATAATTCACTATTAATAGTATCATTTTTACCTACTTAACATCAAATCCTTGGAAAAATGATAATGTCGCTCGTGCATACCTGTGGACTACCACCTTTATAAAGCAATGTGATTCGTTCATCATTTATATTTTACATGGATGGTAATGAGGTTGAATTAGATGAATATATATTATATATATTATATAAAAATTATATTTTAAATGTTAATTAATATTTAAATTTATTTCATTCGATTTTTTGAAAAATAAAAATAGCTTTCAAGCATATGTATGACTTACCATCTCTATGAACGGTGTAATTTAATTTTATATACCTATAATTCATGGATTACTATTAATATATATATATATAATTAATTTCTATTATATTTATACCATTATAAAAATTCTGTATATTATGGAACTATGATAAAATTATAAGGACTAAAACTACCAAAGTAAAATTTATATGAATAAATAAAGTAAATATAACCAAGAATAGTGATTTTAATAAAGAATTGTTAATAAATAGGTGACACAAGGTTAAAATTAAATTTCATATGGTCTGATATATACTATTAGGGTTATATTAAAATATTAATAATAAACTAATATTTATTATAAAAAAGGTTATAAAACATAGTAATGAATTTGGACCAAATGTATGGGATATTCGTCTATTTTTTTCAATGGGACACATGCCTTATATACCAATTATTTCTTTAATTTGGTGTATATACTACCCATGAATTTTTTGTATGATTATTCTCATAAAAATTATGATATATATATATATATATCTACATAAGTTCATTTCATTAATGGGCCATAATATTCTAAAGATACCAAAGTGGTAATGGCTTTATGTTACACTCTCAATATTTATCAAAATTTTTTATGATTAATTTTTTGATACTGATAAATTATAATATAGTCATGTATTTTCTTAACCTTTTTTTTATTTCCATAAAATTATCAATTTTCTTTCATTTTCCTCATATTCATCACTCCAGAGATGAAATATATGTTTTTATGGAAAATAAAATTATTCCTCTCTTTGGTCAGAAAAACATTTTTCTTTTATATCTATATTTTCTAAAAATATTCTAAATAATGTTTTTACTATTTTCTAATGATTTTTTAAATTAATTTTTACCCAGGTTTTATTTTTGAAAAATGGTTTGCTGGGAATTTTTTTCATTTTTCTAATGAGGCACTTTTTGAATTTTTATCAAAAATGTGAAAATAAGTTTTTATTTAAACTTTTATGAGATTATTGAAATTTCCCACCATCACAACCACAAAATTCCTCAAAGATTAATTAACATGTTTTCATAGCTCTTTTAAAAGATAATTTTTATGTAATATATTTAAATAATTATATTTTAAATAATTTATTTCAATATGGAAAGGTTATTTTCATCTATAATGTTTTAATGATCTTCTTATTGTATTTCTATTAATTAAAGAAAAAACTCTTGACTCACTTATAATTTACTAGGTATATGATCCAAAGATATTATCCTAATTATTTTTCTATTTTATTTATGTTTATGATGAAAAGATTTTTATGAAATTAATTCATTTTCTATGGGTGATTCTGTCATGAAATATTGAAATGCTTATAGAACTGGTTTCTATTCCATGTGTTATGCTATGATGAAATGATTATAAAACCCATTTCTTATTATGATTTTTGATATGATTAATTCTCTATGATATCTTGGAACACATATATATTATTTTCATTATTTGAATGGTGGTACCGATATCTCCCTCCAATGCATTGGGTAATGATTGATATATCTTAAGATAAAAATGGATGCAATGGGGATTAAACCAAGTTCAGTAAGGGAATTATTCTACTATGATAGTCCTGGGAGTGAAGATTGACAACTAATATGGTTTTGGTAGTGGACCTATTCCACTATGATAGTCTTGTCTTCAATCCTTTAATATTAAGGATATGATTTTAAATTCTTATGTTTATGCCACAATTCTATTTTGTATCACGATATTGTCATATCATGGCTCATATAATTTGATTATTTTATGATTAATTCCTTATAAATTGCCATTATTTATTCCATTATTCATGATTATGATCTATTATATGTAGGGTATTTTTCTAAAATGTTAATCTCATATCTTGTTACCTTTTTAATCTTGTTATGCTTATATGATCATTGATATATCCCTTATTTACCCTTAATGAGCATTAGAGATAACCCTCTCTCTTATTTACTTTCTCATGTTATGGAAAAATGTTTTGTGTATGATATAAATTATAATGGTGATAGTTAGTAATATATATATTGGATATCATGTTGAACAAATATAAATCCATTTTACATGTTTCCATGTATGAAAACATACTAGACCGATACGATTCTTGCATTAATCAGTATGTGATGAAAAAAATATTTTACTATTTAGATGAAAAATCACTCTATTAAAAGTATGTGTCCATATGTTTGGTATCATAACACTTTTTAGTTAACCATTGAAAATCGGGATGATAAAACATGATTTAGAACCCTAGGGATAAGTCTAAGTATATGATAAATTTCTAATGTTTTTGGTAATGATCGTGTGTTGGGTCTGAAAAAGATTTCATAGATGATTAAAATGATTTTATTCAATTTTAAATTGATGGATAAATATCATATAGGCTATTTTATTATGATTAAAATGGTAATGTACCATTATATTCAATGGAACCTCGCATTCCATATAGTTTGCTCGCTATGAAAGTCGCTTCTTCACATAGAGCCTTTGGATAAACCCTCCACATAGTGCCTATGAAAATGAATTTAAATTTGGTGTGATCTGTGACCTTTTTATTCCTTTAAAATGAATTTAATTTGTGGGTATAGGAGTCCCTTTTCACCCACCACAAATGAAATTTTTTTTTTGGGGCGATCCATCCCTAGGCCCCTGCAAACAAAATTTTATTTATTGGGTGAGGAATCTTTTTCAATCCCCTTGCTAAAGGAATTACCTTTTGGTGTCAGTTGATAACATATGATACAAAATACTCTATAGGTAGAGGTATATTAGTTGAATATGTACCCTTATAAACCCCCAAACACAGAATCCTTATGTGTGAATTTTTTAGAGTGGATTTTGTGTGTAAGACAATCCAGGAAAGTGATTTCAATAGGTAAACAATAGCCTCATATTCAAAATTTAATAAGGAATATGATTCAGTCCACGTTACATAAAATATGGTATGAATAGTGATGTTTCCTTTGTAGACCATCCATCCACAGAGTGAATCCCTTTGCGGGCTAACATTTTTCGAACTGTATGTGGATGAAATATTTTTAGGCCACCATCCCACATTGAAAAAGTATTTGGGATAAAGTAATTTAGTATTGGTAGCCTTCCACATAGCATTCAACCCTAAATCAGACCCTAAAATAACAATCCAAATAACCCTCCACATCAATTTCTCTCATGAAGTTCTAAGACCCATGTGGCCACCTTACACATAATTGTTCCATGAAATCTTCCAGAATAACCTGATATGTTTTATCATAATATAGGGAACACTAATGTGCCCTCTTTATCATACATTACCATGGTAAATGAGGTCATACTGGTAATGTACCTAATAAGTGGGATCCTAATAATGTTCTCGATCATTCCTTACCATGGTAACAGCGGTCCCACCCTTGGAAGTAGTGCCAATGGACTCCCTATTTTTTATAGTAATGTGGGGGATCATACTTTATTTTTCCTTTGATGATTTGTGGATACCCTCCACTCATCTCTAGAATTGGGAATAAGGAGAATCTCTATTAGAGTAAGCACATGCCTTTTCTATGGGATTGTAGCTAGATAGGTATTCATATGTGACATGCCTTTTCATGAAAGAGAGAAATGAGACGAGCCCCATAATTCCTTTTCACTCTCCCATATCTTTAGTCATGTCCACTAGTAAACAGAGGAGATATTTTGTTTTATTAGATATTCCACTTCTTCTTCTATCTCACACTAATAATGACTCACATGGGTGTAGAGTTAAGTTAAGATCACAACATCCACATGATCAGATACCTATTTCGAGAGGTGATTATTTTATGGATCACTCATTTACCTTCCATGGGAAACCTATTTAGTATAACCCCAAAAACCATGCATCCACCTTCAGATGGACATATTCCCGATGAATCAAACCTTTTTAGAATCATTTTATGTGTAAAATCCAATTAATACTCTAAATAACTATGAACTAATGTACTCCTCATAGCTCAAACATTGGGCATACTCTATATGTGTGAGCCATAACCATCTTAATATCTTAATCAACAATACTCCAATTTTGTATATCCCAAAACCATAACCTTCCATGGGCCTCCCCCTAGGTGTAAGCCCTAATATTCTAAACAATGTGGGATTTGATTCATGACTGAATGGGATATATAGGAAGCCTCTATGAGGATCAAACCCAAGATTGTAAATTCAACCTAATGTTCTCTAAGACATATCCCCAGTAGGGTCATATCCAACATAAAGGGGCATATTCCCTCCAATCCCCTTTCATCTCAATCTTTATTATGAAACATTCCATGTAAGATCATACCCCAACAAAGAGACAACCGCTCTTCTAGGTCCCTCGTGCTTCTTTGACTTATCTCTCAAGCTAAACTTGACTATGAACCTTTTCCCTAGACATCTATTCCATATGATGTTAAATAATAGAGTTTGGTCATCATCACATGAAATTGAAAGGTATGATGTTTACTGTTGAGTGTCACCAAACAATGTGGGTTGTCATTCATTTCATGAGGATATGTAGGAAGTCCGGATCACGAACTGATACCACCATCAAAATCAATTATGTCTTCTGAGATGAAATTTTATTTCTAATCATCCATCCATGTGTCTTAAAACCAGAATCAAAATAGTAAATGAAATAAGGATATCTAATATTTTACAAAAGGGTACCATCAATGGAGAATATTAGATACATATAAATTTCTCTATTGATGAATATCTTTATATATATACAAATATTATTAAATAAATACCGGATAATTATTAATTTTTAACATAATGGTGACTTCTTGAGAACATATTACTAAATAAAGGATTCATTAATATGTATTAAACCTATAAGAGAGTCCCAAAATAGGAAAAACTCACCCTTTAA
Organism: Viscum album; assembly: GCA_963277665.1. NCBI lineage: Eukaryota > Viridiplantae > Streptophyta > Magnoliopsida > Santalales > Viscaceae > Viscum > Viscum album. Next base: position 695,587,130 of record OY728119.1, on the reverse strand, counting down.
AGGGGGTGATGAGCCTGACCTCCCATCCTCCCAACCCACATGTCTTCGAAGGCCTTACTGGAGAAATCTACGCGGCTACCGACCTTTAGAAACAAGGTATGCACCAACTAAAAATGACCGTGGATTCAATATCATGATGAGAATAAAAAATGGTGAACCTAACCTTAATTATTAACCAAGATGATAGTGTCTCTCACTTGTCAATCATCGTGATGTATAATTAAGGAGGACCCAAAAATGGAACTAAAACCATTAGATTTGAATATTTGTGTTTATTAAGATGCTTATTTGATGGGTATTATTTTTTATGTTTAGTAAATATATTGTATGCACTTTTTTCAATAACACCATTCAATCTAATACAATGGAATACATTCAACCAACTCGATCATTTGAATCAATTATCGAGTCCTTATCAACTGAGAGGCCACTATCACAAACTCATCGTCTCTAAAACCGGGTCTTAAATATTATCCTATGTGATTACTACCAAAATTGTACCATCCTAACCGTTGTGGTAGCTCGAAAAGCCATCTAGTACGTCAAGACTCATATGACCTCTACTCAATGATGACTGGTGGTCCAGATATAGAAGGAAAAAGTTGTTGTGTCAAATCATTTTGTGATCATATCCCCAAAATAATGAAAAATATCCTCCCATATATTATGGTGTATGATCCATATTTTACTAACAAACTCACCCATATATTGTAGGGTTCACACCAAAGGGATCCTTCCTTCAACCATCATAGCTAGTGTCGCATGGCCTGAATTCCTATACTTGATTATGGTGACACTCTGAAAAGGTGGACCCGGGATTATCAAGCCTGAAAAACCAGGATATTTTTTCAATGGTAAAAAATAGTTTTCATGGAGCAAGTTTGTAAATATTTTACCTCTAAATAATCTTACAAGAAAATTATGGAGTCAAACTGTAAGTATGCGGACACCAAATCCCTCACCATATAAGTCTGCTGGAACAGTACAGAAAAATTTACTCAATCATAGTGGAAAAATTTGGTTGAAAACCATGAGTAGGAGAACAAAACTACACGCATCCATCAATATCACTGCAATAGTTTAGTGAAACATTGAGAGGAATACATGTTGATCTCAACTTCCATCATGGGTAAACCCCATATATTATATCCCACACATGATTATTTTTGGTATATCCTAGAAATAACTAAAGGGAAATAGAGCAAACATATCACTACCTCATCTTTAAAATGGACGTATATCCTATTCCAGCTGATGAAGCCACTCCTAATATCCTGAAAATGATGGAAGGACATATATCTATCCCCGTCCATATTCTAAAAGTTTAACATGATATAATGATATCATCATCGGTGAGAAGTTTCCAGGAACACAACCTTACATCAACATTTTATGGGACTCAACTAAATAATTCTAGAGTAACCAAGGAGCATATTAATATTTTTACACCGTTCCCGGAGGGTCATGGAAATCACAAAATAATAGGACAACTAGATTGGGACGAAATTCCCATTCCAACTAGAGGTCGTTGGTCTAATCTGTTTATATGCCAGGTTAGACATATATCCCAGAAAAATTATATAAATCTATCATTAAACTATGGAAATAACATAGGAACTAAGAAAACATGTTTATGTACATGAAATCTATCACCCATAGTAGGAGGTTCTAATCGCCCATAGGAAGACATAAAAAAGGAATCCTTACCAAAAGCGATTAATAAATTATTAGGTGGTCCCTGAACATGATCTACTAAATACTAGGGGTTCTTAAATTCCTTAAATTCCTATCTATGGTGGATTAATATTCTAAAAATCGTACACCAAATCACATAGATATTTAAAGCATTTGTGAATGTCCTCCCAGCAATCTTTCTTCTAAATTTTCCAAAGGTCCTCCTTGGATATCTTAGCATGAAGGGTCACATCATGCTGAGAATATAATAAATCTATAAATTCCATATCCTTATGTTTATTATAGTATCCCTCTGGTATTCTATAATATAAAATAGCAAGATGTACATCCCCATAGTATCGTCCACCTTACGGGTCCTTTCCATGGTATACACAACATACTAACTCCATGTAATCATACATCAATCCATTATGGTATCCCCCCCATGAAGGTGTTATTTGAAAGGGTTCTCCCCATAGAGACATTTTATTTCATTTTGAGTGTCCTCCAACAGATGAACCAAATTTCAAAAATCCCTCCTATCATGAGGTTCTTGATAAATTGATCATAGTCATTCTTGATTCCATGTCATTCAAAAGAGATATTTTTTTTCAACACAATACAACCCAGGGAAATGTTCATTCTCCAAGACCAGCATAAAATACCCTCTTTCTAATGAAACTTAGATAATCTCTATTGACCTTTTTGTTTACAATAAAGAAATGGGAAAATGTCCACTCTGGTGAGATATGGATGAGGATCCTCCTATAAAAAATAAAGGATAATTTTTTCTCATATTGAGACAATTGGAATTGAATAATATTTCAATAATTTTCTAGCCTTTATCCACTCCCCATTTTAGCATTCCAGTGTCATTATTGGATGATTGTGTGCACAAAATCTGACTAAATATATGGTCCAAATTTTGTCATTTAGAAAAATGGTATTGTTATACGATGAATACCCATATCAAATTTATGTAATTGATGTGATGAACCTCTAAATATACTTGTCAGAACTCTTAATTTCATGACACTTGAAATGTGGAAATTAGCAATGAGACATTAAATGTGAATTACTAGACACATTAAATGAATTGTCTCAGTAGGTCACTGACACCCCATTCGGTGTTCATGCTAAAGGATGAGGTAAACATGGGGTATCACAATTTACCTCACCCCTTGATCAAGAATTTCCTCCAAAGGCGATGTTATGTAATGTAATATATGTATTCCAGATTAAAGAAATATATTATTTGTCACTATAGATGGTCTTCTCAGTAAGAACATGCCCTCAAAGTATCATAAAGACATCGGTCTACAAAATAGAACACCATTGAAACATACTTTCATCATTCATATTAAAATACAAATGATGTTTCACTCTTAAGGGAAGTCGATATTCATATACTAAAAATTCCATAAATGTCAAAAATTTCTATGGATGTAGATATATTATGTGTATATTATACCATGAATACAACCCATGATTAGGAAAAGCTCCATAAAATTAATACAGCTACCACAACAATTGTAGTAGTAGAAGTACATGAGAAACAGAAGGCCACAAGGTTTAGGGGAATTTTTCACACAACCCTCAGAGCTAATAAATGAGGACCAAAATTCTATAAAAGTGGATTTTGAACACCCCCTTCCCATAAGGATGGATGAATTTTCCCCCAACCTCAAAAAAATTTATTCTTTTCTCGGTTTTTTGGAGTTACACACAATGAATCTTCTCAGTTCATCTCATCAAGTGATGCATTATTTTATTCATAGACATAGATTATAAAAGTATATAGAGGATCCATTCAGGTTTCCCTTCAATATATAGTTTCAAAGGTATCCCTAAAAAAAGGATGATATCCCATAATGGTCAAAAAAATTCAATCAAAATATTAGCCACTCCTCAAAATCACATTTATTTGGGTATATGTACCGAAAGGAGCCTATTATCCCACTATTTAGAGACTGATGAAATGATCATAATGCATATAATTTCTGTAAAAATCATTGAAACTTCTGAGAATACTACATAACATGAGGATAATGTGGGAGAACAACATGAGAATATATCTATCAAATATACCATCCACATTGAAATAGATGAAGAAGGTGTGTATACCAGAAATTATAGGATTACCGAAAATTGTTTATTCCTATGACAGCTCTATTTCCTCCTCTTCAATGAACATCAACCAAAAAATGGGTAAAACCCATGGTTCACTATAACCTATTACCTAATGGTTTCCAAAACCTTATAATAAATTAAAAACTAGCTCTATATAATAATGAAATGATAGAACTGAAAAGTATTCATATAGAATTACTCAGAGGTCATATTATCGTTGGATATGTTCTTCTAATAAAACCTCATTTCACTTCTCAAGATGATGTCTTTGAAAAGACGAGCCTTCTGTACCAGTGAAAATATATTAAGATGTTCTACGCAATGATGATATAAGACAAAAAATATTTTTGCAACCAATGACATCTGGTTACTGAGACTTCCCTCAGTTTCCCAAACAACCAAATCAATGTCATCCGAGTTAAAATTGGCTAGCACAAGCACAAGTTTTGATATAACCATCAAAACCAGTTTATCCTTTTGTGCTACCTTCTCTATTACCTACTTAGGTGACTATTTATGTAGGATTTATTCACAATATTGAGTTATTGATAGACCTATTATAATCTGTTGAAGGGAAATGTGGGTCAGTGTAATAAAAAATAAAGCCTCGTCTTGAATGATTGTATTCAATACTTTGCACACCTTATTTTGGAAATCCCATGTTGAAAACATTTTAAATTTTTGGATATCTAGATCCACATATCATATATTATATATCATGATTTTGACTCATGATGGAAACTTTTTTGTAACAAGAATCTACTAATCTCTGTTGTTTTGATCAAACATTATAGGGACCATCCTATATCAGGTTCTCCAATTTCCCCAAAGGGTATATTGATGGTTGTGATTATCTCTGCTGAAAATTTATTTACTAGTTATGCTCACCACTATGAAAGAAAAATTTCTTTGTCCTCTAGTAATATAAGGTGTGATAAAATGAGAGAGTATCAGGAATCATTTATAGATGTAAATGTATAGATTAATCCCTAAATATGTTATTATAAAAAGAATATTTCTTAGGGATTTATAAATAAAACATACATGATGATTTCAGAACAAAACTAATTCCAGTTAATTATATGGTAGGGTTCCATGATATTGCTACATTTTAAAAAAATTGGATGCCTCTATCTTGAAAAATAAATCAATATCTAGATCAGCACTAATATCCTATGGAAGTAAAACTGGAAAACTAGAAACAATAAATTAAACTCTAAAAAAATACCATATGTTTGTCCCTACTTTGATGTTTACACCTTATCAAGCAAAACCCAATTGAGGACGAAAAACGTAACAAGAAAAACATCATAAAGGGGAATGAAGAGGGGAAAATTGCGATCAATTTAGTGAATAGAATAAAATTACTTACTAATTCTGAGATGAGTAAATTCATGGTTATTTATTAGAAGGTATGAAAAATAATACTTAAATCTTCTAGAATCTAAAAAACTAAATCAAGTTTTTCTTGAAGATTGTATGAATAATTTCCTCTTTCATTGAACATTGGGGAACACCATCTGGGATATTTTTTTTCCAAGAAATCCTATAAAATATCATTGATTTCATGCATGTGAAGCTAGGGAAACTCTCGGTATAAGTGGAATGTGATTTTACTATTTCTCTAGAAGAAGAGGGTAAATGGAAAGAATTCACCAAAAAAGGATAAAATAATTTCAGTGATTAGATTACATAAATGTTGATAAACTGAATTTAAGGTATTCTCATATCATATTTGAAATAACTAACTATGACCCTTATCACTTATGCTATCACATAGTCAATTCTATTGACACCACAACCCTCAAAAGACCAATCATCCATGAAATTAAATTGATGGAAGGGTGGAAAAAACACATGAAGATTATACTACACCAATTACTTTTATATCCTTGAATCTCTCAAACCTGATGGATTTAGTCCCAAGAGAATGATAACTACCCCACTAAAAGATAATATGGGAACTCACCCACCATACATTGTCCACATTAGATAAATAATTGAAATTAAGTTCCATTAATGTTATTAATTTGATGGATCCCTTAACCGACGGTGAGTTTTATGATAAAAATTAGATTCCCACATCAAATTGGGGATACATTAATTGAGGTCACAAGATTTGAGGATACATAGAGAGGAACATTCATGGATGAACACAATATACCAGCCATATCCCATCCATATTTATATATTCTTCCAAAGCTAATAGTAAATACCTTCAAGAAGATTATAAATGGAGGGAAAATTAATATAAACATGTGAAAAATCATTCAAAAGAAAACATTTTTTACTATTTATTGATGACTAGGTAATAACCTGACCAAACCAAGAAAATGGGTACGCCATAGTGGCCCGAGTCAATAATAGATAATATGACATGAAAATATTCTCAAAAACATGATGTGTCTATCCAAGGAATTTTAACTTTGATGACGAGTTCAATGAAAAAGTTATATATGGGAAAACATGTCTCTTTTAACCAAAAATATGATATCCTAGAGTAATTGGCTACTTTCCAGGATAATGCTTCAAGTCTAGATTCCTTCAATCTATTGAAGTCTCAAGCTGAAGAACTTGTAGAGGCCTTTTTGTGCCCTCAATAATTCAAATCCAATGTTTCTTCCACTAAGTTATATAATGTAGACGTTTATCCTAATTTTTGTTTTGTTATGTCATTAAATAATGAGTACAAAAATGATGGAATATTGGGATACATCATTCTTTTATATATATATGACAGATTAGATTACACTAACATTAGTCACGATTTAGTTGATAATGGCTAGGTAGTAAACCACATTCTATTCAGAAGGATTTTGGGACTAGGATAGAATGAATTTGATCTATACCCTTCCACATTAAGGCTTCATGGGTATAACTAAATTGAATTAAAACCCCTTGACCACATTAAACACCAAGCATAGTTTGGTGATTTGGTATCCGACTCCGATTGTTTGGTCCTCCAATAAGATACAACTTTCAATGTCTGTCTAGGAAGGCCTTGGATACACTATTAAGAAAAAATCACTTAACAATACCTTAAATTATATAAATATTACAACAATAGGAATATTAGGATGTTACATGGGAACAAATCTTTGTTCTATTCGTATTACCCTCAGTATATAAATGATGGATTATAAATAAAATAATATAATAAACACATAATTAATGATGTCACTCTATTTACTACTTAATATGGTCTATAAATGATCCTAGTGAACTCATCTAATGAAATCAATAGTAAATTTTTTCTACCCATTAGTTAGGTCAATGATATTATCTTATATTCATATAAATTCTCACTAGTCATTGTGATATCAGCTATGACAGTTGGTCCTGATGGTGTTGAAGAAATATAATCTTCCTATGTTAACAATAATACCTCAGAAGGAAATTTCCAAAACTTATCTTTATAACTTCAAAAATCTATGACTTCATCCACTAAATTTTTAGAATTTTTAATATAACTATTAGAGGCTAGATCACAAGAAATCAACCTTTCTCTTGGATTTAGTGATTCCCTTCATCTCATGTCCATCTCTAGAAGTAAATAGAGGGAAAAAACACAAAATAGAATAGGGGGAAGAAAATGACCACAGACACACTCCTCCCAAAACTATGAATGGAGTCCCCACAACCTTCAATGAAATCCTTTAGATAATTATGGGAATAAAAGGTGATATGAAATTGGTTTTTATCAATGAAACTATGCCACCTAATGAACATCATATTTAAACCATTTTTCTAAAGCAACATAAGTACGTGTTTTCATAGAACTATCAAGAGATTCTAGGCTTGGATAATAATGTGCCAACCCATCACTTATGATTTATAGAAGACCATTATGGTTACAAACATACTGATAGAGGGAAATATCATACTTCTGATTCAAAGGGTGAAGTCGAAGTATAAAATATAATTAAAGTAAACTTAATTCAAGAAGTCAAATACCCAAAATGGCATTCCAACATTGTAACTATCATGATGAAAAATGGGTAGATCATGGTTTGAATTAATTTTAGAGACCTAAACTTAAACTGTCTGAAAGTCCAATTCAAATATGATCTAATAACTTTTGATCAACGCAATGGTTGTGTATAAATCCCTATACTTAATAGATGTATATTATGGATAAAATCATATTCTAATGGACCTTTAAGATGAAGAAGCCACTTACATCAGAGACCCTATAAGGTATTTTGTTACCATGTGATGATATTTGGTTGGAATAATTCTAGTTTCCAATATCAAAATCGCATGAATCACATCTTAAAACAATTTTTTGGGAAAATCGATCAAGTGATTTGTTGTAGACATGGTGGTAAAATCATAGAAACATTATAATCACCATATCGATTTGAAAATCATTTTTGAAAAACATTGACAATATTGTCTGAAGATGAATCCTATAAATTATTCTTTTGGTGTTAATTTTGTAAAATTTCTCATCTTCATTGTACGCTATCAGAACATCAATATTGAACCTAATAACACTTAAGAAATTTTTAGTATGTCACCTCCTTGGAACCTTAGATAGTTTAGAGGACTGTAGGGTAACCATTCCTATATTTGATGGATCATAGTAAACATCACAAAAATATGTTTTCCATTCGCCAATAAAATAATGAAATGAGTATTATTTTAGGGGACTAATTATTTCTAATAATAATTCAATATACTAAAGAAATATCTCTTTATCCCACTAGTGTTGATCTCATTAGTTAATGGAAGGCTTCTCATCATAAATGTGAAAGCTCTAGAATGATCACTAGATGCCTTTTTGCATATAAAAATGATGTAGGTTGTGAGAAAATCCTTTATTATCAGAATCTCACCATAATTTATATTGAGAAATTATATTTGTATATTGAGAAGAACTATATTTATTTGATTATTATAATTTAGAAATTAAGGCATTACATGCAGCATCATGAGGTCCATTTGATCTCATTAATTGACCCGCTTGAATATATCCTCAATCATCTCATGTTAACAAGACATTTGGCATGATGGGTAGTAATTATTAAATATTTTTATATTTAGTTGATACCAAATAAGATGATAAAATGGATGTCCTTACTAAATTTCATGGTTGAACAACCCTCTATGTAAGAAGCATCGATGAGTACTGGACTACCAAAAGAATAAATTTTATCTATTCCGGATTATACTCAAATGTGGGAAATGTATTTATATGGTCCAACTAGAATCCCAACTTGAAATGGAATGGAAGACTTTAATCCCAACAATTTTGGGTTTTAATCATTCTCATTTCTCTAAAAACTGATTTTCTACACTACCCATTCCTACTATCAGAAGGATGGACCAATAATGAGGCCGAATACCATGCCCTCATTTCATTATAGGAATTAGATTTGTAGTTATTAGTGAATCCCCTAAGAATCAATGGTGTTTTGAGTTGGTAATTGACCATATAAATATTGATTATGCCACTATGAAAGAAGATATGATTCCATTCCTTAATTATGTTCGGGGGATGATGGTGAAATTTCCCATTGATCCAAAAATATCTCATGTCCCACATTCACAAAATGCATGGGAATATATGTTATCTAGTGATAATATAGACTTGTTATATCCTGATCATGATTAAATAATCATCAATATCACCCATCATATAATAGTGTTTCAATTTATTCAAATTGCCATGGAAGAGATCAATGAGAATGATTCTACCCCTAAAACGGATTATATTTCGAATGGGTGGATGACCACCATCATGTAATACATTATAATTAGGACCCTCATACTATAAAGAGATGGAAAAAATGTATCCTTAAATGGGGGAAGTAAATTTCACTATTTATGATATCCCCATAAATGAGAAGGTTCATTATAACAGAATCTTAGATGGAATTCTCCTCATATGAATTTATAGATTGGGGATATTTTCAACCATGAAAGAAGTTCATGCCAGTTCTTGAAGATCCATTCAGTCTAGAACTAAGATTTCTTATGAAATCAGAAGCCTTTAATAATTTCAGCATTAAATGATGTATGATTTCTTAAATTTTTTTAGCAAATTTCATTCTTTCCAAGGGTATTTAAATTTAATCCATCATCCCCTAGGTTTTCTGTAATAATAAAAATATTCCATTACATTTTATATATAGGGGATGTTTGTTGTAGGGCCATATTCTCCATCTATGACCTAGAAGTTCTAGTATATACTTTATGATATAGAATTATTCCCTAAATAAAGGACTAAATTCTTCATAAGGATGTGGAAAACCAAAAAAGAATTAATATCATTAAGTCAAACACCATCACTAGATTTCATCTCATTCAAACAATACTATCAGACAATTGCACCAATTTATTCTCTTCCTGATTGAAGAAACTGTACCGGTAGTACAACATCAAATCCAACCATTCTTCCGTCACTCAAGCAGCTAGAAATGGAATGATTAAGGCTTTCACTAAAAATATATCAAAAATAATTTAGAAAATATTGGTTAAAGAAAATGAGTCATGGCCCAACAAGATTCTGCATGAATTTTGGGCCTATGAAATAACAACCTATACTACTACTCATACAACACTATATTCATTGGTTTATCGAACTGAAGCAGTGCTACCCATTGGGATCTAATTTCTCTCCCTCAGAATGGATATCGATGAACAAATATTATATTATGAAGAACCATAGAGGCAATTTTAGGATTTGCTGATACTTGATGATAAAACATTGTGTTCCCTGCATCATTTGGAAGTATACCAAAATTAGTTTTCTCATGATTTTAACAAGAAGTTCCACCATTTATCATTCATATAAGTAGAACTGGTACTATTCCTCATGACCTCGATGATACTAGGGAAGAAACCCACAAATCATGATCAAAAGTAGGAGGGAACTTATTCCATTCATAATGTCAACTCTAATGGGGCTTACTCATTAATCACAATGGAATGGGGAGACACTACACCTCGAAATATGTATTATTTCTCAAGAAATATGTCATGTGATTTCAAAGAAGGATGGTAACCATATTTCGGTGTAAGCCCCATACAAATCTTGAAAAGTACCATGAGTTGAGATTATACTCATGGAAGAAAAAATAATGATATGGTCCTCCACTGTATATGTACTAATAAAAACCTTCATCCTTACCGTAAGATGCTAATGTGGATAGAATCATTGGTTCTATTTACACAAACTTAAAAGGATCACACATTGTACTTATTACATGATGTTACACATTGATCCTTTCTTCAATAGATCACAACCTTCGGTGATATTCCCCAACCTCATATATTTTCTAGAACTATGTATGGATTGATTCACATCCTCATGTAATATGAATTGACACCTTGATTTCCTATATTAGGTCCCGAGTCAAATCCATAGCTTTATGATATTGTATTCACCAACCTTTTCCCTTGATGACTCGCTTAATGTCAGATCTACAACTTATTTGATGTAAATGAAATCCTGGTATTAGTCATTTGACCTAAACACTAAAACACACCACATTCCAAGTTGTATGAATCTGAACTGCATAACACATTGGAATCCTCTTAGACGAAAGCCTCGACAAAACCCAAATCCCCATGTCTGTAGATAATCATTATTATTCCATAAAAATGTTCATTCTCTATAGGTGTAAGACTAAAACATATATTCTTATCCACATAATGTAAGAATGTGTGGTCAACATCCTTGTTACATGATGTAAAACTAAATATCAATTTAGTCCACACTTGATTGGATCACAACCATTGGTGTTGGTCTATTACCACACCTCTTTTCCAGAACAATGTATGGCTTGATTCTTATCTACGTAAGATATACTTTGATTCCTATAACTCATTTCTTAGGACTATCCCCAAATTTAATCCTGTCATATGATGGTATTCACTAGCTATTACCCATTATTACCTCTCCTCACATCGAGTATGTTTCTTGTTATTCCACAAAACTATATTTTCCATCAACATTTATCCTAGTCATATGACCTAACACTACAATAAGCCACTTGTATTCTCTGAATGAATGTAAACTGTATAGTGGACTTTATCACATGACCTTAAAAGGAATGAAACATAATTTACTAGTCACAATACATTAAAATTTATGAATATTCCTTGCCACATGGAATAAACATTCATGGTTAGCATCATTGTTGCATTATATAAAACTATATAACATTTGTATCTATAATTTATTGGTTCACAATAGTAAGTGTTAGTCTTTTACCGCCCCTTAATTTAATAAAAACATGTGACTTGATTCCTTCCATCAAATGATACATAGTGGTTCACATATTTATAATACTCGGTTGAAGCTCATCATAAAATATACCCTCATTATGTATGGTTCAGAACTACACAAGGATATTCCATTCATGATATACATGAGTCTTGAATATCACATCAATGATAAATATATTGATGCTTAGAGCCTGCTCCCTAGGCGCCATAATAAAATAATAAATTACCCCCTCTCATTCATAAAAATAAAAGTTATATTCCACATATCATAATTAGGTTCCCAAATTATGGATCCCATCATGGAAGAAAAAATGTCATATTACTTACATATGAGTTAGATCTGTATAGGGAACTCCATGCCCCACGACCTATTCTAATTCAAATTTTTCCTTTGTGCTTAGACACTTTTGTTCCCTACATCATAATCCTTAGCTTAAAGAAAACTGTTATATCTATAATGTTTTCATGTCCGTATGTAATAGAATGTTAGTTTCCTGAGGACACCATTTTTTGAATATACATAGCAAGATACAGTTTGCCTCTCTATAAACCACCCATAAAAGACTTGTCAACTAGATACTAATTATTCCATAGGAGATACCTCTCATGTCACCATAATCCATAAAAACATCATATTTGAAACCACTTTTTGAGTATGTTATGTGGTCATTCCTTTCATAAATGCCTCATATCACCTCTCTTGACCAATGAAATATAAAAATTTTGGTTTAAAATTTCCTTTTTCATGTCTTAATCGTATTAGAACATCAATGAATCAGTAATCCCTATATCACACACTATTACATCGAGTAACCTTCTTCATTGATTTATGATGTCATATTGCACAGTTCCCAAGAACTATGTATGGAATGTTCTTGAATGGATGATATATGTATAAATTCTTGGACCCTATATCCTAGCCCATCTACCCCATGACACATAAGTCAAATGTCATTGATTTTAATCACCTTATGAATTAATCAGTTTCAATTACTTGTTTCTCACCCAGAGCACAACTCGCATGGGATTAAGAGTTTTGGAAAAGGGTTTCCCTACATGATTAAAGAAAAACCATTTCATTCTAGGGTTAACTTGTTATTTAATGAATGAACATAAGAGGCCCACTAGATGTATTTTTTCATGATATTAAAATACATGGTTGACACCTCTTAGAAGAATTATATCACCCTCACTTGAGAGGAACACTATGTTGGGCGTCGGTCTCCCACTTCCCCTATTTCCAAGAATGACATATGGGTTTATTCCCACCCTTGTGAGATACATAGTGACATAAATATATTACATCCTTGTCCATCCATGTTATAAAAAATTTTTCACTCTTATACGTTGGTGTTAGATCTATGTAGGAGAGTCAAAAATAGGTTCTCACCCTACTTGTGTGCTTGTATTCAAACAAAAAGTCACCCCTCACATGAAAATTCAATCAAGTGTGGGGATTCATAATTCTAGAAACTACTTTTGGAACATAGACAACTATTATTCCTTTATCTTTCCAAGAACTATGTGTGGGTTGACTCTCTCTTTGATGAGATGTGCAGTGATTCCCTTACCCTATGTATCAAACCCAAATACAATAAAAAATACATATATCTCCCTTTGAATGCGACAGATCTATATAGGGAACATTTCCCTCCATTATATAGTACGTTTTAAATAAAACATTTCTTCCTCACCCAATCACATTCCTCAAAAAAATCCATCATTATGTTTAGGAAAAGTCGAATCTCCATAAGATTTCCTTAGTGATAGATATCATAAATTTAGTTTTTTAAGTACACCTTTGAATTTGACAGTTTGTAACATGACCCATTTTGGATATGAATAAGACACCTTTAAAAGGCCTATAAATCAAAAAAAAATTGTTTCCTTCGAATAGCCTATTTTATTTACATTTAACTAGAAAACATTATACTAAAAACTAATTTTCTATCATAGTCCAAGATATTTTTTATAATAATTGTCACATTTCATTTTTCAGATTCATAAGTTACCTGAATACAACATATAAATTACAATCTATATGCCCAAAGGATGATTGAACATTCTTGTTTGAATCTCCATGGAATGAAATATCACCAATCCTTTGGTCAATGACATGAGACATTAAGAGACAATAATCATGTTTCCCCATGACATGATGTTAAATTGTGCTACATGGGTCCTTACAACATTATTCTAAACTGCAGAATGTCCTAGTCCCTATAGCATGAAAATTAAATTCATGACACGTGATCAATTATATATGACCTATTAATGACATGAGAGAGATATTCATCCCTAGGTACTTGGTAATATCTTTAATAACTCACATTGTTCTAATCATATGCAAAGATGAAGTAATAAAATGAATTTACCCTATATAAGAGTTTGATCTATATAGAGGTACAATCATTTCTCAAGAATTGAATGTTCATTCATATTAGGGATAACCTTGTGTGTCCATTGACTTCAATCTTGTCATTCCATAAAACCATATTGAGGTAAAAATTCCACCACGTGTCCCCTATCATTCACTATTTTATGGGTTCAATTGATTTCCCATGTTTCCTATTATTTCTCACATTGAGCATGAATCATGGGAGCCTAGAGGATTTGAATAATGATTTTTATTTGCAAGAAAATTTACCCTATATTACATTAATTTTTACCTATTTCTACTCTAAATAAGAATTCAATCAATGTAGAAGTATTTGGTATGCAAAACTTTTGGTGCCTCAAAATAATAATACAATATTTCTAGTGTTTGAGTTTGATATACACAAAACATTTTGAAACATATTCATTATTTTATAGAGACAAGCTATAAATAAAATGTTCATTCTCTCTCATACAAGTCAATTTTATATCATTCGTTTCATATTTATGCCCTGAAAACCTAGTTTGATATAAATTCTCTCATTACTATTGTTCAAAAAAGTTTGAACTAAAACACCATAAACTTTAATTGGTTCTATAAGACCATATTCTTGTTCATATTATCTAATTTCAGATACACTAATGCATAGATATCCTTTTATGAAAGTCAATTCTTGTGTTAATTAAAAAAATTCAAAAGAACGATGGAAAAAAGTGATAGGTGATAGTGGATAAACCCATTTTAATTTCTTATATAGAGATGATATAGGAGCATCCAAAATTTGGAGTATGTTCATATAAGAGAATCAGAAATATTATTATTCCTTCAAAAAGGATTCAAAAATATTGATAATTATATGATTAAAACCATATAACACTACATGTAGCTCCAACTATGTGGTGTCCTCTACTTCCTCATCATATTTCAATGCCTATATCCTCTAAATTTTGTCCTTTTCGTCTTTCTCTACAACCTTCACCAGTCAATTATCTTCATTATCCATTAATAAAATGTTATCCAATTCATGTTTCAATTGATCGATCTCTTTCTGGATCTACTCCGCAGAGGTCATATATTATGAAATGTGGTTTTGGGGATGAGATTCTATATTGACCAACATAGAATCCTCACATAGATAAATATTCAAGGTGGTAGAAAAATGGTACATGGACTCTAAAAGTTTTGGTTTATATTACAACCCGCCCACCCTCTCTGGGGGAAAACAACCTATCTTTTCTTGGATTATATGGAATGGTAGTCAAAACCCCCCATTAAAGTGATATAGTTAGGGTATTTTTGATGGATGATTCAACATAGGGTTCAGGGAAATCATTTTCTATATGTTCCTCCACTCTCTTTTCGGGTCAAAGTGGGAATTTTCAAGGGTTCCATGGTCTACTTAAGAATCAGTATCATATGGACGAACATTTTTTTGGACTAGGTCATTAAGGGAAATAATATCATCAACTTTACCCTCATTAGAAGGATCTAAAGTAGTGGAAACATGGTACACTTCATCTAATTAGTGATTTGATATATTTGGGACTTCATAAACTTGTACTCATGCATCTAAAATGGGTATCCAAAAATAAATGCATGCTAAGAAGAAATATGATATGGTAAATAAGTTGAGATACTCATTTTTTTGGTTATTCCATAAAATTAATTGGTCATCACCACCCCACTAATAGTCAATAAAAGTTAATTCCCTTCGGTGTTCATATGAGACCCTAAAGACACATGTCTTGGGGAGGCATGAGTAGTGGGTGTATGCTCAGCCAGCTCCATAACCATTAGAAGTTTCTCACATATACAATGATTTCATGGATTACTATGAGAAAAATAGGAGAAATAGTTAGAATCATATATTCTAGGGCATGTGGAGATGCCTCCCCCTGCATTACACAATCTGGGGTAAGGTTAGTCGTCCATGAAGCCAGAGCATTAGCTCCCTCATCTTCTATTCCAACAACAATATTTGTTCATCCTAAATCTTTGTTTATCTATGATTTCCATAGAACCATTTCTTATACTTCATCTGACTTCACCTTAAAATGGTACATAGTACCTCAAATGTATGTCACCTTTAGATTTATAGATACTGTAGAAACCCTTGCACAAGTTGATTCCTTAATGAAACAATGTATATGGAATGAAATTAAGAAAAAAGGATGCATTTATTACTTGTAGTCCTAGATTGGATTTGAATTGAAATATTTATCACTTTCCTATAACTCATGAATTACCATGGAGGTAATTATATAGTTAACATATAAGGTTTATTAGTGGTGGAAATAATCATTCAGGATTTAAAAACAAATCTTTCATATCTTATGCTACCCTAGGAGAACCTTCTTTAGGGACTATATCACCATCAAGAGTATCCAATATAAAAATAACGGCTCCCTATATGTATATCAGAGAGGTAATGGGTGATGGATTACCTTTGGCCTCCTAAAAAAGTGAAAAGGTGAAAATAGAAAGAGGGATAAAAGATTACAGTGAGAGGGAAATGGGAGTAATTATAAGAGCTTATACTATATCATCCAAAAATCTCTCAAACCATTGAAACCACCATGTTTTGCACCTAATTAGACCAAAGAATATTTATTTTGAATTAATGAGTGGATAAATCCATCTCATAAAGAGACACACTAGCCTAATTTGGGTTTCTATGAAAGATATGGGTTTAGGTGTAGTGGCCAGCCACTTTGTAGGAAGATCAATCTCTTTTTCCAAAATCACACCAAGATATCATCACAAAAATCACTTGTTCTCAAACAACCCCATTCATTCCCAAATTTATTAAACACTACAATGATAAGGATCAATATTGAAGTAGAGGTAAAAAATGTAGGTGAGGTGGGATCAAGTCACCACACTAGTTTCATTGTAATTTCTAGTGTCATAACCCTTGTTGTGGGAAACTTGTGAGACCCAAATCTCAAGAAAGAAGGTATCTCATTGAGTTCAAGTGAGATTGAAAAATCTTCCTCATCTGCTCCCTGATAACCCCTTTCATTTTCCTCTCTCTCACATTCATATGGATATATAATTTTAATTACCTGATCAAGAAATTTATATTAACCATGGTGCTAATGAATGGATGATTAGAGGTCCATAATGTAGTTCTCTACCAGATCATGATGTTATTCATAAGAAATGATTTTTGGTGATGTTATTATACCATACCCAGGGATGAAAATCTATTTATATTGAAGGAGGTACCATATCCTATCAATGGGTATAAAATTATTTCATGTGTCCAATTCCCTCCAAGATGAAGGATGTGTAGTTTCTGGAGGGATGGAAAGTTGAGGAGATGGATCAGTAGCATGTTCCGTAACAGCATAACAAATATTTTGAGGATCTAGACCTCGAATCCTCAACCATTTCTTCTTAATTTCATAAATAAGAGGATTCCAAGGGGCAATCCCATTTCATGGTATAACCTCCTATGTGGACCACTCTTCGACATCCTCATACTTACATCCACTACTACAAATATGGCTTTTATCAGCGCTAGAAAAGGGAATTAATAGCACTAAAAAAGTGATGTTAATTGAGGCAAAGATAGGGGGTCCCTTTTATCAGTGCTTAGAAAAGTGCTGATAAAGGGGTCTTTTATCAGCGCTAAAAAATCACTTATAAAAGTCAAAAGAATATATATATATATATAATATAATTAGAGGGGGAGCATTTAATAGTGCTTGACCCCCTTTATCCGAGCAAGGTGGACCACTCCAGTGTGTTTCCCTAGACCATGCATCCATCACATGCCCCCCACGTGCACCTCCTTTCTTCTACAAGAACTCAAACCCGTGACCTCTCCCTTGCGCGCCTGCACCTTCACCACTAATCCATTTCATTTTTTTCTATTTCATGATATAGATATTTATTTATATATATATATAGTTATATTTATTCATATATTAATATAGATTCATGTTAATATAAATATATTTAGTTATATTAAAACATATATATTTATTCATATATTAATATTAATATTTATTTATTTATATATATATTGTTATATTTATTCGTATAATAATATAGATTCATATTAATATAAATATATTTAGTTATATTAATACATATATATTTATTCATATATTATTATATATATTTATTCTTATATTAATTTATATTTATATTTATTTATATGTATATTTTTAGTTATACTTTTTATCCATATATTAATTTGTATAATAATATACATTTATAATATTAGTTTTAAATAAATTTATAAAATATGTTTTTTATGTGTGTTTATAAATAAATACATACATACATATATAAAACACACACAAAGACACACACACACACACACTCACACACACAAACACATATATATTACCGAATAAATACATCTATATATGTGTATTTGAAAAGCCATATAATGTTAAAACAACCATAACTTCTAATCTAGAATCCATTTTCAACTCCACAACCAGTAAAATTGAATAAAATGAAACAATATTCGATATGATATGTGGTACAGGCCTAACGAACATCCGGATCAAAAGTTATACTTTTTTGAAAGTTAACAAATCGGGGTATCCCGACTAAAAACTCAGTTTTGGTGGCCTTCTGGGCCTTTTTTGGTCTAACAAAATTTGACAGAGGCTTTTCCTGGGTCAGAGGTGCGTAGAGATCATCGTAGGCTTGGATTTGATATACTTTAGAGCTCAAACAGACACCCGGATCAAAAGTTATAGCCATTTGAAGTTTGAGTTATATTTTTCAACTTATTTTAGATCTTTTATTAATTGTTTTGATTTTTTTTGTCTTCAAATTGTTATTAAATGATTTTTAATCTATAATAATTAGAAAACAATTAATTGATAATATTTTTTAAAATATTTTAATGCCATTTTAGAAAGGTTTATTATATATTACATGTAATAGTCTATTTATACTTATCAAAAACATATTTAATAAATAAAATTATATTTATATCAATATAAATATTCTTATATAACAATATATTATTTTTCATGAAAAATTATTTTTTTGAAAAATAAAATTTATCCGCTCTAGGAAAAATCACTAATAAAGCCCCCCTTTATCAGCGCTACTAAAAAAGTGCTGATAAAGGGGTCCCCTTTAACTGTGCTAATAAAAGAGATGATAAAGGGGGTGCCTTTATCAGCGCTAAAAAAGCACTGATAAAGGGTCCCTTTTAATAACTCTTTTTTAGCACTGTTAAAGGCCCCCTTTATCAGCTCTTTTTTTAGCACTGATAAAGGCCCCCTTTATCAGCGCTTTTTTTTAGCGCTGATAAAAGGTTAGCGCTTCCGTTGCCCGTTTTTGTAGTAGTGAGATAAGGGTAGACCTAAAATTATAGGAAACTATCTTGGTAGATAATCATCTAGGTATGATCTAATCCATGACTCAACATAATATCTGACAAGTATAGTCTGAATACTGTTATGAATAAGTTCAATATTGGAGTATGTTTATCCCCCTATAAACATCAATAAAATTTTATGAGAGGCTATCTTGTGATTTTATTTCCATGCAATTCTAATCAATAGATTTTACATCTTCTAGAAACAATGGAACTCACACGAATATAGGTAGGGTGAATACCTTTCTCAAATCAGTTTAACATCGATGCAGGAAACCAAAACAGCCTCCCTTAGGAATATGAGATTCCCCCATTGGTTGTTATCGCTAGATGCATTATTTATTAATATAATAGACTAGTTATAATACTGGGTGTATGAAAAATAGTTTTTATGATCGAGATGATACCTTACTTATTGTTCCCTACAGGTCGATGGGTTTACCCAACTTGTGCATTAAATGTATCAAAAAAATCAAGAATCAATAATATAGTGTTCATTGATGAACTCTTATCATCCTATGTGGGATTTTATCTAGCCCCATAAACCAGAAAATGGGCCTATTATTTGATCGGAAAATTTCATTCTCTTATGAACTATAGAAAACAATAAATCCTCGCCAGTACTAGTACAATGATATTAAAATTCTTTCCCTTGAATATCTAAGACACCATCACGAAGGTTATCACTCAAAATCTACTATTGGATTAGAACATCGGTAGAATCCATTCACTATGAAGAATCACATAGAAGGATTTAAGTTGAACCAATTGATTGATTTTGGGAGAATCATTCCAGCCCCACTGATTGAAGCTACCTTCTTCAACTGTCGGCCAATAAGCACCAATACATCTCTGGGGTTCTATTAGTGGGGCACAACATTGGCCCCTTTACATGCGGATTGTGATAATTTTGTGTGAAATGGACCTAAATGCAATAAGAAAAGGGGTATGTATCATACGTTCAGGCTCAACATCCCCCAAAATATTTTGTGCTCTTTTGAGAAATTTCCCTGTTATAGGAGAAGTTGTCTCAGTATCACTCCACATTGAAGGAGGAAAAAACTCCTCATACATGTCAATAATAATTGGGAACCTTGAGATCATCTACAAATCACAGAGTCTGAAACCAACATCCTTATAAAACAGCTAGAATGAGTTGGTATCTAGGAACCACCGTGTGAGTAGCTGGGGGATGGTGAAATTATTTTGGTGAAAAAAACTATGGGACTCCATGGAAACCTTATATTGTCTCACTACCATTATTTAAACATTAAAATCATCTTATCTCTTTTGATCCCAGAATGGACATTCCCATTATAGACTAAAGGACCCCCTAGGGTGAATATCCCATTATGATGATCATACTAATGACTCGTTAGCTATGGATGTACTTGCAATTTAATGATAACATAGGATATGGTAATCTGATACCCAGAATATTTCCTCTAATGATAAAGGGGTGTATTTTAGAAAAAACCCCTTAAAGTAACACTCCCAGTTAGAAGTCCCCCTTGATGAGATATTTGATTGGGGTGTGTTGATGTAATTGTAAATCCAAGAATTAGTTTATTTTTTTGGAATGATGGTAGAATAGGGACATCTAATGGAATCCAAAACCCATTAATATGTAGCCTAACTAAAACATGATACCATTGATTTATAGCACCCATAAGTCCTGATAAATCTTTATGATGTCATGAAATGTCTTGTTTTTAATTATTGATAATGTTTTCAGTAATGGTATTCCTCTTTTCATCTACAGAAGAAATATCTACAGAAGCAGAAGACATTGATATATCCATCTTCTAGAAAATCAGGAAATAAAATGTTTGATATAAGCCAGTTGTACAAATCAACATAAACCCACTTGAAAATTTTTTATGAGCGGCATAGCTCAATACGGACCTTGAAGCGCTTAATCCGTTTTGCAGAACACTAAGAACTTATGATGTTATCTACATTGTGAATCCCTTTAGTCACTATTCAAACTACTATATTTTTATATTGTAATAATTAAACTATAAAGAGAGCATCAGTTTGTGAAAAATACTAGTTTCTAAATGAATTTTTTATCTATGTGGAATAAGTTGTTCACATAGAAAGTTTATACGAATAAAGACATTGCGTGGAAGAGCTTTAATAGACCACAAATAACATGAATTTATAAATTGAAAATGAGTCATTTCTTACTATTTTATAGGAATGGGTCCTTCTCCACCTCCACATTAACCCTAAATTGAACCCCTAAAAGAATTCGACTGAATAATTTCCTCCCAAATATGGATTCAAATTCATTCTAATTGGACCCATTATTATGGGGGGGATTTTGGGTCTCAAAAAGTTCTAATAGATGATCAGAAGTTTTTTATGCATTTTTAAATGTGTGGATTAAAATACACTATTTTATTTTATGAATATTAAAATGGTTAAGTACCAAAAGACACAATGGAGGCCCGCCTTCAATTTATTAGGCTCTCTATGAGACTATTTTCTCTATATATCACCTCTCCAAATAAATTTATTTAGTGGTATAAAGAGTGACCTTTTTATCCCCAATAAAGGATTTTTTGGGGTGATATGTTCTTTTTCTCAGATCATAAACCAAATTTTTATTTTCGGGGTGATAAATGTTTCTAGGCCCCATAAAAATGAAATTCTCTTTATGGTGTGAGAAGTATTTTTCAATCCTCCTACAAATAAAATTACTTATAAGAGGTCACACTACTTCTTGAAACCCAAAATACAACATGAGTGGTGGTTGAGTGGTTACACCTATACCATTATGAAAAAACCCACATATAAACTGGTTTGTTATGGATTTGTTTAGTGTGAATTTTTCATGTGACATAATCTGATCCAACAATTTTAGCCAGAAAACATTTTAACACATCTCATAAAGTAAAGAGGTAATAACAAATGGTTCCAAAATAAAAAAGGTTATTAATAGAAGATATTCCTTTGTGGACCAATAATATGTATCGTCAATTCCATTACAAAATATTATTCTAGGAAACACATGAAGAAAAAAACTCTTTGTGACACCATCTCGTATAGAAAATGATATTCGAGGTGAATTATTTTAGCCTCAGTACCATTTTGTGTAGAATTCATCCTTACCTATATCCATTTGAAAACTATCCAAAAAACACTCTCCATAAAACTTTCATGTAATGATCTAATACCCAAGTGGGCCCCATCACGAAACACCATTCTAGGTCCTCTTAGAAAAATGCCCGATATGTTCGATCACAATATAGGGCACACAATTTATACCTCTCGAGTATATATTTTTTAGAGATGGTGTACTAGAAAAAACTATTTTTAATTTGATTTAATGAATATTTCAAGTATTAAATATTAAATTAAACATCTCATTATATATTGGTTATTTTTTCATGTATTTAATGGAATAATTTCCTAGAGTATTTTTCATATTGCTAAGCCCATATTAGTTCCCCACTATGACGAGAACCATGATGAGCCTTGAAAATATTCTTAATATAGTTCTATAATTGGATAACATACTATAATGGGAAACATAGTATATAGATCATCAGGTTCTTGTACTCATACATAGATGAGACTTCTTCTTATGAGGTTTGGACCTGGTAATCTACGATATATGAGATTAAGAGAACAAACCGGCCAGTAAGAATTACACATGTTTTGGTTTCATCGGATATTCATATCAAGGAGCATGTGTAATCGTCCTTATACTTTAATATTGTCATTAATTCATGTCCCGGCTCTCCCACTTATATTTTCTGATGAAAACTGTCATGAGATATGTTGGCAGGAAGTAGGGTACATTGGGTGTGTCATGAATGACATATTATGTATGGATAATTCATGGAAGTATTTTTCCAATCCATTTTTATAAAAGTTTATATCTCAAAAAATTGATTGAAATAAAATTGATACCCAAAATTCCATGTCCATGGTGTAATAAAAAGTTTAATTTAGATTGTTAAATAATGTTATATCAAGCATATAAGTTGATTACACCATTATGCAACCTCCTTGATGACGTAGTGTAACAAAGGGATTATATTACATTATGAGAGTTCATATGTGGTCATCATTATTGATACCTTAAGTTATTTTTCTTGGGTTCCTTGACTTGTTTCTATATATTAATCTTGGAATTTAGGCAATCCTGCCTAGTGCCAATTATAAATAATCTTAGAGTTTCACACACAATGTATTTTCTTTGGTATCGATTAAATTCTATTGGAATTTAATTAGTGGAATAAATATTCTTCTCAAGATTGAGGAATAATTTTATTCAATATATATTTATCACATAAATTAAATAAATATTTATTCACCATATTGTGAATTAAATATATTTATTTTTTATATTGATCATTAAATAAATATTTATGTAATATTTTTTTAATAAAATATTTATTTAAGAGAATAAAATATTTATTCGTGTGTTTAATAAATGAAAGAGGATTTCGAACGAACCCAAACCATGTATGGGGATAAAATAATTATTTATGTCTCAATAAACATTATTTATCCATTTTTCACAAGTTGGAGCACCGAAAAAATAATAATTTAATGATTATTACTATGTGGAATGGGATTTCATTAATGGTTATAATTATATTTAATGGTAGTCATGTAAATAAATTTTGTAACTAAAATATGAGATCTATAAATAGATTAATATTTATTTTGTGTATATTATTAGAAAGAAATTCTATAGTTGGGAATATATAATTGTTTTACATAATGAATTATCTCTCGACTCCTCATCTCCCCCTCTTAGGAACAAGAAACCAGAAACAATGTTTCTACAAAACCAAAGAATTTACGATCAATAATGAACAATGCCATTCATTAGATTCACTTCACAATCCCACAGAGCATGAGTGTCATTTCTTGAAGACCATTGGAGCATGTGTGGATCACCACTGTAGAGATTCTACCGTTGGTTCCTCACAAGCACATTGAATTCATTCCTAAGGGACTTCTTGGATTATCAACAATCATCAAAGAAGAAAGATCCTAAGGCCAGTTATTTATTTCAGCAGATATTGAATAAAAAAATTATAAATTTCATTGGAAATATCCTCACTAATGGTTTTGGTAACCGATAATTAAATGAAAATTTAACATATCTCCCTCCACTGCAACACTTTCGCTGCCCTCGGAACCAACAATTGGTATCAAAGTTGTCATATTTAAATTTATAATTATTTGTTAGATTTTTGATATATTCTAAGTCATGGTTAGATTTGCATTTCATGTTTTTATTTATTTAATATGATTTGAATTAACAAGTTATCGACATATTAACCATGTTTTATCAATTTGTTTTCCTTAGAGATTCAAGAGAAAATGAAGAATAACCAGAGATTCCATAGGGAAGAGACAAATCATTGGTCGATAAATCTGGGTTACACAACATGCGGCCGAAGAACACTCTATATAACCATGTCCAATGTATCTAAAGGTGTTGAGTAATTAAAAACACACGGTTCTTTTATTTAACACTGCATGTCGGTCAGGCCAACGTAGCATGAGAATAGCCGATACAAGTTGTGTAGCTAGAATGTACACATAGTGTATTCTGGCTGAGTTAACACTGAAAATCCCAAGAAATGTGACATGGATATACGACAACCAAGGTACATGGAATGTAGCTGGATGTACATGACATGTAGTCTCCTACTAATGGAAAAAAATTAAATTTACATTATATTGCCAAAATTTCAGCATTAAATGATTATTGTACTGATTGGAACACTAATGTGTTTGAAAATTTAATATGTATTTTAATTAAATTTAAATGCTCAATTAATTTGTTGTATTAAATATGTAATTAATGGTTCTACCATTTATTTTCATTGAACTCCAAAATTATGGGTATCTCAAATTAAGTTTTAATTTTCATTAAGATGAAAGGTAAATAATTAATTTATTAATTAATTAATACAAGACCTTTCATATCAATAATAAAGAATCAATATAGAAATGATTGAAAGCTAGTTACTTTTTGGGTATTTTTTGCTTGAACGACTGATTTTGATCTTGAAAAAGTCCTTTTTATGTCTTGGAATTTATTTAATTAAATTTATTGCATGGATTTTTACTTATTTAATATCAAGTTAAAAGATGGTCTTTAAGTCAACCCTCCCTACATTATTATGAAGGACCTGTGTGTCCATGGATATTTATGTAATTCCCTTTAACCAATCCTTGGATCCCCTCACCTATGTGTGAGTAAAGAATATTCTTAATTAATAGATCATCCCAAGGTGTTTGAAGACCTTTCATGATTGAACCATAACGATGCCAACTCAGTGATACATAGGAGGACATGTGGACTGTTGTATCTCATTCCATGTCTGAAAAAAGGAGTTATTTCCCCTAGGTCATAGGTTGATTTAATGTCTCTTAATTAAATCAACCATCATATAATCTCATGATTTGGTTATTTAATACTTTATTTATTTTCTATATAATTCATTGAAATTATATCTATTGATACCAAACCAATATCACAAAAATGAATGAATTAATATGCCATCACAAAATTTAAATTAAATTTTTTAGGCGTAATTTTTTTTTAAAAAATGGTTAATTAATTTATCAAACATACATTTAAATTTGAACAAGACCTGTAAATGTTAAAAAAACATAAAAATTTATGTATAATAAAATAAAATCCCTTAATCTAATATATATTCAGACTAATACTTTTGTTACCTGATTAGGAACAAAACATAATAGAACTATGTGTTTGAGCAACAATTTTTTGGACACTAAATTTTATATGGGGAGTTTTTATGAAGTGTTTTGGTAGATGTAAAGATTTTAAATAAATTGGATTATACCTTTCGAAACATGGTGTAATTTGAGGGAAAGTGTTGAGAAAATCCAGGTCATTATTTTGAAATTGTGGTGTCCACTCAACAGATCATGGATCTTGAATCCCATTGATGGAATGGATTTCTTACCTAAATACCTTCAAATATCTTGAACCTCCCTTGTTGGGGTTATGAAAATGGGAATATGGATCCTTACCACTAAAATATCCAAGCAACTATACATTACAGGTTCAATGGTGATGGCTATTGGGACTTGATAAAATAGTGGGAGATTTAAAAAAACAAATAATTTATTATTTCTCAAAAAAATTATAATCCGGAAAAGTACTAATAATCTAATCTTTTAATAGTAGAATAAATGACAAGTTCATCATCCACACTATACCTATAATCAATATTGGATAATGAAAATAGTCTCATAATTAGTAAACTATAGGATTGGTTTAGATGCCTTTGGTTTTTTCTACACCATGAACAGAAATCTTAAGTGCTAGAATCCTCAATTCCTGATCTTCCTACTCAAGAGGATAGTGATTAAGAATTCATATTCTACAGAAAAACATATGAATTCTATGGTTAGAATTCAATATTTGATGATTTCAACTATGTCTAGGGAAATCATGATGTCTAATAAAAACATTGATGTGTATAACATGATTGAGAACCTCTATGGATTTTAATAGGAGATATATATATATAGGGAAATTTTGATCTTTACAAGGAACTATTTCAATGTAAACTTGGAGAGGGTTCCCGAGATGCACTTCAAGTAGTCATTATCATTCTCTACATTTAGTGCCTAGAGGTTCTATGTTTTTAACTCCCTAACGAACTAGGAATCAATCTAATTATGGAATCACTCTCTCATAGATTCTCTGGTTTTGTTGTGAGTTTTAATATGAACAACATTTTTAAGCCTCATCCAAATCTTCTTATCCTTATTTTCTATGTAGATAATGATATGAAGCATGAAAATACTTCTATTTTTATGGTGATCAAATAGAAAGGGAAAGAAAATATATTTATGCCCAAATCTTCTTTTATGCCATTCTAAGAAGAAGAATATCAAAGGAAAACCAAGGAATAATATGATGCATGTTTCTCATGTGTAAAGAAGGGCCACTAGAAGAAACATTGCACCGATATAAAGAAGCAATGGGAATCTTTAGTTTCATTTTTTATCGAGTAAAATTTATATATTTCTATAAATTTTGTATTAGATAAAGAATTTGGTGCTCACATATGTATTCAAATATAGTAACCATATAGATTCATAACAATTGATCGAGGGGAGGAAGATCTATGAGAGGCTATTAGAGGTAAAATTATTATTGTAAATATTGGGGACTACCACATCATATTTCATACCAAAATGATCTTGGTTTGAAAGGGTTGTTATCATGTTTCTTTTTCTAAAAAATTTATTTCTGTATATAGACCAGATACAAATGAAGTCATTTTCAAATTTGGAAATAAATGTTTTCTATAATATAAATATATAATTTTTTATGGTAATACAAAATTACATAATGGTATTTACATGTGGGATAACATGAACCACGTTTTGAAAATCAATAATAATGTTACTTCACATGACTCATACCACACCCAACTTTTGAATCACCTTCAAAGACCTGAAAATGAAAAACACATGACAAAATTACATCAAAATGGACATTTATATTCTTTCAAACTAAGTCCACTTGGTGCATATTATATATATTTACAAGGAATGATTACCAAATCCCCATTTAAAGGGAAATGTGAAAGGGATAATGAGCATCTTTAATTAGTTTAACTAATGCATGTGGACTATTACCTATTAAATAAAGGGGTGGGTACTCTTCTATCATGAAATTTACTGATGTTTTTAGTAGATTTTTATATATTAACTTAATGTGATATATGTCAATTTTCTTGATCAATTCGAGGAATACAAGAATGATGTTGTGAACCAAATTGGTAAGAAAATTAAGAAAATCTTATCAGATCATAGTGGAGAATATATTAATCAATAATTCGTTGATTTCTTATGAGATTTTGGGATCCAATACCAACTCACTCATCCTTACACACCTCAATGGAATGGTGTAAGAAAAAGGAGGAGCCATGCCTTGTTGGACATGGTGAGATTAATAATGGGTCATGAGAGTCATCTATTATCCTTTTGGGGATATATTTTACAAAAAACGTCACATATACTAAACCATCTACCAAATAAATAGTTAAATGGTATTTCATATGAATTTTGGAGTGAAGGAAACCCATGATATAGAATTTACACTTGCAGGTAAGGGAAGTGTTTGTTAAATCCACTTCAAGTAAACAACATGCACCATGAGGCATAGAGTGTGCTTTTATAATATACACTAAGGAAACACATGGATATTACCTAATTTTTTTGTGGAAAGACATGCCATATTCCTTGAGAGGGATCACATCTCCAAAAGAGATGGTGTAAGAGAGATAAAATTCGATGAAGTCAAGGTTCAAGTCACAAAAATGTTTGTAGAGGAATAGATTCCACAAATCCCTTCGGAAGAAATAATTGTTCCACAAACACAAGTAATAAGTAGGATTATAATAGTGGTTAGAGAACTTGAATGGTATGGATTTAGTTACTGATTATGGTGCCCCATTATTAGTTTATAATAATTATCATCTAGCATATAAGGATGTAGTAAGTGTCACAGATGTTTCCAAGTGGAAAGAATCCATTAAATATGAAATGGATTCCATGTACCAAAACCATGTATGGATTTTGGTAGATCCTACAGTGGATGTAAGTGATGTTTGATTCAAATTGTTATTCAATGAGAATCTGTACATGAAAGGGAAACTTAGTACCTAAAAGTTTTGGTTGGTTTAAAAAGGGTTTAAATACTGTAAAGGAATTGACAATGATGATATAATTGGCCCATATGAGATAGGTGGCCACCCTCTCTGGTTTTAATAATCACAAATCTTTCAAAATATTATTAATAATGTATAATCATTTGAAAAATATTTATCTATGTTCCAATATGTGTAATTATGATTATACAAGATAACATATAAGTTTAATACAATGTGAAAATATTTATGTTGTAAGACTGTCCGAATAGAAATATTTCTTAAGATTGAGAACCTAACACCGACAGACAATTGAGTCATCGATTGTGACAGAATAAGTATAACTCACTGATGCCGACAACATAAAGGAATCTCCATTACAAAAAATTGCAATGTCTCACTGATAGTTCAAATTATTCACCAACAGTTCATCTGTCTCACCGATAGAAGTACTTTCCTACCAACGCATGGTTCTACTGATACATGGTTGTACCAACGCATGGTGCTACCGAAGTATAGTGCTACAGATTCATGGTTCTATAGATTTACAAAATAACCAACACGTGGACAGACTGATAGATGGAGACACCAATAAAATGAGTCACTGATGCAATGAGTCACTAACACAATGAGTCGTCGATGCATGGAGAGACTGGAAAAATGACTCACCGATGGATTGAGTCACCGAAAAATGGAGATACCAACTGAGGACTCACCAAAAAAATATTTAAATATTATTTTATTTAACCTTTTATCCAATGGTTATATTTGAGTGTTTTAAAGATACTGATTAAAGTTATTGGTTTTTGTATACAACATTAATTGGAATGTCAGATAAATGAAGTACAATAAATACCTCAAACATGCAAATTCTGAGACTATAAGATTATAAAATAAAATGACATAAGATGAAATATAAGAGAAAAAAATGAAAATACACACTAGACCATCCAATAACACACTCTGAACCTAAAAAAGAAAAGTGGAATAATACACGAGTAACTCTTTGTTCCTACTTACTATGAACCAGAGAACTGTTGTAAATTAAAGTTCCAACATCTCTATAGTATTAAACTGAACCGAAGGGGAAGAACATCTCATCTTCTTTGAAGATAGAACAATGTGCTCCACGACACTCTGTTTCAATGTCTACTTCCATATGTGGACTCCAGCTTCAACTCTAATACATCAAAGAGTCCAGAGTTGAACTGAATAACAAACAAGGACCTGTAAACCCTATCTAATATTTATTACTCTATAGTGTTCCATTTATTACATTTTTGATAAGTTTGTGAATATTTCTGTAAAACACACACTATCTCATGTACTGAAATGGAGGATATTATATATATCCTCACACAACTACTTTTTACACATGTTTATCCCATGTAGAACTATGGTAGAGGTCCTATGTGACATAGTTGTAATTTATTACCATGTAGACCTATGGTAGAGGTCAGGTGACCTAGATAGTTGTAAATTATTTTTTAAACCCCAATCGAGGGTGTGAATAAAAACCTTTAATTTATATAAATTTCTTGGTGGAAGGTGATCACCAAGTGGAGAGGAATAATTCTCAACTGGAGACTGAACCTCTACTTTTATATCTGTTGTGTTTTCAAATTTATTTTTCTCTTTTTTACCTATATTTCCTAAAACTAAATTTCAATTTTATAGTTATGATTTTCTTGTTATTATAATTATTTTGTCTTATCAAATTAGTTTCAAAAGATCAATAAATATCTCATATTGTTACAACTGGTAAATAAATTATCTTATAAGAAATTAGTTGAATAGTTAGACTATTTTAACTTCACTACTATGGTTAACTGGCCTATTACATTTTAAATTAGACAAATCTTTTAAATATAATTTTTAACCAAAATTATGATTGGAAATCAATTCACCCCCCCCCCCCCCACCCCTCTTGAGTGTCATATTCTGACCAACATTTGGTATTAGATGAAAGTTATTTTAAATCTTTTTCAAATATTTTCAAATGATAATTAGTTGGGATTTAAAGATCAAAAAATTTCTATTACTTATAAATTTTAACCTCATTAAAAATATATTATTTGGTATCTATAATAAATAGGAAGGTGCAGCTACAAATAGACCTATATACATTAATAGAAGAAACTATTACCAGTGGATGATTAAGATTAAAATGCATTTAGAAAGTATGGGATTTGATATTTCAAAAGTAATATAAGATCAATACAATGTATCAAGGACTTCTAGGAATACCTGGGGTGATTCCACAATGACTACTTTTAATAACAACTACAAAGATATAAATGCATTGTTTTGTGCACTATGAGATGAAGAATTCAATATAATATCTGTTTGTACATCTACCTATGAAATTTGGGAAACTTTGGCTTTTTCACATGATGGAACTTATAATGTTATGAAAATGAGACTTAAAAATTATACAACTAAGTATGATAATTTTATATAGAATCGTGATGATCCTATTAATGATATGTATCTCAAGATTAATGAAATTGTAAACACCATGATCTCTCAGGTATGATATTTTACAACTAAGGGGAAAATAAGGATAATACTTAGATTCTTACCAGATATATTTAGAGGAACATCTTTATCAATAATATTATCACGTGACCTCAACACATTGACTATGAATGAGATGATTGGAAAGGTGATGATGTATTTGGAGGAACTAAAATTAAACAAAGAGGAGGATGATGAACCCAAAAGGGAATTATTTTCTTTCAAATATACTTCATACATATAGAAGGAAAATCTCAAGATGACACTAAAAGTTCAACTGATGAATATTATTCAACATACATTGATAAAGATATGACTCAGATAGATAGAGGTTTTTGAAATTTTATTGAAAAAATAAATTCTTCAGAAATTCAAACTAAAAAAGAATTTAAGATCACAAGGGTCATTGGAAAAATTATTGAAAAATATGCGACACTTAAAATGAAATTGTTTTTTATGAATGAAAAAGAAAGGGGTATGTAAAGGATAACTATCCCATGCTAATTTATAAGAAGTATGATGACAAGGACAGAAAGAATAAAAAGTCCATGATGGAAATGTGGAGTGATTGTGAAGATAGCTCAAGTGACTCAGAATCATCTTATGATGAAAAGGATAATAGGGAAAATATTTGATTTATGAAAAATACATTGATGGTAACACTAAACTCTCATGAACATAATGCTTAATATCTTGAAGATGAAAGTTATACTGAAAATATGACAAATAAAGAAATTATTGAATATTGAAAAATGATAGAATTATCTTTTATGGTACTAAAAGATAAATAAAAAACGTTAAAGAAGAGAAATGCTTTGACTACCACTGTTAAATCTGAACTTGTTGCAGAAAATGAGAAAAATCATAACTACATAAGAAAAATCATGAGATTAAATTTTAAGAAGAGAAATTGAAAAATGATTTATAATATTTTACAAATGGTAAAGATATCTTAGTTAAAATGGTTTCTAAAAATGTAACTCCTAAATATACCACTATAATAGGACACTAACCGGGAAAGAGGAATATCACTAAAATATATTTTAGTATCAAAATATACAAAATCCAGTTTTATACCCTATTTTTGAAAATTTTCTCGATGTTCCATCCATGAAACATATTCTACAATTTATTGTTTTTATTTAACAAATAATAGCTATTTTAAAATACGTTACATAATGTTTATAGGAAACCCACATAGAAAATATGAGTTCCCAAGGCTCGTATTAATAATGTTACTGGATCCAAACAAATCTAGGCACCAAAATCTTTTCTTATCTAATCTGTTTTTTGGAAAGATCTTTGAATAAATCTTGTCGAAGTCTATGGTATTTGTATATTGGATGTATAAGACACATTAAAGGATATTAATCATGCTTTAGGAACTTAATAAATATTGATTATGGGAATTTCACCTTTGGTTACAATGAAAAATAAAAAACCCTTGGAATATGCCAGATTGGTAACTCTAACTCTGTTTTAATTTAAAAAGTACTTTTTTGATGTATTAAAATAAAACCTACTTAGTATCTCCCATTTATGTGATATTGGTTTTTATGTTAAATTTGAGGATGACGCATTCAATTTCATTAATTCAAAAAATGATTTAGTATTTTTTCTTTTATAAATGAAAATGTTAACGATGTTGATTTAGATTCTTTAATTTCTCAAAATGTTTCTTTTTTAGGTTTGTTTCATAATGTGTCTTTGATTTGGAATATGACAGTAATGAACTACAATACTCATTATCATATAAATTGTACTTCAAAATTTTTAGTCAAGGATCTATCCAAACATGAGTTTCCCAATGACAAAGTCTGTAATCCTTGTCAAAAGGTAAAACAACCCAAAATTTCATTCAAACCAAAGAATAATGTTTCAAATTCTCAACCTCTCGATTTGGTTCACATGGACTAGTTTGGTCCATTTATAATTTCAAGACTAAGTGGGAAGAAATATATCTATGTTATCATAGATGAGTATTCTAGATATATATGGACCTTCTTCTTAGCTCAAAAAAAGTGAAGATTGCTCTCATTTCACAAAGTTTGCTAGGACTATAGAAATCTTAGTAGTATCAGAATTAAAACCCAATGAAGTGGCCATGGCCATGTGTTGGACAACCAAGAGTTTGTATCCTTTTTCTTAAAAAATTTCTATAGTCATAACTCCTCTTCTCCTAGTACACCCCTGCAAGATGGAGTTGTATAAAGCAGAAAAAGAACCCTATAAGAAATTACTAGAACCATGCTTACTGGGTACTACCTACCTATATACATTTCAGCAGAAGATATCAATATAGCATGTTATATAATCAATAGATTCCTAATTAGACCCATCCTTAAGATAAATCTTTATGAGTTGTGGGGAAATAGGAAACCCAATTTTAACTACTTCAATGTTTTTTGCTGCAAAATCTATATTCTTAACACTGAGTTTGATTCGTAGTTCCTTGAAACATGTCTTCTAGATTTAAGAATCATTGTTTCCATGTGGTTCCCAATGGATTTTTTCATGGAAACAGAAACTTACAATAGTTCTTTGTCCAAAGGGGACCTTCTTTCTAAAGGTAGGCATTCATTATGATTGAACTTTACAATACTTAAGAACATGCATTGGTCGAGAGGATGGGAGTTCGGACTCATCACACCCTTTTGGGGGGAATTATTTTCTACTCTGGCACTCTCTTTTAAAATTTAAAATATTTTCATGAATAATTATTAATTCACCAAGTATATCATATGTATCCCTTGGAATTCATATTCACTTATTAACATTTTTAAAATTCAGAATCATCAGTATGCATTCAATGTTCTTCATTAATAGAAATATCCATATGTATTTGAGGTTTTTCATCAATGGTATCCTCTAATATACAAATTAGAGATTATTTTAATCATTTTTGTGATGATACTGGTTTTAAGCCACATTGTGGGGCACTCTAGAAATTTATTGTCATCCAGGGAGACGAAGGTTTAGTTTGATTTAGGGGTTGTTCCCATAAGAAAGGATTCCTACATATCCTCATGAAACGAATCAGAAACCTTGTAGTTCTATGCCACTGAATGGGACACATCATACCTTTTAATTTCTTGTGATAAGTACATCTAAGAAGAAGGTGCTTAGTTGAATCTTAGTGTTGGACTTATGCTGAAGTAGCCTGAGGAACATGGAAAGGATATGGGTTTCAAAGTAGGATCAGACCCCTTTTGGAATATGGCCCAAGGAGAACAAGGTTTATTTGAAGTGTTGGGTTCGAACCTCAATGAGGCCTCCAATGTATCCCATATAAATGGGAATCAAATCCCACATAGTTCGATATGTCTCATATAAGATTATTGTCCTTTAAGAGAAATTAGTTTGGGATTACTTCTTAAAAAGGATTCCTTATTGACTTGGGGGTTTAATTTGGGGCTTATTCCTGAAGAGGATTCCCAGTTTAATGGAATTAGGATTGGATTCCTGAGGTGGATGTCGAGTGAGATCAGGCCCTGAAAGGGCTTCCTACGTATCTTGGTTTGAATAAGAATCAGAGTTCTCGTAGATCCTTCAAATGAGTGTTTGTGGACACATTGTAACCAGCACATATCTCTAATCCCACATGAGTCATGCTATGTGTGAGAAACAAAAGGATGTGAAATTTTCAACAATGACACTCCACACTTTTCATCTTCCACTAATGGAAGAGGGAGCGTAGACCATGGAAGAGGGCGGGGCGATGAGATTTTCCTTTGTTCTTTTCACATTGGACAAGGGACCAATGGAATGAATAAGGAGTAAAGGTGAGGAGATTATACTAGAATGGTTGCCCACTAATTGATCATAGTCGGGGTGGGAGACTTCTCCTGTGATTTCACATAAAAGTAGGTGTGATATGTACCTTCCCCTACCAGAAACCTGAGGATCCAGGTCATTTCTTTGAGAAAGGAGAGGAAAGAACCCAGCTCTCCACCAAACCATGAACTTCCCAACACTGTTCCTGGTAGAAAGGTCCATGTGACTGCAGATATACAATCCCACAAACATAACATGAAAACTAACCCCATTGTGAAACAAATGTGGGAAGCCTCTGACTGTAAAAATACAAACCCAAATATGAGACACACTAATGTGCCTTTCCCAAAGGTTTGATAAGTCAAGAGGTTTTTGTGGAGGCTTCAAATTAGTCCCTTTCAGATTAGGGGACAAAGGAAGAAGATAACCTGCCCTAAATGGATTTTAAATAGGGTACATGAGTTGGTCACGTAGGTACCTCATGCATGTATGTCGCATAGGTACCCCCATGTTGATGTACTATGTACGTATACCACAAAGGTATGGCGCACAAGTATACCGAGCAGGTATGAATGATGACTGAAGAATGTGTTTTACATAGGAGAACCAAACCTTTGTAAAATTTGTAAAAAAGGATTTCAAAACGTGCTTATACCATTTAACTATCTCTTATCTCATGGTTTAGAGACCTACCTGAGACAATTTGAGGGATCTGGTGAAAGAGCTACGTAATTGGAGCATTAGTGAATCTTTCAACTTTTCCAGTCCTCTAATGGGGCTCCCAAAAGCTCTCTTTATAGGCATAGATGGGGAATGGTTGACGAGATTTTGCTCACGTAGGTCCTTTACACAGCTCTGCCATGTGGGTACTCCACATAGGGGCATACATATTATTCTAGCGTAGAGCTCTACCGCGTAGGTATGTTGCGTAGCTATACCACGTATCTCTGTTGCATAGGCCTATGAAGATAGTATGTCGCGCAGTTCTGTTGTGAAGCTCTTTTTTGGAGTATTTTTACATTCCTTTCAACACTTCAAATCTTATTTTTGGATTTGAAGTATCTGGTGTTCTCTTTATAGTATTTTTGTTTTATTATGTGGTGTCAACAAAATCCCCCCCTTGGGATTGGATCTGAAACATAGATAGAGGGTAAATTCTTAAGGTGAATTTTTAGGGAAAAGACTATGGATTGATTGCTGAATAGCACAGGTTTTCCACATAGGTACTATGTAGAGGTATTGTATGGAGATATTACATGAATTCTTAGCACTTAGGCCTTTAGTTACCAATAAATGGGTCTCAACTTTTGTGATTTTTCACCTATGATTTTCAGATTTTACAGCTCTTTTTGGGTAGGTTGTTCGCACAGCCTCATTGGGTTGTGCTCTCGCATACTTCCCTTGAAATTTCTTCAATGTAAAATTATTTATGGGATGTAGCTACACTAAAGGACATCATCGAAGTAGTTGCGCTAGTATCCTTGTCGAAGGACCTTCGCAATGGGCCTCATCCAAGGACCCTGTCAAAGAACATATGGAAACAGTGTTTTTTTGCTAAATTTTTTATTTCCCACTTTTAAAATTCTTACCTATAAGTTTGGTAATAGGAAAAAATCACTCATTTGATGACCCATACTGAAGAATCTAACCCCCCAAAAAATAAATTGATGAAGATCGTCGGACCAAGCAATTATGACATTGTTGAGAGTACTCTTCCTAGGATATGTAAGGGTTTAATTCTGTACCAACATGACTATCCACAAAGTCCATATTTACCCTTATACGGGAATTGGATTTTGAAATATTACCATGTTCTATCTGCTAAGATGTACTTTCCAAAGAATTGTATTCTTCAATACTCCAACTATAACTGCATGAATATTTGTGCAAGGGGCGTCCAGTACAATAAGGAATGACCTATTAGTTGCATCCTTCATCACAGGGGTTGCAATCCCAATACGAAGGATCACGTTGTAAATCCAAGACCACATTTTTATGATTCCACTTTTTGGGATTTTCAAACAAATCAATCTAAGGGTTAGAAAGAAGATTGGGATCTTCATTCTGGAGGGGGTGTAAAACCCGAGCGGATGTTGGAATTCTTGGTACGTCGGACTTGTGCAGAATTCAGAAAAGAGTTATCAGACATTCACATCTATGAAACTGTCTGGATGGGGAAAATTATGTTTATAAAAATTATTTCATTCCAAAATTACTGAGCTGATGTAGTTCACAAAATAATTACTTTCATTTGACAAATGATGTTGTTGGTATTAGTCTCTAGGATATTTACCAAAGAGTTGTAATTCCCATTCATGGGAAAATGTATGATGAATTCATCCTGCCAGCTATAACATGGGGTGATGCTACTAGAACACCACCACTGACCCATGAATTATTTAAGATAGCGGTGAACTTGCCCAAAGACAAGAAAGATATCCATGCGAGAGTGTAGATGGAATCTTTCTTAGATTCAACAATAGAGAAAGGTAAAACTTTTGGACATACTACTATTTGTTCTTTTGTAGATAACTGGGGCAGTTCAGGCACATATTGGCCTACGCTAGAAAGAGGTGATTATAAGCACTGAGGCTATAAATTCAAACCCGATATAGATGCAAAATTAACCTTAACTACCTTCCTTGCTATGTGCCTAAGAGTTTATTTTCTTCTAGTCCATGAATCTGAAGGTGTTATAAGATCAAGGACATTTATAATCACCACTAAATTGGTATTAAGGGAAGTATATTGGGTTAAAAACCACTGTATTGGAAAGACTTTACCATATTATACTGCATTAATATAATGGGAAGGATTCATTTATAATTTCAGTGCCATTCCAAGTGTTGTGGGGTAGGAATGAAGCACATTTTTTTTCATAATCAGTGTTGAATTTATTTAGAGTTCCCAATGGTCGATTCACCAAATTTTTATAGAATGTTTCTAGTATTCTGCCTCTAAACATGAAACCTGATGTGGTTCTAAATGCATTGAACGTCTCGGGAGAATTCAGATTATTTCCTTTTGGTAACCCACTAGTTGGAAAATTTATTGATGATGGTAAAGAAATTAATTATGAGCTGAGATCTTATATGATGGAATTCAGGGATGGCGTATTAACAACTAGGATTGATGGTGAGATTATCTGTGAAGCTTATGTCCCCTATAGGTTTGATCGTCAGTTCAGATGTCTTCAACAGTCAAAAACTTTTCCACCCATGTATGCTATACATGAGAAACACCCAATGGAAGCACAACAATTTTAGATTCAAACAGCTTTAAAGGTATCCAAATTTTCAATTATGTGACCTCTACCAGATGAGTCAATCGGATTGGAAGCTGGGTATTCCAAAGCTTGGGATTATTCATATCCTCAAGGGGCTTTGACAAAAGGAATATATCTAGTGGTAGGTACAATGACTGTTTCGCGTGGAAATCATGGTATGAAGTCCAAATCCAGAGATTATACAGAATATATGAAGGATTCAAAGCCCTCAAAACGTCTTCGCAAGCGGAATACAAGGAAGACTAGGGTTATAGATGTAAAACCTCCAATGGCAAGGTGATCAAGTCACTACCATCAAACAGCGGTTCCCATCCAATCTGTTGAACCTTCTGAAGGTGAAAGGAGGTCTGAAGAAGCACACCAATCAGCACGTGTTGAATCTCCTCCACAATCAACCACACTAATATTTAATTATGTGTGACCTTAATCCATGCATCATTGGGAGGGTGTAACCTGTGATCTTAGGGATGCAAGGTCATTCTTCGAGCTTGGCATTCGAATACCAGATATAGGTGACCTAAAGGAACCTTCTGATTGCAATCCGAATAATAACCTGGCTAAAGTACAGAATAATAGTATAGAGTTGGAGCCTTTTATATATTCAACTGATGAAAAAATCCCAGCCTCTAAACGAGTAGCTTATATGATGGACTTATAAGTACACGAAGGGGTAATTATCAACTCTGATTAGGAGTGAGATATTTATGTTAATACTGAGATTTTATTTCCCTTTTTTTCTTTTTTCTCAACTCTCATTTATCATTTATCACCATTAATCTTGATGAAAATGTATTTATGCTGCTTGAATGTTGAAAAGGAATCTCCGGACCAATTCTCGAATAACCTATGTATGGTCATGAAGTCTCTCATATTGATGCAATGAATGATCCCCACAGGTTTCCATAACATTCTCCAGGAGTAATAATTATGACTGGGGTAATGGAGATAGATAATCCTCAACCATTACCTCACATTTCCCCTTCTAAGTGTAGTGTTTCAATCACTCCCCAGTATTTTCAATAGAAACACAAAAGAGTAATGAGATTAATCCAAAGTTTTTTCCAAATAAGTATGTATTTAGACTATCCTTAGGGAATATAACATTCAAACTAAACTCCAGTAACCACATTTTATCCTCCTGCAGGATCTATGTCTCTATCATCTATCAAGGTACTAAGAGATGATTCTTCAAGACCCAAAAACGAAACCCTAGGGGAAACCAAGGTCCATGCTAATGAATTTGTAATTTTAGTAGATAAATTGTCAAAAGATCCAGTTATACCTTCTCCTGGCACTACTAAAAGAGAGAAAAGCCATGGTAAGATTAAATACATTCCTTAACTGCTTTTATTAGAGGATATTGAAATAATTAATACTGATATTCCTATTGATTCAAAAGAAAGGAATGAAGACCTAGGGAAATTTGAGACAAATAACGATGTTGACCCAAACATGGAAAGACCTGATGCTGATATACCAATTGAAGATCCAATATAACAAAATGTAAGCGGAGCCAATTTGGGAATCAACCAAAATTTTTTCGATACTTTAAATGGTGAAGATGCTATAACGTTTCTGGTTATATACACTAAAATGATGGACACCCTTAATCCAAATATTGATATTCCAAGTTCTGTCAAGTATTTTGGGGATTTTCATGTGTTATTTCAAGGACGTAAGACATTATTCTTGTATTTTCCATACATAATTATTCATCAACTTGATTCTTTACATCAAAGTCCACCTTATGCAGTTTTATCTGTAGAAACTATTGCAAAGGCTCTTCATGAATGGGATATTCCACTTTATCCTTCTGCAGGGAAAGAAGAAATACCTATGGAGGATACTTCATCAAGAGATGTTCCAAAGCTTTCAAATATCAAAACTGAGAAAAATCAACTAAATGACCCATCTCAAGAAACATCTTCTCAAAACATTGAAGCTGAGAATACAGGGGATGAATCCAATAAAGTAGCTGACTTATTATTGGTTAAATATAATCATGTGACTAAATCATTTATGTTTCCACCATTTGAAACTGAAAATGACCTTAATTTATCATATAATGTTATAAGCTCCTAGATAAGAAGGTGAAGCTTCTACTATCCCAATAGAAGTAGAACAATGGATCTCTTTAAGCAACATGTTTCTAGAGAACATTTTACCTTATGGTAGTGACTCAGATTCAGACATAGAGATGCAATATTCTCTTGGCATGGCATGTAAGATAACATTTCCACATATTTTGAGCATAGTTGTTGAGAATCCTTTATATGAATTTTTTCTCCATTTTTTCAAACTCCCAGGATTATTCTGCGTATTGGGATTTGGTGGATTTAATTATCATCCAATCTATGATTCCATTGAGGATACTATTCCACGATGGGAGTAGGAGCATAAGCTGTGAATTTTTTTTGAAGAGGCTAAATGACTCATCAATATTGAAGGCTTTCAAGATGCAATAGTTGAGGTGGAGGAAAATCATAACAAGAAATCGATCAAAATTATCCAACAAATCAAAGAAACCATAAAGGAGTTGTTATATCTTCAACATCAACTGGATGTTGTTCACAATAAGCCTAATCAGTTGAATCAGACATTGGGAGAAACCCAATTAGAGGGGATAAATACTATTTCAACTTATAACGAAGCACTTCATCAGGAAGAGGAGGATGGAGTTGCTCATCTGTCTCAACTTCAACAAGTAGATGATAGGACTAATTAAGTGGACCAACAAATGAAAAGTCATGTTGAGAGTTTATTCAAAAACATGACAGAGAGGATACATTTTTTGGATGCCCCTATATTTTCATATGAATGAAAGATATTTTGTATTCAATCATATAAGTCCTAATTCCAATTTTTCATGATTGCAAAATTAATGATAAATGATTATAATGACTTCTTTATGTTAAACAATCTTTATTATAATAACAAGAATGAAGTGCACAAAGTTTTCTTATTAATCTGAGGGACCTAATGAGCATAATTTGATTGTTTCTTGGGTTATATAGAAAAACCTACAAATTTTGTATCTTTTACCTTTTTTTATTACTTAATACTACCAAAATCATACAAAAAAGTACATTCAATGAGCTGGGACTCGATTTTTGTTCAGAGTTCCCTTCATGGCTTGTTAATCTAATGAGAACCAAGTATTTTTTTTATTGATAGTTTAGAGTCATGTATGTTGGACTATAAAGGGATAATATTTAGGGTCACAAATATATTTGTCCATAAATTTTGAATTTAGATCCTAAACAAAAATATGTGTCTAAGAATAGATTTAATATTTATTAAATATTTCCAAGGGGAAACTTGAGTCATGATTTTTATGATCACCAAATTTGAAACCAATATGAACATAAGGGGTGTCTTTTCCAGGAATGATGTTACCATTATTTGGAAAACTCGTTATGGGAGTTGTATTATGCAGGTCCAAATGAGGCATATGATGCATAGCCTAATAGTGGCATATTTTGACTGACAACCCTGTTATGTGGGCATCTTATTCAAGAATGACTAAGGGCACGTGTTACACAATCAAACAAAATATTTCTTTTATGTTTATCATTTTTCTATTGATAGATAAGGGAAAAATAAGATTTTAGTGACTCAAGACCACAATAGGTGGTTTTTCAAAGGAAAGTAATTTAAAAAAATGAAAAAGTGTTATTTTATACCCACATAAGTCATGAATTGGAAAAACCATTGATATACAAATTTGGTGTATGAGTAATGGTTAAATGTTATTCGAAAGGGGAATATCTGATATCATACTGTGTAGTTTTATGTCTTACAGGTTGGATGTTGAACTATGTAGTTTAA
Organism: Viscum album; assembly: GCA_963277665.1. Taxonomy (NCBI): domain Eukaryota; kingdom Viridiplantae; phylum Streptophyta; class Magnoliopsida; order Santalales; family Viscaceae; genus Viscum; species Viscum album. Next base: position 695,544,282 of record OY728119.1, on the reverse strand, counting down.
AGTCATAAAGTTAGAACATTTTACATGGTAGTTTAATGTTTTGCAGTGAGATCATTGAGTTACTTTAATTGAAGGTCTTTAGCTCTGACCAAAGGTATGAGAAAACTCTTCCAATTTCTTGATAATTTGATTGGAAACATACTATCATATTCAGGTATCGAAGGGACAATTGTAAACTGTTATTTGGGAATTTTGGTAACCACGGAATGATATGGGAAAGAGAGCTAAAATCATTAGAGGAAGTATTTTTCAAGAACCATGTTACCATTACTTGAAAAACCTGTTATGGAGGCTGTATTATGGGGAGACAACTGAGGAATATGCTACAAAGAAAAATAGTGGTATCTTTTGACTGACGGGCCTATTATGTAGGCAACTTATGAAAGACCGCCTATGGGAATGTGTTGCATAGTTAGGAAAAAGAGCTCTTAGAAGTTTGATGTTCAATTTCTAAATGTCGAAGAATATTTATGGAGATTCGGAATTTCTAACGCATAGTGTTTTGTTTATGGAGAATGGTACCAAAATATGGAAAGGGTATCTCCAACCAAGACATCCAAATAATTTGAGGAATAATACATTTATGAAGGTCTGATATAAATATAAGAGATATTGTTTCCGTAGTATTAGGTCATACAACTAGGACCACAAATAGAAACAATAAAAAATATATGGCCAAGTGATTTAAAGGTGATTTCATAGTGCATCGAACACATGGTGGGAGAAATGTGTAAACCATGGTCTTGAAGACTTTCATATTGTTAGAGAGGTAATGTAACAAGTATACTTGAATGATTGTTTTAAAATACAGATTCTTGTATATTGTCATCAAAGATTAAAGGGGACAAAGATGCTATCACCAAGAAAAAAATTACAATTATTTGGGAAACTAGTTATGGGGGTTGTATTATGCATATCTAACAAGGGAATATGCTACATAGCCAAATAGTCACATCATTTGACTGACATGCTTGTTATGTAGGCAACTTATGAAAGTCCGTATAAGATCACGTGTTTCACGGTCAGGAAAGAAGAGATCTCAGATATTAGAAAACCTATGAACGAAAATCGTAAAAATGATTATGAAAATCTGAAAATATTCAAGATTAAGAACATGAGATATGGAAGTAGGTTCTTCTTAATGCACATGAGAAATGTTTGAATCAATATTGATCATATGTTTGAGGTCCTTTACATAGATCCGACTCATATGTAAAATGGAGACTTTATTTGTTTCCACTGAATGAATATGAGCATGTGAAGTTTTAAGTCATGTAATGAGGAAATTATACTATGCAGTTTTAATTCAATCAGTGGGGAAATTAATAACCCCATAAGAAAGTAAAACACATTATTTATATAAATAATCTATTAAACTAATTTCAGAGCTCACATGATCTATGCTAGGTGTGAGAAACAAGGAGCTATAAGGTATTATTTTACAATGAAAATGTAATGCAAATGAATAATGGGGGTATTAGATTTCCATGTAGTTTAACATCAGGCAATAAGGACAACAACAAACCGATGTGAAAGGAAAGACATATTGTAACTAGATTAAGGGATAAACCAAAGTGTCACTATATGTCTTATTGAGGAAATAATCAAGTCACACATAGTTCATAAAATATTTCCTATACAGATTTGATTCTTATACAAGAAATAAAGGTTTATGTTTTTTTTGTGGATGGGCCCAAGATTGGAGATCTAGGAATCTCTACTAATCTCATTAAAAAATTATAACTGATCCATACATATTTATTGAAATAATCATTCCTCACACTAATCAAGTTTGACATGATGAATGGGGGATTTTGACACATTCTAAGAGAAAAGAAAATCTTAAGACATAAAATGGTATAAGGAATAAATTGTATATCTTAAAGAAACCCTCTGTATATATCTGATTCATATACAGGAAGAGAAAATAATGTGGATACGTCTGGGACCAGAATTGGAGATTTAGGTGTCTCTATGTATCTCATTGAAAATGAGAATCAAGTCGTATGTATTTCTTGAAATGGAGGTTCCTAAGTAGATCTGACTCAGACATAAGGAAAAGAGAGACTCATGTTCCACTAAGGAGTAGCAATGATGTCAATGTTTTTTTCTTATGGAAGCTTCTAATGTTAAATAGAGATAACGTTAGTCGTACAAATGATGTTATGCAGTTTAACATCATGCGACAAGGATGAAGATGCTACACATTTTAACGTCATGCAGCATAGACTCTTATGGTTATTATGCAGTTTAATGTCTTGCAGCAGGGGCATGGGGACTGTGCAGTTTAAATTCTTCTTATGAGGATGTTGTTCTATGTAGTTTAAATTCTTTCAGTGAGAACAAATATTTATAATTATACAAAATATTTCTTCAAGAATCTCGCATTGGTTGGAGTTGTAGTAAGCTCTCCATCCATTGAGATTAAGGCATAAGATCCATTTGAACAGACGTTATATATGGAATAAGTTCCTTCCCCCATTGGTTAAACATTTGGAGGTTTCTTTCCAGATATCATTTGTAACACCCCAATATTTCATAGTACGTTATTTCTTCAAATTAATTCAATAACTTGCACTTCATGCAACAACGAGTTCAAGCGCACCATGACTTACCAAACAAGCCATTCAAAAGTGGTTAGGAATAGTATTAACTGAATTTTGAACTTTATATAATCATTATAATTTTATAATCCATATTATGAGTTTCATAGACATAATATAAGATCTAATTCATTTTTTTCATATAAAAGAAGTATTTTTCCTAAAAAAATGCACTTTTACCACGTTTTAATGGTGAAACCCTGTTAAATCAAATATTTCAAACATTTATATATTCAATTTGACAAAATAAACATCTTTTTTATTATCAGGACATAAGAATTTAGTTTCAATAAATTTTGGGTGTTTTTCTGATAACATTCATATTTGGGGGAATAGTGAAATATACTTTATTTTAACTGAAAACATATTTTTTAATAAAAATACTTTATAGTGTTAAATTATAAAATTCAATGGTTTGGAAGTATAAATAGATTTTATTTTTACCACTTAATCCAATGCTGGTCACTGTAAGTAATTTCACATTTAAATTGGACATAAACAAGTGTCAATATTTTGATAGTTCTTATTTCTTAAAAATATGGATTTTGTTTTTGACAATGGGAATTAATTTTAAATTAATAAATGGAACCTCTATGTTTTTAATTTGGTAAAATAGAATTGATTTTTGAACTTGGAATATCAAAATCAGCTTAGGGTGAATTGTTGGTATTTTTCTGAAAAATTCCAATTTTTGATGAATTGTGAAAATCATTGAGTTATTGTTTAGAACAAACATTTTATTTAAATAATTATTTATTTAAATTTATTATAGGTCAAAATAGATACATAATACCTATATAAGTTAAATTTAATTCATTGGATCCATTTTATAATAAGTTTAGATACATAACAATTTATATTGACCTTTTTACCGTCTCTTACCGACCTCCTTGGAGCATTTGAAAATTTGTATAAATATAATTTTACTGATGCTATGAGTTTAATTTAAAAATTCCATGAGACATGGTTAACAACATTAAGTAAAATTTGGTTCAATAAGATGAAAATAATTTTGGTGAATAGTAACTTTTGACTTTTATTTACCACGATTAAAAGTAATTAGGATAACTAAGGGTAAAAATGATATTATAATTATCCTAACACATGTAAAATTTCTATTGGATAAGTGTAATTCTATGAAAAACAACCTTATAATAAAATATGACCCTTTAGGTCGACTTGGATTAGATTAGGACATTTATTATTATTTAATTTGAAGAAGAGTTAAAAGTGTTAAATTCAAGTTTTCATAACTAAAACATTTTTAATATAGGGTTATATATATGATAATTTCAACTATAAATATTCATTAGAAATATAAACAGATTTCCTACATAATTTTATTTTATTTATAATTTTTAAACATTAAATAATTAAATTTACATATGATACAATGATGATGTAGTAATTACCATATTAATAAAAGATTAAAATAATTGATATTATAAATACCCAAATTAATGTAATTTGAGACTTATGAGGACTTAAACTAATTTTATACTTTCATATGAAATTTTAGGGTTTATTAAATAATTTGTTTTCTAATTAATAATTCTGTTATGATTTTAACAAAAAATAAATACCAACTAGTGTCAAAACTGACATAAAATAGTTTTTAAAACAAATATTATATTATTAATTTATATAATAGTCGTAAAAATCTATGGTTTGGCCAAAAGACATATATAATAATATATATGATATTAATGAACCAATTGGTGTGTCTATTGGCATTTTATAGAATTTTTATTAACCATATAATATAAAAATACAAAGACACATGGTAATTGTCATACTATTTAAGTAAGAGTTAATTCTAAAAGTTATGGTTAATATGGTGACCTAAACCTATCTAAAACATATTGGTTGTGAGTTTTTGGACCCATCCTCACCTTATACTTTAAATAATTTATTTTGGAGCCATTATAAACTGAAAATTATTTTATTATAAAATAATATTTCAAACTTTTCCTAAAGTGACCCTCACCTCTCTTATAAAGGGGCACTCCCCCTTCTCTTAATTTAACACCTCCAAATCCATTTGAATCGGCCAACCCCTGCCCAAATATCCTTCCAAAATATCTCCTTTTATCCTAGAGGCCTTCCTTTGGTCATAAAGCCATCATAAGGAGCCCTATTGATCAAATCAAATGGAAGAACCTGAAAAAGAGGTAAATATTTCGTCACATCTTTCCAGTTCTTTTCTTCTTCCACTTCCTATTTCTTGGTTTTTTCCATTCTAAAGTAATAACTCAAGTATCTTTTATATAATACTATGTCATTATAGATATGGTACAACCATATTCATTATTCGTTCCATCCTATAAATGACAAAGTCATCATACGTGTGTAGGTACGGATTACCGTCTCCCCGGCATGATGAGATCCATTTCCACGTTCACCATTCAACGATGATTATAAAATATATATCATTAATAAGTATTTAATATATTACATAATAATTCTACTATATAAATATATATATATATATATATATGTAATTACATATATCTTATTCCATTAGTTTCGTTCAATACAATATGAAAACGGAAACAACGTTTATGCGTACCTGCGGACTATTGTCTCCATAAATGGTGTTTTCAATTTCATATATATGTTATTATAAATATTTATTTTCTAAATATATATGATATATAAATAATGTTTTATATTCTGTATGTATTTTAATATTTATCTAAGTGATACAATCAAGAGTAAAAAGTTGAAACATGTATGATAAAGAAAGCGATTATTACACGAAATGTTAATTTAACATTGAAATTTGTAATAAATGGGTAGTATAAAGTCATAAATGAATCATGTATGATATCATAAATATTAATATGGTTCTAGTATAACTTAATAACATAATACGGTCTTCATACAGGAGGTTAAATATATCCTCGAATAAAGGAAATTTCTAGGTAAGGGTTAATTATACAATCTCTTCATTATCCGAGGTTGTTTTTACGTGAGTGTCTAATGGGACCTCTTTATCATCCACATCCATGTTTCATAAAAATATTTTCAAAAGGAATATTTTAATGGAATCTTTAACTAGATCATTATTTTATATGGTTTAAATATTTATTCTGAAAAATAATTCTCATTAATGTCCATGTTTTCAAAATGGGTTTTAAGGATTTATTTATATAGAAATGAATGTTTTTAAAATGTTAATTCCTTTCAAAAGTTTCAAAGTGGAATGGGACACTTTGATTAAAAAAATTCTTTAAATGTCTTCCATTATAAATTTTTTGACTTATATATGTTTTTATGAAAAAGGTATATTTCTCTCAAAGAGTTTTACAAATCATTTTCATCTATATCAACATCCTTTGATGGATTTTAGAATTATTTTTAGTTGATTTATTATGATAAAAAACACCCATATTATATTGAAGGTTTTGTGATATGTTTGAATGTGGATGTGTTATTTTAATACCATTCATGATTTATAAATAAATTATTGAAATTTCCTATTCTAGTTTTAATACGAATATTTATGTTATGTTTAAACCTTTTCATATGAGGAATGAATTGGACTTTGTATGTGACGGGTGAGCCGCTATAGCTCCACGATGAATCGGTAGGTCTAATGAGACAAACTAGTGACTTGGTACAAGGCCTTGACAAAATATTATTTGTAGTCTTGGCACAAGGAATTGACTATGTGGTTATGTATTCTGGCATTATGTGTTCCATCATTATGAAAGTGGCTATTGATATTGCATGTGACTATTCGACTAGTAGAATATCTATGTGAATAAGTAAATGGCATTATTTTATTGTATCTTTGCCATATTATGCTGAAGTTTAAGTTTAAATGGATTTTGTTTTAGTCTTATATATTTCCTTAAATGTTTATGCTTATTTATGAATGTTTCCTCCATATTGTTATCCTTACTGAGCATCTGATCTCACCCCATTCTATATTTTAATTTTATCAGGATTACAAGAAGTGTATTATGATTGATAATCAGGGTTAAGCTAGGGGATTAATGGATTTCTCAAAGGATAATTTATGTTTTGTTTTGTTTTCTAATTTTTAATGTAAATTTCATGTATGTAATATATTTTCCAAGACTTCTAAACTGCTGAGTCTTTCCGGACATGATTCCTTGTAATCATGCCAATGTATTAAAATAATGCACTGACTCTAAGTAACTAGGGTCAGGGCGTTACATCATTAGAGTCCTAAGGACGAATACCAATTATTCTTGAAGAAATTAATTATGGTGATCTTTCTTATTAAAGACTCATGTTATCCTGCATTTATAGACTTCTAGATAATGCAAAGTATGAAATCTTTTCTCATATAATCATTCCAGCTCATTAAACCATTTTTGAGATCTTTCATTTGTAGACAACTGATCACATATTGAAACTATAAGTGATGTCGATTGTATTTCAGTTGGTAAAACTACATCAGTTCCATATATCAATGAATAAGGAGTTTCTTGGGTGGTAGTACATGTATTTATCTGATAAGCCCATAAAGCATTCAAAAGTTTATCAGGCCATGATTCTTTATCTTTATCCATAATATTTTGGAGTATATTTGATAGGGTTTTTTTGAAGGCATGTATCTTCCCATTGGCTGCTGCATGATAGCGAGATGAATGGTTAGACTTGATATTATGTTTCTGATATAACTTTTTTACTTTAGTAGAACAAATATTGCTTCCATTGTCCATCAAAATAGTATGAGGGACCCCAAATCTAGTGATGATATTATTTTTGAAAAAACTATCATTTTTTGGGCTCCAACGTCCCTGAGAGGTATTGCCTCAGACCATTTAGAAAAGAATTCAGTAGAAGTGAGAATATACTTGAACATCTTATCCATGGATCGAGGATATGGTCTTACTAAATCTATTTCCCGTGTGGAAAATGGCCAAGAGTATTTAGCTATATGTCGAACCTCTGGGGTTTGATGACTGAAGTTAGAATGTACTTGGCAGGGATGAATTTTTTTAGTGAAATCTTTATAATCCTGTGTCATTGAAGGCCAAAAGTACCCAAACCATCAGATCAGATCAGAGAGTTTGTGCCTATATTGGTGGGAACCAAAAGATTTTGAATGTAATTCCTTTATGATATCTTTGGTCTCTTTTTGATCAATACATTTGAGAATAATTCCAACAAAGCCTTGCTTGTAGATGAGATTTTGGAGGTCTGGACTATCATAAAGAGTTAAATTGGATGCTCATCACTGGATCTATTCTTTCTCAGTCCCATCTGGTGGAAGTACCCCATTTTGAATATATTCCATGATGGATGTTCTCTATCCCATGGTATGACCATATGTTTCAGAAATAGAGAAATTTTCATTAATTTCCTCCATTATGTTATGAAGAAAAGGTAAGACGACAAGACAATGGGATATGCTAATGACTATCCCATCCCCATTTGGTTCTTCCATGGTGGTAGATTCTTCATCCAATTCCCCTTCTTGTGCATTTTTTGATCGCAGGACATAAGACAATGTTGGATCTATGGGAAACTCTACCATTAAACTTCTAACATAATCACAAAAATGGATTAATTCTTATTTTATGGTAGAATATTTCCCATTGTTGTGTTTGGTTACAAATTATGAATAACCTTTTACCTTTAAATGATCCATTTGGACCTGAAGGGACAATTCCAAACTTGTGATTAGAGCTTGATATTCTGCTTCATTATTGGTACCACATTCTGATAATAGGAAAGAATAAGACAATACTGCCTTTTCTGGGGAAATAAGGACAATTTCTAATCCAACATTGTTGAGTTTAGGGTTTTCCATTCCCTTTCCTCTTGGACTTCTAGAAGCACCATAAAAATACATTTCTCATATTTGGGAATTATCTTGAATAGGGAAGACCTACTCATCAAGAAGTTCAGTATAAAACAATCTATCTTTCGTAGATGGATACTTAGTAAGGAAATTAAACAAATATTGGCCTTTTATTTCCTTTTGAGGCACAAAATAGATATCAAACTGTTGAAAAATATCCACCCACCATACCAGACGTCCTGTAAGCATAGGACGACTGATGTTAAACTTGAGTGGGTTGTTCTGAGAAACCAATTGGACCCAATGATGATGCAGGTAGTGACTCAATTTCTGAACTATAATGATTAATTCCAGGAATCACTTTCCTATACTTTAATATCGAGTTTCAGCATCAATCATATTTTGACTGAGATAGTGAAGTCTATTTTCATTCCTAACATCACTCTTTTGGAGAGGACGGCACCTAGTGGTAGGTCTAAAGCTATCACATAGGGAATGAGTTGTATTCCATCAATAGGTGTAATCAATACTGGTGGACTCAGGAGATATTTCTTGAGGATATTAAATGATTCTGGGCAGTCTTTGGTCCATTGGTAGGTAACTCTCTTCTTCATTAATCTAGTGAAGGGAAAACACTCGACTACCAAATTGGTGATGAAGCGCCGAATATAGGCCAAGTGTCCTTGGAGTACACTTAATTATATCAAATTTCAAGGAGCTAACATACATAGGATTGATTTTTTTCTTAGGATCAACATTGAAACCATGATGGCATACAATGAAACCAAAAAAAATTCCAGAGGATATCTCGAAATCACATTTCAAGGGGTTCATCTTCAAACTGGGTTTCTGATGTTTATTTAATATATTCTCCAAATCCACAAAGTGATTGGAAAGTTGTTTGGATTTTACCACCAAATCATCCACATAAAATTCAAATAATTTCCCCAAAAATGGTTTGAAGATATGGTGAATGGCATGTTGGAATGTTACAGCTGCATTCATTAATCCAAAGGGGATTACCTGATAGAAAAACACACTGTGAGGGGCTCTGAAGGCTGTAGATTCTTCATCCTATGGGGACATTCAGATTTTACTATACCCAGAGTATCCATTCATGAAGTAAAGATCTTCATAGCTAGTCTTTGCATAAATTAAAAGCTCTGTAATCAAAACTGGAAAATCATCTTTAGGACAATGCTGGTTAAGATCTATGAAATCAATGCAGAATCTAATTTTCTCATTCTTCTTTTTAACTGTGATAATATTATCCATCCATTTAGGATACTGAACTTCCCTAAAAAATTTATCCTTTATAATCTTATCAACTTCAGCTTCAATTATAGAGGCGTGGGTTGGGTGTGTTCTTCTTGCTGCTTGCTTAAATCCAATGTGTTCTTGTGGAAAACCCAAATGAAGGGTGGCTAAATCCATATTAAGACCGGGAATTTCTGTATAATTAATATAAAATATTTCTCGATATTTCTATAGAATGTAAGTATACACCTCTTTCTCTTTAGAGGTCATGGCCACACTAATTAGAGTGGGGCATAGATCTTCTTCTATGGCGAGATTTATATCTTTGAGTTCATCCACAGTGTTAGAGACACCTTATTTAAATAATGTAAGATCATTATTGAGATCTTCCACTTCTTCTCCATTATGTGTTATCTCTTATGTTTCTACTTTCATAGTAGATGATGAGGCAAAACACCTAGAGTTAGAGGAGGAATCAGTATTTGAAGATCCCAAATAAGAGGCCACCACATCTGAAACTAATGATGACGAAGGGTCTCCCTGTGGTAATAAAGAGGGATTAGTGGATTGAGAATAAACATCTTTGTCTTCCTATATAATTGCTACAATTATTTATACTCTGATTGATGAAGTAGAGGCTTTTTTAGTTCAATGGATGAAATGAAAACATCTCCATTTAAGCTTTCATCATTGCTTGATGGATCAAACTTTTCTTCCATGTTATCAGGCTTAGTTTCCGCAATTGACATTATGGAAATTACTAGACAAGTATTTGGATTTAGTTTTACCCATTCAATTTGATTGATAGGTAACACATAATTTTTAATCAAATATATGAATGGATTTTCTGGGATCTTTTCCATTCCATTTGAGCATTAACTCTGGATATCTCATTTGTCATGGGCTTCATTCCTTTTTTGTGATAAAACTCTACATCAATGTATTGAGATTCACATGTTTTGAATAGAGTCTTATCACCATGCAATTTTTTTATTTGATCATTGAAATAGTATTTCATACATTGGTGGTACGATGAAGGTATGGATGAATGTTGATGCAACCAAGGCCTTCCAAGAAGAATATTTAAGGTTGTATCCTAACAAACAACCGTGAAATATGATTTAGACACAAGATCTCAAAAATGAATTTTGATTGTAATCTCACCCAGAGGTTCTTGTTCATTCTTTTCATATCCTTGAAACATTAAAGTGGAAGAAGATAAGTCGGATTAAGTCAAACCCATTCAATGAAGTGTATGAATGGGAATGAGGTTGACTCTGGAGCCATTATCAATGAAGGTTCGTCAGATTTCTATGTCATTGAACTTACCAGAAAAATACAATGATTTGATATTCCCATGAACCACATGGTCTTCATCTTCATCTTTAAAAGATATGACTAGATAAAATTCTGTAGGATCATTCTATATATGGTAAATCTCAACAGCATCAACTTCAGTTTCAAACTCTTGAGGACTTGAAAAAGCCTCAATGAGTGCCTATCCAAGATCTTTTGACAGATTCATATCATATAGAATTGATAACGTGGCATGTACATAGGCTAATTGTTTCAAGACATCATACTTTTGATTCAAAGGTATACGTTTCCCAGCATAAAGATGTGGTTTTTTCTGATGTTTGGAAGTTGATGCTTCTGTTGCAGATGTACTCTATGCTGGATCAAAAGCTGGAAATACTACTTTCTTTGGTAAATTAGACTGACTATGTCTATTCATTTGCTGAGAAATAAATGGTGTGACTTCTAATTGGTCTTCCAAAATAATTTTGTCAGAACCGAATATGTCTTTTACGGAAGAAACTCCTTGTTCGTGTTGAGCCACCTGAAGGGCCCTTCCATGAGTTTCTTCCACATATATTTTTTGTGCAGGGGTAGAGTTAAAATGGTGGTTTCTATAATTCACATGTCTTCTCCGGTATCCTTGACCTCGACCACTTCCTCTTTCTCCCCAATTTGGTATAAGGAATTCTGGCTCACTATAATCAGAATAACCATTGGCATAGGGATCCGTTAAATAGATAACATTAACAGAACCAAAGATCAATTCATCATGTGATGAATATTATTCATGATAGGTTAATCCTGGTTTTTCCATTTGGTGGGGCGGTTCCCATGATTTTAAAACAAATGAAATAAATTATCTAGGGTTAAGGACAACTTTTTCTTTGAGATGAGCTCTTCTTCTTTTGACTTTTGATCACTTAACGTCTTTGAGGAATGGCCTTATGATGAAGTATATTTTTCTATGGCTGGAGTGGTAGATGACACAATTGGTTGTTTCAACTATTTTCTAAAAATGGAATGAGTCCGGCTGATCTTTTTCTTGATCATCCAATCATCATTTTTCTACACGCTTCTACTTTTGACCTCTTTCCATTCACCCTCTTCTTCTGTATTGGTAGCGGTAACACATTCTACTTGATATGATAAACTTTTCAGTTTTACTTTTATAGATTCTACCATCTTTTTCAGATTCTCTTTAAAACCAAATCACTCCTAAATGGGGTGTTCCAACATCTAGTGAAAGGGAAAATAATTCAGAAGATCCTAATATCCTTTTTTATTAGGTTTATTCGACCTTGGAAACTGAACCAATTTGTTTTCTAGGGCTGAGATGACATAACCAATAACTTGTTCATTCCTAAAAGAATAAACATTATTCTTTAATTCCTCAAACTGTTTCTTCCTTGGATCTCTTTGATCATCTTGACGAGGTAGTCATTTCTGTTGATCCCCAGGAGGTGGAGCCCTTCGGTATGATGAGGGTCTTGAAGTAGAATCAAGTATAGGTGCTTGCGTAAGTTTAACTATAGTGGATTCTGATTTTCCTATACTCATTCACCGAGATGATAGAATGACATAAGTTTTAGCCTTAGTTTATATAATAGTGTTATATTTGTTGAGCGATTGAAGTAAGGTCCTGAAACGCTCATGTGTATTTCACAGTGATCAATGGAGTGCATAATTCATCATGCATATTTTCCACACAGATTGGAAGCAACTCTTATTGAGGGAGTGCTATACTTAAGTAATATGTTAATCCTTTCCATAGATCAATGAAATCTTAAAGTATTTCATTCTCCCTTTTTTAAAAAATGGTATGATCAAAAACTATATTCTTTGGTAGCATTGAGATAAATCGATGATGGAATTTCTGACGGATATCTTCCCATCCAGTAATTGATCGTGATTGCAAACTTGTATACCAGAAAAAATCAGGTACTTATAATGACTGCACAAAACACCTAAGCTTAACTGATTCTTGTTGTTGAGAAGTTCCCATCATAATATCATAATGAGAAACAAAATGTGTTTAGTGTTGTTATGGATCTCCCGAACCATTAATGACTGGGAATGTGTTATTCAAAAAATTTGGGTAGGGAATAATTGCATCCACCCATTCAGGTTAAGCTCTCTTTTACGGTTGAACTGGTGCACCTCGTTATTCCATAGCTTCCAATCGATTAATTAATGCCTCAATTGTTTTCATAATAATTTGGGGAACATCCTAATGGGTGGACCTGTGCAGGTATAGAAACTGGAGATTGAGCTAGTGCAGCGACTGATAAAACCATTGATGGTGGTGTTGATATCTTCCATGGATAACCCACAGAAACAGGCATATCGTGATATATATGGTCCTTCCTTGATTGTGAATCCAATGGAAGGAATTCATTGTCCTCATCTGTAGTTTCTAAAAATATTCTTTTCTGAGTAGATCCTACAGGATTTTCAAGTTCAGGACTTTCCTGGGGAGTACATCTAGCAGAAATACTGTTTCGAAGTGACTATCTGTTGAGTTTTTCATCACCTTCATTTCTTCTTCTTTATATAAAAATTTTTATTCAAGCAAAATAGATTGACCTTATCCAGTGAAAAAGGGATATGAAATCTGAATTTTTCTTTTACCCTTGTTAGATACCTTTCAGAGAGGGGGGAATTGGTTATTTGAAGGGATACCTAGATTCTGGGTAAGTCTCTGATTTCGGGTACACATACCTGATTCATTTACCTCGGTGTGTACCATATTATAGACAAGAACTTCATCTTCTGATTCCCCTGAACTGGATTTATTTTTGAGAGAATATTCTGTAATGGTGTTAATGTCATTTACCGATGCATAATGCATAGATGGAATTTTGTTAGTGTTTTTGGTAGTCGTCTTCCTTTGTGTCTTTCACGATACTCCATTATACTATATGAAAAATTTCCTGGAAATTTTTGGTAGACATTAACACAAAGAGAATCATTGGATAGTTTAGTTTTATGCTTTCCTTATGGATTCATCCCTAATTGGAAGAAAACATACTTTCGCTGAGGAGGGGATTGCAGATGTGAAAAATCCCACAGCACTACATGCTGGGGATATTTCTGTTATTCATCTTCTTCAAATCATTGTACATTGATTAATGAATTATAATGTTTAATTAAATGAGACCCCATCCGGGAATGCTGGGGTGATTCTTGAAATTCTATGGCTGAAATTTTTGCAACTTCTCTTCTGATTTTGCGGATTTTGGTTTAAACATTAGCTGGGTGCATTATCCTAAAATCACTCAAATTGCCTATTTTGAATGATTGATGTGCTATTTTAGAAACTTTTATCCTCTGATGCCAGAAAACCTCTAAATTGGGTTCCTTCACAAGATTCTCAAATGCTTGATGTAAAATTAACTCAACAGCTTCTTTTCTTTGGGCCTAATTCTGATGAGAACTGATTGATGCCTGCTCTTGACCATAAATTTGATTACATACAAAACATATGGATTGTGGTTGACCATGGGAAATAACATTTCATGAGACCAATTTTGGCAGACTTTTCTGATTTTAGAGTGTAGTGAAATTCAATGCTCTATATGAACCCCATCCTTTGATATGAACACTATATGGGGAATCAGAAATTATTTAGCATAACCTATTTAGAGCATTGAGACATGGGTGCTAAAGGGTTATCTATTATTTTTCAACCTTTGGATGTCGGGAAAATGAGATAGATTCCATATCAATTTGGCACTACAACCCTTCTATTATCTTTATATGATTTTGATATTCATCATATGGTAAGACATTGGTTTTCAAATGATGAAGAGTTTTCCATAAGTTGAGGTAAATATTATGAATGTAATCTTCTTTCACCAATTCTGGAATTTTTTACTGATAATTTTCTAAAGACCATAACATGATTGGTATTTCTCCTTTAGGTAATTTTTTCCTCATGCTTATCACATATTCATCATATTTCAATAGATTTTTCTCCACTTGGTCTGACCAAAGAAGATACTCTGTATTAGAAGACAAATGAAAAAAAGGAGGTTAGGAGAATGACCATTCCCTTAAGATGTCTTATGGTTGAGAATGTCTTTCACCCATAAATGAAAAGGCATCGAATATGATTGGCCTTATGTTTTCATGTTCCTAGATATAGGAGGGATTTCTCATCGGTACACTGTAAATTTTGGAATATTTTTGATAGTGTGGAATACTACTATAGAGATGAATTTCGTATCGAATTCCATTGTGGGAAAGATCACCATGATGGATTACAGAAAGAGATAAATCTTCTTGATCTTTTGTCTTCTGGCCACACAGTGGGTTGTCGTGGCTCTAATATGGATATAGGCACTCTGGATTGACAAAATGTTCATGAAGCAAGCCTTCATGATGAAGTGTCCAATGAGGAACTTCATGATGAAGTGTCCAATGAGGAACTTCATAATTACGACTACCACTCCCATAATTTGGAAATGAGAGGATAGGATCTTGAGCATCAACAGATAAATTTCTTGATGGCTTCAAGAACTCAGACATTAAGAGGAGCCACATCGTGGCTTCACTCTTGATTTTCCAACAATGCCTGACGAGACTTCTTATTTGATGTACTCTTATATTTAGTTGGGGCCACTTTCTAGGAATACTGGTTCTCATGTGTACGTATTTGTGTCTTCCTTGGATTAGTTATCGGAACAGACCGATTACCTCAAATTGGAAATGGTGTATGTTTCCAATCTTCTTGTCCGTATGATATGGGGGAGTGTGCACCATGACTCTCCTGGATTGGAATAGAGATGTGTATCTACTCTGAGGTGGTATGTAAATGTGTCATCCCATGTGTGGGGAAAGATTTATGTGTTTGTTCCCCTGATACTACTGAAGTAGTTGTTAAAATATCCTCGAATTCTTATAGAATATGGGTAGGGATTTTCCTCTTCCCTTTCACCAATGATAGAATATGTTTGGTGAAATCAGTATCCATAAGAAGAATATTCGCCCATTCTGTATCTGGAGTAGGTGTATATGCATGCACATATCCTTTTTTTCTTGTCAATGGATATTGACAGTACTCATTGATGGGGGCAGAGAGTTGGGTCTACCCATAATTTGTCATCGGATCTTTCCAACTGACTTCTCTGGGTGCTACCAAAATGAGATTGTTGGCTGGCTTGATGAACATTGGTAGGTGTACTCGCTTACTGGCTGTTTACCATCATGTATGGTTGGTATACTTCCTTCAATACTGGCAGATGAGACTGGTGATAGAATTGGTGATTCTAAATAGATGTATGTCTTGTTCACCAGTTTCCACAATATTAGATTGAAGAGATTATTTAAATGCAGTTAGACAAGCCTGATGACTGGTTGATTACTTGTAAACAGGTGTATGTTCTTGTTTACAGTACTCCACTAGGTTTATCTGATGGTATTGGTGGGTTTTTGTCGGACGAGTCTGTTGAGAAGAAAAATTAGGAAGGACGGGTGTATGTGCCCACTTGTTGTTTGCCATCAAGTTTACTCGATTCAATTATTTGGGGGATGAAGAGGTGAGAACCTAATCCCTATTAAACAGACATTATGCCTGGTGGTTTGTCTTATGTGCCCAAGTCTGAGAGACATGAGCTAAATGTTTAGAGGCAACACTGCCATCATGTTGGGGGTACACTACCGTGTGATTCTAGCAGTGATTGATGGTGGGAGTCCTCAAGAAGGACTCCTTCATTCTTGAATTGAGGCCTCAAGTGACCTCTTGATCCACCTCCCTATAGTACAGGAGGGATTGATTGTTTAGTTCTTGGGATAGAGACCCGAAACGATTTGAGATGGTGGTTGGCACCATTTTCTTCTTGATAATTGGTCGTTGTTAGCTAGATGATCGAGGATTATTGTTTACATGGATGGCATGTCGAGAAGCTTCCAAAGTTGGGATTGTACCATGATGGCGAAATTCTTTTACCAACACATTAGAGACCCAATTTTAATGACGTTGGGTTGGTGATGACGTACTTCCCTTAGATAGAGATCCAGCTTCAGTAGCGGTCGGGAAGTTCACAGATGTTGTCTTGGAGAAATCCATTCTATGGATTAAAGGGATTTCTGTGGAAAACATGAATACAACAACAAGCTCTATTAAAGTAAAATCATTTCGGATGGATATGTGTGAGACTGATTCTTTTGTATGGCCTTCCTTTTTCAACTGATATCAACCTAACAAGTGGGTAACAATATTTACTTACTTATGTATTCACGTCAGGTTCACCATTTTTGTTTCATAGTCCCTTGAAATGTGGGCTCTATATTTTAGAATCACTGATTTCAGGCAGTTTCCATTGGATTTATTCATGGAACCATAAATATCCAACAGTTCTTTATCCAAAGGGGAGCTGCTTTTTAAATTCAGGCATTCGTTATGTTTTAACTTTACAATACTTAAGATTGTGTGTCGGTCGAGAGGATGGGAGGTCGGACTCAACACACCCATTTGGAGGGAATTATTGTCTACTACAGGAGTCTCTTTGTATATTTAAGATATTTTCATGAATTTATATTAATTAACCAACTATATCATATGTATCCCTTGGAATTCACAATCACTTATTAACATGTGTAAAATTTAGATTCATCAGTATGCATTTAAGGTTCTTCATTAATTGAAATATTCATATTTATTTAATGTTTTCCATCAATGGTATCCTATAATATACTTCTTAGAGATTTTTTTAATCATCATTCTGATGATACTGGTTTTTAATCCACTTAGTGGGGCACTCTGGAATTTTATTGTCATCTAAGGAGAGGAATGTTTTGTTTGATTTTGGGATCATTACCCTAAGATAGGCTACCTACGTATCCTCGTGAAATAAATCTAAACCCTCGTAGTTTAGTTCCACTGAAGGGGACACATCATTCCTTTTAAGATCACGAGATAAGTACCTCTAAGAGGAAGGTTCTTAGTAGAAACTTAGTGTGGGACTTATGCTATCCAGAGTAACTTGGAAAGGATATGGGTTTCTTAGTTGGATCATACCCCATTGAGAATATGGCCCAAGGAGAACACGGTTTATTTGAAGTTTTCAGTTTTAACCTCAAGGATGCTTCCTAGGTATCCCTTATAAATGGGAATCAAATCCAACGTAGTTCGATAAGTCTCATAGGAGAGTATGGTACTATGAGATAAATCAGTTTGGGATTACTGCCTAAAAAAGAAGTCCTTAATGACTAAGGGGTTTAATTTAGGGAATATTCTTGAGGAGGATTTCCAGTTTAAGGGAATTATGGTTGGATTCCTGAGGAGGATGTCCAGAGTTCCCGGGACCTGAAAGGGCTTCCTACTTATCGTGGATTGATCATGATTCAGAGTTCTCGTAGTTCCTTCAAATGAGTGTTTGTGAACATGTTTAAAACATCCCATATCTCTATGTCCATGTGACTCATGCTCGGTGTGATAAACAAGAGGTTGTGAAAGATTCAACAATGAAACTTCAGACTTTCCCTCCTCCATTGATGAAAGAGGACACGCCGACCGTGGAAGAGGGCACGTTGACCATGGAAGAGGGAGAGGTGATGAGCTTTCCCTATGTTCTCTTCACATTGTACAAGGGTCCAATGGAAGGAAAAAGGGGTAAAAGTGAGGGGATTATACCAGGATGGCTGCTCAATAATTGATCTTAGTAGGGGAGGGAGACTTCCCCTATACTTTCGTGGAAAATTAAGTGTGAACTGTACCTTTGACTACTAGAAACCTGAGTTTGCAGGTCACCTCTTTGAGAAAGGAAAGGCCAAAACCCCACTCTCCTCTAAACTTGGAACTTCTTAACACTGTTCCTAGTAGAAAGTTCCATGTCACTGTGGATATACAAACCCACAAACATTCCATGACTCTTGACCCCATTGTGAAATAAATGTGGAAAACCTCTGACTGCAAAAATAAAAACCCAAATAGGAGACACACTAATGTTCCTTTACCAATGTTTTGATAAGTCAAGAGGTTTTGGTGGATGCTTCAACTTATTCTTTTTCAGATAATGGAACAAAGGAAGGAGATACCCTACCATAAATGGATTTTAAAAGGGGTAATTGAGTTGGTCGCCTAGGTCCCTCACGCAAGTATGCTGGGTAGGTATCCCATGTTGATGTACCACGTAGGTATTCCACACAGGTATGGAACGCAGGTATACCGCGTAGGTATGAATGATGAATGAAGAATGTGTTTTACATTGTAGAACCAAACCTATGAAAATTTGAAAAAAAATACTTTCAAAACATGCTTATCCCATTTAAATATATCTTCTCTCACAGTTTAGAGAGCTACCTAAGACAATTTTAGGGACCTTCGAGAAAGAGATACACAATGGGAGATTTAAAGAGTCATTCAACTTTCTCAGTCCTCAAATGGGTAGCCCAAAGGCTCTATTTATAGGAACATATGGGGCAGGGATGAAGAAATGTTGCTTGCGCAGGTCCTTCACGCAGGTCCTCCATGAAGGTACTCCACATAGGGGCATAGAGATTATTCTGGTTCAGAGCTCTTCTGCGTAGGTATGTTGTGTAGCTATACTACGTAGCTCGGTCGTGTAGGCCTGTGAAACTATTCTATCACAAAGTTCTGTTCCAAAAGCTATTTTTTGGAGTTTTTTGACTTTCCTTTGAAATCTTCGAATCTTATTTTGGGATTTGAAGTATTTGGGGTGCTCTTCATAGTCCTTTTTTTCTTAAGTTGTTTCAACCAAGGATAATCTGGAAATAATTTCATCCAAGAGAGAAGAAGGAATTTTCTTAAGTTATTAAATTTCTAGTAAAGTCTATAGAGCCTTTAGTAAGATAACCAAAAGTATGGAAGAATTTTTCCATGTCGTGTTTGATGAGACAAATACACATGGCTAAAAGACCTCTCCAGAAAGTATTGAGGATGATATTTCAAATAAAGAAGTCAATAATAAATCATCTGACCATCATGTGAAGAAATCTATTAAAAATCACATTCTAGAAATTTTATAGACACTATTCATCCTGAACCTAGACCTGTACAAGAACCAAAATTTACTATCCCTTATTTCTATAGACTTGTGATAACTCTCAAGAACAATCCTTTAGATGATATTTTTGTTGATTTAGAAAAAAAACTCAAACCTTATATTCTCTCAGAAACTAGGTAGAACATCAATCCTTTTGGTCACCTCATGAACCAATGAACATCAATGATTTTATCAATGATGAATTTTTGGTGATGTCCATGTGAGAAGAGTTGAATCGGTTTGAAAGAAAAAAATGTTGGAAATTTGTAGATTGATCCAATGACATCTTGACTGTAAGAACCGAATGTTTTTTAAGAATAAAGTAGATGAATCTAGTAATATATTTATAAACAAAGCTAGATTGGTTACACAAGGTTATAGTGATGAATAAGGTATTGACTATGATGAAACTATTGAACTAGTTTCAATACTTGTGGCCATTAGAATCCTTTATTCCTATGTAGCACATCTAGAATTTAAACTTTATCAAATAGACATCATGAGTGAATTCTTAAATGGTTATTTAATTGAGGATGTTTTTGTTGAAAACCCCCTATTTGTTAGAATCTTCATGTTCCAAATCATATTTTAAATTTAACTAAATATTTATATGGTTTAAAGAAACCTCCAAGATCTTGGTATGATAGGCTCAACACTTTTTTATTTCTAAATGATTTTACAAAAGTTATTGTTGACCCTAACCATTTTATAAAACTAATTTCCGAATATTTTTTAGTATTAAAAGTATATTCAAATGATATTTTTTGGATCTTATAAAAATTATTTATGTGTTGATTTGTCGAAGATGTTGCAAGGAATATTAATTTCAGATGATTTTAATGGGGGAATTCAAATTCTTCTTCGATTTAAAATATTTCGAAATAAAGAAATAATTTTTTTGAATCAATGTAAATATAATAAGGATATTTTAAAAATATTTTTATTTGAATGAACTAAGATTAGTGACACTCCAATAAGTACCACTAAAAAGTTAGACCTTGATGAAGATTTTAAATTCATTGATCAAACAATATAAAAAATAATGATTGAGAGTTTACTCTACTTAACTACTAGTTGGCTAGATATTATGGTTAGTGTGTTCATGAGAGCACATTTTCACAAAAACAAAAAATAACGTCATTAAATGTAATCAAAAGGATTTTAAATACCTCAAATATACAAACAATTTAGGGTTGTTCGATCCTAGAAAATTTATTTTGATTTGGTGAGTTATTCATATGTTGAATTTGGTAGATATAAGTTATATATAAAAGTAAAATCTGGCACATTTCACTTTTTCTAAAATTCTCTAGTTTCCTCGTATAGTAAAAAACAACATTTCATTGCATTATCTACAACTAAAGCTGAATACATAGCTACTGGTAGTTGTTGTGATCAAATTTTTTAGATGAAGCACACATCACTATAATATAGATATAAATTCATACACATTCCTACAAATTTTGATAACAAAAGTTTTATTTATATTTCTAATCATCGTGTTTCACATTCTAGGACAAAACACATTGTTGTACGACATCACTATTTGAAATATAATTATAAAAAGGTTATATAACATTATAACTCATTGGCACTAAACATTATCTTGCTGACATTTTCTCTAAGCCATTTAACACTAAATTAATGAACTACATCAGACATGAGTTTGGAATGATAAATATATAGGACCTTATGTTGTTGTTCCCTTAAAAAAATTTAAGTGAAGTTTTCATATCCAAACTAGAAAATCTAAACAAATAGTGTCATTCTAACACTGATAGTATAAAGTTGACATTGTCATGTCGACACTGATGTTATGTCATACCGACACTGATAGTATGAATCTATCATTGACATTCCAACACTGATGCTATGTCATGATGACATAGTTGTCATGCCAACACTGATGCCTTGTCCTGCCAACACCGTTTGTGTGATAAAAAAATTAATCATTCCAAAACAAATGACTAATTGTATCATCTATTTTATGATTTTCCCAAATCCATGTTGTTTCATTTATTTTTTTTAACCTAGTTCATGATTTTGTTATCTCATAATCCCTAAATGATATAAAATTGTGTTGATCCACTATACTCTTTTTACCCTTACACTTACTCATCCATTTCTCTCTCTCTACCCTGGACCTTTCACCTCCCAATAATTCTCTTCCAAACCATAAAATTGATCTATTGGAATGGTGTTTGTGAAGAGAGCTCTTCAAATGGGTTCAGGAAATGTGTCTCATGCGTCTAATAAAAAAAGGGGAATTAAGAAAATCTTCTAGATATATGAATCCTGCTCTAGCGAACCGTGTAGTGACTCCAAATATATAGTTTCTTATAGAATACTTTTTCGAAAGAAATTATTTACTGCTCAGGGTGTTACAGAATCAGGGATTGCTTGAGTGGTTCTCAAATAATGAAAGGATCTATTACCTGATGTTTTTACATGAATTTTATATGAATTCTTATTTTCTTTTTAAGTGTAGTAACGTTTTCTAGATTAAGTCCATAGTAATAGGTAAGATAATTTATTTTTCATCAAGGAAGCGGAATGAGTGTCTAAAAGTCCCTCATGTGGGAGTGTTTGATGATTTCCAAGGTCTCTCTCAACATGAGATATTTTTCGGATTTGAGGCAGATCTGAAGTATCTTACAAACAATGATGATCACATGAGACCTATTTCTATAGAAGTTGATGGGGAGTGAAGAATTTTCTAAAAATTCATTTAGCACAAAATCTATCCTAGGAAAGGGATATTTTCTTCATTAAAATATCAAGATGTATATTTGGTGTACCTACTAATGAAGGAAATTAAGGTAAGCCTACATAGATATATCATGGTTCATATCTGTGAGCTGATTAATCCATCAAGCATGAAAAACTCTATTTTTTAGCCATACATGATCTCTGCCATGCTTTAGGTAAAACGATTTATAGATGACAGTGATGAAAATGTTTCTGAGTATAGTGGAATCTACCTAAGAAAATAAATATTGAAAAGGATGAAAATCGGATGGAACCCTTGGAAGAAAGAATGGGTTGGTGATGAAGATATGCTTTATTAGAAACTCAATCTATCGGACCATCCAACTGGGTGAAAAAAATATGGCTAATCATGGTCTAGGTCCTAGTAAGAAAGTTGTTTACTCTTCAGATGAGGAAGATGAGCCTACCACACTGTTCAAATATCAACGATCACCTATAAATGATAGGAGTGATCCTCACACCACAAAAGAACCAAAAGGTTTTTCTTTTGGACCTCCAAGTCCAGAAATTTCTTTACCCTTAGATGAACCCACTCTTGGCACTAATGGAGATTAGGATATATAATTATCAAGAAGAGTAGAGTATGTTAGTATGTATGGTAGCTATAAATATGAATCATAAGTAGAAGAAAATAAGGAAGTGGAGAATATGATGGTAGTAGTGGTAGTGGTAGTAAAAAGATGGAAAGTGAAGAAAATAATGGTAGAAATGGAAGTGAAGATCATGCCTCTGGATATGATAATGATGATGATGATAAAGGTAGTGAATGTTATGGTGATCATAATGAGGTTGATAAATGTAAAGATGTAGAGTTGGCTGATTCTATGGTTCACAACGTTGTTGTAGAACCTTCTATAGTTACGGTTGAAGAAATGAGAATATTTGAAACTCAAAGATAAGTGGAAGCTCAAATGATCCATGCACCTTAGTTAGTGTATGAAATAAGGAGAAATAATGTTTATGGTGATAAACTGGTGAGGAGATCACAAATTGAGGGGGATAATCAATTTAGAAGATATCATGGTAAGGAGGAGCCTCTAACTGGAAGAGTTATGGTTAACACACTCACTCTTTTAAAACCCTCTGGGTTATCAGAATGGAAAAGGAATCCTAGATATGTTGTCATTGACATAGGTTATTCTAACTATGATGCTGATGAAAGTGTAGTAGTTCCACATAGACCACCAGTTTAAGAGAATGTTCTAGTTGAGACACCGCTGGCAGTGGCATCTGCCTCCGTCCCAACTTGATCAATCGTTTCTATTTCTGTTGACTATGTCACTAGATCATATTTAGTGAAATTAAATGTTGAAATCTATTTAGTTATGAGGGTTAAAATTCCATATCAGATGGTAAATGAGATTCAATAATCTAATAGGGAAAACACTTGGATAATTTATAAATTACACTATCTCAAATATTTAATTGAAGAGATGAACCAGTCTGTGCAAGATTCTCTTGTTCCATTTCAGATAGTTGGTGTGAATGAGGCTGATGAAATTAAAATTTTAGGTAATGTTATAGCTAATATTCAACCAAACATAGTCATAATGGAAGATTTTTTTTTTGCAAACACCACCAATTTGAGATAAGAAATAACCGGGATTGTCTCTATAATAAATCATCTATCCTCTGAGTACAAAGGATGTCTGGAGACTACTCTTAAAGATTTAAAGACTCACACCTCGGCTCCTACTTTTCCTTATACTTCTGGTCAAGAATCTCTGTCCTTGGACATTGAGGAATTTAGAAAATTTATTTAATGAATATCTTTTGGTATTCTTTGGTGGCCCTAGTTTAGAAACTTTTTAAAAAATTGATAAGAACACTGATTGTGTGCATGATATGGTTTGATTTTACACTAAGGAACATCTTCCACTCAAGAAGATATTAAAAAGTTGATTAATTCATATTTCATCATGAATTTCACCAAGAATCAGTTGACTAGTCACTTTAAGTATTTTTCAAAGAATTTTACATTGCCTCTAGGGACCAAAGCCTTCAAAGAACAAGTCAAGAAATTGATAGACTTCACCCCTATTCTTGACTAGTTCATGGGGAATACAGATGACTTTGAAAAATCTATAAATTATGGTGGGTAAATCATTGAGGATTTCATAAGGCCATTAAATCCATACTTTCATGTATCAAGTGAAGCAATTATGGAGATTTCTACTAAACCTATTGGTCCTGCTAGATTAAAATATCCACCTCAGATGATAGGGGCACAAGATTTCAGTCAAATTCGGCCAGTTGTCACAACATATGCTAAACCACATCTTTTGTCCCGAAACAAACCCAACTGTGAACCTAATGATTAATAAGGGGTAATCATACCTCCTTTAAAGATTTTTGTAGACCCTCTAGTTTCCCACCCACCATTTAATGGACCTTTGATTGATCCTTCTGATAAAGGGAAGGAACCTCTTAATCCTAAGAATTATGGTGGATGAATTTTGATAGGACTGATGAATTTTACTTTTTTAGTCTTTCACTTACTATTGTAATACCTTATTATTCACTTTTTACTAAAATTCAGTTCTCTTACCTTTTATCTATTTTGTTTATATATTATTCTAAAATACGTCATATTCCTTTTATCCATGATTCCATCTTAATTATTATTTTGATTCCATTTCATTAGTGATTTTATTCTTCGATACCCTTGAACATTTTCCTAATACTAAAAGGGATAGAATATTTTGGAATATTATTTAATTATTTTACATTTGATACCCTCTTATGAATTCTATTTTTCTTCCCTCTGATTGCATATCGGATGAAAAGGAATTGGTCTTTGATACTATTTTTTGTTTCCTTTGATACCATTACTATTTATTTTACATATGAACCTTGTCTATATATTGATCTGAATCATCAGTAATGGGAGATGAAAAGTCGAATGATTAAATTACACATCAAATGATCTTACATTATAATTCTTTCATTTTTGATCATCTTAAAGAGGGATATTTTTTTCCCATAAGAGATTGTTGGCCACCCTCTATGGTTTTAGTAATCACAAATCATGTTAAATATTATTAATCTTGTATAATAATTTTAATCATGTTTATTTAAGTTCCAATATGTGTAATTATGATTATCTATGATCACATATATTTTTAACACATTTTAAAAATATTTATGTTTTGAGACAATCCAAACATATATATTTCTTATGTATGAGAAGCTGACACCGAAAGAAAATTGAGTAACTGATGTCGATAGATTATGTCTTACTCACTGATGCTGATAGCACCAAGGACTCACTGATAAAGAGAGTTAAAATTTATTACTAATAGTTAAAATGATTCCTCGAAAGGTCATTTGACTCACCGATAGAAGGACTGACCTACCGACTCATGGTGCTACCGACTCATGGTGCTACCGATGTAAGGAATCACTAATGCATGTACAAACCGATAGAAGGAGACACCAATAAAGTTATTCACTGATGCAATGGGTCTCCAATAGAATGATTTTTCAATATATAGAGAGACTGATAAAATGACTCCATGATGGAATGAGTCCACGAGAAAAATAGATACCGATAGTGGGCTCACTGATAGACTATTTAAATATTATTTATTATAATGTTTTATCAAACTATCATATTTGAGTATTTTAATTCTAATAATTAATGTTTTTAATTTTTGTAGACTACATTAATATAAATTTCATAAGTATTAGGTATATTACCTACCTCAAAAATTCACATGGTTGGGCTACAAGATTATAAAATAAAATGATCTAGGTGATAGATAGAAACACAAAAAACGAGATACACAATGGACCTCCCGAGCACACCCACTGAACCTGAATCGAAAAGAGGATGAACACACTAGGAACTATTATGTCATGGTTAATGGAAAGTAGGGAACTATTATCCATCAATGTTCCAACATATCTGCCGAATTCAACTAAACTGAAGGATAAGAACATACCATCTTCCTGGAAGATTGAACATAGTTCCCCATGTCTCTCTGTTTTAGTTTCTTCTTCAATAAGAGAACTCCTTCTTCAACTCTGATACATCAAGGAGTGAAAAGTTTAACTTCATAGCACACAAGACCTTCGAAACCCTATCTCATATTTATTGATCTGTTGTGTTCCATTTTATTACATTTTTGAGCATTATGTGAATCTGTCTATAAAACATGCATTATCTCCAACATTGAACTGGAGGATACGATATATCATCACACAATAATATTTTTACACTTGTTTATCCCACATAGAACTATGGTATAGGTCATGTGATACCTGGTTTTATTTTTCATATATTGAACTATGGTAGAGGTCAGGTGACCTTGATAATTGTAAACTATTGTGTAATCCCTGATCCAGGGTGTGGATAAAAACCTTTTATCTGTATAGATTTCTTGGTGGTAGGTGATCACCAAGTGTAGAGGACTAATTCTTGTCATGAGATTGAACCTCTTGTTTTATATCTATTGTTTTTTCATATTTAGTGTTCTCCGTTTTTTATTGTATATTAGAAAACTGAATTTAACATTAGTATTTAGTATTGTATTGTGTTTATAACTATTTATATCTTATTAGATTAGTTTCAAAAGTTTTATCAATATCTTATATTTTTACAACTGAGAAAAAATCAATCTTCTGAGAAATTAGATGAACAATTCGACTATTATAAATTCATTACATTTATTAATAGGAATGTTATGTTTTAAATTGGGTGAATCTTATAAATAAACTTGTTAAGGGAAATTTTCTTAGGAACTCCATTCACCTCCCCTCTTGACTTTCCTACACTAACCAGCTGAAACCATTTCACGAGTTGAGATACTAAAATCCATCAAAATTATACATGACATTATGACTTACCATGACTATGATATTTGGAAAATTGATGTCAAGACATCCTTCCTCAATGAAAACCTTTATAAAGATGTCTACAGGACACAACATTAAGGGTTTGTGACTCTAATGGATACCAATAAAATATGAAAGTCAAAAAAAAAAATTTATGTATTAATGAAAGAATCCTAGTCATGAAACATTAGTTTTGATGAATAAATAACGCAATTTGGTTTTATAATGATTAATTGTAAGACTTGTGTCCAAATACTATTTAGTGGGAGTGCATTCATTTTCTTAATAGTATATTTTGATGAAATATTACTTATTTGAAATGAAATACTAGTATTACAGTTTATTGAGTTCTGGTTGAATAAATGGTTTTACATAAAATAAATGGGTGAGGAAACTTATATTATTACGATAAAGACCCTTCATGATAGATCCAAGAGTCTTCTAGTCCAAATTAAAATTAAATACATTGAAAAGATACTAAATAGATTCAGTATGGAATAATCCCATAGGGTATTATTGTCAGCATCACATGAAATTCATATTTCTAATAAAATTTTTTCCTCAAACCCATAATGAATGAAATATAATGGTAAATATTCAATATGCTTCAATAATTGGGTCAGTCATGTATGACATATACTATTCTAGATTTCTCCTACGCAATAAGTACAGTTAGTAGATATCAATCTTGTCCCAGCGACCACCATTGAATTATAGTCAATAATATCCTTAAGTATCTGCAGTGTACTATGGATATGTTCATAGTTTATGGAGGGGATGGGGAACTAGTCATCAAAGGATATGAATATTCTAGTTTATAGACTGATCAAGATGAAATTATGTAAAAAATGGGATACATTTTCACTTTTAATATATGTGTAGTGGGCTGGAAGAGCTCAAAGAGGGATGTGGTTGAAAATTCTATAGTAGAGTCTAAGTATATTGCGGATTCAAAGGAAGCTGAATAATCATTTTGGATTCACAATTTCATCCAATATCTTGATGCGGTACCAAGTAATAAATATCCCATCACAAACTATTATTATCATACTATAGTAGTGGATCTTGAACGAGAGCCAATGTCACATCTGTAGAAAAAGCACATACTTTATAAGTATCATATCATGGTGGATTCTTCTTAGAGAGGTCTGGTTGTAATGTGTAATATTTCCATGGAAAACAATGTGATGGAACCTTTGACTAAAGCCTTGTCTTAGCAAAAACATGATGATCATGTGAGGTATATAAGACTGAAATTCATTGGTATTTGGCTCTATTCCGATTGAGAGTTTGTTAGAGGTGGTGTCCTTGAACCAACTATTTTATTATTGATTACATGAATATTTAATGTATTAAAAATTAAATTTAATATATTTTTACATATTGGTCATTGATTTTCATGAATTTATATATAATAATATCCTAGAGTATTTTTCGCATTCATAAGGTCATAGTAGATCCCCTCTATGATGAGAACCTTTAAGTGCAATGAAAATATTCTTAATATAGTTCTACGGTTGGATAACATACTATGATCAGACACATATTATAGAGACCATAAATTTGTATTTCACATAATCCAATGAGACTTATTATAATGAATCTCAAATATGAAAATCTCTAAGATGGGAGATTATGAGAACAAACCTGCCAGTGGAAATTCCGCATGATTTAGTGTCATCAGATAATACTATCTATGAGAATGTGTAATGGTCTATAGATATTATAATATAATTTATTATTTTCATGAACCACACATTTAGATTTTATAATGAAAACAGGCATGCCATATTTCAGTGGGAAGTAGGGTGCATTGGGTGGATCACTAATGATATCTTTTTGATGGATAAGTCAAGGAATGAATTTCTCCTTCCATCTTTATGAATGTTTATATCTCATCCAATAGATTTAAATAGAACCTTTTCCCTAAATTCCATGGCCATGGTGTAATGACGAGTATATTTTAGATATTCCAAGTAGGTTGTATTGAGCATATTTGTTGATGACACCATCATGAAACCTTCTTGATGAGATATAGTGATAAAGGGATTATATTACATAGGGAGTGTTCATATGTGGTTGTTGTTGTTGCAACATTAATTTTTTTCTCTTAGATTACTTAACCCGTTATTAGAAAGTAACATTGATCTTTATGATTTCCCGCCTTATTCCAATGATAAATAATCTTAGAGGGCGACACATTAAGTGTTTCTGATAGTCTCGACTAAATCCTATTTTAATTTAACTAATGGATAATATATTATTCTTAAGAATAAAGAATAATTTTATTCTAATTATATTTATCACATAAACTAAATAAATATTTATTCTCTAGATTTTGAAGAAAATTTATTTATTTATTTTATTGAAGTTTTAATAAATAATTATATATAATTTTCTTAATAAAATATTTATTTAAGAGAATAAAATATTTATTTGGGTTTCAAATAGATTCAATTGGAGTTCGAACCGACCAAGACTGTCTCTCGTGATAAAATAAAATTTTATGATTATGGAAATATGATTTATCCAGTTTGCGCAAGTTGGTGCACCACAAAATAATATTATTATTATTTTTCTTATTATGTGGAATACGATATCATTAATGGTTATATTTATATTTAACAGCTATTATGAAATTAAATTTTTTAACTAAAATCCCATCTCTATAAATTGATAGATATGTCTACTATGTAAAGCATTCAAAAACAATTCCATATTTAAGAATATGGAATTTTTTCACACAAAGAAATCTCTCTCAATACCTCCTCCTCTATCCTTCTCAAGAAAAATAAACCCATGTGAGAATTTCTTTAAGAACAAAGAATGATTGATCAAGAATGAAAAATGAAAGACATTCAATTTTCCATGCTAGGACCTAGAGAATGAGTGGTGTTGCTCGCAGACTATTGGGGAACACGTCGATCACCGCTAGAGGGATTATAACCATGGATCTTCACAAGAATAATGAAGGAAATCTGAAGGGTGTTTTTGGATAATCAACAATCATCAATGAATAATGTTACTAAGTCTAGGGATTTATTTGTTCAGATATTGAATAAATTAATTATAAATTTGACATGTAATATCCTTGCTCAAAGTTTCAGAAAATTGTAATGAAATGAAATTTTAATTTATCTTCTTCCACCATAAGGCATTCACTATGATTCGAACCAATAAAATTCTCTTGATGAATGATTTCATTATTATAATCTACCTAATAATGGGGATCCTCATAATTTTCTCAACTATAAATTCCCATGGTAGTGACTGCCCCAAAATTAGAAGTAGTTCCAAGGGACTCCCTATTTCTGATGGAAAAGAGGGGTATCACACTTGATTTTCCCTTTAATGGTTAGTGTCTTATCCAAAACACTTCTCGAGAACTAGAAATAATGGAATCCATCTTAGAGTGATCCCATATCCTTTGTATGGGGTCATATCTCGATACGAAGTTATATGTGACTGTCATTGTTATGAAATGAAGATAAGAGAAGAGCCCCTCAATTCCCTTCCCCCCCCATCACCTCGGCCACATATACAAGTAGATTAAGAAGACTGTGTGGATTGTCAGATCTTCCACTTCCTAATATTTCCCATGTCGAGCATGAATAATGTGGTATTAGAGGTTACTAATGATCACCACATCTACATGATCAAATACGAATCTCGAGAGGGTATTCCCTTTATCGATATTCCTTTCACCTTTTATGGGCCTCCAATTCAGTATAAGCACCAAAAAAATGCAACCAACTTCAGAGGTCCATATTCTTTAAGTACACATTTGGGAATCCTCCTAGGTGTATTCCCTAACCAAAACTCTAAATCACCAAGAGTTTATTTACTCCTCATAGATCTAGCATTGGGACACCTTCTTAGTTATAAGCCCCAACCATGTTAATATCTTATAAATGGGATTCCTATTTGTTATAATCCCAATCCATAGCCTTATATGGGCCTACCCCATAGGTGTATTCCCCAACAATCCAAAATACTTGGTCATTAATTCATGATCAAAGGAGGTATGTAAGAGGCCTAACTGAGGATCAAAACCATCACCCTAAATTCACCCTATTTTTCCATAGGACATATCTATATAAGTGTCATATCAAACTTAGAGGACCATATACCTTTCAAACCCCATTCACCCCCATCCTTATTGGGCTATGTTACTATTCATATCATACCCCAACTAGGAGATGGACACATTCTGATTACACGTCAAATTGATTATGATTTGAATGTTGAATTACAGTATATAGAAGACCCTAGGTTATCTTTAAATGATCATTGGATGTATAAAGTTTGTATTTTTATTATTATATTACTAAAAGAGGTGGGGGTTTGAAAAAAAATTATGAAAATAAATTTACTTAATTTAAAGAGTATAATAGTTGAAGAACAAGTAGATTTTAATAAAATAATGGAAAATGGGTTTGTTGTGAGTTCACTACACACATATATTGTTCATTTATCTTACTGTTTAATTTAGTTTTGAAGTAATTATTTGGTTGAAATTAATCAGAATTCCGATTACCTTCCAAGATTTTATATCAAAGAATGTTGAGCCAAACTTTGACATAAAAATCATATAGATATGGTCCAGATCACAAGCATGATATAATAAATTACAAAGAAAATTGAAATCCCATTTAAGTGGGGAAGAAAAGGATTCTTGTTATGTCCAATCATAACAACATAAGTCTTTCACTTATGATATCACATTGATCTATTAAAAGTAAATATAATTCCATTCAGTTTAATCAAACAAATCATTAAAACATGAATCAAGGTAAGATAAATCAAAATAAAATGTATTAAAACCCAAAATACATCAAACCAGTAGTAGAACAAGTGATATATCTCCCTTCGCATGATCTTTATCTCCCTAACAACAAACTCCCACCATTTATATCAACATAAAGAGGAGAAGGAATGTTAGGTGGATCTCCTTCTTCATTTAAGCACTCCCTATGAGGATCTGAAGATCCATAACCTACAAGGGTATGAGAGGACTCCTCTATAACTCAAAATATGGTAGAAAATCACTCCTTATTAAATTATTAAAATATGTTACCCACGGTTCCCTTTTATAGAAAAAATGGAATGTAGTGTTGGAAACCTAGTTTTTGTGGTACCACATGTTTATTGGTTTTGGAAAAGTAAACAACCATATTAGGACTTTGAAAAAATATAAGAGTTGTTGGATGACCTATTGACTATCTGCATGTCATATTTAGTGTACATTATAGATTTTTATTGGGATATATTTTCAAAATATTGAACCAAACATTTTAATTCAAACTGATTTTGTCCCCTGGACTAATTGGTTTAGATGGGACTACAGACGGACAAATTGGGATCGGCCTAACTGAGATGAGTTGTAGAAAATGGAGTTTTGGATTGGTCCAGAAAAAGTCATCTCATTTTGATTCAATTATTTCTTTAAATGTTCAAAATAGTGTACATGTGTCCTAGGGCTTCGATGTAGTTTTCCAAATTTTCCTCTTGGATTATCTTCGGGGCCTCCAAGTCACCTCCACCTATAATGAAAAAATCTAAACAAGTATAATTGACCATTTTTACCATGATAAATATTAAATAATGGATAAATCATTAAGTGAGATATTATATTATATTTTGAATTTACAATACTAAAATAGTTTAATAAAATGGTATAAGGGTGAAATAAAACAAAGAATCACAGTTGGATCAAACCCCACACCTAAAAATTTTCACTCCTAGGAAAAGTCACATTTTCAAAAAAAATCATTCACGTTGATATTCCCAACAACATGAAGATTTATCAGTAAATTAAATTTAATCAATGATATAAATGTCATCAAAGAAAAAATCATACCAAAGAGTTTTTTACATTAATTATTATAAATATCTCTAAAAAATTTTATCAGAATAAATTTCTAAGAGATGCATGATACCAATGTAATAAAGTTATTCATAAGTTAACCATTTCTCTAATTCTCTACGTATGTGTCTGAAAAAACCATTCCAGGTTATTCTTTCAATTTTCAGTCATATAAGTAAATGTTATTTTAAAAATATTCTTCTTAAATGATTTTTTACATAAAACCATCCATACATACTTTGAAATAATATTTCAAAACTCACTAACATAAACATTCTCAGAATCCAAATCTAAAGATCTTGACCTAGATATCCCCATATGTTGTACATTTCATTAGTATGCTCATTTATTTGGTTTTTTTGTTTTTTTATGTTTCAATAGGAATAAATATCACACTCTTATCTAAACCATTGTTTGATCACCTCATGAGACTAATTTTAAAAGTTATAACAAGATCAAAAGTCAAGGAAGTGAGGTTCTTTACATGCCCATGATACTACCCATTTTTTGTAATTTTTTTAGTTTTATAGGGTGTACAATAGTTGGATAATAGGTACACATGCATAGTTTAATATGGAAAAATAATGAAAATATCTAATAAGGAACAAATTTATGGAAAAATAATTTGGGAAAGTAGATAAATATTAACTTAACATATATTTAAAATATATTGAGTAAGAAAAAATCACACTTCATGTTAGGGTTCAAAAATATGTGGAGATATTTAGTGACCAATTTCCTATAAGCTACTCACACAAATGATAACATTCTTCTCAAAGGTTTAAAAATGATACAACAGTTTTTATCATCTAAAAACAACCAATTCTCAAGAAAATATCACTCTTCAATGATAAATTCACACTAAAAAACACATTTCTTCATTGAGACATTAATTTTTTTCAAATTTTAAAACAATATAAAAATGGAAATTTCTCATGCATGTTCAATAATTTCCATGATTAGGAGGGAATCATTTTCCATGATAAAGTGGGCATCATAAGTTAAAATTCAAGCATAAACGTGATGGTGGGTGGAATGAGGGGGGAAGTGAAAATGCTATTCAACAAGAAAAAAAGTGAAAATGAGAGAAAGATGATGAAAATTCTTAACTAACCCAACAATATTTCCATACCCCTCCCCTAATGTGTAGAGTTTCCTCACTCTAATAAAAGATAATGTGGGTAGGAAGGATAATACATAGTGGGAGTAATTCATAAATTGATTCTTGAACAAGTATTTCCTACATCAGGGACTACAGAATGGCTTCATGGAGGTGCTTTAGCAGCTGGCCATTGATAGTGACAGTTTGTATTGTTTCATCATTTTGAACCTGAAAAAAACAAAATGGATAAACATTAGTAACAATTTATGGACCAAACCACTAGGAATGAAGATTAAATGGATGAAGCTTCATCCTTTCATTGTAAATGGGACCTTATTACCTATTCTTAATTGATGATAAAGGATGAGATGGTCGTGGGATGTCTTGGTTCATGGCTTATCCACAATCCATAATTTTATTTTATAATGAAACTTTTAAAGGGTTAGAATGAACCAAAAAAACTCCAAACTGTTACAAATTCAAGAACTGAAAGATCCCCACCTCCAAATTCAAAATTCAAATTCAAATTGAAAAACCAAGGACCGCTCATAAATCCAAATTTCAGAAATTGAATAATCAAACACTGTTATAATCAGGTCGTGACCCAGCCTTCATCATGCTATCAACAGCTGTTGTGCCACTACCAATCACCGTCATCGAGATCACCAGATCCGAACTCAACATTGTCTTCGAGGATAAAGCCATCGTCATCTTATTCCTCTAGAAGTTTCCCACTAAAATTCATATCCCATTGCCATCGAGGAACAATCCATCCTCACCATCTTCCTCCTAATGTTTCATGCACAAACTCATATCCCAAAGACCCTTGAAGTCCACTGCACAGCTCCACCTCAGAGTGATTGGAGGAAACCTGGTTCTATAGCAGAGAATGAAACGGGCAATTTTAGTTTGAAACAGCGGCTATAAAATCCTAGAACCGTCGATGCTGGAGAAGGCCAACATCATCGCTATCGTCACATTCAACCATGAAACATCTGTATTGTGGAGGTCACTAAGATGACCAACACACAAAGCAACCAACCAGTAGAAAAAAAACACCAGGCCAGACCCATCATAAAAACAAATAAACATCCAAAAAAGGTTCAAAGCCGCATTGGAGAAAGAATCAAATATGGAAATGGAACTGGGGATAAAACCCTATAGAAAACGGGAACAAAAATAATGTGAAGAGTAACAGTGGGGATCAAACCCCTAATAGAAGAAATAGATTCTTGGGGATCCATGACCACCAGACTACGAAGCCCAAAAACTCATTGAATCTGAATCTCCCATTCCAACCTGGAAAGGAGCGATTGATCGTGAGTTCAGAGCGCAAGAGAGGTAGTCGGGGAAGAACCATCACACTGTTAGAGGAGCCAAAAATTGAACCAGGACTCGAGGGAAAACCAGAGTAGACCATCCATGTGATAGAAATGGGGGAAACACCCTAGAAGAACCAAATCTAGGAGTCCCCATTAAAATATATATGCATTTATTCCTCCTCCTAAATATTAAACTTCTTTTGAGAACCTACACTAAAAATATTAGAATTGTATTGTTTTATGGCCTAGTTGGCCAATTTCTCTATCTCAATAGGGAGGTGACAACACTTTCCAAACACTAGATTGTATAGTTACATGAAAATGGGAGTTTTGAATGTAGTACGATAAGCCTATGATGAATCATTAAGTATAAGACTTTAATATTTTCTATTGGGTTGAACCGTTTTTCAATAATTGGTTTTACCTCTCTATTGAACACCTTGGTATGACCATTGGTTTGTGGGTGATAAGTAGTAGACACTCGATGCCCGACCCCATACCGAATTAAAATGGATTTCATTATTCTGTTGTAGAAATGAGATCCATGGTCACTAATGATGAACCTAAGTAATCAAAACCTACAAAAAATTGGATTCTCAAAAATTTCACAATAGTCATGGATTCATCTGTCCCTATGACGTGTGCTTCTACCAATTTTCACACATAATACACTTCTAGAATATTTTAAAGGTTTCCAAGTGAATTGGGGAATGCTCCCATAATGTCAATTTCCCATAAATCAAAAATTTCATTGAATAGTAATTGTTTTTTATTTGGAATTTTATTTCCTTTAGAGACATTCCACATTTTTTGAAAGTGAGGACAAGATTTACAGAAATCATGGACATTATGAAAAAGTGTTTTCCAAAAGAGACCATAATAGAGGACCTTGTGAGCAATCCATTGGGGACCAAAGTGGCCCCAATAAGCTAGATTGTGGAATAACGTAAGGAAAGACTCACACTCACTATCGAGAAAACAATGAAAACGGATCTGATCACTAAAAGTGCACCATAGGTAGGGGTCATCAAAAAGTACTAATGAGACTCATGTTTAAGATGGATATATTGGTTTTTGTTGAAATCCACATAAATTCAAGATCCTACAAAATAATTTACAATTTTAGGAACCCGAGGAATAACAACTTTCACTTGGTACAGTTCCTCATTTGGAAACAATTCATTTATGATAATATAGAGGGATGAGTCAATATATGAGGATTCGAGGATACTACTAATATGGTTATCCACCAAATTATATGCTCTTTTTTATCCCTAATTA
Source organism: Viscum album (assembly GCA_963277665.1). NCBI lineage: Eukaryota > Viridiplantae > Streptophyta > Magnoliopsida > Santalales > Viscaceae > Viscum > Viscum album. Next base: position 695,507,160 of record OY728119.1, on the reverse strand, counting down.
CTAGATTCAATTCCTAAAGGATGAAATCCAGCGAATGAGATGTGGTCTGGATTCTAGTTTACTAAGGAGACACTGGAGGGATTCATGGTATGAGAAGACACTGACGTTGGACCCTAAAAGGTATGACCTGAATTTATCCAAGTCAAACAAATTGGCATGAAAATAATTTTTAGTTGTAGTGTATTTTTCTTGGTCATGGACTAGTTTACGTGAGGCATATGTAATGTCATATAGAATATGATTGACCCTTTTTGATAAGACTACCCAAACTGTATATTTAAAGGTGTTACTCCTGAGATAACATGGGAAATCCCACCGAGGTGGTTGGATTACCAGGGGTTATGTGAGACTCTAATTCAATTTATTAAATGAATACTCATTTTTATCAAATATTTTTTTCTTTTTGGAGAAATTGGGAGAGGGGGAGTGTAATCTTACTAATTTCATGAATGAAACGATGGTAAAATATAGAATGACCTAAGAAAGACTACACATACCATACATTTTTAGGTAAAAGTATGGGATAAATTATATCTACTTTTGATTTAAAAACATGGATATCATCCCCAGAAATGGCATGCCTAATCACACCATGAAATGGAATTTCATACAAGATACTTTTCAATACAGTGATGTAGGACTGAACCAAGACTACTGAAACATTCATTAAAATAATATCCATAAATAGTGATATCATCCATGAATACATCAATTCTATTATCTAGGTAGTTGGAAACAATACCAACCATGCATCATTGGAAATTACTTGGATCATTTCATAGAACAAATTGCATCCTCCTATATGAAAATGTCATAAAGGGGAAATTAAAGGTTTGTACTTCATGATTCTCAGGGGAAATATGGATTTTAAAATATCCAGAACACTCATAAATAAAATAGAAGTGGGACTTCCTTACTAGTCTCTATATCATATGTTCAATGGATGGAATTGTAAAATGGAAATTCCTAGTGTGTAGGTTTGGTGGGTAATAATCTATACAACCACAACCACTATTCTACACACGAGTTGGAACGAATTCATTATTTTCATTCTCAATTACTGTAACACTAGTTTTATAGGATCTACTTAGACTGGGCTAAACAATTGGATATCAGAGATGGGTATAATGATTCATGTATCCAATAATAAATTTTTCCATCTTTTAAAAAACATCTAATAGGATTGGGTTTGGTATTTATTGTGACTACCTCACTGGTTTAGCCTCATGATTTAACAATATAAAATGTGTAAAAATTAATGGTATAATTCTAGGAATTTCAATTAGTCTCCATTCCAATGATTTTTCATACTCCCTCAAAAGTTTAGGCAACCACAATTCAGGTATCTTTTTAAGTTCCAATTCATGTTGATTAAAGATTTATGGTAGTTAATGTGATAGTGGGAGGTCACTAATATCATCTAACTACTCAATGGTATCATCCTCAAATTAGGAATGAGATTTTACAAGCTTATCAGTATCATCGATGGTCATTGGATCATCATTGTTAAAGAAATTATCAATTAACAAACATGCATGAAATTTTTCTAGACCAGTACAACATTATATGTATGATTCATTACCTAAAATTTCAATCAATGGTGAAATATCGGAAAGGAGATCTAGTGATGAAAAGAATATTTTTCAAGGGAAGGGAGTACATCTATTGTGTTAACATAGATGAGAGAATTGTTCTTCCAAGGGGTGCTTTAGGAAACCACGGAAGTTGATGTGGATAATGTCAACACCATACTCCATAGATAATGTAACATTGTTGATATTATTTTTGGTTTTGGTAGGTTTCAAGAAAGTTCTCCCCAATATAATTGGGACATGTTCACTCATCCTATCATCTTCTAGTTTTAGCACCTAAAATCAGTATAAAAAATTAATATTTTCACCCTCTCAAGAGCATCCTTTAACACACATGGTGATGTGAAGTACTCTAATTTTATAGTTCATCAACAATTCATAGGTTCTTAAACTCCCAATCCTATAATGAAGTGTAAATGGAGTAGGGCATCACATTTATCAAGGCACCTAAATCAATCCTAACATTGAAAATGGAATACTACCCGATGGTGCATAGAATTGAGAATTTTCCCAAATCAAATAATTTGGTGGGATGTGATGGATCTATAAATTTATAGATGTTCATCCTCGTGATCTCCTTCTCATCACTTTGATGTTTCCTTTGTTTTGTAAACATCTCTTTCAGAAACATGGAATATCATTGAATTTGATTCACGACATCGATCAAGGGGATGTTAACCTATACTTTTTTTAATGTTTATAATATTTCTTTATCGAGTATAGTTACTTTTTAAATTCATTATTGGGGGGTCATTTGGATTAATGGAAGAAGAATTGTTTAAATTAGTGAATCATCAAAAGAGACACTCTTTCCATTAGATAGGATTTTATCAGGGCAATGATTCACAATATTTGGACTAATTTCAAAGTTTGGTGTGGTGTTTTCCTCTTGAGGGGTGAATCTAAAGGAGGGGTCATATCAATTTTTATTTTAGTTCCACTATAAAGAGGGATGGAACTAACATTTCCCTTACCCCTAGGGTTGACTAGAGGTTGAGTGGGTCATTTACCAAACCCATGACTTTGGATTTACCCAACTAAGTTAGAGAGTTTTCCTAATTGGGGTTTTATAACTTGTATGGAATCTTGGGTGGTTTTTTTTAATTGGAGATCATTGGATTCCATTTGTTTCATCATGTCTTCTAGTCTAGTATTAGGTTTTTTATGGGGTTGGTAGACCTTCCTTTGATTTGGTTAAGGATTTCTAGGCGGTGGTGGATTACGACTCTGTCCTGGTTGGTTTCAAGGCTATTGAGGATGGTTTCAATACCATGTTTAATATAGGCTTGGTTGTATTGCCACCAAGGGTTTGGTGTATAATAATATTATTTCATAGATGGTTTGTTAAAGCGGAATCCTGGGAAGATTTCCTCACAACTCTGAGATGCTTCTCATAGTTGAGGGTATTTGTAAGAATATTTGGTGTCAAAATGACATATTCTAAAATGGATGGGATGAGGAGATTCAGATTTACCTTGGGAAAGATCGATTTTTTGAAGAAGGGTGCTTACCTCTTCGAACTTTGTGTCCATCATCTTCTCAAATTTAGTTGATTTCACCTAATGGACACCAAGAATGGGTACACTAGATCTCAAACTGAATTGTTGAGTATTTTGGGGGAGGTTCTCAATCAAGTTCCTTAAAAAAATTGGGTTTTCATCAACTATTACACCACATATACTAGCATAAATCATATTCTAATCAATATGAATTAATCCTTCATAAAAATACTATATTAAAAGTTGATCACTTATTTGGTGGTGTGGGAAACATGGAAAAAGGCATTTAAATAGTTACTAGTATTTATGAAGTTTTTCCCACTGTTATTGTCTTATACCACAATTTAATTCCTTATTATTTCTTTTCTAGAGGTTGGGAATTATTTTTCATGAAAAATGTTGTTCGTTTCTTCCCAACCTTTAATTGGTGAATTAACATAATACAACCATTATTTTGCAGTGTCTGCTTGTGAAAAAAAAAAGTTCCCTAAGTTTTACTTGTTCTACATCCACACATTTTATGTTTTAATTTAGAACACGCAATGTGAAATTATTATATGTGATTATGTGGGTCTTCTCATGTGAGTCTATTAAATCTTTAAAATAAGTGAATCTGAATAGATTTCAACTCAAAATGGTTGCCTCGCATTTCATTTGAATATACGTGGGTTGGGTATCAACATGAGGTGAGGTTACTTATTTTAGTGCTCTATTATTTTAATCCTTTTTATACAAGATATTTTAAATTGTAACATGGGTTCCATAAGAAGAAGAAGATGGATTGAGAAGAGTTTCAGTGTTTTGTGTGTTCTAATTTAAAGGGTTCCCTTGAGTGTCTCGATGTCATTGGTGTAGGATACTTTATAATTTGGGTTTGAATAGTGGTAAATCTAATAGAGTAGATTTTATCATGCACAAAACCTACACATTAAATAAATCATAACACAAAAAATATGTAAATATATAAGATAAAACAAATAAGTGTTCAAAAAATTTACAAAAATCTTGTCAAAAAGATGCACTTGAAATAAAAAGAGATACCCAACAACAGTGCCAAAACATGATCATGTTTTCATGACACGTCAAATTGATTATGATTTAAATTTTGATTTATCATATATAAATCACTATAGGTCATCTCTCAATTCCCATTGGATGTTTATCATGTGTATTATTAAAAAATATTTCTAAAAGAGAGGGGTGGTTTTGAAAATAGTTTTAATAAAATAAAATGACTTAATTTAAATTGTTTAATAGTTGAAAAACAAGTCAATTTAGAAAAATATGAGAAAAAGGGTAGTTTGTGGGTTCACCAAAGACATATAGAGTTAATATCTTTTAGAGTATACTTTATCTATGAAGCTTGTGACTCGTTGAAAATAATCAGAATCCTGATTAAATTCTATGATTTTATATTAATGCACAACCAAAACATGACATAAAAATATTATAGAGAGGGTATGGATCTCGCGCCTGATAAAATAACTTGCAAAAAAATTCAAAAAATAAAATATGTGGGGAAGAAAAGGATTCATGTGTTGTCCAATTGAAACAACACAGTTCACATACTCAACACTTCACATCAATCATTTAAAAGTAAATATCATTCTTTTTGATTCAATAAAACAAAGAATTGAAACATGAATAAAAGTAAGATAATTCTAAATGAAATGTTTTAAAAACCAAAATACATAAAAACAGAAGTAGAAAAATTGTTTTAACTCCCATTACAATATTTGTAGCTCCATTATAATAAGCATCCACCGTTTATCCCAACGTTGAGAGGAGGAGGAATGTCGGGTGGATCTCCTTATTAATTTCAGATCTCCCAATGAGGATAGGGTGCTCCAGAACCTCCACTGGTATTATAGGACTAATATCAAACTATAAAATTGTACCAATTCACCCCTTGGTCTAAATTTAAAATTATTTACTTATGGATCCATTTTATATCCAAAATTAGAAGTAGTTTTGGGAACCTAGTTTTCGAGATAGCATTTATGTCTCAGTTTTTTAATAGGTAAAAAACCATATCAAGGATTGGAAAAAGTTTAGTGTTTTTTACAGACTCTTTACTATATCCATGTACAATTTGTTAGACATTAGACATATTTATTGGGTGATATTTTTAAAATACCCAACTTTACATTTTCATTCGGGAAGATTTTTTCCCCTGGACATATTTGATCGGATGGGCCACCAAATGGAAAAATTGGGATTTGGTTTCCTGAGATGATTTGTAGCACATGATGTTTATGAATGGTCCAAATAAATTCATACCATTTAGAGACAGGAAGTTCTTGAAATGTTCAATATAGTAGAAATGTGTCCTTGGTATTCCATGTTGTTTGACCCATTTTACATCTGGATCATCACTAGGGCCTCCAAATAACCTCCACCAACATCGAAAATGTCAAAAAAAAGTATAATTGACCCTTTTAACAGTAATAAATATTAAATAATGGAATAAAAAATTATGTTCAATTTGATATTATATTTTTAATTTACAACAAAAAATTAATTTAATACAATGGTGTAAGGGGGAAATAAAACAATGAATCAAAGTCTGATATGGATACCACCTCTCTTCTGGGTTCTTTAGGATTCTTTTCCATAACTCTCACAAAAACATTGAATAGGAACATTAAACCTATATGACCTTGTGGCATGAAGTTAAACCTCATGGTTAGGTTGTTGTCATAAGACCTTAAAAGGTATGATGTGTCCCATTAAGTGTCACTGAACTACGCGGGTTCAGATTCCTTTTATGAAGATACCAAGGAAATCCATATCAAGGATCTAATCCAACAATCAAAACCACATATGACTTCCCTAGTGACAATAAATTTATGAGGGCCCAAAATTTTGGCTAAAAATAAGAATTATAATAATAAATGACATAAGAATATTTAATCTATTTAAAAAAGGTTACCATCAATGGAGAACCTCAGATACATAGAGATGCCTCCATCAATGATAAACCTCAGCTGAATTGAGATTATTATGAAATAAACACATGGTAATAATTAATTATTAACCCACATGTGACCTACTCTATACATGGTATTAAATAAAGGTTGCCCAATTACATCATAAATCTATAAAGGAGTCCTGAAGTAGGAAAAAAGTCCCCCAAAATGGTGTGGTGAGATTAACCTCCCATTTTATGGGCCCACTCATCTTTAAATCCCAAATCTGAGAAATTCAAGTGACTTCCAACCTTTGGAATGTAATACCACGTCAACTTGAAATGATCACATACACAAGACCATGGTAAAAACACCATAGATGAATTCTATTAAATCTATGGTTTCATAAATTGAAAATAAGGTTCCATGATTTAAAAATCCTATGAATTAGTTATCATTAAAGATAATTATGGTCGAAGATACATTATACTCATACTAACCATTTTTATTTTACAAATGGATTGAAGATATAATGATGATGTATTGGTGGTAATAGGTATGATAAAATATTTAAGTACCCTATTTGAGATTAGGAAAACTCTCAAATAATGTTAATTCATATCATCAGTGATAAAATGTTCAATAGTAGTGAAAACCTCTAATCGTACGATGATAATATCCCAATTATATGATTCTAATATAGTGGAATTTCATAGGAATGTGTTTTTTAAAAAATTGTCATTATTCCTCCCATAGAATTCAATGTTATTTTGGGCATGGATAAGATTTATTTACATTAATCCCACATAAATTTTTATGGATGGGAAGAAAGATTTGGTATTCCAAACCGACATGTTATTTTTTATGAATGAAATGTAAAATTTGAACCTCCAATAGAGATTAAATCTATCATATGGGTCATGATTCCTATTAAAAAGGGGAATTTCTCTTATATGGTTTGAGAGAAACTCAATATTGAGGATATTCATATTTTGTGGGAGTTTATTTATATATTTATAGAATAATTTCATGGTCTTCCACTGAATCATGATGTTGATTTTTCAATAAAACACTTATATATAACTACACCTATTTCCTAGAAACAATATATAATCACACTGATTGAGTTACTATAATTGAACATGATAGTCTAAGAGAGTCTTAAAAAGGGATTCATTTGGATAATTGAATCACCATAGGTTGAAGCTATCTTTTTGTTAAGATGAAATATGGATTAATGTGACACATGATTGATTTTAGAGAACTTAAAATTATCACTAATAAGAACAAGTATCCTCTACCCCATATCAATTACTTGTTTGATAAAATATTTGAATTTCATTACATTTAAAATATTGATCTTCATTCTACATATCATTAATTGATGTCCAAGAAGGATGATATACCCAAGACCTCATCCAATACAATGTATAAACACTATGAATTTATAATGATGAAATTTTTTATTACTAATTCCCTCCCTAATTTAATAGATTTAATGAATAGAGTATTTATATATTACCTTGATATATTTGTGGTAGTATTTATAGATTATATTCTTATATATTCAAAGATGAAGGTAGATAATGAATATCATTTGATAATTGTGTATAATTACTTGGGGAAGTATATGATTTATGAAAAATTTACAACATGTAAATTTTATATTATGAAATTTCATTCGTGGGTCATATAATTTCATCAGAGTGTATATTAGTAGATAATTTAAATATTGAACTTATTGAACATTGGTCCTGAACAACCACTACGTCTGAGATCCATATTTTCTTGGTTTGGATGGATATTATAGATGTTTTGTGGAAATTATTTCATGAATATATAATCCAATACATATGTTAACATGGAAGGGAGGTAATTTATTTTAGACAAACGAATATGATGTCTTTATTAAGGAACTAATGATAAGGGAAACATGTACATGATCTTCACTTCATTTTATAAGGATTCGGTAATCTATAATGATTCTTCAAAGAGGGGACTAGGATGTTATATCATGTAGAATTATGTGGTTATAACTTATTCCTTGTCAAAATTGAAGTTCCATGAGAAAAATTAACCAACTCATGATTTACAATTAGATATAATAATTGTTAAATTAAGGATACATAGGCATTATCACTGCAACTAAAGGTGTGATATAAACTATTCAAAAAATATTGAATTATATTTTCACATAGAAAGTGTTGGATATATAATGAAGAAGATTGTTGGATCTACTTAATGATTATAACTTCTCAATACATTTCCATCATAGGAAATCGAACAAGGAAGAAAATTCTCTAAGTCAAAATAATCACGCTAACTTATTAGTGAAGAGGATAAAAAAATATCCAATATTTATATATTTGACAATGATGGATCAGGAAATATTGAAGAAAGTGGTGAAATATTATCTTTCTAAAATGGGTGTTTAACCATCTATCCAATCAAAGATTAAAGAGGCATAGAAGGAAGAAGTAGAGTAGAAAAATAATCTGTGAAATATTATTGTATCCAACCATTATTGCGATATAATTATATAGTTCTGGAACCATGTATGTGTCAATTCAATGCCAGATTTGAATAAGGATATGTTGGATGAAGCTATAAGTTCTTAATTCTCGATTCATCATTGAAGTATAAAGATGTATGAATATTTGAAAGTGCATTATTTTGTGGGATATAAAGAAGATATATATTTCATATTTTTTTCTCATTGTATGGGTTTCCAGAAAGTTATTACTAAGTGATAAAATCCTAGGGGGGGTGTTACAACCATTACCCATACCGTAATAGAAATGGGAAAACATCATCAAAGATTTATTCACTAAATTCCCCAAATATATAAATGGAATAATAACATATGAATTCTAGTCGACCACCTTTAAAATTCCTCAAACATTATCTGCATTATAGAATATTAATCTATAAATTAACTTACATGGTAATAAATTAATGTAGTGGTAATATTTCATGGTATACCACAATAAATTATATCTGATTGGGAACCCAAAGACATAGTGAAACAATGATATCCACGTTTTTTATAGTAGAGTAATGATTTTATGGGGTGAAATTTATTTTAAAGTGGGTAGAATATAACATCATAATATTTTTATAAAAAAAATCAAAAAAATTATTATTTTTTCTATAGCTTGTGTTACACATAAAACTGAGTTTAAACGAACCTCAATACAATATTAAAATTCAATTATTTAAAATTAAGGTTATCACCTAAATGTTGGATTAGAGGGTATTAATATTACTAACAAGATTATAAAAATTCTATGGTTATCTATGTCTAACATTAATTTATATGTTATAAATTGAAGATAAATGAAAATAAAAATCAATTTAATGAAAAGGAAATATTTTCCTGAAAAACTATTTTTTTGCATGTAATGTATTTTTATAATAAAAAATAAAATTATTAAACATTAGTGATTTTTTAATGAATATTATACATTAAATTTTTAATAAAATGTTTTAATATTTCTTTCTAATCATGGGAAAAGAATAAACCAAGTTTTATGAAAAAAAATGAATTTATCTAGAAGTGGATTTCATTGCGTGTTATGCGCATAATTAAAAATTAATTTCTGCCAATTTTATAAGTTTAATATGATAAAATGGATTCAATATAAATAATTAGAAGGTTCAAATTTTGTAAATAGACCCATTTTATTCAATATTAATAGTAATCATGGTAAAATTTATCACTTCGGTAAAGAGTAAATCATGTTTATCTACGTTAAAACAAAGTGGTAAGGCCATAATGATTCATCATAATTATTATCATATATATTTAATTCAACCATATCACCTTGTTATGAAAATTTATTAATTCAATGGACACTTTTCTATGAAAATGGCCTATAATATATTTAAAACTTTGAAAGTTACAAAATTTCACTCTCTTTATTTGAAATATCTATTATGTTTCTACATTGTGAAAAAATATAGTTATGAATGTATATAAGTATATGTTTTTATATTAATGAAATTATTTTCCAGATAAAAATTTATTTTTATTTTTATTAATTATATAATGACATTATTTTATTATACAACAATAATGTAGTATTTCTCCACTTAATAAAAAATAATATTAAACGATTTATAATATATTAAAAGGGACAATGTTTGAATGATTTAATGGGTTAAATGAATATTTATGATTAATATGACATATTAGGAAGGTTTATATGAATTAAATTCTTATTTTACATTTTTATTGATGTATTTAAGGTATAAATAAATAACTAGTGCTAAAATGACATTAGTCCTATTTTATAGTAAATAATATTTTATGAAATGATATAGAATTCATAATTATATCATATTCATCCACATGAATTTTATATGAATTTAAACATCAACCAAGGTCCATTTGTGTGTCATTTATCATTTTATATAGACATTATTAACCATTAAATGGTATAGAACTATAATATTACAGTAATTATTAAAAGGGTTAACAAGGGGTTGAAACAAAATGATAAATGTAAAAATGTTATCGAACATTATATAAATTTTATTGTATGTGTGTATTTATACTCATCATCATATTTTATTAAAATATTATAATTTTTTATCCATTTATAAATAAAAATTAATTTTTATTAATTTAATATTTCATGAAATTCCATGATCGCCCTTCCCTTCAATTATTAATGGGATCCCTTTTTTCTCTTATCCAATCCATTATGACCCTTCTATAACAACTAAAATCTACCAATTTATATTATTATATTATATATTTATATCATAGAGGTTATTATCTTCCCAAAATTTCTACCCTAGACACCTTTATAGAAGATCTAAAGGAGTTGTTTTAAAGAAGAAGTTATCTCCCAAACCGTTCACTTACATTTAAAATTTTTCTTATAACATATATATATTATAATATTTATAAAATAATAAATTAAGTATAATAAATATAATAAAATTTAATTATTTTTATTTCTAAAACACCCACATACACCCTCTTTCCCATCAAATGGTAAGATAACGTATTGCTCGTGTGTACGTAAGACTTACCGTCTCCATATAGCAATAAAATTCATTTTTTATCACCATATATTATGGATGGGTATTATGATGGGTTTATTAAATATAATAAATTTATCAAAACATTAAACATACAAAATGATAATATCACACCTAAAATCTACCATCCAATTCTTTTGGAAACGATAACATCGCTCGTGTGTACGTGTGGAGTACCACCTCCACAAAGTAATGTGATTCATTTTTCATTTATATTTTTCTAGAATGGTAATGATGATGAATTAGTTGAATATATATGAGATATATGATATAGTAAATAACCTTTAATGGTGAATTAATATTTACCTTTCTCTTATTCAATCCCATGAAATCTGAAAACATCGTTCTTGCGTACGTTTGACTTAGTATCTCTATAAAAAATGTAATTCATTTTTATATGCCTAAATTATATGGATTAATATATATATATAAATATTATATGATTAAAATTCATAATATTATCGAAATATTATCAATGTTCAAGGACAATAACTACAAAACCCAAACATACATGAACAAACATAGCCATTATCACCAAGAATAGTGATTTTAAAAAAGAATTATTAATAAATGGGTGATAAATGGTTAAAAGTAAATTGTATATAGTTTAAAATATATTATTATGTTTCTTTAATAATATTTATATTAAACCTATATTTATTATGTAGAAGGTTCAAAAAACTATGAATGAAGTTAGACCTAAGGTACGCAATTTCCAACTCTCTTTTGTTTTTATGGGACACATGCCTTAATCACCACTTATTTCTTTTATGGGGTGTATATGCTTCCCATTATTATCTTTAAATATTATTATCATGAGAAATATGGGATATAAATATCCATATAAGTTTATTTATTTCATAAGACTTATGATTCAAAAGTTATCAAAGTGGTAGGAGGTTTTATGTTACAATCTCATTATTTAATAGGGTTGTTTAGGATTAAGTTTCTAATAATGAAACATCATGATATACCTATAAAGATACACAATAAATTTATTCTATTAGGGTTATATATTTAAAATAAATGGTTTCTTATCATTTTCCTCATATTATGTGCCAAGGAAATTAAAATTATGTTTTAATAAAAATTAACATTATTTCTCTGTTTTATTGATTTTTTTGTCCTACATATATGTTTTCTAAAATTGTTTTAAATAATTTTTTTTACTATTGTATTAGAATAATTAAAATTAACCTTTACCCATGATTGAATTTTTTTAAAAAAAAATTATCATTCATATTTTTTACATTTTTTGAATGATATATATTTTTACATATTTACCCAAATATGAAAAGATTTTTTTAATTATATGACTTGATAAAAATTTATCACCATAAAAACCACTAAATGATTATAAGGTTACCTGAAATTTTTTCATGTTTATTGGAAAATAAAATGTTTTCCCTGATATTTTGGAAATTTTTATATTTTAAATAAGTTATTTCAAAATAGAACGGTTATTTTTTCCTCAAGATTGTTTCAATGATTTGTAACGGTATTTCTAGTCATCAAAGAATAAAAAATGACTTCACTTATGATTTAATAGGGATATGAGCCAAGTATTCAATCATTATTCTACCTCTCAATTCGTTATGATTATGATGAAAAAAATGTTAATGAAACTCATTCCTTTTCCAAAGGTCATTCTATGATGAAATGATGACATATTTATAAAATCAGTTTCCTTTAAACAGGTTATGATATGATGAAATGTTTATGAAACCAATTTCTTTTCATTTTTTACGATATTATGAATGTTTTATGATCTTATGGAACACATATATATGTCTTCAGTTATGTGATAGGTGGGATATAAATATTGATCCAATGAATTGGGTAAATATTGATATATAATGAGAGAAACAAGGATATAATGTGAAGTGAACCCAGTTCTTTAAGGGAATATTTTCACCATGATAGTTTTGGGAGAAAAACATTACTACTATAATGATTTAGGGAGTAAACCTATTCCACTATGATTTTCTTATAATATAGCCTTGGCTACTTAGGAAATTATTTTATATTCTTATGTGTATTCCACAATTCTATGTCTTGTGCATATATTATGATCTCACAACTCATATTCTTTGATTAAATTATGATTCATATCTTTTAAACTATAATTATTTATGAAGGAAATAAATATTATGATCTATGATATTCAGGGTGTGGTTCTAAAATGCTAATCACTTGTTCTCACACCCTTTTTATCATGTTATTATTATATAATCATAGATATAAGAATTTTATAACCTTATTGAGAAACAGAGCTCAACATTTATTATGTTTCCTTTATAAGGTTATGATGATATTATATATATATATATGATATGTCAAAGAATAGTGATAGTTATAAATATCTATGTTGAAGATTATGTATAACTTTTATGAACCATTTTCTAATATTTCAATGTCTCCAAAGATACAAGACCTATTTTATTACATCATGGATTATGATGTTATATAAAAAATATTTATCTATTTAGATGAAATATATATATATTAAATGTATGGGTCACTATATTTGGTATCAGAGAAAGGTTTTGTTAATATTTGGAAAATAGGATGAGAAAACATTATTGAGAACCATAGGGATAAGTATAAATATATGATAAAATAAAAAAGCATTAGGTACGGAATATGGATGACCTAGGTTAAACCTAAGGGGTCATAGATTGAAAAGAAGGTGGAAATATTTATGCATCATATTAACGATTTTTTTTTATTGATCACTCTTATCAAAGATTCATGGTGGTGATGTTAACCATTTTTTTACTAAGGGATTTAAGGTATAATGTTTAATTTAAGGTGGTACTAAGAATAATAAAAAATATAAATATGGAATTAGATCTTATGAAAAGTTTCAATGAATGTTACCTTATATAATCAATTATTAGACATTGAATTGGTATTTAAGACCCCTAATAGTATGATGATCTCTTCCCAACTCTATGATTATTCTTAAATTAGTGTTGGTTGGAATATGTCTCTTATTTATTTTAATTATTCCTTTAGTTGAATTTGATGTTATTTTGGAAATAAATTATATTTATTTACAGAAATAACACAGTAATTGTTGGGGAAGGGAATTAAATTTAAAATTTTAAACCAACCTATGCTCATTAATCAATGTGATGAAAAAATAAACATCTAATTGAAATTACATAGATCATATGGGTAATGATTATTATTCAAAAGGGATGTTTATCTCAAATTGTTTTGGAGAAAATGAATATATGTGATGTTCTTATTTTATGGTAGATTATTGATTTATTTATATAAGTATTTTCTATTATTCAACCAAATATTGATGTTGGTTTTTCAAAATAAATCATACATAGTGATATACTGATTTCAAAGACCCTATATAGAATGGACCCGATTGTGTTACAATTATTTATGAAGAAAATCCAGAAGAAACATGACAAGAGATTCATTTGTCCTTATGTGTAACCTTGGGGTGAACCCATTTTTTTCTTTATAAGAAATACGAATCAATGAAACTATGAATTTATTATTTAGAACATAACATGATCACTATCAAGAACAAGTATCCTCTACCTCGTATTGATGAGTAGAAATCTTGACGTCCCCTGCGGCAGGTGAACACTAGTTCCCCGTGGCGGCGATGGCCCTTGCGGCGGTCCCTCTCCCATTTTCAGGGGAGGGACCCCCATTGCTGTCCAAAGGAGCTTCTTCCTCCTTCATCCCATTCTTGAAACCTAATTTTCTTCCATCATTTCTTCATGTCTCGCTGTACCCGAAGGTTTCGGAGCTGTTCGTTGGGTTTCCTAATCCTCATTTATCGACTGCAGAGTTCTTGACCTCTTCAGATTTGTTGAAACACACCCTGGTTGGTAGGTTTCATGGAAGGTGTCCTTCGGTTGATTCGTTCGATAGGCATGTCTTTGATTCTTGGGGTTTATAGGACAGGGTGATGGTTGGCCTCCTAGATAGTCGATAGATCATGGTACTTTTTGCTTCGGAGTTGGATTTAATCAAATCCTGGGGAAATGCACCCTGTATCTTCAAAGGGTTTAAATTTTCCCTTATTCTTTGGACCTTTGATTTGCATATGAAGCGAGACCCTCCTAGAATTGAGATTTGGGTAAGCTTTTCTAATCATCCACTTCCGTTCCAAAATCCATCCGTTATGTGCATGCTAGGGAATATAATAGGTAGATATCTATGTTTCGATAGCCACACAGAGGCGCTATGCCGCCAAGTTAATCCACGAATATTTGTGTAAATGGGTATGTCAAAGGATCCTTTTGAGTATGTGTGGGTCACTGTGGGTGAAGATTATAGGTGTAAGCAGTGGGTGGTCTACAAATCATGGACTGCTTTTTGTTCGGTTTGCAAGCGGCTGGGGCATTCACTGGGATCCTGTCATAAGGAACTTCGGGTGAAGAATACGAGAAGGGTTTTTGATCAGAGGTAGGAGGAGGAGTTCCTGGTTTAGGAAGAGGGAGTGTTGTAGAGACCTTCTCCTCTGTTTGCTAGCAAGGGGATTGCTGATGGTAACCTGTGTAGGGGGGAGGTACAAGCTGGTAGTGTTTTAGGAAATGGATTCCTGGTTATGGAAGCAGAGTCTAGCTGGAGGGAGGAAGGCTTGTGTTAGTAGGATGCAGATGGTGGGGAAAACTAAGTGGTTGGTGGAAGCAGGGAGGCGAAGGGGTGGGCTAGCATGGAGTATTTGGAGTAGATTTCTTCCATGTTGGAAGAGGTGGGAGAGGAAACGACTGTTTTGATGGCCCAAAAAGATAGTGGGAGGTAGGAAGGCTTGGTTCAGATTGATTTAGCAGGTGTGGAGATCATGGTTCGGTTGGAGGATGGTGAGTAGGACTTATCACTAGATGGTGCAGGTTCGGGCAGCAGTGAAGCAAGGAGGCGGCAGGAGGGGCAAGATTCAACAAAGGTTTATATGGACAGCCAGGGGGAGGCTTCTATTCTCCTTGGAAATAGTTTTGAAGGAATGGTTGAGGAGGATATAGGTACTGCTCATGATATTCTGCTTGATCCAGAGGGAGGGCATATGAATGCTTGTAATGAGGATTAACCTAATCACTCGACAATTGAAACACCAATTCAGGAAAATAGAAGTAAGTTAAGGAGGAGCAGGAAGGACTACTCATCCTCCCCCCCCCCTTTGGAGAATAGATTTTCCAAGAAGACAAATGCTAAAAAGGAGTCCTTGGAGGAGGTGGGAACACAGACAACAAGGGTCCAGGGTGGAAAACCATTGGATTTATTTCTTAGCAGTGTGGAGGAGGTGACTGAGCCTGTGTTATTGTTCAAAATTGTAGAGGAAGGGAGAGAACACAAGGACTTTTCCATTTTACCGAAGCCGATGGAAACATGGTCAAGTAGAAAATATAATCCATTTGAGAAGGAAATGACATCTTCCGTGGTTTTCATGCAGGAGGATTCTCATGTTTCGATCAAGGAGATAAATAATTAAATGGGAAGATCTATTGAAAAGGTAAAGAACATAAAAGAACCTATCCTTTGCTCTGAGGAGGACATGGTAGAGTAATTTCTATATGTTAACATCCCACAGGAAGAGGCTGATATGATGGGAAGAGCTGTAAGAGTGGAGGTCAATAGCGAGCAGGCTATGTGGATTGAAAAATAAGATTTTATCCTGATGAGAGGCTTCAATGATCGGAAAATCAGCAAAGAAGAATATATCCGAATATGGGACAAAATGGCGGACCGATTTGAAGACGTTATTGCGGATGATCCTGATGTTAAGGTATGGCTAATGAATTGGAATATTTATAGGGAGGAATGCACTAATAGGCTATGTCTGTGTTTTGGTAGCTTTTCCTTCTCTTATGAGGCTTCGCCTCCAGACTTATTGGGTTTGCCTCTCACTTTGCTTTTAAAGTTGTTTGGTGGGATTTTTTGGTTGTCTGTGGTCATGGTTCTAATGGAGTCAGGAGATGGTCATCTTCATTCTGGTTTTCTTTGAAATCCTCAGGGGTGGATCCTGGGGGTCCATTCCATCGCTTGAAGACTGGGTGAATTCCTCTAGAATTTGCCAACGGGAGGATTTGGGTCGGTGTCGATGGTCGCGCCGGGAGATGCTCAAGGTAATCCTGGGTGGATTTGACCATCCTCTTTGATGGTCTTGTTCCCTGGTTTGTGGTTTCTTGATCATGGTTAGTGGTTTTTTCTGTTTGTATGTTTTGGTAAATGTTGTTGTTTTGGACTCATGTAGCGGGGTACTGGGAACCCATAAACCGGCTTTTGAAAATGAAAAAAAAATGATTAGCCATATTGATGAGTTATTTGATAAACTACACATATATCAATATGTTGAGTCAATATGGGTTTCCTTATGACTTTTCCATTCCTTCTTGTTTTTAAAATCACAAACATCTTATCTTAATTAAAATTGCTTTTATAAGGAAAATTTCTTTTATAAGGAAAATTTCTTTTATAAGGAAAATCGCTTTTATAAGAAAAATTATCCTTATCATATTTTCATCCATATTTTTCTTAAGTATGAGATTCGGATTCATTTTCTCGGAATCATTGAAACTTTGATATAAAGCATTCTGTTTTAGGATTCGGATTCTGGATAAGAACTATAAGGAAGTTTCATTCCGAATTCCGGATATGAACTCTGACTAAGTTCTATTCCAGATTCAGGATATGAATTCTGAAGAAGAATTCTCATTACGAATTCCAATGAAGAATTCTCATTACGAATTCCAATGAATAATTCTCATTAAGAATTATGATGATGAATTCTCATTACGAATTCTGATGTAGAATTCTCATTACGAATTCTGATGAAGAATTCCCATTACGAATTCTGATGACGAATTATCATTACGAATTCTGATGACGAATTCTCATTACGAATTCTGATGACGAATTCTCATTACGAATTCTGATGACGAATTCTCATTACGAATCCTGATAATGAATTCTCATTTCGATTTCTGATGACGAATTCCTATTCCGAATTCTCATTCTGAATTCACCTACTAAACAGAATTTGAGTATCTTTGTTTTATACACTCTGAATTAATTCAGACTCCGAAAAATATCTTTGTTTGACTCCGAACTTTTATATTGCTTACACTTCTAAAATTTGTCTACTCTTTACTATTGTTCCTTACACTCCGAACCTTCACTCCGAAGTTTTCATTCCGAACTTTTATGTTAGAGTTTAAAACGATGTCGTACATTCTATTACACTTGTTTTGTTATAAAACGATGTCGTCTGTTTTTTTATAAACTAACCGTTGTCTAAGTGACACGTGTAAAGGTCCCTCCGATCTTTAAGGAAAATATGACCGTTGGAGAAGGAGCCGACCTTACCTATAAATAGGAGCTCATTTGAAAGAGCTCGTAGCTGATGGCTGAAAAAGTACTGAAAGGCTGACTAATTTG
This sequence comes from Viscum album, assembly GCA_963277665.1. NCBI lineage: Eukaryota > Viridiplantae > Streptophyta > Magnoliopsida > Santalales > Viscaceae > Viscum > Viscum album. Next base: position 695,488,701 of record OY728119.1, on the reverse strand, counting down.
CTTGAAGTGATTTCTAGAGAGAAAAACTCTTATTAACTCTCAAAGCTTCGTGAGACTCCGAATGTTGGTGATTACATTCGAGGGCTTCCGGGGATAGGAAGACAGAGGTGCTGACTACCTTAAAGTTCAAGGGCTTTCTTGCTGAGGAAGACAGAGGTTGCCAACTACCTTGAAGTTGAGGGCTTGCGGGGATAGCAAGACAGAGACTTCGATCTTCGTATCGAGGGCTTATCCTGGTGTGGGTAAGATAGGGATGCTTGAAAGTATAAATCAAGGGACCTTTATCCAAGGTTGTTGGATACCCTTCTCTTTGGGTTAAAAGACTTATATCTTGTTACTAGTAGTTTTACTACTTGTTTTTATTCCGCTGCATTTTGTATTATAAGGAAAGTATAACTTTCTTATACTTCCTTATTTGTAATCTGTTTCATTTAGATTCTATACGCTTTAAGGTAGAATCTCATATTGTAATCATTTGTTAAGATTCAATTTCCGGAACCATATTTCCGGAACCCTCATTCGGAATCTCTTTCCTAGTTTGCATTCGGTGTTAAGAGGTGTTATGAATTTGCTTAGTTTAACTTTGTTAAACTTAGCCTTTTCCTTTGCTTAAGGAAAACATAGTTATTCATAACTAACTTTAAAGGTTCCAAAGGAATTTTTTAAAGTATAAAATTCACCCCCCTCTTGTATATTGAGCATCTACATCACTATTTCGATCCTACAATTGGTATCAGAGGTTGGAAACCTCTTACTCTATACCAATCTTACATTTGGTATCAGAGCAGGTCTCTGAAATACTTGTACTCACATACAAGTTTTTCTTGATCACTTTATCATTATGAATTTTACCATTCTGAAATTTTTTCCTATTCCGAACTTTTCTCATTCCGAACTTTGTGATTACGAATCTTTGCTACTAACAAGTTTGTGTGCAAAGTTATATTATGTATGGCAGGAATTAATGTTGGATCTATTGAAAATATAAATCCTACAAGACCACCAATCTTTGATGGTAATGACTATGAATACTGGAGAGATCGTATGAAGACTTTTGTTATCAATACTGGAGTAGACAACTTTGTTATGCTTACTGGTGATTGTAAAATTCCTGACAAGGAAGTCAGAACTTTTACTAACCAGGAAAAGCAAGAATATTAACTAAACTATAAGGTATGCAATACTTTACTATGTTCAATGACTAGAAATATATATAGCCAAATTTATTCTTGTGAAGCAGCTAATTGTATATGGAAAAAGTTAGAGGTTACACACTTTGGGACTTCTAAGGTGATTGAGACTAGAAGAGCTATGCTTAGAGCTGAATATCATGGCTTCAATTTTCCTTCTGGAGAACCTATCTGTAAAGTTAAACAGAGATTTATGACTATTTTCAACAGTCTACAATCTATGGGAGAGAAAGGTTTACATGATGAAGCTCTTGTGGACAAGATAATTGACATTATGCCCAATGAGTGGGAATCCAAGAGAACAGCTATAGATGAGAACAGGAAGGTCACTCAAATTACTCCTGATGAATTATTTGGAACTCTTCTACAACATGAAACTAGAATGAAGAGAGATGCATACAACATCAAGAAGAAAAATGGAAATGGTACTGTTGCTTTTACTACAACTTCAAATCAGATGAAAGCTAAAACTCCTGAGAGAGTAACCAGATGCAAGTCTAAGAAAGTTATTTTCCAATCTGAATCAAGTGAGAGTGAAGTCTCAGAAAATGAATTAGCCAATCTTGCTCGAAGGACGAACATGATAGCTGTCCAGAGAAATTTTCAATCTAAGTATAAGAAGAAGGACAGGAAAGATAAGAAAGATGGAGAAGTTACTTGTTATTAATGTAAGAGAGCTGGACATATTAGACCAGATTGCCCTATGCTCAAAAAGAAAGAAAGGAAGGAAAGACATTCAGACAGGAACATAAATAAGTATTATAAAGTTAAAACTAAGAAAGTTCTGAAAGCTAATGACACCTGGAGTGCCAGTGGTCGTGACTCTTCAGATGAATCTTCTGATTATGAATGTTCAGGACAGAAGAATCTTGGTCTTATAGCCAGATTACCTATTGATAATCATTGTCTTATGGATAAGGTACGAAATGCTGAATCATTGACCAATATTTCTTTAAATTCTAATGATAGTAAGTATTATAACTCTTCTGATGAAGAATCATCTTCTGATGAGGAAAATACTTTACCCACTTATGAAGAAGTCTCTAGGTTTGCTGAACTTCTTGAGATTGAGAATTCCAAACTCAACAAGAAACTTGATAAGGAAAACTCTAGGAATTCTATTCTTACAAAAGAGATATCAGATCTTTCTAAAGATCTTGATAAGAAAAATGATGATTTTGAAAATATTTCAAAAAATATTGAGGAAGTAAGTTCTGAGAAGAACAAACTTTCTAAAGAATTAGAAAAAGTAATTTCTAAGAAAAATGTTTTCCAGCCTAACTCTAGTTCTAAAACTAATGATTTTGAGGATAAAAACTTGGTTGTAAAACTCAAGTCTGAAATCTTTTCCTTAAAGAGGTTTTTATCAAACTTTACCCATGGTAAAGAAAATTTTGATAAGATGTATTCCCAAATACGACCTTTAAGAAATAAATCCGGATTTGGTTATACCCATGCAAAACCTATTTTTAGTAACAATTATTTTGTTCCTCAAAGTGATCCATTTTGTACCAAGTGTCAATGTGGTGGACACTGGGCAAAGAATTGTTCCTTAAACAAAACTCAATCTCTAGGATTTCACAAAGCTTACTTTTCTAAGAAGATGTGGGTTTCTAAAATTTTATTGTCTGGAAATCTCATATCCAAACAAGTTTGGGTTCCTAAAGTCTAATTTTCTTCTTGATTTTAGGAAAATAAAGAAAGTACTAGCAACAATACATGGTACATGGATTGTGGATGTTCCTGGAACATGACTGGTAACAAAAGCTATTTTGAAAAGATTATCAAAACGAAAGGAGGAAAGGTAACTTTCGGAGACAATGCTAAGGGAGAGATTGTTGGTATTGGTAATATTGTGCTTTTAGGTAAAACCTTGATTTCAAATGTTCTTTTTGTTAAGGATCTTAAGCACAACCTCATTAGCATAAGTCAGTTATGTGATGAAGGTTACCTTGTGAATCTTAGGAATTATAAGTGCTTAGTTCACAATTCCAAGGAAGAATTTATTCTCTCAGCCAATAGGCAAGAGAATGTCTACACTTTGAACCTAGAAGACCTCAGGAGACAAGATTTACCTTGCCTAAGTGCAGTGGAAGATCATTCCTGGTTATGGAATAGAAGATTAGGACACTGTAATATGAGAAACCTATGTAAACTTTCTAAGAAGAAACTAGTTAAGGATCTACCGGAGCTTAGATTTGATTCTTCTAAAGTTTGTGATCCTTGTCAATATGGAAAGAAACATAAATCTAGTTTTAAGTCAATCGGTGAAGTCTCAACAACCGATGCATTACAGTTAGTGCACATGGATCTATTTGGTCCAACACAAACTGGAAGTATTGGAGGCAAATACTATGTGTTTGTTCTAGTTGATGATTACACTAGATTTACTTGGGTCTATTTTCTAGCAAAGAAATCTGAAGTTTTTTCGTATTTCAAAAGTTTTAGAGCTCAAGTTAAAAATGAGAAAAACCTTCCATTGAAAACTATTCATAGTGATCATGGAGGAGAATTTCAAAATTCTGATTTTGAAACTTTTTGTAGTAAGAAAGGTATTACTCACAATTTTTCAGCACCTAGAACTCCTCAACAGAATGGTGTAGTTGAAAGAAGAAATAGAATTCTTCAAGAAATAACTAGAACCCTGTTGAGTAAATATTCTATTTCTAGACATTTCTGGGCTGAATCTGTATGTACTGCTTGCTATACTATAAATCGAGTTTTGATTAGACCTTTTCTTAATAAAACTCCTTACGAGTTATGGAATGGTAGAAAACCAAGACTTTCCTACTTCAAGGTTTTTGGTTGCAAAGTATTCATTTTGAATACTAAAGATAACTTACATAAATTCACACCAAAGTCTGGTGAAGGAATTTTCTTAGGTTATTCCACAACTTCTAAGGCTTATAGAGTTTTTAATAAAAATACTTGTACTTTTGAGGAAACAGTACATTTAAAATTTGATGAGTCAGATCCTTTTGTTTTTAAACCATATCAACTTACATCTTCGGATGTGTTTTCAAAAACTGATTGTCAACCTTTGATAGAAGAACCTTCTGATAAGGAAATTGTTCTAGAAGATACTTCTGAAACATTTACCCCAGAAGACTTTCTACCCTATGTTGATGAACAGGTTTTACAAAACCCAAATCAGGTGTTTCTTAAGAATCATCCCAGTGATAGTATCATTGGTGATGTAAATCAACCTATAAGGACTAGAAGTTCCTTAAGAAATGAAGTAGAACATCTAGAATTTCTTTCCCAATTAGAACCTAAAAGCACTGATGAAGCTTTAGGTGATGATGATTGGATTAAAGCCATGCAAGATGAACTAAATGAGTTCGAAAGGAATAAAGTATGGACCTTGGTTGAAAGACCTAAGGAAACTTCTGTTATTGGAGTAAAATGGGTTTTCAGAAATAAATGTGATGAAAATGGAGTCATAGTAAGAAATAAAGCTAGACTTGTTTCTAAAGGCTATAATCAGCAAGAAGGAATAGACTATGAAGAAAACTATGCTCCAGTAGCTAGACTTGAATCTATCCGTATTCTACTTGCCTTTGTAGGATTCTTTAATTTCAAACTTTTCCAAATGGATGTAAAATGTGCTTTTCTTAACGGTTATGTTCAAGAGGAAGTTTTTGTTGAACAACCTCCTGGATTTGAAGATACAAAACATCTTGATCATGTTTTTAGACTTACCAAAGCTTTGTATGGCCTTAAACAAGCCCCGCGAGCATGGTATGATAGACTCACTGGATTTTTGCTTCAAAATAACTATGTTAAGGGAAATGCAGATCCAACCATTTTTATAAATAAAGATAAGAAAAAAAATTTCATTGTTCAAATTTATGTTGATGACATTATATTTGGTTCAACTCAGCAATCTTTGACTGACTCTTTTGCTAGTCTAATGAAATCTGAGTTTGAAATGAGTATGATGGGTGAGTTAACATTTTTCCTTGGTTTTCAAATTTCTCAAAAACCAGAAGGAACCTACATATCTCAACATAAGTATATTAAAGATCTTCTGAAAAAGTGTGGTTATGACAACACTAAGAGTATAAGTACTCCCATTGGTACCTCAAACTCTTTAGATCTTGATGAAGCTGGGAAACCAGTAGATCAATCATCTTTTAGAGGTATGATAGGAAGTCTACTTTACTTAACAGCTAGTCGACCAGACATAATGTTTTCAGTATGCTTATGTGCAAGATATCAATCCAATCCTAAGGAATCTCACTTAAAGGCAGTAAAAAGAATTTTTCGCTACCTTAAGGGAACCATGGATCTAGGATTATTTTATACTTCCGGAAATGATTTTGTTCTTAAAATATTTTCTGATGATGACTTTGGTGGATATATAATGGATAGAAAAAGTACATCCAGAACTTGTCATTTCTTAGGAGATTCTTTAGTTTCTTGGTCCTGGAAGAAGCAACATTCTGTAGCACTTTCCACTACTGAAGCTGAATATGTAGCAGCTGGAAGTTGTTGTGCTCAAGTGTTGTGGATGCAACACACACTCACATACTATGGATTGAGTTTTACTAAAACTCAAATTTTGTGTGATAACACAAGTGCCATTGCCCTAAGTAAAAACCCTGCACAACACTCTCGTGCAAAACACATAGATATTAGGCATCACTTTCTTAGGAATCACACACTCAAATGAGATATTATTCTTCAGTTTATCGGAACGCAAGATCAACTTGCTGATATTTTCACAAAATCATTTCCTTCTGATAGATTTGAATATATTAAACAGAAGTTAGGAATGATAACCATAAGGTAATCTTTCTTAATTATCTTTCTGTTGAAAAAGTCTCCTTACAGTAATAAACTCCTTTTCATAGGGGGAGTACATTTGATTGTTTGTTTAACAAAGTTTTTCAAAATTTGTTTTCAAACTTTTTGGAACAAATATTTCCGGAATGGAATTTCCGGAACTACAATTTTCTAGATTGGACATTTTCGAACAGAACACTTCTGGAATGAAAGTATTCATGTTGAAAATTTCCGAAATGAAAATTTCGTACTGGAAGTTTCATAAAGGAATTTTCATACCAAATTCTTCGTAATGCATTTTTCGTACTAAGTTCTTCGTTCTGTTTTTCTTCTAAGTTTGTTTTTCGTACTGAGTTTTCCGTAATGAGTTTTTCGTACTAAGTTTATTTTTCATAGTAAAATTTTTGCGAAATATGCCATTACAAATAATCCTCCTAAGCCAATCCGAAAGGTATGATTACCTTACTCAAGTTTTCGTAGTCATATTTTACTTGCTGGTATTTTCTTGTATTATGTTTTCGGATTATAGTTTTCTTAATTCCTTGTTTTAATAAAAACCTCAAAAAGATCGGATTCAAGCTTTCAACCGTCAGATCTGATCTCAGCTCATTCTAACCGTTAGATCAACTATGGAAGGTGAACCGTCATCTCGTTGCCTATATAAAGGGGACCCAAATACTCGTCCCACATCGATCTCAAGCTCTCGCATCCCGAATCTATGCCTCTCTGATTTAAGGCCATTCCGAACTTCAGTTTTCTCCGTTCCGAACTTCTCAGAGGACTTCAGATCCAAATGTCTGCGGAGTTAGCATCTCAAGAAATGTCATCCTCTATCCTATTTCGCAATGGTTTGTTTACAGAGAAAGGTTAGTCCATCCGGATTTCTTCAACAACTATGATTCCCTTATTTCAAAGAACATTAAGCTAAATGGCTGGGAAGATGTTGCGGTATCAAAAACTGGGAACCAAGATGATGTATATTCAGACTTACTTGTCGAGTTTTATGAATCAGTTTCTTTCTTTAAGGAAGATAATAGGGATAAGTTCTCTTTTAAGTCTTATGGCAAGACTTACAAGCTTTCTCACACCAAGGATGCAAGCTTGGTAGGGCTGTCTTATGAAGGAGAAGCCGAGCTTATTTCACATGTGTTGCCAGACTCTAAGGGTAACTTCAACAAGGAAAAAGCCTTAGAAACTCTCGGACTAGCTGATGACAAGGCTCCGAAGATTGCAAGTTTATCTACAAATTTCTGGATTCTGGAGTTATGGGTGCAAGGACTTATCGTACCAAGGAATGGTGATAAAGATAGCTTGAAGAAAAGTGAGATCTATATCTTAGATTTCCTGATAAATCTAAGGAAGTTCAACTTGATGAAGCATACTCTTCTTACTATTGAAAATTTGAAGATAGGAAATCTGAGAGCTCAGATTATTATATATCCAGCAATCCTCTCCAAGTTAATTGTTCGGTGCCTTGAGTCTTTCAAGGAGGCTTGCAAATCTAAGCCAAGAGTTTGCAAGATCATGCTGGTCAGCGATGGTACTCTGAAGAGGATGGATGTGGCTTTCAACAAGTTAACCGGTGAGTTCTTCGATTTTCCAAATCAAGAAGAAGCGGCTCCGAAAGCTGCTGAACCGGAATCTTCTAAACCAGTAAGGAAGAGAAAGCTAAAATAAGTGGAAGTACAAGCAGAGAATCCTAAGTCTAAGGATGTCCATTCCGCACCTCCAAAGCCTAAGAAGAAGAAAGCCTATCCTGATGAGGTTGTTATGAAATGGAGAGCAGAAAAGGAAAAAAAGGAAAGAAGGGGATCCACAGTTCGGATTGGACCCTGCGGGGGCTAAGGCCTTGAAGGAGAAAACTGCTGATGAGCTTGAAAAACAAGCAAAGCAAAATAAGCTCAAGAAGAAGATGTCTGAGGCTGAGGTAGCTTAGGATTTTTTGAAATTCAATGAAATGGTTTCAGCAACTATTCCTGTTCCGAGATCATTCTCCTTGGAATCTCTACCTGAGACTCCAGGAAGAAATCTCGTTGCTCCAGAAGAAGCTATTGCTAAGAATACTGAGGAAGTAGAGCAAGTTGAGCAAGTAGAACCAGTAGAAGATGGTGCTGAAGGAAGTGGTGAAACCGGAGATGTGCTGAAACAAGTAGATGATTACAAGGGGACACCTTCGGAACACTTATCACTCCGAACTTCTGAAGAAGAATCTTTGAAGCTAGTTACTCCAGCAATAGAAGAAGAGAAAGGAGAAGAAGAAGTTTCTTATCATGGAGAAGAAGAACATCTTTTACTAGATGTTGCTCAAAAGGAAATCATAGGGGTTCGTGTTCAGGAAGTCGCTGATGAAGAAGATGATGTTGTTCAAGTTTCTGATAGTGAGAAGAGAACTCCGGAACAGGATTCAATTCCGGAAAAAGACAAAGGAAAGAAAATTCTTGCTGATACTCCGATCTCATAAGTGAGGAAGAGGAAGGAAGTTGGTAGCTCTTCAAAGAGAAAGCTTGAACTTGTTGAAGAAGAAATTTCGCCAAGCAAAGTTTCGGATTCGGAGTCATCTTCAGTAGGGCATGACTTTGTTGTTCAGTCTTTGAGGAAGTTGGTGGGAACCATTCCGACCTTCTCAAGTATTGATTCAAGATGCCAGATGCTCCAACATGCTTTGAATCAGAAAACTGACTCTGAAACTATGGTTATGGACAAGTGTGTTGAAATAGAGGCTCAGTTCAAAACATTTTTCATTGGCTACGAAGCTCATAGAAAATCTTGCAAGAGGATGAAAAATTGGTCGAAGAAGACTGTGGAAGAGATGAGGTTGCTCGATGAGTTTCAAGACAATGTTAAAGATGCCTTTGAGACCGAGGACAAGAAGATAAATGAGTTAACTGCATCCTTTGAAGAGAAGATGACAGAAGAAAAGAACTTCCGGATTCAAGAAGTGAGAGATCAGAATGGGAAGCTCAATTCCGTTTCTCAAAATTGGAAATTTGAAAGGGATCATCGGATCGATTTTGAAGAAAGGATGAAGGCTCAGGAAGAGAAAATAAAAGCTCAGGAAAAAAAGCTGAAAGCCCAGGAAGAAAAAATTGAAGCTCAGTCCGCAAGAATAGTTGTCTTAGAGAAGCAAGCTGAAGAAGATCATAAATACCTAAAGAAGATCAAGACTATTCTAAAGGGGCTCATGTCAAAGGAAAAAGATCTGAAATAACCTAATCCGATCTTTTTGTTGTATTTTTTTCTTTGTTGTAGAGATTTCAAATCTAATGAAAGTTGTGCTTGTTGTTTCTTTTGTTGTCATTACTAATATTTCAGGTACTTTGTTATTTTTTTCCATTCCCTCCAATTATTTTTGAAAATCACAAAGGGGGAGAAGGAAAAGATCCTTAAGAAAAAGAAGAACTCTAATAAGTGTTTATCAAAGGGGGAGAAGAAAAAGATCCTTAAGAAAAAGAAAAACTCTAATAAGAGTTTGTTTAAGTGGGAGATTTTTCATTAAAGAAGACATTCTTTTCTATCACTCCGGAAATCTGAATACGATCTTTAGAGTTTTCAAAACCTAAGGGGGAGTTAGTCGTATTCATCAATATCCTTAAAGCAAATGGAGATAAGCCTTAATGTTTTTCTTTCTTCTTAGAATTTCTTTTTCATAAGGATGTTTCTGCTTTCCAAAAAGGGAGAGATTGTTGAGTCAATAAGGTTCTCCTTATGACTTTTCCATTCCTTCTTTTTTTGAAAATCACAAACATCTTATCTTAAGGAAAATTGCTTTTAAAAGGAAAATTTCTTTTATAAGGAAAATTGCTTTTATAAGGAAAATCGCTTTTATAATAAAAATTATTCTTATCATATTTTCATCCATATTTTTCTTAAGTATGATATTCGGATTCATTTTCTCGGAATCATTGAAACTTTGATATAAAGCATTCTGTTTTAGGATTCGGATTCAAGATAAGAACTATAAGGAAGTTCATTCCGAATTCCGGATACGAACTCTGACTAAGTTCTATTCCAGATTCAGGATACGAATTCTGAAGAAGAATTCTCATTACGAATTCCAATGAAGAATTCTCATTACGAATTCGAATGAAGAATTCTCATTACGAATTATAATGATGAATTCTCATTACGAATTCTGATGAAGAATTATCATTACGAATTCTGATGAAGAATTCCCATTACGAATTCTGATGAAGAATTCTCATTACGAATTCTGATGACGAATTCTCATTACGAATTCTGATGACGAATTCTCATTACGAATTCTGATGACGAATTCTCATTACGAATTCTGATGACGAATTCTCATTACGAATCCTGATGATGAATTCTCATTACGATTTCTGATGATGAATTCCTATTCCGAAATCTCATTCCGAATTCACCTATTAAACAGAATTTGAGTATCTTTGTTTTATACACTCTGAATTAATTCAGACTCCAAAAAATATCTTTGTTTGAATCCGAACTTTTATATTGCTTACACTTCTAAAATTTGTCTACTCTTTACTATTGTTCCTTACACTCCGAACCTTCACTCTGAAGTTTTCATTCTGAACGTTTATGTTAGAGTTTAAAACGATGTCGTACATTCTGTTACACTTGTTTTGTTATAAAACGATGTCGTCTGTTTTGTTATAAACTAACCGTTGTCTAAGTGACACGTGTACAGGTCCCTCCGATCTTTAAGGAAAATATGACCATTGGAGAAGGGGCCGACCTTACCTATAAATAGGAGCTCATTTGAAAGAGCTCGTAGCTGATGGCTGAAAAAGTACTGAAAGGCTGACTAATTTGCTTGAAGTGTTTTCTAGAGAGAGAGACTCTTATTAACTCTCAAAGCTTCGTGTGACTCTGAATGTTGGTGATTACATTCGATGGCGTCCGGGGATAGGAAGACAGAGGTGCCGACTACCTTAAAGTTTGAGGGCTTTCTTGCTGAGGAAGACAGAGGTTTCCAACTACCTTGAAGTTGAGGGCTTGCGGGGATAGCAAGACAGAGACTCTGATCTTCCTATCGAGGGCTTACCCTGGTGTGGGTAAGACAGACTTGCTTGAAAGTATAAATCAAGGGACCTTTATCCAAGGATGTTGGATACCCTTCTCTTTGGGTTAAAAGAATTATATCTTGTTACTAGTAGTTTTACTACTTGTTTTTATTCCGCTGCATTTTTTATTATAAAGAAATTATAACTTTCTTATACTTTCTTAATTGTACTCTATTTCATTTAGATTCTATACGCTTTAAGGTAGAATCTCATATTGTAATCATTTGTTAAGATTCAATTTCTGGAACCATATTTCTGGAACCCTCATTCGGAATCTCTTTCCTAGTTTGCATTCGGTGTTAAGAGGTGTTATGAATTTGCTTAGTTTAACTTTGTTAAACATAGCCTTTTCCTTTTCTTAAGGAAAACATAGTTATTCATAACTAACTTTAAAGGTTCCAAAGGAATTTTTTAAAGTATACAATTCACCCCCCTCTTGTATATTGAGCATCTACATCACTATTTCCATCCTACACAATATTTTTCCAAGATTGATATTTTTTTTATATATCATCAATTTAAGGTCAAGAAGGGGTATATACCTAAGAAAAATTTTCATATATGGTATTAACACTATGAATTTATAGTGACGTCGCCTGATCTTACTAATTCCCCAATTATATTTACGTATTTAATTATTAGAGTCTATATATGTTACAATAATATGTTTTTTGTAGTATTTATAGATGATATTATTATATATTCAGAGAGAAAGGAATAGTATGAAGACCATTTAAGAATTATTATAAAGATCCTAATTAAATAGAGACCTTATGAAAGTGTTACCATGTGTGAATTTTGGTTTCATAAAGATTCATTATTTGGTTATATGATTTTTTGTGAGGGTATATCAATGGATCCTTTAAAGATAGAAGTTATTTAAAATTGACCCAGACCAACCAATATGATTGAGATCCATTGATTTCATTGTTTGGATGGATATTAATAGCACCTTTTGGTGATATTTTCATTGATATCAAATATGAACACCATGTTTACTCCAAAGGGATCTATGTTCTATTAGATATATTAATGTTAAAAATGTTTTAAGGAACTAATGAGAATTATAGCCAGACCACAAGTAATTACACTACCCTACAGTGTATAAGTGTTGGTAATCTGTAGTGAGGCATCAAAGAAGGGACTACGATTAATCTTTATGTACAATGATATGGTTATAGATTATTCCTCAACAAAATTTAAGGTCCATGATAAAATTTACCCAACTCATGATTTGGAGTTAGCCATGATAACTTATGTATTTAGGATATTTTAACTTATCGGACCTGGTTTACATATGTGAAACTGAAACTAATTAGTCACATGGATTCAAGTATACTTCTCCATGCGCCAGAGGCTTCTGACTAATAGTGAGGGTCTAAGGTAGTATAGGAGGATTCAATATACTCATGATAAGAGTTGATCATGAATGATACTAAATGAATAAATATAGGAATAATTATAATTAAAAATAGAGAAAAATGTACGTCATACAGACAGTAGTAATAATCAATCCAAAATAGACATCATATAAAAAATGATGACTATTTCTTGGAGACATACAAAATGTATTAATACATGGAGAAAGAAAGAAAATACAAAAAATTGATAACAAAGGAACACAAAATTGAAAAAGGTTATCATAAATTGCATCATAAGAGAAGGATTGATCCTGTGCTCCCAATATCCCATGATATAATTTAATCAGCACTGAATGACCAAGAACATTTCATAACCCCTTACTATTTCCATGAAGTCTTATTGGGTACCAACAGGCATCATGAATATGCTGTGAGATATATTCATTAATCCATGACCAATGATGTCTTTAAAAATCTAACATATGTATAAAAACTATAACCATTTGAAAGTAGAAAATTTTAAACTGTAATATGAATGAAAAATATATAAAACTCCATGAACATAACTGTAAATATTATATGCCTCTAAATAGTGTGTAAAAGTACATAAATGTATGGTATGAAAGTAATCATGTGCATCATCATGTGATGAATACCTATAAAGAATCAGACCTACGTGTTCCAGGTCCCAAGGTTGAAAATCAAGACAACCACCTTGAGTTATAAGAACTTATCCAATGTCATCTCAGAATAGTGTAGTCCTATATGGTCCATAAACCAAGGTCCCATGGCTGACGATCCTTATATTCAAATATATAAATTTATTTCTTGGTTGTAGGTTCCATACCGTGATCCCCTCATTGAATCCATACCAAAACAAATATCATTGACATAGTATAATAATGATGAATGACATACCATTAATCAACATTAGCACCATACCATATTATTCAAAATAAAATAAGTAATATAAATTTCAAGGCTATTTTAGGGTCTATGGATAGGAATAATCTTTCCTTTCATTACAATATCTTTATTTTATCCAGTCCTTAAATAATTTATTTTTACTTAAGGATTTCACAATGACGTCCAAGATCACAAACCATAAATTGTTCTTATATCTTAGAGAAGTTTAATGAATCCACCTTGATGATGGTTTAGGTTGTGGTTGAAAACATTCAACAATGTCAAAGTGCTAGGATGGATTCACATTTAAGGTTCCTAAAAAAATTAAGGTGTTGGTTAATTTTAAAAGGAACACCCAGAAGGCTTGGCATGCGACACAACAATGATATTTTAATAAACAAAAATACATTTGGGAAAAGGTATAGATGACCTAACTTTTGGTGGTATATGAGAACTCATTCAGTATCAACCCTTTTTTGGCCTAAATAGAAAAACAATATAATAATAGATAAATACTAGAAATATAGGTTGTAATATTTTGCATTAAGATTACATAATAGATTGTGAGAGAAACTAGGAAATGAAGGTAAAAAAATAAAGCTCTTACCAGTATCAATTCAATGTGACATATAGTATGAGAAACAAACATCAATTGAGGAAGATAAATGAAATATATGGAGAGGAAGATAAGGATCTCTTTATGTTATCCACTACTAATGAAACGACAGAAATAAAATTATTGTTATTATTTTAAAAGGACGGAGGAAAAAATATACTTTTCACACATCTTTAAGAGATATCACAATTTGGTATCATATTTGGAAAATTCATGCACCAACCATGTTCCAGTACTGTCCAAAGGAAGACACCCCCCGAAAAGCATTACCACACAGTATGGAAAATCCTTGCTCTAATAATGTGGGGTTACTACTCAAGTGGCACTATGGGTGCAGTCCAGGCATATGATTTTACAAACTATGCACAACCCATGTGGGTTCCCTATACAACTAATCTAGAACATTTGAAATGGCTATTAATCTTCCCTTCAATGGTTTGGAAAAATTTTATCCCTTATATATAGGCTATATAATTGAAATGTATCTTTATTTATGAAATGTTCCAACTATGCGCCTCATGACTTTTCTCTAAAATTTGGATATTTAGACACTAAAAAAGCACCAAATTATCTCAAACCCTTCCTTAAACTCTTATATGCATTTCTAATAATAAAACTACATATTATAGTTGAAATTTAATGGTTTAATTCGTCAGGTAAAACTAGTATGTTAAGATCTCCCCCACTTAAGACAAATCATTGTCGAGTTTCCCTTCCTAGAGTAATAAAGAATCATTTGAGAAAATAGTGGTCTACTAGGTACATAATTCTTCATAACTCCCCTAGGTATCTTCGAATATGTGGTTTTGATTCCATGAATTCTAGAAAAAAGGATCCTCCTTTCCTCAGAGAGCCTTTATGTGAATTTCAAGGATAAGAATATGGTGATCCTCAAAAGAAACATCAACATATAGTTCCACCTCATCAGGATGGAATACATGAGACGGGTCTGAGTAGAAAGGAAATAGCTAAAAATAATAATAATTTCATTCATTGATATATATATCTATTAGGGAGTTATATCTAATAATAAAATGATCAAACCCTCTCTAAAACTTCAAAAGGTTTGATAAACCCATGTGATAGGTTCCTTTACAACCCGAACTGTCGTTTCCCAAGTAAATTCAAAATATTTAGTAATACATGATCCCCAAACTCAAAATATAGTTTTTCATGATGCTTTATTTATGACATCTACCTTGATTGATCTGTATCTACTCACTTGTTAATCTGTTGAACCAGATCTGAAGTCACCTGAATGAGATAAGGTCCATGTAATGTTACCTATCCTACCTCTAATTAACAAAGAGGTGAAAAAACACCCTACCATAAAAGGACCTTGTCTGGATCCATTTGAATCATTACATAAAGTCTATTTTTATAAGTTAACTGATATAGAGTTATATCATTATCCCACGAACCTCCAAAATCAAGAACACATTATCTAAGAAATTACTCCAGCACATAAATTTATTTTTTCCGAATGAACATTAGTTTGATGGTTGTATGATGTACTCATAATTACATGTATACCTAATTACCTCTTCATACCTTGCAATAACCAAGAATTAAAATGACTACCTATGTCTGAAATAATAATCTGTGAAACTCTATAATGTTTTATAATCAATCGGACATAGATCCTTCTAATATCATCCACAAAAAGGTATCCATGATAATTAAATAGTATGTAACCTTTATGATCCTATCGATGATCGTACACACTACATCATTGAATTATGGGGATCTACATAAGCTAGTCACAAAGAATATAGTTGTTTCATACCATTTTCACTCTGGAGTTGTAAAAGGATGATGATTCCATATTGGTTGTTGGTGCTCCTACTTCACCTGTTGACAAGTGGAACACTGAGTAACTAATCCATCTATCTATCTTTTTATTCCAGGAATATAATATTGATGATGTAAATCCTAATAGTTTTTTGTAGGCCTAGGGTGTTATGAATAACTAGAGGCATGATAATCTGAAATCAATTTATTTTAGATGTATTTAGGATCCATGATGCATGAATGGATGCAAAATACATATTCCTCATCAATTATCAAACATTGTTGAGGGTCCTCACCTGAAATAAATTCACATAGTAATAAGCCCTCAGGGTATAAAAGATTCATCTTAATTATCCTTTCAAGAAGTGAAGAGGTCACTACTAAATCTTTAAACAAATGTTATTTTTGATGCTCCTAGACCACTAAGTGAATCATATAAACCCGGGTTATAAACCTCCACTATCCAATAGATTCCTAAAACACATGTTTTTGAGTCCTATAACTCAATGCATTTGGTACATAATTTCCCTTCCTAGGTGTATAGGAAATATAAAAAAAATACATTAGGTATTCAAACCACATTCTCCACATGAGATTAAATTCATGCTATGTAAAAATATATTTAAGTATTTTTTGGATTGTATAGACCATAAAATTATCTCCTTGAAAATAATTCCTTCAAAAACACAAGGAATAAACCACAACTACTATATCAAGATTATGAATTGTGTAATTACTCTCATGTGGCCTCATTTGATTAGACTCATATTCCACCACAAAATATATCTACATTAGAACTAACCCTAGCCTGATTCCTATTGTGTTACAAAAAATGGTTTATATTATTCCTAGATCTATAATAATTAGTTTTTATATTGAATTTTGTCTCTATTCTAGATCCTGAAAGGCATTATCACACACATCAGTCCACATAATCATTATACCCTTCCAGGTTAAGAATGTGAGTGGTGCTATAAGATGTGATAAATATTGAGTTATGTGCTTGTAATAGCCAACAATCCCCAACAGAATTCACATATCAAATATATTCTTGGGTCTCTCCTGAGTAAATATGACACTAACCTTCTCTAGTTCAACAAACACTCCTTCTTATAAAATAATATAACCCATAGAGTAAACCTTGTTAATCCAAAAGTGGGATTTTATGAGAATATAATATAACTGGTTGTCTCTTAGGGTATTCATCATTATCCTAAGATGTTTTACATGTTCCAATAGAGTGAGAGAATAAACCCAAATAACATCCATGAAGACCACTAAAAATGAATCTCGATATGAGTGGAAAACTCAATTCCTCAAACCCAAAAAAACAGCAAGCACATTTTAGATATTTAATGACATTAAAAATTCTCATAAAAGCCATATATTCTCTATAATGTTGTATTTGATATTTATTAATGTCCAAATTTCACATGGTGATAGCATGATCTCAAATAAATCTTGGAGAAAACCCGAGCTCCTCAGATTTGATCAAAGATATGTATATAAGAATAAAAAGGAATCCAGTTCTTAACTATAAGATAGTTCAATTTCTAGTAATCCACACAAAGAATTAGGGTCACATATAACTTCTTAGAAAAAATAATGCGTGAACCTCATTGTGATGTACTAGGTTATATAAAAATCGTAGCTTCCATGTCCTCTAGCTATCTCTTGATCTCTTATAACTAAGTAGTGGTTATCCCATATGGAGGAATATACACTAGTGTAGCTCCTAAAACTAGATAAATATATAAAAAACTAATCCTCATGTGATAATCTAGACAACTCATCCAGTAGGAAATCTATAAACAGTTCAACCATATGGGTAAAATAATGCTGATATGTTCTCGGATCATCCATATAAAGGCTAAGAATCTAGACATTCACTATGTCTAACCCATGATTCTCTAGTTCATCTTGACATTCCTGGACATCCCATGCACCCTTGTGAATATAATGGTAACAATCTTATGGTTTGAAGGAAACCCTATGATTATATAAAATGACAAAAGTGTCATGAGTAACGAATAAATACATTATAAAAATGATATACAATCTTATCATCTCTTTGATAAATAAATACCATAAGATATTTCAATTAAAATGCACTAGAATACACCCTATGATCATATTACTAATGGAGTATCAAGTTTCATAGAGATATAAAAATACTAATTTTCATGCCTAAGGATTTCCAAACCTTATATTGATATAAAGAAGTGTGATTTTAATGAATCAAATAAAATAGATTCCAAGATAGATGATACTAATATTTTACCTCAATCCATAGATGTCTCGAGTCTCTACTCACTCGATACAGGCTTTACTGCATAAATATGGACCGTTCTACGACTCAAATATAAATCATGACTACCCCAAGTATGACTGATATTCTAAAACTATCTCACTATTCAAGATCCCTCAACCATGACTAACCCCTCAATATAATCTACTAGTATCACTCTAGTTCCCATCCAGACATGGAACTATTGATCCCACTATAGTACTTAGACTTAATGAAACTCCTATCTCACTAGCCATTGGAATACTAATTATACAAACCCCTATAAATTTAAAATACCACCATAAGAATTCTACTAAACTAGGCCCCACTCACATTTAGGCTTCACATTCCCTTAATTTTCTTGATGGTGATAGAATAAAAAATTTCCAAGTTGTGTACTCTGACTGGTACTTACCTTATGAGTGGTCTCAAAGTGATGCTTCCTACCACCTGATACTGAACCACTTAGTCATAAAGCTGGTCCACTATGGTATGTAATTATAGATTCCCTCTAGTAACATTCACTAATAAGATCATGGATTACTATTTCATAAATAGTAGTCAAACAAAATACGTTAACATGATATCAAATTGGATTAATGATCCCATCCTCAAGGTGTCTCTATCTGGAGTGATCATCATTGGAATATATAGAAATAAATGAATGAATCTATATGAAGCAAGAAAAATAATATGTAATAGACATAGTTCACTGCTTTAGGTGGATACACTCCCTTTCTCAGCCATCCCTCATACTAAAAATGAAAAATTAGTCATAAAATATAAATTGTAAGTCTCATCAAATCATTTCTTTGAGTTGATCTTCCTGGTTCTATATATCCCACCAATGTTTGGTGGATACATGATGAAAATATTAATCAAGTTGAAACCTCATTTCAAAAGGCTTATCAAAATGATTGATTATTGAAAATATGGTCTCAATATAGAACTCTACAGCTTGGGGACCACCATCCCTCATAAGGTAGGTTGATACTACTACCGAATCACTATTTTCAACACTTCCATATAATAGGTTGGTCATGCATATTTCATCATAGTCATTATAAGTTTTAGAAATACCTCTCATTGATGATCATAATCACCCGCATCGAGAACATAATGAGGTGCCACAATTGTAACTTTTGGTGGTAACACTTACGGATTTGGTCCCACAACCTATGGATTATGGTCTTCAGAACCTTATTAAAGCACGAATCATGGTTTTCATGGTGACATATATCTTTAAATTCCTCTCACATTCCTCAGATAGGATTCAATAATAATACACCATAGATAAAAAAGTAAATAATGTAAAATAATTAATATAAATAAGTTACACCCCATTGACTGCTTCAAAATCTAGGTATGGGTGCCATATTAGACCACATATAATCACAGGGGACACGTCCTATTGTCCAATACTAAGGTTGGTTCTTGGTCAA
Source organism: Viscum album (assembly GCA_963277665.1). NCBI lineage: Eukaryota > Viridiplantae > Streptophyta > Magnoliopsida > Santalales > Viscaceae > Viscum > Viscum album. The sequence goes on along the minus strand of OY728119.1, from coordinate 695,469,275 downwards.
GATATATATTTTAGTTAGGGGTCCTGGTATATGGAGTTTAAATTGAATGTTATAGAGGACAAAACCCTTTACGTTACAATTAGAATTCCCATTTAACAATGAAAATATTTGAATCAATATTTATCAATTCATGAATTTATTTCATAGACCAGTTAAATAAAGTTCCATTCCAAATTTATTAAAGTAAATTCATTATAAATTATAATTGTTAATTCATGTAACTAATCCAGACCATTATATCTAATAAGAGAATGTAATAGGTCATATACAATGATTTGACTAGATGAATTTACACTCCCAATGTATAGAGGTACATTCACTCATTAAATTAAAATTAGAATTCATGTATTCAATATAAACTATGATACCAAACTATGTAACCATAGTTACATAGCTCAAACATGTGATACTTGTTTAATTAAGGGGGAATAATAAAAGTATATTGTAAAAAACCATTTATGTTGATTCATAAAAATTAACAAACATTTATTTAATCCCCATTTCCCACCAAAAATATTAATTTCATAACAAATATATCAATCAAATAATGATAAATAGGTACCTTGAAATCAACCTCTACAACATATATGTCAAGGCATATGCATTCAATGTGAATCTCTAAGGTGGCTATAATGATGAATGAATGATGATTCCTTTCTATACCTATCTAAGGATGTGGTAAAACCAATGATTTAAAAAACAAACACCACATCTCATGTGAAACACGCAAAGCATAAATTAGTGCAACCGTAACATGAATATTACACAACATCATATCCCATCCCTAGTAATTTCATCATTTCCCTCTACATGTGTTTGATACTGCTATAGAAAATCTCACTAAAAAATTATGACATATCATAGTCTCATATCTACAAATCCAAAATAGTAATAAAAAGGGAAAGAAATACATGGATACCAATTTTTCCTGGACTAGGTACTCATAAGTAATTGATCATGGTTGGTCACATGTCCTCAAGCATTCCAATTTTATGATCGAGTCTTTTGACTTGTAGTAAGGTTTTGAATTGGTATAGTGTGGAGACAATACCCACATGAACAGAGTCGTATAATGGTGATAATAAGCAAATAAATTGGGGAAGGATTATAATTACAAAAAAAATAAAAAAAATCATTAGGAAGTAATAATAATAACGAAAAAAGAGCCATATATACAAAATGATGAGTGTATCATAGAGCCATAAAAAAGAAATAAATACATGGATGTAAATATACAATGAAAAACATGGATAAAATTTATGAAAAATTCCAAAATCCTATCCAAAATAGAATCACTAATCATGGAATAGTCTCATGACCTCAAACTACTATGTTATAAGTCAATATGGAATCAATGAAATGGCAATTTTTATTATCCCTACCTATATCTAGAAATAATTTATAGGTTAAAAACTACTACCTGAACATGGTGTGGGATATACTCAGAATTACACCACCAATGATATTTATAACTAATCTAGCATGTGCATATAATCTATAACTATGTGCATGTAGACAAATTACCGTTGTAATATGAATAAAAAATATAAACAAGTCCCTAAATAGATATATCATTATTTGTAGTCTATAAATAGTGTGTAACAGTACATAAAGGTTTGCATTCATGTAATCAAGTGCTTAGGCATACGCGACATTCATATAAAGTAATAGACCTACATGGTCCAGGTCCAAAGGATGAAAACCAAGGATACATCCTCAAGTCTATGGAACATTTCCATGGTGATATTGGAATAGTGTAGTACTACATGGGTCAGGAACCTAGGTCCCATGGTTGAGGCATCCAAATATCCCAAGACAAAAATGGATATTTGGGTTTTTATGAGCCATACATCGATCCATTCATTTCTTCCATACCATAATAAATATATGTTCCATACCATATTAAATATTAGTTTCATATCATTAATCGACATCAGTGATATTCCGTAATATTCAAAATAAAACAAGTAATATAAAAATCAATACTATTTTATTGTCCATTTCAAGGTATAATAATCCATTTTAGTATAATATCCTTGTTTAATCTATTCATTAAATAATTTAATTTTATTTAAGGCTTCCATAATAGGGGTTAATATCACAAACCCTAAAGGGTGGTTTTATATTATTTAATTTTACTGAACCCACATAGGAGGTGGTTCGGGTTTATGTTGATAACCTTCAAAAAAAGTCAAAAGTGATATGAGGGAATCATAATTGATGTTGTTTAATTTTATTATTGATGTTATGAAGGACCAAATTTATACACTATGAAGATAATTTAATAAGAAACAGGACTTTAGGGAAAATGTATACACCACCACCCTTATGATGGAGAATGATAAGTCATCCAGTATCAAACTTTGGTTTGGACTAAATCAGAAGAAATAATAATAATATATTAATACCCTATAAATAGTGTATAATATCCAACATGGTGAATTACTAATGGATGGTGAGGGAAACCAAGAATGGAAAGTATTATATCAATGATGTTATTGGTGGTGATTTCGATGTGACATAAAACAAGAGAAACTAATTTTTTATGAAGATAGATCAAATCCAAGGTGTGGTGGAGAAGTATCTCTTCATGCAGACTCCTTCTAGAGAAATGAATGAAATAAAATAATGGTTTTAGTTTTTTAAGGATGGTGGAAAATGTACTTTTAATCAAAATTTAAGGGGTTTCAGGATTTGGCTCCATGGTTTTCCAAATCATACACTAACCATGCGCCAACACTATCCAAAGGGTTTTATACCTTGTACAACTACCCCAAATGGTTTGGTAAAACTATACTACAAACATGCGGGGTCACTACCTATGTTTAATTATGGGTTTGGGAAAGGTGCATGGTTTTCCAAACCATGCATATCCTATGAAGGTTCCCTCTATAATAGGTCTATAGTTTTCCATATTTCCATGAGGCCTCCCTTGAATAGTTTTTGAAATATTTATCCTTTATATATAGGTCATGTATACGAGCCACACAGTTACTACTAACTATTCCCCATCCATGCACCACATATTGATTCTTCAAAATTTAGAGATCCAGGCTCCAAATAATCCTCATCCACTCTTGAACAATTCCTTAAACTCATAGTATCATTTATAAAAAAACTAAATATTAGAACTAATATTTAATGATTAAATACATTTGGTAAAAATAAATTTGTTACCAATATGAAGGAATTATTTTTATGGATAAGGGTTTTATATATATACTAATCATAAAATTATAAAGTATAATTTCACATATAAATAGTTTAATTTGTTTTAGATAAGATTGTTAGAGATGATAAGTAATTATAAATGCTCAGTACAATACAACTCAAGGAACATGAACAGGGTGTCTAATTCCTTAAGTAAAAAAATGAAAATACTAACTTATATATAATTATGATAATATAAGTTCAAATATTTCTTGATTTTCAAAGGATTGATCTGGAAAGTTGGAAGGAATGAGAGAAATATTATCTTTCTAAAATTATTTTTCAATAATCCATCCATACGAAATTTATATAGGATAAAAAGGAATATGTTGAGTCAAAAATGTAGGTGAAAAGTTTCCTGAATTCAACCTTCATTGTGATGTAATAACAAGGACCAAGAATAGTGTATGTGTCCCTTCAGTACCATATTTGAAGGATCCATTCTATGAAGATCATATTTTTTCATTCTCTATTCATCTTGGATGTGTGATGATGTATAGAGAGTTGAATGATTATTATTGGTGGTGTAAAATGATGAGATATATTTTAGCCAATAACATTTTGATGTAAGAAAACATTATTGGCATTAGGAAGGATTTATCTCTAGTTCAACATACTCAATTATACATTAAATAAGTTTTTATAATTCATGGTGTACAAATATCAACTGTATATGATTTGGAATGTAAGGATGTAAAAAACAAAAAAATATACTCAGAGGTTTGTATAAGAGTTATGAATTTTGAAGGTAAACTTCATTTTAACGGGGGTAGAATGTAACAACCCGATATATTATAAATTTTTTAAATATATTTATTTCTTTCCATAGCTTATGTTATACTAAACCCTGACTTTAAACGAACAATAATATACCATTTAAATATTATTATTTAAAGTAGTAGTTGTCACCTAGTTGTTGGATTTGAAAGTATTAATAGGTTTAACTAAATTATAAAAAATGTTTGGTTGCATATTAATAAAATTATTTCATTGGTTATCAACTGATTATAAATAAAAATAAAAATCATTTGTATGAAAAAGAAATATTTTTCAGAAAAAACTATCTTTATAAATTCAATGTATTTATATAATAATAAATTAAATTAAAAACTATTAATCAATGATTTTAATTGTATGTATACATTATATATTCAATAAAATGTTTTAATATTTAATGAATAGTTTTTTAAAATCAAGGGATAATATTAATCTAACTTTTATAACTTAAAAATGTATTTTTTTAACAAGAGATTTTCATCGCATATTGAAAGCTTATTTTAAAACTAATATCTACCAATTATATATATTTAATTTGATAAAATAGATTCCATATTTAAAATAAATAGGTTCCAATTTTTTATATATTCTCTTTTTTTAAATATGAATAGTAATTTTGTTAAAATTTATCACATCATTAAAAGTTAAATCAGGTTAATCTAGCTTAAAACTAAGTATTAATGCTATAAATTTTATACAAAGTTATTATAGTATGAAGGAAATTGTATACTTATCACCATTGGATCTAAAATTATTAGTTTAATATGAACCTATCTATTGAAATTACCTATATAATATTTAAACAATGAAAATTAAATAATGACACACTGTTTTTAATATATCATATCTGTTCACATTGGGAAAAAATAAAGTTATGAATGAATATAATTGTATATTATAAGATTAATGAAAATTATTTCTTGATATGAATTTACTTTTTAATATTTAGTACTTATATAATGTCTTTAATATCTTATGAAACATTGATGAAATATTTCATCATGCAATAAAAAAATTATAATGGATTTTAAGATTATTAAAATTGATATATTTTGAAGGATTTAATGTTTAAAATAAATTTTATAGTTCTAAATATATATTATATATTATGGATATATGAAAGAATCATATTTTAATTACCCATTTTTCATGATATAAATTAAGTTACAATAATTGAATATTTTTTAAAAATTACAACAATTATTTTTTATAATAAATAATAATGAAATAAATGAAACAATATTCATAAAGTTATTATTTTTTGACTAATGAATTAGATATAATTTTAAACATAAACTATAGTCCATTTACGTGTTCTATCCCATTTTATAGTAACATTATTCACCCTTAGATGGTAGAAAAATTTAATATTATAGTAATTGTCAACATATTAAATGGGGGTTAAAACGAAAGGATAAGGGTAAAAATGTGATAAAAACTTGTATATAATTTATTTTATAAGATAATTTAGACCCATAAATAAATTATGTTAGAATATTATAAATTATTATCCATTTCGATATCAAAACTAATTTATATTAATATAATATACTATGAAATTTTATGAGTTCCTCTGCCATCAATTATAAAAGAACACACTCTTTTGTCCCATTCACACCACATTGAGCCTTCTATATCAGAAACAATATATCCATTTATCATATAAAATTCCCTATAAACGTCCTATATATTTTTTAATTCCAAAAATACCAACCCTATAGCTCTTTATTGGAGATCTAAAGGTCTCGTTTCCTAGAATATGAACCCTCCCTAACTGATCACATTCATTTAAAAAACATTGACCTCCTCTACATATTTTATATTATTCAAAATATAAAAATTATATTATCATAAATATAATAAAATTTTATTAAGATTATGAAAACACCATTATAAACATTATTTACCAACAAATGTGAATTGAAAGTATCACTAATGCATACATACAACTTTCTATCTCCACGTAGTGATACACTTTATTTTTCATCACCATATTTTATGCATGGGTATTATGATTGGTTTATTTTTTATATAATATATTTATGTTAAAATTATACATCTATAATGATAATATCATTTATACCTTATTTACATCCAATCCTGGGGTAATAGATAATGTCCCTCATCTGTACATGTGGACTACCACCTCTATGAAGAGATGTGATTATTTTTTCATTTATATTTTAAATAGCTAGTAATGAAGATATATTTGATTGATATATATTATATATGTGATATAATAATGATCTTATATGTTTGAATTAATATTTAACATTATTTCAGTCCATCCTTTGAAAAATGAAAACAATATTCATGCGTACATAAGACTTCCCATTTCCATAAACGATGTTATTCATTTTTATATCCCTAGATTTTATGGATTAATATATATATATATATATATATATTATCAATATATATTATATTTATACCATGATTAATTTCCTTGATATTTTTTAACTATGATCAATGTAAAATTTGTGAAACAAAAAAACCAAAACATATAGAAAAAACAATGCAATTATCACATGGAATAGTTATTTTAATATTGAATCATTTATAAATGGTTGATAAAGGTTTAAAAGTAAATTTTATATTATTTGATATATTTATGATATTTTTTGTAATATGATTTATTTTAATTATATTTTTATTATAATCGATGTTTGAAAACATACAAAAGAAGTCAGACCCAAGTTAAGAGATTTACGTCTCACTTTTATTTCTATGGTACACATTCCTTATACACCACTTGTTTATTTATTTTTTGGATTATATAATTATTATAAATGTATTTTGTGATTATTTTAATTAATATTAAGAGATATGAATACAAATTTAAAGTTATTTTTTTAATAGGGGATATTATTAAAAAATTTCAAATGTAGTTACTGGTTTTATGTTAAAATCTCATTATTTATCGAGATTATTACAATTATGATTTTTGATGATCAAAACCTATGATATACCTACCACAATACTAATATATTTTATTCACCTACTTATATTTATTTATAATACCTTTTCCAATCATTTTACTATTATTGACTTCTAAAGAGACCAAAAATATGTTTTTAAGTATAATAAACATTCCGCCTCTCTTCAATCAAAAACCCTTTTTCTTCTATATCCATGTTTCATGAAATTTTTTTAAATTATGGTTTCTACTATTTTATTATGGTTTTTAAATTAATTTTTACCCATGTTAGAATATTAAAAAAATTAATATGAATATATTTTTTTCATTTTAAAAACATGATATCTTGGACTTTTTAAAATAATTTGAAATGAATGTTTTCTTTTTACAAATACGACGTGATCAAAATTTCCATCCATCATGAAAACTCAATAATTTAAAAAATATGTACCTTTTTTTCTATTTATTTTCAATGAATTTATTTTCAGTAATATTTTTAATTTTTTGTATATCATAAAAGAGTTATTGGAATATATAATGTTTATTTTCCTCAAAAAAAATTAATGATATTTTAATTATATTTATATTTATCTAAGAAGAAATCCTTGATTTTACTTATGTTTTACTGGGGGTATGAGCCATTTATAACATCCTTATTGTTTATATAAAAGATTAATGTTTATAATGATAATATGTTTATCAATATCATTAATTTTCCATAGGTTATGCTATGATGAAATGATGAAGTGTTTATGAAACACATTTTTTCCATTGGTTGTGGTATGATGGAATGCTTATGAAACACTTTTTTTTCAAGAGTTCTAATATGATTAAGTATTTATGATCAAGATGAAAACATATATATTATTTTTATTTTTTCATGGGTTATACGTATATCTCCCTCTAATGTATTGTGTAAAGATTGATATTTCATTAGATAAATAGGTATGGAATGGGGATTGAACCCAATTCAGTAAGGGAATTTTTACACTATTATAGTCTTGGAATTGAACGTTTACCACTACGATAGTTTATGGAGTAAACCCATTCTACAAAGATAATCTTGGGGAAGACCCTTTACTGCTCTAGAAATGATTTTTTATTCTTTTATATAAGATAAAATTCCATGTCTTACGCTTATATTATGATATCATGGATAATGTTTTTTAATTGCTTTATGATTCATGTCTTATAAACTATAATTATTTATGACACCACTCAATATTATGATCTATGATATATAGGGTATGGTTTCAAAATTTTATGTTCAAGTTCTCATAAATTTGTTATCATATTATACATATATGAACATTGATATCTACCTTGTTTATCATTACGAAGAATCCAATGTCATCCTCTCTTATATTTATTATTCCAATTTATGAAGAAAGTTTTTATGTATGATATGTCTAGGAATGGTGATATTTATGAAGATATAAGTTTGTGATGATATACAACTATTTTGAAACAATTTTTAATGATTCAATGTTTTCAAAAATAATAAAATTATATTATTCTAGCATGTATCATTATGTTACATAATGAATATTCATCTATATGGATTTAATATATATGTATAAAAATATTGGCTTCTATATAGATTTTCTCATGATAACTTCTTAATGAATTTAATGGCCATAAAACCCCCCTTATCAGTGACTCATGTTCAATGTATTCCTAATATATTTTATGTTCAATACAAAACATAATCAATTTTCCTTGGAAATCATCAAATATCCATATTGAAATATGTATACAAAATATTAGTTTTCTCAAGTTAATAAAATATCATGATTATAACAAATATAGTAAAGGATTATGGATGTTTTCATTAGATTTTATCCCTAGTGTAGTATATGAAACATTAAATTATTTTTATATAGATTAAAAAGACCTTTGTAAAAAATTTTCAAAGTTACATTCAAAACAAGAAGAAAAATACATTTATTTTGGTATTTGAAAAGTTAAAATAAAAGGAGTTATAATATTATAGTAAACAATTTTGTAAATTTATAATGAAATATTAATAAATAATATTGATCATAAACGAAAGAAAATGAGGTAAAATAGAAAGAATTAAAAAATATTCTTCTCACAATTTTGTACAAATTTGAAAGTTAGTCAAAATAAAACCATTTGAAAATTTTAAATGTAATAATTTTTAAAGAAATTAAATGGTATTAAAAATGAAATTAAAAAAATAATTATAGACAAAAACATTTATAAAATATTTTAAATAGCATGGACATGGAGGAGAATAATTCTCAACCAAAAGTAGAAACATAGGGTCGTTTTTTCTTAAAAACATTCTCTTAGTATTTTTATGTAAAAAATGGAGTAAAAAATATTAATAATTCCTTAAAAAACAAAAAATAAATATATTAAAATAAACGAATGGGATTTCAAAAAGAAATATCATAGCATCCCTGTAATATAAATTTATGCATAATTAATCCTGAATAAAAATGAGATTGTGAAATAAATACTTACCATGGATTCAATTTTGGTGCGACACATTCCAACAACCAATATATCAAATTCATATTAAGTATTCATATATATAAGATCCATATTATATCTATCTTATTTTATATCATTTATTCATAACATTATTTACCAACATATTCATAATTTATTAATAAAATTAATTATTTAGGTGTTAACTATATTGTTTCTTATGCTTGTTTTGATTAGATGGTTCGAGTCCATGAAACATGTTCATGTTTTCATCACCAAAATAACATTCATCATATCATGTAAATAATATTTATAATTTAATTTACACTTTTATATATTGTGTTGAAGAACTAGTTATGTTCCCCTAAGGAGGGGCGGGGGGTGAATTAGTGGTATCATTATTATCAAAATTCATTTAATATCCAATTTTACATATCGAACTTGTTATAGTTATAAATAAAAACAATATTATTTATAAATATCTCCATACATGAAATAGAAATATAAATTATATAATAACACAATATTTTCAAATTTAGGCTAAAAGGACTACTCTTTTCAATGTTTATTATACCCCCAATATGGATTTTCCCTATCTTGATAAGTGAACACACCAAATAAAACACAGATTCCACTATGTTCTCTCTTCTAAAACAAAAAATATGGTATTTTTGAAATATCTCTGCATTCTACTAAAATTATTCTTCACTTTACAAGGTTGACCCACAACTAAAAATATATGTAACATTTTGGAAAAAATTCGTCCACTTCCAGTATACGTATCAATAGGTATGTATGTGAACCTCTTTAATAACATAAAGTCTATTGGTCTTGAAACTCTTCTTCATACTTGGTATAATATGAATTATATCAATCTCCAAATACATGGTCACACAATTTTCTTCTTCTTCGAATTATACCAACATTAAATTCATACTTTTCTTTGTTATAAAAATGTATTGGGATTCTCAATATATTCTTACAGAATGGATTTAAGATCTCTAACTATTTTTTCCTAATATTCTTCATCACTAACCATCACACATTTACCCATAATAAAAATAATTATTGTTCATGTGATAGTATCTAATTTGTTTGTTTTTCAATAGCACATTAGTATTTTTAAAACCATTATTTAATTGTGTTATGAATAATACAGATATTTACACCTATTTAAAATTACATTTGAATCCTCATTTAAAATATACTAATTTTCCTTGGATGATCTTAATTTACCACGAGTGTTGTTAAGTATTTAATCTTTCCACATATAATCATGAAGGCAGTGTTTCCTTCATTTTAAATTCATGAAGGAATATGGTTTACTTCATTATTTCTCACATCAATATCATCCTCTGAGACTCATATCTTGTTTACATTGTAACAAATTACTTTATTTTTTATCCTCATGTAAATACATGCATCATTACCCGGCCTCATTATCATACAACATTAACCAATATGTGCATTATAATTCTTAGGTGTAACCTAATTGTTTATATGGTGTATTAATGGAATGGTATAAACCTTTAAATCATAGACACCTTTTTATTACATTTGATCTACGTGCATGCATGTGTAACTGTATGCATTTACAGTTATATCAAAATTACAACATGAATTAGTCAAACATGTACTTAATCCAAAATATCAATTTCATTATAAGAAAAATCACATTTTTGATATTCAATTTATGTATGGAAGATTCATGAATAACATAAGGAATAAGTTTTTCGATATCCATTGGATCTTAGATGGTCAAAATGATCTTATTTATTATGGACATGGATTTGGTTGGATATGTGGACATAGAATCCTAAAATAAAATGTGTTTAAATAGTGAATGATAAAAATGTGTTACAGAAAAGGATGATGATGATCAATTTGTGATCAGATGGTTAGTTTAAAATATATTGAATGATGCATGTAATTTTTATATCATTTTACATGGATGAATAGTATGGCATTTCCTTCAATCCCACGTCATTTTTTTCTTTGGTTTTGAACTTCCATACAACCAATCCTATGCCACTTCACATTGGATCTGAAATTTTTATTGAAACCCTGATACACATGTACACACAACATGGGGTGGTATATACAACTTTCCCCCTTACACGCACCATCGTGAACAATGTTTCCACACTTTTTGCATTATATGTTCACCCCATGGGTTTTATGCAAAATTATTCTTCGGTAGAGACACTTATACATAAGTATAGTCAACCACTACCATGGATAGATAGAGGATGACCTTTTCCACCTATGAAATGGATTTGGGGTCCCTTTGTTTGCCTAAGTTTGTTTCATTGTTTGTTGAAATGGGTATTTTTGTTTTAATAATCACTTCTTTCACACGGATTACATTGGATTTATATATGGAACCGGAAACATCCAACAGTTCTTTATCCAAAGGGGACCTATTTTTCAAAGGCAGACATTAATTAAGTTTGAACATCACGATACATAAGAATGTTCATTGGTCGAGAGGATGGGAGGTCGGACTCATCACACCCTTTTGGGGGGAATTATTGTCTACTATGAGACTCTATTTATAATTTAGCATATTTTAGTGAATCCTTATTAATTCACCGAGTATATCATAAGTATCCCTTTGAATTTTCAATCAATTATTTATCATGTGAAAATATTAAAATAATCTGTCTGTATTTGAGGTTCTTCATTAATGGAGATATTTGTATGTATTTGCGGTTCTCCATCAATGGTATCCTCTCATATACTACATAAAGATTATTTTAATCATCATTGTGATGATAATGGTTTTTAATCTAATCAGCGGGTCACTCTAGAATTTATTGTCATCCAGGGAGACGAAGGTTTGGTTTGATCTTGGGATCATGCACATAAAATGGGCTACCTACATATCCTTGTAAAAGGAATCATAACCCTAGTAGTAAGGATTCACTGAATGGGACACATCATAACTTTTAAGGTCATGTAATAAAGACCTAGCCGTATAGTTTTAATGTCGTGTGGTATGGACATATAAGTGGAAGGTGCTTAGTGAAAACATATTTTTGGACTTATGTTGAAGCAGCCCAAGGAATTTGGAAAGGATATGGGTTTCTATGTAGGATCAGACCCTATTGGGAATATGGCCCAAGGAGAACATGTTTGATTTAAGGTATTGGGTTTGAACTTCATCGAGTCTTTCTACGTATCCCATATAGATGGGAATAAAATCCCATGTAGTTTGAAAAGTATTATATGAGAGTATAGTCCTTTGACATAAATGAGTTTATGAATACATCCTAAAATGGTTTCCTTGGTGATTTGAGGATTTAATTTGGGGATTATTCCTAAGGAGGATGCCCAAATTAGGGGAATTAGGTATAGATTCTTGAAGAGGACATCTAGTGAGCTTGGTCCCTGAGAAGGCTTCTTACATATCCCAATTATGGTTGGAATCAAAGGTATTTTAGTTCATTCCAATGAGTTGTTGTGCACGTTTTGTAATCATCACAAATCTCTAAGCCCACGTGGGTCATGATCGGTGTGAGAAACAAGAGGATGTGAAATATTCCACAATGACACATGCATGTTTCCTCCTCTGGTGATGGAAGAGGGCTCACCTTGGGAGACGAGAGTGGATGAGGGAGAGGCAATGAGCCTTCCCTCTATTCACATCACATTAGACAAGGGCCCAATGGAATAAATAAGGGATGAAGGTTAGGGGCTTACACTAGGATGAATTCCCATTTGTGAAAAAGACCAACGAGAGTGGGAAATCGGAAAAAAAAGTCCATGTGCCCATCTCCCCTCTGATATTTGGCACCAAAGAAGAAAGGAGGAGCAATGGTGCTATCTCCTGCAAGAAAATATAGGGGCTTACTCCATGATGGATTCCATAAAATGTATCCTGGTAGGGTGGAAACTTCTCTTTTTCATAAATGGAAATTCAAGTGTGGACCATACCTTCCCTACCAAAGACCCGAGGTTCCGTGTCATATCTTTGAAAAGGGAGAGGTTAGGACCTAGACCCTATTTCAAACAAGGAACATCCCAAAACTGTTATTGGGAGAATGGTCCATGTGACTATGGATATACCAACCTATAGACATTCCATGTATCCTAAATATATTATAAAAGAAATTATGGAAAACTCTTACTGTGAAAATAGAAACCCTGATAGGAGACACGTTGATGTGCCTTTCTGAAAGGTTTGATAAGTTAGGATGTTTTGGTGGAGGTCTCAACAGAATCCATTTCAGAAAAGGGATCCAAAGAAGAATAATTCTTTCCATGAATGGATTTGGTGAAGTCTTTATGTCCTTTAAACTGAATAGATTAATTGAATTGAAAAGGGGCTCTAAATTAAATAAGGGCGCACAAGTATGGTTTCTCAAGTAGACTTGAGTGACTTGATATTCAGTTAAGTGGCAAAATAACTATATGGTAATACTTGGGAGAGACTTGGATCAAGACTTTAGGAGTATTCACATGTAATCCTAGATGTAGGGTGGTCAAGTTCCTATGAAAGGAATAGGTGTCACGCATGTGTTTCTTATTTATGGAGGTTGGGAACTTTACATACGCAAGTGTTATGGTTTTCAAACACTAAAATGACTTAAGTCCAATTACCCTCATTTAAATCATCTTCTCATGGTGTTTGAGAACAAAATTGAATGTTTAGGAATACTTGGGTTGTACTAGGGAGACCAGAGTAGAAATTGGGCTTTATGGAAATTCTTCCATAGGAATGAGGTCCCCAAGGGTCTATTTATAGGCAACAATAGGACCATGTAGAAAATAAAATTGGGTGTACTAGTAAGTTGCATGACAGAATTGTGGAATGAAAGTGGCTACCCTCTATATGGGTACCACCTAGTATCCTTATGCATCGCTGGTGAATTGGCCTAACTACTGTGCTGCTTTGACGACTTAGACAAAATAATTTCTTCATTCTCCACTAGCATGGTGGTGCACAGGTATTTCTGTGTAGCTACCTTGGGCACTGCTTTAGGTATTTAGCCAAATTTATAGTTCCATACTACAGGGGATGCACCCCCACAGCCCTGCTTCAGATATGTGCCAGTCTTCGGTCCCCGCCCTCCGGGATGGTGCCTTCGCTACCGTCAGTAACCCCCATAAAAATACAGAGTCGCAATGTGAACTTTTATAGCCTGGTTAAGGAAATTTTGTATAAAATATCATAGATCACATTTCATGGTGTCTACAAAATCCCCCCCTATAATTTAATTCATTCAGAATGAATAGAATTTTTTTCTAAGGTAAAAGTAGGGAACTTTAACGCATTCCAACGTCATTTGGCTAGATTTTTAGGTACGCCATGTTTGGAAGGATGCTCTAATTTTTACCCTATACAATGGGTCCAAGTGGAAATAGTTTTACTTTTTCTAGGTTTATATGGAAAACCCCAAAACATTATATCATTTGACTTTTTATAGCTCAATAATACCTAAACCATACAAAATGTATATTTTGTGAGCTGGGACTCAACTTTTGTTCAGAGTTCCCTTTGTGTGTTCTCAATCTGGTGAGTACCATGTCTGTTGTTGTTGGATGTTTAGACTCGTGTAAGTTAGACTTTAATGGGATAGTGTTTATGTTCGAACAACTTTGACCATAATTTTTGAAATTAGATCTCAAACAAGACTCAATGGCTATAAATTTCGTTATTATTCTTTAAATATTTCCTAGGGGAATCTTGATCCATGATTTTTATGGTCAAAAAATTGTAAACTTTTATCAACATATGTATATTCAAATAATTATGTTACCATTATTTTACAATCCCTTTATGGGGGATGTATTATTAAGGGCCAACTAGAGTATATACTGCATAGCCAAATGGTGGTATCATTGGACTAACAAATTAGTTATGTAGGAAACTTATTCAAGGGAATGTGCTGTATAGAGAGGCAAAAGATTTATTATGAATTTATCATTTTGTTGCCGATAGATAGGGGAAAATATGATTTGGGAGACTCAAGACCAAAATGGGTGGGTTTGTGAAAGAAATGAATTTTAAGAATGAAATGGATGTTTTATACCGACATATGTCATGATTAATAAAAAAATTCTTTAAAAATTTGGTGTATTAGGAATGGTTAAAATTTATCAGAAAGGGGAATTTTTTAGATGATATTGTGTAGTTTTAAGTCATGTAGTGAGCACATTGGTATTGTGCAGTTTTAAGTCATGTAGGGAAGACATTTGTACTGTGTAGTTTTAAGTCATGCATTGAGGACATTGGTATTGTGCAGTTTTAAGTCATGTAGTGAGGACATTGGTACTGTGAAGATTTAAGTCATGCAGGGAGGACATTGGTACTGTGTAGTTTTAAGTCATGCAGTGATAACATTGGTACTGTGTAGTTTTAAGTCATGCAATGAGGACATTTTGTGGATTTAATTTAATGTCTTTAGCTTTGACCAAAGGTATGAGAATCCCTTAATTTCTTGATAATTTGTTAATAAATACACTATTATATCAAGTTATGTAATGGGAAATCAAAAACTATGATTTAATAATTTATGAATCCAAAATATGATATGTGAAAAGGGATAAAAGAATTTTAGGAAGTCTTTTTTTCCAAGAAAAAAGTTACCATTATTAGACAAACCCATTACAGGGGCTGTATTATGTAAGGCCAACTGAGGCATATGATGCAAAGAAAAATAGTGCAATCTTTTTACTGAAAGACCTGTTCAGAAGGAAACTTATGGAAGGCCACCTAATGGCATGTACTGCATAGTTAGGAAAAATAGTTATTCATAATTTTGACATTAAATTTCTAAAAGAGGAATAATGTTTATGGCGATTCAAATTTTCCAAAGCACATATTTTGGTTTATGTAGAAAGGTACCTGAATATGGAGAGGGTATTTTCTACCATGATTTACAAAGAATCGTAGGAATATGAATTTTATGAAGGTCTGACTCAGATGTAAAATTTCAGGTCTTTGTAGTTATAAGTAATACAACTAGGACCAGAAATCGAAACAGTATGTGATATGTGGCCAAGTGGTTCCCAGAATCTTTCATATTGTATTAAACACAAGGAGAGAAAATAATTTACACCATTGTCTTTAATACATTCATATTTAGGGAAAGATAATGGGGAAAATATACCTGAATGACTATTTTAATACATATTTCGGTAAATTTCCATTAGAATTTTAATGGGACAAAGACACTATTAACAATAATGAAATTACCATTATTTGAAAAACCTATTATGGGGGCTATATTATGCAGGGCCAACTGGGGCATCTGATGCATAGCCAAATATTGGTATCTTCTGGCTGGCAGGCCCATTATGTAGAAAACTTATGCAAAGTCACCTAAGGGCACATGCTTCATAATCAGGCAAAATAATTCTTAAATATTATAAAGTCTTTCACCATAAACTATATGAGTGATTATGAAGATCTGGAAATATTCAGGATTAAGAGTGTGAAATATGGAAAGATGTTTTTCTCAATGCACATGAGAAAAATTTGAATCAATATTGTCCATGAGTTTGACATCTATTATATAGATCTGACTTATATGTAAAATGGATACATTCTTTGTTTATTTTTAATTAATATTATGATTGGTAGATTTATGTCATGCAGAGATGACATTTAAAACCACATAAGGAATCAAATATCCTCATTTATATAAAAAAGATGTTTACCTAATTCCTAATCCCACTTTAGCTATTCTCGGTGTGAGAAACAAGTAGTAGTAATGGTTTCTTTTATAATACACAGCTGACACTGTTGAAGAATGGGGGTGTTAAATTTCTATACATTTTTAACATCATGTGGTAAGGGTGAAGATGAACTAATGTGAAAAAGAAATACATGTTGTAACTATTATAGGGATAAGACCCAATTGTCACTATGTATCTTGCTAAAGGAAAGAATCAAGTCATACATAGTTCGTACAAAAATACCTATGCATATTTGATTCTTACACAAGGAATATAGGGTTTTTTTATTCTGGATAGGCCCAATATTGGAAATCTAGGTGCCACTACATATCTCAAATAGATGAGAATCAAGATGTTCATATTTTATTAAACAGTTATTTCTCACACCAATTGAGTTTGACCTGAAGAATGGGGGCTTTTTACATTTTCTTATAGAAGAGTAAATATTAAGACATAAAATCGTATAATTACCAAATCATATATCTTAATTAAATGCTCTATATAGATATTATTCATATACAATAGGAGAAAGGAAAATAATAAGATTTTGTGATTGCGTCTGGGCCCAAAATTTGAGATTTAGCTGTCCATACATATCTCATTGAAAATGAGAATCAATTCATACATAGATCTTGAAATAAGGTCTCTATGCATATCATCCTTATACATAGGAAAGAGAGGGACTCATCTGCTACTAAAGAGTAGCGATGATTTTAATGATGTTTTCTTATGGAAAATTCTAATGTAAAATAGATAAAATGTTAGTCGTAAATTTTAATGTCATGCAATGAGGACAAATGATGTCATGTAGTTTAACATCATGCGATAATGACGAAGATGCTACACATTTTAACATCATTGAGCATGGACTCTTATGGTTTTTATGTAGTTTAATGTCTTGTAACTAGGACGTTGTACTGTACAGTTTTCAATCTTAGAGTGAGGACATGAGGGTTGTGTAGTTTTTTATTATTACAGCAAGGACATTTGGGCTATGAAGTTTTTAGTCTTACAGTGAGGAAATTGTACTGTGCAGTTTTAGGTGTTTCATTGAGATTGACCTGTACAACTACACAAATTATTCATTTAAGAATCTCTCATTGGTTGGAGTTGTAATAAACTCTACATCTATTGATATTAAGTCATAAGATCCATTTGAATATACTTGATGAATGGAATAAGGTTCTTCAAACTTTGTCTGAAGCTTTGGTGGTTTCTTCCCTGGTATCATCGAAGTCCTAAGGACCAATATCAATTATTCATGATGAAATAAATGGAGGTGAACTTTCTTATTAACATATCTTGCTATTTTGTTCTGATAGTCTTATAAATGATGAAAAGAATGCAATATTTTCTCGTCTAATTATTCCATCTCATTGAATTGTTTTTGAGACCTCTCATCTGTAGAAAACTGATCATAGATTTCTTATCATTATCCACCATCTTCGGGATTATATTTCATAGGGTCTAGTTGAAGGCGTCTATATTTCCATTGGCCACATCATGATAGTGAGATGAATGAGTGAATTTGATATTATTCTCTTGATATAACTTCTTTACCTAAATAGATCAATAATTGGTGCCATTGTCCATCAATATAGGATGGGGGACACCAAATATAGTGATGATGTTAGTTTTGACAAAACTAACAATTCTTTTGGCTCCAACTTCTTTGATAGGTATTACCAAGGCCAATTTTGAAAAGAAGTCAATAGATGTGAGGATATACATGAACTGCTTAGTTGTAGTTGGTGGATAAAGCCCTACTACATCCATTCCCCATGTGGAAAATGGTATGGAGTATTTATATGTATGTAGAAACTACAGGGGTTGATGAATGAAGTTGGAATGCACTTGGTTGGGATGAAATTTCATAGTGAATTCTATGCAATCCTACGTCATTGAAGGCCAAAATTATCCAAGACTTTGGATGTATTCAGAGAGTCTGTGCCAAGACTGGTGGGCACCACAAGCTCCTGAAAGCACTTATTTCATGATAGTTTCAGTCTCTTATCCATCAACACATCTATAAGGGATTCTATCAAACCCTCACTTGTAGCGGATCCTTTGGTGATTTGTACAATCATAAAGAGTAAAATTGGATACTCGTCACTTGATCTGTTCGTTTTTACCCCTAGTCAGTGGAAGTACTACATTTTGAATATATTCCGCGATGGATGTTATCCATCCCATGGTATAACCTTATGGTTAAGAAATAGGCCTAATTTCATTAACTTCCTCTATTCTGGTTTGAACAAAAGGTTAGACCACACGATGATGGGCTATGCTAATGATTGTTCCATCCCGATTTGGATCTTCCAAGGCTGTAGTTGCATTAGCCAGTGAATCTTCTTGGGCATTTTGTGATTTAGGGACATAAGACAATGTTAGCTCTGAGGGAAATTCATCCATTAACACTTTGATGTAATCACACAAAGGGATTAACTCTTCTTTTTTGATAGTATAGTATCCATTGATTTCCTTGATTACCAATTCTGAATCACCTTTTACCTTCAAGTGATTCATTTTCACCTGAAGTGCCAACTCCAATCCTACAATGAGAGCTTTATACTCCACCTCATTGTTAGTTCCTCCTTCCAATAAAAGAATGGAATAAGGAAATACTGCCTTTTCTGGGGAGATAAGGATAATTACTATCCCAACATTATTGAGTTTAGGGTTTTCCATTATCTTCCCTGTTATACTTATAGAATCACCATCAAAGTACATTTCCCATGTTCGTGAATTATCATGAATAGAGAAGAATTATTCGTTATAAAGTTCAGTATTTAATGATGTATCTTCTGTAGATGGTTCCTCATCAAAGAAGTTGTCCAGATATTGGAATTTTATTGTCTTTTGAGGGAAAAACTAGATATCAAAATGTTCCAAAATAATAGCCCACTATGCGAGATGCCTTGTAATCATAGGAAGACTGAGGATAAATTTGAGTGGGTTATTGCGACATACCAATTGGAACTCATGATGTTTCAGGTAGTGCCTCAATTTTTGAACTGAAAAGATTAATTCTAGGTAGCACTTTTCAATACTTGAATATTGATTTTCTACATCAAGCATAGTTCGATAGTGATAGTAAAGGCTCTTTTCATTTTCAGCACCATTCTTTTCAGCACGGAAGGATCCCAATGATCACTCTAAATATTTCACATAAAAAAATAAGTATTCTTCCTTCAACATGTGGCATTAATACTGGTGTACTTAATAGATATTTCTTTAGGGTTTCAAATGCTTCATGACAGTCTTCGGGACATTTCTAGGTGACCCCCATCTTCATTAATCAGGTGAAGGGTTAACACTTTCTTGGCAAATTGGTGATAAATCAACTAATATAGGCCAAGTGTACTTGAAGTAATCTTAATTCATTGAAATTTCGAGCATGTGACATTCCAAGGATTGATTTTTTTTCTTAGAATCAACTTCTATACCATGATTGTGTACAAATAATCCAAGAAACATTCCTAAGGTTACCCCGAATGCACATTTCAAGGGGTTCATATTTAAACATTTTTTCCAATGTTTTTGGAATATGTTCTCTAAATAAGCCAAGTGATTAGAACATTTTTCGGATTTGACGACCAAATCATCCACATAACATTCAAGAAATTTCCATAAGAAGGGTTTTGAAGATATGGTGCATGGGATGTTGGTATGTTGTGCTCACATTCTTTAAAGAAAAGGTCATTATCCGATATAAAAACACACCCTGAGGGGATTTGAATGCTATAGATTCTTCATCCTCTGTGGCCATACAGACTTGATTATACCCATAGTAGCCATCCCTAAAGGAAAGAGCTTCACAGCTAGATGTTGCATCAATTAAAAGCTCTATAATCAGAACTCGAAAATCATCTTTAGGACAATGTCGGTTAAGATCTCTGATATTAATGAAAACTAGAATTTTACCATTATTATTTTTCACTTGGACAATTTTGGATACCCATTTGGGATATTTAACTTCCCTAAGAAATTTGTCGTTTATAATCTTATCAACTTCATCTTCAATTTTAAAGGCATGAGTTGGGTGTGTTCTTCTTGCTGCTTTCTTGAATCCACGATGTTATTCAGGAAAATCCAAATGATGGGTGGCTATATCAGGATTAATTCCCAGAAATTATATATAATTACAAGAAAATATATCTCAATGTTTCTTTAGAAATTAATTATACACCTATTTCTCTTTAAAGGTCAGGGGTGCACTAATTAGAGTGGGGTGTGGATCTTCTTTTGTACCCAGATTTATTTCTATGACCTCATCCACAGTGGTAGAGACACCATCCTCATATACTGGAGGAGAATCCCCAAGATCGTCTTCTTGTAATTCATTACATGTTACCTCTTCTGTTTCCACTTTCATAGTAGATGATGAGGCAAAACTCTCAGAGTTAGAGGGGGAGTTAGTATTTGAGCATCCTGAAGAAGTGGCCACCATATCTGACCCTACTGATGACGAAGGGTCTTCCTGTGGTAATAAAGAGGAGATGATGGATTGAGAGTTAACATATTTTTCTTCCTCTATAATTTCTCCAATTTAATCTACTCTGAAGGACAATGTACAGTCTTGTTGTAGTTCAGCAGATGAAAAGAAAAAATCTTTATTCGGATTCCATAACAACTTGGTAATAACTAATCTCTCCCATGTTGTCAAGATCAGTTTTCACTATTGAAATTATGGAAGTTATTAGACGAGTAATTGGATATGGTTTTACCCTTTCAATTTGATTGATGAGTATCAAATAATCTATATTCAAATGTAGGAATGGATTTTTTTGGATATTTTATAGTCCATTTGGAGCATTAACTATGGTTATTTCTTTTTTCATGGACTTCATTCATTTTGTGTGATAAAAGTATGCCTCAATGTATTGAAATTCACATGTTTTGAATGGAGACTTGTCACTATACAATGTCCTGATTTGACCATTGAAATAGTACTGAAGACATTTGTGGCATGAAAAAGGTACGGTTTCACGTTGATGAAACTATGGCCTTCCAAGTAGAATATTAAAGGTCTAGTCCCGGTGAATAACCATGAAAATTGAATTAGACACAAGATCTCCAAACTGAGTTCTCAGTGTAATCTCGTCCAGAGGTTCTTTTTCATTCTTGTCATATACTTCCAACATTAATGTCGAAGGATATAAGTCATATTCTGTTAGGCACAATCGATGAATAGTATGAACAGGAATTAGGTTGACTCTAGATCCATTATCAATGAAGGTTCGTCAGATGTCTACATCATTGAATTTTCCAGAGAAATACAAGGGCTTAATATGTCCATGTACAACATCATCTTCATCTTCATTTGTAAAAGATATTACTGCATGAAATTTTTCCAGATCATTCTCTATATGGTTAACCTCAG
Source organism: Viscum album (assembly GCA_963277665.1). Classification (NCBI taxonomy): domain Eukaryota; kingdom Viridiplantae; phylum Streptophyta; class Magnoliopsida; order Santalales; family Viscaceae; genus Viscum; species Viscum album. The sequence goes on along the minus strand of OY728119.1, from coordinate 695,446,848 downwards.
TAGCATCAACCTCAGTTTCAAACTCTTAAGAACATGACAATGCCTCAATGAGTGCTTCTCGAAGATCATCTGATAGATTAAAAGCATCCATAATTGATTACTTGGCTAGTAATTGGGTAAATTGTATCAAGAAATCATAATTTTGGTCCAAGGGTCTAAATTTTCCAGCATGAAGATGTGTCTTTTCAAGTGTTTGGGATGTTGATTCTTCTGATGTAGACATACCCTGTGTTGGAGAAGAAGCTGAAAATACTCCTAGATTTGGTAAATTAAACTGACCAGGTTTATTAAATTTCTAAGAGAAAGACGGTGTGACTTTAAATCGTTCCCCTAAATTAATTGTCTTAGAACTAGACCTATCATGTATGAAAAAATCTCTTTGTTCTTGTTAAGACCACAAACGGGCTCTTCAGTGAGTTTCTACTACATATATGGTTCGAGCAGGGGTAGAGTTAAAATGGTGGGGTCTAGAATTCCCACATCATCCCTTGTATCATCAACACTAGCCTCTTCCTTTGGTTACTCAATTGGGTATAAGGAATTAAGTCTCATTATTTTTAGAATCGCCATTGGCATAAGGATCTGTTAAAGGATAACATTGACAGAACCAAAAATCAATTCTTCATATGATAGAGATTCTGCCGGACAGGCTAATTATTTTTGTGCCATTTAGCGGGGCGGTGCCCATGCTTTGGAAATAGATGACATGAAATATTCTAGGGTTATGGAAAAACATTTCCTTAACATGATCTCATATTCTTCATAATTCTATTTGTTTTTAAGATTACTTCACTTCTTTGAGGAACGACCTTTTTATTAAGGTGGTTTTGTTGTGGCATGAGTGGAAGAAGATAAAATCAGATGTTTCAAATGTGTTCATAAAATTTCATGAGTCTATTTAATCATTCTCTTGATAATCTAATCATCATATTTCAACACATTTTTACTTTTGACTTCCTTCCATTCACCTTCTTCCTCTGGATCAGTAGCGGTAACACATGCTACGTGAGGTGATGAATTTTTCAGTTTCACTTGTCCATAATGTACTATATTTTTTAAGAGGTCTTAGAAAAAACACATTCCTGGATGGGATTTCATAACATCTGGTGAAAGGAAAAATATTTCATAAGATGGTCATATCCTTCATTATTTGGTTTCTTAGGCCTTGAAACCTAAACCAAATTATTTTCGAGAGCTGAGATTTAGTAACCAGAAACTTGTTCATTCTAAAAAAACAAACTTTGTTATTTAATTCCTCAAAACTATTTATTCGTTTGATCTATTTGATCATCTTAATGAGGCTTTCGTTGCTACTGATTCTCATGAAGCAGGTCCATTTGGTATAATGAATGTCTTGAAGTAGAAACAGGTACAAGTTCATGCTAGAGTGTAACTGTAGAAAATTCCTTCATTCCTATCCTCCTCCCCTGATCTGATGGAATTACATGATTTTTAGCCTTAGTTTCTATAATATAGTCTTCTATATATTGAGCGATTGATGTAAGTTCTCGAAACCCTCCTATTTATTTCACCGGGTTCGATGGTGTTCATAACTCATCACAATGATTTGACACACAAATTGGAAGAAATTCTTCATGATGGAGTACTAGACTTAAGTAATATGTTAATCCTTTCCATCGCACAATGAAATTTTAACCTCTTTCATTATCCCTTTGTTTACAATTAGTCATATCAAAAACTGTAGTACTTGGTAGCCTTGAGATAATTTGAAGAAGTATTTTTTTATGGAGATTTTCACATCTAGTAATTGACCGAGATTGTAAAATTGTGTACCAGAAAAAACATTTTCTCTGTAATGATAGAAAAAAACACCTAAGATTTACCACTTCATATTTTTTAGTAGTTCCCATCATGGTACCACAACGAGAAAAAAATGTGTTATGTGTTGTTCCAGATCTCCCAAACCATTAAATATTGGGAATGTGGTATTCACAAAAATTGGTGGGGGTGGAATTGAATCCACCCATTTAGGGTAAGCTCTATTTTCCAAATGAACTGGTTCACGTCGTTCCTCTATAGATTTAAATTGAGTTGTTAATTACTAAATTGAGTTCATAAGCATTTGGGGAATATGTGGATGAGCTAGAACTGATGCAGGTATAGAAACTGGATCTTGAGTTGGTGCAATGACCAGAAAAACCACTGATGGTGGTGATGATGTTTTCTTTGGATAACACAAGGGAATAGGCCTATCATGATGTGACTTTTCATGCCATGATTATGTACCCAGTGATGTGAATTAATTATCTATATCTATAGTTTCTACAAATTCTATTTGCTGAGGATCTCTTACAGGATTTGCAAGTTGAGGACATTATTGGGGAGTACGTCAAGAAGAAATGCTTCAACAATGTAACTATGTATTGAGTCTTTCAAATCCTTCATTTACTATTCTTACCTAGAAAATATTACTTTAATCGAATAATATTGACTTTATCCAGGGGAAAAGTGAGATGCAATCTGATATTTGCCTTTCCCTGTGATAGATTCTTTTTGGAGGGGTGGGTGTTGGTTATTTGAAGGCATACCCAGATTTTGGGTGAGCCTATGATTTTAGGTATGCACAACTTCTTCATTTTCCATAGTTTTTATCTTATTATGGACAATAACTTCCTATTCTAATTCCCCTAGAGTGGATTTATTTTATGGAGGATCTTCTGCAGTGGTGTTAATGAAATTCAATGATGCATAATGCATCGATGGAATTCTACCAGTATTTTTGGATGATCGCCTCCCTTTATATCTTCCATGAGACTTTGTTCTTCTATATAATAAATTCTATGGAACTATTTAGTGGACAGTAACCTGAAGGAAATCCCTAGACAGTTTAGTTTTATGCTTTCTTTGTGGATTCTTCCTTAATTAAGAGAAAACCGACTTCCGTTAATTAAAGGATTTTAGATGCGAAAAAACCCCCATCCCTACATGCTGGGGATGTTCTTGTTCTTATATTTCATCAAATCTTTGATCTTTGTTTAATATATTTTACAGTTGAATTAAATTATCCCCCATCCATGCAAGCTAGGGTGATTCTTGAACTTCTATGGGTGAAATTCATGCAAATGCTCTTCTGTTTTTACGAATTTGTGTTCAAACATTAGATGGGTTAATTATCTGAAAACCACTCAAATAACTTGTTTTGGAAGATTTCTTTGATCTTTCAGACATCTGCATTCTCTGATTGCTGACATCCTCTAAGTGAGACGCATGTTCAATATTCTCATATTCTTGATGTAAATGTAACTCAACATCTTCTTTTCATTGGTCCGGACTTTGATGAGAGCTGGTTGAGGCCTATTTTTGAGCATATATTATATTACATACAAAATCTATTTATTGTGACCGATCGTGGGAAATAACATTGCATGAGACCACTTTTAGTGGACTTCGTTGATTTTAGAGTGCTGTGAAAAGAAATACTCCATGTACACGCCATCTACTGATATGAACACTAGATGGGGAATCAGAAATTAACTTGTATAGCATATTTAGAGAACTGAGGCATGAACTCTAAAGGATTCTCTACTATTATTGAACCTTTTTATGTTGGAAAACTGAGAGATATGCCAAGTCAATTTGGAATTGCAACCATTATATTACCTTTACATGATTCTGATATTCATGATATGGGAATACTTTGGTTTTTAAATGATGAAGAGTCTTAAATAGGTTGATGCGGATATCATGAACACAATATTATACAATAAATTTTGGAATTTTATACTGATAATTTACCAAAGCAAATAACATGACTGATAATTCTCTCTTATCCAATTGTTTCCTCATGTTTAACACATCTTTAGTGCCTTTCAATAGAGGTTTCTCTACTTGGTCTGACCAAAGTGGATTTTCTGTATTAGAAGACAAATGACCCAAGGGAGTTTCGGAGAATAACCATTCCATTAAGATGTCTTCTAGTAGATAAAGTCTTTCACTTATCAATTACAAGTCATCAGACATGACTGGCCTTGTGTTTGCAATTTCCTAAAGATAAGATGACTTTATGGTCACTAAATTGTCAATTATAGAATTTTCTTGACAATGAAAAATACAACTGTGAAGAGGAGTTTCACAGTTATTTCCATCATGGGGAGGATCACCATGGTGGATTAAATCAAGGGATAAATATTCTTGCTCCATGGTCTTCTGGACACACTAAGGGTTTCCTTGGCTCTCATACAGAGATAATCACTCTGCATTGACCGAATTTTCATGATACAAGCCTTCATGATTTTGTTTCTGAGGAGGAACTACAGAAATAATACTACCACTCCCATAATTTTGTAATGAGAGGTTAGGATTGTGAGTTGCAATAGATAAATGTCTGAGGGCTTCAAGAACTCCGGCATTAAGAGGATCCAAATTGCATCTTGACTCTTGATTTTCCAACATTGCTTGGCATGACTTCTTCATGGATATTATCTTATAATTTTTTGTGCCCACTTTCTGGGAAAATTGTTTATCATGGGCAGGATTATATTCCTACCCTAGATTGGTTACCATAGTGGAACGATTACCTTTAATTGGAAAGGGTGTATGTTCTCAGACTTGTTGTCCGTATGATATGTGAGAGTATGCCCCATGACCCTCATAGACTTGAACAAATGTGTGTTTCTATTTCGGGATGGCATACCGATGTGTCATCCCATGTGCGGGGAAGATTTATGTGTCTGTTTCCCCAGTACTATTGAAGTGGTTGTTATAATATCATAGCATGCTTCCTAAATATGGGTAGGGATTTTTGTTTTCCCTTTCACCATTGATAAGATGTGTTTGGTGACATTAGTAGTCCGAATGGAAATATATGTACATTCTGTATCTGGAGTAGGTGTATGTGCCGGCTCTATCCTCCTTTACCTGTTAATGGGTATTGTATGTACTAATGTATGGGGTAAGAGAGTTGGGTCTGCCCCAAAATTTTCATCGGAGATTTCCAACTAACTTCTCCAGGTGCTACCAAATGAGACTGTTTCCATATTTGATGAACATTGGCAGGTGTATGTGCCTACTAGTTGTTTCCTATCAAGTATGGTTGACAGACTTCTTTCAATATTGAAAGACGATACTGCTGGTAAAATTGGTGATTGTAAACTGGTGTATGTTCCTGTTTACCAGTTTCCACCACATTAGATTGGCAGGATTTTTTAAATGCAGTAAGATGAGCCTACTGACTGGCTGATAACTTGTAAGTAGGTTTATGTGACAGTTCACGGTACTCCACTAGATTTATCTGGTGGGATTGGTGGGTTGCTTCTAGATGAGTCTGCTGGACATCAATATTAGGATGGACGGGTGTATGTGCTCGTTCGTGTTTTTTCATAAATTTAGGTTTATGGGATTCTACGGAAGGGGTAGAGGTATAAACCTACTCCCTGTTGACCGAACATTTTTCTCAGGGGATTGTCTTGCATTCCAAAGTCTGAGATACCTAGGTCGAACATCCAGAGGCAACACCCCCATAATTTTAGGGGTTCACTACCGCGCGATTCGGTTATCGATGATTGCTGGTGGGAGTCCTCATGAAGGAATCCTATATTCTTGAATTAATCCCTTGAGTGGCCTCTTGATCCTCCTCTCTATAGTACAGTATGGATTTATTTTTGTGTTACGGGGATAAGGACCTGAAACGATTGAAGACGGTGGTTGGTACCATCTGTTTTTTTATCATTGGTCGTCATTGAAGGGATAATCAAGGATTGTTAATTACATGGGGGGCCTGTCGAGTAGCCTCAAAAGTTGGTATTGTACTGTATCAGAGATATTCCTTTACCAGTACATTAGAGACACAATGTTGAAGATTCTAGGTTAGTGATGACATCATTCCCATAGATGGGTATCCAGTATTAGTAGCGGTCAGAAAGTTCACATATGTTTTCATGAAGAAATCCATTTTGGAGTGAATGAAATTTTGTTAAAACCATGAAACAACAACAAAATCCATTAAAGAAACATCTTTTTAGATGGATACATTCCTGGGTGATTCCATTTTCTTGAATTCCTTTATCAATTTATAGGGGCCGAATAGGTGGGTCACATTATTAACTTGGTGAAGGATTCACATCGGGTTCTCCATTTTTGTTTCGTGGTTCCTTGAAAGGTGTATTCTAGTTTTAAGAATCACTGCTTCCAATTGGTATCCATTGGATTTATTTATGGAACCATAAACATCCAAAAGTTCTTTATCCAAAGGGGACCTGCTTTCCAATGGCAGGTGTTCGTTATATTTGAACTTCACAATACATATGAACATGCATTGGTCGAGAGGATGGGAGGTTGGACACATCACACCCTTTTGGGGGGGAATTGTTATCTTCTCCGGGGCTCTCTTTATAATTTAAGATATTTTTGTGAATCCTTATAAATTCATCAAGTATATCATAAGTATACCTTGGAATTTTCAACCACTTATTTAACATGTGAAAAGTTTAAAATCATGATTATGTATTCGAGGTTCTTTATTAATGGAGATATATGTATGTATTCTAGGTTCTCCATTAATGGTATCCTCTCATATACTCCTTAGATATTATTTTAATCATTGTTATGTTGATAGTAGTTTTTATTCCACTCAATGGGGAACTTTGTAATTTATTGTCATCCAGAGAGATGAAGGTTTCGTTTGATCTTGGGATCATGCCCATAAAATGGGCTACCCACATATCCTTGTAAAATGAATCAGAACCCTCATAGTTCGGTGCCATTGAATGGGACACATCATACCTTTTTAGGTCATTTTATAAGGATATCTCCATATAGTTTTAATGTCATGTTGTATGGACATCTAAGCGGAAGGTGCATAGTCAAAACATAGTTTGGTACTTATGCTGAAGTAGCCCAAGGAACATGTAAATGATATGGGTTTCCAAGTAGGATCAGACCCTATTGGGAATATGGCCCAAGGATAACATGTTTGACTTATGGTATTTGGTTTGAACCTCAATGTGTATTTCTACATATCCCATATATATGGGAATAAAATCCCACGTAGTTCGATAAGTCTCATAGGATAGTATAGTCATTTGAGAGAAATTATTTTAGTCTTACTTCCTTAAAAAAATTATATGGTGATTTGATGATTCAATTTGGGGATAATTCTTAAAGAGGATGCCCAAATTAGGGGAATTAGGGTTGGATTCCTGAAGAAGACATCTAGTGAGATCGGGCCCTAAGAAGACTCCCTTAATGTCTTGATTATGGTGGGAATCATAGTTCTCGTAGTTCATTCTAGTGAGTGTTTTTTCACATTGTTTAATCATCATGAATCTCTAAGACTACATGATTCATTTTTAGTGTGAGAAACAAGACGATTTTAATGATTCAACAATGAAACATTCACTTTTCCACCTCCACTAGTGGAATAGGGTGCACATATGGTGACAAGAGTGGGAGAGGGTGTTGCGATGAGCCTTCCCTTTGTTCTCTTCAAATTGGACATGTGTACAATTAATGAAAGATGGGATGAAGGATTGGGGAATACACCATGATGGATACCCATTGGTGACAAAGACTTACAAGAGATGGAAAGGGTAACAAAATTCCATGGGCCCGTATCCCATATGATCTTTGGAACCGATAAATAAAGGAGGAGCAATGATTCTATTTCTTGAAAGAAAAACTAGGGGTTTATGCCAAGATGGTTTCTTTAAAATTGATCCAGGTAGGGGAGGGAGAATTCTACTTTTCTTAAATGGAAAAGCAAGTGTGAACCATACCTACCCTACCAGAGACCTGAGGATTCAAGTCGTCTCTTTGAGAAGGGAGAGGTTAGGACCCAAGCCCTCTATCAAACTGGGAACTTCCCAACACTGTTAAAGGGAGAAAAGTCCATGTGACTGTGGATATACAAACCCACAGACATTCCATGTATCCTAACTCCCTTATAAAACAAATTTTGGAAACCTCTAAATGTGGAAATACAAACACAAATAGAAGACACACTGATGTGCCTTTTTCAAATGTTTGATTAGTCCATAGGTTTTTTTAGAGGTCTCAATAGAATCATTGTCATACAATGGATCCAAGGAAGAATAATCCCGACCATTAAAGTCTTTGATGAAGGCTTGATGGATTGTAAACTAAAGAGAGTAAGTTAATAAAAAAGTGGTGCTCAAGTAAATGAGGGCGCACAAGTATGAGTGCACAAGTAGACTTGAGTGACTTGATATTCACTTAAGAGACAAAAAACTGTATGGTAATACTTGGGTGAGACTTGGACCAAGCCTTAAGAAGTATTCATAGGTAATCCAAAGAGTGGGGCGCTCAAGTTCTTATGAATGGAAAAGGAGGTATGAAAGTGTTTCTGGTTTATGGCGGTTGGTAACATTAGTCGTGCAAGTGTTATGGTTTTAAAACACTGAAAGTACTTAAGTCCAATGATCCCCATTTAAATCCTATGATCATGGTGTTAAAGAACTACCTTGACAGTTCAAGAAGACTTGGGCAAAGCACTATGGTGACCAGAGCAGCAATTGCGATTCATGGAAATTCATCCATATAAATGAGGGCCCCAAGGGTCAATTTATAGACAAAAATAGGACCATGTGCGAAATAAAATTGGGCACACAAGTAGGTTGCGTGAAAGAATTGTGGCATGCAAGTGGCTACGCAGTGGATGGGTGGCTCCCAAGTATAATTGTGCATCGCCAGTGATTTGGACTAACTGGGTTACAATTTGAGGACATAGCCAAAATAATTTCTTCATTCTCCACTAGCATGGTGGCGCACTTGTATTTATATGTAGCTACCTTGGGCGCCGCTTTAGGTACTTATCCCAATTTATTGTTCCATACTGTGGGGGATGCGCCCTCGCACCACTGCTTCAAATTACTGCCAGACGATGGTCTCCGCCCTTCGAGAATGTGCCTTCGCTACCGTCACTAACCCCCATAAAAAATGTAGAGTCATACCAAGATCTTTTCTAGCCCTGTTGAGGAAATTTTGTAGAAAATTGCATAGAACACATTTCATTGTGTCTACAAAGTGGTTGGAATATTTTTTGCTGAATAAAATATATGTTTAAATTCCAACATATAAAAACAAACCCTAAACCATAATCTCAAATTTATTCATGAAATATCCATCATAAAAAAATAAATATATTTTTCATGGTCATCAAAATTATAAATCCTCATAAAGGAATGGAATTTCGTATAGGAATCTTCATGTCCACATCATTATTTTTTTGTAACAATGTTTTATAATCAAAACAAATATTTTACATTAAATAAAAACACATCAATCATCATAATTGACAAGGATAATTGATCAGCATGAAATCCAATTCTATTAAATGAATTGAGAAATATTATTGAAGCATATTCACTTCACATATTGACTCATTGAAAAATATACAACACCTAGACTTAACAATATTTCTAATTTTATTTTTCTATCAATATCCATTCACATAATAATATTCACTATGTTTAATCAAATATTTTACCCCCCATATTGAAAATAAATTGACTACGAAAAGTGGGGGTCTTCTAATCTTCCGAAAACATGTTATCCTTCTTCATGGTATTGTTTCTTGAACAATTATGAGATATGAATGATATCACATGGTTCCATTTGAAAGGACACATCAATTATTCAATTTTAAGTCTATGTGGGATAATCTGATGTGGAAAAAAGGAGAGATATAACCAAGGTTTTCTAGATTGTACATAAAATACCATGATTGTGAAATCAAGATCCTAACATATCAATTATAATTTAAGGTGTTGAAAATGATAATATTTGTCATGAAATGAAAAATCCCACACACACTTAAACAAAAACATTAGAATGCTTTGCTGCCCCAGAATAACACCCCCATTGTCAATTGTATTCATCAACAAAGTTTACCCATTTAATGTTATGATTAATAAAATTAATAATTATGGATGAGAGTGTGATTAGAATACTGTATACTCATGTAATATCCCCTTCAAGGGATGTTCACCTCATTTTCATTTTATGTTAGTCAGAAGAATCCATGAAAGATAATATCATCATGATTTTTTTTAGTGATAGACTCAACTTTCTCCTTTAGTTCCTTATATGTATGCTCAACAAAATATAATTTAGGGAATAAGGAGGTAGCTTTGGATTCCATATAAGTAAAACTGATTCTAATTTATTCCTCTCAACCAAGGTCACTAATTCCTTCCTAGATCAATCTTTTCTTTGTGTAAAATTTCCATTTACTTTATATTCATTCGTGAATATGAAGCCTAACGAGATTTAATTTATTTTTTAAATAATTAAAATTTTATAGGAATCCTTGTCAAGTATTTTTTGCTTATATGTACTAAATTATTAAACCATTCATAGAAGACACTAGCCACCCATATTATTCTTTTAACTATCATATTTTATTCTTTATTTTTATTGTTGAGTCTTTTTTAGCCAAAAAATTTCTTTTGTTCCCCCTGATAGAATAAAAACATTTTTTATGGATAAAACTCCCATATGGGACAATAAACATTCTTGGATTAAATATTTTATACAAAAAAGAACTGGATTTGTGGACATATCTTCTAAAAAACCAACAATGGAATCTGAATTGTGATATTCCATATTAATTGCAGATATATCCAGTATTTTGTTTATGTGATTTATCAATGAATGAAATATTTTTCATATGTGGAAATGAACTTCTTTTAAAATTTTGTACCTTTTAAATGGATGATTTTATCTTAAAATATTTCATGATTTAAACTTGTTCTGATTTAGCAATGACACATGTATCATTAGATATAGAGAATCTATTTTCATAATTATATTTTACTTATTTTTTGGAACCCGTAATCTCACCAAACTAAGAAACTTATCCATTAATCTCTATTGATTTTTTATATAGTCTCTAGGATTATTTAAAACATGCTGAGTAGTTACACATGTGGTTTGTGTCTTAAAAAAGTGTTCTTACATTATAGTCAAATTATTCTTGAGATCAGGGAAATTCTTTTCATGTTCAACTTTTCTAAGATTTTTCTTCTTGATATCTTCAATGTATGTTACCTCTTTATTAATATACTCTTCCTTCACAAACTTATTCTAATTCCCCCTTTTTTCACTAATGTAATGGATATTTATTTCATTTCTAATTCCTCATTTCCTCAGTTTAACACTTTTTAAATTTATTTAAATAAGGTTATTGAACACATTAAAATCCTTTTAATATTCCATCTTCAAAACATCATAGATATTTAGAGGTGACCGACTTTGAAACCAATTATATATTAAAAATATCAGTTAAGTTCCATTGAGGGGGTGGGTGAATCTTTGGTACCCTCATTTAAAATGTAATTTTACATTCCAATTTTACCACTTTAACTCATTAAATTTCTAGATATATTCAATAAAATATCTCAATATAAACTTTTCTATAGTATAAATATAAGAGAGGGAATGAAATATTATTAAAAGGTTTATTTGAAATTCCTACTCCATTATATGTTTTTATACCCCCAGACTTGTATTATTCACTATTTATACTAGTGAATACAAAATCTCTATTATAGAATCCACTATGACCTCTCTACAACAACATAGAATCCACTATGCACTTTATTCTTCCAGAGTCCAAAGGAAGACTTCATTAATTTTTCAGGGATCAGTCGCAACTACAAATATCTTCAAACTTTTGGATGATATTATTCATCAATAAGAAAAATTATCAACTAGTTTTCACATGCACCACTTCAATAACATCAATAATTCTCATCTTGATAATCTTCTACAGATCTGGTGTGATCTGAATTATATAAATATTTTAATAATCAGGAACACATGTTACTTTTTCTTCAAAGGATACCTGATTTAAATAATCTTTATTTGATACAAATATGTGACGAGATTCTCAAAATATTATTGAACAGTGGAAGAAATATATTTAATAATTGTTTCTCAAAAATCATTATCTCTTACATGTACACTTTTTATCATAAAAAAATAATTATTTTACATGTGATAGTATCTATTTTATTTATTTTCCATAAATAACTCTTTATTTTCTCAATTTAAAACCATTATTTGAATGTATTTTTAATAAAATATTTTTTTTCAATAATTTTAAAATGATTTTTACAACACATTTTAAATATACTCATTTACCTAAGGTGATCTTAATTTTTCTCGGGTTATCTTATTTTATTCTTCAAATGAAATATCATTATCCTGGTATTGTGGAATTTATTTTAAATACCCAAATACATAGGGTTTTTGGCATTATTTATCAAGAAGAAATCAACCACCATGAATCATATCCTATTAAAGAAGAAAAAATACCCTTCCTTTATCCTCATTTAAATAAACACATCGTCATGTTGTCCCATTATCATACACCATTAACCTGTACATGTAACATAATTTATGGGTGTATTCTATAAACGGCTTTTATGGAATAAGAAAGGCTTGGGGTCAACCTCTACATCATTGTCTTTTTTTTGAAATTGATATACAAGCATAAAACCATGACTATGTGAATTTAAAATTATATAGAATTTACCTCATGCATTTATAAACATGTACTTTATCCCAATAAGAAAATTCATTATAGTAAACATTATGATTGGGTTCTTATATTCATGCATATAAGATAAATAAATGTCGTATAAAACATGTATTTTGGACTCTCTTAAATCTTAGAAGGTAAAAGAAGCATTATTTAATGTGGAAGAGGATTTGTATTGATCTTTTGGATGTGGACAGCAAAAATACCATGCGCTGAAATAGTGAAGGACAATCAAGGGTTTTTCCAAGGAATACGATGATCAATGTATGATTGAATGGTCTACATAAAATAGAAAAAATAGTTATTATTATTTGATTATAAATTTACAAAGGTGAAAATTATGAAACATCCAACAATCAAATATCATTTTTTCATTATTTTATCACTTCCATATAAACAATCTCATGTATCTTTACACATAAACTGGATCTTGGTTTGGTACTTAGATACACTTCCCCACACCACATGGGGTGGGACACACTTCTTCCCACTTTATCACACCGCCATGTGTAATACGACCACACAATCTACTTCTAATGTTATACATGGGCTCTTTATACACCCACTAGGCCTCTATGTAGTCCCTTAGCCTTCACTCTACTCAACCGCTTCCTTGGCTAGAAGGAAGTTGACCCTGAGAACCTAATTATGCGTACATGTTCCCATTTTCTTAATAGGAGGGTGGAATATTTTTTATGATAAATATCTAAGTGTAAATTACATCATATGAAATAAAATTACAAACCTTAATCTAAAAATTATTCTTCAAATATTCATCATAAAAATTATAAATATACTTTTCATGACCATTATAATTAGAACTCCTCCTGAAAATATGTGATTTTATAGGGATATCTTAAATTATTCGTATTTATCTTCTTCTAATAGAGTTCCATCATTTACAAAAACATTTTTCAATAAATAACATAATATCAATCATCACACTTAATAAGGATAATTTCAAAAACTCAAATTCAAATTCCATTAAATAAATCAATAAAAATTCAAAAGAATCACCACATCACATATTGACTCATTGAAAAATAATTAAACAATTCAGCTTAATATTTAAACTATCCATGTTTAGAGGACATGAAAAATGAGAAATTTTGTTTATAGAGACATTAGTCTGCACATACACATGGGTGAAATTTTCACTTCTCTAATAGATGAAAAAATTAATGTAGATAAAGCGTCAATTTTATAGAATCATATTAATAATATAAATATCATATTTATTAATTAAATCTACCATTATTTCTATATATATGTGGTAGTAATGTAAAATAAATTAAATCCCTTCGTGGAGGTGTGGTTTGCACGTTTACATGAGCGATGTTTCCATTTTCCAATAAGAAATAAGGTAGAAAATGTATATTATTTCTAGAATCATAATAATAAATAAAATATTATATATATACATTAAATCTATATACATAATTATTCATGCAAGGATATGATGAAAAATTAAACATGTCGCTTCTTGGAGGTAGTAGTTCCCACATACACGAGAGTGGAATTTTCATTTTCCATTAGAAATGAATGATGTATATAACAGTTGTATTAGTGACATAAAAAAATTTAGTATAGTATATTTACCGATTTAATTAAGTTAATATTTTTATATAATGTTTGAAAGAGGTTTAAGAAGAAACTTTAAATCATGTCGTATGAACATATACCTCTTCTGTGGGTAATATCCTTTAAAAACACCTTATGGATTGTTAGACGACTGTTTTTTGAAGAACTAAACTCTAGTTCATGGATAAGGGTATTGATAACGTATTTGGTAAGATATTTTTCATTTTAAGGACTTCATGTTTCAGGGATAAAAGATAAGAGGATGTTCCATTTTTTATGTGAGGGAAGTCCCACCCTTCTAGATACCGTTAACATTAAAGTAATATAAATTAATTTTCATTGAGAAAAGACACAAAATGAAAAATTATTTAAATATTTTATAATTTAAGGTCTAAATATAAAAAAATAAATTAAATTTAGAGTTATTTTAGTAAAAGTTAAATCCATATCACTTAGTTTATCCCCTTGTTAACCCTTCTGAGCATTTCCATGATGATTTTTTACCATGCCAACTACTAATTATAACTGAAATTGAAGTGGTATTATTAAATAATTTGATTATTTTGAATCACAATTTGCTAACCATTTTATAATATTGAATTCTTAGTGGTGTTAAGAATTAAATTCAATATATGTATGCAAAATTAAATGATATGTTTTTTTAGAAAAAAAGACTTTTTAAGAATAAAATTTATCTCATGTCAAAATATAGAATTGAATTGATTCTCAAGAAATTTTATTTTTATAAATAATTAAATTTTAGCTATGCAACTTTATAACTTATCAAGAACTGATTGAAAACATCCAATTAAAAAAATAAAATAAAAGGATTAAAAATAGTTATTTTATTATAATAATATATCACATAAGTTCTAAAACATTGAAAATGAATTTATAAATTGAATATAATATATTTATATGATTTCATTTATTTATTAAATATATATTTCGTCGATAAATATTTTTTTACAATCATCCCATTCATTGTTTTATTGTTATGATTTTTTAAAATTTATAGTATTTGTAAAAACATATTATTTAAAATTCACCTAGAAATAAATATTCTCAAAAAAAATCCAAAAAAACATAGCACAAGATAATTTAATAGTTATGGGATCCAAAAATAAATTTAATTTAATCAGATTAAAATTAAAAATTTATAAATTTAAAATTTAAATTAAAAAATAAAATATAAAGAAAACTATTTTTTAGGGAAAATGGACATTTTAAACTATAAGTGTTCATAATATTATTTCATATCATTTTGAGTGTTATAAATTTTGCGCATAAAGTTAAAAATTACATATATAATCTTCTTATATTAATCAATTTATTTTATTAAAATACAACTGTTTTAAAATTATTTATTAAAATATATCACATTTAAACATTAAATGTTTTTAAACATATAACATTAATTATTAAGTTTTATGATCATTAAATTTGATCAATGAAAATAAATTACAATGTATGTATCATAATTTATTGTTATGTTTCAATTTAATAAATGTTTTTCCTTCTTATAATTTTAGTATATCATGAATCATTTTAGATTTTTGATTTTAATGTTAAAATAAATTCAATATAGTATTTATTTAAAGAAAAACATGCACTATTTTTTTATATTATATATTAAAATCTATGATAAAATTTTTATTTGGACACTTTATTCGTTTTAGTCCTACATCAACATTTAATATTTCTATAAATCCTATAAAACCCATGAATGAACATCATATGAAATCTACATCACATTAATATTTTATTCTTTTTACCCATCTATTAGAGTCTTTTTCTGACTTACAATTTAATGAGTTTAAAAGAATATGTTATTCCATCATGTAAATGAGACTATTTTTACTAAAACAATGGATTTTGTAGGTATTATCAATAGGTTTATGGTAATGTTTCATAAATTTACTTTAATAATGATTTATTTCATACCCTCTAAAAAATATGAAAATTAAGAAAATTAAGAGAAAAATAATAGGGAAATTAATAATTTAAAATACATGAAAAATCATTGAAAAATGAATTAATTTTGAAAAAAATGGTTGATATTAAATTACAACTACTAGAATGATTTTTGAGCCAATGTAACGAGGAATAAATTTTTAGGGTGATATAATTTTTAGATGAGGTGTTGTCATTTAAATTATTATTTTCTATCATTCATTGTACATTAGATTTTATAATTTTATGATATTTTTGGTTTTTTACATCAATTATGCACCAGCCTCTACCTTAGAATCATTAAATCTGGTTTTATAATCCCTCTTAATTAATTTTTATGCTCTTAGTTACAGTATTTATATTTATAATATTTTTAATCCTACAGGTAGGATGCATTTACCGAAGGTTTGAACATAAATTTATTCAAATATATCAGGAATAATGAGAGAAAATTTTCAAGTGAGGTGGATCATGAGTGGAATTCGGTCTAATAGAAATTTTAAAAATGTAAATGGATTTTAGGAAAAGTATCATCATTATAATAGGGTGTGTAAAATTCATGGTTTATTAGATTTAAATAAAATGATGTCTTTATGAAACATTTCTGGTGTAACGCATGAAATTTCATTTGTTTTTTATAATTATTTTGATTTTTTGACTGGGACGTTTTAACCTTGGTGGAAAACATTTTATTTATGATAATGTAGAGATTTGATTCTTGAGGACAATAACGAGTTTATGTGGGTGGGAGGGGGTTGAATTATATAATTCATACATTATTTTGGGTATAACATTTTCATTTTTTAATAGAAAATATTTCCTAATTAAATATATTTGTCAAGTGTATTTCGAAGGAATGGGTTTTATTCAAATTTAGTGATTTTTAAATAAAAAAAATAACTGTAGAGAAATAATATATAGGAAAAAGTAGAGAAAAATTAGGGCTACCCCCAACATAGAACTTATGTAGTAAGGCTAACCAACCATGAGGAAGTGACATAAGCATTGATAATAGTGCAAGTTAGGGGAGATGTGGAGGTGGAAATCCAAGTTCTAGTTTGTACTTGATAAGGATAAAGTTTCATATCTTGGGGAAGAACTAGGAGAGTACCAATAATATAACATGATATTTTCTAGATTATTAACTCTTATATTAACAATGTGAAAAACTAATGATGGATCAGAAAGTGTAAATAAGATTTTAGAATGAAGTACACCAATTATAGTGAAATGAAATCCCACAATCCATCTTACTTATGATCTAGTATTTCATGAAATGATTATAACACATGTATTGTGAAACATGAAACTACAATACAGTGTTTTGAAATTACTATACATGAGGGGTTTCACACCATATTGATGAAGATAATGTTGTATATTTCGAATATTAAATTTTTTTGATTAATATTGGAATGTATTGAGAAAATTAAGAAAAATGGTCACTAAAATTATATGTTTTCATGAGTGAGAAATCAAGTTGGACCAATGGGATATCTATATGAGGATGGGAATGCCTGAAATAGTGAATCAGAACTCCTGTATTTAACTAAAATACATTAAATTCAATGGATGAGAAATAAAAAAAATTATGAGTTCTACTAAGTGGTATTTATAGATAATGAAATGGATTATGCCCTGATATAGAGGAAGGACATTAAATCATATGTTCGAGTTCATTGAAAAATAAAAAAAAGGGAATGTCCTCTATAGGGTAATTATATGTAATTATACCTGATATATACTTCAAGGTTTCATATATTGTGGGCTTTTTAGTGCATGGCTTGATGAGAATATTGCTTGATCATGAAATGAAACTTTTATGAAATGGGAAGAAATGTTATTGCTCAATGTGATTATCTATAATGAAAAATAGTGAATATTTTAGTGTGTTTTATATATTTGTATATATGAGAAGTTATTTCACAGATAAACAATAATAACAAGACTTTTTTAATGATTGTAGTGGGATCATTATTCTATTTTCATGTAAAGTCGGGCCTACCTAAAAGTATGATGTTAAAAATGTCTTGGTTAGAGAAGTGTTTTTTCATGTTCTTGGGAGATGATTGAAATGTTGTGTTTGTGGTGGATAGTTGGACACCATGGTTATGCATTACCATGAAAAGATAGTTTTATGGAGATTTTTTTGTGGCCATAGAGGTTTATGTCACCCCATGGTTGGGATGAGTCATATTTTATGACATATTTTAGGATTTTTGATAGATTTCAAATATTATATCATGATATGTGATCAAATGGAAACATCATGGGTAATAAAAGCCAGTAAATAAGGTATTAGTGACACATCGTGATGTTTACATCCATATTGTGGGGGTTGTGCATATATTTTATATACTTGTATGACCATATTTTATCATTTAATGCTATTTTAGGATTCAATTTATAAAGGTTGAAAAGCTATTACATGAATTTTATATTACTAATCAACATGGAGTTGATTATGGATATAAAGTTGGATATATACTTGAATATATATTTTAGATATTTAACCTAGTCTTCATTATTATAAAATATTTATTATTATCATGATAGTCTATATTTCTAACCAAGTTGTGACAGAATCATTAAATGAACCATATGCCTAGAGGTAGAAAGACAATAGAAGAATTCATGTCTTGTATGCCAAGTAAAAAAATACATAAATTACAATAGATTTTCCTATAATCATGCCTCCCATCCCAACTTGCTCATTGAATCTATATCCCCACAACTTCTTTCATTGACTTATTCAAGAACTATAAACTCATTGGGTTCCATCTATGATTGGTTGTGTTGTTGTTTCCCATTTAATGGACTACCCCCGGTTAGACTAACCTAACCACTACTGACTGTACTCCACCTAAGTTGGTCCCATGGACTAGAGGACCTATGGTTTAAAGGCCCCTTAATGGGATAGAGTCCTTCTGGCCCAATGTCCCAATTTTTGTTTCCAGAAATCCCATTTCATATGAATTGTAAAACTGTTTCAATACCCTACAATAATACCTACTACAAAACCCACACTTCTAAATTATAATAATACAACTATATTAACATATAAATTCATTTATTTCATGGGTTTGATTATGTTTCTTTGACATATGATTACATGTTTGTTTCCACTAAGACAACCCCAAACTATAATTAGGGATATATATGGGGATCTTTTCTTATAAATAGTGGTTGACATTTTTTACTTGGATGATATTTCAGACACTAGAGGTGGACTTTTTATTTTCTGTTCATTAATGGGTTCTATAGTAAGTTTTGAATTCTATTTTTTAACCTTTTAATGGATAACATGTGAGGGTTGTATTTTTTTCATATATTTTGTGGTGAAGGTAGATTGATTATTTTAGGTAATGATATAGTTACTTCTAGTTTGAGTTGGGGTTTTGCATTTATTCTCTCTTTCATATTCTTATTTAGTTCTTATGCATGACTATTATCTTTTTAGAGAGGGATTTCCCATTTAATGTATCAAATAGTGTTAATATCTCTCTAATACCATTGGGTGGGATATGTACTATATTTAAATATGATTACGAGTTACCTATCTCATTAATAATGAAAAGTACTTGAGTTGAAGAAATTTTTTGAGTTAGAAAGTTATGACCAAGATGAAGGATTCACATATAGATGGAAAAATTATTATCCATTTCATATTTTTTTGTTCGATATTTCATTTTCTTGTATTTTCAAGTGCCTAATCCACTCATCATCCATAGTTATTTGGAATTAGAATTAGATGTCATTTTATTTTCATTTACTCATCTTGACTATTATGTTAGTTTTTTCTAATCAAATATACCAAGTATATATGGGTTTAACCTTGCTACTCTCATATCATATACAACACATTGTTAGTTTTCGTAATTTAGTATCGTTTTTATGAATTTCTAAACATGATAACCTGAAGGATGTATTGATTACATGATGTCTAATAATTAGGTCAAATATTTTTTAATATTTATAATGAATAATTAAAATGCTTCTTATGAAATTATTATTTATATTACTATTGATCAATGAATATTTTCCCTAATAAATTATAAAACAAATGATTGATTATATAATTGATCGAAGTTATAAATAATTAGACAAAACATAATGAATAACTAAAGGTATCTAGTGACTTGAATTAAATTATAACTTATAGATAATCTAATTTCAGTCCAATTTATATGATGATATAGATTATATTGATAAAATAAAAACTATAGTTGAAGACAAATTCATGATTTTGAAAAAAAATGATTAGGAAATTGAACTCTAAAAATATTTTATTCTGTGATGGTTTTATAAAATATATTACAATATCAATCATAAAAAATTTATATAATTATAATGTTGGTAATTTATAGAGTGTCATTATGTTTCAAAAACTACATTCTCTTTTGAAGGATATATTAAATGATGATAACAGTATTCTTATTCAAATATATGAAGATAAACTTTTTTCCCTCCATATGTATGAGCTATGGAAGAATACATTTCTATATTAATGACTATATATTAATCTGAATATAATGTGGTTGAAATAAAATATTAACTAAGTGTGATGCATCATGATATATTAAAAATGAATCAAGTCTATCAAATTTCAATGTTACCATCCAATAATTTTGAAATTTAGATTATTTTATGTATATATGGAGATGAAAAGATAGTTGACATGGTACCAAGATCAGTGAATTAATGATGATAAACATATCCATGAAAAATATGACCCCCTGTGATTGAAAATTCATAATAGGTATCAGTAATTTACAATTGACACATAAAACATATATATTGTGATTTCTATAGATGGATTGATACTTTTGGTGAATAAAGTATCACTTTGAGTAAATTAACAATTGTGTTGGTATGCTATAACATAACATTGTGGTTGTGCATAAAGTGTAAGTACATTATATTTTATATTTATTATTTAGAGATGAAATAATATTTTATTGATATTAATATTTATTTGGATCCATATATCGATGATTTCAAATTGATATGTAAAATGAGTGTTATAATTTTTTACACTCATAAAAAAGAATATTTTATATTGGCATCCATAGTGTTTAGGTAGGTAAATGATTTTATAGCTTATGGTAATTTTTAAAGGTATAAAATTAATGTAATTTCAGTATTTCTTATATTTGATGAAGGTCATCATTCAGTTTGTCTGAAAAAAATATAAATAAATTATTTCTTTGATACGGTTAATTATTTCCTCAAAAAGATTATACAATAAAATTTAACGGGATGTGATTAGAGGGTGTACCGCCTTCTACATTAAAATGTGGTGAACAATTTTAGTTTATAACGAATTTTTTCACTATTTATTTAAACATTTCTTGAAAATCCTATAAAAATAAGTTGAAAATATATATTATTTTTATTCAAAACACTATATAATAATTATTTTTAATTCGTCAGTTTTCCTAACGTATTCGAAATTAAAAAATGTATGTGATAGTGTCACTTGGACTGCCAGTTGTAAGGGTATTTATTAGCCACAAATTCCTTCCCTACCCATAGTAATTAAATTTTGTAAGATAGTTTATAATAATTTTGAAAAAAATTGGTTAATGATAATTTTCTTATTTTAGTTTTTTTGTGAGAAACTAATTTTTTTATATCTATTGTCACTAACTAAACACCTTGTTGAAAGTGGAATTTTTTTCAATATTCATGGTGATACCCCACTTAATAAATAATTAATAAAAGATTATTTGAGATTTGGTATTCTTGTTTCTCAAAATCCAATATTTGAGTTTTTTATTCTCATTCACGATGTTAACATTCAAATGGTGAAACATGATCTTGGAAATTGTATTACATAGTTGTTAAAACATATAATTTAACATTATGTTAAAGGGTGTATCATTTCCAAATTATATTATATTGAATATATTTTACAATAATTTTAAAAAATATCAATTAATTTAGGATATTAATGAATGGAAACAAAATTTTCATCCAATATAAGCAAATAAATTAATTTCTAAATCAAAAATTTGACATGAGATATGTTTAACTCACTATAAATCATTACCAGTTTTTTATATTAATTTTTTTATATACAATGATGAAATATTTTGATACATGTGATATATAGTTTTTATATTTATGTTTTCAAAATATGTTTATTTTAAAAATGATTTCATTCTACCTAAAATTTATTATTTTTGATAATTTGAAGGTATTTAGAAGTGTTCTATAAACATTAAGAAAATTTTTTGATATTGAAATTATTTTAAGGAAACCACAACAAGGTTTTTTAGATTCCATTTCCTGGTTTGTGCATACTATTTATATTAAGAGAAAAATATATGAAACCATTATTGGAGTGAAGATAATTTTAAAGGAAAAAATGACCATTTAATCTCAAACTTTTTTTTATAAAAGAAATACATTTTTAATATCTCGTTGATAAAATATTGACAAAGTAATTTATAAAGTGAATATCATTATTTTTATGTGAAATAAACCTATGAAATATTAATAAAATTGGGAAGAAATATAATAAACATCCTGGTTAGGCTTATGGCTAAAATATATAGAGGATAAATCATTCTTTTATCCTATTCATTTAATATAATTAGTTACTTTAGTATTTATAATGGAAAACCACATCAGGGTTCAATCCATAACATTGTTGTTTTGCAAATTATTTAAAGAAATGTATTTTAAGTAGTTTTAGAAATAAGGGATAATATTTTTTGTTGTCATTAGAAATTTTCTCTGTAAGATTTTTCCTTCAAAATTTTATATATTTAATATAATTTAGTTTTAATTCATTTCGATTTTATTATAGTTTTTATAAATACAACCCATAGTTTGTTTCATTGGTCATAATTCTTAGCATGATTACATTAATAATTATTGTGGATAAATAAATTAGTTTTGGTTACTGTCTTAAGAATTAAAAAGAAAAGACTATAAATATGGGTCCCTAAGTTCATTAATCATATTCTTTCATATAAAATTTTTCTAATAGAAATCATCTTGAAACTTATTTTAAATTTCATTCATTAATATTTAATTTCCAAAAAATATTTTTTATTTGAGGTTATCCACGATGGTAGAGAGGACTAAATTGAAAAAAATAATTTACATTAATATTTTACAAATAATGATAACTTTAATGATCAAAATTTAATTTTATTTTTCATTCAAACTATTAAGATTAATTTCATTAAAATTGATAGATTTTATCATATTGAAATAAATTAAATTATTACAGCCTTATAACTAAATAATTTAATGGATTAATAATAATGGATATAATATATTTTATAGATAACGATACTTTTATAATTATTTCTTCTCTCTTTCTTCATTAATAAATTTATATTCATTTTAAAATTTATTTTTGATGTTAATAGTGATATTTATTCATATTATAATTTTGGTTCATAATTGGTCAATAGAATAATTTTAATGTTTTATTGTTCGTATCCTCATTGTATTTACCTCATCCATTATTATTAGTATTAATTTGTATTTTTTTTACAATGAGGCATAATAAATTTCAAAACATTAAATCGTGTTTTAATTAACCATTAAAATAGCCACACAATGTATTTTTTTGTTTATGGGAATTTCTAATTTAATTTAAAGTGTTAAATTTCTAGTTGATTTATTATTGTATGTATTTTATTATTATATATATATATATATATATATATTATGAATTTGGGGGTGATATTATTGACTTCTGTGGTTCGTTGGTGCCTGAGAATAATTCCAATAACTTAATATAGGAGTGTGTATTTTAGTAATAATTAGTATGTTAATTCCAATATTAAGTTGTACCTTTTACTTTCCATGGTATCTTATATGTAAGAACTACATCTCATTAACATGAATGAATCCATACTTGGACACTTTTCTCAAAATTACCATCATGACTGACCTCAACAATTTCCCTAATCAATATCAATTTGGACTATAGTATATGATTCATTAACGAAGATACCTCAAGATTTGATCAACCTATATTTATTAAAACAACATTTAAATCAATCCTAGCATACTCTATATATTTCAAAACATAGAATAATTTATTGGACTGAAACATGAGGATCCTTACAGATGATTTTCATATTTTATAGAAATATGAAACATATTCAAACATAATATAGTCTAAATGGATTCTATATGATTGAACGAATTTATATTATCATTAAATGATAGAGAAAATAGTTAGTTAAAAATACATTAAGCCAATTCCATCACATATTTGTTAATGTTGGCCAAACAATTCTAGGATTAATACTTTCCATAATTAAAAGTTATGTAAATTTTATGTGAACACAACAATGTTTTAAGAAATATAGTGAATCTATATTCATGGATGTGATATTTTTTATGTTTTTTAAGGGATTAAATATATAATAGATTTAAAAAATAGTTTCAAATGAAAACATTTGTTACATTTTATACCTTACACTAAATGTTATAATTAATTCCTTTGTGGATAGAAGATTTAATTTTTTAAAATAAATGTCACATTATAGCCTCCCAGTGAAATATTTAACCATGATAACATTTAGAAAATTTGAATTTAAATTTTGGATAGAATAAAAAAATAACAGACTAAAACGTCAGTTGAAACTAAGAACAACCAGATTCTAATTTTAACCAAAATTCCCAATACCATTTTTAAAAAATATTCAACCATTATGGCCTCAAATAAATCATACTAAATAGAAATTTTACCAATAATATTATAGTATAAAACCTTATCTTGAGGAAATTATGGTAATTTGTATTCATAAATTATGTATATTAGGGACAAACCAATATAATTCACTTATGAATCAGTAAGATTATGTTCAAAATTCAATATATAAAGTGTGGGAAATTTACACTAATTGATTAAAGTTATTACATATTACACTAATTCATAACAGATATAAAACTCTAATGGAGGAGTCAAAAGAAATAAAAATTAATGGTGGGTGGTAGATAAAGCAAATAAAAAAATAAATATGTTAAGAAATTGATGAGAAAATTGAAACATAAAGAAGAAAATAATTATATAATATAAAATGAGAATAAAATTTAAGAAAAATTTAAAAAACAATTTTAAAATAATGATTAAACTCTGTTAATATATAAGAATACAAATCTATAAAACAACCATTTTTCATTCTTATAAAGGATTAAAAAATTTAATTTTGAGGCACTATATAATTTTTTTTGAAAATTTTAATTATATTTATATCAATATCTTATTAATCAATGAACAATTTGTAATGGAAGGATATAATTAGTTCATAAAAGGGTTACAATATAAAAAAAATTATTATTATTTATCCATGTAACCTAATGAGGATTATTTAGATGTCAAAAAAATTAAAACACCTCTCAGAATATAAAATTCAAGAATCTTTTAAATTCTTTTACTGGTCGATAATTTCACATTAAATATGTAATTGGGAGATTTAATAGATTAAATAAACATAATTCATTTAATAATAATTAAGAATATGATATTAATATATTTGAATTTTAAAGTAGTTGTATTATAACTTTTATATTGTTCAATACAACATCATTATGGAATATTGAAAAACGATCTAGATAATATTAGTGAATTTTTACTCCCTATATACTTTTTATTCCTAAAAATGACAAAAATAGTGAAGTACCGTTAATTTTTGAAGGAAAATTCTTATAATTACAATGATATAATACCAATGTTCATGATGATAAACTATCATTACCCATTGGTGTTGAACAAGTTAAATTAATAATACCACTTGTTTATGAAATAAACTAAGATCAAGAATTTTGAAAAAAAAATAAATGATACATTTATAGGTCTAGATAATTCATAGAATATATTATTTATAGAAAATTTATGTGTTATGAAAAAGTGATGGAAATTTTTAGGATGATCCTTTCAAAAATAGAGAGTTGGAATACTCTCATCAAGATAAATGAAAAAAAATATTAAAAGAAGAAAAATTGGAGAAGTTTTTATTTTTATAATGATAGTAAATATTTTTATTATTATATTACTGATATTTGAAAAAAAAGGATTATGGAAACACATTAAAAAAATAATGAGAAAATAAATTTGAAATAACTTTATTCCCAAATGTGTTAGGATGGAAACCAAGATCAAATCATGTATGCAATTTTGGGACTCACAAAGGTTTTAAAGAAGTAACAACCTTCCATACTTTTACAAAATGAATGGAAGAAAAACAATTCATGGATATATAATTTAAAGTAAGTGATTAATGGGAGGTATTGTATGTATGATTTCCAAAATCCCAATATTATTTAAATTTTTATGAATAACATTTTACATTTTCTTATTTATTTGGTTAAAAAATTAATTTCAATGTGAATAAAATTAAATAATTGGGAACCTGAAAGGAAAAAAACCAATCTTTTAGACATAAATTATAAGAGAGAAGTTAAAATAATTATTGAATCCTAAAGAATTTATATTATAAAATATTTACAAAAAAATAAATTTATCAGACGTTTTAAAAAACCCCATGTCATAGTGATAGCTCCGCTTGACCTTAGAAGTGGAAAAAATCCAACATACATTGATCATAGTGATTCAACAAACCATTTTCCATAAACAAAACTGAACTATAAGCATAAATTAGGTCACGGTTGTATTATGGTCCTAATTTTTAATTAGTGACATGGAATATTTGATAACCATGATCAATGAATACAGTCATGAACCCTTAAACATTTTCTAAACCTACAAAAACCTACATTCTACAAAAAATCCAGCCATATGATTTGGCTACCTATTTTTACTAAAATAACCAAAAAATAGGAAAAACATTAAATGAAATTGTTGCTTCATCAATATTTTGTGTAAAATGATTTTTGAACATTTTTACCTTTACACTTATGTTAATTACATTAAATATATATCATTTTTTTATTATTTTTTTATTTCCCACGCCTACTAAGATAGAATACTAAGCAATTTTATATTTTTTATTGACTATAAATTAAATAGTTGTACCCATAATACTATCGGAAAAAATAGTATAATTTTATTTGGATAAATTTTTTACTTCAAACAAAAAAACCAAGCTATTGAAAATTTTCATTTACCCTCAATAGTTACGTCCAAGAATTTATTAATTTCTCTTGAAGTGTCGTAAACCCAAAAATAGGCATTTAAAATAAATTTAAAAATTTAAACTATATCTGAAACTTACCTTGATGTACATTTAATCCATATCATATTTTTCTTTATTAAAACTCAAAACATCAATCCAAACTAAAATATGATTATAACCAATGGGATACACCAATGTCAACCATAAATTTCCCTCAACCCTTTTCCTTACTCAAACTCTATAAACATAATGAAACCTCAAAAATCTAGATTAACATACCATTATCACATCAAAACCCTTTTATATCATATTAAATCAATTAATACAATTCTGTTTTACCCAAAATAGTAACAATCCTTTTCTCCCAATCCATTTCACTTTCTTAATCCATTCTAAGAACTATTTTTTGACACTAACCATCATAAGAAAATTTATCTACTCTTTAAAAATATAAATACCAAGATTCTAATTCCCACACAAACCAATATTCAAAAAATAACACCCAATATTTTCTTCATCTATTAGGGAAGGGTATATAGTTTAATTTGGGTTTGAGCTATCATTTGAAAATCCTTGTCTAAAATTAAGGAATGTTTCTAATTAGTATAAAATAGTGGTAATTTTGGTTAGAAATCCCAAAATAGATAAGGTTATAAAGCCTTTAAGTTTAAATGATATCGGATTGGAAGAGGTATGGAGGAAGAAATTGAAGTCAATTTATTTATAAAACACAATGGAGATACATGTTTAATCCCATTGGGAGATGATGATATAAATTTTAAACATAATAACCTATGATCAAAAAATTAATTTGTGATGATTAGGGGAAAACCAAGGAAGCTATGCATGAAAATAATGGTCATGATTATAGGAATACATTCAAAAAAAATCAAGTACTAATACGATTATAATAATTAGTTTCAGGATATAATTAATAATTCAAACTTTATAAAATATAGGGAATGTACAATTGATAATAAATCATGACATTTAAAAAAATGTTAAAAATTAGTAAACTTATAGAGATTTAATGAGGAAAATTCACAAAGTAATGAAAAAAAAATTCTCTTCTAAAATGTGATAAAAATTTAGTGAGTGAGTATTTTAATTATTACATGTATTCATAGAGGAACCACTCGAAACATGTATAAGACACTGATACATCAATTTAAATGTCATGTACTATAATATGATGTGATTCATAATGTGTGAAAAGTTTATGACAATGATGAAAAAGTCATTGAAATTCTTAAAAAATAGTTTATATGAGCACATACTTTGGAAAAATAAAATTTATTTATCTAAAAACATTACCAAAAATAGGTATTGAAATTAATGTTATAAAATGATATGTGTTTAAGGATTGGGTTCCACCCCCTCAATACCAAAAATTAAAGTATCTGAATATCAAAATAAATACTCATGTTACATCATTTAATATATATATATATATATATCACAATATTAGATAACCACAATAGGATTCTATAACTCATAATTTGTCCAAAATTATATCCAATGTAGAGTAAGTATTTGAGGTGAAGAAGTATATCTTGAAATAAGTGAAGATTCTTACTAATAAGATAAAAACTGAGTTAAATTTATGAATAATGTGTAACAAAATTTATATTATTGGGTGAATTATAATTTTGTATCTGTATATTTATCAATTTAAATGACTAAATTTTATGGTAAATTTTATGTTTTATGATAAGGGTGTTATTATAGGAAGGATAAAGGGGTGGGGTTTGATTGAAATATAAAATAGAAACCATTGAGTAATTAGTATTTACCACTCATTAGATAAAGCATAGAGAGTTTAACTAATTTTGGATCATTCAGAACCCATTCAGGTTTTAGTTGGTGGTCCGCTCACATCAAGTGTTCAATGGTAGAGTACTAGGAACCCAATGTGTTTCATGTTCATTTTTAATGGTGTATTTCTTGTAGTTTCTTAGTTATATGTTTTTTGATTTTATATTTTCTCTATAATTATAAAAATTATTAGCTTTATATTCTATACCAAAATCCTCTCTCAACCTATATAAAAATTTATTTGGTAATATATTCTTCATATCTTAATGCATTAACAATTTGTTTACTAAATTAAAATCAGGATATTTGGAATATTTTTTTGGAATATGTTTTTATTAGATGGAATTCATATTCGGAATTTATAGTGTTTTAACTATTGTTTTTATTTTATTTTTGAGTGTATTCTTGATATCTGGTAGTTAAAATGGGAATTATGATCCCAATATTTATATAGATTTTTATGTAATGTGAGGTAGGTGGTCTCAACCTCCTCTGGGATTCTAATTAAACATTATATTGTTTTATGAATGATTTGATAATATACACTACTAATGTTGTGATTTATTTACTTGAAATTGGTTATTAAGTCAAATAAAAATAAATGATCATATTTGTTGATAATTATTAAAATGAATAACATGAAATTTTTTACTATGTTGTGTACTTAAGTATTTTTTAATTATTTATACTTTTGATTAAAATGTGTAATGAGATTAATTAATAGTGTTATTTGAGAAATAATGTTTATTAGTGTTTTATTTAATTATATTTCTTATGTGAATATATGATAACTTTATGTATAATAATTATTACTTATGATTAAATATTTTAAAATTGATGACATATTTTTTAAAGTTATCAAATATTTTAATTTTTAAATTAATATATCATTTTTTTATTTATATGTTGGATTTAGTTTTTTGAATGTGTTTTAAGGGTGATAATTGATGATTGTATATTTATAATTGGGTTTTAAAAATAATATATTAATTTATATATATATGAATGATGTTTAACATAATGTGCCACATATTTTTAGGTTGAATAATCAGGTTTGTGTGCTAAAATTTATTAACACCTATAATTTACATGGTATTTAGAATCTTAAATAATAATATGTTCAAATTTTAGAGAGGGGATTATTAAATTTGATTATATGTAGGACTATTAATTGTTTTAATTTTTAATTTTGTTTATGATTCAAAAATATGGGTTCATATTATATAATTCACTTTTAAATCCTTAAAACCATCTAATTTTTCCAAAGGTTATGTTTTAAGACATGTAGATATTTTAAGACTTAAGTGGAAGAACTCTTTTCTGAAAACTCTAATGAATAATATTTGAATGGGTGGTATGGGATTGATAATATTATGTTTATATGATTCAGTCAAGGTATCGAGTCCTAATGTGGTGTGTTTGGGTATTGGGATTTGAATTTTGATTATTTGATTGAATCTAAATATAATTTTTCATTAGGTAAAGTAAAACATTGGGATAATTAATGGAATGTGAAATGTATTATAAATTAAAGTGAATGATTTGTTCTTAAATAAATATTTTTTAATCATAATAATTATTTTCATTATAAAAATGTTGAATTTTAATTTGGTGATTTAAAATTAAATTGTGTTTAGAATCTCATGAAATAAAGTGTTTTTTCAAAATTATTGTAGTTTTATTTGTAAATCATGAATATGTTGAATATATTATATTGAATTATATCATGGTTTGTAGAAAATACATATTAATAAGAAATATTGGGTAAAAAATATATATATTTCTTCATGAATTATTTTTATTAAATTATATTATTGTAACATTATGCAGTTGACTATTTTTCATTGAGAATAATAGGTGGTAAAATGTTAATTTGGAAAATTAGTGGGGAAATTTTAATAAGACAGTATAATGAACTTATGGTAATGATATATAATAATATTCTATATGGATATCATGATTTTGATATATGAAAGAATAAATTGGATATATTTAGAAATAGTTAAAGGGGGGTGTAATTAAGATGATAATTCTTGAATTGATTTGAAATAATGTAAAATTAGAGTGTATAAATAAAAACAATCTGATAATTGTTTTTTATTATTTTTAATAAACATCAAGGTAAGTGGGAACAAAAGAAACAACAATCTAAAAAATTTGGATAGACCATGAGAAACATAATTAAAATCTCAAAAAAATAAATTCATGTATATAAACCTATACAAAATTCGTAAGGAATTATGGGTCGAATAGAAAATGAGGTGTGTGTAGTAAGAGGAACATGAGACATGACATGATATTAGAAAATCATACCTTCATCCATGCATGTTACATTACATCCCATCGATTCAACTCATATCAAGAACTCTATGACTCCACAACCGGACCTCCACCTCCACCATCATCGAGCTATAAGTTAAAACTCAACAATAAAAGAAAAAATATTTAATCTTCATCAAAAAAATAAGTATTATCATTAGGTAATAAAACTTATGAGATAACTTCCACCCATATTTCTTCAATATATGAAATAAAAATACCACCAAGATGAAGTCGAGTCATATGACACACATTTTTCTAACTATCAAAGATTATGATTTGCATCACAAACCTTAGTCTCCTACACTCACCATCAACTCAATTGAATTTGTAACCATTATCAATGAGTATTTTCCTCTAAATAACACCTCATTAAAGTTATTTATTAATAGATTCACAAAAATTATATCAAAAAGGAATATTTGAGTGATTTTTTTGATATATCTAATGAATCTAGAGAAAATGAAATATCTCAATGAAAGGATAAATGGGATAGTAAAACACCACAATTAAAGAATGTAAATCATCTAAAAATAAAATATGATGTTTCAAAACATGGTTTTAACCCCAAACCAACATTGGGAAAATAAATCTACCACCAAAAAAAATAATAAACTTATAGGGGGAATTTAATATAGGAAAATCATATAAAAATATCATGAATAATAATAAAAAAATATAATATGAAAAATATAAAACGTTTTATAGAATAAAGATAACCTTTATAACCATTGAGATAGGTCAAAACCCACTTTCAGAGAAACCACTATCATTCTATATCATCCCCCTCCTCATCGCAAAAGGAGTCCTACAAAGGGAATAATGGTATTCCTCGTTTCCAAAATTTTTGAGATTATTATATAGAAACACATCAAAAAATGCAGAGAAACATCATCAAGAATCTATAAAATTTTAGGGATAGAGGAAATGATAGTTTACCCCTAAATATACTTCTCTGGTGAGATACAAAAATAAACAACTACAATGCATTCACAAATAGTGAACTATAGACGAAAACCACTTTCATGGAAAAATATATCCTTATCTATTTCATTAATATTTATACCTATAGAACACATGGAATAACTTAAGTCCTTTATCTCTAGGACTTTGTGGGAAAAACTTCTCACTTGAGTAGTATATACCTCATTAATCCACGAAGAATACAAAATGATAGAGAAAAATCTAATACACATCTAGAAATACTATACAAGTGAGATAGTGAAATATTCATCAATGAAGTGTATACTAATGAGAATTATAAACCTTGTAACAAAAACTAGGAAGGATTATTATAAATCAATATGTTAATAAAATAACATTAAAAAAATTCAAAATCAGAAAACATTCAATGATAAAGAAGGGAAATAATAAAATAAAACCAGAGCCACAGAAAACACCAACTCTATTATATTGATTCAAGAGGCATACAAAATAGGATAAGAGTGTGGATCAACATTTCTATAAGTTCTTATGAAGCTATATAGAAACAAACCCTAGGAGAGTTATTGAGAGATTATCTATCCAAAAAAGATCCATCCATTGGTTTAATGTATGAATAAAATCATTTTATTTATTTATTATGGAGTAAAAGGTATATTTAGGGATGAAATAATTCTTATTCTGACATAATTTGACAATGCATGAATGGCCCGAAGGCCTCCATTCTTATTGATTTTTGATAACCCCCCTTTCAAGGGATAAGGGGGAACCCTTACAAGGCCCGTAGGATTAGAGATTACATGGCTCATAGGCTTAGGAGATTACATGACCCGAAGGTCTTAGGGAATTCAACTAGACTATCTACAAGGAAATGCCCTTCCCCAGCATCTGCATCATGATAGTAGCTCTCCACCTTTGCATGACCGTCTGGCTAGGCTTCTCATTCAAGCATAGGCTAGTACCAGTGGCATAGCCATACCCTCTCATTCTGACAAATCCATTTCGTTCTGCTCTGGTGAGTGCACCTGCTCTGAATCCTCTCCTAGGGCTGCTCCTTTTTTGTAGTGTGTCTGGGGAAACTACATGTGGCCAGAAGGCCTTGACGTATCCTGATGACCTTAAAGGTGGCCCGATATCCCTACTGACTCTAAGGCATGGGTGGCCCAAAATCCTTAAGGAGTCCAAGCCCAAATGGGTGGCCCAAGGTGGATAGTTCTAGCTGCTACAGTACAGAATAATACCTGCTACAGTAACTGCTACTATAGTTTCTACATTAACCGCACAGTGTACAGTTTTTCTACAGTACCTGTACAGTGTACAGTTTCGCTACAGTACCCACACAGTGTATAGTTCTACTACATTAATGCTACAGTACCTCAGAAATATGCCTCTACCTAGTTTTGAACCTGGGTCTTTTGGATGCACTTAAGGATACCACACCAACTGGGCTAAGGATCATGTGATAATGTGATATTAAATTTATTTAATTTCTGATGTAAATTGTGCTAAATTAATGTTGTTATTGAATGTTTTTTTTAAATAAGGAAATATAATATTAATGACAAAGATCAGCATCCGTACATAATCAGATCCATGAAGGGAAATTGTCCAGCCATAGCAGGTTGAAATTGAAGGGGCCTGAGGCTGCTAGCTGATGGGATGCATTTCTTCCTTACATTTTGGTAAAGGAGAAGGTGCAGCAAGATAAGCCTTTGAAAAGAGAGTGGATTCACCTGATGATGAAGACGAAAGGCTGGAGTCTGGCGTCATTGTGGTTAATAACATTGATAACAGTAATGCAATCAGAATCAATGACGATATCATCCTATCCACGTTCCACAACGAGCGTCATACCTGTAAGGATGGAAGAGGCCTCATCAACTGCAGGTTCCTAGAGGGAATGATGAGATTCATATTTTTCTGCAATGATCATCCCTATATGATTTTGAGCCAGCAGGCCGATAGCAACAAGCCCATCCTTGGGGAGAGAAGCATCCATGTTAAGCATAATACTCCCTTCCATTGGGGGGGGGGGGTTCCCATGAGGGGGACTGGAGGGGGTAATACCTAGCGTAAAGTGTTCTTTGTGGTCCTCCCATCCCTCTATCCATGAAATGGCTCGTTCAATCCAAAAATCTGGAGGTTTATAAATGTGGTGGAAAACTGAATTTTTACGCCGAACCCAAATGTTCCAGCCCAGGGTGCAAATAGAACCAACATTAGATGATTAAAGAGTGGAACACCAACGCATCAAAAGATCGGGGAGGTCATAGGCAATGTTCAGTGAATCATCTAAAGTTGGTCCCTATTTATTCCAAATTTCCTTAGCTCCCGGGCAGTGAATGATAGTGTTCCAAGGAGTTTCTGGGATATTCGGGCAGAAAGGGCAGGACTCAGCACTGGCCATATGTCGATAAACGAGAAGGATCATGGTAGGGATGGTACCCATGCACACCTGCCACTAGAATTAGTGATTTTTTGGGGGGACATTGAGCTTCCAAAATGCTTTCCATGGTCCCTCATCACGGTCAAGAGAGTGGATTCCAAGAGCAAGTCTGTACCCGGATCTAACCGTGTAATCTCCTGAAATATCATTGGTCCAGAAAAGATGGTCGGGGCCTATATCAGGACCCCAGGGGATGCTCAGGATAAATCTTTGGTCTCTTTCATTAAACAATTCATGGATCTTTTCCACACCCCACCCCAAACCCTAGTCTGAAAAGAGGTAGTTGACAGTGGCGTCTTTAAGACCTAGTTGGGCAGCGGATGTGGCCCGCATACCATCCTTATCGACAAGCGAGGGATTGGTCCAGATGTTGACAGATGATCCATTTACAATCCTCCAGCCCAGCACTTTTTCCAGGAGATTACGGGCCCCCAAAATACTTCTCCAGAGGAAGCTAGGTCGGGGGCCAAGAGAAGTACCAAGGAAGTCCGTGTGGGGAAAGTACTTGGCATAGATACCTGCGCATAGAGAGATGATGGACGGTTAATAAGGCGCCATCCTTGCTTGGACAACAGTGCATCATTTAACATAAGAAGATTCTAGAATCCCATCCCTCCCTCCGACTTGGGTTTGCAGAGTTTCTCCCAAGCCAACCAGTGTGGTCTATTCCTTCCATCATTTTTCCCCTACTAGAAGTTGGTAGTATGTGAATGGATCAGATTGACAATGTCCACTGGGAGCTTAAATATAGACCTAAAGTAGCTGGGGATAGACTGAATGACAGCTTTAATGAGGGTTCCTTTTCCAGCTTTAGAGATTCTTTCTAGGGTCCAGCCTTGAATTTTTTTCTCAATCATGTCCTCCATATATGCAAAGATTTATTTTTTGGACCGTCCAATCACCATAGGAAGACCAAGATTCTTCTGGTGTTTATCGACCATACAGATTCCTACAGATGCACAAAGCCCATCTCTCTTGGTAGGAGGCACCCTTGCGCTGAAAGAGATTTTCGATTTGTTGTGATTGATAGATTGTCCAGACACCCACTCATATTGCTGGATCACATGACTGATCACCCGACATTCATTAATAGTTACTCTGGAGAAAATGAGGCAGTCGTCGGTGAAGAAGAGATGCGACACTTGTGGGATCTCATGGCAGACCATTTCACCATGAATAGACTTAGCGGATGCAGCCCTAGAAATGAGGTTAGAGAAAACACCATCCACCAAGATGAAGAGAAAAGGGGAGAGGGGATCTCCCTGGAATATGCCTCAGGTTGGGGCGAATCCTCTGGTGATCTCCCCATTGACCTTGATTCTAAAGAAGATGGTCAAAATGCAGGGCATGAAAATATCTTTCCATTTAGTGCAAAATCCCATTCTCAGCATCACATCTCTTAGGAACTTCCATTCCACTTTATCATAGGCTTTGGCCATATTCGTTTTTCAGGCCATGGTTACTCTTTTCATAGTGGAGCACGTTTTAATCAAGTGGAACACTTCATGGGCCAAAATTGAATTACTAGTAATCAGCCGCTTGGCCACAAAGGCGTTCAGTTTTTTGGAGATAATAACAGGAATCCAAGGACGTAGCTGATTGACAAGGATTTTTTAGAATATCTTATAAGAGACATTGTAGAGGTTGATTGGTCTAAAATTAGGGATCGCCTGGGGTTTTTTGATTTTGGGGATGAGGACGAGGACAGTTTCGTTGAGGGGGGAAATGCTTGTATTCCTCGCCCAGATATTTTTGATCATTTTGTAGATGTCAGGACCGATGATATGCCAGTATTGTTTAAAAAATAGTGTGTGGAAATAATTCGGTCCTGGGGCCTTAGTGGGGTGGATATGTTTCAAAGCCTGGTGTATCTCATCATTCGTCTCATATTTTGTAAGCTTCTGATTGATCTCATCAGTGATCACAATTTTGATGCATTCTTCCACTTGAACAGACATGAAAGGAGTTCTTGTGGAGAAGAGGTTCTGGAAATAGCCAAAAAAAGTTTCATGAATGCCGATGGTGTCAGAAACTTTGCTTCCATGAGGTTGAGATAAGCATGTGATAGAATTTTTTCGACGCCTTGTAGATGATTTCAGATGGAAATACCTTGTATTGGTGTCGCCCTCTTTAATGTGGATGTCCCACGTCCGCATGGCCCAAAATCTTTCCATAACACGAAGGTCTCCGTCCATATCTCTTTGAGTGGCACCAATATTGGAGATGTTTCCATTAGATGGGGGTAGCCTGAGTAAGTGGTGCATCTTCTTTTTAAGTAAATCACAATGCATATCTGGTTGATGGAATTTCTTGTTGCTCCAGGATCTCAGACCAGATGCAACCTGTTGGAGATTGAGGCCAACATCATCATGAGAACTCTTCCAACTTGATTGGACCACTTCTTTTCATTCCTGGTCTTTTGACCAGAAGCTCTCAAATCTGAAGGGTCTGTAGAGTTTTCTATTTCATTCGCCTTGAAAATAATCAATGGGAATTGGGAAGTGATCCGAACAGTTAAGGGCCATGTGGCCTATATGAAACATGTTGAACAGATTAATCCAATCAGTAGAACCTAGAAATATATCAAGATGCTCAGCGATGCTGGTTCCTTTAGTATTGTTGTGGAACCATGTAAAAGGATTACCTGTGTACCCCATATTGACCAGGTTCATCCTATTGACCATGTCCTTGAAGTTTGACATCGAGGCAGAGTGTCGAATGATTCTTCCTCTCTTTTCCTTATGAAACATGATCTCATTGAAATAACCTCCGAAAAGAATAGGGCTAGGTAAATCCTGTCGCATCTTGCAAAGAAGGTCCCATGACTTCACCTTACTAGAATGGGATGGCCAGCCATAGACTCCCACAAAGGTCCAGGGTGGGTGCAAGTCTGATTGAATAGTCGTAGCCATATGGGGCATGGAGAAAGACAAAATTTTAACGTCAACATTGTCCTTCCAAAGGAGACAGAGGCCCCCAGAATGGCCCTGTCTTGGCATCGGAAAGCAGCCTTGGAATCCACACTTCATAGAAATTCCATTGGTGTACTTGTTTTCCGGTATGGTTTCGGACAGGAAAACCATATTGGGGTGACTTTGAGTGCAATTGCGCTGAATCAAGAAAAATGTTCGTGGGTTTCTAAGCCCACGAAATTTCTAAAATAACAAAATTATTACTCTAGGCGGGGCTGGGTCTCGCCCGCTGCCACCTTTGGTTCCTCCGGACTTGTTTTTCCACTTGTCGTTTTCCATCTTTTGGTGGGATTCCTCTCCTATTGGCATGTTTCATTTTGTCTTTTCCTGACCCCGGGGTTAGGGTCTTTCGTGTGACCATCACTTCCTCTTCGTTTTACCCTTTTCCACATGTGACAGGTGGTTGGGCCCAGCATTGGAGTTCTGGTCATTCCATGGGCCTCCATTGGTGTTATGCCTATTACGGGCGATTGTGGATCTGGATCCAGATCTGGTGGTTCGGAGTGCATCGGCATTGTCGTTGAGCATTGCCTTGGTGGTTCTTTTTTCTTCATCACCGACCTTTTGGAAGATTGAGTTCTGTCCTTCATGGGGTTAAGATGAACTTCAGCTTCTCTCTGAGTGGGATAGTCTACATTAGTGAAATCTATAGGTCCAAGCATAATTTCTCTTCTATGTGTGGGTTCCACCTGACTGGTATGTGCGAACGTGAGATGATCACGGTCATTTAGTTTTCCTATATCAGGGATAAAAGCATATTTTTTCATTTTGGCATGGAGCCAAGGGCCATATTGGGGGTTGATGTCACCCGATCCACTCTTATGCTTTGTGGTGCATGTTCTTTCCAGGTGGCCAAGGCGACCACAAAAAAAGTAGAAGATTGGGAGTTTCTCAAACTCGAATGATATCTAGGTGTTGGTGTCTTTGATTTTTAGGAACATTCCCCTCATTAGGGTCTCTCACACCTCAATTTTCACCTTGATCCGATCCTCAGGGCCCCATTGTATTGGGTATGAGTAGTCCCATTTCAGAAAGTGTCCTAGGCTGTCCCCAATTTCCCTCATAATGTGTTCCGTTCTTGCATAGAAGGGGATTCCTTTAATTTGTATCAAGAAGGGGGAGCGGGTTAAATTCACTCATTGGATATCATCTCCCCCTTTGAATTCTTTCATGAGGAGGAGCTGATTATCGAAAGACCATGGTCTGCCGCGCAATAGTTTGTCCCTATCTCTCTCGTTAAAGAACTCGAAGATGATGCGATTAATCCCTGCTTCCTGAATAGCCACTCCTGCATCAAGTTTCTAGATGTTTTGAAGAGTGTTTTTGAGAGCCCCCTGGTTTACCGAAATGTTTTCAACGAACTTTCCCACAACGAGCAGAGACATTCATTTTTCCAAGAGTGGGTCTTCATTTCTCTGTGCCTCGATCACCACTTTTTCTTTGTATGTTAGGGACAGCCTCTTCCATTGATTAACTAAGTCAGCATCCATGGCGCATTTCCAAGGATGAGTGCACTACCCTATTTAAGGGTCGGTGACCTTGCAGATCCCAAACCACCCTCACATCAAATAGGACTTGGTCCAATAAGAAGGTCTCCGGACCGGATACCTCTACTCGTCCCCTTATGCAGTTCACCCACCTGAGACCGGCTCCATGTCCTTTACGATCAGCTTAGCCTCAAAATTGGTCGCACCCAAGAACCTGCATCACATGCCCCCCAGTCTTCGTAGAGAAACACCCCACAATAGGCCTTGCGGCTTCACAACGCCTCAGACCTTCACAATCATACAACGTCTCAGGTCTTTGAGGTATGAACAACGTGAATCAACCACTGTGCAATCTCACAACTCCTCAGACCTTCACTATAGGTGTTTCGCGAATCGGCCACTTCACGAACTCACATCCAAAACCAGAAACAATGTGCTCACACAGCACCACAGTCCAACGTAGTAGGTGATTTAGAAACAAAGCCCAGGGCGAACAGACAAAGGTCGTAGACCTTCGCGGTAGGTGCTTTGTGAAACAACCTCTTCGCGATCTCACTGCACCCGCCAAGTCATTGCAGGGAAACACCCCTCAGAAATAAAAACACAACACCGCAACGCGACGGATGCTTCCTGTAGGAATCAAGTGGATCAGACACTCTGCGGAGGCCACTTAGCGAGTGCTCAATCGTGGTGAACCATCACGGAAGGTGCTACGCGAATCAAGCCACAACGCGGCAGAAGCTTCGCACCAACGGGGAAACAGAACCCACCCCCAATCCATTGCATGTCTTCGTAAAGCTGAAGCCTAAATTCAAAAGGGAAAATGAAATCCTAGAGCAAAGAGTACACGAGTCAAAAGTTGAAAGGGATGTGCATTAGGGTTCTGACTCCTCAGAAGCCGGTGAAGGTCTCAAGATAGAGGACTCTTGGATCCGGTAAGATGGTGAATCATGAGAAGTATGTGAATTGGAATCGGCCTCCCACTAATAGATCTGACACCGATGAAGGATGTCGGCGAAGAGAAGGATTTCAAGGCCCCATGGTAGGCCGGAGCTGCGCCAGAAGGCGAAAACGAACAAGGAATGAAGGTTGATTCCCTCCAAGACACAAGAGGTGGATCTGGGAATAGGCGGAGAGTCCCATGAGGAAAATAGAAACATTATCTATGCCACGAAGGGTTTTAGGAGTGGCACAGAAGAAGGGGAAAAACGAACCGAAAACACCGATTTGAAGCAGGAACAGCGACTCACAGAACTGAAGTGGGGAAAAGAGGGGGAGGAGACGCTGTGAACTGGACGAACAGGAGGACTCAAACCTATGAAACCCTATGAGAAACTCTCTCACGTGGGAGATAATATTTTTTTACTAGTATGTTATGATTGAATGTTGATTTCATGAATTCATATTATTTTTAAAAGTGTTTTTACTATCCTATTTTTTAGTGGAAACGATTGAGTTAGGATATGATAAAAATATGAGTTAGTTTTTGATTTTTCTTATGCATTATGATTTTCTAGATTTATATTTTTTGTGATATCAATAACCATAGGATTGTTCTTTGGGTTTAACTACTTCATGAGTTTGAAAAGGGGGATATGTTGCCATATTCTTAGAAGGGGTACTATTTGGGCCATGAGTTTGGCTATTAGATCTTCAGAAAATAATTATTATATTAATTCAAACAATAATTATAAAATATATTTTTTATACCATAGTAGTTTGGCAGGAATATAGTGTTTTTAGTCATATGTGTTTTTCTTACATTAAATTATATTATAATTTTTCACTATACACAAGTGAATACATTTTAAATTTAGAGACATTATAAATTTTTTGATATATTAAAAATAGATATTTCTAAAACCATTAATATTCTAATCTCATGGTAATTTAGATATATATTTTTTCATACATTTATTCTTAAAGACCCTGGGTAGAAAATAATTTGAGCTTCAGATCATATTATTGATACCAGATGAGTTTTTGAGATATTGATAGAGTGTTGTTTAATCCTTTATTTTGTTCTATTTTTATTGTATTTGTTTTTTCAAATTCATGTTTTGGGATTTATTTATTAATTTTTATGAATATATAAAATACAGATAACTAATTTTAACAAATTTTATATTCTATTTATATTTATTTTTATCAGTTTTATATTGTAATTTTACTTTGATTATGCATATTTTAATGAAATAATCAATAAAAGGGTAAATAAATCTCCATGAACTATTCATAGACCCTCTACTCTCGTCAGTATTCTCTTATTTTGGGAGTGACCTTAAGGACATGTGAAATTATGCCTTATTAACCCAATCATTATTTTAAGGAACCATCCTTAAACATTACATAATATTGAATTATGTAATGAATTCACATTGAGGATCTTTTCTAGTTTAGAGTTTTAGATAATTAAGATGCAACTATTACATAACAACTTGAAGATTACATGTAGAAACTACCACCCAATATCCATTCTCCATAAAATAAAAACTCTTTAAAAAAGAGACATGTCTAGTTCAATGTTTTAGATAGCATGACTTTTCCTTGATCTCATCCTTGACCCTATTCATCTTTATGCCCTGTGAAAAACATTTCAAAACTTGGGATGAGTATAAACAGCTCAGTAAGGGTTATAAAATAATGAAAAGACACATTATCCCATAAATAAATACAAATCAATGAAACCATAACTTTTAATCATAATGTACCTTACGAAATTATAAGATTTATTAATAACACACAGAAATCATAAATTGTAAAGGTAACTTATGGCATTAATAACATACTTACATTGTAGTTATCACAGCTACATAGGGAGTCACATTTGGAATACACATCATAGTAAATTCCCTAAATCTCTTAAGAAAAACATTAATGTTTACCTCTATCACGTTACCCAAGGCATTGGAGAGCTATCTCAGGGTCACGAACCCTAGGTTTATCATGGAACCACATGTATACGTAACAATTACCAAGAACCCTAACATATTTTTAAGACATAAAATAAACATAAAGGAAATATAACATTTCCACATTTCAATCAAAATATATCATTTAAATATATTAACAAAAAAATATTATAATAAAAATTTTAAATACCAAAATACATAAAGGATTATATGGTATTTATTTTTCTTTTGAAAACATTACGTCTTGTTAAGGAAGAGAAAGATCAAATAATACTTGATGTAGTGGAAAGGTCGTTGTCACAACATGCGTTAAAATAAACATTCTTTTTTGTCGTTAAGTAAAAAGCTTTTTAGAAAAATATTTCCTTTGAATGAAATGAAAATTCAATATTGTTTATACAGTGTATAAAATAAAATCATGTATTATAACATAATATGCCTCAATGAAAGGCAATTGATATGAAGTCCCTCATAAAAGCTATATCATTAGATTAAGGATAAATCAATAACATAATAATGTGTGAAAAATAATAATGCACTCCATATAAGTGGATATTAGGTGTGAAACAATCAGATGTTATTCACGTATATTCATATCACAACATAATCAAGAAGTATAAGATTAACCCAAAGAATTGAAATTGGTTGAATAAGTTTCCTTACAGAAATTTGACAGCCTAATGTCATCACATTAAAGTAAAAAAAATGAATTGATGAGAGACAAAAGGGTATCTCATAACATGGACATATAATTTACATCAATAAGGATATATAATAACATATCCCAACATTAGAAGATGTAAATTAAAAGACATAACAAACATAATTCTTTCGAAAATAGGAGGGTAAAAGGCTCACTTACCGATTTGGTAACTTACGAAACATACACCCCATGGAAGATGGATCCTAAAATGAAGATGTAAATACCCATAAATTTAAGTATATTACACAATTAATGTAATAATGGAAAGTAAATAAACCACACAAAAAGAAATAGTGGAAATATATCATTAATCTCACAGGAATAAAAAGTGCGATGAAAATCCCTTACCACGTTGTAATAAATTGATTCCTATGACCAAAAGTTAAAAACCACCAAATGATTCACAGATTAACATGAATATAAAGATGATAATTATAATATATATCCAATGTAAGTACACAATACACCACATGGAATAAATTAGTGGCGAACAATGGATATCTCGTGGAATTAAAATTGAGATTAGAGACCCCTTACATCGTGTCCAACTGGACTTGTTTGTTCATTATTCTTACTGAATGATAAACTTAAGTTAATTTATAATTTATTAAAAACATTTTTCAAGTTTATTATTCCTTTTATATCACTTTTTATCTTGAAATAACAATTATTTTATTATTTGAGTTCATATTGGACATTTTTTCGATGTTCGGAATTTGAGTTCAAAATGAACATGTTATAATTACAATTTGTCTGTGTGGTCAAAATTCCATTATCTGCAGAATTAAATTAATAATTTAGATATCATATATATCTTATAAATCCATTATATATATGTATTTATAATAGTAAATTACATTTGGAGATAAAAATTAAATGCACCGTTCATGGAGACGGTAAGCCGTACATATGCATGAATGCAACATTCATTTATATTTTGTACTTTAATGGAATTAAAACCTAATTATACATAGGTATAATATAATTCCAGTATAATATCATATAAAATTTAAATAATTTAATCCTTTATACGTCCTACATATGGTATGAACGATTCATATCATATTGATGGGGCGGTTGTCCGCACTTCCTCAAATGAAATTATCATGTTTACTCATAATGGAAACCATAAAGGTATTCTATAAATTAAAAATAAATAAGAATAAATAAAACATAAACATAATATATTTCATATATAAATACATTTCCATCATAATGGCCACCATAAAAGGTGGTAAGAGATAATAAAACAATCATCATTTCATGAGGTGTTAGTTTTCCACCCACAGAAACAGTATATTCTTTACCCATTAGATGGAGGTGTGTGTATGTATAGATCAAATCCTTCTCAAAAAAACCTAGTATTTTGAGGATACTGGTATTGTTATAAAATAAAGGAATAAAAAGAGTTTAGGGGTTGTAGAAGTAAAATAAGAGAAAAATTGTTAAGAGAACCCGTTCAATTTAATTTGGTTAACTCCATTTGGTTTTAACCAAAAAGACTTCTTGAAGTTTATTCTAACTAAGGTAATTCTTCTAGGAAGAGGATAGGGATCTTGAGAGATTATTTGGATAGGGGTTGTACGAGCTAAGGGGCTTGAGAGGTGTGAGGAATGTGTTAGAAGTGAGGTCTTTCTATAAGGGGGAGGAGGGGTTCTTTAGGAAAGTGTGAAAATATTATTTAATTATATAATTACTTTCGGTTTCGAAAGGTTAAAATCTCATTGAAGTAGAATATAAGATGAATCATGGTCTAAATAAATTCATACGATAAAAATAGGACCGGTTTTTTATGTTAATTTTATATTTAAATCCTATTTATTTAAATCATTTATTAATGAGGTAAATACTACATCATTATTGTGTCATAAATAATTTTATTTATTTTATGTCTAAAAATTATAAAACAAATTCCATGGTGTAGGAAATAATTTTATATTTCTAATGAATATTTATAGTCGAAATGATAACTTATATAACCCCATGTACAAATTAATTTATTAAAGATATTTGTTTATGTAATTTTTGCCTTTACATTTAGTAAATTAAAATAAAGTGTCATTATCACTTTTAAGTGGCTCTGTGGGGTCCTGAAATTGACCCAACGATTCCCATTGTTGGCCATGACTCAACCAATAATTTTAGGACATGTTTTAAGGAAATTTTATTCGATTATAATATTCTTTTTACCTTGAATTTCCCTATTTACCTTTAACC
This sequence comes from Viscum album, assembly GCA_963277665.1. Taxonomy (NCBI): domain Eukaryota; kingdom Viridiplantae; phylum Streptophyta; class Magnoliopsida; order Santalales; family Viscaceae; genus Viscum; species Viscum album. Next base: position 695,401,873 of record OY728119.1, on the reverse strand, counting down.
GTGGTAAATAAAACTCAACAGTTACTATTCACCAAAAATTATTTTCATCTTATTGAACCAAATTTTACTAACTAATAACAACCATGTATGTCAGATTTTCGAAATTCCATTCACAAAAGTGGTAATATTTCATTTAAATGAAAAAATCAGTTTTTTAACTACTACCAAGTGGTTTCACTATTCATCAAAAATTGAAGTTTTTTCAGAAAAATACCAAAACATCAGCCTAAGATTTATTTGATATTATGAATCAAAAAATTATATCTATTTTAAAAAATTAAAAACATAGAAGTTTCCTTAATTAATTTAAAATTAATTCCCATTGTCAAAACAAATTTTTTGTTTTTAATAAAAACTATCTATCAAAAGATTGACACTTATTTGTGTCCAATATCAATGTGAAATTAATTACAATGAACACCATTAGATTAAATGGTAAAAATATAATCTAATTACTCTTTAAAACCAATTAAAAAGATAATATAAACATAAAAATAAATTATATTAAGAAGTAGATTTGAATTAAAATACAGTATTTTTACTATTCATTAAAAAATGAATTTTATCGGAAAAATACCAACATTTTAACCAAGGTAAATTTTAATTTTCCAATTCTAAAATAGAATATTATTTTGTCAAATAGAACATATAAAATTTACCAAAACAATATTTAAGGATGGTTTTCCATCAAAAGGTGGTAAATCAACCTTTTAGTGAACATTAGAGTATTCATGCTTAAAATCGAATTCTTTTCTTATTTTAAGCCTCTAAATTTTATCTGATAAATGTAAAAACATTTAACAAACATGTATAATAAAAAAAAATTTAGTTATGTTCATTTCCACCAATACAACATCGAGGCGTTAACTACCATTTAAAATAATAATATTATATTATTAGTGTGAAACATAAGATTTCAAAGAAACCCATTGTTGTGTATCGGGTACGACATTGACCATAGCATCCCTATAAAAGTATAATTAATATTTAATTCGCACATATTAATAAATATGAAAATTTTTATGTTCTTTATTTACCTGAGATGTTACATCCTTCCCCCTTTTGAGAATTGTGTCCCCGCAATTTTAAAACTGGGCTTGGACACATCATTAAAAGTCTTACATCAAAAAAGAGTCAGTAGAACTATCTCTTTAAAATAAAGAAATAGAAGTACAAAGGTCACCCAAGATATGTCATACTAGGATTCCATGTAGGAATAGATGGATATGGAAGAGAGAACAAATGATCAAGTTTTGATGGAAAGTGATAGAAAACATGATTAGGAGAAAGTTAACCACCTGAAAATCACAAACATGTGATGGGATAAACGGTCTTTTATTCCCCAGTAGAAAAATTTAATAGACCATGTTTTTGTATTAAGTTTTCTTAAGGTTGAGGAATTTATTTATGATCTTAACTAAAAACATAAGGAAACATAATTACTTATCATGTAAACTTTCACCCATTACTAAATTTTTACAACAAACGCATATTTTCTCCAAACGATGAGTATTCAAACTGACTTTGTCACATTAAAAGTTCTAGAATCAACTTATAGATTATCACATAATCCACAAAATATGAACTATATATTTCCCATATCTTTAGACATCAACCAAAACCAAAACATATAGTACATGATAGATAATCCCCAAAAAGGATAAACTATTACAAAAAGAAAAACTACTCTTAATATCCAAATTTTACCTAACAATATCCAAAGTTTAACAAATACAATTCAATAAACAACTATCCATATGTTCTTCAGATTATAAAAAACTATGACTGAAACCCAAAATTTTAAAAGTATTTGATCTCAAAGTCTTCATAAAAAATATTAATATTTATCTCCAAAAACATCAACTACTCTTAAAGTTTCATACTGAAGTGTAATTAACCAAATCACACATTCTCTATGATAGGTTAATCATTTCAATTGATAACCCAAAATCAACTTATTCTTGATTCATATAATCATCTAAATAAAAATAATTATTCATACAAACCAGGGACTTCACATAGTCCAATGGTAGGCGATAAATCCCAGCCGCACTTTGGTTGTGGGTTCGATTCCTGCAGTTTTGTCCGACGCAATGGGTTGTCATGCGTTCTGTGTGTTGTCCTTTTTCAAAATCTATATAATTTTATAAAATTCCCAAAAAGAGATAAATTCTTCCAAAATTACCATATAATATTTTAACCACAAATGATATATAATAACATTCATTTTTCATCCCAAAATGTATTAACCAGTAATTGCCTCAAATTTTAGGATCATATAAACCGAAATGGTTCTTTATAACTATATCCACAGAGGAAAAGATAACTATTCCTTGAATAAAATTTTCATATAACGAACTTCAGGGTTACATATACTATAAAAAGTCTTCAAATGTAATACCATTATCAAAAGATCCTTAATAATGTTAATCATTTCACCATCCTAAAATCTACCATAACACTTGAATCCCTTATATGTTGACTTCATACCCGTTCAACATTCTTCATGATCCATTAACAATTCCTTTCCAACTTATTATGAAATACTTCTTTCCTACAGACAAAATCATGAATCATATTCTAAGATTCAATAATGTCTAAAAATCAGTTAATAAATAATCCATACCTTTCATTGGTCAATGTCAATTTCTTCATCCCCATTTATAATGAAAATTAGGTATTGGTAAACATATATTTGTATGATCCTAGTGATTATGTTATCAAACCCTCTTAGTAGGACATCTGTTTGTTTAATGACCATGTACTCTACATTTAAAACCTTCAATTGATCCCCCCAAAAAAACATCTTTCCCTTTCCTAGAGTCTACTGGATGTTTCCTTTTTCCATGGCAGGTTCTTGCTTTATGACCTTCACTTCCACATCTATAGTATCTTCCCGTACCTTTGAAACATTTTCCTATGTGTTTCTTTCCACATCCTTGACACATAGGTTTTTGAATATACTTACCTTTATGATTATTACCTGAACATTTTTATGGATTTGTTTTTAGCATATACGATGCCATAAAAAAATTATCAAGGTTCAGGTGGTCAATCATGACACTAGATAGTTGGTTGAGAATAACTACAAGAGTTCTCATTGCAGATTCCATTTCATTAAGTTTTTCACTCATAAAACTATCACAGTTTTCATCACTTCCAATGTCACTTTTGTGCCTGCTTGGTCCATCCATTTAATACAACCAAAAAGGTCAGTGTGAGTATTTCAGTAAAATCATCATATAATATCTTATAAGGAGGGTAAATACAAATATATAATTATCCATGTTATCTTAAACAAATTCAATTTATATAAAATTACTATGAATCTTTCTAAAATCCTAACCATTATGGTCATGTCACTTATGCTTAAAGAACAGCCTAACCTCTAAATTTATCTAAACCGACCTCTGTTACCAACTATAAGGACCCAGCCTTTAACATTACATGATCTTAAATTATGTCAAAAATTTACATTGAGGATCTTTTCATGTTTATAGTTTTAGAGAATTAGGCCATAACTATTACATAACAAATTGAATATTACATATAGACACTATTACCAAGTATCCATATTTCATAAAATAAAAACACATAAAAAAGATACATTTCTAGTTCAATGTTTTAGACAGCATTACTTTTACTTGATCTCATCCTTGACCCCATTCATCTTTATATCCTCTAAAAAACATTTCAAAACATTACATGTGAATAAAGAGCTCTGTATGGGTTATAAAATAATGAAAAGAAACATTATCCCATTAATAAATAAAAATCAATGAAACCATACTTTTCAAAAATAACGTACATTAAGAAATCGTAATATTTATGAATAACACACAGAAATCATAAATCATAAAGGTAACTTATGGCATTCATAACATACTTACATTGTAGCTATCACAGCTACATAGGGAGTCACATTTGGAATACACATCATAGTATATTCCATAAATCTCTTAGGAGAAACATTAATGTTTACCTCAGTCACATTACCCAATGCATTGGAGAGCTATCTTGGGGTCACCCACCCTAGTTTTATCATGGAACCACCCATATACGTATCAATGCCAATGAACCATAACATATTCTTAACACATAAAACAAATATAATGGAAAGATAAAATTTCCAAATTTCAATTATAATATATTATTTAAATATATTAAGATAAAAATCCATTATAAAAACCATTTTAATACCAAAATACATATAGGGGTATATGGTATTTATTATCATTTTAAAAACATTACAGATTGTTAAGGAAGCTAAAGATCAAATAATACTCGTGGCGGCAGAAAGGTCGTTGTCAACGTGTACATTAAAATAAAAATTCATTTTTTTCGTTTAGTAAAACTCTTCATAGAAAAAGATTACCATTTAATGAAAAAAAAATTGAATGGTGTTTATATATTGTATAAAATAAAATCATGTATTAAAACAAAATATGCCTTAATGAAAGGAGATTGGGACAAATATCCTTATAAAAACCATATCCTTAGAATAAAGATAAATCAATTACATAATAATGTGTGAAAAATAAGAATAAACTAAATATAAGTTGATATTAAGTGTGAAACAATCAGAGGTTATTCACACATATTCATAGCACGACATATTAAAGAATTATAAGTTTAACCCAAAGAATTGAAATTGGGTGAAGAAGTATCCTTATAGAAATTTGACGTCCTAATGGCGTCACATTAAATTTAAAAAATGAATTGACGGGAGAGAAAATGGTATCTCATCACATGGTCCTATAATTTAAATCAATAAGTATATATAAGAAAATATCCAGACATAATAATTTTTAAATTAAAAGATATAACAAAAAGAAGCCTTTTGAAAAGAGGAGGGTGAAAGGATCACTTACCGATTTGGTAACTTACGAAACATACACCCCTTGAAAGACAGACCATATAATAAAGATGTAAGTACCCATAAATTTAATTATATTACACCATTAATGAAATCATGGGATGTACAAAAACCACACAAAAGGAAATAGTGGCAATATAGCATGAATCTCATGGGAATAAAAACTGAGATGAAAATCACTTACAACGTTGTAATAAATCAAGTAATATGACAAAAAGTTAACAAAAAAAAAATGATTAAAATAATAACATGAACTTAAATATGATCATGATAATATATATCACATGGAAGTACACAATACACCACATAAAATAAATTAGTGTCAAACAACAGAAATCTCATGGAATTAAAAGTGAGACAAGAAACCCCTTACCTCATGTCCAATTTGAATTGTTTGTTCCTTGTTCTTCCTGAATAATAATATTAAGTTAATTTCTACTTGATTAAGAACCTTTTTCAAGTTTATTATTCTTTCTATATCACTTATTATCTTGAAATAAAAATTAGTTAATTATTTAAGTTTGTATTGGATATTTTGTCGATGTTCGGAATTTGAGTTAAAAATGAACATGTTATAATTACAATTTGTCCATGTGGTCAAAAGTACATTATCTAAAGAATTATATTAATTATTTAGATATCATATATAACTTATAAATCCAGTATATAAATGTATTTATAACATTACATAACATTTAGAGTTAAGAAATGAAATGCACCGTTCATGGATACGGTAAGTCGTATGTACGCATAAACGCAAATTTCATTTATGTTTTGTTCTTTAATGGAAATAAAGCATAATGATACATTGGTATATTATAATTCCAGTATAATGTCATATATTATTTCAATAACTTCATCATTTATATGTCCCACATATGATATGAACGGTTCATATCACTTTGAGGGGGCCATAGTCCGCACTTTCTCAAAGGAAATTATCGCGTTTACTCATAATGGAAACTATAAAGGTATGCTATAAATTAAAAATAAATAATAATAAAGGAGACCTAAACATAATATATATCATATATAAATACATTTCCATCAAAATTTCCACCATAATAGGTGGTAGGATATAATTGAACAATCATCGTTTCGTGAGGTGTTAGTTTGCCACCCACAGAAAGAGTATGTTCTTTACCCATTAGATAGAGGTGTGTGTAAGTTTAGTTAGAATCATTATAATGAAAACATACTAGTATATTGAAGATACTAATATTGTAATTAAACAAAGAAATAAATTTAATTTTGTGGGTTTATAAGTAAAATAAAAGAAAAGAAGTTAAGAGAAACTATTACCTTTAATTTGGGTAACTCCCGTTGGTTTGAACCAAAAGGAATTCTTGAAGTCCTTTATACCTAAGGTAAGGATTCTATGAGGAGGATATGGATATTGAGAGATTATTTGGGTAGGGTTTGGATGATCCAAGGGGCTTGAGAGTTGTGAGGAATGGGTTGGAAGTGAGGAATTTTTATATGGGGGATATGAAAGTGTGAAAATAATATTTTACTATATAATGATTTTCGGTTTCTAAATTTCCAAAACTCATTAAGGTTGAAGAAACAATGACACATGGTCAAAATAAATTCATCCAATAAAAATTGGATAGGTTTTTTATTATATTTTTAAATTTATAATCCTATTTATTTTAATCATTTATTATTGAGGTATATACTGCATCATTTTTGTGTCATAAATAATTTTATTTATTTGATGTCTAAAAATTATAAAACAAATTACGATGGTGTATGAAATATTTTTAGCTTTAAATTAATATTTATATTCTAAAATATAACTTATATAACCCCATTTAAAATTTAATTTACTAAAAGATATTTTTTTTTCTCATTTTTGCCTTTACTTTATGTTAATTAAAATAAAGTGTCATTATCACTCTTAAGTGGCTCCATGGGGTCCCACAATTGACCCAAAGATTCCCATGGTCATTAATGACTCAATCAATAAGGTTAGGACAAGTGTTAAGATAATTTTTTATTATTATAATATTTTGTTTACCTTGAATTACCCTATTTACATTTAATGACGGTAAATAAAAATCAAAAGTTACTATTCACAAAAAATTATTTTCATCTTATTGAACCAAATTTTTCTTACTAATAGAAACCATGTCTGTCAGATTTTTTATATTCCATTCACAGAAGTAGTAAAATTTCATTCAAAAAAAAATAGTTTTTTAACTACTACTAATTGGTTTAACTATTCATCAAAAGTTGAACATTTTCAGAGAAATACCAAAATTTCAGCCTAAGGAATATTTTTTATTCCTTATTAAAAAATGGTGTCTATTTTACAAAATTAAAAACATAGATTTTTCATTAATTAGTTTAAAATTAATTCTCGTTTTCAAAACAAATAGCCTGTTTTTAAGAAACAATATATATCAAAAGATTAACACTTGTTTTTGTACAATTCCAAAGTGAAATTAATTCCAATGACCTCAATTAGAATAAATGGTAAAAATATAATCTAATACACTTTTAAACTAAATAAAAAGATAATATACCCATAATAAAATTAGATTAAGAAGCAGATTTGAATTAAAATACAATATTATTCACTATTCATTAAAAAATGAATTTTATCAGAAAAATACTAACATTTTACCCAAGGTAAATTTTAAGGTTCTGATTCTAAAGAAGAATTTTATTTTTTCAAATAGAAAATATAAAATTTACCAAAACTATATTTAAGGAGGGTTCTTCATCAAAATGTGGTAAATCGACCTTTTAGTGAATATTAGAGTATTCATGCTTAAAATTGAATTCTTTTCTTATTTTATGCCTCTAAATATTATTGGATAAATATTAAAACATTTAACAAACATGTATAATTATATTTTAGTTATTTAATTTCATTCCTACCAATACAATGTCTAGGTGTTAACTACCATATAAATTAATAATATTATATTATTAGTGTGCAACATAAGATTTCAAAGAAACCCATTATTGTGTATCGGGTACTCCAGTGAACTTAGCGTCCCCTTTAAAGTAGAATTAATATTTAATTCAAAAATATTAATAAATATGAAAAATTTCATGTTCTTTATTTACCTGGTATTTTACAATTATGGGGATTGATGTTGTAAAATTAGATCAAAGCAGTTTATTTTCATAATTTCATGATACTTAAGGAAAGTTTTTATATAGATATTAAGAGTTTGGATTTATTTTGGAAGACATGTTTTTTGTTCCTAGCATATAAAACTAGATTGGAAATTTATGTTTATAAGAAATTGATGGGTAATATTTATTCATATTATGATGAATGTTTTCGCATAATACTCATTCTATTTGAGGATGAGTTGCGAGTTATTCTTGTATCATTTTATAATGTAAGTTTATAAAATTTAAGGGAGTTTTCAAATGAATATGATTGGTTTGTGAATTGATTTTTTTAATTTAATTTATTTAAATAATTTATTTTAAAAAAAATCATCATTTTCAAAAAATTATTGATAATAATTAATTTCTTTTGTAATATCAAATTGATATTCTTAATTATAATATGTTTTTTTGTTTTAATGAATGATCATTTTGTGATAATGTGAAATGTGTTTATTACAAAAAAAGAATGTTATATGTTGAATTTTGATAATTGATAATGTATTAAATAATAATTTCATAAAGTAACGTGATGTGTAATTTAATGTGTCTTTTTTAAGTATTTTATTTCCATGAATAAAAATTAAAAATAATTATGGAATTATGTAAATGGAATTTATTAATTGAAATTATCGAAGATTTAATATTTATATATAAATTATTATATTAGAATGTATATAATGATTGATAATTATTTATTTGATTGGTTGATTTTATATTGTTAATTTCTTTTAAAAGTGTTTTAAGTGTGTAAAATCGTGGTTAATTATGTATGGATTGGTAATAATGTAAGGGAATAATTAATATGGATTCGTTGTGTGTGTTTTCAGTTCAATGAAAAAAAATCAGTCAATTTATATTATCAGTAAAATAACATGTTAAATGAAAATATTTTAATATTTTTGTTATTATTAATTATTTTTGGAATGATTAAATTTTTATTGAAATATATAAAATAATTTTTTATTGTGTATAATTTTATATTATTCATTTTTATACATTTTATAGAGTGTTGTTATGAGTTGTTTTGTTTAGTTTTATCTTGTTTTATAGGTATGCATTGTTAGGGGTTGTTTTTTGAATGTTGAAAATATGAATGAATATGATACTAAAAGAATATTATAACTTGTGTTAAAAATTATACAAACATGTTAAGTTTTTATCAGTTATTTTGAGCATGATAATTATATGGAATGGTTTTTTGTTTTTTTATGTTTATAAAGTAATTTTATTTTCTGTCAATTACATAAATGTTTGTTTATATTTTGTTAACATGTGATTATATTGAATAAAAAGTTTATTTTATAGTATGTGTTATGTATGGAGATGTTTATTAATTAACTTCTTATTAATGGGGTTGATTATTTTGTTAAATATCATGTTAACGTTTAGTGTTAAAAATAAAATTTATCTTGTTATTGGATTAGTTTTTATTCTGATATTGAGAATGCTAGAATAAAAAAATGCTTTGTTTAATGGTAATGGTTGGAATATATTTAATTTTTTAACAAAATTTTATGTACTAATGAATGCATGTGATAAACTAGGAATTGGATTCTGAATTCATGTTTATGTAAATGAATTTTATGTTTGAATACCTTTTTTTAATATTATGATTGTTTTAATACTTATTTTCAATGTGTGATATGTTGAGTCATTATTTGTTTAAAAAATAATTTATGTGACTAGATTTTAATTGAAAATTGTTGTAAGATTGTTTAACCAGGTATAAATGATTCATTTAGGTGGTGTTCTTTTTTGGGTTGTGTTTTATTAATCCATTTTATTGAAAAGTGTATCTTTAAAAACTTGGGGAACATGGGTAACAATATAAAATTCATGATTTTAGTGAATTTCATTTAGTTTGTGTCCAAACATAAAAATTGAGCATGTATAAAATGTTTTTATTGAGTTGGTTGATGAATTAAACTTTCATGTTGAATTTTTGATAATATTATCTTAGGAAAATAAGTTGTTTAATTGGAGAGTTTTTTTCATTATATGTAATTAGATATGGTTGGGTATTAATTTTTTGTAATAATCTTTAAAAGTGTATAGCCATGAATTATTTTCATCCAAGGATAAGTAATGATTTTTTATGTTAGTTTTTGGGAATGGGAAGTTAATTATGATCTTAGTGGTGGTTTCATTCACTAGAGATACTAAAAGATGATTCCTGGGTGTGGGAAGAATTATGGGAGGGAATTTGTGACATATATGGTTTTATTATATGAATTTGATGTTATATTTGAGATATTTATAATTTTAAATGGATATGATTTGAGGGGAGGTTTGAAGTACTATTTGAAAGAGGTGAGTAAAGGGAGGATTAAGTGATTTTTTTGGTGGCAAATCAGCTATAGACACCACTAGGTGCCCAATATGTTTCCTTATGTCAATTATTAACTAAGGCAAAGAGGTTGTTTCTTAGGTTTGGCCACCATGTACCTAATCATGATTCGCTAGGTGTCTACTGGTAAAACATCACAGAGTTTCTTGATTATTTTTATAGTGGTATTTTTTTTCATTTCATGGTCATTGATTTTGGAATTTATACTAATCATTTCATTTCTAAAAAATTATTAGCTCGATGTTCATTCCCCAAATTCTCTCCTGACCACTATCAAATTTCATTTAGAGATACCTCCCATATTTATTAATAGATCTATGATCAATTTTGTAATTGGAATTCATATGGGTTGTAGAAAGAAAAATTAATGAGATTTTTTTAAAATACTAATGGTTTAGTTTAGTTTATGTTTGAATTCTCATTTTTAACAATTTTGGATGGATCCATGATATATGATAATTTAAATGTGAATTAGGCTTCTAATAATTTTTTATATTTTGGATGAAATGTAAGGTAGATTGTATTAGAATTCTGTAGGAATGGTGTTCATATCTTTAGTATATTTGGAATAATGTGATGATAGAATTTACATATATTATGATTGATTGAATTGAAATTGGTTATTAATTAGAAATTGAAATTAATGATATGATATATTGAGAATTTTTAAAGTGAACAACCTGAGAAACTATTTTGGGTTCTTGGATTTAATGATTTCCCATTGTTTTTAAATTATTTTAAAATATGGTATTAGATTAATTAATGAACATAGTTATGAATAATATTAATTAGTTAGTTGTTTTATTGTTTTACTATTGCGAATATATGATTACTTTTTTTAATAATCATTACTTAGGATTAAAATGGGTAAACTAATGATATAATGTTCAAGATTGTTGGAAGTATTAATTATTTAATTATTATGATAGATGTATTCTATATTTACTTGATTTTTTTAAATGAGTTTTTTAGGTGAAAATTGAGAATTACATATTTTTAATGGTTTGTTTAAACCAATATATAATCAGGTGGACATGTAAATGACATTTTACATATTTTGGACCAATTTTTTTAGTTTAACTAATTTTCTTAATTTTTTATAGTTTATGAACAGTTTTTTGATTAAGAGTTATTTAAAAGACTAAATCCTGAATGGTGTTAAATGAGAAAAAGTGGATTATTAAAAGTGAATAGAGTGAGGATTATTATGAAGTATAAAATGAAATTGTTTTCTATTTTAGGTTTTTAAAATTAGTGGTTCATATTTTATAATTATTATTAAAATCCATCAATCCTCATGAATATTCCAAAGGAATTTTGTTACTCATGAGGATTTTTATGGAAATAAGAGGAAATTATTTTTTTTAAATGATAATGATCCAGATCTGAATGTGTGGTTTGATATTGATATTATCATGTTATATGATGAAATCATCGGTAGGATTTTTAAATTTATTATTAGGGATATGAAGTATGATAAAATAGTTGAATCAAAATATTTGATTATAATTAGGTTAGGTAAAACATTAGTATATGTTTTAGAATGAGAAAAGTTTACAAAATTCTAGTATTTTTTTATTAAATAGCATGATTATAATATTAATGGTTAATTTTGTTGTAAAAATAATTAATTTGATATTAATTTTTATAAATGATAATTATTTTGGGAATCTCATGATGTTTATATTTTCTTAATAATGAGTAATAAAATTTATAATTCTTGAGTTGGGAGAATTAATGATATTAAATTATATCATAGTTGGATAAAAAGTGTTGATAATACATTTTCTAGGAAAATGTAAAAGGGATATTGTTTGATGAATTCATGTTATTGAATAATAATATATTACTTTTTTATATATAACTATTTTTAATTGAAAATAATAAGTTGGAATAATATCTTTGGGTAAATTTATGTGGGGTGTTTGGTGGGGATCAAAGTACTAAAATTCTGAAAGTAATCATTAATAATATTTTGGGAACCATATAAAAATTTTATATAAGTCCTAATGAATCAGATATTTTTTCATATAGTTAAATGGAGATTTAATTATGATGTTAATACTAGTGGTTCATGAATGAAATTTAAACCAAATCCCTTTTTCCCCAAAGGGTTAAGCCGAGTGGGACTCACTAGTTTTACAAATGCTCTATCATGGGAAAATAGCCCAGGATCAAATCCAACCAGGTTTAGGAACATTCCTTTGAATAGGTTTATTCAAATTCATTATCCTAATATGGAAAGGGAGGTACACCGGGGAATGTTAAGGCCTTCTTTATGTGTGAGCCGACTCACATCCCATAGGTTAAGTTGAGTTGTACCTTCTGGTTGTACCATCTAACTATTCTGGGATACTAGTCTAGGTATTAGTCGTTCTAGGATTAGAGAATATATAATTGAATAGTTAAAATCAATTACAGTTTCCTAGAAAGGGAAGGGATATGTGATATCTCCTGTAAGGGTTTAATTTATCTGTGAGGAAACTAACTCTTTCCCCATGTGTTTATGTTGAGTTGCACCTAGTGGTTGTACTATATCACCCTATGAGGGAACTGGCACTGGATCATGTACTACATGGTTAGAACACCATTTGTTTGAATAGGGTTATTTAAGTAAATTTTTCTTTTTGGTAAATGGAGGTGTGTTCTGGCCTTCTTGATGTTCATGTCAACTCTATTTCCCCTAGGGGTTAATTCGAGTGATACCCACAAGTTTTACTATCTATCTATCTTGGGTAACTGCATATAGACCTTGTTCTCCTAGGATTAGGCATCTTAATTTGAATAGGGTTATTCAAATATATTTTTCAAGCTATAGAAAGGAGTTGTGAAAGTTCCTGGTAGGGCCTTCTTGACACATGAGTCACCTCTATTTTAATTTTAATATCATATAGTAAATTTTTGGGGGTTTCAGATGCATTCCTAGTGAACATGAGATTGAGTGTTTGGGGAAACACAATTATTAAAAATATGGTTAGGGATGGTAGGACTGATGATCCTAATAAGACCCACAAAGATGAATCCCCTTTCAGAGATCTATACAACTCGGTCCACTTTTGGGTGTTATCACATTTACTATGTCAGATACATCTTTGCTGGAAGGGTGAAATTTATTGATCATTTCTATGTAACTCTATTAATTTAAAAAATGTATATTTATTATTTAATGAATGATTATGCCAACATAATGTGATATTAAATTACATGATGTTTTGATGGGTATTGTTATGAAATTAATATGGTGATTGAATATTAATGTAATGTGTTATTGTTGTTTTACAATGTATTTAATTTATTTTAAAAAAATATAAATCCTTGAGTAATGCTATGATATAACCATGATTTTTTTTAATATGTGGGTTAAGACTTATGATAGTTAATATTGAGATATTACCTATATTCTAAAACAATAGGATTATTTCATGGGGTGGGTTGTGAAATGATTTATAAAATAGGTTTATTTTTTATGTAATGGTAAGGTCACTATTTATTCTAAGAGTTTGGTTATGAGATATTCTGAAACACATTTTAATATTAATACTTGATTTGGATAAAGAAGATATATTATAAACCAAATTAGTTTAATAAAAAATTTATCATTTTAGTTGTTAGCCGATTTCTTGCTTTAAATTATAGTTTTATTTTTTCTTATACATATGTGATTATTTTGGAACCAGGAATACATTTGGGATCTTTGGGATGTCCTATTGAGATGTATTTCCCATACTTTATACATTCATATATCCTAGGAATATACTTATACATTTTTTCTTTATTAGTATGGGTTGGGGAATTGAGTATTTTGGTGTCAAATACTAGGATAATTTTGATTATAACTAAGGAATTTAGAGACATCAATAAACAAATTTCCATCTTTTTTTAGTAATTTTAGTAATATTTTCTTCCAGTTTATGTTTTTGGGTATTTTTGGGTATTTTTTTGATTGTATAACATTGTTGAAAATAATGAAAATTTCTATAAATTTTCATCAACATTTATTTGTATCTATTTTTATTATGTCATTTTAATCATGTTATATATATATATTTAAGTTATGACACATTATAGGGTAAATATCTCCCAATGTAATAATTATATATTTTAGTGCTATACTCCATCCTCTAGAGATAAACTAGTGAATTTGAGTTCATTTGACATTGCACTGTGGTGACACATTCATAGGAGAGTAGGAAGTTACATAATGCCTCATTGTTCTCTATATAATGAGGAACCACACTATGATATGAAAAATGAAATTATATATTTTTATATCTCTTTAAACATTCTCCATTATTAAAAAGGAACAATGAGACAATCAGTTACACCAAATATTTCCATAACTCTAATTAATAAATCCAAAAATGATAGAAAATACCCTTATACCACCATTACACCACCTCCTAAAACATAAATAACCTCCCATATGATGTGACCATAGAGAATTGTACTATTTTTTAATAATTAATAGTTCAAATATGATGAGAGATTAAAGATGGATGACAAGAAAAAGAAGAAAAATGGCGAGGAGGATAAAGTAAGGCCAAAATAATGAAAGATAAAAATAGAGGTTAAAATAATGGATAAATATGTATATGTATTTATTGATCTTAAAAAGAAAAAAGGATATAATTACAACCCTAAATCCCAAAATGAATCCCAAAACAACTACATTGCCATTGTGAAATCCTACTGCATATGTTATATTACTTCTAGAGGTATCCCAACCACCAACAATTATCCTTACACTTGAGCCTTTTATAACCACTTATATTAAATATACTACATAAGTCAGATCAATTAATAACCCTATAATCCTAGTTTTAGTTGTTAAATCACTAATTAAATTAGTTATTCAATACATTTTTTGTGTTCTGGAGTACTTTTCAACCACTATAAGGGTGATTTCTTATGTTATACCCCCACCATCTGTATGGGTAGGAAAAAAATCATGATTGATTTATTCATTTGTGTACATTTCTGAATAATATGTACTAATCCAATCCAACCATATATATTCATCTTTTCATGAAAAAATATACCAGTGATAAGTTGAGTTTCAGGAGATGATTATGAATGATAACCCTCCAATTTCCTTACAATACCATAGCGATGATAATTTATATGAATATACATATAAACAAAATTACTCTTACAAATTTCATTATTTTAAAAACTTTAATTTTGAATTTTCAAACCCATGTATTTTATTTATATTAAAAATATCATGTTATACCATAGATTAGTCCTTAATATTGAATTTCAATAGACTTTTATATTCGTATATTACCCTATTTTATTTTTTAAATTGAATTATATTTGTGGAATATTTTCCCTTATTATATGAATGCTGCATATTTTTTCTGAAATGTATTGGATTTTAATATAGATCCCTAGATTAGATTAACCACTAATAGGGGTTGACTCAGCGGTTTAAATTTTATGAGTTATTTTATTTTTAATTCAACTTCATGAACTTTTTACATTTATTAATCCAGTAATTTACATCAAACTGTCTCAGTTCATATGTATAAATGAAAAGTGATGTCATGAAAAGTGGTATTTACAAGTTTTGTTATGTCGACATAGTCCTTTCATTGTTGTTCATACATGACAGAATGGATTCTACACTATAACATGTTTATTAATTATAATTAAAAATATATAGTGAAAATGTATTCAATATTTTGAATCCACATAGAAAAATATTTAGACCGATTCACATAGGATTACACGATTACACACTGGACTTCACACTCTTGAGTCACACATGTGGCCCACTATACTAATTTACATCGTTTTACAATATCCTACAATATACATAACACTCTTGAACAAAAAAATAATATATTTAAACTAATTTAGATGATAATATCCTTAGACAGTTATAATCTCGTTGTAGAAAGTCCAATTTCTTCTTTAAAGTGATCTTCCTCTATGAGCGTACTAGATCTACTTAACACATGTATAACATCAAGTCACTTTTAACCTGATGAGTCTGAGTTTCTATTCATGCACATATATTTCTGAACACCTATATATGACCAGTTTTTTTAATGAATCAATTCTCATAAAGTTGTTCTTTCTTTAGTCTAATGATGTCCCAATCTAAAATATATTTGTGTGAGGAATACATAAATGTAAATTTTAATTTATGATAGTTGAAACTTGAAAAATATCAATTTCTTCAATTCTTTAATCTTTAATGTAATTTCACCTTTTTCACTAAATGAAATTATCATTATGTATTTTTAGTGGTGAAACAAAAGAATATATTATTTCTCCCTTTATTATATCTTATGTTATCTTAATTCCTCAATCTACCTCGCCTGATAAAAAATTTTGTTGGATGTTATTATCTTCAATTATCAAATCAACCTTAATTAATTTCATATATTTATGCATTCAACTCATTCATAATGCGATCCTTTTTATTTTTTTTATTTACACATACATGTATATGCACACGAGATCTTAGAAATGACTTAGGTTATTTTCATGAACCATATACCCAGAACTCCTTCACAAAACGAGATGGTTCATAGATCCATACTAATTCTATCTTCCTCTTGACAAACACCGGAATGGGTATGTGGATCATCTTCCTCATACAAAAAATATTTGTATGAACCTTCTTCTTTATTAATGTAATAAATGTAAGTTTTCATGTTATTCTTTAGGAAACCTATCATGAATCATAGAATATATCAATAATTATTCACAAGTCTTAATGTGAAATCATATGTAGTGTATGTGGGATCTTATTCTTAATTTAAGTAGAGAGATTCATGATTCTCTATATCACTATAGATGTGATATCCTCAAAAAATGGTGGAAAGATATATAATCTTCAATCCATTGGTATTTATAGGATAGGTCTACACTACCTCTATTACATGATTTATTACTTTTCGAGTCTTAATAATAATATCACTCAAGATTATCTAATCCAAATATATCCTAATTATGTGATGTTAAAAATCACAATATCCCTACTTAAATGAGATCAAATTTCATATTCATGATATGATTCCCACATAATTACGAAAATAACCACATGATTCTCTTTAAAATCCATGCATGTAAATTGATTTGTTAGAGATCCATATTACAAATTATTTTACACAATAAAGATAATGCTCTTTAAACATCTGATTGTATACACATCATAACAATAATACATAATGATTTAAATAATTTTTATATTGAAATATAATTGTAACACTGAGATCGAATTGATTTAGGTTGATGAATTCCTAACATGATGAACATATAAAATTTAGAAATCCATAGAGTATTGGGAGGTTTAAGAATATTGCTCACGAAAATCAGATGGATCAAATAATTTGAATTAGATGTATATTATTATAGTCTTATGTTCATAATGGTATAATAATTATCATGTTATTTTCCTATCCCACAGAAACAATTTTCTTGAATTTCATCTACTATATATGAAATGTGCTTCTGGTAGCTGCTCGATGTGTGTAATAGATCTCCTCTCAACACCCACCGACTCTAACCCATTATACAACCCTATGTCACCTTCCAATACCACAAGGTGGTACTACCACTCTTCCCCTTTGTACCACAATTTTCACACTAAAATTTCCATTATGGTGCCCACACATTCCATAATGTGAGCATCTTGGGCTGGCTCTCCATTTTGGTTGATCTTGCTCCCACAATAAGGTCTATCAAGACGACCCTTGTGTATTGTGTGGCTGGCCATATTTTTTATATAAGGACACCTCAAAATAATATTTTGAATAATTATATTTTTATTATTAAATATCGTAAAAAATATAAATATACTTATAGTTCATATCAATATAGTATGAGAAAAAATATGAATGATCGTTATTGAATTATTAATCTTCTAAAATATTCTTTAACATGATTAAAAAAAATTATCACCCTTATAATAATTGATACATAAAATTGGAATAAATGAGTGTATCAAAAACCATAATTATTGAAAATAATAATTACTCAATCATTACATCCAATTCATTTTTCAGAATCTATAACAATTCTACGAGCATCATCACCTCATCTCAACTCACTAATCACATATTGACTCATTAATAAAAAATGGAATACATAATTGGTTTCAATAATCTACCCATTGTATTTATTGTCAATATATCCTCACATAATTAATGTTAATGCATGTTTTAAATTATTTTCTCTCCCTTATTGAAAATTAAATATAGATAATAATTGTGTTTATTCCAATCTCATCAATTTTTCTAAAGCATGTTATCCTCCAATAAATGATTGTGCCTTCACCAATTTTAAGATATGGGTGATATTATGTGGTTTTTTCTTATAAAACATCATATAGATAATAAAATAGATTATTATTTAGGATATCCTTATTTAAAAAAATATATTTATATATACAAGGTTTTATATTCAAACTATGAATTATCATGAATGTCAAATCTTGATAAAAAATTCTAAATTCACTTTTAAGGGATGTAAATAGTAAAATTTATAAATGAAATGAACACCATTAACATAATTCAAAAAAATCAGAATTTTTATTTGTAACAATGTTATAACTAACCATAAATATCTAAAATATCACCTACCCTTGATAATAATTATCAATACATATAGAATATGTTTTTGAGAGTTATTGTTAAACAACATATTAAAATTTTAAATATCTATTCTGGAGATCAACAATAACTACGTAGTGAATATTTAATTGTTTTATATCTTAACTGATCCCCCTCAAGGGATGTATCCATCTTCCTTAATTCCCAACATGTTAGTATAAATAACAGATATATATATATATTGGAAAATGTAGGAACATTTTTGTTCATTATGAGTAGCATTTAGGCTGAGAGATTCCTCTCAACCTCAGACAATCTCTTATCCTAATATCATCTTGGTAATATTTCATTAGACTCACCTTTATATTTTTTTCATTTCTACTTGATTATATAATTTCTTCCCTTGAATTTATTCTCTGTTCAGAATTCCTTTTTCCACCTCTATCTTCTAGATTTTCATGTTTCTAGTTTTGGAAAACTTCTCACCAATTTTCATATAATTTTTTTGTGGCCATTTTATTTCCTTTATATTTAGAATGGTTTTTTCTTTATAAAAACATTTATTCAATTTCTACTAATTTGGAAAAACAACTAGCTAGTCATTCCTTAAATTCTTTTTCTTATTACAATATTTACATAACTTACCACTTTTTATGTTATAGTCTATAACCTTTCATAGAATAGAGGATATATTTTGGTGGTCTTTTCTTGAATTTCTTAGATTTGTGGCCATCCTTCGTATATCAAAGACAAACTTCTTCTATGAATTTATATCTATTTGTAATTACCATAAATGATGTTTTTTGTCACAATATTATTTTAATGTGAACTTTTTCTCATATATTCGCCATGAATCCCCATTGATTCATCATTATTTATTAGAAATGACATGTTATACCATTAATAATCGGATTTTTTTCCATACCTTTTCCAACACCATAAAATCGTTGAAAATAAATCTTTCACCATGATTGGTATTCTATCTGGACACCCATATTTTATGTACTTCTTCAAAGAGAGCCTTATTTTTCGTAGGTTGCCATTAACTTCATGACATATTACTCTCTCCCTTTTATGTAAAAAATAATATCTCAATTTAATACTTGGTAAAACCTATTTTAGATTTATTTTTCTCACCTATATTGTTTTAAATAAAAAATTTCCTTTGAGATATATTAGTGTATATCTTGTTTTTTTCATTTAAACCCTTCATTTCACTAGTATTTTAAGATTCACCTTTAACCTTAGTTATCATTATAAAATTTTGTTTACTTATTTTTTATATATTCTTTATCTCTAATCTTTCTTTAATGAGGGGTCATTTATTTTCTTTAATTTATATATTATTTCAACATTTTGATACATTATATCCTTACATCCAGAAACCCCAACAATAGTATATGAATATTCTTACCTTATTTTTTAGTGTAGTTTTTCTGGATTCCACATGGTGTGTAACATATAGTTTTTGAGTGAAACAAAAAACATTTTTGACACTTCTTAAGGAATATATATTTATACATATTATCCTATCAACACTTTTTATGGTGGGTTTATCAATATTTTTTACCAGCCATATATTACCAGAATTTTGTTTAAATCTTGTACCCACAATTGAAACAACATTGGTAAATAAGATAGTTTCTGGGTTATGGTATGCCTTCTACATAAAGGATTTTTTTCATTTGGTTAGAAAATGATCTATTTATCCTCTTGGATTCATGATATTAAATTGAAAATTGGGTGTCAACATCTATTTTTCAGTCTATTTTGGATGTTTCATCTTATAGTGAGTCCAAATTATTTAATCTCGCCTCCAAATATAAAAACATCATGTTGAGGGAGTTACATCATCAAATAATTTCAATGTTTCTTCCTTATACACCTTCAGATTGTTTCTTTTTTATTAATTAATATTTCTAGATTATATTAATGAATTCTCAATATACTTTATCCTATTTTCTATAGATTCTTTTTGAGAATATTTTACATCCATACAAACATTTTGCAGTTCTTCAAGTGCATGTAATGATTCTATAACCAAAATATCAAAGGAATATTTCCCATAAATATTAATTTTTTATTATTTAATATGTATTTCATTGAAAATATTTATTGTTTCACACTTTTATTTGATAATACTTTAGATGGAATTTCATGTGCGAATATTTTTATCTAGTGTTTCTTCCATAAAATTGGCCTCTTCATTCAGCTATAATATTTCACCTGAAGGACCCTTGATACATGAAATAATAAAAATTACAACATATTTGGAAATGTTATTCATATTTTCTTTGAATTCATCATGAATATCACTGTGTGATACATCATAATAAAATCTTGACAATGTCTTATTAGAAGAATCATAATCAAAATAATTATTTTATGTTATACCACTCTATTTGACTTTAGTTAGTGGTTTCATTTTCATTACTATAAGAGTGTTTGTTAACTTCCATAACAAACTTCCCTTCCTGTTATTTTGATTCTTGGAAGAATATTTGTATTTTTGTCCTTGGTAGTAACATTATTCCTCTCCATATGAGGCATCTCATACATTCCCTAAACTCTACACTTCATAAATAGATATTAAAATCAACATGAAAAAATTGATCTTTAGGGGGAAACACCCTCTAATATCAATTTTATATCAACGGGTTGGATTTTATAATGAGAGTGGGGGTGAATCAGTGGTTTACATTTTATGAATAATTTTCCTTTGAATTAAAACTCTTTAACTTGTTAAGGTTATTCATCCACTAGGTGATATATCATAGTCTCACCTAGTATGTAAAAATGATTATATATAACATGAAACATGGAATTTAAATGTTTTGGTATGCATTCATAATAAATGTGATGTTTTTTAGACCCCCAATAGGGGTTCTATAATATAATATTTTTATAAATTACAATGGCTAATAAAAATGCACACTATATTCAGAATCCTAAGTCTAAATAGGAGGATATATATAATACTTCACACAGTTTTTCTAGATTCGACACCAGCCTTCACAATCTTGAGTCAAGGGGATATTTATACTTCTTCGTATAGGGATAAAAAAGTTTATATCTTCCTTCACATTCTTGAATAACACACGATTATATTTATAAATCTTTAGCAAGTCTTCTCCTTCTACCATGATTTTTATATAATGGAATTTATTCTTCATTTTTCATTGTGATCTTCTTCATTGATCATTCTAGATCTTCTCCAATCATGTAAAAATTTTGGTACCTTTTCTCATAAGGAATATGATTATTAGGTCTTGCAAGTATATTTTTGATCACATATATAAGATCAGTTCCCTTAGTGCAACAATACTGATGTATATGTTCTTATTTCATCCTGATGAAGTCATGAACTCACGTAGATGTGTTTAAGGGATACAAACACTTCAATATTATTTTATTTAATAAATAACATTAAAACTTTCAATTTATATAATTATTGGATCCTCATTGTGATTTCACCAATAACCCTTAATGTGATATGAAGGATGTACATTTAGTTGTAAGACCCAAGCACATATAATTTCTCAATGTATTAATTTACGTAATATAAAAATTCTTTAAGTTAATTTATTCCATAATTAGTTTAGTTGGATGTTATTAGATTGGATTCTAAAATAGTCCTCAATGAAACACATGTGTTTATGCATTCAAATCATTCATAATACATGTATTTTTTCATAATTTTTTCATTTTGAACATATATATATTCACACGAAGTCTCACACATTCATAAATTATATTTCATGTACTATATTTCTGATTAACCATTGTGGAATGAGATGGTTTACATATACTTACTGATAATATCTTTCTCTTCATGTACAGTATAAATGTATGAAAGAATTATTCACTCAAAAATGAAAAATCGTGTGGACCTTATTCTTCACTCAAGTGGTGATATTAATTTTGAGAGTTATTATATATAAAACAAGGTGATATTTTCATAATATATAAAGAAATTTATTATAGGCTAGATATAAAGATCAAATGTAGTGTACACAAGATCTTATTATTCATGAAACTAGAGAGCTTTGTAGTTCTATGTTACAATTTGGAAATATATATCCATGAAAGATAAAAATATATCTATAGTTCTTGTTCTCTTATTATTTATAAGATAAGTATCCACCAACTCCCCTTCATGATTCATTATACATCAACGATCAATAATAATATCAAAAAAATTATATATTTCAAATATATCATATTTATGTGACATAAAAAATCACGGTGTCTCTTTTTATGTGTTATATAATTTTTTATTTGAATTAAAATACCAATATATATGTGGACATAATCAAATTCCACTTTTTTTACTCTGTGAACACATATGTATATGTGAGGGAGCCTTATTTTGCTTCATTTCATGCACAACAAATGCATGTTCTTCAAAATTTTGATCACATGCACATCATAGAATATATTTATGAAGATCCAAATAATTATTACATTAGGATCTCATTATAACCTCGTGATCATCTCAATAAATGATGAAAACATTAATACATGTTAAAATTTTGCAATTTAGAAATCCTTCGGGTGTTGGGTGGTTTAATAAGATCAGTCATAAATATCAAAAGGCTAACATTAGTTAGATTAGATGGCTATGGTTATATGTGTATATCTTTAATGAAGGAACAATACCCACACACTTTAACCATCCCACATCAATAGTGTTCATGTATTACCTCAAATATATAAGAAAATAACATCCTTTAGTGGCTCAATTTGAGTAACAGGGTCAACCCAGGACACCCACTAACACCAACCCACACATAAACCATCCACTGTCATATCTCCCTACATGGTGGTTACATTATTCTTCTCTTGTTCACCTCTATGTGTGTACCCTTATTCACATACATGCACTCACTTGGACCACCATGAGATCCACTTTGGATGGATCTCTCATGTGGATAAGCACGCTCCCACAGTAATTCCAGTCATGTTTTCCCTTGTGGATTGTTTATTTGGACATATTTTTATACCTAGAACACTCAAAGTAATACATATAATAATTATAAGTATATGATTTTAAATCACATCAAATTCCAATAAAATCAAAATTTATATCAATAATTCATGTAAAATAAAATTTAACATGACCATATTTGAATTATATTTATTCTAATATCTTCTCTAACATGTTGTAAATAAAATTTCATCCTTAAAATAATTGACACATGTATTTTTTTCATAAAACTTGTTCAATAATCATCATCATTTATAAGGATAATTTCTCAAGAATGAAATACAATTACATTTGTTAAATTTATAACAATTCTCCATGCATCATCTCTTTATCTCAATTAATGAAATACATATTGACTCCTTAATAAAAAATGAAATATTTATATGGAATCAAACTTTTTGGGATAAAAAATGTAACGACCTGAACTATTATAAAAAAAATTACCCTTTTTGTTTTAATTAAAAATTTGTACCTTTTATTATGGGTATAAAAAACACATGTACTCCTTTGGTTTTATTATTTCTTATTTAAAAAGGATTTATGAATATTTACCATTGATGATATATTTGTTCAACAATGATCACATGCTTAGAATAAATATATTGTTTTAACAAATCAAATTTACACAGACAAAAAAGTGATAGCGTCAACCAGTAAGATCATATCCTATGAAGATCATCTATCAGATCTTCAAAATGGAGATGGTACCACTGGTATTTTCCTTTGAGAAGTCCCAAGATGGGATCTAACAAACTTAACCATGAAAAAAAATGTGTAAAGGATAATTTCAAACTCATTAAGAATATAGCCCAAATCATCTTGACCGAACCACCCCATGAAAGTATCACTGTCGTGCAACTTACAATTAGGGAATTTTATCAGGTATTAATGGGATATCCATCAGGACCCTATAAATATGAGTATTTACAATATTTTTTATAGAATTATAAATATATTTTAATCTAATTGTTTTTAATTTATAACTGATTTTTATTTTGATACAATAAAACACAAATAATATTTCTGGGTTATATCCGAATTCAATTAAAGAATTTTTTAATGAATTAAAGGATTTTTGAAATAAATAATATTTAAAATAAATTATTATTATTATATATAATTTAATAAATATAAACGATCATACAATTTTTATGAAGTAAATTTTAATTTTTATATGGGTTCAAAAAATTTATTGTATATAACCAAGAATTTCTAAATAAATGAAAATTATTATATTAAAAATTAAAATGAACATATTTAGAAAATTATTTTTTAAAATGAATATTATTTTTGGAATTATAATGTCAAAATTAGCCATTATTGATTTTTTTAATTTTTCCAAGACATTTGAATTTTTAGGTAAAAAGTAATTATCGTTTATATATATATATGGTGTGTATTATGAAATCATAATGATGCAATGTGATATAATAAATTTAATAAAGAGTATCCATGATCAGATATATTTTTTACCATTAAAATAATGTGATTTTATTTTTATTTTATTTATTTATAAATCCATTATGAATCCTAAAAAACATGTTATATATTTTCATGTATTGAAATCATTTCTTTATGATTATGACCCACATTCACATCAGATTGGGTATTATTTTCCTAATTTCTAACCTTTTACTAATAAAATTAATTAAAAAAATTTATTTGGATGAAACCATGGGTAATAACCATTGGAAGGGTTTTGGTTTTGGTTATTTTATTATATATAGTCCAAAACCTATATTTGAGAAATAATAATGAAATCCACTGATTTCCTATATAAACACACCCAAGATCCCATTTTTATTCACAAAAAAATCGTTTTAAAACATACTTAATATTCCACAACCTTTCTAGAGTCCTCACAAGGTCCCCCCAATCTCTCTAGAATCTCCTCCCAAGAATTTGGAGTCACACACTAAATTACGCGATCCTCATTTTCTCTTCTTCATTAAAGTGTCATTATTATCAAATAACTTTTATTTCTATCGAGACATATGTTCACATATCAATATTAATGAAAATTTGATTTTAAAATTTTGAGATACACTTTCTCCCTCATCAACTAATTTTATGAATTTTTAAGTGATATCATTATACTGTTGAGATTTCACCATGATTTTTCATTCCAAAATTATTATGTTGTGAAACCATACCCATTTCATATAAAGGTTTTTCATCTTTATACACTTATAATTATTTTTATTGGTACTTACATGTATGTAATTCAGAATCCTTGATATTAGAATGAAATATGATGATAATGAATCCATTTTGTATAATCTATGTGGCACACATAAGAATGAGAATGAAATAAATGTGATGGGTGAGCCTAGAATTATATAGTGCTCCAATGCATTAACTAATGTTTTGTCTCATGAGACGTCATGTTGGGATAAAGAGTAATCCTTTTTCCATTATGGGACTTTTAAAATCATTATATATTTTCATTTATCCTTGGCCTATATTTATGATGCAGTTTTTTTAAGTTGTTTCCACACTTCCCAAGTTTCCTTCATGATTATCATGTCATATCATGTTATATAATGTCTCATTTTTCATTATTAGGATCCCTAATCTTTTTATGTCCCGTTGATGTTCCTATTTTCTAACATGTATTATTATATTTATGTTTTCCAATGTTAATTCACTTATTAGGATTTATATATCACCCTTTTTTATGTGTGTCCCCATGTTACCACATGAAGTTTTAAAATCCATGGAATTTTAGAAGCATGTTAAGGATGTTTGCAATAATTTTGTTATATCCCATGTTAAATATGATATGATATATACCTAATTCCCAAATAAATGATACTTATAGATATATCAATTTGTATTAACTATAGTCTTATGTAATAAATCATGTATTAAGGTGTAATAAAGAACATGTTTATTATAAAACAAATAAAAAATTGAAGTCAAAAAAAAGAAATACAAGGATTAAAAAAAATCAGAAAATATATGAATGTTTTTTTTCATTTTGAAAATTTATTTTTTATTTTAATTGAAATCCATAAAATCCCTCTAAACATTGATTCAAACATTATATATAATATGTTATTTATGTTTCATGGTGGTTCCTTTATAAAATCACACTTCATGTTTTTAATTAATTTATTGACTTGTAATTTATTTTCAAAATGTTTTCTTAAATTTTATCAAATTACAATATTAATGAAAAAATATTTAACAGATATAAGTTTAAAATTTAAAAATAAAATAATTATTTAATTTTTTGGTTCATACTTGAAATTATTATTGAAATTTATTCTTTTTCTAATTAAAATTATCTGAAATGACTATTAAGTGATTTATTATTTTATAATAATACATATGGTGATTTCTCAATGGTAATATTTTCATTTTGGAGTGGAATTATAAACCAAATAACAAATTATTTCTAATATCCTACTTCTATATGATTAATATTTTATAAACAATTAATAGAAATTTATTTGTGACGTTTCAAATAATAATTTTAGAGTGAAATTAATATTATTGATGAAATGTTTTATTTTTTAACTGCTAATACCCTGAGACATCATTTATATTTTTATCCACCTTTAAGAATTTATAAACCTTAAATGAATTATTAAGAAAGTCGCATTAAAATCCATTTTCCCATTTACAACCATTTTTAAATGAGTATTAAGAAAAATTTAATTTATGAATAAATGTGATAGAATGGGTTGTTATTTGGATTTGTGTAGGAATATGTATATTGATAATGGTATAAGTTTGAACAATTGATATTAGGTGAGGGAGAAAGGTTTAAAAGTTATTTTCATCATAATTATTAAAAATATTTTTCATAACTATTAAAAAAATTAGTGATGAATAAAGAATGAATAATAGAGGATAATTTTTGATTGATTTCAATACTGATTTTTTTGAACATAAGGAAAAGGGAAGAAATAGAGGTAAATTATATATTTAAAAATTACGTGTGAGGATTTATTTTTGAGAATGAATTTAGAATCATTATTTTATAAACTATCAGTAAAATTTAATGATTGGGTTTTTTTCACATCATCATATGTTAACCCTTAATATTAGAAGAACCCTTTCAAAATTCCTCATGATTACTGTGATTTTATTTCAAAAATAACAATTTATATTCACTAGAATAATATGGATAGAATGGATATACTTGAGATTAAGAATAACTCCAATTAAATAATATTGTGTATGAGAGAAATAATTTTTGGTAAGTTAAATCCCAAAATGAGAATGAATATTGATGAATGGTTGATGGATGTGATTTTAAAGGAAAAAAATTTAAAAATGGTCTCATTTTATTAATCATGGCTGAGTAATTAAGAAAAATAAGATTTATGAAATCTTTTTACTTATTGGAATAATATATAGTGAGTTTCATAGGATATGATATGAATTCATTTAGATAATTGTAATGACATTTTTCTTACAGAGAAGTAAAATTTTAATGTTTTAGTGAATGTGATAATTAGTTTCTATATATGTGTTTCCAATATATATATATATATAATATTTTCCAAAATTATGTTATGTTTAATGTTTTTTCAATATTTGGAAATATTTTATTGAATTGAAAAACATTGTAAGAGATTATAGTAATTTAATTAAAACCATGCCATGGATTCTTAGACACCAAATTTTAGTTTGTGAATATAATTGAACTAAAATAAAAATACTATGAAACCATGGTTTGAGTGAAACTAGTTTAAATGGAAACCATTACCACTTAAACCTATTATAAAAATATAGGGAGCACTACTGAAAAATAATTTTATAATATTAGTAAAGACGTGCAAATAATAAATATGAAAAAGAATGAAAAAACCATATGGATTTAAATTGTTCCTAAAGAACTCCTATATATATGGAGTTGAATATTTATTTCAATATTTTTTAGAGAATATTTAAGGTCACATGCATGATGAGTAAAAAACACTAGCTCATAAATTGACTCATAAGGTGACATTATTCTATAATAACCCATGTTTCAATAGTATTCATATCCCCACAATATTATATAGTTTTATATTAACCATGTAAATAAATAATACACTAATAAAGTACCCATGTTGATAAATTCCATACTTATATAGGTCCCATTTCCATATTTTATAGTTATCTCTCTTATAGTGCCTCCAAAAAAAAATTTGGGACCTTTGTACGCAAAACCCCTTGCTAGGGGGTTATTCACCCTCAACTCCCCTTGTTACATCACCTCGGAGGAAAAATAAAAGAGTTATAGGACAAGTGTTTATTATTTTTCTCTATCAATTGGACCAATATCATTTTATGGATCATGTTCAACTATTAAAAAAATCTCCCACTTGGATCTTGATCCAGCAAACTAACCTCCTAACATGATTTCATCTTAGAAAACGTATAAACATTGATATCATACTATTTTTTATTTAACAATTGTCCATTTTCCTTTAATTATTCAATTTAGGCCCCTTGATTAAGAAAATACCAACAAGATTCCATTCCATGATCCATCAAAGTGATTCTATATTCCAACTCCTAACCTCTATTCACCAATGAAGACCAACATAGTCACAAAAATGTATCAAATAATAAAAAACCATTTGATTCATTAACATATCTTACATGTTACTATTTACTAAAATATTATATAATCTTAATAGAAAATCCTTTATTAATCCTCTGATAAGGTTTTACATCAATTAAATAAATATTTTGTTTGAATGAAACTGTGGGCTTTGCACAAGTAGTTTAGTACAAAAAATTTGATAGAAAATACACTTTTTTAAATTTTTTCAATCCTTCACCACTTATATTTTAATTATCTAATAATTATACTCCATGTATTCTCTAAAACTAAAATATTTTATATGTATTTCTTTTGAAATAAACCTGAGGAATTTGATATTTTTATTAACATGCAACCTTATTTTTAAATGAATCTATATATAGTAATCCTTTATAACCTAGTGTCCAAATTTAAATTTATTAAAGGTCAAAAAATTATAAAAAATATATATAATGATTATAAATAATAAAATGTATTTTTCAAATCATTTCAAATAAGTACTAAATTATTTAGTAATGTCATTTTATGCATTAAAAATATGTTTTCTAAAAAAAATTATTGAATTTATCATATGGGAATTATAATTAATTTATGTCAACTTTATGAATTTTATTTTATGTAATTAATATATATTTTTTAATTATCATATCAATATTATCTTAGGGTGAATTTTTAGTATTTTTCTAAAAAGATGTATTTTCATTGAATAGTTAAAAATACAATTCTTTTCAAACAATTCATTAATTTTTAGGTAGATATACCATTTTGTTTTAAAATTTATCTAAAAGTAACATATTTATAGTTTAATTATATATAAAACAATTAGTTTCATATGAATAACAATAATACTTGATTTTTGTATAAGTTCATTTTTTGTCTTTAAAACATGTTTCTCTAAAAACAGTTTTTATATGCTCAATGTCTTTTAATCCTAATATATATTTTTAATACATATTAATTAATTTTATTAATTTAAATTATAAATTATATATTCAATTATATATTTTATCATTCAATTTTTTTTTTTAATTTATAAGGCATGTTACTGATGTAAATTTATTTTTATGCTTAAAATGGATTTTTCTTAAATGGGTTTCCATTTTGTTTTGTATGCTTATTTAAAATTAAGTAATAATAATTATAGAAATATAATCTAGGGAATTGGATTCCATATATCTAATCATAATAGCTATTATAATTTATTTGGGTTGAGATAATATTTTTCATATTGAATATTAAAAATGGGGAAAAATTCTACCAACTTAAGGTTAAAACGAGTTTACCAGGTTGGGGGTTCAACTAAGAGATATTGGTAGAAATGCTATATAAACTTGTATAATTACTATTTCATAAAGGTTTGATAAATTAATATCCTTTTTTATATACATTTACATGAATTTGACCTTATTTTATTGATATCTTTTATGTAATTCCACATAACCCCCCCCCCCCCCACACACACATATAAAAAGGAATCTCATCTCAACCATTTTCACAAAATTGGAGCCCTATATCATAGAAAATAAGTACTAAATACATCCATAGTTTCCATACCTTAATCATGGATCTTATTTTCTTCTTCTAATAACTATATTTCAGGGTTTAATGTTTAATCCAAATGTGGTCTCCCAAATAAGAGGTTTGAACCTTAATCAATCTCTTTCAGCTTTATTTCATATTTTATCTCACATAAATTAGTTGTATCCATATATAAAAGAATAATAAAGTATAATAAATGTAATTAAATGTTATTATTAAGATCTAATGACTATTACCTACCTCTTAACCATCAAATGATAAATGAAAGTATCTCTCATGTGTGCATGTGGACTACTTACTCCACATATCGATATAATTCATTTTCCGTCAAAAACATTCACAGTTGCATATAATGAAATATTTAATAATTATATAGGATATTGGTTCTATAATTAGGATTATTTAATTATTGAAAATTATTTATCTTTCTTTTCTTCTTTTCATTATAAAATCAATAAACATTCATGCGTTCAAATGGATTACCATCTAAATTAATGTTGTAATTAATTTTTTTATCTATAACTATTAGGGATGGATATAAATATTTATATAGTTAATATATAAGATTTTTATATCATTATAAAAATTCTTGAGATTATAAAACCATGATTAATATCCAATGACCATAATAACCAAATCGAAACATTTATTAAAAATGACATAGTTACCACTAGGATTAGTGATTTTAATGAAGAAATATTATTAAATAGGCATGGAAATGTTATAAGTTTACAATATATAGTATTATAGGTATTAATATGGTTTTGGTATATAATTATAATAAATTTATAAGAATTATAAATTTTTTTATATTTATTATAAAGAATGAAAAATTTAGGTCAGGGTTCTTCATCTCAACTTTGCTTCATTTAGACATGTTTCATGTTATACACCTATTTATGTTTGTGATGTGTATATATTGATTTTTTGGAATGTTATATAGTTTTTACATATAAATTAATAATTTTTAGAGTTATAATTCTATTTATTTCATCCATGGTTTTTCTAATTGAAAGTTACCAATGTTGTAGGGTTTATCATATTAAATTATATTCCTTGGGAAATATGTTATGTTTTACACCAATATTTTTCTTTGAGGTGTATATAATGATCATATGATATGTTTTTCCATGAATAACATCTTGTTAAGGTTATTTAATTTTTCATTTTAATTTAATTCTTTAATAGGGGTTATGAATCAAAAGTTAATAATATGGTAATCCTTTTACATTACACAATCACATTTAACCAATGGTGTTCTTACTTAAATTTACTATGATAAAATTATATACTCCATATCTAAAAATATAATTTTTTTATTCTCAATAGTTTATTGCTAGAGACTATATGTTTTCCTCTCATTTACATCCCAATAAGTACACAAGATACTGAAAGAATTATTTTATGGAAATTCAACTATATTTCTCTCTTAAGGTTAGAATATTTTCTTCCATATCCATATTTTCTTCAAAATTTTTTGATATTTTTTGAAATTTTTCCCGCAATGATTTTTTAAATTTATATTTACCCATGTTTTACTTTCTATAGATGGTTTAAAAGGAATATTTTTGTATTTTTATGAATGAGGTACATTTGTATTTTTTTAACAATGAAAGGACTATTTGTTTTAACAAACATTAGATGAGGTAATTTTACAACCAACATGGGTTTTTTTATATGATGTTTATTTTATAAGTTCCCATGGTTCTTTTATATTTTTGTTCCCTTAATATTTTCAGATTTTATCTATTTCAATTATCTGATTTTAAAATGAAAAGGTTTTTTTCCTCGGTAAATGTTCAAGTTATATTTTTAAGGTATTTTCATCTATAAAGACATCATTTTATGTTTTTTAAACATTAATAAGGATATAATCCAATTTTAAAATAATTATAATATATTTTAAGGGTTTATTATTATAATAATGAAATATTTATGAAACTTGTTTTCTTTTTTATGGGTAGATATGTCATGTAATGATAAATATTTTCCTGATGATGTTTCATACAAATAAATGGATTGTGATTATGTGGATGGTGGTTCAATTATATATGTGAAACACATTGGGTAAAGGTTAATTGTTTATGTGATTAAAGGTTATTGAAGAGTTTATCCCAAGTCCAAGATATTGTGTACATGAGGTTATCCCAAGCCTAAAATAGGGTACACGAGAGGTTATCTCAATATCAAAGTAGTTACATGGGAGGTTATCCTAATTAAAATATCTGATTCATTTATTAATGGGTAACCTTGATATAATATTTCCATAATAATGATTATTCTACACTTTATTCCGCTCTTTTATGACATGAGATTATTCTAATGGTATACTCTCATGGACCATGTTCTTTGACTAATTTATTATTTATGTCTTATAAAATACCAATATTTATTCCATGAATAAATATTATATGAATTTATGGGTATTAATATTATATTTTATACTCATATTCTCATACCCTTATACTCATGATATATGATCGTTGTTTTTACCTCCCTTTTTTACCCTTACTGAGCATCTGATCAAACCCTTTATTACATTTCCTTTTCCCTAAGATATGAATAATGGTTTTACACTTGATATGTATAATAAGCATGATATTTTTGAAGAAAGACATGTTTTAAGTATTTTATGTACCGGTTTTTTATGAATCTATGTTTCCAAAAAAGAAAAGCCTTCATATTTTTAACATGGATCATAGTGATATGTAACTAGTGATAATATAATAATATTTAATATTAATTTATATAAAATTTGCGTCTGTATAATTTGTATCCAAAAAAGGTTTAATTTTTTAAAAAAATTTGATTAGAAAACTTAGTGAGAGACTTTATGATAAGATTATGTATATGGAATATCCAATGTTATAGTTAAGAAATGAGTTTGTTTTTTCAAGGAAATACATTATTATATTGATACTAGCAAGTGGATGTATCTATAGAACATATGTTCCTAGGGGTGAAAACCTTGAATGGGGAATATTGGTCAATAAATAGATCATTATCAGTGTATGATGAGTGGGACTAAGACTGCACACATGGATAGACATAGCAAGGAAATAATATTATGTTAATTTTATCATTATTTATGAACTATTCTGAATTATTTAAATAGACGATGAATATGTAAGACCTTTTTTAAACATAAGATGTCATGTATTGAAAATATGGTTTCTTGATTTATACATCTTGTGAATTATTTTTCATGATTGATCATATTGATTAAATATAAATGGTTTTCTTGAAAAAAAAAATTGGTTTTACCAGAGGATTGAAGATAGAATGATAAATATGATGAGGTTATAGCTATGCTAAAAAATTGAAGTTCCCTATTTGATATTAGTTACATAAATTTAGGTATATTGCTAAATGTATCAGGTAATGTTCATTCATATCGTTGATAATTAAATATTGAACTAGCAGTCATAACTCATAATGGAATGATGATCACATATCAAGTCATGGTTCTTCCCTAATTTATTTTTCTATGAATTTTCTTCCTAATAATCATGATATTCTCTCTTAGGTTAATTTAATTTTATTTTTTTCATGGATTGTCTTTGTTTATATAAATATAATATAAATTGTTGAGGATAGGAAGTCAAATTTGATGTTCCAAACCAAAATATGATCATTAATTTATTTGAGAATAAATATGAACTCCCAATGTAAATTTCATCCATTACATGTTTCATAATTCATATTAAAAAGGGATATTTAGATCACATGGGTTGGGTTAAAATAAACATACAAGATATACCGATTGTAGGTGAGTTTTTTAATGTCTTTATAGTAAAGTTTCAAAGTTCTTCTCTAAATTGCAACGTTGAGTTTTCAATTGAACTCATACCCATTGATAAAATTCTTTCAATGACTCCGTATATAATAACCCCAATTGAGTTATTGGAATTGAAGAAGAATATCTAAGAGAATTTTGAATAGTGATTCATTCATCCATGTTTTTCAATATAGGGTGCACCTATTATTATTTTTAATGATAAATATGGATCAAATAATCTACTCACCGATTATAGAGAACATACCAAGATCAAGATCAATAATAAGTATCCCATTCCCTGCACTGATGATTTTATTGATCAATTATAAGGATCAATATTTTTTCAAGATTGATCTTTGATCTGTATAATATTTGTTGAGGTTAAAAAATAATGACATGCCCAATAAAAACATCTTCTTGATGTATGAACACTATTAATTTATTATTATTCCATTTAGTTTTACTTTTTACCAAAAATATATTCATGTGTTTAATGAATAAATTATTTATGTATTACCCAAAGAATTTTTGTTGGTGTTTATAGAAGATATTCATTTATATTAAAATAGTAAGGAATATCATGAACATCACATGATGTTTTTACTAAAAAACCCATGGAAAGAGAATATAAATGAAAAATATATCAACTGTGAATTTTAACTACAAGATGTTTTATTTTTTGGGTTATATAATTTCAAGTGAGGGTGTTTCAATGGATCATCAAATAAATAATTTATTAAACATTGCCCTAGACCAACCACTATGAATATGATCTATATTTTTCTTGGATTATATGTATATTATAAATTCTATGTGAAGAATGTTTCATGAATATATAATCCAATAACTAAGTTAACTCGAAAGGGAGTCAATTTCATTTGGACTGATGAATTTAAATAAAATTTCAAGGAACTAAAGTGAAGGTTGGTCAGTGCACCTTTGATCACACTACCCTATAGTGAAGAAGGTTTTGTTATTTATAGTTATTCATTGAAGAAGGGTCTAGGTTGTGTTCATATATGGAATGATATGGGGATATCTTATGCCTTATTAAAGTTTATTTTTCATGAGAAACATTACCTGACTCATGATTTTGTTTTAGAAGTATTAATCATGGAATTAACAATATAAAGTAATTATCTTTATAAAGAGAGCATGACATATATACTAGTCATAGATGTTTAATGTATATATGAACCAAGAAAGAGTTTAATGTTTTCAAAAGAAGATGGTTAAAGATGATTAATGATTAATATTACTTAATACATTACCAACCTTTGAAAGTGAACAAGGTGGATAATTATTTGAGTTGAAATTATCATGCTAAATAATCTATGATGAGGATAAAAAAATATACATAGATTTATAAAGGACTGACCATTAAATCTTGAAGGATGAGGAGAAATATTATCTTTCTTAAATGAGTATTTAACCATAAATCCATATAAATATTAAATTTACACAAAATGTGGATTTAGAGCTTGAAAATAATATGGGAAATGATCCTGATTTTAACCATGATTTTGATGGAATGATAATGTTTAGAAATTGAGCTTGTTTCCCATAAATAGTAAACTTTAATAAAGAGCTATTGGAAGAATCCCATATCTCATCATTATATACTCATCCATTAAATATGAATATTTATAGGGATTTAAAAGTGTATTTATGTTGGAAGATGTGAAGAGAGATATTTTAGAGTATGTATCATGATTATTGGTATGTCAGCACGTTAATTTTGAGAAAAAAATCATCAGGGATGTAAAAACTTATATCCATACCAAAATAGAAATGGGAAAACATCACAATGGAATAATTATATTTGGTTTATATTGTAACAACTTATAAAGTTAAATCATATTATTAATAATATAGACGATTTCACTTTTGATTAGCTTTCCAAGATATTCATTAAGGTGGTAGAAAGGCTATATAGAGTACCATTTCTATTATATCTGATCAAGATATGAGGTTTACCTTAATGTTTTTCAAAATTATTAAACATGATCTGGATATAGAGTATTATTTCAATAGTTTTTATTATCCTTAGAAAATTGGTTACATTTAAAGGAACATTAAAACCCTAGAGTATTTGTTTAGATAATATTCTCTATATTTAAAAGGTTATTGTGATCAACACCTTCCCTTATTCTAATTATATTATTAATTTCAATTACAATTGAGAATTATAATATAACCTTATAAATACAACAATGTAATGAAGTGAATAACACTAAAATGTTTATATGAAGTGGGAGAAAAAACTATTGGGACCTAATCTAGATAAGGAAATAAAAGATAAGTCCATAGCCATTAAACAAAAAATCAAGGAAACTCATAGATAATGGAAGAGTTATGAAGACAATAATTTCAGAGATCTGGGATTTAATGTTAGCGAGAAGGTATTACTATGAATTTCTACATCAAAAAAGGTTTTGAGATTAAAAAATAAGAAAATGGTAGTCCTTAGTTATATTGGTCCTTTTGATATTTTTGATTGAATTGGGATGTGTCTTTATCACAGGGAAGTCCAACTTAAACTCTCCAAATTTCACGGTGTGTTATATGTTTATTTCAAGAGGAAATAGAAAACATATACTTCTCATATACAAAAATCAAATTTTTACTTAGTTGATAATGATCTCTCCAAAAAATAAAGACCATTATAAATCTTATATCATAGAGATAAAGTGATATAAAACTGGACTACTCTAATGATTACAATCCTCTAGAGGAATTTGAAATTTGATGAATCTACATTAGAACTTGGGGATGTGATGAAATAGATAAATCCACATATTTTTTTTATCAGAGTGAAAAAATTCAAGGTATAAATTAATTTTAATGTGTGTAGAATGTAACACCAAAAGAGTTTATATTTATTTAAATTGAAATGAACTTGAGGTATTCAATAGATTACATTACACATAACCCTGAGTCTAATTAAACCTTTATACAGTAATCTATTACAAATTAGCTGTTAAATTGGATTTTTTGAATATTAATAACAAAATTATACGAAATAAATATAATTTTTTTTAAATAATAAAAATTTATTGATTAATGTAGTATAAATATTTACTCAATTTTTAGTAATTAAAATTTATGAATCAAAATTTGTTTTCATCAAAAATTATTTTATTTCATTTTATATACTGAAATTAAAAATAATTTTTATATTTTTTTATAAATTATATTTTATGGAATTAATATCATTTTTTAAATCATAATGTCAATATTAATTTAGGATGAAATTTTCAATTTTTTAAAAAATGATTATTTTCAAGGAATATCGAAACAAATCATGTTTTAAAGAATAGTCCTTTATTTGCAAGTAGAAGTACCATTTCATATTTCAATTTGATCTAAAATTAATATATGAATGATTTAATTATATATAATCTAATTAATTACATAATAATTATCATTATAAATAAATTTAGTAAATATTTTTTTTGGTTTAAAACACTAATTTTCAGATACTGTTTTTATGAGTGCAACATGTTTTTATCTCAATAAATGAAATTCATCAATATTTAAAAATGATTATAATAAAATTTATATATTATATATTCAATTTTATTTTTTCATATCCAGTTTATTATTTTTACTAGTCTAGGATTGTTAGTAAATTTAGTTTTATAAAAAAATGAATTTTTCTTAAGTGGGTTTTCATTGTGTTTTTCATGCTTATTTAAATCTAAATTCTACCTCATAAATATGCTTAATATGTTTAAATTAATTCCACATTTTTAATGAAAAAAATTAAAAAAAATTAATAGGTTCGACATAATTTTTATCATAGAGAATTGTAAAAATAGTATACTTTTGTTATCATAGTTAAGGATAAATTGGGTTTATTTTTAGGGGTAGTTAAACTAAGATATAATGTTAGTAATGCGACCTAAACCTGTAAAATTATTATTTTTTAAAAATATTTCAAAAAAATTTTATCCTAACATCTATATATTTCTTATTTGGATCCACTTTCCCATGAAAGTGACACTATATTATTGAAATTTTAAATGTAATTTCATGTGTGTCCCCCTCACTAATAGATGGGAACCACATTTCCTCCATTATTCACACAATTTTAGACCTCTAGATCAACCAATAACTACTAATAAACATCCCTTGATTCATTAAATTCATCATAGATATTATTTTATTCTCATATGCCCAATCTTCCAAGACTTAATGTGTTAAAAAAGTATGTCTCTCATTGAAGAGATATAAATATTAGTTGAGATGGTTCAATTTTATTTCTTCCTTAATATTTTATATTCTAGTGTTGGAACCATGGTCGTTATTTACATGAATTAGAGTGTGGTTTGTCTTTGTTTTCAATCCACTGAGGATGTCTAGAATGTGTGCCAGTAAATTGATCATACAGTTCACGAAGACAACATTATTGTAGGTGGCATTGTTCTCCAATGTTTTCCAAATTTTTGTACGTGAAAATTAGAAAATGAAGACATAGGTTGTTGGAAAAATGAGGTGCCTACAAAGAGGATGGGGTGCGTGAAATAGGTGAGGTGTGCATGAAAAACAGCGTGGTGTGCGAAAAACAGTGTGGTTCATGAAAAACAGCATGGTGCATGAAAAACAGCATGGTGCGCAAAAAATAGAGTGGTGAGAGAAATTGTGGAGCGAGATTTTTTTCGCACAAGAGGTGTTTTGGAATCAGAACGTCATAAAATGAAAAATGAATGGGATGCATGAAAAACATGGAGATGTGAGTTGAAAATGGTTCCATTGAAAAATTTATTGCGCGTAGAAGGAGAGTATTTTCGCAGCATAATGGGGTTTGCGTACAGGGGTCAGCGAAACCTATAAATAAGAGGTGACCCCCCATCATTTCGGACAGCTGAAGACATGAAGATGATATGTGTGCTGATGTGAGTAAACGGTTTGCATAAATGGATTTGTTTGAAAAATTCCTAGTTTCGCAAAAAAGTCTAAGTTTCATGAAAAAAGAGAGGGTGAGCAAAAAAAGGGAAGGTGTGCGAAAAAGGAGTTGCGTGTAAAACTTGAGGTTGCGTGAAATACTTTTCTGCGTGAAAAGAAAATATTGCACGAAAAAGTGAATACTTGTTCACAAAGGGTAGGTGTTGCGGGAAATTCTTAGTGAAACCTATTTGAACATTCTGATTATCCGGTTTGGTGGTTCAGTGCATTCAAGTGCATCAATTCCGGACTTCGATGAAAATAGAGTCTCGTGCTTAATAGAGGCAAAGACTTCAATGCGAACCTATTGAAGAGACCTTAATATCTATAAATGGATTGGGACTTGATTATCCAATAAAAATACATATGTTATTTACATTTTAATGTTATTAAATGTTCATTTTTGATCTTATGGGCCTGATTTAGTGAATTTTAATTTTGAACATCCATTCTCATCATTCGTGCACTTCATGCCTAATATAAACCAATTTATGCTTAATGATCCATATGATTTTAAGGAATATAATTATATATATATTAATTTTATATTTTTTGAAATTGATCTACACTTCAATATGAACATTTTTCATTTAGGGATCAATGTAGGATTTATAAAGGAATATGGGGATATTTCGCGACGAAAGAAAACAATTCTGGAGAAGTCAGATTTGACACCAGCCCACTAATGAGAATGTGAGGCCCAACATACAGTCCCAATGAAGCCCACATTTCGTGGGATGCTAGAATATATATATATTAACAAATAATTCTACATGATACAATTCTCATTCGGTCTCCATAGTGGTTATTAAGGCGGCACAATTTGGAGATAAAATTCTGGGCCAGAATCTGAGGCCCAGAAAAACGGGCACGAATTTTAAACAAATCTCACAAAACATAAACTATTTTTTGATGAAACTTTAAAGAAGGATAGGGGACATCAGGAGCATAATTTTAATATTCTATGTCCCACTCAAATTCTGCATCTATAAGGTCTTCCATGCACCTCTGTTCGGTGGAATCAAGTTGGCTGCAACTTCGGGTCAAGGGTGGTAATGTCTCTTCTCCCTTAATTTCCACCACCCTAGGCCTACAATACTCATGTGGAATCCTTTATACTATTTGAAGCTCGAACTAAGACTCTTTAAATTTATATTTAAAGCAGTTTTGGTGGAAGATTTTATCATCATTTGAGCTTTCTTTCATTGTAATGTTATGCTGCGATTTTTTTGTCTCAAGTTTGTCTTCCACATGTAAGTGGTTTTAATTCATCCTTGTTTCTTAAGAAAAGGCCTTTTTATCTTATAATTTTGTTTTTCTACATATAACTTTTATACAATTGCCTCAAGGTGTGAATTTATTCACACCAAACCTTGTGAAATTATTAACACAATGGTGGAGTGATCATTTTCTTTTTATTGTTTTCTTTACTTCTTCAATTCTTCCCTCATGAGTCTACTTCCCGCTTCCATTGAAACCATAGCATCAACAGAGGGATAACCTAGTTATGGGTTGATCCAAGGGAGTATCAAGGGGTGGATTGGATTTTATTTATCACCCCATTAATGTCTAATAACTTATTTAACTGAGATTTTTATTTGATGACTTTTAAACTCCATCGTCCTTGTTGAATTTAAGGCAACACACTTCAAGTGCTATTATGAACCTTTACCTTGAAGTGCTCAATACATTGATCCTTCAAGTGTATAGGTGATTAGTATTAAATTATGTAGTTATTAAACTAGTAATTGATGATGTTTTTTGATCTTCTTAAATGATCCCATCTCAAATATATGAAATTGATATCATTAAAAAAGGAATTCATCCAATCCACCCCAAGTGATAACCCTGGATCAACTCATTATATTAATTTAAATTAACTTAAATCTATTAGTGATACATTAAACCCATCTAAAATCAACCCAATTTGGTCACTTAATATCCAAAAATAGTCTATATAATGTGTGTGTCTATAGATTGATACTTATGTCTCTAACGAATCGATAACCCAAGCTAGACTACAAGGACCATTCTATCTTCTTCTCTTGGGTAAATTTTAGCGTGAATAAAATTTTGGCACCGTTTTTGGGGAACCACATAATTCATATCAACACCCATTATATTATCCCCCATTTATTCTATTCTCACCCAATATCTATTATCTTGTCCCTTTCTCATTTTTTTTCTTTTGGTGCATGTCCGCCTACACCCGAGATCAATCAAACCATCTAGTTAGGGAGGGAAGTCCTAGGGTTGGGGAGTTAAGTGAACCTAGGGGATTGTTTCCTTTAGATTCAAATCATCCTAATAATCTAGAGAAAAAAATTGATCCCACTTCAATGGAAGGTCTTCAAAGATACCAACTCATAAACCAGGGTGGAAACCAAAATGGAAATCCAAATGAGGCAGCCCCAAACTTGGGTAATGCGGTCGATCAAACCATGAATGACTACGTCACACCTTCCTGGACCAATTCCCCCTAATGAATTATACACAACTCCTTAGGATATTACAACTACATCTTTAAACCCCATGCCCTAAACCACTTCCCCATATTCCATGGAATGGAGTCTGAGATGCCCTACCTTCACGTTAAAGAGTTCAATGACATTGTAGAAACCATGTGTCCCCCACATCAACTAGAATCAGCTAAGATAAGGCTATTTATTTTTTCTTTAAGGATCAAGCTAAAAAATGGATAAACAATTTTAGACCATCATCCATCAACTCTTGGGACCAACTACAAAGAGAATTCTACAAAAAATACATTTCTCACCACAAAAAAATTGCACTTAAAAAGTCCATCCAATTTTTTTTTTTAAAGATAGAGAGTCACTCTACAAAACATGGGAGAAGTTAAAGGCACTCTAAACATGGTTCCACACCATTTTTTTCTATTCATGAAGAACTGACAATTTTCTATGAAGGGTTGTGTCTGGGGAACAAACAATTCATTGACATGATGTGTTATGGAACCTTTAAAAACAAAGCCCCAAATGATGCTTACAAGTATCTAGAAAGCCTTTATTAACAAAACCAAACATGGGGAACTTCAACATATTCTGAAAAGCCATAAATAACTATTGTAATTCATACACATAGAGAATAATAAATCCTTAGGTCTAAACTCGAAGCACTCTCTATGAAGGTTAAATAGGTAGACCTTAGGAAAGTCCATGAAATCCAAACTGTAGACCCTGTTTGCACAATTTGTGACAAACATGACCATAATATAGACAACTTACAAAACATTCCATCCATAAATAATGTCCTTTTAGGAGGACCCCCAGTGGAATTAAATTCTTTGAACTTTCAAAAGCATCAATACCAAAACAACTTCAACCCAAGGTATAATGACCACCCAGGATTCCGCTGGAAAGATAACCAACAACCTATCCAACCACAGGGACAAAATCTTTACACCTCATCAGAACTACCAAACCCATAACAAGTTCCAATACCAACAGCCACCAATCCTTTTTCAACAAACCATCCCACCTCCAAAATATCACTCTTGGATAAACCTATCTTCTCAAGAACCAACCCAAACTGTTCCACAAAGCCTACTACAACAATTGTGCAGTCAAATGGAAAGGATGAACTCGGAAGT
Source organism: Viscum album (assembly GCA_963277665.1). Lineage (NCBI taxonomy): Eukaryota > Viridiplantae > Streptophyta > Magnoliopsida > Santalales > Viscaceae > Viscum > Viscum album. The sequence goes on along the minus strand of OY728119.1, from coordinate 695,358,548 downwards.
CGCTTCCCTTAAACAAGAACTTCAAACCATCAAAATAGGAATGAAACCCATGATTACCCAGGAAGTACCATCCTTAACTTCAAGGGGAGAGTGAATTTATACTCAAACAAATGTGAACAACTAAAGGCTATAACTATTTTAAGAAGTGGGAAAACAATTAAGAAACCTGTAAAAATAAGTCAGAAACCATGTGAAGCTTCAAACTCTAATGAAAATTCAAATTAACCACATGATAAAATTGAGTAAACTAATAACAATGTGAAAGAAATAACTCTTCAACAAACAACCCCAAAACCCGTACCATTTACTCATTGCATGAGTGGGAAAACCAAGCTTGAAATGAGTGAAACATTGAGGGAAATATTCTCACAAGTCATGTTGAACATTCCCCTACTCGATGTAATCCAACCCATACATGCCTACTCAATGTACCTTATGGACTTGTTCACTTTTAAAAAAATCACATAAAAACCAAGTCCATTTGGAATCTAATGTGAGTACCACCATTCAAGGAACCATTCCACCTAAGATGAAAGACCCTGGTTTCCCTTACATCAATGATGAACTATGAGAGAGAAATGTTTTCAAGGCCTTGTGTGACCTAGGTGCTAGTGTCAATCTCATCCCCTATGTTGTATACTGCTAGTTATGCCTAGAAGAGATCCAGCCCACATCTGTCACACTTCAACTCACTGATTGTATCATTAAGGTTCCAAAGGGGATTTTAAAGGATGTTATAGTAAAAGTTGAAAACATCATCTACCCTGCCGAATTCATTGACCTTGACAACCATCCAAACTTAAGAAATAAGAAAAAAACCCCAATTATCCCTGGTCGTCCCTTCCTTGTAACAATCAACTCTATTATCTGAGTCCGAAATGGGAACATGACTATCACCTTTAGAAACATGATTATATACTTGAACATCTATAATGAAAGATCACAAATAGGGGATGATGAAGACATTCATGAAGTAAACATGATAGAAGGCATTGATAATGAATCCATAGAACATAAAGGAATATTTGATGTATGTTTAATTTAGGAGGAGACTGATTTCCTTTGTTCACATGAAGGATGTTTGTCTCCTTGTCTTGAATCATTTTTAAATTTCTCTTATGATAATGTATTACGTCCGAAAATTAGTGAAACCTTTCAGGAAACCACTTTCATGGAGACCACTCCAAATTCCTTCCTTAAATATGATTACAACAATCTAGTAGATTAAACTTCTACATGTGGGTAATCAATCCTACCTAAAACTCTAGGAAACAAAATTGATCTTGATCCAATGTCCCAATCTTCTGCTGAAATTCCGAACCAACTTGATCTTGAAATGAAGTAACTTCCTGCTACACTAAAGTATGACTTCCTAGGGGACAATCAAACACATAATATTGTCATTTTCTTATCTTGAAGCCAATCATGAGAGGATTCTTCTATATTTCCTTAGGAAACATAATAAATTCATTGGTTGGACCCTGTCTGATATTCCTAGAATTATCCCACTTATCGAGACTCATAGGATTGTTCTAGAATATGATTCAAAGCCATGTCATCAACCTCAACGGCGTATAAATCTTATTCTCATGTATTTTTTGAGAAAAGAAATTCTAAAATTGTTAAAATATGGTATCATATACCCCATAGCTGAGAGTGAGTGGGTCATCCCAATTCAAGTGGTTCCCAAGAATGAAGGAATCACAATGATAACCAATAAGTATAGAGAGATTCTTCCAACTTGGGTGAGAAGTTGATGGAGGGTCTCAATTGACTATAGGAAGCTAAACTCAATCACCATGAAGGAACATTTCCCCTTACCATTCATTAACCAAGTCCTTGAGAGAGTGGAAGGTCATGCCTTCTATTGTTTCATAGATGGGTACTCGTGGTATAATCAAATTGATTTATCTCTAGAGGACCAAGGGAATACTACATTCACATGTCCATTCGGAACCTTTGCCTTCAAACGCATGCCCTTAGGGTTATGAAATGCCCCTGGAACCTTCCAGTAGTTCATGATGAAAATATTCTCAGACATGGTAGGGGATTTTATTGAGGTCTTCATGGATGAATTCTCTGTGTTTGGGGATACATTTGAAGGATTTCTGAGGAATGTGAAGAGAGTCTTGTCAAGATGTGAAGAAAAGAATATGGTATTAAACTGGGAAAATGTAGAGACCCGAAGCTTAACGTACATAGACATTACATTACTTTTGGGGAATACTTAAAACATAACAAAAACATACACATAAGGACCGTAATAGTTTAGTGTCTTTGGAAACGTAGAACGTAATATTCTAATCATGGTGAAAGATCTTCAACATCTCCCATAAAGATATTCTACTTTTTGTTTACTTACATAAAACCTTTATTTATTTTCTGGGGAAAATAAAACATAAAAAGGGTGAGCTCAAATGCTCAGTAAGGGTAAACAAAAGAAAAATCAATCACATCATATTCATAAGAACATAACATTTTGGAAATCTTAACCTGCAAAAGAAATCATAATTTCATATCATGGGATAAATCATAGAAGTGAAATGTAATCCCAATAATCATAACTTAAAACATGAAACTTTGTGGCATACACACATAATCATAGAGAATCATTTCTTAGTATTCAAGACTCATATCCAAGTCTATCTTAGTGGACAAAGTCCATTTCTAAACCGAGTTCACTCCTCATTTCAGTCTTGTTTCACTGAACCAGATTAACCTGTCGTTCCAGTCATGTCTATATCATGAGATATAAATCTTTACCCAATGAATTTTAGGGAGATATAGGTCCCACCCATCTCATAATTATACCATTCTTATGTGTGCCACAAAATCATAAATCATACATCATTGCATAACCCATGTAATAAAAATGGGATTCTTAAACATCATGACATCATAAAACAATTCATATAAGATAAAGGAATTTATAAAAATAATTACATCACAACATAATAAAATCAATGTAATAATAGGGATAGAAACAAAACCTTATATTATCTTAGATGGAAAATAATTTTGATAAAATACTTGAACTCCATTCTTGAGGAAAATATCCTTTTTACTTCAAAAACATTTTACTTTCTTAACATGTCATTAAATTTTAAACTAAAAGAAGTTGATTAAAAATAAACTTTAAATCTTGTAAATAAAGCTTCTTGGAAATAATGTTTTAAAAATCCATTCATGCCGTATAAGTTAAAAAAACATTCTTCTCGTACTTTTGTCGGAAAAGTCAAAAAGTACCTCGTATGAAAAACGACAAAAGATTCCTTTCATATCTTTTACTAAAAACTCACCAAAGGGTAAAATTAGATTTAAACAATTTTAGGTGGATGTAAATAATATTACATATTGAGGAAACATGGATGCGGATGATAAATATTCCCCAGTAAATTCTGAAGTATAAACAATCTCGGATAAAAATTGAGATTGCAAGATTTTCCCTTACCTTAGGTCTGATTTGTTTCGTAAGTGTCTGAACCTCCTGTATAATGATTTAAATAATGTCATTGACTTATTCCAGAATCATAATCATTGTTATTATATCATATATGGTCATATTCTTAGCTTCTTATTAGTAATATTTCATTGTTACTTGTTATTCGGGTGTTTATTACTTTTTGTTCTTATGCCTGTTTTGTCGAATAAATTCTTATTCTTCTCTTTAGGTTATAGATACCTCATTTCCAGAATGGTATTAGTGTACTATATATCATATTTATTCATTAAATTCATTTATATAATCATTATTCAATGAAGATCATGTAGAACGAGTCGCATCACATCGTAGAGACGGTATTCCGTACGTACGCACGAGCGATGATATCATTCCCATGAACATGGAATTTTGTTGGAGTGTATGTATACTACTGAAGAATAAATAACACTTTACAATAATTATATATAGTTATTTATTTTCACCATTATACCCATCCAAGTAAGGTGGGGGTGGAAAATAGATTACACCACGGCGTGGAGACGGTATTCCGTACGTACGCACGCGTGGTGATTTCATTTTCCGTAGGATGGATAGATGGTGAAATAGGGTTGTTTCATACTTACAATAACATATCAGTATATGAGTGATACTGATGTTATTACTTAATATTGAAAAAACTAAAGAAGAAGAAGTGGAAGAAGAAATAAAGTTGAAAGAATCGGTAACGGACATTACCTCTTCTTTGAAGCGCCTCTTTGAGACCTCCTCTTAGGGAACTAAAATTGGTATTTGAAGAAGACCAGGACCTCTAGGATGTTTCTAGGGAAGTGTAGAAGAGAATATTTTATGTTTTGGTTGAGCTTGAAGGCTCAAAGTGGTGTGAGGAAGATAGGGAGGAGGTGCCCTTTTATAAGGGAGGAGAGGGGCACCTTTGTAAAAACTAAAACAATTATTTTATTATAAAGTCATATTCGGTTTTTAATAGCTAAAAATTGATTTATTTCTAAGATAAGGTGGGTATGGTTAAAAATCCTCTCATATAATAGAATTTAGAAAACTTTAGGTATCAATTTTAACCTTATCATTTAGATATAACTTTAAGTTAAATAATTTTACTTTTACCGTGTCTTTTTTTTCTTACACTATAAAGTTAATAAACTTACTATAACAAGCCAAAAGAACCCCAAGTTGCTTATTTTTAATATATATATAACCTTATCTAAGTCATTTGTATGAACCTTAGATTTTTGGGAATAAAATAACAATTAATAATATAATATTTGTTTTAAAAACTATTTTATGTTAATTTTGACACTATTTGGTAATTGATTTTTGTGAAAATCATAACAGAATGATTAGTTCTAAAAAAGTTAATTAAATCAGTACTAATATGTAATATTAACATATAAAATTATTGGAATTCATAAAAAGTCTCGAATTACATTTATTTGGGTATTTATAACATCAATTATGTCAATATATCATTAATAAGATAATTATTGCATCATCATTGTGTCATAAATAAATTAAATTATTTAATGTCTAAAAATTACAAATAAAATACCATTATGTATGAAATATTTTTATCTTTCTAATGAATATTTATAGTCTAATTTATCTTATTTATAACCCTCTATTAAAAATTCTTTAGATATTAAACTTTGATTTTAACTATTTTAACACTTCATTAAATAAATTAATAATAAATGTCCTAATCTAATCCAAGTGGGCCTAAATGGTCATATTTTATTCCTAAGGTTGTTTTTGGTCGAATTATACTTATAAAATAGAATTAGGACATGTGTTAGGGTAATATTAATATCATTTTTACCCTAAATTACCCTATTTACTTTTAACCGTGGTAAATAAAAGTAAAAAGTTACTATTCACCAAAAAATATTTTCATCTCATTGAACCACATTTTTTTCCTTGATATTAACCGTGTCTCTCGGATTTTCTAAATTCAATTCACAGAAGTGGTAAAATTTCATTTAAATGAAAAAGTCAGTTTTTTAACTACCACTAAGTGGTTTCACTATTCATCGAAAATTGAAGTTTTTCAGAAAAATACCAATAATTCAGCCTAAGCATTATTTGATATTCTGAATTCAAAATTGTTTTCTATTTTTCCAAATTCAAAACATAGAAGTGGCATTAATTAATTTCAAAATTAATTCCCGCTATCCAAACAAATAGCGTGTTTTTTAGAAACAAAAACTTTCAAAAGATTGATACTTGTTTTATCCAATTTCAAAGTAAAATTAATTCCAATGAACAACATTGGATTAAATGGTAAAAATATATTCTAATTACAATTTAAAACCAATTAAAAAGATAATCTAACCATATAAATTATTGCGATGAAAAAAGTTGTTTTTAATGAAAATAAAGTGTGTTTTTACTATTCATTAAAAAATGAAAGTTATCAGAATAATATGAAAATTTTCTCCAAAGTAAATTTTTATATCATAATTCCAAAGAGGAATTTTATTTTGTCAAATTGAACTTATATACATGTCAAAACAAGATTTAAGGTGGGTGCGCCATCAAAAGGCGGGAAAACTGCAATTTTCGAAAAACACATATTTTACACGAAAAATTTATTTTGTTCTCATACCATATTATAGAAAATGTGTAAGATCAATAATAATGTTATAAAATTCAAAATGTATTTTATACTATTCATATCGGCTAGTCCATAATAATATTATAACAATATATCGTTGTTTAGTGAAACCCGGTATTGCGTACTACACACGCTATCGAAGAAGGTCGTGATTACGTGTAATGCAAGCCAAGTCAGGGTTGTGTTTTGTGCAAGACTCCTTCGTTGTTTCGTATAACAGAATCCAACCATATTTCATTTATACATTGAATATATATATATATATATATATATACTTAATGTTGCGTAGAATAACTACTATCCAAATTGTGTGTAACATGATCCAAGAATAGTGTTGTGTATACTGCAAGCTAATACGGTGTTGCGTATAGCGCAAGGTAACCTTGGTGTAGCGTAAAACACAAGACATTAATGAAATTAAAAAAAATAATTCTCATAAAATCTCGGGTTGTTACAGAAAATATCCATTTAATGGTTAATGAGGGACTAGTTCTAGGCCATCTGGTCTTAGGTAGGGTGATTGAAGTTGATAAACCCAAGGTTGATATCATTCATCACCTTCCATCACCCAAAACTATCAAGTAAGTGAGGTCTTTATTAGGAAATGCTGGATTCTATAGAAGATTCATCAAGGACTTTAGTTCAATCTCTCGTCCCCTTTGTGCTCTCTTAGTAAAGGATTCTCTATTTGTTGGGAAAGAAAGCTGTGAGGGTTTATTCTCAACCCTCAAATCCTCTCTCACCTCTCCTCCCATTATGAAATCTCCAAATTAGAACCTCCCTTTCGAAATTATGTTTGATGCCAATGAATTTTCTATAGGATCTGTGCTAGGACAACATTGCAAAAAAAATCCTTATGTCATTGCTTATGCAAGAAAATAATTAAATGATGCCCAAATAAACTACACCACCACTGAAAAGGAGTTTCATGTTGTTGTCTTTGTGTTAGATAAATTCAGTTCTTATCTCTTAGTATCACCCATCATTGTCATCACTGATTATTCTGCCCTAAAATACCTTTTCCAAAAAACAATATTCCAAGGCTAGAATAATTAGGTGGGTCCTTATCTTACAATAATTTGACCTCACAATCAAGGATAAAAATGGCATTGAAAATATTGTAGCTGATCACCTAATAAGGATGGATTTCAAAGACAAATAAAATCATCTTTCTATGTCTGATTCATTTCCTAATGAACAACTATACTCTATGAGTGACTGCCCTTGGTATACCGACATAGCCAATTTCTTAGTTACAGGAGTCATTCCAAAATTCTTGGGGACTCAAGATCAACGGAAATTACTTTCTGATGTTAGAAACTATGTTTTTATGATCCAAAAGTCTATAAGTTTTTCCCTGAACAAGTCATTAGGAGGTGTGTCCTACAATCTGAACAATAGTGAATCCTTAAATCCTGTCATAGTGAGGCGTGTGGAGGTCACTTTTCCTCTAAGAAAACATATGCTAAGATTCTTCAGTGTGGTATCTTCTGGACCACCCTCTCAAGGGACTCCTAAACATTTTGTCAAATTTGTTCTAATTTTCAACATGTAGGGTCAATCACAAAAAGGAATCAAATGCCACTCACTCCCATCATAGTGATTGAAATATTTGACTGTTGGGGAATCGATTTCATGGGTCCTTTCCCAAAATATAGAGGATACCTCTATATCCTCTTAGATATTTATTTTTTCTCAAAATGGGTTGAATACATTCCCACCAAGTCTACTGACCATCATATTGTGATCCGATTTCTGAAAGAGCACATATTTTCTCGATTTGGAATTCCTAGGGCTATAATCAGTGATTGAAGAACCGATTTCTGCAACCATCCATTCTTTTCACTCATATCTAAGTATGGGATTTCTTATAATGTTTCCACTACATACCATCCTCAATCCAATGGTCTAGCTGAGTTATTAAATAAAGATATTATGAATATTCTTGAAAAAAATGTCAATCCTGATAGGAAAGATGGGTCCGAGAAACTCTTCGATACTCTTTGGGCATATCGTACAACATACAAAACCATCCTAGGAATGTCACCATATAGGTTGGTTTATGGAAAATCATGCCATTTACCTATTGAAATTCAGCATAAGGATTTTTGGAAAATTAAGAAAGTAAATTATGACCTCTCATTGGCCAGAACAAAAACAAAATTAGATATCAATAAACTTGAGGAACTAAGGATGGAGGCTTATGAAAATTCTAGGATCAATAAAGCTAGAGTTCAAGCCTACCAATCTAGGAATATCAATGTCAAACATTTTGAACTGGGAAAATTCATTCTCTTGTATAGTTAAAAACATCATTTACACCCAGGAATGTTAAAGTCAAGATGGTCAGGTCCTTTCATAGTGCATCATGTGTACCCCCATAGGGCAGTAGAGGTTCAAGATCCCACAAGTGGTTACATTTTCAAGGAAAATGGTCAAAGGTTAAAACCATTCATTTAATCATTCAATAAACAAGAAATAGAGGTTGAGTTAACTGATACAACCTAGGAACCAAGAAAAAATTGATAGATTTAGGATCCATGTAAGGCTAACGACGTTAACAAAGTGATGTATAGGACGCAACCCATGGTTTTCAAGTTTCCAAAAATTTTGTTGTTTTAATCAACTTTATATTTTAAATAGGATTATTGAATCATTTTGATATTTAAAAAAAAGTAGATTATTGACTTGTTCTTCTATTATGAGTATGGATGGGTATGAAAGGGGAGCACCATATTCATCTGTGTCACATGATGTGATCCTTGAGTAATACCTTACCCTGAAATTTAAAAAGAATACAATGTATAATAAGACTATTTTTATGTGTTTGTTGGATAAAATAAATAAAATTATAATAATAAAATTAAAATTCCACATCGTAGGTCATGGGGTAAACCCCATCACAACCGGTGAAGCCACATGGACATGAACCCGGGACCGAAGGGAGACAGGGGCGCACACTCTTACCACTGACCTATGCCTTATTTTTCTTCCTTATTCTATAATTATTATAAATATACATATATTTTAATTTCATTATTATATAAATTAATATATATATATATATAGTTTTTTTCTTTTTTCCACTAGGGAACTCTTCGAGTGACTGAAGATCAAAGGAGTAAATTGGAGCAGTAAGAACTTTAACTTCAACAACCATGTCACTTTTTTATATGTGTATTATTTCAAATTCCTTTTATAACTCATCTCCTCTATCTCTATCCACTTCTAAATTGTTTTTTATTTAAACACCGGGGACGATGTTATTTTAATTTGGGGGGAGATGAAACAAAAAAAAATCACTTTGTGTGAAAAAATGAATGATTTGAAAAAAAAAGTGTGTAAATGGACGAAAAAATTCCCTTAACATTGAACATGGAATTAAAAATTGCACACTTTGAAACTGAATATAAAATAACATAGCATGCCCTGATTCTGATTTTAATCCTTGTATAATTTCATGAACCTAGATTTTGGAAAGTGTGGTTGTCCAATGTGATATTTCATCCTTTATATTTTTATCCAAATAAAAAAAGATCACAATGAATGTCCTTTAGATATTGGGGTGTTAGTTTGAGTTCATGGGGTCCCCCAAATAAATATAATAGGTTTTGTGATCATTTTAGTTTTAATATGAGTATTCAAGAAATTTTTTTAAAAAAAATAAATTTCTGCGTAGAGCAATGAAATGACCTAATTTGTGGCTTTCGAAACTTGGGGATCATGACTCCATAGTTGTATGGCCCAGAGTTAGTAATTTTATCTCTATTTTTTCTAATTTGAATTTAATTTTTACTATGTTAACTCGAGATGATGCCAGAGTATATGGGATTCACTTGGTGCCATAGGGTCTTTGAGCCTATGAGTCATCAGCAAAGCCTCATTATAGGGGTTGACTCTTTTGAGTGCAATTACAATTACCATGGAAAAATTGCAAAAAAAATAAAATAAATATAATTTAATACTCATATTAATATTTAAATGTGATTCCACCTAGCACTTCCATCATTTCCCTCTTGAATAAAGATTAACCCCCATGTCTAATGTGATGCCCAACACATCATCAATCTTAATTGATATTGGATGAAATATGGAAATAAATTTGAAAAAACGAATGGGCTTCGGATTGGGATACTCTTATTAAACTATCATGTATTAAAATATTTTTATGGGTTTCCTGATTATTGTTTATAAGGGTTTTTGGTGATCATTGTGTATTAAAATGTTTTTGGAAAAGGGAATTCGAATTTCAAATTGTTGAGATACATTTTTCTCGGGACTAGAAAATCTCAAGTTGGGTGGTGTGATTAGCCAATAAAAATAAATATGTTAATTACATTTTAATGGTATTAAATGTTAATTTTTTATCTTATGGGACTGAGTTAGGGAATTTTAATTTTCAATATCCATTCTCATCATTCATGCACTTCATGCCTAATGTACACCAATTAAATACCAATGATTAATCTAATTTTAAGAAATGTAATTATCCATATTATAATTATATATTTTTGGAAATTTATCTACACTTCAATATGAAAATTTTTCGTTCAGGGACCAATGTAGGATTCATAATGAAAGATGGGGATATTTGGAGATTAAAGGAAACAATTCTGGAGAAGGAAAATTGGACATCAGCCCACTAATGAGAATGTGGGGCACAACATACTGTCCCAATGAAGCCCAAATTCCATGGGATTATTTAGGTCATATAGAGAAACAAATCATTATTCATGATACAATGCTAATTCGGCTTCCATGGTGGTTATTAAGGCGTCCCAATTTGGAGATAAAAGTTTGGGCCAGAATTTGAGGCCCAAAAAAATAGACCACCATATTACACATATCTATAAAACCATAATATATTTTGGGATGAAAAATTATATACGGCTAGGGGACATCCGAAGATTAATTTTATTCTTCTATGTGCTGATCCAATTAGGCCATCTATAACGTCCTCCATGCACCTCTGTTCGGTGGAAGGAAGCTGAATACAACTTCAGGTCAAGGGTGGAAAAGTCTTCTCTCCCTTAATTTCCACCACCCTGGGCCTACCATACTCAACTGGGACCATTTTTACTATTGTGAGATCGACCCAAGCCTCTTTAAATGCCTATTTAATGCAGTGGTGGTGGATTAGTTTATCAACTTTTGATATTTCTTTCATTGAAATGTAATGTAGTGATTTTGTTGTCTCAAGTTTATCTTCCACATGTATATTGTTTTCATTCACCAGGGTTTTTTAATAAAAGTTCCTCTTCTCTTATTATTCTATTCTTCTCCATCTCACATTGATTCCATTTCTTCAAGGTGTGAATTTATTCACACCAAACCTTGTGAAATTATTCACAAAACGGTGGAGTGATCATTTTCATTTTATTGTTTTCTTTACTTCATCAATTCTTCACTCATGAGTCTACTTCCCGCTTCTATTAAAACCAAAGAATCAATGTAGGGATAACCCACTTATGGGTTAATCTAAGGGTGTATCAAGGGGATGTATTGGATTTTATTTATCACCCCATTAATGGCTAATCACTTTTTTAATTAAAATTTTTATTTAATGATTTTTAAACTCTGTCGTCCTTGTTGAATTTAAGGCCACACACTTAAAGTGCTAATATGATCCTTTACATTGAAGTTATAAAAACATTGATCCTTCAAGTGTGTAGGTGATTAGTTTTAAAGGGTGTATGTATTAAACCAGTAAGTGATGATATTGTTTGATCTTCTTAAATGAACTCATCTCAAATATAAGAAATTGAAATCATTAAAAAGGAATTTATCCAATCCAGCCCAAGTAATAACCTATGATCAACTCATTCTCTTAATTTGAATTAACTTAAATCCTTTACTGATACTTTAAACCCTTCTAAATTCAACCCATTTTTTCCACTTCATAACCAAAAACAATCCATATAATGTACGTGTATGTAGGTTACTTCTTAGGTCTCTGAGGATTCGATAACCCAAGCTAAACTACAAGGACCGTTCTACCTTCATCTCTTGGATAAAATTTGACCATGAACCAGGACTTAATAAAATGCAGTGATCTAGGGAGAGTCAACAAGAGTGACCCAAGGGACACAATGAGCTATCCTTTAACTTTTGTAAAGGCAGTGATCCTGGCACAGAGTGATTGTGGCCAAAGCATGTAATCCATAAACTAGTGAAGATTAGTGGATTTTTGTATGATCGACACACTATCGGTGTACACTACTTAGACATAACCCTTTTTGGGGAACCAACTAAAAGTGTTGTGTTAACTACATTCATTTATTTGATAGATCTAACAAGTTCCAACAAAAGTGGGAACAAGATCCACAAATTTAAAAAGAAAAAGTTGACACCCTGATTCACCCCTCCCCTCTCAGGGTGTTCAGGTGTCCTTCAGCTAGTATTATCCATAGAAACATGATGAATCTATTATCATCAATATAATAAAAAATTTAATATGATGATTTCACAACCATTTACCACCTCTTCTCTAACAAAAAATAAATGTAAGTATTTCTCATCTATATGTGTGGACTAACACCACCATATAGGAATATGATTCATTTTACATAGAAATCATTAATGGTTGGTTATAATAAAGGGTTTAAGATATATATTTATATTTATGATATAATTATGATCATTGAGTAATAAAAACCAACTCGGGTCAACCTCGAATGGGTCACCCGAGTCGGCCCAAGACAAGGCATGAGGGGAATTCTCAATCCTCCCAGACTAGCGACAAGCACCATGGAAAATTAAAAGAAGCAGGGAGAAGGATTTATACCAATTTAAATAAAAAAATATAAATAAATAGTGAACCCAAATATAAATAATTTAATAGAAAATATAACAATATCATTACCAAAATATTGAATACAAAAAAAACAAAAAAATATAACCAAACTAAACAAGGTGAACACTAAGCCTCCATGTGACCCTGAGGGTTACTCTCTAATCCCAAAACCCAAAATCACCCAAAAAATTTGAGACCAAACTAGAACCATCACCAAAAGTTAACAATAATAAGAAATTATAGTTCTGAGTATTAAAACTAATTAGGCGTGCCTGAAAAATCCATTCCCAATGCATTTCCATGAAATAGAATAATAATAAAACCCTAGTTTTAAATACAATAAATAATATTTTTTAGCTTATTCCACTTTAAATCAAAACATTTTCCATTACCCTTATTTTACATTAAAAACAAAGTTCTTCTTAGAGAAATATAAATTTACAATTTTTAGAGAAAGAAATACAAATTTTACTTACAAATGGAGAAAGAAAGTGAAAAACACTTTTAAATAATTTTCCATAAACATTTGAAAACCAACTCATAACTTTTAACCAAGATGATAAACATACAAGGGAGAATGGGAAATGATCACATAAAAAGGAAATGGAAATACAACACCCATGTGTAACCAACAAATCAAAGTATCTTAGTCATCCACCATAGGAAACTAAGTTCCAAAGTACGTAGAATAAACTTGGTGCTCGTTGGATTATCTAGAAATTTCTATACATTTAATTCATCATGTAGTCATTCCTAACCCAAATACATCATTCTCTAGGACACGCTTGGTTCATACCCTACCTAGCATAACCAAGGGGAACTATCCCAAGGCATAACAAGATCCATAATAAGGGCCACTAGGCCGAACACAATGCTTAGATTATTTATCAACAATTGACTGAAAATCCTCTATATACATATAATTCTCTTGTCAAAACTAAAATGGGGTGATTCAATCAATCCAAATAGTCAACCAACCACATATATATATATATCACACACACAAGTATCACATCAAATCACCACAAGGAACAATCACTTTTTATTAAACCAAAAGATTCTGAAGGATTCAACACATAGGAAGTCTAATACCATTCAACATAACAAATGCAAGAGGACTATCCATGAAATTGAATCCAATAAAACAAATTTTTCACATGTTCCAAACGAGCCTTACATAACCTTTACATGTCAACCCATTTCTTTGGGAACCCAAAACACTCCTATTTTAAAACTAGAGGTCTAACACAACATTTTCAAATCCAAAACCACATTGAAAATAAATCTAAGAATCCAAAAACGTAATTTTTGAAGCCAAATACATTTACCAATCCAAAACCATGGCTTGGAAAAAACAAATCACTTAAGAAATCCAACTATGAATTTTATTGAACATTTGGGTTCATAGCATACAAAACATTACTATTTACTTTGAAACTAGATAGAAATCACCTCTTTAAACCTCAGTTTTTTTACAAAAAAAAATAATCACTAATTAATATTCAATGAAGTTTAGAAAAGAAGGAAATCAATGAATATTAAATTTAATGGAAAAGTGGAAAGGGAAATCGACCTCAAACCACAAGTGCTTCAACAATGACAACCCAAAACCGTGATACTAAGGTTCAAAGTTGAAAGATTATCCAAGATAATACTTAACAAAAAACCCTAATATAGTCCAAAATAAATCAGAACCCTAGATCTAAAAACCATGTGAGGAGAGGAAACACCATGAAAAAGGACTAAGAATGTAGAGGTAGAATAGATAAGAATAATATATTTATTTTGTTGGGCCAGAGATTGATGAAATCACTTGATCCAACCCTTGGGAGAGGAGGGGAGGGTTGGAGAGGATGGGAGGGGATCCCTTTGAGTCACATGAGACCAGATAAGAAGAAATGTGGCGTTTTGAGTTAAAAACATGAGAGGGTTGAAATGAAAATTTACACTTTTAATGACATGGGTTTAATGTATGGTTAGGCTACATAGTTTCCCTAATAGTGAACCAACCTTGTGACCCTTACTAGACACATTGGGGACCCACAATGTTTGGTTTTATGGTTTGGGAAACTATGTGCCAATCATATGATATGGTTTAGTCCAAATATGTTGAACAATGTAGACCCCGTTTACACAGTTTGTCTAAATATGATTGGGTTATGCACCATAGACTAGATTCATCCCAGTATTTTCATGGGTCACCCTTGGACCCATCTAGTTTAGACCAAACTATGTGGATCCCACTCAAATCAAACTATGCATGTTAAAAATGACCTAATAATAGAATAAAAAATAAGAGTCCACATAGTTAGCCCTTAACCGTGTACCTAAATGGTGAAACTAGATAACAACATACTGAAACTCAAAATTTAAATCTGGAATAATTGAAACTCAAGAGAGAAACCCAGAAAAAAAAGATAAGACATAATAAATGAAGAAAATAAAAATCGGGGTGTGACAATTATCCATAAAATAATAATTTATTCTCCTATAAATTCATAACCATTATAGTTGATCAATCAAAAGATAGATTTTCCACACATGAATGATCTAATTCCTCAACAATAATGTACCTCAACCAC
Source organism: Viscum album (assembly GCA_963277665.1). NCBI lineage: Eukaryota > Viridiplantae > Streptophyta > Magnoliopsida > Santalales > Viscaceae > Viscum > Viscum album. The sequence continues at coordinate 695,343,105 of OY728119.1, read as the reverse complement.
CACAAAAATGTTACTCACACCACTCATCCAAAATCAACCAATGAACCCAAACCACTTTTCAAAAGACAACAAAAACTCAAAATAAAACCACCATAACATTTAGCTAAACAATACAATTTATTATACTCAAAAATCCCAATGTACAACTAAATGGAAAAGAAATAGGATTATAAAATTCCAAAGGAAATATCTTACTCTTAATATGAAACTAGGGACAAAACGGATTACAAACATGGGAGGCCATAATAGACTCCCCACCATTTTAGAACTTCATTTGGCTGCTTTATCACTATCATACATAAAAATAAACACTCTAAACCAAAATTATTACACAAAACCCCTAAGAAGAACCAAATTAACATGACACGCCATGAGAATGACTTCACTTTGAAAAAGTGCTTCCACAAAAAATGATTTAGAGGAATAAAAAACCCCACCTTCTTTCACCCCTTATTAAACGTAGTGTGAACAAGGAACACAATAGAACACACCACCATCCAAGATAGAAATATTCATAATTTACAAAATGCATGTATTAATTAAAATAGATGTTCTTAAAAAATACATAATACATCATTTATATTTCAAACAAAAAAGATACACCACAAGACACCCTCACTTCATGGAACAGAACACACTACATGACACAACAACTATAGATAAATGAACTCTCAAAGGGAAGGGGACTTCAAATTGATCACATGTCAGCCCCTAACTTATGAAAACAATATGGGTTTCCTATTAAGGGAAAGATATAACTCCCTACTACTTCCTAGAAACACCCTAAAAACTACTCCAAGTGAAAAAGGCTTGTGAAGGTATGAAAGTATTTGAAGTACATGAAGACACTATCTTCTTATGACTTGGATTTCCACAATGATGACACAACAACTACGTACTCCCAAAAGAAGCTGGTGAATGATTTAAAGGCCTCTTAATTCCTATACCATCCCCACTAACTTCATGCTATTTGTGTTATACTTATCAAGATTCCCTTTACTTATTATAGATACTAGAGGAAGGATTGAAACCTTAACAACTCCTTCTAACACATATTGAAGCCGAACTACTTGCCTCACTATATTGCAATGGATGTCAGACCAAATTCAAACACCTTAAATTATAGATCAGAATGAAGACCATTTTCAAAATGTCAAGACTTCACATAATCATCCTTAGTACACTCTAGAAGATAGGGAACTAGATCCTAAAAATTATGGAAAAAATCCAACACTAAACCATAAACCTACTCTAGGAAACACATCTCCATAACCAAATTTACCTTCGCAGACATTGAGAAATACATCCAAATAGTAAAAGGCTTGCTGAATTACCAAGAAAGTCCCCCTCAAGGCTTGGTCCTCATGAATGAATTCCAACACAAAAAACATGGACATTCCGGAAAAATGTTTTAGAATATAACCATTATAGAATTTGTAACTTGGGGAAACTAAAGATAAATTTGATTTTCCACATCCACTCTTCTACATTTAAAGGATCCACTAATAGTGAACCACCCATAGCTAAACCTTAAATACCCATTTTGTATTTGATGGGGTTTTACATTAAACAAAAAGGAAACCAAGAACTCAATCAACACCAATTAACCAATAATAAATTAACATGAAAAAGATATTAAAAAACATTCCTAAATCATAGTAAAATGTGCTAAACAACCATAAATTATTAAATAATTCAAATTTAATTATATTAAAAACACTTTTAAAAATAAAAAACAAACTTTATAAATGTCATGATCACAAGTGTTATTCTATAGATCCTCAATCATGAATATTCTCATTCGAATACTAGAACCCATAAACTCTTTCCATCAATCCTCTGTCTCAAACACACATCCACATATGTGAACACATATTAGAATAAAATAGGTCTAAATAATGATTCCATATTTTTAACAAGCAATTGATCTAATTTTCATATTATCAATCCACTTCCCATTTCAAATTTTACCAAATTTTTAAAACATTCTATGAAAATTTTCCCAAAATTATTTCATTTCAAAAATAAATTCCCCTTTCCAAAACAACCAATTCCGATAAACAATGGGTTTCAATTATAAATATATAATCTTGAAAAACCAAATTCCCATTTTACACAAAATTCACCTAATTAAAAATCTACTTCCCAAATATTTCTCTTGAAATAACATTGAAAACTAATTTTACATCTTCCAACAACCAAAACATTGCATCTTGAAATGAGGTTTTGTTAATCCAAATCAAGGATACTTAGACAAGATTGAAAATGGGAAAAATTGTGTCCAAGGGTGAATTTTTATATATGGTTAGAGCCTAGATTCCAATCTTGACATTATCCTAGAGAGTATCTTATGACCATGTCTTCAAATCCAAATGGATTTCCAGGCCCTATGGTCTCACTAATACCATTATCCTAAGTCTTCATTCATTTTACGAGTAAAAAATATCCCATAAAAATAATATAAAACAAAAAAATCACAACACCCCATTAAAATGCAAGGTTCAGTACAAAATGTTTTGGCCAGACACACCCCTATAATTAAAAACCTAGGTCCAATAAACCTACTCCATCTACCATGAAATTTGGAATAAACAATGGTGATATGAAATCTAATTACTCTAAAGAACCTATGATTTAATACCATTTTATCATGAATCAACCATAGTCCACCCTGAAATAGTCAACCATGTCAGCTTGAGATAAGGCTTGAGAGGTGTTCCTGTTCCTCCCGAGCAGTCGAAAAGCACCAAGAGAATCAATAATAACCAATGGGAGTAGTTTAGACTAATATGAATAAAAATATCAAAAAATAAATTGAGAATCCCAATATAAATAAATATATAAAAAATTGAACACTATCTCTAAAAAACTCATAATAGAATAAAAGCAGAATAAGAATACTAGCCCGAACTAGGAGAAAACTAAGCCTTGATGTGACCCTAAGTGTGACTCTCCAATCCCAATACCCTATATCACCCTTGATGATTGAGACTAAGTTGGATACTACACCAGAAGATAAAAACAATAAGAAACTATAGGAGTTATTATTAAAACTTAGTTTTCATGCCTAAAAAATCTATTCCCATAGAATTTACATTAAATAAAAGAATAATCAATCCCAGGTTTAGAATTAAATATATAAAAATAGGGTCTCACACATATTAATATTTTTAGAAAAATATTGTATATTTCCCTTTTATTTATTTAAAACTAGGTTTCGATTCAAGGATACATTACCATTTTAGAGATAATGAAAGTCTTGTTTTATATAAAAAATCAGAACAAAAGGGTAAAATATTTTTCAATTGATTTTCATAAACATTTTAAAACCAACACATAGCTTTTAACCATTAATGACAACATATAAGGATTAGGGTCAATGATTACATAAAAAGGGCAATAGAAATACGACACATATTTCCAACCGACCAAACAAAGCATCTCAATCATCCACTGTTAAAAACTAAGTTGCAATGTACAAGGGAGAAGTTAGGATCTCAATGTATAATATTGAACTTATTAAAAATATGAAAAATCTTATAGGAATACATAACCCAATGACATCATTCTCAATCAAACCCTCATTTATTACCCTATCAATCCTAACCAAGGGGCACTATCCCAAAATAGTGAAAGGTCCATACTAGGGGCTATCGACCAGAGTGCAGTCCTGAGCTAGTGTTGAAACCAATAACAAAAAATCTAATATCTTGGACAAGATCCCATTTCAACACTAAAGTGTGTTGATACAATTAATCCAAATAAGAAGACAACCACATATATATATACCACACATAAGCATCACCTCGAATCACCGTAAGGAATAATCTCTTTCCTATCACCCAATTTAATAAAAAGGATTCCACACTATGTAAATCTCATAAAATTTAATATAACCCGGAGAATATGACCAGCTAACTTGAGTTTTCTAATGAAACAAATTTTTCACAAGATCCAAACTGGCCAAACATAACCTTCACATGTTAAAACAATTTTTCAATAACCCAACACACACCTCTTCCAAAACCAGTCTCCCAACACATCATTTTTAAATTCCAATCCACTTATAAAACCATTTAAGAAAAAACCCCATAATGTTTTAAGACAAATAAATTTACTAAGTCAAAACGATGACTTGGAAATCCCAAATCACTTAAAAATACAACCTTGCATTTTATCAAAAACATGGGGTCTAGAATTTACCAAAACATTACAATTTACATCAAAAGAAGATATAAATCAACTCTTATCACATATTTTTTCCCAAAAATCATAAATCACTAATTAATATCCAAACATATTGAAAAAATATATAAATCTATGATTCATTAATTTAAATTACAAGTACAAAGGGAAAACTACCTCAAACCACAAGTGCTTCCACAACTCTAACCAGAACCAACTCCACGAATGCTAAAAGGGTAAAGAACAAACAAGGGAAACATTAACCACAAAAAACCCATAATTTAATCTCAACTAAACAAGAACCTTATATCAACACAACCATGTGAGAAGAGGGACCACCATGAAAATAGATGAATAATGAAGAGGGATAATATAGAAGGATAATACCTTGAATATTTAGCCCCAAAACATGAATAAATATGTATATCCAACCCTTAAAAGAGGAGAGGAGGATTAGAGTGGAAGGCATTGGATCCATATGGGTCATATTAGATATAATAAATATAAATGTGGTATATTAAGTTAAAAATCATAGTGGGATTAAATAACAATTCACGCATTTAATGATATAGGCACTGCATAGGGTTAGGCCGCACAGTTTCCCAAATTGTTCCCCAACCATGCACCCCTCATTAGAAACATTGGGAACCCACATGGTTTGGCCAAATAGTTTTGGTCAATCATTCAAAAAACTTATTACATAGTTCTGCCTAAATTTTTAGAACCATGCACATGCCTTCAACAAAGTTTTTCTCGGTCATGCACCCTCGACTAGAGACATCCCAAATTTCACATGGTTTTCCCTTTGAGCCACATATTTTGGAAAAAAATATATCTCATTTGTAACTAAAACCATGTATGTTCATAATTAATTGAAAATAAATTAAATAGAATATGTTTCCCCATTTCCCATTAATAGTGAACCTAAACCATGAAACCGTAGAAAAATAGCCTGAAACTCAAAATTTAAATCCAAAACACTCGAAACTCGAGAGATAAACCAAAAAAATATAATATGAAATAACAGATGAAAATAAAATCATTTTGTGACATGGGTGGTGAAATATTATTTATCATTACTTCATTATTTTTGTTATAAAATGAAACCATCCTTTATGCATATGTATGAATTACCATCTCTATGAATGGTGTGATTCATTTTTATTATATCGACTTATTATGTATGGTTCTAAATATGTATACAAGGAATATATATGATACATATATCATTATTTAAATTATTTATTTTATTTATTTTATTTATCCATGATCTATATTCATGTACCATAACAACTGAATTGAAATATTCATGAAAAACAAAATAGTTATCACCTGAAACAACTATTTTTATAAATAATTATTAATAAATTTATTTGAAAAGGATATAAGTTGAATATATATTGTATTATAGGTATGAATATGGTTATTATATAAAATTATAATAAAATAAACTTTATTATATATGGTTTTATAGTTATTTCATGGAAAGATGTACTTGAGGTACAAGTTTTAATCTCAATTTTATACAACTGAGGAATGTTTGAGGTTATGCACTTATTTATGATTTTGATGTATATATACATAACTTTTTACATTTTATTTTATAAAACCCTTTTAATTAAAATTATTTAAATATACAAATCAAATTATTTAATCCAGTAGTTTTTTATTCAAATGTTACCAAAGTTGTTAGGTTTATCATCTAAAATTATTTTCTTTGGAAAATATATTATGTTATACATCAATCTTCTTTTATGAGGTGTATATAATAACCCATTTATAGGTTTTTTCATAAATAAAATTATTTTCAGGGAATTTAATGAATTATTTTATCTTATATCTTTCATGGGAGTTATGAATCAAAAGTTACCAATGTGGTAAGGGTTTCACGGTACAATCACTCATTTTACAGGGATTGTTTATGCTTATTTTTTATAATGTAATTATATGATAAATCTATCCAAAATATCATGTTCATTATTTTCCATTATTAATTTATTTATATTTTCTTATTCTTCTTACATTTTACTCTATTTAAGTACTCAAGATACAAAAATAATGGTTTTGAGAAAAATCAATATTATTTATCTCTTTCCTCTTGGAATATATTATCCAATTTCCATATTTTATTTAAAATATTTTGAAGAATATTTTTCATGTTTTAAAATGATTTATTAAATTTATTTTTAACCATGTATTCCTTTATATTAAAAATGTTTTAAGTGACTCTTTTTTTTGTTTTCTGAATGAGGAACTTTTAAATTTTTTCAGAAAATGTGATTGAAATTATTTTTTTAATGTATAGTGCATGAATGAATTTTTCCAACATCATGAATAATATTTTCATTAAATATTTAATGAAATTTTTATATATTTATTTTTAACCAAATTTTTTCCTTAATATTTTCAAAAAAAAATATATTTTTAATATTTGATTTCAAAATTAAAAGAGTATTTTCTTAACAAAAATCCACAGATATATTAAAGGTATTTTAATATTTAAAAACATAATTTGATGTTTCATATGATTTAAAGGGGATATGAACCAATGTTTCCTTATTTATTATTTATTTAGATGGTTTATGATTATGATTATGAAATATATATGAAATTCATTTTCTTTTCCATGGTTAAGGTTTGATGTAATGATAAATGCTTTCATGATATTATAGTATATATACATATGAATGGATTATGATTTTATGATTGGTGAGTCTGTTAAATAACTCTAATGAATTGGGTTATGTTTAATGTTTTATGACCTAAAATGGTACCCGAGAGGTTATCCAAAGAGCAAAATAGAGTACACATAATGTTATCGTAAACCCCAAATAGGGTACACGATTAGTTCTCCCAATACCATAAGAGGGTTTAGGGGATGTTATACCAAGCCCATTAGAGGGTATAAAAGATGTTGTATCAATCCTAAAGGAAGCTACACTAGTGATTATCCCAATCCTCACATGTGATGAATGTCTTATTGAGTATCCTTATGATTATGATTATGACACACTTCATGATAATATTTTATAACATCATCTTATTTCAATGTTATAAAATCATGAATCACATTATTTGATTACATTAAGATTCATGTTTTATGAAATTCCATGAATTTTTAATAAATAATTATTAGATGAATTGTTGGGTTTGACATTCAAATGATAATCACATGTTCTAATAACTTTATGCTCTTGTTATTATTATATACGATCATTGATTAAAATATCATTTGATTACCCATACAAATCATATGATCTCACCCATTCTCATGTTTCATTTTCCCCAAGATATGAAAAATGGTATGAAGTATGATATGTCTAATAAGGGTTAAATATGTGAAGAACTAAGTGAGATATGATATTGATATTTTATGTACTAGTTTTTAACGTATCCATGTTTCCAATTACAAAAATATTATATGATTATAGAATAGATTTTAATTATATATAATGATTTTCCATTTAATAATTTTTAATATTTACATATGAAATGTTTGGAATGCTATAGATTTTTATATAAAACTTTTTCTCCCACTATGGTGGATAATTCCCCCATAATATTTAAATTTTATATCCAATATATATAATTTTCTCTGCAATTAAACATATAATATTTGGTTCTTCTCCTTCTACCAACATCACCTCTATGTGCAACATCAACATAATATAATGAAGAAATTCATTTCCTATATCATAGAGATACTACCTTGATTCCCCAAAAATATATAAAATTGTACTTTAAAGCTTCCCAATGATACTTTTTAGGGATATCTAGGTACCTACCCACAACTCAAACAATATAAGAAATACAATTTTTGGTGAAATCTATGACATATATTAAGATTATAATATATGATATATATTGATTCTAAAAAATGTACACATTATTTTTCTTTATGTTGGGTTATTACACCTTATAGTATAAATAATTACTTACAAGGGGAATATAAACTATCTTTTATTATAGCATACAAAATGATTTTCTCAACCTTTTCAGTGTAGTTACTCTTTGATAATATCATAGTTCCAACGACATGATTTTCCATAATTTTTATCCTCAAAATATGGATATCTTCACCATGATCATTCAACCTGAAATCCCTATACATATGCCTTTTATCTAATTAATCCATTGTATACAAGCTCCTACAATGAGCATGTAATCTATATGTAGAATAAATATAATGTATCCATACCCAAAATAATTAATATAGAAGTATTATTTGATGACACAAAATATTTATTCATTTTAACTCATGAATGCATCAAATTTTATATTATTATTTCTAGGATTCATATTTCATCCATATAAATTATTCTATAATTTTAACACCAAGTCTTTATTTCATTACATAACAAATTCCTCAAGTATATCTATGTAAATTTCCTCTTCAAAATAACTATGGAGGAAATTATTCTTCACATCATAATTATCAAAATATAAATCCTCTAATGAAATAATGTTATTAACCATCCAAATAGATGTGATCTTGAAAATAAGTTAGTTTTTTATGTTTAATAATTTTTTCGACTGAAATTGTTTTAATACTATTATTTCCTTATATATACTCACACCAACATGATCATCATTATCCTAGTAAACCCATAATTTCTGTAATTATTCTCTCTCTTTTGTAAATTTGTACTAATCAAATTTATTATTTGAATGTAAATATAAAATCTCCTTTTTATAGCGAACTTTTAATTACATGACTCCATCAACTACCACAGTTATTCAAGGAATTTATACTATATACTATCATTAAATATCAAATATTTTATGGATTATGAATACCATTTCAAAGGTTTCATAACATGTTTTGATCTTCTAAACTCTATTTATGGAGTAGCTTAATTGTGTTTATGATCACATTATTAGATATATTTTTAAGATCCAATTCCTCTCATCATAATTATTTATCCCTACTATTAGTTTCAACTTTATATAAGTAATTGTACATGAAAACTTCATTAAATATCACGTTTTGACTTCTAATGACCTCATTATTCTCATCTTCCAAGAGGTGATATCCAATCTCTTCTATAACATATCCAATGAATAATAGTCTATTGTTTTATATCTAATTTGTATCTTGAATAATATTATACATGAAGAAATTCTAAATAACCAAAGTCTTATAATGTATATTCTTACCTCCTTTCCTAACCATAACTCCTTATGAAGATGTTATCTCATGGAATAGATAGATTCGAATTGAAAAATAATCTATTTTATCTTACATATCTACGTAGAAATTCATTTTTAACTTTTAGTGGAACCTCATACTTATAGAAAATTCATTAAATTTCCGATTCATCCATTTATCCATTCCATTCAATTTTAGTGTTGAAAGGTACCACCTAAATAATTAAATAAACACTGAGATGGTAGGGGATCAGTGATCCAATTTTATTTTAAGTTTTATTAATTAATTAACCCTCATAACTGATTATATTGAATCTTGATTGTTAAACATTATAAAAACTGAAAGGGAAAATAGATTTACAAGGTTCACCTTTAAAATTGATGTGTCTAGTACTTTTTATGATATGGGTTTCACTGATAACATATGAACCACTAATTTCAATATGTAGGTATAAAGAGAGGGGTTTATCCTTGCACTAATGATATAAAATGTATCCCAATTGTGATAGTTCTTCCCATTATATTATAATGATAAATAAACCGATATCCACAAGACTAAATAATTACGAACATAGTATTTATTTTTTGATTTATTGCTTCTCCTTGTCTTCCTCTTCACCTATATAAACTTGAGTATGATCTGTTTATTCTCTTCCAACTTGCACAACCCATTTTATTATCCCAATTCTATTATTTTTATTTATCACTTACACATATTTTATTCTTATTCATTATATAATATTTATATACTTCACATGAACAACAATACTTTATATATCACACGCATTCTGTTTCACACACATAAATTTCACAACTATCAAATAAAAATTATATTAGTCAATTCATTTTTTAAAATTTCAAATCAAACCTCCATATTACTTCAATTAACACAACTACATCCACTTAAAATTAATCCTTTATATCTTCTAGTATTGATTAAACGTTATTAATGCTTTCAAAAAATCATCTATGATCAAGTTAGTGAGCCGTTATATCATCCAATAATCCATGTAATTAAAAAACCTGGAGATAGATTCCACAACATCTTAGTGATGTATGGTTGTACATTTTAAATTCAAGAAATATTCACCATGGGAGTAGTCCTTCTAGTCCCATTTATTTATACTTGGAACACCACCTATTGACCACAAGTTGTCACACACCATCACAGGTACAACCGTCTTTCCCATATCACACTAGTATACACAACCAACACTATAGGAACCACCATAACCATATTGGATTTGGAATCTTCACTCAAATACATTTCATGATCACCCTAAGGAGAAATAAAAACATTTTATCCTTAGTCATTTTACATAGGAACACCACTACTATAACATTAATATTAAAATGGCCTACATGGGAATGGCCTTTCCTATTTTGTGTCACGACCCCGACCCCATAAGACTGAAATCGGTGCCTGAAACATGGTGTGAAATTTTCTTCATAAAAATCGGCTTACAAAAAAGAAAAAAATTTGCACATCTTGCCCCAATACAGATAATCGTCTCGGTTTAGGTTCTTGGAAAATCAGAAACTGCTGAAGCACTTCTTCTGAAAACATAACAGGGATAAGCTTCAACTTGGTGTCGTCACAAAGATTACTTAAGGCTTGGGCACAACTACTAAAAACCTGTAAAACATATTTTTTTAAACATAGGGTGAGCATAAAAATTCCTAGTAACGGGTTTTAAAACATTTTAAGGAAATTCATCATTTTTTTAAAAACAACCACCTTGAAAAAAAAATATAAAACACTTTCTCAAGAGGATTATATTACGTTTCGAGGCACACCATCAATATTTTCTGAGGTTACTTGCAGACATTTTATTCCAAAAGGACATTTTCATAAAAGATAGTTATGCTTTCTACAAAAAGATGAATCAGAGTGTGCATGTGTATATAAGCAATGAGATGTTAATAATTCATAACTTTTTCAAGACAACTCTGAAATCATTGTCAAGTGTATAAGAATTGATATTATGATTCATTAGAGCATAAAAAGAGATCCATATGACTTTATCATTAGATTCTTTTCCCTTGTGTAACTTTCCATTTTCACACTTGATTATTCCTTAATATTTCACTTCCTTCATCATAAAAGATTCTTAATTAAGGATCTACAATCCCTTGGTTGATCATTTACTATTTCATAATGAGGAAATGTATAATGTTTGACTTTGTCAAGGCCTTGCGCCAAGACTGTATGGGTAAAAAACCAACATGATTGTGGTTAACTACCACACATAGTTTTGAAAAAATCTAGCAACATGTTCCCACATTATTTCACTTAACTCATGAGACTTCATCACTTTACCCAATGCATTGGAGCGCTGAATAACTCTGAGCGCACCCGTCACATCATTTATGTCTAATACATTCCTCAGATGTCTTAGCATTGTCTCATCTTCATAGTGTGTGTGTTACACAGAAAACTTACAATCTTAGTCCATATTCATTTTTTTATACATGTTCATACTCGAATGGATCATGTAAAAAGAACTAGACTTGTTGGCTTCATATTAAAGAAGTATTTGTATGAACTAAAACAACATACTCTTGCATGTGTAATAAGAACTAGTACACATAAAATAATGGGTTGTCACATGAAATAACAACCCTTGCATTTAAACCCTTAATAATGTGGCCTTTTATAAACCATGTTGATATATTTTGACTTTGATATACTCATTTAATCAATGAAATGTTAATTTTTATATAAAAGATTAAAACATAAACTTAATGGAACAAAGGAATTTCTTGTGGAACAATTACAATACAATGTTTTGATTATTGTTTATGAAGTGTTCATGCATAAAATAAAAATTTAAACATGTGATCTCATGCATGAATATATATTTATCCATGAAAATGGAAACCAATATACCACTTACTTGAGAAATCAAGTTTGAAATATATATATATGTTTTTAGGTGGATTTGATAATTGTGGGAAAATGTTTATATATACATGAAGTGTGTATTTGGGATCTGCATAACCCAAAACAAGATTTAATAAATTCTTACAACTTTTTCGTTCTTCATTACCAGAATTTAATTTAATAATGATTGGTTTTGTGAAATCTTAGTTGAAATATATATTTATATAACCATACATACATGAATTGTAAATAAGGGTATAATTAAAATAGAAAACATGAGGAACGAGACCCCTTGTATGCATTTTATTTTCTGAAAACAACATTTAAAAAATGAAAGGTCGCCCTTAAAAGATCATAAACCGGAAATGGTTTGTGGTATATATATTTATAGGAATATACATAATTTTTGTTTTGAAATTCTAGATCTGGGTGAGATGAAATTATATACATACACATATATTCGTGAGGAAAATAAATTTGATAAGAAGGGTTCGCATACAAAAATTGAAGCACGAAACCTATTTCATGTGTTGTGTACTCAAAACACATTTAGAAAAATTCAACGTGAGTTATGATTTAGAAGAGATATTAAATGGTATATATATATATATATACATATAGACCCGTATATACATAAGGATAAATGATTTTTAAAAAAGGGATAACATAACAAGTTGATCCCTTACCCGACTTCAGGTCTGTAAGAAGGATTGTTAGGAAATTTTTTCACACCGGGAGAAAGGAAACTAGAAATTTCATATGCAGAAATATCAGGTTTATATAGGCGGTACACATATATTTCATATATCTATAATATATCATAAATAAAATATAAACAAATACTTAAAACTTGACTGAGATAAAACAACCCAACATGTTTCATAAAGAGAGGGATAACAAAACAATTGTGATTATAATACATATATAAAAAGATTGTGAAAAAACTACACTGAAACAAAAGAAAGTAAACTCATAAATAAATAAAGTAAAATAAAAGAGATCGGGGAGGATCTTTCGGTTTGAAGTCAAGGTCGTCAGGAAAAAATATAGCAGGTAATACATGAAGGATGAGAAGATAATTAAAAGGAGGAAATACCAGTGGGTGGCCATTGGTTTGAGCGTGACAGGGAAGACAACGCAGAACAGAAACCGTAGAAGAAATGGATGGTTCGGATTAGGTGAGATATGTTTGGTTGGTCGGGATGAGGGTGTGAGTTTAGAAAAAAGTAACGGTTGAGATTAGATCTCATGTAGATTGAATGACCGATAGAATACACTATAGCGCTTTGCGTTTACTGAGGGTTGGAAGCGATATCGGGATCAACGGGCTAGATTGCGCACGACGCGATATAATGGCCCAGATTGCGTTTCACCCAAAAAAACCGCTTCCCACATCGAAACGGAGAGACGCCCACGACATCCTTATAATATTGATGCTTTTCTGCACACTCCAAAAATCACAACACACACGTAAGGGGGCCTTACACATGGGCTCCTCCTCCCCCGCAGGCCTCAGCTTGCCTATGCTCTGTCGCGGCCTCACGCCCGTGGTGGTGCACGCGCTCCTACTCTCTCGTGTTCCCTTCAGGGTACCAATGCCCATACTCATCTGAACTTGTCTTGGGATGAGGGATTGGCTCAGCTGTTGTATGTGTGCCGCCTCCCTCGGCACAGATCTAAAGGGCTGGTGATGCTTAATAATTTTTTTATTAAGCATATTTTCAAAATAACCATCTAAAAACAGAATACCCTTTCATAAAATTTTATTTTATTCATAACATTGGAAAAAATACACAAATAAAACTATATATCTTTTTATTAATGAAAGTATCCATAAAAAATCTTTCCAATTCAAAACACATATTTTTCTTTGAATTTAAGTGAACTTGTGTACCAAAAGGTTACAGTGTCAAAAGTCATGTTTCCAAAGATGAGCGCAATTAAATATGTTCAATGATAGGATTTTAAAGCACTCTTTAAGTTAAACCATTTCAAGGTGATTTTACACATATAAAAATCATCATATATTAATCTAAAAAGAAATATTTATAATTGTCATACAGGATATCAATTTACAAAAAAAACGAGAATGTATAAATATTTGAAAATTTTATGTTTTAAAAATATAAATAAGAGTTAATGACTTTAATGTATTTTTGAAATACCTCAAAATTTTCAATATTCATAGTCAATCAAACTAGAATACCCGATGGATGTAATTAGATCCGTTGTAAACTCGATGGTCACTTAAACAGAAACGGTCGAATTTTAGTTCTTATAAAAACGTGATTTTGGGTATTCCAACTTCAGACACCGAGACACAGAAGATGGTTCTCTTCATCCCTTTAATGCTTAGTATGATTCCTACGGTTCTGGTTATAATGTTCTTATTCATGGAATATATGAAGGAAATACACTACTCTCATGGAATGTTCATGGTGATGTGGGGTCTACCGGTGATCATTCTTGGCCTACTTGTAGGAATTTTGGGTTAGTTATAGTCCTTAGAACTTTTTTCCATGTATCCATTTCTAGTGTTTTTAATGAATAACAAGTCTTGTGTTTATTTTGTGGTAATTTCTTATATAAAAAGAAAATTAAGCCAAATGTAATAATTACTACCTAAATTAAGTTCGGGGTGTCACATTATCCCCTCCTTTAAAGAATTGCACCCTCGCATTTCTATTACACCTGTAAGCAACTACCCGGAAAAAAAACTAGACAGACTCTATGCCCGAGGACCCCTCCTCGAGGTCCACCATTGTTGATAATCCGCTATTGTTTCTAGGTGGATCCCCATGTTAGTTCCAAGTTCCTCGATCTCCTTGGTCCATATACACCATGACCAGTTAGGGTCAAACCTATGCATGAATCATTCAGTCTTCCAAAGGGTGGCATGAGAGGTGTTGAGGTTAGAGATTTCTGGAGTGAGATACCTCTCAGTAAATCTCTCGAACCACCTCTCATTTGAACACTTCGAATTCTTAAAGCATCCCATACATACTGAAGCTCCGGTCCTGGAATATATAGGTCGCTCGAGTGTCTCCTTCCAAGGAATCTTCCTGAAACTTTTCCAGGGTTGGGTAGTTGTCAGACAAGGTTAAGTAAGGGAAGAGACCCTCATGGTACTCCCCTCTCCACTTGTACTCTGCTAGTTGTTAAATTGCTATGTGATGATAAACATGACGATTTCCCTGGTAGGTCTAAAGGATGTTTGAGCTAAGGGACACTTTATAAAGACATTTTCAAGACAAGAACAGGTTGGCAAAAGGGTTGTAGTATTCTGAACATGTCTTGGTGATTATGGATTCTATCAATTCAGTAGGAAGTGATAAAATGATGATCAATGAACTCACATTTTCCATCTGAAAAACAAGGGACAAGTTTTACATGGTAAATCATAACTAGATTACAATAGAGGCATTAATTTTGTAGAATCATAATAAGATACCAACACATAAAACATAACATGATTCATTTAGCAATGTTCGTAAACTCGAGGTGTTACATAATCATCGTGAAATATTTTCATAGGTACTATTGGTGTTATTGATTTCCTGGGTTCCCAATTAAACGAATACCCAAGGTGGTTCCAAACGTTTCGATCTCTTGGGTCCAGATGCAACATGGGAAACTAGAACAAACCCATGTGAACATCTATAGTTTAGGGTCAGGAAGGCATGACATGTATGAAGTTGGGAAACATCGGCATGAACTATATGTCGATAATGTAAACGAGTAGGCTCATCCTTGAGAGCTTCAAAGTCCATAACTTGACCACGGAGACCATATGTCAAAATTTGACAGAGTTATGCTACTTGGAGGTCACCCCCTTGTGTAGCCTCTTCGAAGTCCTCTCGAGAAGAATCATTATTAGCTAGGGTAAAACAATTAAACAATCCCTAGATGTATTTTCCGTGTTGTTCATAGAACAGAAATTGGGCATGTATCATAAAAATATAGTCAAGGCCTGCTCCTCAGTGAAGTTGGAGTACACGAGGAGAATTAGATATAAGGTAGAGGGTTTTTCATGATAAACAGATATTTTCAAACGTCTCATAGTTTTCATAACATGACTTTCCCACTACAGTCACTAATATTTTTGTCGGAAGAGATACAAGATGTGATTCATCAGCCATCTGAAATATTAAGAATGATTTTTCTTAGTATGATGAAGTTAAGTAATTTATGGTTGCTCTAATTTTCCAGAGTTTTCCTAAACCAATCCTCTGTTACCAATTGTCACGACCCTGACCCTAGAAGACTAAAATCGGTTCCTAAAACATGGTGTGAAATTTTCATCATTATAATGGGCTTAAAAAAAGAAATAAAATTGCACATATTGTCCCAATATAGAGGATCGTCTAGGTTTAGGTTCTTGTAAAATCAGATGTTGTTGAAGAACTTATTCTAAAAACATAATAGGGCTAAGCTTCAACTTGGTGTCATCACAAAGAGTATATAAGGCTTAGACATAGCTACTGAAAACCTATAAAGCATAAATAAAAAACATAGGGTGAGCATAAAAATGCTCAGTAAGAGGTTTCAAAAAATTTGAAGGAAATTCCTCATTTTAAAAAAACCACCATGAAAACAATATAAAACATTTTCTCAAGAATAAGATATTATGTTTCGAAGCACACCATCAATATTTTCTGAGGTTACATGCATAAATATTTTTCCAAAAGGCCATTTTCATAAAAGATAGCTATGCTTTCTACAAAAACATGAATCTGAGTGCGCATGTGTATGAAAGCAATGAGATGTGCATAATTCATAACTTAATCAAGAAAACTCTGAAATCATTCAAGAGTATAAGCATTCATATTATGATTCATTAGATCATAAAATGAGATTCATATGACTTTAAAATTAGATGCTTTTCCCTTATGTAACATTCCATTTTTACACTTGATTATACCTTGATATTTCACTTCCTTCATCATAAAATATTCTTAAATAAGGATCCACAATCCCTTGGTTGATCATTTACTATTTTATAATGAGGAAATGTATAATTCTGGAATTTTTCAAGTACTTGTGCCAAGACTGTATGGGTAAAAACCCTACATAATTTTGTTTAACTACCATATATAGTTGTGAACAAAGCAAGCAGCATGTTCACGCATTATTTCACTTAACACATGAGACTTCATCACTTTACCCAATGAATTGGAGTGCTGTTAATTCTGGGCTCACCTGCCAAATAATTTAAGTCCAATACATTCCTCATATGACTTAGCATGGTCTCATCTTCATAATGTCCATGTTACATATAAAACTTACATTCTTAGTCCATAATCTTTTTTTATACATGTTCATACTAGAATGGATCATGTAAAAAGATCTAGACTTGTTGGATTCATATTAAATTGGGATGTGTATGAACTAAAACAACATAATCTTTCATATGTAATAAGAACTAGTACTAATAAAATAATTGGTTGTCACATGAAATAACAACTGTTTCATTTAAACCCCTAAGAATGTGGCCCTTTCTAAACCATTTTGATATATTTTGACTTTGAGATACTCATTTAATCCATGAAATGATAATTATTATATAAATGATTAAAACATAAACTTAAAGGACCAAAGGCATTTCTTGTGGAACAATTGGAATAAAAATTATGGATTATTGCCTGTGAAGTGTTCATGCAAAAAAGAAAAATTTAAACATTTGAGCTCATACAAGAATGTATATTTATGCTTGAACATGAAAACCATTATACCATTTACTTGAGAAATCAATTTTGAAATACATATATGTATTCAAGTGGATTTGATAATTGTGGAAAAATGTTTATATATACTTGAAGTGTGTATTTGGGAGCTGCATAACCCAAAACAAGATTTAATAAATTCTTACAAATTTTGCGTTATTCATAAACAGGATTTAATTTAATAAGGATAGGTTTTGCGAAATCCTAGTTTTAATATATATTTATATAACCATACATACTCTAATGGTAAATAAGGGTATACATAAAAAAGAAAACATGAGGAACTAGACCCCTTGCATGCGTTTTATGTTTTGAAAACAACACTTAAAAAAAACGAAAGGTCGCCCTTCAAAGATCAGAAACCCGAAATGGTTTGTGGTATATATATATATATATATATGAATTTACATACTTTTTGTTTTTAAATTATAGAAAGGGTTGAGATGTAATCATATACATACACATATATGTGTGAGGAAACGAAATTGGATAAGAAGGGTTCACATACAAATATTGAAGCATGAAACCTCTTGCATGTGTTGTGTACTCAAAACACAATTAGAAAATTCAATGTGAGTTATGATTTAGAAGAGATATGAAACAGTATATATATATATACATATAGATATGTATATATATAAGGATAAAAGAGTTTTATAGAAGTGAAAACATAACAAGTTGATCCCTTACCTGACTTCGGGTGTGCAAGAAGAATGGGAAGGAAATGTTTGCACATTGGGAGGAAGAAAACCAGTAATTTTGGGTGAAAGAATATTGGTTTTATATAGGCGGTACACATATATTTCATATATATATAACGTATCATAAATAAAATATAAACAAAGACTTAAAACATGACCGAGATAAAACAACCCAACATGTTTCTTAAAGAGAGGGCTCAAAAAAACAATGGTGATTATAAGACATATATATATAACTTGTGAAAAACTAACACCGAAACAAAAGAAAGTAAAATCAAAAATAAATAAGGTAAAATAAAAGAGATCGGGGAGGATCTTTCTGGTAGAAGTCAAGTTCATGAGCTATAACATTGTGGGGAATACACGAAGGATGAGAAGATAAGGAAAATAAGGAGTAAATACCAGTGGGTGGCCACTGGTTTGAGTGCGATGGGGAAGACAACGTGGAAGAGAAACCAGGGAAGAAATGGATAGTTTGGATTAGCCGAGATATGTTTGGATAGTCAGGATGAGGCCGTGGGTTAAAAAAATGAGTAGTTGAGATTAGATCTCCTATAGATCAAATGACCGATAGAAAACATTGTAGCGCTCATTGTTCGCTGAGGTTTGGAAGTGAAATCAGGATCAACGGCCTAGATTATATGCGACGCAATATAAAAGACCATATCGTGTTTTGCCCAAAAAACCACTTCCCACATTGAAACTAGGAGACTCCTGTAGCTTCTTTATAAGGCCGAGGATCCACTAAACACTTCATAAATCATAACACACATGAAAGGGGGCCTTAAACATGGGCTCCTGCTCCCCCGCAGGCCTCAGCATACATATGCTCTGTCACGGCCTCATGCCCACAATGGTGTGTGCGCTCCTACTCTCTCGTTCTCCCTTCAGGGTACCCATGCCCATGTTTGGCCAGCCTTGGCTTGGACTAAGGGCTAGGCTCAGCCACTGAGTCTGTTCTGCCTCCCTCGGCCCAGCTATAAAGGGCTGGCCAGGGTGAATATTTTTTTTATTAAACCGATTTTCAAAATAACGATCTAAAAAAACAGAATACCCTTTCATAAAATTCGATATATTTATAACTTTAGAAAAAAATACACAAATCAAACTATATATCTTTTTATAAATGAGATTATTCATAAAAAAAGTTATTTCAAATTAAAAACGCATATTTTTCTTTGAATTTAAGTGGACTTATGTACCAAAAGGTTATGGTTTCGAAATTCATGTTTCCAAAGATGATCTCAATTGAATATTTTCAACGATAGGATTTTAAAACACCCAATTACTTAAAACATTTCATGTTGATTTTACACATAGAAAAATCATTACATATTAAGCTCAAAAGAAATATGTGTAGTTTTCATACAGGATATCAATTTACAAAACAAGAATGTCTAAATATTTGAAAACGTTAAGTTTAGGAAATATAAATAAGAGTTAATGACTTTAACATATTTTTGAAATACTTCCAAATTTTCAATATTCATAGTCAATCAAACTACAATACCCGATGGCTGTAATTATATCCGTTGTAAACTCAATAGTCACCTAAATGGAAACAGTCAAATTTTAGGTCTTATAAAAACATGATTTAGGTTATTCCAACTTCAAACACCGAGACACAGAAGATGGTGCTCTTTATCCCTTTAATTCTTAGTATGATTGCTACGGTTCTGGTTATAATGTTCTTAGTCATGGAAGATCCCATGAAAATCCAGTACTTTCTTGGAATGTTTGTGGTGATGTGCGGTCTATCGATGATGGTTATTAGCCTACTTGTAGGAATTTTTTGGTTAGTTATTGTCCTTATACCTTGTTTCCATGTATCCATTTCCAGTGTTTTGAATGAATAACAAGTATGGTGTTTAATTTGTGGGCATTTCTTATATAAAAAAGAAATTAAGAAAATTTTAATAATTAATACATAAATTAAGTTCAAGGTGTCACATTTTGGACCTATTTCTCATCATCACCCAATCTAATATGGGTATGGACTTACTTTATTATCAATCATTTATTCCATAAACCTTCACCACTTCAAGATCATTCTAAAAACCATAAATTCTCCTTACAAATTTTTATAAGCCTTGAATTATTATCAACCAATCATTATTTATAAAATTGAATTTCATTTAACATGGAATAAACAAAATAAATAGTGAATATGATTAATTTATTTTCAAAAAAACAAAACCCACATTTATAGCATATTCACCAATTCATCAACATTAATAATCACAATACTCATATTAGCATCTCTTGGGCTCATCATTCCCCCCCTTTTGAATTTTTATATCTTCCAATGTAAAAGAATGACTATGAAAACCTGTAAAACATTTTAATAATTCATCATCCAATAATAATAAATATACATGATAAAAATTATTATTGGAAATAATAACATAGAATAAATAATACCATGATCTCCATAATACAGTGATCTATATGTAAATTCCATAGAAAGAATAATGAAATAATCAATCAAAACATCATCAACAATTTAAAGCTACAATGTTATATAACCAATTACAAAAAATAAAATAAAATATATTACATATTCTAAAATCCCATATTACCCCTTTGCCCATCTCTCTTTATGTATATTATCCCTTTTGAGGGATAATTCCTCCCAAATGTAACACATATCAATGGATAGTATCCCTAATTTGTATACTCCCTCTTTGAGATACAATAGGAATAAAAATATTGAAGTAATATTTATATTTTCATTCATTCTCCTCATTTTAGAATAATATCAAATGAAAATATTATATATGTAATTAAAATAATATAAAATATCCCAGTAAAAATATAGGTTGAACACCAAACATCAACTTCAGATTCTAAAATACTTCTTTCGATGGTGGATTGGTAAAAACATCTATAATTTTTTCCTTTATAGGTGCTCATTTTAATTTTAAATAAGTTTCTCAAATAAATTTTTAATGAATTCCTATTTAATATCAATGATATTTGATCTTGAATTATGAAGTAGTTTATTTGAAATATTAATATCACTTTTATTATCACATACCAATATTAATGGAAATATTACTTCAAACATTAAATCTTATGGATGATTTTTCATCCATGTATGTTTTTTTGAGGAATTTTTTGATCCCACATATTCATACATAGTAGTTTTTAAAGAGACTAAATTTTGGTTCTTAGAATGTAAACAATCAAATCATTCTCTAAGAATGAATGATCCACTAGATATAAGAATTTTAGCATCAACACATCCTTCACAATCTACATTAGAATAACCAAATATATCAATCTTCCCCTTACAATCATATATCAATCAATAATTCTATGTTCCATTGATGAATATAAATATTCTATTTATATTCATGAAATGATACAACTTTGGCATATGTTGACACCAACGATAAAGTGTAACAATATAAAATGTTGGGTCTTGAAGTTTTTCATTATATTAGAGAACAAATAAACTTCCAAAATTATCATTGATCCATATCCTTACCTTGTTCAGCTTTGAAAATTTTAGTTCCTATTAAAATTTGTGTAGAAATGGGCTTTGAATCCACCATTCCAAACTTGTTTTACATTTGATTAGAATACATATCCTGAAATAGAAAAATATAATTTTTTCCTTGTATTATTTGTAAGTATATAAAATATATAATGTCACCAAGAATAAACATTATGAAATGATTATTCATATTTAAAATGATACTTATAAAATCCGTCATAATTTTAATAAAAAATAATTTCATGTATATAAAGAATAAGTATTATAAATACCTCATTATCTTATTTGATATAGATATTTTTGTCAACAATTCATTTCGTGAATTTTAATTTATTTAAGCATGGGTGAAACATTGAATTACATGCTCTTGTAGTTGGAGTTTGGCTTAGTGGTAAGAACGCTATAATACTACATGAAAAATTGGGGTTCAAAACCCATTGGACACAGGTACTGTAGTAGTACTATAGCGGTACTATAGCAGCGGTGATACTGTAGCAACATTGGTACTATAGTTGTGACAGGGAACTGTAGCAGTGTAGGGTGCTGTAGCAGCGGTGAGAACTATGTGGGTACTGTAGCATGCGAGAATTGTGCAGAAAATTATTCACAGAATGGGCCTTGGGCCAAAACATTGGTCCTATGGGCTATGTAATGGGCTACATGCCCACTGAGCCTTCGGGCTATTTAATGGGATTCCCTCTACTTAGTTAAAAGAAGTCTTTTCTTTGATCTAATATTTAAATGAGTCTTAGGCCCCATCATTTTAAAAAATATTGAATTTCATGCTCTTAGGGATTTATTTAGACTAGATAAAACCTTCTTTAACCTCCAAAAATAATTATCATCTTCACTAATCGAGAATCTAAATTGTTGTTTAATACAGAATTCCACTTAAAATTAATCATTTACAAAGGCTAACATGATATAAATTAGAAATATAATTCCATTATATTTTGCAATAGAAGAAAAAAAATCTTATGTTTCCATGTCTTGAAATTGTAGCAAAGGCTTCATCAAATTAAACTCCTTCAACCTGTGAATAACCTTTACAAAACAATATTTATTTATTTATCAGAACTTCACCTTTTCCATTCATCTTGTTTTGGAAAACCCACATGTTTCTGAAAATTTCATTCTCTTTAAGTTTGGGTATGATTTCCCAATTCCCATTCTTTTTTATGTGATCCATCTCTTCATTCTTTGAATCAATACACTCTTGATGTCTCATTCATTATTTGAAATATCTTGTTTCAACATGAGATAAAAATGAGAAATGAGAGAATATTATTAATTTTCCTTCAGTTTTAATATGATTTCTTGGATTTTGAATGATATTTTGAGCCTCATATTGCCTTATCAAACTTCGATGAGGTGAACAACAATGTTATTAATCACTTCATTTTACGGAATCAACTTTTTCAACATGAAATTATTCATAATTTTCACGATTTTATGAAACATCACCATGATGTTTCATGAAAAAATATTCATCATAATCAATTATAGAACATTATTATTCATATTAGATCACTTTTTTTTCTTCCATCACATTAACATGAACATAATAATGAACCATTTATTGTAATAACAATATCTTCTTCTAATTTGTGGATAACCTAGAAAGATACCATCATTACCTCTTCAATCAAATTTTTCCATATTTCCACCTTTAACATTGATAATGAAAGGGCCTATAATAACCTTTTTGATAGTTCAAACATAGATATTTATTGTAAAATATATCATATGATGACATAGCATAATTTATCCTTTATCGAAAAAGATTTTTTATATGAATCATTTCTCCAATAACTTTTGTATAGAAATAATGAGATGAGTCATGATCTAACAACATATTTCAAGCCATATCCACAAGAAATATATTATTTTGATTAACCAAACCATATCATTGAGGTGTTTACAATGCATTGAGTTTAAGATAAATACAATTTTTTTCAAGATAAGATTCAAATATTCCCCTAGTATATTCAACACCATTATATGTTAAAAAAATATTCCATGAGTAACCAAACTATTTATATCAACTTATCATTAAAATATTGAATATTTTAAGAGCCTCATATTTATGAAAAACAAAATATAATACCAGTATTGAATGTAAATTCATCTAAAAAGGAAGTAAAATTATTTTCTAAATTTTTTATTACTTCATCATGGGTGACAAATTTTAGAGTGAATTAGAACTAAAGGCTGATTTTATTGTATTTCGACCTAATTGTGTAAAGTATTCACAATATTTACATTTTTGACATATATAACACATAACATTTCTTTATTTTTTCAACTTTGGAACATCAATAACATTATCACATTTTATAATATTATACATATTATTTTTTCCATGATAGCCAATTCTTCAATGTCACATTTTATATTATTCTTTCATGATCAAGTAATAATAATTTACAACTCCACATATATGAAAAAAAATAATATTTTCCATTATCCTACTTATTTGGATAAATCTATTTTTGAATATATCTAGAAGAAACCCATATTTCTAAAAAATCAATTAATTTACATTATCACATAACCAAGAGAAACTAAGAAGATTGAGTTTCAATCCTTCTATATACAGTGTACTCTTGGATTTAAAATGATGATTTAAAATAATTGTGGGTATGAAACCTTATATTTTGAGTGACCCATAATTTCCCATGTTTATTATGCCTTCTTATAAATTTGAACACCCTTAGAAAGATTCTATTCCACTATCATATGTAAGGAACAATTGTTATCCAAAATCCATAGACAATATCCTTTACATGATTTATAGAAAACTTAACCAACCATAACTTTCACTTTTCCATTATCATTATTTTATGTTACTTATCTTAACTCCATAATAATAAATTATCGACTAGTATCATGATAATATACCCTTTTAAAAGATGACTTGGTCTGTAACATATTTTAGAAACATATATTTTATCAATTTTTAATCCATATTTCACTGGATATATCTGAATTATTATTCTTTGAATGAGGTCAATTCCCCTAAATTTATATATTAAAAAACATCTAAACTCATTATTTAATTAGTTATTAAACTTATACATCCTTTCAATGTTCCAAAAACCTCTATAGTATAACAAAATACAATAAAATATATATTTTACATTAAAACAACATGTTTATATAGAACTACAAACATGTATTTCCACCTTATTTCTACCAATAATATACATTCCTTTTTTCAAAGAAAAATTTTGGTGAACTCTCTTATCGTTATTATTCACATTGAAATTATTTTCATCATATATAAGTTTTCATTTTTTAGATTTTTTTCATTAAAGTAGATATACTAAAAATATCCAAAATCTGGAAAATCACATGATTTTTCTATGAGCTTGATATTATCATTTTGATTCTTCTTATTAAACCTTAAAAAATTTAATATGTTTTTTTTATTAATTTTTACTGATCATTGAATATTTCCATAGGGATCATATTTACATGAACTTTCCCCCAAATTTATGAATATATTTCTCGAAATTAAACATAGTTTTTTTAATTCCTTTTTACATTATCACAAAAAATTTTGTGTAAAAGTTTAAACGACTTCTCTTTATTTTACAACCATTATTTAATAATGATTTTCTAATTATTCTTTTCAATAAATTTATTATTCCAATTTTTAATTTCATTTCAAAAAAATTATATTTCTAAAACATAAAATGATTCATTTATTCTCAAATATTTATTTTCCTTCTTTATATTTTCTATCTATATTTTCAACATATAGATCATTAAGAGACACTGCATGAGTTATATTATTAGTAACAATTCCTTATCCATTTATTAGTTGTCTTTTAATTCACATGTGAATTCTTCTTCATTCACTTTATCAATGAAACATTTTCCATCAACATCACATGGAATATTTATATCCCATTATTCACCACTGTTATCATTATTTTCACTGATAGATATGAAATATAAATTCCAAAATATGGATAAATTATTTATATTACCATTAGAATAAATCCCTAGGTTTTTAAACATTTATTATTTATACATAATGAATTTTTTTCAACATCTTTATCACTAAATTCAACTTCTTTTATGTTAGGGAAATATATATAAAAATTACCAACTGATCAACACCTAAATATTGTTTATTGGAAGCTTATCTTTAAACAAACCCTTACCTATTCTCAAATTTATAGATATTAGAGACATCATATATTTGAAATTATAATCCAAATCATAATTATAATTATAATACTCAACATCTTATTCATTAACAATCTTGTTATACTTCTTTGTAATAAAGGCCTTTTGGGAGATTTCATTCTCATTTTACACTCTTATTTATTGATAGAACATCCTTTTTTAATCTCATAGGGAATGATAATACTATATAAATTCTCTAGATTAAGTGTTTAAAGATACATATATTCAATTCTTGAATATTTAAAATCAAACATATTCGGTAATATATGATGTATATTCTCAAACATTGTAGTATCATGAAATTTATTTTATATATCTTATAAAAATTAAAACAATTTGATTTTCATTTAAGAGAAAATAATCTACATTTTCATCTACAATGTTTTTTAGAGCTTTATATCTCAATATCCAAATATGTAACTTAGCAGGAATCACCTTATTATTTAAATCATATATATTTTCAAGTTTATCCCAAATGAATGTACCTGTAACACCCCAGGTAAATAAAGAATATGACATTTTCACATTTATCTATATTTGTGAATAAAATATTAATATAACTTTAAAGGGGATGTTATGCTCGATGGCGTACCCAATACGCAACAACGAGTTTCTTAGGAATCTTACGTTGCACTCTAATAATAAAATAATATTATTTTAAATTATAGTTAACGCCTAGTCGTTGTAATGGCAGGAATGAATAGAACTAACTACAAAATTATTATGTATGTTTGTAAAATATTTTTACTTTTTACAATAAATGTTAGAGGATTAAAAATGAGAATGAATCCAATTTTAAGCGTAAACATTCTAATATTCTATAAAAGGTCGTTTAACCACCTTTTGATAACGACCCTATTTTAAATCTACTTTTTGACAATTTTATGTGTTATATTTAAAAAATAAAATTCTTCTTTATAATCGGGACATCAAAATTTAATTTGTGTAAATTTTTGGTATTTTTCCGATAATGTTCATTTTTTAATGAACAGTGAAAAATGTTGTATTTTAATTCAAAACCACTTTTTAATATAATTTATTTATATGATTAGATTATCTTTTGAATTGGTTTCAAAGTGAAATTATAATATACATTTACCATTTAATCCAATATAGGTCTTTGTAATTAATTTCATCTTGAAATTGGACTTAAACTAGTGTCAATCTTTTGATATTTATTGTTTCATAAAAACACGTTATTTGCTCTGACAGCGGGAATTAATTATTAAATTAATTAATGTAACTTATATGTTTTGAATTTTTTAAAATAGACATCATTTTTGAATTTGGAATATCAAATATAGCCTAGGGTGAATTTTTGGTAATTTTCGGAAAAACTTCAATTTTTGATGAATAGTGAAACCACTAAGTGGTAGTTAAAGAAACTGATTTTTCGTTTAAATGAAACTTTACAACTTCTGTGATTTGAATTTCAAAAATCCAACATACATGGTTTTCATTAAGAAGTAAAATGTGGTTCAATGGGATTAAAATAATTTTTTGGTGAATAGTAACTTTTAAGTATATTAATCGCGATTAGAGGTAATTAGTGTAATTTAAGGTAAAAATAATGTTTTAATAATATGAAATGACCTAGACACATGTCCTACCCTAATTGGATGTGTCATGGCCGACCAATACAATCCATGGGTCAACTTGGGGACCCCATGTAGCCACTTTGGTTGGAAAATGACATTAATACCTTTTTATTTAATGTTAAAATTAAAATGTCACAAACATGTGTTGTTTTACTAAAATAATTTTTATATGGGGTTATACAAGTCATATTTTTAACTATAAATATTAATTAGAAATATAAAAATATTCCCTACATCATGATATTTTTTTTATAATTTTTAGACACTAAATAAATTAAATTATTTATGACACCATGATAATGCAGCGATTACCTCATTATTTAACGATTTAAATAAAATGAAAAGATAATGTAAAATTTAAGACCTACACTTGTCAAAAACCTATTTCAAGGGTGTATTTCTAACCCTTATCACCTTATCCTCAAAATATATCCTTTTGGGACCTTTAAAATCCGAAAATCATTTTATAATAAAGTAATATTTTATAACTTTCCATGAGTGCCCCTCCTTTTCTCTTATAAAATGCCACCACCTCTACCACCTTACCCACACCTCTCAAGCCTTTGGCTCGGCCAACCCAAGACCATTTCATCTCTCCAAATCCCTCTATTAATCATTTAAGCCTCACCTTTGGTCAGAATCTTATCCAAGTAAGCCTTTGAGATCAAATCAAGAAGAGTTACCCGATTTTAAGGTAATGTCTTCACTTGTGTTATTTTGTTTTATTTTGCTTCTCCAACCCTATAAACTCTTTTTAATCCTTTATTTTGTAACAAAACCAATATATTAAATATACTACTATGTTTTTATGTGAATTATTCAATCTACACTTACACACACCTTCGTCTAATGGTTAACGAACATACTGTTTCTGTGGTTGGCGAATTTCTGCCTCACGAAATGATGATTGTTCAATCTTCTTTTAACACCTTTAATGGTGGCCATTATGATGTAAATATAGTTTATATATGATATATATGGTATTTATGTTTTATATATTCTTCTGAATTTTATATTTAAAACATGCCTTTATGCTTTTCATGTTGTGCAAATGCGATAATTTCATACGAGGAAGTGTGGACTACCGCCCCCTCAAGTGATGTGACTCATTCATGCAATACATGGAATTTGTAAAGAATGAAATTAATAAACATATGTGACCTATATTACATATAAATTATACTGGAACTATAATATATATATCTCAATTATTTTTAATTCCATTAATATGACAAAGAAATGAAAGTAGCGTCCATGCGTACGTACGGTCTACCGTCTCCATGAAGGGTGCATTTCATTTATTTTTATCTTCAAATTTTATGGAGTAGTATAAAATGAATATTTAATGGATATATATGATATTTAAATCATTAATACTATTCTGGAGATGATTTACTCATAACTACATGGACAATCATTTTCAAACAAGTTCATTTTTGACTCATGTACCAAACATCGACAAAAACGTCTGATATGAACTCACATTATTAACAAATTATTATAACATTATAATAAATTATATAAACTGAATAATAATCTTTAAAATAGTTCCATAAGAAATTTTAAATTGACCAAAGTTTATTATTCAGGAATATAAAGAAATGAACAAGACAAGTCAGACTTGAGGTAAGGGATCCAACCTCTCTCTTTCTTTTTAAGTACTCTCTTTTATGTCATTTCTTTTAAGCTAATATTTATTATGTTTGGGGATGTTATTTTATATTCCTCATATTTTAATTTCTATGTTCATATTATGAGAGACCCTATTTGATCTCATAAATCCATTTTTGGAAGTATTAAGTGGCGCCGTTAGGCTGCCGAGTTTTCATAAGGGATTTTTCATCTCACTTTTATTCCCATGACATTTATGCTACGTTTTACACTATTTACTTTGAGTGGTGTATGTACTGCCCATTATTATACACTTTGTGTAGTATAATTTCATTTATGGGTATTTACATCTTCATTGTATGACCCTTCTTCCATGGGGTGTACATTTCGAAAGTTACCCAGCTCGATAAAGGGACCTTTCACCCTCCTCTTTTTAAAAGACTTCTTTTGGTATGTCTTTTAATTCACATACTATTATGTTGGGATATGTTATTATATATCCTTATTTATATAAATTTTATTTCTAAGTTATGAGATATATTTTTCTCTCTCATCAACTCATTTTCTGAATTTTAAAGTGACGTCGTTAGGCTGTCAGATTTCTGTAAGGGAACTTCTTAACCCACTTTCAATTCTTTGGGTTAAACCTATACTTCTTGATTTTATTATGCCAATATTATGTGTGGAATATCTATGTTGTAATTTCCACAAACCTTTTTGTAGATATACTATTTCTACACATAATCATCTCATTGATAAATTCTTACGAACTTGTATGGGAAATCATAACTCAATATCATTTCATTGAGTTAAATATCTATGTCATTGGTTTTGTTTTTCCAAGATTATGTGTGAATGACCTATGATTGTTTCACACTTAATATCCACTTATATTGGGTGTATTTATATTTCTCACACATAATTATGTGATATATTTATCCTTATTTTAAGGATACCATGTTTATAATGGATTTTATCTCAATTTACATTTACATTGAGACTTAATTGTTGTTATGCACCAATTCACTCTTATATGGTGTGCATACTGTCCTTTGACATATTATATCATAAATCCCTTTATTCTCATGATATTATAAATCTCAGATTAAATGTTATTCCGCAATTATTTGTATTCAAAAGTCTCTTATTTTGTTAAAAACTCTTTAACAAAAATAATGTTTTAAATGTTTTAAAGATTCATTATTCTAAATCTTTATCATTAATGTTCATGTTTTCAAAATGGTTTTCAGTATTTATTTATATGGAAATTAATGCTTTAAAATTATAATTCCATTAAAAGATTCAATGTGTTATGGTACACTTTGATTCAAAAATCTATTTTAAATGATTTTTGAAAATGGATTGATTAATTCAATATCTTGAAATTATTTATTTTGATTGAAAATGAAATGTTGTTATTGAAATGTTTATATTTTCAATATTTTATGTGTAATGATGGTACTTGGACATTTTACGGGTGGTTATGTGATAAACCATATGACGGGTGGTGTCGTGAATACCAGGACGGGTGGTTACGTTATAACCTTCAATGCATTGGGTATGGAAGTCGGCCGTATGGTTATTCCATTAAGTATGTGTGGAAGTTGACCGTATGGTTATTCCATTTAAGTATGTTTATGTCCCAAGTTACCTTTTTATGGTATGTGTTCTTTATATGGGTTTTATGGAAATCTTTTGGTTGCAAAAGGGTAATTAATGGTCTTTTATTCAGTGAAGATTTTTTACTACTTCATAAAGGTGAAAAGTATTACTTTGGTAAAGTATTCATGGTTTACTTGTTGTTTTGAAAAACTAACAGTTTTCCTTCTTTGTGTATCATTTACTGGGATTTTTATGGTCATCCCAAGTTTTTGAAATGTTTTCCACATGACTTAAAGATGAATAGGGTCAAGGATGGGATCAAGGAAAGACATGCTGTCTAAAACATGGAACTAGACATCTTTCTTTTTACGTGTTTTTATTTTATTTTGTGGAAACTTAGTAGAAGTGTCTACTATGTAATATTTTGAGATGTAATAGTTGTGACCTAATTCTCTAAAACTCTAAACCTGAAAAGATCCTCAATGTGAATTATTCATTTAATTCAATATTAAGTAAGGTTTAAGGCCGGGGCCTTATAGTTGATATCAAAGGTCGGTTTAGATTACTTTAGAGGTTAGGGTATTCTCTAAGCATAAGTGTCATTACCATAATGGTTAGGATTTTAGAAAGAGTCTTAGTTTTAGATAAAGTGAATGAGTAAGTATATCTTAGTGTTTATCTTCCTCATTAGTACATGATAATTTTTTTGATATACTCACTCTGACATTTTTGGTTTTAGTAAATGGATGGATCTAGCACGCACCAAAGTGACAATGGGTTTAAAGGAAACTGTGGTGGTTCTCTGATTAAGAGACTAGATGAAATGGGGGATTCAATGAGGAAACTCGTGGTTGTTCTAAACCAACTATCATGGAGTCATGATCAACCACTTGAACCTTGGTATGTTCTGTAATGCATCATGTACGAGATGACCAATCGATGTGGAAGTTCATGTAATAATTATAAAGGTAACCATTAGGGTTTATATGATCCTTACTTTTGAGTTAATTATGAGTTATTATATGTTATGATGGAAAATGAAAGGCATGAGATAAACTTGAGGGAGATAAACTTGAGGTTAAAATATGTTAGATTACTTTTGAAGATTTTATCTCATTTTGGGGAATGTTTTAAGAATTATATAGTTTTGGAAAAAGGGACAACACATAGACTGTGTGACAACCTGTCGCGTCGGACAAAGCTGCGGGAATCGAACCCACAACCAAAGTGCAACTGGTATTTATCGCCTACCACTAGACTACGTGAATCCCCTGGTTAGTTTGACTAATTCTTTTTAGTTAGATAATTTTAGGAATCAAGAGTATGTTTATTTTGGGTTATCTATGGAAATGATTAACCTATCATGGAGGATATGTGAATAGGTTAATTACTTTTCAATACGAGAATTTAAGAGCAACTGATGTTATTTGGAGATAAAAGTTAATTTGTACCTTGGAAGACTATGGGATTAAATCCTTCAAATATTTGGGTTTCAATTATAGTTTGGTTTACTTTGAATAATTTTATGGACAATTGTTTATCGAATGGTCTTCGTTGAACTTTCGGTTTTGTTGGACAAATTTTGGAGATTAAGAATAGATTTTCTTTTTATAAAGGATGATCCTTTTGTGGATTATCTGATCTCATACTAACCTTTTTGGTTTTTGGTTTTGGTTTTTGTCTAAAGACATGGGAAATATATAGTTCTCTTTTGTGGATTAGGTGATTCTCAATAAGTTGATTATAGCTCTCTTAATGTAAACAAGTCTTCCTAAATACTCATCATTTGGGGAAAGTATGAGTTTCTGTAAGAAATCTAGTAAAAGTTGAAAGTAAACATGAAAAGTAAGTATGTTTCCTTAAGATCAAAAATAAATTCCTCAATGAAAAGTAACTTAAAACAAAAAAAAATTCTGTTAACTTTTCCTATTGGGGAATCGAATACCGTTTAACCCACCACAAGTTTGTGATTTTCTTGTGGTTAACTTTCTCCTAAACATGTTTACTATCACTCTCCATCAGGACATAACCCTTTGTTTTCTCCTCCACATCCATATTTTCATACATGGAATCCTATTATGGGTTAACTCGGGTGACCTTTGTACTTCTCTTTCTTTATTTTAAAGTGATATTTTTACTGACTCTTGTTCATATGTGGGATTTTCAATGAAGTTTCCAAGCCCAATTTTAAAATTGCAAGGATGAAATTCCCAAAAGGGGGGAAGGATGTAACACCCCAGGTAAATAAAGAATATGACATTTTCACATTTATCCATATTGTGAATAAAATATTAATATAACTTTAAAGGGGACGCTATGCTCGATGGCATACCCAATACGCAACAACGAGTTTCTTGGGAATCTTACGTTGCACTTTAATAATAAAATAATATTATTTTAAATTGTAGTTAATGTCTAGCCGTTTTAATGGCGGGAATGAATAGAACTAACTAAAAATTTATTATGTATGTTTTTCAAATATTTTTAATTTTTATAATAAATGTTAGAAGATTAAAAATAAGAATGAATCCAATTTTAAGCGTAAACATTCTAATATTCTTTAAAAGGTCGATTACACACCTTTTGATGACGAACCTCTTTTAAATCCACTTTTTGAAAATTTTATGTGTTATATTTGTCAAAATAAAATTCTTCTTTGGAATCGGGACATCAAAATTTACTTTGTGTAAATTTTTGGTATTTTTCCGATAATGTTCATTTTTTAATGAATAGTGAAAAATGTTGTATTTTAATTCAAAAACTCTTTTTAATCTAATTTATTTATATGATTAGATTATATTTTTAATTGGTTTCAAAGTTAAATTATAATATATTTTTACCATTTAATCCAATAGTGGTCTTTGGAATTAATTTCATCTTGAAATTGGACTTAAACTAGTGTCAATCTTTTGATACTTATTGTTTCCTAAATACATGCTATTTTCTCTGACACTGGGAATTAATTTTTAAATTAATTAATGTAACTTATATGTTTTGAATTTTTTAAAATAGATATAATTTTTTAATTCATAATATCAAATATATCCTAGGGTGAATTTTTGGTAATTTTCTGATAAACTTCAATTTTTGATGAATAGTGAAACCACTAAGTGGTAGTTACAGAAACTGATTTTTCGTTTAAATGAAAATTTACCACTTCTGTGATTTGAATTTCAAAAATCCGAAATACATGGTTGTAATTAAGAAGTAAAATTTGGTTCAATGGGAATAAAATAATTTTTTGGTGAATAGAAACTTTTAAGTTTATTAATCGCGATTAGAGGTAATTAGTGTAATTTAAGGTAAAAATAATGTTTTAATAATATGAAATGACCTAGCCACATGTCCTACCCTCATTTTATGTGTCATGGAAGACCAAGACAATCCATGTGTCAACATGGGGACCCCATGGATCCACTTCGGTTGGAAAATCACATTAATACCTTTTTATTTAATGTTAAAATTAAAATGTCACAAACATGTGTTGTTTTACTAAAATAATTTTTATATGGGGTTATACAAGTCATATTTTTTACTATAAATATTAATTAGAAATATAAAAAGATTTCCTATATCATGATATTTGTTTTATAATTTTTAGACACTAGATAAATTAAATTATTTATGACACCATGATGATGCAGCGATTACCTCATTATTTAACGATTTAAATAAAATGAAAAGATAATGTAAAATATAAGACCTAAAATTATCACAAACCTGTTGGATGGGTTTATTTCGAAACCTTATCACCTTATCCTAGAAATATATCCTTTTTGGACCTTTAAAA
Organism: Viscum album; assembly: GCA_963277665.1. Lineage (NCBI taxonomy): Eukaryota > Viridiplantae > Streptophyta > Magnoliopsida > Santalales > Viscaceae > Viscum > Viscum album. The sequence continues at coordinate 695,308,167 of OY728119.1, read as the reverse complement.
TCCGAAAATAATTTTATAATAAAGTAATATTTTATAACTTTCCAAGAGTGCCCCTCCTTTTCTCTTATAAAAGGCCCCCACCTCTACCACCTTACCCACACCTCTAAAGCCTTTGGCTCAGCCAAACCCTGACCATTTAATCTCTACAAATCCCTCTCTTCATCCTTGAAGCCTCACCTTTGGGAATAAACCTTTCCAAGGATGCCTTTGAGATCAAATCAAGAAGAGTTACTCGATTTTAAGGTAATGTCTTCACTTGTGTTCTTTTGTTTTATTTTGCTTCTCCAACCATATAAACTCTTTTTATGCCTTTATTTTGTAACAACACCAGTATATTAAATATACTAGGATGTTTTTATGTGAATTATTCTATCTACACTTACACACACCTTCGTCTAATGGTTAAAGAACATACTGTTTCTGTGGTTGGCGAATTTCTGCCTCATGAAACGATGATTGTTCAATCTTCTTTTAACACCTTTAATGGTGGCCATTATGATGTAACTATACTTTATATATGATATATATGGTATTTATGTTTTCTATATTCTTCTAAATTTTATATTTAAAACATGCCTTTATGCTTTTCATGTTGTGCAAATGCGATAATTTCATACGAGGAAGTGTGGACTACCGCCCCCTCAAGTGATGTGACTCGTTCATACAATACATGGAATGTGTAAAGAATGAAATTAATAAACATATGTGACCTATATTAAATATAAATTATACTGGAATTATAATATATATATCTCAATTATTTTTAATTCCATTAATATGACAAAGAAATGAAAGTAGCGTTCGTGCGTACGTACGGCCTACCGTCTCCATGAAGGGTGCATTTCATTTATTTTTATATCCAAATGTTATGGAGTAGTATAAAATGAATATGTACTGGAAATATATGATATTTAAATCATTAATACTACTCTGGAGATGATTTAATAATAACTACATGGACAATCATTTTCAAACAAGTTCATTTTTGACTCATGTACCAAACATCGACAAAAACGTCTAATATGAACTCACATTATTTACCAATTATTATAACATTATAATATGTGATATAAACTGAATAAGAATCTTTAAAACAGTTCCTTAAGAAATTATAAATTGACCAAATTTTATTATTCAGTAATATAAATAAACGAACAAGACAAGTTAGACTTGAGGTAAGGGATCCAACCTCTCTCTTTCTTTTTAAGTATTCTCTTTTATGTCATTTCTTTTAAGATCTTCTTTCTTATGTTTGGGTATGTTATTTTATATTAATAATAATGTAATTATTATGTTAATATTATGATAGACCCTATTTGATCTCATAAATCCATTTTTGGAAGTTTTAAGTGGCGTCGTTAGGCTGTCGAGTTTTCGTATAGGATTTTTCATCTCACTTTTATTCTCGTGACATTTATGCTATGTTTGCCACTATTTCCTTTGAGTGGTGTATGTACTGCCCATTATTATACACATTCTGTTGTATAATTTCATTTATGGGTATTTACATCTTCATTGTATGACCCTTCTTCCATGGGGTGTACGTTTCGAAAGTTACCCAACTCGGTAAGGGGACCTTTCACCCTCCTCTTTTTAAAAGACTTCTTTTGTTATGTCTTTTAATTAACATACTATTATGTTGGGATATGTTCTTCTATATCCTTATTTATATAAATTTTATGTACAAGTGATGAGATACAATTTTCTCTCTCATCAACTCATTTTATGAATTTTAAAGTGACGCTGTTAGGCTGTCGGATTTCTGTAAGGGAACTTCTTAAACCACTTTAAATTCTTTGGGTTAAACCTCTACTTCTTGATTTTATTATACCAAGATTATGTGTGAAATCTCTATGTTGTAATTTCCAAAAATCTTTGTGTAGATATTCTATTTCTACACATAATCATCTCATTGATAAATTCTTACAAACTTGTATGGGAAATCATAACTCAATCTCATTTCATTGAGTTAAATATCTATGTCATTGGTTTTTTTTTTCAAGATTATGTGTGAATGACCTATGATTGTTTCACACTTAATATCCACTTATATTGGGTGTATTTATATTTCTCACACATAATTATGTGATATATTTATCCTTATTTTAAGGATACCATCTTTATAATGGATTTCATCTCAATTTACATTTCCATTGAGACTTCATTGTTGTTATGAACCAATTAACTCTTATATGGTGTGTATACTGTCCTTTCACATATTATATCATGAATCCCTTTATTCTCACGATATTATAATTCTCGGATTAAATTTTATTCATCAATTATTTGTATTCAAGAGTCTCTCATTTTTTTAAAAACTCTTTAACAAAAATATCATTTTAAATTTTTTATAGATTCATTATTCTAAATATTTATCTTTAATGTCCATGTTTTCAAAATGGTTTTCAGTATTTATTTATATGGACATTAATGTTTTAAAATTATAATTCCATTAAAATATTCAAAGTTGTATGGGACACTTTGATTTAAAAATCTCTTTTAAATGATTTTTGAAAATGGATTGATTAATTCAATATCGTGGAATTACTTATTTTGATTGCAAATGAAATGTTGTTATTGAAATGTTTATATTTTCAATATTTTATGTGTAATGATGGTACTTGGACATTTTACGGTTGGTTACATGATAAACCATATGACGGGTGGTGCCGTGAATACCAGGACGGGTGGTTACGTTATAACCTCCAATGCATTGGGTATGGAAGTCGGTCGTATGGCTATTCCATTAAGTATGTGTGGAAGTCGACCGTATGGTTATTCCATTTAAGTATGTTTATGTCCCAAGTTACCTTTTTATGTTATTTGTTCTTTATATGGGTTTTATGGTAATCTTTTGGTTATAAATGGGTAAGTAATGGTCTTTTATTCAGTGAAGAGTTTTTACTACTTCATAAAGGTGAAAAGTATTACTTTGGTAAAGTATTCACGGTTTACTTTTTGTTTTGAAAAACTAACAGTTTTCCTTCTTTTTGTATCCTTTACTGGGATTTTTATGCTCATCCTAAGTTTTTTAAATGTTTTCCATAGGACTTAAAGATGAATAGGGTCAATTATGGGATTAAGGAAAGACATGTTATCTAAAACATGGAACTAGACATGTTTCTTTTTAAGTGTTTTATTTTATTTTATGGAAACTTAGTAGAATTGTATACTATGTAATCTTTTGAGATGTAATAGTTATGACCTAATTCTCTAAAACTCTAAACCTGAAAATATCCTCAATGTAAATTATTCATTTAATTCAATATTAAGTAAGGTTTAAGGTCGGGGCCTTATAGTATCTCTCTTGATACCTCTAAATTTGAGAAAATAAATCTCAGATAATCATTCTAGTAAATAATTCTAGGAATGAATATCATTGTCAATAATCATTCTATCTATTGTTCTCATAAAAAACAATAAAAGTATTAGGTGGAAACTAATCACTTTAAACCTTAAGATATTCCAAACTAAAATACACGAGATAATGAAACATAATATCCTTCCAAATTGGACACTTTTCCACCAAAAATGTTGATATACCATTTATATTAACATTATTATTATTTTCCATGATATACCCATTAAATATCACGATAAACAATTCAATAAAAGAGAAACCACACCTTAAATGTCAAAAACAAATCACCAATGAGGGGTCTTGGTTCTATGATACCATTTGAAAAGGCTTTCATTGGACTATTAAAGAATAACTAAAAGGGGATTGGATCAGTAAATAATCACTAAGTTTAGGGGGTGAATAAATGATACAATGTATTTTTTTAGTTTCCTTAATGAAACAACACACTTCATTAGTTTGAGTAGATCTTGATCACTATCCAAAAAACAAATAGACAAAGGGAAAATCATATTTAAAAGGTTCACTACTAGAAATTAGTGGTATATTACTTGGAATAATCCTTGTTGACTAAGATCATATGAACCACTATCTTTAACATATTTGTAAAAATAATAAATTATATATCTACAATAATTATAAAAAATGATCAAAACATTGATAGTGTTTTATATACTATTATAATGTTAAATAAGTTTATATTAATAAGAATAAATCCTTCCAAACATAGCCTTAATTTGACATTATAGTGTATATATTTCTCTTTCTCTTCAACCTATAGAAACTCATATATGATCACTTCAATTTTTCTAAATGTTCACAACCCCATTTATTATTCCTCACATATTTTAATTATTTATCACTTCTTCTTATACTTCCTCAGAACATAACTCTTAATTCACATCCCAAACACTTTTTTCACATTAATAAATTAAGCAATATTAAAATATAATGTGTATGAGAAAATTATTTCTTTAAAAAAATTAAATTCAAACCAAAATTATACTTCAACCAAATCAACTAATAAAACTTCAATTTTATAATTAATATGTTATAGTAATTATAAATAGATGATGCTTCCAAAATTAGATTACTGATCATGTTAATAATCTATTAGATCATTGAAAAATCCATTTCAGCAAAACTATTATAAAATTAATAAAACACCCCAATATAGCTTTCACCAAGACTTGATGTAGAATTGGTAGAAATTATTACTTAAGAACATCATTCACACTTGTAATTTTCCTTCATGGAATTGTTAGTTTTCTTTACAACCCCGTTTGGAGACCACAAATTTTCAGAAAACACCCTGGAAATAATTGGATTGTCCAATTAGAACAGGTAGACTCAACCAATACTATGAGAACCACCACAACCATATTAGATTTATCCTTTTGAAACAGACACACTAGAAGATCACCATTAAGACCACCATGACCATTTGGTCCTTGACCATTTCTTATAAGAACACCAAAACTGAACCACGACCATCAAAATACTCTACAATGGGATTTTCCTTTCCTGTTTTAGACCTACTTATCATCAACACATCTTCAAAAATGAGTGTTCCTTTTATGCATTAACCATTATTTCATATAATAACCTTTAATACTTTATGAAACTTTTGAAAACAAAAACAAATATTTCCAACTTCAGAAAACACATGAATAATGATAAACTAATCATTATATATAATAATAAAGTTATTTTCACTTAGAATTGACTCATTAAAAATAGAATATAATTTATGTATTCATATCATAATCCAACACATGAAATCATATCCACTTCACTAATTATTTAACTATGCTAATCACATCATCAATCATGGAACCTCATTGGATCGAAATACGATTAGGGGAAGAGTATTATCCTTTCAAATTCCATTATTATCAAATAATTCTGTCGAATACTTATTATCATACTTTGTTCAACTATCTGACCAAACTAATTTAAATTTTGATCATTAATAATCATTTAGTAAAGTATTCCACTTTCTAAACATATTAAACACATTATATTTCCTATTATATAGTTAAAACATATTTTTCTTATCAATTCATCAATAAATTTATATAAAACAGTGACCCCTCAAAAAATTCATTAGTGGAAGTACACGAGCATATATGTACACTATGTATACCCTTATACCCTTCTGTGTTAATCTCCATTAAAAAAAGAGACTTAATTTTTTTAATCTAAGGATACAATATTCACATAATATAATTTATAGTGAGTTTATATTTGAGATAATTTCTATTATATCTTATAACATCATCCCCATTTCACACATGAGTTCTATCAGGAAATTAAATATTATTTAATCTCTAAATGAATTTAATGATTAAACCACATCAATGATATTTTTTATGATATTTTATAATTTTCCATTCATCACCCCATGAACATTGACTATAACACCTTTGGGAATTCTCCAAGAATCACCCATGAATGTTTTTCCACATCCTACATTATTAATCTTCTAAAAAGAAATAAGATTCCATATTAAACTTTTGAATATGTGATATATTTTTTAGAAATATAAAACATACAATTTTTATTTTTATTAGTGAATCAAAAATATATAAAATATGTAAGGTTTTATCTTCCAAGAGATGTACTTTTCCAAAAATCCATGAAAAATAATTATTTGTTAAATTATTCTTTGATGTCGAATGTAATGATTCTCTAAAATCCAAATTCAAAAACTTCCTCAGAAAATTCAATTTAAATTTTAAAACACCATTAGTTTGTTTAATTATTATGTTGACTAAATTATTTTAGTTTCCTTTTATTTATTCCTACACTTCTTATTGATATGATCTTACTTCCCATAACTCTAGAAGGTAGGAAAATTCACTTTACAATTTCTATAAACTATTTAATTATTTTTATCATCTTATGTGATCATCCTACATAAAAATATTATTCTAACTTACACATATAGACAAAATAATAAACACTTCTCAAATCACTTATTTTAATCCTAACTAAGGATTAAATCTCTCAAACTATTCATGTTTAATTTTCCTTTTTAAAGAACTAATCACAAGTATTGTTATAGTATCCCAACTATTTGGTTATGAAGTCAAAAAAACAAGTGATAATTCCTCACTATCTAGAATAATTCCCATCGATGTCATATAACATGTTAATGTGTTTAATTAATTGATGAAATAAAAAACATATTACTTATATTAAATAATTATCACAAAAGTATAATTTTTTCAATATTAATGGTCTTTTTTATATGTTTTTGAGCTCCTTAATCAACTGAATTATCATTATATTCTCTCTAATATTGAACATAAAATTATCTAAAAATATAGTAAACATAACAAATAATAAATTTCTATCCTCTAACTCCCATGTAGTATTTCCCATAATTTTTGGTTTAATAAGTAATTGAAATCATTGAGTATTATTATGATAAAGGTAAAACCCAATTACATTCTCTGGATACTACTATTATATCCATTGAAGAAATAAATATTTACATTGACATATTTTATGCTATCATTTAACCTAAAAAATTTCACATTGATCTACTAAACTCAATTCTAGATACTAGTTATTATAGAAACAAATGGACCACAAATGGTAATCGACTCTAGAATAAGATTTGATAGGATAAAAAATAATAAATAAGATGAAAAATAATGTATGTATTTATGTGATTCACAAATAATAAATATGTCCACGAATTGGAATAATGGTTTCACTATTTTTTATAGAATATTACAAGGGAAATACAGACAATGAATCAAAAACCTATACCTATAAATGAGATTATAAATAAAAATGGTTTTCTAGTAACCCGCATTTATATAGTTTAGAGATCTATACAATACACCATGGTTTTTCAATACCGTTGTTAGTAAATTCTACATTACTATAATTCTCATTTCAATAAACCGTACATAATTATAGTAACCACTGTTCATTTCACTGATCATTTTGGTTATATTTGGATAACTATTCTATATAAGAACCAATATTTATGCCTTGTTCATTTATACCCTAGGGCCCCATCCAATGGAGTGTTATCCATTAAATACCCTATAAACCTAACTATAGAAGTTGAACCATTTTAATTAATGGATTGGTGTTCAGTATGAGCCTCTAAAATTGGACCTACCTTATCCAATGGATTAAGAACCAAAATTCATGCAAAACCAAATGATTGCATATATGAGAAATTCATTCTACATAGTTCATGATTTAAATATATAAGAATTAATATATGAACTTAATCTCCCCATTTTTCTCCCTAAGAAGATTGAGGAATTCAAATAAAATGGGGGAGGAATGGAAACCATGTCATTGCCATATACATGGCCATAATATATGGAAACTATATCTCTTTTTATCCAAATTTTGGGGAAAATTATTTATTTTAGTCTTTATATTGGAAGATCATTTCATTGATTAGTCTACCACACCCTGGTTTTTCATGGTATATACAAAAAATTAACATAGTTTTTGTTATGGTATTTCATTTTTTTAGATCTCTCTTCCACTATGACCTTTGAAAAGCATCCTTTGACATTATAATTTTTCAAACATTATGATCATTTAGTAAATTCATTCATTTTATTTATTTTTCTGAAATTAATTTTCTTTTTTTGTTCTTAAGACCCAATTTTTAATATTATTATTCTATTAATGATTGATGAATAGTATGTAATTATTTTTTAGTAACTTAATAAGTAATAATTCAAGATTATAGCGATGATTAACTATGTAATTTAATAAATTTGTAAAGGAATGATATCAAACATTTCCTGTTAAACTATTATTTGAAATAAATTTATTATTTATTGGTTAATATTTTACCAAATATTTAAATTTTTGTTTTTTATATTGATATTATGATCATTCTTATGATTGTAATTTGTGATAATAATGGGTTCCAAAAAATATTTTTTAGGATTCTTGACCTTTTCATCAAAGGGTTGACCGAAAACATCATATATACTATGCCTTACTAGTTTTGGTTTTGAGAATAGTGTAATAAATTTTCAAGAAATAACACTCATTAGATATAACTATTCTAATAGTTTTTCAAATTTTTGAAATTATATTTGAACAAAATTTATGTCAGATAGAGGCCTATAGAATTATAATTGTTAAGAATGTAAATTAATTTCTAAACCACAAATGGCTAGGATCCTTGGCTTTGAATGTATATCCAAGGAATATTTCTATAATTATTACATAAAATAATTGATTTAGTATTTTTATTATAATTTATTAACATTAATATCTACTTTTCATTTCAATCGCAATTAAGTGATCTCATCACATCTTTATAATATTTATTAATTTCTAAGTCCTCGTATATTTCTACAATAGAAAAAATGACGTTATAATGGGAAATATTAACAAGAAAACAAAAACATTTCATGTGACTGGACAAAAACTAACCAATTATAGATTTTTTTTATAATCCGTAACAAGAAAATGTTAAACTAAATTCACTGATTAAATTCACTATATTTTTATTTGTACAAAATTAATTATTTAATAAATGTGAATTTTTAGGGAAAACTAAGTTCTCATTATAATCAATTTAGTTAATATGATTATATATTTTATGAATCCAATGCATAAATATCTAAAAAATATCACAATATATGTTTATTTTTAACCAGAAATCCACTATATTTAAATTTTAGATAAATTATTTTAAATATATTATTATAATATGTTATAACAATATTTTTTCTATGGTAATATGGTATCAGTGTATAAAAAAATACATGGTATGAGGAAGTTGAGTTCACATAAAAAACCAATGGATTTCTATAAATGGATGAGTATTAATGTATATATAATAACAATTCACTATTAAAAGAAATATATAACAAACTTCTTTTATTTGTCAATGTTTTTGTAGTGTGAAAAACAAATTAATAGTTATGATTATGGTTAATATATATATATATTTAAGAAATATGTCATCGAAAATCAAAGAAATAACATTCCTAAAAATGTATTTTGAAAATATTTCTACTTTTTAATAAAATAAATTAAAAAAATAAATTCAATAACCAATTATATATCATGATTTTTTAGTAATATGTAAATAGTATAAATAAATCATATTAAAAACATGGAATATTTTTTTAGGAATGTTCAGGTATATTAATTTAATTAATATTGGTTTTAAAAATAAAAATGGTGTTTTCATATAACTTTCATAAATGCTTTCCTTCTAAAATTTAACAATTTTGTCATTATAAATATTATTTTTTCTATAATTTTAATCTTGTTTTTATACAAATATTAGATAATTATAAGTCCTGAATCCAAAATAAATTGATCAAACTATGAAAAAATTCTTGGATGCTGTAAACATTTTGGATAATAATCACCAATTCATATGTGAAAAGTAGGAAAAAATATATTTCAATTTGACATTTGGTGATCTTAGAGTGATACAAAGTATATTTTTATAATTAAAATTATATAAAGTTCTAGAAAAATTCCTCAAATAAATAAATTTAATAAAATCAGCATGGATTGACTAGAATATTTATTATAATGATCATAAATTCATTTCCCATATATAAGAATAAATCACATATCAATCTGACATGTGATGTCACAATAATGATTAAAACATCATTTTGAAGTTTTATAAATTGTTCTCAAATTATCTAAACCATTCATGAAAGTTTATATTATCTAAAAAGTGTATATGAATTATCTATAGTTGATCCATATGTGACTTATAGGAAGAAACACATGTTAATTTTATGTATAATGTTTTAAAATTTTATGAAGTAAATTTTTAAATTTAATAAAATTTGTGTATTACATCCATGAGTATAGTGATAAAAAACTAAGAGAGTGATATATGATTACATCTAAACATTATTGTAATGATAATAAAACTTTTCTTCACATATAATAAAAAATTTATATTATATATATGTGAGAATTGACTATATTTTTAAAAAGTAAATTTTAGGTTTTATATATGTGTTTTGGAAAATTGAAATGAAGAGAATAATGTTGGATAATTTTATATTTTTTTAAAATAGAAATTTATTCATTTATGACTTGTGGTAAAAAAAATATATCAATATAAAATTCCATGTCGCCAAAATAACACAAAGTGTATTTTTAATATGATAATTATTTTTAGTTATATTAACTTATTTTGAATTAATATAAATAAGTAAACTAGCTAAGATTGTAATACACATTTAAGATAAATTGAGCTGGATAATTTTTTTACATGTATGAAAAAACAATATCTCATAGTAATATGTTCTTTTTCCAAAATGATCTAAAGTATATTTTTTAAAAAATTCACAATATTTTCACTTATAAAATTTATTTCCAATATTAAAACCCAATAAAAATATGCTAATTTTCTAATTATGAAAATGAACTTAAAATAATTTTTTCACCTATATAAACATAATTTTTTGAATTGTAACACTTTTTTAATTTCCAAACACTGATCATATAATTGAAAACCAAGAAAATTATTTTGTATTGTCATGGGAATTTAAGAAAATTACCATCACTTAGTTTGCAAATTTTAAGGATAAAACATCAATAAAATATTTAATATACTTATAATGTTCCAATGTATTTTTTTACATTGATAATTTATATTTATCATTATTACTTTTTATTTCATTTTTATTTATTTTTTTACTTTTAATTTATCATTTTTAACAATGTTACACTTAATTATTATATAATAAATAGTGTTTTTAAAATTTTTGGTGAAAATTATATCTATTTAATAAAAATTATTATCATTTTACCAATACAAAATAAATTTCTCCATATATGATTGAAATACCTTTATTGAAATTTAATTTCCAAGAATATGTTTAATGGGAATAGAGATTTTTCATGTGTATTATTTTCTATAATCATGGAATATATAATAATAATATCTCTTACTATATAACTAAATTTTGATGACCTATCTAGATCCCTCATTGACCCAAAATAGATCACAAAAACATATTTTGAGTGCTTAAAAATAGATGGAGTGTAGTGGAAATGATAGTAATGTTAGATATATCAAAATATGATTTTTCCCTCTTTATTAGTTAATCTAAACATGGTTGTTTTTTAATTGACTTGACCTTCTAAGATAATGGAAAAAATAAAAATAATAAATAATTGTCCACCAAGGGAACCAATATGTCTTGGTTAAATGTTATATATGAATAGTAGTATATTTAAGAACCAATAATTAAAAATGATACTCCATGAAAACGTGGTCGAATATATTCATTTACAACACCTAGATATTAAATTTGTAAATTATAGACAAATACATGAACCATGTAAATGAAATAGACACCTAAGTGTTCTATATAGATACCCATAAGTGAGATAATATAAAATAAAACCACATCAAAAATCCACCACATCCTTTCCCAACCCATCTATAAAAATAGTTTACACACATCCGAAGGGGACACATTTATGTTTTGAGTATGTATTACACAATAGGTGGCCACAACCCAACCCCATCCTTTCTATTATAAATATAACTAAAGTAATTATCAATACAAGGAATTAAAATAACAACATAAATGGTAAACATTCTTATCATATGTTGACAAACATAATAAATAGACCACATGTTTGTTTTTTAGTTCCCCCATATCATTGGATTTGTGGGGAAATCGATCCTATGTAATTTTATCATTACATGTAAAATTAGTAAAAGGATATAGTAATTTAATGTCATATAGTAACCATACTAGGGGGAAAATATTATTATATTTTAAATTTAGGGGACCTAAAAACACATCCCAACAGAAAGCGGAGAGTGAACATTTTGGGTACCTTTATTCCCTTCTCATCCTTCACAACATGTTTTATATTTTCCCTAAACCCTATTTAATTATATACAACAATAAAAAAACTCTTTAATTAGGTGAAATATGAAAATGAAATAAGCATACACATGTATTCATCATTATCAATAACACATTTATGATTTTGGGATAAAAAAACAAATAATATCTACATATAGAATAAGTTTGGTATCGATAGTAAATAAGGAATTATAAAAAAGCTAACCATTTATAATGTATGAAATGTTATTCAACTAAACATACAAAAAAATGAATATATTATATACCTATATCCATTTAACAAATAAATAATTTAAATAGAAAATTTTTTATATGGGATTTTTTTATATATATTCATCTCATTTCGCATCATTTCAATACTATTGTAGACAATAAGAAAGTATTAAATTAAAAATGTGAATCATAGAAAAACCTAGACTAATGAAAACCCATTGGCTCAAATAAGGTATTTATTCCACCATGTGAAGAATCACCAAAACATAGTTAGTGTAGTTTAAATATTTGATATACTTCCATTGGAAGAAATATAATTTTAGACAATATAGATGAAACCTCATCTTTAGATCACTCAAAACAAGGTTCATCTACAAAGTAGACATAAAATGATACCAAGGTATTTAAATGTTAAAAATATTTAATAAAATAGGGATTTGGGATTTTATATATCATTAAGAGGTTAATAAAATCAAGAGGAAGATATATGAAATCTCAATGAGTTTATGAAATTAAGTCCCTATGTGCTAAATGAATAAGTACAAATTGTTATTGTTGAATATAGTAACATGGAGGATAGAATAATTTATTAAGGAATGGTATTAATATATATTAATTGAATAATAGAACTATATTTCACACAATGGCATATTTAACTTGAAATATATGAGGTAAATTCATAATTTTACCCTTATTAAAAAAAACTATCCATGCACACACTAGAACATCAATGGGTTAAAAAAAATATAATGGACTTAAAATAGATATCAATTTCCAAATTGAATCTACCATGTAACTTTGGCCCTATTTCATCATACCCTCCTCTACTCTTTCACTTCATTATACTTTAACTCGTTTATATTTCAACTCAAAATTTCATTAATACAAAAATCCCATTATTCAAGAATAATATTAATAAACATTAATGTAAATTACCAACATATAAGAAGATATTAATTATATAATTATTACCAGTATTCTTATCACACTCAAGATTCTTCATTGATTCACTTAATAGAAACTTTATGGACATTTATATTTCATATCAACCCAATATTTAATGGATTCATATTTTAACCATCAATGTTTTAATCATTAATATAAAAGAGAAATACATTTCTTTATTATAAATTTATAACTCAAATGAATTATACATATATGTTTTTCCATATAGACACTATCTATTTATATCTCGATATCATCAAATCAAATGACATTTTAGTGGTAGGTATATATTTAATTATTTATGAAACATGGAAAAAGTTATTTAAAAAACTTATTTTTAAAAAAAACATATTTCATAAATATATTATGTAACATTTTCTAATATATAAGATGTTAAGATTAAACATAGATTTAAATTCCCCTATTTTATAAAATATTGATTTTATAGTCATAGATAAAATCTAAAACATGATCAATAACATTTAATTTTGAGGGCCATCTTCTATATAAAACATATGAATTTGGACAACATTGAGATTTTATTTGATATTTTTTTAATCAAATTTACCATCTAGGTCATCTCTAAAACAATATTTATCCCAATAAAGGATTATTCCCCAATTTTAGTTCAACATAATGAAGAAATATATTTATATAGGGACCCAAATAAGGACCCATTTCAATTGATTAATAATAACTATTGTTATATGTGATCATCATAGGATATAAGTGACCTTATCATAATACATAAATGAAAAGAATAAATTGTCATAAAATATCTTCAAGAGCATGGATTGTCTAGTTAGACTAACCGCCTATTTGAGGAAGAAAAGTTTTACACAATTATACTTTAGTACATAGTTTTATATAAGAACATAGTGATCACTAAAACCCTTAATAAAACAATTATATAAACCTTGATTCACAATTGGAGATAATTATTCGTAGTATTCCCAGAAGTTTTATAACTTCTTGAATAAATAATTTTCTTATCTCATCGATAGAGGGTGATTCATAAATAGGTAGAAAATAAGTCTTCATGGTCCAATGATCTAAGATGTCCTAAAGATAACTCAACCTCTTTTCAATCATAAAAAAAATTACAATGTCTATAGTAATTTTTATACACTTTCATTCAAAAAGAGAAAGTAGTTTTGATTCACTTATAAGTCATTGGTTTTTTCTTTTATAAATTGGAATGTATAACACCCAGATACACAACTTTGTATCTCCCATTTTGTGAAAAGACACTAAAATTTATGACGGATACTATGATACAACATTGAAACTCCAAAATGAATGTCTCAGTATGATTAGTGATATCCCTTCATCACTTCTTCCCTCATATAGGTATGGACTAAAATATATACATGAATACAATAAAAAGAGTGTAATTTTAGAGACCAATATTCCTAAATATCTATATAATTGACTGCTTATTAAATAATAAAACAATAATAATATAATGTATGATATTACTTAACTCACTCCATATTATATGATTTGAGTTAAATATAAAATAATCACAACCCATATTTAACCTAAATTAAAACTATATATAACTTAACCTTCAATGACATGAATCTCTACTCTTCTTTTATGACGTTATAATTTTCACTTAATGGAATAAACTAAAATGTTTCCCATATAAGGTACATATATAAGATGGAAATAAAAAAAAAGATATTAAAATCATTAAAATTTCCTAAAATTCAAATTTTCTTGTAGAATATATACTATAAGTTTTTTTGGTAAGTGTACCCCATGAAATTTTCATTGAAGAGATAGTATTTCCAACACCTTATTTCATTATAAATAATAGTTAATTCCTAATCATGGGTATGGTTGTTCCATTCCTAAGTTTGGATATCTCAATAAATATAAGATACTAACCAATGATCCTTCATATGGAAAATAATAAGGTATATCAAAGAAGCATGATAATATACCATGAACCCTTCATCTAGAAAAGTGAATATTAAAATAGGAGAGATATTAAACCATTTAATTGACTCTAGTAATTGTTATCGAAACTAATAAGAATTTTTTATTCCATTATTCAATAGTGCCATTATATTAGTAACAATCCAAAATAAATATTTAATAATGTGGTGATAATATCATGAAATTCCATAAAAAATATAATATCAAAAAACATTCAATAGAAATTTCTAGGGTATCCCTGTTTCCATATTTTTAGGATTTACTAAGATATCATCTTTTGAAATAACATTCCCAAGAAATTTAACATTAAAAATTTATAATGACAATTCTTACAGTTATGTATATAGTTATTTCTCATTGAAAATATCTGTAATAACATAAATATAACAATAATTATTATACAAAAAAATTGATTACACAAGAATATCATATGAAACGATTACCCAAAAATATTATAATATGGGATGAAATATTCTATTCATGAAAAAAATAATCACTATAGATGTTTTTAGACGATATGACACAGTAAGATATTATAAATTACCATACTGACTTCAAAAATCTGTATCTGGAATGTCCTCAAGCCTCAATTATAGTTGATGATACCAAAAATATAGGTCAATAATGAAAACCTACAATGACCCTTTTAGTCTATCTAACAAATAATCAATTAGGGGAAAATGGTTATAGATATTTATAGTTACCTAATCAAATCCTTGATATTATACATATAATAATAGAATTATATTATCATTCTTTAGGACACAAATTCAGTCCCCTAAAGGGAAGTGATAGGTTTGATAAATCCCTACGAATCAATCAATTCTCATAGAATTTTATACTTTATAAGGATAATTATTCCCATGTAATATGAATAGTATATCTCATCTTAGTTTTAAGAAAAAACATGATATTAAATATCACTTATGGATTAGAATAAATCCATGTGAATTATTTGAGAAATACATCATGAAAGAGGTATACAATAATAGGTGAGAACATTAATCCCATATCTCTAATCACTCTTTGAGTTATACAAGCTATATTAATTGTAATAGATTACATTTTACCATGATCAAGTCCTTTATTACCATCTTGGATTTTTGTATTATTCATTAGGTAAATTCTTTATTCCTACTATACATAAAAAGGATATCCACATTAGATATATTTAGTATTACATATGAATTCAATATTCCATACCAAAAATAACATTGAACGAGTTCGTATTGAGTAAAGCCAAATCAAAGAGATGACAATAAGTGGCCACCGTAAGAGAACAATAAGGAAACCTCTTAGTCTATTATACCCGATAACTATAGGATTTATAATACTCATAAGTATAGAGAATTGGTAAACTGTTAATTCAATAAGATACAATAGTTTCTTTGAAATTAATTAGTGGGAAACTCCTTTATCAAATAAATAAATTATTAAAGAACATGATAATCAGATAGTACCTCAAACAGTAGAAGTTCTCACTCTATAATTAGTATTTTACTACTACACTATATACATTTTTCCTAATACCTTAAGCTAATCAATAAATTTGTAATCTATTCAAATGAATCAATAAATGTATATCATCTATGTCTTCATTTACATTGTCCATTACCATAAATCCCTATATGTGTTTTAATACCCAATGTCAACGTCCCAATAGATTGTACATGAGATATCAGTGTTTACCTATATTTTCAATTGGTACTCTCAGATGTACCCATATAAAATAATATTTTTATATTATTTAACTACACATAGAACTATAATTTTTTTTCTTCAAGGGTATTGTAGGGTATTTTTATCCAATTTTTATTCACTGGAAAGATACCATCAATGGTCTTTTAGGATAGGAAAATATGGAACACATAGACCTTGAATTTCATAGAAGGATCCACCCTTGGCCATTTTCAATTGTAATTTCTTCCATCCAATAAATGAACACTCACCCTTGCATTGGAAATGAATTTTGAATCCTTCTACTAAACCTTTATGAGTTCCTATTTTAGCTAACATGTCATTCGTTTCTACTTCAAGGAAGGTTATTTGGATTTAAAAGAAAACTCAATTATATAAGGGTTCCTTTGACCCATCTTGATGTTCTTAGTTTTAGAATCCTATTATTTACTAAAAGAAGGGGGAAGTGAATTCTGATTATAAATTTTAATTTATACTTCATCACTGAAGTCGATATGTATTGTTCTCTATAAAATCTTATAAAATTACTTGATATAGAGTTTTTGGGAAGAAATACCGAAAAAATAAATCATGAAGGATATCATAGGAAATTCCTTGATTTTTCTTATCCTCTATGACAATATACCACTATTATTTCATATTCTCATCGAATATAAATGAATAAAATCAAATATTATGATACTATGATGTCTTAATACATTTAAATATATGATGTAAATGATCAATCCATTACCTAAATTCTTGAGGGAAAACATTATCTCAAAAATATTATGGGGTTATGGGACTAAATATCCCTCATAACATAAACTATAATAGATTCCAACTAAACTTTTCCTCACCCCACATCTAGTAGAAACTATGAAAGACCCTCTAAAACATGTGTATCCAGAACTAGTTTTTGAATATTGATCATGATCGTTAATTGCTTCAGTAAATTTAATGGTGTTCATATTGGTGGTATAATATACATTTATTTATAGAATCATATTAGATATGTCTTCTAAGAACAGAAAATTTAGATTAGGAACAACATAGTAAAATTAATGTAATATCCTTATCTCCTCTCTAGTATAATATATTTTAAAATATTATTTCATGCTTGAAATGTAATATTTGAAAAACCCAATAATATATTAAATTACTGTAATTTATATCTAAATAATAGTCATTCTGAAGGTAATTGAAAAATATAAAAGACTAATTGAACAATTAATACAAACCCAATCATTAGTAATAAATATGTATGAAAACTATATTATGTTTGATATCTTAGTTAATATAAATTTTATAATTGATTCAATCATTAATGAAAAATAGAAATATAATGAAAGAAACTTGTCGTGGAATTCAAACTATTATTATCTTGGCCTGCTCATGATCCATGAGACTCGAAGAATAAATACTAAGTCAAGAAAAAAACCTACACTATACTTGTTAACTCAAACTGTTGCAAAAATTTTATAAGAAATGTATATTTTGGGTTACATTATGAGCCATGATAGTAATATCTCAGGGTTACTCTCAATCCCACTATCATTGATGAGGCTCTAAAAACATTTTGTAAGGATCTAACCTAGATCAATCATTAACCTAGACTGAATTAATAAAACACCTTTGGCACAACAACCAATCACCATGGAATATTGTAAATATTTATGGATTATAGATATAAAATTCTGATAAACAGATTTCCCTATATACTGATTAATCACAACATGCATGGTTCCTACTAGAGGACTGGAATAAAATTATTAGACATTGGACACATAAAAAGAATAAAATCTATTCCACCTATGTTACCAATACACTAGGGTTACCAAGGATACTAAATATTAGTATTTAAAAAAAATATTTATCAAAAACCAGAACTCCATAAACATGGCCTAAAAATAAACATATAGACTAACAATCTATCACAACTGGGGATAATAGATATATATATAACCCAATTAAATAAAAATTAAAATTAAAGTATCCATGTTGTGGTAGATAATTTTGATATAAAATAATAAAACCACGTGGATAATCATTCACATCCTTTCCCAATCCACCCACTAAAAGGATAAATGATCTGACGCAACTCCCAACACTATTTCCTATATACATCTATGCTCTAGATCCTTTACCATAAATAAATCATATATAACATGTTCTATATACATCCTTATGGGGCATGTGGGGGATGTGAATGCATTATTCCCAATAACTAGTTACAACCCCACCCATATAAATATTTCCTAATTCTAAGTTCATGATCTCAAAATACAACACAAGAAGATATGAATCTAAACAATAAACATCGAAATAAAATTTCATAAAACATATACCATAATCCTTCTAACATTTTTTAAATATGAAGTGAAATTGATTATTCCTTATTTGGGAATCACTCGATGTAATGTCCCAGACCCAGATGCCACTCAATGGTTCCCTATGCCTAGTTGATTACATCTCCCCATGTGCATCTCCCCAAATTCTAGAGGATACCGACTATAAATGAGGGTCGAGGTGTGTATATGGGGATACAATGACCTCCTCACCAGAGTATAGCATAATAAAATTTAAATAACATAAAATCATGGTAACAATTAAATCATAAATATAATAGGAAAACAACAGGAAGCGATTAACATGCCAAAAGGAATCTCATATAAAATTATGATGATACATTTCATTACAAATCATCCAAAATAGGTACACAATAGCATAGTACAAAACATGTATAAAAATAAAAAAAATAATACAAAAACGTATCCTTGTAAGAATCACGAGCCTCAACATGGACATATTATCCCTTTCTCTTGAGAAGCTATCAAGAACCTATAGTAGGTAAATTTTCCATGTCCATATATGCAATCAGATGGTCTATTTGGGTAACGAAGGTGGGAAAAAAATGGTGCAAGAAATAATCCTAATAGGAAAACAACCATTGTCATGTTCCATATAGTTATTCAATATATTTCAGTCACAATATATAGGCAGTAATACAATATGCATGGAAGATCTAAAAGTAATCATCCTATAAAGTCTTGGTTCTGATTTATAATCAAATTCATTTAATGATTAAATTCCATTTAATAATTATTTCTTAAGACTTAGAATAAATACCAACATCTCTCGTGATAACATAAACAAATGGTGCCTAAAAATACATCCATAAATTGTAAGATAGATATGAAATTCAAGTTTGTGATTTGTCTTTATAGATAAGTCATAGAACTCATTTCATTCATTATTCATTAATAAACTAGATCCCTTCCATGGTATTACTAATTTGGAATCTAGCCATCACTCCAGGTATAGTATAAACCAACACGCTACATGTACGTCCAAGTAGTTCCTCACATGAAACTATTTATCCCTCTAAGTGTGGATAAAATCTATTCCATTCATGTCCATCCTTGGAGGTCCACTCAGGGAGAACAAGTATCACCTAGGACATTTAAAATCAAATTCCATTTAAGTGTATCCATGTAAATCAATATGGAATCTATGTGTCACTCGACATATAATATTCAACCCCTATGATTTTTTTCCTTTGAAATACATATAAGGAGTCCAAGTTTCACTTGGGTATAAGAAAGGAAGAAATCAATTAACTCCATCCATGGAATAATTATATAATTCCATGTGTCGTCCAAGGTATAAGCATTTAATCAACTCATTTCAATTTAACTATGTCAAGTACAACTCCAAAAACAATTCGATCCAACCTCACCATAGAAGGTGTCTCATGGAATAGAATAAGATTAGAAGGATGTCCTCTTAACTACTCACATGGGAAATTCATTACAAAAAGCATCACATTCTTAAACAAGTTTCTACAAGGAAAGGTCCAAGGGTTATGGTAACTTCCACACTTCTAACTGTCATTTTAATTACAATTAAAAATTAATATTAAAATTAAATTTAAATATCAAATAAAAATAAAAAATGTCAATTATAAGATAAATATTAAAACCATGTGTCATGGTGTACATGTAACAACTCAAATGTATCCAATTCCATATTCCATTATAATGGACTATTTAGAGAAACCAGCAAACCCAATAGTGGATTCCATTCATTGGTCAAAATCCTATAATAAATGATATTTGGTAAACTTAAATTACATAGTCCATGCTTATAATTTTAATCAGGGATTTAAACTCATTTTTAGGTGTCCCAAAAAATATGGGAGAGCAATATTATGATATATATAAACACTCCAACATTGAACAAAAGGCATGAGAGCAGCTACCATAGGTCTGTAGCAGATAACTCATCCAGTATCATCTCTTTATTCAACTCAAATGTGGATAAAATCAATGAATGGGAAAAGAACCTAATAACAGGGAAAATTAGCTTGCACTCAAATAGTTTATCTAATACCAAATCAAATGAGTAATCACTAAAAAAAATTGGGTCTTACTAATATGGATTCAATGCTTCTAATGATCTTAATTATGATCTTGGAAAAATATGTTACCTCAATTCCTATAATATATCTCAAATTTCTTTCAAATGGTGGATCTCCAATCTATTGTAGAAAAAACAAATTAGTTTTTATTTTAATAGATTAATTAGTGGTAAAATGGTAAAATAACCTAAAATATTTCATCATAAGGTTTCGCCACACATTTTTCCAAATTTTTAACCAATTGCAAACCAACCATACATATGTTTCTATAATGAGGGTACCATCGCTCGGTTTTCACAAATGTTTTGACTAACTGCGTGAAAACAATGAAAAATTACACGGTCCAAATTATAAGCATGGTTGCATGGATGTGCACCCAAAATCACATGATTTTCGCAAACTGTGGGGCCAATAACTCACTAATGTCTACTCTCGCGAAATATTATCTAACAATGTGGCCTACCCCACAAAATTTACAATAACCATGTGGTAATAATTTTTCACCCAAAATATGGGTTTCGTGTTCTAAACTAGCCCTTGATAGCTTTGACACATTTATGACCTCAAATGTCATTAACAATAGGCTCTATTTAAACATTTAAAATAAAATTTGATGGAGTGTAAAAGATTAATAAATAAATAATGAAACATGTTCTTAAAAAAATTCCCCCTTATAGAAATTCATCCATGAATTTCCCTTCTAAGGGTGGTGAAGCATGATATGAGAATAACTCCAGCCACTGTGATCGAACATCGACCTCTCATTCCTAGGTCTAATCTTGTACTAAGTCATTATTCCATATCATGTGTACTAAGTGACCTCAGGGAAACTTCGTTCTACGATCCACAATATGTATATGGTACTCTTAAAAGGATACATCTACCTATAACTCATCCTATTTAAAATGAAAGGCTTGAGATAGGTCTGGATAGTAATGACATTACTGGGAAATGTAGAAGATGTCGTTCATGGGTCAATATGTTTGAGGTAACTAAAACTGATAGGCTACTAGTCTGAATCTATCAATAATTTCAAATGGCCAAAAAAACCTAATAGAGATCTTACATTTTCTTATAATTCCCCTATGTCCGAGCCTTAGTGAGTCTCAAAAGAAAATCTGATCCCTAGCCTAGAACTCTTGAGGTTACCTGTGAAAATTGGCATATGATTTCTTATGAGACTGCATAGTATCTATCGTCTACTAAATAAAATGAAGATAATCTATGGTCTCTTAAATAAGAACAGGTACAATAATATATGACTCTTCTCCTTCAATCAACATAGGGTTAATTTGAATGACCTACCATACAAACCCTCATAAGTTTCTATCTGAATAGTATCATGAAAGATATTATTTCAGGTGAATCAAACCTAGGGTATATGCCTCTTCCAAGAGCCAAAAAAATATATGATTAATTCACACGACAAATCCTCAACCACCTATATCGTGTGCTCTGACTAGCCATATTTTTGGGGTGGTATGTTTTTCTCAAAACCACCTATGTACCCCACACCCTCTATATCCTTTTTCAGGATCATGAAATAAACAAGGAATCCATATCTGAAATAACTGTGTGTGGGACCCTGTGAATCTATATTATCTCATAGATATGAAATTTTCTATAATCTTCAACATTGATGGTTTTCTTGATCAGTAGGTAATTTTCAACCTTTGTGAGCCTATTAAATTCCAAACACAAAACATCATTACCATGAGGTGACGTCGGTAAAACTCTTATGAAATACATTATGATGTCAAACTATTTGCACACATGGATGCATAACAACTGTAAAATCAAAACTGTCCACTGGTGATATACCTTCACCTATTGACAGGTGGACCATATATTGACAATACTAGCTATATATCCTCTAGTAACCGACCACCAGTATAATCGATTTAAATCATGGCACATCTTGGAGATTATAGGATACACTGCCCAAGATGAACCATGAATGACTTGTATCAGCTCCTCATTCATGTATAATTAAACCCATATGTGACCATATACACACATAATTTCATCATCACCTACATTCCAACCAAGAGTAGGATAATCATCGGCCACACTCTCCCATTGTACTAGGACTTATGAGTCTCATAGCTTCCTCACCCTAAATCTATCAAGAAGGTTAGAGGTAATGGCCAATGATGATATAAAACATTTCTCCTGAACATCATACATCTAAAAATGTATCTTATAGAAAAAATCCATGAGATTCTACTCTCTACTAGCCTGGTAAAAATTCTGTATCTATGTCCACTTGCTCCACTCACCAACCCCTACATTTCCTTTACCAGGAATGTAGGAAAGGTAAAAATTAAAATAATGTAGGTATTACACTCCCTTCATTTCCTCATATTGATATCATGTTGTTTAAATATGTACTTGAGGATTTTTCGGTCCATGTACACCAAAAACATCACTCTAAATAAGTAATGTCTCAAAAAACGCAATGCATAAGCAACCACAACTAGCACAATGTCATGTGACTGGTAGTTACTCTCGTAGACACTCAAATATTGAGACATGTATTCCATGAAACAATATATCTACATAATAACTACTCCTATTCCAATAACTGATGCATTATTGAACACATTGTAACTCCTTTCTATCTTTCGAAAAAATATCTATCAGCACTAATGTCAATATCCCTTTCATCTCCTAAAAGGATATCACACAAAAATTTGACCATAAAAACGTCACAAAATTATTATCCATGCTCGTAATTAAAAACTCTATGTGTGATAATTCTTATATGAATCTACTATAGTAACCAGATCACCTAATAAAACTCCACACCTCAAAGACGTTCTCGGGATACTCCTAGTAAACTATAGGTCTTACATTCAATAGGTAAACGAAAACTATTTTTTTGAGATAATGTGATTCATGATGTGAATCTAATCTATCAAAAAAATGGGACATTTTGAACTTATCATATAATTGATTCTCTCTCAGTGTATCAAATATGATCTCAAGATGTTAGGAATGGTTGTGTTGATTGTAGGAATACACCAAGATATCATCCAGGGATACTAGGAAAAATGTGTCCTAATAAGATTGAAAAACATAGTTCATCATTTCCATAAAGACTGCTGACACATTCATCTGACCAAAGAACGTAAAAAAATACTCATGGAGACGATACCTGTAGCAAAAAGATATGAAAGGTATCTCATAATTACTAGTACAGACCTGATGATAATTAGATCTAAAATAAATCCTTGAGAACACTCGATGTCCTTATAGATAGTGGAATAGATCATCTATCAGTTGTAAAGGATACCAATTATTAACCTACAGCTTCCTCAATTTTTGGTAATCCACACATTGTCTGAGGGTACCATCTTCCTTTTTTATAAAAAGGATTAGAGAAACCCATAGAGAAGTACTGGGTTGGATAAAACCATTTGTCTCAAAATCATCTAGCTACATCTTGATCTCCTGAATCTATGTTGTATCCAAACTACAATGAGGAATAGATACTAGTGCTTCTCCTTGCATTATCTCAATAAGGATATTTTCATATCTCATTGGAGG
The DNA here is from genome assembly GCA_963277665.1 of Viscum album. NCBI lineage: Eukaryota > Viridiplantae > Streptophyta > Magnoliopsida > Santalales > Viscaceae > Viscum > Viscum album. Next base: position 695,283,197 of record OY728119.1, on the reverse strand, counting down.
TAATCCTAAAAAGTCATCTGAGAAGAAATATCTAAAATGATCAACTAATTGAGGGAAATCTATTTGACAATTTACCTGATCTTCCAGATATATACTCGCAATCTGTTTTTTCATCCTTTCAATCCCACAATGCTCGGGCCCAGCTCAACATTCTTGGCCAACCCATTCACCATTGTGAATGAACTCCCAACCATTTGATGATGTGAATGTCACCATAAGATGATAAAAATCATTGAAATCATGAATGGGTACCAAATATTCTATCCTAATAATGTTGTTAAAACCTGTCATATTGATGAAACATATGTACCATATGAAGTGACACCCACTAATCATGAGGGGGAAGTACATACACTAATGAAAATTCTCTTTTCTAATCCCCAATGCAGTTCCAAGTGTCATTAATCCATCAGAAGTATAAAAACCGACCCCAAGGATATCCATAGTGGGAACATATATTAAGCTATGAGAAACTTCAGTATCAACAACTATAGAAGATAAAGTAGTGGATGCTATAAAGTACCTCTTATAGAAGAAGGTTGGGGATATTTCTCCTCAAGGGTCTATTACACTGCATATATCTGTCCTAAAATGTGACCCTGTGATAATTCATGTATATCCAATGTAGATCCACTATTTTTTCTATAAAACTAGGGTCTCGAAACCACGTCCATGACCACCACCTCGACATCTATTGGCCAATTGTACTTCATCTTCTTTCCGTATGAGAAGATTTTGCCCAGGTCTTGAACTTTGAGTAATTTTATAACCTCTCCCACTAGCTTCTAGAGGGAAATTTCTGCAAAAGCATTGTATATGAACCATATTTAATAGGATTGACACTCGAATGGGTATCTTATACAATGTTGCCTCATATATCCCGATATACCACACTAGTAGAACCACACCTATCTAACTGAGTATTTGGTATAGATACTAATATCACCACTTAGAATCTACAAACAATGTTTCCTTCAACATGTTGATTTAGAACAAGATCATGATGTCGAACTCCCCTGACTCGCACCCACAACCTCTCTCAGGTTATGCTCTATGATAAGTTCATGATTCACTATTATATAAATAGTAGTAAGACTAAATACATTCACTAATGATAAGATATAAAACCTGATAACATACAAGAATCTATTATATTTGGGTAAATCATCACCCATCAAAAAATTTGTGATGAATTGGATCATAATAAAAGGGTCTGAATATTCTATAACTGATAATGTTCTATTCTTCAGGTCTATATACTCTCAGGAACAATCATCCCTTAACATCTCGGGATAAAAGTAGCCATTGATTCCCATATGAAAATACCATCAGTCAATCTCTCTATGACTATCCTTCTAAGTAATAACATACCACCAAATCTTGGTGGAATCACTAATCATATACATAGAATTTTTTAACTCCTCTCAGGTGGCATCTCTAGATGCTCCAAGATATATATCATGACCTCTAGCCATGTCTTTGTAGTCAGTGGTCCACCATCCCTCAAAAATATGGTCAAATTCTACTGCTAGAACTCACGCATCAAATCTGCCATAGTCGGGGCAGATCGTAGTCCTCTTTGAATGCTCTTCACAAATCCCAATAATCCTTCACAAAACTATGCCTCAACACCTATGTATGGAACAACTATTTTTTCCTCAGCAGGAACTACTAGAGGATCCACTGCTATCCCTTGGCCGAACACCTCCAGAGTATGGTCATCGCCACCCTCCTAGTATATGAATGGAGGAAGTATTAATGGTGTACCTCTACAAGTTCCAAGTGCATGCCTTTGATCAAGATTATTATCAATGTTAATATATCAAAAGCCCATAAATTTAAATAAGAAAGGTATAATCCTTCTTATATAAAAAACCCTCTTCCTATTAATAGTGTTTGGTTTGGGTGACATACAAATCACATATAAGTAAGAGATAATACTTAATGCCAACTACTACGGTCTGGACTATGTCATGTTATCTGATATGAAAAATTTTGGTTTCCAATTCATTTTTAACTTGAATTCACATATTCATTTTCATTAGAATTCATGATCAATTTACATTTATATTATAGTTCATTTCAAAAATTAAAACCAATGGTTCATCCAATTATGATCCATAAGGGCCCATACCCCTCATGAATCAAAATGTGGCACCCAACTAATTCACACTATTACACATTCCAGAATACCTATCACAATAGTAGGTATATATATCATGAAACCGATTACAAAAACATGAAACAAGTAATTCATCCAAAATGGCATGGAATAATGCATGTCATGTGAGTCCTATAAAGCACCTTATATTATTCATGGGATGGAATACTCTAATCCCAACAGGTTGAAAGACAAAATAATCCTTAACAATATTAATAATAACATCACAATTCATGTTCATCTCCCAATAGTTGAGTCAAATCAATTTTATTAGTCAAAATATTGAAAAAAACAATTTAATATGTGGAAATTTGGCTTTTTTTCCTATATGCTGGTTAGCTACGCCTGGGCACAGCTCAATAAAAAAATATAAATTTCTTTTTATCTCTTTATATTGTCTAAATATTTCAATAAAAACCATAAAAATACACTAATCCAAAGGGTAATGTCCCATACATGGATTCCACTCAACAGATCCCCAAGCCCCATTAGTTACATTCCCTCAAGTGTTTATCCCCAAATTAACGAGGATTCCAACTAGTAGTTAGGTCCTATGTGTTTCTGTAGGGAGACTATTCCCTCATCAATAGAGTGTAACATAACTAAATATCAATAAAATACAATTGGTGGAATTTTTAAATCATATAGAAAATAGGAAAATACAATGAATAGAAAAAAAATCCAAAATGAATCTCATATACAATGACAATGATACATGTCTTTACAAAGTAGTCAAAAATATGTACACATAAATATAGTAAAATAGATGTATAGAACGTTAAAAAAGAACAAAAAGTTCCCCATCTAGAATCATAAGCCTTAGCTCGGTTTCATGCTCCACTTATCCCAAGTAGCTATCAAGAACACTCAATATTACACCTTCATTTATCAATACATGTAATTATCTAATCATTTCAGGTAACCATGGAGGCTTAAATAGGGTGTGAGACATAATCCTAGTTGGCAACCACCCAAGGTTAATTCACATCATGTTAGTGAATATATAATAGAAACAGTGTTTAAAAAGCAATAAAATATGCAAGTAATTACTAAAAGTAAACATCCTATAAAGTCCAACTTATCATTTATAACCAAATTCAATTAATGATTCGAGTCTATTAGAAAAGAAATTCTCATGACCTAAAATAAATCCCATCATCCAACATGATAACATAAACCAAGGGTGATTAATAGTCCAATCAGAAAGTGTAAGATAAAGACTGAATCCAAGCTTGTTTTTTGGCTTAGAAGGCATGGAAGATATCTCAATTCATTCATTATTCATTTATGAACCTAATCACATCGATGGAATTTATAATTTTGAATCTAGGAATCACTCAAGGTATAGTATAAACCAATACCCTACATGATTTTCCTTGGAGATCCTAAAAATAACATAATTGTTGTTCTAGGTGTGGATAACATCTCTTCCATTTGAGTCCATCCTTGATTTTCCACTAAGAGATCCCAAGTATCACCCCTGGAATATACAATCAATTTAACTTTGAGTATGTCCTTGGAAATCTACATGGAATCAATGTTTCATTCAAAATATAATAGTCTAACCCTATTGTTCAATCATTGGAAAACCATATACGGAGTCCAATTCTAACTTTGGTATAATCAAGGTAGAATCCAATTGAGTACATCCATGGAATTCTTATATAATTCCATGTGTCACCCAAAGAATATAATAATTTAATTAATTAATTACCATTTAACTATGCCAAGGTCAACAATAGAAATAATTCAATTCAACATCATCTAAGAAGGTCACACAAGGCACTAGCTAACATTAGAAGGCTTTCCTCTTAAATTCTCAGGTGGGATAGTCATTAGAATAGGATTATAAATCTTAAAATATCCCTTACAATTCCACGTCTAGGGGTCATGGTCACTTCATCCTTTCACAATATCAATTAAATTACAATTTATAATTCATATTTCAATTCAAATATCTTATCAAATAATAATTGAAATTATAAATTTTAAAATCAATATTAACTTTCTGTGTCAATGGGTTAAGGGAACACATAATAAGTATCCAATTCCATATTTAATTATAATGGTCCATTTATAATAACCAACACACCCAATAGATGGTTCCATTCAAGGTCCTGAACATATAATCAATCATTGATGGGACTCTTAAATTATATAAGTCATGCTTATCAATTTAATTAAAGGATTTAATCTCATTTTGATGCGTCGTTTGAGAATTGGATGTGTGAAAAAATGACATATATAAACACTTTGACTTTAAAATAATGTCAAAATATCACCTATTGTTGGACATTGGTGGATATCTTGTCTAGTATCAACTCCTGATTTGACTCAGGTCAAAAGAAAATCGATGAAAGAAAAAAAGAACCTAATAATAGGTAAGATTATCTTACACCTAAATAGGACAAACAAAACCAAATCAAATGAAAAAGAATATAAATTAATAGAGATCTTGTTGATATTTAACTGAATCTTTTGATAGATCTTGAATTTGAGCTCAAACAAAGTAGTTACCTTGATTCCTAGAATATATCACAAAGAGATCTCAAATGGTGGAGCATATATAAATTGAAGAAGAATGAAATTTGGTTTTATTTTAATAGATTAATTAGTGGTAAAATTGTATAACCACCCAAAATTGGGCATTAAATGGTTTTCCAAAAAGTGTTCCAAGTGTGCATGATTTTCTGTATGGAGGTGCACTCATTAGGCTTTTCATGCACATTTTCACTAACCATGCATAAATAGTGAAATACTCCATTGTCAAAATTATAGACATGGATTCATAGAGATTTACCCCAAATATAACAGTTTGATCTAAACGCGTGGCTTGTAGCTCCCCAATATCCATCCTCATATGGTTTTATCAAACTGTGTGGCCATCCCCACCTAGCCTACACTAAGAATGTACAAGGTATTATTAAACAAAAAGATGGGTTCTGGGATCTGAACAAGCCCCGGACACCCCTGACACATTTATGACCACAAATGGAGTTCACATTAATCCTTATTTAAACATTTATTCTTAAATTTGACTAAAAGTAAAGGATCGATACCTCATGAAAGAATCAAATTCTTACACTCGAAATCCTAGAAAAAATATATTTATTTCAGGGAACCCAGTACCCTTAATAGGAGAAGAGGATTAATGTAACAACCTGAGATTTTATGAGAATTATTCTTTTTAATTTCATTGATTTCTTTTGTTGTACGTGGAACCAAAATTAGCTTGTTCTATATGCAACACCATATACACAACACTATTCTTGGCTCGTGTTACACAAAATTTCAAGTTCGTTTGACAGAATTTATTCTATGCAACATTGAGTGTATATATATACATTCAATGTATAAATGAATTATGGTTGGATTCTATTATACACAACAACAAAGGAATCATGCACTACACGCAACCCTGACTTGGCTTCCTTTACATGCAATCGCGACCTTCCACGATAGTGTGTGTTGTACGCAATACCGAGTTTCACTAAACAATGATATGTTATTAGAATATTATATAAACTAGCCGTTATGAATAGTAATACCCTCTTTTTTAAATTTTATAAATTTTATCTTTTAAAATGGACTTTATTTTTGGATTTGGAATATCCAAATTAGCCTAGGGTGAATTTTTGGTATTTTTCTGAAAACTTTCATTTTTTTATGAATAGTGAAAACACTAGGTTACTATTTAAAAACCGACTTTTTATTTAAATATTTATTTATTTTATTTAAATTTATTTTAGGTCAAAATTGATACATAATACCTATATAATTTCAATTTAATTCATTGGAGTTATTTTATACAAAATTTAGATATATAAAAATTTTATTGAACTTTTCACCATCTTTTACCTACCGCCTAGGAGCTTTTTGAAAACTTACATAAAACTTAATTTTACCGCTTCTGTGAGTGGAATTTCAAAAATCTGAGAGACACGGTTAATATGAATGAGTAAAATGGTGTTCAATAAGATAAAAATAATTTTTGGTGAATAGTAACTTTTTACTTTTATTTACCACGGTTAAAAGTAAATAGGGTAATTAAGAGAAAAAATGATATTATTATAACATTAAAACATGTCCTAATTATATTGGATAAATTTAATTCGATCAAAAACAACCTTAGGAATAAAATATTACCCTTTATGTCCACATGGATTAGATTAGGACACCTATTATTATTTTATTTAAAGAAGAGTTAAAATAGTTAAAATCAAAGTTTAATAACTAAAACATTTTTAATATAGGGTTATACATAAGTTAAATTCGACTATAAATATTCATTATAAATATAAAAAGATTTTATACCTAATGGTATTTTATTTATAATTTTTAGACATTAAATAATTTAATTTATTTATGACACAATGATGATGCAGTAATTACCTAAACAATGAAATCTTAAAATAATTGATATTATAAATACCTAAACAAATGGAATTTGAGACTTTTTATAAATTACACTAATTTTATAGGTCAATATGACATGTTATTATTGATTTAATTAACGTTTTTAGAACTAATCATGCCTTTATGATTTTCACAAAAATCAATTACCAAATAGTGACAAAATTGACATAAAATAGTTTTTAAAACAAATATTATATTATTAAGTGTTATTATATTTATAAAAATCTAAGGTTCAGAAAAATGACTTATATAAGGTTATATATATTAATAATGAACCACTTGGGGTTCTTTTGTATTGTTATAGTAAGTTTAATAACCATATAGTGTAGGAAAACAAGAAGACACGGTAAAAGTTAAATTATTTAACTTAGAGTTAAATATAAATTATAAGGTTAAAATAGTAACCTAAAATTGTCTAAAACCTATTGGTTGAGATAATTTCTACCCATACCCACTTTAGTTTTGAAATAAATAAATTTGGAGCTATTATAAACCGAATATGACTTTATTATAAAATAATATTTTATTTTTTTTCAAAGGTGTCTCTCTCCTCCCTTATAAAAGAGCACCCCTTCCCTCTTCTCTTCACACACTTTTGAGCCTTTAAGCTCACCCAAACCCTGAACATTCCTCTTATCAACCTATCTAGTTTCATCATAGAGGTCCGAGTCTTCTCAAAATTCCAACTCTAGTGCCCTAAGAAGAAGTTTAAAGGAGGTGCGTCGAGGAAGAGATAATCTCTTCTACCGACTCCTTCAAGTTTCTTTCTTCTTCTACTTCCTCTTATTTAGTTTTTTCATTGTAATGTAATAACATAAGTATTACTTATATACATATATGTTATTATAAATATTAAACAACCCTATTTCACCTTCTTTCCATCCTACGGAAAACGAAATCACCGCGCGTGCGTACGTATGAAATACCGTCTCCACGCCATGGTGTAATCAGTCTTTCCACCACCACCTTACTTGGATGGGTATAATGGTGTAAAGAATAACTATATATAATTATTATAACATCATACTGATTCTATTATATTATATCATCCACTCCAATACCATTCAATAAATATGGGAACGATATCATCGCTCATGCGTACGTACGGATTACCGTCTCCACAACGCGATGAGATTCATTTTACATGTTAACAATTCAAGAATGATTATAAAGTATATATAATTAGTAATCATGAAATATATGACATAATAATTCTACTGGATTTATATATGTATTTCATCTACTTAATTCCATTCAATTCAATAAGGAAACGAAAAATAGCGTTCATGCGTACGTACGGCCTATCGTCTCCATGAACGGTGTATTTCATACCATTTATCGATCTATTATATATATATGTCTATTATGAATATATATTATATATAAATCATGTTTTATATTCTGTAATTAATTAATCATGTTCTAATTAATCATATTAATAATTACAAGTCAAAACACAGATGATAAATGAAACGATTTTACCCAAAAATGCTTCTTTAACATGGAATTGACAAATGAACAGATAATATAAAGTCGTAAGTGAATCATATATGATATCATAAATATTATTATGGTTGTGTTAAAAGTTAATAATATGTTTAAACCCACTATACTGGAGTCTCGGACACATACATAAGAAATTGGACATAATGTAAGGGTTAACTTTTCCAATCTCATTTTTATCCGAGATTATTTATTCGTAAGTATTTACTGGGGTTATATTTATCGTCCATGTACCTATTTTATAAAAATGGTTTCATGTATTTTTAATGTCCTTTTTACCCATTTTTGACTTTTACTACATTTTATGTAAGTAATCTTTCTTTTGTTTACCATACGAGGTACTTTTTGACTTTTCCGGAAAAATTACGAGAAGAGTGTTTTTTTAACTTATACGGCACGAACAGATTTTTACGGTTTCATAACGCCTTATTTTCATAAATCTTACTCGACAATATTTAATGACTATTTTCAAAAAAATATTTTTATTTTAAAATTACAGTGAATTTTGTGAAAAGAAAATTATTTTGAAAAAGAAAGTATATTTTCCTGAAGAATTCATTTCAAGTATTTTATCAAAACCATTTTCCATCTAAGATGACATTATTTCATTTGTGTATGTTTCAAGTATAATGTCTCTATGATTTCCATGGTTTCACTTTTCTTATGATGAAATATCCATTTGTTTTATATGGATTATGTGATGATGGGATGATGTTTATGAAACCCATTTTATTCTTTGGGTTATGATGAATGTTTTAAGTTTATTTTGTGGCACAAGTAAGAATGATTTAATTATGAGATGGGTGGGACCTATATCTCCATCAAATTCATTGGGTAAAGATTTATATCTCATGATATATACATGGATGGAATGGTAATTTAATCCGGTTCAGTGATACAGGACTGGAACGAGGAGTGAACTCGATTCATAAAGGGACTTTGTCCACTAAGATGGTCTTGACAACAATTCCTTGGCTACTATGGAAATCATATCATGTGATTAATGGTTTTTCATAATTACATGTTTTATTCCCATGATATTTTATCATGATTGATGTTCCATTATGATATATGCCTTACGTACTTCCAAGATTTATGTCTTTGCATAAGATTTTGATGTTTAGCTTTTATGTTCATGTTTTTGCATTCAAATGATTATGGATTGTTTTATGTTCTCTATGTTTACCCTTACTGAGAATTTGAGCTCTCCCTTTTAATGTTTTCTTTTCCCCGGGATATAAATAAAGGTTTTATGTTAGAAAACAAAAGGGGACGATATTTATGGGAGATGTTTAAGATCTTTCACCATGATTAGAATATTATTTTTCTGAGTTTCTAAAGACACTAAACTATTACGGTCCTTGTGTGTTTGTTTTTGTTATGTATTAAGTATTCCGAAAAATTAATGTAATGTCCATGTACCTCAATCTTCAGGTCTCTACAGTTGTATCAGAGGAAAGTTTTAGTCAACCTTTGGAAACTAGGATGCAAAAAACTTAAGTGAGATCCCTAGAGATATTTGTAAGGTATGTCTAGGGATGTCCCTAAGGTTTAGTATAACTATAGGATACAGTCCTAGAGTTGTGTTGATGATCATGAATAACCTAGGGTGAACCTAATGTGTCATGTATTAAAGAATGTGTGATAAGTTATACATCCCATAAGTGACTTTTAATGATTATGTGGTTCCTCGTTATTTTAACTATTTCTTACACTATGGTTTCTGGTTTTAGTCAATGGAGGGAATGAGAAGGAATTCAGTTAATGTTGATTCTGATGGACAAATTGGTGACTGTGATCAACAAAATTTTGTAATTCCTAGTATAAGGCCCCAGCCATAAACCTTACTTAATATTGAATTAAATGAATAATTCACATTGAGGATCTTCTCAGGTTTAGAGTTTTAGAGAATTAGGTCATAACTATTACATCTCAAAATATTACATAGTAGACACTTCTACTACGTTTCCATAATATAAAAAAACACTTAAAAAGAAACATGTCTAGTTCCATGTTTTAGATAGAATGTCTTTCCTTGAACCCATCCTTGACCCTATTCATCTTTAAGTCCTGTGTAAAACATTTCAAAAACTTGGGATGAGCATAAAAAGCCCAGTAAAGGATACACAAAGAAGGAAAACTGTTAGTTTTTCAAAACAACAAGTAAACCATGAATACTTTACCAAAGTAATACTTTTCACCTTTATGAAGTAGTAAAAACTATTCACTGAATAAAAGACCATTACATACCCTTTTGTAACCAAAAGATTACCATAAACCCCATATAAAGAACACATAACATAAAAAGGTAACTTAAGACATAAACATACTTTAATGGAATAACCATACGGTCAACTTCCACACATACTTAATGGAATATCCATATGGTCGACTTCCATACCCAATGAATTGGAGGTTATAACATAACCACACGTCCTAGTATTCACGGCACCACCCGTCATAATGTCCAAGTACCATTATAAAATCATAAGACATTAAACAAATATAATGGAAAGAAAACATTTCCACATTTCGATCATAATATATCACTTAAATATATTGAAATAACAAATCCTTTATAAAAACCATTTTCAATACCAACATACATAAAAGAGTATATGGTATTTATTTCATTTTAAAAACATTACGGCTTGTTGAGGAAGCCAAAGACCAAATAATATCCGCGACGGCGGAAAAGGTTGTTGTCACTGCGTACGTTAAAAGAAACATTCCTTTTTGTCGTTTTGTAAAATGATTCATAGAAAAAGATTCATTTTGTATAAAAATAAAATTCAAAGGGGTTTATACACCATATAAAATAAATCCTTGTATTAGAACAAAATATGCCTAAATGAAAGAATATTGAGATAAAGTCCCTTACAAAGACGGTATCCTTGGATTAAGGATAAATCAATTACATAATTATGTGTGAAAAACTAATACACAAAATATAAGTGGATATTAAGTGTAAAAAAAATCAGAGGTCATTCACACATATTCATAAAACGACATATTTCAAGGAGTACAAGTTTATCCCATTGAATCATAATTGGGTTAAGAAGTTCCCTTGCAAAAAAATTGACAGCGTAACGACGTCACTTCAAAATTCAGAAAATGGGTTGATGAGAGACAAAAAGGGGTATCTCATCACTTGGAGATAACATTTATATCAAAAAGGATATATAAGAACATATCCCATCATAATAAGATTAAAATACCTACAAAAGAAGTCTTTTAAAATGAGGAGGGTGAAAGGTTCCCTTACCGAATTGGGTAACTTCCGAAACGTACACCCCATGAAAGAAGGGTCATACAATGAAGATATAACTAACCATAAATGAGAGTATATTATTCAAAGAGTATAACAATGGGAATTAAATACACCACTAAAAAAATGGTGGCAAATGTAGCATAAATCTCACGGGACTAAAAGTGAGATGAACAATCCCTTACGAAAACTCGGAAGCCTAACGGCGCCACTTAAAACTTCAAAAAATGGATTGATGAGATCAAATAGAGTCTCTCATCATATTACAATAAAATTTACATCAAGAAGAATATAAAAGAACATCCCCCATAATAACAAAGAGGATCTTAAAATAAGTGACATAAAGGAGAGTACTTAAAAAGAAAGAGAGAGGTTAGATCTCTTACGAAAATTCGGCAGCCTAACGGTGCCACTCAAAACATCCAAAATGGATTGATGAGATAAAATAGGGTCTATCATAATATGAACATAAAAAGTACAGTATGATTAATATAAAATAACATCCCAATCATAAAAAAGATGAGATTAAATTGAATGACATAAAAGAGTGTACTTAAAAAGAAAGAGAGGGGTAGGATCCCTTACCTCAAGTCTGACTTGTCTTGTTCATTTCTTTATATTCCTGAATAATAAACTTTGGTCAATTTATAATTGCTTAAGGACCTCTTTTAAATATTATTATTCAGTTTATATCACATATTATAATGTTGTAATAATTGGTTAATAATGTGAGTTCATATCAGACGTTTTTGTCGATGTTTGGTACATGAGCCAAAAATGAACTTGTTTGAAAAGCATTTTCCATGTAGTTATAGGTACATCATATCCAGAATAGTATTGATGTTTTAAATATCATATATATCTAGTATATATTCATTTTATACTATTCCATAGCATTTGGAAAAAACATTAAAAGCACCATTCATGGAGACGGTAGGTTGTATGTACGCATGAACGCTACTTTCATTTTTTGTCATATTAATGGAATTAAAACAAAATGAGATATATATATATATATATTATAATTACAGAATTATATATATCATTTTGATGTAATATATTACATATATATCCGTTATATATATGTACTTATAATAGTACATAAAATTTGGAGATAATAAATGAAATGTACCGTTCATGGAGACGGTAAGCCGTACATACGCATGAATGCTACTTTCATTTCTTTTGTTTGTATTCAATGGAATGAAATAATAATGATATAAAGGTATATTATAATTCCAGTACGATATAATATGTAATACCATTAATTCCATCCTTTATACATCCCACATATGGCATTAACGAATCAAATCACTTTGAGGGGGCGGTAGTCCGCACTTCCTAAAATGAAGATATCGTGTTTACCCATAATGGAAACCATAAAGGTATGCCATAAATGAAAAATACAGAAGCTTAAGTAAAACATAAACATATTATATATCATATATAAATATAGTGATATCTTAATGGCCACCTTTGAAGGTGTTAAAAGAATATTGAACAATCATCGTTTTGTGAGGCAGTAATTCGCCATCCAAAGAAACAGTATGTTCCTTAACCATTAGATGAAGGTGTGTGAAATTGTAGCTTGAAACCTTATTATAAAAACATCCTAGTATATTTATGATACTGTTTTTGTTACAAAAAAAGTAATAAAAAGAGTTTAGGGGTTTGGAGAAGCAAAATAAGACAAAAGAACACAAGGGAAGATATTACCTTTAAATCGGGTAACTCTCATTGATTTGAGCTCAAAGGCTTCCTTGGAAAGGATTCTGCCCAAAGTGAGGATTAAATGATGAAGAGAGGGATGTGGAGAGATGAAATGGGTAGGGTTTGGCCGACCCAAAGGCTTGAGAGGTGTGTGTAAGGTGGTAGAGGTGGGGGCCTTTTATAAGAGGAGAGGAGGGGAACACTTGGAAAGTTATAAAATATTACTTTATTATAAGATGATTTTCGGATATAAAAGGTCCCAAAAGGATATATTTATAGGATAACGTGATAAGGTCTCAAAATCCACCCATCCAATAGGTTTGTGACAAGTTTAAGACTTATATTTCACCCTATCTTCTCAGTTTATTTATATCGTTCATTTATGAGGTAATCACTGCATCATCACGGTGTCATAAATAATTTAATTTATTTAGTGTCTAAAAATTATAAAAAATAATAATGATGTAGGAAATATTTTTAGATTTCTAATTAATATTTATAGTAAAAAATATGACTTGTATAACCCCATATAAAAATTGTTTTAGTAAAACAACACATGTTTGTGACATTTTAATTTTAACATTTAAAAAAAAAGGTATTAATGTCATTTTCCAACCAAAGTGGATCCATGGGGTCCCCAAGTTGACCCATGGATTGTATTGGTTGGCCATGACACATCCAATGAGTGCAGGACATGTGTCTAGGTCATTTAATATTATTAAAACATTATTTTTACCTTAAATTACACTAATTACCTTTAATCACGATTAATAAAACTTAAGAGTTACTATTCACCAAAAATTATTTTAATCTCATTGAACCACATTTTACTTCTTAATGACAACCATGTATGTCAGATTTTTGAAAATCAAATCATAGAAGTGGCAAAGTTTCATTTAAACAAAAAATCAGTTTCTTTAACTACCACTTAGTGGTTTCACTATTCATCTAAAATTGAAGTTTCTCAGAAAAATACCAAAAATTCACCCTAGGATATATTTGATATTCCGAATTCAAAAATGATGTCTATTTTACAAAATTCAAAACAAATAAGTTAAATTAATTAATTTAATAATTAATTCCTGCTGTCAGAGCAAATAGCGTGTTTTTATGAAACAATAAGTATCAGAAGATTGACACTAGTTTAAGTCCAATTTCAAGATGAAATTAATTCCAAAGACCACTATTGGATTAAATGGTAAAAGTATATTCTAATTTCACTTTGAAACCAATTAAAAAGATAATCTAATCCTATAAATAAATTAGATTAAAAAGAGGTTTCGAATTAAAATAAAACATTTTTCACAATTCATTAAAAAATAAACATTATCGGAAAAATACCAAAAATTTACACAAAGTAAATTTTGATGTCCCAATTATAAAGAAGATTTTTATTTTTTCAAATATAACACATAAAATTGTAAAAAGGTGGATTTAAAATAGGTTCGTCATCAAAAGGCGGTTAATCGACCTTTTAAAGAATATTAGAATGTTTACGCTTAAAATTGGATTCATTCACATTTTTAATCCTCTAACATTTATTATAAAAAGTAAAAATATTTGACAAACGTATATAATCATTTTGTAGTTAGTTCTGTTCATTCCCACCATTACAACAGCTAGGCGTTAACTACAATTTAAAATAATATTAGTTTATTATTAGAGTGCAACGTAAGATTCCCAAGAAACTCGTTGTTGCATATTGGGTACGCCATCGAGCATAGCATCCCCTTTAAAGTTATAGTAATATTTTATTCACAAATATGGATAAATGTGAAAATTTCATATTCTTTATTTACCTGGGGTGTTACATCCTTCCCCCCTTTTGGGAATTGCGTCCTCGCAATTTTAAAATTAGGCTTGGAAACTTCATTGAAAATCCCACATCGAAACAAGAGTCAGTAAAACTATCACTTTAAAATAAAGAAAGAGAAGTACAAAGGTCACCCTAGTTAACCCATACTAGGATTCCAAGTATGAAAATATGGATATGTAGGAGAAAACAAAGGGTTATGTCCTGAGGGAGAGTGATAGTAAACATTTTTAGGAGAAAGTTAACCACAAGAAAATCAAAAACCTGTGGTGGGTTAAACGGTATTCGGTTCCCCAGTAGGAAAAGTTAATAGACAAAATTTTTGTTTTAAGTTACTATTCATTGAGGAATTTATTTTTGATCTTAAGGAAACATACTTACTTGTCATGTTGACTTTCAACTTTTACTAGGTTCCTTAATCAAACTCATATTTTCTCCAAAAGACGAGTATTTAGGAGGACTTGTTCACATTAAGAGTACTATAATCAACTTCTTGAGAATCACCTAATCCACAAAAGAGAACTATATACATCCCATGTCTTTAGGCTTTAACCAAAACCAAAACCAAAAAGGTTAGTACAAGATCAGATAATCCAGAAAAGGATAACCCTTTATAAAAAGAAAATCAATTCTTAATCTCCAAAATTTTTCCAACAAAACCCAAAGTTCAACGAAGACCATAAGTAAACCAAACTAAAATTGAAACCCAAATCTTTGAAGGATTTAATGACATAGTCTTCCAATGTAAAAATTAACATTTATCTCCAAATAACATCAGTTTCTCTTAAAGTATCATATTGAAAAGTAATTAACTTAATCACACATCCTCTATGATAGGTTAATAATTTCCATAGATAACCCAAAATAAACTTACTCTTGATTCCTAAAATCATCTAACTAAAAAAATTAGTCAAACTAACCAGGGACTTCACGTTGTCCAGTGGTAGGCGATAAATACCAATCGCACTTTGGTTGTGGGTTCGATTCCCACAGCTTTGTCCGACACGACGAGTTGTCACACGGTCTGCGTGTTGTCCTTTTTCCAAAACTACATAATTCTTAAAACATTCCCCAAAATGAGATAAAATCTTCAAAAATAATCATAACATATTTTAACCTCAAGTTTATCTCATGCCTTTCATTTCCCATCATAACATATAATAACCCATAATTACCTCAAAAGTAAGGATCATATAAACCTTAATGGTTACCTTTATAATTATTACCTGAACTTCCACATCGATTGGTCATCTCGTACATGATGCATTACAGAACATACAAAGGTACAAGTGGTTGATCATAACTCCTTGATAGTTGGTTTATAATAACCATGAGTTTCCTCATTGAAACCCCCATTTCATCCAGTCACTTAATTAGAGAACCACCACAGTTTCCTACAAACCTATTGTCACTTTGGTGCCTGCTAGATCCATTCATTCACTAAAAACAGAAATGTCAGTGTGAGTATATCAACAAAACCATCATGTACTAATGAGGAAGATAAACAATAAGATATACTTACTCATTCACTTTATCTAAAACTTGGAATCTTTCTAAAATCCTAACTATTATGGTAATGTCACTTATGCTTAGAGAATACCCTAACCTCTAAAGTTATCTAAACCGACCTCTGATACCAACTATAAGGCACTGGCCTTAAACCTTACTTAATATTGAATTAAATGAATAATTCACATTGAGGATATTTTCAGGTTTAGAGTTTTAGAGAATTAGGTCATAACTATTACATCTCAAAAGATTACATAGTAGAAACTTCTACTAAGTTTCCATAAAATATAAAAAAACTTAAAAAGAAACATGTCTAGTTCCATGTTTTAGATAGCATGTCTTTCCTTGAACCCATCCTTAACCCTATTCATCATTAAGTCCTGTGTAAAACATTTCAAAAACATGGGATGAGCATAAAAAGCCCAGTAAAGGATACACAAAGAAGGAAAACTGTTAGTTTTTCAAAACAACAAGTAAACCATGAATACTTTACCAAAGTAATACTTTTCACCTTTACGAAGTAGTAAAAACACTTCACTGATTAAAAGACCATTACTTACCCTTTTGTAACCAAAATATTACCATAAAACCCATATAAATAACACATAACATAAAAAGGTAACTTGGGACATAAACATACTTAAATGGAATAACCATACGGTTGACTTCCACACATACTTAATGAAATAGCCATACGGCCAAATTCCATACCCAATGCATTAGAGGTTATAACATAACCACCCGTCCTGGTATTCACGGCACCACCCGTCATAATGTCCATGTACCATTATAAAATCATAAGACATTAAACAAATATAATGGAAAGAAAACATTTCCACATTTCGATCACAATATATCACTTAAATATATTGAAATAACAAATCCTTTATAAAAACCATTTTCAATAACAACATACATAAAAGAGTATATGGTATTTATTTCATTTTAAAAACATTACGGCTTGTTGAGGAAGCCAAAGACCAAATAATATTCGCGGCGGCGGAAAAGGTCGTTGTCACTGCGTACGTTAAAAGAAACATTCCTTTTTGTCATTTTGTAAAATGCTTCATAGAAAAAGATTCATTTTGTATAAAAATAAAAATCAAAGGGGTTTATACACCATATAAAATAAAGCCTTGTATTAGAACAAAATATTCCTTAATGAAAGAAGATTGAGACGAAGTCCCTTACAAAGACGGTATCCTTGGATTAAGGATAAATCAATTACATAATTATGTGTGACAAACTAATACACAAAATATAAGTGGATATTAAGTGTAAAAAAATCATAGGTCATTCACACATATTCATAGAACGACATATTTTAAGGAGTACAAGTTTATCCCAAAGAATCAAAATTGGGTTAAGAAGTTCCCTTGCAAAAAATTCGACAGCCTAACGGTGTCACATCAAAATTTAGAAAATGAGTTGATGGGAGATAAAAAGGGGTATATCATCACTTAGACATAACATTTATAGCAATAAGGATATATAAGAACATATCCTGTCATAATAAGATTAAAATACCTACAAAAGAAGTCTTTCAAAACGAGGAGGGTGAAAGGTCCCCTTACCGAATTGGGTAACTTCCAAAACGTACACCCCATGAAAGAAGGGTCATAAAATGAAGATGTAAATACCCATAAATGAGAGTATATTATAAAAAAATTATAAAAATGGGAAGTACATACACCAATAAAAGTAAATGGTGGCAAATGTAGCATAAATCTCACGGGACTAAAAGTGAGATGAACAATCCCTTACGAAAACTCGGCAGCCTAACGGCGCCACTTAAAACTTCCAAAAATGGATTGATGAGATCAAATAGAGTCTCTCATAATATTAAAATAAAATGTACAAAAATAGGAATACAAAAGAACATCCCCCATAATAACAAATAGGAGCTTAAAATAAGTGACATAAAGGAGAGTACTTAAAAAGAAAGAGAGAGGTTAGATCTCTTACGAAAATTCGGCAGCCTAACGGCGCCACTCAAAACTTTCAAAATGGATTGATGAGATAAAATAGGGTCTCTCATCATATGAACATAAAAATTAAAGTAGTGTTAATATAAAAGGAAATCCCAATCATAAAAAAATATGATCTTAAAATGAATGACATAAAAGAGTGTACTTAAAAAGAAAGGGAGGGGTAGGATCCCTTACCTCAAGTCTGACTTGTCTTGTTCGTTTCTTTATATTCCTTAATAATAAACTTTGGTCAATTTATAATTGCTTAAGAACCTATTTTAAATATTATTATTCAGTTTATATCACATATTATAATGTTATAATAATTGGTTAATAATGTGAGTTCATATCAGACGTTTTTGTCGATGTTTGGTACGTGAGTCAAAAATGAACTTGTTTGAAAAAAAAATTCCATGTAGTTATAGGTACATCATATCCAGAATAGTATTGATGTTTTAAATATCATATATATCTAGTATATGTTCATTTTATACTATTCCATAGCATTTGGAAAAAACATTAAAAGCACCGTTCATGGAGACGGTAGGCCGTACGTACGCATGAACGCTACTTTCATTTTTTGTCATATTAATGGAATTAAAACAAAATGAGATATATATATATATATATTATAATTCCAGAATTATATCTATGTTTTAGATGTAATATATTACATATATATCCATTATATATATATATACTTATAATAGTACATAACATTTGGAGATAAGAAATGAAATGTACCGTTCATGGAGACGGTAAGCCGTACGTACGCATGAATTCTACTTTCATTTATTTTTTTTTTGTATTCAATGGAATGAAATAATAATGATATAAAGTTATATTATAATTCCAGTAGGATATCATATGTAATACCATTAATTCCATACTTTATACGTCCCACATATGTCATTAACGAATCAAATCACTTTGAGGGGGCGGTAGTCCGCACTTCCTAAAATGAAGATATCGTGTTTACCCATAATGGAAACCATGAAGGTATGCCATAAATGAAAAATACAGAAGCTTAAGGAAAACATAAACATATTATATATCATATATAAATATATTGACATCTTAATGGCCACCTTTGAAGGTGTTAAATGAATATTGAACAATCATCGTTTCGTGAGGCAGTAATTCACTATCCACAGAAACAGTATGTTCCTTAACCATTAGACGAAGGTGTGTGAAAGTGTAGCTCGAATACTTATTATAAAAACATCCTAGTATATTTAAGATACTTTTTTTGTTACAAAAAAATTAATAAAAAGATTTTAGGGGTTTGGAGAAGCAAAATAAGACAAAAGAACACAAGGGAAGACATTACCTTTAAATCGGGTAACTCTCTTTGATTTGATCTCAAAGGATTCCTTGGAAAATCTTCTGCCCAAAGTGATGATTAAATGATGAAGAGAGGGATTTGGAGAGATTAATTGGTCAGGGGTTGGCCGAGACAAAGGCTTGAGAGGTGTGTGTAAGGTGGTAGAGGTGGGGGCCTTTTATAAGAGGAGAGGAGGGGCACTCTTGGAAAGTTATAAAATATTACTTTATTATAAAATGATTTTCGGATTTAAAAGGTCCCAAAAGGATATATTTCTAGTATAAGGAGATAAGGTTTTTAAATCCATCAATACAATAGGTTTGTGACAAGTTTAAGACTTATATTTTACCCTATCTTCTTATTTTATTTAAATCGTTCATTTTTGAGGTATTCACTGCATCATCACGGTGTCATAAATAATTTAATTTATTTTGTGTCTAAAAATTATAAAAAACATATCATGATGTATGAAATCTTTTTATCTTTCTAATGAATATTTATAGTCAAAAATATGACTTGTATAACCCCATATAAAAATTGTTTTAGTAAAACAACACATGTTTGTGACATTTTAATTTTAACATTAAAAAAGGTATTAATGTCATTTTCCAACCAAAGTGGCTCCATGGGGTCCCAAAGTTGACCGATGGATTTACTTGGTCTGCCATAACACATCCAATGAGGGCCGGACATGTTTCTAGGTCATTTCATATTATTAAAACATTATTTTTACCTTAAATTACACTAATTACCTTTAATTGCGATTAATAAAACTTAAAAGTTACTATTCACCAAAAATTATTTTAATCTCATTAAACCACATTTTACTTATTAATGACAACCATGTTTTTCATATTTTTTAAAATCAAATCACAGAAGTGGCAAAGTTTCATTTAAATGAAAAATCAGTTTCATTAACTACTACTTAGTGGTTTCACTATTCATCTAAAATTGATGTTTTTCAGAAAAATACCAAAAATTCACCCTAGGATATATTTAATATTATGAATTCAAAAATGATGTCTATTTTAAAAAATTCAAAACATATAAGTTACATTAATTAATTTAATAATTAATTCCTGCTGTCAGAGCAAATAGCGTGTTTTTATGAAACAATAACTATCAAAAGATTGACACTAGTTTAAGTCCAATTTCAAGATGAAATTAATTCCAAAGACCACTATTGGATTAAATGGTAAAAATATATTCTAATTTTACTTTGAAACCAATTCAAAAGATAATCTAATCATATAAATAAATTATATTAAAAATAGGTTTTTAATTAAAATACAACATTTTTCACTATTCATTAAAAAATGAACATTATCGGAAAAATACCAAAAATTTACACAACGTAAATTTTGATGTCCTGATTCTAAAGAAGAATTTTATTTTGTCAAATATAACACATAAAATTGTCAACAAGTGGATTTAAAAGAGGTTCGTCATCAAAAGGCGGTTAATCGACCTTTTAAAGAATATTAGAATGTTTACGCTTAAAATTGGATTCATTCACATTTTTAATCCTCTAACATTTATTGTAAAAATTAAAAACATTTGACAAACATATATAATCATTTTGTAGTTATTTCTGTTCATTCCCGCCATTACAACGGCTAGGTGTTGACTACAATTTAAAATAATATTATTTTATTATTAGAGTGCAACGTAAGATTCCCAAGAAACTTGTTCTTGCGTATTGGGTACACCATCGAGCATAGCGTCCCCTTTAAAGTTATATTAATATTTTATTCAAAAATATGGATAAATGTAAAAATTTCATATTCTTTATTTACCTGGGGTGTTACACCTAGAGAGAAAGATATTGTGATTATGTCGAATCAGTCATCACTATATATGATTAAAAAGGTGAACTTTGGTGGTATTCCAAAGTCATCAAATAAGAGGAAGATGGAATTTTATGCATGTTCACATGGTGAGGAGTATAGATAAAGGAAGATTGATATTTCTAAAGAAGGGAAGAAGAACCTTGAGGAATACCTCAAATGAAGGGGAAGATGTTATCTTTGTGGAGAAAAGGGTCATAGAGTGAGATACTGTTATGGAGTTCAATGTCTTATTTGTGGAGAACATGGGCATTACCCAACTCAATGCCCTGACCTAAGAGGTTACTTCTAAATCAAGGAAGGACTTATTACTTGGCAATAATTGAAGAGGATGGATTAAGTTTTTATGTATTGGTATTCAAGAATAATGTTGTTGAGGTACTTTTATGGTATATTGAAATATCTATATATTAGTCCATTGTGGTTTTCCATAAGAATATGGCATCGATAACCATGAAAAGTGATTGAAATATTTTTGGAAAGAAGATTATATGTGCATAATTAAGGGATAAAGATAATATAATATGTTTAATAGTATTATTGAGCTCATGACTGATATAAGGATAAATTGATATCATGGTTTGAGTATATAAAAATTCTGGGATTTTGGTATGTGGGAAGAGTTAAATTTTGACAGCACTCATGTTTTCACTAAGGTTCTATGGTAATTCATGTTTCAAAAGAATACATGATTAAGGTATTCACATGTTTGGAATGTGACCAATAAGATATATCTTATGATATATGGGGGATAAATGATGGTATTCACATGCTTGTTATGTGACCTTTCAAGTAATCATTTTCTTTATACTATAAGATTGGACATATGTATTTTGGATAAGTCTAAAGATTGGAATGGATTATGTTGGACATCAGATAGTATTGTTTAAGGCTACAAATGTTTTTGATATTATTTTTGTAATGTTATAAGAGTGTATTTTTAGAAAAAGGACAACCTGCAGGACGGGTGACAACCCATCACGTCGGAAAAGGCTGTGGGAATTGAACCCACAACTGAAGTACGGCAGACCTTTATTGCATAACACTGGCCTAAAGGAAGTCCCTAGTTAGTAGAAACTAGTTTTATTTTATTAAGCTCTATGATAGATGAAGTATAAGTCCATTTTAGCAACTATATATGATTAATCTCAAGATAGATGGACTTATGTATATTTAATAAATTGTGCTAAACTTTTTGCGATAGAAACAAATGGAATGACCTATAATTCTATCCCATGATCTGATAACACTTCACGAATGAAAAATTCAACTTCATTTCTTTAAGAGATGAAGTGGAAATTGTTCAAGGCACAAACAACGGTGAGATTTCACCAAAATCAAGTAAGTATTTCTTTTAATTCAACAATTCTTCAGCATTAGGGGAATGATCTTGAAAACAAAAAACGTTGTCCTACTACCCTCATATCCGATAAATCAGATGGAACCTTAGATAATCACAAATTTATGGCTTCTTTATTGATGTATTTTTCATAGCCAGGTTCTCTGCCACTCTCCATCAGAACATGATGGTTAGATTTCTCTTCCATATCCATATTTTCACCTATGTTCTTCTATGTGGAAACCCAGTGATGAGTTAATTTGGGTAACCGTTACATTTCATACATTAGTTTTTTAAGATATGTTTTGGTATTCCTTTTTACGATGTGGGTTTCTATGAAAGAAGCTTTCAAGTAGTAAACCATTTATAACCCCGACGAATTTCGAAGGTGAAATTCATTTTAAGGGGGGTAGAATGTGACAACCCGAGATTTTATGAGAATTATTCATTTTAATTTCATTGATGTCTTGTGTTGTATGTGACACCAAAGTTAGATTGTTCTATACGTAACACTGTATACGCAACACTATTCTTGGCTCGTGTTACACAAAATATCCAGTTCGTTTCATAGAAGTTATTCTACGCAACATTGAGTGTATATATATATATATATTCAATGTATAAATGAAATATGGTTGGATTCTATTATACACAACAACAAAGAAATAATTCACTACACGCAACCCTGACTTGGCTTTCTTTACATGCAATCGCGACCTTCCACAATAGCGTGTGTTGTACGCAATACCGAGTTTCACTAAACAACGATATGTTATTAAAATATTATATAAACTAGCTGGTATGAATAGTAATACCCAATTTTTGAAATTTTATAAATTTTATCTTTTAAAATGGACTTCATTTTTTGATTCGGAATATCGAAATTAGCCTAGGGTGAATTTTTGGTATTTTTCTGAAAACTTTCAATTTTTGATGAATAGTGAAAACCCTCGGTTACTATTTAAAAACCGACTTTCTATTTAAATATTTATTTATTTTATTTTAATTTATTTTAGGTAAAAATTTATACATAATACCTATATAAGTTCAATGTAATTCATTGGAGTCATTTTATAATAATTATATATATATAAAAAGTTTATCGAACTTTTCCCCGTCTTTTACCTACCTTCTAGGATCTTTTTGCAAACTTACATAAAACATAATTTAAACACTTATTTGACTGGAATTTAAAAAATCCTAGAGACACAGTTAATATCAAGTAGAAAAATTTGGTTCAATAAGATAAAAATAATTTTTGGTGAATAATAACTTTTTATTTTTATATATCACGGTTAAAAGTAAATAGGGTAATTAAGGGTAAATATGATATTGTTATTACCATAACACATGTCCTAATTCTATTAGATAAGTGTAATTAGACCAAAAACAACCTTATCAATAAAATATTACCCTTTAGGTCCACTTGGATTAGATTAGGACACTTATTATTATTTTATTTAAAGAAGAGTTAAAATAGTTAAAATCAAAGTTTAATAACTAAAACATTTTTAATATAGGGTTATACATGTGATAAATTCAACTATAAATATTCATTAGAAAGATACAAATATTTAATACCTAATTGTATTTTATTTATAATTTTTAGACATTAAATAATTTAATTTATTTATGACACAATGATGATGCAGTAATTACCTAAATAATGAAATATTAAATTAATTGGTATTATAAATACCCAAATAAATGTAATTTGAGACTTTTTATGAATTAAAATAATTTTCTAGGTTAATATGACATGTTAGTATTTATTTAATTAAATTTTTTTGAACTAATCATGCCATTGTAATTTTCAAAAAAAATCAATTACCAAATACTGTCAAAATTGACATAAAATAGTTTTTAAAACAAATATTATATTATTAATTGTTATTATATTCCTAAAAATATAAGGTTAGGAAAAATGACTTAGATAAGGTTATATATATTAATAATTAACCACTTGGGGTTCGTTTGGATTGTTATAGTAAGTTTAATATTCATATTGTATAAGAAAACAAGAAGACACGGTAAAAGTTAAATTATTTAACATAGAGGTAATCTAAATGATAAGGTTAAAATAGTAACCTAAACTTGCTTAAAACCAATTTATTTATGGTATTTCTACCCATACCCACATTATATTCTAAATAAATAAATTTTGAGCTATTATAAACCTAATTTTACTGTATTATAAAATAATATTTTATGTTTTTTCAAAGGTGCCCCTCTCCTCCCTTATAAAAGGGCACCCCTTCCCTCTTCTCTTCACACCATTTTGAGCCTTGAATCTCGGCCAAACCCTGAAAATTACTCTTATAAACCTATCTAGTTACATCTTAGAGGTTCTGGCCTTCTTAAAAATTCCAACTCTAGTTCCCTAAGATGAATTTTAAAGGAGGTGCGTCGAGGAAGAGGTGATCTCTTCTACCGACTCTTTCACGTTTCTTTCTTCTTATACTTCCTCTTATTTATTTGTTTCATTATAAATTAATAACATAAGTATTAATTATATACTTATATTTTATTATAAATATTAAACAACCATATTTCACCTTCTTTCCATCCTACGTAAAACAAAATCACCGCGCGTGCGTACGTACGGAATACCGTCTCCACGCCGTGGTTTAATCAGTTTTCCACCACCACCTTACTTGGATGGGTATAATGGTGTAAAGAATAAATATATATAATTATTATAAAATCATACTGATTCTATGATATTATATCATCCACTCCAATACCATTCAATAAATATGGGAATGATATCATCGCTCTTGCGTACGTACAGATTACCGTCTCCACGACGCGATGAGATTCATTTTCCATGTTAACAATTCAAGAATGATTATAAAGTATATATAATAAGTAATCATGAAATATATGAAATAATAATTATACTGGATTTATATATGTATGTAATATACTTAATTCCATTCAATTCAATAAGGAAACAAAAAATTGCGTTCATGCGTACGTACGGCATACCGTCTCCATGAATAGTGTATTTCTTTCCATATATCGATCTATTATATATATGTATATTCTGAATATATTTTATATAAAAATAATGTTTTATATTCTGGAATTAATTAATCATGATCTAAGTAATCATATTAATAATTACAAGTCAAAACATGGATGATAAATGAAACGATTTTACCCAAAACGCTGCTTTAACATGGAATTGACAAATGAAGAGATAATATAATGTCATAAGTGAATCATATATGATATCATAAATATTATTATGGTTATCTTACAAGTTAATAATATGTTTAAACCCACTATACAGGAGTCTCGGACACATATATAATAAATTGGACATAAGGTAAGGGATAACTTTTCCAATCTCGTTTTTATCCGAGATTGTGTATTCGTAAGTATTTACTGGGGTTATATTCATCATCCATGTACCTATTTTATAAAAATGGTTTCATGTATGTTTAATGTCCTTTTTACCCATTTTTGACTTTTACTACATGGTATGTAAGGAATCGTTCTTTTTTTTACCATACGATGTACTTTTTGACTTTTTCGACAAAATTACGAGAAGAATGTTTTTTTTAAATTATACAGCATGAACAGATTTTTACGGTTTCATAACACCTTATTTTCATGAAGCTTACTCTACAAGATTTAATTACTATTTTCAACAAAATCTTTTTCTTTTAAAATTAAAGTTCATTTTGTGGAAGGAAAATGATTTTGAAAAAGAAAGGATAGTTTCCTCAAGAATTAATTTCAAGTTTTTTATCAAAACCATTTTCCATCTAAGATGACATTATTTCATTTGTGTATGTTTCAAGTATAATGTCGCTATGATTTACATGGTTTTAATTTTCTTATTATGAAATATCCATTTGTTTTATATGGATTATGTGATGATGGGATGATGTTTATTAAACCCATTTTATTCATTGGGTTATGATGACTGTTTTAAGTTTATTTTGTGGAACAAGTAAGAATGATTTCAATATGAGATGGGTGGGACCTATATATCCCTCTAATGCATTGGGTAATGAATTATATCTCATGAGATAGACATGGCTGGAATGGTAAGTTAATTCGGTTCAGTGATACAGGACTGGGATGAAGAGTGAACTTGATTCAGAAAGGGACTTTGTCCACTAAGATGGTCTTGGCAGCAATGACTTGGCTACTATGGATATCATATCATGGGCTTAATGGTTTTCTACAATTACATGTTTTATTCCCATGCTATTTTATCATGATTGGTGTTCCATTATGATATATGCCTTACGTACTTCCAAGATTTATGTCTTTGCTCAAGATTTTTATGATTAGATTTTATTTTCATGTTTTTGCATTCAAATGATTATGGATTGTTTTATGTTCTCTATTTTTACCCTTACAGAGAATTTGAGCTCACAATTTTAATGTTTTCTTTTCCCCAGGATACAAAGAAAGGTTTTAGTTAAGAAAACAAAAGGAGACGATATTTATGGGAGATTTTTAAGATCTTTCACCGTGATTAAAATATTATTTTTCCAAGTTTCTAGAGACACTAAACTATTATGGTCCTTGTGTGTTTGTTTTTGTTATGTATTAAGTATTCCGCAAAAGTAATGTAATTTCCATGTACGTCATGCTTTGGTTCTCTACAGTTGGTATCAGATGAAAGGTTTAGTCAACCTTTGGAAACTAGGATGCAAAAACTTTAGTGAGATCCATAAAAATATTTCGAAGGTATGTCTAGGGATGTCCCTAAGGTTTAGTATAACTATAGGTTACAGTCCTAGAGTTATGTTGATGATCATGAATAACCTAGGGTGAACCTAAGGTGTCATGGATTAAAGAATGTGTGATAAGTTATACATCCCATAAGTTAATTTTAATTATTATGTGGTTCCTCATTATTTTAACTATTTTTTACACTATGGTTTCTGGTTTTAGTCAATGGAGGGAATGAGAAGGAATTAAATTAATGTTGATTCTGATGGAAAAATTGGTGACTGTGATCAACAAAATTGTGTAATGCCTAGAGAGAAAGATATTGTGATTATGCCGAATCAGCCATCACTATATATGATTAACAATGTGAGCTTTAGTGGTATTCCAAAGTCATCAAATAAGAGGAAGATGGAATTTTATGCATGTCCGCCTGGTGAGGAGCATAGAGAAAGGAAGATTGAGATTTCTAAAGAAGGGAAGAAGAACCTTGAGGAATACCTCAAATGGAGGGGAAGATGTTATCTATGTGGAGAAAAGGGTCATAGAGTGAGATATTGTTATGGAGTTCAATGTCTTATTTGGGGAGAACATGGGCATTACCCAACTCAATGCCCTGACCTAAGAGGTTACTTCTAAATCAAGGAAGGACTTATTCCATGGAAATCATTGAATAGGATGGATTAAAGTGTTTATATATTGGTATTCAATAATAATTTTGTTGAGGTACTTTTATGGTATATTAGAATATCTATTTATTGGTCCATTGTGGTTTTCCATAAGAATATGGCATCGGTAACCATGAAAAGTGATTGAAATATTTTTGGAAAGAAGATGATATGTGCATAATGAAGGGATAAAGAGAAAATAATATGTTTAATAGTATTCATGAGCTCATGACTGATATAAGGACAAAGTTATATCATGGTTTGAGTATATAGAAATTTTGGGATTTTGGTATGTGGAAAGAGTTAACTTTTGACAGCACTCATGTTTTCACTAAGGTTCTATGGTAATTCATGTTTCAAAAGAATACATGATTAAGGTATTCACATGTTTGGAATGTGACCAACAAGATATATCTTATGATATATGGGGGATAAATGATGGTATTCATGTGCTTGTTATGTGACCTTTCAAGTAATAATTTTCTTTATACTATGAGATTGGAAAGATGTATTTTGGGTAAGTCTAAAGATTGGAATGGATTATGTTGGACATCAGATAGTATTATTTAAGGCTAGAAATTTTTTCTATATTATTTTTGTAATGTTATAATAGTGTATTTTTAGAAAAAGGAAAACCTGAAGGATGGGTGACAACCCATCACGTCGGACAAGGCTGTGGGAATCAAACCCACAACTGAAATACAACAGACCTTTATTCCATACCACTAGCCTACAGGAAGTCTCTGGTTAGTAGAAACTAGTTTTATTTTATTAAGTACTATGATAGATGAAGTATAAGTCCATTTTAGAAACCATATATGATTAATCTCAAGATAGATGGACTTATGTATATTTAATAAATTGTGCTAAACTTTTTGTGATAGAAACAAATGGAATGACCTATCATTCTATCCCATGATCTGCTAACAGTTCAAAAATGACAAATTCAACTTCATTTCTTTAAGAGATGAAGTGGAAATTGTTCAAGGCACAAACAACGGTGAGATTTTACCAAAATCAAGTAAGTATTTCTTTTAAATCAACAATTCTTCAGCATTAGGGGAATGATCTTGAAAACTAAAAACATTGTCCTAGTACCCTCAGACCCGATAAATAAGATGGCACTTTAGATCATCACAAATTTATGGCTTTGTGATTGATGGATTTTTCATAGCCATGTTCTCTGCCACTCTCCATTAGAACTTGATGGTTAGATTTCTCTTCCATATCCATATTTTCACCTATGTTCTCATATGTTGAAACCCAATGATGAGTTAATTTGGGTAACCATTACATTTCATACTTTAGTTTTTTAAGATATGTTTTGGTATTCCTTTTTACGATGTGGGTTTCTATGAAAGAAACATTCAAGTAGTAAACCATTTATAACCCCGACGAATTTCGAGGGCGAAATTCATTTTAAGGGGGGTAGAATGTAACAACCCGAGATTTTATGAGAATTATTCTTTTTAATTTCATTGATGTATTGTGTTCTACACAACACCAAAATTATCTTGTTCTATATGCAACACCATATACGCAACACTATTCTTGGCTCGTGTTACACAAAATTTCAAGTTCGTTTGATAGAAGTTATTCTACGCAACATTGAGTGTATATATATATATTCAATGTATAAATGAAATATGGTTGGATTCTATTATACACAACAAAAAAAGAATCATGCACTACACGCAACCCTGACTTGGCTTGCTTTACATGCAATCGCGACCATCCACGATAGCGTGTGTTGTACGCAATACCGAGCTTCACTAAAGTACGATATGTTATTAAAATATTATATAAACTAGCCGTTATGAATAGTAATACCCAATTTTTGAAATTTTATAAAATTTAACTTTCAAAATGGACTTCATTTTTGGATTCATAATATCTAAATTATCCTAGGGTGAATTTTTGGTATTTTTCTGAAAACTTTCAATTTTTGATGAATAGTGAAAACACTGGGTTACTATTTAAAAACCAACTTTTTATTTAAATATTTATTTATTTTATTTAAATTTATTTTAGGTCAAAATTGATACATAATACCTATATAAATTCAATGTAATTCATTAGAGTCATTTTATAATAATTTTATATATATAAAAATTTTATTGAACTTTTCACCGTCTTTTACCTACCTCCTAGGAGCTTTTTGAAAACTTACATAAAACATAATTTTACCGCTTCTGTGAGTGGAATTTCAAAAATCCGAGAGACACAGTTAATATCAAGGAGTAAATTTTGGTTTAATAAGATAAAAATAATTTTTGGTGAATAGTAACTTTTTACTTTTATTTACCACGGTTAAAAGTAAATAGGGTAATTAAGGGTAACAATGATATTATTATTACCCTAAAACATGTCCTAATTATATTGGATAAGTTTAATTAGACCAAAAACAACCTTAGGAATAAAATGTTACCCTTTAGGTCCACTTGGATTAGATTAGGACACTTATTATTATTTTATTTAAAGAAGAGTTAAAATAGTTAAAATCAAAGTTCAATAACTAAAACATTTTTAATATAGGGTTATACATAAGATAAATTAGACTATAAATATTTATTAGAAATATAAAAATATTTCATACTTAATGGTATTTTATTTATAATTTTTACACATTAAATAATTTAATTTATTTATGACACAATGATGATGCAGTAGTTACCTAAATAATGAAATATTAAAAAAATTAATATTATAAATACCCAAATAAATGTAATTTTAGACTTTTTATGAATTAAAATAATTTTATAGGTTAATATGTAATTTTAGTATTTATTTAATTAACTTTTTTCGAACTAATCATGCCTTTATTATTTTCACAAAAATCAATTACCAAATAGTGTCAAAATTGACATAAAATAGTTTTTAAAAAAATATTATATTATTAATTGTTATTATATTACTAAAAATATAAGGTTCATCCAAATGACTTAGATAAGGTTATATATATTAATAATGAATCACTTGGGGTTAGTTTGTATTGTTATAGTAATTTTAATAACCATATAGTGTAAGAAAACAAGAAGACACGGTAAAAGTTAAATTATTTTACTTAGAGTTAAATCTAAATGATAAGGTTAAAATAGTATCCTAAACTTGTCTAAAACCTATTTTTTGAGAGTATTTCGACTAATCCCCACTTTATCTTCTAAATAAATCAATTTGGAACTATTATAAACCGAATATGGCTTTATTATAAAATAATATTTTAAGTTTTTTCAAAGGTGCCCCTCTCCTCCCTTATAAAAGGGTACCCCTTCCCTATTCTCTTCACACCCTTTTGAGCCTTGAAGCTCGGCCAAACCCTACCAATTCCTCTTCTCGACCTCTATATTTACATTATAGAGGTTCCGGTCTTCTCAAAAGGCCAACTCTAGTGCCCAAATAAGAATTTTAAAGGATGTGCGTCGAGGAAGAGGTAATCTCTTCTACCGACTCCTTCATGTTTCTTTCTTCTTCTACTTCCTCTTATTTAGTTGTTTCATTATAAATTAATAACATAAGTATTAATTATATACTTATATGTTATTATAAATATGAAACAACTCTATTTCACCTTTTTTACATCCTACGGAAAATGAAATCACCGCACGTGCGTTCGTACAGAATACCGTCTCCACGCCGTGGTGTAATCAGTTTTTCCACCACCACCTTACTTGGATGGGTATAATGGTGTAAAAAATAACTATATATAATTATTATAACATCATACAAATTCTATGATATTATATCATCCACTCCAATGTCATTTAATAAATATGGGAATGATATCATCGCTCGTGCGTACGTACGGATTACCGTCTCCACGACGCGATGAGATTCATTTTCCATGTTAACAATTATAGAATTATTATAAAGTATATATAATAAGTATTCATGAAATATATGACATAATAATTCTACTAGATTTATATATGTATGTCATCTACTTAATTCCATTCAATTCAATAAGGAAACGAAAAACAGCGTTCATGCGCATGTACGGCCTACCGTCTCCATGAAATGTGTATTTCTTTCCATTTATCGATATATTATATATATATATATATATTATGAATATATATTATATATAAATCATGTTTTATATTCTGGAATTAAGTAATCATGATCTAAGTAATCATATTAATAATTACAATTCAAAACACGGATGATAAATGAAACGATTTTTCCCAAAATGCTGCTTTAACATGGAATTGACAAATAAACAGATAATATAAAGTCATAAGTGAATAATATATGATATCATAAATATTATTATGGTTCTATTACAAGTTAATAATATGTTTAAACCCACTATATAGGATTCTCGGACACATATAGAATAAATTGGACATAAGTTAAGGGATAACTTTTCCAATCTCGTTTTTATCCGAGATTGTTTATTCGTAAGTATTTACTGGGGTTATATTTATCACCCATGTACCTGTTTTATAAAAACGGGTTAATGAATGTTTAATTTCATTTTTACCCATTTTTGACTTTTACTACATGGTAGGTCAGGAATCGTTCTTTTTTTTACCATACGAGGTACTTTTTGACTTTTCCGGAAAAATTACGAGAAGAATGTGTTTTTTAACTTATACGGCATGAAGAGATTTTTACGGTTTCATAATGCCTTATTTTCATGAAGCTTACTCTACAAGATTAAATGACTATTTTCAACAAAATCTTTTTCTTTTAAAATTACAGTGCATTTTTTGAAAATAAAATGATTTTGAAAAAGAAAGGATATTTTCCTCAAGAATTCATTTCAAGTGTTTTATCAAAACCATTTTTCATCTAAGATGAAATTATTTCATTTGTGTATGTTTCAAGTATAATGTCTCTATGATTTACATGGTTTCACTTTTCTTATGATGAAATATCCATTTGTTTTATATGGATTATGTGATGATGGGATGATATTTATGAAACCCATTTTATTCTTTGGGTTATGATGAATGTTTTATGTTTATTTTATGCCACAAGTAAGAATGATTTCATTATGAGATGGGTGAGACCTATATCTCCCTCCAATGCATTGGGTAAAGATTTATATCCCATGAGATAGACATGGCTGGAATGTTAAGTTAATTTGGTTCAGTGATACAGGACTTGAATGAGGAGTGAACTCGATTCAGAAAGGGACTTTGTCCACTAAGATGGTCTTGGAAGCAATGCCTTGGCTACTATGGAAATCATGTCATGTGTTTAATGGTTTTCCACAATTACATGTTTTATTCCCATGCTATTTTATCTTTATTTATGTTCCATTATGATATATGTCTTACGTACTTCCAAGATTTATTTCTTTCCTCAAGATTTTGATGTTTAGATTTTATGTTCATGTTTTTACATTCAAATGATTATGGATTGTTTTATGTTCTCTAAGTTTACGCTTAGTGAGAATTTGAGCTCACCCTTTTAATGTTTTCTTTTCCCCAGGATATAAAGAAAGGTTTTAGGTAAGAAAACCAAAGGGGACGATCTTTATGGGATATGTTTAAGATCTTTCATCGTGATTAGAAGATTATTTTTACGAGTTTCCAAAGACACTAAACTATTATGGTCCTTGTGTGTTTGTTTTTGTTATGTATTAAGTATTCCGAAAAATTAATTTAATGTCCATGTACATCATTCTTTGGGTCTCTAAAATTAATATAGAGGAATTATAGAGAACCATTTATCCTATCCAATGGTAAAGGGGAATGTGTATTCTAATTTTATTCATCGTTAAAACCATCATAACCTCAAAACAATATTTACCATTTCTTGAAAATCTATTGAAGTATCTTAAATAAAATCATACCTATATAAAAATGTTATATATGAACAAGAATAAACATACTCATGTATACATCACTTTCCATAACACTAAAATGATTTTTTTTAATATTATATTCTTAAAAGGAATCACTTATAAGATAAACTCTGTGTGAAGAACATGAGGACAATGATAATAAAAAATAACTTGTTATGTGGGATGAACTACAAAAAAAAGTATTACCTGCCAATTAAACATGTATATTGTAAAAATGGGAGTCACATAAACATACTAGTAACATGTCATAACTAATATAACCAAATAAAATTACATACTTAATAAATAATCAAAAATATTATATTAATAGATTCATTTTTCGGTTTATTGAAATTTTCCCCATGCTTATACTAGCTCATCGAATATGAAAGCATGAAATAAAAGAGGAATCACTACTTGATCTGTTGTTAAACCGAACCCTAGGCCCATATAAAGTTATTATCCTCCAATGGCATGAAGTCCTTATATGTTTTTATTATTTTAATAAAACCCACTTTTAATGGAAGAAGGGGAAAACCAAACAAACTTTATGTCATAAAACATAACATGACCCAAAGATCACAGAAAATAAATTCTACATTAACAACTAGAACCACTCCTCCCCAGCATTTGAATTGTGATGAGGCTCTCCATAAGTGCAAGACTGTATAGCTAGTAGGTGTCCTGTTTCAAAGCACAGGCTCGATCGGATGATTGTCGTTGTACCCTCTCAAACATCCCAATCTATAAAGCCTACACACGTGAACTTCTTGGTCTGAATCCTCATTAGGGAATTTTCCTTGTGGTTACATCTAGATGACTTGTTTTACCATGAGTCCCAAAAGCATTCAAGACAAATAAACATATTCATTGACAAAAAGGAAACATGGTGATGGAATCCAAATCATAGAAGCCCTGCCGCATCCGCAAGGCACCTTCACCACCACAATCACAAGAAACCGAAGAGGAAAATGAGACAAGGAGCATGAAGTCATGTATTCATCACCAAGGAAATGAATAGAGAACAAAACATCAAGTGATTATCACCATTGAGGGGGACCGAGCCGATCTGAACCAGTAGCACCTCCATGAGAAAGAAGTTGATCAGGTTAAGGCTGCAGAAGAACCCTCCTTGGGTTCCTAAAAGTCCAAACCATGGGAAGCGAAGGGCCAATGAGGAGGGATGTTCTGGTAAAAAAGATTCTGCAAGAACAGCATAACTCTTCCAAACAAACCTTAATACTCAAAGCTTCTATGGTATGTTTCCCATTAAATAATGCAATAGCTTGCATTATACACAACTTTGAGATTCTAACACACCACGACCAATCAAACTAGCCGTTATGAATAGTAATACCCACTCTTTGAAATTTTATAAATTTTATTTTTCAAAATGGAATTCATTTTTGGATTCGGAATATCAAAATTATCTTAGGGTGAGTTTTTGGTATATTTCTGAAAACATTCGATTTTTTTGAATAGTGAAAAACACTGAGTTATAGTTTAAAACCGACTTTTTATTTAAATAATTATTTATTTTATTTAAATTTATTTTCGGTGAAAATAGATACTTAATACCTATATAAGTTTAATTTAATTCATTGGATTCAGTTTATAATAATTTTATATATATATATAATTTATTGAACTTTTTACCGCCTTTTACCCACCTCCTAGGAGCATTTGAAAATTTGCATAATACATAATTTTACTGCTTCTATGAATTGAATTTCAAAAATCCGAGAGAAACGGTTGATATCAGTAAGTAAAATGTGGTTCGATAAGATAAAAATATTTTTTTGTGAATAGTAACTTTTGACTTTTATTTACCACGATTAAAAGAAAATAGGGTGATTAAGGGTAAAAATGATATTAGTATTACCCGAACACATGTCCTAATTCTTTCGGATAAGTGTAATTCAACCAAAAACAACCATAGGAATAAAATATGATCTTTTAGGTCCACTTGGATTATATTAGGACATTTATTATTATTTAATTCAAATAATAGTTAAAAGTGTTAAAATCAAAGTTTAATAACTAAACTATTTTTAATATAGGGTTATACATAAGATAAATTCAACTATAAATATTCATTAGTAATATAAAAATATTTCCTACATAATGTTATTTTATTTATAATTTTCATACATGAAATAATTTAATTTATTTATGACACAATGATGATGCAGTAATTACATTATTAATGATATATTAACAAAATTGATATTATAAATACCCAAATAAATGTAATTTGTGTCTTTTTATGAATTACAATAATTTTCAAGATTAATATGACATTTTAAGGTTGATTAAAATAATTTTTTTTGGAATTAATAATGCTATTATGAATTTATCAAAAACAAAATACCAAATAGTGTCAAAATTGACATTAAAGAGTTTTTAAAAAAATATTATATTATTTACTGAAATAATATTCCTAAAAATATAAAGACATGCCAAAATTATAAGATAAGGTTATATATATTAATAATCTACCACATGGGGTTCTCTTGGAAGTTTATAGTAAGTTTATTAACCATATAATATAATAATACAAAGAGACATGGCAAATGTAAACCTATTTAACTAAGCGTTAAATCTAAATGATAAGATTAAAATGGTAACCTAAACATTTCTAAAACATATTGGTTGAAAGGAATGCGACCCATCCCCACCTTATCCTTGAAATAAATCATTTTGGAGCCATTAGAAATGTGTTTATTATAAAATAATATTTCAATATTTTCATAATGTTCCCCTCACCCCTCTTATAAAAGGGAATTTTCTATTCTCTCAAATTTACACCATCAAACCAATTTGGCTCAGCCAACCCCTGCCTAAATATCCTCTCCATTGTTCTCCCTTCATCCTAGAGGGATTCCATTATTTATAAATACATCCTAAGTAGCCCATTTGATCAAATCAAAGGAATAACCCAAAGAAGAAGAGGTTAACCTACCCTCGACCAAGGAAAAGTACAAGGTAAGGGTTAATTGTACAATCTCTTTATTATCTGAGGTTGTTTTTAGGTAAGTATATACTAGGACCTCTTTATCATCTACATCCTTGTTTCTTAAAAATGTATTTCAAAACATTTTTATTATTTACTAGACAATGGGATAAAGTCATTTATACCCTTATTTGAACTTATTTGTTTTGAAATGAATCTTCCAATCGTTTTCCAAACAAGGTAATTTACGACCTTTTCGAAAAAATTAAGGTAAGAATTCCTTTTTTAACTTATATGGAGGGTGAGGTTATTCTCCACCATTATAACACCGTCAAGTCATCCCTTACAATCTTATAAGAATATTTTCAAAATAAATGTTTTCTTTTATAATTATGTAACTTTAAATGATTTCAAAAAAATAAAGAGATATTTCTCTCAAAAAGTTTTGATTTCATCTATGTCAACATCCATTAATGGATTTTAAATTTTTTAAAATTTGATTTATTATGATACAAATCTTCCATATTTTATTGAATTTTTTGAGATATATTTGACTATAGATGTGTTATTTTTATACCATTCATGGTTTATGGTCAAAGTATTGACATTTCATATGCTAGTTTTAATACGAATGTTTATATTACCTTTCAAACTTTTCATATGAGGAATGTATTGGACTTAGTATGTGACGGGTGGAGCCTGCTATAGCTCATCGATGCATCAGTAGGTCTCATGAGACAACTAGACGTGGAATAGGCTGAGGCCTTTCCCAATTTGATATATGGTTTTGTCTAAGACCATAATCATTTTTAGACTTCTTGACCGAGGCCTTGACAAAATATTTCGGAATTTCCGGCATTATACATTCCCTCATTATGAAAATAATTTTGATGGTTCTTGTGGTCATTCGACTAGTATAATACCAATGATTATATTTTATTATGGAATTATTTACTCAGCTCATATTCCTTCCATAAAATTGTTCATGTTTATTATTTCTAAAGGCATGTGTTTTCAATTATTCACCATGATTAATATTTATGTTATCTTACACTGTATTTATTACCCTTACTATGTGTTTGAGCTCACCCCTTTATTATGTTTAAATTTCCCAGGATATGAATAAGATAGTTATGAGTGACTTGCAGGCATAATCTAGGAGTCTTGGATGTTTTTAATGAAATAAATTAGTGTTGTATTTATTTTCAAGTGGTAAAGTTGAACTTATGTATGAATCTTGTTTCCAATAATACTAAACTGATTGGTCTTTCGGGACATGATTTCCTTGTGATCATGCCAATGTTATATAATAATGCATCGACTCTGGGTAACTGAGGTCAGGGTGTTACAATTGGTATCAGAGGAAGTTTAGTACAAACCTTGGAAACTAGATTTAGATAAACTCTGATTAGAGAACATTATCCTAATATAGAATTTGAGGATTAGTATAAAATAACTTCCTAGAATTTTGGTATTATAGAGATTTTGTGAGTTTTCCAAGAAATGCATCCTTGTTTGGATATGATCAGGTAGAGGCGGCTCTGGCACAGATGTACCTTTGGGTAAAACCCGAAAACACCACTTTGATCTAGACTCGGATGGGAACTGGTGCACGACAGCAGGCCTTGCTGCACTCTTGGTTACGAAACTCTCATGGGATATGATTATGATAATTCTCATTTTCTTCAAAAACCATTATGAAGGGTTTACGAGTATATACTTCCTCAATGAATTTTTTTTATGATTATGGATTATATCCATAAACTATTCAATTTATGTTAAGTGTTTTACAAGTATATAATTATGTATTTCAATTCATAAACTAATATAGTTTATGCCATTGTTTAGAAATAACTCTTAGTGGAAGGAATGGAAACCATATCAATGCACATAATTCATGTAGGGATTTCCCTCCTACTCAAGATAATTATAGCGGAGATGGTGATGCAACTGGTGCTGATCATCTTATCGCCATACTGGGATAACTCACATAGGTTATGAATAATATCATTACTTGTATGGAGAACCCTGATCCACAATGCGAAGGATCAATGTTAGACCACTTCATGAGGCAACAACCACCAACATTCAATGGGATTAAAAATCCATTAGTGGCTAAGCAATGGATAAATTACTTAGAGAAAATATTTCATGCTTTAGGGAGTAGGGAAAGGGAAAAATATTTCATGGTAGATTATCACCTCACTGGAGATGCTGATCAATGGTGTTCATTGATTCAAAACACAAAGCAAGATGAAGAAGTGTCTAGTATGGAATGAAGGTAGTTTAAATAACTTTTCATAGAAAAATACATTCCTCAAGACCATCGAGCGGATATATAAAGGCAATTTCTGAGTCTAAGGAAAAAATAGGATAAGAATATCTCAAAGTATGAAGCTAACTTTAAAGGTTAACAAGGCATGTTGTAGATTATATATGTAACCCAAGAAGTATGATTGATCGTTTCTTTGATGGGTTAAAACCATTTCTCCATCATGAATTAGTATCACAATCCTTCTCATCATATGAAGATATTGTCTCATGTGTTATCAAGACATAAAAGTAATTCTCTAAGTATTAATACTTTAAAGAAAATTAAGAGAAGAAAATATATGAAGAACACTCTAGGAAATGAAATAAGGAAATAGGGAAGAAGGGAAGAATTGAATTTCCACCCTGTGATAATTTTGGAAGGAAGCACCCTAGTGCCTGTCTAAAAGGAAAAGAAGTATGATACAAATGTAGACAAAAAGGCCATCTTACTGGTGATTATAAGGGGAATATAGACTCTACCAATGTTCAATGATACAATTGCAGGGAGATGGGAAATTATGAAAATGAATGTCCAAACCATCAGGGAAATATACCTCAAAAAGACGAAGGTATCAAGGCCAAGCTTATGTGATCACTACTACTGAGGTTGATGCTCTCAAAGACTTGGTGGAAGGTAATTTAATGGTTTCCTCAAGTTTAGCCAATAATTTATTTGATTTTGGATCATCACATTTTTTCATATCTTCCCAGTTTTCTAATAAAATTAGGTATTTCAATTTGATTTAACAAGGGAGTTATCAGTCAAAACTCTTAATAGTGGAACTAAAGAAACAACTAGAGGAATTGAGTAATAAAGGATTTATTCTCCCTAGTGTTTCTCCAAAGGGATCCCCTGTTCTTTTTATTAAGAGGAAAGATGGATATATGAGGTTGTACATTGACTACATGGAGATCAGTGCTATAACAATAAAGAAAATGTATCCCATACCTCACATTGATGATTTATTAGACCAACTTCATGGAGCTCAATATTTTTCAAAGATTGACCTTCGATTTGGATATCAGCATTTGTGTGTGAAAAAGGAATACATTCCAAAAATAGCATTTTGAACCAGGTACGAGCATTACGAGTTTACAGTAATGCCTTTTGGGTTGACTAATTCACCCTCTGTCTTAATGGATCTAATGAATAGATTTTTCAAGGAATATCTAGATGACTTTTAGTGTTATTTATTGATGATATCTTGGTATAATCCAAAACCTACGAAGATCATGAAAATCACTTGCGCATCATTCTAAAGACTCTTAGAAGAAATCAATTATATGAAAAATTTAGCAAGTTTGAATTCTGGATTCAAGAGATTTATTTTCTTGGCCATATTTTCTCTAAGGATGGAATCTCTGTTGATCATTAAAAGACTAAGAAAACCCACAAATGTCTAGAACCAACAAGTATAACTTAGTTACACAGTTGTATTGGTTTAGTAGGTTATTATCGACCTTTTTCCATAATTTTGTCCAATTGGATAACCCATTAACGAAGCTCACACATAAAGGGGTTAAATTTTTTTAGAAAAATAAGTGTGAATAAGGTTTTGAAGAACTGAAGAGAAGATTAGTCAATTCTTCTATCTTGACTCTACCATCGGGGAATGATGGGTTTTTTATTTATAGTGATGCCTCAAAAAAAGTACTTGGTTGTGTCCTTATGCAGAATGATAGAGTTATTTCTTATACATCACGACAACTGAAAATTCGTAGGAAAACTATCATACTCATGATCTTGAGTTAGTAGGAGTAATATTTGCTTTGAATATTTGGAGACACTGTATCTATGGTGAAAAATGAGATATTTATATTGATCACAAAAGTTTGAAGTATATTTTCTTATAGAAGGAACTCAACATGAGGCAAATTATATGGCTTGAACAACTCAAGGATTATGATTGCATGATACACTACCACCCATGGAAGGTAAATAAGGTGGAAGATGCTTTGAGCAGAAAGGATCATGGAGTTTTTAACAATATGAGAGTTGAAAGAGATTTTATTTTCATGGATCTAGTAAATATGGATATGGGAATAACCATAGAAGTTGAAACTTCAAATATTTTTCAAATTGTTTCCAAAAAATCTTTACTAGAAAGGTTAAAAAGTTCTCAGGCTCATGATGAGGAATTTCAAAAGAAGAATAAATATGTAAATGATTAGAGATTGATCAACTTCGTATATGAAGATGGGATATTAAAATTTGGGAAGAGGATTTGTTTTCCTGATATACCTGATCTAAAAAGGGAATTGTTAGATGATTCCCATGGCTCCAATATGTCTATACACCCTGGGAGCACCAATATGTGTAGATATTTGAAGGAACATGTTAGGTGGGGAAACATGAAGAGGGATATTTCTAATTTTTTGTCAAGATTTATGGTTTTTCAACAAGTGAAATCTTGAAGGAAATAGCCTGGAGGAGTCCTGGATCCTCTTCACATACCTTAGTAGAAGTGGGATAACATTATGATGGACTTTGTCATGGGACTACCAAAGACTCCAAGAAGGAACGGTTCAATATGGGTCATTGTTGATCGTCTTACCATGTCAGCACATTTTCTTACTATAAGAGAATATTTACCAGTTGAACATTTAGAAAGACTGTATATTAATGAAGTTTAAAGACATCATGGAGTACCCCTATCGATCGTTTCTGATCGAGATCCATGTTTTATAACAAAATTATGGAAAAGTATTCAAAATGCCCTAGATACTGAATAGCGTTTCAGCACTGCCTACCATCCTCAAACTGATGGACAATCAGAACGGACTATTCAAACCATAAAAGTAATGTTGAGATCTTGCTCACTTGACATTCAAGGTATATGGGATCAATATTTACCTTTGGTAGAATTTTCTTATAAAAATTTATTCCATTCAAGTATTCAGATGGCACCATATGAAGCATTATATGGAAAGAGATGTGACACATCAACCTATTGGGATGATGTTGGTGAAAGAAATCTCATAGGCCCGGATCTTATGGAGGAAATGATAGAGAGTGTGAAGGTTATCCAAACCCACATCAAAGCAGCTCAATGTAGGCAGAAGATCTATGTCAATAACTGAAGGAAGGATTTTCAATTTCAGGTAGGATATCATGTTTTCATGAAGGTATCTCCATGGAATGGAGTTATATGATTTAGTCAGAATGGTAAATTAAGTTATAGGTACATCAGACCTTTAGAAATTCTAGAACAAATTGGGGTTGTAGCTTACCATTTGGCAATGCTGCCAAGTCTCTCCAAATTTCAGGATGTGTTCCACGTATCACTATTGAGAAAATACATGCCTGATCCAACGCATGTTCTCACCTATGATGAATTAGAATTGGAAGCCGATCTATCTTATTGTGAAGATCCTGTCATGATTCTTCATACAATATAACAAGTGTTGAGAAACTGTACGACTCGTCTAGTAAAAGTTCTATGGAGAAAGCATAAAATGGAAGAGGCAACGTGGGAACCCGAGGAACTTATGATGAAGAACCACCCAAATATTTTTATGCAGTAATATTCTATTAATTTCAAGGAAGAAATTATTTTAAGGGGGGAGAATTTAACACTCAAGCTTCTACGATGTGTTTCCCTTCGAATAATGCAATATCTTGCATTACACGTAACTTCGATATTCTAACACACTGCGGCCAATCAAACTAACCATTATGAATAGTAATACCCACTTTTTAAAATTTTATAAATTTTATTTTTCAAAATGGACTTCATTTCTTGATTTGTAATATCAAAATTAGCTTAGGGTGAATTTTTGGTATTTTTCTTAAAACTTTCAATTTTTGATGAATAGTGAAAGACACTAAGTAATAGTTTAAAACCGAATTTTTATTTAAATAATTATTTATTTTATTTAAATTTATTTTAGGCCAAAATAGATACATAATACCTATATAAGTTCAATTTAATTCATTGGATTCAAATTATAATTATTTTATATATATAAAAAATTTATCGAACTTTTTATCGTCTTTTACCCACCTCTTAGGAGCATTTGAAAAATAGAATAAAACCTAATTTTACCACTTCTGTGAATTGAATTTCAAAAATCTGAGAGACATGGATTATATCAGTAAATAAATTTGGTTCAATAAGATAAAAATAATTTTTGGTGAATTGTAACTTTTGACTTTTATTTAACACAGTTAAAATTAAAGAGGGTAATTAAGGTAAAAAATGATATTATTATTTCCCTAACACATGTCCTAATTCTATTGGATAAGTTTAATTCAAAAAAAACAATACAAATAAAATATGATCCTTCAGGTCTACTTGGATTAGATTAGGACATTTATTATTATTTAATTTAATGAAGAGTTAAAAGTGTTAAAATCAATGTTTAATAACTAAACCATTTTTAATATAGGTTTATAAATAAGATAAATTTGACTATAAATATTATTGTGAATATAAAAGGATTTCCTACATAATGGTATTTTATTTATAATTTTTATAAATTAAATAATTTAATTTATTTATGACACAATGGTGATGAAGTAATTACCTTATTAATGAAATATTAAAATAATTGATATTATATATACCCAAATAAATGTAATTTGAGACTTTTTATGAATTCCACTAATTTTATTTTTTAATATGTCATGTTAGGGTTGATTAAATGATTTTTTTTATAAGTAATAATTTTTTTATAAATTTAGCAAAAACAAAATACCAAATAGTGTCAAAATTGACATAAAAGAGTTATTAAAAAAAATATTATATTATTAATTGATATAATATTCTTAAAAATCTAAGGTTCAGAAAAATTACTTAGATACGGTTATATATATTAATAATTAACCACTTGGGGTTCGCTTGGAAGTTTATAGTAAGTTTATTAACCATATAATATAAAAATACAAAGAGACATGGTAAATGTCAAAATATTTAACTAAGACATAAATCAAAATGATAAGGTTAAAATGGTGACCTAAACATGTCTAAAACCTATTGGTTGAGTGGATTTTGACATATTGCAAACTTAGACTCTAAATAAATCATTTTGGATCCATTATAAACCAAAAAAGAGTTTATTATAAAATAATATTTCAATCTTTTCCTATGGTTCCCCTCACCCCTCTTATAAAAGAGAACTTTACCTTCTCTCAATTTTACACCATCAAAACCATTTGGCTCGGCCAACACCTACCCAAATATCCTCTCCACTATCCTCCCTTCATACTAGATGCCTTCCTTTAGTCAGAAAGCCATCCTAAGGAGCCCTTTTCATAAAATCAAAAGGATGAACCCAAAGAAGAGAAGGTTAACCTACCCTCGACCAAGGAAAGG
Source organism: Viscum album (assembly GCA_963277665.1). Classification (NCBI taxonomy): domain Eukaryota; kingdom Viridiplantae; phylum Streptophyta; class Magnoliopsida; order Santalales; family Viscaceae; genus Viscum; species Viscum album. Next base: position 695,238,605 of record OY728119.1, on the reverse strand, counting down.
TACAAGGTAAGGGTTAATTCAACAATCTCATTATTTTCTGAGGTTGTTTTCACGTAAGTATGTACAGGGACCTCTTTATCATACACATCCATGTTTCTTAAAAATGTATTTCGGAACATATTTACTATTTAATATATAATGGGTTAAATTCATTTATACCCTTATTTGAACTTATATGTTTTTAAAGGAATCTTTTATCCATTTTCCAAACAAGGTACTTTACAACCTTTTTGACAAAATTAAGGTATTAATGTCTTTTTTTAACTTATACATTGGGTGAGGTTATTCTCTAATGTTATAAAATCGTCAAAGTTCCCTTATAGGCTTATAGTAATTTTTTCAAAATAAATGTTTTCTTTTATAATTATTTAAATTTAAATGATTTCAAAAAAAGAAAGAGATATTTCTCTCAAATAGTTTTTATTTCATCTATGTCAACATCTTTTGATGGATTTTAAACTTGTTTGAAGTTGATTTATTATGATACAAATCTTCTATATTGTATTGAAATTTTTGTGATATATTTGACTGTGGATGCGTTATTTTTATACCATTCTTGGATTATGGTCAAAGTATTGACATTTCGTATGCTAGTTCTAATACGAATGTTCATGTTATGTTTCAACCTTTTTATATGAGGAATGTATTGGACATAGTATGTGACATGTGGAGCCTAATATAGCTCCTCTATACATTAGTATATCTCATGAGACAACTATATGTGGAATTGGTTGAGGCCTTTACCAATTTGATATATGGTTTTGGTCGTGGCCTTAATCATTTTTAGACGTCTTGGTCGAGGCCTTGAAAAAATGTTTCAGAATGTCCAACATTATACATTCCCTCATTATGAAAATAATATTGATGGTTCATGTGGTCATTAGACTAGTAGAATACCCATGATTATGTTTTATTATGTCATTATTTACTCAGCTCATATTCCTTCAAAAAAAGTGTTCATGTTTATTATTGGTAAAGGAATGTGTTTTCAATTATTCACCATGCTTAATATTTATGTTATCTTCTATTGTATTTCTTACCCTTACTAATTGTTTGAGCTCACCCCTTTCTTATGTTTCATTTTCCCAGGATATGATGAAGTTAGTTATGAGTGACTTGCAGGCATATTCTAGGAGGCTTGGATGTTTCTAATAGAATAAATTAGTGTTGTATTTATTTTCAAGTTGTAAAGTTGAACTTATGTATGAATCTTGTTTCCAATAATACTAAACTGATTGGTCTTTTGGAGCATTATTTTCTTTGTGATAATTCCAATGTTATGTAATAATGCACCTACTCTGGGTAACTGGGGTCAGGGTGTTACACAAACCACATGGAATTCATGTAGTAAGAACAGAGAAGAAACCACTAACCAGAAAAATAGATCCTCCACATCTAAGCCTCTTTGAAGCCGACATTGATCATACCCAAGAAGACGGGCTGCACCAGATCCAATTTCATTCCACACCAACTCTGACTCAATGAAAAATCTCATTTCAATCCCTCAGAAAATAGAACCACACCACTAGACATAAATTGGACACAAAATGCCTTTTGAATTCCTAATGGTTGGCATTTTTAGTATCATCACTTACTATATTGTTCCCACATATCATATTCCACTTTTCCCACATTTATTTATTTTATATTTTAATTAATTATTTCTTTATTCAAATAAAATCATCATTCTATAATTAAAATGAAAATTTTAATCAAATTATTAATCCATTATATGGTGGTCACTATATAAATTATTTTACTTTTTCTACGAATAATGGAATTTACCCATGTGAACAAAATATTTTTTTAAAGATATATTACCTTGGATATTCATGAAATATAAGATAATATATCATTTTACATTTATTAACATAAATATATATTTGATTTTCATTGATAGTTTTGTGTCAACCAACCATATGAGATATATCAATATTGGAAATAGAAATTTGTATAGGAGGAGTTTTGTATTATTTTTAAGATTGAAATAATTATATAGTTTTATATTTTATTAATTATTAGTTTTTTCATGTCATATAATGAAAAAATAATATAAAAACTTCAAATTTTTTTATGTTATCGTATAAAATTTTAATTTTGGATAGTATAATATCCCGTGTTTTTGGGATGGGATGAATTTACTAAAGGAATTTGGATTTCTGATATAGGGATAAAACATCTCTAAAATTTTTATTCTAATCCTCATTCAATGAATTTGAAAACATAATATTATTGTCTTTGGATGAGGTTTGAGGCCTAAAAGGTGTCTCAAATGTTTGGATTAGATTTGAGTGTTTCACTATAGATGCTCACCTTTTGGGAGAAATATACAGAGTGCATGGTTTGTTTGAATCATTTTCACCCCACCCTGAGGAGAAGATATGTGGACCAATATAGGGAATCACATTGTTTTTTAAACCATGGATGGTGGGGTTCAAAGAAATATATAATGTCTGATAAATATTTTAGAGGTTGGATAATGAGTTGCACATAGTTTTCCAAACCGTGCTCCTAGTCTCATGTTTATTTCCACTAAACTAGAAGCACAATATGGTTGATGCATGTTTAGTATTAACCATAAAGTCAAACCATGTAGGGTATTACTCTTGGGTAGTGTGAGTTGCATGGTTGGTGGATGATTAGACAAACTGCGTGGCCTAACCATTCACCTCCTTGAATGATGAAAATTGATTATTTTTTCTTCCAAACTAGTAAGGGTTCTTGTTTTTTTTCCTTCTCCAATTTGACCATGAAGTCCTTTGAATGTACCTACCACATACGATTATCCCTATTCATGGAACTACCTTGTTTTAGCTTATAATCGATTTCCTAAAGATTTTTTGGAATCATATTATTATGTTTAATAATCCTCATGCCTCATGTTTAATTTCCTCTTTTTATCGTTAGTGTTAACTTAATGTTAGATAACATCCCTTATTTTCATATAATTTTTCTAATCATGTGATTCTTAATGTTTTTGTTGCAATAAAATCACTATATTTTATGAGTGGACCATATAAATAATAGGTTTGTTGGTCTAGTTACTTTTCCTTGAAGTATCACTCATTTATATTATATTTCTATTGTGATGTAAATCGAGCTTTTCATATGTTGCTTCTAAAATAAAAATTTTTATAAATTAAATGCTTAGACCACAAATGTAATGGTCTTCAGACCCTTATCATATTTTAAGGTTGATGAATGAAACATGAAGAACCCAATAGTTAAATAACGATTAAATTATATTGGATATTTTTGTTTTAATATGATTATACTACATAACTTTAACTTTAAATCACCTTTTGAGGTGTGTTGAATTATCTAAGATAGGGGAGATTATTATACTAAAAGGAATGAAGTGGTAATTCAATATAGTTATGTTTTATATTAAAACCACCATTTATTTTTTCTATAATAAAATTAAAGATAGTGATTGAATTAGTGATGATTAATGTGATATGCCATGGGTGCTTCCCATAGCCTCATTATTATAGGTGATTTGTATATCTTGTCCTCCATTCATATTAAAACATGATTATGTAACTAACCTATGAAATGAATAATTAAAATTGAATGGAATTATAATGAAATAAAATACACATGGATTATATAAATTAATGAAAACAATTCATGACCTTTTTAGATACTTAATAATGGAATGGCGCAGTTTTGTGTAGTTGAATAATGATATGGAATTATTATGGAAATTATCTCTTTATTATTTCATAATATAAATCGTGATATTTGGAATTGGAGTCCCTTTTTCATGGTGATACTTGAGAATGGTATCCCTAAAAATTTTGAAGCATGGGCATATAATCCCATTTTAATTATAGTCATGATTACCCTTATTATCCAAGGGAATGGTGTCTCTATTTATTCATGGGTGTGGTGTCCCTTATTCTCCTATGATCAAAGGGAAAGTAATCCCTTATAAATTGTGATACTAAGGAATGTAATACCTTATTAATTATGAAATTCAATAATGTAATCCATTGTAGTTTATGACACTTGATCATGGAGAACATTATTTAAAATATGACTCTTATCATTATATAAGGATGCCTGAGTTATGCCTCAGGTCCAAACTAGTACTACATATTTGTATATATGGATATGTATGTTAAATCATATATAGTGGATATATATAATTATATATATATATTGAAACACAATGAGATGTATTCTAGCTTATGCTGATGTAGGTATGGTCAGCCAGGTGTCCTATGAGGAACTGGATCCAGACATGACAAAATTTATTTTTTCATTACACTATTTTTATTATTAGAATTTCACACTACTTTTTAATAGTAATGGGATGGATTTAATTAGGTTTTGTTGGTGGGATAATATTGAGTATATCTTACTATTTTTTTGGAATTTCAGTTGGTACCTGAACAAACATCATAGTTGCAGGTTCAATATCTCAGATTATGCCATATGTTGTCACATGTGTACTTAGGGCTTAAGAGCATAAGAATATCTGGGGTTAAATATTTCAAAAGAGTTATCTATTTAGGCCATTGTATTTTTTTCTTTTTCATTATACATGTATTTTATTTTTTTTATTATTTCATGGATTAAGTTACTTATACATTATAGAATATTCAAGCATAATTATGAATCAATTATTATTATTTATTTGTTATTATTATTTTCATTTAACTTCATTTATCTATGAATTTTATATATTTATTACTAATCTAGAGGTTTTATTCTCCCCATTTTATTACCATGAGAACATCATTTTTAGTTGACAGCCTCTGGAGTTTGGGGAGGCATTCTTATGGCCATGTGGAAAATAAGCTCAGGGAACCGATATAGTGGCTCCAATATAAGGATATTACAATGTTTTAACAGAGGGGATTTTTCTTTTTTCATACAATTTTGGGATGGAAGAAAGGATAATAAGAATGTATTTGAACTTTGTTAAATAGCTCATATCTAGGTTCATCCAAGCCACAAACAAGGGAATGATCAAATTACTAGGGATTTGACAGTTGATCTATATTAAAGTTGGTTAGTAATTTAACTTAGGTGATTGTTTTACTTCTATTAGTTATTGATTTGTGAATTATGATATTTACCCTTGGACAAGTGTTTCAAGGAAGTGTTGTTACATATATCACTATAAGCACATAGAATTAAAATTCCATGCATACGCTATTCCATGTATGTTCTATGTTATATTTCTTGGTGCATACTGATTTTTGTACCCTGCTTAAGTGATTTATTTTTAATTCTTGGATATATACCATGATTTGTGATATATTTTTATACATAAATGTATTCCATTCATAGTTAATTACCAATATATATTGTTCTATAATAGTATATATTGTTATAATTACAAAATATGGAGCGTAATATAAAGTGTCTACATCAACCTAAGTGTTTCTTTTGTACATATCTTTATTGAATAAGTCTTTTTGACCAACTTATTTGGGTATATTTGAGCCATGAACACTAGTTTCATGAGTCTAAATATTAATATTTTCGATGAAATGAGTGCCAAATTCAAAATTCATAAATTTTAATGGTGATTTATAAAATTTATAATGGTGATCCATGTAACCAAACCATATCCTATAGACCTGTTATATTTTGAAAATAGGTGTGCTCACTGGTTAAAGATACATGACAGAAAATTTTAACTTAGAAATTAAAGTACCTTTATAATTAGAGATTGGTGATTTATCAAACCAAACCATTGTATATTAAAAAATGAAACTTTTATAGAAATTGGTTGCCTTTATGAAGGATAAAATCTATTGTTTGGGCATGAAGACCAGTATGATTGATTCCTTAAATGAATAACTATAACCATGTCTGTTGGTTGGATCTTGTTAATTTTGAGATAAACCAATTATGAGTGTATTAAACATTGAATGGAATACTTTTTTTAGGTTTCAATTGAATGGAATACCAACTGTAATTTATAGATCATTTTCTATATAAATGGGGAATGGATTCCCATTTCACCAAACCCCAGATGACATGATCAAACCCTAGTAGGTTACCTTTATCTTCTTATTCATTGGTAATTAACTTGTTGATGTATGACTATCATATATGGGATGTCAATATAAAGATTATTCATCAGTTTATATGGAGTATCATATAAACGTATGGAGGAATATTACATATCCAGTCCCCTTTTTAATTAGTAAAAGAATTTTTAACTTCTTTTGAGTTTTATTATCATTTTGTATCAGTTAATTTAAATACCAATTATGACCTAAATGTTTTTCCCACTATAGATTAAAATTGATATTTTTTATAAACTAGAAATTTTTAAAAACTATTAAATTAAATAAATAGTTAAAATGGATATTATAAGATAATTTTCTTATATTTCATTGTAGTGAAAACAAAATAATGTTCCTTTCATAGTTTATTTTAAAATTGGAACTTGAAATCCAATTTATATGAGCTGATTAAAATATCAAAATAAATTATCATCAATTAAATTTTGTAAAATAAACCTTTAGTGTTTTTATAGATTGAACCCTAGGACAGGGGTTGGATTTAGAATTTATTTGAGTAGAAATGTCAATGTTTCCCATAAGTCACAATTACCTTTTGATCTGTTATCTCTAATACCTAATGGATATATAGTAAATTCTATTTACCTTTTATATGTCACTCTAGATTATAATGTTAATGAATTATGTTATAATGAAGGGTTATCCATGTAGTATCACCCTTTAAGATTATAAATTTAATGATACCTAAGACATGTTTCTAAGCATAGTGAGTGTTATTTGTTTGGTCTTTTGGGGATGGGTAGAACCCTTTGATGACCAAATAATAAACAAGGTATATTGGTGGTTATCCAGTAAGTTGAACATAAAGGGTTTATTACAATTTGTAGATACCACTATGTGTGAACCAATATAATTTATGTTAGAATTTTAACCATTCAGGGATCCTTCCATTTTTCATATGATTGTTAATAATAATTTCTTGGAATCCCAATATTTGTAAGGTGATGTCATTAAGACTATGATGATAGATTCTTCCCCTTGTGGGTTTATTATTCATTACCTATTTTAGTTCAAATTTTTTAAAAGAGTTTTTATAGGTACATTAGATTCAATATAACATATACCCATAAATGGGAGTGGTTATCTTACTTTAAAACATAGGGCTATATGGAAAGACCTAGATTCCATCACTTTAGAACATACACTAGTAGGTCAATGACATTGTTCTATTAAAGAGAACCTATGGAAAAGGTTGGTTCATGATTACGTTTTACTTTTGTGATAAGATTAATTTTAGTCTGATTTCTATAATAATAAATTGTACATCATTGAGTCTTTAAATTCAATCAAGTGATTCCATTAATTTTTGAAAATCAACCTAAATTATTTTTTATCAAAGCTGGTTTCAATGTGCCGGATAGTTTGGGTTCCTGGCCTATTTGACCTGTAGTGGTTGCACATTTGATGATTTCTTCATAGAATTAACATCCTGATGTGGGATGTTGTTTGAATAATCATGGCATAGGTAGGTACCCAATTTTGGACAAGATTTTTATGGCATCTCATATCATATTATAAACTGAGGTTCCAAATGTCATGGGTAATTTGGACTTGTTAACAAAAAGCTAATGTGAGCATGTGTCAGGTCTCCGACCATGTGGAATGAGATTCACAATAGTTGCAAATGAAAAGTTTATCTTTCAATAGTTGATCATAGTAACTTTTAAAATTGAACATCATGAGTGTCCATGTAAAGGAACAAGATTGATGATTTCAAAGGATTCACTTGTTGGAAGGGAAGACGATATATTTAGGATAATTAATTGGAAGAAGCTAAGACGAGTGGTAATTCAGAAATAAACTGGGTGATATGAGGAGATTGACCCGTGGAAGGGCCAAGAAACTCGTTGATGAGGGAAATGGTGTCAAGTGTATGTAAAGGAGAATATAGACCAATTTTATGTGATTATAGGTTAGTACATATATACATTATTATTCATGGAATATTAGTGAACCCTTAATTAAAATAGATCATTCCCCTTATCTTTAAATCATATTGAGTGCAATGAGATAGCAAAGAATTTATACCAAGATAAATATATAAAGAGATAGTATGGTTTTATGGAGGGAATACATGATAGTTTTCCTTGAGGATAGATTTTAATATCATCCAGTTGGTGCATAGTAACCCTTTGGAAAATATAGTGTGATAAACATCAATATTATTTAAATTTATAAATCTCTAAGAGAGTTATTCTTAGGAAGTTAGAATGATTTATGGATTTTATTTATGCTAGATTTCAGGATGATGGGGTTCTGTCTCCTCCTTTCCATCCATTATATCTATAAATGGGTTGTGGTAAACAGGGATTCATTTAATTATGGTAATGACTATGATTCTATTGGAGTGGGGAATGAGGCATTAGTCACTAGGGGGCGACCTAAGTGTGAGAAGGGTCAATGAATCTTATGATTGGTTGTCGGATGGTTTTTTTAGCACTCATATGGTATTAAATAAATTTAATTATTACATAGTTTGAATCATTTGTAAATTATATGTATGTGAATCTATGAGCATGATTAGGACAATATTGGTATGTTTTGGGATAATTCATTTCGAGATCATTTTTAAATGAGGCGTCGATAGTTCAATCCAAGTATTATTTGAAGTAGAAAACTGGAGGTAGTTTGACCTGAGTTCATCTAGAATTTATGTGTAGTTGGTAGGGAACCACATTAGCATTCCATTGGGATATGAATAATGCATTTTAAAGTATGTATAAGACATTTTAATGAAAATCTAGTCGGACCAATATGGATTGGGTTATAGTATCTTGACTATTATAAAAAAATGATGACTTTGGGTAGTATTCTCTTATATAAGATGTTAAACATGAAAATAGTGTAATTTAGAGACTAAGGATGTGTATCCAAAAAAATAATTGTGGAAGTACCATGTATTGAAATTTTCCATTCAAAACTAGAATCTATGGTGGGATGTTCCACAGGCATTACAGTGAAAAGAGATGATGGTGTGATTGTGTCTCGGGTTATATGGGCTTAGGTAAGTTCCATATTAGTGTCTAATATTTGTATCTATGTGTTTGATTGTTTTTAGTGTCTTACATATTTCATGTTGAATATTTTATTGTATGTGTGTTGGGTGTGGGGAACACAACATGACCATTTGAGTGGGAATTCACAACCAAATTAAGTCAGCAGATGTTTTTGTTGTTCCCAAAGGATTCTAAGGGATGAGAATTTCCACTGTGGAGATATTGTAAGGTATCATTTTTTTGGAATTGGCTAAAACTTCTAATATAATTTTAATTTTTATTAGGAGTATGGGACAACAAATAAATTTAGCTTTATAAATTCAATTTAAATGTTAGAATATTTTGAATTGTTATTTTTGGATGAGGTTTAAGGCCCTAAAGGTGTCACAAATATTTGGATGAGTTTCAGGAGTCTTGGTCTCCAAATTATCACATTCCTAAATAAATAGATATGGTGCATGGTTTTTTAAATTGTGTGGCCCCTCAGGAAGAACAGTGTGGCCATAGAAGGGGTGTGATGTGGTTTTTTAAATCATGCTAGTTAGGGTGAATGATCATGAAAAATGATCATATTAAATTGTCGAGGTGGGTTCATGGTCTATGAACTATTTTCCAAACTATTCAAACATCCACATGGTTAGTACCACTAAACTAGTACCACCACATCGTTGGTGCATATTTATCCTAAACCATGTTTCCATACCATGCATGATATATATATTTACCAATTTGATCTTTAAGATTGTCGCATGGTTAGAAAAATTGTCCTTCCTAACTATGAACCTCATTAAAAATTAATAATAATGATTTTCCCTTTGACCCATTAAGGGCTAATCCTTTTTCCTCCCCCATCCAACTAGGAGGCCCCTTACATGTACCTACCATCTCATCTTTTCCATTTTGGTGGATATTCTACATTTTATCTCAAAATCAAACACCATCATGGCATTGTAATCATATTGGTATGTCTACAACTCCTTATTCCTCTTATTTCAGTTTATCTTCTCACCTTTGATTCTAGATTCATACGATATAATTCACCCTATATAGAATTTTTTTTGTCTAATATTATGGTTCTTCTCATTATATCTTGAATCAAATCTCAATATTGGATGATTTTACCATCATAAAAATATGGAATTTGGTTTAGTTTCCTTTTGATAATGTATCACTCGTTTTTAAGATATTTTTTTGTGACGCACTCCATTCCTTCCATTCATAGATTCTAAAATAAAAAATGTATTAAATTAAATGAATAAACCATGTTAATGATGGTTTTATAATCTTACCATGGTTATAATTCAATGATCTCATCCTAAATGATCCCATCAGATGAGTTTGATTATTGTATATTAATTTTTTTTTGTTTATAATGATTAAAACACCCCATATTCACCTTAAATTACTATTTGAGGTTTGTTGAATTATACCTCATTAAGGAAATTATTAAACTAAAATTAATAAAGTTGTATCTCAATCATGATCTGTTTTATAATAAAACTACCCCCTATGAATGATATCTTAAAATGAAATGGTTTTATTGAATTTTTAATGATTTCTGTGTTATAAATGGGTGCATCCCATGGTCTCCTTGTCATAGCGGGATTATATCAATTCTCCTAATTTCATATTATGATATGATTATGTACATGGTCTATATAAATGAATAATTCACATAGAATGTAATTTTAAAAACAATGTTCTAAACTTGTCCCCTATCAATTAATGGAAATGATGTCTGACCTTCTTAATTAATTAATAATGGAATGACCCAAAATTATAAACCTGAATTATGATGTGGCATGCTTAGGGACATTGAATCTTTATTATTTCATAATATAAATTTTGATATTTGGGATTGGAGTCCCTTTTTTTAGGTGATACCCCGGCATGGTATCCCTTACACACTGTGGAACTCATGAATGGAGTACCTTATTAATCATGGGAATGAAAACCCTAATTATTCATTGGAATGGCATACTGATTTATTAATGGTCATGGAATCCATTATTACTCTATGATCTATGGGAATGGAATCCATTATAAATTTTCATACCCGAGCATGGTATCTGTTATATTTTATGATACCCAGGAATGGAATTCCATACAAATTTTGACATTTGGGAATGACAACAATTATTTATAATTGAATTCTTATCATTATATAAGGATGTATAAGTTGGGACTCAGATCAAGACTAGTACTATGTATCTATATATTTTACCATGTATATAGTGCATATATAAACATATAAATATATATTCTTATATATATCTTGTGAAACATCATCATAGGTATTCCGACATAATTTAAAGGATGTTTGTTCGACCAGATGTCCTTTGAGGAACCTGTGCCCGTCTTGATTACATTTATTATTTTATTTAATTGTTTTTATTAATGTACCTACAAACTGATTTATTTTATTTTCACTATTTTAATTGAATTTTTGTAACACCCCAAGCTTCTACCGTACATTTCCCTTTTAATAACACAATAGCTTGCATTGTACATAACTTGCAGTTTTAACACACCACGACCAATCAAACAAGCCCTTATGAACAGTAATACCCACTTTTTGATATTTTAAAATTTTTATTTATCAAAATGGACTTAATTTTTGGATTCGGAATATCAAAATTATCTTAGGGTGAATTTTTGGTATTTCTTTGAAAACTTTCAATTTTTGATGAGTTGTGAAAAACACTGCGCTATTGGTTAAAACCTAATTTTTATTTAAATAATTATTTATTTTAATTAAATTTATTTAATGTAAAAATATATACATAATATTTATATATGTTCAATTTAATTCATTGGAGTCATTTTATAATAATATTATATGTATAAAATTTTATTGAACTTTTCATCGCCTTTTACCCACCTACTAGGCACATTTGCAAATTTGCATAAAACATAATTTTACTGCTTCTATGAATTGACTTAAAAACCCAAAGAGAGATGGTCGACCTCATTAAGTAAAATGTGGTTCAATAAGATGAAAATAATTTTTGGTGAATAGTAAATTTAGACTTTTATTTACCACGGTTACAAGTAAATTGGGTAATTAAAGGTAAAAATGATATTATTATTACCCAAAAACGTGTCCTAATTTTATTGGATAAGTGTATTTAGAAAAAAATAAACCTTAGGAATAAAATATGATCCTTTTGGTCTACTTGGATTATATTATGACATTTATTATTATTTTATTTAAAGAAGAGTTAAAAGTGTTTAATTCAATGTTTAATAACTATACATTTTTTAATATAGGGTTATACATAAGATAAATTAGACTATAAATATTCATTATAAAGATAAAAAAATTAACTATATAATGGTATTTTATTTATAATTTTTATAAATTAAATAATTAATTATATTTATGACACAATGATGATTTAGTAATTACATTATTAATGAAAGATTAAAATAATTGATGTGATAAATATCCAAATAAATGTAATTTGTGACTTTTGATGAATTCCACTAATATTATAGGTTAATATGACATGTAACGGTTGATTAAATGAATTTTTTTCGAATTAATCATTTTTTTATGACTTTAACAAAAACAAAATACCAAATAGTGTCAAAATTGTAATAAATACGTTTTTAAAACAAATACTATATTATTAAATGATATAATAGTCCTAAAAATATAATGTTCGGACAAAGGAAATATATAATAATATATATTTATATATATATATATCATTAATGAATCACTTGGGGTTCTCTTGGCATTTTATAGTAATATTATTAACCATATAATATAATAATACAAGAATACATGGTAAAAGTTAAACTATTTAACTTAGAGATAAATCTAAATTATAGGTTTAATACGGTCACCTAAACATGTCTGAAACTAATTGTATGAGTGTTATTTGACCCATCCCCACCTTAGTATCAATATAATTCATTTTCGAGCCATTATAAACCTAAAATTATTTTATTATAAAATAATATTTTAATCTTTTCCTAGGTTGCCCCTCACCTCTTTCATAAAAGGACACATCCCCTTATCTTAATTTCACACCTCCAAATCCATTTTTCTCAGCCAAAACTGGCCCAAATATCCTCCCAACTATCCTAAATTTGACCTAGTGTCCTTAATTTGATTAGAAAGCCAACCTAAGGATCCCTTTTGATCAACTCAAAAGGAAGCACCCGAAGACGAGGTAATAATTTCACCACCCTCTTTCAAGTTCTTTTCTTCTTCCACTATATTTTTCTTTTTTTCGATAAAAAAATAATAAATTCAGTACCTTCTACATACTATGATGTTATTATAATTATGGTACAACCATATTAATTATTTTATCCATCCTATAAATGAAAAATTCACCATACGTTCATACGTACGGATTACTGTCTCCATGTCGTGGTGTAGTTTGTTATTCAAACACTTAATTATTTTGAAGGGTATAATAATGAGTATAAATAATTTTAATAATAAATATAAAAAGTTAATGATTATGTATATATGATATAAAATTCAATTACATATGATTTATCCATCAATATAATGATATTGTCTCTCATGCGTACGTATGGATTACTGTCCCCACAAACGCGATGAAATTAATTCCCCATCGTAATAATTCAAGAATAATTTTCATTTTAAGATTAAAAATAATTTTTATGAACTTATTATCATTCTTGATATGAATCAAATACATATTATTCATAACAAGCGTGGATTACATAACCTATCATATAAAGGAAAACGAACCAGTTAACACCCAAAACAATGATACTACTGAAATATTATTAACAAACATATATTATAGGATCATATATGATATCATATTTATGTATATAGTTCTTGTATAATTTAATATCAATGATTTAACTATTATACTAGAGGTTAAGGTTCCATTGATCATGGAAAAGTACAAGTTAAGGGTTAATTTGACAATCTCTTTACTTATCCGAGGTTGTTAATATGTAAGTATCTAATGTGACCTCTTTGTCATCCACATCCATGTTTTCTTAAAAATTTATTTCAAAACATTTTTACTATTTCATATAATATGGGTTAAATTCATTCATACCCTTGTTTTACTTTTTATAAAATGTTTTGAAAGAAATATTTCCTTCGTTTTCCAAACAAGGTACTTTATGACCTTTTTGACGAATTAAGGTAATAATATCTTTTTTTATCTTATATGGGGGGTGTAGCTATTTTTCACTATTATAAAATCATCTAATATTCCCTTATAGTCTTATAAGAATATTTTCAAAATAAATATTTTTTTATAATTATGTGACTTTTAAATTATTTTAAAAAAATAAAAAGATATATCTCTCAAATAGTTTTAATTTCATCTATGTTAACATCCTTTTATGGATTTTAAACTTATTTTAAGTTGATTCATTATGATAAAAATATTCCATATTGTATTGAAGGTTTTGTGATATTTTTTACTGTGGATGTATTATTTTTATACCATTCATGTTTTATGGTTGAAGTATTAACATTTTTTATAAAAGTTTTAATAGGAATGTTTATGTTATGTTTCAACCTTTTCATATGAGGAATGCATTGGACTTAGTAAGTGAAAGGTGGAGCCTTCTATAGTTCATCAATGCATCGGTAGGTCTCATGAGACAAACTTGTGTCTTGGAACATGGCCTTGACAAAATCATATTTTTAGTTTTTTCATGAGGCCTTGACTATGTGGTTTTGATGTCCGACATTATGCATTCCATAATTATGAAATTGGAAACTGATATTGCAAGTGATTATCAGACTAGTAAAATATCCATGTGAATAAGTAAATGGAATTATTTGATCTATCGTTGCTTTATTGTGCATAATTTTATGTTTAAAATAATTTTTCATGGTCTTATACATTTCCTTAAAAATTTTATGCTTATTAATGAAATGTTCTGCTATATTTTTATCCTTACTGAGCATCTAAGCTCACCCCTTTTTATGTTTTATTTTATCCAGAATGCGAAGAAGTATAATATGACTGACATGTAGGGATAGTCCATGTGATATCAATGTGGTTAATGAAGAAAACGTTGTTGTTGTTTTTCATTTTATAATGTAATGTAAACTTTATGAATATATCTAGTACTTATTAGGATACTAAACTGATCAGTCTTTTGGGACATGATTTCCTTGTATCATGCCAATGTTATGTAATAATGCACCAACTCTGGGTAACTGGGGTTGGGGTGTTACAAATTTACACTATTGGTGGTGGAATACTAAGTATATATAACTCCATATTCGAGAATTTATTTTGTACCTAAATAGACCTCATGGTTACAGGTTATTGACCATAGATCATGCCTTGTGTTGTCACTTGTGTATATAGATATTAGGATAATTTGGATAAGTCGATGCTCAGGATGCACATGGAGTTGGCCCTTGAGGGATTTTCCTTTTTTCATTTTTATTATACATATATTTTATTGTATGGATCTACCAAATATTCATTTTCTTATACATTATATCGTTTTCATGCATGGTTATCCTTTATATATTATTGAATGTTATATATTATTATTTTCTACAACCTTTATTTATATATGTTTCTGGTATATTTATTATTGATGAAAATGGTATATTCCCCACACTGTAAAACCTTTATACCCTCATTTCTAGTTAGTTATACCTGATGTATAAGGAAGTGAACCTAAGGAAATGTGTAAAAATTCTTGGGGCACTAGTATAGTGGCTCTTGGGTTGAGAAATTACATATATTTTCAATATTTTAAGAAGTATTAATTAATTTTTTTATTTTAGTAATATACACTTATTTTGTATAGATAATTTTAATGGATGTTTAATTGATAGATCATATATTTTTATATTAATTTGTAAATAAATGATTTTATCCCTAATATTTTCATAATAAAAATGATAATTTTATAATTTCTAGTTTATAGTAAAAAAAATTCCTATTAAATTAGATTTTTTTTATTTGTAATTATTTTATTCACATTCTTGATTTATTGGAAAATATATACATTGAATTACTGTTTTTATTAAATTTCAATTAAATTACACAATCCATATGTAATTGTAATTTATTAGGGACCCTTACATTAGGAAGATTAATTTTGAAGAAGTGAATAAAAAATATCAAAATGTAAAATATTTTTTTTAAATAGTTCAAATATAAGAGTTCACTTGAAGTAGTAGTGTAAATATTTGAAAAAATTCAGAGACACCTTTTAATACATATGATATATATAAGGGCCAAAAGAATTAATAATTCTAATAAATGAGAGTTATATTTGCTCCATACCTGATAATTTTAAAAATTATGTGGATTCATAAATGTACATAACATGATATTTAAAGGATGATAAATCTTTTTTGAGATCCATGACTTTGACACAAGATCATAAAATCCATTCCTCCCTATGTCACATAAAGGAAACAACTACTAATACATAAATGTAATCCATGTATCCAGAAAAAAGCATAAGGTTCATTATAATAATTCATAAAAGATGTGGATTTATATCTAGATTACTACATAAGTGTCATTAAATAATACAAAATTTTCATTTCATCTTGATATGTAAATTTATATTACTTCTCCACTGAAGGTAACAATTATTGTGTAAGAGTTATATACTATTATAGAAGGGTTTCTCGGGAAACACATAATGGTTTCTCCCTATGTCAAAACAAGTTGATATCATGTATGCAAGATTAGATAATGGTATTATCATTGCTAATATTATAATAATAATATATAAGGTTATAATTAAAAAAATTCAAGAATATCTTTAAATGGGAAATAAAAAACATAAATGGGGACCAATCATGACTCTAAGAATCATTAAATATGGCAGGAAACATTAAAATTTTGTACAAAGGATACATATGAAGTTGTTTTCACATATATTCAACATTATAATAGTGATAAAATATAAAAAAATTATAATGAAATTTGATAGTCGAGAGGATAAATGGGGGAGAATAGAAAAATATTATGGGTTAAAGAAAGTGACGGATTCCGAAGAGGTGGACTGGGTAGGACTCGATACAAGGAAAAATCTATGAATATAAAATGAATAATAATATATATACTACAATTTTTAGATAAAACCCTTACAACAGTGGGAATTTGATACCAATGGACCTCCTTCACATGTCCTGATTTTCCCTTATATCTTATTTAATTCTTATAAAATTGAGTGTTTTTGAGTTTAACATATTATTTTATTATATAATTCTTTTTTTTTTAAAAAATTCAACCCATGAGAGTAAAAAAATTATTTTTTCTATTTAAATTACATAATAACGGTTTTTTTAATAGTATCTTTTATATGATTAGGTTTTACTAATAAATGTTTTCTAAGGAATTAAATAACATCCAGTAGATTAAAAACAAACTGAATCAGGGTTTTGTATGATTTATGATAGGAATAGTATCACATTCTATGGTATTAGAGTGTGGTTTGATGAATCTGAATATGGTAATATTTTTAGCAACAAATAAAGATATGTTCCTAGGGTAAAAATAGTTCATATATACTATAATAAACCTATTCTATCTTTCTTGAATTTATATGATCTAATTTTATTCATTATTTCACCAACTCAAAAAATTCCTTTTTTATTATTTGAAAAACAAAAAGGAAACAAGAAGAAAATAAAATGTGATCATTTAAACTTATTTTCTAGTCGCCTCAAGTGATAAATTCGGATACTATTATCACTACATTCTTTGGGGGTAAAATTTTAATAGAGACTCTTGAAAAATATCTTTACTTTCAATTGGTGTAATTATAGGGGATGTTTTTCAAGTTTCATAAACATATTTTCATATTTAGAGGAGTTTAAACATATATTTAGATCCCTCAAATATTAAAATTGATAGAAAAAATATCAATCTTGAGTATGGGTAGTGAGGTATATAGTAGATAATAACTCTTTTATTTACCTTGAGTGCGAGGTAAATTTCATAGATCAATAAAAACGTTTTACTTCTTATTGTGAACCAATCAATTAAATAAGACATAGATATTTAAATTATGATATATCCAAGGAATACAATATTCATGTTAAGAAATTAGTTATATTATCTGATTATAATTAATAAAAAATGTGTAATACCAAGAGGTACATATTTTTTTTGGAATACGATCAAGTTTTATTCATCAACATGTAAAATTACATAGGCTAATCAAGGAAGATCCATACAATCACCTTCAATAATTTATTTATATTTATACAAAATTGTAACCACCTAGGTAAAACAGGTTCCAAATAAAGAATGAATTTTTTAATGTCTCTTTATATGGAGTGGAAAAAAATTATATTACTCCCAAATCACTCTAATAAGGGATTGGAATGAATTAAATAATATTTACATTAAAAATTATTTCCAAACCTCTAGAATAAATACCATTATTGAAAAAATATATTGGATTATACAAAGACGAGGTGAAATTTTATATTATTACCAGGATAGATTCAAAATAATCTATTTTAACTTCAATAAAAAATAGATCATTGAAAAATTATTGAGTTAATAATTTTTTTAAAAAAATATTCAATCTAACAAGAGCATGGTGGATTCTATTTCAAGGGGTGATCTTGTGGATGAAACACCAAATTTTTCTAGAAATATCATTTCTTAGATGGACCTACATTTCCATAAATTTTGAACTAGGGTACTAACTCATGTGATAACTACCCAGTAAGTACCTACTTATTGTTACGATAATAAGATAGTTTGGCATCATCACTGATATCTTACCACCATTGTGAGATCCATGATGTTTTCTAACTCTTCACCAATTCAAGAACTTGTTGAACCAATTTTCAGGACTCATATATTCTTTTTAATTTTCACCTATACAGATTACTACAATGACCAGTTCCCAAAAATTATAGAATATACTGAAGCATGAAATTAGGTGCTTCCAAGGAGAACCATCAAATAACAAATGATTTAAGACCATTCCAAATGAATTAAGAAAACAAGAAAGGTGAAAATAATAAATCCAATGATTGTTTTAGAGGCGCTGAATTATTGTATTTCACCAAGGCTAAAATAGTAACCCATAACCAAGATACATCTTGTAGGAATAAAATTCTTAACTTGGAAGGAATTGAAAACCTTCACATCCCACTCAGAAATCTAAAACAACCTTAAAGAAACCATAAAAAATAATTATATTTAATATCCTCTTAACTAAAATGAGGAAAATGATTAATGATATTGGTAACATAAGAAATCAAATAAGTGGATTATTTTATTCATAGACTGTAGTAAATCCCAAGAGAAAGGTAAAGGAAAATGATAGAATTATGAAATTGAGAAGTGTAATTTAGTTGAACAGCCCTAAACCTATGAATTATAAATGTAAAAATATTAAGGTTTGTTAAAGATATTTTATAATTACATTAGATCTTATTTATGAGAGTCCAACACATATTAATCCTACTAAAATATATAACCCAGATTGAATGAAATGATATGGTCCGTAGAGGATTTTTTACTTGAGGTAACTAATAGATATTTTATGATAAGGAACTGATCTTATGGTTCTCAAAAAAATGTTATAGATGATAATAAAATTTACAAAACACTATTTAATTACTCTTACGGATGTCTATTGATTTAAAATAATTTAAATTTACTTAGAAAAGGAAATTTTATTGAATTTTTGGAATGTGAAAGTAAATATTCATTTTCTAGATGCTTTGGAATTGACTAAAAAATATGTCAATTTTTTAATAAAATGTGCATTTATAAGAGTAATTTTAATGGAGGATAGAAATTTAACCTTTGGTGTAAGGTTTTCCATGAATTAATATTCCATTAGTATTAAGATCAACTAATTTGGATCATTCCCTACTCTATTCACTATAAGAAAGTTTGAATTTAAAGATGTCATGATGGATTTATGAGCTTTTAATGAATGTCGTACAAAACACTATTTAATAAAAATTATAGGTTTTAGAAATCATAAATACTATAAATATGATCAAATTAGCCACGAAATAAAAACTAAACCAACTTATTTAATTAAAGGTGTTTTAGTAAAAGTATGAAATGTTGTCTTCCATGTGTATTTTTATATTTTATTTAAGGAATATTATAGGTTTATAATACATATATCTTTTACTGTAGGAATGTATTTTCCTAAAAATTCTAATGCAATTACAAATATTCATAAAGTCATACTACAACATGATGAATGAAAATATTTTTTAATTTAACATATTTGAATCCCCAAAATATCCAACGGAGGATCACTCAGCTCACCAAGTGAATATGACTAATTTTTTCTTCACTGATTTCTGACTATATTTAATTATTAATGAATAAAAAAAAATTAAAATGAGTCTTGAATTAATACTGAAACTAATTTTAATGATTGTAAAATCATTTCATATGAAGAGGATTTATGTTCTGAAACTACTACATTTGTACCTTATTAAAAAGTTATTTCATTGTTAATTTCATTGAAAATTTTATGAATCTTTCTTCTAATGAATCGTTTAACCATTTTCTTAAAAAAATTGATAAATCTTATCCTTACTAAATAGATGAATGATTTAAAAGTGATGAAGATGACTTTTTTGATTCATATATTCAATATTATGCTGAATATAGAATTTCATCTTAATTTGATACTTTTTTACATTATATTTAACACTTTTCTTATAATATTGAAAATAAAAAATATTCATATTTATAGAATGTTTTTATAGATGATTTATATGTTATTCATTCTGTAAAACCCTCTTTTTCATATGAAAACAACCAAAAAAATTTAAACTAAAACCTTTGCCTAAGAATATCAAATATGAATTTTTAGAAGAGAATGAAAATATTCATTTTATAATTTATAAAGGGATATGAAAGGAAACATTTAAATACAATTTATTATTTCTTATATAGAATAATAAATCCATAGGATGGACCCTAGTCCACCATCCTGGAATTAGTCATTCAATATTCATGTATAGAATCTTGTTGAAGGATTATTGCAAACCTATTATGAACTGAAAAAGTATATAAAATTCAGCACATTTTGAGGATATTAATAAATAAGTGATCACTTTGATTATTTCTAGAGTAAATTTTCAAATTTTTCAAATCCAATGGTTGATTCGTATCTGAATAGTTTCCCAAAAAGTGTGGTTTTACTATTTCAAATAATTCATTTGGAGAACTTCTCACTATTAAACTTAGAAATAATTATTGGGTGCATATAGGATATAGGAAACTAAACCATAGTTACTATTAAGATCACATCCCTATTCCATTTTTTTAAAATACTTTAGAGACATATAGGTAAATCACATTATTATTTATTGAATTGGATTCCATGATATTTTTAGATTCACATGGGACCGAATGATCAAAAAAGACAAAATTTACCTATATTTTTAGTAGTTATTCTTATAGAAGAGTTCCCTTTAGAATGTTTAGTGATTTAAGATCCTTTCAAAGTGGTTTGATGAGTATTTTAATAAGTTTTTATATAATCTTATAGAATATTTAGTTAAAGACTTTAAAAAGTATGTAAAATATTTTTAGAGTTATTTAAAGATCCATATTTCTATCCTTATATATTTAATTGAGAAAAAACCAATTTATAAACTATTATAAATTCAACTTTATGGTAGAGAAATTAATTTCATTAGGACATTTAGTATTTTATGTTAGAATACAGGTTGATATGTTTATCTATATCATGTTATTTTCTCACCTCCATGCCCCAAAATAGTGAAGTATTTGAGATGTTACATTTAACTTTCTATTTTTTATAAGAGGTTTATAATTTTTTTCATCATGATAGTTTTAAATTTTTTCACATTTCTCTAAAAATAGTCACACTTTTCTTTTAGTTATGTTATAAAGAGGCCTTTCAAGGGATGAAAATGAAGTTGATTTCTCCACCATGTATCTAGACACTTTGATTTGATTCCCTTTTAAATTAATGACTAAAACACTATATTTTTTTATAGGTAGTATTTGATTCAAAGAGTGGGAATTTGGTCTCATGTGTCATATTATGTCCCTAAGACTCTAGATCTATTATAGAAAATTACAAAACAACTGAGAAAGTGATTATATCCACTTTATTAATTTATTAATCAATATGTGTTACTTTCTATGGTCAAAAATAATTTTCCTCACTGACCATTTTTCTACATAATTTTTAATTTTAAAACAGGAAAAGTACATGGTCACTAGGAAGTATTTTTTTATAATATTATATAGAAATAAAGAATAATAAGGTTAGTGAAAACATGGTGGTTGACTATTTTAGTTGACTACACACTGTTCCAAGTGAAAAGCTCAAAGTTAGTATACCTATTAGGGAAAACTTTTAATATGTATAACATCATTTTACTAAAAGTTTTATAATTTGTTATTTTGAATTTATAATTACATGTATAGAAATAATGTACTTTATTAGTTTTTAAGGAAACAAAATTCCATGTAAGTAATCGATGTTTGTAAATACATATGGGATATACCATATTTATGGAACCCTGGAAGTGAATAGATAATTGGAAAACCAATTCTCAATTTTAATTAAAATTATTTTTAAAATTTATACTTTTTTGAGTTGTGGTGTTAACTTTTAACCATAATGATAAACTAAAAAAATACTTGATTATGGTTTTTAGCCTAAAATTTATATAGATTCTTTTCAATTTTATAGAATATGTATAACTTTTCATTTTCAAGAGAATGATTCTATAAAAAATGATATTCTGCAAAACCCCATTATTTTTTTCTGTTGTGTTTGATGTTTTAGGTGTTGATTTAATGAGACCATTTAGGAATTCATTTGGATCCCATTATATTATTTTAGCTATGAAATATGTTTCCATGTGTGTAGAAGTTATTTCAATTAACACATACAATTCTAAAGTTGTTTCCAAATTTATAAAATCTAACAGATCTTGTAGGTTTGGGTTTCTAATGATTATCATCACTGAACAAAGAGCACACATTCTCTATAGGACATTATAATGTTATTTATGGAAATACTAAGTTTATAAAAAGTTTTATACCCCTTACTATCCTAAAAAATTGTATTTTTTAGGTATAAAATAACAATATCAGACATGTATATAATATTAAATCATAATATAATGGGTTGGATCATGAGATTAGATGATGATTTTGGGATTACAATACTATTTATAAAACTCCAATCAGAATATATTCTTTGAGAATAATGTATAGAGGACCATATCACTTACCTATGGAGTTGAAAAATAGATCCTTTTGGGATGTTAAGAGCTTTAACATGAATCTATTAGAACATAAAAATGAAATAAATGGATTGAGAAGAAATTAGAAAAAAAATCTTATGGGAATCCCAAGATTTATAAGGACAAAACCAATTATTTCAATTATTAATTATTCCCTAGTAACCAGTTTAAAGAAGGATATAAAATATTAATTTTTTATTCCAAGTGAAAGATGTTTTGAGGTAAATATCATGGAAAACACTCTCGAAATTTTATTTTTTACATAAATTTGTTATTTTGGTATTATATAGGTTGTGGATCTTTATATATATTTACCATTTCCTGGTAATGGGAATTGATTAAAGATATTTTTAGAAAGTTTTAAATAGACTCATGTGTGGATTTTATTCTTAATCAATATATTGAGTACCTATGAGGATATTTTATGTACCTCATTAAAATTTATTTTATATGTAATTATAATTTTTTATTTCAATTTTAAATAGAAAATATTACTCAAATAGACACTATAATAATTTATTGTGGGTGGAAAAACATGCTTTGTTAGGGTAATATTTTTTATTTAATTTTATTTTTTCATTTCATTTTTATGTGTTAGTTTTTTATTTGTTTTTCTTTAAAACCTTTCATGATCAAATTGAATATTTTTGAATGATTTATAATCTCTGATAATATATAAAACTAATTCTAAAAATGGAATTCAAAATTAAAACATAAATGAACATATTTTTATATTCAATTTCTTTTAAATATATGAAAATATCATTGATTTTTGAATCACACTCCCTTAAATACTTTCTAAATTTAAAATTACTTACATTTGAGTCTCCTAAAACAATTTAAAATTTTCATTTCTAATATAGTAACTTTATGAGAGAACCAATCAATGATTTATTATCCAAAACATAATAAAAATTATATCAAAACAATAAGAAATTACGGTGCTTATGTTGAAAATGTCTGGCACATTTTTTTGGGTTTAAAAATTCCATTCACATAATAATATTATATTCTAGACATCAATTTACAGTTAACCCTTATAATCCCTAGTAGTCGTGATTGAACATATTTGATAGACACTTTACAAGACTAAAACCCATTTACATATTAATCTAGAATTTATTTCACGATCCTAGTTGAAATAGAATGTGTGGAATTCTTTTTTAGGGAGAAAATATGATGAAAATAATATATTGTGAAGCTATATAAATTAGCGGTTGCTGGGAGAATATTTTTTAAGAAAAAATCATGTCAAGGAGTTGTGGTATAAAATATTATGAAAAATAAAGTTGAATTAATTTATGGGAAAGTTAGATGGTGAATGATCCTTCAATAGTTGGGATAATAAGTTCATTCCATTATTTAATGATCAAATAATCTTATCAACTATAAAAATTCCAAAAATCCATGTAGAATATCAAAAATAAAATAGATGAAATAGTGATTTTTGAGACATAGAGATGAAATAAATATTCTTTATTTTCGAAATGTTGAATCTGTGAATCTTAGATGGAAATTAAGGTATTGGGAAATGAATAATTGAAAAGGGGTGTAAAGGCAATGAAATTATAAAATGTAAACATAAAAACATACATTTTAATTCATATTAGTGGAAAAAGATTTCAATCCTCCTCATAATTTTTTATATTTTCACCTACCATCCCATTGATTAAGAAGAAACCTATAATTTCCCCATGATCAAAAAATTTTCAAGACTCATTCAATACATATTTAGGAATCTGAAATCCTATAGAAAACCAAGTGTATCTCTAGAATGAATAAATATTTACTAAATATATAAATTGTTTGAACAAATAAATAATTCAAATGAGGTTGGTATAAATATTCATGGAGGGATGTGAGAAGTAGAAATAAATTAAATTTATCTTATAAATAAAATATAATTTGAAATATTGTTTAGCTTTGAAAATTTTGAGAGTCATGAAAGATGACAAGAAATTTAAATTAGATAGTGTATTAAATTTTAAATTGATAACATTTTTGATAGATAGTTGTTGAAATTATAAGGTTTATACATAGAGGAATTCATAGATGGTATATTTGAATTACGTTTTCCTTGAAAATCAATGATTTTATCCCAAACATTTTTTTAAATAATGGTAAATTTCATAATTGTTTACAGTATCATTTTTTAGATTTATTATGAATTTGGATTAAATTTTTATTTTTTATTATTTTATCTATATATTGATTTTTTTGTACAAGACATACATCGAATTGAGGTTTCTATTAAATTTAAATTATAGAATTCATATGTAGGTGACACCCTTCTAAGCCACTGATATGTGTAAGATTCATTTTGAATAAGTGAAGGAGAAATCGGGTAAAAGTGAAAGATGTGTAAAAGTAAATCATTTCATATATAAGAGTCTTTTTGAAGTATTGTGGATGAAATTTAAAAAAGTCCCAAGAAACCATGTGCTATGTATGAGTCCTTCACCTCATGGGATTAGGTCATCTAAATCACTGTTTTGTGTACATAAGATTCATTATTACTCTTTACATGAGAATAAAGCAATGTACAAGGATTTGCAATGGTACCTGACATGGTATATAATGGTAAGTACATCATACATAAGTTTCATGTCGTTGTCACTGGAATTGAATATCCATTCCACCCGATGATGTGTAAATGAAACAAAATCTGATATATAAATGTAATCCATGTAACTAGAATAATATTTAAGGGTTAGTAAAATAATGTGTAAAGGCCATGAATTTACCAATGGACTAAAACATAATGGCTCTTTCAAGAATAACTTAGTATTATTTCAGTATGTTATGAAAAATAAAAAAAATTATGTTAAGAGATGATACACAAGAGTTATATACTGTTATGTAAGGTTTTTATATGCAATGTGTAAAGGGTCATTCCTTTTTCAAAAAAAAAGTTTGGACCAAGTATAGATGAATATTCAGAGGTTATATCATTTATAAAATCAAAATAATAATATTCTATGTCAGAATTAATACTCTAGGGGAACTGATCTACGTATGAATTTTCAGAATCTGCGAGGTCCAGTAGAGGCTCCCAAAAACACAAAATATAGATGGAAAAATTAAAATCAACATGGATATGATCTTAGAATATATTTTCATAGTTGTTCATCAATATAATTGAGGAAAAATAAAAAATTGATTCCATGTAAAATAAATGTCCTTGAGGAGAAAAGGGGGAGAACAAAAAGACTGTGGGGTCCATTGAAAAGGAGATAGTTTAAAGAGGATGGATGGGTAGGACTTGATATAAGCAGAAATATATGAATTGAAAATTTTGACTTCAATATATAAAACTATGACCAAATAACCCATTTAATAAGTATATAGTGGATTGAAAAGGATCTCCCTTTGAATTCCTAATTTCCCTTTCTATCATGTTCAATTAATTTTTAATTTAATATTATTGAAATGAACTATTTGTTTTATTTTAAAATCCAATTTTCATCTATTATCAGTATGATTTTTTTTCAATCGATGAGATTAATGTAATTTTTTTCCCTTTTTCACTTTGTTAATCATTTTATTCTATAAGATTACATTTTATTTTATTAGTTTTAATTTCATGGAGGTTTTTGAGTGATTAAATGAGTTTCAAATGTGGAATGACAATAATACTAGGGTTTTGGTGTGATTTTTAGAAATTAATATATGTACATTCTAAGGTCTTGGAGTGTAAATTAATGAATTTAAAAATGAGAAACTTATTGATAATAAATAATATTGTGTTTAAAGGTCATAACTAGTTCACAACTATTTTCCTAAAGATGTTCACACTTTATCCAATTTTACTTTTTTTTTATTATTTCTTACATGACGTCAACAAACCCTCATTTTTCTTATTTACAAAACATAATGGAAAATAAATAATATTTCCAATTTAAAAATATTTTGGAACCTCCATGAAAAATAAACTTGGATACTACTATCACTATATTCCTTGGGTATAAAATTTGATTAACAATTCATGACCAAATCCTCGTTTTCATTGACTTTTGGAAAATATCTCTTCACATGATTCATTCATTTTATATTATTTTCAGTTTTTCTAAAATAATAAAATAGTTTTTAATTAATAATATTGACATAATATAACTGATATAATTATTTTATAGTTTTTATGTAATTTAATATCATTATTATTTGAAAAAACATGGATTTTATACTAAAATATGTCCTTTTATTTCATTATTTTGGTTTGTACAATTTATTTATATGCTGCAACAAATTATAGTAGTTAAATGGATCTAATATCATTGATAGAGTTTATCATAGTGGAATCAAGACTTTTTATAGTTCTAAATAAAAAACTAATAACATACATCCTTTATTATCCTTTAACTAGCATAATAAAGACCCCATTTGTGAAATCATTTTTTAAATGACTAATTTCACGGAATTTTATCTTTGTGTAAATAAAAATTATTTAAAATTGGTGATAAAATAATTTTTAGTGACGATGAGGGCTTATTATGTATTAATTATTTTATTTAAATAACATTTTTAATCTTCTTTCTATATAAATCTATTTTTCGATCTAATTTGATGATATATGGATTGTAACCAAACACATTGTTTGCATGCCTCATGTAGGCATATCTCTAACATCCCAAGTAAATAAAGAATAATATATTTTTCATATTTATTAATATTTTTTAATTAAATATTAAAGTTATTTTAATGAGGATGCTATGTTCGATGGTGTACCTGATACGCAACAACATATTTCTTTGAAATCTTACATTGCACACAATGTTAGGTCATACTTAAAAATAATAATATAATATTATTTTAAATGGTAGTTAAGGCCTAGTAATTGTATTTTTGAGAATGAAAAAAACTAACTTAAATATGATTATACATGTTTGTTAAATGTTTTTACATTTATAAAATAAATTTCAGAGGCGTAAAATAAGAAATAACCTGATTTTAAGCATAAATACACTAATATCCTTTAAATGGTCGATTTATAGCCTTTTAATGTCGAACCCTCTTTAAATCTAGTTTTGTTCACTTTAATATGTTCTATTTGACAAAATAAAATTCTTCTTTAGAATCAGGACATAAAAATTCACTTTGGGCAAAATTTTGGTATTTTTTCGATAAAATTCAATTTCTAATGAATAGAAAAAAATATTGTATTTTAATTCAAAACTGCATTTTAATCTAATTTATTTACATGATTATATTATATTTTTAATTTTTATTTAAGTGTAATTATATTATATTTTTTTAATTTAATCAAATGTTTTTCATTGAAAGTAATTTTACTTTGAAATTGGAGATAAAAAAGTGTTAATCTTTTGATAGTTATTGTTTCTTAAAAACACACATTTGTTTTGATAACAAAAATTAATTTTAAATTAGTTAACCCAATATCTATTTGTTGAATTTGGTAAAATAGACATCATTTTTGAATTCAGTATATCAAATATACCTTAGGATGAATTTTTGATATTTTTTTAAAACCTTCATTTTTGATGAATAGTGAAAACACTGAGTAGTAGTTAAAAAACCGACATTTCCAATTAAATGATATTTACCGCTTCTGTTAATTGAATTTCGAAAATCCAACATACATGGTTGTTATTAATAAGTAAAATTTGGTTCAATAAGATTAAAATAATTTTTGGTGAATAGTAACATTGGACTTTTATTTATCACGGTTAAAGGTAAATAGGGTAATCCAAGGTAAAAATAATATTATAATAAAATTAATTTACTCTAACATGTGTCTTAATCCTATTGGTTGATACATTTCCGACCATGGGCATCATTGGGTCTATTTTGGTACCGCATGGATCCACTTAAGAGTGATAATGACACTTTATATTAATTAATTTAAAGTAAAGACAAAAATGACATAAACATTTATCTTTTAGTAAATCAATTTTTACATGGGGTTATATAAGTTATCTTCTTGACTATAAATATACATTATAAAGATAAAAAATATATCCTACATCATGGTTTTTTTATAATTTTTATACCTCAAAGAAACTAAATTATTTATGACACAATAATGATGCAGTGTTTGCCTCATTAATGAATGATTAAAATAAATAAGATTATAAAGATTAAAAAAAATCTCCAAAACCCATAAAATTTTTATTGGACGGTTTTATTTCAAACAGGATTCATCTTATCTTCTACTTTAATGATTTTTTGACCTTTATAAACTAAAAATCATTATATAATACAATAATATTTTCAAACTTTCATAAAGATCCCTTCCTCCCCTTATAAAAAAGCCCTCACCTCTAACCCATTTCTCACACCTCTCAAGCCCCTTGGCTCATCAATCCTCTATCCAAATAATATCTCATTATCCATCTATTCCAACTAGAAGCCTTACCTTAGGTAGAATGCCCTTCAAGAAATCATTTTGGTTAAACCCAAGGGAGTTACCTGATTTAAAGGTAATGTCTTTTCTTAAGTTATTTTATTTTATTTTCCTTCTCCAACCTATTAAATTATATTTATTTCTTTATTTTATAAAAACAACAATATATCCAATATACTAGGATGTTTTTATGATAAGGATTCTAACTACACTTACACAGACCTCCATCTAATGGGTAAATAACATACCGTTTCTGTAGACGACGAACAACTTCCTCACGAAACGATGATTGATCAATCTTCTCCTACCGCCTATCATGGTGGTCATTAAGAGAAAAATATATTTATATGTTATATATATTATATGTATATTGTTTTTATTATTTTTATTTTTTATTTATAGAATATTTTTAAGGTTTTCATAATGGGTAAATACAATAATTTCATTTGAGGAAGTGCAGACTACTGCCCCCTCAAAGTGATATGACTTGTTCATGCCATATGTAGAAAGTATAAAGGATGGAGTTACTGAAATTATAAATGATATTATAATCTAATTATAATATACCTATGTATAGTTAAGTTTTCATTCCTTTAAATATGAAATAGAAATTAAAGTATCATTCAGGCGTACGTACGGCTTACCGTCTCCATGAACGGTGCATTTCATTTCTTACCTCCCACTGATATATACTATTATAAATACATATATATACTGGATATCTATGATATATATTATATTTAAGTCATTAATATCATTCTGGATATAATGGACTTTTGACCACATAAACAACTTGTAATTCAATGAAGTTCATTATTGACTCAAGTACCAAATATCAACAAAACAACCGTTATTTACATAAATAGTTACATAATTTTTTTAACAAGACAATAAGTGATATAAAAAGAATAATAAACTTGAAAAAAGTTCTTAAGAAAGTATAAATTAACTTATGTTTGTTATTTAGGAAATTAAAGAACGAACGGGTCAAGTTAGACACGATGTAAGGGACATCATCTCAATATCCTTTCATTGAGGCATACATTGATTTATACACGACATTATTTTATACTATATATAATAAAACCCTTTGAATTTTAATTTCATTCAAATGGAATATTTTTTCTATGACGTGTTTTAATAAATAAAAAAACAATTTTTTTAACGTTTGTGGCAACAATGACCTCTCCTCCGCCGTAATCGTTAGATAGATTCCTCCATAAGACTTAATGTTTTTAAAATGAAAAAGAAACCCCTTATTCTATTTTTGGGTGTTTTGGTATTGAAAATGGTTTTCGAAATAGATTTTTTATTTAAATATCTTGAAATGATTTATTTTGATTGTAAATAAGATGTTATTAGTGAAATATTTATATTTTCAATATTTCAGGTGTTATGATTTTATAATGGTACATGGAAATTTTACGGTTGGTTACGTGATAAACTAAATGATAGGTGGGACCATGATAAACCAGTACAGGTGGTTACATTATAACCTCCAATTCATCGGGTATGGAAGTCAGCCATATGGCTATTCCATTTATTGATATGTGTGGAAGTCGATCGAATGGTTATTCCATTAAAGTATGTTATGTCCCAAGTTACCTTTATATGTTATGTGTTATTTCTATGGGTTTTATAGTAATCTTTTGGTTACAAAAGGGTAAGCGATGATCATTTATTCAGTTAAGAGTATTTACTACTTCATAAAGGGGAAAATTATTACTTATAATAAAGTATTTATGGTTTTCTTGTTGTTTTGAAAATTTAACATCTTACCTTATTTGTGTATCCCTTGCTGGGATTTTTATTCTCATCCCAAGTTTCTTTTTTTGAAATGTTTTTCTTAGGACATAATGATGAATAGTGTTAAGGATGGTATCAAGGAAAGTAATGATGTCTCAAATATGGAACTAAACTTGACTTTTTTTAGAGTATTTATTTTAATAAAAAATGGATACTTAGTAGAAGTGTCTCCATTGTAATATTTGAGATGTAATGGAATAAGTTATGTCTTAATTATCTAAACCTCTAAACCTGAAAATATCCTCGATGTTAAATATTAACATAATTCAAGAATATGTAATGTTTAAGCCTGATTCCTTATAGTTGGTATAAAAGGTCGATTTAGACAACTATAGGGGTTAAAATATTGTTAAATTAATTTATGGTATGATTGAAATGATATAGAATTTACAGATTACCATGTTTCTTCACCTAAGATATTTCTCTGTTCAAAATGGTTTTACACAGAGGAAACATGGCTTCTATGTTGGGAAGGAATATAAAGAATAATAACCTTCCAAATCAGAAACCTAAGATGGTCAAAATAGGAACTGAACGGTTTTTTTTAGTGATGGAATAGTTGAATCTGGCTATAAATGGTGGTGGTATCTATGCACGAGATCAGCTAGAAAAACCACTGAGGAACATCTCGTTAGTAGAACATTTCACGAGACAACGTCCCCTATCATTCTGAGGATCATCTATCCTTGTACTTTTTGAAGGGAGGATTAAAGCACTGGAGAATATTTTGGATCTCATGGGGTGTTAAGAACCTCAAAAGTTTAGTCTCGCTGTCTAGAGTTTTGAAGGTGAAACTGATCAGTGGTGGTCGATGGTAAAAAATACTAGGATAATGATGATATGGATTCTCTTTATTGGGTTGAATTCAAAGGTATGATTTTGTAGAAATATTTTCCTAAGTTGGTTTATCTTAGGATGGGAAAACAATTATTAGAATTGAGGCAGGAGGATGACACAGTGGCTACTTATGAAGAAAAATTCACTCTACTGGAAAGGTATGCTCCAAATTTCATCTGAGATATTGATAACAAGATAAATGGATTTTACTCAGGACTGAAGTTGTGATATCGAAAAGCATTAGCCTCTCGTGAATTCAAAAGCTATAAAAAACTTGTCACATGTGCTGAGAAGATAGAAATTGAGTTTTCTGATGATCAGGTGTTCCAAGAGAGTAAACAAAAGAATAGGTCCATTTGGCATGAAAAGGTAAATAATTCATCAAATAAGCATGGAGGTAAGAAAATTAAATATCCATATTATGAGAATTATGGTAAAAACCATCCTAGAGAATTTTTATCAATGTCTGGAATGTGATTTTAGTGGTGTAAGTCTGGTCATATTTCTCGTAACTCTAAGGAAGATGATCAAGCAGGAAATAAAAATCCAACAGTATGATGATTTAAGTGCAATGAGATGGGTCATTATGAAAATGAGTGTCCAACAAAGAAATCAACTGAGGGAAGCATCTAGACTACAAGCAGAAAGTGGTGGTTAAATCCTTTGCAACTACTTCAGCAGAGGTTGGGACGTCGAATGAAGTAGTATCAGGTACACTATTTGTTTGTTCAAATTATAACAATGTGTTTTTTGATTCAGGGTCTACAAATTGTTTTATTTCTGAGAATTTTTCGAGTAAATTTTGAATTCCATCTCAATATATTATTACTGATCTTATGGTAAAAAAACCAAGGGGAAATGTTTAGATAAAAAATAAATTATAAGAACCTTCTTATCCTTGTGTGGGGAAAGAATCTACTAGAAAACCTTATTGTTTTTCCTCTCGTAGAGTTTGATGTTATTTTTTGAATGGATTTTCTTTATGATTATCATGATAAGATTGACTGTAGAGCTAAAGAGGTTTATTTTTGAAAATATTTTCAGTTTTAGTACAAGAATGAACCCTTACTTTTCATAACATATAACGAATCTGAGAAACTAGTAAAATATGGAAATTAATGTTACCTTGTACATATTGTTGAAAATAAAGGATCTGCTCAGATTAATGATGTGCTAGTGGTAAATGAGTACCTTGATGTTTTTTCTGATGAGTTACATGGTATTATACCTGATCGGGAAGTTGAATTTACTGTTGACATATTTCCTGAAGCTAATAAAAATTCAAAACCCCCTTATCGAATGGCTCAAATTGAACTTTTAGAGTTAAAGAAGAAATTGTAAGAGTTATTAGATAAAGGTTTAATTAGAACTAGCACATCACCATGGGGTGCTCTTGTCATGTTTGTTAAAAATAATTGTGGTTCAATGAGACTTTGCATTGATTATAGAGAATTGAATAACATCACTCTTAAGAACTAGTATCATTTACCTCATATTAATGATTTGTTTTTTTAGCTCCAGGGAGGTCACTATTTTTCCAAGATTGACATGAGGTCGAGGTACCATCGGTTAAAATTAAAGGAAGCAGATATTATAAAGACTATGTTCCATACTAGATATGGTCATTTTGAATTTGTAGTTATACCTTTTGGGTAAACCAATTCACCTGTTGTATTCATGGATAGTATGAATAGAATTTTCTGTGAGTTCTTGGTTAAGTTTGCGGTTGTGTTCATTGAAGATATTTTGGTTTATTCCCAATGTTAATAGTAACATGAAAGTCATTTAAGGTCTTTCTTACAAACCTTAAAAGAAAATAAACTATATTGAAAATTCAGCAAGTGTTATTTTTCGATATAACAAATTTCTTTCCTTGGTCACATTGTTACAAATAAAGTAATAATTGTTGATCCTACTAAAACAAAAGTTGTTGAAGAATGGCCAAGACCCCCAAATATAACTGAGATCCATATTTTTCTTGGTTTTTCAAGTTATTATCATAGGTTTGTTGAAACGTTTTCATGGTTATCTAGCCCAATGACTTAGTTATCTCGAAAAGGTGTTAAGTTTATTTGGACAAAAGAATATGATGATTGTTTTCAAGAATTGAAAAGAAGATTAGTGAATGCTCTAGTTTTGGCACTGCCTTCCAGAAATGGTGAGTTTTTTATCTACTGTGATTCTTTGTTGAAAGGACATGGTTGTGTCCTTATGCACAATGATCAGGTAATTTCTTATGCTTCACATCAG
This sequence comes from Viscum album, assembly GCA_963277665.1. NCBI lineage: Eukaryota > Viridiplantae > Streptophyta > Magnoliopsida > Santalales > Viscaceae > Viscum > Viscum album. Next base: position 695,204,081 of record OY728119.1, on the reverse strand, counting down.
TTGAAACCTCATGAGTTAAATTACCCTACACATGATTTGAAATTAGCTGCTATTTTTTTTGATTTAAAAATTTAGTGGCATCATCTATATGGAATAAAATGTGAAATATATACTGAAAAAAAAAGTTTTAGGTATATATTCACTCATAAATAATTAAACATGAGACAAAGGAGATGGTTGGAATTAATCAAATATTATGATTGCACGATCCATTACCATCTAGGAAAAGAAAATAAAGTGTCTAAAGCTTTAAGTTGAAAAACAATTCTTCATTAAAGATGATATGTTGGGGACAAGATCCTTTGATTAAAGACTTGATAAACATTTTCAAAGAAGTTTTTGGTGCAGAAAAGTTTTATGTTTTTTTTAGGTGTAAATGAAATCAACTCTATCAGACAGAATTAAGCAAGCACATGAGGAAGATAGTGAGTTGAAAAAAATGGTTGAGTTGGTTTATAAGGGTATGTTTCCTGATTTTAACATTGATAATGTCTATATTCTAATATTTGGGAAGATATTATATGTGCCTAGTAATTTATAGTTGAAGAATGAGTTGTTATGTAAATCTTATAGTTCTATGTTTTCAGTTCATCCTGGAAGTACTAAGATGTATAGAGATCTCTGAGAGTATTACTAGTGGGATGGTATAAAAAGAGATATTTCTGACTATACTTTGAAGTTTTTGACTTTTCAACAGCTTAAAGAAAAGTGGCAGTTACCGAAATGGATTCTTTAGTCTTTATAAAAGCTAGAGTAGAAATGGAAAAATATATCCATGGACTTCATTGTGGGATTTCCAAAGAAATATCGAGGTAATAATGTAATCTGGGTTATTTTTTATCGATTAACTAAATCTTCTTATTTCCTTCCTATTCGAGATACTTTTCCTCTATATCAACTTTATCAGTTGTATGTTAAAGAGATGGTATGGTTACATAGAGTTCCTCTAACCATTGTATCTTATTTTGATCCCAGGTTTACTTCTAACTTTTAAAAAGACCTTCAGAAGTCGTTGGGTACTGAATTAAAGTTTAGTAGATCTTTTTATACTCAATCTAATGGGAAGTCAGAATGAACAATTCAGACCCTAGAGAATATGATACGTTATTTTCAATGGATTACCAGGGAAGTTGAGACCAATATATTTCTTTGGTTGAATTTTCTTATAATATCAGTTTTCATTCCAATATACATTCGGATTCATTTGAGGAATTATAAGTTAAGCGGTTTCGAACTCCGTATTTTTGGGATGAAGTAGGTGAAAGAAAACTGATGCAACCAGAATTAGTAGAAGAGATCGTAGAAAAATTTTAGTTGATTCAGAAGCACATGAGAATAGCTCAGAGCTGGAAAAAAAATTTATGCGGATAATCGGAGGAAGGATCTTCCATTTGAGGTAGGTGATCATGTATTTCTCAAAGTTTCTCCATGGAAAAGTGTGATGCATTTTTGTAAGAAGGGAAAGTTGAGTCTAAGGTTAATTGGACATTATGAAATCCTAGAGAATGTTAGATAGTTGTGTACGGACTGTCTTTACCTCTAAGTTTATCCCTGGTACACAATCTTTTCATGTGTCAATTTTGCGTAAGTATATGCCAGATATCTCATGCTTTGATTCCCAAGGTAGTTCAGTTGGAAGAGAATATCTCTAATGAAGAACAAATAGTCCAAATTATTGATCAAAGAGAGAAAGAGTTGCAGAATAAGGAAATTAATTAGGAAAAGGTTTTTTGGAAAAACCATATGGTTGAAGAGGAAACATGGGAATCTGAAAATTCTATGAGGGATAAATACCCCCCACTTATTTTATAGGTGAATAAAAATTGGGAGGACACAATTTCCAAAAGGGGGGAAGGATGTAAGATCCCAAGTAAATACAGAATAATACATTTTCATATTTATTAATATTTTTGAATTAAATATTAATGTTATTTTAAATGGTATACTATGTTCAATGGAATACCTAATATGCAACAACGGGTTCTTTGATGTCTTACATTGCACACAACGTTGTGTCTTACTAAAAAATAATAATAAAATATTATTTTAAAAGGTAATTAACGCATAGTCGTTGTATTGGAGGGAATGAATAGAACTAAAAATAATATGATGAAACATGTTTGTTAAATTTTTTTTACATTTATAAAATAAATTTTAGAGGCTTAAAATAAGAAAGAATCTAATTTTAAGCATAAATACTCTATTATTCTTTAAAAGGTCGATTTACCACATTTTAATGGTGAACCCTCTTTAAATATATTTTTGATCACTTTTATTTGTTTTATTTGACCAAATAAAATTCTTCTTTAGAATCGAGACATCAAAATTTAATTTGGGTATATTTTTGGTATTTTTCTGTAAAAATATATATTTTAATGAAGAGTGAAAAATACTCTATTTTAATTCAAAATTGCATTTTAATATAATTTATTTATGTGGTTATATTATCTTTTTAATTGGTTTTAATATATAATTATATTATATTTTTACCATTTAACCCAATTTTGGTCATTGTAAGCAATTTCACTTTAAAATTGGACATAAACAAGTGTCAATCTTTTGATAGTTATTGCTTTTTAAAAACATTCTGTTTTTTTGACAATGTGAATTAATTTTAAATTAACTAATCCAACTTATATGTTTTCAATTTGGTTAAATAGACACCATTTTTTAATTCATAATATCAAATATAGCTTTGGCTGAATTTTTGGTATTTTTCTGAAAACCAACAATTTTTTATGAATAGTGAAAACACTGACTTGTAGTTAAAAAAATTAACGTTTTCATTTAAATGAAAATTTACCACTTATGTAAATTTAATTATGAAAATACAACATTCATGGTGGTTATTAGTAAGTAAAATGTAGTTCAATAAGATGAAAATAATTTTTGTTGAATAGTAACTTTTGACTTTTATTTACTGCGGTTAAAGGTAAATAGGGTAATTCAAGGTAAAAATAATATTATAATAATATTAATTTACCCAAACATGTGTCCTAATCCTATTGGTTGATACATTTCTGACCATGGTTATCCTTGGGTCGATTTTGGGACCCCATGGTGCCACTTAAGAGTGATAATGACATTATATTATTTAATTTGAGGTAAAGACAAAAATGACATAAAATATATCTTTTAATAAATAATTTTTACATGGGGTTATATAAGTTATCTCATCGAATAAAAATATTCATTAGAAATATAAAAATATTTCCTACATAATGGTTTTTTACATCAAATAAATAAAATTATTTATGACCCAATAATGATGCAGTGTTTACCTCATTAATTAATGATTTAAATAAATATAAATATAAATATTTAAACAATATCCAAAACCTATCGACTTTTTATTAGAAGGTTTTACATTGAACCTGATTCATCTTATCTTTGAATTAAATGAATTTCTGACCTTTAGATACCGAAAATCATTATATAATAATATAAAATTTTCAAACTTTCCTAAAGAGCCCCTCCTCCCCCTTATAAAAAGACCTCACCTCTAACCCATTACTCAGACCTCTCAAGCCCCTAATCTCATCCAACCTCGGTACAAATAATCTCTCAAGATACCTCTATTCCACCTAGAAGCCTTAACATAGGCAAAAGGCACTTCAAGAAATCCTTTTGGTTCAAACCAAGCGCAGTTACCCGATTTAATGATAATGTCTTCTCTTAAGTTCTTTTGTTTTATTTTACTTCTACAGCCCCTTTAATTTCCTTTATTTATTTCTTTTATAACAACACTTGTATATTAAATATATTAGGATGTTGTTATTATAAGTATTATAACTACCCTTTCACACACCTCCATCTAATGGGTAAAGAACATACTGTTTCTCTGGACAAAAAACTACTCCCTCACAAAATGATGATTGATGAATCTTCTCCTACCACCTCTCATGGTGTCCATAAATATAAAATTATATTTATATGTGATATATATTATATTTATATTGTTTATATTCTTCTGTATTTTTCATTTATATAATACCTTTATAGTCTCCATAATGGCTAAATACGATAATTTCATTTGAGGAATTGCGGACTACCGCCCCTCAAAGTGATATGACTTGTTCATTCCATACGTGGAATGTATAAAGGATTGAGTTACAAAAATTATAAATGATATTATACTAGAATTATAATATACCTATGTATTATTATGTTTTTATTCCATTAAATATGAAATATAAATGAAAGTAGCGTTCATGCGTACGTTTGGATTACCGTCTCCATGAACGGTACATTTCATTTCTTACCTCCAAATATTATGTACTATTATAAATATATATACTTTATATATATGATATATATGATATCTAAATCATGAATATAATTCTTTAGATGATGCAATTTTCACCACATGAATAATGTTTAATTATAAGAAGTTCATTTTTGACTCAAGTACCAAATATCGACCAAATGACCGTTATTAACTTCAATGATTACATAATGTTTATGACATGGTAATAAGTAATATATAAAGAATAATAAACTTTAATAAATTTTATTAAGAAATTATAAATTAACATATGTTTATTATTCAAGAAATTAAAGAACGAACGAGTCATGTCAGACACGAGGTAAGGGACTTCTTCTCAATGTCCTTTCATTGAGGCATAATTTGATTTATACAAGAATTTATTTTATATGATATATAATAAAACCCTTTGACTATTAATTTCATTCAAATGGAATCTTTTTTCTATGAATCATTTTACTAAACTTCAAAAGCAATGTTTTTAACATTTTTGGTAACAATGACCTCTCTGTCGTCGTAATCGTTAGTTGGCATAATCTATAAGCCTTAATGTTTTCAAAATGAAAAATAAACCCTCTATTCTATTTTTGGGTGTTCTGGTATAGAAAATGGTTTTGGAATCAATTAATTATTTCAATATCTTGAAATGATTTATTTTGATTTTAAATGAAATGTTATTAGTGAAATATTTATATTTTCAATATTTTATGTGTTATGGTTTTATAATGGTACTTGGAAATTTTATGGGTGGTTACGTGATAAACCAAATGACGGGTGGTTCCATGATAAACTAGGACAAGTAGTTATGTTATAACCTCTAATTCATTGGGTATGGAAATCAGCCATATGGCTATTCTATTAAGTGATATGTGTGGAAGTCGACCGTATGGATATTCCATTTAAGTATGTTTATGTCCTAAGTTACCTTTATATGTTATGTGTTCTTTCTATTGGTTTTATAGTAGTATTTTGTTTACAAAAGGGTATGAAATGATCTTTTATTCAGTGAAGAGTATTTAATACTTTATAAAGGTGAAAAGTATTACATATGATGAAGTATTCATGGTTTACTTTTTGTTTTGAAAAAACTAACTGTTTTCATTATTTACGTATCCCTTACTGAGATTTTTAGGTTCATCCCAAGTTTCTTTTTTTGAAATGTATTTCACAAGATATATTGATGAATAAGGTCAAAGATGGGATCAGGTAAAAGTAATGCTGTCTAAAATATTGAACAGGACATGACTCTTTTTTTAGAGTTTTTATGTTATAAAAAATGGATACTTAGTAGAAGTGTCTACATTGTAATATTTGAGATGTAATGTAATAAGTTATGGACTAATTATCTAAAACTATAAACCTAAAAAAGATCCTCAACGTGAATTATTTACTTAATTTAAGATTGTGTAATGTTTAAGGTTAGGTCCTTATAATATCACCTATGAATGATTAGATTTTGTTGTGATAAGAATATACTTAAATAATTTCAAAGATATTTTAATATCTTTGAACATGAACCTATATCCATTATGTGGTGTATCCTTATTGTACTATAAAACATATGAAATCATAATTTTTTAACTTGGTATTATTAAATAATTTTTTATATTTACTGTTTGGATGACAGTCGATGCACTTAATATTTTATTTATCCAAATAAATATGTATTTAGAATATTTCATTAAAATTGAATGATGTAATGATACGATACATCACATATACTATCACAAATTAATTTTAATAACCTAAACATCTATAACTTATATTAGTCTTGACATTTCCTGAAGGGTATTCTAGATCCCCATGGGCTAGTGACAATCACATGGGTGTCATGTAACAACCCCTTGGAATGATTTATCCACAAAGAACATTAAAATTAATTTATAAATTGATAGAAGAGGTCAGTATTCCGGAAATAAGACAATAATATATAGTTACAACCATCAAGAAAAATAAGTCCCAATATACAATAAAACAACTGAATTACTCAATATATTCAAAAACCAAACTCAATGTGATGAGTTATAAACTCCAAACTCTCACACCCTACTAAAAAATATAAACTCTTTACCTCTATATGATGAATTTCCCTTTCTTACATAAGATATATAGATATCTACATACACTAATGTGTGTATGAAGAGTGTGAAAAAAAGAGCCCAGTAATATCCTATAAAGTGTTTCATATGTATACTTTATAAAATAAACCAATAATTCTCAAGTAAATAGATAAAATTCATGAAATACAGATTTAAAAAAATTATAGATAAATCACCCTTTCCATAGTTTATAATTTATATTGAATAAAATAGGTTCCATAGTATTATCATAAACATTCTAGGAAAGAATTAAAAATATAACCAACACCTAAAGAATGACCATTAATCACAACAATATTATGTTAATGAGGATACTTGTTACATTATCCAGAATCAGTTAGACACTTGGTTTGATCATTACCCACATAGAATGAGATTTGGGGCTAAGAAAATACTCATGATAGAAGCTCCATGCCACAAATTAGGAAACATGGTGAAATATTTACCATATCCAAATAGATCTTGGGGAAATATTTCATCCCTAAGGATGGATGCATTCCTCATTATCAGTCATGATTTAGATTACCATATCGAAATATTTCAAGGTAAGTTCACTAATAAAAAACAAAACACCTGATTTAAAACTATTTTCATTATCAATACCATAGGATTAATCCATTTCACTAAATGAAACTAAAGTAAGAACATTTTATCAATCATTTCATATGCCTTTAAAACCCATTTGAAAATCTATATCCAAATTTTATCATAAACCATATTTTACAGCCATTTTATAAACAAATTGATATAGTGGGAAATAAAGGTTTTATATAAAATATATAAATAATGAAACCATCTACCATGAAAAATATTTAATATTAACTCCCATTTAGAAAACACACACCAATATGATCTAATAATCCTAGTAATTGGGAAAATTTCCAAAACCAAGAATTCTGAAATAAGAATCTCCATAACATCACTTTCTAAAACAAAGGAAACGCTAAGGGAAGACTTACCACCATAAGGATTTAAGATCCATAAAAAACCACTTAATTAAAAAATGGATCTTGAAAAGGTTATGAATTCAATTGGTACTATGATATACAAGAAAAGATCTTACAATATAATGGATGAATCCAATGTATTGAGGGATATAATTTCTCTCTAAATGGATCAGTGGTCGCTCAAGGTTTGAGACAAAAATCTATAAAATGACTAGTTTTGATGAACATCTAGAATATATATGAATTTTGGAAGAATATGTTTTACAAAATATCTTATTATGATACACCTCAAAGGTTCCAAAAATAATAAGGACTATAGTCCAGTGGTGATGGACATGCTATAGTGAATCCTTATAAAAATAATTTTTCAAATATATATTGTTGGAACCTCCTTGTAGGGAGTGTATTTGAAAATCTATTATTTTAATTATAAAAAACAATGATTATTTTAGTAATAATTCTTCACATGTTGTATGATATCATTTTATAAGATAAGATTTATTTTATGATATTTATGTTAATTATTATGGAATGTCAATGTTGGTTGGGAGACATTGTTATTGTTAGTGGCCAGTCACCCTTAGAACCATGCTAATCTACCACCAGATCGAGTCACTATCTCTACCAATAGGTGGTACCAACAGGAAGTCCTACGACCATAGGAATTTCACCCTTACCGCTATGATGAGCCACATCTAGAGGTTCTATGGGTGAGTCACCGCAATATATGGAGTCACTACCAGATTTTTGTTTTAGTTATTGTTTGAGAACATTGGCATGAATGACTCAACAACTAAATCTATTCTTGGATATTTCGACCAAGTCATCAAGGATTCGTGAAAATCTAAACAAATATTTTGGATCTCCTCCAATTTATGTTACTATATATTCGCATATTATCTATCTTAGTAATAAAAATAGCTAATATAGGCAGCATATATGATCTCTTACTGAAGAAAAAACTAATTGTGGATTGTGCGATTGAAATTTTGAATTCTTGCAAACGTGTTGATTCAAATTATTTGAAGTCAATGAAATAGAAACATACCAACAAATTACCAATATTGATTGTGACATCATAGATAGATCAATTGAAACATACCAACAAATTTTTATGATCCTCGGTTCCACTTCAATTTTCTAGAATAAAGAACAGAATCCTTACTAATATTGATTTGAGGACTACGAACACCCAGAACACATCAGACTAAGCATTATTAATTATGATTTTTTATTTTTTATTTTACTTTTGAGTAGATCCTTTTTTCATATTATCTAATAAACACTATCTCCCACGCATTTTTGTAGAACACTTGTTATTCTCTTTTTCCTGAATCTATTTCCCACTGTGATTGTGGAAGAGGTCCATGTGTGACATGTGAAATTATTACATCTCACAAATAACTATGGAATAGGCCTTTTATCCTAGAAATATTAATTTTGTTGACTATATACCTAATCTATTTTGTGTGTTTATTTGGTTATATTTATTATCTTCCTGGAATTGGGTGATTTTTAAGTGGACGGGAATAAGTCTCACCTTGAGACCGAACCTCTTGTTTATTCAGATGTGTCTTTATATTTTGTTTTACTACTATATCCTAGATTAATTTCAAATGTATAAAAAATTATATTACATTGAAAATTAATCTTAAATAGTTTTGATATTTTTTTCTTATGAAAATTTATTTTAATGTTAAGGTACTTAAAAATAATATTTTAAATGATGATTAATAATTCATGAAGAAAACATTTAAAATGATAGAGTCTATATCAATATTCTATTTTGGTTAATTATTTAGTTTATTTTTTTAAGGGTATTTTACATTAACCAAATATATAATAGAAATTTTTATTAGGAACTCAATTTACCACCTCTTGAGTAACTCTCTCCAACCAACATTAGATATCAGAGAACTATTATTATTATTATATATATATATATATATGAAATCATTTTTACTGTGATTTTAGTTGTTTTATAAATATTTCAAATTTCTGTCAATTCTAATTTTTTTATTTATGAATAATATAAAATAAATATATACTACCAACAAACCTCCTTATATTAATGGTACCAACTACGATCGATGGAAAATCGAGATGAAAATGTGTTTAAAAAGTAAAGGTTTTTATATATAGACTATAATAGAAGACCAATATAAAATAACAAAAACTCCTAGAGGTGAATGGAGTAATGCTACAAAATATTCATACAATAATAATTATAAAGCTATGAATTCTTTTTTTGTGATTTGGGAGATGATGAATTCAATAGAATATCTGTATCAAAATATCCTTTTGAAAAAGGGGGTACCTAATATATCTCACATGAAGGAACATAAAATTTCAATGAAATGAGATTAAATATATAAATAATAAAGTATGATAATTTTAAAATGAAATTTGATGAACCTTTTTGTTATATATATCTCAGGTTCAATGGAATACTAAATATTATGCGCTCTATTGAAAAAAAATGGCAGAAAAAGATCAAGTAATGAGACTACTCAGAGTCAAAATAGATAGAGGGAGAGTAACATTTGTGTTAATAGAAAAATCATATGATGTAAGTAAAAATACTATAAATGAACTGATAGTAAAGCTAATGATGTGTGAATAATATCTTAATTTCAACAAATAGATTGATTAATATGAACCAAAAAAATAGTTACCTTCAAATCTATTACCTCTAAAAAAAGAGAAAAATTAGAAAATAAAGATTATAGTGAATAAGGATATTCTAAAGATGTTTATGTAAAAATGTAACACATGGGAAAAAGATTCAATAAATTATATTAGAAAAATAAGTTCTTCGTGAAATGAAATTTCAGTGTAGATTATGATAAGAAAGAAAAGTAGAAAAAGGTTGTAAAAAGGATTGGAAAATGTATGACACTCAAAATGAAGTCATCTATTATGAATGTAATAGGAAATAAAACATTAAATATGATGGTAAAACATTTAAATATAAAAACAAGTATGAATATAATGACAAAAGATACAAAAAAATATGTAAAAGCAGTATGGAGTGCCTCAGAAGATAGTTCAAGTGACTCAGACACTAATCTAGAATATAAGTCTGACAGAGCCAATATGTGCTTTATAAAAAGCATATCAGAGTTTTAAAATGTTCTTCTTGTTTCTCTTACTAATTTTTCATATATTTCTAAAACTTTATAAATTAATGACAATGAAGAAAACATGAATACCAATTATCTGTATAATTACGATAACTTTCAGGAATACACCATTCATGAGCTAAAAGATAAACATAAGTCACTCAAGAAATAACATGTCTTATCCGTAAATGTAAAAAATAACCATACTATTGAAAAGGTGGAAAATGATCAACTATTGAAAGAAAACAATGAATTCAAATTGTTAAATGAACAGTTAAATAAATACAATGAAAAATTTACCAATGGTAAGAAAATATTAACTCAAATACTATGAATGAATGTTACTCTAATGTATATAACTAGAATTGGTTACTAGCTGGGAAAAAGAAAAATTAAAAAACCATATTTACATCAAGTACCAGTTCTCAAAGATCGCATACTACCAATACCTACTCAACTACACCTATAAATTTTTTTATCTCTAGAAGTATTTAATCTATTTATAGGAAACCTATTAGGTAAATATATTTGAAAAAATATTTTATTTTTAACATAACTATGACCAAGATTATTTGGGTACCAAAATCATTTTTGGAATAATCATTGTGTTATAGGAATCTTGTTTGAAAACCTCCAACAACAGCCTATGGTATCTAGACGGTTTATGTTATAGACAAATGTTTAGTGAGTATTCAAACTTCAAAAAATTTATCAAAGTTGATGTTGGTCATATCAATTTTGGTGACACTGAAAAAGGGAAAATAATCAGCCTTTTCCAAACTGGTAATTCAAATTCATTATAAATTTCCAATTTTTTATATATATATTGCTTGAAATAAAATCTACTTAGCATATACCAATTATGTGATGATGGATTTTATATAAAATTTTAAATCAATTCCTTTTATAATTTTAATCATATAAATGATTTAATTTTTACTTCTTTAAAAAATTAAAATATTTATTCTATTGATTTAAATTCTTTATCTTATAAACATGTTTCATGTTTAAGTGCCTTTAAAAAAGAATATTGGCTTTTTCATAGGATACTAGGACATTATAGCATTCAATCACTTAGAATGATAACAATGAAAGGGCTAGATATAGACCTACCAAAGCTTCAATTCTCAAATGATAGAGTTTGTAATACTTGTAATAAAGGAGAAATTATAAGATTTATTTTAAATAAAAGAATGATTTTTCAATAACTCAAACATTTGAGTTAATCTATATGGAAAACTTTGGACCTTTTAGAGTCTCTAATATAAATGGAAAACATTTTTTATATGTCCTTGTAGATGACTTATCTTGATACACATGGGTATACTTTCTAGATCACAAGATTGAAGGTTATTCTTACATTATTAAATATTCCAAATCTATAAGAAATATTAGCGGACTTATGATTAAGACCTCAAAGAGTGATCATGGAATGAAATTTTAAAATACAATCTTTGAATCTTTCTATTCTCACAATGGCTATAATCACAACTTTTCTTATCCTGGGACACCAAAAAAATGGTGTGGTAGAAAAACGAAATATTAATCTTCATGAGATAGATCCTTCCATGTTAAATGAGTATGACCGACCTATATAATTTTGGGTTAAAGCTGTTAATATAGCATGTTACACTATCTGCAGAGTATTGAATAGACAACTCTTAAAGACAACACATTATGAGTTATGGAATAAAAAATCCAAAGGTTAATTAATTTATAGTTTATGGTTGCAATGTTTTTGTTATATATAAAAAAGATAATTTATAAAAAAATCCATGAGTGATGAAGTATTTATCATATGGTATCCAACCTCTAGTGAAGCATAGTGAGTTTTTAATAAGATAACCAAAACAATGGAAGAATATGTTCACACTTTGCTTGGTGTAACTGATCCCAATGTAGTTAAGACTCTCTTAGATAAACCTTAAGATGGTCTGTAAACTTTGAATCTCAATTATAAAACTTCTAAATGTTCTGTTAAACAAATATATTGGTCTGACAATAAACATCTAGAACCAGAAAGGAAGAAGACCCTGAGTCTATCGACCCCTCTTCCCAAAAACCAATTAGGACTCATAGAAACCACCATTTATATTCAGTAATAAAAAATTTAGATAGAGTTATCCAGAAATTCCCTAAGAAATAAAATTTAACATCAATACTTCTTTTCATATATTGAACCTAAAAACAATAATGATTCTACCATTGATAAATTTTGGGTAATAGCTATGAAGAGGAAGATAATTAGTTTGAAATAAACAATTTTTTGGAACTTGTTGACCGACCTAAGGAGACCTTAACTGTTGGCACTAAGTGGGTTCTTAGAAACAAGGTTGATGATTCAGGCACTACAATAAGAAATAATGCATGATTAGTTGAACAAGTTTATAATCAAGAAAAAATTATTTTTGAAGAATAAAATGTTTCACCTGTAGAAGGACTTGAAGTCATTAGTATTATGCTTTCCTATGTAGAAAATTTTTACTTTATAATATATGAAATGGATGTTAAAAGTGCTTTCTTAAAATGGATTTATAATTGAGGATGTTTTTGTTGAACAACCCCCAAGATTTCAAAATCCTCATTTTTCAAATCAATTTTTTAAATTAACCAAAGATTTATACGCAATAAAATATACTCCTAGATATTAGTATAATAGGATTAATTGTTTGTTTATTTCAAAAAAAAACAAAATTTAGAGTTAATACAACCAAATTAATAAAAAAATCAAAATATGTCTTAATTTAACAAATAAATGTAGATGATATTTTTATTGGATCTACTAAATATTGATTATTTACTAATTTTTTAAAACTGATGCAAAATGAATTTGAAATGAGTTTAATGGGTGAACTCAAATTCTTTCCAGGATTTCCGATTTTTCAAAATAATGAAGGAATTATCATAAATAAAAGTAAATATTCTAAATATATTTTAAAACATTTTGGCCTATAATGTACCAAAATAAGTGGTACTCCTATGAGTAACTCACCTAAAATAGACCTTTATGAATCTAGGAAATCAGTAGATAAAACTAGGTATATAAGTATGATTGATAGTCTATTATACTTAACTACTAGTCGGCTTGATATTATGTTTAGTGTGTCTATGTGTTCTCTCTTTCATTAAAATCCAAAATATTCTCATTCATTATATGTCAAAATAATTTGTAAATACCTCAAGTATACATCAAATTTAGGATTGTTCTATCCATGAGGACATTCTTTTTATTATGTTAGTTTTTTAGATGATAATTTTGATGGATGCTTGTTAGAAAGAAAATGAACATCAGGAAAATGTCATATTTTAGGGAAATATCTAGTATCATAGTGTAGTGAGAAGAAAAATTATGTTGCGCTATTTTCTGCTAAAGGTGAATACATAGCTATATAAAGATGGTGTGGAAAAATCCTATACATAAAACATAATTTACATGAATTTGGATACCAATTTAGACACGTACCTATAAATTGTTATTGCCTAAGTGCGATAAAAATTTCCAAAAATCCAGTATCTCACTACAAAAAAAACACATTGATGTAAGACATTATTTTTTCAGAGATCATTATCAAAAGGGAGATATAACTTTAGAATATATTAGAACTAAATATCAGCTAGTTGATATCTTCTCGAAACCTTTAAATTATGAATGATTAAACTACATCAAACAAGATTTAGGAATGATAAACTTTGGTTGATGAGTCACCATTGATGAAGTCACCATTAATGAGCCATTATTGATGAGTCATTGTTGATGAATTCAACATTAAGGAGTCATTGTTGATGAAGTTAACATTGATGAATCATCATTGATGAGTCACTGTTAGTGAGTCACTTTTGATTGAGTCACTGTTGATGAGCCTCCATTGAAAAGGCATCGTTGATGAGTCACCACTAACGAAGACACTGTTGGAGAGTCATCATTGATGAAGTCATCATTGAATGAGTCACCATTCCTTTTTTTATTATCGTTGATTTATTACATTTTCTATTTTCCATTACTGATTAAATTTTTATTATTTTAATTTTTTTATTATTTATTTAGAATCCTTTAATTATAAAACCATCAAGATAACTCTAAATCAATTCACTACCTCTAACCCATAATGATCCAAACCATTTCCTTCCTCTCAAACTAATCTTCATTTTTCCTTATTCCACTCGAAGCTTTCAACCAATCTGAATGGACCATGCAAAGAGAGTTGTAGAATTGACTCTAGAAGAGATGAGGCAATCCAAGAAATGAAAATATTCACAGGTAGTTTGGAAACCATTTCTCTAAACCCACATTTATGAAATCTTGTAGTCAAATAAGAAAAATAAATTGATGCATAGTGGATTCCAACTAGAAATATGCTAGAGTTAAAGGTAATGAAAAAGAAGAAGTGGATGAATTGGTTTACCTCAAATCATCGAGTGTATTATCCGAGGGATGTCTTTGTATTTTATCAGAATGCAATATTTATTTTTGGGAAGAAATCCGATATAATTAGAAGAAACATGGATAGAAAAGATATTCATTTCTCTTTAATAGAATGGGAAAAATGTTTAAAGGTTCCTCATAAAGAAGTATATGAGGATTTCCAAGTACGTATACTGAGTGATAGTGAGAATTTATATTATGAAAAATCTCTCCTATAGTTAAATGGATATGAAACACTAATAAGATCTACTAATGCGGAGCTTGATGGTCAATGTAAGGTTATTTTCAAATTTGTACAACATGTTTTAGGTCCAAGTAATGGGGACTTCAATACAATGATTTATTAAGATGTATACTTTTTTTTATGATGAAGAAAGGAAGATAATAAATCTATGTAGATTTTTGATGATCCATATGCATGAGATGTGCAAGAAGAAGACCATATTGAACACCCTCATTTATCCCAAAATGATTTATTCCATTGTAGATGCAAGGGGTTATGTCAATGATGGAGAATAATATGAGGATAAAATATATTGTTTTTATCAAAAACAATTTGTAAAATGGAAATAGTAAGATAGAACTCATTAAAGGGATTCTGGGTAAGAGATAGTGATAAAATTTATGATGAGTTCAATCTAATCGATCATCATACAAGACCTAAGGATATTTGGGATCCTCATCTTGAATCAAATGAGATAGATGAGTACATTGATGATGATGTTGTTTCTGAAAGAGATGAACTAGTAGTGGAAGAAGTATAATTGGAAAACAAGAAGAATATATTGTTTCATTTGAATAAGTGAGTGATCTTTAGATCATCAAATCTCCACATAGAGTATCAAGTTGTCTTGTCAGATCATTAGGAAATCTGCCTACCAGAAAAACTCTCTTACATGAAAATGATGTTGAAGAATATAGCGATGTTTCTGGAGAAGCTTAGTTTAAATTTTTTTTATAACCACTAAAACATCATGTAATGATAATGGTAATGGAGGTAATGATATTGTTTCTAAAGAAGAAGATAAATGCATTATAGATCTATAAAAGTCTGATGAATCTTCTTGTCCGGATGACGTGGATGATAATGATGAAGCTCATGTTGTTAGGATTCTGATGATGGAAATAGAAATGGTGGACCTCTTCATAGAAATGATCAAAAATGTTGTACATTTAATAAGGTATGTAATGATAATGGAAATCATCCTAATCCTTAGTAATAGATAGTTCATCATCAATATTCTTCACCTATCATATCTGGTTCCCATGGAGATTAAAATAAACCATAGGATACTATGTTTCCTGATGTTCCGATAGTTTCTTCCAATGGTTTGGAACCTAAAAATGAGGAGGAGAAAAATATAAATACTGATGATAAAATGGATCCTTTAGAACTAATAAAAAATAATGAAACCAATTAGATAGCGCTTCTTCCATCTATAAGTGAGGGGGGTTGACTACAATTCCATTTAATCAGTCAGTTGCATTGGATCATTATCCACAGATAGCCAATATTCAACTACAATATACATCACATGTTCCCTCAAAAACTAAAAATGGTCAAAGTTCACAAGTGACTAGGGACTCTCCCATAATAACTTATATCACACCATCAGTCAGTTATTTTAGAGAATGGAAGAAGTATCAATGTTTTGCTAGACTGAAATATACTTATACAGACTTAGATGATGAAAATGATTTTCATCATGTTAAACCAGTTCGACCTATTATACCTCCTAATGTAGTGACCCTAAGTGATTTGATTTATTTGTAAATAAATTTGAATTCATATTTACATTCATTGATAAGGAACTTGATTTCATATTTTATATGTACCTTGAGATCTCAACCACCTCCAATAAACAAACATAGTGATGAGAGTACAAAATATATGGTTGCATTAGTTATCTCTCATATCCAAACACCAATAAGGTTTCATATTTAGGAAATGGAAGTTGAAAATAATACCTTAGAAAAATAATTTTAATATTTGAGAAATATAGTCAAGGGTCTAACATCCTATATTTCAAAGTTTATGAATTCTCTGTCTCAGAAGAAAAAAAACAATATTGAAGCTACATATACATCAACTGTGCATCCTCACGTGCCAGTAATACATGATAGAGGTACAATACAATAAATAATCAGATAATAAATCATAAATTCTATGAGTGTTGTTAGCACTCTTGAAGAACAAATTTAGTAGATACATCTCCATGGAGAACATATACTTGATTTAATAAAAGTATATACTCAAGTTCTGAGAAAGGATAAGTAATTAATAAACAATGTTATAAAGTAATACTTGTTAATGATCTATACCAATCATGAAATGTCTTATAATTTTAAATTTTTTACTAATAACTTTCGGATACTAGCAATGACAAGTGCCCTTATATAATTGTAAAGTCAACTAATGGTTATCACATCATCTCTTCAAATATTTATGGATGAGAAGGAATACTTATTTAACGTGATTGAAAGGGGAGGTTAAAAAATTATGTAGTTCATAAATCTCCAGAAACCATACCTTCATGTCTAGAAAACCTCTATAATTTGTTGAGTCAACAGTCCTCTTTTGACTTTTATGTCTTGTTTTGGAAATCACAAATCTATTCATATATGTTTATCGTACTGATTATGTTTATCATACTGACAATGTTTATCATACTAACTATGTTTATCAAATTGAAGATGTTTATCATACTGACTAAATCGCACTAACCCTATCAATCGTACTAACTCTGTCAATCGTACTAACTCTCCCAATCGTACTGACTAAATCGTGTTGACTCTGTCAATTGTACTGACTCTCCCAATCATACTGACTAAATCTTACTGACCCTTTCAATCTTACATACTCTGTCAATTGTACTGACTTTCTCAATCATACTGACTTTTGTGCGTCATACTCACTTTTCATCAAATCAATACATTACACTAAGAAATACTAATAGTACTCATATTTTACTTTTATCGCATGATTTTTTTTATCCTTTATCAAAACACATGTTTTATATCAATAGTACTCATGATTACTATTTTCATATATCTTTTGTTTTAACCAAAACAACGTCATGGAGTTAGTTATAAACTAATCAAAATGATGTCATGTTTTCTGTTTCAATATGACCGTTATAATGCCAGGTGTCCAATTCCTTCCGAGTTTTCCGGAGAAATATGACCGTTGGAGGAAATATGACCGTTGGAACTTGAGGCCTATAAAAATAATGTTATTTAATGCTGAGAACAACAACTGAGAGACTTTGATCATTCTTTTCTTCTATCTAGTTCTAGAGTGAGGTGATGTGACTTCTCTCTTTCTTCGTGCGAAAGCCTTGAAATTAGAAAACGTGAACAGCTTGTTCTTAGTTTTTTTATTTCATTAAGTGCTTTGTCTTGCTTTGTGCGACCGATCAGGTTATAATGATATAGGGCTACTGAGGATAGGCAGACGGTGTTACCGATCTTTGTATCGAGGGCTTTCAAGTGTTTGAAAGACAGAGGTACTGATTACCTGCAAAATCGAGGGCTTGCGGGGATAGCAAGACAGACATACCGATCATCGTATTGATGTCTTGTAGGGATAGCAACACAGACATACTGATCATCGTATCGAGGGCTTACCAAGGTGGTGGTAAGACAAACCTCTTATCCTATGTGAAAGGATACCCTTCTCTTTGGGATAAAATAATTGTAATACTTTTACATTTCCTCTACTGTTTGTATTAGAAAGGGAATTGTTTTTTTTTTCTTTCTTCATTTCATATTCATTTGTAATTGTTTAAAATTATGCTTCTACATATTGTATCGATAGATTATATATGCTTTATGGTAGAATATTTCATTATTATATTACTCTGATTATTGTATTCATTTAAATAAAATTGATTTACACTTCTTATATTATTACATCGTATCATACCTTTATATCCAAGACAATTGTGGTTAATTCTATTTTTTGTGAATTGTATTAGTTTAAGATCATTTAAACTAATTACATAAGTGTTTAAACACAATGTTTTTAAACCTACAATTCACCCCCCCTCTTTTATTGTTCTATCTAATATACATATTAATCTATATATAGATCCAACAATTGGTATCAAAGGATGTTTCCACTGATTTGTATTGATTTCTCTATTTCTTTTTAAAGTATAATAGTGTTTTTATTAGAAATTTTTGTTTCAACTACTTACTACACTAACGTGTGGAGTAGAAATGATTTTGTTTTATTAGATGGTAGGGATGAATATTGGATCAATTAACAATCTAAATCCAACTACACAACTAATCTTTGATGGTAATGATTTTGAGTACTGGAGAGATCGAATGAACTCATTTGTTTTAAATACTGGTGTAGAAAATTTTATTAATCTTACTAGAGGTAACAAAATCCCTGACAAAGAAGTCAGTACTTTCACTAATCAAGAAAAGAAAGAATATAAACTGAATTAGAAGGTATGCAATACTTTTCTATGTTCTATGACCAGGAATATATATATATCTAGATATCATCTTGTGAAGCAGCCAACTATATTTGGATGAAATTGGAAGTCACGCATTTTTCTACATCTAAGGTTATAGAAACAAGAAGAGAAATGCTTCAAGAAGAGTATCATAGATTTATTTTTCCTTATGGAGAAAAACTATGTAAAGTGCAACAAAGACTTATGACAATTGGCAATAGCTTAAAATCTTTAGGAGAAATTGTTTTTGTTGATGATGCTCTTGTAGACAAAATTATTGATATAATTCCAAATGAATGGGAGCCAAAAAGGACAGCTATTTATTAAAATAGAAAAGTTTCTCATATTACTCTTGATGAACTCTTTTGAACTCTTCTACAGCACAACAAAAGAATGATAAGAGATTCTGATTTCAATAAGAAGAAAAATGGAAATGGAAGTGTAGCTTTTACTACTACATCTAAAGCTAAAACACCTGAAAGGATAACAAGATCCATAGCTAAGAAAGTTGTTATGTCAGAATTAAGTGATTATGATCATTTAGATAATGAGTGATCCAATATTTCTCGAAGGATGAACAAGATTGTGGGAAATAAATACTTCCATTATAGATTCAAAAAGAAAGATAGGAAGGATAAGAAAGATTCAGAGGTAACTTGTTATTAATGAAATATAGTAGGTCATATAATACCTGATTGTCTTTTACTGAAAAGAAAAGATATAAAGGAGAAACATTATGAAAGAAAAAAAGAAAAATTATTACAATACAAAGACATGGAATTTCTTGAATGCAAATGATACTCGGTGTGCAAGAGGTAGAGATTAATCAGATGATTCTTCAGAATATGAATCTTCAAGACAAAGTAATATTGGACTTATAGCCAGACTACCAATTGAAGATCATTGGTTCATGGCTAAGGTACAAAATGCTGAATCTATTACAAATGTATCCTTGAATGAAAATTATACTGATAATAAATATTATGAATCTTCAAATGATGATTCTTCATCATCAGAAGATAATACATTACCTTCTTATGAAGAAATTTCTAGTTTTGCTAAACTACTTGAGAATGAAAATTCAAAACTCAAGAAAAAGCTTGATAAGGAAAATTCTAGAATTTCTATTTTAATTAAAGAAGTATCAGATCATTCTAATGATCTTTATATTAAAACTTTTTATTTTTAAAGTATTTTAAAAACCCTTTAGCAAGTCAATTCGGATAAGGATAAAATTTCTAAGGATCTTTAAAATGTAATTAATAAGAAAAATATTTTAGAGACTAAATCTAGTTCCAAAAATAATGTTTTCAAGGATAAAAACTCAGTTTTAAAACTAAAGTTAGAAAGTTTTTCTTTGAATAAATGTTTATAAAACATTACTTATGGCAAGGAAAACTTTGATAAAATGTATTCTCAAATTTGACCTTTCAGGAATCATTCTGGTTTTGGTTATACTCATTCTAAACCAGTTTTTAGTAATAACTATTTTGTTCCTCAAAGTACCCCATTTGTACTAAGTGTCAATGTGGTGGACACTAGAAAAGAAATTGTTCTCTTAATAGAACTCGGTCTTTAAGATTTTATAAAGCTAATTTTGAAAAACAAATGTGGATTCATAAAATTCATTTATCTAACCCTTCTGGATCCAGACAACATTGGGTTCCGAAAAACTAATTGTTTCTTTTTAAGGAAAATAAGAAGTGTACTCACAAGAAACATTGGTACATGGATAGTGGTTTTTTTCAACACATGATCAGAAACAAAAATTTCTTTGAAAAGATTATCGAAACAAAAGGTTGAAAAGATACCTTCGGAGATAATGCTCAAGGAAAGATTGTTGGAATAGGTAATATTGTTTTTCCTCGAAAGGATCTAATTTCAAATGTTTTATTTGTCAAAGGTCTTAAGCACAATCTCATCAGCATAAGTCAACTATTTGATGAAGGATATCTTGTGAATTTTATAAATGATAAATGTTTAGTTCACAATTCCAAGGATGAATTCGTTCTATCTGTCCATAGGCAAGAGAATGTATACACTATTATCTTAGAAGCCCTTAGGTTCCAAAATTTACCTCGATTAAGTGCAATAAAAGGCAAATCATGGCTATAGAATATAAGTCTAGTGTAACACCCCAAGATTCCATGGTACGCTTCTCTTTTAATAATACAGTAGCGTGTGTTGTACGCAACTTCGAGTTCTAACACACACCACAACCAATCAAATTAGCTATTATGAATAGTAATACCCACTTTTTGAAATTTTATAAAATTCATCTTTCAAAATGGACTTCATTTTTGGATTCGGAATATCGAAATTAGCCTAGGGTGGATTTTTGGTATTTTTCTAAAAACCATCAATTTTTTATGAATAGTGAAAAACACTTGGTCATGGTTTAAAACCGAATTTTTATTTAAATAATTATTTATTTTATTTAAATTTTACTAAGGTCAAAATGGATACATAATACCTATATAAGTTCAGTTTAATTCATTGGAGTTATTTTAGAATCATTTTAGATATATAAAAAGTTTATGGAACTTTTCACCATTTTTTACCCACCTCCTAGGAGAATTTGGAAATTCACATAAAACATAATTTTACCGCTTCTATGAGTAGAATTTCAAAAATCCTAGAGACATGGTTAATATCAAGTAGTAAAATGTGGTTCAATAAGATAAAAATAATTTTTTATGAATAGTAACTTTATACTTTTATTTACCACAATTAAAAGTAAATAGGGTAATTGAGGGTAAAATGATATTAATATTACCCTAACACATGTACTAATTCTATTGTACAAGTGTATCTCGACCAAAAAAAACCATAGGAATAAAATCTTATCATTTAGGTCCACTTGTATTAGATTAGAACATTTATTATTATTTAATTCAAAGAAGAGTTAAAAGAGTAAAAAAAAGTTTAATTACTAAAATATTTTTAATATAGGGTTATACATAAGATAAATTAGATTATCAATATTCATTAGAAATATAAAAATATTTCCTACATAATGGTATTTTATTTATAATTTTAATACATTAAATAATTTAATTTATTTATGAAAAAATGGTGATGCATAAATTACCTAATTAATGGAATATTAAAATAATTGATATTATAAATACCAAAATAAATGTAATTTGAGACTTTTTATGAATTACAATAAATATATAGTTTAATATGACATATAAGGATTAGTGATATAATTTTTTTTCTAAGTAATAATTCTGTTATGAAATTATCAAATACAAAATACTCAATAGTGTCAAAATTGACATAAAAGAGTTTTTAAAACAAATATTATATTATTAATTGATATTCTATTCCTAAAAATATAACTCTCGGACAGAGGAATTATATAATGATAGGTGTATTATTAATTTACCACTTGGGGGTCTCTTAGATGTATATAGTATGTTTATTAACTATATATTATAAAAATACAAAGTGACATGGTAAATGTCAAACAAATTAACTAAGAGTTAAAACTAAAAGATAAGGTTAATATAATGACCCAAAACTGTCTAAAATCTATTGGTTGAAAGGATTTAGACCCATACCCACATTATACTTTGAATAATACTCTTTGGATCTATTAGAAGCCTAATATGAATTTATTATAAAATAATATTTCTAGCTTTTCCTAAGGTGACCCTCACTCCTCTTATAAAAGGAAACCACTTCTAACCAATTATTCACACCTTCAAAGCCTTTTGGTTTGGCTAACCCCTACCCAAATATCCTCTAAACTTCCATAAATTCAACCTAGAGGCATTAGTTTTATCAGAAAGCCAACATACGGAGCCCTTTTGATCAAATCAAAAGGAAGAACCTGAAGAAGATGTAATGTTTTCACCACCCTCTTTCAAGTTCCTTTATTCTTCAACTTCTTCATTCTTTGTTATTCCCATTACAAAATAATAACACCAGTATATTTTATATAATATGATGTTATTATAAATATGGTACAACCATATTCAGTATTCTATCCATCCTTTGAATGACATGTCACCATACGTGCGTACGTACGGCTTACCGTCTCCACGTCGTGGTGTAATTGTTATTCAAAACATTATTATTTGGATGGGTATAATAATGATGTGTAATTCATGTAAATAATAAATATAAAATTATAATGATTCTGTATATATGATATAATGTCCAATTATATATTATTTTAATATCAAAAGAGTGATATTGTCGCTCGTGCGTACGTACGGACTACCGTCTCCACAAACGCGATGAGATTCATTTATCATCGTATCCATTCAAGTATAATTATCATTTTATGATTAAATATAATGTTTAAGGACTTGATATCCTTATGGATATGAATAAGATACAACCTATCCATAACAAGCACGTCTTATGTAGCAAAACATATAAAAGAAAATGAGTAAGTTAACACCCTAAATGACGATAATACTAAGATATTATTAACAAAGCAATGTTAAAAGATCATATATGATATCATATTAATGTATATGATTCTTGTATAATTTAATAACAATTATTTCACCATTATACAGAAGGTTAACCTACCCTCAACCAAGGAAAAGTACAAGGTAAGGGTTTATTTCACAATCTCTTCATTATCCGAGGTTGTTTATACGTAATTATCTACTGGGACCTCTTTATCATCCACATCCACGTTTCTTAAAAATGTATTTCAAATAATTATTTTTATTTTATAGACTACGGGTTAAATTCATTTATACCCTTGTTGACTTTTTATAAGAAGTTTATAAAGGAATCTTTCTGTTGTTTTCCAAACAAGGTCATTTTTAACCATTTCGACAGAATTAAGGTAAGAATATCTTTTTTAACTTATACGGTGGGTGTGGCTATTTTACACCATTATAAAATCGTTGAATCTTTCCTTACAAGTTTAAAATAATATTTTCAAAGTAAATGTTTTATTTTATAATTATGTGACTTTTAAATTATTTCAAAAAAAGAGATATTTCTCTCAAATAGTTTTGATTTCATCTATGTCAACATCCTTTGATGGATTTTAAGCTTATTTGAAGTTTATTTATTATGATACAAAACTTCCATATTGTATTGAAGGATTTTTGATTTGTTTGACTGTGGATGTTTTATTTTTATACCATTCGTGGTTTATGGAGAAATTATTGACATTTTGTATGCTAGTTTTAATATGAATGTTTATGTTATGTTAAACTTATTCATATGAGGAATGCATTGGACTTAATAAGTGACAGGTGGAGCCCTCTATAGCTCCTTGATGCATCGGTAGGTCTCATTAGACAAACTAGTGTCTTGACACAAGTCCTTGACAAAATTTTATTTTTAGTCATGGCACAAGGCCTTGACTATGTGGTTATGATAGTCTGACATTATGCATTTCATAATTATGAAAGTGGTTATTGATATTGCATGTGTTTATTCAACTATTAGAATATACATGTGAATAATTAAATGGCATTATTTCATTTTATTTTTGACTTATTATGCTGAATTTCAAGTTTAAAAGGCTTTTTTTTATTATACATTTCCCTAAATGTTTATGCATATTTATGAAAGTTTCTGCTATATTGTTATTCTTATTGGGCATTTGAGATCACCCCTTTATATGTTTTATTTTTCCCAGGTTGTGAAGAAGTATTGTATGAATGACCTACAAGGATAGTATGAGGGGTTATGAGTGTGGAATATGGACACTATGTTGTAGTAGATTTTATTTTATGATGTAATGTTAACTTTATGAATATATCTAGTGATTCTAAGGCTACTAAACTAATCGGTCTTTTGAGACTTGATATTTTGTGATCATGCCAATGTTATGTAATAATGAACCGACTCTGGGTAACTAGGGTCGGGGCGTTACATTTGGTATTAGAGGAAATTTAGTACAAACCTTGGAAGCTAGATTTAGATAAACTCTGATTAGATCACAGAGCCCTAATATAGACTTTGAGGATTAGTATAGAAGAACTTCCTTGAATTTTTGTATTGTAGAGATTATGTGAGTTTTCTGAGAAATACATCCCTGTCTGGATATGAGCAGGTAGAGGCGGCTCAAGCACAGATGTACCTAGGGGTAAAACCCGAAAACACCGCTTTGAGCTAGACTCGAACGGGAACTGGTGCACGACAACGGGCCTTACTGCACTCTTGGTTACGACACTCCTAGGGGATATTCTTAGGATAATTATCATTTTATTTACAAACCATTATGAAGGGTTTATGAGTATATACATCCTCAAAGAAAACATTTTTATGATTATGGATTATATCCATAAATAGTTCAATTTATATTAAGTGTTTTACAAGTATGGAATTATGTATTTTAATTCATAAACTGATATAGTTTATGCCATTGTTTAGAAATGGAACCTAGTGGAAGAAATGGAAACTGTATCAAGGCACACACTCCATATAGGGATTTCCCTCCAGCTCAAGATAATTATAGTGGAGCTGGTGATACAACTAGTGTTGATTATCTAATCACCATACTGGGACAACTCACTCAGGTTATGAATAATAACCTTACCCGTATGGAGCACACTGATCCGCATCATGGAGGATCAATTTTAGATCGCTTCATGAGGCAACAACCACAAACATTCAATGGGAGTACAAATCCATTGGTAGCTGAGCAATGGATAAGTTCCCTAGAGAAAATATTTCAGGCTTTGGGGAGTAGTGAAAGGGAAAAAGATATCATGGAAAATTACCGCCTCACTAGAGATGCTGATCAATGGTGTTCATTGATTCAAAACACGAAGGACGATGATGAAGTATCAAATATGGAATAGAGGGAGTGAAAAGATATTTTTTTAGAAAAATACTTTCCTCGTGACCATCGAGCAGATATGGAAAGGCAATTTCTGAATTTGAAACAAAAGGAGGATGAGAATGTCACAAAGTATGAAGCTAACTTTACAAGGATAGCGACGTATGCTGCAGATTATATACGTAACCCAAGAATTAATATTGATAGTTTCTTTGATGGGTTAAAACTGTTTCTCCATTGAGAATTAGTCTCAAAAACCTTCTCGTTGTATGAATATATTGTCTCATGCGCTATCAAGACAGAAAAGGAATTCTCTAAGTCTTACGACTTTAAAGCAAAGAAAGAGAAGAAGAGATCTGTTGATCAATCTGGGAATAGAAATAAAGGGAATAAGTTAAAAGTTGAATATCCATCCTACAGTAAATGTGGGAAGAAGCACCCTGGTACTTGCTTGAAAGGAATGGGAGTCGGTTACAAGTTTGGGGAAAAAGTCCACCAAGCTCGTGATTTCAAGGGGAAGAAAGAAGCTACCAATGTTCAATGCTACAACTTCATGGAGATGGGACATTATGCAAATGAATGTCCTAAGCGTCAGGGGAACTTATCTCAGAAAAGGCCAAGGGATCAAGGCCAAGATTATTTTATCACTACTGCAGAGGTAGAAGCTCTAAAAGATGTGGTGGTAGGTAATTTAATGGTTTCCTCAAGTTTAGCCAATGCTTTATTTGATTCTGGATCATCGCATTGTTTCATATCTTCCTAGTTTTCTAAGAAAATTAGATATTTCTAATTTGATCTAACAAGGGAGTTGTTAGTTAAAACTCCTAAGGGAAGTATCATTGAAACAAAGTTTTGTGAATCAGTCCCCATAAGAGCACATAAATGTTCATTATCTGCGGATCTCATCGTTATACCTATGATTGAATTTGATATAATCCTCGGTTTGGATTGACTTTTGGACCATAATGAAAAAATTTATTGTAAGAAGAATGAGGTTACTATTTTTTATGATGATGATAAGGAACACCTTATCTTTAGAGAAGAATCATCACCACCTAATTCTTATCTAGATCCACCCCCAATAGCTCAACTAAATTCAATTATTGGGGAGGAAGAGAATGAAATGACTGTGGGTGAGGAAAGGAATGTTCAAATAGAGGATGTACCTATTCTGAAAGAATATGTAGATGTGTTTCCAGAAGATTTACCTGGACATCCACTAGAACGAGAATTTGAGTTTTCATTGATTTAATTCCTGGATCAAGGCCTATAGAAAAGACCCTTTATAGAATGTCCACTGTTGAATTAGTTGAACTAAATAAACAACTAGACAAATTGAGTAATAAGGGATTTATTCTCCCCAATGTTTCTCCATGGGGAGCCCCTATTCTTTTTGTTAAAAAAAGATGGATCTATGAGGTTATGTATCGACTATAGGGAGATCAATTCTATAACAATAAATAAAAAGTGTCCCCTACCTCGCATTGATGATTTATTTGACCAACATCATGGAGCTCAATACTTTTCAAAGATTGACCTTTGATCTGGATATCATCAGTTGTGTGTGAATAAGGAAGACATTCCGAAGACAGCATTTCAAACCAGGTATGGGCATTACGATTTTACAGTAATGCCTTTTGGGATGACTAATTCACCCTCTGTATTCATGGATCTAATGAATAGAGTTTTCAAGGAATATCTCGATGATTTAGTGGTGGTATTTATTTATGATATTTTGGTATACTCTAAAATCTATGAAGATCATGAAAATCACTTGCGCGTTATCCTGAAGACTCTTAGAAGACATGAACTATATGGGAAGTTTAGAAAGTGTGAATTCTAGCTTCAGGAGATCTCTTTTCTTTTCCATATTGTCTCTAACGATGGAATCTATGTTGATCCTTCTAAGACCAAGGCAATCCAATAATGGCCAGCACCAACGAGTATAACCGAGGTATGCAGTTTTATTGGTTTAGTAGGTAATTATCGGCGTTTCGTCCAGAATTTTGCCTGATTGGATAACCCATTAACGAAGCTCACACGTAAAGGGGTTAATTTTTTTTGGAAAAAAGAGTGTGAAGAATGTTTTGAAGAACTAAAGAGAAGATTAGTCAATTCTCCTATATTGACTCTACTATCGGCGAATGATGGATTCGTTATTTATAGTGATGCATCGAAGAAAGGACTTGGTTGTGTCCTTATACAGAATGATTGGGTTATTGTCTATACATCACGACAGCTAAAAAATCATGAGCAAAACTATCCTACTAATGATCTTGAGTTAGCTGCTGTAATATTTTCTTTGAAGATATGGAGACATTATCTCTATGGTGGAAAATGTGAGATTTATACTGATTACAATAGTTCAAATTATATTTTCTCACAGAAAGAACTCAACATGAGGCAAAGGAAATGGATTGAACTACTAAAGGATTATGATTGCATGATACACTACCACCTAGGGAAGGAAAATATGGTGGCAGATTCTTTGAGTAGAAAAGATCATGGAGTTTTGAACATGATGATATTTGAAAGGGATCCTATTTTCATGGATCTAGTGAAGATGGATAAGGGAAATACCATGGAAGGTGAAACATCAATGCTTTTTCAAATGGTTTCCAAACTATCTTTACTAGAAAGGATTAAGAGTTCTCAGACCGATGATGAATAATTTCAAAAGAAGATTAAAGCTGTGAATGATGGGAGATTGAGAGACTTTGTGTATGAAGAAGGAATTTTAAAATTTGGGAAGAGACTTTGTGTTCTCGATATACCTGATCTGAAAAGGGAATTGTTAGATGATGCTCATAGCTCCAATTTCTCTATACAACCTGGTAGAACCAAAATTTATAGAGATTTTAAGGAACATTTTTGGTGGGACAACATGAAGAGGGATATTGCTGATTTTGTGTCAAGATGTATGGGTTTTCAACAAGTGAAAGCCGGAAGGCAACATCCTGGAGGAGTCATGCAACCTCTTCCCATACCGGAGTGGAAATGGGACAATATTATGATGGAATTTGTAATGGGGCTACCAAAGACTCCTAGAAGGAATGATGAAATATGGGTTATTGTTGATCGTCTTACCAAGTCAGCACATTTTCTTACTATAAGAGAAGATCTACCACTAGAACGTCTAGAAAGACTATATATTAATGAAGGTGTGAGACTTCATGGAGTACCCCTATCAATTGTTTCTGATAATGATCCCCATTTTACTTCAAGATTCTGGAAGAGTCTTCAGAAGACCTTGGATACTAAA
Organism: Viscum album; assembly: GCA_963277665.1. Lineage (NCBI taxonomy): Eukaryota > Viridiplantae > Streptophyta > Magnoliopsida > Santalales > Viscaceae > Viscum > Viscum album. Next base: position 695,174,729 of record OY728119.1, on the reverse strand, counting down.
CTTCTTTTGAGCACTGCCTACCACCCTCAAACAGATGGACAATCAGAATGGACTATTCAAACCTTAGAAGATGTGTTGGGATCATGATCACTAGACTTTCAGGGTATATGGGATCAATATTTACCTCTGGTAGAGTTTTCCTGTAACAATAGCATCTATTCAAGTATTCAGATGGCACCATATGAAGCGTTATATGGAAAGAGATGTCGCACACCAACCTGTTGGGATGATGTTGGGGAAAGAAAACTTGTAGGGCCAGAACTGGTGGAGGAAACAATTTTAAAAGGTGAAGGTAATCCAAAACCACATCAAAGAATCTCAAAGTAGGTAGAAGATCTATGCTAATAATCGAAGGAATGATTTGGAATTTCAGGTAGGAGATCATGTTTTCTTGAAAGTATCTCCATGGAAGGGAGTTATAAGTTTCGGTAAGAAAGGTAAATTGAGTCCCAGGTACATTGGACCTTTAGAAATTCTAGAATGAATTGGTGTTGAAGCTTACCGTTTGGAAATACCACCAAATCTCTCCAAATATCACGATGTGTTCCACATATCACTGTTGATAAAATACATGCCTGACCCAATGCATGTACTCACCTATGAAAAATTAGAACTGGAACCTGATCTGTATTATTGCGAAGAGCCCATCAGGATTCTTGATACCAGAGAACAAGTGATGAGAAACCGGATGACTCGTCTGGAAAAAGTTCTATGGAGAAACCATAATATGGAAGAGGCAACGTGGGAACCCAAGGAACTTATGATGAAGAATCTCCCAAGTCTTTTCATGCAGTATTATTCTAGAAATTTCGAGGTTGAAATTATTTGAAGGATGGGATAATGCGACACCCCAGGCTTCTATGGTATGCTTCTATTTGAATAATACAGTAGCGTGTGTTGTACGCAACTTCGAGTTCTAACACACACCACAACCAATCAAGCTCGTCGTTATGAATAGTAATACCCACTTCTTGAAATTTTATAAATTTTATCTTTCAATATGGACTTCATTTTTGGATTTGGAATATCTAAATTAGCCTAGGGTGAAATTTTGGTATTTTTCTGAAAACTTTCAATTTTTGATGAATAATGAAAAACACTGAGTCATGTTTTAAAACCAAATTTTTATTTAAATAATTATTTATTTTATTTAAATTTAATTAAGGTCAAAATGGATACATAATACCTATATAAGTTCAATGTAATTCATTGGAGTTAGTTTAGAATCATTTTAGATATATAAAAATTTTATGGAACTTTTCACTGTCTTTTACCCACCTCCTATGAGAATTTGAAAATTCACATAAAACATAATTTTACCTCTTCTGTGAGTGGAATTTCAAAAATATAAGAGACACAGTTAATATCAAGGAGTAAAATTTGGTTCAATAAGATAAAAATATTTTTTGGTGAATAGTAACGTTTTACTTTTATTTACCACAGTTAAAAGTAAATTGGGTAATTAAGGGTAAACATGATATTAATATTACCCTAATACATGTCCTAATTCTATTTAAAAAGTTTATCTAGACCAAAAATAACCTTAGGAATAAAATATTATCATTTAGGTCCACTTGGATTAGATTAGGACATTTATTATTATTTAATTTAAAGAAGAGTTAAAAGAGTTAAAATCAAAGTTTAATTACTAAAACATTTTTAATATAGGGTTATAAATAAGATAAATTAGATTATAAATATTCATTAGAAAGATAAACCTATTTCCTAAATAATGGTATTTTATTTATAATTTTTAGACATTAAATAATGTAATTTATTTATGACACAATGGTGATGCAGAAATTACCTAATTAATGGAATATTAAAATAATTGATATTATAAATATCAAAATAAATGTAATTTGAGACTTTTTATGAATTACAATAAATTTATAGGTTAATATGACATATTAGGATTGTTTATATACATTTTATTCTAAGTAATAATGCTTTTATGAAATTATCAAAAACAAAATACTCAATAGTGTCAAAATTGACATAAAAGAGTTTTAAAAAAATATATTATATTATTAATTGATATTATATTATTAAAAATATGAGGTTCGGAAAAAGGACTTATATCATGATAGGTGTATTATTAATGGACCACTCGGGGGTATCTTGTATGTATATAGTATTTTTATTAACTATATAATATAAAAATACAAAGTGACATCGTAAATGTCAAACTAATTAACTAAGAGTTAAAACTAAACGATAAGGTTAATATAATGACCCAAAACTGTCTAAAATATATTGGTTGAAAGGATTTCGACCCATCCCCACCTTATACTTTGAATAATCCACTTTGTAGCCATTATAAACTGAATATTAATTTATTATAAAATAATATTTCTAGCTTTTCCTAAGGTGCCCATCACTCCTATTATAAAAGGATACCACTTATAACCAATTCTTCACACCTTCAAAGCCTTTTGGTTCTGCCAACCCCTGCCCAAATATCTTCTCAACTTCCCTCAATTCAAACTAGAGGTATTAGTTTGATCATAAAGCCAACCTAAGGAGCCCTTTTGATCAAATCAAAAGGAAGAACCCGAAGAAGAGGTAATGTTTTCACCACCCTCTTTCAAGTTCCTTTCTTCTTTAACTTCTTATTTCTTTGTTATTACCATTCTAAAATAATAAATCCAGTATATTCTATATGATTTGATGTTATTATAAATATGGTACAACCATATTCATTATTCTGTCCATCCTTTGAATGACATGTCACCATACGTGTGTACGTACGGCTTACCGTCTCCACGTCGTGGTGTAATTGTTATTCAAAACATTATTATTTGGATGGGAATGATAATGATGTTTAATTAATGTAAATAATAAATATAACATGATAATGATTCTGTATATATGATATAATATCCAATTATTTATTATTTTAATTTCAAAAGAGTGATATTGTCACTCGTGCGTACGTACGGACTACCGTCTCCACAAACGCGATGAGATTCATTCCCCATCGTATCCATTCAAGTATAATTCTCATTTGATGATTAAAAATAATGTTTAAGGACTTGATATCATTGTAGATATGAATAATATAAAACCTATCCATAAAAAACATGGCTAATGTAACAAAACATATAAAAGAAAATGAGTAAGTTAACACCCAAAACGACGATAATACTAAGATATTATTAACAAAGAAATGTTAAAAGATCATATATGATATCATATTAATGTATATGATTCTTGTATAAATTAATAACAATTATTTAAACATTATACATGAGTTTAACCTACCCTCAACCAAGGAAAATTACAAGGTAAGGGTTTATTTCACAATCTCTTCATTATCTGAGGTTGTTTATATGTAATTATATACTGGGACCTCTTTATCATCCACATCCATGTTTCTTAAAAATATATTTCAAATCATTCTTACTATTTTACAGACTATGGGTTAAAGTCATTTATACCCTTGTTTACTTTTTATAAGAAGTTTATAAAGGAATCTTTCTGTCGTTTTCCAAACAAGGTCCTTTTTAACCTTTTCGACAGAATTAAGGTAAGAATGTCTTTTTTAACTTATACGGTGGGTGTGGCTATTTTCAGCCGTTATAAAATCGTTAAAGATTATCTTACAATATTATAAGAATATTTTCAAAGTTAATGTTTTATTTTATAGTTATGTGACTTTTAAATGATTTCAAAAAAAGAGATATTTCTCTCAAATAGTTTTGATTTCATCTATGTCAACATCCTTTGATGGATTTTAAGCTTATTTGAAGTTTATTTATTATGATACAAAACATCCATATTTTATTGAAGGTTTTGTGATATGTTTGACTATGGATGTGTTATTTTTATACCATTCATGGTTTATGGAGAAAGTATTGACATTTCGTATGCTAGTTTTAATACGAATGTTTATGTTATGTTAAACCTGTTCATATGAGGAATGAATTGGATTTAATAAGTGATGGGTGAAGCCTACTATAGCTCCTCGATGCATCGATAGGTCTCATGAGACAAACTAGTGTCTTTCCACAAGGCCTTGACAAAATCTTATTTGTAGTCTTCGCACAAGGCCTTGACTATGTGGTTATGATATTCTGGAATTATGCATTCCATCATTATGAAAGTGGTTATTGATATTGAATGTATTTATTCGGCTAGTAGAATATCCATGTGAATAATTAAATGGAATTATTTCATTTTATTTTTTCCATATTATGCTGAATTTAATGTTTAAAAGGCTTTTGTTTTAGTTATACATTGTCTTAAATGTTTATGCCTATTTATGAAAGTTTCTGCTATATTTTTATTCTTACTGGGCATTTGGACTCACCCCTTTCTATGTTTTATTTTTCCCAAGTTGTGAAGAAGTATTTTATGAATGACCTGTAGGGATATTATGAGGGGTTATGAGTGTGGACTATGGAGACTATATAGTTGCAGTTTTCATTTTATGATGTAATGTAAACTTTATGAATGTATCTAGTGATTCCAAGGCTACTAAACTAATCGGTCTTTCGAGACTTGAACTTTTGTGATCATGCCAATGTTTTGTAATAATGCACTGACTCTGGGTAACTGGGGTCAGGGCGTTACATCTAGGACACTGCAACCTAAGAAACCTTTGTAAACTTTCAAAGAAAAGACTTGTAAAGGATCTACCTGATCTTAGATATGATTCTTTAAAGGTCTATGATCCTTGTCAATTTGGAAATCAACATAAAAATATCTTTAAATCAATCAATGAAGTTTCAACTTACAATGCATTACAGCTAGTGTGCATGGATCTTTTTTGTCCTTCACAAACTGGAAGCATTGGAGGAAAATACTATGTATTTTTTTTAGTTGATGACTTTACTAGATTTACATGGGTTTATTTTCTAATAATGAAATCTGAAACCTTTTTCTATTTCAAAATTTTTAGAGCTGAAGTTAAATATGAGAAAAACCTACCATTGATAACTATCCATAGTGATCATGGTGTTGAATTTAAAAATTCATATTTTGAAACTTTTTGTAGTAAGAAATGTATTGCTCATAATTTTTCATCTCCAGTAACTCTTCAAAAAATGGTGTTGTTGAGAGAAGAAATTTCATTCTTTAGGAAATGACAAGAACCATGTTGAGTGAATACTCAATTGCTAAGCACTTTGGGCTGAAGTTGTTAGTAATTCTTGTTATACTATAAATTATGTTTTAACTAGACCTTTTAATAATAAAACACCATATGAATTATGGACTGGATGAAAACCTAAAGTTTCATACTTCAATGTTTTTAGATGCAAAGTATTTATTCTGAATACTAAATAGAATCTATACAAATTCTCACCAAAATATGATGAAGGAATATTTCTAGTTTATTCTATAACTTCTAAGGCTTATAGAGTTTTCAATAAAAATACTTGTACTATTGAAGAAAGAGTGAAAGTTAAATTTGATGAAACTCATCCTTTTGTTTTCAAAAAACCCCAACCTACATCTTCGGATGTGTTTTCAAAAACGGATTATCAACCTTTATTAGAATATCCTTCTGATAAAGAAAATGTTCAAGAATAAATTTCTAAAACTTTTACTCCAGAAGATTTCCAACTCTTTGTTGATGAATAGGTCTTAAAAACCCAAATCAATTTCTTTTTATGAATCAACCTAGTTATAACATCATTGTTGATGTAAATAAACTTGTAAAAACTAGAAATTTCTTGAGAAATGAAATAGAACACCTTGCCTTTATTTCCCAATTTGAACTAAAACGTCCAAGTGAGGCCTTAGGTGATGAATATTGGATTAGAGCAATGCAAGATGAAAAAAATGAATTTGAAAGGAATCAAGTCTGTACATTAGTTGAAATACCTAAAGAAACAACTTTAATTGGTGTAAAATGGGTTTTCAAAAATAAATGTGATGAAAATGGAATCATTCTAATAAATAAAGCAAGACTTGTTGCTAAGGGCTATAATCAATAAGAGGGAATAGACTATGAAGAAACATATGATATGGTATCTATACTTGAATCTATTCATATTCTATTATCCTTTTCAGTATATATTAATTTCAAATTATTTCAAATGGATGTTAAATGTGCTTTTTTAACTGGTTTTGTTCAAGAAGAAGTTTTGTTTGAACAACCACATGGTTTTATAGATTCAAAATATCCCAATCAGCTTTTTAAACTTACTAAAGCTTTATATGGACTTAAACAAGACCCTAGAGCATGGTATGATAGAATTATAAGATTTCTTTTACAAAAAAATGATACAAAAGGTACATAGGATCCAAGCCTTTTTATAAAAATGGAAAATAGAAATGTTTTGATTGTTCAAATTTTTGTTTATGACATCATTTTCAGGTCAAATCAGCAATCTCTAACTGATTCTTTTGTGAATCTAATGAAATATGAGTTTGAAATGAGCATGATGGGTGAGTTAACATTCTTTTTAGGATTTCAAATTTCACAAAAACTAGAAGGAACCTATATATCTCAACATAAGTATATCAAATATTTACTCAAAATGTATTGGTACGGAAATACTAAAAGTATTATCACTCCAATTGGTACCTCAAATACACTTGAGCTTGTTGAAACCGGAAAACCAGTTGATCAAAAATATTTAGAGGTATGATAAGAAGTTTGTTATACATGATGGCTAGTCGAACAGACTTAATGTTTTACATATTATTATGTGCAAGATACCAATCAGATCCAAAATAGTCTCATTTAAAAGAGGTAAAAAAAATCTTTCGGTATTTAAAAGGAACTCTAGATTTAGGTCTATTTTATTATTCTAGAAATGATTTTGTTTTAAAATGTTTTTCATATGCTAACTTTGGTGGTTGTAGAATGGATAGAGAGAGTACATATGGAACATGTCATTTCTTAGGATATTCCTTGGTTTCTTGGTCATGCAAGAAACAATACTCAGTAGCACTTTCCACTACTGAAGCTGAATATATAGTAGCTGGAAGTTGTTGTACTCAAGTGTTGTGGATGCAAAACACACTCACTGACTATGGATTGATCTTTTTCAAAACTCAAATTATATTTGATAATACTAGTTCCATAAATCTTAGTAAAAACCTATCACATCACTCTCGTGAAAAACACATAGATATTAGGTATCAATTTCTTAGGGATCACACACTAAAATGAGATATTATTTTACAATTCATCAGAGCGCAAAAACAACTTGCTGACATTTGATTCAAAACCATTACCTTCTGATAGATTTGAGTTTATAAAATATAATCTAGGAATTATTTTGTTAAAATAATCATTCATATATAATTCATGTTTTACACTTCTCCTTACATTAAAAAAACTCCTCTTAAAAAGGGGTGAAATTTTTTTTACTTAATGTATTTCATAACTTTTTCTTATGGTCTTCTTTATATGTTTATTCTTTTGGTTTGATATTCTGTCTTTCTGATTGTCGTCTTGTCTGCCTAGTTACCATATTGATTTTCTATCATCGTCACATCAACCTATGGTAAAAACTTTGTTTTCCATCGGCACGTCAACCTATGGTAGCAACTTTTTTTATCGTCACGTCAACCTATGGTAACAACTTTTTTTCCATCGGCTTGACAACCTATGGTAATGACTTTGTTTTCCATCAACTTAACAACCTATGGTAATGACATTGTTTTCCATCGGCTTGACAACCTATTGTAATGAATTTCCATCGGCTTAAAAACCTATGGTAATGACTTTGTTTTCCATCGACTTCACAACCTATGGTAATGAATTTGTTTTCAATCAACTTGAAAACCTATGGTAATGACTATTTTCCATCATATTGACAGCCTATAGTAATGACTTTGTTTTCCATCGACATGAAAACCTATGGTAATGACTATGTTTTCCATTGGTCTTACAACCGATCATATTATTTTTTCTTTTCATGTATGCTTATACTTTCTTTTTTTCATTATGTTATACTATGTTAATACTATTAAACAAACAATTTTCTTTAGAATCTCTGATAGGTACATTATTTCTTTCTTTTCTTTTTCCTTTCTTATGTTTTATTGCTTCTCATTTTTTTTATTTAAATCTTCGTCGTTGATTTATATATCTTCTATTATCAACCGTAGAAGATCAATGGTCATTCTTTTTCGCCTATAAATAGATCCCCCACTCCCCAAATCCACACCAGTTTTTCAGAATTATTAGAGAAGATCTGACTATTTATTTTAAGACTCTGTGTGATCTTCCCTTTGCCTCATCTTTATGTCTCAGTACTCTGCCAACACTCTTGCCGAAATGTCTTCAAAAAAATTTTCATATAAATACTTCTTCAGATAAAGGTTTGTTTCTCAGGACATCGTTGACATATATGATTCAAAAATCAAGAGGATTATTTTGTTTCAAGGATAGAAATATCTTTGTGTTGAGAAACTCGTCTCTCAAGATCCAATTCTTGTTGAAGAAGTTAGTCATTTCTAAAAAACGGTGTATTTTGAAAAAAATATGATGATCAACTTTACTGTGTACGATAGAAAAATATCAATGTCTGTGAAACAAGCAGCTTACTTTCTAAATGTATCAACAGAAGGTGATTCTTTTTTTCTATCTCATAAACTACCAGAGGAAGTTGGTACGTTTAATAGAAAAAGTTCTGAAAAAAATTTATTTCTTATAAATGAAGAGAAGATAAAATTAGCACATTTATCTCCATATAACAGATTCGTGGTGCTTTAGATGCAAGGTTTTCTTATCCCAAGGAAAGTGTATTGAGAAACTCTTAAAGTTTCTAATATCTTTATGCTAGAATATCTTATAAACATGATAAAGGTAAATATCATGGGGTATATTTTTGAAACAATCAAGAATGTCAAGTCAGGATCAATAAAGTCTCATTTGATTATTTATCCCTATATTCTTACAAAGTTCATTCTTGAGGGCTTGATGTTTTGTAATATTCCTCGGAAAGGGCAGTTGAAAAAATGAAATCCTTCTTGGTTAAGTAATATGTAACAACCCGAACCTTCTTTTCAAGTATGTTTTTCATTTTTCTGGAGTTTTTGGAGAAAAGAGGATTTTCTAGAAATTTTTTAAGTACACACCGTGTACTTTCTGAGTACATGTCGTGTAATTTATTGTCGATCGAGGCCAGGTGTTGGCCGTGTCATGGCCACATACACGGCCATGTAGGGGTGACATGGAGGCCACCTAAAGAGGACTACAGAAATTCCTAGTACAGGCTGTGTACTCTAAAATTACACATTGTGTACTTTCTTTTTTTTACTAAACATGTCGGGGTCACGTCTTAACCCCAGAACTGTATTCTTCTCCAGATTCTTCGACCGAGAGCATTCCGTGCGGCTGCGGATCTTCAATGAACCCTGATCCTCCGTCCGTTCTCCGAATAGACCGCCGTCAATTTTGTTGGAACCGCAGCGGTAAGCTCTTCCTTCTCCTAGATATTCGTTTCAAAATTCCTCCTAATTTTCAAGTTATCGTGGGTTGAGTGTTTTGGACGTTTTCTCAGATCTACGACGTTACGTGGAGATTCAAGCTTTGAGGTTCGAGTATATCAATATCCTAACATCGAAGTAGGTGGTTTGTGACTTTCTGTAGAAAGTCTTTGAGTATTTATGAAAATTCCACCAATACCCTTGAACGGGGTATTTCGTGTTTTTTATTTTGCGCTTTTTGTTTTCCTGATTTTCTTATATGCATGATTAGAGGTTATTATATGTGAATAGCGTAATTTACTGTGCTTTTGATGATTTTCCCATGCATGTTTGCATGTTTATGATCATTTGGTCCAGTTTTACCTGTTAGTCTTTTTCCAGTTCCATGCCTAGTTGTAGGATGGTATGATTGTTCTTCCATGATGAGATGTTGTATATGCTAGCCAAGTAGTTCTTGAGGATACTTTGGCCGTTACATGATGTGATACTTGTTGATTTTACACAGGGCTTTAAGAACCTAGTGTGGTAGACCATAGGGAGATTGGACGTAAGGGCTTCTCCGAAGTGTATTTAATTTACGATGCGAGACCACCGGGGGAATTGACATTGAGTGCTTCCTCAGAGAGTCTGTAGTTCCTCGACGTGGGCCACGGGGGGAATGAGACGTTGAGTGCTTCCCCAGAGTGCCTTTAGTACGATACGAGACTATATGGGGAATTTACAGTGAATGCTTCCCCAAAGAGTCTATTCTTCAGCTGAACCAGAGGGGTGACATTGTGTGTGCCTCCCAGAGGGTTTCTAGTGCTTTTAGGTTTAACCATAGGGTATAGGCTGTGAGAAATACCCAAAGGGTTACCTGTTTGTTTTAATTTCATGTGTGGTTTCTTAGCTGTTTGTTCTACTTGCTTGTGTGGTTTCATATCTATTTGTAAATTATATGCTAGAGACTGTGGATTTTTTCTGCTGAGTACATTAATTTTTAAGGTTTTTTGTACTTTTACCTGCCATATATTCACTGATTGTTAGGAACAGTTCTTCGGATGGTTTCCTACTGGTATTTTTTTCTCACACCATGTTTGGGTCATGATTTTGGGCCCAAACAGATTATATTGTTGCAGGTATAGATAAGGGAAAGCACCCTTCTACTTCAGGTTCTTGATTGCATTGGAGATGGAGAGAATGGGACCAAGTCGAGGATTGTGATGCTGGGTAGTTTCTCATCTATTGTTTTTCTTTCGTACTTTGGTTTAGTACTGTATTCAACATTGTGAATTGTTTGGCTGTTTTCCTAGACATATATATATATTGCATCATTTACATATACTTATACTCTAGTTGTTTATTTATCAGTCTTCCACTGTTATTGTTGTTGGATATTTACTACTTCTGTTGTTTTATGTGTTGTTACATCCGCTATGTACTCTTCCAATTAGGGAATAGTTTCCCCACTATCACACCCATTTCCCTCGCTGCTACTCGGTAGCCTCTGGTGTTCAGAGAAATGTTCTTGAGGCCATGTGACCAATCGGGTACGGGGCACCTCTGGGTGGCTTCTGGAACTGGGACGTTACATAAGAATACACTGAAGAAGTTTTATGTATGTTTTGATGAAAATTCAAAGCTTTTTGTTAAAGATGTTGAAGATGAATCGACACCAAATCAATTGACACCTATGAAAATCGAAGAAAATCCAACTATTTTTTCTCCTCAAAAGTCAGATCCGCAAACCAATACTAATCCAAATAAGAAAACAAAATAAAGCAAGGAGGTTGTAGCTAAGTGGAGGAAAGATAACGAACAAAGAAAATAAGGCGCTCCTAAGTTCATTCTTAATCCAGCTCAAGCTTTAGCTGAGAGGATAAGGGTAAAGGATACTCTTTAGGATGAGTATAAAAAGAATACTCTTTTGAAAAGGAAATCTCAAGATTATGATGTTTCTAAAATCATGAAAATGGTTGAGGTGACTAGTGCTCAACTAACGAAAGAAGTGCACCAAGAACAAATCGTAGAGAGTACTCCAGAAAAAGAGAAATGGAAACAAATTTTGAAATAATTACAAGAAGTTGAAGAAGAGGAAGAAGATTTTCTTTTGTAATTTATTTGAAGATCAAAAAAGCGTAAGGACGAATCTTTTCAAAATCAATGTGAAGGTATTCAACAAATTCCTCATGTCGATCAAGCACCAGCTGAATATTTTAAAACTATTTCAGATATATTACCTTATCAAGAAAATAAAGTTGCTCAATCTTCTCATACCAAAAAATTAATTGTTATTAGTGACAAAGTGGAAGAATAAAGAAAAGAAAAAAAGAAAAATCAAAAGGAAAATAGCCAGTTTAAGACTCAATCCAATCAAATGAACTGGATTCATACAATGAGGATACTGATTCAGAACGCACGATTTCTCTCAAGAAAAGTGATTACATTTTTCATGTATTGAGGTGAATTGAGAAGACTATTCCTTATTTTCCTAGAATTTAAGGGAAAATTTATTTCATCATTGACAATCAAAGGAATAAGTTTGGTTCTGTAAGGGAACTTAGAAAGAGGTTATTTTCAATGAAAGCTGATTTAAAAGTATTTTCAAAATGTTCAGATACCCATAAGAAGGCATGCAATAAGATGACTAAGTGGTCACACAAAACTGAAAGCTGAGTGAATAAACTTGAGGTATCAATGGAAGACTTAAGGAGGATTTCAAATTATCTTCTTATTTCTTTCAATAAGCTTGACAAAGAAACTTTTGAAAGAATGAATCAGTTTTCAAAAACTCATGGAGCCGATATCCCTTTAATAAAAGATCTCCAAGAGAGAATGAATGCTTTCTAGTCAAAGTTTTTGAAGGTTTGATCTTTCAAAGATGAAATAGTTCTGTTGAAGAAGAAAAATTTTGTGTTATCTACAGACAATAAGAATTTTCAAGAAAGAATTTATACTCTTAATGAATAAATCTGTGTTCAAGAAGAGACTATCAAGAATCAGGATTAGCTTTTTTCCAATCAACAAGATCTTCTTAAATCCTAGGGTGATTCTATCTCCGAAGACAAGAACGAAATCAAAAAGATGAAAGTTTTTCTTCATGAGCTGATCAAGAAATAAAATGTAAGAGAAAACAAATGAATGTTTTGTTGTATCTTTCTATATTCACTTTTCAAATTTTATAGACTTTTGTTATCTCAATAAGGATTATGTTCTCTCCAATTTCATTGCATTTTTTTTCTCTAACTTTTTCAGCCAACTCAATATTGCCTCGTTATTTTTGTAAATAACAAAGGGGGAGAATGTTTTGTAAGGGGAAGAATGTTTTAATAAAATACTTCTAAATCAAGGAAAATTTATGATTACAATCCTTAGGAAAGTACATACCTAAGGGATGTTAGTTGTATTCGATTTCATATTCAGAAGAGTTTTCAATAACTCACGGGGAGACAAGTATTTCTTTTTGTTTTTACTTTATGTTTTGTGATTTTGAAAAAGGGGGAGATTGTTGAGCCAAATTCCTCTTTTTACTTTTATATCATGTTTTGGAAATCACAAATCTATTCATATATGTTTATCGTGCTGACTATGTTTATCGTATTGACTATGTTTATCGTACTTACTATGTTTATCGTACTGACTATGTTTATCATATAGACCCTGTCAATCGTACTTACTCTGTCAATCATACTGACTCTGCCAATCGTACTGACTAAATTGTACTGACTCTGTCAATTGTACTGACTCTGCCAATAGTACTGACTAAATCGTACTGACCCTGTCAATCGTACTGACTCTGTCAATCATACTAAATATGTCAATCATACTAACTTTTGTGCATCATACTCACTTTGCATCATATCAATACATTACAGTATGTAATACTAATAGTACTCATATTTTACTTTTATCATATGCTTGTTTTTATCTTTTGTCAAAACACATGTTTTATATCAATCATACTCATGATTATCATTTTCATATATCTTTTGTTTTAACCAAAACTATGTCATGTAGTTAGTTATAAACTAATCAAAATGATGTCATGTTTTCTGTTTCAATATGACAGTTATAATTCTAGGTGTCCAAGTCCTTCTAAGTTTTCTAGAGAAATATGACCGTTGGAAGAAATATGACTGTTGGAACCTGAGGCCTATAAATATGAGGTCATTTGAAGCTGAGAAAAACAAATGAGAGACTTTGATAATTCTTTTCTTTTATCATGTTCTAGAGAAATACGTTGTGACTTCTCTCTTACTTCGTGCGAAATCCTTGAAATTACAAAATGTGAACGACTCATTATTAGTTTTTGTATTTCATTAAGTTCTTTTTCTTGCTTTTTGCGACCGATTAGGTGATAACGATTGAGGGCTGCTAAGGATAGGTAGATGGTTCTACCTATCTTCGTTTCGAGGGCTTTCAAGTGTTTGAAAGACAGAGGTATCGATTACCTGCAAAATCGAGGGCTTATAGGGATAGCAAGACAGACGTTCTGATCATCATATCGAGGGCTTGCGGGGATAGCAAGACAGACGTATCAATCATCTTATCAAAAGCTTACCAAGGTGGTGGTAAGACAGAAATATTATCCTAGGTGAAATGATACCCTTCTATTTGGGATAAAATAATTGTAATACTTTTACATTTCCATTTTTGTTTGCATTAGAAAGGGAATTTTTTTGTTTCCTTTCTTCATTTCATATTCATTTGTAATTGTTTCAATTACAATTATATTGTTACATATTGTATCGATAGTCTATACGATTTATGGTATATTCTTTCACTATTGTATTACTCTGATTATTGTATTCATTTTAATACAATTGATTTACACTTCTTATAATATTACATCATATCATACCTTTATATCCTAGACAATTTTGGTTAATTGTATTTGTTTTGAATTGTATTAGTTTAATATCATTTAAACTAATTTATTAAGTATTTAAACACAAAGTTTTTAAACCTAAAATTCACCCCCCCCCCTCTTGTATTGTTCCATCTAATATACATATTCATATATATATCGATCCAACATAATTAAAAGAGAATAAATCCATGTTTAAAAAATTCTTTCAACCAAATCCACATACTCAGTTCAGTACACACCTTCTCAAATCACCCATTCTACCCATCTTATGCCTCCACCATATCAACCATTGAGATTGTCACCAGTTGAAGAAATCATACAACTCATACCAGTTTTTTTCCAATATCCACATTATCCTGCTACCATAATAGCATCCATTACATCATTTTCTGTAAATTACACTTCTAAAATCTCCTCAAAGGGCAGTGATAGAGATAGAGAAAAAGAAAAAGGGAAGGAGAAAGTTAATCGGCCCCCATATTTGACATAGTGAAATTATTTTGATGTTATTTTTTTAATAGGGAACATTTATATTTTCCCTTTCCTGATTATCTTTTTGTACTCATATCTTTTTGGCACCTAGAAAAGGAATTCTACTTGTGTTCCTTTATTTTTACTCTAAGTGTAACAAATGTATTTAATTATTGATAATTTCAAAGGGGGATATAAAATGGGCATTTAGTTTTATATGGGTAGTATATTATTTTAAAATAAAATACATTTCTAATTATTTATGATTAATCATTTAGTACATGATTTATAAAATTCATTGGTTTGTGATCATTAAAATGGGGGAGAATGTTGGCACCTTCTTATATGGAGTGTGTCTAACACTCTCTTATTTCAATGAACACAAACCATGATTATTTTAGTACTAATGTTTCAATTGTGGTATGATATTATTTTATATGATAATACTAATTCTATGATATTTCTTCAAAATATTACAGAAATTCACTATTGGCTAGGAGACACTGTTACAACTAGAGGTGAGTCACCATTACTGCTAGACAGAGCTATCGCTAGAACAAGCCACCACCACCACTAAGTGGAGCTACGTCAAAGACAAACTTACTCTAGAGGAAAGTCACCATTACCACCAGGATGAGGTACTACTAGAGGCTTTAGTGGTGGGTCACATCCAGGTGCTAAGCCACCACCAACTTCTTGTTACCATTTTTGTCTGAGAACATTGGCGTGAGTAGATCAATGGCTAAATCTATTCTAAGATATTTTTATTATGTCTATAAGACTCAGTAAAATCCCATATGATGATTTAATATATCCTTAAATTGACACTATTATATATTCACAAAGTATATCTCTCTTGGGAATAAAAAAATAGATAATATATATATCTGATACGATATATTAATGATAAAAAACTACAGTGTATTGTGAGATCGAAATTGTGAATTCTCATGATATTACTGATTCACATTATGTGTATATCAATGACACAGATGAAAATAATCCCTTACTATGATTTTTTGAGACATCGGATATAGATCAACTAATGCATACCTACATATTTCTATGATCCTATGTTCATATTTAATTTTCTATGAAAAGCATAGACTCCTCATCAATATTGATCAGAGTACTAAGAACATACATAACACATCATACTGAGTTTTTTCTATTCATATTTTTTTTAAATATGTTATCCTTTTGAGCATTATGTTGTTTTTTTATCCAACACAAATTGTCTCCTACACATTCATAGAGAATAATTTTATTCTCTTCTTCCTAAATCTAATTCCCACTATCATTATGGAAGAGTTCCCTATGTGACCTATTTTATTCTTACATCCCACAAATAATTGTGGAAGAGGCTTTTTAGCCTCTTCATATTATTAATGTTGATGGTATACCTAATCTAGGTTTTGGATTAATTTGATTATATTTATAATCTACTTAGAAATTGGTGATTTCCAAGTTGATGGGATTAAGTCTCACCTTGAGACCGAACCTCTTGTTTATTATGTTGTATATTTATATTTGTTTTATTACTATATCAATGATTATTTTCATATCTATAAAAAATTATATCACTTTGATAATTAATATTAACTAGTGTTGATATTTTTTTGGTCTATGTAAACTGATTACAAAAGTTAAGGTATTTATATATACTAGTTTAAGTGGGACTTAATCATTATCTTTGATATATTTTAAAGGATATATCTTATATTGATCGTCTATTTTGGTTAATTGGGAAGTTTATTTTTTTATTGTGATTATACATTAACCAAACATTGAATGAATTTTTATTTGGAACTCATTTTCACCCCCTCTTGAGTTACACACTCCCAGTAACATATATCATGTTAAGTGAAGAGATCCTAAAATTGGGGAAAAAGATTATTCTGTAAAAAACAGTTCTTTCATAAAAATAATAAAATAATAAATAGAGTAAAGTGTATCCTAGATCCATGAAATAGTAACCCTGAAATTGGTATAAATAATTAACTTCCGCTTATAGGACTATATTACATATCCATGATCCACACTACAACTATGCCAGAAATAGAAGAACCAAAAAAATCCTAGTTATGCCATAATACCCAAAACATTTGACAAATATAATCTCCATAGCACAAAACTAGAACCACATTATAGAAAATAGTTCATCTTGACAAAACACCCCTATCCCAATCAAGAGAAATAAAAAAACTGGAAACAGATAGGGAATTAAAAGGAAGAGAATAAAACAAAACAAAAAGATGTTCATACTTGAAAAGAAAGTTGATATGTTAAAATTGTCCACAGTATAATGTTTTCTACACCCAAAAATATAATTTAAATAGTATTTGTTCACAATGATATGAGGCCACTTCTCCTTCATCATAGACTCCCATTCCCAATCCTTATGTGTATCTCAACCATGTTGTCAAAAAACGTGAACCATTTGTATAAAATCCTCACATAAAACCATCACTTGAGAATAAATATATCAAAATATTTTTTCATTAATAAAAATATTTGGTTATATTTCAAGGTATTTCAAATTTAGAATATCTTATGTGATAATTTTAGAGTTGATACAGATTGAGAATATTGAGGATTGAAGAAAACTATGGTGGTACAGCCAAGAGATATGCCTTATTTCCTTGATGTTAAATGATATTAAATGGTTAAAAAACTAGGAGATAAAATTATTTGTTTTCAAAGTCATCAATGACCAAAAAATGGAGATTATATCAATAACACCTAATCACCAACAATAAACTCTGAAGTAGATGACGTCGATCACCATAAGAAATGTACCAACCTTGTGTCATCACCAAACACTGATGAAATAACGCAATCTTAACTTTTTTGTTACACTACAAGTAATGTTAGAATAAATTAATTTCATATCTTACTAATATTAATTTATTTTATTTTATTGGTTTATATTAATTTTATGAATATTATGTTATTATTCAGACGAATGGAAAAAGTCTTATTACTAACCAAACTATGTTTAGAAACATTAAATTTTTTTATTTAAAATATATATTTACAAATTATAAAATTTTTATATAAAAAATGATCATTGTTTTTTATTTCAACATCTCAAAATTATAATAGGATGAATTTTTTAGATTATTTTTTAAAGTTTAATTTTTTTAATGAATAGTGTTATACACTATTTTTCATTGGAAATTGTGTTTTTTCAAGTATTTAAAATTCCATGTTATATATGTGATTAGTTTTAAATTTTTATTATATTTTTTTATTTATAAAATCCAATTTTTTTTTTGGAATGAATTTTATACATTAATTTTTTATAAAATATATTTTTATACTTAAAAGGAACTTTTATAAAAAACTCATTTTTAATAACATTCTATGTTTTATTTTTTAATTAAATTATACAAATTCTTGAAATTGAATATTAAAAAATGGATTAAATATTTTGATTCATGGGGTCTGAATTCGGTAAATAGTTTCCATTTATTTTTGGTCACTATGAATGAGAACCATGATAAATTTTTGTTACACGAGTAACGGTAAAATGAGTTATTTAGGGTTATATCTATTGCGAAAAGAAATCCAATTCATTATAAAACATATATTAATTTCATTATATGATTACATTTCACCCATAATCTTCAAAATATAAAAACAATTACCTTTTATTTCCAATTAAAATTTATTTTCACTTTTATAATATTTAAGTAAAAGATAAAGACAAAAATATCACTTTATAACATTAAATATCTATAATATTTATTCATAGGGATAAGAATGAAATATGTTTTTATTAAAATGGATATTTAAATTATTAATGATTTTTTTAACATTAATTTAATTTTATATTTTAGTGAGGGAAACATTACTTTAAATTCTTACACAACACTGACACATTGCATGTGCATGTTGTAGAAAAACAATGTAAACATAAAAATTAATATTTTTTTGGAGATTAGAGTTTACCATGTTTTTTACCAGAAAATATAATATATTAACTATATTTTAAAGGTTTATATTATAATTTCATTTTCCCTTATTATTACCAAAGTTAAAGTAAATAAACAATTTTAAAAATGACATTAACCATATTTTATAATGAATAGTATTTTATTAAATGATTTAAAATTCATAAAAATAATATATTCAACCAAGGTAATTAGATATAATTTAAAATATAAATAGTTCTATATTTATGAGTAATTTTTCTTTTTATAGTATCTTTGCTAATCTCTAATGAGTAAAAAACATTGATATCATTATAATTGTTAAAAGGGTAAACATGGCGTTAAAACAAAGTGATAAGTGTAAAAACCTAATATAAATTGTTAAAATTTAATTGAATGAAATAATTTCGTCAAATATTAATCTTATATTAAAAATACATCTATTTTGAACCTTTTTAAATTTAAAATTAATTTATATTAATTTAATACTTTAGGAAATTACAAGAATGCTTCTCTCTTTAATTATAAAAGGGAAGCTCATCGCCTCCTTTCCTCAGAATATTTAAACTCTCTATATCCAAAAATAACCACCCTAATTATTCCCTAACATCCATAAACACATTATTTCAGTCTAATATTTTGAATAATACCAACCTTAGAGGAAATATGGTGGAAGAAAAGAGTTTGTCTAAAGAATAGTCTTAATTTTTAACCAAATCGTTTATTTTTATCTTTTTTCTACCTTGTTAAAAAATTATTCAGACAAGGTGAAATAAAAAAACCAGTAAATTATATATACTGAGATTTTTTATGGTATTTTTATAGCCTATATAATCTTCCTAATTACATAAAATGGGAAATGAAACAATTATTCATGTGTGTGGTGAACTACCGCCTCACAAACTGGTGTAATTCATTTTCAATCACTTCCCCCCACTACTGGTTATGATGATGGATTTAATGTATATATATGTTTTTAATGAAATATTTATCTTTTTAGAAAGAGAATATATAAAATAATTATTTTATATTTTCATCCATTAAAAAATGTTAACATCGTTCGTGCATACATGTGGATTACCACCTCTTCAAATCGTTATATTTCAATTTTCATGACTATATCACATGGATACTATATATAATTTTATTTAAATAATTAATATTATATTAATTATAAAATTATAATTATTTAAAGTTAAATTAATCCTTATATAATGGTACTCACACATACATTCGACGTAGCATCTCTAAGATTGTAACATAGTTCATTTTTCATAACTGTCATTCATCATTTGATTTAAAATTATTATTTTGGAGAAGATGGAAAAATTACCTCTTTTATAATATTCAACCCACCAAAGTCATTTTGGACATATGAACTTAATATTATCAAAACGACTCACATGAACTTAATTGATTAAGTAATCAAATATAAGATGATAATAAATAAAATAAAAAAATAAAAAACATGAAATTTTTTCTTAGAAAATAAAAAAATACATAATTTTATTATTATGGATGATAAATAATGTACATGATGAGTCATTCTCGAAGTAATGAGATCTTTAAAAATTCACAGTATGTGTTTTAAATATTTATTTTGTAAATATTTTATTTCCATGTCCATATTCATAGAATAAATTTATTGATGTATTTATATGGAATTTAATGAATTAAAATAGAAACTTTTTAAAATTTTACAAAGTTTATCCAAAGGAATATTTTTTTGGAACATTTTGACTTTAATTATAAAAGGAAAAATGAATACTCAATTTTAATATATATAGTGTCAATTACTTTCCAGGTCATCATAAGCATTATTTTATGCTTTGGAATCATATATATGTTTCTAAGAATTCCTAAAAGACCAAAAATCCTAACCTTTATTCTAGGAATTTTAGTTTTGGAAAAAAATTTAAAGGAAATGGATATATCACTATAAAAATTTATTAATCGGTTTAAAAATATATTTTCATGATTTTCATGATGGAAATGCAAGATTTTTAATATTTTATGCTTGTTATAGTCCTTGTAAATTATATATGAGGATGGATGAGCTTAATATTTCTAATGATTATTGGTGAACCTAATATTTCTCATTACGACAAGTGAGCATGAAATAGCTCTCCATTTCATTAGGTTACGATTATGTTCTCTAGATAATTATATTAGAGGTCAACCATAACAGTTATTGAAATTATAATCCTTATTCTATGATTTCTATGGAGACTATGTACCATGGAACAAAAATTAATTATATATAATTTTTAATGATTTGTATATAAATTGTTTCATTTTAAAAAGAAATGACAATGATAATTATTTATGAAAATATTTTTCCCATTTTGGGTAAAAAAATATTTTTTTATGAAAATGTTTTTATAAGTTATCATGTTTTCTAAGAAACCCACAGGATTTTTACTTTTTTCTTTAGGTATTATTTCAAAGTGTTTTATAAAAAACTATAATCTGTAAAACTAATTTCATGTGTTTGTAAATTAATATTTTAGATTAATTTATATTTTTTTTAAAGAGAAACTATCATTTATGGTCTCATAATTTTAAAATGAACTGAAAGGTTTCTTTATTATTATTTTTTCCCTTACTTATTTTTTTGTGATCAACATAAATTTTCAAATTTTTCTTATTTTTTATGGATGAGTAGTAATATGAAGAAGTTATGTTAAAAATAAAAAGAAGTTTTCCTAAAAATATAAATGTGTGTTACTTTAAAATTCGTGTATTGTGGAAAAAATGGATACTGAAAAGAAGTGTAAAATTATTAATGTAAGTGTTTTTTCTGTAATTGGTATGACAAAATTTTCTTAAGAAATAGACCTAAAATGATATTTTGGAATTCAATAAGAATAATTATTGTTTGAAAAATTAAATTATGGATTGAATAGGGATCGAGTTCATATAGCTTCATCCTAAACTAAACTCAGTCCAACCAAGGAATCTTCTTCAACACCAAACCAATAGAAAGGTGAGATTCAAGGATAGAAATAAAAATCATTGAAGGGTTCCATTATAGTGGCCTATTAGTAAAAAAATTATTAAAAAATAAAACCATTTCAAAAAGGTGGTCGCGTGTACCTATGAAGACCATGACTCATACAAGAGGAATATATTGTAGAATCTGGTCTTCCATTTCTATTTGATCATACATTATTGGATTATATTCTATTCTTGTAATGAACCTGACTTTAGTAGCCCAGATTAATTAGTTACATTATTAAATTTCACTAGATATAAATAATTTCATCTCTAAGGACCAAATAGTTTAGTAGACCTGGTAAAATAGATATATATACATGAATATAACATTATAATTGAAAACATAAAATAAAATAAAATATATTCATTATGTAAAAAATTATTTTCTTTAACATATCCATACATATAAATCACAAACACTTCCTAGTATCCTAGGAAGAGTGATTCATAAGTAAGGGGTGATCTCAGATTCTTAGTAAGGGTATGCATATAATGGAAGTTTTCTTGAGTAAATAATTATATACAATATGGTACAGAAAATAACTAAATCAAATGACATTTAAATGATAAATTGAGAATAATACGTAGGTAATAATGGGTGATCAAATAATCCGTATAAAAAATCTCATGAGATAATCAATTATCCAGTAATATTCTAACTAATAAAATCATCACATGGACATCAAAAACTGAATTCATTATGATAGAATTCATGTCATTGGATATCTAAAACATACCATTGAATCCTTGTTCTAAGAAATAATACATAAATGGGTAAGGTTTAGACAATATCTTGGTGGTTTGTCTCATGACACCTACTGATGCATAGAGATGATATAGATGGCCCCTATCATACCCTACTAATTCCAATGAATTCCAAATATGAATAAATAATAAATCAAAAGCAACATGCCTAAACAAAATAAAAAATATTCCATAATGGAAGAACTAGTAATATGAAATATCAACAATTTCCCCAATGAAACTGGTCATAAAACATCCAATTAAATATTATTAATTGTTTCAGTAATTTACATCTTCATCATAATATTCAATAAATAATTTTTACATAGATGAAATTACTTTAAATGGACTACTAGAATATTTTTAGAGAAAAATAAACTTTTTTACTACAAAAATAATTTTTAAAATCTAAAAAAAGTGACTGTAAAAAATAAATAATTTTCATTTAAAATTTCCTTGTGAATATTTATAGTAAGTTTAAAATCATTGAGGCCTCATGAATTTGGTATGTTCTATTCATTCCATTTAAGATAAATAAAAACTTCCATTCACACTTTTATAAGAAAAGTGAAAAAGTACCTTGTTCGGAAAACAATATGTATAATACGTTTAGAATATTTTTTTAAAGTGATACAAGGGTAAAAATTATAATTCAAAATATTTGGATAATAGTGAAAACATTTTTTAAATAATTATTATATAACATGGTCAATGAATAAAAATATTCCTTAGTGGACACTTAAAAATTAAAAAGCCCCAATAATGATGAGCATATGAAATAAACCCTTACCACTTGATTTTATTTTGAATCCTAAGTCCCATGAAAGAAATAACATGAAATTAATATTAAATACCTTGAAAAAAATAAATTTAGGATATAATACCTCAAATTTATAGTATATACACCATAATAAAATAAATAAGTGGTAAATATGACATATGACTCGCAGATGTAAAAGTGAGATGTGAAACTCTTACCTCAAGCTTAAATTTAGTTCAAAATTATTTAACCTCTAGTATAATAGTTTTAAAATTTTATTTAATTTATAAAATAACCAGATTCATATTTATAATTACATATATTATCCTCATATATGATCTTAACACATGTTTGTTAATAATATTTCACCATTATCCTTGTTTTTTTGTTACTTAAGTTTACCATGGATGTTTTATCATGTAAGTTATATTTGTTGAACGGAGGATATAGTTACACAATATAAAGAATTATTTTAAGGTTATAGATTTCATTATTTTTAATTATATAATTTTTTTAGAATCATTCTTTAAATATGAACATATAATGTGAATAACATAACATCGTGGAGATAGTAAGTCGCAGAAACACACAGGCAGTGATATCATTTCTAAATGGATGAAGTTGTAAGGTTGTGGATAACATAATAATTTTATAGAATAAATATAATTTAATAATTATCATATATATATATATATATATATCAATTATTTGAATCATTATAACCATCGTTGTAAAGTGGTGATGAAAAACAAATTACAGTGTTGTATAGTGACAGCAAGACGTACGTACGCTGGTGCAATGATTTATTTTTTTATATTTTGGATAAACATCATAATATCTCTTCCTATTAATACTAAAAAAATTAATAATATATAATATAATGTAGTTATTAATTTTTTATGGAAATAACACGTGAAGGGGAATTATAAGAAGAAATAAACTTGAACGATTTGGTAATGATGAATACCTCTTCCTATGTGGACTCCCTTTAGATATCTTCTAAGGGGATGTGGGATTTATATTTTCTAAGGAAAATAAACTCAATAACATGTTTATTTTTGTTTATAAAAGTAATGTTCATGGTTTTGTTCAGCTATATGGCTCAAATATTTGATAGGAATTGAAGGAATGGGTTCCCATTTATAATTGAGGTGAGGGGACCTTCTGGATTTTCTTAAAATATTAAATTAATATAAATTATAAATCATTTAAAATTTGATAAAAATTAATATAATTATATGATAAGGCTAGTATAATTCATAATACTTTATTCCACAAAAATTTTACACGTTTTGGATACGTTTTTACCCTTATCTTTTATTTTTAACACCCTATTAGCCATTTTGACAATTAAAGCTCTATAAAATCTTATACACTAAAAGGGCCATGAATTTTACAATAAAATGAAAAAAGATCCATAAATGTACCATGATATATTTAATTAATCATATCTTATTCCAGGATTTTTTTTAATTTTATATCATTTAATAAATTTTTAATTATTATAAAATATCAATATTGTATATTTTTTGAGCTATTTATTACTTTAGCATTAATAATATTAAGAAAAGAATTAAAATTCAAACAACAATATTTTATTATATTTATAGAATTTAATTTTAATCTATAAAATCAGGGTTTAATTTTATTCATATCATACTATATTACATTTAAAATTTTAAATATCAATTATTTGATATTTCTATAAATTGAATAAATAATGAATCTCTGTTGTGTAATCATTTAAGATAATTACTTATTCACTGCAAATTAAAAAAAAATTACCAAGATGAAGATAAATATTTTATATTTTAAAATTATATTTAGAGGGTAACATATCCTCTAGATGACCACATATTAAAAATATTATAGTTATTAAAAACAAGACTCTGATGTAATTTACTTTTTATGAAATAAAACACTATAAGGGTTATAATCTCATCCCAATTGACAAAAACTGAAATATTACATAATTTTGAATAAGTATGGAAGAAATTTCCTCATGAAATAATATTAATTCATATATTATTGTTATATTATAGTCCTTATAATTTTACATTTTAACCATAATTGCCTAATTTTTCATTTAATGTGGTAACAAAAAGTACCAGGTTACTATTCAAATTGACCAAAAGTAAAAGGGACCAATTTAATAACTTTTTACCACATAAATAAAAATATTGGATCCATTTTTCAATTCAAAACATATAATTATCAATATATTATTTAAAATTAAACACTCTAAAAGCAACACAAATTGTTTTTTTAAATGCCCCCTTTAAGTATAAAAATTATTTTATACCAAATTTAACAATAAAATAGATTTACATTAAATTATTTCAATTATTTATAAAATTATATAACTAATTTTACATTAGATCCTTTTTTTATTAAAATGGATCTTTTTCAAATTATTGAAAAAAATATAATTTTCATGAAAAACGGTATATTCATTATTCAATAAAAAATAATATTTTTAGAATAGTATAAAAATTTCACCCTAATATAATTTTGATATTATGAATAATAAAATTAAATTTTTTATAAAATAAAATTTAAATATGTTCCAAAAATTAAATATATTATTTTCTCATGAAAACCGAAAAAAAAAAAAATTTTAAAGAAAACATATTTCTAAAGCATAAAATATCATATCTGAAATTTTATTAAATGAGAATTAATAAATGAATTATTATTTATAAGTTCTTTTTTGTGTGTGTTTATATATATATATAGTTATTGTATTATTACTATCCAAACACTCCAATTTAACAACTATATTGTAATTATCATATTTAAATAATAACATTTTGGGGTTCATTTAAGCTCAAGGTTACATTATTTACACATTATCAAAAAAAATTCTTTCAAAACATAAGGGTGTCACAATGATAAACCTAACCTAAGTTATTATTCATACCATAAGGACCATATATAATAGTATGGTAAAATATGGGTCCCCATTTGAGATAATGCCTATCCAAAACCCATGCAGTCTTATAATCTCATGTATATAGTGCTTTCCTAAGTCCTCCACCATAGTGGGGTCAAAATTTAATATGATATAAACCGACTTGGCCAAAAATATTGATCACCACCCATATGTATTTATTAATTCAATGTAATGGGGGTTATTTTTCAATGAAATCAATATAAACATCATTTCACTTCCATGTAATCATTGGAAGGGGTTGAAGCAACCATCGTTGTTTCTACTACATAGAATTTATCTTATATCATGTATAACAAATAGATACAATGTTGGATATGTCATGTTTCATACTAGGACACCAATAACACAGATTCATATCATAAGACCTTTTTATGGTTCCATAATGGGGAACCAATAGATTATGAGGAAAATCACTAAAAATTCATTTCTTATAGACGAGGGAAACAAATATTTGATCCTAAATAAAATGATACCCTCTAAGGATAGAGACCATTCACTGATGGTCTCCCCACCATATAAGGGATCTCTAAAACTCCATAACTCATCATCATACTACTACTCCTGAAGAATCATATTTTGGGGAGGTCATGTTACAAGAGTATTACCCAAGATAAAAACAGGCTCCACTTCCCTAGCTCAAAAGTGAACCAAAGTAAAAAATTTCCATCAAGTTAAATTCCTTATTTATATCCTTTGAATCATGAAATATTAAATTCATGTTAAAATCATCAGTAACATTGTTACCATGTTTCAGTGTATTGGTAATTTCAAGGTAAAAATCTTAACTTTAAATATTTTTGAGAAATGATGTAACCAAAAAATTTATAGTCAAGGTATATGATAAACTTTTCCAAAAAAAATTATAGCGACACCAAATTTTTATGGAATGAACAACTAATACTAGTTAAAAATTATGTGTGGTATAATTCCTATAATGAGGTCTAAGCTTATGTAAGCTATAATCCACAATGTGATCTCCTGACATTAGGTTAGTTCCCAAGACAGAACCTGAAGCACCACAACAAAACACATAGACTTATTCTACATTTGGTAAATTCATAATTAGTGATAAGGTAAAACAATTATTCAAATCATTTAAGGATACCTATCACTTTGAATTCCATAATAATTTTACCCCTATCATGGAGATAGTCATCAAAAGAGGAACACACTTTTTAGAAATCCTTCATGAACCTCTAATAATATCCTATCAAGCCAAGTAAGTTATGTATATTAAAAAATATATTATTGTTATTCCCATGAAATGACAGCTATCACCTTTTCAGGATCAAATGAGATACTATGTTTTGACATCATGTTTCCCAAGAACATAACTTCTTGGATTAAAAATTGGATAATTAAAATTTTATCATAATGGAAATGGTACCTTAGTTTTTCCAAAAGATTCCTCATGTGAAACACATGATCTTCTTTAGTTATAGAGTACATAGGGATTTCATCCATGACCACTTTGATTAATGTTTTAGGATTCTCATTAAATATTCTATTCATCAATTCCTTAAAGAGAGAAAGATAATTATTTGGACCAAATGATATTACAAGGTACTCGAAATGGATATTCTTCATCCAAAAGGTTGTTTATAGGTTACATAACTCGTTGATTATAATATGGTGATATCATATATGAAGATTAATTTTAAATTTTTTATCAATATTAACTAGTCAAATAGATCATAAACGTATAGAAAAAGATATTTTTTCTTGTTTGTAACATGATTATATTTAAGATAATTAACGCATACAAGATGTGTTACATTTTCCTTCTTAGTAAAAGGCATGGGGGATGCCCATTATGACACCGTAGGATTTTTTTAATCCATTGGCTCTCAAAAATGTCCAACTAAATTTTAAATTATTTAAATTTAACTGGAACCATATAGTAAGATGACATCAATATCGGTTTTGTTCTAGGGACAATGTCAATCAAGAACTCAACCTCTCGTACCAGAGGAAAACCCAAGCAGTCTTCCAGAAGGACATTATGATACTCGTAGGATACTGGTGGAAAGATATCACTACTAGATTCCTATTCCAATATTAATTTATATAAAAGAAACAAGTTATTAAGATCATGAATCAATGAACCCGATCGATGAGAAATTGAACCCATTCCCCCTGAAACACATAGGAGATCCCATTATATGTGGTAAAAACACACATAGATGATAAAGCCCGATTTGAAATTTGTGAGTGATAAAACAATAAATAATTATAATAAAATTTAAGTGGTCTATGTAGAGATCCATGAATTCCTATACTATCTATATTCCCCCCAAAATAATGAGCATGCATGATAAATAAAAATGTCCTCCTTTTTATTTTCAATGGGTATCACAAACTCCATAATAAATGTAAAGAGTTTTATCATATGTTTTATTGATCCAAAAAATGAGATGATACAATTTAGGGAGAGGAAACTATCTCAAATAAAGTAGTTTCTATGGTAGAATCAATTGAAATGGTACCTCTCACAATCCCATGAATTGCATAAATGTCTATGGGAAACTCTCCTAATCAATATATTTACCTTATTTTAAATGTGTGTAACAATAACCCTATAGTTTTTTATGTATCTTGCTACATATTTGATTATACAGGAACCATAAATTCTATACGATAGTGATTAGAAGATAGAGGCCAAAAACACTTCTGGAAATGACCCTACTGCACACATGAGTTAAACAAATTGTAGAGGTACAGGGGAAAAACTATTCATATGTCTAGTCTATCCTCATTGATTGTATGTAAATCCTTTAAAAACTAATGAGGGTTTAAGAAGGTACCTCTATGAAGGACCACTTCTATTTCCTCCAGGAATCCCATTTCTCTTCATATTTCCCTTTTATGAATCATTGGTGATTCAACTATTGGAAAAATGGAATTCTGTTCTAACATATCTTACCTGCTAGGTCACAAATAAACATAGATGATCTATCCACCGTATCGGCATAGGTGGTCAGGATTCAACATAAAAAAATATGACTATATATTAAATTGAAGTCCCATATGAAACCTATATTCCTTTATCTTTCCTAAGACATAAAATTATAAGAAAATTCATAGATCTTGGTGAAATAATTTTCATGCTCTATTACTAGCTGATTCCCACTAACAAGTTTGATAAAATCAATGGATTTTACTATGTTCATGCATTCTATCATGAAATACTCATTAAATATGGACATTAATACATTCTAATTCATGACCTCATGCTTATTATTTATAAAAACCGAGTCCCAACACCTTCTACAAGGGACATAAAACTAAAAAGATGGAAAAATTTAAATTGATTGAATCTGGAGTGTCTTGGAATTCTAAAAGCCTCTTGATCTTTCTTAACTAATCCACAACCACTTTAGGATCATTTGTCCATTGGAAAGTTGGTAGTTTCTAGAAAATAGTTCATGAGATTGGTTCCTTTTATCATCCCTTAAAGGCTCTTCCAAACATGATTACATTGGGGTAAATGAAACCCTTAAGTACATAGCTCAGACCATGAACATGATTTCTTTAATTAGGTATTTATAAACTAGAGTGTTTCCTTTCTATAATTCGTCAAAAATATCCTCATAATTAATTATAGGAATTATATAAGCGGTTGTGATAAAACACATCAAAAGGTAAAGAAAATTGAAAACATGATATCCATGAAATAATTATACTGTAGAATAATAAAATAAAACTGGAATTATAAAAGAGTTAAAATAAATAGAGTTTATGGTTAAAACTCTAAAAATTCATAAAGATGCATATCCATACAACCCTTAGTAACATTAGGATCTTCATTATGATATATGAAAAAAAAACTCATTCAAAACATTCTCTTTAGGTCCTCATATTTCTATATAATTGTCACCAAAATATCCCTACATGCATAACAAAAATGGAAATAGGAAAATCACAATTTGATATTAATTATTCATGAACCATAGCTGATTAACCAAACATCTGTTAACTGAATCGGTCCTAACATGACCTGAAGGGGGTTGCCAATCCTCATGGGTTGGATAAAATAAAATGGGACTCATGAAACAATATTGGAAATTATTTAGCTATAAATAACATGAAAACACGGTGATAAATGGATAGAGAATGATTGTATTCCAAAAACAAGACAAATACATTGGTACTTGGGGTGGTGTGTTTCCATCTATGGTAGAATTTGGCTTGTTTAAGATTTGGGCCCATGATAGGTCAATTTATTTAATTATTTTTTTATTTATTTATCTATATTTATAAAAAAATTAATATAATGTAACCTAATCATAACATACTTAAATATTTCATAATTTTAGATTAACATTCAACAGATCTCACAAAAATACATAGCCCATAACTTTAAAGGTTTAGTGTCTTTGGATACTAGATACATGAAAATTTTATTTATGAAAAATATTCAAAATATCCAAATGTTTTATTCCTACATAGTACTCTTATTAGAAATATCCTATGTAGTACCATTCTTTATGTGATGGGGAAATGGAAACATAGGAAATGGTGACATCAGATGCATAGTAAGGGTAAATATTGGAGATTTAAACTGACGATGATTAGTGTGCATATAATAAACATAAGGTATGATAACGTGATCATAAATTAAGAAAAAATAACTGAAAATTCATAGATCATTAATAATGAGTTATGACATAACAAACATGTGTTAAGAATAAAATATTTTCTTTATATGGTGGAACTATATCCTTCCTTCAATAAATATAACTTACATGGTAAAACATCCATGGTAAACTTAAGTAACAAAAAAACAAGGATAATGATGAAATATTATTAACAAACATGTGTTAAGATCATATATGAGGATAATATATGTAATTATAAATATGAATCTGGTTATTTTATAATAGGATGAATTTTTTAGATTATTTTTTAAAGTTTAGTTTTTTTAATGAATAGTGTTATACAATATTTTTCATTGGAAATTGTGTTTTTTCAAGTATTTAAAATTCCATGTTATATATGTGATTATTTTTAAATTTTTATTATATTTTTTTATTTATAAAATCCAATTTTTTGTTTGGAATGAATTTTATACATTAATTTTTTATAAAATATATTTTTATACTTAAAAGGAACTTTTATAAAAAACTCATTTTTCATCACATTCTATGTTTTATTTTTTTATTAAATTCTCCAAATTCTTGAAATTGAATATTAAAAAATGGATTAAATATTTTGATTCATGGAGTCTGAATTCGGTAAATAGTTTCCATTTATTTTTGGTCACTATGAATGAGAACCATGATAAATTTTTGTTACACGAGTAACGGTAAAATGAGTTATTTAGGGTTATATATATTGTGAAAAGAAATCCAATTCATTATAAAACATATATTAATTTCATTATATGATTACATTTCACCCATAATCATCAAAATATAAAAACAATTACCTTTTATTTCCAATTAAAATTTATTTTCACTTTTATAATATTTAAGTAAAAGATAAAGACAAAAATATCACTTTATAACATTAAATATCTATAATATTTATTCATAGGGATAAGAATGAAATATTTTTTTATTAAAATGGATATTTAAATTATTAATGATTTTTTTAACATTAATTTAATTTTATATTTTAGTGAGGGAAACATTACTTTAAATTCTTACACAACACTGACACATTGCATGTGCATGTTGTAGAAAAACAATGTAAACATAAAAATTAATATTTTTTTGGAGATTAGAGTTTACCATGTATTTTACCAAAAAATATAATATATTAACTATAATTTAAAGGTTTATATTATAATTTCATTTTCCCTTGTTATTACCAAAGTTAAAGTCAATAAACAATTTTAAAAATGACATTAACCATATTTTATAATGAATAGTATTTTATTAAATGATTTAAAATTCATAAAAATAATATATTCAACCAAGGTAATTAGATATAATTTAAAATATAAATAGTTCTATATTTATGAGTAATTTTTCTTTTTATAGTATCTTTGCTAATCTCTAATGAGTAAAAAACATTGATATCATTATAATTGTTAAAAGGGTAAACATGGCGTTAAAACAAAGTGATAAGTGTAAAAACCTAATATAAATTGTTAAAATTTAATTGAATGAAATAATTTCGTCAAATATTAATCTTATATTAAAAATACATCTATTTTGAACCTTTTTAAATTTAAAATTAATTTATATTAATTTAATACTTTAGGAAATTACAAGAATGCTTCTCTCTTTAATTATAAAAGGGCAGCTCATCGCCTCCTTTCCTCAGACTATTTAAACTCTCTATATACAAAAATAACCACCCTAATTATTCCCTAACATCCATAAACACATTATTTCAGTCTAATATTTTGAATAATACCAACCTTAGAGGAAATATGGTGGAAGAAAAGAGTTTGTCTAAAGAATAGTCTTATTTTTTAACCAAATCGTTTATTTTTATCTTTTTTCTACCTCATTAAAAAATTATTCAGACAAGGTGAAATAAAAAAACCAGTAAATTATATATACTGAGATTTTTTATGGTATTTTTATAGCCTATATACTCTTCCTAATTACATAAAATGGGAAATGAAACAATTATTCATGTGTGTGGTGAACTACCGCCTCACAAACTGGTGTAATTCATTTTCAATCACTGCCCCCCACTACTGGTTATGATGATGGATTTAATGTATATATATGTTTTTAATGAAATATTTATATTTTTAGAAAGAGAATATATAAAATAATTATTTTATATTTTATCCATTAAAAAATGTTAACATCGTTCGTGCATACATGTGGATTACCACCTCTTCAAATCGTTATATTTCAATTTTCATGACCATATCACATGGATACTATATATAATTTTATTTAAATAATTAATATTATATTAATTATATAATTATAATTATTTAAAGTTAAATTAATCCTTATATAATGGTACTCACACATACATTCGACGTAGTATCTCTAAGATTGTAACATAGTTCATTTTTCGTAACTGTTATTCATCATTTGATTTAAAATTATTATTTTGGAGAAGATGGAAAAATTACCTCTTTTATAATATTCAACCCACCAAAGTCATTTTGGACATATGAACTTAATATTATCAAAACGACTCACATGAACTTAATTGATTAAGTAATCAAATATAAGATGATAATAAATAAAATAAAATAAAAACATGAAATTTTTTCTTAGAAAATAAAAAAATACATAATTTTATTATTATGGATGATAAATAATGTACATGATGAGTCATTCTCGAAGTAATGAGATCTTTAAAAATTCACAGTATGTGTTTTAAATATTTATTTTTTAAATATTTTATTTCCATGTCCATATTCATAGAATAAATTTATTGATGTATTTATATGGAATTTATTGAATTAAAATAGAAACTTTTTAAAATTTTACAAAGGTTATCCAAAGGAATATTGTTTGGGAACATTTTGACTTTAATTATAAAAGAAAAAATGAATACTCATTTTTAATATATATAGTGTCAATTACTTTTCAGGTCATCATAACCATTATTTTATGCTTTGGAATCATATATATGTTTCTAAGAATTCCTAAAAGACCAAAAATCCTTACCTTTATTCTAGGAATTTTAGTTTTGGAAAAAAATTTAAAGGAAATGGATATATCACTATAAAAATTTATTAATCGGTTTAAAAAGATTTTTTCATGATTTTCATGATGGAAATGCAAGATTTTTAATATTTTATGCTTGTTATAGTCCTTTTAAATTATATATGATGATGGATGAGCTTAATATTTCTAATGATTATTGGTGAACCTAATATTTCTCATTACGAAAAGTGAGCATGAAATAGATTAACATTCAACAGATCTCACAAAAATACATAGCCCATAACTTTAAAGGTTTAGTGTCTTTGGATACTAGATACATGAAAAATTTATTTATGAAAAATCTTCAAAATATCCAAATGTTGTATTCCTACATAGTACTCTTATTAGAAATATCCTACGTAGTACCATTCTTTATGTGATGGGGAAATGGAAACATAGGAAATGGTGACATCAGATGCATAGTAAGGGTAAATATTGGAGATTTAAACTGACGATGATTAGTGTGCATATAATAAACATAAGGTATGATAACGTGATCATAAATTAAGAAAAAATAACTGAAAATTCATAGATCATTAATAATGAGTTATGGCGTAACAAACATGTGTTAAGAATGAAATATTTTCTTTATATGGTGGAACTATATCCTTCGTTCAATAAATATAACTTACATGATAAAACATCCATGGTAAACTTAAGTAACAAAAAAACAAGGATAATGATGAAATATTATTAACAAACATGTGTTAAGATCATATATGAGGATAATATATGTAATTATAAATATGAATCTGGTTATTTTATAATAGGATGAATTTTTTAGATTATTTTTTAAAGTTTAATTTTTTTAATGAATAGTGTTATACACTATTTTTCATTGGAAATTGTGTTTTTTCAAGTATTTAAAATTCCATGTTATATATGTGATTAGTTTTAAATTTTTATTATATTTTTTTATTTATAAAATCCAATTTTTTGTTTGGAATGAATTTTATACATTAATTTTTTATAAAATATATTTTTATACTTAAAAGGAACTTTTATAAAAAACCCATTTTTCATCACATTCTATGTTTTATTTTTTAATTAAATTCTCCAAATTCTTGAAATTGAATATTAAAAAATGGATTAAATATTTTGATTCATGGGGTCTGAATTCGGTAAATAGTTTCCATTTTTTTTTGTCACTATGAATGAAAATGGACAATTGACCAAATTACCAAACACCCTAACGTCCCAATTTGATTTATATATATACAAACTTAATAAATATGTCCAATTTGCATTTCCTTTGTTTAGTTGTTTCTTTTGAATCTTATTATAAGTTTATTGAAGCAGAAGATTGGAATGGATTAGAGCTTTTTGGATCACTGTATGTAAAGAAGTATGTATGTCATTTATTGTTTTTGAGGAACCTGATGTTTATGTTGTTTTTAATTATTTTTCTTTTTCATTTTAGCTATGTTTCTTCTGTTTAGAAATAGTTTTTTTGATTGATGGTAATGTGATGTATAAATGATTTTTTTTTAAAAAAATTCCTGGTTTGCGGCCTCCATTGGCGGTCGCTATAGGCCGATTTTTCGATCTCCTATAGCGACCTCCAATGGCGGTCGCTATAGGCTAACCCAACAGCGACCACCAGGCAATCGTGGTGGACCAAATTTCTGGTAACCTATAGCGACCGCCATTGGGGGTCGCTATAGCCCTATAGCGGCGGGCCACATATGGTCACCAGAGGCGGTCGTTATAGGCCCGGTTTCTAGTAGTGCTTCCTTTATGTTATGTCTTCTGGTTTCTATTTTATTATATTGTGGTGTATTCTTATATATCCTTATTTCTATCCATTTTATATCCAAATGAAGAGAGACCCTTTCCATTATTATCAACTAATTTTTCTTAATTTTTAAGTGAAGCCGTTAGGTTGTCGAATTTTCCTAAAAGAAATCGCATCTTCTCTTTTCATTCATGTTTTCTTTTCGTGTTGTATGTCATTAAAAAATCCATAACATGATCTTATTTACATTTTATTCTATACCTATAATTTATTATGAGTTATTTATGAGTGGGTTACCCTTTTCCCCTCTCTTTTTAATGTTTTCTAAAAGCATGTTATATAGTCGTTATGCTATAGAAATTTCATTTCAAAATCTCTCTCTTTTTCACAATAAATTCTCACATTTTATATGAATACCCAAACCTATTTCGTTTCTAAGGGTATTCATAAAGACATAAAAATGATATATTTGATTCTTTAATTGACATATATAAAACCCTCATTCCTTTTCCATGGGTTATAAATGACATAACGATCATGTTTTTAAGCACTTTTAAAACGTTACGATTTTGATATGAAACCCATTTCTTTTATTCTATTTGGTTTATTTTTGGAATATATGATTATGATCTATGTCAATCACATTAAAATAAATACATATTAAGTATGAACTCTGATAATGCTCCAATGAAGTGGGTAAAGAATTTAATCTCTAGAGATGACAAGTTTTAGATACCTTGGTGAATAACCATGGTAAATTTTATGACACCTTGTAGTTGGACCTTGGTGAAATTTTCATGGATGTCTAAATTAAATGTTGTAGAAACATTTTAAAGTTATTTTTAAAGTTATTATTATTATGATATGCCTCTTTATCTACATGTTCTTATTGATGTCTCTCAAGTTCACATGTAAACGATTTCACTTGTTTTCCTTACTGGGACTTCTTCTCATCCTTTCCTTTGATGTATATCTCCAGGTTATGATATTTTATGCTTTAGAAATATGTTTTCTTTAAAAATTATTTTTTTCGGTTTTCGTGAGAAAATAATATATTTCATTTTTAGAACATATTTAAATTTTATTTGATAAAAAATTTAATTTTATTATTCATAATATCAAAATTATATTAAGGTGAAATTTTTATATTATTCTAAAAATATTATTTTTTATTGAATAATGAATATACCGTTTTTCATGAAAATTGTATTTTTTTCAATAATTTGAAAAAGATACATTTTAATAAAAAAAGGATCTAATGTAAAATTAGTTATATAATTTTATAAATAATTGAAATAATTTAATGTGAATCTATTTTATTGTTAAATTTGGTATAAAATAATTTTTATACTTAAAGGGGGCATTTAAAAAAACAATTTGTGTTGCTTTTAGAGTGTTTAATTTTAAATAATATATTGATAATTATATGTTTTGAATTGAAAAATGGATCCAATATTTTTATTTATGTGGTAAAAAGTTATTAAATTGGTCCCTTTTACTTTTGGTCAATTTGAATAGTAACCTGGTACTTTTTGTTACCACATTAAAGGAAAAATCAGGCAATTATGGTTAAAATGTAAAATTATAAGGACTATAATATAACAATAATATATGAATTAATATTATTTCATGAGGAAATTTCTTCCATACTTATTCAAAATTATGTAATATTTCAGTTTTTGTCAATTGGGATGAGATTATAACCCTTATAGTGTTTTATTTCATGAAAAGTAAATTACATCAGAGTCTTGTTTTTAATAACTATAATATTTTTAATATGTGGTCATCTAGAGGATATGTTGCCCTCTAAATATAATTTTAAAATATAAAATATTTATCTTCATCTTGGTAATTTTTTTTAATTTGTAGTGAATAAGTAATTATTTTAAATGCTTACACAACAGAGATTCATTATTTATTCAATTTATAGAAAAATCAAATAATTGATATTTAAAATTTTAAATGTAATATAGTATGATATGAATAACATTAAACCCTGATTTTATAGATTAAAATTAAATTCTATAAATATAATAAAATATTGTTGTTTGAATTTTAATTCTTTTCTTAATATTATTAATGCTAAAGTAATAAATAGCTCAAAAAATATACAATATTGATATTTTATAATAATTAAAAATTTATTAAATGATATAAAATTAAAAAAAAATCCTGGAATAAGATATGATTAATTAAATATATCATGGTACATTTATGGATATTTTTTCATTTTATTGTAAAATTCATGGCCCTTTTAGTGTATAAGATTTTATAGAGCTTTAATTGTCAAAATGGCTAATAGGGTGTTAAAAATAAAAGATAAGGGTAAAAACGTATCCAAAACATGTAAAATTTTTGAGTAATAAAGTATTATGAATTATACTAGCCTTATCATATAATTATATTAATTTTTATCAAATTTTAAATCCCTTTTAGTTTATAAGATTTTATAGAGCTTTAATTGTCCAAATGGCTAATAGGGTGTTAAAAATAAAAGATAAGGGTAAAAACGTATCCAAAACGTGTAAAATTTTTGTGGAATAAAGTATTATGAATTATACTAGCCTTATCATATAATTATATTAATTTTTATCAAATTTTAAATGATTTATAATTTATATTAATTTAATATTTTAAGAAAATCCAGAAGGTCCCCTCACCTCAATTATAAATCGGAACCCATTCCTTCAATTCCTATCAAATATTTGAGCCATATAGCTGAACAAAACCATGAACATTACTTTTATAAAAAAAATAAACATGTTATTGAGTTTATTTTACTTAGAAAATATAAATCCCACATCCCCTTAGAAGATATCTAAAGGGAGTCCACATAGGAAGAGGTATTCATCATTACCGAATCGTTCAAGTTTATTTCTTCTTATAATTCCCCTTCACGTGTTATTTCCATAAAAAATTAAAAACTACATTATAGTATATATTATTAATTTTTTTTAGTATTAATAGGAAGATATATTATGATGTTTATCCAAAATATAAAAAAATAAAGCATTGCACCAGCGTACGTACGTCTTGCTGTCACTATACAACACTGTAATTTGTTTTTCATCACCACTTTACAAGGATGGTTATAATGATTCAAATAATTGATATATATATATATGATAATTATTAAATTATATTTATTCTATAAAATTATTATGTTATCCACAACCTTACCACTTCATCCATTTAGAAATGATATCGCCGCCTGTGTGTTTCTGCGACTTACTATCTCCATGATGTTATGTTATTCACATTATATGTTCATATTTAAAGAATGATTCTAAAAAAATTATATAATTAAAAATAATGAAATCTATAACCTTAAAATAATTCTTTATATGGTGGAACTATATCCTTCATTCAATAAATATAACTTACATGATAAAACATCCATGGTAAACTTAAGTAACAAAAAAACAAGGATAATGATGAAATATTATTAACAAACATGTGTTAAGATCATATATGAGGATAATATATGTAATTATAAATATGAATCTGGTTATTTTATAATAGGATGAATTTTTTAGATTATTTTTTAAAGTTTAATTTTTTCAATGAATATTGTTATACACTATTTTTCATTGGAAATTGTGTTTTTTCAAGTATTTAAAATTCCATGTTATATATGTGATTAGTTTTAAATTTTTATTATATTTTTTTATTTATAAAATCCAATTTTTTGTTTGGAATGAATTTTATACATTAATTTTTTATAAAATATATTTTTATACTTAAAAGGAACTTTTATAAAAAAACTCATTTTTCATCACATTCTATGTTTTATTTTTTAATTAAATTCTCCAAATTCTTGAAATTGAATATTAAAAAATGGATTAAATATTTTGATTCATGGGGTCTGAATTCGGTAAATAGTTTCCATTTATTTTTGGTCACTATGAATGAGAACCATGATAAATTTTTGTTACACGAGTAACGGTAAAATGAGTTATTTAGGGTTATATCTATTGCGAAAAGAAATCCAATTCATTATAAAACATATATTAATTTCATTATATGATTACATTTCACCCATAATCTTCAAAATATAAACACAATTACCTTTTATTTCCAATTAAAATTTATTTTCACTTTTATAATATTTAAGTAAAAGATAAAGACAAAAATATCACTTTATAACATTAAATATCTATAATATTTATTCATAGGGATAAGAATGAAATATTTTTTTATTAAAATGGATATTTAAATTATTAATGATTTTTTTAACATTAATTTAATTTTATATTTTAGTGAGGGAAACATTACTTTAAATTCTTACACAACACTGACACATTGCATGTGCATGTTGTAGAAAAACAATGTAAACATAAAAATTAATATTTTTTTGGAGATTAGAGTTTACCATGTATTTTACCAGAAAATATAATATATTAACTATAATTTAAAGGTTTATATTATAATTTCATTTTTCCTTGTTATTACCAAAGTTAAAGTCAATAAACAATTTTAAAAATGACATTAACCATATTTTATAATGAATAGTATTTTATTAAATGATTTAAAATTCATAAAAATAATATATTCAACCAAGGTAATTAGATATAATTTAAAATATAAATAGTTCTATATTTATGAGTAATTTTTCTTTTTATAGTATCTTTTTTAATCTCTAATGAGTAAAAAACATTGATATCATTATAATTGTTAAAAGGGTAAAAATGGCGTTAAAACAAAGTGATAAGTGTAAAAACCTAATATAAATTGTTAAAATTTAATTGAATGAAATAATTTCGTCAAATATTAATCTTATATTAAAAATACATCTATTTTGAACCTTTTTAAATTTAAAATTAATTTATATTAATTTAATACTTTAGGAAATTACAAGAATGCTTCTCTCTTTAATTATAAAAGGGAAGCTCATCGCCTCCTTTCCTCAGAATATTTAAACTCTCTATATCCAAAAATAACCACCCTAATTATTCCCTAACATCCATAAACACATTATTTCAGTCTAATATTTTGAATAATACCAACCTTAGAGGAAATATGGTGGAAGAAAAGAGTTTGTCTAAAGAATAGTCTTAGTTTTTAACCAAATCGTTTATTTTTATCTTTTTTCTACCTCATTAAAAAATTATTCAGAAAAGGTGAAATAAAAAACCAGTAAATTATATATACTGAGATTTTTTATGGTATTTTTATAGCCTATATACTCTTCCTAATTACATAAAATGGGAAATGAAACAATTATTCATGTGTGTGGTGAACTACCGCCTCACAAACTGGTGTAATTCATTTTCAATCACTGCCCCCCACTACTGGTTATGATGATGGATTTAATGTATATATATGTTTTTAATGAAATATTTATCTTTTTAGAAAGATAATATATAAAATAATTATTTTCTATTTTCATCAATTAAAAAATGTTAACATCGTTCGTGCATACATGTGGATTACCACCTCTTCAAATCGTTATATTTCAATTTTCATGACCATATCACATGGATACTATATATAATTTTATTTAAATAATTAATATTATATTAATTATATAATTATAATTATTTAAAGTTAAATTAATCCTTATATAATGGTACTCACACATACATTCGACGTAGCATCTCTAAGATTGTAACATAGTTCATTTTTCATAACTGTCATTCATCATTTGATTTAAAATTATTATTGTGGAGAAGATGGAAAAATTACCTCTTTTATAATATTCAACCCACCAAAGTCATTTTGGACATATGAACTTAATATTATCAAAACGACTCGCATGAACTTAATTGATTAAGTAATCAAATATAATATGATAATAAATAAAATAAAAAAATAAAAAACATGAAATTTTTTCTTAGAAAATAAAAAAATACATAATTTTATTATTATGGATGATAAATAATGTACATGATGAGTCATTCTCGAAGTAATGAGATCTTTAAAAATTCACAGTATGTGTTTTAAATATTTATTTTGTAAATATTTTATTTCCATGTCCATATTCATAGAATAAATTTATTGATGTATTTATATGGAATTTAATGAATTAAAATAGAAACTTTTTACAATTTTACAAAGGTTATCCAAAGGAATATTTTTTTGGAACATTTTGACTTTAATTATAAAAGGAAAAATGAATACTCAGTTTTAATATATATAGTGTCAATTACTTTTCAGGTCATCATAACCATTATTTTATGCTTTGGAATCATATATATGTTTCTAAGAATTCCTAAAAGACCAAAAATCCTTACCTTTATTCTAGGAATTTTAGTTTTGGAAAAAAATTTAAAGGAAATGGATATATCACTATAAAAATTTATTAGTCGGTTTAAAAAGATATTTTCATGATTTTCATAATGGAAATGCAAGATTTTTAATATTTTATGCTTGTTATAGTCCTTGTAAATTATATATGATGGTGGATGAGCTTAATATTTCTAATGATTATTGGTGAACCTAATATTTCTCATTACGAAAAGTGATCATGAAATAGCTCTCCATTTCATTAGGTTACGATTATGTTCTCTAGATAATTATATTAGAGGTCAACCATAACAGTTATTGAAATTATAATCCTTATTCTATGATTTCTATAGAGACTATGTACCATGGAACAAAAATTAATTATATATAATTTTTAATGATTTGTATATAAATTGTTTGATTTTAAAAAGAAATGACAATGATAATTATTTATGAAAATATTTTTCCCATTTTGGGTAAAAAATTATGTTTTTATGAAAATGTTTTTATAAGTTATCATGTTTTCTAAGAAACCCACAGGATTTTTA
This sequence comes from Viscum album, assembly GCA_963277665.1. Lineage (NCBI taxonomy): Eukaryota > Viridiplantae > Streptophyta > Magnoliopsida > Santalales > Viscaceae > Viscum > Viscum album. Next base: position 695,132,491 of record OY728119.1, on the reverse strand, counting down.
CTTTTTTCTTTAGGTATTATTTCAAAGTGTTTTATAAAAAAACTATAAACTGTAAAACTAATTTCATGTGTTTGTAAATTAATATTTTAGATTAATTTATATTTTTTTAAAGAGAAACTATCATTTATGATCTCATAATTTTAAAATGAACTGAAAGGTTTCTTTATTATTATTTTTTCCCTTACTTATTTTTTTGTGATCAACATAAATTTTCAAGTTTTTCTTATTTTTTATGGATGAGTAGTAATATGAAGAAGTTATGTTAAAAATAAAAATAAGTTTTCCTAAAAATAAAATGTGTGTTACTTTAAAATTTGTGTATTGTAGAAAAAATGGATACTGAAAAGAAGTGTAAAATTATTAATGTAAGTGTTTTTTATGTAATTGGTATGACAAAATTATCTTAAGAAATAGACCTAAAATGATATTTTGGAATTCAATAAGAATAATTCTTGTTTGAAAAATTAAATTATGGATTGAATAGGGATCGAGTTCATATAGCTTCATCCTAAACTAAACTCAGTCCAACCAAGGAATCTTCTTCAACACCAAACCAATATAAAGGTGAGATTTAAGGATAGAAATAAAAATCATTGAAGGGTTCCATTATAGTGGCCTACTAGTAAAAAAATTATTAAAAAATAAAACCATTTCAAAAAGGCGGTCACATGTACCTATGAAGACCATGACTCATACAAGAGGAATATATTATAGAATCTGGTCTTCCATTTCTATTTGATCATACATTATGGGATGATATTCTATTCTTGTAATGAACCTGAATTTAGTAGCCCAGATTCATTAGTTACATTATTAAATTTCACTAGATATAAATAATTTCATCTCTAAGGACCAAATAGTTTAGTAGACCTGGTAAAATAGATATATATACATGAATATCACATTATAATTGAAAACATAAAATAAAATAAAATATATTCATTATGTAAAAAATTATTTTCTTTAACATATCCATACATATAAATCACAAACACTTCCTAGTATCCTAGGAAGAGTGATTCATAAGTAAGGGGTGAGCTCAGATTCTCAGTAAGGGTATGCATATAATGGAAGCTTTATTGAGTAAATAATTATATACAATATGGTACAGAAAATAACTAAATCAAATGACATTTAAATGATAAATTGAGAATAATACGTAGGTAATAATGGGTGATCAAATAATCCGTATAAAAAATCTCATGAGATAATCAATTATCCAGTAATATTCTAACTAATAAAATCATCACATGGACATCAAAAACTGAATTCATTATGATAGAATTAATGTCATTAGATATCTAAAACATACCATTTAATCCTTGTTCTAAGAAATAATACATAAATGGGTAAGGTTTAGACAATATCTTGGTGGTTTGTCTCATGACACCTACTGATGCATAGAGATGATATAGAGGGCCCCTATCATACCCTACTAATTCCAATGCATTCCAAATATGAATAAATAATAAATCAAAAGCAACATGCCTAAACAAAATAAAAAATATTCCATAATGGAAGAACTATTAATATGAAATATCAACAATTTCCCCAATGAAACTGGTCATAAAACATACAATTAAATATTATTAATTGTTTCAGTAATTTACATCTTCAACATAATATTCAATAAATAATTTTTACATAGATGAAATTACTTTAAATGGACTACTAGAATATTTTTAGAGAAAAATAAACTTTTTTACTACAAAAATAATTTTTAAAATCTAAAAACAGTGACTGTAAAAAAGAAATAATTTTCATTTAAAATTTCCTTGTGAATATTTATAGTACGTTTAAAATCATTGATCCCTCATGAATTTTGTATGTTCTATTCATTCCATTTAAGATAAATAAAAACTTTCATTCACACTTTTATAAGAAAAGTGAAAAAGTACCTTGTTCGGAAAACAATATGTATAATACGTTTAGAATATTTTTTTAAAGTGATACAAGGGTAAAAATTATAATTCAAAATATTTGGATAATAGTGAAAACATTTTTTAAATAATTATTATATAACATGGTCAATGAATAAAAATATTCCTTAGTGGACACTTAAAAATTAAAAATCCCCAATAATGATGAGCATATGAAATAAACCCTTACCACTTGATTTTATTTTGAATCGTAAGTCCCATGAAAGAAATAACATGAAATTAATATTAAATACCTTGAAAAAAATACATTTAGGATATAATACCTCAAATTTATAGTATATACACCATAATAAAATAAATAAGTGGTAAATATGACATATGACTCGCAGATGTAAAAGTGAGATGTGAAACTCTTACCTCAAGCTTAAATTTAGTTCAAAATTATTTAACCTCCAGTATAATAGTTTTAAAATTTTATTTAATTTATAAAATAACCAGATTCATATTTATAATTACATATATTATCCTCATATATGATCTTAACACATGTTTGTTAATAATATTTCATTATTATCCTTGTTTTTTTGTTACTTAAGTTTATCGTGGATGTTTTATCATGTAAGTTATATTTATTGAACGAAGGATATAGTTCCACCATATAAAGAATTATTTTAAGGTTATAGATTTCATTATTTTTAATTATATAATTTTTTTAGAATCATTCTATAAATATGAACATATAATGTGAATAACATAACATCGTGGAGATAGTAAGTCGCAGAAACACACAGGCGGCGATATCATTTCTAAATGGATGGAGTGGTAAGGTTGTGGATAACATAATAATTTTATAGAATAAATATAATTTAATAATTATCATATATATATATATATCAATTATTTGAATCATTATAATCATCCTTGTAAAGTGGTGATGAAAAACAAATTACAGTGTTGTATAGTGACAGTAAGACGTACGTATGCTGGTGCAATGCTTTATTTTTTTATATTTTGGATAAACATCATAATATCTCTTCCTATTAATACTAAAAAAATTAATAATATATAATATAATGTAGTTATTAATTTTTTATGGAAATAACACGTGAAGGAGAATTATAAGAAGAAATAAACTTGAACGATTCAGTAATGATGAATACCTCTTCCTATGTGGACTCCCTTTAGATATCTTCTAAGGGGATGTGGTATTTATATTTTCTAAGGAAAATAAACTCAATAACATGTTTATTTTTGTTTATAAAAGTAATGTTCATGGTTTTGTTCAGCTATATGGCTCAAATATTTGATAGGAATTGAATGAATGGGTTCCCATTTATAATTGAGGTGAGGGGACCTTCTGGATTTTCTTAAAATATTAAATTAATATAAATTATAAATCATTTAAAATTTGATAAAAATTAATATAATTATATGATAAGGCTAGTATAATTCATAATACTTTATTCCACAAAAAGTTTACACGTTTTGGATACGTTTTTACCCTTATCTTTTATTTTTAACACCCTATTAGCCATTTTGACAATTAAAGCTCTATAAAATCTTATACACTAAAAGGGCCATGAATTTTACAATAAAATGAAAAAAGATCCATAAATGTACCATGATATATTTAATTAATCATATCTTATTCCAGGATTTTTTTTAATTTTATATCATTTAATAAATTTTTAATTATTATAAAATATCAATATTGTATATTTTTTGAGCTATTTATTACTTTAGAATTAATAATATTAAGAAAAGAATTAAAATTCAAACAACAATATTTTATTATATTTATAGAATTTAATTTTAATCTATAAAATCAGGGTTTAATGTTATTCATATCATACTATATTACATTTAAAATTTTAAATATCAATTATTTGATTTTTCTATAAATTGAATAAATAATGAATCTCTGTTGTGTAAGCATTTAAGATAATTACTTATTCACTATAAATTAAAAAAATTACCAAGATGAAGATAAATATTTTATATTTTAAAATTATATTTAGAGGGAAACATATCCTCTAGATGACCACATATTAAAAATATTATAGTTATTAAAAACAAGACTCTGATGTAATTTACTTTTCATGAAATAAAACACTATAAGGGTTATAATCTCATCCCAATTGACAAAAACTGAAATATTACATACTTTTGAATAAGTATGGAAGAAATTTCCTCATGAAATAATATTAATTCATATATTATTGTTATATTATAGTCCTTATAATTTTACATTTTAACCATAATTGCCTGATTTATCCTTTAATGTGGTAACAAAAATTTCCAGGTTACTATTCAAATTGACCAAAAGTAAAAGGGACCAATTTAATAACTTTTTACCACATAAATAAAATTATTGGATCCATTTTTCATTTCAAAACATATAATTATCAATATATTATTTAAAATTAAACACTCTAAAAGCAACACAAATTGTTTTTTTAAATGCCCCCTTTAAGTATAAAAATTATTTTATACCAAATTTAACAATAAAATAGATTCAGATTAAATTATTTCAATTATTTATAAAATTATATAAATAATTTTACATTAGATCCTTTTTTTATTAAAATGGATCTTTTTCAAATTATTGAAAAAAATATAATTTTCATGAAAAACGGTATACTCATTATTCAATAAAAAATAATATTTTTAGAATAATATAAAAATTTCACCCTAATATAATTTTGATATTATGAATAATAAAATTAAATTTTTTATAAAATAAAATTTAAATATGTTCCAAAAATTAAATATATTATTTTCTCACGAAAACCGAAAAAAATAATTTTTAAAGAAAACATATTTCTAAAGCATAAAATATCTTATCTGAAATTTTATTAAATGAGAATTAATAAATGAATTATTATTTATAAGTTCTTTTTTGTGTGTGTTTATATATATATATAGTTATTTTATTATTACTATCCAAACACTCCAATTTAACAACTATATTGTAATTATCATATTTAAATAATAACATTTTGGGGTTCATTTAAGCTCAAGGTTACATGATTTACACATTATCAAAAAAAATTCTTTCAAAACATAAGGGTGTCACAATGATAAACCTAACCTATGTTATTATTCATACCATAAGGACCATATATAATAGTATGGTAAAATATGGGTCCCCATTTGAGATAATGCCTATCCAAAACCCATGCAGTCTTATAATCTCATGTATATAGTGCTTTCCTAAGTCCTCCACCATAGTGGGGTCAAAAATTAATATGATATAAACCGACTTGGCCAAAAATATTGATCACCTCCCATATGTATTTATTAATTCAATGTGATGGGGGTTATTTTTCAATGAAATCAATATAAACATCATTCCACTTCCATGTAATCATTGGAAGGGGTTGAAGCAACCATCGTTGTTTCTACTACATAGAATTTATCTTATATCATGTATAACAAATAGATACAATGTTGGATATTTCATGTTTCATACTAGGACACCAATAACACGGATTTATATCATAAGACCTTTTTATGGTTCCATAATGGGGAACCAATAGATTATGAGGAAAATCACTAAAAATTCATTTCTTATAGACGAGGGAAACAAATATTTGATCCTAAATAAAATGATACCCTCTAAGGATCGAGACCATTCACTGATGGTCTCCCCGCCATATAAGGGATCTCTAAAACTCCATAACTCATCATCATACTACTACTCCTAAGGAATCATATTTTGGGGAGGTCATGTTACAAGAGTATTACCCAAGATAAAAACAGGCTCCACTTCCCAAGCTCCAAAGTGAACCAAAGTAAAAAATTTCCATCAAGTTAAATTCCTTATTTATATCCTTTGAATCATGAAATATTAAATTCATGTTAAAATCATCAGTAACATTGTTACCATGTTTCAGTGTATTGGTAATTTCAAGGTAAAAATCTTAACTTTAAATATTTTTGAGAAATGATGTAACCAAAAAATTTATAGTCAAGGTATATGATAAACTTTTCCAAAAAAAATTATAGCGACACCAAATTTTTATGGAATGAACAACTAATACTAGTTCAAAATTATGTGTGGTATAATTCCTATAATGAGGTCTAAGCTTATGTAAGCTATAATCCGCAATGTGATCTCCTGACATTAGGTTAGTTCCCAAGCCAGAACCTGAAGCACCACAACAAAACACATAGACTTATTCTACATTTGGTAAATTCATAATTAGTGATAAGGTAAAACAATTATTCAAATCATTTAAGGATACCTATCACTTTGAATTTCATAATAATTTTACCCCTATCATGGAGATAGTCATCAAAGGAGGAACACACTTTTTAGAAATCCTTCATGAACCTCTAATAATATCCTATCAAGCCAAGTAAGCTATGTATATTAAAAAATATATTGTTGTTATTCCCATGAAATGACAGCTATCACCTTTTCAGGATCAAATGAGATACTAGGTTTTGAAATCATGTTTCCCAAGAACATAACTTCTTGGATTAAAAATTGGATAATTAAAATTTTATCATAATGGAAATGGTACCTTAGTTTTTCCAAAAGATTCCTCATGTGAAACACATGATCTTCTTTAGTTATAGAGTACATAGGGATTTCATCCACGACCACTATGATTAATGTTTTAGGATGCTCATTAAATATTCTATTCATCAATTCCATAAAGAGAGAAAGATAATTATTTGGACCAAATGATATTACAAGGTACTCGAAATGGATATTCTTCATCCAAAAGGTTGTCTATAGGTTACATAACTCGTTGATTATAATATGGTGATATCATAGATGAAGATTAATTTTAAATTTTTTATCAATATTAACTAGTCAAATAGATCATAAACGTATAGAAAAAGATATTTTTTCTTGTTTGTAACATGATTATATTTAAGATAATTAACACATACAAGATGTGTTACATTTTCCTTCTTAGTAAAAGGCATGGGGGATGCCCATTATGACACCGTAGGATTTTTTTAATCCATTAGCTCTCAAAAATGTCCAACTAAATTTTAAATTATTTAAATTTAACTGGAACCATATAGTAAGATGACATCGATATCGGTTTTGTTCTAGGGACAATGTCAATCAAGAACTCCACCTCTCGTACCAGAGGAAAACCCAAGCAGTCTTCCAGAAGGACATTATGATACTCGTAGGATACTAGTGGAAAGATATCACTACTTGATTCCTATTCCAATATTAATTTATATAAAAGAAACAAGTTATTAAGATCATGAATCAATGAACCCGATCGATGAAAAATTGGACCCATTCCCCCTGAAACACATAGGAGATCCCATTATATGTGATAAAAACACACATAGATGATAAAGCCTGATTTGAAATTTGTGAGTGAAAAAACAATAAATAATTATAATAAAATTTAAGTGGTCTATGTAGAGATCCATGAATTCCTATACTATCTATATTCCCCCCAAAATAATGAGCATGCATGATAAATAAAAATGTCCTCCTTTTTATTTTCAATGGGTATCACAAACTCCATAATAAATGTAAAGAGTTTTATCATATGTTTTATTGATCCAAAAAATGAGATGATACAATTTAGGGGGAGGAAACTATCTCAAATAAAGTAGTTTCTATGGTAGAATCAATTGAAATGGTACCTCTCACAATCCCATGAATTGCATAAATGTCTATGGGAAACTCTCCTAATCAATATATTTACCTTATTTTAAATGTGTGTAACAATAACCCTATAGTTTTTTATGCATCTTGCTACATATTTGATTATACAGGAACCATAAATTCTATACGATAGTGATTAGAAGATAGAGGCCAAAAACACTTCTAGAAATGACCCTAGTGCACACATGAGTTAAAAAAATTGTAGAGGTATGGGGAAAAAACTATTCATATGTCTAGTCTATCCTCATTGATTGTATGTAAATCCTTTAAAAACTAATGAGGGTTTAAGAAGGTACCTCTATGAAGGACCACTTATATTTCCTCCAGGAATCCCATTTCTCTTCATATTTCCCTTTTATGAATCATTGGTGATTCAACTATTGGAAAAATGGAATTCTGGTCTAACATATCTTACCTGCTAGGTCACAAATAAACATCGATGATCTATCCACCGTATCGGCATAGGTGGTCAGGATTCAACATAAAAACATATGACTTGATATTAAATTGAAGTCCCATATGAAACCTATATTCCTTTATCTTTTCTAAGACATAAAATTATAAGAAAATTCATAGATCTTGGTGAAATAATTTTCATGCTCTATTACTAGCTGATTCCCCCTAACAAGTTTGATAAAATCAATGGATTTTACTATGTTCATGCATTCTATCATGAAATACTCCTTAAATATGGACATTAAGACATTCTAATTCATGACCTCATGCTTATTATTTATAAAAACTGAGTCCCAACACCTTCTACAAGGGACATAAAACTAAAATATGGAAAAATTTAAATTGATTGAATCTGGAGTGTCTTGGAATTCTAAAAGCCTCTTGATCTTTCTTAACTAATCCACAACCACTTGAGGATCATTTGTCTATTGGAAAGTTGGTAGTTTCTAGAAAATAGTTCATGAGATTGGTTCCTTTTATCATCCCTTAAAGGCTCTTCCAAACATGATTACATTGGGGTAAATGCCACCCTTAAGTACATAGCTCAGACCATGAACATGATTTCTTTAATTAGGTATTTATAAACTAGAGTGTTTCCTTTCTATAATTCGTCAAAAATATCCTCATAATTAATTATAGGAATTATATAAGCGGTTGTGATAAAACACATCAAAAGGTAAAGAAAATTGAAAACATGATATCCATGAAATAATTATACTGTAGAATAATAAAATAAAACTGGAATTATAAAAGAGTTAAAATAAATAGAGTTTATGGTTAAAACTCTACAAATTCATAAAGATGCATATCCATACAACCCTTGGTAACATTAGGATCTTCATTATGAGATATGAAAAAAAAACTCATTCAAAACATTCTCTTTAGGTCCCCATATTTCTATATAGTTGTCACCAAAATATCCCTACATGCATAACAAAAATGGAAATAGGAAAATCACAATTTGATATTAATTATTCATGAACCATAGCTGATTAACCAAACATCTGTTAACTGAATCGGTCCTAACATGACCTGAAGGGGGTTTCCAATCCTCATGGGTTGGATAAAATAAAATGGGACTCATGAAACAATCTTGGAAATTATTTAGCTATAAATAACATGAAAACACGGTGATAAATGGATAGAGAATGATTGTATTCCAAAAACCAGACAAATACATTGGTACAACCATTAGGAAAATAGGTTCCACGATATAATAAAAAAACTAATGTAATAAAAATAACCCAAAACCAAACTCAACGTGACATGTTGATACCTCCATACTCTCACACCCTACTAAAGAACAAAACCACCACCACCCTAAGACATTTTTCCCTTACCTGCATCAGATATAAGAAGATTTGCATACACCCAATGTTTTATACCTGGTGTGAGAAAAAGAGACTAATTAGAGCCCACCAAGTTTTTCATATGAGGCCTTTATAAAAAAATTATCATGTACAAAATATAAATCATGAGATATAATTTTACACCAAGCATGCATATATCACACTTTTCATAAATCATAAATCATACCAATTACAATAGGTTTCAAATGAATGTTCATAACAATTCCATACAAGAATTTCAAAGATTACAAAAACATAAATAAATACCTTTAATCAAAATTGTTTTATTCTAGTGAGGATCCTCATAACATTATCATGAATCAGTAGGCCACCTAATTTGTAAATTACCCTATAATAATATGTCTTGGGATAAGAATTTTCTCCCAATAGTAGCCCCTTTCCATAATTTAGGCAACCAACTACACACATTAACCTAGATGAAAATGCCTAGGGAAAATATTTATTAACTTATGATGGATCCCTAACTGATCATTTATCATTATCATTTTTAAAACATTAAAATCATTCAATTTAATTTCTCCTTTGAAAACACAAAACTCGTTCTTTGAAGCTATTTACATTATCAACACTATGAGAAAAATTTATGTTAACCAATGAAAATGAATCCAACACATTTTCTAAAACATTTCTCATGATTTAAAAAACCATTTAAAAATCCACTACCAATATATTACCCTAAACCATAATTTCCATTAATTCTAGAAACCATGTCGAAGAGTAAATAAAAAATGTTTTATATAACAGAGTGGAATCATGAAACCACATATCTCAAAACACATGGATTATTAACACCCATATTGAGACCATAATCAAAGATAAGTTAATTATACCATGAATCGAGAAAGGATCATAAACCACAAATTCAAAATCAATAATATCTGGAGAATTACTTTCTAGAATAAAGGATTGCCAAACAGAAGACTTACCTCTACAATGATTTATGATCTAGACAAAACAAATGAATTTCAAATTGGATAAAAAAGAGTTTATAGCTTCAATTAGCATTGTTATATTCATGAAAAGTTCCTACATTGTCAATGATGAAGAAAAAAGATTATGTGTTTGATTTTTTATCAAAAATACCCATGTTTCACTAAATATTTGAGTGAAAATATAAAAAAAAGACAAGTTTGGTGGGGCCCCAAGAATTTATAAGTATTCTAGAAAAATAAGAATCATGGCGCAGCTTATTAGGAAATGCCACAAAGGGTCCCAAAATATAAAGGACTATAGTGAAAGGGTGATGGTCATTCCACATATATTCATTGTAAAAAACTGTTTCTAGGATCAACATCATTGTAAATGCTGAGATCCTAGAAACTATGAAAGGGGAAATTTTCATAGAAATCCATATCTAATAAAAAATATTACCCCACAACCTATCCCCACAGTATAGTGATCCTAATATTTTCTTAAACAATCAAGTTCCACATACAGAACACCCTACTGTAGCCACATTCCTTGCAATAACTACGTTAAAATATAGAAGAAACACTAAATATATCATCCATATTGTATCACCCCTACTAAACAACAATCACAACCTCCCCGATAAAAAACCAAAACTATATCATAGAAAATTCATACACACAACCACACACCCGTAACCCATCCTAGTGAACTAAAAACACCATAAACATATATGGAATGGAAAATAAAATAACAAAAGAAAAAAGAATATTTTCATACCTAAACAAATAGGGGAAATTATACATACTCAATTTGAAAACCAAGAAATTATTTGGATTCTCCCAAGTTCATTATTATACAAGTCGTATAGCATAATTTATTATTTTAATTGACAAATATAAAATGGTATTAATTTATTCAGACATAAAGGAATCGATTTTAATTGATATATTCTCAATTGATATTCCATTTATTCAATGCATTTATATCCAAGATTATAACTAGAAATTGATTAACCATTTCATTAGAATATAACCTATTTTTCACTTCCAGCAAATAGTTCCATATAAGAGGATCAAGAATGAATATTATTATCAATCCACATCATTTCCCCTCTAATTATAGTATTATTAATTTATATAAGAGGTAGTCATTGAAATGTTATTAAAATACATCACCATCTTTAGTTCAAAGTCTCTAATAATGGATATGGATTCATATCCCACATAATTTTCTATCAACCATTATAGTTTGAAACACGCCTTCGCATAATTGCTTCTAAACTGGCCAATCAAAATACCTCCAGGCAAGGACAGGGGAAGACGGAACACAACTAGCCAGACTAACTCCCAAATCCATCTGCGCGTTCAACACAGCACAGCTTCCACAAAAACATAACAACAACAATAACAGCAGAGAGAGCCCACCTGGTGCGAAGGGTGACAGCCGCGGAAGCAGCCGAGCAGCGCGCTCTCGCGGATTTCAGATACGGCGAGGTAGATCATAAGGTACAGCCGCAGAAAACAAAGAAGAAGCACAGCATGGAAACGAGAGCTACGGATTCAAAGGCGGTGACGAAGCTCCACCAGAGGGCGTCCAGGACGGAGAAATCCCACCACGGCCACCGCATTCGGGATTCCAGGAAGGAGGAGAGGGAGGCCGGCCATCGCATTATGGAGGGCGGCAGGGCGAAGTCGAGATCCAGAAGCCTAAGCGCCGTTGTGTACCACCGAAACGCCATGCCTCCCTCCCTGGTTCACCGCCTCTGCGCCTGTTGCCCTCGCGGCGCGTATGAACGGGCAGAGACCGGCAATCATACCCAATTTATTATTGTTAAAAAAAAATATATTTTCATTTCCCTCAGTTACAGACTAAATATAATACCCATTGTAATATATATTATTCAAACTTAATAAATATAGCATAGAATTTATAGATAAAAGGATCATTCCTAATGAACATTATCCCATTATTTAAAGAAAAAATGATTTACCAATCCCCTATATCAAATTTACATGACCTAATAAATTATTAAATATTTTTTGTTTATTTTATTATCATAAATGAAAAATCAAATATTTTATTATTAATTACTTTTATAGTTAAAAAAACATCCAATTTTTATTATATTGGACATAAAAATTATTATAGTAATATTATTTAAATCTAATAAATTTAAAATATATTTTATGAGCAAAAAATAAGCCAATGAGGAAACAAATAGAATAATAAATATTTCTATAAACATTCAGTTTAAGGAAATATCAAAATACCACCAAACAAATTCCCCAGAGTAAAATCATTCTAATGTAATGTTACTTGGGGTGGTGTGTTTCCATCTATGGTAGAATTTGGCTTGTTTAAGATTTGGGCCCATGAAAGGTCAATTTATTCAATTATTTTTTTATTTTTTTATCTATATTTATCAAAATTTTAATATAATGTAACCTAATCATAACATACTTAAATATTTCATAATTTTAGATTAACATTCAACAGATCTCACAAAAATACATAGCCCGTAACTTTAAAGGTTTAGTGTCTTTGGATACTAGATACATGAAAAATTTATTTATGAAAAATCTTCAAAATATCCAAATGTTTTATTCCTACATAGTACTCTTATTAGAAATATCCTACGTAGTACCATTCTTTATGTGATGGGGAAATGGAAACATAGGAAATGGTGACATCAGATGCATAGTAAGGGTAAATATTGGAGATTTAAACTAACGATGACTAGTGTGCATATAATAAACATAAGGTATGATAATGTGATCATAAATTAAGAAAAAATAACTGAAAATTCATAGATCATTAATAATGAGTTATGGCGTAATACTTTTTCATAAGAAAAGACTTGACTCGTAAGGGTGTGTAATAAAAGATAATCAATCTCAAGCTATAAGAAAACATCATAATAATAAGACATTAGTTTTTGGTATAAAATAAAAATATATAATTAATTCATAAGTCAATGATAACTTCCAGTTCCATCATAACCAGGTAGACAGATTCTGATAGTGGACTGGGTTAACTCTCAATTTATATAAGCATGGTAGAAAAAGACCCATTGGGGATTGGGTTGACTCCCAATTCATTTTTATATTATCTAATGAGATGTCATGATTTAATAAATAAAACACATGGATATATAATTCCAGTACCACACATCACTTATGTGAAACCATACATACGAATACAACAAGATTTCAAAAACATTCATATTTCATCATAGTTTAATTAACTCATGGGAATGAAATGGGTTAAAGTAAAATATCTATAAAGAATCATCAGCAATGTCACGACCCGTCCCCCGGGGCCCGTATCGTGACTACCCCAAGCATGCCTTCCATAGGCCAAGGGGTGACGACTAGCACCAAAGGCGTAATTTCCTGAAACTGGGAAGACATTGCCTTTATAAATCGTAAACACACACAGCCAGAATACAAGCAAAATCAAACACAAAGTAAAAGCTGTATAAAAAGGGTACTGAAAGTATTGGGGTGCAGAATACAAGCCCAATTGTAAAGTACAAAAACAACTGAAAACTAGTACAACTGAAAAAGGGACAAATAGTTGAACGGTGAAAGCAGCTCCTGGATCGTTCTCCAAGGTTCTTACCTGAAGGGTATGTACAAATGGCCTCCACATCACTCCACGTCTGTCAGACTCCACCGTATACCGATATGTCGTATGGTCATCCTCCAGGTACCGTCCAGTCCTGGCGTTCTCAACCTCCGTCAGTGATGTCCGTCATCTGCATCCAACACAACGAGGTGTGTGCATAGCCCGTGCAGGGGTGCGTATAACGATACTCAGTAGGGACCCCGATACCCTCAAGGTCTCACAAAATCCAACAAGGATAAACCACAAATTAAGATTTCAACGGATAACCATTACTTAAGTATATGACCATACATATACCTAAGTTATCAAATACCCATCTCAATCTTGAGAAAAACACAATGGTCATTAATTCAGCTCAAACCAGGATTTTCATTATCGAAACCATGGATGCTAGAGAACTCCTCCTCTTTTGAGTACAGTGGGCATGTCTCGACTCCGAGGCACTTCTCATTAACCTTGGACTGTTGAGGTACTCCTCCTGTCGAGTACCACGGGTCTGATGCCAACTACCAGACGCTCCGTCCACTGTGGGTCTGCCGCCAAATACCGGGCGCTCCCCCTAATAGCCTACAGAGGTACTTCTCCTATCGAGTACCACAGGTCTGCTGCCAACTACCAGGTGCTCCGTCTGCCGTGGGTCTACCGCCAAATACTGGGTGCTCCGTCCACTGGGCTAATCGAATCACTCCGAGTCGAACCGGTCAAGTAGTCCTTAGGTCTACAGCTACTAGGTCTCCGCACTTTGACTGCTCGTCACCGGAAGGATCCGCTCCACAAGATACTGGCCGATACTCCAAGTGTCACAAAGTCTCACGTAGAAGTATCTTAAAGGACTGCCACGTCGTACGGGTATCAACGCAACAGACGACGCGTCAATCAGACGCCCCGTCTGTGAGTTATTAGCATTTTAGTCCTGGGCCCCGGTTGAATTCATGTACGAACCAACCTGACCGTGACTAAACTATACCCCGAACTCTAGTGGAGTATACTCAAAGGGACGACTATTCTCCAAGAATATCGGTGCCGCTGATGGTTCGTCAAACGGACATATGGTGCCATAGATATGGCCCAAGAAGGTGATGGGTCAGTAATGGGCCCGGGTCCGGTCCAACCCGGTCGGACTGACTCGGCCCAACCAAGTCTGGGCCGACCCAGTCTGGGTCGACCCGGTCAGACTCACTGGGTCTGACCCAGCCCATTGGGCGGGTTAGCCCGCTACGTTTTGACCCGGTCCACTGGCCCGGCCCAGTGGACCGCGAGGGCTGTTTGGCCCGGTAGTCGCCATGTAGGCGCCTCGGTAACTCGGCCTGGGAGACCAGGCCGGTTCGGCCAGCTAAACCGCGGGGGAAGCCGCGGGTCGGCTTGGGAGGGCGGGGGCTGGGAGGCCAGCAAGCAGGCCACGCGGGGCGCGGGCAGGCTGGCGGGTCACAGGTGGGTGCACCGGGCAGGACGCCGGGGCACCGGGCAGGCCGCCAGCGGGGCGCCGGCCAGGCCGCCGGCGGGGTGAGGGGCGCCGGGCAGCGCGCCAGCGGCGCGTGGGGGTGCCGAGCAGCTCGCCGGCGGGGTGCGGGGGCGCCGGGCAGCGCGCCGGCGGGGCGCGGGGGTGCGGGGATGGGCCCCGTCTGGCCGCCGGCAGATCCGGGCAACGCGCGGGGCACGCGGGCAGCGCACCGGGGTAGTGCGCCAGGGCGCGGGAAGTGCGTCGGGGCGCCGTGGGGGCGACGCGGTTCGCGGAGGCCGCGGGTAGCACGACCCTTGTTAGCCGCCCTCGTCGTCGTCGTCTCTTTGCCAAGTCATCGTCATTGAACATGAACAAACAATGGGAGGGTCGGACCGTGTTCGTGCGGCCCGATCCCTCCTCGTTACAGTGATAGAAATTGGTGATTCTCATACCATATCTTTGTTCGATGAAGAATGATGTTTATATTCAAATAGAAAATAACACAAATCTCCCTACCTTTGATTTGCTGGTAGTCGTTCGTTGACGTCACAGAAGGATGGTCGTCAATCCGTGGTAGACGATCACGTCCCACATCGAAGGGGTCTGAGGAAGAAGGCTGGAGAAGAAGAGCGTCACTGGCGTTCTTCACGTTCTTCGTTAGGAGGATGGTTCTTCATTGGGAGCTTTCTCCAACAATCCCACCAGAAGTGGATGCCAACCCAAATAAAATAATAGTTTTCCTACTATTTTAAGTGTTGGAACGCAATTAAAAAAGGAGAATTAAAATCCTGAATCCTCTAAATTAAATACACGAGTGTTGTCTCATTAATTTGGAGGATTCCAAGAGGCTCTCCTTATTAAAACAAAAGTGTTGGCGTAATTAATTGTGTAGGGAGGTCAAAGGCTCTCCCTCATTAATGAGGGAGAGTGGAGAGGTTTCATCCTCCACCATTAATAGGGGTCGGGTGGTCCCCACCCCTATCATTAGTAGGGAAGTTTTGCCACTCGGGTCGTCCCCACCTCAAATATCCTCCCATGGGTGGATATGCTCTGGTGGGCCCCACCACCATAACCTCTCATGGAAGGTTAGGGTGTCGCAGTCTCACCACCAACCTCCAAGGGGAGATTTTAACCAACACACTCAACACATGGTAGCTTAAAAATAAAATTAAGCGTCGTACTTTATTTTATTATTTTTTTATAAAAAGCCAAAAACAAACTTATATTCCCGACTCACTGTCGTCGAAGTGAAAGTCTTCTTAAGTGCAAACCGACGTTGCGAGTTCCACAATGCCATTGGATATCAATTCCATGCACCGGTTCAAAAGTTATAAAAACCCGCTCGTACGTTTACTGAACGTACCAGAACAAAACTTCAGAACTTGATTCCGGGCACACCGGGCCTCAGAATCATGCGCTGTCAGAAACTACGGTCTCGTAAAAATCCCCATGTATTCAAAAAAATTCCATGGGAAATCCGGGTCTTTACATTCTCCCCACCTCAGGACTTTACGTCCCTGTAAGCTATAACTCGAACTAAGGGATCAATTGGGGGTACTGAGCACGCATCTGAGCCTCCCGCTCCCATGTTCTCTCTTGGAGGTTCCTGTGCTACCAGTGAACGTGCACCAGAGATATCAACCGTTCACGTAGGACCAGCTCCTGTCGATCCTCGATCTCCACTAGGACCTCCGTGAATGTCTCCCCGTCATCAATGTCCAGCTCCCCATGGTCGATGATGTGGGACGGGTTGTGCAGGTATCTCCTCTGCTGAGATACGTGGAAGACCACTACTACAAATACGACCTTTATCAGCGCTAAAAATGGCCTTTATCAGCGCTAGAAAAAGTGCTGATAAAGCCAGCGTAGATAAAGGGGGGGGGTCCCCTTTATCAGTGCTTCCTTTATCAGCGCTTTCGTTTTAGCACTGATAAAGGACCATTTTATCAGCTCTTTTAAAAAAGCGCTGATAAAAGTTAAAAAATTAAAAAAATTAAAAAAAAATTAAAAAAAATAAAAAAATAAAAAATACTGCGAATCGGGTGGGCTTTTATAACGCTTGAGCCCCCCATTTTACAGTGCTTTTCTGCCCATGTACCACGCACCCCACGCACCCCCTTCACCCTTTAACAGCGCTTGCTGCTATATTCCCCCATGCGTGCGCGCCCCTGCCTCCCACAGGATTTGAACTCGAGACCTCCCCCATGCGCGCCTAAGTCTTTACCACTACTCTATTTTGATTTGTCTTCCAATTCATGATATATATCTCTCTCTCTCTATATATATATATAGTTATATTTATCCGTATACTAATATATATTAATATTAATATATATATAGTTATATTATAATATATATATATAGTTATATTATAATATATATATATATAGTTATATTATAATATATATATATATATATATAGTTATATTAATATATACATATAGTTATATTAATATATATATATAGTAATATTAATATATATATAGTGATATTAATATATATCTATATCTATATATATATATATTTAGTTATATTATTCGTATATTAAAATATATTTATATTAATATATATATATATAGTTATATTAACATATATATAGTTATATGAATATATATATATAGTTATATTAATATATATATAGTGATATTAATATATATATTTATAGTAATACTAATATATATATATGTAGTTATATTAATATATATATAGTTATTAGATTAATATATATATATATAGTTAGATTAATATATATATATATAGTTAGATTAATATATATATATAGTTAGATTAATATATAGGTATATAAATATTCATATATTTGTATTTTAATTAAAATGGATGTTAGTTATTATTTAGATAAAGCTAATATATTTTATATGTAAACATTTTTTATTATTTATATTTATAATTAAATTTTTAGGTGTGAATATATAAAAAATATGAATATATTGTTATATTTTTTTATTATAAATAGCAGTGTATTATAAAAAAGGATGAAATTTCAAAGACATAATATCAATATGAATGTAATACCTTGGAATAAATTCAGACCCCGCCAAAAAAATCCAATAATACCCCCTTAAACGAGGGTGAAAATCCACAAAATGTTAAAAAATCGGGGTACCCCGACTAAAAACTCAGTTTTGGAGGCCTTCTGGGCCTCTTTTTCCCTTGAAAATCGCTTAAACGGGGTTCCCCCAAGTCACAGCGATGTAGATCTTGTCGCAGGCTTCGATTTGATATGTGGTAGAGCTCAAACGGACACCTGGATCAAAAGTTATGGCCGTTTGAAATTTGAGTTGCGTTTTCAACATATTTTGGATCTTTTTTTATTTTTTTTAATTTTTTTAGTCTTCAAATTGTTATTAAATGACTATTACTCCATAATGATTATCAAATTATTAATTAAAAATATTTTTTAATTTTTTAAGAAGACATTTTCATTAAATATCTTATATATTAAGTATAATAAGTGTAAATGTACATTTATACTTATCTAAAATATATTTAAAAATTATATATTATATTTATATAACAATATAACTATATTTATATATTAATATATTAATATATTTTTAATTTTTTTTAAGCCGACCCTTTATCAGCGCTACTAAACAAGCGTTGATAAAGGGGGGCCCTTTATCAGTGCTTTTTCGTTAGCGCTGATAAAGGGGGGGCGCTGCGAAAAATTGTTTTTGTGGTAGTGGACGTCATGCACCCGGTGCAACTGAGGTGGAAGATCCAAGTGTTAAGACACCTTGTCTACTCTGCTAAGGACCTGGAAAGGTCCGATGAACCTCAGAGATAGATTGCCACCTCGGCCAAATCTCCATAGACCTTTTCGAGGTGAGACCCGTAGAAAGACATGGTCACCATCCTCGAACTCCATAGGTCTCCGTTAACTATCAACATACGACTTCTATCTGCTCTGTGCAGTCTTTATTCGCTCCTGGATGATCTGTACCTTCTCGGTGGTAGCTCTTACCATCTCCAGTCCCACTAGTACTGACTCCCCTGGGTCTGTCCAGCACAGTGGTGATTTGCAAGGTCGGTCATACAAGGCCTCAAAGGTTCCATACCTATGGTGGAGTGATAGCTGTTGTTGTAGGAAAACTCCACCAAAGGCAAGTGATCCTCTGAGCTATGACCGAAGTCGAGGAGACATGCACGGAGTATATCCTCGAGGGTCTGAATGGTCCTCTCAGTCTGACAATCTGTCTGAGGATGGAAAGCGATGCTCAAGTGAAGCGGTGTCCTGAAAGCTTCCTGCAACCCCTTCCATAACCGGGAAGTAAACCGTGCACCACAGTTGGAGACAACAGAAGATGATACTCCATATAAATGCACAATCTCCTACACATAGAGGCAACCCAAGCTCTCTACTGAGCCATGCTCTCTGATCGGTAGGAAGTGGGCTGACTTGGTGAGTCAGTTGAAGATAACCTATATCGAATCGTGACCCCTGGATGTACATGGATGACCCATCATGAAGTCCATGGATATCCCATCCCACTTCCACTCTGGGACCTCTAAGGGCTGAACCAATCTTGCTAGTATCTGGTGCTCCGCCTTCACTTGCTGACAAGTGAGGAATCATGAGACAAACTCTGCTACCACATTCTTCATACCTGGCCACCAGTGCTGTCATCGAAGGTTCTAGTACATCTTCACCACTCCTGGATGTACCGCTAGAGGGTAAGTGTGTAACTCCCTCAACACTTCCTCCTAAAGTTTAACGGGTACCATGGTACGTCCTCTGAAGAGGATGACGTGCTCCCCACCTTCAAAAAATCAATCAGGTGCTTTCCTTGTGGATATCTAAGCATGTCGCATCTCACAGTCAGCGTCCCCATGCTGCGCTTCCCTGAATCACTAAAGAAGTGAGGGAGTGACTGTAAGAGACTATAGATAGGTTGTTCCACCTCTATCCACAAAGGATATCTGTAAGGCAACAGGTTTCTCTGTCGCCTCTCCTAACAGCTGTGTACCAGTCCTCCGGATGAGCGCATCCGCAACAACGTTCCCCTTCCCAAGAGTATAGAATATCTCAAATTCATAGTCCTGGAGGAACTCAAGCCATTGCCGTTGTCTCAGGTTTAGGTCCTTTTGAGAGAAGATATACCTGAGACTCTTGTGATCATAGTACATGGTAAAACGTTCACCCATCAGATAGCGCCGCCATATCTTCAAGGTGAAGACCACTGCTACTAACTCTAGGTCATGGGTAGTGTAGTTCTACTCATGCTGTCTCAGCTGCCGAGAACCACATGCGATCACTGCTCACTCCTGCATCAGGACAGACCCGAGTCTGGTCCATGATGCATCGTAGTAGACTACGTTCCCTTTTTCTTCCTCTCCAAGCCTCAAGATGGGGGCACTAGTCAGCCTCTACCTCAGCTCCTGAAAGCTCTTTTGGCATCTCTCTGACCACATGAAGGGTTTCCCATTATTCATCAAGGTTGATAGTGGTGATGAAACTCTAGAGAAATCTGAAACAAATCTCGGGTAGTATCCAGCCAAGCTCAGAAAACTCCGTACCTCGGCCACACTCATGGGTGGCTCCAACGCAAGTACCGCCTTGATATTTGCTGGATCCACTGTAACTCCAGCCTCTGATATGACGTGTCCCAAAAAGTGAACCTCTCAAATCCAAAATTGGAACTTTGAGAACTTACTATAAAGCTGGTGCTCTCAGAGTGTGTCCAGTACTACTTGAAAATGGTAGGCATACTCCACCTCAATAATCGAGTAGATCAGTATATCGTCGATGAAGACTATGACAAAGCGATTGGGGTATGGATGGAAGATCCTATTCATGAGACTCATGAACACTGCTAGAGCGTTGGTTACACCGAAGGGAATAACCAAGAACTCATAGTGGTCGTAATGACACATGAAGGCCTTCTTCTGCACATCCTCATCTCGAACTCTAAGCTAGTGATAGCCTGATCTGAGGTCTATATTTGAGAACCACCCTGCTCCTGTGATCTGATCAAATAGGTCGTCAATACTCGAGAGTGGGTACTTGTTCTTCACGGTCACCTGGTTCAGGCGACAATAGCCGACACAGAGCCTCAAGCTCCCATACGCCTTCTCGGCGAAAAGAATCGGGGCTGCCCAGGGAGAAACACTGGGCCAGATGAATCCCTTTGCCTGCAAGTCCTCAAGCTGTACCCTCATCTCGCAAATCTCATCGGGTGCCATACGATATTCTGGAGTAGATATCAATGTCATCCCAGGGTATATGTCAATGTAGAAGTCCACATCTCTGGGAGGAGGTAGTCCTAGAACATCATCAGGGAGAACATCTGTGTACTGGTCCACCACTACAGGATATATCGGACTCTCCACATCAACTGCTCTGAGGGTAAGGCAATCCAATTGGTGAGTGATCGACTGCACCCTCATCCGAGTAAGTCCATCCTGTGTGCAAAGGTTCCCTTCTCGCAAGTTAAGGTAAACCTGGTCCCATCTGTGTAGACACACTGCACTTTTTTGAATAATACAATCGATCTAAGCATGGATTGTAGATAACTAGTCCATACCCAAGATGACGTCGTAAGGCCTCTACGCCGCTACTAGGAGATCCCAACTGAAGCTCTCACCTCCTAGAGTATGCTCGCATTGCCGGCACCAGTTCGTAATCATCGAATCAGATCCCGTAAGAGTCTCTAGCCTTAAGGATCGAACCAAAGGCTCCTTCGAAATCTCCGAGATCCGAATGAGGGAAGTGGCAATGAAAGAGTGACTGGAACCCATGTCTATAAGAACTGCAACTAAGGTGGAATAGACACAGATCATACCTCGAATCATCTCCTGAGTGCCGTGATCTTAGGCCTCTACTGCTTGAAGCTGTGCTCTGCCCTGTCCACCCACTCACTGTGGTCGGGGTGGACCTCATGGTTGTGGTGGCGGTAGAACCTCGTAACGTCTTCCACCGCCAGTTTCACAGCCAGATCCACTTCCATGTCCGCCTGTTCCCTGCGGACCTCCTCGATCATACCTATACATCTGTCTGGGAGGTCCCTCAACTGTCTTCTGATCATCAGAACAGTGGGTCGGATAGTCACGAGCCATGTGACCAAGCCTGCCGTAGGAGTAACACTATCCTCTCCTGGCATGACCGGCTCTGTCTCCACTCTGGGTGCCCCGTACAACTGATCCTGAGTCGTGCAGTCAGCCACCTATGGGTATGGTCTTCTTGTACCTCTATGTCATCTGTCTACTGCCAACTGCAGAAGCCTCCGCTGCAAGTCGGCTAGTGGTGGGTCTCACTACTAGAGACTGCTCAGCAAGAAAACTCTCCACTATGAGGGCTCTCTCCAACACTCCCGCCTGTGTTGGGATGTTGTGGGAGATAACAGAAGCTCTGATCTCTCGCCTGAGTCCCTTCTCAAAGGTCCGCACCCTGAAAAACGGGTCTCCTACCATATTAGTGGAGTAGCGCGAGAGGTCGGTGAACCTCACTGGGTACTGAGATACACTCATGTTGCCCTGCTGCAGATGAAGTAGCTCCTGAATCCGCACTGCTCGAAGGGTGGCTGGTACAAACTCTGCTTGGAATAGGCTCTCGATGTCTTCCCATAGAAGTGTCTCCTCGTCATGCATCTGGAGCATCAGGCTCCACCATCTTCTTGTTGCTGCCTGAAGGAGGCTGGCAGTAAGGATCACCATGAAGTCGGCTGGTCTCCCTAACAGTCTGAATAATCTCACCACAACCTCCAGCCAATCCTCATCCGCCTGTGGGTCCATCTATCCCCTGAACCTGGGTGGCCTCTAGCGCTGGAAGTCATGCAGCGCGCTCAAGCGGCGTGCACTCTCTGCTATTGGGTTTGGTGGCATCGGTGGACCAACGAGAATTAGTACTGCTGCTACCTCTGCTGGTGCCTCAACTGGAAGAGGCCCTATACTGATGCCTCGTTGCTCGGCGGGCTGTCTATATGTACAACTCTAGGGGCTCTAGCTGGTCGTTTGTGGGGAGGCATCCTGAAGAAACAGATGTGACATGGTCAAAAGACTAAACCTGGTGAGCTAACCTGGTTTGAGATGACATAAATAAATATTTTGAAAACACACATGCAATCAGTGTTTTCGTGTACTAAGTCAGAAATCAGTAGTCAGAGTCCTGGTGTATGGATACATTGGCCACCCGCACCAACACTGGACTCCCTACACTGAAAACCACACTTAGTACCCTTAACACTATTGCTTCACAGAAAAGAAATATCAGAGTCCTAAGTTCTGCGGTAGAACCAACCTCCCCCTGAGACCAATTTTTCACGACCCATCCCCCAGGGCCCATATCGTGAATACCCCAAGCCCACCTTCCATTGGCCAGGGGCTGGTAACTAGCACCAAAGGTGTAATTTCCTGAAACTGGGAAGGCATTGGCTTTATAAATCATAAACACACACAACCAGAGTACAAGAGGAAGCAAACACTAAGTAAAAGCTGTATAACAAGTGTACTGAATGTAAAGGGGGGCCAAAATACAATCCCAATTATAAAGTACAAAAACAACTGAAAACAAGTGCAACTGAAAAAGGACAAACAACTGAAAGGTGAAAGAAACACCTAGATTGTCCTCCGGGGTTCCTACCTGAAGGGTAGGTATAGATGGCCTCCACATCACTCCATGTCTTTTAGACTCCACCGTATACCGATACTTCGTATGGTCCTCCTCTAGGTACCATCCAGTCCTGGCATTCTTGGCCTCTGTCAGCGCTATCCGTCATCTGCATCCAACACAATGAGGTGCGAGCATAGCCCATGCAGTGTTGAGTATAACAACACTCAGTAGGGACCCTGATACCCTCAAGGTCCCAAAAAATCCAACAAGGATAAACCACAATGTAATATTTCAACAGATAACCATTACTTAGGTATATTCCCATACATATACCTCAATTGTCATGTAACCCATCTCAATCATGAGGAAAACACAAAGGTCAATGACTCAGCTCAAACTAGGATTTTCATTATCAAAACCACATATCCTAGAGAACTCCACCTCTGTCGAGTACAGTGGGCCTGTCATGACTCCAAGGCGCTTCTTACTAACCTTGGACTGCTGAGGTACTCCCCCTGTCGAGTACCGTGGGTCTTCTTCCAACTACCAGGCACTCCGTCCACTGTGGGTCTGCTACCAAATACCGGGCGCTCCCCCTAATAGCCTACAGAGCTACTCCTCCTCTCGATTACCATAGGTATGTTGCCAACTACCAGGTGCTCTGTCCACCATGGGTCTACCACCAAATACTAGGCACTCCATCCACTGGGATAATCGAATCACTCTGAGTCAAATCGGTCAAGCAGTCGTCAGGTCTACAGCTACTAGGTCTCCGTACTTTGACTGCTCATCACCGGAAGGATCCACTCCATGAGCTACCGGTCGATACTCCAAGTGTCACGAAGTCTCATATAGAAGTATCTCAAAGGACCGCCACGTCATAGGGGTCTCAACGTAACAGACGATGCATCAATCAGAAGCCTGGTCTGTGAGTTATTAGCATTTTAGTCATGGGGGCCGGTTGGATTCATGTACAAACCAACCTGACTGTGAATCAACTATACCCCGAACTCCTGTAGGGTTTACTCAAAGGGATGACTATGCTCCAAGAAAACTGGCGCCACTGATGGTTCTTCAAACGAATGTCCGGTGCCAAAGATATGGCCCAAGAAGGTAATGGGTCAGTAATGAGCCCGGGTCCGGTCCGACCCGGTCGGACTAACTCGGGCCAACCCTGTGTGGGCCGACCCAGTCTGGGTCGACCCGGTCAGACTCACTGGATCTGACCTGGCACATTGGGCAGGTCATCCCGCTATGTTTTGACCCGGTCCGCTGGGCCCGACCCAGTGGACCATGAGGGCGGTTCGGTCCGGTAGTCGCCACGTAGGCGGCTCGGTAACTTAACACGGGAGACAGGGCCAGTTTGGCCTGTGACACCGCGGGGGAAGCTGCAGATCGGCTTAGGAGAATGGTGGCTGAGAGGATAGCAGGCAGGGAGTGCAGGGCGCGGGTAGGCCGACAGGTCACTGGCCGGCCACGAGTGCACCGGGCTGGGTATTGGGGTGCCGGGCTGGCCGCCGGCAGGGCGCGGGGGCACTAGGCAGGCTACTGGCAGGGCGCGGGGGCGCCGGGCAGGGCACCTGTAGGGTACGGGGGCACCGAGCAGGCCGCTGGCAAGGCGTGGGGGCACCAGGCAGTGCACCAGTAGGGTGCGACGGTGCCGAGTAGCGCGCCGACAGAGCGCAGGGGAGCGGGGTAGCATGCGGGGCATGCAAGCAGTGCGTCGGGGCAGTGCGCTAGGGCGCGGGAAGCACTCGAGGGCGCCACGGGGGCGGCACGGTTCGTGGAGGCCGTGGGTAGCGCGACCCTTGTTCGCCTTCCTCATCACCGTCGTCTCTTTTCCAAGCCATCGTCATCGAACATGAACAAATAAGGGGAGGGTCAGACCATGTTCATGCGGCCCAAACCCTCCTCGTTATGATGATAGAAATTGGCGATTCTAATACCATATCTTTGTTCGAAAAAGAATGAATTTTATATTCAAATAGAAAATAACACAAATCTCCCTACCTTTGATTTGACGATAGTCGTTCATTGACGTTGTGGAAGGATGGCCGTCAATCCATGGTAGATGATCACGTCCCACGTCGAAGGGGTCCAAGGAAGAAGGCCTAAGAAGAATAGCGTCACGGACATTCTTCGTGTTCTTCACGTTCTTAGTTGGGAGGACGGTTCTTCGTTGGGAGCTTTCTCCAACAATCCCACCAGAAGAGGATGCCAACCCAGATAAAATAATAGTTTGCCTATTATTTTAAGTGTTGGAACATAATTAAAAAAGGATAATTAAAATCCAGGCTCCTCCAAATTAAATGCATGAGTGTTGTCTCATTAATTTGGTGGATTCCAAGAGGCTCTCCATATTTAAACACAAGCGTTGGTGTAATTAATTGCGCAGGGAGGTCAAAGGATCTCCCTCATTAATGAGGGAGAGTGGAGAGGTTTCATACCCCTCTATCAATAGGGGTTGGTTGGTCCCCACCCCTATCATTAGTAGGGAGGTTTTGCAACTTGGGTGGTCCCCACCTCAAATATCCTCCCATGGGAGGTTATGCTCGGGTGGGCCCCACCACCATAACCTCTCATGGGAGGTTAGGGTGTGGTGGTCCCACCACTAACCTCCAAGGGGAGGTTTTAACCAACACACTCAACACATGGTAGCTTAAAAATAAAATAAATTTTTGTACTTTATTTTATTATTTTTTTTCTAAAAAGCCCAAAACTAACTTTTATTCCTGACTCACTACCGTCGAAGTGAAAGTCTTCTTAAGAGAAAACCGGCACTGTGAGTTCAACGGTACCCTCAGATTTAAATTCCGAGCACCAGTTCAAATGTTATAAAAACATGCTCGTGCGTTTACTGAACGTACTCGTACAAAACATCAGAACTTGATTTCAGGCACACCGGGCCTCAGAATCAAGCGACGTCAAAAACTGCGGACTCGTAAAAATTCCCATGTATTAAAAAAAATTTCTATGAGAAATCTGGGTCTTTACAAGAAAAATCCATATATATAAATAATGTTAATTGTATCATAAAATAATATCCATAGTAAATAATTAAAATCCTTAAATTATGTTGACATAAATGAAATATTATTTCATAGAAACATTAAAAATATTGTTTGAAAAATAAGAACGAATATCATTTTATTTTTTTAACATTTAAAAACTAAACATTACAAGAAAAATGGGAATAATATTTTCTTTGAAAACTATTGATGCTCATAAACTAATAATAAAAATGAATAATGGTTATGATAGTGGGAAAATCTATTCATTGTGAGAATTTTAAAATAAATTATTTTTACAATATTGTAAAGAAAGTAAAAAAATCTTATATACAATGTTAATATGATCAATTTTAAACATTATTTAAAATTAAATGGTAACATAAATTGATCTTTATAAATCATTTAATTATAGAAGATGCAATTCTGGTAGAAAATTAAATGACATGGATATATTGGAAAATATTCTCGAACAAAAAAGAGAAATAGTTTCAGATTTTCTAAAAAACATTCATTCAATATTTCCTTAGTAAAAAAGTGAGGGAAATTGATAGAATAATTGAAAAATCCCTAAATAAATAGTTTATAAGAATATATATTGGTTTTAGTATAGAATCATCATAAAATTTCTCCCAAGGGAAATTGAATTATAAACAATCTTGATAAAAACTGAAGTTGTAATATAAACCCTTACCTCAAGTGAAATATTTATATATATGTGTTATAACCTTATATATAATAAATGTATATTTATTAAAAATATATACCCGCTAAATATTATTAATTATATTAATATATATTATTCCCTTATAATTTCTAATTATTCATTTATAAACAATTATTCATTAAAATCAATACTCGAGTGTCACCATTTCTATTTTCCACCATGTTTCAATTCAATGATTTTTGTACCTATAAATTATTTAAGGTTCCATAATATTTACCATGTCATAAATATTATATATTTTTTAATATATACACTTTAAAAAAATATCCATATAATACAGAGATGAAAAATGAGATATGTATCTCTATGGAGGCGGTAATCTAAATGTACACATGAGCAATGTTTTAAATTTCAATAAATTGAAATATAAGAAGGTAAAAATAATGTATCACTTAATAATGATAAATATTTTATAAATGTAATATATATTATTTAATTCCGTAAAAGAGATGTGATGAAAAAAATGAAATACATTTATTCATGGAGTTGTTAGTATACACGTGAGCATGAAGACAATTTTCATTGTTAATTTTATGTAAATGAGTTAGATAATTATTAATCCACAAAAATAATATTATTTTAGTGAAATAATTTTACTGCTTTCATTTTTGGGTGTTTATTGATTAATTTTAGGAGGATAAATAATAAATTAACATAAAATAAATAGATTATGATAACTTCATCTTCTCTAGGTATCCTCATTGTGTTTACATTTTAATCCTTTTTATATTGATATTTAAATAATAAAACAAATCATAGGATGTGGATATGGGTGTTAGTAAGTGATTTGAGTATATATTATTCGATTTAAAGTTAATTGGATGTGGTTTTCCAAAGGAAATTAGAGAGGGTATTTGTACTTAATGAGGTGTGATTTTCAGTTGAAATTTTGGGTATTTTATCATTTATTCATAAAAAATTGTGGGAGGGATGATTCAATTTTTTTAATATAAAAACATTAGACTTATTTTAATTTAGAAACATTCCCAAATTGACTGGTATAATTGAACCACCTCATTAAAGTTATGGAATAATGTTTTTTATTTGAATAAATTATAACCTATGATTCAAAATTTTATACATAGGTTAATAAATTTAACATGAAATTTATAAATTCATATTTCTCATTAAAAAACATATTTTTTCAATAATTAGTTTTCACAAGTTTTTTAAATCATGTATTAATTATAATAATGTCATAATTGTTGCAGTATTCATCAAAACAATATTAGTTACTATTCAACCAAAAATAAAATGTTTCAAAAAATTCCCAAAAATTCACCACTTGGTAATTTTTATATGATTATTTAAAATAATATCTTTATTTTATAATATTTATTTTCTAAATTTTGTATAAATTAATTCTAATACAAGTACTCAAAATTCATGAAAAAACTTTTAGAAAAAAATTATTTTTCAAGCATAAATTGAATTACTTCTCAATCATTACAATCTCATAAAATTTATATAAACAATAATTTATTTTAAGTTATATATTTTAAATTAATTTAATTAATATAATTCAATTGGATTTATTAATTTAATTTTTATAGATATAATAAATTACACAAATACAAACAATTTTCTAAAAAATATCTCTTTCTACCATCAAATTATTTTATCTTTATTTAATTTTTTTTTTAATTCAAGAATTATTATTAATTAGTATACATGTAATAATAATAATTTTTCAATTTTTTAACAATCCAACTAAGATAAATTAACATTAAAATAAAAAATATATAATAAAAAAATGTTTGTAAACAAAACAATTCTTTTTGACAGTGAATTAATATACTTGTATCACTTATCAAAACATAAACATTTAACGAATGTCCCTAATTGATTTTATTAATTATTTCATCAATTTTATCAGTAATTTTTATTTATATCATTCCTCAAAAATATTAAATTTTAGTAAAAAAATAATTCAAAAAACAATTCAAAATAGTATCATTATAATTAATTGTATTTTCTTAAGTGAATTTAACTAATTCATTTATTTATTGATTTTATTTAACCATATAGTAACCACTTTAATATTGTGTATTAGTAAAATACTATTTACATATGTTTGGTGTTTCAAGAATAAAAAACAATCAAACAAATTGAATTTAATTTACAGGAAAATATATTATAAAATCACATGGTGTGGAATTATATCCCCATACTAGGAAAAATATTACTCTGATAAAAATAATAAGGATACTTCTTCCTCATTACATCCTTATGTTACATTATATCTTCCTCATATTTTAATGTTTTCTATAAAAAATGACTTGGAAAGTGGTCGTGTTTTGTAACTCTTAATATTTTTTATCTAGAATCACCACTGATTATTCTTCATAAGAATGACTATGTTGTCTTTTTAAAACATCCGGTTTTTGTACATGTGAAGGTTCAAGTATGTACTTTCTCAAAATATATATTTTTAACAAATCATGTATAATTAGTGTTTTTTGGTGAAGTTACCTGTAATAATCTACTATCTATAAAAATATATTCTCAAAGTGACTGACATATTTAGGGATATTATTTAACTTCATTCCAAATTAGATAAACTTATTTCAAAAAGATATTTTATGATATACCATATCACCAACATTTAAGACTATCTCTAACCTAATATTTTCATTAAAAAATATTTATAGACTATGAGTTTCCCAGATGTGTTACAAAATAGCTATAACCTTCTTTTCCATTTCCTTAACTAGATTAAGTTCTAATAAATAATTTTCTCTAAATTCATCGATGTATGATAGAGTTATTAACTTCTTTCCATATAGGGATTCATAATTAGACACATGAATGCTTAACTGAAATCTATTTTTTTAAGAAAATCTAATTAGTAGAATATGTTTATCTCATCCACCATTTAAATCCATAGATAATGATCTCAACATATCTTCTCATGTTTGAATGTTACTCCCATACTAAAAATCTATTTGAGGATGATATGGAATTATAAAGTTCAACAATTTATCTATTTACTGCTAAATATTTATCCCATACATTGATTAATCCTTGGATCTTGATCAGATACAATTGAGAGTGTTATTATATAAACCTTAACACTTACATAATGTATATCCAGGAATATTGGTCAAGAGAAAAATATTATCTAATAGAAATGAAATGTACTGAATGTTTAAGATGATAGACTACAACCCAAACAGTGTTATGTCAAACAAATATCCTTGGGATTCCTATGATGAAATCTATAGTGTTGATTTCTTATTTCCACAGTACTATTGATAATGGTTGAATCATCCCTTTATAATAATGATGTTTAACCATAACTTGATGGAATTATAAGAATTGATATACATACTCCACAATATAACCCTTAATGTTTTTCCTCTAAATATGGGATTTTAGATCTCTATACATCTTTGTGATTCTAGGATGAATAAATAATGATGAGATATGTTCTTCATTCAATAGTTCTTTATTAAAATTTTCTTTTTAATGGACACATATTCATGTTTTTAATATTATCATTTAATTTTAGTCATAGTTGAACACTAGAATACTCATTTCCTTACCTTTCTTCTCCATATCCTCGTCACGTGTCTCATTAATCTAAACATGGATTAATAGTTGTTCATTGGTTGGTAAAGATGGTATTTCACACTTTTTTTAATTATTTCAAGGTTTATCCTTTAAAAATCCATAAGTTTTTTTATATTAGTCCTTATAATGAAAAGGAAATAATGTTCCTTTCAAC
This sequence comes from Viscum album, assembly GCA_963277665.1. Lineage (NCBI taxonomy): Eukaryota > Viridiplantae > Streptophyta > Magnoliopsida > Santalales > Viscaceae > Viscum > Viscum album. The sequence goes on along the minus strand of OY728119.1, from coordinate 695,101,124 downwards.
TTAGAGAATCAGCCTCCATGGTCAACTTCCTAGGGTGGTAATGGATTGAGAAGTCATAATATTCAATCGAAACCAACCATAACATTTAAAACATATTCATCTCTTTCTATGGGAATATATAACTCAATATTTGATGATCAATATATATATATATATAATACCATTAATCATAATGATAATTTTTCAATATCTCTAAGAATAAAAATATTAATTCCATTTTCAAATCATGAGTTAAGTAATTTTTCTCATTAATATTCAATTAAACTGAGGAGGAAACTACAACCATGTCAATTTTAATGAGAACACATCACAATATCATCATTGATGTAAATTTATATCAAAAACCATTCTCCACCATAGGGCAACGTTAGAAGAGGTTCACTAACCAATCTTTTTTTAACTCCTTGAACTTTCATTCATAATAATATATCAAAAGGTATATAGAACATTTCCATGTAAACATGTTTAGTGTATTTGATATCTATGATAATTTTATAAAAAAATATTGATAATATGTCACTAATATAATAAAAATATATTTCTCAATCCCGTTGGTTTGTTTTGGAATTTATTCAATAATTTTCATCTTTGTAGGATAAACCAATATATTTAGACATGTAACTTCATGGCCCAAGAATGTTGATTTCTATAGCCCAAATTTACACTTTATAAATGTGTAAAACAATATATCTTTTCTCAAGGTCTTCAATAATAATGTCAAAAGATATTAATTCTTTTCTTAGTGTTAGAATATATGAGAATATCATCAATAAGACTACCAAACATTTATTAAGATAATCTATAAAGAATTATTTCATTATATCCATGAATATAGTAGAGGTATTGGTAAGTCCAAATAGATTCACTATATATTCATTGTGTCCATACCTCTTACAAAGGGGTTTCTTGGATATGTTGTCCATTTTTACCCAAAATTGACTATACCTAAATCAAAGGTCAAAATTGGAAAAGTAAAAAAGTTTAATGTAATTTTTCAAGAAATTCATTAATATGGGGTAGATGATACTAAATCTTGATAGTGATCTTGTTAATTTCTTGATAATCAATTCAAATCCACATTAATCCATTTTTTATTCTTAATAAATAGAACATGTGCTCCCTACAATGATTCTCTACAGCATGTTAATCCCTTTTTTATTTTATCCTAGATTTTATTATTCAATTATGAGAAGTCAATTGAGTTATTTCTATAAGGAGTCATTGAAATAAGTATAACACAAGTTTCTTATTCTATTGAAAACACAAAATTATAATTTTAGGGAATAATATGAAACTATTTTGGAAATTTATCATCATATTCCTATATAATATGTCTATAATAATTATTTAGTTTCACCATAACTATTTGAGATAAATACCCTCTCATTAATAGGTATTGAGACCCATATAATGGATGTAATTTCTATTAGAATTTCATGTTCATAATTAAACTAATATAATATTATATGTTCATTTGAGATATCAATTATATATTTCCTTCAATAGTAATTGATATTGGCTCAATATAGAGAGATCAAATACATGTCCAATATCACATAAAATTAAATTATAGGGATAATAACAATATTTTCAGGTTTTACATCCCTAAAAACATATACAAGAGAGTTTTTATATATGTAAGATTCAATTATCATACCATTAGTCTTTTTCCCCACAAGTTCAATAACTAATCATTAAGGTGGTGATGTGATTCACTTAATAAATCCTAAAAATATTAAAGAGTGGGTAGAACTATATATAATACATACAATGTTCATTAAGGTATAATTATCTTACCTTTCTCTATTTGATTCTACATATCATCATTTAATTAAACTTAATTGTTCTTTATAAGGATCAATCAATAATAATAATAGTGAACAATCATATTATAATTTAAATCATTCTAATGATACCATAAATTATGAATTTTGTTTAAACCCATGACATTCTAAGTTTCAATATATGTTTTACATGGTCATTTACTATTATATGTTTAGCCTTAAAATATTCAAATCTCATATAGTGGTTGATAAAATGAATGTGAAATAGCAGATGAATATACATATAGAGTTTCAAAAAAAGGTGATATTTTATTCCTCTTTTCCATGTAAGTAGTAAAGATCAATTTAATACCAAACATTCATTTTTAGGGTTTTTACCCCTAGTTTCATATGTGTTGGATCCAATATCCACTTATTTATATCAAAACATGGGATTTATTTATAGGAAAACACACACTCTATACTTTCCCAAAATAATTAGATATTTATTATATTTAGACTTATCCAAAGGGATCACGATATAGTTTTCTAATCCTAATCCCAAAAAATTACTAAACTATTCTTTAATACCAAATGAAGTTACTCGAGTGCATAAAAATGAATATTACATCATTTTATATGAATATTGAACACATATCAAAATAATAAACACTAAAGAACCACAAATTTATTGGGTATTTGTATACCAGATAACCTCTTTATTTATTAACGATCCTCAAAATATCATGCAAATTTATATATACCTAGTATAATTTTTAGATATATCATACTTAATAACTTTCTAGAAAACCGAGGAAAATGGAAACATAATAAACGTAGTGATAATATGCTCAATATGGGTCATCATGGGAGATATTAATCAAAGATCATAAGTGAGAATAATATAATCACAATGGTATTGTAAATGGGTCATAAATAAATACCCAATAAGTTATAGAGAAACAATCATGAGTCATAGAATAAATCTTGATCATAACATAATACTCGAGTCATAAGGGTGAAGAATCATCAATAAATAATCGTGATGCATGAAATCAATTCATAAGAATAATAATTTTTTTTGTGTTATAAAACAATAATAAAATAATTTTATTATTCAATGATAACTATAAATATTATCATAACATAGTACATAGAGTCCCATAATGGATTGGGTTCACTTCACATTTTCATATGAAAAGTGGATAGAGTCCCATTGTGAATTGGGTTCACTACTCATTCCATTTAATATTATTTAATATGATTTTAAGATCAACCAAATACATGAGAGAGATATTTGATTATGGTCCCTATTATCACAGAATGAAAAACTTTCATATGTGTGTCACAAGATCATATTAACTTCATCATGTCAACATTACATAATTAAATCATGGTAAAAAATGGGTTTCATGAAAAATATTTTAAATGTAATCACCAAAAAAATAAATATAAATAATTAGGATTGAATCATAAGATAATATCCTCAGTGAAGCATAAAAATCCTTAAAGTATGTCAGTATGATTGAAAATACATTTATAAAATCATTATAAATATTAATTGAAAAATAAGAAGAAATAACCTTTTCATTGTGTAACGTTTAAAAACATAACATTCCGACAATAGTGTGCATATAATTTTCTTTGAAAAATCATTGAATATTTTAAAGAATAAAAACGATGAAAAAAATATGATGGGAAAATTGGTTTACACCATTATCATTAAGAAAACATTTGTTTCACACTTTTTTCAAAAATGTAAAAAAATGATTTATACAAAAAATTATAGAAATTTTCCTTTTAATTTTATTAAATAAAATTACAAGATAATATAAAATAAAATTAATAAATAATTGATATACATAAACAAATATTCTTGAAGAAAAATTAGGAACATGGATATAGAGGAAAACGATTCCCGAACAAAAAAAAAGAAATAAGGATGAATGTTCTTAAGAAAATATAATATTATTTTTTGTTCAAAAGAGTGAGAAATGGATATAATAATTGAAAATCATAGAAATAAAAACTGAAGATGAATATAGATTTTTTTAGGATAGAATTGACATATAATTTTCATAATGTAAATTGAAACATAAATAATCCTGATAAAAAATTGAATTTATAATATAAAACATTACCACAAGTACCGACCTTATTTATATTATATATGAAATATTTTAATAAATATAAATGAATTTTACATATATAATATAATTATATTTATACTTATCATACTATATATTATTCCCTTATAATTTCTAATTACTCATTTATTAATAATTCATTATTAAAATCAATATTTGAGTGTCAACAATTCTATTTTACATGCATGTTTCGGTTCACTGATTCTAGTCCGTGAACCATTTCCATGATTCCAAAATATTACTCTTATCATAAATATTATATTTTTTTATTATATAAACTTCTATATCTATACATATAATTCAATGATGGAAAATAATATACATCTATCCATAGAGGTGATAGTCCACACGTACATGCGAGATATGTTTTCATATATTTAATGGATGGAAATAAAAGATTTTAACTGATAATTTATATTTAAAAAATGATAATTATTTTATAAATATCAAATATATTTGATAAATCCAACCATTATAGGGAGTGATCAAAACTAAAATGCATCCCTTTATGGAGGTGGTATTCTACACTTACGCATGAGCAACATTTTTTATTTACCATTAGATGGTAAAAAGGTTGATAATTTTTATTCCATAAATTTATAATATTTCTGAATTATAAGGATACTAATTCAGATAATTTTATGTGGATATTGTATTTTTAGAGGAGTTTGAAGAACAAATAAAAAGAAAGAACTCGGTTAATACCTTTACCTCTTTTCAGGGTATCATTTTTTGGATTACACATTAAGGATTCTTAGGATGGTGTTTTATTGATACATGAAACTACATGATATGTATAAGGGTATTTGGTGGTGATTTTGGTAGATCATGGTCAATCTAAAGTGAATGGGTAGTGGTTTTCCAAAGGAAAGGTGATGTGGTATTTATTCATGAGGTGAGTGGTTATTTAGTGCTAAAATATTGATTATTTTATTATTTAGGACTATGAATTTCAAGTAGAGATGTATTCCACGAACTTTTTGGTTTAATATTAAAAAATAAATGTTATTATATATTATAACCATCTAATAACATAATTTAACTATTGAACCCCATAACCAAAGGTAAAAAATCAAAAAATAGATTTTTGATAAAATATAACTTAAGCTTAAAAATTATAATCATCAGTTTATATATAAAAAAATATTCTAAAAGTGATTATTGTACTCATTAAATAAATATTTCGTTGAAAAAATAGACTTATAAATTTTTATTACATGAATACATCAAAATGGTGTCATAGAAGTTTCAATTTTAAAAACGATATTTTTCACAATTCACATGATAAATCAATCATTTAATAAAGATCCAAAAAATCACCCATAAGTAAATTTTAAATGATTAAATAAAAACATAATATCATTTATAAAATATAATTTATTATTATTTTGAAAATAATTTTAACATAATCACTCAAAAATCATGAAAGAATTTTTAAGGGGAAAAAATATTTTTAAAGAATAAAATAATTTTTTCTCAATCCTTAAATTATTATTCTAATTAGATAAGAGATAATTTATTTTATGGTATATATTTTTAATTAATCTCATTATAATAATTAATTTTTAGGTAATAATTTAATTTATTTATTTGAAATACATTATATACAAAAAAATAGTTTTATGAAAAATGTCTCTTTTTAACATAAAATAATTTTTTCTTCATTTATAAAATATTAATAATCAATGAATGAATGATAATTAGTTTTTTTTAAATTTCAAAAAATACATTTAAATATGTTTAATAATCCAACTAAAATAAATTATCTTTTAAATAAAACATATGTAAAAAATGTTTGTAAACAAAACAATTTTGTTTAACTAATAATTATTAGTCTAGTATTCTGTATTATTAATTTACAATTTCATGGATATAATTAATTGATTTCATTAATTATTAATTAAATTTTATCATAAAATATTATTTATATCATTTCTCAAAATTATTAAATTTAACAAAAATAGTAAATAAAATAACAGTTCAAACAATATCATTATAATCAATTTTAATTTATTAACTATATTTTAAAATAACAGTTTTTCCTAAATTTAATCTATATACCTATAAATTTATTTAATTTTTTGGATTATTAAATCAATATTCAATAAACTTTGGGTTTTTTTCATTATAAGCTATCAAACAAATAAAATTTATTTTAACGGAAAATATATTCTAAAATCAGGTGGTGTTATAGAATATCATTCTCTATGAATCAATCCAACCATTTATTATGTTGAAGAGAGTTACAAGAATAGTATTTAAAATGAATTATCATCACTAGATCTTTTTCATATTATTATTGTATAAAATTATACTACACCATATTCAGAAATTATAATCATGTTTTAGGAAAATAAATTTAAAATTATTTAGTTATTGTTTTAATTTTCACCGTTAACTTATCTAAAAAATTGGTGGTTGATTTTTTTTCCGTTATTGATATTTACTCATTGATTAATTAATAATTTCACCCTTGTTGTGTAATTACATTAGAAACTAATTCCCCAAATACCATGATTTCGTAATGGTTGGGATGTTTTCAGGGGAAAAAATGTGATGGTTGGATGATAAATTATAGAGAATAAGAAAACTACATAAAAAGTGATAAAATATAAAATCATATATGGTTTTATAGCATCATGATGAGTAATAAGATGAGGAATCCATCATTTCTTGAATTCAGTTGATGGAATATTGATCACACATGCTAAAAATGAATAGTGGTCTTGTGAGAGGAAGGGGATGAATCAATCATCATAGTTATTTAAATTAGTAAGAAAAAATATATAATTTTGGTAAATACTATATTGTATGTATATATATGAACAAATATTATTCCCCCTAAAAATGGGTATGAATGGTTTTGGATGAGTTGAGTAGATTCCAAAAGTCAGTTATGGAATATATATATATATATATATATATATATATCTGTGTGTGTGTGTATGTGCATGTGTGTATGTATATATATATATATATTAATTTTAGTTAAAAATTATGGTCTTATATCATTGGGCCAAAACTTTTTTATATTAAACTGATTTAAAACCCATTTTAAAAAATAATATATATATATATATATATATATATGTTATTATGAATGTTTGTATGCATGCATTCAAATAATGTAAGGAAGGGGAAGAAAAAGGAACCCTATGTGGTATAACCGAAGTTTGGTCCCCCACATGGAACAATAAGTTTTTTTTAATATAAAAAATATATATTATGTCATGACCCGTCCTCGGGGCTCGTTCCGTGACTAATTGGTATCAGAGGAGTTCGGTTCTAATGCAGAACTAAGGAATCTGATCTTTTTCTATGTGAAGCAATAGTGTTAAGGGTACCGAGTGTGGTCTTTAGTTCAGGGAGTCCAGTGTTGGTGCGGCGGCCGACGTATCTATACACCAGGACCCTGACTTCTGATTTCTGACTTTGTGCACGAAAACACTGATTGTGTGTGTGTTTCCAAAGTTTTAAAGTCAGCTCAAACCAGGTCAGCTCACCAGGTATAAATCATTGACCGTGTCACATCTATTCAGGATGTCTCCATGTAGACAGTCAGTTGGAGTTTCCGAGAGAGTACTCGATGATGGCTCACCGAGTGATGAGGCTCCGGTGCAGGGCCCTCTTTCTTTGTTGGAACCCTCGGGTGGTGTACCAGCAACACCACCACCTATTGGGAAGTAGATGCCACCAGACGTACTAGTGGACGGTACACGCTGGCAGAGCGCGATGCACGAGTTCCGACAGTAGAGGCCTCTGAGGTTACGAGGCGAGGCAGATTCCCAGACAGCAGAGGACTGGATGGAGGCGATTTCTAGAGTTTTCCGCCTATATGAGACACCAATAGAGTGGATGGTAGACTTGGCTACTAGTGTTTTCTAGTGAGTGACCATGAGGATGGTCTGCATAGTGATGATGCTTCGGTACGAGGACCGATGCCTGAGATAGTGCCTTCGGGTAGTGTGTCAGCTATACATCACTACCTGTTGGTCAACAGTTACAACCGGCGGTACCGGTATGTGACAATTGTAGACTAACTGCCTTACACATGTTCCAACATCAGATACCCTCAAGTTCCGAGGCGATCCCGACTCACAGGTGGCTGAGGACTGGCTTGAGGAAGTGGTTGAGAGTTTTCTAGAGCTTATACAGCTTCAGGCAGTGGAGCTCCGAAAGTAGGTGGATAGGAGCGGAACTAGTGGATTCCTTTTGTCCCTTGTACTTCTAGTTCCATGTTGCTGTTGTATTTGTGTCTTTGTACTTCGAGCTGCAGTAATAAAAGACACTTATCTTTGTGATGTTTGCTTTCCTGTCCTTTTGTTGGTTGATACTGAGAGGTCCCGGTTAAGACTGTTGACTTGACCCTCACTTTCGAGATTTCTACTGGAGGAGACCCAGTGACCTCACACTGATGTCGACAGTGTGACTCGACCCTTGGAGGTGAGAGTGATGGTTGGATATCTTGGTAGTAACGTCGAGGCCTTATGCTATCAACCATGGCATGAAATAGTACCGTTCATGTCCAGATTGACTGTATTAGGTATTGGGAGTTGTTCATTCAGGGGATGAGACCGAGTTTCTCTTTTCGACAAAGGAGAAATCTTAGCAACTCTTACGGATTGTAGGCAAAGAAGGGTGGTCGTTAACGGACTTTCCAGGTCGGCAAACTTCCTACCGACCAGAGATGGTATGATTTACAATGAAGAAGGTGCAGATCATCTAGGAGCGGATGAAGACTGCACAACACAGTAAGAAACAGGAAGCCGATGCCAGTCTCAGAGACTTGGGCATGTAAATGTTACAAGAAGGAGTGCTAAGGAAATATGATTCTGCAGAGCAGCAGACGTGGAGGCAGAGCTAGGAGAGCAGTATGAGGTGGTGTACATTTCAACATGTTACAACCACCCGCCTTTGTAGTTCCCGCCAGGCTCAGGGAGCTGGATGGCTGGGGAAGAGAGTAGCTGCATGCGGTTAAGGAGAGTGACCCAATGACTCTAAGAATGATTCGAGGGACAATATGTGTCCAATATTAGCTGCCATGGTAATAGACGTTGATACGAATCATTCCTTCCTTCCACGAATCTTGTCCCAGACCTAGAGTTTCCGGTAAGACATAGACTTGACCCTCACGTTTGGAGATACCTTGGGAGGAGACTCGATAATCACACTTATGCCGACAGTGTGGTCTGACCCTCGAGGCGAGAGTTTCGGTTGGAATCTCTTGGTGGCAGCGTCGAGGCCTTACGATGTTGGTCTGGGTATGGATTGGATTCACGGTTCATACTTAGATTGACTATATTAGGCAGAGAGGTTGTGGTTTACCTACAACTTTGGGATGGGTTTTCCTTGGTCGGCGAAAAGGAAACCCCAGGTAGCAGAAGATAAACACATGTATAGGACGGTGTAGCCGATCACTCTTGAGTCGGCCAACCTTACCCTCGTGACAACAGGAGTTTTGAGTTTCAGTTCTAATCAGGAAAGGGAGACCTCTAGAGTTCGAGGAAGACGATCACGACCTTATAAGGGTCTCACCTCAATGAGGTTTATGGAGATGAGGCCAAGGCGACAAGTAATCTCCGAGGTTCAGCGGACCTTTTTTAGGTCCTCAGTAGGGTAGGCGAGGTGGTTTACCGTTTGACCCATCCACCTCAGTTGCACCAGGTGCACGACGATTTCCACGTATGTCAACTGGGGAGATACGTGCTTGACCGGATGCATATCATCGACCATGGGGAGCTGGACATTGGCGATGAGGTGACTTTGCGAAGTTTCATTAGAGGTTTAGGATTGACAGGAGCGGTCCTATGAGGATGGTCGATTCCTCTTGTGCGCTTTCATTGGCAGAACAGGAACCTCCAGGTGGGCACATGGGAGTAGGAGGCTCATATGTGTGCTCAGTACCACTTTTGTTTCCCTAGTTTGTGTTATAACTTTACGGGGACGTAAAGCTCTGAGGTGGGAGTAATGTAAAGACCTGGAAATTTCAAGATTTTTTTCTTAATTTCTTTGGAATTTTACATGAACGTAGTTTCTGACGGCGCCTGATTCAGAAGCCCGATGTGCCTGGAATCATTTTCCGAAGTTTAGCTCAGGTACGATCAATGAACGAACGAGCAGGTTTTCCTAACTTTTGAACCGGTGCTCGGAATCAAATTCTGAGGGCACCGATGGATTTTCAGCACTGGTAATTACTTAGGAACACCTTTTCCGGAGTTGCATTTACATGGGAGAAGTTGTTAAAAATTGTGGAAGTTAAAAATAAAATTGAGCTATAAACTTTTTTTTTCTTTCTAAGTGGTAGTCCTTTGAGTGGAAGTTGGGAAACCACCCAACTTCCCATGAGAGGTTATGAGGGTGGTGGGGCCCACACGAACCCTACGCCTTCGTATTCCCTAAACTCCCATAACCCTCCTATTAAATGACACATGAGTTAATTAAGTGGTTTAATTCAATTTTTTTGAATTTCAAACTTAAGTCATGAGTAATAAAATAAGTGTAACACTTATTTTATTAGGTTGTTAGCTTGTTGAGAGGATTTGGAAAAAGATCTAAGGCTTGAAGATCTTCATCCTCTTCGTTGAAGAACGCGAAGAACGCCGGTCTCCGACGAAGAATGCCGAAACCTCGGAGATCGACTACACGACGCCCTGTACCGTGACACCGTCAATTCTCCCCTCCGCGACGGCGAGAGACGCCTTCCTCGGAGATCAACAAACACCAATGATCCTCTTCTTCCACGACGATCAATTCCGCGACGTCCCTTTCTGCGACAAACCTCGTTCGACGACAACGCTTGAGGTATGAGATTTATTGTTGTTGTTATTCATGAATTCTTCTGTCTTCGTTCCTAGTTTCAAATTGGACCGCTTCCTATCAATTAACGGGAGGGGGCCGGACTGCACAAACACGGCCGACCCTCCTCCCTTATCTTTGTGTTGTTGCGGTTCGAAGGAAAGTGACATGGTGAAACGACACCACGTGGGATCATGCGACAAGGATGCGTGGCGCCGTCGCGCCGCGTCGGAAAATCACGTAAACACCGCGGCCGGAGCGGGGTCGCGACGGAGGGGAGCAGTGCCGTCGCGCCGTGCCAGACGGACCAAGGCTGCGGCGGAGCAGGGAGTGGCGGCCGGTTTCCGGTCACCGGCGTCGGAGTAGGGGGACCGGCCCGCGCCGGTCCTATGGTGCAGCAGCCGGCCGGCCGGAGTGGGCCAACCGGACAGGGGGGAAGACTGGGGGTTTGAAACCCCCGACAAAATGGTGGAGAGGCCCCCATGTGGGGGGGCCGCATTTAATTGAACAACTGGGCAGCCCCCCCCCCCTTAACCGCCCAGCTCGGTTACACCAAGCTGGCCAGTGGACCGCCAGTGCGCCGGGCGGGGCCGCCCAGGTCGGGCCGGGCCGCTCCCAGCCAGGCTGGACCCAGACCCGGTTCGGGCCGACCTAGGGGGGGTTGGGCCGGGCCGGGCCGGGCCCAGACCCCCCATTTCGGACCTCTTTTGGTCTTTTGCCCATAACTTGGGATATGGACCTCCAATCGACGCATCGTCAGTTGCGATGCGATACTCGGATCGAGACGGTCGTTTAGGTATATTACACTGAAGGTTTCAGAGGACTTTGAGTATGGCCGGGTTGGTTCGGATACGAAACCAACCGGGCCCTCGGAGCGGAAACACTTATATCTTGAGCTCCGGACGTCCGATTGACGTGCCGTCGACTTTGTTGGATTCCTCTTGATGAGACGAAACTTTTGGTATGCTTCGCTTGAGGTTTGGACGCATTTGAATAGTGGCCAGGTTGGATTGAACCCGAAATCCAACCGGGCCCCTGGAACGGAAAAGATGATAACTTTCAGACCGGACGTCCGTTTGACAAACTGTCAGCGGTGTTGGTGATCACATTGAGAAACTGTCCCTATGAGTATACCCTATGATAGTTCGGAGTACGGTTGAGATACGGTCGGGTTGGTTCATACACGAAACCAACCGGGCCCCCGGGACGAAAAGACTAATAACTCACAAACCGGGCGTCCGACTGACGCACCGTCTGTTGCGTTGAGATCCCTATGACGAGGCGGTCCTTTGAGATACTTCTTCGTAGGACTTGGTGATACATGGAGTATCTACCAGTAGATCGTGGAGCGGACCCTCCCGGTGACGAGCTGGCAGAGTGCAGAGACCTAGTAGCTGGATGAGACTTGACGACTACTGATCGATCGTCTCAGAGTGATTCGGATAGCCCAGTGGGGTACACTTGGTTGTAATAGCAGAACCACGAAGGAGGTGTTCTTGGTTGTAGCGGCAGACCCGCGGTACTCGACAGAAGGAGTACCTCTGTAGGCTATGAGGGGGTTCTCTTGGTTGTAGCGGCAGACCCATGGTGGGATGCGCTTGGTTGCAGCGGCAGACCCACAATACTTGACGATCGTACGGAGTACGGAGACCGTGTAAACAGCTGAGACCTAACGACTACTTGACCGACTCGACTTGGACTGAGTCGAATATCCCAGTGGACGGAGCACTACTTTGTTTGGGTGCAGACCCATGGAGGATGGAGCACTACTGTGTTTGGGTGCAGACCCGCGGTACTCGTCCGGAGAGTACCTCTGCAGGCTATCAGGGGGGATGCACTACTGTGTTTGGGTGGCAGACCCCGGTGGGAAGCACTACTGTGTTTGGGTGGCTGACCCGCGGTACTCGACAGGAGGAGTACCTCAGTAGTACTAGGTTAGTGAGCAGTACCTCAGAGTTGTGATAGGATCAATGTACTCTTCAGAGACAGAGCTCTTCAACAGTTATGGTTTTGATAATGAAAATCCTGGTTTGATCTGAGTCTATGACCTATGTGTTTACCTCATGATTGAGATGGGTTACTTGATAACTTAGGTATAAGTATGGGTTTATACCTAAGTAAGGGGTATCTGTTGAGTTTTTTCTATGTGGTTATCCTTGTTGTATTTAGAGAGACCTTGAGGGTCTCGGGGTCCCTACTGAGTATCGTTATACTCGCCCCTGCACGGGCTATGCCCGCACCTCGTTGTGTTGGATGCAGACGACGGACAACGCTGACGAAGATCGAGTGTACGATGAGTCAGTACCCGGAGGAGGTTGACGGACGAGGACACAGAGGAGGCTATCTGTACCTAACCTTCAGGTAGGATCCGTGGTGGACGATCCAGGAGCTGCGCTATCTGTACCTACCCTTCAGGTAGGATCCGAGGAGGATGACCCAGGAGCATCTTACGTTCTTCCAGCTGTTTGTATTTTTCTGTTTTACTTTCATTCAGTTGTAGCTGTACTTTCAGTTGGGTTTGTATTCTGGCCCACTTACTTTTCAGCACTTTCTTTTTAGTGTATTACTTCCGCTTGTACTCTGTGTGTTTGTTTACTTTATAAAGGCAATGCCTTCCCTTTTATCAGGAATTACACCTTGGTGCTAGTCGCCAGCCCCTGGCCTATGGAAGGCAGGCTTGGGGTAGTCACGGAATGAGCCCTGAGGACGGGTCATGACATATTATTAGAAAGATAGTTTGGTATTTAAGAAGATCTGACCTTGTGTGGATTATGTAATAACATAATTGACTTGACCAGGTGGTTAGGTATGGTCAAACGGACTTAGACCAAACTAGGATCTAGGAATGCGGGATACTTAGTGGGATATAATATTAAAGATAATTATAGTTATGTAATATGGTATGTATATATGGTGTAATTCCACAAGTTTTTAAAAGATAAAACTATGTTTGATAACATATGTGATACGCAACACCGAACCCAAACAAAAAATGATTATTTAAATATGACTATTTTAACATTTAACTTAATTTTTTTGATAAGATGTCATTTATGGAATATATATATATATATTGTAAATATTTTAATAAAATCCATGTAAAACATCTAGCAGTTATTGGTAATGTCTTTTTTTCCTTCATAATATTTTTTCATAAAAAATTATTTATATTTCTCTTTATGAAAAATATTATAATTATTTTGTAGAAAATTTAGATAATTTATTTGATATAATTAAATATCTTTTTAATATCATCATATCAAAATTAAATTACAATGAAAATTTGAGAGCTTCACAAAATATAGATTTTTCATTGAATAGTGAAAAATGTTATTTTTTTTTGTAAAAATATAGTTTGTTTTGATAAATTAATTAATATAAAATTCCATAAATTATTTTAATTTTATTTTAAGGTAATATAATTATTATTTATGTATATTTATTTCAATTAATTATATTTAAATCATCTTTATACCATATTTTAATATAAATTTATTTTTATGATTAAAAACTAATTTTACTGAAAATTGATTCAAATTTAATAATGTTTCTCCCCTATAATTATTTAAAATAATCTATAATAAAAAATTATTGAAATGAAAATTTTATATTAAATATATATATTTATTAATTTAAATTAATTTAATGAATATTACTATGTATATAGTTAATGTGATATCATATTTTCCTTGAAAAATGGTTTTTTAGAAAACGGTTTTCCATCATACTTGCAAGTTTTATATTAAGTTAAATTATTCCACTTATGTGAATTAATTTTATAATTTGTATTTAATATTGTGAATCATCATAATTTATATTATTTAATAAGGTAAAAATAATTTTTTAATAATATGAATTGTAATTGTGGTAAATATTTATTAACATGATAAAAGAAAAATTGGTTAATTATGGGTACAAATAATATAACAATGACTAGAAAAAAAGTAACCAAAATAGTATTATTCTTTATATTAATTTTTTATTAATGTTATGATAATATTTATTTCTTATTATTTTAAATTTATAAATTCTTTTGTAATCGGTTTATAAAAATTATATTTTGATAAGATGTAATACAAATTATATTTTTAAGTATTATGAAATTTTAATTAAGATTTCTATTTTAATAAATTAATATATTATTTAAATAAATAAATTTTAAATAAAAAATTATTTTTAAATAATGTTTATTAAATATAAATTATCAAACACTTTTTATGATGTCAAATGTAGTTTTTATAAGGATTTAGAAAAAACTGATATTGTCAAAAAAAACCATCATTTTCAAAAAATGGAAGTATTTATTTTTGAAGAGAATATCAAAATATATAAAAAATTATTTAGATAAAATGAATATTATTTTTTAAATCATAATGTCAAAATTATCCATTGGAAAACATTTTATAATTTATGAGGACAATTGAATTTTTCGCTAAAACAAATTTTGTATAATTATTCTTTTTGTATTATGACATCATAAGGATCCAAAAGTTATGTAATAAATACTATATAATTCATACATGGAAAAATATATTTTTTTCCTTCTAAAATAATGTTGTTTTATTTTTTTATTAATTTTATAAGTCCATTATGAATCCTCCAAAACCATTAATATATTTAAAATATTTACAATCATTTCTTTAAGAGTGTTAGTCACCTCCCTATAAGAAAAGAAATTATTTTATTATGTTAAGACCTTGTAAATAAAAAATAATAATAACCACACCAATTGTGTATAAACTATGGGATAAAATCAGGGGTTGTTTTCTGGTTTTGGATATTTTATTATGTAGATTCCAAAACATAAATAGTAATAAAACCCCCTCATTTCTTATATAAACCAACCCAAGAACCCATTTCTATTAATTCAAACTCCTTAGAGAATTTCTGTACTATTCTATCAAATATATATAGTCTTCCAAAGGCACCCCAAGCTTCCAAGAAGCCCCTTCTAAGCATTTTGAGTCACACACTAAAGTAATATATTTCTATCTTCTCATTTCCATTCAAGCAATTGTTTTACGTTATTCTTTTTAGTTTCAAATTGTTTATATTGGGATATTTTCTTCCACATTACCTTTACTTTATATTTGATTTATAAATTGTGGGGTCACCCTTTTCACTATCAATATGCTTTCCATGATCTTTTATGTATACCCATTATCACATCAAATTTTAGTAAGGGATCCTCACCTACTCAACTTTATTCAAGTTTCATTATTATTTTATGACTTTTATTTCCAATTTATTCAATTTCTATATGTATTTACAAGTCCCTATTATATCCTATTTTATTTACAAATTATTAGAGTCCCAATTTTCTATCATGAACCATTTTAATTAATTTTTATGTGACACTGTTATATTGATGAATGTTATCCATGATTTTACATGCGAAAGCAATTGTATAGGGAATATAATACCAATTTCCAATCAACTATATTCCCATTGGTACACTTATACTTCCTTGACATGGGATATATATATATATATATCTGTGTGTGTGTGTGTGTGTGTATTCCAAAATCCTTGATCATGGAAGAAATTATTTTGATAAATGAATCCATGTTTTATGATCTATGTGACACAATTAAGCATGATAATGAAATGAATGTGATAGGAGAAACTAGGATTATATAACACTCCAATACATTGGGTATTTTTTATTATCATGATATGTAATGTTGGCATAGGGAGTGAACCTATTTCATTTATGGGATATTTTATACTATAGTTCCTTGGAGGTTAATCCTTGACCTATATTTATGATGCAATGTTTTATGTTGTTTCTACATTTTACATGTTATGACTATCATCCTATATAATGTATCATTGTTTATGTTTATGATTCTACACTTTTTATTCAACATTGAAATTATCATTATATAAAATGTTTTATTCTCTTCATGATATTACATTTTTATTCCCATAACGGGCTTTATAGATCAAACCTTCCTTATATATGTCCCTATGTTATCCTATGTAGTTTTAAAAGCATACGAAATTTTGAAGCATGTTAAGGAATTATTCAATAACGTTGTTGCATCCCATGTTCAAGATGTTATTCTATTTACCTAATTCACGAAGACAATAGAGTTATCTATATTCCAGGTTGTATGAAATTTAATCTTATATAATAATTCATTTATTATTGTAATTTAATGATAAAGGTTGTTATATTTGGAATAAAAATAAAAGTATAGTTATTTTTTTGGATTAGTATTATAAAACTCTAGAAAAATCCTTATGGATAAGACTAAGTATAATAAAACAATCCTAAATTTTGGTAATTATAGAGTAATTAGTTTATCAAGAAAATACATCCCTTATTGGATACTAGATGTGGACATAGTTCAAGAATATATATACCTACGGATAAAAAATCCTATAAGGTGTGCAGACCTGACTCAGTGTAACCTAGTACATGAAAATGGGCCTCACTGCATACTTGGTTTGATACTCATGGGGGATATTCTTTAGTAATTCACATGTTCATTACACACTTATATTAAGGGAACAAATATTACCATAAGAGTTGATTTTAGGAAATAGATAATGGATAACATAGTTGGAAGACTAAAAATTCATAAGTTTATTAATAAACATCATTTATATGTTATCCCTTTATGATCATTTATGATGAATTGATAGTAATTTTATCCATCAAATATTTTTTGGATTTTAGGTTATTTAACGTCTCTTGACCATGTTATCTATAGTACTATATTTGTAATTTGGTGTCAGTTTTCTCTCTAATGTCTTTGTTTTCACTTTTCACTAATTTTATATTACATGTAAACCATGTTATATGATGACCTTCATATATCATTTTCTCTCTTTTCACGAGGATGTTTTATTAACCATTTTATTATGTAGGGTTTAAATGGAGATATTTTCAAGTATAAAAACATTTCTTATCATGTTCATGTTTATATTTTGAGGAATACATTAATTTAATGGGGGAAGAATATAATGCCATAAGTTTTTAAAAGAAAATTCCATGTTCGATAGTGTATGTGATATACAACACCGAACCCAAATAAAGAATGATTATTTAAATATGGAAATTTTAATATTTCTAGTATATTTTAGGATATGATAAGGATTAAATTATTTATTAAATAAATATATAATTTAAATATGTGGACAAATTATTAGTAAATAATCAATCAACCTTGGGTAATGTCTATTTGTTTCTCAAAATATGTTTTCCTAAATAATTATTTATATTTATCTATATGAAAAAATATTATAATTAATTTTAAAAAAATTTAGAAAATTTATTTTCTAAAAATAAATCTATTTCTAAAATCACCTTATCAAAATTAACATAGGGTGAAAATTTGGTATTTTTCAGAAAATATAGATTTTGCAGTGAATATTGAAAAATTATGGTTTTAAAAAAATTGTAATTTTTTCATAAATTAATTAATTTAAAATTAATATTATTTTATAAATTTTCCTTTAGTAAAAAATTATTCTTTATTTATATGGAATTTAAATAATTATATTTGAATTATCTTTATACAATATTTTAATACAAGTATATTTTAAGGATTAAAAATGCATTTTTATTAAAACAGTTTTAAAATGTATATTGTTTTTCAATTATAATTAATTAAGGTAATCAATAATAATAAATTGTTTAAATGAATATTTTATATTAAATTTTTATATATATGAATTTAAAATCATATAATGAAGGTTACTAGTTATATAGATAAGGTGAAATCATATTTTCCTTGAAAAATGGATTTTGGGAAAATAGATTTCCATCGTGCATGTAGGTTTTATATTAATTAAAATTATTCCACCTATGGGAATTGATTCTGATAAAATGGATTTAATATTTTGAATCACCATAATTTATATTAGGTAATACATTCAACTAAATTTTTGAACAAAATCAATAGTGACTATAATAAATATTTATTATCAGTGTAAAAGGAATATAAGTTAATTATGTGTAAATATAATTTGACAAAGAGTAGAAAAAAACTTAAACCTAATAGTTTTATTATTTATATTTAATTTTAATTAAAATTAAAATTATATTTATTTATTATTTTATTACTTTTTAAATGATTAAGTAATCAGTTTGATGAAAATTATATTTTGATAGGATATAACAAAAATTAAATTTTCATGTAATATGAAATTTTAATTAAGACTTTTATTTTTAATAATTAATGTATTTTTAAGTTATATTTTATTTAAATAAAATATTATTATCAAAAATATTTATTAAATACAAATTATGAGACAATTTTTTTGAAGTCAAATGTAATTTTTTAAGGTTTTGAAAAAAATGTTATTGTCTAAAAACCAATCAATTTAAAAAAATGTCCATTGTTAATTTAAAAGTAAAATTTCACTTATTTATAAAATTAATCTAAAATAATTTTTTTTGGAATTATAATTTCTAAATTATCCAATATTGAATTTTTCAAAATTTTATGAGATAATGAAATTTTCATGTAAAAATTATATATCATAAAAATATACTTTATGTATTATGTCACTATAATGACCCAAAGTTGAAGTAATATATACGATAAAATTAATACACATAAAACTATATGTTTTACATTTTTTATAATTTTATTTTATTTTTATTTTATTAATTTAATAAATCCATTATGAATCCTCCAAAACCATTAATATTTTATAGGTTATAAAATCATTTATTTCAGAGAGTGACTCACATCCACATAAGAAAGGGTATTATTTTATTAAATTATTCCCTTGAAAATATAAAATAATGACAACCCGTCCATTTTTTCTGAAATTATGGGAAAAACCATGGGATGGTTTGTGGTTTTTGTTTATTTTATTATGTAGAGTCCAAAACATGAATAATAAAGAAATCCTCATGATTTCTTATATAAACCCACCAAATCACCCATTTATCTTTTTAAAAACTATTTGGATCACTTCTATACTCCTATACTCGTATCTACACTCTCTAGATTCCTCCCATGGAACCTCATGATCTCAAGAAGCAACTACCAAGCATTTGGAGTCACACACTCAAGGGATTTCTCTCCTGTCATTTCCATAAAATAACTTATTTTATGTTTGCTTCATAGTTTCCATTTGTTCAATTTGGGATATTTTATTCCATATTAGCCTTAATTTAAAAATTATTTATATATGATGAAATCCCCTTTTGACACTCATTAAGCCTCTCATGATCCTTTATATACACTCGTTACCATGTCAAAATTTAATAAGGGATCCCCACATTCTCTTCTTTATTAATATTTCCTTATTATCTTATGCCTTCAATTTAAAATTCCATAATTCTGGATATGTAATTACATGTCCCAATTACTTTATATTTTATTTAAAAATTTTGATATACCCATTTATCTCTCAAAACCTCATTTTTTTAATTTTTAAGTGACGTCGTTAGGTTGCTAAATTTCACCTCCATTTTCCATGCCAAAACAATTGTGTTGTCAATACAATACCCATTTCCTATCAAGGGTATTGAACATTATACAAGAATACCTATTTCACATGGGACTAAAATATATTTATTCCCCAATCCATGATAACGAAATAAATTATAATGATAAATGAATCCACCTTCATTGATCTATGTGGGACACATTTTGCTGAGAATGAAATGAATGTGACAGTAGTGCCTGAAATTATATAGGGCTCTAATGAAATAGATAATGATTAGTATCATGATACGTAATCATGGGATAATGAGTGAACTTGATTACATTAAGATAATTTTTACCATACTGTATTTGTAGGTTATACATGACCAATTTTTCAGTTGTATTATTTTATGTTTTTTTCCATATTTCCCATTTTATGACTATCATTCTATATCATGTCTTGTTGTTCATGTTTATGATTCCTACTATTGTTATTCCCCATTGACATTATTATTGTCTAATGTGTATTATTCTCTTTATGTTATGCCATTTTTATCCCTTACTAGGCTTTATAACTCACCCCCTTCTTATGTATACTCCCCAGTTATCTCATGTAGTTTTGAAATCCATTGAATTCTAGAAGCTTGTTACAGATGTTTTCAATAATATTATTGTGTCTCATGTTCAAGATGTTATGATATGTACTAAATTACTAAATACACTATAATTATTGAAATTTTGGATTATATTAATTTTAGTATTATGTAATAAATAATGTATTAATGTGAAATAAAGAGAAGGGTTGTTATATAGGGAATCCCGAAGAAAAAATGGTCTAAAAAATTAATTATATTATAATTTTTTATACAGGGTTCATTTAATCCAAATATATATTACATTCCACTAATTTTTAAAATTTATCTTCATGGTTATAAAATTAATAATAATTTATAAAATTTTAATTTAATTTTTGGATTCATACTTTTTTTAACTTTAAATGGTTTCAACAAAATCTGGAAAAAATCATAAAAGGAATATTATGGTACTTATTTAAAGTAAAAAAATAATATCAATAGAATTTGGATCATTAGATATCTGAAAAAAATTCTAGACTATAATAATATACTATATAATGTAATTTACCATAGTATTCCAACAATAATTAGAGTTGATGGTGGTTTGTGAGTAGTACATGGTGGGAAAAATGAGTTTGGAAAGTTCATTGATGATTATTTTAGTTTTATACTTTTGTTTGGAATGACTATTAAATGATTTATTATTTTTATTATCTACTCAAAGAGTTTATTATGATCAAATTGGGGTTAAATTTAAACAGGGAAGCATCTCTCAATCTCCGATAATATTGACCATGTCTATAAGTGAAACAAATGGGTGAAAAATTGACATGTTCTCATCATTTGTTCTATTAAAAGAAAACATGTGTTAATACAAAGGGTTTATTTTCTTTATAGATTATTGTGGTAATATAATGGTTGATGTTTAATTGACCATTATGTTTCAATTTATTTTATTTATTTCATTAAAGTTGAAACCACATTGATTTCTTCTTAGTGAGACCCTAGAACTAGGATGCTAGGTCTAGTACCCATCCATTACAACCCAATTATTCATTGAGATAAGTAATTAATATGATGGAATTATGTTAAATAGTATATTTGATAGACACATGGAATTTAAGAATTCACTTACATTATATGAGGATTTTCATAATGTGATACCCCATAAAATGTTTTATGTATTACCTTAGTCATGTCCATATAATCAATATTGTGTGATCCCCCTGTGATACAAAAACATTTATTGATAGCTAATTATGCAACAGGGTCCTTGTTTTAGTGTATTAATCTATGTGAGAAATTATATTTGAGGTGTGGTGTTTTTAGTGATATTGGTTATGAATTAATTCTAAAATCTATTTTTTTTAAATTTTTCCTTGACTTAGATAACCATGGGTGGTAAAATAAAATGAGATTATAAATATATATATTCTTTTTTTTAAACAATCAGATTTTTGTTTAATTAAATGAAAATAGATTATATGGATATAATCAATGTAGAGGATATAAGTTTTAATATTTTACAATTTTTGTTAGCAATGTTGGATTCATTTAAAATGATTGATGGATATTTATAAATAATATATTGATAATCAAATTTAACCAAAATTTTGTGTGTTAGAAATTGAATATGATCATAGTGATATATTGAATTAAATAAAAGGAAAAATATTTCAATTCAATGTTTTTATAATTTGAAGTCTATGAACTAATAAGGATTCGGAAACTATAGAGATATTAACAGAAGTGGATATGTAGATTCATGGAGGATGATAAAGATAGTTATTATTTATATCGACCATACCTAGTGAATGATATCGAGAAATGACACACATTGACTTGGAGCATGATTATGAGTATAAAATTTTAGGAGAGGATATAATGAAATCAATTTATATTATATATAATCTATTATTAATTATGGTGAAATAATAACTTGATATTTTTATATATATATTTTTTAAATAATGAAAATAATGAATAATTATAGATCTCGCATTGAAGGATGATATCATGGGTAAATATTTATTATTCTATCACAACACATCATTGAAATAGTTTTGAACTTGTGTGGAATAATTTTGATAAGGATAGAATATTGTATAAAAATAAAGAAATAACCATGTTGTAAAGATAGATAGTGTATTACATGGTCATTGATTAATGAGTAATGTATAATTATAGAATCTATTTTGGTTCCCCTGTTATGAATAATGAATCTAAATAGACATTTTATTCCATAATATGGGATAACACTCCATACAAGTGTTCATAGTAGAGATAAATATTAGAATGATATAGTGGATAGAATAGAGTAGTGGTAGTAGTTTTGGGATTATATTTAAGAAATTATAAATGAGGATTCAACATTTGTGAACTAAAAATTTCCAAGTTGTTGTGTATGTTTTTGTGTTTTTAAAAATCAATGTAAGCCATTAGGAGGTCAAATATAGTTGTTACAAACAACATGATATTTATGTACAATTAAATTAAATGGGTTGTTTGAGTTTAACCATATCATTAAGGATAACATAGTGGTATAAATTTTTTTCTAGAATGAATAGAAAATTAGTTTGTATGATGTGGTGGAAATCATAGTGCATGGTTTCCTGAGAAAGAATAAACTAAATTATAGTTTCACGATCTTCTTATGAAATCCATTACATAATAGGTGATTCAAATTTCTAAATAAAAATATATTTTTGGATGATAAATTTTATAATTTCATGTTTTATAGAGACGAGTAATGAGTTATAATAAAATATGACATGGCGAGGACATGAATACACTTGGGTGGATCATGATTTAAAAAAAATTGGGTTTTATTTTTTTACTATGAAGAAATGGAATGGTTTTCGATGATGAATCAATTAGAATGGATGTATTTAATCACATTAAATAATTTGATACATATTTAATGATCTATGAGATTAGAAATAAATTTTATTTACCTATACAATTAATGGATGGTGTTGGTGATGGGAGGATTTTATAAAACCCCTTACAGTAGAACTAGAAGATAGATAATGACACTGTTACTTCCACTTTATATATATATATATATAGAGATATAGAAACAATAATAAGTTCTTTCTATTAATATATATAGTTCCTTTGAGATTAAGATAATGAATCATAGAGTTTTATTGGTCATAAATGGTTTATTATATAGAAACATTGAGTTCTAAAAAGGTATATCAATTCATGAAATTATCATAATGTGGTGGATTTTTTTATGTTGGGAATATCATGTGGGTAACAATGATTTAACTCTACTATTGAGTAGTTGATCATATTTATATTTGAAGAATATTTATATTAAAATTTAAATCATGATCACATAAAATTTGTAGTTTTCCCATTAAAGGACTATTTTTTATAGACTTATCCTAGAGGGACCGCCATGTTGATAAACTATGGATGACATTTCAGAAGTAGTGTTCAATGGAGTAATATTAGCGTGTGACCATTGGGATGTGGTTCACTATCCATAAAAATTTTATAACAGAATTTATCCTTTACATTTATTGTACAAAATATAATTTTATACCCATCAAATAGTGTATTGATAGTGGATTTTGACACATTGAAATATCATTATATATCTTCACCATAGATGTTTCCCAATGAGGGTGAATAGGTAAACTGATTTTTTTGGGTGGTGTTACTCTTTTATATGTGTTTGGTATTTGGTTAAAGTGTAGTTTAGTGAGTGATATATTAAATTTAGTTATGTATTACTTCAGAAAAATTTATATGATTTTTGATGGTTAACTGAGAAAATGTTTATTTTTAAAAACACTATCATTAAACCCCATCAAAGGGTTCCTTAGGACTAAAATATTAACCTTCTAGTCCTAATATGTGGTATCAAAGCCTATAGATTATAAATTTAATTTAAATATAACAAATCTATTTTTTACATTTTTTATATATTTAATCAATTAGGATTCCTTCTACTTTTAATGGTAAAAAAAATTATTTTTGGTTTATGGATATATTTTTTCTTATTTTAACCCAAACAATTATTTTTTAAGGATTATTCATCACGATACCTACGTGAGAATACAATTAGAGAATGTTTTTAATGAAAAGGACATGAAATTTTTTATTAGAGTTACCACTAATGAGGTATTCAATAATACTCTTCAGTGTGCTTTATAATTTTACTTTTAGAAATAATAAATATGATTATTGGGAATATGGTTTAATAATTATCTCTATAGAACACTAATAAAAATTTATAGATGATGATATTTTTACGTATAAAGTTTATCAAAATTTTCTTATGTCAATGGGTAAGATGTAGAGGAGTAAGAACAAGACTTCCCCCAAAAGTTATACACTCCAATTTAGGTAATTGTGACTAGTTATATTGATAAATATAAATTTATTTTTGGCTTAATGTTCCTTATCAATCGTAAAAGTTAAATTCCACCATAGAGGTAAACAAATATGGGGATACAATGGAAGATGTTTCAAAAACATAATATTTTGAATATATTTAATAATAATGAAATAATAAATAAATTATCCAATCCATATAAGAAAATTTTGTATTATTTTATGTATTTCAGGGATAGGATTAAAAATACCTAGAAATATTGATTTTTGAGAATAAAAAAGTCAAATAATGAGGTTTTGTGCGTAAAATAATTCATTTTTAGGATGTGATAAAAGATTAAGAATCAAATAGGTGTACTCAGAGAACATGTGCATAAATTATAGGACCAAATATCTAAATAAAAGTAGCCCAAAAAAACATGGTGCCTCGTAATACATAACTTTTAGAGTGAATCATGTCTGTAAATAAGGATCTTTTAGGATCAAGGAAATGGTTTCTCAATTAGAGATTATGTTTTTGAATATTAATGAGAATCAATAATATCTAAAATAATTAATGATAAAATTATATATTCCAATTAGAAAACTATTTTATGTGGATGTTTTTAACAAATTAATCTCAAATATGTGAGTAAAATAAAGGTTCTTGATAAATTTGGAAGTGTCAATTCTAAAAATAAGGTATCAATGATTTTATAAAATATGTACTTATTGGAAACACCATGTATGTGTGTTTAAATACTAAAGAACTCAATAATGGAAGGATACATGTTAAAACACATCAAAAAATGAAAAAAAACGCGAGGTTTGAGTTTATTAGGATATGTATTATTTGTATAGTCTAAAAAAATATAGTATGGTATAGTAAAAATAGAAGTGACAAAGATAGTTAGTACAAATCCATATTCCCAAATAAATGTAAGGCATGTGTTTGAGGAAAAAAACTATAATTCATTGAAAAATAGATTCACCACATTGAATTATTTAAAATAGTAAAATCTATAATGAGTACATCGAGCAACAATAGTGAAGTATTCATATAAACTATAACTAATATAATGTATGAGAATATAAAGGAGGAATAAAGAGGAAGATCATATTAAACAAGATGAGATAAACATTTATGTAAATACTTCCCAAGGATAAAAAATATAGGGTAGTCATGATAACTACATAAGAGGATAAGCATGAAGTATACATAGTTGGCTTCATAAATACCATTATAGGGAAAGAGATCAAGACTAGTGGAAGGGCCGTCAGAAGAGAGAAAAAGTATAGATAAGGATGTAATGATGATGAATAAAATTAATGAACATGTATAAGTGGGATACATCTCATAATGGATAATAATGAAATGATAACCAAATCATATGATTCAAAATCAATATTTTATGACAAAATTTTTAATAGTGATGTTGCAAAAATAATAACCAATATAAAGTACTTGAAATATATTTGAAGCGAAGGGTTGGTTTACTAAATCCCACCAAATTATCAGTTTAAGGATTTTTTTTTGTATTTCCCCTCTCCCCTTGTATTTAACATCCATAACTATTATTATAGAGATGTATATTCAAAAAGGAGATAAAATCCATGGGTGCAAAAAATTACATAATATGTATCTATTTCATATGGTATAAAAATATTATGTAGAATAAAAAGTAGATTTGGATTATTTTAAGAACTATTACAATTTATCTAAAATTAAAAGTAGGGTTAAACCCAAATTTTACGTATCAAGTGGTTCCAAGATAAATCTTTTAGTAAATAACTGGTATCAGGAATATATCATGTTGTTTTTTAAATTGAGTAATGAAGTGGGTAGTTCAAAAAATATATTATAAAGTTCATTTAAAGGGGTACCTCCATTTATTATTTTTATTTTAACATGTTATATAATTTTATTTTTTTTAGAATATTTAAGGATTATGATGAATAATTATTTAAATGATAAAAATTATATCTATAATTTATTCTAAAGATGATAATTTATCTTCAATTTCTAATGATGATTTAATATCTAATTAGAAACATATATAAAAAATAGAATCCCTATTAAAGAGTTCAAATCTCTTTAACAATTGGTTCCATAATAGTGACATGAGTAAAAAATTTCTATATTTATTATTTTTCAATGATTTGGTATAAGTGTTATTGAGATCTCATAGAATTGTATGAATGAGATATGTGCTCAAAAATACATGATTTCATAGAACAAATTTGGTGAATGTGAAAAAATTTAAGTTATCAAATTAAACACACATTCTGATTACCGAGTTATAAATCATTCGGTTTAAAATATTTTGTGATGAACCCTTATAATGTACTATGTTTACTAATTTAAATATTTTAGATTGTTGTTATAGTTAGAATATAATTACAAACAATAATTAAAATTAGGTATTTTTTAAAGGAGTGTAAATTTGAGCTGATGAAGAATTAATTTTTTTAAAAAGATCATAAATGATTAAAGAGAATGTAATTGGATAGTATATCTTAAAATTATAGGTATATGTTGTTATATGAGTTATATGATGGGGGTGGTCTCAAACTCTATAAATCTTGTTCTCAGTAGTTAATTAAAAGGTAAATAAGAATGAAGAAATTATATTAATTTTGGAAGCCTTTAATTATATGGTGGAGGGGGGTATTAGTCACTGTAGATCTAGAAATAAATTTATAGTTAATTTGTAATACTATAATGAAAAATACATTCATGTATTTCATTTACAATGGATGATAATAAATAATAAAATTCCATGAATATGGACATTGAATATAATTACCAAAGAGGGAGGAAAAGGTAAAATAAATAGTTGAGAACCCAAAATGTTTTTTTATTATTAGAGCCTTGTATTTATAGATAAATGGGAATATTAATAAATGTTTTATGTTATATGGTAAATCATAGATATGGATTTATGGAAATATTTTCCTCAAAATCCAAAAATGGAGAATGTTTCATCCAAGAGGTTGTTTGTTGTGTTTCTTGAAAATATTTGATACGGTGACAATCAAACTATATGATTTATGTTGGATTTTTTTATAATCAATGTGGTCATTGATGGATTTATTTGACATGACAGATGGATATCAATTAATAATAGGCTAAAAATCAATGTTAACTAAGAGGATGTGTGTTGGAATGTGAATATGATCATATTGGTAATTATAAAAAAATAAAAAGAGAGAGAAATGTAGTAATTCAATGTTTTTGTAATTTTAATTGTGTAATATAAGAATAATATGGAATCCATAGATATATTGATATGTGGATATATATATATGTATATATATATTCGTGGTGGATAAATGATGGATATAACTAAATGAAACATACGCATTGAAAGAATCATATTATTAACAAACATGTATTTGGAGTATGAGGATGAGTATGAAAGATTAAGAGAGTAAGTTTAGAAGTTAACTAATTGACTATATGGAATATATTGTGAAGAAATATTATGTAATAGTTTTATATTTTTATATATTATGGTTATGTAATGTGAAATAGTATGAAATATGGATCATCATTAGAATGAGGATAGATGAGTTAAATATTTTCTTTTCTAGATTAATAATACAATGAGAGAAATGTGAACATGTATAGAATTATTTGGGGAAGTATATAAGGTATTCATTGAATAAATTGTTGAGTCAATATGGTTTTCCTTATGAATTTTCCATTCCTTCATACTTGGAGAGATTGTTGAGTCATAAAGGTTTCCTTATGAATTTACCATTCCTCTTGTTTTGAAAATCAGAAACACCTTATCTCAAGGAAAATATATTTTTACCCTGTGTTTTACTTCTATAAAGAAGAATTTCCTCCCCTAAGGAAATTTATCCTTACCGGGTTTCATTGTTCATATCATAGTTTTTCTAAGTGTAAAATTCGGTTTAAAACCAAAACCTCAGATTTATATAAATACCTAGATATGAAGCATTCTGTTTTAGGATCTGAATTCTGATTACGAATTCTGGATACGAACTCTTCTGAGTTCTGACTCTGAATTCTAATTACGAATTATGGTTACGAACTTTCTAAGTTCTGACTCCGAATTCTAATTATGAATTCTGGATACAAACTTTTCTGAGTTCTGACTCTGAATTATGATTACAAATTCTAGATATGAACTTTCTGATTTCTAACTCCGAATTCTGAATATGAATTCTGGTTACGAACTTTCTACGTTCTGACTCCAAATTCTGAATACGAATTCTGGTTATGAAATTTTCTAAGTTCTGACTCCAAGTTCTCTGAATTCAGACTCTGAACTCTTATGATTTCTGACTCCGAATTCTCATGAACTCTGACTCCAAACTTTGTAAGTTCTTGTTCTAAATTTCTGAGAATCTGGATTCCAAATTTCCTTGAAATTCAGACTCTGAAATTCTATATAATTCATGTTCTGAATTCCTAGAAAAAAAAAATCTGAATATATTTGTATTATAGTCTCCGAATTCAATTTTGGTTAGACTCCTAACTTTTATTTCCTTAGATTCCGAATATTAGATTTTAGTTATGTAACCATATTTTTCTTACACTTGTTTTTTTATAAAACGATGTCATGCTTTCAGTTACTAACTAACCGTTGTTTGAGTGACACATGTACATGTACCTCTAAAATTCAAGGAAAAATATGACCGTTGGAGGAGGGAGATGACCGTTGAATTCATGCCTATAAATAAGAACTCATTTGAAAGAACCAACAATAAGTTGATTGATCTAGATATTACATTCTACCGAAGTGATTTCTAGAGAGAGAGAGACTTTAATGATTTTTTTGTACTGAATTTCTTGTTCAGATTTTTTTGTGCGACTCTGATTGTTATTGTGTACAATTGAGGGATTCCAGGGATAGAAAGACCAAGGTGCCAACTACCTTGAAGTTGAGGGCTTCCTTGCTTAGGAAGATAGAGGTTCCGACTACCTTAAAGTTGAGGGATTGTGGGGATAGAAAGACAGATTCCAATCTTCGTATCGAGGGATTACCCTGGTGTGGGTAAGACAAACTTTCTAGAAATATAAATCAAGGGACCTTTATCCAAGGTTGTTGGATACCCATCTCTTTGGGTTAAAATACATACTTCTGTTACTTGTTTTGTTACAAGGTTTTCCTCTGTATTTGTGAAGTTGAGGAAATTATTACTATATTATACTTTCTTATACTTTTACTCTATTTTAGTTAGATTCTATATACTTTAAGGTAGAATCTTCATCAAGTGTGTAAAACTAGAGGTTTTGTAAATTACCTTGTTTAACCTTGTTAAACATAACCATCTTTAAAAGTTCCAAATGAATTTTTAAAAGGATACAATTCACCCCACCTCTTGTATTTTGAACATCATTAGATACTCCATATAGTATCTCTATTATTTAGATCCTACATTTGGTATTATAGAGTATATCATACTCACATACCATCTCAACATGAATGACTTGCCATTCTATACATATAGGGAAATTGTGCCTTGATAAATGAAAAATATGTATCATGGTAAAATATGTTTTAGTGGTCAGTGTGTGAATTTGAACATAGATTAGTCCATGTATGCAATATAATTTTTCCATTTAACATAATGGTGGTTGTATTGATGATAGGAAAAGGGAAGACATCAAGGGTTTTAGGGATTTTTGGATATGGTTCTAGAAATCTATTGAAGAAAATTGTAATGGAGAGTTATCCCTAGAAAATACCATACACGTGGGAATGGTGTCTATAGTTGAACTAAATATAGTTAACTATAAATCACCATGCCTTATTGTAGTTATCATATTTTTGAAAATAATTATAGGCTATTGGGTGGTTCAAAATTAAAAATATAGATGGAGTGGTCTTTAAATATTCTAAAAAATCCATGTATTGAAGTTTCTACATTCCATAGAGGATGTTGTGTTAGAATATTGATATTTTTATATTGAAATAGAATTGGGAATGTAATTTTTTGATTAATGAATTTTGAGAAAACATAGACAATAATATCATTTATTGATCACCATAACGTGATTTTTTAAGATTATGTGATTCAAATTTCAAATAAAAACACATATTTCATGAAAATAAATATTTTAATGTCATGTTTTTGGAGACAATGATGAGATGGACTTAAACATTTCATGGTGAGAAAATAATTTTACTATGGTAGATTGAGATTTACAAAAAAGTAAGAAAAAATTAACCATAATAATTTAATATATGGATTTTTTAAGAGGATAACTCAACATTAATATATGTATTTTCCCACATTAAAATATGTGGTTCACATGAAATGATCATAGTGAAAAAAGAGAACATAGGGCATTTAATAATGTTGGTCTATTGGCTTAGATATTTTAATATTTTATCAAACCTATTATAATAGATTATATATACAAATAATGACATTAATAAATCTATTTTATAGAGAGGGATACCTAATTGGTGGAGAATTTTATTGATACATATGGTTCTAAATTTAGTATAGTTAATTTTCATGATGATCTATTAATCATATTTTTTCTTATTTTAGGTGAAGATGAATCACATAAAAGGAAATAACATTCCTCAAATTATAATAATTTGGTGGTATTTTTTCACCATTATAATGTTTGAGTAAATTACAACAATTAAACACTATCTTTGAGAATTTTATTATATTCATATTTGGAGAATAAGCATAGAAAATTGTAGATAATAAATACATAAAATCTTGAGCTTTATGATATAATAAGTATGGGATTCATATATTGATTATAAAGGGGAATTTGAAACTTATAATCTGAATAAAGAATCCTTGAAGTAGTGCATAAAAGACAATGATTAGGGAGTGACTATTGGTAGGTAGTTCACCATCCCCAAAAAATTATAATGGAATTAATCCCCATTATAAATTGATCATATGTTATATTTGTATCCATTAGATATTTCATTGATAATATATTTTTGTATACTGAAACATTTCTATATGTATTCCCCTTTGATGTATCCCTATGCAGGTGAAAAAAGTAAAATCCTTATATTTTTGTGTTATTTAAATTATTAATATTTTATATATAATTAGTGAAATCAATTTTTAGGGATATATATATTTTTATTTTTTCCTACTTAAATGCGTAGAAAATCGAATCTATGTGAGGGTAATGTGTGAATAGTTTTTTAGACAAAACCCTGATTCTCCCCCTCTCAGGGTGACCTGATACTCACATATTTACATCTTAGTGCCAACATGAATGAATGAGCTTAAATTTAGTGATCATTAGTGCTTATTATATCATAATGGGTTATTATAATCACCCATATAGGGGATCCTGGTGCTATGATAATGGATGGGTACATGACTCTCATGTTATAGGTGATCATGGTGGTTGAATTGTAGGTGGTTTTGGTCCGTCACATTGATGGCTTGTCTTTTTTGGATTATCATGTTTGTAGTAGTTTTCATCATTCATTAGTGGTTATATTGGTGTTTTTTCTATGTGACATATTTATGGTTTCTAAAGAATATATCTTATATGTCTATTTTTTGCCTCACATGTTTTGATAGATTTTCATTTATTCCATGTATATATTAATATAATGTTCTATACATATGAGTTAATGAGATATATTATTAATGGTTTATTCAATAATGCGTCCCATTATGTATGAACACCATCTTGGTGTTGTGGGCCTACCCTAAACCTATTGGAGGTGTGCATGGGATGACACTCTCAACCATGGTAACAAAATGGGGGAAGGATCTCGATGGGATTGGGTCATTTTAGATTTTTTTGATAGACATATTATTCTTGGTGATAAATATTTTTATAGTTATTTGTAAAATATTATTCAAGAAAACTAGGAGAACACTTTTTTTGGATTTTTGATCAATTTATCAGAACAATGAAGTTAACAAAAGGGTGTCATATCTAACCCACTCCTATGATGGGACACTAATTCTGTTCTGAATGACTCGATTAATGAAATGTTTGTTTCATGAATAAATAAGTTGGTACATGTTATATGTATTAGTTATTTCATAGTTTTTACATGATTATGATTGGGGAATTGTTTTAGAGTGGGATTTTGACTAAATTTTCCTTTATGTGCATCAAAAATTAATTATTTAATTTTACTAGATGATATTATGATATTTTGAATATTTATTATATCAGGAATGCGTGAAGAAAGATAGTGTGGATGTAGGATTTATTCTAGGAAGAACTAGTTCTTATTGTTGTGGATCTTGTAGAGTATGTGTGAAATAGTGAGTCGGGTCCTGGACCAATGATAGTTTTCACACCCTCGATAGTATATGTTCATACAAGAACTTATGTGAGGTTTTATACTTCTAACTAATGGGAGTCTCTCTCAGGGTTTAAATTTTTATTGGCTACCAAGATTCAAAGGTGATCCTAGCCCCTAACAAGTGGATGAATTTATAGAGGTTCTTTCAATTGTTTTCTACGTGATGATGACACATTAAGAAAATATGATTGTTTTGGTTTCTAGTCTCATTATAGTTTCAATTATCCATTGGTGGACCATGAATTAATAAAAATTATAAGGGGTCATTATAAAATTATTTGGGTTTATATTCCTTTTTAGATAAACTTTTTACCCAATGACCGTATATACGGTTTAAGGACATGAGTTATTGAGTATGAAATATGGAATAATTTTAATTGATGATTATTAATCTTATTTAAGGTATTTTCCAAGGTTTTCTTTAGACTAAATATTTTATGAGGATATTGAGCCCAAAATCTTTTAGTAGAGAACGTATAAAAATAACTTCAATGTGGTGATCTCCATTTCCATTATTTCTTATATAAGGATTCTGGTAAGTGGTATCATCATAAATAACTTCCTTCGAGTTTAGTAATGAAAAATAGAGATTATATATTATTATTATGGGGTAGGATCATCCTTTTAGTATATTATATTTTATAATCCTTCATAATCATAAAAAAGTGGTTTTAGGATAGTATAGGAACCGTAATAGGGATCTTTGGTTGGTAGTTCATGAGTGAAGACCAAGTATATATCTAGGGTAAAAAAATATTTTTGCTGTAGTATTCAACACATATATTATGGGTTCCCATTTAGTAGATCACATGAATGATATAATAGTTATTTTGTGGATGTTCTCGATATCAATGATAGCACCATGATAAGAGATATTAGGGAAGAGTTATAAGAGTATCATAAAGAGGATAAGGCTTCGACAGTAGTGCTGGTAGAGTTAGATGTTAGAGATAAATCAACCACTGCTTACTACCACCACCAAATGATTTTCCTTATGTGATAAAGATAGTTTATAATAGATAAATTCATAGAAAACTGTATTCCAGGTAGGGGTTTGAAAAATATAGTATTACACATAGTTCAAGTTAAGATATGGGAATAATCTAGTTTGGTGTATTTATTTGATGATAATGGATCTATATAACCCATTATTTCTATCTCTTTATTCTATGAACTTGAGATCCTAATAGAGATGATGGATCTTGATTTTTTTCTACTATCCCATATTTTTGGTTCCCCTTAACTATCTCACATCTATCATTATTATGATACGAATTTCGATGAGAAGTGGTTCCCATTTTTTTCAGTTATAATGGACCTATGGTGATATTATATAATTTTTGGAATTTGTTACTATCTTATTCTTCAACATCGGTTGAATTGTACCAATATAGGGGGTGGTATCTTTGCTGAAAAATTAATCTCAGATCTTATAGAGAGTAGGTGAATTAGGGTAATAATATTTCATAATCAGAAGGGTTTCCTTCTTGTGTTAAAAAATCACCCTCACCCACTAACTCAATATAATCATTATAAACATCCAAATATGAAAATAAATCCCCAGTATAAAGGGATTTTACTTATATCAATTATAAATGGCTATGTACAAGGTGGATACACCGATTATGTGTCTATGTACCATGAAATAACATACTAATTATCAAATAATTACATGGTTTGTGATTATTTCACCCAAAAATCAATGGTTTATTACTTCCTCCCATATCTACAAATTTTTTTAATATATAAGAAGGATGAATACAAATCACCGATAACTTATAATTAATGATCCCACTTAGAATCAATATATCAATCAACATGTGTGTTTCTCATAATCTTTATCTTCATGAATACATTTTGATCCTTAGTTACCTCTAAATTATTCAACCTTGACACAAAAAAACTCTAATAAATTAAACACTAAAAAAATTTCATCACAATTATAATTCTCACATACCATTTTAAAACTCAAATAATGGACTACATAATACCTTCTCTAAAAATTTACATTATTTTATACTTCATGTCGCTGCTTGATTAGTCATTGATAGTAACCATAATGGACAATTAAAATCCACAAAAATTCAAGAAAATCATCTAATATTTGAATGATATCCAAACCTATAGAATATCCATGTATCTATGAAATTTTGGGATAAATAAATCATTACTTATCTTAAAAAATAATTGTTTATGATTTATATTAAATCCCATAAATAAGTGTCTTAAAATTTAAGATATTATTAAGAAACAAATGTTATGATTTAATGTATCAAATTAATTTGAAATTAATTATTCATTGAGAAATTATGACCACTATTTTTTATATTATTTACAGATTATAATTCTAATCCTCTCATAATTCTTTGAAAAAACTAATTATTATAAAAATTATGGACTACTATTTCAATGTAAGTGTCAAAACCATAATCAATTACCTTAAACGATTTCTCATTATAGTATTTAATAATACATTTAACACTTAAGACATATAAAATATCCACTTCTCTATCTGATAATATAAGAGAAGATAATTTCTGATGTTGATTTTTTTTCAACACGGTGTAACATTTCATTCCCTAGCCTATTAATGTTTCCTTAATTAATTACTTTTCAAATAAAATATTACAATTTTTTGGATTTATTTAGAAAATTAACAAAAATATACCCAAAAAAACATCTCTAAAAATATTATATAATTCATCATAAACATGTATCATCAAATAAGATAAACCTAAAATGAACACAACCTCTTTTGAAACTCATTCCTCCATTCATGTGATTGACACAAGTTCTTTATTTATCCCCATTTAGATTTTTTATAAATTTCTTAGTTAATTCCAATATTTTTTATGATTCATTCCATGTTATTAGCATACAATATTGTTCAAAAAACATAAATAAAAAAAAATATTATTATATATCACTCTCATTATATGTTATTCATGATTAATGTGGAAAATAAGAACTAATGAATGAATTTCATTTTTTCCTTTGTTGTTCAACTTTATGATCATCATTTTTAGGATGTACGAAATCCAAAACCTAAAATTTAATAAAAATTAAAATAAAATATATTCAATATGGTGTTTTTAAAATGTAGGAATGAATCACACCACATATATCCACATCAATAAAAGATAAGTAATATTTTTGATTTCTGAAGGACCAAATCATGCCCACTTATATAATTCCTTTGTTTGATGGTGCATCATACACTCGATATTCCTACTTATTAGCTTGTGAAACGATTAGGTTGAGATTACTAATTTCTTAATGGAATCTTATCCAGTGTGGAGTCACTATCTATAGCACATTAATAAATATTTATTAATTGGATTCAAAAATAATTGTTTGAGTCTATATAAATACAAATATGATCAAAGTAACGATAAAATAAATTTTTTATTTCCTGATCATATCCCATAGTTTGGCCTCATTTAAAGTATCATTCCCAATATTGTGAAAGAATCAGTACTTTATGAAGTCTAGATGAGTATAGAAGAAGCCTCCACACCTAGAGTTCCCTATAAGACTAGAATAAATACCTTCAACATTTAATTTTATCCACGAGGTGATTGTGAGAATCCACAAAATGTATTTAATAACCAATGTAATTCTTTCCCTTCCATTCTCACCAAGTAGCCAAAGATTTCTAAAATTTGAAAATGAGTTTTGATTGAACCTATGTGAATTATTAATTCATAAAATATATCATGTTGTATTGAAATGATTCCCACATTAATGGATGGGAGATGGTTTTAAATGATTAGATAATTTCTAGCTCTCTTGGTGTATGAAATTGAATCGATGGATTCTATGGTTACAGGTTGAAGATCTGTTCATTGCTTGAAGCAACACCTATGGACCTGGAAGGGTTATACATGTTGATATTAATATATATTGTGATGCCCGATATATCCTTAATTTAATTCCAAAATCTAAATATAATTCTATGACTAAAAAAAATATTTTGAGTGTTTTTTCCTCCCCCATGTAGATATGATAGACCAATGATAGCTAAACACCAACTCTCTTCATTTGATCATGGGTTATGAGATGAAATTTCTAAATTTTCCAAGTTAAAAATAACATTTATGGTCGATTGAAGGGGAATATATGATTGGATAGCCATGGGGAAGTACAATAAGTAACATCATATATGGTTATTTAAAAATATTTGGCATTGAACTTTCCATTTCTATTTGGAGTCCATATTATAGTTTCCCAATCCATTAATGGGGATCTCTAAATTTTAAAAGACTTTTGAGGGGGGGAATCATGTCATGTTTGAGGTTTTTATGAAAAAACTCAGTAATATATTGGTACTTCCTATTGGTATGGAAAACTATGGTGTGTTAAAGAGGTTTTTCAATCCATGATGTACTCAATAAATTAATATTTGACTGCATGAAAACCATCTATTTTGAACTGCCCAGTAGATAATTATAGGTGTTCCTTATTGAAATCCAAGTAAAAGTGGAAAGTTAATAGGGACTCCCATTTTGAAACCTTTCATTAAATATGTTATATTTAAACTCAATAGAAACATAGTTATCTGCTGAAAGTTTCTAAGTATATTTTTTGAGAAGTGCATCATTAAATATTTTATGATATTTGATTCCAAGTCCCCCCATGTCAATATTCTGGATGAAATCCTTCAAGTTAAATGTAATTAATTTATTTTTGATGAATATATACTATCAAGATAAAGATCCTAATAATGTGTTGGATCTCCATGATAATGAATTTAGGTCATCTATATAGAGAGAAAGATTAGTAAAAAATCTTGAAGGGATGATTGCATTGACCAAAAACACTCTCACAACTTGTAAAATAGCATTATCTTTCCATTTTGACAAATAATTGATTATTACATTCCAAATACTTTCAAGGTGGAATAATTTATCCATCCCATAAAAAAAGATATACCAATGTAAGTGAAAGATAAGATCTCTCCTATTCACTCCAAGGGTTCTAGAAACCCTATTCTTCCTTGTTATAGAGACTGCTCTCCAATGAAAGTGAATGTTTTTTCTAGATGATATATTTTACAACCACTTACCCATAATAGAAAAGAGTGTATTTGATTGTATATAGTGTTATTTTTGTTGTTTACACAAGTTGGATAATATAATCATAATAAATTAGCTAGGGGGGAGTTAAAACCCCTCTCCTAGATTTGATAAAATTATAGATATCAATATGAATAATATCATTGAAACGTCCACTCATGTAGTCTTTAATAATGTATAATAGGATTCTTGAGAGAGGATATGATTTACTAAAACCCTAATAGCATTATAATAATACTCTATTTGTTTCATTTATGATAATTGGATACCATTATATACATAGAATTTTGTGGATGAGTCTAATAAAATTATTGAATAATCTGTATTTCTTAAAAAAATAATGAAGCTCCGTTTGAGAGTTTGTAAATATTTCGATATGTTTACATTAGGAGAAAATTCCCAAACTTTTACTTCTTATACATTAATTTTATAATTTCTAAAGAAGTGAAAAGGAAATTTTATGCACACCTTCCAGGTGAAAACCAAAACTAATTTGGTCTGATGATTTCCCATACCAAACCATCCAACCTGGTCACATCGACCTTGCTAATTATTTCAGAGATTGTGTTTGAAATTGCAACAAACCTAAAGTTATCGATGTTAATGAATTTATATTTCATGGGTATAAGAGAAATAATGTTTGAGTTGATACTATAAGGAATAAAAGAATTATTTAAGAGTTCCATTGTATAATTCATCACTTCATAACAGAAGATTTCCATAAATAAAATAAAAACATATTGGTGAACCAATCAGGATGAGGATCACTATTAATGTTGAGACAAATGAGAGTTTTTATTTCCTCTTCATTGGGGACTTATTTTTTATGGTTGTCTTGCTACCCATCATTAGAATAGAGTCCTTTTAAATACTCAATCACTACCTTGTAGAATTCATTTTCAGTGTTGAAGAGACATCCAATAATAATCAGATCATTGTTTACTCCCTTGAGTATTTTCTCTCTATTCATTAGATTAAGGTGTTTGTGTTCCTATCATAATATTTTAGTCATTTAACAGTATGTTTATTTTTGTTCTACCTATCCTTATATTCTAAGATCTCACCCAACATTGAAATAACTTTTATTTCTTCCCTGTAGGTAATATCTTGGTTATAATTTGTATCTTTATAACAAATATGTGATCTTCAACTATTTTTATAATAATATCAATATTATAGAAATATTTTTTAATCCATTTTTTAAGTATCCCTCGATATTTTTTAACTTTCTAGATAATCTTTGAATGGGGATTCTGAGTGTGTCCATATTACATTCCTGAATAAAAATTTTCCTATACCCAGTTGAAACTAGCCAGGAATTATTGAACTTTAAAGGAAGATGATCTTAAATAGGATGATGCATGCTGATTTCAATCATGATGGGGGTTTTTATTAGAGTAAAATTTGGGGATATTGAATCTAGATATTAATGTGGAAAATATTATATCATCAACATGAACAATGAATACGTTAAACTTTCTAACATAGGTTTCATTAAGGGTATATAAACTCCACGTGAACTCAGATCCAGTAATTAGGACCTCTATGATATTTCCTTGGTTAATACACAATTAGAACCCATGGAAGGAAATATTTATAAAATTATATATAATATTTTCATCATGGATTATAATAGTATTGAAGTAGCCAAAAATAATCCATTTATGAATCATGTTATCATACATTGTCCCCAACTCCCTTATAGATTTATTATCTTGATGTAATAGGTATAAGAATAAATGATGGTTATAGTGAAATAAAATCCTTAAATGGGGAAGGATATTAAGACACCATGATACCCACTTTTGAATGAATAAATATAGAGGTTTTCATGATTCAAAAACCATGGGGGATCCAAGCCATTGTTGATTAAATTGTGATAATTAAAAGTGTAGAAACGAGAGCCCTAATTAAATTCCCTCCATTAATCAAACATCATACTTGGTTTATTAGTCCAAAATAATGGGTTTTCATCGGTTTTAGTAAAATTTCTATGGGATGTGACCATAGGGTAATTCCAAATACATTGAAAATTCAAGAATAAGACTCTCATTCCCAATAGATTTTACTCTAGTTTGAGTCCCTCCCTTCTGTGGCATTTCCATATTTACTTTCTTCCCTCATATTCCTTTTTTTCTTTCTTCCCTTGGGTATTGAAATCCTAACATACAATACATTCGAAACTTGTTCACATTATGTTTTTATTTAGGATGTTTCAATTTTTTTGTGTCATTTTCCCAAAACATTCCATTAAGGTGAATGGATTTATTGCTAGAGTGAATTTGTTTAGTAGGGAAATCTTTATATATTCTACTTAGATAAGCTCTAGAGGATGAAATTTTTATAAACGGGGTATCTATTTCTGGTTTTTCCTTAGATTTCTCACATGGAGAGGATTCAATATTTTTAACAAATAATTGACATTTATTATGAATTGCCTCTAGATCCATTAGTACACCATCCATGATAGAACATTATTATTATCCTCTAAAAATGGGAGATAGTTTCAGTCAGTTTGGATCATTCATCCTATAGGGGGAGGTTTTAGAAGTGGTATAATATAGGAAAACCTATTAGGTTTAACTTCATAATCAATTAGATTAGAATCCATGTCGGACTTAATGTGATTCATCAAGACATCATCCCGGAAAGAATTTTATTATTCTTATCCAGACCTAGAATCTTGTTGAGTTTTATTTTCCTAATTCATGATAGAGGGGGAGGGAGAAGAATAACTGAAATCCAA
Organism: Viscum album; assembly: GCA_963277665.1. Classification (NCBI taxonomy): domain Eukaryota; kingdom Viridiplantae; phylum Streptophyta; class Magnoliopsida; order Santalales; family Viscaceae; genus Viscum; species Viscum album. The sequence goes on along the minus strand of OY728119.1, from coordinate 695,060,014 downwards.
GGAATTACTATTTGGATTCCCCTCTTATGTTATTTGATAAAAACCATGTCATATATGTAGTCTTGAGAACTATGTTCCTCTACAAGATCTAACTTGATCTTCCCTTGAATAGATCCTCCATTTTTATTATATTTCAGAATGAGTTCATTATAAAAGGGTGTCCCATCATGTTGTGATTTAAAAGATTTTTTAGCCTCCTCCAATTGAAAAATTCCAATGAGATCAAAGATGTAACTATCCAGGTATTTCACCGCATCATCTGGTAGGGATACTATAAAATATCAATGATATCAGGTGTATTATGAGGGTGGTGGGGTCACAGGTAATCATCCAAATTTATTGGTATCCTATTAATATATCCAAAAGGTGGTGGATCAAGAGATATATTTGAGTTGAATCTAGAAACTAGGGCCTGATATTTTATACTTCAATGGGTGACCTCATCAGGCCACTTGACCTTAAAAATATTACATGAATTGTTTGTATTACATTTAGAGTATATATGACCAAAAAATATATAGTTCATGATGAATTTAGACTTTCTATAATATTTTTTGTGTGGTTAATGCTTCTATCATTGGTTGTTAGTATAACTTCCTCAATAAGGGTGGTATACATATCCACTTCCACTAGAATCCTATCATAGTGTCCAAATATTTGGTGGTCATTTTTCCTATCCATCTAAATGGGATTGAAAATAGAGGAGGATATTATAGATAATATTCATGGGTGATAGTACAACTAATTAATCTGGAAAACTAAACTACAAATCTATGTTGGATTGTTCTTGAAATTATCAATATAAAGAAGATGATCCAACTCCTATTTTATCAAGAACCTAGGATTCAAGGGGGATATATTCAATGATCTATACTCTCCTATTGAGTTAATTAGATGGGAAACAACATGATAGTAGACTATTAAAAAAGTTATTATCTTCAATTCATAAAACCACATATCCCTTAAATCCTTCAACTAACCTCATTAAACATCCTTGACCACTCCCCTTTTATATACAAATCCCTAGAAAAAATAAAATATTTTAAAAGGTTAACTCTTCCCTCAATGGAATCCTGATTAGCTGAAACGTGGGCACTATTCGATTTCTAAATGGACCTGTAATGGGATGAAATATCAAAATCAAAGAAAAACTATTAACAGCCAATTTTGAAAATGTGGGAAATTTTATTCTTCAGATCATGTGATGTAGGAAGATCCTTCATGATTTGATTTATAGTGATACCGAAATATAATAGTTCCTCATGAGAAAATATATAATTCTATGATATTTAGATTCAATTAAATAAAATTTCAATCATTTTTTTTCAAGGTTAAATCATCATATTTACAAGATTTATCCCCTTGTGCAGACATCCTACTTTTAACTCTATAAACAGATAATCTAATATAGCTCTCATTATATTTATAATTATTGAAACTTATTCCTCATGAATTGCATCTCTTCCTATTTTTTATAATAAATAACTCCCCTTCAGTAGTATATTTCTCAAGCTTGGAATATTATTTCACCACATACTTTTCATTTTTACTTGTTGAAAAGAATTCTATTTATATGATTTCTCCAAATTCTATGATTTATAATAAAAAATGGTAAAAAAACCTAATATATGATTATGAATGTCACAAATAAAAACAAAAATGGGTATAAGAGAGACAATAAACCTTATTATGATTTATAATATTATCTAAAAATAATATTAAAATAATTCATTTCAAATTTTAGTGTTGCCAATGGTGTCATAATAGTGTTCACCAGTAAATTATTGGTTCCTGTTTTATCTACATTACATACCTAGTGACCCATACCTAATTTCAAATATATCTTTCATAAATATAGTACTATATTTTTTCTAATGTCATACACACTTCTCTTACACATGGAATCACTATTTAAATTTTTAATAATTTCATAAGACCCGGTAACTATTTCTTTTAAAAAATTAGTTGGCTACATACCTTTATCACTGAGAGATAATTTTTTTAGTTATTATTTGTGAGGAGATTTTATGTTTCTTTTTTATCATATTAATATACTATCTTATGAAAAAAATTTACTCAAATTTTGTATTATATAAATAATATATCTAATAAAATATACATATTAATATTTCATCAATTCTCATGTTTTTAAAAAATTATGAATAAACCATAATCAAAGGTACAATGCACATACCACATGATTCAATTAACTTCTAAAAGATTCTCTTCCTCTAGATTACATTCTTTGTTTTCATCCAATCATGTAATATAATCTATGTTCAACCTCATTGTATTATAACAATGAAAATATTAATCCATTATATGAAATGAAATTAGATAAAAAATCATTCCATATTCATGATTATATATTTTAGTTTCCACATTGATTAATATCGAAACAAGTTTGAAATTTTACATATCAATATTTTTAACAACTCTTTTTATATTTATATTAATAAATAAATGTGTGTTAACCTTTTTAATTTACTTGAATACTAATAAAATAAGTGATTGCTCTAATAATTATAATTTAAAATATTTATTTTATCATGTTTGTAAATTCATCCACTAATTCTATTTTATTACCACAAAATATGATATCTTTTATATATAAAAGTACACAGAATAATTATTCACTAAAGAGTTTCAAATAAAGCATGTTATCAAAAAAAATTATCTTTGACACCAATTTCTTGATATATAGATCCAATCACTCTTACCCGGATTTTGGTTCATATTTTATGCTAAATAAATATTTTTATGATGGAATGCACTGTTTTAATCATCACCTAGTTGGAACCCAAATTTTTGTTTAATAAATACTTTCAATTTGAATACAACATTTATTAATTTAATATTCACATATATTTTATATATTTTATTTTCTATTTAAATTTAGATGGCATATTACATCATGTATTTCCATAAGTGGATTTTTCTTAACATCCATGGATTTATTTTTTTTATATACTCTACAAACCAACCAAATTTTTTATAAATCACAATCCCATTATTATCTTGGTTATTTTTAGAGACCCATTTTGGTCGAATGATATTTTGATTACTTGGGTTTTTCACATGATACAATGTTTTATTCTTATGAATATAATAAAATTCATTATTTTTGAGATTAACATGTGATTAATACTATATCCCTTTTACAAATTATGTTGGATCTATCTATGATAACAAAATGATTTTCTCAACACTATAAATTCATTAAGTATGAGAAATAAAATATTTCTCACAAAACATGTTGGACTGATCAATTTTATATCCTCTTTTCCTCATTTGAGTTAGTGAAATAGGAAATTCAGATCTCATTTCTTCTTGTGATTCATTATCAATGTCTTCCTCATGAATTTTACTTTGATGTTCTCTATAAATTTATTCTCAATAATCATTTACCTAAAAATTTATTTTTTAATTGATATTATAGATTTATTTATAGGAATTTTTTTAGTAACATTCCACTCATTTATCTCCATAATCATATTGATACTCTTTTTTAAACATTTATATGTTTACCCTTGTCCATATAAAATTGTAACACTCTATCTATGTCATCACCAAATTTAACTTTACTAACATATTTATTTTAATATATATCATCAATATTTGAGTAATATAAAATGGTTTAGAGTCCACTTATTCCTATTTGACATAAAATAAGGTGTCATTTTATCCCTAGGACATAACAAATACATAGATTGTAACTATAATAAAACTTTCAATTCTTCCTTCAAATTGTTCTGCAATATACATCTCTTATGAGTACTGACTTTTCCTTGTCTTTCACTATTCAATTTGTCCATTATAAATAAATTATATTTTTGAGTTTTCATGGATTAAATTTCTTATTTAATTTCATGTTTCAATAAATAGTTTGAATCATTAATTGAGGTTTACACCATACAATTATTTGATCATAGTATTTTTATTATCCATCCAGTTTCATTTGTAGCTCACTTACAATATCTTTTCATAAAAATTATCATATATTTCATTATTTTTATATATATTAAAAATTTAATACTAATATAAACATCCAAATATACAATTAAATTCATTTTCCTATGTTTTCATGTATACTTTATGGGACTATATATATCAGTATAAATCTAATCATGAAACAATTTAGGTGTCTTACTCTTTAGATTGTAGGGATTTAACACCATAATCCGCATAATAAATATTCCACGTATCATTTACCTATCACTTTTCATATTATATATATTGATCACCAAATCAGTATTTGGATTATTTTCCATTATTTGTTTGTGTTTGTTCCCCAGTCATAAATAATATTAGTTATTTTTCTCTTCCACTATAGGGAAATAAGATTTTATTTATTTTCCACCTCATAATGTTTTTTATAGTTATTTTTCCTTGCATAAAAGTATCTATAATATTTCCATTAACTAATAATATATTATTATTGAATATTAAGTTTACTTACAAGTTAAAAAGCTAAGTTGAAATTAATAGATTGTGTTGAATAACATACACAAAGTTTAAGTCATTCTTCTTTAATTATTCTTATGATAACAGTTTTGTACTGGTTACCTTGATCTCTATAGGTCTTCACATAAAATTTAAATTGTTACATCCATAAGGAACTTGATGTTGATAAATAATAATTCATTACACATAATTTGGTATGAACACCAACTAAAAAATATCCATGTTCAATTATTTTTAATTTATTTTGAAACTATTTTAAACAATATAGCAATATATTTCTTTTTTATCCATCGAATTCATGATTGAGTTGAGAAAATAATTGGTCTCAATTCATTACCTTCAACCTGTGTAGTTATTTATTCATCCTCCACTTCCAAATGATATAATTTATTCTCTAATAGGATAGTGATCACCACATTAGTTTATATTCTTTATGAAACTCCCTTGACATTGTTTCCGACCATATATTTCATATAATCAAAATCTCTAAACCAAAGGATATAGAAGTAAAAAATAATGTATATAAAACTAATTTATTCCTTTTCATTCTTAGAAGTGCCTTATATTGCAAAAAACAAATTTCTTCATAAAAATATTTTAAGGTCTTACCAAAGATACCATAAAATTGAAAATTAATAATCAATAATATCATACCAATTTAAATCCAAATATTTATAGTATCTTAGAAAATTTTAGTTTTTTGGATTATTTTATATAATTGAGTTAAATATTTTCTTCCAATTTTTTCCTTTCATCATTGTTCATTAATGTAATTTATTGGATGATTCACCCACGTATCAAAGACTTATTTTCACATGGACTTCCACCTTTGATTATTAAGGCCGCTATAAAAATCTTTTTCATCCACTTTCATCTCTTCCGTAGACATTTTCATCTAAAAACTTCACTATGTGAAACTTATTTTAAAAAATTCTAGATCAAAGTTCAGTTTTTAGTTTATTTCTTAAAGGAAACCACTTTTTCAACAAGTTATTTGTTACTTTTTTCCTTTTTCATAAATATAGGAATTTAATTCATTTAAAACCAATACACTAATATTACTATTTTCATTTCATTTTCCATAACCCCTATTCAACCTCCTAGTTTAACTTTATGATCAAATACACATTCTAGTAAAACTTATTCTTTAATTTTAGATTGATTTTTTTCTACTATCATTATCATAACCTCTTATGGATTATACATGAATTTTATTTCACCTTATTTAGAAAAAATATTATTGTTTTCTCATTCCTTATTTACATAGTTATTATATTTCATCTTCTTTCTATATTTATTTCTAGATTGGATATTCCTTATAAATGGATACTTTATTCACTAGTTTTTTGGAAAATTAACTCATTCTCTTTTTTTATTTCCTCCTTCAACACCTCATTGTTATGTGGCCAACCTTTCCAAACATAAAGTACTATAATTTTCATTTTCCTTTAAATATACATTTTACGCACACTATATATCTATCAATAAGAGATAAAATTTTATCACTCACATAATCATGACCTTCATATTGTTTGATACCATGATTCCAATTTTTTGTAATATATATTTTTATATATGAGTGATTTTTATCATTTTGTGACTCAATATCATCAAATACACCCCATTATTATTTGTAAACAATTAAATGAAATTTAAAAAAAAATTACCTATTGTATTATGACTTTTGAATTATGAAAATTTGCAAGTATTCAAAAATATATTCTTCACAATTTTATCATCCTTAATATCATCACTAAAAAGTCTTATGGGTCCAACAACCTCAATAATACAGTTAAGGAAACTATAATATTTTTCTTTTTGATTCATTTTTTAATATTTAAAATTATAATTTATTATTTTTACCAATGACATTTTATTATTGTTCTATCATTTATAAAAATTGGATAATTTTTTCCAGAATTATTTTGTTGATTTATATCACGTAACTTTGTAGATATTAACTGAAAGTGACAGATATAAGGTATTTTCTTCCAATAAATATTTATTACCATTATCTTTTCCTATCCCAATCAGTGACATATCCATTGGATCACTTAAATGGATTTTATGTTCATAGATAGAATGTTGATATAGCCTAAGAGACTAATGATGAGTTATCATGAGATTATTCTATATCTAATAATTATAACCATTTAAATGTGAAATTACCTTAGAATTGATTGTTTCCTTTATATTATAAATTTCATTGTAATAGACTCACAAGAAAATACCCTTTGTGTAATGATACCACTTGTTGTAACCATAAGGCCCTAAATCACCATAAAATATCTGGTTTATTTGGTTGATAAAATCTCACCATCAAATGAATCTTTCAATAATGTTATAATGAAAACTCAAACCTTCCAATTTAATCTAATCAATAAAAAATAAAAAAATAAAAAAAATCATGAGTGAAGTAGGATGTTACATGATTAATCTATAATGGGATGCTTCCAAGAGTATTTACTGGTGATTTTATAATGTAATAAAGTGTGAAAAACACCTTGTAAAGTGTTTAAATGATTTGGGATTAACTTTTTACCGAATCTATACTCTACTACTACCTCTTTTGTATCCATAAAATATTTTCCCATATGGATATAAAGAATATAACTCCTTGGTTATTTACTGAAGTAATAAATATTTTACTATTTCATTAACCAGTGGAAACTTTTGATGCATCACTCATCCATGAAGGTTCAATGTGTACATTATTGTACACCTTCTTTCCAAAGATAATATGTAACATGGGTTTCTTACCCACAATGATTCAAAAGGAATGTTGGCCAAAAGGAATGAAGGTTGAGAACATCTCACACTTTTAGGGTGAATTATTACATACTATAATACTCTCTAATATATTTAAAATGACATTATGAATCCTTCCGAGATCCTATGTGTAGAACTGGATAGTCTCCCCATTCTAATGTTAGATCAGAATCACACATCGACGTTATCATGAACATTTTCACAAATAATAGTTTTTAAATATTTAATTTATTTGATATAAATGATTAATTTAGGGTGTTATTATTTTCATTCAACACAAATGGGTTATATAGAGTCCATCACTATTATGGATAGTGATTTTTGTTTTGATGTTGGTATTCGGACATTGGAAGGTGTTTCTTATGCATGCCTATAAAGGTACTCATAACCCACATTGTTTTGTTCAAATTAATGAGGAATGATATATTTTTATGGTAATGTGGAAAGGAACGGTTCCATGCGGTTTAACATAATTTAAAGTGGAATTAAATACAAATGGGTTCCTAGTAATGCTTTCCATATGACTTACACATGATTGTCCCTCTATGATTATTCTCTAAAAGAATGGTTCCTTTCGAGAGGAGGTTTGGTTCAAATCCAATACGACCTCATGAGATATGTGATTGAATGTACGGGTAGGGATATAGACCATAAAGAATCTCATATGAAATATAACCCAAGTGAGAATTATATAGTGATTATTCAGAAGGAAAATGGGTCTTAGGGAATAGGTATATTGTCATCAGAAGTTTAGAATAATGAAGAGATTAAATTTTATTTGTTTTGGTTTGAACTTCAAAGAGGTTTCCAACCTATCCCGTTGAAACAAGAATCAAATCTCATGTAGTTTGAGAGTCATTGTTTAAGGTCACATAATAAGATTTCATCATGTATTTTATCCTTTTGTATAAAGGGTGTTTCCATATATTTTACATCATGTGACTAAGACATTGAACATACAACTTAACATCTTTATTTGGGGACTACTATGCCAAGAAAGGTGAGATAGAATAAAATTGAGGAGGGATTATGACTATAATGGTTCCATAATAATGTTGTTAAAGTGATAAACCAAAAAACCCAATCCTATGAGAGACATTATCAGTGTGGTAAATAAGATACATTGATATATTAATCATGATTTATTATATAACACCCCAATATTTTAATACATGACTTACATTAAATAAGTCAATGTTTTCTATAACTTAGTCTACATGTCACTAAAAACTAAAACTAAATAGAAATATAACTTAAAAAAAATATTAACTACAACCATTGAAACCTTAACATTGAATTAGAGGTAATAAGTAGGAGTAACCACTTTATAAAAATTTTATTCAATGAAAATAATGTTTACATTTAATATAAATGAAATCCAATGCTTGCAAATATATTTTCATAATATTCAAGTTACATTTCAATAAACTAAGTGTATTTTGATAATATAATAGTAATAATATTTATTAATAATATAAATATTAGTTCACCATTGAAATTGTTGGTAATTTAAAAGAAATATGAATAAAGATAATTAACATTCTAAAGAGAAATTTTCCAACATAAACATCTTTCTTCTATATTTTTGTTTTTTGTTTAAATATTAAAATATATAGTTTTATAAATTTAATTCAACATAAATTTGTGATTAATAATAATTATATATTCTTAATATTATTTTGTTATTTTAAAAAATAATTGATTTTTAGGTGAATAATGAAAAATACCATTTTTACAAATGACATGAATTTTTTAAAATTATTATTTTAAAATTCAAGATACATTTTTATAAGAATAAAAATATATTTAATAAGTGAAGTTATAATTTTAAAAATTTTGTTTTAATATAAAAAACCATATTTGTTATTTTATAAAAAAATATTTATTTTTAAAAATAAAATAATACATTATAAATATTTATTTTTAAATTATTATTTATCACTTTTAAAAATTCAATCAAATTAAATGGATTGAAAATTTAGAATAATTAGGTCCAAAGTATCTAATAAATATGAATATATTTTTAGGCCTAATGGACTTGTTACCTTTGGTAAAAATAGTTACAATAGTAAAAACTAAAATGGTAAAGTAATCATTGAAGGGATAAAGGGATTGAAACAAGATAAAAGGATTTATATAATTGATTTTATAATGTTTTAATCAACCTTAACTCTTACCCACTATATTATTTGTCAATTTTTTATCCAGTAGAAATTTTTAACATTTCTCCCATTATATTAAGTTGAAATATTTACAAAAAACCCATTATTAAAACTAAAATAATGGGTCTCTCACCACCCCTTTAAGGTAATACTAAAAATTAGGTTTCCTAAAAAAAATAAAACCTTTTCATTCCACTATAAAAACATTTCACTATCTTTATCTTCGATTCAAATGATATTATCACATACAAACCATTTCTAAGTGATACTCTGAGGAAATATCAATGTTCTCAATGTGAGTAATCATTTTAACTTAACTTCATCCTTTCCAATTTTTATTTTACAATTATAGTTTTAAAATCCATATGCGATGAAATAGATATTTTTTTATATAATTAATTTTATTATGTAATGGTATCAATAATTAATAACCTTTTTTTTCAAATAAGTAAAAAGAACTGTAATTTTTGCATTATGTGGACTACTACCACCAAAACAATATATGTTTTTTTCATTAAACACCATAAATAGGTTGTATAAATCGAGATTTAAATAAATAATTATGATATTTAAATCATTTTTATGATTCTGAAATAATAATATACACTATCCCTTTTATCTCATCTTATGGAAAATAAAATCATCAACTATGTGTACATGTGGACTACAGCTCCATGAAATAGTTAATTTTTCCATTTTATTTTTATAACCACCTTACATAAAGGACATTAAGAAGATATTAAATGATAAATATGTTTTTTATTTTATCATTAAAGTTATTTTGTAAAAAAATTGATAATTTATTAAGGATATATTAAATAAATTATTACTGTTAATTCAATAATTTAAAAAAAGTGAACTATGTGAAAAATGATCCCTTATTTTTAATTAATTAATTTATATAAATCATATTACATTTATTATAATTTAAAATTATAATATATCACAGTAATAAAAAATAAATCATATCATTATACTTTATTTATAATGATATTATTAATAAACCACCTCATAATCACTCATTAATCACGGTAGGTTCAAGTTTGGGTCAGTTTAACCACCCCCTTGGGAAATAGTATAAATTTATATCATGGATGACTACAAGAAATTAATTAATGGTATAATATATATATATATATATATAATGTTTTATATGGTTGTGTTATATCAAAATTTAAGTCATTATTTATGAAAACTCCTCTCATTCTTTAAGAATCACCGAAAAATAGTCATCGGTGATTTGAACCTGATGGATCATAAAAAAATAACATGATATGAAATTATAACTTTATATAAAACAATAAAAAATATTATATCAACATTAATTATCTTGTAATTATAAAATTTCTAAAAATAATGAATACCAACACTATTTTTACAAAACTAGTAAAAAGAGATAAAGATTACTTACAAATGATGTTGAAGATACATAAAAATATATAATATATTTATATATAATGACTTTAATTTAGGATAAAAAAAGTTTATATTTATGAATAAGATTTTTGAGAATGTATTTATTGAATGTAATTTAGTTATTCATTATTTTTGGCGCATGTGTAGAATGAATCATTGCTGGGGTAAGGGTTTTCATCTCAAATTCCTATCTTTGAGACATCTATGGTACTATGAACATAATTTTATTTATGTGAAATATATAATTCAAATTTGAGATATATTATCATGGATTATTTTTTTATTTTTTTTTTATGTTCAATTAAATTTCTTCTCTTTCAAAGAGTTTGATTAAAATGTTACTTAAGTCTCAACAGTTTACTGGGTCATAATTCAGATTATTTGAGACATGTTACATGTTATGAACCATGTATCCTTTGTATCCTTTTATATTTTTTTATTATCCCATGAATCTTATATTCCATATTTTCTTGTATTTTATTAGTTATAATAAGTCATATCATGTTATTTTCATCAAGTTTATTTTCAGTCATGTTTCACCCTTGTCGTAATAATTTTTTAAAGATCATTATTCATTCATTGAGATATTATCTTTCTATTTTATTTTTTCTTATAAGATATAAAAAACTTTTCTTTTGATTTTAATATGCGTAATTTTATCATTGTTTAAATTTTTTCCATATAAAACACTTTTTGAATGATTCAAGCTTCATGAAGTATGTTTCATGTATGGGATATTCAATACTCAAGTCTCCTTTGATTGAGTTATATTATTTAGTCATGAACTTATTCATTCCATGATTGGGCTCTCCCACCATAATAATTTATTATAAGTTATTTTATAATAAAATTTCTTAAAATTATTTTTACTTCAAATTATGGTTTTTTACACTTTGAAGAACATGCGATTTAAACATTGTTATTTTGTAAATAATGAAATGTTTTTTCCTTTCACTTTAATATATTTTATATTCTTATCTTCATTTATCCAATATAAAAAAATTACCCTTCAATGAACTATTATTGGAGATTATTCTTAAAATTAGTGTTTTTATAGTCTTTCACATAACCTTTTCCAATGTTATGATTTAAAGTGACATATAAATATGTGTTTTTCATAAATTTCAAAAATTATTTTTAAAAGATATTTTATGTTTTTGTTTCCATTTACTATATCATTTTCAATATATTTACATTAATTTGGCTAATGTATCATTATTTATACTAATATATAATATATATATGTTATCATTTGTGGGTTTGAAAATTTCATATGATTTTTTTTGATTCTTGATCCCATCTTTTGTGATACCATTCGAATCATTCATTTTGAAAAGGTAATTTTCATTCACATTAACACCCTTCAATGATTCCTTGTTGCACTAGGGTTATATTCTTTTGAAACCATACACCTTATTTATAAGGATTTATTTTGATCACCTTATTATATTATTCACTTACTCATATAATCATTTATCTATACAGTGCAAACATCATATTTTACATAATTTAGATTTTATAATGTTCACCTAGAATGTCTATTATTCAATTGAAATGTAAAAATGTAGTGGCGTTATGTATGTAATTATAGGGATGATTATTGGAAAATTTATTATGTGATTTTTAACTATATACATTCTTCCTATTGATGTTATATGACCTTGTTAGCCCTTTTATTGACATTGAGAGATGTATTGACATTCTATATATTGTTATTCTAATACACATGATCACTGGTATGCAGATTATGTGTTGTTTGAGAATCCACCTTCTTTATATAGATTATTTATGATCATGTACTCCCTTTTATAGGTGTACATAAAAGTACTAAAATTATTGATGATTATTTATTGCTTAAGTGGTTTGATTAGGTTATGGTATTCTATATATTTCACTATATTGATAACTATATTTTTATTCTCTAAGATGTTACATAGGGAATGGTATGAACTATATCATTGAATATTATAGTTAATGAATTATACATTATTAGGTGATTCATGGGACCCTAAATTATAAATCCCAATGATGCATAGAGAATTATCAAGTGAAAAAACAAGTTGTATTTTGTTGTATTCATCTCCCCTTGATAGTATAATGTCTTAGAAAAAGGCTTTGATTGTAGGATTTTGATTTCTAACATTATTCATTCCCTCATTATGAGATCATTATTATTTTTATCCATCTTTTCATTTATTTTCATGGATATAAAATGGTCTCAGTTTCAAATTGATTATGGATTTATGTTTAACTATTTTTACCATAATAGTTATGCCATGTTTATGTCATGATTACATCAGTTGTATGTATTCCCTAATTGAGAATTCTATATCACCCATGATTTTTTTATTTCCTTAGGTTATGAAGAAAATTAAAACATGTAACATGTTTAGAATGATTAAATTTGTGGAAGAATTTATGAAATATGTTTAAGACTTATCATAAATTATTTAGTTTAATATATCATTGGAAATATGTCCCTTTGATATTAATAACATCTTATTTATTAGTTTATGGTGAAAAATATTTCTCTAATTCTCTAGACATAAAAACATCCTTAAGATTTAATAGATTCAATTAATCATTATTCACTTTGTAATAATGGACGGTTATATAAAGGATTTTACCATTCTATTCAATGAAATAATGTAAAGTAAGTGTTTATGGAACTATATATAGGTGTGTGGGTCTAGGGAATCAAAATTATTATTAATGTAAATATTTATATAACATTGGAGATTATTATATCTATTGAGGATAATTTAAGTCATTATAAGTTAAGGTTGATAATAATTTCAATGGTATAGATAACCCTTTCTGATAACATATGATTTAGCAATAAATTAATAATGAGCATTTTATTGGGGAATTAAGATACGAAAACATTAGTGAGAATCATAGGAATAAGACAAAGTATAGGTTAACATCCCAATGTTTTTGTAATGTTGTGAGTATGTCATTTTTGTAGAAATTACATCCATGTATACATACAAACAATGGATCCATGATTTGGAATAGATGTACTTAGGGGTAATAACCTGGAATAGGGTGGATTGGGTATTAACTAGATTATCAGCTGGTGTATAATAAAGAGACCTAACATCACACATGTCATGAAACTCTGTGGGGATATTCTTTGGTCAATCAAATTCTCTTGATGTACTATTATGAGGTATTTTAATATGATTATGTTAGATAACCTATTAATAATGTGACCAGATATAAAATAGATTTATATTAAATATTCATATGGTTAGGTACCTATTAATTGATATGTGATTTCCATGATAATGGATAAGTTGAATTTTAAGTACATAGATTTCAAGGATTGTTTTTCTAGAATGTTTTAGGAAACAAAATGTTAATTTGGGATCACTATTTTGAGTAATATATGAAATAAGTATGAGTGAAACCAACTAAAAGTAACCTACGATGAACCAATAATATAGGTTATACTATGATTTATTTATATTGAACTAAAAGAGTTATAGGCTACGGTAATGATATGGTTTTAAAGTTGAATACAATATATATTATTGATTATGATATATCCCCCATATTTAAAGTGTTTCAACATTGACATCCAACCATTTTATTTTCGTAGTGGTGGAAAATAGAACGAACTATGGGTGCGAGGGAAAATTTCATGATTACCTCAATGTATAGCCCATCAAAATGGTATATAGAGTGATAAAACATATGATTATTCTGATCTAAAAATCATTAAATATGATTAACAGTGTGAATATAGTTCTAGTACTAAACACACTAAAGAAGATAAACATGGAGTTTCATGAATGATCAAGTGATGAAGAAGAAAAAGGAAAGAAGAATAAATTTCATACATGTAAAAAATATTTAAATAAGTGTTGGGAAAATTGACTTAAAAGGATAGGTAAATGATGTAAATGTGGAGATGAATGTCATCATATAAATAACTATAAGGTAAAAAGAGAGTCTACAAAAATCTATTGCGTCAATTGTGTGAGAGTTAAGAACTATGTGACTGTAAGTCCTCATCCAAAGAGTTCTGAGGGAAATTTTCACAAAAAAACCATTCAAGTAATGAAAATTCTATGAAACCTTTACTAATGTGGTATATAGTGAGTTTCACTCCAGATTTTCTAGATTACAATGTCATGTAATTTTTTACTAACTACTGAATATTGTTTTATAAATAAAAACCAATGTTTTATGATTATCAAATAAGTCATTTTCATGGTTTGTGGTAAATTATTACTTATGGATATAGATCTTATAACCATAGTGTAATTCCTTGTAAAATTAGTAAGGGGATATCTCTATTTATAAAGCTCTTATAATAATTTTTCATATAGAGAAATCTTATTCCACATCCATAATAAAATCATGATCGCCTAGTACTGTATGATTAATTATGGGTTCCATATTGATTTTAAAATGATTTTTTTAGTTAAATTGTGAGGACTCAATTTATTTAATGTGGTAGGGTAATGTAATACCCTTTGTAATGTACCAGATTTCCATGTATTATTTTTTAATATTGTTGTGAAATATTTTGAGACTAGGTGCTGAAACGGTGTGTGATTCTGAAGACTGATGTGATCTGGACAATGGATTGAAAAATATTAAAATATAAAATAGCATGCGCATAGAGTTTTCTTAAAAAATGTGGACTAACATTTAAATAGGTACCTAGATCAGAAATCTGATGGCACTATCACATTTAGAGAAGTGAAGTTACCTTAGGCAGGTTGTAACATCAACCAGTGCAGGTGAACTGCGGAATATAGTTTTTGGAGATTTAAAAAGTATAATAAATGGTCAATTTATTTTATTTTTAACATTTCACCAATGAAGTGACTTTATTTTTATATAATCCAAAATGATAGGGAGCTAGGGTTAAGCAGATAAACATAGAATTTCATAGTGTCTCTGGAGAGAACATGGGTAACTCTCTAGATGGTGAACAACAACATGATTTCAGATCAGAGATCAACGAATGATGTTTTTGATGGATCTCACCAATGGTGGTGACACGATTATTGAATCTATTAAGGTAATGGTCCAACATCAAGGTTGGGTGTTGTTCCTTGATTTTGTTTCCCCATTTCTAGAATAAATAACGAATGGGGAACAACCAATGAATAGTTTGACCGGTGGTTCAATCATTTTTACAGGATGACATGTTTGAAATAAATCATTGGTGGAATAATTATTTATCCTTATTAATTTTTTCTTCATTATAATGGGAATAGATTGATTATGAAATAAAAAACAGTCAATACTCAATCCTCATGGAATTCTTTGTGCTTTTATAACCCCCATTCTTGGTGTTCATCGCTATTGAACCCCCGAGGCCATGGCCCAACTTTTTGGGAGGCTTTAAACATGATCAGAGCCCTGGATTGGATGAAAATTGACCATAGAGGCCACAATAGCATAGATTGGGTCTCCAAGAACCAAGATATTTTATCACACCATATTCGTTAAATCAGAGGAACCCTAGTGGTCATTGTAAGGGACCAACAGAGTGTCGGTGCTGGCAGTGTCGGACACGTGTGGGAGGTGGTGTGCGGTGGTGGTGCCGTATGCGGCTACAGTTGGAAGTGGCCACATGGGGCAGTGACATTGTCGAACAATAGGGCTGCGTTGACCGAGGGATGTAGTGGGGTCGTGAGGGGGACACAACGATGTGGCCGCATGGATCCCATGGTGGTGGTTAGTCCACAGGGCATGCAGACATGGCGGGCTAACTGCGTGGGATGCGGTGGAGCACTATGTAGAGCATAGGGCCACCTAGATCAGGCAGGCCACTTGTGGCATACCAGATCGGCTCGCTTGTGTGCATGCCATACCAGAGGAGATGGGCCACTCCAGTTGCCCAGTGGGATGAACCAACTGGCCCAGTGGGCAGTTTTCCAGTATACCCAGTGGTCCATATTCCAGTAGGCCCATCAGGCCAGGAAAGTTTGGGTTGGTTTGGGTCTGTCCGGTCAGATCAGAACTAGACTAGAACCTGGTCAAACTTATTCTTTCCAAAATAGCCATTAAATTCAATCCATGTGTTCATTTTACTTACTGTTTGTGAAAATGGGAACCTTAGGATGAGGATGTCCTTTTGAGATATCATATGTGGGTTTTGTTGAAGAGTTAATATGAATTAATAGATTGAGGAGTAGGTTCTCTAGGAACAAGCAAGTTGTAAAATCCCAAGTAAATAAAGAATATGAAATTATCATATTTATTAATATTTGTGAATAAAAAATTAATATTACTTTAAAGATAATTCTATATTCGATGGCGTACCCAATACGCAACAACAAGTTTCTTTGAAATCTTACATTGCACACTAATAATATAATAATATTATTTTAAATGGTAGTTAATGCCTAGCCATTGTAATAGCGGGAATTAACAGAACTAACTACAAAATGATTATATATGTTTGTTAAATATTGTTTACATTTATCCAATAAATGTTAGAGTCTTAAAAAGCGAATGAATCTAATTTTAATCATAAATATTCTAATATTCTTTAAAAGGTCGATTAACCCCCTTTTGATGGATAACCCTTTTTAAATATAATTTTTTTCACTTTTATATGTTATATTTGACAAAATAAAATCCTTCTTTAGAATAAATAAATCAAAATTTACTTTGTGTAAATTTTTGTATTTTTTCCGATAATGTTCATTTTTTTAATGAATAGTGAAAAATACTGTATTTTAATTCAAAACCTCCTTTTAATATAATTTATTTATATGTTTAGATTATATTTTTAATTGTTTTTAAAGTTTAATTAGAATATATGTTTACCAGTTAATCCAATGGTGGTCATTGAAATTAATTTCACTTTGAAATTTAACATAAACTAGTGTTAATCTTTTGATAGATATTGTTTCTTAAAAACACGCTATTTGTTTTGACAATGAGAATTAATTTTAAATTAATCAATGAAAATTATATGTTTTAAATTTTTTAAAATATACATCATTTTTTAATGTGGAATATCAAATATAACTTAGGGTTATTTTTTGGTATTTTTATGAAAAATATCAATTTTTGATGAATAGTGAAACCACTAAGTAGTAGTTAAAAAAACTGAATTTTTTGTTTAAATGAAATATTAATGCTTCTGTGAATTGAATTTCAAAAATCCTACATACATGGTTGTCATTATTAAGTAAAATTTTCTTCAATGGGATAAAATAATATTTGGTGAATAGTAACTTTTGAGTTTTGTTAACCGTAATTAAAGGTAATTAGGGTAATTTAAGGTAAAAATAATATTATAAAAATATAAAAATACCTTGAAACATGTATTAACATTATTGGATGAGTCATGGACGACCACAAAAATCCATGGGTCAATTTGGGGACCCCATGAAGCCACTTGGGTATGATAATGACATTAATAACTTTTTATTTAAAGTAAAAATAAAAATGTCACAAACATGTATTATTTTACTAAAACAATTTTTACATGGGGTTATATAAGTTATATTTTTGACTATAAATATTAATTATAAAGATAAAAATATTTCATAAATCATGGTATTTGTTTTATAATTTTTAGACATCAAATAAATAAAATTATTTATGACACAATGATGATGTAGTGTTTACATCATTATTGAATGATTTAAATAAATAAACAGATAAAGTTTAAAATAATATCCAACACTTCTCCAATTCTTATTGGATGATTTTATTTAGATAATGGGACACCTTATATTTGAATTTAATGATTCATGGTCCTTTAGAAACCGAAAATCATTATATAATAAAATAATATTTCCATGCTTTCCAAAAGAGCCCCTCCTCTCCCTTATAAAAAGACCCCACTTCCTACCCATTTCTTAAAATTATAAATCCTTTTGTATCATCCAAACTCTACTAAAATAATCTCCCAAGATCCCTTTATTAATTATAGAATCCTTACCTTATGTAGAAAGCACTTCAAGAAACCCTTTTGGTTCAAACCAAGGGGAGTTACTGATTTAAAGGTAATGTCTTCTCTTATGTTCCTTTATTTTATTTTGCTTCTCCAAACCCCTAAAATCTTTTTATTAATTTATTTTGTAACAAAACCAGTATCTTAAATATACTAGGATGTTTTTATGAGAATTATTAGAGCTGCACTTATGCACACTTCCATCTAATGGGTGAAGAACATACTGTTTCTTTGGATGCTGAACTACTACCTCATGAAA
This sequence comes from Viscum album, assembly GCA_963277665.1. Classification (NCBI taxonomy): domain Eukaryota; kingdom Viridiplantae; phylum Streptophyta; class Magnoliopsida; order Santalales; family Viscaceae; genus Viscum; species Viscum album. Next base: position 695,041,008 of record OY728119.1, on the reverse strand, counting down.
CGATGATTGTTCAATTATCTCCTACCGCCTCTCATGGTGGCCATTAAGATGTCACTGTATTTATATATGACATATATTATGTTTATGTATTACTTATTCTTCATTATTTTTCATTTATGGAATACCTTTATGGTTTCCATTATAGGTAAACGCGATAATTTCATTTTAGGAAGTGCAGACTACCACCCCCTCAAAGTGATATGACTCGTTCGTGCCGTACATAGAACGTATAAAGGATAGAATTTATGAAATTATTTAAAATATATAACACATATATTATACTATAATTATAATATACCTATGTATCATTATGTTTTCATTCCATTAAAATAAGAAATAGAAATGAAAGTAGTATTCATGCGTACGTACGACTTACCGTCTCCATAAACGGTGCATTTCATTTATTATCTCCAAATGTTATGTACTATTATAAATAAATATATATACTGGATATATATGATATATATTACATATAAATGATGAATATAATTCTGGATAAAATGGACTCTTGACCACATAGACAATTTATAATTATAATAAATTAATTTTTGACTTAAGTTCCAAACATCGACAAAATGTCCAATATGAACTCAAAAAATTAAATAATTGTTATAAAAAGGTAATAAGTGATATAAAATGAATAATAAAATTGAAAAATATTATTAATCAAGTATAAATTAACTTAATTTTATCATTTAGGAAGAATAAGGAACATAAGAGAAAGTCAAGTCAGACACGTCGTAAGGGGATTACTTATCTCACTTTTAATTCTGTAAGATTTCTATTGTTCGCCACTTATTTATTGAATGTGGTGTATTGTTTACTTCCATTTGATATATATTATCATTATTCTATTTATATTCATATTATTCTGTGATTCATTTGGTTCTTATTATCTTTTGGTCATACGACTCGATTTATTACAACGAGGTAAGTGGTTTTTATGTCACCTTTTATTCCCGTGAGATTCATGCTATATTTGTCACTATAACCTTTGAGTGGTGTATGTACTTCCCATTATTCTACTATTTGTGTAATATAATTTCATTTATGGGTATTTACATCAACATTTTATGGTCCTTCTTTCATATGATGTATGTTTCGTAAGTTACCAAATTGGTAGGGGACCTTTCACCCTCTTCTTTTCAAAAGTCTTATTTTTGTTATGTCTTTTAATTTACATATTATTATGTTGGGATATATTATTCTATATCCCTATTGATTTAAATTTTATGTCCAAGTGATGATATACCATTTTCTCTTTCATAAAATCATTTTCTTAATTTTAAAGTGACGCCGTTAGGCTGTGGAATTTTTGTATAGGAACTTCTTAATCCAATTTCAATTCTTTGGGTTAAACCTCTACTTCTTGATTATTTGATGCTATGAATATGTGATAATGATCTATGATTATTTTACACTTAATATCCACTTATATTTATTGTATTTATATTTGTCACTCATGATTATGAAATTGATTTATCCTTAATCTAAGGATACTGTCTTTGTAAGGAACTTCGTCTCAATATCCTTTCATTGAGGCATATTTAAGTTTTAATACAAGACTTTATTTTATATGATATATAAACACCTTTTAATTTTCATTTCATTAAAAGAGAATCTTTTTTTATGAAGCGTTTTACAAAATGACAAAAAGGAATGTTTCTTTTAACGTACGCAGAGACAACGACCTTTCTACTGCCGCGAGTATTACTTGATCTTTGGCTTCATTAACAAGCCGTAATGTTTTTAAAAGGAAAACTAAATACCATATACTCTATTATGTATTTTGGTATTGAAAATGGTTTTGGTAATGGATTTTTTATGTCAATATATTTAAGTGATATATTGTGATTGAAATGTGGAAATGTTTTCTTTCCTTTATATTTGTTGTATTTGTTATGATTTTATAATGGTACATGGAAATTTGACGGGTGGTTACATGATAAACCAAATGATGGGTGGTTCCATGATAAAACGGGATGGGTGGTTACATTATAACCTCCAATGCATTGGGTATGGAAGTCGGCAGTATGGCTATTCCATTTAGTGATGAGTATGGAAGTCAACCGTATGGTTATTCCATTTAAGTATGTTTATGTCCCAAGTTACCTTTATGTGTTATGTGTTCTTTATATGGGTTTTATGGTAATATTTTTGTTACAAAAGGGTAAGTGATGATCTTTTATTCAGTGAAGAGTATTTACTACTTCATAAAGGTGAAAATTATTACTTATGATTAAGTATTCATGGTTTACTTGTTGTTTTGAAAAACTAACATTTTTTCTTCTTTGTTTATCCATTACTGAGATTTTTATGCTCATCCCATGTTTTGAAATGTTTTTCATAGGACTTAAAGAAGAATATGGTGAAGGATGTGATCATGGAAAAGTCATGCTTTCTAAAACTTGGAACTAGACATCACTATTTTTTTCAAGAGTTTGTATTTTGTGAAAAAAATATGGAAACTGAGTATGAGTGTCTACATTGTAATCTTTTGAGATGTAATAGTTATGGCATAATTCTCTAAAACTCTAAACCTGAAAATATCCTCAATGTAAATTATTCATTTAATTCAAGATTTTGTAATGTTTTAAGGTCGGGTCCTTATATTTGGTATCAGAGGGAGGTTTAGATAACTTTAGAGGTTAGAGCATTATTTAAGCATAAGTGACATTACCATAATGGTTATGATTTCAGAAAGATTAATAGTTTTTTATATAATGTAAATGAGTTTATGATAATATGAATAGTTATATCTTAGTATTTACCCTCCTCATAAGATATTATATGATGATTTTACTGATATACTCACACTGACCTTTTTGGCTTTAGTAAATGGCTCGATCTAGCAGGCACCAAAGTAGTAGTGGATGTGAAGAAAACTGTGATGGTTTTTTAAACGAGCAACTGAATGATATGGGAGATATAATGAGACATCTTGTGGTTATTCTCAACCAACTATCTGGAGTCATGATTGACCATCTGAACCTTAGTGATTTTTATAAGGAATCATATATGTGAGAAACAAATACCTATGAAAGTTCAAATAATAACCATAAAGGTAGGTATGTTCGAAAACCTATGTTCCAAAGATGTGGGAAGAAACACCTTGGAAAATGTTTCAAAGGGATAGAAAGATGTTATAGATGTGGAAATGAAGGTCATAAAGCAAGAACCTACCATGGAAAAACAAAGCATCCATTTGACTCTAAGAAAGGGAAAGAATTTATTTTTGAGGGATCAATTGAATGTTTTAAATGTGGTGTGCATAGTCATTATGCAAACACATGTCTTACGAAGAAGTTTCGGGGATGAGATCACCAATATCATAAAAATATTTTTTTACCAATACCTAATGCCATTCTGATTGATAATGAAGAAAATGATAATGACCAATGAAATGTATGGATTATTTCTTAACATATGTTTTCATATTATTGATTATTAGGATATGATTCAGGATTTTTTTTGTAGGAAAGAAGTATTTCAGAATAATTTTTAAAGGAATTATTAATGGATCATGAATAATATTGAATGAGTAAGAAGTCAACAAATAAGGGATTCAAGAGTTATGGTATATTTTAGGATGGTAAAATTATTAAAAGTATTAAGGCTCTTTTGATGATGGGATTACATTAGAAGACTTTTTATTGTATATGTAACCCTGATGTTTGATATATGAAAATTTTATTCAAGGAATAATTATCTTTTCTTTGTTGGATATAGTTATAAAGAACCATTTGGGTTTATATGATCCTTGAATTTGAGACAATTACCGATTAATACATTTTGGGATGAAAAATTAATGTTATTACGTAACCTTCATAGTTAAAATATGTTATGGTTATTTTTGATGAATTTATCTATTTTTGGGAATGTTATAAAATTATTTTTTTTTGAAAAGGGACAACACGCAGACCATGTGACAACCCGTTGTGCCGGATGAAGATACGGGAATCGAACCCACAGCCAAAGTGCGACTAGTATTTATCGCCTACCACTAGACTACGTGATGTCCCTGGTTAGTTTGACTAATTCTTTTTAGTTAGATAATTTTATGAATCAAGAATAAGTTTATTTTGGGTTATCTAGGGAAATGATTAACCTATTAGGGAGGATATGTGATTAGGTTAAATACTTTTCAATACGATACTTTAATAGAAATTGATGTTATTTAGAGATAATTGTTAAGATTTATCTTGGAATACTATGTGATTAAATCCATTGGAGATTTGGGTTTCAATATTAGTTTTGATTAATTTGATGAATTTTATGGATAGATGTTTATTGAATGGTCTTTGATGAACTTTGTGTTTTGTTGGACAAATTTTGGGGATTAAGAGTTGTTTTTCTTTTTGTAAAAGATTATCATTTTTGGGGATTGCCTGATCTTGTTCTAACCATTTTGGTTTTGGTTTAGGTCTAAAGACATGGGAAATATATAGTTTATCTTTTGTGGATTATGTGATTCTCTCGATGTTGATTATAGTGCTCTTAATGTGAAGAAGTCATCGTGAATACTCATCATTTGGAGAAAATATGAGTTTGTGTTAGAAATATAGTAAAACATGAAAGTCTACATGACAAGTAAGTAAGATTCCATATCTTCTTTTTCAACATCATAAATAAATTCTCAAACATTATGAAAAGAACATTAATACAAAAATGTTTTCTGTTATCTTTCCCTACTGGGGAATCAAACACCATTATCCCATCATAATTTTGTGGGTTTCTTGTTGTTAACTTTCTCCTAATCATGTTTTCTATCACTCTCCATTAGAAATTGACACTTATTTTCTCCTCCATATCCATGTTTTCATGGAATACTAGTATCTGTTATCTCGGGTGACCTTTTTACTTTTCTTTCTTTCTTTTGAAGTGATAGTTTTATTGACCCATTTTCCGATGTGGGGATTTTAATGTTGTTTCCGAGCCCAATTTTAAAATTGTGAGGATGCAATTCCCAAAAGGGGGGAAGGATGTAACATCTTATGTAAATAAAGAATATGAAAATTTCATATTTATTAATATTTGTGAATAAAATATTAATATTTCTTTAAAGGGAATGCTATATTCTATGACGTACCCAATATGCAACAATGAGTTTTTTTTGAAATCATACGTTGCACACTAATAATAAAATAATATTATATTAAATAATAGTTAACGCCTAGCCTTTATAGTGGAAGGAATGAACAGAACAACCTACAAAATGATTATATATGTTTGGTAATTTTTTTACATTTATCCAATAAATGTTAGAGTCTTAAAATGCGAATGAATCCAATTTTAAGCATAAATATTCTAATATTCCTTAAAAGGTCGATTAACCGCTTGTTAATGGAGAACCATTTTTAAATCTAATTTTTTTCACTTTTATATATTATATTTGAAAAAATAAAATCCTTCTTTAGAATCAAGACATCAAAATTTACTTTGTGTAAATTTTTGGATTTTTTCCGATAAAGTTCATTTTTTAATGAATAATGAAAAATGATGTATTTTAATTCAAAACCTCCTTTTAATCTAATTTCTTTATATGGGTCTATTATCTTTTTAATTGGTTTTAAATTGTAATTAGAATATATTTTTACCATTTAATCTAATGGTGGTTATTGGAATTAATTTCACTTTGAAATTGAACAAAAACAAGTTTCAATCTTTTGATAGATAATGTTTCTTAAAAACATGCTATCTGTTTTGAAAACGATAATTAATTTTAAATTAAATAATGAAAATTATATGTTTTGAATTTTTTAAATAGAAATAATTTTTGAATTTTGAATATAAAATATATATTAGGGTGAATTTTTGGTATTTTTTTGAAAAACATCAGTTTTCGATGAATACTGAAACCACTAAGTAGTAGTTAAAAAAACTGAATTCTTCGTTTAAATAAAATATTACTGCTTCTATGAATTGAATTTCAAAAATACAACATACATGGTTGTCATTAGTAAGTAAAATGTGGTTCAATGGGATGAAAATAATTTTTGGTGAATAGTAACTTTTTAGTTTTGTTAACCACAATTAAAGGTAATGAGGGTAATTTAAGGTAAAAATAATATTATAATAATATAAAAATACCTTGAGACATGTCCTAACCTGATTGGATGAGTCTTGGCTGACCAAGAAAATCCATGGGTCAATTTGGGGGCCCAATGGAGCCACTTGGGTATGATAATGACATTAATAACTTTTTATTTAAAGTAGAAATAATAAGGTCACAAACATGTATTGTTTTACTAAAACAATTTTTACATGGGTCTATATAGGTTATATTTTTGACTATAAATATTCATTAGAATTATAAAAATATTTCCTAAATCATGGTATTTGTTTTAAAATTTTTAGACATCAAATAAATAAAAGTATTTATGACACAATGATGATGTAGTGTTTACGTCATTAATGAATGATTTAAATAAATAATAATATAAAGTTTAAAATAATATCCAAAACTTGTCCAATTATTATTGGATGATTTTATTTAGAACATGGGACACATTAGATTCTAATTTAATGATTTTTGGACCTTTATAAACCTAAAATCATTATATAATAAAATAATATTTTCATGCTCTCCAAAAGATCCCCTCCTCTCTCTTATAAAAAGGCCCCACTTCCTACCCCTTTATCAAACTTCTAAAGCCCTTTGGCTTGACCAAACTCTACTCAAATAAGATACCACGATCCCTATATTCATCCTAGAAGCCTTACCTTTGGTAGAAATAAATTCAAGAAACCCTTTTGGTTCAAACCAAAAAGAGTTACCCGATTTAAAGGTAATGTCTTCTCTTATGTTCTTTTGTTTTATTTTGCTTCTCCAAACCCATAAAATCTTTTTATTCATTTCTTTTGTAACAAAAACCGTATATTCAATATAATAAGATGTTTTTATGAGAAGGAATAGAGCTACACTTACACACACCTCTATCTAATGGTTGAAGAACATACTTTTTCTGTGGACGGCGAACTACTGCCTCACGAAACGATGATTGTTCAATTATCTCCTACCGCCTCTCATGGTGGCCATTAAGATGTCACTGTATTTATATATGATATATATTATTTTTATTTTTTCCTTATGTTTCTGTATTTTTCATTTATGGAATACCTTTATGGTTTCCATAATAGGTAAACGTGATAATTTCATTTTAGGAAGTGTGGACTACCGCCCCCTCAAAGTGATATGACTCGTTCATGCCCTACGTGGAACGTATAAAGGATAGAATTTATGAACTTATGAAACATTTATAACATATATATATTAATATAATTATAATATACCTATGTATCATTATGTTTTCATTCCATTAAAATATGAAATAGAAATAAAAGTAGCGTTCATGCGTACATACGACTTACCGTCTCCATGAACTGTGAATTTCATTTCTTATCTCCAAATGTTATGTAATATTATAAATAAATATATATACTGGATATATATTATATATATTACATATAAATGATTAATATCATTCTAGATATAATGGAATCTTGACCATATGGACAATTTATAATTATAACAAATTCATTTTTGACTAAAGTTCCGAACATCGACAAAATGTCCAATATGAACTCAAAAAATTAAATAATTGTTATAGAAAGGTAATAAGTGATATAAAAGTAATAATAAACTTAAAAAATATTCTTAATCATGTATAAATTAACTTAAGTTTGTCATTCAAGAAGAACAAAGAACATACGAGCGAGTCAAGTCGGACACGTGGTAAGGGGATTTCTTATCTCACTTTTAATTCTGTGAGATTTCTATTGTTTGACACTTATTTATTGAATGTGGTGTATTTGGTACTTTCATTTGATATATATTATCATGATTCTATTTATATTCATGGTATTCTGTGATTCATTTGGTGGTTATTATCTTTTGGTCATACGACTCGATTTATTACAACAAGGTAAGGGGTTTTTATATCACTTTTTATTCTCGTGAGATTCATGTTATATTTGTCACTATCTCCTTTGAGTGGTGTATGTACTGAGAATTATTATACTCTTTGTGTAATATACTATCATTTATGGGTATTTACATCAACATTTTATGGTCCTTCTTTCTTATGATGTATGTTTCGTTAGTTACCAAATCGGTAGGGAAACCTTTCACCCTCTTCTTTTTAAAAGACTTTTTTTGTTATGTCTTTTAATTTACATATTATTATGTTGGGATATGTTCTTATATATCCTTATTGATTTAAATTTTATGTCCAAGTGATGAGATACCATTTTCTCTCTCATCAACTCATTTTTGGAATATTAAAGTGACGTCGTTAGGCTGTCAATTTTTTTATGGGAAATTCTTAACCCAATTTCAATTCTTTGGGTTAAACCTCTACTTCTTGATTATGTGATGCTATGAATATGTGTGAATGATCTATGATTGTTTTACACTTTATATGAACTTATATTGGGTATATTTATATTTTTCATGCATGATTATACTATTGATTTATCCTTAATCTAAGGATATTGTGTTTGTAAGGGACTTCATCTCAATCTCCATTCATTGAGTCATATTTTGTTTTAATACAAGACTTTCTTTTATACATTGTATAAACACCTTTGACTTTTAATTTCATTCAAAGGGAATATTTTTATACAAATCATTTTACTAAATGAAAAAAGTAATGTTTTTTTAACGTACACAGTGACAACGACCTTTCCGCCGCCGTGAGTATTACTTGATCTTTGGCTTCCATAACAAGATGTAATGTTTTTAAAAGGAAAAATAAATACCATATACTCTGTTATATATTTTGGTATTTAAAATGGTTTTGATAATTGATTTGTTATGTCAATATATTTAAGTGATATATTGTGACTGAAATGTGGAAATGTTTTCTTTCCTTTATGTTTGTTGTATGCGTTATGATTTTATAATGGCACTTGGACATTTGAGGGGTGGTTACGTGATAAACCAAATGACAGGTGGTGTGATGATAAACCAGGATGGATGGTTACATTATAACCTCCAATGCATTGTCTATGGAAGTCAGCCATATGGCTATTCCATTTAGTGATGAGTGTGGAAGTCGACCACATGGTTATTCCATTTAAGTATGTTTATGTACCATGTTACGTTTATATGTTATGTGTTCTTTATATGGGTTTTATGGTAATATTTTTGTTACAAAAGGGTATGTAATGATCTTTTATTCAGTGATGAGTATTTACTACTTCATAAAGGTGGAAAGTATTACTTATTATTAAGTATTCATGGTTTAATTGTTGTTTCGAAAAACTAACAGTTTTTCTTCTTTGTGTATCCCTTACTGAGATTTTTAATCTCATCCCATGTTTTGAAATGTTTTTCACTAGACTTAAAGAAGAATAGGGTCAAGGATGGGATCAAGGAAAAGTCATTATGTCAAAAACATAGAACTAGACATGGCATTTTTTTTCTGGAGTTTTTATTTTGTGAAAAAATATTAAAACTGAGTAAGAGTGTCTACATTTTAATCTTTTGAGATGTAATAGTTATGGCCTAATTTTCTAAAACTCTAAACCTTAAAAGATCCTCAATGTGAATTATTCATTTAATTCCAGATTATGTAATGTTTTAAGGTCGGGTCCTTATACAAGCTATGATCAGAATCATTTGTCTAGCTATGAATTTGAGACTACCTGACTTTCTAAGACTATGTGACTTACTGAGACAATGCGTCTTATTGATACAACTTGTCTTTCTAAGACCATTTTTCTTATCAGGAGTGAGTGTCTAGTAAGGGCTACATGTCTTATCAATTTTGGGTGTTTTTTGGATTACGTATGATAATAATATATTGCATACTGTATACTTATACCTGGGTGAGATTAATGTAAACTTATTTTGTAGAATACTTCATGTATTTCTTAGTGGTATTCCTTTGTGGTTTTGGGGTGTCCTATTGAGTATTATTTTACTCACCCCTTCATGGATTTTTCCCATATATGTCCTGTCTTGTGTAGATGATCAATTCTTTGAAAGAGTCATATGTAGAACAAGATCAAGTGTTTCTGAGAGAGACTAGATATTTTAGTTTTGATCCTATGGATTAAAATAATTTTTTAATACCTTTCCCTTCATTTAGGGTTTTCTTTTCATGAGTTTCAGAAACATGTGCATTCACTTTTATAGACTCTTTCTTTTGGAGGGCATGTATTCTGGCCATGTTTAGCTTCCAGTTTTCTACTACCGTACTATGAGGATGATATATTAGTGTATGCATACATTTTTTATTTAGTGTTTTTATATTTCAAAATTTTGGTCATGGATATGTGTGTGTGTGTTTGTGCGTGTGTACAGGTACTTAGTCAAATGCCTCCCATTTGTGGGATATTCCTACTCAGTGCCAATCACCAGCCCCTAACTTATTGGATCCGAGATTGGGGTAGTCACAGAACAGACCCCTCTAGGATGGGTCTTGATATGCCCACTTGGTGATAGTCACTAGCCCGTGGCCTATTGAAAGTGAGCTTGGGGAAGTCATGGTACATGCCTTTCAGTGATGGGTCGTAACACCCTTAGATTTGGATATAAGATTTCCTTTAAAAAAGAAAATGTTTTTTGTATCTTTTATCTATAAGAAACACTGAAATATTAAAAGGGTGTGATATAATTTAATAAAAATAATAAGTATGACCATTATAAAAAATCCATTAAATTAGTCAGATGGAATATGAGTAACCTTTTTATGATATTTTTATAGGTAAAAAATATTGTCTTTTAATTTCAATGATATTGAATTGGTATATCTATACCACTACGAAAAACATTTTATGCGTAAAAATATATTTTCATGAAATTTATATTTTATTTTAATAATATAAGTATGTTATTATGATATAATAAAAATATATATTCATAATATAAATAAAATATTACTAATAAATTAATCAATTATTTATAGGAAATAAGAATAAATAATATTTAACAGTTTTTAAATAATATTTTTCAATATGATTAGTTTTTTACTATATTTAGGAATTTTATTTAAATATTAAATTCTTAAATTAAAAAAAAGATATCATTTTTTGTTAAGAAATATAATATAATCTTCTAATTATTTTGAAGTATTTTTATATGATAATTTTTTTATAATGAATTTTTCAAAATACCATTTTTACAAATAAAGTGAATTTTATATAAGTATGAATTTCAAATTCATGAATCCATTTCCTATGACCAAATATGTATTGTAAAATTTAATTTATAATTTTAATTTTTTTTATAATTTTCAAATCAATATTTTATATTTCAGAACAAAATTAATATTTTCTTAAAAATATAGTTAATAAATTATAAATATTTATTATGATATTAATTTTTATATATTTTATAAATTAAAAAAATAAAATCCATTTCATATTTTTATTCAGTGGGAATAAATTATATAATATGGAACATATAATTTTTGTGAAAAAGGGACAAGTTACGATAGGAAAAAACTAGTTACGGTGGTAAAAGAAAAAATTGTAAAAGTAATAATTCAATTGGTTATAGGCTTGAAACATGATAAAAACATGTCTATGATTGATTGGATGTGGAGTTTTTAGACCATATCTATTCTCTTGTTGATTATTTATCAATTTTTTCCAATGAAATGATTAACATTTTCTCCCTTTATATTAGGTTAAAATATTTACAAAAATGTTATTATTACGACTTGAAAAAGGGGATAGTCTCCACCACACCATGAAAATCCTAAAAATTATATTTCCTCTTTAAATATTTCCAATTTATTTAAACTAGAATAATCTCTCACTCTCTTAGTCTTCTGATCAAAATAGATTGGCCAATTTCACCCATTTAAAATGTATATTATAAAAAATTATAAATTTTCATAACATGTGTAATCATTTTTATTTAAAATATTCATTTTAAATTATTATTTTACATTTATAATTATCATATAAAAAAGTAATTAAATAAATTTTGGTAATATTTTTAATGTTTTTATGTTATTTGAAAAATTATTATTCACATTTTTTGCATTTTCTATTAGGAAAAATGAAATTGTAATTCTTGTGTTTGGATAACTACTATATATATATGTCCCCAACCTTAAACATTACATAATCTAAAGTTTTAGTAAATACAATTACTTTACTTTACCATGAAGATCATTTCAGGTTTATATTCTTAGATAATTATTCAATATCTATTACCTAACATGTCGAATATTACAATATAGACACTTCTAATCAATATCCATTTTTTACAAAACAAAAAAATTTAAAATAATAAATTTTCTCTTTTCATTAAAAATATTTTAAAAATTTACCTTGATATCATCCTTGTATCTATTCCCCCATAAATCACGTGATAAAAATTTTAAAACTTGGTACGAGAACAAATGGTTAGTAATGGATACACAAAGAGGGAAAACAATTAGTCTTGTGAAAACATGTAACCCATGATAACATTATCATAATGTATTACTTTACACCCTAAATAAATAGTAAATAATTTCCTTAAAAAATAATCTAAATAAATACCCTTTTGTAATCGTAATATTACCTTAAAACCCATATCAAGAATAGATAACACAGAAAGGTATCTTGGGAGATACTTATTATTGTCATTCATATAAATAGAATAACCTTGCGGTCGACTTACATACATGTTACTCTAACAAATTCAATAAACATAAATTCAACTTACATATCTAATTAATTTTAGGGATATCATGAAACCATACATCATTAGTTTATCCTAGAACTACCCATCATTGGTTTATTACATTAAAACCTTCCACATGTCTGAGAACCATTATATTATCACAACATGTAAAATCTTTGAAAGTCACTATTAAAATTATTTTTATACTTGTAAGGAAACATATCATTATATTTAAATAATAAATCCATTTATGAAACCCAATTTAAAAAATAACCTAAAAATGGAATAGGTGGTTTCTTTTTTACTTTTATAAACATGAAGTCATGTAGAGTAAGCCAAATATCAAATAATTTTCAAGGTGGCAGAGAAGTTGTCATTGCTGTATATGTAAAAAATGAAATTGATTTTTATATTTGTAAAGAAATTAAAATTTTACATATAGAAAAAATAAAAATATTCCATTTTGAAAACATTTGATTGAAATTCAAATTAATAGAGGCCGTTTATACACCTCATAAAATTTTTTAGGTGTATGACATCAAAATATGTCTTAAAGAAAGGGGATTGAGATGTTGTTCCTTACATTGACTCTCATTCATCATGTATGTATATTATCTTCTTGAATAATTAGAATATGTTACTCATTTAATTGATGGAGAACATTTTTCTAGTGTATTATTTCTTTTTATATCAATTATTACCATGTCATAAGAAATACTTAATTATTTATGATAACATTGGAAGTTTCGATGATATTCGGTACTTGAGTCAAAAATAAAATTCGTATGATGTCAATAAGAAAGTGGTAAATAATCCATAATTTTGAGAATAATATTAATGAAATTATTATAACATTTATTCATAAATTATAATTTTAAATCAAACCATCGTGTATGGTTATGAAAAATTAACTATGTTATAATCATGGAGACGACAAGTCGTACATACACATGAGTAACATTTCTTTTTTTTAAATGATCATTATGGAAAGAAAGTAATTATTAATTTATCATTCCAGGATGATCATAATATAAATAATATAATATTAATAATTTGAATAAACATTTAAATATCATCCATGTGATGTGTTGATAAAAAATTAATCACATCGCTTCGTAGAGGTGACAGTTCACACGTATGCATGAACGTCGTTATCATTTTCATGTGAATGGAAATGTAAGAACATAAATGATATATTATTAATAAATAATGATAAATATTTCATGAATATTATATATAAAACTATATTCTATCATTATAACTTGTATTGAGTGATAGTGATAGAAGACATATTTTATCGGTTTGGGAGCTTGTATTCAGTTGTACATACGAATGAATAAAACTTTTCTCATTTGATAGAAGTAAAGTTGGGTTTAAGAGATAATATTGAATAAATGACATCTAAATATATTTATATTAGTTTAGTTATTATTTTATTATACTGGAAAAATATTTTAAGGAAGTGGAAGAAGAAACAAAACAAAAAAACTTAATTTAAAATGATAACTTTCCAGCAGTGAATCACAATTGATTAACACATTATCACCTCTAAGGTAAGTGTAATACATAACATAAGTGCTCAGGAATGATGATTGGGATTATAGGAATTTATTTGGGTAGATATTATTAAAACAAAATAGTTTTTGAAGTGTGAAGAATGGAGAAGTGGTTCCCTTTTATAATATATGGGAGGAGCGCTCTTGGAATTATTCAAAATATTAAATTAATATAAATTAATTTAGAATCCAAATGTCTCCAAAACGACTTATATCAATGATAGGATGATTATGGGTATAAATTCAACCAATAAATGAAAATTATATAGTTTTTAGTTTTTTAATAAATATATTTTTGTTTTAACCTATATTTAACTCATTTAACTCTAACTATGATGTCATGTAATTTATACTTTTAGGGTTAATATAATTACTGTAAAATTAAAGAATTACAATAAATTAGACATTGAGAATATTTTAAGCCATATATAAATTATTTTTATGAATTTTATAATTTTAGAATGTTTATATCATTTAATAAAATATTTTATATTTTAAAATACCATTAATGTCAATTTCGAAACTATTCATTCCATGGCTATTTAAAAATTTCCTAGCAACATGATATATTTGAACCAAATATTTTAACATATAAATTATATGCCAAATTAATCCAAAAAAATCTATTATTACATTAAATATCTAAAATTATATTTATTTTAATATTTATAATATCATTTATTTTGTATTTCCTTTAATTAAACAATTACTGCATCATCATTATGTAAGCCTTTAAGATAATTATTCCTCTAATAAAAATTACAAATAAATTATGATTAAGAATATAAGAAATATATATTATAAAATACAATTTATAATCTAATAGATCCCCTATATTATCACATATTAAAAATATTTAACTTGTTAAAGAAAAAAGTATGGAAAAATTGTCTTTTCATTGAATAAAAGACTATAAATTGCTTAAAGACGTCAATTAGTTATAAAATATCAAAAACATATATCAGTGATGATTTTGGTCAAAAATATATCATAAAATATAATTAGGACAATTTTTATGGAAATTTTATAATATTTATAATATTATTTTTATACCCTTAATTACCTGATTTACCCTTAACCGTGGTAATAAAAATTTCCAAAGTTAATATTCATATTGTCCAAAAATAAAAGGTACCCCTTAACTAAATCTTTATAATATGATTCCAAATTCCGAATCCATATTTTAAAATTAAAAACAAAATATCAGCTAAAATTAATTTAAAATTAATCATATTGATGGCGTGAGAAAATGGGTCTTTAAGGTCAAAATATTCAAAAGGTTGAATAGTTTTTAAATCTATATTAAATGTGTAATTGATTGAAATAAACTAAATTATACCAAATGATATAAATATTATCTAATTATAATTTAAATTTAGTAAAAATTCTAATTTACCACTATAAATTATTTTCATGAAAACGTTGTTTTCAATTAAAATGTAGTATTTGTTACTATTCATTAAAACATGAAACGTTTTAGAAAATAAAAAAAACCAACCAAAGTAAATTTTGATTTTATTATTTAATGGAATATGTTTTTTTCAAATATAATTTATAAAAGTGTCAATTTTTTTTACAACAATTGTTCTATAAAAAAGGTGGAAAAGTATTTTTTTAATATAGTTTTTATGTGTAAAACTAGTTTTATTGTTACATTAGGTCTATAAAATTTGGATGAATAAAGAAATTTTTTTATAAATGATTGTAAATGGTTTATATCATTTATTGGGTTGTCAAATTCTTCCCCCTCAAGGAAATTACATGCTCATAATTTTACTCACTTGCTAAATAAGTGGGGATAACTTTCCTTCATAGACTTTTTATATTCCCATAAAGCTTCTTCAACCATATGGTTTTTTCATAAAACCATAGTCTGATGAATTACATTATTCCAGAAAAATTTATATCTATAGTCAAGAACATTCATTGTATATTCCTCATAAGAAATATTCTATTCTAACTAAACTAATTTTGGGCTTAATACATGAGATAAATCCAGAACATATTTCCTTAATATTGAAAAATGAAAAACATTGTGTACCTAGGATAAACTTGAAGGAAAAATCACTTAGTAGTAAACTGGTCTAACATTCAAAAGGATTTTATAGGGTCTAATTAACCATGTAATTGACTTTCCCTTCTTACCAAAATGTATCACAATTTTTAATGGGGAAAATTTGAGAAAGAAATGATCATCCACCTAAAAAAACATCCTTCCTCTAGTAATCTACATAAATTTTCTATATACTCATAGTTTGCCTCATGTGTCTCTTAATCAACTGAAGTTTCTCTATTTTTTATCTACCAACTTTGATCCCATCAACTTACCCTCCCTAACATCATCCCAAAATTTTTCTGTCTGAAAACACATTCAATATAATTCCTCAAATGGTTCCATTTATATAATGGAATGAAAACCATTATTATAATAAAACTAATCCAAATAAATATGATGATCCCAACTCCCATGGTAATCTATTTAAAAAGAACATAGCATATCCTCTAAGGTCTGAATGTTTCATTTTGATTACCTATCTAATTGAGTTTGAAAATATCAACTCAAATTTAATTCAGTACCCAAAAAACTCTAAATCCCATTACAAAAGAAACTTGGATCATAATCTGATACACTGGGGGAAGGATATCCATATAACCTGACTATATCCTTAAGATACAAATTAGGAATCTTTTCTAGGGATATAATGTCTCTAATAGAAATAAAATGAGAAAATTTAAGCAGTCGATCATAAATAGCCTATATTTTATTGTTACCTTGATAATTTTATGGTAATCCATATATGAAATCTAAGTTTATATTTTCTAATTTCCACTCTGACACTAGAAAATTATAATGAATCACATTTGGAAACTATTAGTCAGAATTAACCTACTGAGAAGTAATTTAATTCATAGCAAATTTAGAAATATCATTTTTCATTTCATACCAACAGTAATACACCCGAATGTCTCTGTACATCTTATTGTTTCTTGGAAGAATGGAATATGGAGAACTATAAGCTTCATTTAACAACTTTATCTTCAAAAAACGAGTCATAAGGCCCACATAATCTCTTCCCAAATCTCAAAACATAATCTTATTCAATGTTAAATTTAATAATCTTACCCTTTTATCCAATTATATCTTTTAATTCAACTAACTATCTTTTTTATGTGGATACTTAATACTGTCTAATAGAGATGATTTTACTAACACCTGAAGAAAAACATATGAATATCCTCAACCAAAAACATCCAAGACAAAATTCCTCAAATCATTAAAAAAAGGGTCATGTTCAAAATGTAACATGGTTCATGTGTCATTACTTTTTTTACTCAAAGCATCAGACACTTTATGTTAATTTCATGTATGGTAATGAATTGTGCAATAATAATCCTTAAATAGTTCCAGCCATATCATTTGTCTCATGTTCAATTATTCATAAGTGAATATATATTTTAAAACCTTTTGATTAGTATGTATTTCACACTCTATTATTTAAATGTCGCCTCCAAATTTTTAACAAAAAAATTACATAATTCAAAATAATGTGTAGTGTAATTTAACTCTGAAGGGTTTGATTGAAATGAACAATAATCAATTACCAGATCTTTTTTCACTATAAAACAACCAATTCCTTTCAATGAAGCATCACTATGGATAACAAATTCACCATTTTTGGATGGTTGGTCCAAAACTATAGAATTTACCAATATTATGTTCAGTACCTAAAAACAATCATAACCTTATTTTTTTCAAGATGAACTCAAATCCCTTATATCTTACCATAGTTACTCGTATAGATAACCAAGAAATGTTTTCAAAAACCCGTCAGTTATAACATGTTAATCAAAGAAAACTATGAAAATATTTTTAATTGGTAGGAATTTTCCACTCATTAAAAACTATTTAATTAAATGGTTAAATAGTTATTCCAAATTTAAAAATAATATTTCCAAAGATGGAAATTTTTCACAATCAAAATTAATTCTAACTAAACATTCAATACAGTTTACTTTAATTTATGGTTCTCAAGACAATACATAAATTCCATTAATGTTACTCCTATATTTTATAATGTAAAAAAATTTCAAATATGAACATTACCACAAAATTAACAAAAAACTGATGGAAGAATCCATTCATAATATTCATAAATACATCTGGTACATTAGATAACCCAAATTACATAACTACGAACACATAATGCCCATAACTCTTCCAAAACACCATATTTGAAATTTCATCCTCTTTCACCTTTAGCTGATGTTACCTAGACCTAAAATAAATATTTGAGAAATAATGAGCTACCTAGATCTGGTCAAGCAAATAATCTATATAAGGAAAATCCTAATTTTTCATATTAATGACGGTCTTCATGTTTATATAATCATTAAAAGTATGTTCATGTTTTTGATGGTTAAAACACATACTTGAACAATAATACACATTTATATCATGGATGACTATGAGAGCATTTTTTCTATTATAATATGATATAAATATATAAATAATTTTTTTTCTATTTTTGTAAGGCTTTATGTACATTTAGCCTATTAATCAATAAACCACCTTCTATTCATTATGAATCAATGAAACATAATCATTGTCTATTTCATACTCACAAATCATAACCAAAACTACCATGAAATGAAATTATATCATTATAAAATACATTAGAACATATATTTTAATACCTTTAATTACCTTATAATGATGAAATTTGTAACAATAATGAATATCAAAACCATTTTTATTAAACTTTTTCAATGTATAAATGATTACTTATGCCCGGTGTTGAAAATAGGTAAAACAAACTGATACTTATATTATTGAATCACTATAAATGAGGATTAAAAATGGAAATAGTTATAAATAAGGTTCTTGAGTATATATTTAATGAAAATAATTTAATTATTCTGGATGTTTGGGGTAAGTTCCGAACAAATCATGGCCAAAGTTAGGGTTTTAATATTAAATTCCTATCTTGGAGACATGTTTGATATCTTACGCTAGTATTATTTATGTGGTGAATATACTAGATATTTTAGATATCTTATCGTGAATTATTTTTTAATGATTTTATTTTAAGTTCAATTACATTCCCTCTCATTCAATGGGTTTGATTAAAATGTTACTCAAGTCACAAGGGTTTTCATGGTATCAATTATGATTCCTTCCAACATATTCAATGTTATGAATAATGTTTCATGTATATGATGTTGAATTTATTTGATAGATCTTGAATGTTTTATAGCTTATTAATTTTTAATTCATGGGTTAAACCAATATTTATCAGATTCTTTTCTTAAAATGTGTCTTTACTCAAGTGTTATCCCAGTTGTAAATGCTTAGTAATTGAAAATTCATTCATTGAGATATTATCATCTACTTGATCATATTTCATATAAGTTTGGTACATTATTTTCAGTTAGATATGAATATCATCGATGATATATATGGGGATGAATAATCCAAAATAAAATTTCTTCAGATTATTTTTTAATTATATAGAATTAAATGTTATGTAATAAAATTAATTAGTAGCTAACAAGAAGAATAAACACAAGGACGTATTTTATAGTAGTTCATTCTAAGTAGGACCAATTATACTCTTATACATCTCTAATAGGTGTGATATATTTTGAACACTAATCTTATTTATGAATGGGAATCAAAAAATACTTACAGACTACTTTTTCTACTGGATGAATAACCTAGATACCGAACATTTTATGGGGAGTCACAATCTAATTTCAAACCAGACATTAGACAGTGGGAGTCACAAACTAAACAATCCAGAAATTAGAATCTAGGAGTCCAAATATAAATAAAAATATTATTTTGAATGTAAAGGCATTAATAGATTGTTAGAGCATGTGTGATAGATGATAACTAGTGTTACCAACATAAGAGACGAAAATGAAGGATAAGATAAAACAACAAAAACAAAAGTAATGTTTTATTGATTAAAGGACCAATTTATATCCTCAAGATAGTGGGAGTTATATATGAATTTAATTAAAAACATGTGAGATCATATAGATGATCAAAAATTTTATTGAACTTGAATTTATAGATTCTACGTGTCATGAACTAAACCTGGTAAAACTGGAACCGATCACATGAGATGATCTGTGGCATGGCCCGAAGGGCATTTCTGATCCACACGCACTGACACTTAGTGAAGGGTATCAACATACTACTCAAAGGGAATGATTTTTTTCCAAGAATAAATAAATAAACTGAACATCAGAATGAAACCAAACTACCCAATACTTCAATGATACCGAACTGAACATATATTACACAGGGCCAAAGGTATAATAACTATACAATAAAATAAACTAACCCAGATGACTACATGATCTTCATGTTACCCTATGGATAATTCTACAACAGAAGGATCAACCATCACCCTATATGATCGAACTCAAGCTGAAACTTCCACCAAAAAATAAAAACAATATGAAATCATAATCCTGAGTATTAAAACCCTATAGGCTATCTCGATAATCTATTCCCAATTCACATCATTTAAAATAAAATAAACCGAAACATCATGATTGAAATAATATATATATATATATATAAGTAATATTTTCAACATTTTTTACATGAAACCAAACAATGATCCATTTCCCTATGTAACTTTGAAACCAAGGTTATTACCAATAGTGAGACATTAGCATTTTAGAGGGAAAGTGATTCTTTAATTTTCAAATTGCACAAGAGAGTATAAAACACGTTTACAATAGAATTTTTTTAATAAAACTTTATATGAAAAATCATTTCTTTCCCCAAAAAATACCACAAATGACAATACTATAATAATTACATACTCATGGAAGTGGAAATAAACACAAAAGTGTAACCAAGTATCTGATTTATCACTTCAAGTAGATATGTACTAATTGAAATGAGTGAACCTAAGAGATAATTAATAATATAGAACATACTAACACATGAGACTCATCCCCAAAAGAACACATCACATGATGAAAAAAATTCCCTAACACTCACATCCACCCTAACTGAGGATAGACTACGGGGAAAACCCCATAGTAACAAACCCAATATATCCACCTCTAATGGGCCACCCTCTAGTGCATAATATGGAAAGTGAAAAAATCATTCCCATAAAATTCTCTCACTATGCCAGGTTTTCATGTCATTTTTATATAAAGGGGGAGAGAAATTTCATTCTAAACTAGCATCCAATAACATGAATATATAATAATAATTCAACAATAGGCCTCACCCCGAGCCACTATAAGGATTTATCTCATTCCAAAGAACAAAAAAAACTTGAGGAGTCTGTAGAAAGGATCCTCAATTACTATAATGGATCATAAGTATTATAGAGTGATGAAATCCCACCAATTAAATATGAAAAAATAATGAGATTCATCCAATGGATGATTTCATAATAAACACTTTCACCATTTTCAAAAAATAACAAAATAATCCTTTGAGCATTTTACAAAAAATAAATTTTATCAAAGATCTACATCCAAATTTTTAAAAGGGGTGTAAACACACCATTTTACACTTCCAAATTATTTAAAAAACACATTTATAACATTCACATCATAATTTCATGCTAAATCCATTTCTATAAAGATGCCAATTGGGTCATTATCCAGCAACACATGCCAAACCACATTGAAATCCAAATATACATTTCTTCTAAAACCAAAACCACTTAGGGAATCCATAAGAAGAACCGAAACCATAATTTCACATATTAAAAATATATTCACAAGAAAAAACCATGATTTAGATTTACCAAAATACATGAAAATGAAAACCAGTCATTTGATCGAACATTTGGTGTAAAATATTTTTAAAATAAATTCTATTTGTCATAGAACAAAGAAAAAAACACCACTTTTCACACCAATAAATTAATCCAAATATATCAAAACAACATTTATAATGTATAGAAGGTGGTAAAAACATGAAATTAAATATTCTTAAATTATAAATCCATGTGCATGGGAAACAAACCTTGAATCCAGGGTACATCAACCACATGTGCTCGAAATCACCCCACGAGGGTTCCAAAATCCAAGATCTATGAAGAGGAACCCTAAACACACAAAACCCCTAAATAAATTAATGGAAACCAAAACCCTGGGTCTAAATGACATAGTAAAAGAGGAACTCAAGGGGAAATAGAAGTAATAGGGAGATGGAGAAGAGAGGAGATGGTTACCTTGACGATCTGGCACAAAACATTAAATAAATCAATAAGGAATCATCCTAAAAGGAGGTGGGAGACATGAGGAAGAGGGGAGAGGCCTCCTAGGGTTGAATGAAATGAATGGGAGAGGAAGAGAGTGATTTGGGTTAAAATCCAGAAAGGAAAACATGGAAAATAAAGAAACTTTAGATATGAGAATCTCACACAGTTTCTCTGCACGGTTTACCAAATTGTGCACCGATGGTGTGGTAATCAATTCCCATAAAATGATCAACCACACAGTCAAACTACAAATTTTCACCTACTTTTTGCAGATTGTGTTGTAGGCTCTTCCTAACACCACTAGGTGCTACACATGTACCTTTGTTTGGCCGCATGATTTACCAAACTGTGCACATCCTGTGTGGTAGGTTTTATTTGAGGGCTACACCTACCGCACTATTACCCAGGCTTGGCAGCATGATTTAACAAATTGTGCATCAAACATGTGTAGGAAAATACCAAGCCAAAAATTACATTTTTTTATCAAAAAACCTCCCAAAATATCTAAGGACCAACCCTGGGTAAAAACTTGACAATGAAATAGTTAAAATTTTAAACCCCATGACACCCAAAACTAGAGATAATGACCCAGATTCCTAAAAAACCAACACATAAGTTTTGAAATGAAAAATCCAGTGTAAAAACTATCCCCACCATTAACTATTTCCACCCCTGGAAATCCACAACACTTTCCAGTTGATTGATTAATGAATAAGGATTTCATAATGACATAATCCCACCTCTTAAAGAAAGAACATTTCATACACTACCATTATAACTTATGCCTCTTTCTAAAAAAGGAATAATTACCCAAAACCACATCTTGATAATCAATGAGAATGATCAAGAAACCACATATACAACCATGACTATAACAAGACCATTGTTATTCCTCCAATAAATCCCATTTCTCACCCACACTGAAGAGAATACACATCACAAAAGACTTAAAGGGAGGCTGGAACAGACTACCCACATTAAAAACAACTATACCCATATAACCTATTAAGAAAAAAATAAAATATACCCATAAATCGTCTCCCCACCAATAACAACTAACTAACACTGACCAAACGATGATTCAACATGATCCAACACTAGGCCTTTCCCACAGAGGCCAACCCAAACCATTCTACATCTTCCTACCAACTGGAACTAAGAATAATGTAACAAGGTAATTTAGATGCCACACTTCCGAACAGAGGGGGAAAGAACTGAGGAATCACTTCTCGTACCCCCAATGGTTTCCCGACCACACGCTAACTTCACTATGAGGCCAATGGATGGAGATTATATGATTGTAGAATATCCTACATTGTAGTGAATAATTTATAACACCAACCAAGAACACGCATCAAACCATTAGGGAAAAATAAAAACCATAATTATCTTAAATGAAAACCACACTTTAAAAACATGGGTTGAGTAAAAGACACACAACATTACTTTAAATATCAATAACAAAAACACCACTGAAACATCCACCATAAAAAAAAAAACTTACATAGAAGGAAACATACATTAAGAAATATTAAATGAGCTCCCAATAACAAATAACCTTTGAAATTTGGATACATGATGCTTTCTAGAAAATCCCCCAACAAAATAGTTTCATGTGACCCAAATGATCGCAATCATGACATGGTTTTGGTGTATTATGGAATGATGGATTCTTGAGACTCGACATTACACATTTGTAACATTCCATGATATAATTCCCAGATGTTTTTGATCAAACATCTTAGAGAATTTTGATTTTAAGTCCAAATCCATTAGATTTCTGCCACATCCTTATCTCCTTATCGTAATTTCATCCACTACTTCTCGGGATTGATGGAGGAAGGACTACCTCAGGCATGCTCTCCATCATGGATTAATTATGAAAATCATACCTTTCCATGATGTAAAAATAGGTTAAGTTGAACTCTAACACCTTATAATATAGATTGGGATGAAACCAAAACTTGAAATGTCAAGACTGAAAGGGACGATCTGCAACATAATCCAGAAGGTACATAACCAGGTCTAAATAATGGAAGAAATACTCCAACATTGATCCATCACTCTACTACAAACAACACATATCCATCTCCTTTCTGACCATTTCATTCTCAAAAAATAATGATAGATGAACAAAGCCCTGAAGAACTCCCAAGAAATATCTTCTCAAGGCTTGTTCCAAGATACCAACTTCCACAAGTTCCATGGTAAACCATCAAATATAAAAGTTGGAAAATTAGCCTCAAAAACCCAAGAAAATCAATGAGGATAATGTTCCTTTTGATCTTTTCCATCGACTCTTCAATTTTTAGAGGATTCATTTGACCATAAAAAATAGGTGGATTTAGCTTCCGAGACTGAAGAATGAAATCCATAGGTTGGTCAACTGGAAATCCTACTAATGGGGAATTACCCCTAACTTCACTATGATCTCCCATAAATCTCCATGGGGTCAATGACTAGATCAAAAGAAAGAAAATAACTAAGTCATGTCCAACCCAACAAAAAATATTCTAATGAAAAAAACATCATAGGTGTTAAAATTTAAAAAAAGAAAAAACAAGCCATTGTTAACATCAAAACATTCCTTTTGAAAACATTTTTGATTTAAAACAAACCTGGTGGGTAGAACACATTCCATTGGTATTCCCTAGAGTCTCACTCATATGCACATTTATGTTCCAACCCAGGCACACATCCATCATGCCATACCAAGAATCCTTCCACATTTTCATACATCTCCAGGCATGTGAGCACCCATGAGAACACCACAGCTAAAACAAAAAATCACAATTTTCCAAAAAAATCCTTCATCACAATTAAAAAATCATGAACATTCCAAAGTATCACTAACAACCAATTAAATATCCACTTTTATATTCCCCACAAGAAACCATTTTATCATGTTTGAAAATAAAATACCATATATTCCAATAAAAAATCCTTTTTATTTTATTCAGAACATTTTCCAGAAACCCATAAAATCTCATTTCACCAAAAACCATTTGATTAAAAGAACAATACTTTTCATTTATAAATAATTTGAAAACAAACATCCACTTTTAAACAACCATATTCTATAAACCCAATGTTTTTATTATAAAATCAATATTTTGTTAAATAATTTCAATTTATACCATAAGATATCATTGTTAAAAAATTAATATTTATAAGGTCTTTTACAAGTTCAATTCCAAAAATCCTTTATACCACTTTCCAAAATCCAACCATTACCACTTAAACCCCATTTTGAATATTTTAACACAAGGGTTTTTCAAAATAATTTTAAGAATCAAGGAAGACCCAAAACAACTAATAAGGGGGAAACTAGTCTCGATGGGTGACTTGAACATATAGATGACAACCATATACAAAAAAAACGACTTTATAGAGAGACTTGTGGGACTATTCCCTTGGATCCACGTGGCTTTCCAAGCCCTGTGATCTCAAGAAGAACATTTGACCAACTCTTGTTTCATATCCCAAAACAAAAAACAATCCATAAGTACTAAAAAAACCCAACAAAACCAAACTTCCCATGGAAAACCAATGTTTAGAACAAGTAAGGGTTTATTGAGTCCTTCTCATTCCTACCACTTGAGTACTGACAGTACTAATGCATCTACCATGACAACTCGAAGTAGAAAAGGGCACTCTGAAATGAATGGTACTATAAATATCCAACCTCATATGATACCATTTTGTCATGAATGAACCTGGGTCAACCCTAAATCTATTACTCGAACCGATCTATGGAATAGACTGAATGGGGTTCCAAATTACCATTGTATGGAAACTAGTGAAAATAATCAATTGAGTATACACAGGGAATTATTTCTCCTAAGAAAAAATAAATAAACTGAACTATGAAAAGAAACAAAAGAGCCCAATACATAAATGATACAAAACTGAACATCATTCTACACAATGTTGAAAGGTACAAGAACTATAAATTAAAAAAACTGAACAAGATGACTAACTGATTTTCATGTGACCTCACAACTCACACAACAACACAAAGATCAACCATCTTTCTAAGCAAACAAACTAAAGATGAAACCTACACCAAATTCTAAAAACAAGAAAAAATTATAATAATGAGTATTAAAACACAATAGGATAGCCCAATAATCAATTCCAAATTCACTTACATTAAAATAAAATAAACCTCAAAATTATGTTTAAAATACAATATATATAAAATTAATCTTTTCTACAAATTTTACATAAAAAATACGATCCATTTCCCTTATTCATTTCAAAACCATGCTTGTTACCAATTGTGAGACATTAACATTTAAATGGGAAAGTGATATATTATTTTTCAAATGGAATAAGAGAGTATTAAATACTTTTACTTCAGAATCAATTTTCATAATACTTTAAAAGAAAATTCAACACATTCGATGAAAAACATCAGTCATTAGAATAATACAATCATTGCATAATAAGGGAAATGGAAATAAACAGACAAGTGTAACCAAGTACCTCATTTATCACTACAAGTAACTATGTGCTAATATACATGGGTGAACCTAGGATACCGTGAATAATTTAGAATATACTAATACATGAGACACATCACTGAAAGCGTACCTAAAATGATTAAATAAAAAATTCCCTAACACTCCCGACAACCCTATATCAGGACATACTGAGGGGAAACCCCTATAGCAACAAGCCTAATATATCCAATTTCTATGGGACACCTGCTATAAAATAATCTATCCAGTGCAACAATAATTATTAAAAAATTCCCTCACTATGCTATTTTCACATTTCATATTTATGTAACAAGGGTGACCCAACCTATTCCAACTGTTAATACAATCACATTAATATATAATAATAATTTACCAACATGCCTCACCCCAAGCCACCCCAAGGATCTCTCTCATGAAATAGAACAAATAAAACTTGAGGAGTCTATACATAGTATCTCAAATTCCTATAATATATCATAAGGATTCTATAGTGAGGACATCCCATCCATTAAATTTGAAAAAAACACGAGAGTCGTCCAATTTAGGTTTTCATAATAAACACTTTCACCATTTTCAATAAATTTCCAAATGGGCCTTTAAGAATTTTTCAAAGAACCAAAATTTATCAATTATTTAAATTTTAATTTCAAAATGGGTGTAAAAACAACCTTTAAAACAAAAAACTATGTTTCAAAACTCATTTAATACATTCACATCATACTTTCAAGAAAAATCCATTTTTATAAAGATGCCAATTGGGCCATTATCCAGCAACACACACTAAACCACATGGGAAGACAAATATACATTTCTTCTAAAACCAAAAACACTTAGGGGACCCATATTATAAACACAAAACATCATTTCACATATTAAAAATATATTCTCAAGGATTAACCATGATTTATATTTCACAAAAAACATGAAAAACCCAACTGGGCATTTCCTCAAACATTTGGTGTGCAATATTTATAAAATAAATTCTATTTATCAAACAACAAGGCATAAAACACAACTTTTCACACTAAGAAATAAATAAAAAGACTAAAAAACAACATTTAGCATATATAAATGGTGTGAAAAAAAGTAAATCAACAATTCTTAAATTATAAAGGCAAGTTCATGAAAGACCTACCCCGTTTCCATGGAGTATCACAACGCATGGATGAAATCACCCATTAAGGGTTCCAAAAACCTGGATCTTCATAGAGGAAACCTATACACACAAACTGTAATGGCTCGGGTTATTGGGGTTCCATTAATTTGTGAAATTCTGATGTTGGGTGTCCTGGGTAGTCTGAGAATCTCGGGGAAGTTTGACCCTAACAGTAGGCCTACTGGTAGCTCGGTCTACCGGTAGCCACAGCCTACCGGTAGCTCTGACTACTGGTAGCTCGGTCTACCAGTAGCCGTAGCCTACTGGTAGCTAGGTCTACCGGTATCCGCAACATACTGGTAGCTCGGTCTACCAGAAGCTGTAGCCTATCGGTAGCTCTAAGCTACCGGTGGCTCTCGCCTACCCCCACGAGGTTTTTGCAGTAGCAATCCTTTTTCGCAAATTGGGTTTTAAACCATATTTTGACCCCTTTAACCTTGTTTAAAAGCCCAGTAATGCCCATAAATGGGTTTAATTAAATATTTAATTAACTAACCTGGTGTGTGCGTGGGTTTAAACCGCCCCAAAGGGCGGGGACCTTTAATGACGTGTGGGGCAGCGCGGTCAACCCACGACCCCGCTCCTTATGCGGTTTCACGTACTTATCTCAACCATCCCTGGCCTTTATAACCTAAGATTTATCCCTAGGTTTATTTTCTCGATCACCCTGTGCTAGGAGTACCCATTCGTTCAGACGATCCACATCGCTATCCATGTAATTCCATGCCCAGGATTAGCATCAATCATTGATCAACAAGTAGGGATTTTCTCCTTCGTCTCTCCCTTTTTTGTATCATGCGGGGTGGGAATGCTTTTGATTCTATAGAATTGGATGAACCAAACCTAAATGAAGATAATGAACAGATTCTATAAAGAACGAAGGGGGGGATATGATCGATGATGCTGCTTTGTTTTATGATATTCTTTTCTGAATTGTGCGGTCTTACGCCTACTGAAAATCATGGCCGTTGGTGGTCTTTTTGTATGCACTAATGAACCCTCACCTCTGGTGATGTTTAAATAGATTGTATTGTGATTTTGAACCCTTTCTGTGTAAAGGAATTTTGGTTAATTATGTACATCCGTCTAAATAAATTGGAAGCACCAAGATCATCCCTTTTCTGTGATAACCCCGGTTAATGTACGACAAAATTGAAATCATGGAGTGTGTTAAATATTTTAAATCTGAAAATACTAGAATGAGTCTACTTTGTGTTGGTGGTGGTGGTTTGGTTGTTTTCATTCACGGGCCGATTGCTGGGTGATGTGGGTGGGGATGGGATCCCCTATTGTTACGGATTCGGTGGTTATGAATTTAAGGCCAGGTGGTTACCTTGATTATATCACGAATTGGGGAGGGATCCTCTGTTGTTGAGAAATCGTTGGCTCCTGGATCTTGGGGACATGGGGGTGTATCTTGGGGTTTTTCTTTGGTTCTAGTTCTTCGAGGGATCTCACTTATCCCTTTGGTGTTGCAAATTTACAAGAGAACCGGGTGTGGATGTTGTAGTTAATGCTTGACTGTTTTCCTTCCCTTTACTTGTGCTTATGATTACTAGTTTCCCAAGTAGGTGTAGAAACTTATTTAAACATCATTACTGAACATGAAAACAAGGATGAGAAAAATGGGTTTTTGGTTTTGTGTGATTTGTGACCTGGTCATGGTACTATTTTTTGGTTCTTTAGTTAGGATGAAGAAAAACCTAAACATGGGAGAGTGCTAGTTACCTATATATATACTTGTAGTTTTTGTGTTTCTTATTCGCGCCCCACCCAAGTTGAGCACTTAGTGCTGAACACCCCCATTTCATGGGGGAGGGTGTTTTTCCCAACACTTCTATTAGTGGCTGGTTATTATCTACTTTCTGATCTCTTTCCTAGATAGCCCAAGTATCTTCGGGTAGGCTGCGATGGCCTAAAGTCCATTATTAGCCCAAGAACCTTCGGGCGGGGTAGTGTGGTGGTTGGCCCAGGTGTGTGCGGGCAGGTGGTTTCCCAAGTGTCTTCTGGATGAGGCGAAGGTGTCTTCGTGCGTGGCAGTGGATCTTCTGGACCAGGTGTCTTCAGGCTTGGCGGTGGTTGTTCTGGCCTAGGTGTTTGCAGGCATGGTTACGTAAGACAGTTGTGGCCCAGGTGTGTGCGGGCGGGGTTTGGTAGTGGGACTGTGGTGAGGTTGTGGCCTAGGTGTGTGCAGGAGGGGTATGGCAGTGGGACTGCGGTGAGAATTACTGGATTGGTTCGATGCGTAGGATGTCTTCAATAACCAATGGGAAAGTGGTGCGGGGTACCCAAATATCAATGTTCTATTACTATACATTACTTTTCTTGCATTATTTGGCGAGTGTTGCCGGTGAGCGGGATGGGTGAACTCCTCGATACTGTTGGTTGTATGTTTCTAACGAGACTTTAGTATGTCTCCCCACTTGTGCATGAGAGTCTTTGGTTTTTTCCCTACTGAGTATACTTGCATGCTCACCCTACATATATAAAACTGTTTTCAGGTTTCCAGGAGTACTTTGGGGATCCCACGGGACCATACTAGCTCAGACCATTGGGGGCAGTTGAATTTTCTGTTTTTCCTTCTTTGGTACTTTACCCAGGTAGTTACTTTGTACTTTTGGTATTTACTTTTGGAACATGCATATTGGAATGGTTGTTTTGGCTTTTCTTGCACTTCTAGTTTTGGTGTTGTGAGATTTACAATCTTATCTCCCGATCCTATTAAAAGAAAAAGGGTAATGCCTTCCATTTAGTGAGTGATTCTATACCCTTGGCACTGGTCGCCACTCCGGGACCTATTGAAGGTGGGTTTCGGGGGTCATTATCTCTCCTTCAACTTGAAGAAGGAAGGGCCTGGCAATCTGCTGACCCTTCCCTCCTTTTGGTGAAGGCGAGTCGTGCCAGAATGATATCAGAGGGAAGTTGAGATATAGGATAGAGTCTGGAGTTAGGAACAGTGAGGATTGAATGGGATGGTAGGGAAATGGTGTTGGGTGACCTTGGTGCGTGAATTTGGCTCGGGAGGACTAGCTAGGACACGGGATTTTAGGGCCCCCCGTGATCCAATGCAAGGACTCTGGACCTACTAAACGACCAAGTGAGGCCACGCTGATTGTAGGGTAGAAACCCAAGGGAAGTTACATGCATCATAATGACTTGTTTTCTCGTGTTTCTGTGGTGTCTTGGGAATTAGGAATAAATAAAAAGTTTAAGAAGTTTTAAGAGGAATATTCTACACTACCTGGGCTTAGGAATTCCTTGTTTACCTTACAGCTATGGCATCTGGAAGGTGACCACATGTGGTATGGGCAATCGAGGCCTATGATACTACCTTGTCCAATTGGTAGAGAGCTGATCGGGATGAGGAGGACGACCAGTGGAAGAAGATGCTTCAGGCCTTCCAGCGATAGACCCTCGAGAGGTATGAGGGCAACACCTCTAACATGAAGACGGAAGGCTGGCTAGAGGATCTAGTGATAGCTTTCGGCCTGATTCGGGCCCCGACTGAGTACTGTGTTCCTTTGTCCTTCAGCTAGATGCGGGGATCAACACATCAATGGTGGATGTCTTACCTGGGGGATAGGAGATAGGCTGAGGTGGCATGGGCTGATTTTGAGAGGGATTTCTGGGCAGAATTCCTCTCTTCGATGATGAAGGTGGAAAAGAGACAGGAGCTACTCTCCCTCCAGCAGGGGAGTATGTCAGTGAGGGAGCTGGGAATCAAGTTCAAGGATCTCCTACATTTTTCTCCGGACCACTTTCCCGATGAGGAGTCTCAGGAAAGACGTTTAGAGGAGGTGCTCCGACCCTCCCTCCAGTATGCTGTTACCCCCTTTACCCTGCCAACGTACTTGGAGGTCCAGAAGAAGGCCGAAGTGGTAGAGAGGATGCACACTCTAGGAGGTGTGTCAGGAGAGGGGATCCAGCTGGGACCATCGAAGGGGAAGGCTGTCAGCACCAGGCCTCCAGTGTCCAGACCCTCCAGGTTTCGACTAGCAGGGAGCAGGCCGCAGCTGTTTCAGCTCCGGTCCCCTGGTCCTCGCCCTTTTCCTTCGGGCCTAGGACCGCAGTGCTTCGTCTGAGGGAGCCATGGACATCTCTGGAGTTGGTGCCCGGATCGGGTACATTACGGTGGTGGCGGACAACCCCAGCACCCGACCCAGTAGCAGCTTCCAGCTAGGCCTTTCCAGCAGCAGCAGCAGGGGCAGCGAGCTCCCGCTCCTCCGAGGGTAGACATTGCAGGAGGAGGCCAACCTCAGGGTTCTCCTCAGGGACCTCGACCGGGGCGTGGTCAGGGAGGTGGCCAACAGCCGAGGGGAAGAGGAGCTGGGCGTGGACAGTTACACGCCACGGAGGCAGTAGTTCTAGCAGGTCCAGAGGTCCTTCGAGGTACGATCAGTTTGTTTAGCACCCTTGCTTATGCCTTGTTCGATACCGGAGCTTCGCACTCCTTTGTTGCACCCAGTATAGCCCATGCCTTGGGTCTAGATTCCGAGAAACTTCCTGTTCCCCTGGTGCTGAGCACACTAGTCAGTGGTTAGACCGACTTGTTATATGTTTTTCGAGGATGAAGACTGATGATAGGGCTACATTAGTCGGTCAGAGATTTACTACTGCTATAGATACAACCATACGATTTCATCTTAGGAATCGACTGGATGTTCTCTGTGTGTGCTGTCATCGACTTCTTCCGAGGAAGGGTTGTGTTCTCAGACTTGGGCGGCCAGCATGTTACCTTCACCGGAGAGTGGAGCAGTCAGAAGGACAGCAGGCGAGAGGAACCCCTCCTCTCCTTGCTAGCTGAGCTTTTAGTAGAGTCAGTAGATGCCAAAATGGTGGAGCTTCCAGGGATCGTCCGTGAGTTTATGGATGTCTTTCATGAGGAGGTGACGACTCTACCCCCTTGACCGGATATCGAGTTTGGGATAGACTTGCAGCCTGGTGCTCGGCCGATCTTGATGGCGCTTTACCAGATGGCACCTTTGGAGCTACGGGAGTTGCAGATTCAGATTGAAGATTTGATGAAGAGGGGTTATGTTTGACCGAGTGCGTCACCATGGGGTGCTCTAGTCTTGTTCACAAAGAAGGAAGATGGTGGTCTCTGGTTGTGCATATACTACAAGAGGCTGAATCAGGTAACAATCAATAATCTCTATCCTCTTCCGAGGATAGACGATCTTTTCAACCAGCTGAAAGGGGCAGGGTGGTTCTTGGTGATCGACCTGTGGTCTGGGTATCACCAGTTGAGAGTGAAAGAGGGCGACATCTTGAAGATGGCGTTAAGGTGCAGATATGGACACTTCGAGTTCGTAGTCATGCCTTTCGGTGTTACAAACGCCCTGGCTGTGTTCATGGGGATTATGAAATACATCTTCCTGGAGTACCTGGATCGGTTCATGGTTGTGTTCATCGATGACATCCTGATCTATTTGAGATCAGAGGAGGACCATGTGGAGCACCTTAGGATGGTTTTGGAGGTCCTCCGATAGCATCAGCTCTATGGGAAGTTGTCAAAATTCAAGTTATGGACATGAGAAGTGCACTTCCTCGGGCACGTGGTGTCCGAGCAAGGATTAGCGTTGGACCTATCAAAGGTTGAGGAAGTTGTTTATTGGGAAGCACCCAAGAATGTGGAAGAGGTCCGTAGTTTCCTCGGGCTAGCAGGTTACTATCGGAGGTTCGTACCCAACTTATCCTGAGTTGCAACCCCTTTGATAGCCTTGACTAAGAAAGACCAGGTTTTTGTGTGGAGTGAGCAGTGTGAGGCATCCTTCAGCTATTTGAAGGAGAAGTTGGTTAGTGACCCAGTGATGAGATTACCAGAAGAAGGGGCAGTGTATGAGGTGTTCTGTGATGCTTCAGGGCAAGGCCTCAGATTTGTGTTGATGCAGCGATAAGGGGTGATCTCTTATGGGTCTAGGCAGCTATTCCCTCATGAGTGTAATTATGCCACCCATGACCTGGATCTTTCAACGGTTATTTTTTAGCGAAATTTATGGCGGCATTACCTCATCGGAGAACGCTTTGTGGTCTTCACAGATCACAAAAGTTTGAGGTATATCTTCTCCCAGCTGGACCTAAACTTGCGGCAGTTAAGGTGGGTGGAGTTCCTCCAGCATTACGACTTCGAGGTTTCCTACACTTCAGGGATGGGGAATGTAGTGGCTGATTCCTTGAGCAGGAGATCCAAGAAAGATGCGGTCCGAGAGTCGGCAGACACCTGGAAGGCAATGGAGGAGTTGGCTGCCTTACACCTGGATGCAAGGATGGATAGTGGTAGAGGTTGCCTATATAAGAT
Source organism: Viscum album (assembly GCA_963277665.1). Taxonomy (NCBI): domain Eukaryota; kingdom Viridiplantae; phylum Streptophyta; class Magnoliopsida; order Santalales; family Viscaceae; genus Viscum; species Viscum album. The sequence goes on along the minus strand of OY728119.1, from coordinate 695,006,643 downwards.
GGAAGTAAAATCATCTCTGTTTCAGCAAGTGGAGGAGTCTCAGTGGGGAGACCCAGAGTGCGAAGTGATGTGTGACCGAGTTGACCAGAGGAATGCTCCGGAAGGGTGGACAGAGGATGGTCATAACCGGATAATTTTCTAGGGAAGGTTGTTTTTTCTAGAAGTGATGCATGACAAGGTCCCCAGTGAGTTCCACAAATCACCCATAGTGGTACACCCAGGAGTTTCCAAGATGTACCAGGGACTGAAGAGATAGTTTTGGTGGCCCGGAGTGAAGCGAGCAGTGGCAGAGTTTATGGATAAGTGCTTAGTTTGTCAGCAAGTGAAGGCTGAACACCGAGTTCCAGGTGGCCTACTGCAGTCTCTAGATGTCCCCGAGTGGAAGTGGGATGACATCTCGATGGATTTCGTCACGAGACTACCCAAGGTCCAAGGAGGATACGACACCAACATGGTGGTAGTGTACCGGTTGACGAAATCAGCTCACTTTCTGGTGATCAAGGAGTCGAGTGCAGTGGATGGTTTGGAAAAAAGGTATGTGGATGAGGTGGTGCGGTTTCATGGAGTTCCGAGGTCCATAGTCTCGGATAGGGATGCACGGTTTACCTCATGAGTCTGGAGAGGATTGCATCATGATTTTGGCACCTAACTAAGTCTTAGCACTACTATCCATCCCCAGACAGATGAACAGACATAGCGCACCATCTAGACCTTGGAGGATCTGCTGCGGGCATGTGTTCTAGACTCAGGAGGATCGTGGGTGCGATACTTGCCTCTGGTAGAGGTTTCCTACAATAATAACTATCACTATACCATTGGTATGGCCCTGTTTGAAGCCTTGCACGGGAGACCATGCCACTCACCTATGTGTTGGACCGAAGTAGGATAAGCCGACATCCTTGGCCCGGAGGTGGTGTAGAGAACGACAGAGAAGGTTCAGCTCATACGAGGAAGGATGAAGGTGTCCCAGGACCGACAGAAGTCGTATGCTAATACCAGGAGGAGGCCCTTGGATTTTGAGGTTGGAGACCACGTATTCTTGAAGGTCTCCCCTCGGCGTGGACAACGGAGGTTCAACAAGGGGAGTAAGCTTTCTCCTAGGTTCATCGGACCCTTCAAAGTGTTGTGGCGGGTCGGCGAAGTGTCTTATCAGCTAGTGTTACCACCACCGCTACTGAGGATACATGATGTCTTCCATGTGTTAGAGCTCCGTCGGTATCTACACGATGATTCAAATGTCCTCGACTGGGGAGAGATGGACATCAAGGATGACATGACTTTTGTGGAGAGACTAGTGATGATCGAGGATCGCAAGGAGAAGGTGCTTTGTGGGCGAGCCATTCCTTTGGTTTGTGTGTTATAGAGAAATGGTGGGATTGAGGAGAGTACATGGGAGAGGGAAGCATAGATGCGTGCCCAGTACCCAACGTTGTTTTGAGTTTTGTGATGTTCTGTTATACCTGCTGTGGTAGAACTTTTTATCTTGATTTTCTATGATATACGCGATTTTCCTTCCTCTGAATGTGTGTAAAAAGTCCTGGCTACGGGGAGGGGAGGACCCAACCCCTAATCAAGACGCATTAAGGTGGATGCAATTAAACCCGTGCGGGCGAGTCAGTGCCGCCCAAAGAGGATAATATCTTGACATGGGGAAGGAGACTACCCAACTTACATGGATGGGCACTTGACATGGTATATTGATTGGTTCTTGACAGGAAGGTGTTCTTAGTTAACAATGAGGTTCACGCCTAAGAGGTATCTTTCGAGGTGGTTGTTCGGAACCTCTCTTTCCTTCTAGGTTGTTTTGATTCTTGAGGACGAGAATCAGTTGAGAGGTATCTGATGTAATGGCCCAAGTTTTTGGGGGTCCATTACTTTGTGAAAATCTAATGTTGGGTGTCCTGGGTAGTCTGAGAATCTCGGTGAAGTTGGACCCTAACGGTATGCCTACCGGTAGCCTTAGCCTACCGATAGTAGGCCTACCAGTAGCTCGGTCTACCGGTATCCATAGCCTACCGGTAGATCTGTCTACCGGTAGCTCTATCTACAGGTAGCTCGGTCTACCGATAGCTCAGTCTACCGGTAGCCGCAGCCTACCGGTAGCTCGGTCTACCGGTAGCCGCAGCCTACCGGTAACTCGGTCTATCGATGGCCGTAGCCTACTGGTAGATCGGTCTACTGGTAGCTTCAGCCTACCGGTATCTTGGCTACCGGTCGCTATCAGCCACCTGTAACTCTCAGCTACCGGTGGTTCTCACCTACCCCCACGGGGTTTTTCCAGTAGCGATCCTTTTTACAAAAATTGGGGTTTAAACCATATTTTGACCCCTTTGACCTTGTTTAAAAGCCCAGTAACACCCATAAATGGATTTAATTAAATATTTAATGAATTAACCTAGTGTGTGCGTGGGTTTAAACCACCCCAAAGGGCGGGGACCTTTAATGACGTGTGGGGCCGCGCAGTCAACCCACGACCTCGCTCCTTATGCGGTTTTGAGTTCTTATCTCAACCGTCCTAGGACTTTATAACCTAAGGGTTCTCCCTAGGTTTATTTTCTCGATCACCTTGTGCTAGGAGTACCCTTTGTTCAGACGAGCCGCATCACTATCCATGGAATTCCATGCCCAGGCTTAGCGTCGATCGTTGATCAACAAGTAGGGATTTTCTCCTTCGTCTCTCCCTTTTGTGTATCATGCGGGTTGGGCATGATTTTGATTCTATAGAATTGGATAAACCAAACCTAAATGAAGATAATGAACAGATTCTATAAAGAATTAAGGGGGGGGGGATGTGATCAATGAAGCTGCTTTGTTTTATGATCTTATTTTCTGAATTGTGCGGGCTTACGCCTACTGAAAATCATGGCTGTTGGTGGTCTTTCTCTGTGAACTAATGAACCCTTACCTCTGGTGATGTTTAAACAGATTGTATTGTGATTGTGAACCCTTTATGTGTAAAGGAATTTTGGTTAATTACGTACATCCAGCTAAATAAATTGGAAGCACCAGGATCATCCCTTTTCTGTGATAACCCCAGTTAATGTACGACAGAATTGAAATCATGGAGTGTGTTAAATATTTTAAATCTGAAAATACTGGCACGAGCCTACTTTGTGTTGGTGGTGGTGGTTTTGTTATTTTCATTCACAACCCGATTGCTGGGTGATGTGGGTGGGGATGGGATCCCCTATTGTTACAGATTCAGTGGTTATGAATTTAAGGCTGGGTGGTTACCTTGATTATATCAAGAATTGGGGAGGGATCCTCTGTTGTTGAGAAACCGTTGGCTTCTGAATCTTGTGGACATGGGGGGTGTATCTTTGGGTTTTTATTTGGTTCTAGTACTTCGAGGGATCTCACTTATCCATTTGGTGTTGCGAATTTACAAGAGAACCGGGTGTGGATGTTGTAGTTGATGCTTGACTGTTTGCCTTCCCTTGACTTGTGCTTACGATTAATAGTTGCCCAAGTAGGTGCAGAAACTTATTTAAACATCATTACTGAACATGAAAACAAGTATGTGACAAATGGGTTTTTGGTTTGGTGTGAGTTGTGACCTGGTCATGGCACGATTTTTTTGGTTCTTTAGGTAGGCTGAAGAAAAACCTAAACTTGGGAGAGTGCAAGTTACATATATATATACTTGTAGTTTTTGTGTTTATTATTCACACCCCACCCAATTTGAGCACTTAGTGCCGAACACCCCCATTTCGTGGGGGAGGGTGTTTTTACCAACACTCCTATTAGTGGATGGTTATTATCTCCTTTATGATCCCTTTCCTAGATATCCCACGTATCTTTGGGTAGGCTGTGATGGCCTGAAGTCCATTATTAACCCAAGAACCTTCATGCGGGGTAGTGTGGTGGTTGGCCCAGGTGTGTGCGGGCAGGTGGTTTCCCAAGTTTCTTCGGGATGAGGCCCAGGTGACTTCGGGCGTGGCAGTGGATCTTCTGGCCCAGCTGTCTTCAGGCTTGGCGGTGGTTGTTTTGGCCTAGGTGTTTGCAGGTGTGGTTACGTATGATAGATGTGGCCCAGGTGTGTGCAAGAGGGGTTTTGAAGTGGGACTGCGGTGAGGTTGTGGCCCAGGTGTGTGCGGGCGGGGTATAGCAGTGGGACTGCGGTGAGAATGACAGGATTGGTTCGATGCGTAGTATGTATTCAATAACCAGTGGGAAAGTGGTGCGGGGTACCCAAACATCGATGTGCTATTACTATACATTACTTTGCTTGCTTTATTTGGTGAGTGTGTCCGGTGAGCGGGATGGGTGAACTCCTCAATAGTGTTGGTTTTCTGTTTCTCACGGGACTTTAGTATGTCTCCCCACTTGTGCATGAGAGTCTTTGGTTTTTTCCCTACTGAGTATACTTGTATTCTCACCCTACGTATATAAAACTATTTTCAGGTTTCCAGGAGGACTTTGGGGATCGTGCAGGACCATAATATCTCAGACCTTTGGGAGCAGTTGCAGTTTCTGTTTTTCCTTATTTGGTACTTTACCCATGTAGTTACTTTGTACTTGTGGTATTTACTTTTGGAACATGCATATTGGAATGGTTGTTTTGGCTTTTCATGCACTTCTAGTTTTGGTGTGTGAGATTTACTATCTTATCTCCCGATCCTATTAAAAGAAATAGGGTAATGCCTTCCATTTAGTGAGTGATTGTATACCCTTGGCGCTGGTTGCCACTCCGGGACCTATTGAAGGTGGGTTTTGGGGGTCATTATCTCTCCTTCAACTTGAAGAAGGAAGGGCTTGGAAATCTGCTGACCCTTTCCTCCTTTTGGTGAAGGCGGGTCGTGACAGAATGGTATCAGAGGGAGGTTAAGAGATAGGATGGAGTCTGGAGTTAGGCACAGTGAGGATTGCATGGGATGGTAGGGAAATGGTGTTGGGTGACCTTGGTGCGTGAATTAGGCCAGAGAAGACCAGCTAGGATACGGGATTTTAGGGCCTCCCGTGATCGAATGCAAGGACTCTGGACCTACCAAAAGACCAAGTGAGGCCATGCTGATTACAGGGTAGAAACCCTAGGGAAGGTACATTCATCACAATGACTTGTGTTCTCGTGTTTCTGCGGTGTCTTGGGAATTAAGAATAAATAAAAACTTTAAGAAGTATTAAGAGCAATATTCTGCACAACTTGGGCTTGGGCATTCCTTGTTTACCTTACAACAATGGCACCTGGAAGGTGACCACGTGTGGTACGGGAGATCGAGGCCCAGGAGACTACCTTGGCCAATCGGGAGAGAGCTGATCGGGAGGAGGAGGATGACCCGTGGCAGAAGACACTTCGGGCCTTCCAGCGATAGAACCTCGAGAGGTATGAGGGTTTTACCTCTGACATGAAGACGTAAGGCTGGCTAGAGGAGTTAGTGATAGCTTTTGGCATGATTTGGGCCCCGACTGAGTACTAGGTTCCTCTTTCCATAAGCCAGATGTGGGGAGCGACGCGTCAATGGTGGACGCTTTACCTGGGGGAGAGGAGAGATGCTGAGGTGGCATGGGCTGATTTTGAGAGGGAGTTATGGGAGGAATTCCTCTCTTTGACGATGAAGGCGGAAAAGAGACAGGAGATACTCTCCCTCTAGCAGGGGAGTATTTCAGTGAGGGAGTTGGGAATCAAGTTCAAGGATCTCCTATGTTTTTCTCCGTACCTATTTCCCGACGAGGAGTCTCGGGCAAGACGTTTAGAGGAGGTGCTCCAACCCTCCCTCCAGTATGGTGTTACCCCCTTTACCATGCCGACGTACTTGGAGGTCAATAAGAAGGACGAAGTGGTAGAGAGGATGCACGCTCTAGGAGGTGTGTCACGAGAGGGGATCCAGCTGAGACCATTGAAGGGGAAGGCTGTCACCACTAGGCCTCCAGCGTTCGAACCCTCCAGGTTCCGACCAGCAGGGAGCAAGCCAAAACAGTTTCAGTTCCGGTCCCCTGGTCCTCACCCTTTTCATTTGGGCCCAGGACCGCAGTGCTTCGTCTGTGGGAGCCATGGACATCTCTGGAGTCAGTGCCCGGACCGGGTACAATACGGAAGTGGCAGACAACCCCATCACCCGCCCCAACAGCAGCATCTAGCTAGGCCTTTCCAGCAGAAGCAGCAGGGGCAGCAAGCTCCCGCTCCTCCGAGGGAAGACGTTTCAGGAGAAGGCCGACCTCAGGGTGCTCTTCAGGGACCTCTACCGGGGCATAGTCAGGGAGGTGGCCGACAGCCGAGGGGCAGAGGAGCTGGGCATGGATAGTTACACGCCGCAGAGGCAGAAGTTCCAGTAGGGCCGGAGGTCGTTCGAGGTACGATCAGTTTGTTTAGCACCCTTTCTTATGTCTTGTTCGATACCAGAGCTTCACACTCCTTTGTTTCACCCAGTATATCCTGTGCCTTGGTTCTAGATGTTGAGATAATTCTAGTTCCCCTAGTGCTGAGCACACTAGTCGGAGGTCAGACAGACTTGTTATATGTTTGTCGAGGATGCAGACTGATGATAGGGCTACATCTGTCGGTCAGAGATCTACTACTGCTACAGATACAGCCATACGATTTCATCTTAGGCATCGACTGGATGTTCTCTATGTGTACCGTCATCGAATTCTTCTGAAGAATGGTTGTGTTCTCAGACTTGGGCAGCCGACATGTTACCTTCACCGGCGAGCGGAGTAGTCAGAAGGACAGTGGGCGAGAGGAACCCCTCCTCTCCTTGCTAACTGAGCTGTCAGTAGAGTCAGTAGATGCTAAAATGGTGGAGGTGCCAGGGATCGTCCATGAGTTTATGGACATCTTTCCTAAGGAGGTGACGACTCTACCCCCTTGACAGGATATCGAGTTTGGGATAGACTTGCAGCCTGGTGCTCGGCCGATCTCGATGGCTCCTTACCGGATGGCACCATTGGAGCTACGGTAGTTGCAGATTAAGATTGACGATTTGATGAAGATGGGTTATGTTTGACTGAGTGCGTCACCATGGGGTGCTCCAGTATTGTTTTCAAAGAAGGCATATGGTGGTCTCAGGTTGTTCATAGACTACAGGAGGCTGAATCAGGTAACGATCAAGAATCTCTACCCTCTTCCGATGATAGACGATCTTTTCGACCAGCTGAAAGGGGAAAGGTTGTTCTTGATGATTGAACTGCGGTCTGGGTATCACCCGTTGAGAGAGAAAGAGGGTGACATCCCGAAGATGGTGTTCAGGTGCAGATATGGACACTTCAAGTTCGTAGTCATGCCTTTCGGTGTTACGAACGCCCCGACTATGTTCATGGGGCTTATGAAATCCATCTTCCGGGAGTACCAGGATTGGTTCATGGTTGTGTTCATCGATGAAATACTGATCTATTCGTGATCAGAGGAGGACCATGCAGAGCACCTGATGACGGTTTTGGAGGTCCTCCGACAGCATCATCTCTAGGGGAAATTTTCAAAATGCAAGTTCTGGACACGAGAAGTGCACTTCCTCGAGTACATGGTGTCCGAGCGGGGGGTAGCGGTGGACCCATAAAAGGTTGAGGCCGTTGTTTCTTGGGAATCACCCAAGAATGTGGCAGAGGTCCGTATTTTCCTCAGGCTGGCGGGTTACTATCGGAGGTTCGTACCCAACTTCTCCCAAGTTGTAGCCCCTTTGATATCCTTGACCAAGAAAGACCAGGTTTTCGTGTGGAGTGATTAGTGTGAGGCATCCTTCAGCTATCTTAAGGATAAGTTGGTTAGTGCCCTAGTGCTGAGATTACCAAAAGAAGGGGTGGAGTTTGAGGTATTCTGTGATGCTTCAGGGCAAGGCCTCAGATGTGTGTTGATGCAGCGACAAGGGGTGATCACTTATGGGTCTAGGCAGCTACACCCTCATGAGCGTAATTATGCCACCCACGATTTGGATCTTACAGCGGTCATTTTTGTGATAAAGTTATGGCGACATTACCTCATCGGAGAACACTTTGTGGTCTTCACATATTCCAAACGTTTGAGGTATATCTTCTCCCAGCGGGACCTAAACTTGCAGCAGCGAAGGTGGGTGGAGTTCCTCTAGGATTACAACTTCGAGGTTTCCTACACTTCAGGGAAGGGGAATTTAGTGGCTGATCTCTTGAGCAGGAGATCCAATAAAGATGTGGTCCGAGAGTCGGCAGACACCTGGAAGGAAATGGAGGAGTTGGATGCCTTACACCTGGATGCGAGGATGGATAGCGGTAGAGGTTGCCTGTATCAGATGGCAGTATAATCATCTTTGTTTCAAAAAGCGGAGGAGTCTCAGTGGGGAGACCCATAGTGCGAAGTGATGTGTGACTGAGTTGACCAGAGGAATGCTCCGGAAGGGTGGACAGAGGATGGTCAGAACCAGATGATTTTCTAGGGAAGGTTTTTTGTTCCAGAAGTGATGCGTGATAAGGTTCTCAGTGAGTTCCACAACTCACCCCTAGCAGTACACACAGGAGTTTCCAAGATGTACCAGGGACTGAAGAGACAGTTTTGGTGGCCCGGAGTGAAGCGAGCAGTGGCAGAGTTTATGGCTAAGTGCTTAGTGTGTCAGTAAGTGAAGGCGGAACACTGAGTTCCAGGTGGCCTACTGCAGTCTCTAGATGTGCTCGAGTGGAAGTGGGATGACATCTTGATGGATTTCGTCACGGGACTACCCAAGGTCCAAGGGGGATACGACGCCATCTGGGTGGTAGTGGACAAGTTGATGAAATTGGCTCACTTTCTGGAGATCAAGGATTCGAGTGCAGTGGATGATTAGGAACGAAGGTATGTGGATGACGTGGTGCGGTTGCATGGAGTTCCGAGGTCCATAGTCTCGGATAGGGATGCACGGTTTACCTCACGAGTCTGGAGAGGATTGCAGCATGCTTTTGGCACCCATCTATGTCTTAACACTGCTTTCCATCCCCAGACAGATGGAAAAATAGAGCGCACCATCCAGACCTTGGAGGATATGCTGCAGGAATGTGTTCTGGACTCAGGAGGATTGTGGGTGCGATACTTGCCTCTGGTAGAGTTTTCCTACAATAATAGCTATCACTCTACCATTAGTATGGCCCCGTTTGAAGCCTAGTATGAGAGACCATGCCGCTCACCTATGTGTTGGACCGAAGTAGGAGTGGCAGACATCCTTGGCCCGGAGGTGGTGCAGAGCACGACAGAGAAGGTTCAGCTCGTACAGGGAAGGATGAAGGCGGCCCAGGACCGACAGAAGTTGTATGCTGATACCAGGAGGAGGCCCTTAGAGTTTGTGGTTGGATACCACGTGTTCTCGAAGGTCTCCCCTCGGCGTGGACAACAGAGGTTCGGCAAGGGGAGTAAGCTTTCTCCCAGGTTCATTGAACCCTTCGAAGTGTTGCGGCGGGTCGGCGAAGTGTCTTATCAGCTAGCGTTACCACCACCGCTACTGAGGATACATGATGTCTTCCATGTGTCAGAGCTCCGTCGGTATCTGCACGACGATTCACATGTCCTCGGCTGGGGATATCTGGACATCAAGGATGACATGACTTTTGTGGAGAGACCAGTGATGATCGATGATCGCAAGGAGAAGGTGCTTCGTGGGCGAGCCATTCCTTTGGTTCGTGTGTTATGGAGACATGGTGGGCTTGAGAAGAGTACGTGGGAGAGGGAAGCATAGATGTGTGCCCAGTACCCAGAGTTGTTTTGAGTTTTGTGATGTTATGTTATACCTGCTGTGGTAGAACGTTTTATCTTGATTTTCTATGAAATACCCGGTTTTCCTTCCTCTGAATGTGTGTAAAAATTCCTGGCTTCGGGGCGGGGAGGACCCGACCCCTAATCAAGACGCATTAAGGTGGATGCGATTAAACCCGTGCGGGCGAGTCAGTGCTGCCCAAAGAGGATAATATCTTGACATGGGGAAGGAGACTCCCCAACCCACATGGATGGGTAGTTGACATGGTATATAGCTTGGTTCTTGACAGGAAGGTGTTCTTAGTTAACAATGAGGTTCACTCCTAAGAGGTATCTTTCGAGGTGGTTGTTCGGAACCTCTCTTTCCTTCTGGGTTGTTTTGATTCTCGAGGACAAGAATCGGTTGAGAGGTATCTGATGTAATGGCCCGGGTTTTTGGGGGTCCATTACTTTGTGAAAGTCTCATGTTGGGTGTCCTGGGTAGTCTGGGAATCTCGGTGAAGTTTGACCCTAATGGTAGGCCTACCGATAGCCTTAGCCTACCGGTAGCTCAGTCTACCGGTATCCGCAGCCTACCGGTAGGTCTGTCTACCGGTAGCTCTGTCTACCGGTAGCTCGGTCTACCGGTAGCTCGGTCTATCGGTAGCTGCAGCCTACTAGTAGCTCTGTCTACCGGTAGCCACAACCAACAGGTAGCTCTGTCTACCGGTAGATCGATTTACCGGTAGCTTGATCTACTGGTAGCCGCAGCCTACCCATAGCTCGGTCTACTGGTAGCTTCTTCCTAAAAATATCTCGGATACCGGTCGATGTCATCCACCGGTAACTCTCAGCTACCGGTAGCTGTCAGCCATCGGTAGCTCTCAACTACCGGTGGCTCTCGCCTACCCCCACGGGGTTTTTCCAGTAGCGATCCTTTTTGTGCAAATTGGGTTTTAAACCCTATTTTGACCCCTTTAACCTTGTTTAAAAGCCCACTAACTCCCATAAATAGGTTTAATTAAATATTTAATGAATTAACCTGGTGTGTGTGTGAGTTTAAACCGTCCCAAAGGGCGGGGACCTTTAATGATGTGTGAGGCCCAGGTGTCTTCGGGCATGGCAGTGGATCTTCTGGACCAGGTGTCTTCGGGCGTGGTGGTGGTTGTTCTGGCCTAGGTGTTTGCAGGCATGGTTACATATGATAGTTGTAGTCCAGGTGTGTGTGGGTGGGGTTTGGCAGTGGGACTGTGGTGAGTTTGTGGCCCAGGTGTGTGCGGGCGGGGTATGGCAGTGGGACTGCGGTGAGAATGGAGGGATTGGTTTGATGCGTAGGATGTCTTCAATAACCAGTGGGAAAGTGGCGCGGGGTACCCAAACATCGATATTCTTTTACTATACATTACTTTGCTTGCGTTATTTGGTGAGTGTGGCTGGTGAGCGGGATGGGTGAACTCCTCGATAGTGTTGGTTGTCTGTTTCTCACGAGACTTTAGTATGTATCCCCACTTGTGCATGAATGTATTTGGTTTTTTCTCTACTGAGTATACTTGTATGCTCACCCTACGTATATAAAACTGTTTTCAGGTTTCCAGGAGGACTTCGGGGATCGCGCGGGACCATACTAGATCAGACCTTTGAGGGCAGTTGCAGTTGCTATTTTTCCTTCTTTGGTATTTTACCCATGTAGTTACTTTGTACTTGTGGTATTTACTTTTGGAACATGCATATGGGAATGGTTGTTTTGGATTTTCTTTCACTTCTAGTTTTGGTGTTGTGAGATTTACTATCTTATCTCCCGATCCTATTAAAAGAAAAAGGGTAATGCCTTCCATTTAGTGAGTGATTCTATACCCTTGGTGCTGGTCGCCACTCCGGGACCTATTGAAGGCGGGTTTCAGGGGTCATTATCTCTCCTTAAACTTGAAGAAGGAAGGGACTAGAAATTTGATGACCCTTCCCTCCTTTTGGTGAAGGTGGGTCGTGACACAAACTCCCCAATATAAATATTGGGAAGAAAAACCCCTAGGATGACATGACCATAGAAGGAGATAAAATAAAGTGGAAATTAAAGGAATAGGAAGAGGGATAATAATTAAGAGTTTTACCTTAATGATCTAGCACAAAACCTTGAAGAAGTCCACATGGATTCACCCTAGAATAATATGGGAGTCATAAGGAAGAGTAGAGAGGCCTACTAGGGTCGAACAAACTGAGTTAAAGAGGAAGAGGGTGTTTTTGGTTAAAATACCAAAAGGGTAGAATTTGAAAAATAAAGAAATTTTAGATTTTGGAACCTCACATTGGCCAGATTGTTTCACCTACCATGTATAGACTGTGTGGTAGGTTATAGTAAAACCCAAATCCTTCCACACAGGTAATAGGGTATGGCCGAATGGATTACTAAAAAATATTCCATATGTGCATTAGGTTATGTATGAGGCCTACACATGTCGCACATTTACATGGGTTTGGCTGTATGGTTTACCAAATAGTGGGCCAACTGTTCACAGGCCACTACTAAGCCAAAAATCCCATTCTATCCCTTAAAACTACGAAATGAACTAATGACCAACCATGGGGTAAAAACTAGACAAATAAACATTGAAAATATAAACCATGCCTCACCCATATCTCGAGAGAAATAATGAGATTACCAATGAACCAAAACAGAAGATAGGAAATTAAAAATCGGTTGTAAAGGTATAAAAATTTGAAAATTCACATCATTATTCTCATTAAAAAATTATGCGTTGAATATTTCTTTAATTTTTTTTTCATACATCCTCTATTTACATTATACATGTTCTATAAAACAAACTATAGCTAAATATATCTCTAAAAATTGTTAAAATTATTTTAGATAATTGTAAAAAATTAAACAAAAAATATCGTAGATGTAAAAAAATATTACAAAAACTACCAAAAAATTTAACCTACATTTGATAAAATTTTAATATATTTAAGAAAATCAAAATAATCATGAAAGCTATATCCATAAAACTCAATAAATTAATTCTATAAAAAATTCATGGAAAATGAATGTAAATAAATATATTCTGTATTAAATTCATCCACTATAAAACATATTTTTAATGAATTTAATATATTAGTAAATTATATGAAAACATTTAGATGAATTAAAAATAATATAGAATTATATAAGATCAATAAATTAAAAAAGATTATATATTTTTAATATTTTCTACATTTTCTAGGAAAAATGAATATAATAATATAATAATATTGAAACATGTTTTAAAAAACATTAAAACTATTCCCATTGAAAAATAATAATTTTTTGACTATCATGAAAAAAAATTATAAACAAAAAAGAAATAAAATATTGAGAATATGAAAATAAGAATGAAATTTTTTTTATATAAAATAATTTTATATTTAGGAATGGTAACATATTTCTATAAATAATGATAGAATATTTTAATTTTAGACATGAAAAAAGAAATTTTTTACTACTCATAGAAGAAAAATGAAACCACCATTCATTTAAGGGAAGTCACACATATTTAAATTAGAGGTATTATAAATAATTTATCATATGGAAGTTGAAAAAGATTAATATTACTATCATTGAAGTGAGAGATGATGATATTGATGAAAGATTCTACAATTGAATACTACTATTGTCATTTTACAAAGTGGGGCTACCATGATATATGAGTGACGGTGCTACCGTCGAAGTGGACCTGTGACACTATAGCAAAGGATGGCGGTGCTATCATTTATTGAAAAAGGTGGTACTATCACTATGGGTTTCTACTATTTGTGGAATGTTTAGATACTACTAAATAAATAGTGCTACCACCTATAGGAGTAGTGGTGAGATATAATATCCATTAATGTGAGGACCTACATTCTGACACCATTATTAAATAGTGGGGGATCTAATGATAAGACACTTATAGTGCTACCATCCCATGAAGAGATGATATGTAACGTTAAATTGAAGATGCATAGAGTTGATACTACCATTGGTTATAATATTTAATATACCTTTATATGAGAGGGATAGTGCTACCATTGGTTGAGTCACACCTATAACCATAATGTTTCATAAACGTTGTGGATGAGGCATGCTACCATAACACTGTTTATGAGAACATTTCTAGGTGATGAGTAGTGAATATGCTCGAATGATTCTGGTGTCACATGGAGGGAGAAACAATAGCTTATGAAAGAGGGTTGTAAGGAAATTTGATCCATGGAATAAAATTAGTGTGTGATGGTAAAGGTATCGAGAGAGAATCACAAGTTCATGGAAGCTGGTTATAAGCATGAAATAAGGAGCTTCAAATGTTTCATGGAAATATGAGCTCTCTAGAGGATATAAAAGAAGAATGGTGGTTCATCATTTTATGTAGAATCTATTCAACATATAATTAAGTGATTTTTTATACCTTCTAATCATCATATTCAGATGTTGTTCTAGTTATCTATAGTAAAGATAATTTTGAGGTGTTTCCAAATGATAAATGATAACTTATATCTAACATTCATATCATGAGATATCATTGAAAATAGTGAAATATTTAAATCAAAATATGCATAAATATCCTTGAAATATGGCATAATTCAAGATAATTTTTAAGGAATATAAATGGAATTTTCAGCCTTTCATGAAATTTAATTTAATTTAAAAAATAATATAATATTTTAAAATGAAAAAATAGTTAATAATGATGATTTATAGAAATATAGTTATCAAGAAACAACATAATAAAAATAATTCTACAAATTCCAAAATTCCAAAACCGTTTCATAATATTTATGAAATTATTAGAGCACACAAACAATTGATTTTGACTCTCACTTAGTTTATTGAAATGAAAAAAAAATTCTATCCAAAAGAATAAGTCATATTAATATATGATCTATATAACTAATGTTATAATAGAGTAATTAAATAGGACTATGAAACACTATAAAATGAATATTTTTAATTGAAATCGAAGTCATGCAGCATGTTCAAAAAAAATAAAAACTTTTTTGAGATTGATTTTTCATTTTTCATAGTAGAATAAATGTTATATAAACTTATTATATTTAATATTAAATATAATTTATAAAAATAAAATCATTATTACTAATTATATAATAAAAAATGATAAATTTAAATAATAATTTGTAAAAAATAATGAGAGGGTTTAAAATATTCAAAAACAAAAAATTTTAACAGAGAAAGAAACTACCAAAAAACTCCGGCATTTTGTATATTATAAAAATAATGATTTTGTAAAATTCTCCCCCTTTTTTAAAAATTTCAAATAGATAGTATTTAAATAAATAGTTTGAAAATATAATTAAAAGCATATATTTTAAATTATATAAAACCCCCCTTACTAAATTCATTATAAGGTAATTTAAAAATAAAATTTCAAACTAAAAATATAATATACTAAGAACGCGTTGAAATTTCACAAATTGATAAAAGTCCAAATACATAGTAAATATTTATAAAATATGATTCTCGATAGCTATAAATTACCAAAAAATATCACTATTATTCACATTTTCTCAAATTAAATGATATCTAGGATCAATACACTTTTTCTTGAATTATTTAAATGATTTTTAGAAATAGAAATTAAAGACGTGTTATTAAAATAAAAACAAAATTTAACAAGATAAAAAAACCTAAAGTTTTCTTAATCCATGATAATTAATCATTATAACTAGAGGAAGATATATAATCAGCTTTTATACTATAGAGATAAACTGATAATTTTTTATTTGGAGACTATGAAATTAATCTTTTTCAAGGAGAATTGTACACACCTGCTGTTTTTTTGTAAATTATATTGACTTGAAAATCATAGTCACATAAGGATATTAAATCAAAGAAGTTTTATTGAGGATAAAACAAGATATATTTAATAGTTCATTTAACATATATAATTATTCTTTTTTAAATATTTAATATGATTGTTGTTTAGAATAAATTTAAATCTTGTGGATAAGAAAACAATAAAAATGATATCAGGTCTACATTTTGTTAAATAATGAAAAATAATTCTCAAACCTCTATAAACATTAATATTAACTTGTTTAATATATAATTCAACATCTAATTTACAACTAGTACACAAATTATTTTTCGTAGACTTAAAAGAATTGAGACTGAAACATCAAATAATAATATTAGAGTACATAGATTTAGTAAGAAATATTTCACAATTTTTTTTGACAAATTTGATGTTAAAGAGATAATGTTAATTTTCCCAATAACATCAGTTCAAATATAGATAATATCATTGTAGAAAAATACATACAAATATAATCTCTGTAATAACCAAAAACTAATTCATTGACATATGTTTTCATAGATAAATATTTTTTGAAATTATTTAAAGAAAATATGATCAAACTTAACTTTCAGGAAACCATTAATCAATAGAAAAAAATTAATCCATTAATTTATAGCATGAGGTTTTTGTTTAAAACTATAAAAATATTTAGATAATTTAAAAATGTGATTATGAAAATTTTCATTTCCAAAAGTAGGGGGCTGATAAATGTAAACATCTTCAGTTATGAAAATTTTTATAAAAGAACTTTTTATATCCATTTGATATAATTTCAAACCTTGAAAGAAATAATGATATAATAATATTACAATATCCACTAACCAAGGAACAAGTGAAAATGAAACTTCAATGTCTATTCATTCTTCTTGTGAGTATCCTTGAGAAACAAGTCTAGACTTATTTTTTATAACAGGTATAGATTCATAAATATTTTTTTAAGAAAACCATGTAGTTATAATTTCCTTATTTTGTTAAGAAAAATATACTGAATCACAAACATCATTTTTAACAAACTGATTAAGATTATATTTCATAGAAAAAAAATATATAGAATAATTTAATGAATCAATCATATTATATGGAACATGATTAGAAATAAAAGAATAATTTTATAAATAAAATAAAATAAAATTTCTTGTTTTAACACTAGAATAAATATGATCAAAAATATTTTAAAAAGGATGATCTCTTTGAAACTTACATGATAAAAGATATGGATTATTTTTTCCCACAATTAATTTATCTTTATATTGTGATTTTTCATCAACTAAATTAAAATATCTAAACTCATCAACGAAAATAATAGTATTACAATTTAATTTAAAATTATTTTTATAAAACATTACGTTAAAAAATTCTTTAATAACCATAGTTATTTTATTAAAATCTCTATAATATTAACTATTATTTTAAAAACAAAAATATGTCTTCATCACTTTTATCACCAATATTATATAAATTATCTTTCAAATACCAAACAAAAAATTTACATCCATAAACTCTAATATAACCAGCATTATAATTTTTACATTTAAACAACTCATAAGATGTTTTCAATGTCAATGTTCTATGAAGAAATATTTTTTAAAAATTATAAATATTTAACATGTATTTTTCCTAAAAAAAACTTGAAAAATTATATTACCTTGACATATATCTATCCATTTCAACTAAAATTCAATTTTTCTGTTTAACAACACCGATTTTCTTTCGTGTTCTATGAGAATAATTTTTTTTCACAATTACCATTATTTTCAAAAAAAAAATTAAATTACAAATTTTGATATTCAAATCCTTTATCACTATAAATATAAATCACCATAAAACAATTTTAATATTTAAATAAATTATAAAAATTAAAAAATCTAGATGAAATATTATTTTTATGTGGAATAAAGTAATCCCAAAAAATATACTATAATCATTCATATTAAATGATATATATTTCTTTCCATAAAGGAAATAAACATTATTTTCACAAAATAGATAAATATATAATAATTTTAATGGTATATTAGTGCTTTTTATATTCATAGGTCTTAAAAGAGACTTTACTGTATTTCTCTTTCATGAAAGTGCCACAAACATGATGATGTTCTTTCTTACTAGTGGGTAATTTTATGTAATTCTCTAGTTTAGAGAGTATTTTTTAACATTATATAATTAAAATGAAATAATCATTGATTGCAAAGAATGATATCACTATGAATAACATTCAGTAACATAACATGTTGAATAGTTAGATTTATAGAATCAATATTATAAATATTTTCCTTTCAATTTACATAAAATACAAAAGAGCCATACCTAAAAACTAAAAAAAATATTATATATATTTAAAATTCATTAAATAATCACATAATTGAGATATACTAAAAATATTATATTTTAATACATTAATCTATAAAAAATTATAAATAAAAGAAGAATTTATAATATAAACATCACCTAAAACTTTATTTGGTCTTTCCAATTATATCAAAATATAATAGTACATTCATCTCATATTTTGTAAGTAATAATTTTTGATAGTTCTATGGTCATATTACTATATAATAAATTGTCCACGTACCATAATTTTGTCTTTATACATCTAAGACATTTTCTATAAAAAATAAAGTACTTCACAATTTTGGTACCTAAGTTAATTTTAGTCCAATTGAATTAGTAATATTACTTTTTGGTACCCATATCAAAATTTTAAAAGTATTTTATGTTACTCTATATTGAAAATATTTAGAAATATGAGTCTTTGTAAATCCCAATGATCATTCAAATATTTAATAGAAATAATTTTTACAGTGACATTTCATGCCACATTCAAATAATGTTACAATATATGATCAAGCACTTTTTAATTTTAACAAAATGACTTTGACACATTTGAGGTAATATCTTATCATATCAAATACCATATTTTTTTTATTATATTTAGAGACATAATTTTATGATATTTTTCAGGACCTTAAAAAATATAAGCAAAAAATATTTCTAATTGTTTTAACTTAATTTTTAAATTTTTCATTAAAATCTTTAGAACATTTCAAATCATAATACTATATAGAATTAGAAGAATAAGTTATATTCCCTATTCTTTAATTCTCTTGCAATAGAATTTTTTTAGAGACGATTTTTCATTAATTTATTTAATATAATTATATAAATTATCTAATTTAAAAATTATTTCTTAATATTTCAATTTATTTATTTAACTATAAAAAATTGAATATTTTCAAATTCATTATCAAAATCAGAAAATATAGAATAAAAACATGAACAACTAACCTAATAAATAAAAAAATTGTATTATATGATAGAACATTATTTTTCATATCAATATTATTCACAATAGTAAGCTTCTTCTATACAAATATAACTAGATTTAATACCTTTTTCCTCCTTTTGTATTTTTATTTATTCATTAGTTTTTTAAATTTAAGCCTGATATTCCCTTTATTCCTACAATTAAAACAAGTAAAATTATAATAATTATAATTAGTAATTCCATTCTTATCTATCTTCCATTTTTTCTTTTGAGGGTTTCTTCTAAATCAATTCCTAAATCTGTTATTTTTAATTATTTTGTATACTCCAATCACAATCAGAGCCATATTTTATTTTTCACTATCCAATATTTCAGAATACTAAAATTCAGAAAAACAATATTTACTGATTTAAATTCTACAAATTTTCTTTTTCTTGTTACTTCTTCAATTATGATCATCAGTTACAGTTCATATTGTGGTTAAGATCAAATAAATTAATCAGTTGTTTACTCATTGATATTGATTATTTTAGTAATGGTGACATTATTTTCTCATATGACTCATTAAAAAATCATGGGGTTCACTAAATATTATCCAAGAGAATTATCTATATTCATAATGCTTGTGAATCTGTGAAACAGATGTTTTATAGTTTTGTATTCACCAATTTTGACGTCTTGGTACTCAGCTTGAAGAATTCCAAGCATTGTTTAATCAATGTTTATGAACTAAGGTGTGTAACATGTAGAATATTATAAATCTTATGAGTTTTCTTACAAACAAAAACATGACTAAACACACTTATTTTAATTGAATAATATAAAACAATCACAACTTTTAATATTTAATTTCTTTGTCTTTTATAAGAGAATCTGGTTCAGATTCAGATAGTGTGTAATGTTTTTCTATGATGGACCTGTGTTATATAATTAATTGTTTTAGGTATGAAACCATTCCATATTTCTAAAAACAATAATCATTTACATTAATATGATGTATATTTTGAGGAATCCAAGAATAATTTTTAATTATTCAGTCTATCATAAAGATATTTTCCATTTGTTTATAATCTTTGGGAATAAATTTTTACCAAAAAATATAGACAATATAACCGATAAAAGGATGGGATAAATTATGAAAGAAACAAAACTTGATACATATTCTTAGGATAGATAGTAATATTTAATAATGTTCAAAGGGAATATGATGTAGTCAAATTTCGTCAAATTATTGATTAAATATATAAATTTAAAATTTAATTAATAAAGTTAATTAAGCATTGAATAAAATTATGAATATCTATATTTTTTATAGTTATTCAGTCCAAAGTGGACATAGTCTACTTTTATACCTCTCTATTAGACAAGAGATACATTTTGATGTAAGTTTATGTTAGGGGAATCCCATCCCAATTAAAACGTACTTTTTTATTGGAATAATTACTAAGATACATGAATTTTATATGGGAATTCCCAACCAAATTACTACACCGACTTCAAATAATGGGAGTCATGACCCCAATAGTACTAAATTCAGAATATGACAATCACAACCCAAAGAATAAAAATTATTTTTCCTATAAAATCATAAATAAAAAGTGAATGATAATGTAATAGATGGGAAATAATGTTAACAACACAAGGGTTATAATAAAATTGAAGACAGCATGATGGAAGCACATGTAATAGTCATTGAGTATTGGATTGGATCATAATATCATGAAATTAAAAGTTAAAAAAGGTGATATTCAACACTTCAGAGATCATCCAGATGATGAAATATAGTATTATAAAATACATTTTATATTTAACAACTCTTTAATAGTTCACAACTTTATTCTCCTAGAAAAAATAGTGTCAAATATGGTAATTCTAATTGTTACATACAACCTCTAATTTCATTTTATAAATTTTAAAAATATTACAACCTATAAAGATATCACTCTAAATGTTTAGAATATTTTAAAATAATAATAAATATATTAATCAAAAATCTCATGGAGATAAAAACATATTACAACAAATATCAAAAAAATCAAATTACATATGGTACACCATTTGAATAAGTATAAGAGATTCAAATAAACCATTCAAACTATATCCCTAAATGTCAGTTAATTACTTCGATAAAAATAACATGAAAAAAGGACAATAAATAAATATATTATATATTAAATTCATAAAATATTAAAAAAAATCGTGTAATTAATATATTAACAAATACATTGAAAATATTTATATGTATTAACAAATTATTTAGAAAAAATAGAAATATATAATTTCAAAAGGAATAAATATATTCAATATATGTATTTTTCTCAATGAATAATGAGTAATAACATAAAATTATATTAAAACATGTTTTAAAACACATTAAAAAATTTCTCATATATAGATCATAATAAAAAATAATAATAATAGTATAAAGAAAATTTTTATAAATATGTTGTAAATAAAATATTGACAATATGAAAAATTGGGTATGTAATTTGTTTCTAGAAAATAATTTAATATTTTCAAATAAAAATATATTTTTATAATTTGAGGTATTAGTTTTTATAAGTAAAAGTTGTAAGAACATTTCAACTAGCGGTTGGAGTAAAAAGAAACTACTATCCATTTACTGGTAATCACAAAAATTTTAACTAGTAGTACAATAAATACATTATTACTTAGAATTAGAAAAAATTTACTACTCCTACTATTAAAGTGAAAGATACCACTAATGCTGGAATATGATTCAATTGGAAACTACTACCTCCACATTGCAAATTAGTGCTACCATGAGGGAAATTTAATGATGATATTGTAAAAGTAGAGTGGTGCTACTCGGGTGATGGATGGAGGTGGTGTTGTTTCATAAATACGGTAATTTCATATATATGGAATGAAATAATTGGGGGAAATGTGAGCTACCTTTATAAACGTTTTTATACCATTGATTTGAGGAGTATTGAGATGTTGTTATCGTTAATGAGAGGACATGCATGCTACCAATAGCATGGATTGGTGGCAGAGCTACCACTATAAAAATTATAGTTCTGCCATCATGGGGAGATATGAGTAGCTATTTATAGTAGAAGGATAATGAATATGATACTATCATAGGTTATGAAATGTAATCCACCGTCGTAGGAGAGGGGTCATGCTACCATTAGTTGAGTGACACATTCTACCACTAAGGAACATGAACTTAGAGGATGCATCATGGTACCATAATGTATTTACTGAGAACATATCTATGCTAGGAGTAGTATACACACTCAAATGTTCTTGGGTTTTCATGCAAGGAGTAGTATAACTTTATTAAAGATCACTGAAGAGTATTCCTTGATGGAAAACTAGTGTGTGATGTTGAAGGTGAAATGAGAGAATCTCAAGAACATATAATCTAGTTCTATGAATGAAATTATTGGTTTTCTATATTTCATTGAAAAATTAGCTTCTTGGTGGAAGGAAGAGATTTATTGTTGTTCATCATTTTATGTAGTATCTATTCAACATAAATGGGGTGATTTTTTAGACCAATAAAACATCATATTCATATATTGGTATAATTAACTTCAAAGAAGATAGTTTTTAGATTTTTATAATGGATAAAATTTTTCTTCAATAAAATATCTATATAATGATATATCATTTAAAATTATTTTAATATATAAACTAAAATCTTCATAAAAATCATTAAAATATTATAGAACATTCAACAAAATTTAATGTATCTATGTGAAATTTTCGTCATTTGATACAGTTTAATTAAATATAATTTTTTTCCTATATTTATAATGCAAGATTCATAATATCTTTCCAATGCATATCACGAATATTACCATGAAAAAATTAGAGAAAAATTATTCTGTAAATTCTAGAATTCCAGATATGTTTCATAAACATTAATCTATTTTAGATGACTTTTAAAAGGGCCTAATACTTCTGATTAGTTTAATAAAATGTGAAAAAATGTATTAGATATACAAAAGAATAATTCAAATTATTATCCAAAAAATATAACTCATGTTATAATAAAATAACTATATAATGATATGAAACATTATAAAGTATAAATTAATATTGTTGAAACCAAAACCATTCAGCATGTTGGGACAAAAATGTGAATATTATAGATATTTATTTACAGTTTTTAATTATTCAATAAATTTTCGATAAACTTATTATTTTTATTTTGAAATATTATTTATAACAATCCAATATCCATTACTCAAGATATTATAAATTTCATAGAGCTGTTTAACAATTGATTTTCACATAAAATATACATGTGTTTTGGAAAATTCAAAATTATAAAACATTAACAGAAAAAAATATTCCAACACATTCTTATATTTTATTTTATATTGTTTTATTCTATCATTATATAAATGTTTTCTAAATATACTAATTTTTTAATGATGCATGCTTCTGGGAGTATGTTTCTCGTAAGGGATATTGATTACTCAAGTCCCCTTTCCTTGAGTTATATTATTTCTTAATGAAATTATTCCTTAAATAATTATGTTATCCCAACCTTATAT
Source organism: Viscum album (assembly GCA_963277665.1). NCBI lineage: Eukaryota > Viridiplantae > Streptophyta > Magnoliopsida > Santalales > Viscaceae > Viscum > Viscum album. The sequence goes on along the minus strand of OY728119.1, from coordinate 694,983,417 downwards.
TTTATTATAAGTTATATTATAATCCTCATTGGTAAAATGATGTTTTAATATAAAGTAATATTTTTTCCCTTCTTAATTTGTGAGATTCAAATAAAGGTATACTACAAATAATAAAAAGGGATTTTCCTTTCAATTTCACAATTTTTTTCTTCCTATATTTAAATTTATATGATAAAATTTATATATTTTCAAGCCTCTATTATTATATTTATTTTTAAAAATTATAGGTATTTAAAGTATTTAACATTAATTTTCCAAAATTTTCCTTTGAAAGAAAATTATAAATTTGAATTATACATCAATGTTGAAAATATTTTCCAAAATATATCATAAGTTTTTGTTTCAATTTACCTCAATATTTTCAGAATAATTCACTATATAAAGGTTTATATTTCATGATTTATACTATATATATCTATTATAATTTTTAACATTGAACTCATGGTTTCAAAAAATTACATTTTTAACCCTTCTTTTGTGATACCATTTGAATAATTCTTATTATAACATGGTTTTTAATATTATAAACATCCTTATGTGATTCCATTGTTCATTGGGGTTATGTTATTTTAAAACTGTAAACATTTTTCCTATAGATAGATTATGATCATGGTATTTTATTTTTGACATATCCATATACTCATTTTTATATATGGTCTGAACATCATAGTTTACATAATTTAGATTGGATGATTTTCACGTAAAAGTATGTTATTCAATTAACATGGGGAAATGTATGGGAATTCCATATGTTATTATAAAAATTCATATTATTATTGTAAAGATGACTATATATTGATTAAAAATATTTATTCTTCCTCGGTATGGATTATAATCATGTTATATCATTTATTGACATAAGAAAATTTTTTGGAAGTCATTTATTGTTATTCTAATATTAATGATTATTGGAAAGTATATTATGTATCATTTGACCATACACCATATTTATCAGGATGGATTGTGATAATTTTATCCATTTTATTTACACAAGGAAAATTATTGACATTTTGGATAATTATTGACTACTAACACATGTTGATTATGTGTAGACATTCTATATATTTTATTATACTGAGAGCCATGTTTTTATTCAATGAAAGGTTCCTTAAAGAATGGTATGAAAATTATAGTTGACTCTTAGAGTTATTGTTAAGAATTAATCATGTGAAAGATGGGGCCTAAAATTATATATCCCCTTGAGGGATTGAAATGTATCATGAGACAAAACCGGTTGAGTTTTGGTGTATTCCTTTTCCCATAAAAATATTGTGTCTTGGAACAATTCCTTGACAACATGATTTTATTTTATGATATTTGGAATTCTATATGTATGGGATCAGTATGAATGATATCCTTATATTCATTTAGTTTCATGGATATATAATGAACTCAATTTCATGTTACTTATGGATTCATTTTTTTACCTATTCATACCATAATATTTATTACACGATTAACCCATGATTATACCAGTTTTATGTTTTCTCTTATCGAGCATTTGAGCTCACCCCTTCTAACATTTCCATTTCCCTATGTTTTGAAAACAAGTAGTACACATTAAAAGACTATAATGATAACATGTGTGGAAAAATGTATGGGAGATATTGAATAATTATTAAGAATTATGTAGTTTCATATGTATTATGAATTTTTTTCCTTGATATGAAGAACCTAAAATTTATTAGATTAATGTATCTTCTAATTCTCAGAATATCTATACATTAAAATATCCTTGAGATGTAATAGATGAAATTAATCACTATTCATTTTGTAATTATGGATGGTAATATTCTCTCTCTTAAATATGGTGTCAAATCAAGTGAATATGTTATATGTTTATGGAAATAGATTTGAGAGTAAGGGTCTAGGGTATAACAATTGGTATCAGAGGAATGTTTTATATAACATTGGATATTAGGATGTTCTATTTAGATAATTTGAGGTTTTATGCATTATTATTGATCATAATATAAAAGGTACATATAGTACTTTGAGACAGTATATGATTTAATGATAAAGTAATAAGGAACATTTGATCTAGTTATTAGGATAAGAAAACTTTAGTGAACATTATAGAAATAAGTCTAAGTATAGAATATAATCTAGAGGTTTTGAGAATTTATTATCTGTATGGTTTTCCTTTAAATTACATACCTAGATGGATACTATAATTTGGTAATAGATTTTTCACATATGTAACCATGAATAATAACCTCAAAAGGCGGAATAGGTATTAACTCGATCATCACATGGTGTACAATAAAGAGTCCAAAGTACACGCCTGGTTTAACATGCCTAAGGTATATGTTTTGTTCAATAAATTTCACATTAGGAACCATTTTGATGCATTTGAATATGTTTAGGTTAGAAAACCTAATAATATATTACCCATGGATAACGTATATTTAAACAAAGAGATTCTTAAGTTAATTTACATATAAATCGTTATGTTATTTACTGGATGAGTGATAAATTTTATTTTTAAAGAATATATTTCTTGAATTTTTATGTTCAATTTTTTTAAGAAAATTCATGATAACTTGGGATCTCTATTTCGATGATTAGTTAAATAATTAAGAGAGAACCCAACTCAAATTAACATATATTGAGCTAAAAATTATCTCAGTGAAACTAAGATTGATGTAGGTTGATCTAATAGAATTAATATCTAATGTGATTATAATGGAAAAAGTGTAAGTTTGAACCCCATTTATTCTATTGATGATGATAATTCCTCTGTATTGGTATTTTTTAGTCACTCATGTCAAAAGTTTGGGTTTTAGTATCAGATGGAATAAAAAGGAACCATATTTAAGAGGTACAATACACATATTACATTAATAATTAACTTATCTAAATGGGATTTGGATTGAGAAAACTAATAATTATTCATAACCAGCTATCATGGATTCTGATTATCATTGTGAACATTGTTGATGTCCCAAACACACCAAATTATAGAAATATTGGGTCTCATGAATGAATAATTGATGGAGATGGGGAAGGAAAGAAGATTCAATTTCCCACATTTCTAAAATATTGGAAGAAGAATAGGGGAAATTTTCATAAATGGTTAGGTAAATTCTGTATGTGTGGAGATGAAGGACATCCGACTCACGAGTGTAAAAAAAGCTATAAAATTATATTGCTTTAATTACATGAGAGATGTGTATTATGTGACCCTGTATCCTAATGTAATGGATAATAAGGGAAATATTCACTAATAACTATTTGAAAAAGGAAAATCCAAAGAAGATATTACTAATTTAGTGTGTAGTGAGTTTTCACCCTAGTTTTTTCTAGTGTCTTATGTCGCGTAAGTTTTTAAAAATTATTTTATATTGAGTTATATGTAAAATAACTCAAAGTTGTATGATTTTAATATAAAATATTTTCCACATTTATGGAAAGTTATTCTTCATGGATTGATAAATTCTTCCTTTTGTATAACTCTATGAGAAATTTGTATTGGGCCGGATATCATTATAAACAATTTATCACAATTTTTCATATAGATAAATATCCTTTAACATCCTAAATAAACCCATGATCACATATTAATGTTTGGATAATTATGAGTTCCCTATAGAAATTATTATGATCTTATTTTTGAAATTTTTGAAATAAATTTATTTATGCAGGATATAATGTAACACCCTATGATTTTAAAATATTTGTTATATTGAATAAGTGAATGTGTTGAACATCTTTCTCTACATACAACACTGAACAAAAACAAAATAATGATATAATTTAATAAAAATATAAATCATAAGTATGATAATTAAAACCAATTCATTGAATTAGTAGAAATGAATCAGTGTAAACTCTTTATGAAATATTTTTAGAAATAAAATGAGCGCTACTTTTAACATAAATGAAATTCAATTAGTATAGCTACAACAACTTTGAAAATATTTTTTTTATTAAAAAAATCATTTCTTAAAAATATTTTTTTTATTTCAATAAACTAGGTATTTTATGATTATATTTAAAAAAAATTGTTCATATAAATAATACATTAATTATAAATTAATTATTAATTGATAAAAATACAAATTAAGTATAGTTAAGATTTTAGAAATATATTTTCTAATGTGAATAATTTACTCAAAATTTTGGGATTTTATTTAAATATCAAATTCTCAAATTTTATAAATTAAATTTTACATCATTTTCGGATTAATCATAGTAATGTATTCTTAATATTAATTTTTATAATTTTTTCTAATATTAATGATTTTTTTCATCTAAATAGTGAAAAATATCATTTTTAAAAATAAAATTAGATTTATGTATGAATGAATTGGAAATTTAAGAAAACAACATATAATATGAATATATATATTTTAAATGAGATTTTATACGTTTTTTATATTTTTAATTTACAAACCCATATTTGATATTTTAATACATAAGTAATATTTTCTCAAAAATTATTGTCAATACATTATACATTTTTATTTTAAAATTAAATTTTATCACTTTATAAATTAAATAAAATGAAATTTGTTTCAAATTTAGAACCATTCAGTCTAAATTAAGTAATAAGTATGACTTTTTGCGCATGATGGACAAGTTACCATATATAAAAACTAGTTACCGCGATAAAAGCTAAAATGATAAAAGTACGAATTCAAGGGAAAATGGGATTGAATCATGATTAAAGCATGTCTAAAATTTTGTTTATGTGGATTATATCAACCATATACGTTCTAAATTCAATAATTTCTCAATTTTAGAGTCACTTGATATGTTTAACATGTTCTCCCTTTATATTAAGTTGAAATATTTAAAAAAATATCATTCTCACCCCATATAAAAGGGGCATCTCACCACCCATTCAAGGAATTCCTAAAAATTCATTTTCCACCTAAAAACCTTACTTTTACTTCCCTAGAATAATATTCCACTCTATTTAGTTTGTGGTCATAATATATTATCCTATGCTATCCATTTCCAAGGGATTATTCAAGGAAGGCTCAATGTGCTCAACGTGTGTAGTCGTTTTCACCTGCCTTCTCCCTTTTCATTTTTTCTTTTTCCAATTGTAATTATTTATTCCCTATGTCATTAATTAATTATTTGTTATAAAATATTTTTATTATTTTATCATAATAATAATTAATCATATTTTCCATTTTCTATTAAGAAAATTGAAATAGTAATTCATGTGTTGTGCGGACTATCACCTCCACGACACAGCATGTTTTATTTTCCTTAACCACCCTCCAAGAATGTTTTAAAAGTGTAATTTTATAAATAATTATGATATTTGTATCATTTTTATGATACAAAAAAATAAACCGTAATACTCTTCTCTCTCATTCTATAGAAAATGAAATCTTCAATCATGCGTACATGTGGACTACCACATCAATAAAATGATTGATTTTAGTTTTTTATTTTCATAACATCATTATATGGAATTTAATGTGGATTAGATTAAAAGATAAATATTATTTTTTACACCATTAATTGTTTCCTATGAAAAATTGGTGAATCTATTAATTATATGATTAAAAAATGATTAACGCTATATTATTCATTTTAAATGAGAAAACTAAGAGAAAATTGATCCCTTATTTCTATGTAAGGGATATAAATAAATTGTATTATTGGAATATTTATTTTTTATTATAATATATCAAACTAATAAGAACTAAATAATTTCATATGTAATCTATTATAATTATATTACAACTAATCCTCCTCATAATCACCCATTAATCATGGTATGGTTTTCTTTGAGGCAGTTTAACCACATACTTAAAAAATACTATGTATTTATATTATACATTAATATGATAAATTATTGACTAGTATAATATAATATAAATATTTAAACAATGTTTTTTATGGTAATATTATATCAAAATTTATCTCATTGATTAAGGAGACACCATTCATTCGTTAAGAATCACTGAAACTTGATCATCACTGATTTCAAACTCATGGATCACAACCAAAAGTACCATGAAATGAAATTATAGATTTCAAAAATATCTTGTAAAATATTATAAAATACATTTAAATGGATTAGAATTATTATATTTCTAACAAGAATTAATAATAACACACTTTTTTTGAAACTATTTCAATGTGATAAACATTACCGACACTCGGTGTTAAAAATAAGTTAAAACTAATATATATATATATATATATATATATATTTATATTAATGAGTGAGTGTGTGTGTATAATGGATATAAATAATAATAATAAATGGTTTCTATTATGAATATGGTTCTTGAGTTTATATTTAATGAAATTAATTTAATTATTCCATATGTTTTTTTCTAGTGTAGAATGAATTAGGACTGAGGTAAGGGGTTTCATTTCAAATTAATCTCTTTGAGACATGTTTTTTATTATTCACATATTTTCATTTATGTTTTATATATATTTAATATATTATATATTATATCGTGAATTAGATTTTTATCATGGTATTCTTTGTTCAATCACATACTATATCTTTCAAAGGGGTTGATTAAAATTTCACTCTAGTGACACAGGTTTCATGGTATCAATTTTGGTTCTTCGATGCATATAACATTTGAGGCTCTATGCTCCATTTAATAGTGTTGTATTGATATACAATCACATAATTTTTCAATAAATTATTTACTTTTAATTAATGTGATAAAATTTTTCATATGAAGTTCCTTTCTTCAAATTTCATTTTACTCAAGTGTTACCCTAGTCATAAGTGTTTTTGGTAACTCAATATCCATTCTGTGAGATATTATCATTTACTTTAACATATATAAAATATGATTGGTATATTATTCTGATTTATTTTATTATGAAATATTCTTGAATTTTTAATATTTTTACAACTTAATCTCATTTTCAAATGATTCATTATTTATGAAGTATGTTTCTTTTAAAGGATATTCATTACTCAAGTATCTTTTCCTTGAGTTATATTTTTTCATCATGATCCTCTTATTTCCATGATTTGGTTATCCCAACCTAATATTTTATTTTATGGTATTTTATCATAATATTTATTAAAATAAAATCTTAATATAAATGGTTTTTATACACTTCTTACAATGTGAGTTTTAATCATATTTAGTTTGAAAATAACAATAAAATGTTTTTCCTTTCATGTTAACATGTTTTATATTCATGTCCCCATTTATCCTAGATAAAAATTACGTATTTAAAGGTTCCATTATTGAATATTATTTTTTAAATGTAATGGTTTTTAAGGATTTTTCATCACTTATTCAAAAGTTACCTTTGAAATTGATATGTAAATTTTTATTTTACATTAATGTTAAAAACATTTTCTAAAATATATTTTATGTTTTCATTTCCATTTACTGTTTCATTTTAATAATTATTCCCCATAGTTTTCTTTATGTTTCATCATTTATCCTATAATATAAATATATAAATATGTTATCATTTTCTAGATTGGACTTATGTTATTAAACAATTTGATTCTTAATCACTTATTTTTTGATGCCATTCAAAACACTATTTCTGAGTATGTCTTTTTTATTTACATCCATACCATTTAATGTTTCCTTATTTAACTGGGATTATGTTTTTTTAAATACATACACCATATTTATCTAGATGAGATATTATCATTTTATTCTAGTATTAAATTATAATTATACTCATTTTACTATACTATATGAACGTTATATTTTACATAATTTTGATTGGATGAAGTTCACTAAGAAGTTTTGTTATTATATTTATATGGGGAAATTTTTTTCCATTCTGTATCTTGTTATTCTAAAATAGATCATTATTGAAAAGTTTATTATTTATTCATTAACTAACCACCTTCTTCCACAAGATGGGTTGTTACTTTATTATTACTTTTATTGACCTTAGGAAATGTTTTGGTATTCAGTTTGTAACTTTTCCAATATAGATGATTATTAACAAGTTGATTATGTATTATTTCACAATCCTCCTTACTTATCTAGATGAGTACTAATCATGTTGTACATTTTATTAACATTGGGAAAATTATTGACATTATTGATGATTTTTGGCTTCTAATGCTATTGATTATGTATTGAAATGTTGTATCTTTCATTATAGGGATAACCATGTTTTATTTATTAAGATGTTTTTTATGGAATTATATGAAAATTATTAAGGACTGTTATAGTAAATGAATTATAATTAATTAGGTGAGGATTATAGCCCAACATTATATGGCACATGGATGCGTTTTTTTTGTATCTTGAGACAAAATAGGCTAGGTTTTGGTGTATTAATATTCCCATAAAAGGATAGTGTGATATAATAAGGCCTTCATAGAGATATTTTGATACCCAATATTTTTCATTTCACTAGTATGAGATCAGTATTATTGATATCCAATTTTTCATTTACATTAATGAATATACCATGATATCAGTTTCAAGTTGATTATAGATTCATGTTGTTTACCTATTCCTACCTCAATATTTATGTATTGTTTATGTCATGATATCTACAATTTTACATTTTCCCTTACCGAGTGGTAGAACTCATCCCTTATTATATTTTCATTTGTCTATGTTATAATGAAAATTACATCATCTAACATGTTTTAGAGGATAACAAGTGCGGAGGAATTTATGGGAGATATTAAATACATATCGTAAATTAAGTAGTTTAATATACGATTGAAAAAATATGTGTTTGATACAATGAACACGGGATTTATTAGTTTATTATGTGTCTAAATTACCTACATCTATAAAACCAAAAGGATCTTATCTATGTAAGAGATGCAATTAATTGTTATTAATTTTTTAATTATGGATGGTTATATATTGTATTTTATTGTTTGTATCAAATAAAGTATGTAACGTGTGTTATTTTTGGAAATAGACCAGGGAGTGTGGGTTCGGGCCATCACACATGAAAGACAAGAGAGAATATGGAAGTTTGAATAGGTTTTCACATATGATATGTCTCCATGAAGATATCTTTAGGCTTACATATTGGGGCATCCTATATGGATGTGACTTGGGTATACACCTTATATTGAGTCCCATAAGTATCATGTAATATTTGGTGGAAAAGAAATTAATCACATAGTAGGAATTTTGGACTTACAACTAGAGGGAATACGATTTTTCATGGATCATTGATTTGAATCAATCATCAATAAAGAACAAAAGACAATTTGGTTTAGGGATGGGTTAGCTAATCATAGTGCTATGAACCATGAAAAAAAATCCTAGTATCCTTAAGACAATGAATCTAATTATAAAGGAAATGTAATGTCATTATAAATTGTTGGTCATATTAGTCTTGGAGGAAAACCTAGGAGGTTCCTTTTATCATGGGAATATATGACCGAAGGGGTTTTTCATGATTTGTCCCATAGGGACCGCATCGTGACTACCCCAAGACCGCCTTCCATAGGCCAGGGGATGGCGACTAGCACCAAAGGCGTAATTCCCTTAAACTGGGAAGAAATTGCCTTTATAAAATGTAAACACTCACAACCCAAGTACAAGAGGAAGAAAACACTAAGTCAAAACTGTATAATAAAAGATGTGCTGGAAAGTAAAAGGGGCCGGAAATACAAGCCCAATAGTAAAGTACAAGGAAAAGAAAACCATGTGAAACTAAAAGACAAACAGATGGAAGGTGTCTAGCAGCTCTTGGATCGTCCACCATGGATCCTACCCGAAGGGTAGGTACATATAGCCTCCACAACACTCCACGTCCGTCCTTCTCCTCCGGGTACCGTCTCGTCGTGAGGTCCACCTCTGGGCACCGCCCAGTCCTCACACACTCCGCCTTGGTCAGTTTTGTCCATCGTCTGTATCCAACATAATGAGGTGCGGGCATAACCCGTACAGGGGTGAGTATAACAATAATCAGTAGGGACCCTGAGACCCTCAAGGTCTCACAAAATCCAACAAGGATAAACCACAAAGTATGAAATCAATGGATAATAATTACTTATGTATATGCCCATACATATACCAATGTTATCAAGTAACCCATCTCAATCATGAGGAAAACACAAAGTTCATTGACTCAACTCAAACCAAGATTTTCATTAACGAATCCACGGCTACTGGAGAAATATTTCTCTATCGAGTACAGTGGTCCTGTCGTGACTCCGAGGTGCTACTCACTAACCTTAGACTGCTGAGGTACTCTTCCTGTCGAGTACCATGGGACAACAACATCACACAGAGATTCTTGGCACCTGGGGTCTGCCACCTCACACAGTAGCACTCCCCCTAATAGCCTACATAGGTACTCCTCCTATCGAGTACCACGGGTATTACGCCTCACACAGTAGTGCTCCTCAGCCATGGGCCTACCGCCTCATAGAGTAGCGATCCCCACTGGGCTAGTCGAGTCACTCCGAATTGAATCGGTCAAGCAATCATCAGGTATCAGCCAGCTACTAGGTCTCCGTACTCTGCTCACTCGTCTCTGGGAGGGTTCTCTCCACGAGCTACAAGACGATACTCTAAGTGTCACGAAGTCCCATGAAAAAGTATCTCAAAGATCCGCCTCGTCATAAGGGTCCCAAAGCAATAAATGGTGCGTCAATCAGACGCCCGATCTGTTTGTTATTAGCATTTTAGTCCCAGGGGCCCGGTGAGATTTGTATAAGAACCAACATGACCGTGACTCAAATATACCCCAAACTCCAGTGGGTATAATCAAAGGGATGACTATTCTCTAAGAATACCAGTGCTGGTGACGGTTGGTCAAACAGACGTCTGGTGCGAAAGATATGGCCCAAGAAAGGAAAAGGGTCAGAAATGGGCCTGGGTCTGGTCCGATCCGGTCGGGTCGACTCGGCCCAACCCAGCCTGGGCCGACATAGTCTGGGTCGACCTGGTCAGACTCGCTGGGTCTGACCCGACCCATTGGGTGGGTCAGCCTGCTATGTTCTGACTCGGTCTACTAGGCCCGGCCTAGCGGACCACGAGGGAGGTTCGTCCCGATAGTCGCCACGTAGGCGGTTCGGTAACTCGGCACGGGAGACAGGTCTAGTTCGACCAGCGACACCGCGGGGGCACTACGGGATGGTTCAGAAGGCCGATGGCCGGGAGGCAATTGGGCAAGCCACGTGGGGTGCGGGCAGGCCAGCTAGACTCCGGGCAGGCCGTGAGGGCACCCGGCAGGGCGTGGGTGCCGGATGCTGGGCAGCGCATGGGGGCGTGCCGGGCAGTGTGGCATGACACAGGGTAGGGCGGCAGGGTGCCGCTGGGTGCGCTGGGTTGCATCGGGCAACATGGGGTGGGCGTCACGGGGCACCAACAGCCCGGGTAGGGCACCGCGGGGGCACCAGAGTGCGCTGAGCAGGCCGGTAGGGCGCCACAGGGGCATGGGCAATGCCGGCGGGGCACCGCTGGGGCACCGGGCAGGTCGGGCAGTGCGCCAGGGGGCGCAAGCATCACTGGTAGGGCACCTCGGGGGCGCCAGAGTGCACTGGGTAGGCCGGGCAGCGCGCCAGGGGGCGCGGGCACCGCCGGCAGGGCACCGTGGGGGCGCCAGAGTACGCATGGCATGCCGTGTGTGGGGCGCGGGGGTGCGGTAGCACACCGGGGCACTGCGGGGGTGGCGTAGTTCATGGTGGCCGTGGGTAGCGCGGCCTTTGCTCGCCGCCGTCGTTGCCGTCGCCTCATTTCCAAGCCATCGTTACATCGCCGTAGAATCAAGATTCTGAAACCACAAAGGTTCCGGAGGGGTCGGGCCGCGTTTGTTTGGCCCAAAACCTCCACATTAGAACGATAGCAAGAGGCTCATGAAGTTTATTTAATGGGAGAAGATAATGCATTTAAACAACTTAAAACAAACCCCTATGTTTTTAATTGTCAGGCGTTTGTTCTTCGCGGGGGAAGATGATGTTGTCGTCGTTCACCGTACGCTTGCACTTCCGAGCTCGGGCATCAGTCCGTTGACAACGAAGAGTAAGGAAGAAGGGTCGTTAAATAGATCCCACGTCGGAAGGGGGTGTTCTGAGGAAGAAGCCGAGGAAGAAGCGTCCTCACCAGCGTCTTCGTGTTCTTCGTCGGAGAATTCTATTCTCCCAAGCTCTCCACTAAAGAGAGAATAAACGTGCCAAAATAATAGATTTTAATCTATTATGCCCGTTGGCATGAATTAATTATGTGGGCCCACTTAATTATGTTCATGTCGTTGGCACAATTATTCTAAATTCAAAAAATAGAGGAGAGGCTCCACAAAATTAATTGTATGATAGGTTGGCATATTAAATTTGGGGAGTTTCGAGGGGGTTAGAGGCCCGGGTGGTCCCCACCTAATTAAACATGAAGAGGGTCAAGGGGGTTTCCTTCAATTAATTGGGGGGTTTTGGGGAGGTTTTATCCTCCTCCATTAATAGGAGATTTAGAGACCAAGAGGCTCTCTTTCATTAATGAGGGAGAGTTGAGAGGTTTCCTCCCCTCCCATTAAATGGGGGGGGGGGGTTAAGCCCCTTATGGACCCCACATCATAACCTCTCGCGGAAGGTTATTCCGCTCAGGTGGTCCCCACCCCAATTATCCTCCCATGAGATGCTAGGGTGTGGCGGTCCCACCATTAACTCCAATGTGAATCTTTTAACCAACTTTACCACATGGCGTGGGTTTAAAAAAAATAAAATAAGTTGTCACTTATTTTATTTTATTAATCCACGTGAAACCCAAAAACCAACTCTCATACCCGATCATCAATCGTCTAGGTGAAATTCTTCTTAAGTGAAAAACGGCACTGCGAGTTCAACGGTGCCCTCAGATTTCAATTTCGAGCACTCGTTCAAAAGATATGAAACTTCAATCACACGTTTACTGAACGTACCCGAAAAAAAGTTCGAAAAATTATTAACAGTCACCCTCAACCCACTGCGGTCGAGGTAAGGCTCTGCCTAGGTGAAACACGCCCCAAAAAACCCAATGGCACTCTTGGATTTTCAATACGAGTTACCATTTAGAAGTTATGAATTTTACAATAAAATAATTGTCACTCAATTATTTTCTTTGCGGCCAAAAACTAACTTTTTCTGGTGGCCCGCGCCGGCCAAAGTTTGCATCTTCTTAAACAAATAATTCCCTAACGAGTTTAGCAGTGGTCTCAGATTTTTTATCCTAGCTACCATTTTGGAGTTATAAGAATTTGAAAAATAAAATAACTTTATTTAATTATTTTATTTATGGTTATTCCATTTTCAGGATTTCTCACACGAGGATTGCACTGAATAAACTTAAGTCACGCCTAGGGTAAACCTGCCATCCTGAGCGCAACGGTGCCTTTAGATTTCTGATCTTAGTAACCATTTAAGAGTAATTCCAATTTTCAGAAAAACTACTTACGTGTGTTAATTTAAGCTTAACAAAATTTTGACGGATCATTCCAAGCACTCTATGCCTCAGAATCACACGCCGTTAGAAACTGCGGACTCGTAAAATTCTCATGCATTAAAAAAAATCCCATAGGAATTCCGTGTCTTTATATTCTCCACACATCAAGGCTTTACGTCCCCATTAGCTACATCTTGAACTAAGGGAACAAATGGGGGTACTGAGCACGCATCTGAGCCTTCTACTCCCATGTTCTCTCTTGAAGGTTCCCGTGCTGCCAACGAACGCGCACCAGAGGTATCGACCGTCCACGTAGGACCCGTTCATGTCGATCCTCAATCTACAATGAAACCTCCATAAAGGTCTCCCCATTGTCGATGTCTAGCTCTCCATTTTAGATAATGTGGGAAGGGTCGTGCACATATCTCCTCAGCTAGGATACGTGGAAGACGTCATGCACCCAGTGCAACTGAGGTGGAAGAGTTAGGCGGTAAGCCACCTCGCCTACTTTTTTGAGAACTTGGAATGGTCTGATGAACCTTGGAGATAACTTTCCACCTCGGCCAAATCTCCATAGGCCTCATCGATATGAGACTCATAGGAAGACGTGTTCAACATACTCTAACTATAGAGGTCTCTGTCTCCTGTCAGCATAAGACTTATTCCTACTATGTGCAGTCTTCATCCACTCCTGGATGATCTGCACCTTCTCCGTAGTAGCTCTTACCATCTCTGGTACCACTAGTGCTGACTCCCCTAGGTCTGTCCAGCACAGTGGAGATCTTCAAGGTCATCCATACAAGGCCTCATAAGGTGCCATCCCTATGGTGGAGTGATAGCTATTATTGTAGGAAAACTCCACCAAAGGAAAGTGGTCCTCCCAGCTACAACCGAAGTCGAGGAAACAAGCATGAAGCATGTCTTCGAGGGTCTGGATGGTCCTCTCGGTCTGACCATCAATCCGAGGATAGAAGGCAGTACTCAAGCGAAGCTGTGTCCCGAAAGCTTCCTGAAACCCCTTCCATAGCCGGAAACTAAAGCGTGTGTCACAGTAGAAGACAATAGAAGAAGGTACTCCATGAAAACACACTATCTCCTACACATAGAGGCATCCTAAGCTCTCAACTGAGCCCAGATCTCTAATCGGTAGGAAGTGGGCCAACTTCTTGAGTTGGGCGACGATCACCCAAATAGATTCATGTCCCCTGGACATACGTGGAAGACCCGTCATGATGTTCATGGATATCTCATCTCTCTTCCACTTTGGGACCTCTAAAGGCTAAACCAAGCCTGGTGGTACCTGATGCTCTACCTTAACTTGTTGACAAGTGAGGCACCGTGAGACAAACTCTGCTACTGCCTTCTTCATACCTGGCCACCAATGCTGTCATCGAAGGTCCTGGTACATCTTCTCTACTCCTAGATGTACCGCTAGAGGGGAAGTGTGGAACTCCTTTAAAACCTCCTCCTAAAGTGTAACTGGTACCATGGTATGTTCTTTGAAGAGGATGATGTGCTCCCCACCTTCAAAAAATCCATCAGGTGCCTGCCCTGTGGGTATCCGAGCACGTCATGTCTTGCAGTTAGCTTCTCCATGTTGTGCCTCCCTGACTCGCTATTGAAGGGGAGAAGTGACTGTGAGAGACTGTAGAAAGGCTGCTCCATCTCTATCCACGAAGGATAACTATAAGGAATCCAGCTGCTCTATCGCCTCTCCTAGCACCTGTATACTAGTTCTTCTACTGAGAACATCCGTAACAACATTACCCTTCCCAGGAGTATATACTATCTCGAAGTCATAGTCCTGGAGGTACTGAAAACTCAAAAGTCCTGCTGCCACGAGGGTAAGGCTGTCCGACTCAAGAGTGATCGGCTACACCCTCCTATGCATGAGTTTAATCTATGCTGTCTGGGTTTTCTTTTTTTTTTACAACAAATGAAAACCACATCCTAATGTTGTAGATATACCACAACCTCTGTGCCTAATAAAGTCAATCTGAGTGTGAAATGTGGATGTCAATTCCAAACCCAAATTGACGTCGTAAGGCCTCGATGGTGCCACCAAGAGGTTCCAACCGAAACACTCGCCTCTAGGGTCAGATCACACCGTTATCATAAGTTTGATTATCAAGTCTCCTCCCAAAGGTATCACAAGACGTGAGGGTCAAGTAAAAGGTTTAACTGAAAACTCTAGGTCTGGGAAAAGATTCCTGGAAGGAAGTAATGATTGTACCTATGTCTATTGATATGGTAGCTAGTAGTAGACACATTCCGTACCTCAAATCATTCATAGAGCCCTTGGGTCACACTCCGTGACCACATGCTGCTATTATCTTCCTCTGACCTCTAGTTTTATGAGCCTGGCGGGGACTAAAAAGGTGGGTGGTTGTAACATGTCAAAAATTACACCACCCCATGCTCCTCTTCTAGATCTGCTTCCACGTATGATGCTCTACAGATTCATCTGTACTTAACACTTCCTCTTTCTAAAATAGTTTCCACGCCCAAGTCTCTAAGATTTCCTCTATTTTCCTTCTTTCCCAATACTAACGTTCACTGGCTGTATCCGCTCAGCCAAAGAACATTCAACCGCAATGGTTCTCTCTAGCATCCTAAAACAGGTAGGAATACACAGAGGAAAAAGAAAGTGCTGGATCAGATGTCCCTAAACACATCTCACTTGGAGGTCCAAGCTTTGATGCAGTGATCATATCATATTCATCGAGTACCCGGAATGATCGGTACTCCTCGATGAATAATCATCTATCGACATGTCATCCTGCCGAAGCTGTACAAGTTCTAGAGAACTCTCATCCACCTCCTCAGGCCAGTCCTTAGCAGCCTGTAAGTCAGGCTCGCCTAGGAAGCTGAGGGGTATCTGATGCTGAAACATGTGTAAGGCACTAAGCCTATATGTTTCATCAACCGGTACCGCTGGTTGAAACTCTTGATGAACAGGCAATGATATAACTGACACACTACCTGAAGGTACAATCTCAGGAAAAGGTCCACATACCAAAGCCTCATCACTATGCGGACCAACCTCAGGGTCACTCACTAGGAAACACTAGTAGATAAGATCACCATCTACTCTACTGGTGTCTCAAATAGGTGGATAACTCTAGAAATTTCCTCCTGTCAGTCTTCTGCAGCCTGGGAATCTCTCTCGCCTCGTAACCTCGAAGGCCTCTTCCACTGGAAGTGGTGCAATGCGCTCATTTGGCGTGCATTGTCCTCCAGTGCGGCTGGTGGAATCTGCTACCCAACAGGTGGTGCTGCTGCTGCTACACCACCTAAAGATGCCAATGTAGTAAGAGGGCCCTGCACCGGAGCCTTGTCGCTCGGTGGGCCATTATCGCGTACTCTGTCGAAACTCTAACTGGCTGTCTGCGTAGAGACATGCTGAACAGATGCGACATGGTCAAAATATTATACCTATTGAGCTAACCTAGTTTGAGCTTACTTAAAGAAAACATTTTAAAACACACACACAATCAGTGTTTTAGTGTACTATGTCGGAAATCAGTAGTCAGGGTCCTGGTGTATGGATACGCTGATCGCCGCACCGACACTGGACTCCCTGAACTGAAAACCACACTCAGTACCCTTAACACTATTGCTTCATAGAAAGAAAATATCAGAGTCCTAAGTTCTGCGGTAGAACCAACTACTCTGATACCATGTCACGACCCGTCCCCGAGGGCCCGCATTGTGACTACCCCAAGCCTGCCTTCCATAGGCCAGGGGCTGGCGACTAGCACCAAAGGCGTAATTCCCTAAAACTGGGAAGGCATTGCCATTGTAAAATGTAAACACACACAACCAAAGTACAAGTAGAAGAAAACACTAAGTAAAAGATGTAAAAAAAGATGTGCTGGAATGTAAAAGGGGCCGGAAATACATGTCCAACAGTAAAGTACAAGGAAAAGACAAACAGGTACAACTAAAAGACCAACAACTGGAAGGTGTCTAGCAGATCCTAGATCGTCCACCACAGATCCTACCTAAAGGGTAGGTACATATAACCTCCTCAGCGCTCCACGTCTGTCCGTCTCCTTCGGGTACCATCTCGTCATTAGGTCCACCTCCGGGCACCGTCCAGTCCTCGCACACTCCGCCTCGGTCATCGCTGTCTGTCTTCTGCATCCAACACAACGAGGTGCGGGCATAGCCCGTGCAGAGTTGAGTATAATGATGCTCATTAGGGACCCCGAGACCCTCATGGTCTCATAAAATCCAACAAGGGCAAACCACAAAGTATGAAATCAATGGATAACCATTACTTATATATATTCCCATACATATACTCATGTTATCAAGTAACCCATCTCAATCATGAGGAAAACACAAAGGTTATTGACTCAGCTTAAACCAAGATTTTCATTAACGAAACCATGGATGTTGGAGAAATCCTCCTCTGTCGAGTACAGTGGTCTTGTCATGACTCCGAGGTGGTACTCACTACCCTTAGACTGCTGAGGTACTCCTCCTGTTGAGTACCGTGGGACTACAACATCACACATAGATGCTTCCCACCTGGGGTCTTCCGCCTCACACAGTAGCGCTCCCTCTAATAGCTTACATAGGTACTCGTCCTATTGAGTACCGCGGGTCTGCGACCTCACATAGCTTTGCACCTCCGCCATGGATTTAATGCCTCACAAAGTAGCACTCCTCACAGGGCTAGCCGAGTCACTCCGAATCGAATAAGTCAAGTAGTAATCTAGTCTCAGCCAGCTACTAGGTCTCTGTACTCTGCATGCTCGTCTCCGGGAGGGTCCGCTTCACGAGCTACAAGCCGATAATCCAAGTGTCATGAAGTCCCATGAAGAAGTATCTCAAAGGTTTTCCTTTTCATATGGGTCTCAAAGCAACAGATGGTGCATCAATCGGACACCCGGTCTGTTAGTTATTAGAATTTTAGTCCTGGGGGCCCGGTTGGATTCATGTACGAACCAACTTGACCGTGACTCACCTATACCACGAACTCCAGTGGGGTATACTCAAAGGGATGACTATGCTCCAAGAATACCAGCGCTGATGACGGTTCGTCAAATGGATGTTCAGTGCTAAAGATATGGACCAAGAAAGGAAAAGGGTCAGAAATGGGCCCGAGTCCGGTCTGACCCGGTCTGGGTCAACCCGGCCAGACTCGCTGGGTCTGATCTGGCCCATTGGGTGGGTCAGCCCGCTATGTTTTGACCTGGTCGGCTAGGCCCGCCCCAGCGGACCGCGAGGGCGGTTCGGCTCGATAGTCGCAACGTAGGCGGTTCGGTAACTCGGCCCGGGAGACCAGGCCGATTCGACCAGCAACACTATGGGGGCGCCGCAGGCCGATTTAGCAGGCCAATGGCCGGGAGGCCAGCGAGCAGGCCACACGGGGTGTAGGCGGGCCGGATGGACTCCGGGCAGGCCGCGAGTGCACCCGGTAGGGCATGGGTGCACCGGGAAGGGTGCGTGGGGGCCGGGCAGGGTGCCAGATGCTGGGCAGCTTGTGGGGCGCGCCGGGCAACGCACGAGAGCGTGCCGAGCAGTGCGCGGGGGCATGCCGGGCAGCGCGGCGGGGCGCCGGGCAGGGCGGCAGGGTGCTGCGTGGTGCGCCGGGGTGCACCGGGCAGCACGAGCATGGCGTCACGGGACACCGACAGTGCAGGAAGGGCACCGTGGGGGCGACAGAGTGCACCGGGTGCGTGGGCAGTGTGTGTAGGGCGTCACGGGGGCACCGGAGCCAGGGGCGCGGGCAGTGCTGGAAGGGCACCACAGGGGTGCCGGAGGGAACTGGGTAGGCCGCGCATGGGATGCGGGTGTGCGGGTAGCGCACCGGGGCTCCGTGGGGGCGACGTAGTTCCTGGAGGCCGCGAGTAGCGCGAACTTTGCTCGCTGTCTTCCTCGTCATCGCCTCATTTCCAAGCCGTCGTTACATCGTCGTCGACTCAAGATTCCGAAACCACAAAGGTTGTGGAGGGGTCGGCCCGTGTTCGTTTGGCCCGAACCCTCCACATTAGAACGATAGAAAGTGGCTCATGAAGTTGATTCAACGTGAGAAGATAAAGAGTTTACACAACTTAAAACACACCCCTACGTTTTTAATTGTCAGGCGTTCATTCGTCATGGTAGAAGATGATGTCATCGTCGTTCGCCGTACGCTTCCACTTCCAAGCTCATGTGTCAGTCCCTTGATGATGAAGAGGAAGGAAGAAGGGTCGTAGAAGAGATCCCACGTCAGAAGGGGGGGGGGGGGGGGGTTCTGAGGAAGAAGCCGAGGAAGAAGCATCGTCACCGGCGTCTTCGCATTCTTCATTTTATAATTCTATTCTCCCAAGATCTCCATTAAAGAGAGAATAAATGTGTCAAAATAATAGATTTTAATTTTTTATGCCCGTTGGCGTGAATTAATTATGGGGGCCCCACTTAATTAAGTTCATGTCATTGGCACAATTATTCAAAATTCAAAAAAAAAGAGGAGAGGATCTACCAAATTAATTGCACGAGGGGTTGACATATTAAATTTGGGGAGTTTCAAGGGGGTTAGAGGCCCGGGTGGTCCACACCTAATTAAACATGAAGAGGGTCAAGGGGGTTTTCTTCAATTAATTGGGGGTTTTGGGGAGGTTTTATACTCATCCATTAAGAGGTGAGTTAGAGACCAAGAGGCTCTCCCTCATTAATGAGGGAGAGTTGAGAGGTTTCCTCCCCTTCCATTAAATGGGGGGTTAAGCCCCGTGTGGACCCCACATTATAACCTCTTGCGGGAGGTTATGCTGCTCGGGTGGTCCAAAACCCAATTATCCTCCCATGGGAGGTTAGGGTGTTGCGGTCGCACTACCAAATCCCATGTGGAGATTTTAACCAACATTACCACATGGCGTGGGTTCATCAAAAATAAAATAAGTTGTCACTTATTTTATTTTATTAATCCACGTGAAACCGAAAAAACAACTCTCATACTCAATCATCCACCGTCGAGGTGAAAGTCTTCTTAAGAGAAAACCGGTGATGCGAGTTCAAGGGTGCCCTCAGATTTCAATTCTGAGCACCCGTTCAAAAGATATGAAACGCCGCTTGCACGTTTAGTGAATGTACACAAAAAAAAGTTTGGAAAATTATTAATAGTCACCCTTAACCCACTACAATAGAAGTTAGGATTTTTCTAGGTAAAACACGCCCCAAAAAACCCAATGGTACTCTCTGATTTTCAATCAGAGTTACTGTTTAGAAGTTATTGATTTTACAATAAAATAATTGTCACTCAATTATTTTATTTCCGGACAAAAACTAACATTTTCTGGTGGCCTGCACCGGCTAAAGTTAGTATCTTGATAAAAAAAATCATGCCCTCATGAGTCTAGTTGTGGTCTTAGATTTTTAATCCGAGCTACCATTTGTGATTTATAAGCATTTGAAAAATAAAATAACTTTATTTAATTATTTTATTTACGGTTATGCCATTTTCGGGATTTCTCACAGGATGCCCGCACCGACTAAACTTAAGTCATGCCTAGGGTAAAACCGCCATCCTAAGCACAATGGTGCCCTCAGATTTCTGATCCGATTAATCATTTAAGAGTTATTCTACTTTTTCAGGAAAACTGCTTACACGCGTTAATTTAAGCTTAACAAAACTTTGACGGATCATTCCGGGAACTGTGGGCCTCAGAATCACGTGCTGTTAGGAACTACAGACTTATAAAATTCCCTTGAATTTCAACAAAAAATATATATGGTAATTCTAGGTCTTTACAGGGTTCTTGTGGTGCACCTTTCACGATCACGTATGTCTAGTGTCTTCAAAAGAGGTTATATGTTCATCTTTTTGATGTTTTAACCTCAATGGAAATAAATCCAAATGTTATGTTAGATTTTAATGGATTTAAGGGAAATCACTGAAAATGGGAGAGTTTTTTCAAATTAATATTTCCCTCATTTTTTGACCTCATGGACTAGCCATCACAAAGATAGCCCCATGAACTAGCATTGTGAGTGCTCCTCATAATGTCGTCTCTCTTTATTAGATTTCAAGAGTTGGACTTTGAAAGATGAAATCATGAGGTCAACCTCCTTAGGATATGTCTCAAGAGTTCAATACTGTGAGCTTAGCCTCACTAGATAGGCCTTACGAGCATGACCTTGCAACTTAATCTTTCAATGTTAGAAACTGTAATGTAGGCCATATGATATTATCCTCCATTGGATGGTTCTAATGAGCTCAGCCATAAATTCTAGGTCTATTTCCTCTTCATAGGTGTCTTGGTATTACATGAAACTTTGAGATATAAAAATTCATTTAAATGGAAAAATATTATCTCTCATATTTCTCACCTTCTCTCTCATGATTCACACTTCATGATTCTTTATTTGGATATTTAAAGGGGTATTCATATAAGACCATAGGTAATTAGATTCATAAAAAGGATAGATACATGGTGATTCCACATGGACATGGAACAAATGTTTTCAAGATCACCACATAGTGAGGTTAGAATCATTTCAATGATTTTTGTGTGATTAAGTGTTTTCCATTGTATCTGATTTTACATTGATGTATAATTTTCAAGGTTGTTCACCTCTTGGTGAGAGTCCATGATACCATCAATTATCCCACTATAATGTCCTTACGTGGCATTCCCAAAATTGTCCACACTAATGCCAGGATGATGTAAATGGTCTAAGGAATTTTATATATGGTTGGTGAGTTCATATTTTTAGTGAAATGATGAGGATACCTTACAACCATGCTGATCAAAATTGTTCATAACCTTATAAGGTTAGGTATGCAGTAAAACAAAATTTTCTATTTTTTTCACATCAATTTGAATCTTGAATAAAAACTTCATTATCATTTGACATATAATCCATTTTATCCCTAGAATATGTCAAATAAAATATTAAGAAGAAAAATACAACCTTGGATATATTCAAACCAAGTTTTAGGTGTTTTAAAAATCCAAAAGCGTCCAAAAGACAATTAAAAATTAATTTTTTGATCTTTCTAACCTTTTGGTAAGAAATGGATTAAATACATGACCTTATTACAACGGGAGGGTCTCACAACCACACCATTATATTGGGTAATATTTTTAATGAATATAAATAATTTAGTGTTTGATAAATATTGGAGAACATATAGATATAATTTACCACCTCTTCGGACGTGGATATATTTTTTTACTCAAAATTGAATTGTGTTGTCATAGTAAGAACCGTGTTTTAGGTTTCATGTAAAAGCCTATGGATTAATTTGTATAATTTAATTTGTTCAAAGTAAAATTAATCCAATTATGAGGAATATGTAGAGTAAAATTATATATTATTGGATATCTAATATGATTATATAGTAGACTCATCAATTAGAGGATATTTTCTAAGTGGAGGTTCTCAACTCAAGGTTTCTATTTTTCCTCAAATTATTAGTTATTGAAAATATTTAGAACTCATAGTGTAGCATCAAAGATAACTGAATCCTATTTAACATTGATAAGGGATAAATTATGTCAATTATGATTCCTAAATACTTGAGCTAGATTTTTCCTCTATGGTGTGGCTCATAGAAGAGTGTATGTATATGTTTCATCACAATACAATAAAGTTTGTTATTTTAGATAATTATTCCCTCTTGGTTGTTTCTAACAGATGGGTATTGGAATAGTTTTCATCACCATACACTATATTTGGCCCATTCATAAGAATATTTCTTCTATTTCATGCCTTATAGATAAATATTGGTAGAAATACCATCACCACACTGTGAAGATGGTCCATTAGAATGAATAAAAGATCGATGTGATGAGGATTACAAAGTGAAAATTTGGAAAGTATATTCTAATGTTTAAAAGTGTTTAATGAGATGGTATTTTTTAGTTATACCTAGTCTAATGGGCTTACAATGTGTATCTCATATTTTTCTCAGATTATACGATGGACCCCGAAATCTGTGCGTCCTTTTAATTAGTGCTATAATTTTTTCCTATGTCTCATATTGTGGATAATTTCTTTGAAGGGACTTATATTATTGTTAGGTCACCATTTATGGGTTATCAAACCAATATTTTTCAGTACTTTGTTATCTGAATGAACATTTTTTCCTCGTTCATGCATGATTCATGCCCAATGAATAAAGACTTCACTTTTTATAAGGCTTCCCTTTTTGGGTTTCCAACCTTGTGAGTTATCTATTTATCTTCTTAAGTATTTTGAGGTCATGAAAAATGGTCCAATGTAGATAATATTAAATGGTTTGATAGATTTGAAAAATACACTATACAGTTTAAGGTCATTTGATGAGGACCCAAAAGGGTTCAAGAATAAGATGATGCATCCCAAAATTAAAAATGGAAATGATGAACAAATAAGTAACATAGAGGATATAAAATACACTTAAATAGTTTAATTATGGTCAACATAAATCATAACCCAAGGTGGTTAAAATAAAATATGATATATGTGGAATATATACTATGGATGACTACCAAGAACAATTGAATGGATGGTATTACATCAATGGTCCAATGGTGTATGAAGATTAGATTCCCTACTCTTTAGTATGGAAACATGTCTCTTAATATATGTTTGTATTGGGGGATAATTTTTAGGTTACATATTGGGGTATATATGAATATCCAAATAGAGGTGTACCTTTTAGTCAAATACACCCATTAATGATAGAAATAGAAGGTTATGGGGATTCAAATAGTAGGAAAATAAAGTAGGTTGAAGGATAATATGGAATTCAAGGAGGTTTTTTAACACTAAATATTACATCAATCTGTGTTATACACATTAACAAGGCAAATATATATTTTATGTCATTTTCAATTTGAACTAGTGGGTATATGATGGGCCCATAAAGGGCGGCTCTCATCGCTCTCGTCACTCTACCCTCTCTAGGGTTTCCGCCGCCTCCTCCACGGTGAAAAATTCCTCCTGCATCTTAGGTTATCTTTTGTTTTCTGCTTCTCCATCATGGATGCTGAGAAGATTTGGTTCCCGCAAATGGACGATGGTTTGAGGTGGAGAAGAAAGAGGGTGGACCGCATCCACTTTAACCCTGATTTTAAGATCCACTTCGAAGGTTCCACAAACCTAGTGCGGTATGACTTCTTTTATGGTGGAATCTTGTTTGTTTTCTTAGATATGATTGTGGTTAGTTCGAATATGGTGTCATTTCATACTCTCATATCATGGTTTGGGGAGGTGATATCGAAATCTGCCGATGTTGATTTTGGTATGCGAAGACTTGGTATCTTTGTTGTATTGATTATTTTAGATCTGTATAGGTATTTTGTGGTTGTTTTGGTTGATTTTGGTACTCAAAGGATTCTCGTCATTGTTTCTTTGGTTATTTTGGGTTCAAAAAGGCATGGTTGTGCTGTTTTCTATGATGTTTTGATTGTGATGGCGGTGGAAACATGGATGCCATCGATGAAGGCCAGTGTGTTCTCCAACTTTAAGGAGGATGTGACAAGGCTATGGACCAATTTCACCGGCATGCCAATGGTGAGGGATGCTGGTGAATGTGATGATTTTGAGTTTGGATGCAGAAGGTGGGAGGAAGATCGGTGTGCCAGTGATTGCAACAGACCGATGGTCTTGCCGGCGACCTGCAATGAATGGTGATGCTTGATGATGGGCTTAGGGCTCGAGGATGACATGTGGTGTGGCATGTGGACCATGGTTTGGTCATGGTTCTTGTAAATTTGAAATTTGAAATTTCTTTTTTGCTTTGGTGGTTGTAAGTTATGGGTACCAGATTCCCATAAACTGGATTTCTTGAAAATGAAAAAAATGGTTTGCAGCTAACTAGTGGGTATACTTCGAATTTAATGGTTTTTATATACTTATATAGTTGGCCCAATACTAATTTTTTTATTTTTTTATTTATTATCTAAATTGTTCTAAAGGATCGAATGAGGGGAACTAAGTGGGTGATGAATGGAATTTTTCTAAAGTTACCATTTGGGGGTTTTTATACTTTTTATTTTATGCCTTTTTTATAAGTAGTTCAGGGTATTAATAATTTGACTATTATAGGTAGTGTTTATGATCATAATGATTTGAACAATAAATGAGTTACTGTATATAGAACGTATAAAGAGAACTGAAAATGAATGAGGATTCTTACTTGGATAGATCTTCTGAAAAAATGGTTCAAATAGTTTCATTTCATGATTCTTGGACAAATGTGTTAAGGGGGAATAGAACCCGACAACCTGAATGGGGATCAAGGATAAATAAATTCCAATATCTTTTGAACAAGGATTGGTTATAATACAAACCACAAATTGATGTTTTGTATCTAGAGAGGTAACATAGGACATGTGGGTAAAGGAGAACCACTAACCATATTTTAATAATGAGTTCCAATATTAATTTTTTAGGATTAATAGATGTTAGATAAAATTTTCCATTTTATAAAAACATTTATCTATATGGAAAACTATTTAGTGGGTGAATTTGTTGGGTCCACTAAGGGGAATGTATGAGTATCCAAACATAAGAGTCTTATGGAGTCAGATACACTCATTACTGACAGTTATGAAATATATGTGCTGATAGAAGACACATGGGAAGAGAAGTATGGTTTATAGAAGGGGTATTTCGATAGATTCGTAGAGTCATTATAGTATTTAGCAGACCAATATTTGGCCATTATGATCCATTGAAAATGATAAATAATGGATGATGGTTACAACAGTCCTAAACACATGGAAATTTTATCAAAAACTAGTGATTTACCTTGGTGAAATATTCAATACACTATTTTCTCCCACATGTATGTGTCTCTTTTCTTAGATAGTTAGTTTATATAGCATGATTTACCTTGATTAGTTAATATTCATAGTTTAAAATCATTCTGCAGGGACTAAGATATTGCATGGTTTAAATGCATGAGATAAGGACTTAGATGGACCATCTGATTGTAAGGGAATTTTGAACTCCTAATCAAACCTAGGATATAATATCTAAGAGTCACTATATATCATAACAAATAGGAATCAACGAACATGTATTTTTGAAGAGGTCCTAGTGTAAGAGACCATTGGGAAGGACCCAATATTAATGAGGATTATTATTACACTAAGAAAGGGTATTTTTTTATTTATACAAACATGTTCACTTACTACTATACATTAGAGGATCTGAAAATGATTTGGAAAATGTGTATGTGGGAGGGAATCATGGATAATAGAATTTTTTAGACCAAGTATTTGAGATCCAAGTCTCAATAAATATAACACAGGAGTGGGAATCAAGTGACATGTAGTTCTTGATAGTTGTGGGTGTATTTTCTAAATATATTCTAATGGGAAATAAAATTTCTTACATTTATTTGGATCACATGTACTAAAAAATATTTTGTTGATAGAAAATGCTAAATGGATTGAGAATTCATTCATAAAAGACTATATGTTGTGTAGTTTGAAATCATTTGACAAAGATGAAAATTCATGATCTATTGAATATAGTTCATCTTAATCATTCTAGCTAGAGATATTCACTAGGACCTATAATATCAGGTGACTGATGTTCAGTTTGTGAAATAATTGATGACTGGGAGAACACCCATGTTTCCCATGAATTCATGAAATGGGATAAAGAGTAATATTGAGGAATTTCCATTCACATTTATCAATGCTGGATCTTATTAGAAGGATGAATTTTCACCTTGTCATTGGTTAATAAAAAGTGTAATCCATGCACCAAGACTTCTTACAAAGACTCCCTATTGTGTAATGGATTTAATACATACATGATTTTCATGACAATGTAGTTTATGGTTTTGGAAATTGTCCATGTAATATATAGTTTAAAGTAATGCATCAATAATTATTTCATATGACAATGAAAAAACATGAAATTATTTGAATCCATACAACTAATACTAGGTGTTCTCAAATGGAGTGATTGGTTAGTGGGTTCATATTTCACTATTTTGGGTTATATGATGGAGGTTTATTTGAAAAATATTGCAATCATAAAAGGAACGGTGTTGGGGAAAACCCATGTCTTTTTATTGGACAAGTGATCAACAATTTCATTATATATCCTATGATAGTGGAAATCAAGTCACACATTGTTGTTTATAATCTCTCTCTATATTTGTATTATATATAAGAGAAAAGATACATTTATTCAAGTATAATTTTCTGAATAAATAATACTTTATTGAAGGATTATATGTAGATCTAGATCATGAATATAAGAGTGGGGAATTATCATTATTTTTAAATTCTCAATAAAACAACAATGACTAAAAGGAGTGATCCTATTGCCGAAATGGTTTTGATAGAGAATAAATTGAGACGATGTCTTTGTTAAGGAGTCTTAGATTCACTTCATAACCCATAATTGTGTGAATCATTCTATATGTACTTATATAATGAGATATGTCTAGATTATAGTGAAATAATATAACATCCTATCTAATGTGTATAATGATTGTGAGTTTTAACATCATGTGGTAAAAATGTTATCACGTTGTTTTACATCTTGCAACTAAGAAAATTTTGTGTAGTTTGTTTCTTGCTATAAGTAAATTGGATGAACAATTTAACGTCATGATGTGTAGATGTTATGATATATAGTTTAATTATATATAGGGAGGACAATGACATTTACATTTAGCATATTTTAATGTTGATGATTGGGGAACTCTTATGTAGTTTATAGTCATTCAACTTAGAAAACAAACAAACAGATTAATTTTGTATGGTGAGTATGAACACCAAGTATTTTAGTTTTATGCCGAAGGGATATTAATGAATAAAATTGAAAATTAGGAAATGTAATTTTCTAGAAACCTTTCATTAGTGGTAGGTGTGTTTCACTCTCCATCCATATTGATCAGGGTGAAATCTCCATTGAAATATGCCTTATGTATATCATAAGGCCCATCCAACTTCTATTAATGTTTTGTGAACATCCTCCCAGGTATAATTGGATTTTCTAGAGTAAAAACCAACTTTCATTGGAGAAATGATTTGAAGAAATTTTTTTTATTGAGGATCATATAATCTAATTATTATGGATCCATATGATATGTAGTGTGTGAAACCTTTTATCATCGAGCTACTATAACTCACAAATAACTTCTAGGATAGTTCATTTTATAATATTTTACCGTAGGTAGAAACACGGGGTGGTCGAAATTCATCCATAATAAGTAAAATAACTTCTATCAAATATATAGTAAAATAGAGTTCCCATAGTGTGGAAGTGTGGGTTTTGGTGTGATAATTCTATAAGGAATGCAAGAGTTTGTTCATCCGGGACTTCTTGTTCTTTTCCACCCTTTTCTATAGAATATTTTTTAGTCTTTTTAAAGGTCTATATATATCCATTTTCTCATTTAATTATAGTGGGATTAGTGGTTGGACAAGATTTTATATTCTCAATACAACATTTTCAACTCAGAATCACTGAAATTAGTGCCTTTATTTATCATTATTGTGTGTGGAACACAAAATATAGATATGATACCTGAATTCAAAGTGATGATAATATTACTTTTTTTTGAACTTATCAAGATGTATAAACTTGTAACATTTTCAAAATAAGTTGGTGGTGGTAAGGATAAACTTTAGTTTCATTGTTATATCTAGGAGATATTTCCCCATGACTTACATACCCCATATTAAAAATGACAATGGATATATTGTGGCATACAAAAACTCTGGGGAATGATAGATGAATTTGGAATATATTTTGAATGAAAGAAACCTATTTTTTAACTATATATAATCTAACATAATCATTAGAAAAAAAATATCCAAGTTTCTTGATTTGATGGGAGTGATTGATATCTGAATGATGTGCATCGTAGGAGGCTATATGGAATTCCTATAAAATCATGAGGATCTTTACTCATTCAATTTATTTGGAGAAGATTATATCAAAACAACATTTTAATAGGAATTTATTCTTATCTAGGATATAATAATAGATGATGTTTTATTCCCAACATCAAATCAATTCTTTCTAGTATCGATATAATAGAATGATCATGGTTTAATGGTATTCTATTATGGGGGATATCCAACCTGTAACCTTATTATTTGACGAGGGTATTATCTCATCATACTCTAGGGATTAGTTGAATTTATTTATTTTTTCAAATCCACTAACAATGGGTGGGGAGACCAACATGTGGAGTGAAATGAGGAATACAGTCTCATCCTTTATAGGATTGGATATGGTTGTGGCTGTATTAGGAAATTCATAATTACACGAATTCAGTAAGTGATAGATATGATTCAAAATTTACATGAAGAAGAAATATTCCAAAAACCCTCCCACACAACTAAGGAGGGGATAAAATTATTAATTCATAATAGAATATTTACCATTAATTTATTTAATCACCAACTATGTATTATAGTTAATGTAAAAATGTTCTACCAATAGTTTTAGTCCAAAATCCATGCCAATCATGAAATATTTTTACCCTACCTCGTTATTGGGATATCATTCTGATAATAGGAAAGAATAAGGATGACCAACATTGGTTGGATATACAGATACAATCTCCAAAAATACTCTATTAAGATTCTATTTTTTTAATTCTTTTACCTATTGGGAATCAAGAGGAACCATTAAATAATATCTCTCATTTTTTAGAGATGTCATAGATAGATATATCATCCTCATCATGGAGTTTTTTATTCACATATATGTTTCTTAGTGTAGGAAATGAGGTGATAAATTGATCTATTTCCTTCCCATTTATTTCCTTTTAGGACATGAATTTTATATATAATGGTTTCATGATAACCACCCATTGATCCAAGAACCTAGTCAAAATCGTATTGTTTTGGTTGTAATCGATCAAATCAATGGGAGATTAAATGTAGACCTTATCATGTTATAAATATTATATAAAATTTTATAGGATGAAAATTATTACAAGATAGTTATTCTCACTCTTATAATATCGAGTCATGGAATCTAATGATGACATACTGAGATATTAGATATTCTTTCCCTTTCGTATATCATTTTTCTTTGTGTGAATGATGTTGCCCAATCACTCATTGTTGGATATATAGAAAATGTGTTCTTTAACTTCTACCAATGACATTAGGAATACCATGTGAAACATATATTACTTTATACTTTCTAGGTCTTCTCAATAGTCTTCAACCCATTAGTAGGTCAGTTGTTTCTTTTTTTTTTCATGATAAATGTGAGGTACATGCTGACAATATTGGTCATAAAACTCTTGATGTAAGTGAGGTGTTCTTGAAACCCACTAAAATCATTGATATTTTAGAGATATTTTATTTCATGTATTCATATAGTCTTCTCAAGTTAAAAATTGATATAACTATGGTGTACCATGAAGCTAATGAATTTTCCTGAATCCCACAAAAAGAACAGTTCATGGGGATCCTGATCATGTGTTATTTCCACGGTTTGTTAAAAATGTAACAAGTCTATCAATACTATTACATAATTTTTAAAGTTTGGGTACTATAAAATTAAAATAATATTCTACGATCTTACCTATAAGGGGATTTATAATGTGGTGTTTGGTGTGTTGGTATGTGGTGCTAAAAATGTAAAAACATAAGGGAATGGCCAAGTTATAGAATAATCCTTGGCCTAATTTGAATGTGGTGGCTTGTTTATCTTATTAATACTCAATGATCTAGTTGTACCTATAGAATATTTCCAAAAAAAATTAATTCTTCAAAGGTTTCAGTTTCATCAATCAGATGTTTTTTAATTTGAACTATGAAATAATCTATCATGTAGTGCAAGGTAAGATATGAAAGCCTGATCTTTATTTAATCCATAATCTTGAGTATTAAATATTTAATTATTTTTCATTCATTTTAAAATACCTTTTCATACTTATAGATTTATATATCTTTTTCATAAATCATACATAACAAACTCATACATTAAAAAGTGGACACTTCCACTAAGTATCCAATATTTTAACAATATAAGACTATAAAAATAAAAGAGAGTTTATTTTCTAGAATAATATTCAGTATTTTTAAATTAGATTCATCATTGCTTATAATTACAATTAAATGATATAAAAAACATTTGAAAACATGAGATTAGAAAAAAATAATAATAAGGGACATATATGAAAGAAGAAAAAACTTATTATTATATTTCAAAATCATGAGATCATATAAGAGAGTTTTCATTTAACATAATAAGATTTGATATAAAATAATTGGTTACATGAAAATGATGTCAGTTTTACCACCAATTTTTTTTAATAAAATTCTTTATATGAAAGTATAAAGTCATAGTCATAATCTTATGGGTTTCTTAGAAATATTGATAACCCATGAAAAAACAATTTGTTAAAAACATATCTTTTTACCCTTAAATAGAATAATAATTCATTTAAATATGATATCATTAAATAAAATTATTAACTAAAAAATATATCCATGAAAACTAATTATAATGTATATAAAAGTCATGTAGGTTCCTTGGGATGCCATATTCAAAAAAACCCTTACAAAAACCCGTAAAAATAGAATAAACTACTCAGTTAGTTCCCACATAAATCTCTATAGAATAAAATCATTACACAATGCTTTAGATTGATATATATGGATCAAATATCACCATAATTTTTTAAAGGACCATTACATTCATTAAACACATAAAATTATTTATTTCCATCATGAAACTCATAAAATATACTTTTGAACCCATTGGTAAATCATTTTCAGATATTGATATATCATTTTAATTTAGAAACCCACTTTCAAAACTAATATTCCTAGAACAAATGGAAGAAGTTTTTTTTCTTTTAATAAAACATTTAATATATTGTAATGCAATGAAAATATAAAATAATGATTATAGTGGAGGAAAAATTAAATTATTTTATATATGTTAATGTAGATCATTCCATTGTTCCTTCTTAAAAAAAGTCAATGTGTTCCATATAAAATAAGTAAAAAAGAATATTTTTGAAAACCATTAAAATAAATTTAAAAAGGATATAAAATGTAATTTTTTATTTATTTAATTTAGTATAAAGACTTCCTAAAAATAATTTTAATAATATGGAAATGGAGGAAAATGATTTAGAAAATAAATCATTAAAAAATTTATAATAATTATTTAATGTAGTTTCTATTACCTTGAGTTGTACATATCACACATGTTATTTATCTTCCTGAATAACAAAATAATTTCAGTTATTTACTTAATCAAAAACATTTTTCATGTTTATTATTCATTTTATTTAACTTATATCCATTTTATAATTGATTACTAATTTATTACCTTCACATCATGAATTTTGAGAAAATTCAGTATATAAGATAAAAAATTTCATTTAAAGAATATTTATCATGTGATAATTATCTTTTTTATACACTATTAATGTTTTAGAACAATCTATATAAGATGGTTTGGAAAAATGAATTACGTTAAAACATGGTTATAGTAGTTCGTACGTAAACATGTGTAATGTTTCTATTTTTCAACAAATATGAGGAAACGATAATAAGTATCATTTTATCATTATGAAATGATAATTATATCACATTTTCAGTATTATTTCTTTTTAATCCATTATTATTGTCATCCATAATAGTTACTGATGAATAATAAACTACATTGTCTTTCTAGGTTGTAGTCTGCACGTACACACGAGCGATGTTTTTATTTTTCTTTAGATAGTTAAGTAGGTGAAAAAAGATTAAAACATAAAAATAATAAAAAAAATTAGTATATTGGGGAAACTTTGGTTCTTATATTAAAATTTATAATAAATTGTTGAATTAGGAAAAACAATAAGTAAAATTAAAACACTCAGTTAAGAACTATGCCTTTTTTTCCTGCAACCTCCTTAGAATTATAACCAAATCCTTCAGAGGATGGTATTATGATAAAAAAGAACCACTAAGTTGTGGGGATGGATTTTTGGAAAGTATTTGGGAAGTTAATAACCAATATAACAGTCCTTTTAAGTGTGAAGAAGTGTTGAGAGGGTAGCTTCCATTTATAAGTGTGGGAGAGGACACACAAGGAGTTTGTCCAAAGATTAAAATAAATTATTATATTACTTGAGAAAAATGGATCTAAAATTGACCATTTTTATATATAAGATAAGATAGGTTATAAATATGACCAGAAAAATATATTTATACAAGTTTTTATTTTATTTTAGTCCTTATTATTTTTTAACCCTTTTAACCCATTTTAAATATTACTATGGTTAATGACTTTTTTTTACAATTATCACTATTCATAATGAAAAAAATGAATGTATACTCATTAAAAATATTAAAATGTTTTTTTAAAATAAATGGATTATATTTTATCAAATTAAATATTTACAATCTTTAAAAATTAAATTAAAAAATAAATATGTAAAATGATATGAAAAAGGGTTTTCTAGAAAAAATAATTTATGTATAAAAATATTTTTTTACCAATTTTAGGTATAATGTTGATTTTGATGTCATATATTAGATTTTATTTAACAAAAATCATCTAATTAAATTTTAAAACTAACATAAAAATAATGTGTCTATGTAAATACTTAAGAAAATAATGTTTTCTCACAAATGATTTTTTATACATTTAATCCAAAAATAAATTTTTTCATAAAATTTTCCCAAGTACACTCTAAGATAATTTTGTATTAATGATATAAAAGATGATATAATTTTTTTTATAATTAAAATTATTTAATTTTGAAATTAAATTTTTAAATAAATATATATAATACATGTAAATTAATTTTATATGAATAAAAGTATTTTATTTTTTATTAGAAAATTAAAAAAATTATTATAGTGAATAAAAATCTATAAAATATACTTCATAAATTTTTTTATGAAATAAAATTATCCATTATCAAAATTACCTAGGTTATATTCTTCCCACTTTTTAAAATTTATTCCATATAATTTTATTCATTATTTAAACAAGTGGGGTTATTTTTAATTTCTAACATTTTCTTATTCCCATATTTCTTCTTCAATAATGTGGGTTTTCCAAAAAAACCTTACCCTGGGGAATCACCTTATTACCCAACACCTACTCTATATTAACTGAAATATAAATATATTTTTCCTTATAAGAATGGTTTTCTTCTATAATAACTAACTCATGTCGGTAAATATGAGATGCATGTAGAAAATATGTCATTAATAATGAATCATGAATCATTTCATGTTCCTAAGAGAAACTTTGAGGCATGTCCACTTGATAAGAAATTGATCCAATATTATCCATAATTTTATATAGCCTAATGAACCACATACTTAGAATTCCCTTCATAAAAAAATCAAAAATCTTTTCCATAAATTTAATTTAAGAAAAACATATTTTTCTACCTTGAATGAAATATCTTTCATCCAGTTATCTACTTAAATTTTCTACCTACTCTAAGTTTCCCACATATAATATGTAATCACATTCAATTTATGAGACATCTATTATTCGAATTATGGTCCTGAAATCCTAATTTCATGAACTTATTCCCAATAATCCATAGGTTAATACCACATTCCATATAATTCCTTAAATAGAGTCTTTTTTATACTAGACTAAAAAAATATTATTCTATGAAAATAAAACAAGTGATTTATGTTGATCCCTACATCCCTTGTAATCCATTGAATAATCTCGAAGCATATATTCCAATGTATGAAAAATTTTCTTTAATTTTTCATCAAACTATGGATGAATTGTTTAACTAAAAATAATATAGTAATCAAAGACATGTGAAGTATTTTCTAAAAATTAAAGGTAAATCTAATATAACAATCAGATATAATATAAAGAGAGACTCCATGAAATCAGATTAAATCATTAACATAAAATATTGAGAGATTATCCAAAGAGATATTATATTGAATAGAAATAAAATGAATTGATTTATTCAGATGAAAAATAAATATCCATATAAAATTATTACCTTGCTATTTATTTGGTAATCCAAACAAAAAAATAGAATTATATATTCTCGCATTTCTATTTTGACATAGAAAAAGTGTAAACCATCCCCTTTGGAAATTTTTATTCATATTTAAACTATTGATAAGTAAGAAATTTCATTGTAAAGTTAGAAATTCCATTTTTTATTCCTTCACACCAAAACTATTCTTAAAGGACTCTAAAATTATTAGTTTTATTAGTATGAATAAAAATAGTAAAATATGATATTCACTCAATAATTCATTGCTCAGTTGGGAAACAAAAGGCACAAATAATATTTTTTCTAAATCTAAAAAAACCTTCATTTTAGAGGTTAAATAGATTAAACTTGTCTTTACTGATATATTATACCTTTTCATGTAAAACAAGACCCTAATTATAATATTTCTTAATTATTTTTGATATATATTAGTTTAAAAACACTTGAAACAAAATATGGGGAGTTCTTATATATATTATTTCTAAACCAACAATCATTAAATAATTTACAAATGTATCATATTTCAAGTGTGTTATTTTTAATGATACATTATCTTTTTGACTTAAAACATCACTTATACTATATTATTTTTCATTATAGTAATGAATCTTTCAATAATATTCCTTAATAAGATTCAATCATCTAATCTTCCCCATGTCTAAATCTTTTTGAGTGAATATGTACTGCAAAATTTCTTAATCAGAATACATTTCAAACTTTACTCCATATAATTATCTTATCAAATTTTTCAAAAAAAAAATCATAGTAATTCTTTTAAGGTAATGTGCATGATAATTCATATCTGGAGGATTCAATTGATGTAAATAATATGAAATTTTCAACTAATTTTACATCAAAACACAACCACATACCTTCAAAGAAGAATCATTTTATATTAAAAAGTCACCATTTCTTGATAGAGGGGAAAAAACTAGAGAACTCAATAATTGTTTCCTACAATTTTACAAAACATTACTCACATTATTTCATCTGTATGAATATTATTCCTTTTTGAGTTTACTTAGTAAGTGGGATATATTCATGAGAAAATTAGTTAATAAATAATTTGTAATAAACTCCAAATACCTGATAAATAAAAAACAATATGACATTTTCGGGTGGTGGGAACTCATAAACCACATTAGTTTTATTTGTATCAATATTTATACAATGTTTATTCACAATATATATGAAGAATGAGATTTTTAATAACCTAAATTAACAATTACTAAATTTTCATATAAATATTTCTCTTTAAATTTTTACAAAATAGTCCTCAAGAGATTTTTATCGCTCTTCAAAGATATTTGAATATAGAAAAATATCATCAATTAAAAGAAAAAAATATCCAAAATCTCTGTGAAATATCTATTCTTGAGGTCTATTTAAATTATTATATATTTTTTTACCCCAAATAGAATATAAAATATCATAATTCCCAAACATAGTCTAGAATAATATCTTTGAAATGTAATTCTACTTCACCTTCAGCAGATTGAACCTAGAACTGAGGTCAACCATTGAAAAATACTGATCTCCCTATAGATTATTAAATAAATCATCATTGTGAGGAAAAAATAGTAATTAATAAAATTAATTTGATTGAAGCTATATAATAAAGGGATATCCTCATAAAACCATCTTTCTTTTTTTAAACAACATAGGCAAACCCCGTGGTGAAGTTCTAGGATGAATGAACCCTTTATTAAGTAAATCTTGTAATTTTTTCCATTAAAGAGTTATACTATATCTATTAGATAAATATATTTTGATATTATCCTAACATCAAGAAATAATTAAATAGTATAGTAAATCTAATTCTTAGTAATAATACCAAGATATTAATTGGGAAATACATTTAGGTATTCATTTACTAATGGAAAACAACCATTTTAATAGTTTATTTCTTCTAAAAAATATGCGCAAGATAAATTTTCTTCCAATATTTTATCAATTTTTAAGATTTTTATATTTTATCAAAGTGATGAATTCATTCATGTATACAAACTAAAGCTCATTACAAAAAAAAAACATCTTTATAGATTCAATCAAACTTAAAATAATAAACAAAAATCCAATCCATACTCAGAATAACATCAAATTCTACAGGAATAAAGATAACAAGTTTAAAGGTAAACTTAATCAACATATGATAATATGATGATTATTATAATTTATTTTTACCTTAACACTACAACTATGAGTTTTAACCAAATTTTATGTCTTCATTTCGTGAGGTGAAATTTTCTATTTACAAGAAAATATCTCTAAAATGATAGAATTTGTAAACCCAAAATGAGATATTGATTGGAATAATATGAATAAAATAATAATGTTCATGACACTACATTATTGGATGATCCAATGTATTTTGAAGTAGTTACAATGGTTTAACAATAAATTTATTCTTGTGATCTAGAAAACATTATTTATTTATTCTTATATACAGACAAGTACTCACATAATGACCCATATCATTACAAACAAAACATAATTCCTCCATCTTTTCATTATTTGTCTGATTATTGCTGTAATATTTTTCTATGTTTTCATAAGACACATATACAAACTTATCACATCCTAAACTCCTTCATATATTAAAAACATATTCAATAGGGTTCTTTTTACAAAACTAATCAAAACATGTAAAATTTATTTTTTTATCATTGGATTTACTAATGGATTCTTCCTATGTAAATGAAATATAGACAATTTTTTCCATTTTTTAGGGAAAACAATATCATTATCAATATTTATTTATACCTTTATTGTTCATAAAAAAATCTTCTCATAAATTTTTAATTCATGAGATTATAATTCCCACCAATAACTTATCTTAAATCTTGATTAAAACCAATTAATTTTAATATCAATATTTAGAATACAATTTGGTGTATAACATTCCAAATGAGTGGTTTTTTCTTTATACACGGATACATAATATTCCTTCTTCTTTCTAAATTACAAAAATTTGATTTAATAAGGTAATTATTAATAGTTACCTTTTTATGTTATAAACAATTCTTGCTATCAAATATATTCTCCTAGTCTTTAACCCATCCTTCAGCTTTCAAATTATCAGGCGATCCTCTAAATGAATCAGGGTGTTGTTTCAATAAATGATCTATAATGATCATATTCCACTTTGATGGACATGGTTATTATCTTACATGTAAACCGCCAATATTTATACCTAGTTACAACTAAACCATCATAGTAAAAACCTACTATATTTTTATTATAACCATTACAGGTTTTCAAATTTGAAGTATTTTTTCTAAAAGGTGTATTCCTACATAAGTGTCCACATTTCATCTATATAAAACCATTCTGAATTGATATAGTTTAGATAAATAATCATAGTAATAATCAAATTTTACATCATTACTTGAATATATTGGAATCTATTTAGGGTACATATTTATATTATAAAAACAACTAAAATTATCTAAACTTGGATATAATACCCACTATAAGAACATATTACTTATTATACCAATGATTATGAGTTTTAAATTAAGAATTCACTATATTACATTCATGAAGAAATATTCAGGTTTAGAGTTTTAGAGAATTTTTCCATAAATATTACATAAAAAATCATACATTACAAAGAGGAAACATCCACTTAGTATCCATTTTTCCAAAATACAATTATCTTAAAATGATACACCCTTTAGTTTTATGAAAAAATGTTCATGATTTTTAGATTAACTTCATAATTATTACAACTCATCGTTAAACCCTATGAAATACATTTAAAAACATGGGATGTGCTTGAAAATATTATTAATTGAAATTTAAAAGTAAATAAAGAAGCATGTTAGTCCATTTCAAAATAAATAGATCATATAAGATAGTTTTCCTTTAAAATAATAAAATTTGAGCTAATATAATTTTTTACATAAATAGGAAATAACATATACAGGCTGAAGTTTATTATAACACACTATATTAAAAGTATTATTAAAAACTCATAATCAGGATGGTTTCTTATAAAACATGAAACCCCTAAATAATACTTTTTCCTAAAAATATATCTTTTAACCTTAAAGAGAATAATAACTACTTTAAAAAATAGATCATTAAATTAACTTATAAAATCTTATGATTTTCTTGAAAACTCATTTGTAAGAATAGTCTGGTTATGTCAGTCATATAATCCTTGAAATAAACCTTAAAAATATAAAACCCTACTTGTTCAACACCAACATAATTCTCCCAAGAACACAATCTTTATCTAATACATTAGGGATATATATCAGGATCAACCTATATCATAAAAAATTTCCATGTACCATAATATATATATATATCACATAAAATATTTAATTTTCATAATAAAACTCAAAAAATATACTTTTCAACCCATTAGGATAACATTTTTGAATATTGATATATACCTTTTATATAAAAACCCATATTTGAATGATAAAATACTCAAAACAAAAAAGAATAATTGATTTCCTTTTTAAAAAACTTGGAATCTTGTTAACTAATCCCAATATTAAATGATGTTCTTGGTGGTGGGATAATACATTAGTGTGGTATAAATTTAAATATAACATTATTTTTCTCTTTTTTGTATAGAATCATCAAAATATTCCGTATAAAATACCTAAAAATTTATTTTGAGAAACATTGAATAAAAGTAAAAAAGGAGAAATAAAATGTTATTTGAAATTTATATATACCAATATAAATACATATATGCATTAATTTCTAAAAAATATTGACATATATTGAAATTATTTATAAAATAAATCATTACAACATTTGAAATGAGGTCATAATGTAAAATATTCCTTACCTAGAGTCCGACTTTTCCCAAATGTTATTCATTATATTTCGTAATAAATATATGTTAATTATTTAATTTATTTAAAAAATATCATTTTTATTATTCCTTTTATTTAAATTATATCTATGTTATACGTAACTACTTGATTGATTAAGTTCAAGTTTGTGTTTTTTAGAACATTCATCTTATAAGTTGAAAATCGATTGGGTAGGTTAAATATGGTCAAATTATTTATGATTATTTATTTAATGATTATTAATCATGTTATATGTATCTTTTTTATACATTAGTACTAATTTTATAATTTATCACCTAGGTGGAAAATTAAAATGAATTTCATTACATTATAGAGATGTTTTCTCGTATATACGCATCAGTAACATTTTCATTTTTCAATGAACATTATTGAAATATTGTAAGTATTAATTATCATAAAAAAATAATAATTGTATAATATATATATATGTGTTTATATTATTATTATTTCATTTTAACTCATTAATATAAACATCTATATGTTTTTTAGATGAAAAATAAAATATATCATCTCTTGACATGGTAGTCCGCATTTACAAACAAGTGATGTTTTTATTTTTCATGATAGGGTTAATGTGATGAAAAAGGGTTATAAAATAAGAAATAAAATATTTTATTATATGTTAGATACTAATTTTATTATAAGAAAATTTTAAAGATATTTTTGAAGGAGGTAAAAGAAAAAATAAAATGAAAAATACTCATTTAAGAACTATAACTCTTATTCGTAAAACCTACTTATATTTTTACCTAAATAAATTATAGGATAGTATTATGATAAAACAATAACCACTAGAACATGTTTAGGGATTCTTTGAAATGATATTGGTATATATTTACTGATATTTGAGGGCCATGAAGTATTAATAAGGAGGGATATGTGGGTGTGCTTTTATAAGCTGGGGAGAGGACATGTTTAGAATTTTTTAAAAGATTTAAATTTATTAATGTATTACTCAAGAAAAACTGGCACAACAATGGATAATTTTAGGTGAGGAGGTGAAATATTTCTGAAATATGTCCATAAAATGGGATTTATACATCTTTTAGGTCACTCTTACCCTTATAATTTTATTTTTAACCATTTTAACTCTTATCATGATAACCAATATTTTAACCAATGTAACTATTCATAATGGCCAAATATGAAAGTGGAAACATAAAAAAATTTAAATTATGATTAAAAATATGGGTTCCATTTTATCAAATTCAATTACTATTAGTGGAAGAAATAAATTTTAAAATAAAACTTCAAAATGTAATAAAAATAGATTACCAGAAAACAGATTTTATGCATAATTGTTTTATACCAAAATCATGTATCATGTTTATTATAATGAAATTTGTTGTATTTTTTCAATATCAAGGAACTAATTTACTTTTAAAACCAATATATGTAAATACCTGACAAGAAAATATAGTTTTCCTAAAATCATAATTTTTTATTATTCACCTAATAATCAACATTTTCATAATATTTCCAAATATTAAATCTAATATAATTTTGACTCGATGATATAAAAATTGATATATATGTATATATATATATATATTAAATTCAATTTTCATAGTTTTGAAATTATACTTTTTAAATAAAAACACATAATAATTATAAATGAATTTAGTATGAAAATAACTATTTCCATATTTATTAGAGAATTATTTATTAATACTATAGCGAGTACAACTCTGTAAAAAAAAATATAAATATTTTTAAGGAATTAATTTGATATACTATTAACATTACCTAGGATTTTATATGAGATATATGAAACCAATGAAAAATATTACATTCCTGTTTTATTTTTTTTGGATGGGTATGATGTTAGTTATCCATTTCTAGTACTAAATTCCCCATATGGTTTTGTATTTAATATGATTCTTGACATCATATTTGACCTTAGTATTATGGGAAAAATAAATATTCCCTGAGTCTTGATTGAAACCATGATGGTAAATTGGAAGACCCTGATAGTGGGAAACCACATCTATATATACTCGAGGAATTTAAATAAAATTATAGGTCAATACATCTTTGAATTACATTGGGAATATGAAATAAATTTCCTTCTCTTCTAGAGGCATGGATGCACTGATCAATATGGGATGTGGGTCCTCTTCTATACCCATATTTATTTTTATGTGCTCAACAATCATGGCAGATATATCTTCCTCAAATTCTATAGGGGAATCTATGAGGTTATATTTATCCACTTCTTCTATATTGATATTATTAGAAGAGAAAGGTGAGGGGAAATTTTTATATCTTGATAGGGAAAAAGAGAGTTCTCTACTGGATAGGATGTTGTAGAGACCTCCTTACTATGAAAAACTGGAATAATTACACCGTAAAACTCAATTTCATTGGGTTCAAAGGATTCACTATCATGTTAAGGTTTAGGAAATTATGTGAGGATATTTTGGAACCCTTTGATGATGGAGATAAAATATAGGTCTCACATATGATGATATAATGGAATCTTTAGAATCTGAAGATGGTGAAGGGCCAACTTTTTTGAGGCAATTTTCATTATTATCAGAATTCCAACTCTCTTTAATCTAGAAAATGTCAACTTACATAAAATGTATCATTAATATTGAGATATATTTAGTATTTTTATTTCTTTTCATATCTATAACCATTGATTTGACTTGACTAT
This sequence comes from Viscum album, assembly GCA_963277665.1. NCBI lineage: Eukaryota > Viridiplantae > Streptophyta > Magnoliopsida > Santalales > Viscaceae > Viscum > Viscum album. The sequence continues at coordinate 694,940,703 of OY728119.1, read as the reverse complement.
TGGGAAATAAGTACTCTTCAAAGAGGAGTACCCCAAAATTATCATTTTGATCTTCAATGTTTTTCTTGAGAATAAATATAGGGTAGGTATAATTCTAGGTATTTATCACTAGATATCCATGGGTTCTCTACTTTCTGATGTTATTACATATATAGTCACTAGTCGTGCAACACTTTTTTATGAATACTATCATATTATATCTCCAATTTCCTACTCATATTGGGTATAAAATTTTTGGGATTTTGATGAAATGTTATTCTGATGAATATAACAATCAATATATGTGGAAACTAGGCTAATGAGTCATCTCAAACCGATGACATTGTACTATTCTATTTTAGGTGGAATCTACTAGCCATGGATCTAGGTGAAGTGTATTGCTTCAAGTTTTACACATCCTCTAGTTTGTAAATTAGGAGGAGTAACCATAAAATTACATCATAGTGCTTTAAGTATTATTATCCATGAATAAAATTGGTCTCTATACCTTCTTCATAATTTTTAGTGTAATTAAACTAAAAGATAAACCAATCTAATATTATTTTATAACTCTCTGATTATCATAATATTTTTTGAATACTCTCCATAAGATAAATTTATCACCTTCAAATGTTGATATGTCATTTTAATATTAAGATATTGATATTGTGAATAATTTTCTATCATATTCTTAAATGTGTTATAAATATTAGTGTTAATGTTCTATAATATAACCAAAATTTTATTATCATCTAATTATTTCCTAATTAACATAGAATTCTCCTTATATATAGAGAGTGATTACACAACTTAATTTGATCAAAGTGACCAGCTACCATATCTATGAGAGTGTGAATCTATTGTATCAACTTCATTGCATTAATGGATTACTTTTTTAAGGTGTTATAGATAATAATCATTACCTTATATGATCCCTTGATTTAGATATGGTATCACTTATTAAAGAGGAGGAACTCGTTGTGATGCGCCTTGATCTTTCATGCAACTCTCAACATGAGGGAGTATTTAGGGAAACCTCTATAAGCAGAGGACATATTTTTAGGATTATATGCCACCATGTAGATGACCTTCACTGTGGATTTCATAGTGATAACCTCAATGGTGAGTGTTTATTGATGAAATGGAAGGATGAGGACCATATTTCCGATTGATCTTCGACCTATGAAGATGGTTATAGAAGTTCTCATAGTGAAAAGAGTTCCAACAATAGATATATATTTCATCATGAGGAGGAAAATTATGGGTGAAATTCTAGGGAGGACCTCAAAAATTTATGATTCTAGTTATTTAGTGAGGAACTTCATTACAATTCTACTTCTCCTTTCTAATGATTAAGTACCACAGTCTAGGTCTACTACCGACATATGTTTTCAGCCATCAAGAACAATAACATTAATTAGGGAAGAGATATGGTCTTTCTCCAAGTAATTTGTAACTCTCAATGAGATCTTATTATATATTTTCTATTTTATGTGGTTTATACTAGAAACTATGCATAATATACTTAATTGATTAAACATTTATTGATAAATTCATATGTTATCATTAAAACATATCAATAATAATCATGAGGCTGGGTAGGGATATGACCCTGCCCATTATTTTTCATTATAATATTCTAGTGAGTGTCTTTTGAGTGGGAAAGAGTATGAACCTACCATTTATATTCCATAAAAATATGTTAATTACTCTCCTTGGATTAAGGGGGAGCATGGATATATTCCCACTCCGAAGAAAATTTCAGAGTATATAGATGATTCAAAATGTTGTTGGTAGGAATATGGGCCTTCCCTAAAGTGGTTCCATAAATATGCAATAGAAATATATTTGGAATGGTAATATGATCACATTCACAATCATTATTCAATATTGGAATATGATAATTATCCTCATGAATATTATTAAAAACATGATCCCACTCCTGAGTATCATTTATAATATATCGATGATCAACTTCATCATTGGAAAATGAAGGAATGTGAGACTTACCCCTATTAGCCCCAAGAATATGTCATTGGGTGTCTTTTAAATCTTATTTTACCATGATCAGTTTGAATCTCTATAAATCATGGTCTATAATAAGTTCTTTTCCCTCTGTTTCCACTAGGATATACTAATGGGATTCTGTGGAATGAATGTGTATATGGGATTATTCCTTGGTGAGAGTATCCATATGGGTCCACTCTAATCCTTTATTATCCACTGAGACAAGTTGATTGGATTCTACTAAGAGTTTTGGAATATTATCCTTCCCTTAAACAGATTTTAGGATATTCTAATTTGGTCCCACATATTCTTCTAAGGTTTGTTGGTAATATTTCTGAGTACAAGTAGGGATATAAGCCTACTCTTTGATTATCACCATAGTTTGTTGACGGACTTATTTTGAGGGGATGGGGACATGATTTTTTCTTGAATCTAGTAGTTATCTATCCCTAGAGAAATCTTATAGGTGTCATGATCTTGGTTGATAGAATAAAGACCTCCTGGTGGAAGCCATCCACATGTTACTATGTAGTTGGGGTTGCGTGACATTGGTGGTGGTGGTAGTCAGTGAGATACCTCCTAGAAATATCTTAGATGATGGGGAAGTTATATATTAATTACTTGTATTCCTCTTAATGTTAAGGGAGATAATATTTTTTTCCATCTCTAATAGGATCTTGAATAGGTTTATGGAAGTTTCATGCACCATCTCTTTTATTGCGGGATTCCTCTATGAAGGATGTGTCTTGAAAGGGTTAATATTTTGGAGGCACCCTTGCACATCATCCAAGGCGGGGATGTCACCATTAAGGTGGTACTACCTAGTGAGATCATTTTAAAAATGTCTTTGGAGACTATATGTGGGAATGAGAAACCTCTTTGACATGTGTTCCACAACATGAGTAATAACCATGGTGTTTTCATATCACTTGGATGGTTCCATTACATGAATATACAGGGCCTCTAGCCTATAGAGTTTTTTAAAGAAAAATAAACAGAAAAAATAAATCCAACAATGTAACATCATATATAAGAGTTATTGGGAAATTAATTTATTTCATTGGAAAATTATATCATTGTTATTTCATGCATTGAAGGATTTATGTCAGGTTCACCATTTTTTCTACCAATGGATGCATTTGATGATTCACGTATCTATGATAGTTTTGAATGACTATTGGTGTAATAAAAAATTCCAAAGCTTGTTAGTCATGGAATTTCTTTCCAATGATTATATGAAAAGAATTTTGTCTTAGATGTTGAAAATTTACGCCCATATCACCCTTTTGTGGGGAATTATTTCAAACAATGGGAATCTATTATATATTTAATATGTCTTATGAATCCATAACAAATCACAAGTGTGGGAATGGCTATACTACCCATGCTAAATATGGTATAGAATCATGCATCGATGTGAAGGTTAATGTTTTTCATGTATTATAGGTTCTCCATCATTAATTTATTTACTAGTGATTCATAATTTTGGGTCTGCTAATTTAAAGTCAATATAGCTGGTCACTCTAAATTTAAACACCATCATGTAAGTTAGAGGTTATTATGAAGTTGGGATCAATTCCATAGAATGAGATTAATATATATCGTTGTGAAGTGAATCAGAATCATCATAGTTTAGTTCCACTTATGAGGCATGTTTTACTATTTAATGTCAATTGAAGAGGACTCGTTCTACAAGGTTAAACATCATACAAAGTGAATTCTAGGAATAAGGGTTCCTAGAAATTTTTGGTGTGGGAATTATATATAAGATGACCTTTCTAATTGTTCTCAAGAAGAATATTTCCCATCAAGATCTAGTTTAGTTCACAAGTAATTTGTACATATGAGATATTGTTTTGGATTTGTTGGTCTGGATATATGCCACTGAGTGAAAAATAGGGAATAGCCTAAATTAAGATGATATGATGATTATCTAGAAAAAATATTTCTCTATAGGTGGGAGGTATGATTTTATAATAAGTATAGCACAACAAATAGATGAAAATTTATATTTTGAGGTTGAACCACAATGAGGATTCCTATTTATCATTTTTTAACACAAATCATAGCCTACATAGTTTATGTGTGAAAATTTAAGGTCACATGATACTACCACGTCTCAGAGTTTAGATTTATACTGTAAGAACATTTTGACACAGTTTTACACAATGTGACTAGGAGGATGGACATGATGATTTACATCATGATATAAGGACGTATTTATAATGAAATTATAATAACTGAGGAATTATTATGGATTGTACATCTTGGGCATCCATATTCATGGAACTGAAATGATGAAATAATTCATCTATGAATATGTAATCCATGATTGGTGTGGGAAACAAGGGACAATGGAAGATAAATCATGATTCCTGAAATGTTTGAGGGAATACAGTCCATTGAATAGGTTTTAATAGAGGATAAGGATCCATGAATATGAGTTTTTTCTTATTTTTTAAGGCCTCCTATATAGATTTGAGAGCATATTAAACCTTTTATGGACTCCCTTGGGGAACATTAGTGATTGGGTGGGGAAGATATTTGTCCATGAGCTACATGTTAAGACTTAAACCTTGATGAAGTCCCATTTTTCTTGGACCATTGATTGTAATTAGGTGTTAACTGAGAACCCATGTTGATTTGGTTCATTATTGGGTTAGCTAATCCTAGTCATATAAAACATGTGAAATCAACATTGTGTTCTCGTGAATAAGTCCCTCCTAATCAAGGGATTACATGATCGTGGTTCCAGGAAGGTGTTATCATTATGGGAGTAAAACTTAGGATATTCAATTTCTAAAGGGATAAAAATATTGAAGGATTACAAGATAGTGTGTATGACCTGATCATGTATGTATTGTGTCTTCATATGAGGATTAAAGTTCTCTATTTTAGGTTTTAACCTCAATGAAATGATTCAATAATAGTATTTTGGATTGGCATAAAATAGAGTATAAATATAACTAAAATGGGGAGTTTATGGTTTCACCCACCCTCTATTAGGAGGTGACATCAAAAACTGGCCCTCATGAGGTTTACCTCAATAAATGGCCTTAATAGAGGGACTCACAAGATTTATTTACTTTCCCAGTTTTCATGAGGTTGACCATATGGGGTGGTATTATGAGGTCAGCCTCTATGGGATACAGTTATTGGGCTAAGATTTACAGGATATGCCTTGTAATATTGACCTCAAATGATTTCCTCATGAGATTAGATTATGTAGTATAATACTCACAAGCTCATACTCATATATTTTGTGTGTTTATTCTTTGTGAGAGTCTTGGGATTACTTATAGCTTAACTAGAGAAATATTCCTAGAACTGTAAAACTCTTTGCTCTAAAATTTTTATCCCTATATCTATCATTTATCTATTAGGATATTTATTCATAGATGGGGATGTGAATTTATAATAAACCCTAGGAAATTTCTTTCCCAAAATGTATAGACACATGGATATTCCATGTTGCCATGGAAATTTAGTTCATCGAAGGACCCACAATGTGGTTAAAATCAAATAACTGAAACCACGTGGAAGAGAATTTCCCATAGTATGTGACTTGACTCAGTAAAATAGTTTTTATGTTTGAGTTCCCCATTGAGGGACTCTATGATATTTCCATTCCTACCATAATAATGTCCCAATGCTACATTCCCATAAAAAAATGCTCTGATGCGGTGAGGTTTTCAATTTCACAAGGTCTACTACATAAGATTGGAAACTTCATGGTGTTAGAAACACAGTGAGAATACCTCATGGTCATGTTAACCCTTATATATGGTAACTTCATGGGATATGGTATTTGAAAAATTAAACTGGTCCATTTTATTTCATGTCAAAATGAATCCAGACATAAAATGGTAATAACGTCTAATCCGAACATCTATTATGAATACAAAACTAGTCATATAGTATCTTGTGAAGATATCTACACCCCTAAATATAGGATATACCAATATAAAATATATTATAATACCAAAAAGTGGAAATAAGGATTTTAAAAATGAGTTTATTGGTCTTGAGACCCTTTTTCTCAACAATGGATGAAATACATCTACTACTAGTTGGATGTTCTCACCATCGTTAAACCATATTAATAAAAAAATTCTATTATCCATTCCTATGTGTGTGGGGAATCATGTGGAAAATATAGATCCCATTTTATTTCTTTCATGGCATGGATGTTATTATTATAAAAAAAATTAAACTTTATATTCTAAGTACCATGTTATTAATCATATTGAAAAGTGAGTGACATGATATTTTTTGTGAAAAAATATAATAATTGTTATTTTTATTAAAATACATGTCCTTTTTAAAACAAAAAAACTGAAACACCATAATCCATAATTTTATGGGATAATAATTTGAAAATAATATCAATAACGAAATATTCATTACTAATATAATGAAAAATAATAGAAATATAAAATATATGGAAGTGTATGAAAGATAATTATATAATTAATAGAATAAAGTTATGTGACCATGAATGTTATGATTGAATACAATGGTGATTATTTTATTATAGTGTTTTGGATTTTTTATCACTATTAAAGATTTATTAGTGACCAATAATTTTAAACATTATATCATGTTTAATTTATAATACATTATTGTTATTGATATGATCATGGGAGATAAATATCTTGTTCAATTTTTATTCATTTTTCATTCATTCTCAAGCATGATAGATTTTATACCCATGAGGTTGACAACATTCTCATAGGATATTGATATGTTTTTTAAAATAATTGTTATTATTTCATATTAAATATGAATTTTTTTAATATTATCATGATGACGTGACATATATATATTATATAAAAATATGTTCATTGGAGATTCTTGAATCATTTATGAGATGACCATGGAAGTAGATTATTTTTTGCTTATACTGAATAAAAAATATATTAGAGTATATCATATTATTTATCTGGTTCTTGGAAGTGTTTCATAAAGGTATATATATAGATATATTGGAAATAAGAAACAAAAAAAACATTACTTTATCATGAAGAACTCTTTGTGTATAGAGCTCCAAATAGAGTGTGTGGAACAAGTTGTATCGTATGGCACTCTATGATGGTTATGGAATTTTTCAATGAACACGTGATTACATGTTTAATGAGGGATTGAAATCTCTCAAAAACACTGTAAAAATTGATGGTATGGTATCATGAACCTAATAATTTAATATACCATGGATTATTCCTATGAAGAGTTATTAATGACACACAACCATTATTCATACACATATTTTTTAATGTTTTGTCCCATTAGTACTCATAAAGTGATATACTTCTCACTGATATGGATATTGGTATATCTCATACTTATTAATTTAATTATGAATAATGATAATTGAGATTTATGTTCATCATTGGATGATTATTTTCAATGGTTTTCAAGGAATAATACTAAATATTGGAATATATTATAAGTTCTATGGAAGATTAGATACTAAAGGGAAACATTTAATTAAAGTAAATTAGTATAAACTCATGTTGGAGGAAGTCATGGAATATTTTATTTATGACAAGACATGATTTTTTTGTAGTGGAAATTATTAAATACTTCTACTAATGTATCAAATTTTCAAGTGGAAACTATTAGGCTATAATGAGTCGAAGGGGAAGGAGGATTTACTCTTATGTGAGAATCACACCAAAATATATAATAGTTGTTTGATTATGTTTTTGAATATAATCATGAGGATTATCCTATATGGGTATTAGACTATGAGTGAAGGAATATATTTTTTCATATAGGGCTATTTATTGGATTTTAGACTATCAGGATGCAAGATGAAGATCATGCTACAATAGAGATATTTATTTCACAAGTTCCTAGTATATGAAATATTCTGACATTATTGTTACTTGTTTTTTATACAATCACAATGAAATCTAAATATCATGCTTCAATAAAGGGTGTTACTGCACAAGTTCATAGGAAATAAAATATTCTGACATTTTTGTTACTAAGGAGATACAGAGGTCATAACATAATTTTTTAGTAACTATATCATATAATATAAATATTTGTGGGTATTAAATGTTTTTAAGATATATTTATATGAGATTGTTTTATATGCGTATTATATCATAATTAAAAATATCATTCCTTGATATGTTTTATTAAATTTTAATAATTAGAATCACATTTTGATCTAGTCGATTCATGAAAAATAATATATTTAAATTCACTTTAATTATATGATGGAACAATGAATTAAATTGATATAACTCATTAGTTTTCCAAATGAATTTGATTGAGAATTATATGAACATACTACAAAGACCAAGGAGAAGAAATATAGGACTCATAGATTGATCATGATTATCAACGGAGATATACAGATATGAAAAAAATCTATAAATCTATAAATTGATCATACAAGGTACTATGAGAAGATTTTTATATTATTAAAAAATTATTTAATTAGATATGTCTGGGCAGAGCCTCCCAACTGGGTCATCCGTAAGAGAAGAATAGTGCTAACATCATCTATTAACATGGATGAATTTAAGAAAGAAAGGGGAAGATCAAACACTCTTAATATCTTATTCTTTCTAATCTATTTCCATTGTATTGTTATTGAGATTATTATAGGACTTAAGGATCATTTTCTTAAAATATCTATCTATTATCTCATCGTTCATAATAAGACATTGAATTGCATAAAGGGATAGTAACCATTTAACCAAAAGGACATGTATGCTCAATAAATAGAGTGTGTGAACCTTGAAAACCCATTATATCATTTTATTTACTTTAGAATCTATCTCTCTTTCATTATTTATATTAAAATAATTGTTTTTTCATTCAAATATCACATGTGATCTGAACAACATTTATCATTAGTAGAACGATGTTTGCAAAGAACGTAAAATGAATTATGGTTTGGAATTAGACATTGACCACAGATTCACCCCTCACTAAGTGGTCACACATATCTTATCTAGAACATACATAAGGTGATTTTATAATGGTTAATATTACCATTGGAAGGGTAAAGTGATAGTTCAAAAAATATAATGATCATTATAATAGTATTTTGACATTTTAGTTTAATAAATGTGTTTAAATTAAAAAAATATTATTATATTATTATATTATAATTAATAAACATAAATAATGAGTATTTATCAATGAATTGTAATGTAATTTATATTTGAGTGAAAAATAAATATTTATTAAAATTTAATATTTTAATGATTTGGAACTAAATATAAACTATTAAAAACAATAAAAAAATTTATTTAATAATTCAATTTTCCAAATATTGGAAATTATTCCCACAAAAAGGATCTCATTTTTTTAATTAAAATATTAAAATTATTTAGGGGTGAGGTTTTGATATTGTTTATAAAACTTTAATTTTTTGGGAGTTTTAAGTAACATAGATTTTTTTCCATACGATAATTTTAATGGAATTAATATGATTTAAGAATGTATTAATAATTCATAAATCATTTTTCATGAAAGAAAGGGAATTTTATGACGAAAATAATATTTTTTTTAAAAAGAATAAACTAGATTTATAACACTATAAATAAATTTTTAAAACCTTACTATTAATTTATTCTAATAAATATTATTTTTGATTGTTTATATTGGAGAAGTCATTCCAATGATTCTTTACGACTTTTATCCAAAATATTAAATTATTCAATTTGTTATTAAAAAATACCCCTCCCCTTTAACTATAATTAAACCCATTCTCCACAGTTTATCATCACTCAAAAAATTTATAAATTTTCCAAATAACTTCCCAAATCACTCATGAAACTCTTTTGTGCATATTATTGAGGCTTTGGTCTAACTAAATAACATTGTAACAATGGTTCATGGATCACTCCAATGAAGATGACTCAAACTGAAAGGTAAGGGTTTCAAAACCCATGTAATGTTTTATAAAATATCGCCTAAACTATTCAATAACTTAATAAATTGTTAAATTAACATAAAAAATATTATAATTATATTCTATTTTATTTATGAAAAATTCTAAACTCTCTCAGAAACATCATTCACTAATGGTGGGTTTATACTACCTATATGAATGATGATGTTTTATTTTTTACATATGAATTTTATGGGAGATTTAAAAGTGAGATTTCATTTATAAATATAATATTAATAATCAAATCATGTTATGTTTAATATTTTTAAGTGATAAAATATGAATTATATTAATTTTTTTAAAAATAAATCATCATGGTTGATTCAAGAATTAAAAACTAGATACTGAGAAAACTTATATTATTTATAGCTATATATTAAAATATTAAACTAATTTATTTTTATAATGATGTGAAAATTATACCATGATACTTTTAGTGGTTATAGAATATTTGGAAAGGATCTTTTATTGATACCATTATAAGGATTTCATTTTGGAACAATAAACAAACCTCCCCGAAAAATCAATATAAACAAAATTAAAATAATGTATGGATAATAAGTTAATAAATGAGGGAAAATAATATTTTAATAAAAATAAATAAGTTTCTAAATCAATTAAATTTTAAATTTATTATATTTATTTAGAAGGATAGAGTAGTGTTTTCCAAGACTCAATGTAAAAATTTTCACTTCAAAATCATTATCCTTTTGATGTATTGTTTCTATATTGTATATACTATATTATACTTATTAACTCTAAAAAAATTAATATATATAAATATTTTTATATATTTAATTTTTTAGTTTTAAATGTTTATTTTTCTGTTACATTCATTTTTATGTTTATTCTTTACCTTATTTGTAAGGAGAATCACCTTCTCTTTTTTATTTTTTTATTATTCTCCTCATAAATCTCTATATACCTCACTTACTTTGTACTCACTTTTTTATTTGATCCCTTTATATTCATTGAAATTAATTTAATTTAATTTTATTGGAATTTCAGGAATTAATGGTTAACTTTATTTTATTATTTTTAATTAAAACCCATGATGTTTAGAATGTAAATTTTTACATTTTCTTTCAACCACTCCAGAATTATTCTCATATTATTTTTTCTATCATAATTATCACCTCTATGGACTATGTTTTTGTTTTTATTATTATAACATTTTAACATTTAAAATGATATATTACCTTATTATTTAAGGAAATATGTTGACATTATCATATATAATATTATTTCATATGGTTTGAATATCATATACTTTACTATTCATATCGAAAAATATTCATATAGAATTACAAACCATTATTTTGATTAGGTAAATATTTAGGATTAATATACCCAATATTTCTAAATAGGTAATTATTTAATATATATTCCTTTTTTATGTAAGATATTTCTTTCGTAACATTTTTATATATTTTTTCCATTATTTAGATTTAATGAATGTGTTAGAATTCATATGTCATTGGTGGTGAAAAATTATACACCCCATTTATTAATTTGTAGGTATCATGAGAGAAACTATAATTTTTATTTGAAGTATTCCTACTATTTTTTATATTACAAATTATCGTAAGGTCTTGATGGTATGATTATGATTTCTTTAATTTTACAGTTCTTCACTAAGAGATAATATATAATAACAATCCATGTGATAATATATTTATATTATCAGGTAATTAAATAACTATGTTATGATCATTTTATCATATATATTTCATCATTATACTATTTATTATAACAATATCATATTTTTCATGTTTAATCAACGTCAGATTCTGTTTCACACTACCCCTTACAGATAATCAGAACTCAACAATATTATTATTTCAATATTTTTTTAGGATACCATGATGGATAATATATATGTCCCAAGGATAAAACATAGGAAGAGTAAAGATTCAAATATTTTTATTATATACTTAATATTTCAAATATAATGGAATGATCAAGTACGTATCTAGTTTTCTGAAGTTACTATAAATCTCTCTATATTATGTTTTCATTGTAATTAATTAACTTTAACTCTGAGTAGATGGATTAAAAAACTTTTTATTTATATTAAAAGATCCAATAGTTAATCAGTACACAAATTTATCATGGGTATTTCAATTCAACTCCTTCATTAGGAATAATTTCATATTATTAATTAACCCTACATTTTTAATCATTGACCTAGAAGTATCAGAAAATATCAAGATTTATTAATGTTTCTATCAATTATCTTTATCTAATCTCATAAAACTGTCCATAATGGTTGAGTAAACTATATCATAATCAATTGAATGTTAATATATATGAAAAATATTCAATCCTAAAAAATATCATTATATCCAAAAATAACAACATAACATACATTATTATGGAATAATGAATGTTAAAAACCATATATCTTTGAAAATAAAGGTATATTGGTTATATAAAATTCCATATTTTATAGTATTAATAAATAAAAAATTAATCATTTCCAAAGTAAGACACAAAATTTAACATGATATCTTGAGTATAATCTACACCCCTATAAACTTCTCCAAAAAAAGATTTTATTATTAGAAACCATGTTCTTCTATTATAAAATTATATTATTACCATAGTGAATATACATATAAAACTTTTAATATTGACCATTAATTATCCATTGAAAACTTTATCTAAAATATACATCTCTTCTGAAATTATTATTCTTCCAATATATCAAAAAACAGTTTAGAGTATAGTATTATTTCATCATGTGGCAGTATATAATTCCATTAAAAAAAATTAACTAATGATAATTATGATTTAATAGAAATATTATAGAATTTATTTTTTTTCATTCATTAAATAATATACAATGCTCCTAAAAAATATTCACCATGAATCTTCTCATAAAATAAGACAATAAAATAAAATATCATTTCTAAATATTCATGTTTATTGATCATATTTATTCTTTATCGATGAGTGGGACTCTTAGGAAGGGTGAGCTAGTTTGAGAAGTGTGTAAATACAACTTATAAACAATCTATTTTAATTACATTTTTTCATGGGATTATTTGAATGCTTTTATTTATGAGGTAGTTTTGTACCTTACTAGTTTATTTTTTAATGGCATCTTGGGTTTACATATATGGTGAAAAAATGAATTTTTCATTGAAATCCATCCTAGTAAAACAATAATCATATCAATAGAATATCAAATAGAACTAATAAACATCTGTGATTTATAGGTATAAATTGATGTGATTCTATAAAAGATCCTTTTTTGGACTAGCAAGTAACCTTATGCATTAAAATAATTGTTTTCTAAGAGGGGAAATGTGTTCATGAAACTATTTGTTTATTTATACTAACTAAATCTCGTTACCATGAAGAATAAGTATGCATTACAAAAGATAAATGACCACATTGATAACCACCAAGGTATAATATATACATTTAATATTGATATTCAATTGGGATATAATCATATTTAGATTCCAAAAAAGGATATCCCAAAAACAATATTCAGTTGTTGGTATATATTTTATATGTTTATATTAAATATATTTGGTTTTACTAACAATCTGATACTATTTTTAGTTCTCATTCATTTTATATTTCAACCCCAAATTGACAAGTTAATAGTGGTTTGATTGAATATAACCTCATTTATTTTTAATCAGATGATGATCTTATAAATCTTCATAGATATGCTTCAGAGTTTCTTTGAGAGAACCAATTATAAATTAAACTATTGAATTTTTTGACTTTTATTTCATAGGTTTTTTTTATTTTCCATGATATATATAATTTTAATCTAGTATTGGAACCCATAAAGGTAGAATTTATTCTATTATAGAAACCACAATATATTTTTTTAGGTAATCAGTACTCTAATTCATATACTTATTGATGAGGGAATATATTACATGGTTTTCTAAGATGCATTGAGGAATTTTTTAGATGAATCATTATATTGGAAAGGTCAATCATTTCTTATATATCCAAATATGAGAGGCCTAATGATAATATTTATATAAGTTATAATTTTTAATTAGAAATAGTTGTTTTTTATTATAAGAGTTGGATACGTTATGTGTTTGGGGATAACTTTTTTGAGTAGAAGAACCACAATTTTATTAGATATATCTTCTCTAAAAATCATTTAAATGTGAGGAACTACTAGTGGACCATGTTTATATAGGATTATGAATTTAAAATTGAATATATTGTTAAAAATTGATAATTTTTTTTAGAATATATGAGCATGACGAGTAAGACCTAGCTGGAAAAGTGAGTATCTGATGAGTAGTATATATTGGTTTAGTTTTATTTCATACATCTTCACCAAGTTGATGAAGAGTTCATTGAATTTCATATTATTTTTTTAGTTACTCATAAACATTTAAATAAGGATAAGGATTCCCATAATAGAGACATATACTATGGAGTCTATAGAGATAATTTGTTTTAGGGAATTTTATTGATTGATTATCTAAATATGGGGAGTAATAAATCCTCTATCATGGATATGTAGTTATACAAACTTGTCTTAAGAAGAATATTCTAAGAGATTTTTACACATCTTCTATATTTGTTAATCCAAGTTTTATATTTTTGTAACTTTATATTTATGGATTTCTGATGTTTGTATATGAATATTATTATAATATAGTTCATGGAATGTTTACTGAAACATTAGTAGGTGAAGGATGGGAATTAAGCACCTTAAATTTTGGGCCATCCTTTAAGAATTATGTAGTGTTAGTGGGTTGGTTTAACAGTGGGATTAATGAATGAGTTTATATTTTAAAAAATCATTATATTATGATATTTATAATTAACTGGTTGGTTATTTTTTCCCAATTTCTCTCAAATCGGGAGAAGTGTATTGTGGAGAGTTTTCAACACCTATATGTACATAATATTGTTCAACTAAATAGAGTCATCTCAATAATAATCACTAATCAGTTTGAATTCTTTATATATATTATGGATGAGATTGATGTGGGATTGTAACATTAATAGATTGGTCTATGAAAATAACACTGAAAATAGGTACTAACATGATTTCAACCACAACCATCCATATGTTAGAATAAATTGATTAGAGGTGAAAATCATTAACAAAATTGATGACACTGTTCCCACTATCAAATAACCTTTAATAAAAATAAATACCAGAATAGCAGATATAATGAAGTCTATGTAATATATAATCCAAATTTATGAATAACCATTATAATATAATACACCATGGAAAAATAAAATAATATTAGGGGATTCAAAATATATTTTACATCAAGAAAATGGATTTCCCATTGGCCCAATCTTATACATTTCATATAAAAATGTAAATTAATTAAAAAAAGAATACTCTATTACAAAATGCTTAAAAATAAACCTATTAATATATATAAATTTCTATCATTACACCTGTTTAATTAGCTGTATTATATAACTTTTCTTAACATGCATTTCAAACAAAATTTCAGTAACCTAGTCGAGGTGATTATGAATGTTTTGAGTTTCAAAAATAATATGATATATATGAATTCATGTATAGTATGAAATGAAATTATTAATGGCTAAATTAACCACACGATTAAATTATTATTGTGCCAATAAATATCATTTTTATTTAAAATACAAGCTTTATAAAACTTTAGTATGTTGTGACATCATTCTATGATATAAGAGTTCAGATTTTATTAACCACAGCCAGAGTGAAACCACTTCAACATGAATAGTAAATAAATAAATTAATTGTAACTAGGTAAGGTATGATATAATTGTAAATATATTCAACCATCTCTCAATAATAATCTTGATAATATTCCAACAAAATCAAACCCCAGGGGTGATCTCTGACATTATGGGTGGAAGATGTTTATCCAAAATGATAAGATGATCATTCTAAAAACCATTTTATAATACTCAAATAAAACCCCAATATAAATCATTAGAATAATGTTTATATATATATATGTGTGCGTATAAAAATAATGGAAATATCCAGATAACATGTTTGTAGAATCCAACTTCAAGAGTAATATTCTACATTATGGATAACATGTAAATATCTAGTCCTTTATCATGATCCTCATAATAGTGTACACTATATATTAATACCTTACACCTATAACTATCCTCAATAATAATTCTAGTATAAAACCATTAACATATAACCTTGTTACTGGTCCTTGTGAATGATTGATCAATATACTATATATGAAACCCAGATTCATCTTTAGATTTAATCAATATAAAACATATACCAGATGGAAAGTCAAAAAAAATATTCACATAGTATCACATTGACTAAATTTTTAACCAATGGAAGAATACCTAAATATATTATTATAAAACACTATGCTAACTGATCACTTATCCCTTGGATAATAAAAATTATCAAATTCCATGTGTCGAGAAATATAACCGATCCAACTTGGAGATTTTCCATCCCATGCACGGTTCTTAACTCTCAATGGTAATCTCCCATATGAATACTTTCCCATAGTCTATGTCACTTTATTCTCATGACCAATTCAAAGGAACCACTTAGGCTGTGAATCTTTATCCTTATACTCAGTGGTCCACAAATTTCATGAAATGTGGAAACTAATCATATAATTAATATCTATCATCTCTATCACCCTTATATAAATCTCACTGTTTCATCATTTTCCCCCATTAGTACCAATGGGTTTTTACTATAAACTTATAGTAACACCATATCTTCCTATTTGAGCCCAAAATCACAAGATATATAAACTCTAGTAAAACTCTCTTTGATTAAATATTCCTGCATCAAATACTAAACCTAAATTTTATTTTTTTATGAAAATTATCTATATTATTAAATATTTCCACCATAACATTTATAAATATATGTAAGAATATTTCAAGATCCCCATTAAACTATTATTTCCATTAAAAAACATTTTACCCTTAAATATTATCGCATTATACATATCAATCGACCCAATATTTATATATTCTATTACAAATCTATTCCACCACAACAGACTGTGCGTAAAAAAAATTATCCGATACTCCAAAAAATGAATCTTTTATAATCTAGATTATGATTTGAATAGTGAAATATTATGATTTATCACTCAATAAAATCATTTATTTTCTTATCCTATAGTATTTCATGAGAATACTTGTTTCCACTTTACTATTAATTTTTTATGTACACAATATTTCAAATATTGTTTTTAATAAAAATTGTATTCATTTATCTCTTCGGTTGAAAATTTATTTTTCTTCTAAACCCTTAATTTCTAAAAAAAATTCAATTTTTTTTTCTTATGATGAAAATGATTTATTAAAGAAACATTTTTTAATTTTTGAATTTTAAAAAAATAAAATAAAGAATCAGTTCATTTTCTAAAGAAGTCTTGTTCGAATTTTAGTAAAAATGTGAAAAGAATATTTATTTTACCTTGTACAAATTAAAAAAAAACCTCACATCATGAACATTATTTTAATATAGGATTCCAATATAAGTTTTCATGTTCATTTTCAAAGAACATGATTTCCTAAATATTCTATAAACTTTTAATTAACAAAATGTTATTTTCAAAGAATTGATATTTTCCTCAAGAGATGTTCCAAGTGATTTTTCTTTCGAAATCATTTTTATTATAATATGACATAATTTTATGTTTGTTATTAATATGGTAAAATATGAATTGATCATGATAAATTATTTCTAGCTTAATGAAACACATGTAACCAATGTTTAAAAATATTTAGAAATGATCCACTTCATTCGCGGTTTAATGGAAAATATAAAACATACTTTAAAGAAGAAAAAAGGAATGATTGTTTTCATAAAAACAAAAACTAACTATTATATGTTTTATGAATAAAATAGTTTTTTTAAAGAAATATTATTGTCTTAAAAAATTATGGAGTGTTACATTGAATGGGTATTAATTTTTGAAGTTACCTTTAATCGAGTTTACTTATTGGGAGGAATTGTAAAGGGAACCATTTTAAACATGTATTTCTTCATCAAATAAAGAATAATTGAGATAGGTACATATTTTTAGAACATAAAAATATAATATAATAGGATTAAATTAGAATAATTACAAATTACATTGGGTTAATATGAGATAAAGGATAATCCGAAAGAAAAATGGGGGTTTAGAGAGATTCCCTTACATTGTGGGTGAAAGTGTTATTAACATTTGATTAATGTGTTCAATAATCAGATTAAATACATTAATTAATTAATCAATAACCTATAATAAATATATTTTATTTATTATAATTTTAGTATTTTCTTTTATAGCAATATAGATGATTTATAGAGTATAATTTTGTCATTTCGAGAGAATTTGTTTCATGGTATCATGGTTGGTTCACTTATGTTCAATTAGAAAAGTTCATTTAAAATTGGAATAATTCTCCTAAGGATAAATTATATGTTTTTAATTATTTCTAAAAATTTAATTGTTATAATATATCATTTTCTTTTCTACATGATAATTAATCATTATATAAACCTTTAAGGAAAAAATGATTAGTTTATTTTTGGTAGTCTTTTACGACCATCAAAAACTAGTAAAATTTTATTTAATATTATGTTTATATATTTTTTTATAGAAAATTAAAGTTTTAATACACATATTACAACATTTTTTAACCAAAAAATGGTTTTATGACCATCCTTTAGGGTGTTAAAAAAAATAAAAACTCATCATCCATTAAGGTGGAAAATTTACATCTCATAGTCCACGTTTTCATTTTTTGAACAAAAATGAGAGGACAATATATTTGATGATGTTTATTACATGAACTCAATTCAATTATTTAATATGTATTATATTGATGTTTTCATGTCACTTTGTATAAGGTAGGTGATGTGAGGATAAGAAATGAAAATCAAATATAATATAAAGAAGGAGGATTTTTCCTCTTTAAAGTCATCTCCTTTAGAACCTCTTTAACACGGTTAGGTTTGTTCTTTTGGTGAGACCATAAAGATAAATATGTGTGGTAGAGGTTTGGGAGAGGAATTATTTAGAATATATGAAATATCTTAATCATTTATGGACTCAACTAATGGGATATTTTGATCCCATCACCCTTTATTATAAAATTCTAAATAAAGATTTATGTTTCACAAAAATACAGACACTTAATTTGTTAAATTTAACTCAATTCTTTATTTATACCAAAATATAAATATATGATATTTTCATTTATAAGATGCCTAAATTTTATTTATAATTTCATAGGTGATGTTACTATTCTATTTACTGAGTTATTATTATTAAGGGTAATATTACCATTCCAATGGGCATGTTACTATTACATTGGTTTAGTTTCTTAAATTTATATAAACACCCCTTATTTCATTCTTCATTTTTGAGAATAATGTTCTTATTTGGTTCTATATGTGATGTATGTATTTTATACTCTATAAAATAATTATAATAAATGAAATTTAACTGTTAATTTTTTTTTGTTACATCCTTCCCCCTTTTAAAATTTCTTCCTTGAAATTTAATTTTAAATTATTTATTGAAAAGAGGTGAGGGTACTTCTCTTCCACTGATTCCTCTAGTTCCCATGTCACCTCTTCATACATATGATTCATCTAAAACACTTTAAAAATATGAATTTTGTACTTTTATATGAATTTTTTTCTATGGTCTAGGTTCTGAACTGGATTCTCTTTATATGAGAGGTCGTTCTCTAGTTGAAGCGCCTCCAGATTCAGTAAATGTGAGGTGTCATGGATGTACTTAATTATGATAGAAACTTGGATCACATCATGAACATGATCCATATTTGGTGGAATTTTGTGTTTATTCCACTGCTCTTATGTGATGAATGATCTCAAAATGATACTTTATGCTAACATTCCCTTTCTTTCGTAACTAAATGACTCTCTTCCATGATGATATTTGAAAGAAAAAGTTTTCCCCACAATGAAATCCAAATCCTTTCGATGGTTATCAACATTGTTATTTTACGACTATGAGTAGATTTGATATGTTCTTTGATGTCTTTAACCTTCTCTACAATTTCATACACTTGATTTGTCCATGTAATATTCATTCTCTAACTTTTTCAAATAGATTGGAGTTCAAAAATGCTTCCCATATATAGCTTCATATGAATCCATCAGAATACACAAGTGGAAATTGTTATTGTATTGGAACTCAACCAATGGGAGATTTTGATCCCATCTCCCTTTAAATTTCATTGAGACAAATCTCAGTAAGTCCTCAAGTGTCTGAATAGACATTTTAAATTGTCCATTAATTTGGGGTGATAAGTTGGGGTGAAATTAAATTCAATATTCAAAGCATGTTGAAGACTTCTCAATGATTTTTAAGCGATCCTTAGATCATGATTAGTTATGAACAATAGATTTACTCCATATAGCCATGACACTTCTTTAACATATAACATGTAAAGTTATTCAATCGAGAAATATTACCAAATAAAGTGGAAAGTCTTGGTGATTTGATGAACCGCAACATGAATCACATTGTTTCCTTTGGATGTTTTCCGGAGACCAGTGATAATGTATATAGTGAAACTATCTCATTTCCACGTAGGTATAGGTATTGGTTGCATCATCCCTTGGGACTTTTGTCTCTCTACTTTAACATGAAGATATACCAAACACCTTGAGATATAATCTATAATATCTTTTTTCATGTTTTCCCTTTATAAGTTCTCTCAAAGATCATGGTACCTATTCGTACATCCAGGATGGATAGAGAAAGATGAGAAATGTGCATTATCCAGTTGATCCTTATTTATATCGATTGATGAAGGAACACAAAGCCTAGTTCGAAATTGAATCACATAATCATCATTGATGTGAAAATCATGTAGCTTCCATTGCATTACTTCTTTCACCTTCTATTGTAGCTCCAGATCATCCCTTTGTGCCCCCATGTTCTTCTCATGGATATATGGTTGGGAAAAAATTGGAAAGGTAGCATTTATTCCATACTATTATGATTTCCAGATCTATCCTCTTAATTTCCATGAATGTAGAGGTTTTATCAATTTATATTTTGTATAATTTAGTTGGTTCTTTTCCTCTAAGAGAACCATCTACCGTGTTTTCCATCCTAAGGTGATAGTAAAAAAGAGAAAACATAGTCCTTTTTTAGCTCTAACAAAATACTTTGATTCATGTTGAGTTACTTTTTCGAATATATATTTTAGGCTCTTATGATCAGAAAATATTTCACACTTCTCAAAATATAGGTAGTGCCTCTATATTCTCAAGGAAAAATTCAGGATTTCTATCTCTAGATCATATGTCAGGTAGTTCTTCTCTTGGATATTCAACTACGGTGAGGTATAAGATATCAATTTATCATTATATATGGGTACACAACCCAATCCTTTCATTGAATCATCATTTTATATCAAAAATCCATCTCCACATATTGGTTGTGTGATCACATGTGGATTGATTATCCTCTTCTTAAGAACCTTAAAGTGTTAATCACATTATTTATTCTAGTCATAAATTACCCTTTTCATGTTACCTAATTTATAAGGTTAAATGTAATGAGAAATTTCTCACAAAACATCAGTTTTACCCATTTAATCCAAGAAAACTACACATATCCATTATAGATGTTGGCCTATCCCACTCATCTATTTTCTTTATCTTATAAGGGTGTATAGATATTCCGTTTCTAGTGATAAAATTCCATAATAATGAACTTTCCTCCATCCAGAACACACATTTACTATACTTTTCATAAATTTTCTACCTTCTCAATGTCTTTAGAATAGTGTTAAAATGATCTACCTGTTCCTCTTTTCTATTATAGTATATTATAATACAATCTATAAATACTAACACAAAATTTTCAAGGTAATATATAAATACTCTATTCATTAATTCCGTAAATATTGTTTTAGTATTAGTGAGTCCAAAGGGAATTGCTATGAACTCATAGTGTCCATACCTTTTTTTAAATGTATTATGTGGAATATATTCCTCTTTCAACTTTAATTAGTTATATCCCAACCGAAGGGCCACATTAGATAAATACTTGTCCCCTTTTAGTTGATATAAGAATTCATCTATCTATGGTAGGTGATAATTTTTATTTATCATGATTTTTTTGATCTCATAATAATAAATGAAGAGGCACATTAATCCTCCTTATTTTTTACAAAGAGAACTAGCACACCTCATGGTGAAGCAGGCTGTCATATAAAACCCTTATCCAGATTATCTTGTAATTTCTTTTCTAATTCTTCAAACTCAATGGTGGCCATTTTTTAAGGTTTATTAAATGTGGGAAACGATCCATGATAAGTTCGCCTATAAAGTCAACCTATCATTCATGAGTAAGAGTGGGAAATTGTTTAGGAATCACATCAACATAGTTCCTCATAAAGGCCATGTATTTGAGAATGATCCTTTCTATCTCAATCATTAGGGCTGGATAGTCTTTCCAATTAGATAATAATATCGACATTTGAGGCAATGATTCAAAAATAGATTCATCATCCTCCTTAAAATTTTACATGATTGGAGGGTTCTTCATGATGTGAATAGTGATCTCCCTTTCCGAAAATTTGATGTTTTCTTTGTATAAATATTTCCAATCCATGCCCATTATATAAAAAAACTCTTCCTCAGTTAGTAATATGATATTTTCTGGGGAGTCCATTATAAAAACATTAACTGGATAGGAGTTATATAATATGGATATAATAATTTACCCATTTTATATTCTCTTAAATAACTTAATCTCCATATTTCGAGAATGGTGTTTGAATTTTTCTACTAAACATTCAATATTTGAATGAATGTGTAGAACCAGAATAAAATAGTATGTTCTCTATTCAGAAATGAATAACCAGTGTATATATCATCACATCATTTTTAGGATCCACCTTTGTAGTTGTGATATAATATTCACTTCCTTGATGCCTTAGATGTTTTTTCCTCTATCAAACTATAGATTAGGGTATTAGCTTGCATAACACTCATATTACTTATAGTTGAAACACATTACTATAGGTTGAGTTTTTCTTGAAGCCTTCCATTCTTCTTCCATAGTAGTGGACATATTTAATTAACTTTAAAAAAAATTATCATAATGAACCTATATTCTTCATTCAAATCATCTTCTAGTACGCTTGAGGTAGTTTTCATGATACTTATTCCCACACTTTTGACATGTGGGATGATGGATTTTCAGTATGTCATAGTATTTATCATTTTTTTCACTTATATTAAACTACATTTTTTAATTTTTATCTTTAGGTCTATAAGACCCCTCAGAGCCTCTGATTTCCATTTCAACCTTAAGGGAATAAAAAAAATCTGCCCATTGCTCTCAATGTCTTGAATACCCAATTATTTTCATAGACACCTCATTATTCATCTAAAGAAGTGATCCACTATACTTTTAGTGTTCAAGAAAAAACTAGAGGTATTTCTTAAAAACCTTGTAATGCTTGCCTCATTTTCCCTAAGATACACATCCTCCTTTCACTTCATTCTAATTAACTCGCTCTCCAACATAATAAGGAGGGTTCGGGGAAAATATTTATTGAAATATATTTTCATGAATTATTCCCAATCCATGGAATCAATTTCCTCCTTAAACATTTTTTATCAGTTTCCATCAATAATCATCATCCCCATCAAAATAGATTAACCAACAACATGACATTAACTTATTCTAAGCAGTAGAGGACAGATAATATCATTTTAATGAGGTTAATCCATTATTCTATAATGAGGGGATTAGAATATCCACTAAAGAAATGAGGCTTTTTTCACATAGAGGATTCCACTGAAATATGATATTTCATCAGATAAGGTGGTTCTGCCACAAAATTTATGTTATTATTCATAACATAAGTCATTTGAGAAAGTACTGTCATGATGTTTTGATCTCTCGTTCCAATCAGATTTAAAATTTCATTTGGCAAATCATCAAATTACTTATTACATTGATTATTGGAATAGGTTCTAGGATTTCCCACCATTAACTAAGAAAAAGAAAAATACAATTAGTTGAATATAATACTTCAATAATTAGAATAATAAATGGAAAATTTTAAAATTAAAGGATAAAATAGTAAATTAAAAGTTTATCTTATCCTTTTTATTCCCTATGTTTCAATCTAGGTTATCCATTGTCATAGAATTATCCAATGGATTTTTAATCTTTTCTGTATATCCATAATTTCAAAAAATAACTATACCTTCCTCTCATACCAACTATTGAGACACTAGACTTTAACATATATTATTAAATTATTTTAATCACATTAGCCCTCAAATATAAACCACTAATTGTAACATCTTATTTCTTTGGAAGACTAGGTAGATAATAAGAAATGAATGAAACCAAAATAAAGACATATTTTATTTAAACTCTATAATGAGATCCTAAATTCCATTGATCTCTTACATCTACCTATGATAACATGGGGAATAAATGAATGAAGGGATGAGGTAAAAATCCACATAAGAGAATAATCATAGGAATCAAGAATATCACATGAGTTCAAAGTCATAACATGATGATATAAGAAGGAATAAAACAATAATAGATATAGGGAAGAATTAAATATAGGACAATGTATCATATAATATTTGATACATATTAATTTGGAACCAACATAAAACCAAACATAAACATGAGTCAGGGCTGACTTCTAAGACTATTTGACATGGAGTACAATGTCCCGCAATGAAATTAGGTTTACTCCCTATCCCATATTGACATCTTATGAGACTAAGAATTACCAAATAAATCAAGGAACTATCATGGGGCACCCATCATTACATTTTTTTGGATATCTATTCCACTTGAAAAATCGAAGAGAAGGAATAAATAAAAGGGTTACCCATGGAACGAAATGGGTATTAATATCATGTCATAAGGCATTACCAATGGGCATTTCATAATGGTGAATTTTAAGGAAGGAATTTAAATCAAAATTAGAAATATATAAGTGAAAAATAAATATATCATCATATGTTATGAACAAATTATGTATAAACATATACGTATTGTGTTTAAAAATATTTAGAGATGATCCACTTTAGAGTGGTTTAAGGGAAAAATATTAATGGTTCTTTAAAGAAGACAAAGGCATAATTGTGTTCATAAAACAAAAACTGAGATAAGATAGTTTTTTGTGATAATAATATTTATTTTATAAAATATTGGTGTCCTAAAACATATTATGCATTCTACTTGAAAATGGGTAAGAAATTGGTAATTTCCCTTTTAAAGAGGATTATATATCAGGGGGAATTGTAAAGAGATCCTTATAAAACATGTATTTATGTATAAAAGAAGGAAGAATTGAGATAGGTATATAATTTGGGACATATAAATAGAATTTAAAAGGAAAACTAAGAAGAAGTTACAATTTTATTGGGGTAAAGAGAGAGACATCTTATCCTGATGGAAAAAATGGGGGTTCGGTGAGAATCTCTTACCTTATTTCTGAAAGTGTTCTTCACATGAACTTAATGTCTTGGATAACAAATTTAGACCCAATAATTAATTAATTAAGTACCTATTATAAATATATTTTATTTATTATAATTTTATTATGTTCTTTTATCACTATTTTGATGAGTTTCAGAGTTTAATTTTGTCGTTCCGGGAGTGTTCATTTTATGGTTCCATGGTCAATTATCTTCTGTGTAATTATTGAAGTGCTTATCAAATTAGAATAATTTTTTAGAAGTTAAATTATAAAGTTTTAAAACCCTTCAATAAATTTAATTGGTCCCATATAAATGTTTTTTTATAGGAGGACAATTCATTAGATAAAATGTTAATAAAAAACGATTAGTTCGTATTAGCGGGTTTTTACGACCACCATGAACTAATATTGTTTTATTTAATATTATAATTTTATAATAGTTCCAAAACATCAAATAAAATTTAATACACATATTATAATAATTTTGTACCCTAATAATGGATTTATGACTATCCATGTAGGCATTAATAAAAAAATCAACATCCATGAAGGTGGTGAATTGACACCCCATGCACGATGTTATATTTTTTAGAAAAAAAATTAAAGGAGAATAAAATTTATGATGGATAATCCAATAAAAAAAATATTGTTCTATTATATGTATGATACTATAATTATTATATAATTTTGTATATGTGAGTTAAAGGGAGGAAAAGAAAATAAATGAAAATAAAAGAGAAAGAAGGATGATTTCACAATAAGAAGTTTCTATCCATGAGAACCTCCTTCATGAACTTTGGTTTGGTATTTTGGTGAGACCAAAAAGTTCAAAACATAGGGATGATATTTGGGAGAGGAATTGGGTACAATATTATAACCATTCCCCAAATCTTTTAATGTGTGAGGAAATGTCACGGTGGGAGGTGGTATTTGTAGTGTGTGGAGAGGGTTGTTTTGGATTATTTTTTTCATTTGATTAATATTTTGGATTAAGACTATCAATAGGGTGATTCCTGTAACTAATTATAAAAAAATTAATGTGTTCTCTAAATAATTTGTTCTTACATCATCCATGACTCAAAACTTAATGTTTTTGGATTAAAATGTTTAATACTATAAATTATCGTATTTCACTAATCACCAAAATATCAATAATTTTAGAGAAATATAAATAAATCACCAAACCATTTTTCAAATTTTATATTTTAATAGTTGAATTTATTTTATGAAAAAAATTCTAAATATGAGAAATTTATTTTTTTAATTAAAATCTTCATTTATTCGAAATATAAAAATTTAAATATTATAATATATTTTATGACACTTTGAACATTTAATAAAGGTATCATAAAATTATATTATAATCATAAGAAAAAAATTAATATTTTAGGAATAAATTTAGGAAAATATATTTTCTTTTAAATCATTATATTAATTATAAAATTCTAAATAAAAATTTACGTTTGACAAAAAACCAACACATAATTTATCATTTAAAAAAATATTTACTTATTCCAATATATAAATATATCATATTTTCATTTACAAGATCTATAAAATTTATTTATACTTTAATTTGTGAGGTTACAATTCTATTTTTTGAGTTACTATACTTAATGGGAATATTTTTTTGCAATAGTAATGTTACTATTCCATATGTATTTGTTCATGAATTTTTATAAACTCGACTTATTTAATTCTTATTTTATTTTAATAATGGTTTTATTGGGTTCTATTTCTGATCTATGTGTGTTGTACTAAATAATATAATTATAAGAAGGGAAATATCATTGATAAAATTTTGGGTTGTTACAACTATTACCATACACTATAGGACTATTAATGTATTATTTAACTCTAGATCTACTCATTCATTCATATATATTGAATTTAATAAGTATATAAATATTCCACAAAATTATTATATATAGAATTAATAATTAAAACCCCTATGGTTCTGATCACATCTATATTATACGATTCCTCTCTAGTTGAGGTGTGTGAGAATTTGTTTCCTGTAAATCATATCATTCATCCCCTAGTTGAATTTGATGTTATCATCATAATATATTTTCTATCTCTAAAAAAATTCCACATTAATTAAAGTGTATGAGATGTCACATTTTTTATTATAAACCAAACGTTGATAATTAACTATTGTGATGATAAATATGAAAATCTGATTGAAAACAACTATTGTATTGGTTTTGATTCTCATTCAAGAGGGGACATTATCTCATATGTTTGGGGAGAAACTCATTATTGATGATATTAATATTGTGTGGAAGTTCTTTATGTCTCTCCATAATTGTTTCCTATAATTTCACCAAAATATGAATTTGAGTTCCAAATATAACTCATAAATGGTAGCACCCATATTTATAATAATTCTTATATAATGGCAGCGATTGAGTTGCAATAATTAAAAATGAAACTACAAGATAACTTTTGAAAGGGATTCGTTCAAAAAAGTTTGTCCCCATGGGGAGAACCTGTTATTTTGGTTAAAAATAAATGTTGATTGATGTGACTCTGAATTGATAATCGTTTCCTGTAAATATCATGATCAAGAACACATACCATCTACCCCGTATTTATGAACTATTTGATCTAATGTTTGGAGCTCATTACTTTTCCATGAATAGACATTGCTCTAGATATCATAAACTGAAGGTCAATAAGGAGGATATAGCCAAATAAAGCATTTCGTAAAATTTTTAGACCCTTTGACTATATAGTGACTCCATTCAGTCTTATTAATACCCCCTATCTCTATATAATTAATGAATATAGTCTTTTGAGGTTGCCTTAATTATTTTGTGTGAGTATTTATAGCTGCTATTATCATGTATTATAAGATAAATAAAGACCATAAAAATTACATGATAATTATAATAAAGAATATAATGAAGGAAAAACTATATAATAACTTACAAAGTGTAATTATTTCCTTTAAAATGTTTCATTTTTTGGGTCATATAATCTCAAGATAGGGAATATCAGAAGATCCATCAATGATGAAGGCTATTGAATGATGGCCCAGACCAACCATAGTGAATGAGATCCACAATTTTATTATATTTTCTAGATATTATTGATGGTTTGCGGAGAATATATCATGACTATATAATCCACTCACTATGTTAACTCATAAGGGAGTCATGTTCCTCTAAATAGATTAATGTGAGGATAATTTCAAGGAACTAAATAGAAGATTAGTCAGTACAACTATTCTTAGATTCCCATGTATTGGATAAGAGTTTTTAATTAATAGTGACTCATATAATAAACGATTGAGATGTGTTATTATGAAAACAATGACATGGTTATAGCTTATTCAACATGATAATGAACTGTTCATGAGAAAAATTATCATACTCATGATTTAGAGGTAACAATGTTAATTTTTTCATTAATGATATGAATGAGTTATATTTATAGTGAAAGGTTTGATATATATGATGATCAAACAAATTTAATGCATTTAATCATAAATAATTTTTTGAATATTCTCTGGATAAGATAGTAAAGAGTGACTAATGATTATGACTAATCAATACATTACTACCCTAGGAAATAAAACAATGTTGCTGATACTTTGAGTCGAAAGGATCATGATATATTATTATTGATGAGGATAAAAAATAATCCAATATTTATGTATTTTCAAAGTATGGATATAGAAATCCTAAATAAAGGGGATAAATCTTATCTTTATCAGTAGAATGTTAAAAAATCTATCCAATTAAATATTGAATAGGCGCAAAAAGAATATTTGGAGCTGTAATAAAGTGATAAATGTTCCAAAGTTTAACCTTGATCATGATGGAATGATAAGTTTCATGAACCATCTCTGTGTTCCATTAATACAAAATTTTTAGAAGTATTTTTATATAAATCTTATAGTTCTTCATTCTCTATTCATCTTGTAAATACAAAGATATACAGATATTTAGAAAAATATTTCTAGTTGGATGGACTGAATAAGGATATCTCATGGTTTGTATCTCGCTGATTGGTATGTCTGAAATTTAATGTTTGGATACAATATTATAATGGTATTTTACTCCCATTACCGATACTAGAATGGAAATGGGAAACCATAACCATGGATTTTGTTGTCGAAATCCCCAAAATTCCTAAAGGAAATAATGTTATGTGGGTTTTAATTGATCACAAAACAATTTCAAAATACTTCATCACTATTAAATAAGATTTCTCTTTGGATCATATTTATATTATATACATTAAATAGGTTATATGGTGTAATATCTAGATTTTCTAAAATAAAAAACTCTCTTCGATAGTGTACCTGATACAACAGTTTTAGCTTAATCAAATAACTGAATAGTATTATTTAATATCGTAGTTATATCATAGCTGTTAGAATGGTGGGAATAAATGACATTAGATAAATTATAAAAATAGGGTTTAAAAATTTTTATATGATGATTCTTTTGTTATAAAATTATTTAGAAATAAAAATAAAAAACTAGTTTAATAAAATGTATGTTTTTTATGAAAAAAAATTTAAGTGCAAATAATTGTGATTATAAAATAATAAAATCACTATTCCTGGATTATATTGATGAAATATAAATTCAATTAGTTGTTTGAAATTCATCTTTTATGTTTTCTGGACATCATACAAGATCAAATTCAATTTTATACATAAAAGGAGTAGTTTTCAAAAAGGAATTGCACCGCCTTTTGATGGTGAACCCATTATAAATATATTTTTTGGTGCCTTAATAAGTTATATTTGTTAAAATACGCTAATTATTTATTATAGGGATATCCAAATTTACTTTGGTTGAATTTTTGGTATTTTTCTGAAAACTATCATTTTTTGATGAGTTCTGAAAAATACTATATTGTAGTTAAAAACTAATTTTTATTCATTTAAATATTTATTATACTTTAAACTTATATATAATTTCTTAATAGATCAATAATACTATTATTAATTAAAAATAAATAATCTTAATCATTTTTATATTGATATTAGATTAAAAAATTTATTGATCTTTTGAACATCTCTTTTACCCACCTTCTAGCCACATCTACAAGAAGACCATTAAATGATACATTATCATTTTTTGAATTGAATTTTAAAAAATGGACATAAATAATTGTATTTAATATGAAATATTTGGCTCAATAGATCAAAAGAATGTTTGGTGAATAGAAATTTAGTATTTTATTTACCACGACTAAAGGTATATAGGATAATTAATGGTAAAAATAATATTATAATAATAGAAAAATTACTCTAACCATTGTTCTAATTTAATTAGATGAGGGTACTTCAACCAAAATCAACTATAGGTTGAAACTATAACCTTTTTAATTAACTTGGTTAAAAAAATGAAATTTATTTTATTTTATGTAATGATATGTTAAAATGTTCTACTCATGCTTTTAACATGTAAATATTTTTCAATATGGGGATACATAAGTTATATATTAGAATATAAATATTAATTATAAATATAAAAATATTACCAACATCATAAAAATTTATTTCTAATTTTTTGAATTTAAATAAATGAATTTAATTTTGACACAACAATGATGCCATAATATATTTATTAAAGTAAGAATCAAATAAATTATATTAATAATATTCAAATAAATAAAATTGGAACTATTTGATTTCATAAAATAATTTTATGAATGCATTTGACATTTTATTTATATATTAAAATATTTTTTTTGAATTAATAAATTTGTTAGGATTTTTAAAAAAAGTCAGGTAATGAATAGTTTGAAAATTGAAATAATTCCTAACATAAAATATATAATAATTAATTAAATGATAAAAAATGTATAAATAACTAATATTCTACCAAAAAGTTTAGATAACTTTTAAAATGTCATTAATGACTCATTTCTTGGTCGTTTTAAATGTTTTGGTAATTCTTTCAACTCTCAATGTATAACTTACTTGATAAAATAGTAAGAGTTAAAAGGAGTTAAAACCAAACGATAAGGAATAAAAAATATTAAAAACTTCTCTAATTTTATTTGGATGATGGATATTCAACCCAAATAATCATATATTCTAAATAAATCAGTTTGGGACTATTTATAATATAAAATGAATTTATATTAATTTAATATTTTTTATAATTCCAAGAGTGCCCCTCTCCTCTTCTATAGAAAATAACTTTTATCCTCTATTAATTACACTTAAAATACTATTTGGTTCATCCAATATATGCCCAAAACACTTTATATATTCCCTCCCCACATTCTCGAGGCCTTATATTTGGTATAACACCTTAATTAGATGTGTTAAGGGGTGAATAAAGGTGATGATTTGAAGTAAACACAATATTTTTATCTAAGTGTTTCTCTTTTATTTCTTCATCCACTACCTTCAAACCTTCTCCACTCATGATGAGATAATAATTATTGCATCCTCAATATAGTCATATTAATTTATTTTAATATCATCACCTAAATATATCTCCACTTCTATCAAATGGGAAAGGAGTTAATCGTTCAGGTGTACATGTTAACTATCACCTCCACAAATCGATATAATTCATTTTCCATAATTGTATCTCATGATTTGTTATAATAATGGAATTATTTTTAATATTATATATTGATAAAATATTATTCATTATAATATTATATTATTCCAATTATTTTCTTCCTTTCCATGTACATAAAAATGATAACATTATTTGTGTGTACGTGTGAACTATCACCTCCATAAAGAGACGTGATTCGTTTTTATTCACTACATCACTTGTATAATATATATAACTATATTAAAATTATTAAAATTATATTAATTATTATATGATAATTATGTAAAGATAATATAATAAATAATTTATTTCTATAATGATAAATGAAAAATGAAAATGTTACTCATGCATATATACAACCTACCGTTTGCATTATTATAACATTGTCTATGTTTCAAAACCATAATTAATGGTTTTATTTATAAGTATAATTAATTTATAAAAGTGATAATTATTTTGTGAATGTTATTATAGAGATTATAGACTTATGACCACATGGAAAATTTACATCATACAAAATTCATTTTTGAACTCAAGTACTGAATAATGACCAAATGTCTGACATGAAATTAAATAATTAAGTAATTGTTTTAACATTATAAAAAAGTGATATAAATGGAATAATAAAATTGATAAAGATTATAAATAAATTATAAATTAACCTAATATTATTTTTATGGTTGATAATGATTGTACGTGATGAGTTGGGCTTAAGGTAAGGGAATTTTTATCTAAAATCCTCATTTTAAAATTTTGAAGATTTATTCTTATAAATATATTTTTTATATTAATGTATAAAATGGTTTTTATGAATGTATTTATATGGAATTAAATGTTTTAAAATGGTAACTTTTAAATTTCTCTCAAATGTTTTCATAACATGATCCCTCTAAGGGACTTTGTCTCAATCCCGTTTTATTGAGGCATATCTTGATGTTATGAACATTTATTATCTTATAAGGTGTATATATAACTCTTTTGACACATTATGTCATGAATTAGTATAGTTTCATGATATTTAATGTTTTATTAATTTTATTCCTTAATGACTTTTATTCATGTGTATATCAATTGGAAATTACTCATTAACCAAAATATTGTTTTAATGGTTTATAATTCTTAAACCATGTATTTCATGTCCATGTTTTCAAAATGAAATTTAATAGTTTATTTATGTGGACTTGAATTTTTTAAAATGTTAATTTCTTTAAAAAATTTCAAAGTGGTATGAGACACATTGATTCAAAAATATCTTTATTAAATTCTTTAAATTGTTTTGGAAATGGACTGAATATTTCAATATCATAAAATTATATCTTGTGATAGATGAATGAAATGTTGATAATTGAAAAAATTTTGTGTTATGATTATGTAATGGTACTTGGAAATTATATGGGTGACTATGTGATAAACTATAAATATGTGGTTCCCTACTAAACCAATAATGGGTGGTTACGTTAAATCATTTAATGCATTGGTTCTAGAAGTCAGTCGTATGGATTTTCTATTTGTAACATTGATATTCATGGAAGTCGACCTCATTGTTATTTCAATTAAGTATGATTATATCCCAAGTTTCCTTTATTTGTAATCTGTTATTTTTATGGGTTTTATTGTAATCATTTTATTACAAAAAAGGGTAAAAAATTATATTTAATTCAATGAAATGTATTTAATACTTCTTAGAGGTGAAAAATATTAATTTTTTATAAATTTTTCGTGTTTTAAATGTTTTCAACAGGCTGTTATTTTTTCTTATGTTAGTATATTTTACTAAGCTTATTATTCTCATTCAATGTTTTGATATGTTTTTTACAATATTTACTATATAATCGATACAATGATGGGATTAAAGGGAAAATTTATCATCATTGAACATGAAATGAAACCATGTTTCAGTTTTAATAGTTTTTGTTTTGTGAAAAAATGGATTGTTAGAAGAAGTGTCTGCTTTATAAAAATTGAGTTGTTATATATGAGTTATGGAATAATTCACTGTATCTTTAAACATAAAAAGAACCCCAATGTGAAATAATTTCAATTTATAGATGTAACATAAGATTATGTAATGTTTACATATGGGTCCTTATATATTGTTTCATGGAGTACCACAATCCACTACATCATAGATGAATTTTTGGTTTACCTCAATGTTTTTTTGATGTCTTTAGAAAGCTCTAGAAATGAAGTTGAATTTAAGTATTGTGTATCATACTCATATAAATGGTTAGACTAATATAATAATTAAAAACATAGAGAATATTTTGATTCAATTTTCTATATATTTTCATTGTGGTTGGGATCAACACCTTCCTCATGTTGAGTTTTCATAAAAAACATATTTTACTTGAGCATTCGAAGGACTCATAATGAATTTTTCTATTGAAGGAAGTGAATAAATTAAATTTTATATGATGAATTTTTAGAAAAAAATCTATCAAGACATGGGATAGTTGCATAAATGGAATAAAAGGTTAGAGCTATTCCACCACACATCATGATAGCTCATAGTTGGTAGAAAAATTATGCTGAAAATCACTGATGTGAGATTTTATTTGAAGTTTATGATAAGTTGTTTCTAATAATTTCTCCATGGAATAAACTAATAATATTTGTAAATAAGGAAAATATAAGCCCTATTTATTTCCACCCCTTTTAAATTTTTTATTATTTTGTGATTGTATCATATCGGTTGGTTCTTACACTAAACCTTTCTCTTGTTTATGATGTATTTTTATGTATCT
Organism: Viscum album; assembly: GCA_963277665.1. Taxonomy (NCBI): domain Eukaryota; kingdom Viridiplantae; phylum Streptophyta; class Magnoliopsida; order Santalales; family Viscaceae; genus Viscum; species Viscum album. Next base: position 694,906,069 of record OY728119.1, on the reverse strand, counting down.
CTCTTAATGAATTATATACCTAATCATTCACTTATACCGAACCTATAATTTATACCATTAAAGTATGATATTTATTATGAGGAAAATCTAGTGGAGATTCTTGATCATAGATTGAAATTTCTATGAAATAATACCACTCAACAGGTAAATGTTTTGTGGTGAAACCACTAACTTGGATAAGCTATGTGGGAACCTAAGGAAATGATGATGCATAATTATCCTTATTTTTTGTATTGGAGTGATGATTTTTGAGAAATAAGTTAATTTTAAGGGAGGTATAATGTAACAACCATAGTTTTTATGAATTAAATGTCTGTAAAAAATTCTTTAATAGGTATCATTACATGCAATAATGAGCTTAGCTAACATTATTTTCAACATCGAGTTTCAACAATCCATGACATATTATTAATATTATAATTTAAGCATCACCATTATAACATAGTGATATAAATAATGGTAAATAATTTTCTCACATAATTTATTATATTTTATATAAATAAAATATATTCATAAAAATATACTTATTATTTATAAAACTCATTATATGTTTCGAAAATATTATTTTCTCCATGAAACATTTGTATTGAATTTTATGAAAAAAAATTATATAATTAATTTTTCCCAATTTTATAATATATATTTGAAAAAAATAAACATCATTTTTGAAATTTTAATTTCAAAATTAGTTTAGGGTAAATTTTTGAATTTTTTCGAAAATATTAATTTAACCATGAATAGTGAACAATAATATGTTATATTGAAAATTGGATTCCCATTTAATGAATTTATGTGGATTATTTTATTTTTAAATGGATTTTAAATTAAAATTTTATACAATTTAGGTCAATTTAATCTTTTTATTATTTCATTTCTATATAAAACCTTTTTAATCTTTTGAACATTTTTTCATTTGTATTGCTTACCCATCATTCCTACATGGTTTAATTTTAAATTAAAATTTTCCAATTTTATGAGTTGAATATGAACAAATAGATTTCATATTTGGAATAAAAATAATTTATATTATTCAAAAATATTGAATTAATTTTTACTAATATGAATAGTAAAAAAGTAAAAAATATTTACCTCAGTTAAAATAAAAATTTGTTTAACGAGGGTCAAACTAAAATGAAAAGGGTTAAAAATGACCCAAAATTTTTCTAATTTTTTTTATAGAAATAATTAGACATTATAATGTCAAATCCTCAATAATATTCTACTTTTGGGCCTTTTGGAATATCAAAAATGTTGTTACACCACTTTCCTTTCAAAATAATAGATGTGTGCCACTCACCTCACTTATAAAATAAAAACCAATATCTATTATTATTAAAAATAAAAAAAATTTGGTTTTTCTAATACCTACCAAAATATCATCATCACATCCCTGATCACATCTTAGAGGCCTTTGATAGAACATGATTTTAATCTATGAAGGCTTTATGTTATACCTAAAGAGGTTTTCTGAAGAAGAGGTAATGTTTATAATTATGCATTTTTTTATTCGTCTTCTAAATCCTTAAAATATTATTCTATTATCATTATATAATAACATTAGTATCTCCCATATACTTATATGTTATTATTTTAATTTAATTACCTTTATCAATCTCTTCTTTTATCGAATGGAACACAAACACATTATTTGTGTGTACGACATACTACTGCCTCACCAACCAATGTTATTCATTGTATATCACCACCTACCAATAATATATATATATATATATATTTATGTATTAAATTATTATATATGATATATAATATATTATTATAATTTTTGAATTATGATATCACATATATCTATTTTATTTTTTTTATGCGGGAATACGATAATGTTGCTCGTGTGAATGGTGGACTACCCCCTCGTGAAGAGATATGATTCTTTCACACTATATATAAATGGTAATAGGGGTTTTTTTTAATGATCTAATTTCATATATATGGAATGAAAATTATTTTTAAATGTAATATATTATTTAATTTTGTTTCTTTCAATCTGTTAACAAAATGGGAACATCATTCATGTTTATATATGAGCTAGCGTCTCCATAAACAGTATATTTCACTTACAATATCAAACTTTTATGGATTACTATAAATGAATATGTATTGAAATATATTATATTAAAATCATTTCCATCTTTCTTTATATGAGTTAACCATGATCAAATTAATATAACTAGAAATTACAAATCAAAATATACATGAAAAAGAAAGCAGTTATTTCCCGAAATGTGTGGAATTGTTAGTAAATGGGTAATAAAATGTAATATGTAAATCATATATGGTATTATATATTTTTATGGTTCCATTATATATGTATATTAAACATATTTTTATTATAAATAATGTTTTAACATGTTCAAAGGAATTGGAGACTTAAATTAAGGTATTTGTTTCTCTCAATTTTCCTTCTTTGAAATATATGTTATATTATAGACATATCTTCTGTTCTGACGGGTATATACAGACCAATTGAAATGTAACATCATGAATTTATTTATTATCATTACATTATAATTTTAATTCAATTTAATTATTTCCTCGTTCTTATGATTAAATACTACCAAAAATTTCAGGGTGTTATTTTACAATGTCATCATTTAACGAGATTTTTCATTATTATGATTCCAATGATTAAATATTATTATCTACCAATCAATAAAGTAATATATTTTATTCTCCTATGTGTATTTCAGAAAAATATATGTGTCACATTAATTTCTATCTCTCTTTATATACTTAAGATATTGAAGAATGTTTTTATGATAAGTTATCTTTACATTTCTCTTCATTCAAAAGGGAGCCTTTCATCCAAAATAGTGTTTTCAAAAAATATTTTAATAAATTATTTTAACCTAATCCAAATAATTTATTAAATAAAATTTTAACCATGGTTTACTTTAAGAAAAATAAATGAATGAATATTTTGTTCATTTTCTAAATATGTATTAATTTTCTTTTACCGAAAATTTGAATGAAATAATTGTTTTAATGTGTATATAATGAATGTAATTTCATGATTTCATGATTAATATTTTATTTAAAGATTAAATTATAATTTTTCACTATAATTTTCAATAAAAATGATTTCCTCAATATTTTATGAATTTTTAATTTGAAATAAATATTTTTAAATAAAGGAAAATTTCCCTAAGAAACATTCCATGTTATTTTTCATTCAATGTAATTTTCCATTTCAGATGAAAAAATTTGATGTCACATATTAATTTTTGGGGATGAGATCCAAGAATACCATTTGTACTCTTTCATTGTATTTCTTATGTTTATTTTGAAGATATGTTTACAAAACCTGTTTCACTTCCACAAGTTATATAATGATAAAATTCTTATGGAACACACTTTTTTTCTATGATTTATACTTTGATGAAATGATTATGAGACCTAATTCTTTCCCATAAGTCATTTTATTATTAAATTTTTTATGAAAACTATTTATTTTCAAGGGTTTTGATATGATGATGTTTTTATTATCTTGTGGCATATATATGTACTATTTTCATTATGTACGGGTGGGATCTATATCTCTCTCCAATGTATTGGGTAAAGATTGATATATCATGTAATAAATTGGACATGAATAGATAGTTAAACTTGTTTAGAAAGGGTCTACATCCAATATGATAATTTTGAAAGTGAACCTTGACTACTAAAATGGTTTGGGCAGTGAACACATTCCATTATGATAGTCTTATCAACAAACATTTAAATTCTAAGGAAATGATTCTCTATGATTATGTGCATGCCAAAAATATATACCCTATGACAATGTTATGTTCTAATTGATCATGTTCTTTTATTCCAATATGATTCATTTCTCATGATATTATAATATTAATGACATGACTGAATTTTATTTTCTATGATATGTAGTTTAAGGTTTTTATTTTTTATTCTCATGTTTGCTTACTCTTATTCTCATATCATGATGATATCTCACTTATTTACCCTTACGGAGAATCTTAGATCACCCGTTCTTATTATTTATTTCCCCATGTTATGACAAAACTTATTTTGTGTGATATTTATAAAAAGGGTTATATTTATGGGTAATATAGTGGTAGATAGAGTAGCTCACTTATTGAACAATTGTTTTTATGTCCAAGTTTTCAAACTTGCTTGACTAAAATGATTCTTTAATAGATCATTATGTTATGTAATTATTATTTTTCTATTAAGATGTAATATTTGTATATAAGAATTTTGGGTCATTATATAAACGACCAACAAAAATAACCATGAACTGTATTGGTTAACAAGGATTTGATATAGATCCATTCCATCCATCTAATGTCCCATTCAGATATTTCTAACTTTACATCCCAAATTAATAAATTTTTTATCAAGTATCATCCATAATTTTGAATCAACTGGGTGAAAATAGTTATAATCAGAGGTGTGCTAATATTAATTTCATATTAACCTTTTCCATCATTCAAATTATCAAATAGACACTTCAAACTAGAAATAATTTGAAGGTACCAAGTTACATTAGTAGGATATTTTAGTTTAGTATGTGAGAATGAATCAAAATAAAATTTAAATCCATATAATATCGTGACGTCCCAAATTTAGGGAATTTTTAGAAACATTCATATTCCTTTCTATACAATGCACAAAAATTTGGGAAATCATGTATCTTTTTATACTATGATCCCATTGGGAATAATATTTTCTCTACTTCATAATTAGAATATTAAATATCATTTCCTTCAGGAAGTAGCTCTTTAAATATCTCAAGACATTCAGAGAAACATTTATCACTCAACCCATTTCTTGATTTTAAGATAAATAATATCAGTACTATTGATAACACTATAACATTATCACAACTTTAGTATAGTGGTTTCTCGGAATCATTATATAAACAATAATAAAAATCTATTTTTCAAATGGTTTCAATGCCTATATAATAAATTAATTCTTCAATGTGACCTTTTATCTCTTACTGAATATTTTTCTCTACATTAGTTTTTTTAATTTCTATTATTTTACCATTATCGATCCAAAATGTATAATTATTGCTAAAACCATAGAAAATGACATAATCCTTGATTTCAATATAATATAACTTTCCCATATACAACCACTTCACACAAGGATAAAAAATAAAATATTTGTTTCAAATATTTTATTTTAAGAAATAAAAGAAACCATCAACTCTATTCTTATATTCATCAATGTTTCTTAGTAAATTTATCCAATTATTATCTATTAATTACCTAATAACAAAATATAAAAGGTGAATGTGATAAAACATATAAAATTATAAAATTATATATAAATAGATAAATTCTAAACATATCATCATACTAATCAATTATTTATAATAATTTGACCATAAAAACAATTCTACATAATTATTAAATTATATTATGCATAACTTATCTTCAAAAAATATCAAATAAATTAAATATAATTTTTATTTAAAAATAATAAATAATTTATCTTTAAAATAAAAATAATAACATAAAAAAATTATTTGTAACAAAACATTATCATGATAAACAATTATTCATAACAAAAAAAATTCATTAAAAAAAATATCATAACAAAAATTATACAAAAATTTTATTAAATAAAATTATCATAATAAAATATTAAATAAAATAAATTAACTTATACAAAATTATTCCTAATATCTCCTAAATTATGACCAATTATTCAAAATATTATCCAAAATATTTTATATAAAATAATTCCAAAAAGAACATAAAAAATAACATAACAAAAAATACCCACAATTACACGAATAATTATACAAAAATTATGCATAAATAAATTGAGAAACACTATAAAAATAGTTATAAAATATATTTTACAAAAAATTTCATAAAAAAAATATAATAACAATTAGTTAAGAATAGAAAAATATAACAACTTAAATACAATTATCAATAATTTTTTTTACAAAATTCCTTTTCAAAAAACATACAAATTTCAGATCTCTATAACAAATAATACCTCCAAAATTCTAATAAAATCAATTGAAGATAGTGGGAAGATGGAAAAAACTACAAGATTGAACAAAAATGGAAAAAAATAATGTTAGAAAATATCAAAAAACATAAATTGTGTTTTTTGGTTAACTATAATAGATCAGAGATCCTTAAATAACAATGAATTATGGAATATTTCATAGAAACAATGTTAAAATTATACTAAAATAAATTTTAATAGATAATTGAAGGTCATAAAGGTCCATTGAATTCATGGGGTGATGTATTCATTCAATATATATGGTTTAAAGAGAAATAAAAATAATGGTTCAGGTTATCAATTTCATTTTAAAGACATATTAACATTATATTTCATAAAAGAAAATGTTATAGAGTTTTTAAAATTACTTTTTAAATACTTGTTTCCTAAAAACCTTCATTAAAAAGTTTTTTTTATCATTTTTAATAATATTTTTCATTAAAATTGATGTTAATGTTTTTTAATAACATTTAGTATTGTTTTTATGAAATCCCATGTTAAAAGAAATTCTAATTAATTTTTAATGCTGGATTTTTGAAACCCCAATGTTAAATTTTTTTCTCTTTTTCTTTTAACAATGGTTTTTAGAAAAAAATATTAAAATATTGATGCCAAAAAGTATATACCTACTAGTGACTCATACATAATTTTTGTATTTTTATTAGGATTTTTATTTTTAGTAGTTTTATATGATATTTTTGTTTCTATATAAAATGGTTTAAATATTACACATATTTATTGTTAATCCATTAACATTTATTTCTGACATTTGGTGTTTAGAGAATGTCACGTATTTTCATTTTCATGTAGACTATTTCCAGTGCAATGGTTGTGGTTGGGTTATTATAAATGGTTCCATTTTGTTCTATCCATCATTCAGAATAGTAACACGGATATGTGACACATCAAGACTTCAAATTTATAGTATGAAAATACATATATATTCTATCTATGTTGAACTTCATGTTACCATGGTGGTCGAGGTAAAAAACTGTTTCATAAATTACTTCGACATACATCATCATCTCATCATCATGGGTTTAGTTGATGAGGGTTTGGTATCATGCATTTAGAAAATACTTCCCACTATAAAAATATTATCACATGATTATTTTATTTTGGTATTATGTTATTATGATTTTTAATTTTTTGAAATGATATATGAAATAACCCTAAATAAATAAGGGGATAATTTTTGAAATTTATTGATATGGTTGTATAATAGGAATTCCACCAATGAGGAGAATAAGAAATTTTACAATAGAGAATGTGGTTCTTCATGGACATGTGATTTGATCATAAGGATATTTTCATACACATGTATCTATGTGTTGTTCATGGGGAGTTGTTTTTGTTTTTTTTTAATCATTCATTGGTCTAATTAAGGGTGATAGTTTATATCCCATCCTATTTATGCATGTGAAAATTGGTTCTCTTAATTAATATTATGTGTGATTTAGAAGGAGGGTCCATCCAAGATTTTGTAAATAGAATCAATATGGATCTGGTGTCTTATTTGATATATACAGATGATATTTTATTAGTAATTAGTAGAAGGAAAAACTAAATATGTGGTTTTGAAAAAAATAATAATTTCTTATAGTTTATTGAGTATCTAACTGATTAGTCAATAAAAAGTACTATGTATATCCCAAAACCCTCCTCGACTCGACATGGAAGATCTATCCAAGAAAAATAGAGTAATAAAAAAAGAAGCCTCTCGAAGGAGCACTAAGGGACCCAATCTCATGTGGTATGTTCAAAAAAGTGTTTTTTTATAATCCGGTTAGGGGGATAATGGTTCGCCTTTTTATTGTAAAAATAAACATCACTCAATTGGTAGTATGATCACACAATTGGAAAACATGTTAACATACTTTACCATAAATATTTTTACTTTTATCCATCCACCAAAGGGTATCATAAGTTGAATTTAAAAATAATTAATGCTTTCATTTGGAATAATAAACTTTAGTGGTTGTTACAATGGGCTTCATAGAAATGTTCGGAGAACCCATTTTCTAAGGTTGTGGTCAATCTGTGGAGCCTAAAAGATTCCATGAAAGAAATACATGAAACATTGGATTAGGATATTATTTATGGGAGATCCCTATGGGAATGGTTCATGAGCATAAAATATGGGGAGGATTTGTGGGACTTGGATAGGTGTCTAGGTAAACTCCCAAGTATGTTGTAGTTCATATTAAATCATCTAGGGAAATTATATTTTGAGTTCAAATGGGTAGTCAGACAAGTAGACATCATGTATTGGAAAGAAAACTAGGATGGCTAGATCCTCTTTTCCCCTAGATTCTCAATCCTGAAACATTCATTCAAATATAAAATCTATCATTTAATGTTCATATATTACACAATAAATAATGATAATAAATCCACCATCTAAGTGTTATTCTCCTGGATGAACCTAATTTTTTTTCACAAAGTCGATATTTGGAGAATTTAGTTCTCAGGACCTTCTTATATACACGTGACCCATCCAAAAGATATACATACAGTCTACAAAAATCGGGTTAAAATATATCCTTCTAATGATTAACTTCCTCATCTTTATATTATGAATCAAATTTTTACCAAGGGATAATAACATTCACAATAAGGGGATATACATATCCTCACAGTGTATGTTCTCTAGGAATCCAAACACTAAATCCTTCTAGAAAATTTTTCATGAAGGTGATTGGGAATATTTTTCCTTGAAACTAGTCATTCATAGTTTTGTATTTCATTTATAGGAGGGGGTATTCAAGTGATTATTTTCATATGGTTCCAATGGAATATTTTAATGTTCTCATGGTTAAGATAAATGTAATGGTGTTCCCCCTATTTTTTGGGTGATATAGAACATGGGGAACAAAAGTCATGAAGGAAAATATTTTTCCTTCCAACTTATTATGATTCACATTTTTTCACTAGTGGTGGATATTGGATCTCAAAATTATGAAAGTGATACTTGGGTAGTAGATAAATGTGTTATCTCATGAGCCTCAAACAATGGGAGAATAGATTCTCTGGTAAGGTGGAGAATGTAGAGCCCTCCAGAATCAGGGTACAAATATAACATTGATGGTTCATGTATTTAGATAACCATAATAGGAGGAGGTACTTTTTATGATTCCATAGGTTAAGTAATAGTTGGGTTCAGTACCATTTATTGATTAGGTAACTTAATACGGTCGGAGGATATAACTCAATTTAGTAGGATTTCCTTGGAATATATTTATAACATTAATATAGTGGTGATCAATTATGATTCTATTTTACTAGTAGAATTTATTTGGGATAATATTAGAACTTAGAGACATTTATCATATTTTATTTGGAATTGAAAGTCTCTCATTTGTAACAAAATGGAGGACACTCATACATAAAGAGAGGGGAATTTTCTACTAATATCCTTTCTAGAAAATGAGGCCCTGGTGATATTATTATTATTTACTATAGAAAAAGATCATTTCCTAATGATTTTAATCTCATTTTCAATGGAGATACTCTTAGTATACACCACGACAAACCACTCATATTTTTAAGGTTTCATTAAATTTGGAATAAAAATTTATTTTTGAGTGAAACTATACTAATTTATAAAGTACTTTTATTTGGGATCTGATCAATAATTATATGGTTCTTATCAGGCCATCTCATCTATAAAACTAGGCCCTTCGATGGAGTGAGGTCCCATCATTAATAACATGACCCTTATTAATATTTTATTTGATAATATTGTATCAAATTATTTTCTTTATTATCATGTTCATAAACAATTGATATTTCATGTGGAAATATTACCATGCATCATGAGAATCCTGACACATATGAATAAGTGAGAATGTAGTGGAATCTAGTTCCCAGCTTGTGCTATTTCCATTTATTAAATACAATTCCTCTAGGATTTTACTATCTTATAAATAGAATTTTATTATTTAATGTTTTTAATGTATCGGTTGGTGGAATTAAAATCCAATATTTATTTCTTTACTAGAAAAGAAACTTTTTTATATCCCCATATAATACTATTAATTTATTAAAATGGGATTGGCATACTATTTTTAGAAGAGAAAGACCATTAGTGACAAAAAATAGAACCTTATCTAGTCAGCTGGAAATAATTACATTGAGTGACATAGATAAAACATAAAATATGAATCTTCTAGTAATAGTGGATTGATGTCCAGATGCCTTTATAAATGATTTCATTGGACTAACCCTGAATGGGAAATCAAATTCTCTATTGATCTAATTCAAAGAACATGACCTATATCAACATCTTAATATAGAATGTATCTAATAGATGTAAATTAATTAATGTTCCATCAAGATTAATTGTATATTAAGGGAATCATTATACTGAGTACATAACCTTATGATGCTCTGATTTTGATTATAAATAAAGAAGATATTTTTCTTTGACTTTTTGTCAACTATCGAAAAACAAATCAAGTTAAAATAAAAATAAATATCATTATCCTTTAAATTATGATCTATATGATTAATTTAAGGGATCCATGTGGTTCTCTAATACTAGTATACAATTGGGATACCAACAACTTAGAGTCAAGAAAGAGGATAATCTGACGACAACATTTATAAGTCAATAAATCCATTAATAATACATTTTTATTCCCTTTGGTTTAGTGAATTATGCTATAGTTTTCGTGGACTTGATGAAAAATATCATTAAAAGGTATCTATATTACATTGTTGGTATTTTATTGGTGATATTTTGGTCTAGTATCAATGTAGGAATGACCATGAAGAGTACTTGGATATTTTTTTGATCACTTTTCCCAATCATTGGATTTATGATAAATTTTACAAATTCTTCTTCTGGATATAAGAATTTAGTTCCTAGGGGAATTTTTTTTATGTTATGCCAACCAGTTGACCATTTCAAGATCAAATTAGTAATTTATTGATAGCTAACAAAGAATATCATTGATATATAATGTTTTCTAGGATTATATGGCTATTATCATTACATTTTTCATTATTTATACAGTCTTTCGTCACTGAAAAATGATTAATGATAGAGTTTATTTCTTTCCATTTGAGAATAAATTATAAAAAATCCTTTTTAGTAGCTTAAATCTTGGAACACATTGGAACTTATCTTTATCTTACTAAAACTAGGTCAAGATGATGTGGTATATCTTGATGCACTTAGATCGGGTTTGGGTTACATTCCTAAATAGGGAGATCATGTTGTGGCCTATGTCTTGGGGTAGTTGTGAATAAATGAAATGGACTATCCAAGGATTGGAATATAATTATCTATAGTGGTTGATTACATAAAAACAAGGTTCTACTATATCTTTTGGGAAAAGTTCACTATCTTAAATTATCATAAATGTTTTAGACATTTCTTCTCTCTTAGAGACCTATAATTGAGGAAACAACATTGGATGATGTACCTATAGATATTTAACTTCAACATAGTTTATACACACATGAATGTAAAGTCTAGGATTGGTGCTTTGAACCAGATGTTTTATAATGAAATAGTCAAATAGGGTCATGAAAAAATGGTAGTTTATAAGTATAATTTCTGATTGTTATCAGGAAAAATCCAAATAGAATTAAAATGAATTTTTTTTCCTCATTACAAATTTTATGTTTTTGGTAGATTTAGTCAAAGAGGATCAAAGATTAGATTCTATATGAATCACTATTGGCTCAAACCTAAATATTTTGGATGCCATGAATTAATTTATAAAGTAAGGAAACTTGATGATTCATTTCCATTATCAAATTTAGGAACCCAAGTCTTTCAGGAACATATATTTTAGGCAAATCACTATTGAAAATGGGCTATTCTCCTTGGTACTAAAAAAGGTTCAATGAAATGAAATAATATTTTTACCATATTTGTATAAATTTTTTTTAGATAAAGTCATGAAATGTCATAATTTTCAACAATTAGAGGATTAGTATCAACATTATGTGAGTATGTTGAAATATATACCTATACCTGTCCTAAAATAGGATAAGATTTTCATTGACCATTTCCGAGGTCTACCATCAATTTTTGAGAAACATGGTTCTTTTTGGGAAATTATGGATCGATTCACAAAGTATGTACATTTTCCACCAAAATTAGAGTGCAATATGGTATATGATCTTAAAATTATATATGTTTAGGAAGTGGTTAGGTTTAATAGAGTACCATAATCCATTGTATCTTATAAATATCCGTATTTTACTTCCTGATTTTGGAACTCTTTACAATAATATACTATAATCCAATTAACCATGAGCAAGGAATATCACTCTCATAAAAATAGATAGTCAAAATATAAGATTATGAAAATAGAAGATATGCTTAGAAAAAGTGTTTGAGACTATTTTTCTCAATATAAGAACAAGCACCTTTAGTGTAGTTCTCATATAATAATAGTTATTAGGCTATGATATATATATATAGATATTTTCATGGAATTTTAGGACTGGACTTGTCTCTCTCCAATTTATTAGGCATAAATAGTAGAAGCTTCATTAATAATACCATGTCTTATCAAGAACACTATAGAAAATAATTATATGATCAAAATTTTGATATATATATCCCAAAGATGATAATAATGATATAAATATCTTTATTATTTCGCATTGTATTTTGATTCAAGTGACCATATATTTTTTACAATATCATTGGTTTTGTTTCAACATTATTTGGAAAATAAAAGAAAATATATCCACAATATGTGGGTCACTCTAAAATTCTAGACTGTATCACTGATGTTTCATATTGACTAGATTTACCATCAAGTTTCAATGTTATCTAAAATGATTCTCGGTTCTATCAACTAAAGAAGAAAAAAAATCAAATTCTAGTCATTTGATTAACTAGATTAATGTGAATCTAGTGCATAATTCAATTTTTGTCTATGAATTGGTTCAAATTCTAGATATATAATAAAAAACCTTGTAAGGGAGAACTATTTCCTAAGTATGACTATATTGGACGAATAGTAAAATTCAATAAGAGACTATAGAATGAGATCAATTCATGTTGCACCAATGGATGAAACTATTCAAATATAATGCTAGTATCCATATTTTGTAATGAAAAGACCAAATGGTGATGATAATTTATTACCCCCCCCCCATTTGAGGTGTGTTCATATTTTATGTTTTACCTTTGAGTTTTGGATGGTCTATATAGATCACATGTTATGTTCAGAGGGGGTAGGAGAGAAATAATTAGAATTTGGATAGAGGAGTTGATTCATTACTTGAATGTTTATTCACAAAATTAATAATTTTTATATATTTTCCTTGAATTATATTCAAGTCATGAATTGGATATTATGAATGTCCAGAGTGTGAACTCATATTTCTGGTCATGAATTTATTTATTTTAGATAGAACATATAATTCAAACAGCATGGAATTATTATTTTTCTAATTCCATTTCCCTCAAAATTTAGGCCCTCTCTATGTGATTTCTGGTGATATTATATTTCTGAACTCGAATCTCAATGATTCTTCAAGAATTGTATCTTTTAAAGAATTCATGCACTTCGTTCATCCCTAATAATCTAGATCTTATCACTCCCCCCTAAATAGAAACCCTGAATGAGATTATTATGGCTAGATCTATTGGATCATAGATTTTTTAATCAAACATTCTTATTATTATTTATAGGAATGGGTAAATATTCATGATCTATGAGATCATGTAAAGTTTCCTTATTTTATGCACTTTTAAGTTAGGTAGATTTCCCTATTTCAATTTTTTCATGAAATTGAAGGGTCTTTCATTAATAAAATATTATGTGTCTACATTGAAATGAAACAATAAAGCTAAAACTCTACTTGAGTGTGCACTAATTTATTTATTCTTGAAACATGGGTTATTGATTATACCTACAATGTTGCTGATGAATTGATAAAATGGTTTTCTTATAAAAAATGTTTCGATGAGTGGACATGGAATAATATGGTTGGTTTTGTTTGTGTACATTGTACGTTATCTAGAGAAACTTTTCCACATGGCCTTTTTGGGACAATGATTATTACTAAGTCATGGATTGTTGGATCATGGATCTTCTCACATGATCAGGAGATATTTCATTAGCCATGCATGGGTGTGTGTGTATTTGTGTGTGTGAATGTTGAAAGGATATTATAAGTGATTTGAAAGCAACTAATTCATCTTCAAATGTAAACTATATTATTGGTGACTTTAATTAGACTCTATTACTTCCTATTTTATATATAAACCAATAAAATGATTAAATTTCATGATGTTCTATGCAATTTTTGTTTAAAAATAGGATCTAAATTGATTCTTGTTTTAGTTTTATTTGAGAAAACTCTATTTGGGTTATCCTTCTCAATATGATTACTCACCCATTTTATATTCAAATTTGTTCATATAAAGATACTATTTTCTATGATATAAGAAAGTGTAAGATTAAATATTTCACTTTTAGTTTTTATTTATGTAGATTTTTTGGATGTTGGAGGTGGACCTTGGAAGTTATTCATGTCCTTGGAGTGTAGAGTGGAGCCATATTAGTGCATATATGATATATTATTTTGGGGTGTCATTTATTTAAGATTCTTTTGTTTCCAATATTACTCTAATTATTCATTTTTTTATAAATTTATATATTGTTTTGACCATTTCATAATTTATATTTAAATATTTATTTTTTTATATTTATTTATTATTTGTGTTCTTTTTGTGTGTGTAAAGGGTAAATAATTCCCCCTTTTTATTATTAAACCCATGAAATTTATTGACAACCATTAGTGTCTTTAAAATATCAACTAAGGTAAGGTAATATCTTCTCTTTATAATAAAATTAATATGGTTAATTTTATACAATAAGGAAGAGAGAAACTCAAAAAATATCAATAAACACAATTACCAATTCTTTGGAAACCCCCGTTTTTCTTAGACATTTATCTGTAAAAGGATGGAATTTTAGAAATACCAAAATATTCAAGACAGATAAAAGGAAGTTTATATGGTATTTCATCATGTTTTGGATGATATGTATCCCACAAAATGTGTTAAGGAGTGATTGGGAGAGGACCTCTTTTCTTTAATATAGGGGAGTGATACTATTGTAAATACTTAAAACATTGAAATATATTAAAGTCGTATTTAAGGAAAATATAAAACAAAGTAGCTGAAATTCAAATATAATATATGTTTGGGTCCAAATTCACTTACCAAATCGGATTTAGACAATTTTTAAATTATTCTAACCCTTATATATTTACATTAATCCATCATCATCCCTTTAAACCTTTACAATAGGAAACGTTTTTTATCATGGTTACTATTAATTATAACCAAAAATGAAATTTTCATATTTTCTAAGTTCAGTCCTAATTATTGGAAATATGGAATCCATTTTATCAATTTCAATACATATTATAACAATGTATCCTTTTAAATTATTTACGTATAATGCAAATAAAACCATTTTTATAAAAATGCATTTTTATGTTTAAAATTAAATTCATTCTTCTCCCTTTTCCAATTAAAATACATCAACTGAATGTTAATATATTTGATTTAAAATATTATCTAAAAAAATAATAAATATAATTCATTAGTACTGATTAACTAAATTTATTAATATTTAAAAAGTTATACAAAATAAAAACAATTTTCTAAAAAAATTTCATTTTTACAATTAAATGATTTTATGGTTAATTTTAATGAATTAATAATCAATATTTGAATGATTATTCATTTTTTAAATTAGATACTAATATATTTCATTAAAATTATTATTCATTAGTGTTATTTATATATATAAATATACAAAACAATGATAATATGATCATTTAACATAAAATAATATTATTGTTTTTAACATCTAAATTGAGTCCTTATTTCCAAGGAATTAATGAATACATTCTCATTAATGAAAAATATTATGCATGATTTTAATAATTTATATATTCATATTAAAACCCACAAATACAACTTCTAGGTTATAACATTCATATTTAAAAATAACATTTTGATAGTATATCGTGGTTCGTTTATTCTTAGTGTTACCTGTAAAGTCAGCTATGAAACACATAAATTTTATCAAAGTGAAATATTTATTTAAATATCATGGTGTAAAATTACACTATCCTTATTATAATTTCACCCTTGATATTTTCCACTATTATAGAAACAAATGAGGATACCTATACCTCATCACATCCTTGGGATTCAATATTGCTTTCATAAATATCTAATTCCTCCAGTGAACCTTAACCAGGTGATTAGTATTGATATATATCACTTTTCTTCTATGATCCTTGATTTATACTAGTTTTTAATCATAATAAATATCATTATACAATGGTATGACATCTAATTGTGGTGGATTTGATGGATTTGGAATGTAATTTTTCAATAGAGATGCACAGAAAACATCCTGAACTTGAGAAAGGTTTAGAGGAAGATATAAATTATAATATACCATCCCAGTACGATCAAGACTCTCAAAGGTATTATTATATCTAGGTTTTAGCTTTAAATTTGTTCTAAATATCATAACATTCTACCAATGAGATATTTGTCGGAGTGCATTTTCACCAACATTGAACTCTAGATCTCTCTAAAAAATGTCATCAGATGTATTTTATTGAATTTGAGCTTCCCTGATGTGTTTTCAAATGGATCCAACCTTCTCTACCATTTAATCATATAGATCTGGCACTAATATCCTTCTTTCCCAAACCTAATCCCATCATTTTTGGGTTTTGTACTATTTTCCATATTGGATTTCATAATAAGACATATTAATGCCTGTGTGAATTTTTTTTGTATGATAATTCAACTAGATGAAGGTGATGATCCAAAGTTCCATTGAAATTTAGAGAGAAATCTCTGAACATATCTTCTAGTGTTTGAGAAGTACTCTAATACTATCCATCTATATGAGGATAATATATATCGCTACCGAAAACCACTCTATTCAAAGATTACTAAAAAAATATCTATAAATTCATGGTAAATTTAAAATATTGATTAGAAATAATAAAATTTTGTTCCCCGTGAAAACATACCACTTAATTAATTTTTATTCTTAAAATGTAATCAAAATATATATCTTCCCTAATGGTAATTAGTTGACTTTATTTTTAAGGTGATCAAATTTAAACAAAATATCATTAGTCCATTTAGATGTCTTGGTGATTCCTATAAAGAAATCCATAATTATTTTTTATCGTTTACAAGAAAGTGTGGGTAATGGTAATTAAATCACCATAGACTTATATCTCTCATCTATAATATTCTAACATACCACACATTAAGATACTTACTCTGGAATTTATCCCTTTGTGTTGTCCCACCAGAAATGTTCTATAAGATCTTTATAAATGTACATACATCTCAGATGAATAAATAATAATGATATATATTCATCATACAATAAAACTTTATTTAATTATAGTATTAAACAAATACATACTATGTTATTGAAACATATCATCCCATAATGGTCCATGTTGAATTCAGGAACAATTATTTCCTTCTTTTCTAGTATAACTACTTCCTTCTATACCTCTTTAATCTTTACAGGAATAGATTATGAAATGTTTATAAATAAAAGATATAATATTTATAATTTATTTATGATTCCAATTTCTATACTATATTAATTTAAAATTATGGGATCTCCCTCAATCATTCTCATGGAAATACTAGTGTGGCCCTTTTTATAGAAAGTATGATCGAATCTATTCTCATTCCAAGGGTTGTAATGTATGGAGAAATAATAATAAAAATTAATCTAATATAAACAGGTCCTTTGGATTATATTTAACTCTTTATATGTGAATATAATAAATATTTTATGATCAGTATATATATCACACCATTTAAAATATATATAATTTTCCATATATTTAGTTAAAAAAATAAATTTACCACTCCCAACTCCAAAACATGAGTCAGAAAATTATACTCATGTATTTTCAAAAGGATATGGTAATATGAGACCACCATGTAATTCTACATTATAATACATCCCATTCCCTTATTTTTTTTCATCTCATTATATAAAAATTATATGGTAGTTCGAGTATATGTTCACTGACAACCTTCTTTTTAGATCATTGAAATTCGTTTCACATTGATTATTCTATATGGTATTTCCTCCTTTTTATGTCAACATGGTTTATGTATTAGATACCTATGAGAAACATTTAACAAATCATGGGTTGTATGTATACAAACTAAGAAATATGAAAATTTTGGTCACCATGGTTCGTATATTCCAATGTCAAATAACTTTTTCATTTAGGGATCCATCGATATACCCTCATTGTAATTTTGTGACGCAAGAATGTTACTTTCTATATAAAAATATTACATTTAATAATTTTTATATGAAAATAATCATTTCTGAAGGTGTTCCATAAAATCCTCATATGAATTTCATGCTCTTTCTTACTCATGACATATATAATAATATAATCTATAATGACTTCCAAACATTGATAATGGTAATCTCTAAATACTCTATTCATTATACCCATAGAGATATATTGGGAATTGGTAAGTATAAATGAAATCACTATAACTTAATAATGACGATACCTCATACAGAAGGCTCTCTTGGGTATATCTCCTTCTTGATTGTCAAATGATAATATAAATAGTGAATGAAAAGATTTAGAAAAAAATTTAACTCCTTGTAATTGATTAAATAAATCAGCAACATGTTGTGGAGGATAACTTCTCATAATAGTGAACTTTTTTAGTTTCCAATAATAAATTCAATGACTCATTGAACCATATTTATTATTAAAAAAAGTTCATGTGCATCCCATAGTGAAACACTAGGGTATATCCATACCTTATCATGATTTTCCTGGAGTTTTTTCTTTAATTATACAACTCAAATGGGTCCATACTATAAGGATACTTTGAAATAGGCTTAACATCAGGTATGAGTTTTATTAAAAACTCCTAATCATTAATATGGGGATGAATAATAAAATCTTTATGGAACACATCATCACGTTATAATAAATTTTTCATATCTTCAATGTTGAGTTTCACCCCATCTAATTGATATTGATATCCCTTCAGGAATGGGTAGTAAGACCCATAAAAAAGAAGTAGTTTCCATTGTAAGTTCTTATTAATCCCTATACAGATAGAAAATCATGGGTTTGTTTGTAATATCAAATGTGGCATACCTTACATGGGAATTGATATGGGATATATATCAGGATATCTAATCCATGCCAAAAATAACATCAAATTCTACTAGAAGGATAATCAAACGATTTATATGTAGTACACTCCCCCAAAAAGTTATTATAGAATATTTATATACATAATATTAGATCATCGTAACATTATATGTTTTCACCAATAATTCAACATCTAATAATTGAGGTGGTGATATAACACCCTTAGAAAATTCTCCATACATATAATATTTTGTGAAAGAAGAATCCAATAAGGAATTTACTTCTCTAGTGTTGATGGTAATTATACATTCAGCACATCATTTATGTAACCCAATTAATTTGTTTTAATCACATGATATTTTATTTTATCTATTATCTTAAGATATTATTTATGGTTTTTATCCTCATTAATCTGTAGATTTTGTAAATGGTTGGCATAATTCCCATACTCCTTGCAGTTGTAGCATGGAAGTGTGGGTGGTGCTTCCAGTAAAGATTTCTCAAAATTCACTTAATTTTATTTAATCTATACATATACTTGAAATTCAATTTCATTATGGAATTGTTTTCTATATTTAAAATAATTACAAGTTACCTTATGTTAATTTAGATCATTAATTCTTTTACACTTTTAGAATAAAGTATTATTCATTGCCTTTCCAACATGGTTTTTATTATTAGAATTTTATTATAACTAAATCATTATTTTATTATAAAAACCATGATCATTATGGGAATATCCACTCATAACTTATATATTGAGAGAAAATTTAATTGTTTATTCATATTTATTAAAGTATTCTATAGATAATGGCTTTAAAATACTTGATTTTAATCCACTGAATAATAAATCAATATTTCATTCATTTTTGATCATAAATATAGAATCATACCTCATAATAATTATAAAATTTTCCTCATAGTTACCAATAGATTAATCATTATTTTTCTCATTCTCAAGAAACTACTTTTCCAATATCATGTGAATTTTTCTGGGTAGGTACATACTTAAAAATACACACTTAATCTCATCACATTATGTGGAGTAAAGTTTTTCAAATTTCATTATATTATTAGTAAGAATAAACTATTTGTATACTTCACATTATAAATGACACACCACTAGGAAAAAAATTAAGGATTTTAAAACATGAGAAAACCATCTTTTAATTGGTAATAATCCTCTTTAGGGAGACTAGTGGATTAGAGAACCCACTAAATATGGTTTATTTTTCCTCAAGAAAAACTCATTGGTGAATTTATCCCTCTTTTACTCATTTGGAATCCCAAAATGATTTCTGGAATGAGATATTTTCATCAGTATGATAAGAATGTTTTTCATTACATCTCACAAGTTGTTCAGTTTTTCCATATTACTATCATTGAGTTGTATTCCACATTTGTTATTAACATGTTACCTCATGGTTCTAACCATTGACTGAAACCAAAAGAATTATGTAATGATAAATCTACAATAATCAGATTGATAAAATACATAATCATGAAAATCATTCCTAATATGTTCTAAATTATGAAATATTTTTATCAACATATTCCACTTTTAGGTTCACCAAATACAACATTCAATTCATCATAGGTTTTTTTATTTTTTATCCTCATACTCCTCTAATTATAATATCAAAAAAACTAACCTATCATATCATAATAATTAAGGTTACCTGATCACTTATTTTAAAAATATTTCAAAGTTTATGTGAATATTAAATATATCTCATAATAATACATACTTGAGGACTATAAGGGCTTATGGTCTTCAGAGAATAGATATAAAAAATAATAATTTTCATGAAATATATTCAACAAATCCCATTAAATTTTTCAGGTATAGTACCTTTATAGACATATCATTCTTTGTATACTTCTTCATAACCTTGGGAATGTGGAAATATAAAATGGAGTGATATTAGCATCTTATTAATGGTAACCATGGGAGAAATTAATACTTAATTATATGCAAGAACAATAAATTTATATTGTTATAGTTGCATGATCATAACTTATGAAGTTCATAACCAATTAGTCACAAATCATAAATCACGATTCCTGGTATAAATATTTAGAATTTAATAAAGACATGATTCATAGGAGTGATGAATCATCATTAATCAACATTGATCCATTGATGAATATCATAATCAAATGAATGTGTTATGGTAATTATCTCACAATCATAAGAATATAAATCATTTTAGTAATCAAGGATTTCTATCAAGACCATCATCATACAGTGTAAAATATACCTTAATGTATTGGGTTCACTCCCCAAATATTTTAAATCCAATCGATGTGTATAATCACTATCCTATTTCTAATTATCTCATAAGATATAAATCATTTACCAATTAATTGTATGAATTTAATGGAACCACCCATCACATATTTAAAACCATACATCTTTATTCCACATGATCAAATAAATATTGATCATTATATCATAGCACATCTGATTGAAAAGAAATGGGTTTCCTTATTTTTTATCATCAATTAATCATAATCCACCTGAATAAGAAAATGGATAATATCATTAGATAATTTCTACACTAAATCATAAGAAAAATTATTGTATTTTCACATCGATGGATAATTCCTTCAAAATAAAATTCGATCATTTCTTTGAAAACATTAGAAAACTAACCATTATATTGATAATATTTTAAAACAATTCCATATTATTTATATGTATTTTTATTTAAAAATAAAAATTTAAACCTATAAAAGAATGTTTGAAGAAAATAATATCTAGGATAGTAAGAAAATCCACTTATTAATTAAATATTAAAACAAATATTCTTTTCACGCTTTTTATAAAAATTCAAAAATAACATGTTTCAAAAATAATATAAAAAAATATATATCATTCTTTTGAAAAAAAGTAAAATATGGTTAAAATTTATTTAAATTGTCTCTATATCATATAAAATAAAATTCTTTAACATATTTTAATGAACATGGGCATGGAAGAGAATGTTTTTCAACCAAAAAAAAAGAAATAAGATTCTATTTTTTTTTATATATTTTTTGAATAATTTTAAGTACCAAAGATAGGATAATGAGTGGAAAACATTTTACATCTATAAATAACCATATTATAAAGAAATATATGTGTATAAATATATAAAAACTTAAAATTACACTAATGGAAATCCAAGCATAAATAATTTTGATTAAAAATTAGATTGAAACGTAAACCCTTACCTCTTGTCAATATTTTCTTCATAGGTTCTCTTAAGTTAAATTATTATAAATTCATATTTTTTATATAAATACAATAATAATATTAATTCTTATCTTACAATATATTATTTCCTTATAATTTTCAATTACCCATTTATTAATAATTGATCATTAAAATCAATATTCTGGTGAAAAATGGTCTATTTTTCATGCGTGTTTCTGTTTGAATGTTCATGTCCTTGCACCTTGGTCATGTTTTATTCAAATAATAAATCCTAATTAGGTTTTAATTCTCATATTTATTCATTATATAAACTATTATAACTATTTATATATGGTGGTCATGAAAAATGAATTAAATCACTTCATAGAGATGGTAGACTATACGTACACATGAGTATTGTTTTCATTTTCCAAATATTAGGAATAGATAAATATAAATAATAATATAATCATATATAATCATAATAATATAATATATATCATATATATTAATTAAATATATTTATATGACCATCTATGTATGGAGGGAATAAAAAATTCACATCCCTTTGTGGAGGTTATTGTTTACATTTACGTACATATGATGTTATCATTTCTCATATGATATAAAGGAGATAGAAAATATTTATACAATAAATATAAGAAATTAGTATATTAATGATACTTCTTTAAAAATTTAAATATTTTTTTATAACATCTATAATTAGTCAATAAATAATGAACCTAAAAATATATAGATAAAGAAAATTATGTCATCTTTGGGAAAGATCCTTTAGATTACACAATAAGCCTTAAATGGTTGATCTTTTGGGAGGACCATGAGATATAAGATATAGGTAATTAGGTTATTAAGGTATTTGGGATGTTATTGGATGATTTAAATGGCTCAAATGGTGTTAAGGATACAGTAAAAGAGGACCTCTTTTTATAAGTGAGGGGCATGACACTCTTGTAAAAACATGAGATATTAAAATATAATAAATTCATATTAAAGTGATATTATCATAGATGAAACCAAAATTAGAATACAAGATAAGTTTGGTTTGGAATAAACTAATCCAATTGGATTTATATTCTTTTCTAGTTTATGTTAACCCTCATCAATTAATTTTAACCCCTTATTATCCCTTTTAACCTTTTTAGGGACAATGTTTTACCATGGTTACTATTCATAATATCTAAAAATAAAATATAACTATTTTAATATTTTTGTATATGCTGATTCCAAATTTGGAAAACATTTTATCTAATTTAATTAATATAATTGGAATAAATTCAATTAAAAAAATATTCCAAACGTAATGAAAACCATTTTTAGAAAAATGATTTTAAAGTATAAAACAAACATAATTCTTATTCCTTTCCAAGTAAATATTATTTAATTTAACATTAATATATATTTTGGAATTTAGAATCTATAAATTTCATAAAAATCATTCATATCTATAGATTAATTCAATTCATTTAGATAAAATACATTTCACATAATAAAAATTGTTATAAAAAACATATCTTTCTTACCTTCGAATGATTTTAAATTTATTTATAAATAATTGATAGTAAATGTATGATAGGTTATTAATATTTTTACATTCAATGATAATATATTTCATAAAAATCCTGGTTCATTATCGATATATATATAATATATATCAAAAAATGATCTTCTAAATTCAGTTTCTATATATTTCTTCACATTGAAAATTTAGTACTAATTTCTTTGGTATTAATCAATACTTTTTCATTAAGGAATGTTTTTATATATACTTTTAATAATTTATTTAGTCCATTTTATAGATGAAAACCCAAAACATAAGTAATGAAATTCACATTTAATAGTAATATTTCAATATTATATCGTAATTTATTTAAGCTTGGTGTTACATGTAAAGCAAGCAATCAAAGAAGTAAATTTTTTCAAAATAGAAATATATAATAAAATTATAAGATGGTACACCATTTCATGACAATGAACATTATAAAATATTACAAATTAATTCAAGAAACTATTAAATTTGTAAAACTTAATAAATAAAGGAAATGTATGAAATAATTAATGGTTATATTGATATTACAAAACATAGGAGAAAACACCAAAAACCATCATGCACCAATTATTTTAAGAGATGATATATCATATAAAAATAGTGAAAAATAACATAACAATATAATCGATATATTCCAGAAGAATATAGTTTATATTTCATTTTTAAAGGAATTGGGAAATATTCCTTCTTATGTAAAGGGTAAAAATAAATTAATTTCTATAAAGAAAATTATTATAGAGCATTCCATTATTTTACTTTTTTTAAAAAAAAAATTCATTGATCCAATTCAAGATACCTCAAATCTTAAATTGTCAAGGTAACTTTAAAATACCCTCTTGATTTTATGTAAAAAATATTTTTACAAACCAATTTTACTTTGGAGATATTATCAATAATATTCCTTTGATAATTTATAAGTAAAATGAAATGGGTTTGTAAGGATTTGACCTTAAACAATACATAAACAATATTTTTTGGGAAATAATTCATTTTTTGAATTCCAAACGTTTATTTATGGTCTATAATTTTATATAATTATGTCATAACTCATACATAACAAACCCATATATTCTAATTTTATACTTCTAATCAATATATATTTTTCTCATAATTTAAAACATTTAAAATTTAACTCGTTTTCTTTTCATGAAAAATATCCATTCTTTTAAACATGGATTCTTAGTTTCCCTTTCCCTTACTTAAATACTAAGAAAAAAATATTATAAAATTTGGTACATGAATAAAAATTATTAGTAATGGACATAAAAACAGATAAATTTGTTAGTCCAGTAACAAAATGAAACCCCACGAATATTTTTTTAAAAAAACATTACTTTTTCCATGAAAGATGGTAATATATTATTAAAAAATAAATATTTTAAATTTTTAAATATACAATTTTCCACGAAAACTCATAATAAATCATATAAAAGTCATGTAGGTTCCTTGGGACATCATATTCATAGAACCGTTATAAAACCCTTATGATTGGAATGACAATTCAGACACCTTCCATTATAATTCTCCAAAGAACATAATATTTACAAAATGTATTTGAGTGAAATTTTTGTGCATCCTTTGTATAATCTATATCAAAATAAATCATTTTCATAAAAAATATCTAAGGACTATATCATGAATAAAACACAATAAAACCCTTTAAAACTCTATTGATCGCAGATAAAAAACATTTCATGATATCATAGTACCCTTTATTTTAAAAAAACATTTCCAAAACATTAATCACTAACAACAAGGTCAACATTGTTTTTTATTTGAAAAAAACAAGGAATATTATAAATTACATAAAATATAAAATAACAATTATAGTGGTGAAAAAGTAATTATCACTGTATATGTTAAAATAGAACATTCCTTTTGTTTTTTGTAAAGAAAGTCAAAACATTCCTTAAAAATATTTCCTTTCAAAATATTTTGATTAGTTTAAAAATATATAAAAAATATAATTCACACTAAATTTACTTATATATAAACTCATAAATAGTATATTTTAATAATTATGGATATGAAATAAACAGAGTCAGATATAGAATTTTAAAATATGATTTTGGAATAATGTCCCCCACCATTTGTCTGACTCATCACGAGTGTTCCTTATATTCATGAATAACAATATAATGTTAATTATTTAATTTATTGTACCATTTTCATGTTTATTATTTAATTTATTTCTATTATTACCATGTCATAATCAATTGAGTTCATGTTAGAAGTGAGGACGATATTCATCTCATATGTCCAAAATGACTTAGATAGCTTGATTATATTAAAAAAGTTCATTGTTATAGCATCTACATAATAATAATAATAATTAAATAATTATCATTTTTATAAAATAATTATACTTTTGAAACCAATCCTAAAATGTGGTAATGAAATATTAAAAACATTATAATCATGGAGATGGTGGTTTGTACATACGCATGTGTAATATTTCAATTTTTTCAATGATAATAATGGATGAAAGGTAATTATTATTTGATAATTCATTAATTATAATAATATCATAAATAAAATATTATTTCTTTAAATATATTAATATATAAAATCCTTTTGATGTTGTGATGAAAAATGAATCACATTACTTCATGGATGTGGTAGTCCACATGTACGCACGAATGACATTAACATTTATCAGTGATAGAAAATGTAAGAAAATTGTTTTCATGTTATATTTACATAATGAAAAATATTCAATTAAAACAAAATATATGCATTAAATATATCATTTTAACAAGTTGTTATATGTGGTGATGGAAAACAAATTACATTGGTTCGTGGAGCGGTAGTCTGCTATACACACAAACAATAGATTAATTTCCCACTTCATAGATGTTATATATGGATATAGTTTATGAAATTAAAATAATAGAATCAAAATATATTCAATATATAGATGATATTATATAATCATGTTTAATTAATATTTTAATGAGGTTGAGGAATAAATAAAATGAAAACACTTGGTTAAAGACTATACCTCTTATTTGGACAACCTCCTTCTGTTTACAACATAAGTCTACAAAGGTTGGTATTAATCCAAAAGTAAGACCTTTATAATGTGGGGTGGATTTTTATTAAAGTGTTATTTCAGATTATTAAAGAACTAAATTGTTATTTATATTTTAATAAATGAGAAGAATAGGTTCCCTTTTATAACAGAGGGGTGGATCACTCTTGGAATTTCTTAAAATATAATAATAATATATATAATTTTTTATATTCAATTGAATCCAAATTGATAATATTTTAATATAATATTATTATGACTCTAAATACTCTCATAAAATAAAATTTTAAAACTTTTAGATACATTTTTTAACGTTATCATTTTCAACCAGCATTAACCCCTTTTTGAAAATTACTCTGATAATGATGTCTTCGCTATTTAGGGGTATATATATTTAATATAAAAGTGACTTTGAGCCTTAAATATAAAATTATTTATATTTTAAACATTATTCCAATAAAAGGTATGAAAATAATTTTTTTTATATAATTTAATAAATTATAATTTATTATAAAATATCATAAATGTCAATTTTTGAACTATTCATTTAATTTTACTTAAAAGACATAATAAAAATGTTATAATTATAATAAAATACATTAACGCGATTTTTCCTTTACTAAGGTGATAAATTTTACCATAGTTACTATTCATATCACCTAAAAATTAAAGTGTTATATTAACCAAAATTTATACTAATACTTGAAAATATGTAATCTATTTTATAAAATTAATTACCTATAATTTATTGAAATTAATTTTTTTAAATAAAAAGTGTGAAAGGTCGATGAAAAATGCTTTTAAAAAAATATAATTTTGAGAATAAAAAATGATATATTCTTATCTCATGCATAGAAAAAAAATATTTGATGAATATTAAAAAATTAAATTAATATATATTATATAAATTTATTTAAAATCATTCACCAATTGTGATAAATTATTTTATTAAGAGAAAAATATATTACACGCATGAAAAAAGTTTTTTTAGGAAAATTCCTTTTGCATATAAAATTCTTTTCGTACCAAATTGAATTATAAAATTCATTCTAAATACAAGAATTGGATTTTTTTTAATAAAAATTAACTAATGATATTTTAAAATGGATCCAAAATTTAAATTTAGTTTATAAATGAATTAAATAAAAATACAATTTTCAATAAAAATAGTATTTTTCTCTATTCATTGAAAAATAATACATTTTGAAAATATATATAACTTCCACCATAATTTAGTTTTGATATTATGATTTGAAAAATTATTTCTTTTTTACCGAATAAAATTTCTAAAACTTCTGAAATTAATTTTTAATATTTTTTACAAAAAAATAGAAAACGTTTTTAAGAAAAAATATTTTTTATGAATACAGTGACCTTACTAAAAATGGAGTGGTCATTTTATAAGAATTAATAAACAAATTTAAATTAATTTATTATATATATATATATATATCATATTTTAGTTATACCTATTCATTCCCTCATATTCAAGAGCTATATTATAATAACCATATAATATTTCACGGTTTGTTTTAGCTATGAGTTGTGTATCTTATTTTTTTATGAATCATATTCCTTCTTTTAAACACTCGGTATATAACAAACATACCAATATATTTAATTGAACCATTGTAATTTAAAATATTAAATTATAATAAATGATTAAAATTTAAAAATATATTTCTGGAAAAATCATATCATTAAAATGGTTAATAAAACATCCTCTTCATTAGAGAGAAAGGGAAGTATTAATGTAATCTATAATAAAACTTAGGTAGATTTATAAGTAGAAAAAATTGGTGCATAATTAAAATATGGACTTCGAAAAAAAATAATATTTTTCAACTAATTATCGATATTGACATAGATCATTGATCATAAGAAACTGAATGATCGTGAGAATGTTAACAACCACAAAACCATAACCAAAAGAGGTGTTCAAAAGGCTATATATTTGTCATAAATGATGGTAATGGGATAAAATTTCATTTCATGATACATATCTTATATTTTAAGAATACATCACTATATAGGTTAATCTCATAATAAAAGTGTAATAACTTTACAAATATAATTTCATCATTTAATCAATTTATTCCAAAATATCATCTCTTTCTCTAACAATTGGGTATTAAAGAGGAATTTTTTTAATTCATTAAGCACTAAAATAAAATTATAATGGATCACATAATTTAATAGAAGGATTATAATATATTCCTCTTATATTTTTATATTAACCAAAAATTATGTGGTTAACATAAGGTAATATAATTACCAAAATTAAATAAATATTCATATAAATAAATGATACATTAATCTTTATTGCCTCCCCAATAATACCAAAAGTGAAACTTAGATCATTCTATAATTAATTTTCCTCTAAATTTTTTAATATATTTATAACTAATATAAAAACAAAAAAAATATAATGATTTGATCACATATTCTTCTTGGATAAATTTTTATTTTATCTTCAAATTCATAAACCTCACTTAATGTATCAAACCAAAATGTTTATTCTATCTTTATATAATCTCCATGATATGATAAACAATTCCATAAATGACCCAAATCATTATAAAGACACCTAAAAATAATATATTACTCCAAAATATAATTCAAAATTTAATCCACAAATAAAATCCCATAAATTTTTGTTTAACTTAATCATATAAGGTTCCCAAAATAGCGAAATTACACTAAAATAACATTAATCACTTAATCACCAAATCACATTCTCAATATCATAGTTATATCTATGACAAAATATAAGTTCCCAAAAACATCATAAACCCTATATTTTAACCCTTTTCATTTAAAAAAATGATTTCATACTGACCATGAAATCACATAGGCCAGTGGTAGACATTTCATCCTTATCACCGCTCTGTTTCAGGTTCAGGCCCCATGAACATGAAGTATGTGGTGGGTTTTTTCTGGCCTATGATTAGCCTTTTTACTAAAACTAGACAAATATAATTCCTACAATGTTAAAAAAAATGTGATGAAAATCATTAAAATAACCTTAATCTTCTATGATCATATAAACCCAAATGGTTCTCAATGCCCGTATTCTTATTTCCTCAAAATTTAAACACATTGTTACTCAAATAAAGATAAATTAAACACAAGTTAATCATAAATGTTTAATATCCCTTAAACATATATTAAGACTCAATAAATGTCCATAAAAATTATCACCTTTTCACTATGCCACTTTTGAGAGGAATTGATACCATCTATCATATGTTTTATATTTTTAATAAAAAACATATTATAGAATAGTCCATTTGTGTTTCATGATTCTCAAAATATTTAAAATATAGTATAATATCATTTATAAAATACCATTGAATCATAATTCAAAAAACATAAAATATAATCACATCCTTAATTTAACTATGTTCAAAAACCATTAAACACACTTTGTCATATTATTAAATGATTAGAAATATTTCATTATGATTCATCAATATAAACATAATGGTGATGTATATTTAGAACATAAGAAAATAATTCATACCTTAAATCTATACATTAATATAACCCTTTATGTTGTTGAAATCTTATTTAATCTATCATAATCAAGTCCGTATTTTCATAAATGAAAAATTCAATTCATTAGTGGTGTTTCACTTGTTTAATGAGATGGATGAGTTGAGATTTTGAAATCAAATAAAAAAGATTACATGATCTATAGAAATTTTTTAGAAATTAAATGTTTTTAGATAATTTAAATAGTATCTTTCATGTGATTTGAATACACAAGAAGCTAAATAATTCATTAAAACAATATTTTGTGATAATAGAGATAATTAAATCTTTTGCAAGGGATTAATAGGTTTTGAAATATAACATTTCTTAAATCTTTAAAAATGATCCTTAATCTATAGAAAAGAACATCATTAAAACGTGATTTGAAGTATTTCATGTTAAAAATTAAATTTCCTTATAAATTCAATACCCATTGAAATTATGTAATACTTTAACCTTCAAATCCTAAAAAACAAACCAATGTAATTCACCATTAAATAATTTTTTAACATCAAAGATCATCTCATCACATCTATTTTTCATAAAAAAGGTAACCATTTCGTTCTGAAATAATACATTATGTTAGACCTAATGGTAACATATACCTCAAATAAAAATACTTTACCTCAAAATATCATCAATTTTCTTAAACTTCTATTATATAAAAACTCAAAAGGTTGTGCCTATATATTTGGACTTAGGATCAACCTTAAACTTATAAACCCATGATGGTATCCATATATATTTTGTAAATTTCACATGAAAATGTCCAAATATCTAATATTATCTTACCCCTCATCAATTATAAATTGTAAGGACTTGCGCTTGCACATTGCATAGTCATGAGTTTTTATAAAATAAAACATTTTTTACATTCACTATAATATTTATGTTTTATAGTTTTTTAAAATTAGTACATGACAAAAACATGATAAACTCATACAATTCAAGGGGACAATTCTAATCATTATGTATTTTTTCAATAATATTAAACTCTTAAAATGAAACGCATTTTCTTTTCATGAAAAATATTAATGAATTTCAACATAGATTACTAATTTCAATTTCACATTCTTAAACCCTATTTAAAAAGTTATAGGTGGTATGTGATAAAAATATCAGTAAGGGATATAAAAATGGGGAATTCTGTTTGTCTATTAAAAAACATGAAAACCCATGAAAGTTTTTTTCTAAAAAACATGGTTTTAATCCAAAACATCAATAATATATCCCCTGAAAATCATTATCTTAGCTTTTTTAAATAAGATTAAATTCAAGAAAACTCATAAGAAACAATGAAATACTCTTAAAGGTTCCTTGGGATATCATCTTCAAAGAACCCTTACAGAACTCCTATAATTGTAATTACCATATGGTCAACTTCAAATATAATTTTTTAGGGAAAATAATAAATACCCAATAAATTAGAGGGAAATATAAGAACACCCATCATATAATCTATGTGAATCTCACCAGTTAT
Source organism: Viscum album (assembly GCA_963277665.1). Lineage (NCBI taxonomy): Eukaryota > Viridiplantae > Streptophyta > Magnoliopsida > Santalales > Viscaceae > Viscum > Viscum album. The sequence continues at coordinate 694,874,088 of OY728119.1, read as the reverse complement.
CATAAATAATTTACAAGGACCATATCATGAGTAAAACATCATAATCCCCTTACAATATCTTTTGAAACCATATGAAAAAATGGATATTGGTAATCAATTTTTTTAAAAAACAATAAATAAATCAACCAAAGAAGGGAATGATGGTTTTTTCTATAAATAAAACACATAATCATGTATGTATATGAAATAAAAAATAATAGTTATAGTGGAAAGTGAAATGTTTTTACTGTATATGTTAAATTGAACAATCCTTATGTCTACTGTAATGAAAGTTGTGGCATTATGTATAAATATTCCTTTTAAAAGCCTTTGAAAGAGGTTAAATATCCAAAAAAATAATTTATATTACCTTTATTTCTATATAAATAAATAAATTATTTATTTTAAAAAATAAATATATGGAAGAAGATTAATTATAAGGGAAACTTTAAGAGATTATTCTTAAAATAAAGACTCTTACCTAGTTTTCAACTTATCATCTGTATTCCATGTCTTCATGAATATTAAACCTAGGTTAATTATATAATTTCCTAAGAAATTTTTTAATATTATTATCCCTTTTATTTCACATATTACCTTGTTATAATCAATTACTTGATCAATTGAGTTTAAGTTGAACATTTTGATGATATTCACCTCATATGTCACAAATGACTTTAGTAGTTTGATTATTGTAAAAAAAGACAGTATTACATAATATATAGAATAATAATAACATAATTTTAATTTTTAGAAGTCAATTATTATTTTCAAATCAATCATTAAAGTTATTTATGAAAATTAAACTATATTTCAATCATGGAGATGCTAGTTATTATGTTTGCATGTGTAACTTTTCAATTTTTTTCAATAATCATTATATAAAGATGGTAAGTATTATTTTATCTTTATATATTTATTATATTATCATAAATAAATTATTATTTTTATATATATATAATCCATCTAATGTGATAATTAAAAACAAATTACATAGTTTCGTGGATGTGGTAGTTCACACTTACTCAAGAATGAACTTATCATTTTTTCAGTTGAAGAATTAGTGAGAAGATAGGATATATATTATCTTTATTTAGTGATAAATGTTTCATTATTTTAATATATATACATTAAATCCGTAATTAAAAATAAATTTTAGTAGGGGTGATGAAAAACTAATTACATTAGTCCACAAAGTGGTGGTCTTCCATACAAATTAATGATGGATTCCTTTCCCATTTGATAGTGTTTAGGGATATATATATATATATATATATCAGAGAGTGTGTGTGTGTTATTAAATTAAAATAATAACATAAATTTTTATGTGATATAATTTTATTAATTATATATTCATAGATAAGAAAAATTTTAAGGAAGATGAAGAAGAAGAAAAATTAAAACGCTTAGTTAGGGACTTTACCTCTTCTTTGGACAACCTCCTTTTCTTTACAACTTAAGCTATCTAAAGTCAATGTTATACCCAAATAAGACCTCTATAATGTTGATCAAGATTATATGAAGTTTTTTTGGTAGATATTAGATGAAAAAATGGTTCCTGAAGTTTGATAAAATTAGAATAAGTGGATCCCTTTTACAAGATAGGGGAGGGGTACTCTTGGAATTTATTAAAATAATAAATTTATATAAATTAATAGTCATGTAAAAATGGATAAGAATTAATAATATTTAAATATTAAATGATTATTATTTGAAATAACCTAATATAATAAAATTGTTACACTTTTACATATGGTTTTTATGCTAATTGTTTTTATTTGAACCCATATTAACCTCATTCTCACAATTACCAAGATTGCGATATTTTTACTCATTAAAGGTAAATATAGGAATTGTAAAAGTGAAATTAGCTATTTAATGGGCCATGGTATTTATTTTAGACATTATTATAATTACTTATTGAATTTTGTTTATATATTTTAATAAAATATAATTTTTATAATATAAAATTAATTCCAACTTTGGTACTATTCATTTTAGTTTGCATGAGGATTTAATTATGGAGTTCTTAATTCGAAAAAATAATAAATGAAAATAGAAATAATATGTAATAAACATATATAAAATACATATAACACTTTAAATCATTCAAATTATATCACTTTTAATATTTTTATATTTATTTATTTTATTTTTCTATTAATTGAAAAATATATTGTATCGACATTACATAAGAATTTAATGTAATTATTTAATTACTAAAAATTAAAAATAAATATCAATCATGAAAACAATTTCATTATTCTAAAAATTCATATTTATATTCACTTATAATATCATATTATTCATATTTCAACATATTATAGATATTTAAAACTAAGAGAGTGATATTTTTTACTTTTATTATTTAAATATTATATAGGTCATTTTATACTAAAATTATCCATTAAACTAATAAATTTATATAATAAGGGGATAAGTTTCAAATCATCGTAATCAAATAATATTATTTAAAAAAATCACATCATAAAATTTTATCCTAGATTTACCCGATTTACCCTTTATTGAGGTGACAAAATTTACCATGGTTACTATTCATAACGCCTAAAAATAAAAAAGGCCATATTTAAAAAATTAAAACCTAATTATTCCAAATATTTAATGTATTTAATGAAATTAAATATATAAAATTTTAGGAAGTTAAATTTTAAAAAAATCGCGAAACAAGATGAAAACTAGTTTTTTTAAAAAAATATAAAGTTCTAAGCATAAAAATGAATTTATTCTTATATCATTCAAAGAAAAACATATTATATGAACATTAAAACATTTAATTGAATAAATAATATAAAAAAATTATTTAAAATAATTTTAATTATAGTGATCAATTTGATTTATTAAGATAAAAACACATTTCCTATATAAAAATAGTGTTTTTAAATGCATGTCTATGTAAAAAAAGTTTTCAAACGAAATTAAAATATAAAATTGATTAAAAAGACTATAATTGGATTATTTTTAATCAAAATTAAATAATTAAATTTTAAAAATAACCCAAAATGTAATTTACTTTACAAATAATTTAAAATAAAATACAACATTCAAAAAATTAGTATTTTTACTATTCAGGGAAAAGTCAAATTTTTTTGAACAGTCATAAAATTCCACCAGAAGATAATTTAGGTATGATTATTTGAAAATCATTATATTTTTAAAAAATAAAATTTCTTATATTTTTATAATTTTATTTATAATATTTACTAAACAAAATCAATGAAAACCATTTTTAAGGAAAATGTATTTTCGATTAATAAAATGGATTTACTAAAAATTGGTGGATTTTTTCATTATAATTATTCAAAAAAATGAATTATTTTTGGAAAATTATATGTATATTTTATAATTTGTTTTATATTATTCATTCTTGATAATTCAATGGATATATTATAATAAACTGATAATATTCTTTAGTCTATTTAAGATCATATTTTTGTATCTTGTACATTATCAAACATATACTTAATTTTAAAAACAAGGGATTTTATAGGGAGAAAATGTAAAAAAAAATAGTCTCTTTAAAAATTGAATAAAATTACACACCTTATTCCAAAATTATATCTAAGTATTTACTAGCTGTTATTGAAAATATCATATCTCTTTAAAAAAATTATATTGTTTGATATAGAGATAGATGAAGAAGTTTTAGTTTAACTAGGATAATAATTCTTAGAAAACTATAGTGAACTCATTGTGTTAGATTTATAAATATCTATTTTATCTTGATCAATGAATCATAAGTCATTAGAAAACATAAATCCTAATAACTCTATTCATTGAATATAAAAACTTGAAAACATAAAATGGTGAACATGTACCTTTCAACAAAGAACATCATTTTTATTTTCATCGATTAATTTTGATAATGAAGGCTATGAAATCCTAACAGACTCTATACCTCCACAGTGTTTATATATGTTATTCTAAATCATTTGATGGTTAGGAAGAATTAACCTTTCTTCCAATATATTCCGGTGTAACTCTTAATTAAGGAAGGAGGAGTTAGAGAGATACTGGTAAAAGATATAATCGATAATTGTTTTAGGCCCAATTGGTTATCCATATCAATGGGTATGACCTCCCTTATATATAAGCTTATGGAAATTCATGGATACTATATGGAATTTACTAGAACATTATATAATATTTGAGTAAAATATTTTTTATGAATATTTTATAAACCTATGATTATATTAAATCCTCAATGTTTTGTCACATGAAATAATAAATCAATGATTCTTTTATATAGAATAATATTAGAATGATAACAATTAAAAGTTAGGTTCCTCATTAATCATAAAATATTATTGAACCATATCATTAAACTTGTGATAAATTTAAATCATACAATATGATTTATTTAACATAAAATATTATAATGATATTATATTTTATATCATAATTTACTATATAAGTCGATGCATATATACATTAGAGAATACCTCCATCAATATCCCACTTGAACTAAATCCTTATTAACTTAATTTCCCATCAACATATATTATATCATATACAATAAATTGTGAAACCATATCCAAAAATAGTGTCGTATATTTCTCAATCCTTTTTGGAAATATATGTCTAAATTTACCATGAATTAAATTATATGAAATATTTTATTAATATCCATCCAAAAAAAATTATAATAACTCCAAACACTTTATAAGATCTCTATTTATTTTTTAAAACTCAATTCCTATTCATTCAACCAAAAAATATGGTTCCATTATCCTTTTTCATATTGAAAAATGATTTGAATTTCAAAATTAAATGATCTATGTAAAGAGAATCCTCTAATAAATAATCGGTGCTACTAAATATATAAAGGTATATGTTGTGATATACACCAAACACATGTAACTATATACCCGTATTCCCCAAGTGTATAATATAAAAGTATTCATAATTAAATAATTCATTTATCCAACACATCTAGTGTACATGTGATATGAATTATTTCATTTAAATATAACATCCTCATATGTTCTTGATTTTTGAGTATAGACTGATTGAGTCGATAAATGAATCCCATTTCTTTAATATATGTAGATAACCACATAAAATACCCCTAGTCCATGTAGATAAGAACTTCAAATCTACCTTATCTATGTACGTTTATTCATTTCTTCATTTTATGTCAATCGAGGTACCAAATGATATATTCATCATGCATGAGGAAAACATTGATCTTAGTTAAGCTCTAACTGATGACATAATAAATGACATGCCCAACCACCCCATGTTTAGCTGATACATAAGGATTTAATGTGAAAAGTATCAATTGTACATATATTTATATCCAAATATATGGTGTTTCAAAATGAATCATGTACCCATAATATACTAATGTAATAGTGTATGAAACTCCATGTCATAAACTTTGTAAGGAATCTAGTTCTAAAAACATGTTTTTGAATCATGATCATATTTTATTTCGCTATATAGAATCATACCCTTTATAACTCTAATATATCATCATAGCCTATAATCATACATGAAAACATCAATTTGGGATAACTCAAAGTTATATTTGAAATGTAGTTATCATTTCACAATATGAAAAATATGCATCCAATGTAAAAGAAAGATAAATTGAAGACTTCCTTTTATATGTCATGATATATATGATATTATTAAATTCTATTAATAATACCAAAGAACCATATATAATTGTTTTTTCATCATATAATATATCATGTAATGCCAGATTAAACTTATGTTTGATTCACATTTAGGGTTTTGATAAAATAATTATATATATATTTAATTCTTTCTATATTGTTACATTTCTATCTCATAAAATACCTTCCACTGAAAACTTGTAGTTAATAACATCTATAATGAAATCTATTTTTGAGAATGGTGAGACATAGAAATCATATACCTAATTATCAACTCATTAAACAATGAATTCAAACTCTTTTACTTCAAAACATCAAATGTTATGATGTAACTAACTTTCAATGTCAATTTAAAACTATATATAAGTAAACCATCATTATCATTTTTAAAACCTTTTCCAACAAACAGTTTACTTGAAATATATATCTAACTAATGTAACTATTCAAATTAATCATTAACTGACATACACTATGTGACATCCCGAACCAGCTCAAATGGTAACGGTAGTTGAACCAGCGGGCCACATAGCCTCATGAATGTATCCTAGTATGTCAGAGGATATCGACTAGTAGTATGGGTCAAACATGGTATGGCGGGGGAAATTATACCCTTATGATCATATTGGAACACATTGATAAATGATGTAAAATAAATAAATTAAGGAAATAATATTAAAAGGACATTGGAAAAAGTGGAAACATATGAACTATAAATAATCAAATGGAAAAATAAAATGTACCATATATAATAATGATGCATATCTCTACAAAAATAATTAAACATACATTCAAATATGTAGATACAAAATAATCAAAAAGAAAAAAATATAATCATCTCGAGCACTAGCTCAACCGTATACTACCAAGCTCACATCCTCACACAATTAGTCATGCATCCATGATTGGACGCTTCCCCTTACCTACACCTACATTCATATAATCTACATAGGTACCATTGGATACCCAAATATAGTGTGGGATAGAATTTATATGAGGCCACCACTGGTGTCTATAAAAATCCATTATTTTAATATAAACTATAACAATGTTTATTTATATCAAGGTTAAGTAGGAAACAATTACAACCAAAGTCGAGCTTCGATTCCTCATGGACACCTAGATAACTATACCAACTACAACCTATGATATATGTCAATAAGCATGTTTATTAAATTGTTTTGTCTTGTTACTAGGTAATTCAACACTATTAATCATATATCAGTAATGGGGGTAATAATGAGGAAAGATACAAGGAGATAATAAAGAATCCTTGAACTTATAAGGTCAATTTAGCTCCAGGAATACAACCATGTATCATAAGAATAATGGATAAGTGTGATAAATGAGGTTTTACCCAACACATTGCTTTAGAAATGTATTTAACCGAGCTCATCAATAAATTCCAAAACATATACTAGGGTAAGCATGACTAGGTCCCAAGGAGAATAATCTAAGCCATCACAAGTCCTGAGACATCACAATAAATCTAAGGAGTGTATCAAAGCCATTATAATATTTTAAAAAGAGAAAGGTATCCTATGGTGCCATCCCAATAATCAGTTAATAGAAAAAGACAGAGTACCAAAGTGGATAACTCACATGGAAATCACCATAATAAATCAGAATGGAATCCTTTGATTTCTTAAGGAATTCCATTAGGAATATAATGGTGTATTAAGTTTGACCACTCTTATAAATATTAATTATTCTATCTGCAATATTCACCTCCTATGTATATTTTATATTAATTTAAATGTTATAATAGGCTATGTATAAATCCCACTAATTACGATTCATTATGTTCATTACATTAAATTTTATCCTAAGTGATATGGAAAATAAATCAATGCAACCAAATTCCAATTCCAATACATCTGATCAAGGAAAATTGATTTATATATATACACTTTCTATTTAATAATTTATGGATTCCATTATTTAGGAAGAAAAATTAACTTTTCAATGTTCAAGTAAATCATACCTGAATGGTGTATCAATTAATTCAAATATAGTTCACTAATAGAATATTGAATAATGAACCCTAACTGGGTGGTTTTCATTGGGGTTTCAACTTCCAAGTGTATCAAATGCTCTATCTAGTACCTTAGTTTACAATTTAGAGTATTAAATTTAAGGAATATGAATTTAAGGATAAAATCATGGTGAAACCATAATGTCCATAATAATAAAAATTTATAAATAGTGATAATTTTAGGGATAGGTCATAGAACACATAACTTATACCTATAGTATATTCCCCATCTAGTATCGACCATCGGTTTGGCCTTAAATGAGAAAAAACATGATAATATATTAATTCCTTTAAAATATGTCATATTATATTGCACCAAAATGAATCTATTGATAGGATGCATAATTAAAAAAATTGGTATAACGTAATAGAGATATCAATAGTAGTGATTTAAGATGATAGGCAGATCTTGATTCAGATTCTAGATGGAGAAGATAGTCCAAGAACTAGCTTTAGGCGTGAGAATGGGCTCCCAGGGGTGAGGGATACAATTCATGAGAGGATAAAAATGAGGGGGTGGGATATTAACTTGAAAACTAGATATATTTTCATTTTTTTCAAATATAAAAGTGCACATAGTTTAGCTTCACTACTAGTCAAATAATGTTCCAACCATGTGCACCCCAATACCCAGGAGGAAACCCCGCATAGACATATAACACTATTAGAGAAACCTTACACATCTTCTGTGAACTCTCTATTATATCCTTTAATGGACCAAGCCCCCCTTTTATGGTTTAGAAAAACAATGTGGCAAACTTATTGGGCTACACAGTTTTAAGTTCACGGTTAGTACTAACCCTTGCGCCTCTCCTATTTCTATGATAACTAGAACTCTAGTATCCTAAAAAGCCTCGAGCACTCTTAAACCCATCCTTAAAACATAGGTAGAATTTATAAGGATAAAATAAAGGGATTAAACTAAAAATAAAAGGGTAAATACCTCTAAAAAACATGGATATTATAGTATTCCCCATAAAATAAAATTTTCCGTGAGTTTCCCTTTTAAGGGTGGTAAATCTTCATCTGAGAACAACTCTAGCCACTGGGTAGGTACATTATCTTATCCCCACCACATCTCATACTATACATGACTATAATAACATATCACCATACAAATTATTTAGACCATCCCCATAGATTCACCATGCACCAATCAATGATGTGAATGGTGTACTTTTAAAATAAAGCATCGTCATTCTATTAAACATCCTTCAGGTGAGAAGTATGAGATAGATCAGTATAATATTAGTGAAGATGTTATATATGGAAGATGGAATGAAATGATATGTTCCATTGATGAAGATCTATCTTATAGGCTACAATCTAGACTCTTTCCAATATCTCAAATTTTCCATTGAACCTAATACATAACTTCTCTTACTTTTAAATCCACCTATACCCTAATCATAGAGAAACACTCAAGAAAACATGATCCTCACGTAAAAAACTTGAGTTCATCAACAACTATTAATATAATATATATATTTATAGTGATTAGTAACCATACACTTCTTGTTAATATTTACCCGTTATAAATTATCCTAGACAAGACGAAGTCCTAGTAGTGTTTCCTCCCCTACCTCTAACTAGTTCTAGGGTGGTCGGTACATCTTATCATATAAAGCCTTGTGAGGAGCCATCTGTTTGGTTTCTTAATAGTTTTAATTATAGTAGAACACTACAAGAGGGATATTTATATCCCATGAACCAATAAAATTAAGGACACTTTCTTGAAGCACGTCTTATAGAATATGTATTGTCCATTCATATTGGTCATTGGTATAAAAGTGGTAAGTAGAACTCAGAAGTACCAGTACTCCCAGGTATTTATGAAACCCTTTCTTGAACCTTAACATGAAATGTGAATCCCTATCCGAAATGATAGTACGAGGGATCATATTTATGAATTTAATCAAATGGATGTACACCCTTCCAATATCATCCATTGAGAAAGTATCCAATATAGGAAGGAAGTGATATACCTTCACTAGTCTATCCATTAATACCTAATATGCATATCTGCCTTAATAAAGCCTCGAAAAATGATTCACAAGTTACATCATTACATAATCCCATTTCCATTCTATACTAGTAATGGTTGTAACATTCTAATAGGCCTCTGTATCTCTATCGTAACATACTGAAAAGTTAAACCCCAAATGATAAAATTCACAACATAATGTTTCATCCCAAGCCACTAATATTGGCATTGCGTGTCACGATACATCTTGTAAATCCATGGGTTCACTCACATTGTGAAGCATGGGATTCTTGTACCAATTCCTCTCACATACCTATAGGAACCCATACACTCCCATGTATAAGAATGATATCATCTCCATCAACTGACCAATCCAGTGGTGTGTCTGAACCTGAACTAATCTAACTTGGTAGTAATCCTTCAAGATATGAGAACTACCACCTATTCAATCAAACAAAAAGTGATGAGGTTGTTGCCAAAGTTATAGGAAAAATTTCACTCATTGCTTTCTAAAACCTCCATATTCATCTCAGAAAGAAGACGCATCAACCACCATTCATCAATGGCTTCCTAAATATCTTGGATTCGAGTCCTCTATCTTAGAGATTAAATAAAATCATTATCATTACCAAATATATATGTCATATCAAAATAAAGTTAATGGAGGTATTTATCCCATATCTACTTTTTAGGTTCAAATCATGATCTGTTAAGATAAACTTTGGAAATTTTAGTTTTTATACACTATAAAGCGCTATCCCATAAAATAGTTTCTTCTGCAACATAAGGAATGAAAAAATATTTCAAACTAGGGATCGTTCATCAGAAATTTATTCTCATGAGGCCTAAACTACCATGACTCGTACATGACAAATATATCTTAAAACATCATGAAATTACCAAGACTGATGACTAAAGAGTCACAAATAACTATATAGACTCTACCAGGATTGGGTAGAATTTTGATATGAGTTGAAGTAAATATCCCTTTAAGATCCTAAAAGGTTTTCTCATTAACTTCATACCATATAAACTTTATACCCATTTTAACCAAACTGGTAAGATGTGATGAAATGTATGATAACCTCTTTATAATGTTCATGTATTATCCATCCATCCCCAATAATCCCTATATATCAAACACATTAATGGGATGCTCCCATGAAACTACGAATACCACCATCTTTGGATGAATTTATACTCTTGATTGTGATATGATATGACCCAAGAAGTGAACCTTGTTGATCTAGAGTTGGCATTTGGTGAGTTTGTCATATTACTTATACTCTCTCACTATACTAAAAATGATATCAAGGGGTTTGGTATTATAATGTTATGTTTTTGAGTAAACCAAGATTTCGTTAATGAACACCAAACCAAATGAATATAAGTATGGGTGAAAATTTTGATTCATCAAATCCATTAAAATAAAGGGTGGATTATTACTATTGAATGGAATCAATTTGGATTGGTTTAAACTGCACCAACTTTAGAAATTCTTAGCCCTGGCCATATATTTAGGAAAACCTAACCATATATTGATCTTTGATAACACTCTATATTCTCATAGGTAATCAAAAAGATCATATATGTGAGAAATTAATACCAATTCCTAACAAAAATCTATATGAATCGTCAGTACTCCATGCATAGCCTAAGGGTCCCATATACATTCCTAGAGAAAATAATGGGAGAACCCCATGGTGAAGTACTATTTTAGATAAAACCAATAGATTTTAAATCCTCTAGCTACCTTTAATTATTCTATAACTATTTGGTATCCTTCCTGTATGGAGGAATGGATATCTTTGATACTCTTGAAAATAGATCTATAAAAAAAATCCACCTCTCTCTCATGATCAAACCTAGAAAAAACATCAAGGATACATACTAGAAATGATATACTATAGGGGAAAAATAATTTTTTTACATTATATGATCCTACATATAAAGGATATATTTATGGGTTATCACTCTTCCAAAACTACGATGCCCTAGTCCAGATTGATTATACAAGACATCCCATTCACACTTGTGAAAATAACTATCACCTTTTAGTGATGTAAAGTATACCCTAATATGATAGAAGTCCCTATAATCTTGTTAAGGGACCAACTATTCTATCCTAAAAATTATATCAATGTATTCCATCTTGAAGATGAATATTTATCATAATAAATGATAATATCCAATCCCAAAAGGAAATTCCTTGAATTAGCATACAATTCATAGCTATACACCCAAAGGACTGTCTAGAGTCATCACCCCACTGAAATACAGAATTTTGGTCCCAATAATTCACATAATCAATACATAGATAAGGAGTGTGAGGCACCATTATCGAATAAGGTTGAATCAATAGTAAAAGATATTAGAATAGTACCTTGCACTATAGACATCCCTATGATCTGGTCCCCAGGTATCAGTTGTAATATGTGAAAGTAGCCTCATCCATGGCCCTATGCTACAATTGGACTACCCTAAGGTATCCCTTATACGAACTCTTAAAAAGAGAAGTCTTTCTACCATATCCATGACCTCCTTCTTGGCCTGATCTTCCAGTCTCACTCCATCTCCATACCTGATGTGTAGTTACATATCCTCTTCTAGAAATTGTAGCTAGTATAGATACTCTTCCACTATAAAAATATGGAAATGTCTAGTGAAATATCTTTAGATGTGTAGTTAGAAAAAATTCACTATAGTTGATTGGGTTCTCATCACACTGAGGCTTCAATTTTCCATACCTCCCATAATGATTCCACACTAATAAACTATCAATGTGGATACTCTAGATTCCACAACACTACTGAGGGACCTCATCTCAATGTTTCCCACTATCAGAGAAACCATGACACTATGTCTGTACCAAGACACCATGAAATTTACCATCCACATCCTTTAGATTGTTTTTTGATAATTTCTTGATTCACAATCTCTAAAATGGTATACATCCAGAAGATATTTACCTAATATCAGATAGTTTATCTAAGACCATCGTCCAAGTGACTCACCCTAAAAATATCATATCCAACTATGTTTTGTGAAAAATGTATAAGCTCAGTAAAGAGAGAGAATTATTCCATGACATACATGGTTTTCTTTGATAATTATATGAGCTCTATAGCCTTATCATCCCTCATTGTCTTCAAGAAGAAGGACTAGTAAAAAATATACTAGAAATTCCATAAATCATTCCTCAATACTAATCATCCTGATTCCAAATATCCCAAAAAAATGGATGAATCAAGAATCATGTATGTATTGAACTTCACTCTCCTATTCAAGGTGTCTCAAGGTTCTCAAAAATCTGTATCATGGCCTCCATCCATGACTCCACAACATGAGGAATATCATCCCTTGAAAATGTGGATGAATGCTACTGTTGAAACTATTTTGTCAACTCTATTATATAAGAGGCAAGTTACAAATCTCTCTAAATAGTTTTCATAATTTATTGTATTCCTTCTCAAAACTAGAAATTATCACCCACAAAAAGAAATAGGTGGTGGTGCAGCAAGTGGAACTACATAAGGAAAAAGGTGGATCATTTTCCTCCACCAGTAGATCATGGTCACCCCCACCCTCTTAGAATATGACTCAAGGAATTGATGGAGACATAAATGAAAAAATTCCAAGTGTCTGCCTCAAATAATATTTAATATGATAACATCCCAGATACATTAATATGATAGGTACCAGCCTTTGTATATATGAATAACACAATTATTCCTACTAAGAAAGCCATGGATGAGTGTCGTATACCACTGTGATAAGTCACTATAGACACTTCATACATACCAATACTATGTTTTGTCCTAGGTTAAGTTTTCTATATCATCTCAGTGTTCTGGAATATAGCATCTTGATTGTAATTTATAGAGGAAAACTCCCAGTAAATTAAAATTGGCATCACTATATAATAGTAAACATATTTAAATTAATTATTTAATATGTTTTTCATTTATATAATGGAACATCTAGATGAGTACCATTCCCAATTTATAGAATTAAATTATTTTTAAATTTCAATTTGTAGTTCATTTAACTATATCTAGACCTTTAGATCAAATAGAAGAATGTAACATGTAGTATAAGATGTTTTCAATAGATGAATCTTCATTCCAATTTTATAGAGGTACATGAACTCTATAAATGTATTATATAGTTAATATATTCAAAAAAAACTAACGTTCCAGTCTATATTTCCTGGGTTACAGAAATTAAACATGTGATAATTGATAAATTAAGGTGGAATCATCAAACATTATAGGAAAACACAATTTATGTTGATGAAAAAACTTTAATAATCCATTATGTAATCTCATCCTCCTTTATAAATTCTATTTTCATAATAGAAATTTCAATTACGGAACATAACAAAAGTATCATGCAGTTAAAGAATATATACTATGTATAATGATATAATGGAAGACATATTGATCTTATAAGGTGCCTAAAATGATTCATGATCAAATTCTCCCATTTCATATCATTCCAAGGAATAAAAGTTAATCCAATATCATAAAAAGTATAACATCGCATATGATTTGTGTCACCAAAAAGTGGAATCAAAAAATATTTATAATAAGAAACCAAAATAGCAAATTACATCCAAGAAAATTTGGATTTTTACTCATACATGTGTTAGAGACTCATAAGAATATACCCATTACCAAATTCTGACACATCCTAGTGTCCTTCTACCATTCAAAAATAATAATGAACAAAAATAAACCTCTAATATCATTTTTTTATGTCCCGGATCAGATCACTCGATAATAGTAGTCGAACCATTTCGCTATATGGCCTCATGTGAACCACCTCATTTCTTCGAGGCTTCTTAATAAAAATGTGAGTCCAATGTGGTACGGTGGGGGGACTATACCTTCCTGATCAGAGTCAAGCATGATAGTAAGAGACTTATAGATAAATAAATAGAATCAATAATATTAGAAATGAATAATAATAAGTATAAATAACTATTATATAAATATTCAACTAGAAAACTGAACTATACCATATTGAATAATGATGTCTTGTCACTAAAAAAAGAATCAAACATTCATGGTAGTAAGAATATACTAAATTTTAAAAAACATAGAAAACTATCAAAGCATCTCGAGCATTGGCCTAGTCATCTACAACCACACACCTATCCCAGAACAGAATTCACACATCTATATCGAGATTCTTCCCCATATCTTCACATGTTGTCATATGATTATCTGGGGTACAATTGGTGACCCGGATAGGGTGTGAGATAATCTCAATAGACCACCACCAATGCAGTCTGTATAAATCTTGTATGTGAATATAAACTATAATAGTTCACTGGTATTATATAGAAACTCTATTTTTATACATTAACATTACATAACATTTTCATAATAAAAAAACGTTATAAAAATAGACACCCTAAGACCATACAAGTCTAATACCTTTGAATACATGGAATCATAAACACTGATACATAAGTGAGCTACATTATCTCCATGTATATTCATCATGACTAGTACCATTATTAAAAACACCAAACATAATACATATCATTATAACCTAGTAAAAGGAAATATAAAATTGGGTGAGATCAGATGCTCAATAAGGGTAAATGAAAGATACATGTCAGTATAATCATGAGCATAAGGGAATGGAAAAATTATCATGAAAATAGAAAATCATACCCTATATATCAAAGGTCATATACATGAATAATGGCATAAATCAAGGAAGTTCATAAGAAATTAATCCTAAGGAAATAAAGAACATAATCATGAAATCATAACATAGGAATAAAACATTGAATTGTGGTAGACACATATTCATATATAATGATTTCCATGGTAGTCAAGGTGTTGTTTCTGAGGCCATCATAGTGGAAAAATTATTTTACTGAACATAGTTCAGAACTCGTTACAACCCTATATTACGAAACCAAGTTCACTCCTTGTTCTGGGCCAATAATACTGAACCAAGTTCATTTCCTAATCCAGATCTATAATGATGAAGCGAGTTCATTTCTCATTCTATCCATATTTACCTCCTGAGATATAAATCTTTTCCCAATGCTTTAGAGGGAGATATACGTACCTCCCATATCATAATGAAATCATATATACATGTTCCACATGATGATAAATAATCATATCGTGACCCATGAAATAAAATTGCTATTATAATCATGAAATCATATCATAACCTATGGAAATATAAAAGTTTCATAATCATTTCATCACAAATATAACCTGTGAAAATAAATTGGTTTTAAATGAATATAAGCCTTGGAAGAAAAATGGGATTCATAAACATCATTCCATAAAAACATAACCCATTCAGAGAAATAAAATGAATGTAAACATTATAAAAAAATCACATAAAGTATTGATTGACAACAATGGATGTTATCTTATATGGGAAATAATTTGTGAATGATCTTTTAAAAATATTTCATGAAGAAAATATCCTTTTTGCATTGAAAATAATTTTTAAAACATAAAAACTTTTTGAAAAACATTATATTTGAAAATAGATTTGAAAAAATGTAAAAGAAGCATTATGAAACCATGAAACGGGTTTAAAATCATTTTTCCATGAAAATGGGATTCAATGATCTTTTGAAAACATTTTTCAAACAATTGTTTTTCAATGCAATGGATTTTCAACCAGAGAGAGACAGTCAGATTTTACATAAAAACAAAATATTAAGTAAAAAAGAGTGAAAATGGAATTAATAAATTGTCATATCTTAAATAAATATAGTATAAAGAAAAACAAGAGTTTTCATGAGAGATTTATTATAATATTTCATCAAAGTAATCATAAACCTAAACAATCATGTAAAGCGGTGAAATCGTTTCAATAAACTCGTATAACATGGTAAAATGGAATCACACACTTATGGTATGAAAGAGAAATTTAATGAATCTTAAAATATCATTAAAATAAGAAACTTTAGGATATAATACATAAAATGTAATTATATACACCTTGAAAAATATTTTATGTGCATAAAATAAAACTAGTCTCAAAGAAGGTAAATTGAGAACAGACTATTTTACCGATTTAGTAACTTTTTAAAATAAATCCTTGTAAAATAAAGATAATAAAATAGATATATAAAAACCCATAAATTTATGTATAACACACATAGAATATAGTCATTTTAATTACATACACCACATAAGATAGTAGTGTGGAAAATATAACATTTACCTCAAGGAAATAAAAAGTTAGATGAAAACCCCTTATCTTATGTCTTAACTCTCATCGTACTAGTTAAAAAACATTTATAATAAATATAAATTAATTATAAATCACTTATAATAACATATTCTTATATATAACAACATATATGGTTTTATTATCACCTTTTATCACCCAATAGTTAACAATTATACGTTAGGGTTTCACTTTGAATAGAAGTTTCTTTGTTCTTCACATGTGTCTTAATTTTTTATATAATTGATTCTTATACTTATATCATGATTCTAGAATGTAAAAAATTATAAAAATATAATATATATTAATTAAATTTATATTATAAGAATCTTTACAAAATATAATAATTAAATGGAATACACCATTCATTGATCAATAAGTCATACGTATGCATGAATGATGTCTTTATTTTTATTGTTGTATTGAATGAAAGAAAGAAAATGAATTATCTGTATTTATGTATATAATATAATTAATGTATCATTATAAAGTTATATATATCATATAATTTCACTAAACCCATCCTTAATTTATTCTATGTAGTGTGTGAATGAATCACATCACTTAGAGGGGGCAGTATTCCACACTTCCTCAAACAGAATCATCATATTTACACTAAATGGAAAGTAAAAATATATGTGTTGTTAATAGAATATAGAATCCTAAAGATATAATATATATCATATATATCATATATAAATATATTTTCTATCATAATGACCAACATGATAGGTGGTAATGGAAAAATGAACAATCATCGTTTAGTGAGGCGATAGTTCGTCGTACGCGTAAATAGTTTGTTTGTTACCCTTTACATTGAGGTGAGTATATATGTAGGAAGAAACCATATAATTAAATCATCATATTATATTTATGATACTTTTTTTTATAAAATCATGGAATACATATTGTGTTGGGGGTGGATAAAGAAAATTAAAGAAAAGACCGTGATAGAATTCATTACATCTTAATCAGGTAAATCCCTTTGGATTGTGCCAAATGGGTGCCTTGGAGTACTGTATTCCAAAAGGGAGGCCTAAAGCACGAAGGTATGTATTTTGAGAAGTTTATTGGGTATATATTCTCCTAAAAAAAGTGGGTTTAGAGGTGTGAATAGGAAGGAGTTGTGGTGGCCTTTTATAGGGAAAGAGGAGTGGCACTCTTGTAAATATTCGATGAGAGAATTCCACCAACGTTTTTCATGTTGAAAGTGGATAAAATAATGATAAAATTCAAGTAAAATGGATTATAGGGTATAAATATTACAATAAAATGGATTTTGGACAAGTTTTTATGTTTTTTCATCTTAAATTTAAGATTTAGTCCTTAGTTAATTTAATTTTTCCTTAATCGATGTAATTAATTTTAATTAATTTCACTAATACATTTCATCCAAAAATAAGTTAACTGTATTAGAAATTATAAATTATGATTATTAAAAATATGGAATCCATTATTCTAAATTTTATTCATAATTTGGCATAAATTAATTTAATATTAATCTCATAGTAATGTGATGTTTCAAAGTAAAAACATTCAATAGATTGCTTTGTTTTTATATCCTATTTAAATATGAAATTAAAATCAATGAAATAAATTGTATTAATTGAAAAAAAAATTATAATTTAACTTTGAAACCAATTTGAAATATAATTTAACCTTATAAATAAATTATATGAAAAAATTGTTTTCAATTTAAATCTGCTATATTTTACTATTCATCCAAAAAAAGTTTCTCAAAATAATAATTTTTTTTACCCTAATCTAACTTTGAAGGGTCAAGTATTTAAATCATTATTATAGATAAATGGAACACATCATTGACATGAGAGAGATTTGGAGGAAGTTCCAGGCGATAGGTAATCATCCTGATACGATAAGAATCTCGAATTGACTATATACCTAGGGAATAGTTTCCCTTTCATCAAGAATCTAATAATTTATTCTGGGTGATATTTCTAGAAACATGTTTTTACCAATAATGATTTCTAGATCATTCCAGTGGTTATCAGTATAAAGTTTCTTCTAGAATTGAGTTTCCTTGATATGATGCTAACTAGTTCTAACATTCTCAACCATTTCTTCAAAAATATGAGGTCCCAATAGCTTTCTTTATCCAACATTATCCTACTAAATCATCGCTCTACATTTCATCCCTTAAATGGATTCACATGGTTTTATCTGAATGCTTGAGTGAAAGCTATTGTTGTAAGAAAACTCAACTAGGGGAAGGTGTTTGTCTCAAACACCATTGAATTCTAGAGAATAAGATATCAATATATCCTCTATGGTTTGAATTGTTCTTTTAGATTGACTATCCTTCTTAAGATGATAAGCTGTACAAAAACATAATTCTATATCAAGTACTTGCTGATGCCTTCTCTAGAACTTTGAGGTAAACTTCAGATCCTAATCCAATACAATGGAATTTGGTACTCCATGAAACCTTACCACTTATTTAATTTATATCCTAGAAAGCTAATCTAGAGATAAGTATTCTCTAATAAAAATGAATAGTTCTAACTTAGTAAGGAGATCGACTACCACCCATATACCATTAAATACATTAGTGTTTTTGGGTAGTCCAATAAAAAATCCATAGTGATGTTCTTCCATTTCCATTCTGGTATGGGTAACGGATGCAACATCTCCTTAGACTTTTTTCTTTCAAAATTAACTTTTTTGCCTATAAATCACTAAGATACAAACTCTACGATACCTCCCTTCATTAAATACCAACATAAGTATTCTTTCAAGTCCATATACATCTTTATACTTCTAATATGAATAGAGAATGAAGAACAATGGGATTCCTCTAATATCTACTTCTTCAAATATAGTGTGGAAGGAACACATACACAATTCCTGAACATTATTATTCCATCATGATCATGTTCAAACTCAAGAACATTTCTGACATTATTTTTTATCTCTTCATCCTCCTATTGCACCTCCTTAATCGTCACTTCAATAGAGGGTTTAACATGAATTTGAGAAATATAATATTTTCCTCCTTCCTTTATTATTTTAAATCCACCCTTTTCAAATACATAAATAATGGATCTTTTGGCATCCTCATCTTGGACAAGCTAGAATGATCCTTCGGAATCAAAGCATCGACAACCATGTTCTCTTTCCTAGGGTTGTAATGTATACATTAGTCATAATACTTTATCAACTATAACTATATTCTCTATAACATGTTCAAATTCTTCTGTGTAAATATATATTTCTGACTTTTATGATCGATATATATATATATATATATATATATATATATATATATCACCCTTTTCTCCATAAATATAATTCCTCCAAATCGTTAATGAAAAAAATACTACTGTTAACTCCAAATCCTGAGTTGGATAATTTTTCTCATTAATATTCTATTGTCACAAATAATACATGATAACCATGTTATTCTATATAATATCACATCCCAATCCCATCTTTGATTCATCAATATAAATTAAAAATGCTTCTACACTATAGGGTAATGTAAGAACAGGTGCACTAACTAACATTCTCTTACGCTCCTTGATATTTTCCTAACATTAATTTGTAAATAGGAACTTGAAACCCTTATGCGTTAACATTGATAGAGGATTATATAGTAATGTAAAATTCCCTAAAAACTGTAAATAATATCTATATAAACCAAGAAATCTACGGATCTTAGTAACTATTTTTGGTCTAGGATATCATTCAATAGCCTTTGTCTTTGATGGATCTACTGTTATACCATCTATTGAGATTATGTGAATCCAAAATAAAACATTTCACATACAAAATTCATAATTTGTAAAACTTTCACATATATTCTCTTTCTGTTGGGTTTTTAGTACAATTATAAAGTAATCTACAGGCTCTTCCTTACTCTTTGAATATATAATAATATCATCTATAATGACTACCACAAACAGATCAAGGTAATCTCTAAAGACGATATTTATTAAATCCATGAAGATAGAAGGGTCATTAGTAAGACTAAAAAACATCATTGTATATTCATAGTGTCTATACCTTTTATGAAATGAAATCTTGGGTATAACATCCTTCTTGAATCTCAATTGATGATATTCATAATATAGTAAAATCATGGAAAATAATTAACATCCATGCAGTTGTTCAAACAAGTTATCAATACGGGGAAGAGGATAATTTTTCTTGATTATGATTTTGTTCAACTCTATATAATAAATGAAGAGTATCATTGATCCTTCTTTCATTTTTAAAAAAATAATGGGTGCATCGTAAGGTGACATACTTGGATGAATGAATCCCTTACCAAGGATTTCCTGGAGTTTCTTCTTCAATTCATGCAACTCAATCAGAGAAATTCTTTAAGGAGTATTTGAAATTATTGTAGAACTATGTATAATTTATATTGAGAACTCAACTTAAAATTTTTATGGAAGGCTATGAAACTCTTCTAGAAAGACATCAATGAAATCCCAAATGATAGGCATATCATCTGTGTCGATTTTCTACCCAACCGTTTGATATAAAAAACCTATTTTTATGAGAATTAAGACCCAAACATTGGATATAATTTCCACCGGAAATTCATACTTATTGTCCCATGGATGGAAGATCATATGATGGTTGAAATATCAAATGTAACTTCCCTTCCTTGAATATTTATTTTGTATTTATGTAGATAAATCCAATCCATGCCTAATTTGACTTAAAATTCAACCAATGGAATAATGACTAGAATTTAAGGAAGTATATTCCCAAAAACATCAACAAGAGAGGAATCATAGACTTGAGATTCAATAATCATACCATTAGAATTTTTCATAAAAAATTCCACATCTAATTATTTTGGTGTAATATTAATAACCTTCGAAAATTAATTAGATATGAAAGAGGGGGTAGATCTACAATCATATATGACTTTAGAAGTTATATAGTGGATGGTAAGTGTACCTTTTATAACATAATTATATCACCCCTCATCTGAAATATATATTTCATGAGATTTCCCCTCAACCCTCGACATAATTGGTTTTAGACGTTGATCATTATCACCAACCCTTGGGTTTGGTAAGCGGTTAGAATAATGCCCATTCTCCAAAAACATGTAGCACTAAATTGTGGGAGGTGTGTTCTGTTCAGCATTCCCTATAGTATGATTTTAGGCTAAATTTTTCCTATCATTTTGACAATAAATTATCCAATGACCACCCTTTATACACAATTTTTTTATTAAAACCCTTAACACAAATTGGTAATGTCTAGGATGATTTTATGAGAAAAAGACCCATCGGTAGGAAATCTTCATTTCTATGTGTCATTGGATGTTCCTATTTTCGGATTTGTTTATTGTTACTTTGACTTTAATATTATTATTAAGTAGTATTATAAATTTTACACTTATATGTGTAGATGAAAATTGTGATGACATATGTTTGCAGTGAGTTAGTATATGTTGGGTTTGTCATTAGTAATACTACATTAATGAATAATGTGAGAAAATATTTTCCCTTATGTTCTTAACGGGAGTTGATGTCTCATTCCCTTTGATGGAAATTATTTTTCCTAAATAGATCCATGTCCATGGTGTTCAATAGGCATGTTCAATTTCCGATATGTCAAAGAAAGAGAAATCGACCACATGCATTGATGGGGTTATCATGAAACCCACTTGATTAGAGATATCGAAACAAAGGGATTATATTGAATGGTAAGAGTTTGTATGAGGTTTCGTGTCATTTTGTCATTAACATCTCTCTCTATGGGTGTCTTAGAATGTTTCTACATCATAACCATTAAATTTAGGTAGCTCCACCTAATGCCACTAAGTGATATGACTAGAGGGTCACACACTAAGTGTATCCAGTATCTTAGTTCAATAATGTTTTTTAATTTTTAACATCTTTAATAAAGATTATTCCTAGTTGTGGTTTGATAATTATTCATATATTTTTTATATCATTTATTCTAAAAATAGTTATTCGATAAAATATATTGTGCTAGGTATATTTAATAAATATATTTTTTTATTTAGTGAATATAATATGTATATATTTTTTGTGAATAATTCAATGATATTTATTTAATAAATAAATCAAATTATTCATTGTCCCATAAGTATTCTGGAGAATTAGTGTACCAAGTTCAAGGATATGGTGAGAAATAATAATGTTGAATATTATTTTATTAAATAATATTTAATTATAATTCACAAGTTAGTCCCATGTCAAGAAAAAATAATAATAACAAAAAAATTATTTATTGACATGTGGTTTTTCTAGGATTTAAAATAAAAATAAGGAAAATTATGCTATTATGTTATTTTAAACCTAGAAATATAAATACCCAATTATGATTATTTTCTCATATACCTAGGAAAAAAAATATTTGTGCACAATGAATTGAACAAAAAATCTCAAGACAAGAGAGTTCATCCATCCCTAAAAACACTCTCAAGAATTAGAGAGATCCACCCCCACATAATCAAGGAGAACTCTTTTGAAGCAGTTCGCAAGGTAATCAAAGGCAAATATCACAAGCACAAGGATCTTCCATTCTATCACCATGAGACTCCTGCGTTGATGTCTGATGATTTTTGGAGCATGTTAGGATCACCACTAGAGGAATCCAATGATTTGATTCTAAAATTCAACGATGAATCACTACAGATCTCTGGTAGGATGCATCAACCAAGAAAGAATAACCTTGTAGGTAATTTTTATATAATTAGGTTAATTATAAACAACATTTTTTGATCTCATCTCTCTTGGTTCTGGGTTTATAACACTTTCTTGTTATTTGATTCAAATATGTTGATCACAACATTCATTGTTTCGTGATCTTGGATCAACCATTGATAATGGAAAAAATAAAAGTTGGGAACCACCCATACTGCACTTCCACTATTACCAGAACCTACAAGTGGTATCAGAGAGGTTACTTTGTTATTTATAATTATTTATTAATTTTTATGCTTTATGCATTCATAATTTAGTTTTTAAATTTGAGTTTAATCATTCTTTAAATATTAATTATGAGATCTATTTCTTCCACTATCATTTCTCACAAATCTAAAATAATTGGTTAATTGTTTTATTAAAATAGAATCTAGGATCACATACTGATGTTATAAGGATCCTGGTCACACAATACAAGACTACAGACTGCGTAATCGGAATTACAGGTTGTGTAGTCATGTTCAATGAATTAAAATTTATTCTGTAATTAATTTGATATTTTTCATTGATTAGGGAATTATTTACATCATTAATGTACCATGTATTGACTAGAATTATATGGTGCACATTTAGTCATACTATACACCCTATGGCCCACTGAACTTGAAATTTAGTTCTTTTAAGTCAGGGTTGGGTCATGTATTCCATACAAGTCCTACCCGGCTGGTGACCATGTAACACAGAGTCAATAAAGCATGTGACCTACTGAACACATCATGTACAACATTATTTCTGAAGTATGCCTCACACATAGAGTCCCTAGGCATGTACTTCAGATAGATGGTGAATGGTGTACCTTATGTGTAGATTAGAACTACATATCGTGTTCTTTTATCAGATTACACATATTTAAATTTTATTTATTTTACTATGTAAACCATGAGACATGAACTTTCTTGTGGTCATAACGATATGGTATTCCATGTGATAGGTTTTAATATACCTAAATATTTAATTTTTTAATTAATAACTATGTAATTCTCAAGATCTGCATGTCATGTATGATTTGTATTGCAGTTATTATTCTACATGCATTAAAGCATTAGGCATTACTGAAAAATCATGTAATTAAAGTAATAATTCATGATGTAAATGTATTTATAGTATGTGAAAAGTTCTGAATTCTATATTTCACAAAAATAAAGTGTATAAAATTATAACATGTGTTGGATATATTTGGATGGTTATTCACCGGGTTACCTCCAAGGTACAAGTTTTGTACAAAATTAATTTTAAATAAATTTATTTAATTTTTTTAAAATTATAAATGATGATAATATCAAGGAAATTTAGATAAAGATTAAGATAAAATGAATGATTAATTAAAGATAATAATTAATCTTTTTAATGGGATTTATATTAAATAAGAATGATTAAGAATTTAATGCTAGTTTTATTAAATTCACAATTCATTGCTTGCTAGTGAATGATCATGATCTAGGCCAGACCATTGTTTGTGATTAGTTTCATTTTAATTTATTATTAAATTATATATTTTCCATGTGTTCCTTCTCTCCTCATTAACATGTTGGGCATGTGTGCTCATGGTTTCTTTTTTGTAAACCCCCTTTTACCCCTCACATGAGGGTGAGTAAAAGCATATATAATTGATGAAGATTCTTGTCTAGTGGAGGTGGATCAAGTTCATAGTCGAGGTGAAACCAATCCAATGAGATACAAAGGGGGATAGGTGGAAAGATATAAACATGAACCTAATCTGTTCAAGGTGTTTCTCCCATAGGTCAGTGGTTATTTTATCAACAAAAAGATAATCCAACCATTAAAACATGCTCATGATCATGACCTTTATTGTATTTATGTCAGTTTCATGGTTATTCTTTATGGATGTTTTGATGCGATAAATTAATTAGTTAATTAAAAAGAATATAATATGGGACTAAAATAAACTGGATTGTGTGTAAATATTATCTAAATACATTTTTAATCAGATAATTAATCGCACTTAATATTAACAAGATTGTGATAAAGATAATAATTCGAAATTTACACATAAAGTATAAAATACTTCAATAAAATATTACGTTGGTATATCCTTTCATTAATTTGGTTAGAATCAAACCATAGTTCAATGTTAATGACCAGCCAAAGTAGGGGTGCTTTAAATTATTGGGGAATTCTAACATGAGGTTTTTGGTTGAGTTTACTTGGTTTACATTAAGGGAAGACTACCAAAGCAAGACTTGGTGAAATAGATAAGAAAAGGATGAGGAAATCCTATTGAATTATTTTTTTATTGGGGATTCCACTCAAAGTATCAAGGAAATTTGAGTTAATGAAGATGTAGTTTATAATTCCTAACTAAAACATTTCATGTTTCTTGACCAACCAAATTTGGGGTAATGAGAAGGGGAATATGGATCCTTACTTCTAGAATATCAAAGCAATAAGATATTACAATTCCAATGGTGAGGTTTATTAGTTTTTGATAAAATAGTGGGAGACTAATACAGATAATATTTATTTATTTATATAACTTTATCTGATAAAGTAATAAATATATTCATATCCTATTTTTAGAAACAACATTAAAGCTGACATCAAACACATCATCATGATTCATACTCGAGAAGGAAAACTTTCTCCCCGGTATTAATTTCCATGAGTGGAAAAGGTTACTACTTGTTATTCTTCGACATGAAAAAAAGAATTTTTTAATGGAAGAACCTTTACCAGATGCACCTGGAAATGTGGGATGTGATGAACAACTATCTCTCCATGAGAAACATGTTAATGATGCTATAAATGCTCATTTCTATATGTTATCATCTATTTCCAATGATCTCTTGAAGCAACATGAGAATATTGATTCCTATAGCATGATGTCTCACCTTAGGTATCTCTATTAAGAGAAGGTGAGGAAAGATTGGTGTGATATCTCCAATGCTTTTTCCACAACTATTCTTGGAGAGTCCGTACCAGCTGGGCCTCATGTAGTAAAGCTTATTGGATACATTAATTGTGTAGAAGTCTTACGGACTAAATTCCTGGATGATTATTATAACAATACCATACTATCATCACTTCTCAAGACCTTATTTAGTTATATTTTGAATTATAATATGAGAAATAATGATAATATTATCTCGGAACTTTTTACCTTGATTCTGCATGTGGATAAGGACATGGGGCATGAAAAAACCGTAGTACCTATAATGAATAAGAAGAAGAAGGGTAATGAAAAGGGGTAAAAGACTTATAAAGAGTCTAAATATCCTGAACATCATCCTTTCAGGAAGAATAAGATCAAAAGATAGGGTAAGGAAAAGGTGGCAGTGTGTTTTTCATGTGGTAAGCAAGGCCAATGGAACAGGAACTACTCCCAAAATCATAGGGCATCTAAATGTGAGTTAATTTTGAAGTGAAATCATTCAATATCTACATATTGGGTATTATATACATCTTTTCGTTCTAACATCTAAATCTAAATGTAGGAACCATGTAGATTCTAGAAAATTACCTGAGGAGAGGTGGATCTATGAGATTCCAAAGGTGAAAGGCTGGCTGCTATTTACCTTGGTGGATGCCACCTTTGATTAAAAACATGAATGATTTTGGTTTTATGTGATTTTCATTATGCACTTATTGTGACCAAAAACTAAATTTCTGTATCAAGTTTATATACATATACATTTATTTTTATTTTTATAAATAATTTTTTTTTCTTTTGTAAGGAAAACACATGTTATGGTATGTAATGTTTAAATAATGTTCTGTATGTTATAAATTATGAAAACCACATTTTGGCAGTTGATAATGAATCATGTTTTCATGACTCATATAAAACCATGTTGTGGAACCACTATCTCAGTTGTGTAAATGAGAAGAGTTTGAAAAATCTCTTTCAAGATGGTTATTTATTCTCTTCTGATCTAAAGACACTTGATAGATTCCATTCTTATTTACATGGTAAAATGAACAAACCTCTATTTTGTGGATAGGGTGAAATGGACACATAGCTTCTAGGACTGGTACACACTAATGTGTGTGGGCCATTTCTAGTATAATCTCTAGGTGGATATTATTACTTCAAAACTTTTACTGATTGACTTGAGTAGATATGGATATATTAACTTGATGAAGTATAAGTGTGATTCCTTTGAGAAATCAAATAAATTCATGATTGAATAAGATAATCATCTTGGTATGAAGATAACGAAGCTTTGATCAGATCGAGGTAGAAAATATCTTAACCATGAGTTCAATTACCATATATGGGTGTTTGGGATTCTCTCTTAACTCACCCAACCTTATAAAACACAATGGAATAGTACTTGTGAAAGGATGAACTGTATCTTATTGGACATGATAAGGTTCATCATGAGTCATGAAGATCTTCCATTATCCTTTTGGGGATAAAAATTACAAATTGTAGCATACACATTAAACCAAGTACCAAATAACGAATAAAATGGAATTCCCTTCAAGCAATGTAGTGGAAGAAAACCCGTTTTGTCTCATACATGTGAATAAGATTGTGAGGTGTTTGTTAAGGCTTTATCTAGTAACAAACTAGAACCCCGAGGAAAAAAGTGTATCATTATAGAGTCTCCCAAGGACAAAAATGGATACTACTTATACAATCCCTCATATAAGAAATTGATTGTTTCTAGAAAGTCTATCTTTCTTGAGGGGAAGAACATCCTCAAGAAGGATAGAGAGAGAAATATTGACATAGATGAATTTGAGGCTCAAGATACACATGAGTTGGTATGAAATCAAATTTCATAGGTCCCCTTGGAAGAAGTGTAGTTTTCTAGTCAGGATTCATGTATCACTGAGAGGGGATGGTTGGAATTTGAGATATATTTTTTATGTTTCCTTGAAAATGAGACAACATTCACCTTATCTTAAATAATTATTTACCTTTTAAAAAAATCAAACACACATCCACAAGAACATAGGAATTTATATGGATCACTACTCAATAAAATTAGCTATGTATTTGGTATGGTTTGAAAACATTCTAATTCCCCAAAACACACTATAAAATAATCCTTTTCTGTGGAGTACAATGTGTAGGATATTCCCTTACACTCATGTAGCACTATATAAACAATCCAACAGTTCGTGTGGTCCTTCTTATCACAAATAGGGCAATACAATGTTATGTTTATTCTTGATCAACATCCTCAAATTTGATCTTTCAAAAAAATTCTTCTCTTTCCTACCAAGAAGCTCGTAAGAACCTCCTAGCACAAACAACATGCATGCTAGTCCCTCCTTGTGCTCCTCCCTTCTTGTGTGCCAACCTGCATGTGTGCCACCCCGCTTGTGCTCCTCCCTTATTCCATGCCTCCCTACATGAACAATAATAAATACATGCTAAGCAATATTGTGTGCAACTCACAACATGATTCCACATCTAGATTACAGATAACTCAATTCTTGAACTCAACTTATTTATTGAACGCAACTCAAAACTTGTCTACTACTTCTTCTTGCATGTCACGTCCTACTTACACACAACTTATACTTGAACGATCCAGAGATAATATTTTCTCATATGTTTTGAGAATAAAAATATTTAGCATGGTTTCCTATTTATATGAATTTCAGCCTATACACAGCTTACAACTTCCGCATAACTTACTACTTGGGTGCCACTTCCAACTTCCATGCCACTACTTGGATGTAAATTCCTACCTGTGTTCCACTACCTTAACTTGCATGAAATTTTTTTCTTTTTCATATTCAGATGTGATGATCTAGAAATATGAATTCTGTGAAACATTCCAACACTCCTTGACTCATGCACACATCTTCCTTTTCCAAAAACACTTCTTGGAATTCCTTAATATTTGGATCCAAAATTTTGGCAAAACCTAAAAAATGGTGCCACCTTAAAATCATCTTTGGCTATAACACTCAAACTGATTTCCAGTAATATAAAAAACACTGATACTTTCAATATTTATTCTTTTATCGATCACCTTATGTATCATCAAATTTTCAACGAAAAGTATTGTAACTACCATGTCTTCTAGAAACAACATTCTTTCTAATCAAACCTGAATACAATTGGCCCCACCAGTACTCTCAATTCCTTCATAGGGCTTTAATCACAAGTTCTCCAAACAGATTAAGATATTTGTGAAATAAAAATCATAAAAGAAACATATTAATCTTGAATAAATTTATAAAGTGAATTGATTTACCCTATTTGGAAACAATAGACAACAAAATTTTAAAAAGCTTGTCTTACTTCCAAAAACCCTCTCTAGACAACAAGGTCCCAACAATATACCCCTTTGTATTTTGTTGTTAACCAACAATCATAAATCAATAAACTTTGTAACCTGATGATATGGATTATTTATAAATAATTCTAAGGCTACGTGTGTTAACACATTATAGGAAACAATAATTTTTTACAGAAAATCCATGTTTTCTAAAAGGAGTGACTATGACATCTCTTCATCATTTCATTTTAAGTATTATCCTTCAACATTATACATTATATTTATACACTTCTTCAACATTTCTGGAATACAAAAAATCTTAAAACCACTCAAAAAAAATTAGAATAGTTCACATACATACATGCTGGATTTAAAGCTTACACAAAACTCCCCCTTTATGCATGCTTCCAAATGGCTAGATTTTTTAAATAATTCTCCCCCTTGAAATTACTATCCAAAGGTAATATGAGACAGGGGATTGAAACATATACCTCAATCATGATCAGGGAGAGGTTGGAAACCCATTTTCAACCTCAATTTATAAAATGATTCCATTGGTTAAGGTTATGTAAATATGTCAGTAACTTGTTCTGAAGTAGGAATATACTCTAGCTTAAATTCATTCTTCCCCAAAAACTCTTTGATTAAGTGGTAATTTATGTCTATATGTTTTTAATGATAATTTTGTACCGGATTCCTTATATGATTTATTGAAATGTGATTATTACATCCCAAGGGCAAGGGTAAATTTACTTCAAAACGTACGTCTTTCAACTAAGTTTTCATCCACATAAGTTAAATAGAATCTTGAGTGGAAACAACAGATTCATCTTCATCTGTGCTAAGATTATATGAATTTTATTTCATTATAATCTAAATTATAGAAAAGTTTCTATGAAACAAAAATCCACCATATGTGGATCTTCTATCATCAAAATTTCCATCCCAATAGGCATCTGAATACCCAAAAAAGTAAATACTCTCTAATATATCATACCAAATAACAAAATTTTATATACCTTTGATATATCTAAGAATTAATTTTCTAGAAATAATATATGATTCTTTAGTAGCACTCTGAAATATTTCATATATGGTAGCAACATAAACAATGTCAGGTCTTAAGGTAGTCAAATATAAAAAATGTCCAATAAAATTTTGAAAGTAGTTATGATCAACTACTTTGCCTTAATTATTTTAGAGAACTTGGTTCCCATTGAAATTAGTGTGGAAACTAGTTTCTATTATTCTATGACAAAATTCTTAAGAAGTTACTTAGCATAATTTACTTGAGAAATAAAAATATGTTTCTTATTTTTTAAAATTTGTTTCACAATAAATTATTTCATTTATTATATAATGGAAATCTCAAACAACTTTTTCACCACTTAATCAAATATTTCACAAGGTCTTTCATCATTTCTAGAAAAGGTTTTGTCATCAACATATGCAATTATTATTAGATAAAATCCTGAACTTCTCTGATGTAAAGGTTACTATCAAATCATCCTTTATTAAAACACATATTCCTTAAGAATGTATCTAATTTAGAGTACCATGATATTAGGTATTACTTTAGACCATAAAATTATTTCTTCAACCTACACACATGAATTTCTTCTTTCCCAATTTTAAGTCTTCTAGGTTGTTCAATGTCAACTTCTTCATCTAGATTCTCATTCAGAAATGTAAGGTTCACATCCATATGGAAAAAAATTAACATCATTTTGCAGAAATAGAAAGAAATATTATTTTTATTTTTAACCTTGAAACAGGAGAACAGGTATCATCAAAATCAACAACATCAACTTGTGAGTAACCATTGCATACTAATCATGCCTTATTCTTTATAACCTTACCTTATTTAATTAGCATGTTTTGGAGACCCCATTTTGTACCAATAAAAAAATTTATCCAACATGGGTATGAGTTCCCATGTATCATTATTTTCTATTTGATCAAAATTTTAATTCATAGCCTGAACCCATTCTGGATACTCCAAATCCTCATTTATATCATTTGGATTGACTTTTGAGTACAAGGGAGTGTGTCTAATAACTTTTGATGTTCTTATCATTTGAACCTTCTGATTTTGATCACAAATAATGATCTAAGACTCTACTAGCTTCCTCAATATAGGATGGTCTATTTGAGATTAATCCTTATCACTTAAAATAGTTGAGTCTTGTTTTTATTTTTCATTAGGATTACCACTGTTGATAGTACTATTATAATTGTATTCAAAACGTTCCTTATCCTTCTCTACATCTATATCAGTATAAGTCTTATTTTATTTATCAAAATTTTCAATGAATTTCACATCCGTAGAATCAATAATTATTCTTGTTTCTTTGTTGAAACATTTGTATCCTCTTACTTCAGGAGAATATCCAAGAAAATTTTCATCATCACCACTTTTCTCAAACATTCTGAGGTTTCCACCTTTCTTCTTTATGGTGCATAGACTCCAAAAAACACTCAAGTATTTAAAACAACGAGTTTTTCCATAAACCATTTCATATGGAGTCATATCTAAAATTGGTATATAGAAACATAGATTTTGAATATACACATCAATACTCATGGATTTCCTCCAATAGTAATGAGAAGGGACACATTCAAGTAACATAGTTATCCCCATCTCTACCATACTTTTATTCTTTCTTTTAGAAACCCCATAATTTTCAAAATAGTTATTTGTATATTCACCACCATAGTTAGTTACCAACTACATCACTGAATACTCACATTACTTATCAAATTTTCTTCTGAAACTTTTAATAATTTTCAGAGCCTCTAACTTATGCCACATATACATAAACAAAGTAATGCGAGTAAAGTCATTAATGAATGTGATGAAGTAATTATCTACATTTATTGATTATTTACTAATTGTCCCACATGTAACAAAATGAATAAGTTACAAAGGTATTTTTTAAAAAATATAATCTTTCTTATACACATAATTTGTAAGCTTTCCCTTTTGGGAAGTAGTGCGGCACTAATCTCTTCTTCATGACATGTCAGGAATATCTCATACATTTTCTCACATTGATAACTTTTTTCATGTTTCTCTGACACATGTGTACCATACTTTTATGACATGGTTGATTTTCTTCCACCAAACCCAAGAAAAAAGAGTTTTCTATTTAACCAATATTGAAAAAGTTTTCCCTTCTATGTTTTCCTCTTCTAACTATCTTTATATCTTCCACACTTTTAACAAAAAACCCATATTCCATGAAAATAAATTTGTTATCCTCATCAAAAAATTTTGAAACACATAGAAGGTTGTGCTTTAGCCCATCAATAAATAAATTGTTCTTGGATTTCATCTTTTTTGTCCCAATTATGGATAATACAACACCTTTGATTATCAAGGATTCATCAATGCGAAATTTCACCATTCCCTCTTAGATGTCTTTTACATTTTTCAAAAACTTTTGGTCTCTTATCATATTTGAATAAAAACCGCTATCAAGAATCCAATATCATTCTCATTTTATATCTTTCAACGTGGTTTCCACAACCAAAGCCATTTTTTCTTCCTTTTCTTTCTTCACCTCTAGATTTTGAGGATTATTAAGTCACTTTTTTTGTTCTTATAACATAAAAATAAAACCCTTAGAAATATGTATTATTTTTTCACATCTTTAAAATATATATTACAATGGTTTGAACCTATTCTCGATTTTCAAACCAATATTCTCAGATTTCTTCTAAAAATCCTTCTCATACTTCTTATTTTGAGATGATTGACCCCCCCTCAAACATTTCCTTCCATAACCTGTGGAATAGTAGTGATATTATTGGTTAATCCAAGAAATATTTGTTTTCTTTCCAAATCCACCACAATTCCAACCATATCCATTGAAATAGAATTTTCTTCTAATGTTTTCTGATTCATGCGTGTTTTGGGTGTTTTCTCATCAACATTATTAATAGAACATTTTTTTTACCATAAACCATACTGTTTTCAAATTAATGTTTGTTCTTCAGCTCAAATTGTTTTCCATACTTATAAGAACTAGAAGTAGTAGAAATTTTTTCAGACTCATGATTTTTTGAAACATATTATTTATCAACATTATTAACTTTTTTCACATACATAACATTCCCATATTTTTTATTCTCAGAACAAAATCCAACATTCTTATCAACCCTAAAAGGTAAAAAAAACATCTTTCTTAGGTTCATCATTACCTGAACATTCACCAACATTAGAGATATTTTTTTTTAAAATCTTTAACCTTTCTATTCATATTTAGAATATTTTTGTTGTACATGTTCTACCTCTTCTTTTTTATAATTTATCTTAACTTACATATTTTTATTATGATTTGTCTCTTTCCCAATAAATTTTTTAAAATCACTAATTTATTTTACCATCATGACTTACTCATAATGAAAACCTTCTTGATTATTTAATGAGTAATTTTAATTTAAAAACTTCATGTTCTCCTTTTCAATCATTCTAATATTTCTTGTACATGATTTCTACTCTTCTTTCATATGAAATTCAACTTGAGTTTATTCTTCTTCAGAACCAATGCTCCAAAAATCCTCATTATTCACTAATATATTAAAGTTACTCTCTCCATATTTCTTAAAAAAATGTTTTTTGGATTAACTTTCACTATCTTCAACATCATAATATTTAGAAAAAACATTATTCTTCTGTTATACTTGAAGAAGATTTTATCATTCCCTATAGAAAAATATTTCTCTTCATCGCCCTATTTCTTCTATGTCCTTCTTGGAATTATTTCATCTTCATCAATGTCTTCTTCTATATTTTGTTGAGGGAAATTATCCACAATGTTCTCAATGTAACCACATTAATAACACTTAAAGGGTAGTTTCCCATTATATTTATACGTACCTATTCTCACTTTTTTAGAAAATAACGATAAAATTTAATTGAAATATTTTCATGACTCATTATTAGATTTAAATCCATTATAAGAATCTTCTTTATGTGCCTTTTTATAATTTTATTTCTTGGATGATTTGAAATACATTTCTCTATAAACATTTGTTTTTATCTCGATACTCCTATATTTTCTCATTTCATAATTTATGAGAGTGATTTAAAAATACTCAATAGATAATGTTTCAGGGAATATTTATTCTAATTAGGAAACATTAGCATCTAAATTGTTGGTGAAAATTCTTAATATCTTTTCAAAAACATCAGAGTCCTTTAAAATTTCACAAAGACATATTATTGTGCTGAAAATTTCATTTACCATGTTAAATAAGTCCTAAATAGATTCAAACATTTCCATTTTAAAATATCCATAAATTTCCCTCTAGATTTGTAGTTTTTCCTTCATTAGTATTTTATTTACTTTATATATGTTTTTCATCTTATCCCAGATACCTTAAACTATAGAAACAACTTTCACTCTAAAAAAAATTCAAAAAGTGATGAGATTAATGAATTTTTATATCTTTCATCATTCTCAAGATTCAACCGTTTGATTGTTGTAACGGGAACCTAGTCATAACTAATAGAAAATTTATATGTTTTATTTTTATGACCATTGTACCCAGGAGACATAAGATAATTCATCATTATATCTTTCCATATATGGTAATTCTTTCTATCAAATATCAAAATCCTATTATTGTTCACACAATTCAATTCTCCGTCACAACTTCTCTTCCAAACATCAAAAAAGTGTAAAATAAATGGAACCCATCCTTTGATACCAATTTTAGTTACCCTATTAGGATTCATGTATCACTGAGAGAGGATGGGTGTGAATCAGTGATATATTTTCCATTTATTTTTCCTTTAAAATGAAGAAACCTTCACCTCCTATTAGATAATACTTTTCATAATGAAAAAAATTCCAACAGACATTCATTGGAACTCAAGAATTTACAAGGTTCACTACTCAACCGGAGTAGCATATCCTTGGTATGGTTTTGAAATAATCCAATATCACAAAATCCAAAAGAAAATAATCCTTTTGTATAGAATAAAATGATTCGTATTTTCCCTTACACTTGGGTAGCACTATGTAAAAAATCCAATAGTGTGTCTACTCCCTCTTAGCACAAATAGGGAAATACAATGTCATTGTGCTTCATGATCCACTTCCTCAAATTTTAACTTTCAAATAAATTCTTCTCTTTCTGAACCAGAATTTGGTAAGAACCTCTAGGAACAAACAACTTTTACACTACCCCCTACTTGCGCACCTCCCTACTTGTGTGCCACCCTACTTTCTCACCGCCCTACTTGTGTGCCTCCTTGATTTAGAACCTCCCTATGTTCATGCCACTAAATAAATTCTATCCACTCTTGTGTGAAAGTAGCAACATGTGTTCCACATCTAGTTTACATACAACTCACTTCTTGAAGGAAACTTCCTACTGGAACACAACTCACAACTTGCACGCTGCTTCTTCTTGAGTTCCACACCCTACTTATCCGCCACTTGTACTTGCATGATCCATAGCTATTATTTTATCTTTTATAGTTACAAATGATGAGGGTATCATCATATTTATAAGCATCTCACCTTACATGCAACATCCTTCTCGCACGCAACTTTCTAATTGTGAGCCACTTCCAACCTATGTTCCACTACTTGCACTTCAATTCCTACTTGAGCACCACTACCTTAACATGCACTCACTTATTTATTTTATCATATATAGATGTGGTGATCATGAAATATTAATAACATGAAAGTTTCCAAAACTACGTAAAAAATGTTCACAACTTCCATTTATAAAAACACATCTATCCATTTTCTAATTTTTGGACCCAAAAATTTAGTAAAATTGGAAAAAGGAGCAACCTTAAAATATGCTTCAGCAAAACCACTCATAATGATTTTTATTTATATCACCAAACCCATCTATATTAATATTTATCCATTGATTGATCTCATTTATTATAGTCATATTTTTAATAGAATGTATTGTAACTTCCCTGTCTTCTAGAAACAACATTCTTTCCAATCAAACCTGAATACGCTCGACACTAACTGTAATCCATCATTCCTTCATAAGTCTTGTGTCACAAGTTCGCCAAACAACTAATGATATTTTTGAAATTAAAATCATAAAACAATCATAATATTTTTTAATACTTACAAAGTGAATTTATTTTTCCTCTTTGACAATAAATGGAAACACACTTTAAAAAAACATGTCATACTTCCAAAAACCTTCTCCAGTCAACTTGGTCCCATCAATATGTAGTTCCTGAATCAAAAGTATTGTGTATGTGTGTAAGATAGTTAAGGGAACCAGAGAGATACAATTTTCTATTCACCAAGGATGGTGACTCATTATTTCCAATCAAGGATGAATCTCCCTCCTAGAAGGATGTAGAAGAGATACCCTAAATTAAAAGATTTATAGAAAGCTATGAATTATGAGATGGATTTCACGTATGAAAACCATGTTTGGGTTCTTGTTGATGTGCCAGTTGTTTTTTATAATGTTGTGTGTAAATGGGTATTAATGATAAAACTAGACATAGAAGGTAAACTATGAACTTATAATGCAAGGCAAGTAGCTAAAGGTTTTAAACAACACCATGGAATTGACTATGATGAAACCTTTTCACCAGGTTCATTGTTTAAATCCACAAGAATAATACTTTCCATATAATATTTTCCTGACTAGGATATTTAGAATATGGATTTCAAAATTACATTCCTTAATGGTAAACTTTAGGAAGATTTCTACAGGACACAACGAGAAGGGTTTGTTACACCATGTGATGAAAAAAGTGTTTGTAAGTTACAGAGATCCATTTATAGATTGAAGCAAGCATCCAGATCATGGAATGTTCAATTAGATGAATCCATAAGAGAATTTGTTTTCATTAAGAAAGAATATGATACATCTGTTTACCATAGGTTTAATAGAAATGTGGTGGTTATCCTAGTAGTGTATGTTGATGAAATATTACATACTAGAAATGAAATACCAGTCATACAGTCAGATAAGGACTAGTTGAGTAAGCACTTCTCCATGAATTAAAAAGGTGAAATCACCTACATTCTTGGTATCAATATCATTCAAGATATATCCAAGAGGACCATTAGACTAAACCAATGAATATATGTTGACTAGATACAAAAGAAATTTGGTATGGAACAATCCAAGAGTGGATTGGTTCTAGTTTCACACGGTTTAGATATTTCTAAGAAAATGTATCCTCAGACACAATAGGAGAAAGATAGAATGAGTAAGATCCCATAATATTGACTGATACAATCAATCATGCATGCCATGTTATGTACTAGACTTGATATTTCAAATGCATTGATCATAGTAGTAAGATTTCATGCAGATCCAAGAGAATAGAATTGGACTAATGTTAAGACTATTCTTAAGTATCTGTAAAGAAATTAGTATATATTCCTAGTGTATGTAAGGTATGGGATGATTTTCATTAGAGGGTATACTAATTTTAGTTTTTAGAAAGATTATAAGGATATGAAGCTGTAATAAGGAAATGTTTCTTGTCTCAACAGAGGAGTTGTGAGTTGGTTGAGTTAAAATAAGCTAGTTCTAGCTGATTCTATAGCGGAGTATGAGGGGAACCCTAGCCCTTCAGGGTCATCCTCTTCTCCTCGGTGATGACGGCACCGCCAGCGGCTTCTCCCCCTTGGTGGGGGAGGGGGAATCGTCGCTTCATGCGGGAGGAGGGTTCTTCCGGCCATTTACTAACCCTGACTTTATTTATCTTTTCCCGGAATCTTCGTTATGACCAAAGGTTCTAGATCTGATTGACAGACTCCCTAACCTTCCTCTCACGACCTCTGAGTTTTCGGAATCCTCAACTCTCTTGAATCGCACGCTGGTTGCTCGCTTCAAGCACATGAGACCTTTAGTTGATTCTTTTGACTGGTTTGTCTTTGGATGTTGGGAACATCAAGAAAGAGAGATTGTTGGTTTTCTCGACAACAAACACATCATGATTCGGTTTGAATCCGAGGTGGATCTCATCAAGGCTTGGTCGAAAGCTCCTCGTAACTGCAACAGATTTCATTTTCTTCTGCTACAGTGGTCCTTCAATTTGCACATGGAGCTCGATTCTCCGGCCACGACGGTTTGGATTAGTTTTCCAAACCTCCCTCTTCCTTTTCAGAACCCTTCAGTAATTTGTATGATAGGTAACCTAGTAGGAAGGTATCTCTGTTCTGATAGCAGTACCGAGGCCATGTTCAATCTAGTCAATCCATGGGTATGTGTAGAAATGGACGCTTCTCGTATGACCTTCGATTATGTTTGGATCAGTATTGGAGAGTATTAAAGGTGGAAAAAAAGGGTGGTTTTCTAAAATTGGACAGAGTATTGTCCATTGTGTAAGCATTTGGGTCACCATCTAGGAGTTTTCCACATGAGAAGATCTGTTTCTTCATCGGAGGTTACCCATAAGGGGAAGCAGATGGTTACAAAAAAAGGGGACGCTACTTCGAGCAAGGAACTGGAGGTTGGGGTGATGTCTGGTCTGGATAAGAAGACTTCAGGGTGCATCG
The DNA here is from genome assembly GCA_963277665.1 of Viscum album. Lineage (NCBI taxonomy): Eukaryota > Viridiplantae > Streptophyta > Magnoliopsida > Santalales > Viscaceae > Viscum > Viscum album. The sequence continues at coordinate 694,834,804 of OY728119.1, read as the reverse complement.
AAGGGGGACCTCCATCGAGTCCTATGGTGGAATTCGCTGTGAGGTGTCTCCTAAGGTGTCAATGGTGGAGGTGTATGCATCTGGATCTACAAGTGCGATGACAAATCAGGTTAAATCGACAGTTGTGGATGTGTTTAAAAGGCTGTGACAGGATTTGGGGAGCTCCTCTATCTCCACTTCTCAGAAGGAGACTGATCTGACTCTTAAGGGGGATTTCCTGGAGCAACACTCGCCTAGGAAGAATATGGTGAAGACATAGAGGATGGGGAGAAAGGGAGCTACTTCACGAGTGGCCAGTACGATTAGTGCTGGGGGTCCTAGAGGTTTAGACCCTTTGGCCAGGCCCTTCCTTGCGTTAGCCAACAGGTTTGAATGTCTATCAGAAGGTATTCTGGATAATGGTCTGGAGATGGTTGATGTGAATGGTGATGATGCATAAAGGGCCAATATGGACAGGCTCAATGCTGGAAGGTTGGGACATGAGGAAGCACCTATGGCTGGGGAAGATACTACTAATGAGGCGGTGTGTCTGGCAATGATTTACAGCAACACGCCGAAGTTCAGGAGGGGGAATACTACTGCTCATAAGGATGATGGTTCGATGGGGAGAATGGTTTCTGAAGGAAATAAAGAAAATATGAGCGGTCCAGTGTATCTGTCATACAGTGATGTTGTTCAGATCGGTAATGAAAGGAGGACTGAATGTGAAAAAACTCTATCTACTATGCCAAGAAGACGGACAGGGAAAGACTAATCTTACCTGCTGAGACTGGCGGGTACCAGATCATCCTTCAAGCAGGACAAAGGTGTTATTATTCCTTTCAAAAAGGATATTTTGCTTAAAAAATCTTGCACAGTTCAACATTCACTGGACCAGATGAAGAACTTTGAGGAAAGAGATTATTTTCTAAAGAGGCATAAGTCGGTCTCTGAGTGGGAATCAGTTACGGTAGAAGGGGACTCTTGTGTGGGATGCAGAGATGATTACAGGTATTATGACATGTAGTTCTGTGGAGGGATGTTTTGATTTTTTTTCCTGAAGATGTTTTTGTGAATGTATCAAGTCGCGTTTGGGTTTGTGTTATGGGTTGTGAAGTTTCTCACATTTCCTAAAAGTGTTTGGAAATAAAAAATTTAATTTTCAGTCAGTATAACAGAGTATGAGTACATAGAGGCTTCTGATCAAGCCACAGAATCCATATTGACTCATAAAGTTATCCAGGAGATTTATTTGTTACATATATGTAAATACCATATGAAATTATATTATGATAATATTGTAGCAGTAGATCCTGCCAAATAAACAAGGTCAAATAAATAGACAAAGCATATACTCTGGAAGTATCACATCTTGAAGGATTTTTATCTGAGTTGTGAATTTTCAGTGAACAAAGTAACCAAAAAATAGAATGTGGAGGACCCCTTGACTAAAGTACTATCTCAATATAATCATGAGTGTCATGTGATAGATAGTGGATTGAGTGTAGTTAGTAGTTGGCTACAGTTCAAGTGGGATTCTGTTGGAGTTGGTTCCCTAGAAAAAACTTCCTTGTACTTTATGATAACTTATATTTATGGTTTTTAATATTAATAAAAATATTTATCACATAATGATTGGTATTATAAGTGACATTGAATCTGATAATGTCCTAAGAATAGTTTTTTCACTAAAATGTCATAGTGAATCTCTACTATGATGACAACTCATAAGTGCTATTAAAATATTATTGAATATAGGTTCTTAGCTGGATGATATAATTCGACGGAAAAAATGATACAACATATTAGGGTTTGAGACCCATAGGACTATTAGGCAACTTCTCATGGTGTACACCTTTGTTATCTCCCCGGAGGATATTATGAGAACAACACCCACCAGTAGGGAATCCACATTTATATGTGTCTTTAGATATTCCAATATGCATGTGTGTGGTTCATAGACTTTATGATTATTATGACTTGTGCACTTAGATATATTAATGAAAACCCTAACTATATATGTTCATGGAGAGGTATGATATGTTGGTTGCATCTTGAGCAATACTGCATTTATGAATAATGTGAGAAAGGATTTTTCCCTTCAATTAATTAATAGAACTTGATGTCTCTAGGCCTTTGATGGAAATAAAATAGCCTAAATAAATCCATGTCCATGGTGTTTAATTGGTAAGTTCAATTTATAGGAAGTAAAATAAAGAGAAATCAAGCACATGAGTTGATGTCACTAGCATGAAACCCATTTTATTAGAGATATCGAGACAAAGGGATTATTTTACACGGTAAGCATTAGTATGAGGTGACACATCATTACGGCATTAACCTCTTTCTCTATGGGTGTCATGTATTATTTCTAGACATTAACCTTGTAAATTAGAATGCTCCACCTAATTCCATTGAGAAAGAGTCCTAGAGGGTTACACACTAAGTGTATCCAGTATCTCAGTTAGATAATATATATTGTTTATTATTTAACTAGTTGAATAAATATTATTCACGGTTGTGGTTTTATAATTATTCATGGATGTCTGATAACATTTATTCTGAAACTAGTTATTCAAGACAATATATTGTGGGTATAATATTTAATAAATATTTAATTCTTATTTAGTGAATATTATATTTATATATTTACTAGGGAATCATGAAGTGATATTTATTTAATAAATAAATATACATTATTCAAGGTCTACTAAATATGGTGGAGGAGTGGTGGACTAAGTTCAAGGGTCAAGTGACAAATAATATTGTTGAATATTATTTTATTAAATAATATTTAATTATAATTCACATGTTAGGTGTGTGTTAAGAAATAATAATAATACTATTATTATTATTTGACATGGGGTTTTCTAGGGTTAATAAAATAAATAAGGGACCTTATGAAATTATGTTATTTTAACCCTAGCGATATAAATAACAAATTATGATTACTTTCTCATAACCCTAGCCAAGTAAATAATTGTGCACAATAGATTGGAGAAAATATCTAAAGCCGAGAGAGTTTATCCCTCTGTAAGATCTCTCTCAATAACGAGATAGATCCTCCCCCATCAGATCAAGGAAAATTCTTTAGAAGTGGTTATCAACTCAATCAAATATGGACATCGCAAGTGCAAGGAAAATCAGTAATAAAACTCAGATACTCCATCGTTGACATTATAAGATTTGTGGAGAACTTGTGGTTCACAACTATAGGAATCCAATGCTTAGATTATACAACGGAATAGAGGCTCACTATAGATCTGTGTCGAGACACATCAACGAATAAAGAATAACCTTTTAGGTAATTATTATTTAATTAAATTAATTATAATCAACATGTGTTGATCTCCTCTATGTTGGTTTCATGTTAATAACCCTTTCTTGTTATTTGATTCAAATCCATTGATCATGGCATTCATTGTCTCTTGATCTTGGATCAATCATTGATAATGGAAAAAAATAAAATTTGGGCACCACCCCTTTTTCATTTCTGATGCCCCCGTAAACTACAAATTTAATAGTCCCTTACATCATAAGTTAAGTGAATAATTTAATATCCAATGTTTAGTCATTTTTAGCTACATTGTATTTACAACAATTGTGAAAAATATATTTGTAATCATATCCCCTTTAGAATATAAGAATTAAACTCAATAATATTAATACCATATGTGTATAGTCCTGGAATTTATCACCACCCATCATTTATTCTTGATAATACTTCTCTACTTTATATGTTTACTATAATAAAATCACCTCCCTTGATTCATTTTATTTGGTTTATATGGAAATGTAGACTCTCAATGACCTCTTTGGTTTTACTGATGGTAAAAATATTTAAATTTTTCTTTCTGTACCACTATCATGGTGCTTGATAATGTACCATGCATTTCAAACTCATCAATCCTTAATATATTGAGGAGATCAAGTATTTTTTTTTGACTCATTCATGTTTGAAATTATAATGAATTGTGAGAACCTTTTTGAAAATGACTATATAATAAAAATAATGTCCAGATCAAGAATAATTGGTGGCACCACTCTCCCTAGGACATTGAGATACCAATTCATATTGAGTGTGTTAGTGAAATTAATGGATCTTCTTCCTTAATAAACTAAAAGATATAATTATATGACACATACCCTTTAATCCTAGCTCCTTTCTGATAGATCCAGTTCCGAATGTCTATCCTCTTGTATGAATCCATGTGTTCATGTGTTTATTTGAATCACGAGTTTTATAGTCACAATAATGAATGTATATAGTTCTAGTGAATATTTTATATATTTATAAAAACCATCTAGGTCTATATGTTAAATGGTTTAATGGTCAATTTATTGATATGGGGATTCTACAACACATAAACCATTTTTTTAATTAAGAAATATTCTTATGTTTCAATACCAATCTATGAAATTACAACAATTACTTTTCCATGTAAAAGATAAATATAAAATTTAATCATAATATATTTCTGTAAAAAATATTTTATTAGGTTATTAAAATGTTTTACATACATTTAATAATAAATTTTATTAATTATTTCCCAAATGAAATGATAAACCCTTTAAAGTTTACATTATACCTACTAGTGGTTGAAGATATATATTTCCCTAATATTTAGGATAAGTTTTTACTTCTCCCAGGACATACCAACTTTGGTATAAATTTATGCGAATCAGATTAGATATGAAACTTAGGTAGTTAACAGAATAAGACTTTATGGATATGATCGACACAATTATTTAGGGAACATAATAATATTAGGATATCCTAGATAATTTTAATACAAATTAAATTAGAAATATAGAAATCTACACCAATTAGGTTCAAATATAACATTATTTTCATGCATAAGATAACACAAGGGCACCATTATTGGTCATAAATGATTAGATATTAATTTCTTAAGAATTATTTTATTTATAATATATAAAAAAATTAGTATTTTAAAGGTAATTGAATCTTACCATATTATCTAGTGATATTCATGGTGAGGTTATCACCAAACCTCTCAAAAATAATATTTATAACTAGCATAAGACTTGTATTGTGGTAATAAGGGTTGAACCGTAGATAATGAAATTATTAGAATGATATAAAAATAAAAAACAACAAAAAAATTAGAAGAAATGAATTAGTAGATAAATATGACGATAGAAAGATGTGTGATGTGATAAAAAAGGTTTGGTTCCAATAAGTGTAAAACCATAAAGAAACATAAAAGGATTAAAAATGAAAAAATTATGCGTAAACTAAGACTAATTAAATTTATAGAGGAGTACTCTCTTTAATGATGATTGAAATAGTTATTAAAAAATGCAATGAATGAAGTAAGTTAAAACACTCAACTATCATTGGTGTCCAACTATAATAGTGCACTCTCCTAAGGATAATGTTTCAGTAAGAACCCTTGAAATAGATGATTATTCATAATTAAATTATATCCACTACATCTTACCAATTGATTACATAATATAAAGCATTAAGGGATTATGGTTCACTACTTTTCACCCTTCAATTCATGAACAATTTTAAAATTTATCCTCAACAAGAATGAAATTTTAAGAACACTCGTGACAATAGACCACTATTGAACTCCAAGTTAAACCTTATCTGTATTTATTAATTTTTGGTTAAAATTTAATTTATATTATACATCCAATAATTATTCCAAATCTAATTTCCTTTTTTCAATACTTCATTAGAAAATTAAAAAATAAGGCATTGAAATCATCTTGAGAAGAACAATAACCCAACTTAAAATGATTGAACAGTAATAGAAAAAAGGGAATTCAATTATGTATTTTCTAGACCCTAAAATATATTTAGTTACACATGTTAACAAAAAGTTTAAACTGATCAAGAAGTAAAATTAAATATATATAACATTGTGAAAATATAAAGGAATAAGGGCCTTCTCTACCAATCCCAATCATTTTTCTCTGATTTCAATATTCGGAACTGAGGCCTTGAATTGTTCCTCTACCTCATGTCCAAATACTTTATGCGTGGATTTATACAAATTAGTGAATGATGAATGACCCTTTAATCTACATGTTCTATCCTTTGAAAATTTTGTAAAATTATAACTCCTAGTATGAACTCATTAACAACACCACCAACCTAAAGTCACTAAATTCATCATGTTCCAGGTAATAGTTGATTGTTTTCCTTATAATAATTTTGGAATGATCATAAGAAAAATTTTATATCTCCACTTGGTATTTATTCCTCTTCTATCTTCCTTATAAATGTTTAAGTTAATCTTCAACTCTAATTGCTATATCTACCATTTTCATTGATGATAATTTGATACCACTTCTACATTTTTCATAAGTATTCAAATGTTTATGGTTTGGTGTTAAGACATTTTTTATTTTTTTTATTCACAGTCAGAATTATAGTGATATGTAATCAAAAATAAGTTTGAATTATGAAATTTTATTCCCTATTTTTATAATAGAAATCCCACAGACACCAATATCTCATCCCTCATAGTTCATTAACATGGTGGTGCCAATGAAAGTTTATGGTCAAATAATGATGTAAACAAATAATTCTTCTCTACCTCATAAGGCTCATTTATATCCATGTTCAGACTGATATTGTCCATTTATTATGCATTATCCTCCACCGTACCGGCCTGCACACTCTCCATACTATCCCTCACATGTGTCACTATCCTTAATATATAACCACTCATCTTCTTCCTAGATTATTTCACTAGTCCCTACATGGCCCACACCATGAATCCTTCCAAACTAAAGGGTTTTAAGGGATGGATTCTACACCACATCCACTTCTAGTGGATCTTCATAAGCTGATAATGGGCCTTCTATAGTAAAATTCTTTCCCCATATTCTTTATTAACCCACATTCTCTAGTGAATCAAACCAAATTCATAAACTTCTCTGATACATGAGGTAATTAGGGGTCATTATAATTTGTATACTATTCATTGTTTCATATTTTACTAGAGGTTGTAGTGGAGGGATGTATTATACACCCAAAATTTTTATGATTCTTTCAACCTCTCTAAAAATATCAGTTCCTACTGATTGTAGTGTTATTTTGATGGATGATGATGGAGATGATCTGTTATTGTCATATATTATTGTATCAATGTTAAGATATATTTATAATGGTTATTAGTTTATGTCTCTACCCCTGTCCCTTTTCCAATAATGATGAATCTATGGGTTGGCTAACAATGATTGGTCTATAGGTATTCTATATTGAAATAGTTAATCCACTACTTGAATCATTTCAAATATATCTAAATTAATAATAAAAGGATTTATATTCTAATAAACCTAATTTTAAAAATGAAACCATCATAAAACTATATGTATTATTATATAAAAAATAAATCATTCTGGTATACTTAGAAAACAATATAGGAATCTTAGAGTGCCTTGAGTAAGGATCTTATATTTATAATTATTACGTGATGTTTTTTTATCACAATCCACCTCTTCAGTAGTCAATGGATATGATAAACCATGTTCCCTTGGTTAAGGTGGCCATTCATTCATATAATTCTTATTATTGTTGGAATTAAGACACTAAATTTGGTAAAATCCATGTTTTTAACACTTCTTGCAATTGGATCGTTAATGGTGCTTTGGATTCATGATTTACACTTCAATCATGTTAAATAAACTATTCATTTTTCTAGAAAATTTTTATTCTTGATGGCCTCGCTTCCATTCTTAAATCATTTCCCATCCTCTTGACGCAATTTCCTTAGTGCGTCATCCCACATTTATTACATATATGTTTTTGAATTTACCATATTTCATAATCATCATTTCATAGACTTTTTTGAGACTTCATCCTTCTCTTCTATTGTATACTTAGGTTTTAAACTATGGTTACATTGTTAATAATATTTCATGAGGGTTGTATTGGCATAATCAAAATAATTAGCAATCCATATCCCATTCTAATAGGTTAATCATTTTGGTAATAATCACATTTTCCCTCACACCGAAGGTCAAATTGGTTCCTTTAGGTTTCAACCATCACTAAAACCAAAAGGGTTAACATTATTCATAATCATTTAATATCATAAGTTGTTTATAATAATTAATAACATAATAGGGATTCAACCTTAAAAATCATCACTTTTTTACATCATCATTTTATCTTGTATGTCTTTTAGTTCAACCAATATCAAACTTAGTTTAACCTAGGATACATTATGTGGGGTTATTTTATACTTGTCAACCTATTTTATCAAGGTAACTAAATAAATCATTTATAGAGGTTTGTAAATATAATATGATTAACCAATTAATATCCTTTGGCAGTGTCCAAACTGGTATTATGTTAGTTTTCAATATTGTGCAACAGGTGATGATCGAGTTAATACCAAATCCACCAACTTGCGGTCATTACCAGTAGGTATATATGTGATAGATCTCGTATCCACTTCTATAGTCCAAACATGGTTGTTATTACTGGGGAAAACACATAATCTATAATTTACATAAATTTAATTATCTTATCATATACTTAGACTTCTCCCTAATACTTTTCCCTAGGTTTTTTCTTGATGTTCACTAATCCTAATATCCAAAAATAACTAAACCTTACTCTAATACAAACTTTAGAAGCCCAATCATTAAACATAGTTTAATTAAATATTTATAATATAACTTACCAAAATAAAATCAAATGATCTAGAGGTTTAGTGTATTTTTGTGATTAGAATCATATATACAACATCTTATCCATAAAAAAATGATCATATTTATTTAAAACTGTACATAGAATTACTTCCTCAAATAGATCTTCTAAAACTATATATGATACCCTAGGTAAAATAAATTGGGAAATGGTTGAGCTAGAAATCCTAATATGTTAATAAACATGGAAAAAAATCATAACATGATATTCAAAATGCGTAACATGATATCATAAAGAGATTTATTATAAAATTGAGTCATGGAATAAGGAATTGAAATAAAATGATCATGGAATGAAGGAATATATGAAAAAAAATCAGTTATGAAATCATAAACATAATTCAAGGGTTACTCCTATTACCATCGGGACAAAGTGGACAAAGTCGCATAGCGTATTGGGTTTGTTATCTATTCCTATTAACATATTGGACAACGTCACATGGTATATTAGGTTCACCCTCTAATCCAATACATAACATCTCATTACATATAAATATTTACCTAAAGCATTATAGGGACATATTGTTTTTTTCCAACAAATTACATAGTGAAAATCGAATTCCTATATGCCACATGAAGAAAATATTTCATACATAAATCCGAAGTATGATCAAACCCATGTGGGAGAAGTGGAGTTCATAATCCTGATTCAAGGATTAACTGAAATATAAATAACAAGGGTTCCCATGTGATGATGGAATTAAATCATTTTGAAAATCCATAATTGAAAAATGTATATAGATATTATACATGGAGTTATAATTTATAGAATTCATGATAATTATTTAAGAGAATAAAGATTAAAAATGATCTAATTGAGTGATGATTTATAAAATAATCAATAATACTTTCAATGAAAGAAAGGGAATATTATTTTCAATGAAAATAGAATTAAAGTAAGAGAGTTACCCCAAAAATATTGATGTTTTTATAATTTATTGATGGTTTAAAAACATTTAATGGGGTGATTTCTCACCTGAGATGTGTAATATGAATGTTCAATTAAATAAGGTTTTCTTAAAAGTGGTATTTTCAAAGGAAAATAAAGACATGTATAACCCCATAAGTTAAAGTGATATTTAAATATTTATATATGAATGGTAAATGTTTGAAAATATATTATATGTTATTAAAAACAATGTTTCATGAAAATAAAAAAAATGTGAACATGTAACTCAAACATAATGAGGGTGGTATATAAGATCCCTCACTTGGTGTCTGAATGTTCTTGGAACTTCCACTAAACATCATAAATAATTAAATTAAATTAATCAAATTTATACCAATAAATTTTTTCATTTATATTTAATTTTATGTGTTCCATTTATTATCTTATATTGCATATTTTTAATCTAGTTTTTATGTTCATTGGATACTCGAGGTTGTTTGGTAGATTTATTTATAACACTTTTGGTTTGTCGACCATGGTCAAAGGTGATGTAAAATAAATTAATTATCTCAATGTTTTTTGTATATTTACATCATTATTATTCCATCAGGTATATATATATATTTTATAAGTTTATCCCAAAATATCAAAATTAATAAAGGTTCCTTGATAAGTTCATTAATGGAGGTTAAAGTTACTATATTTGATTTTTATTTTAATTACTTATATATGGTAATGTATTATAATTATAGAATATTAATAGTTTCAAAAATATTATTTTTTTTACATACCAAATATGTTTTAATTTCATCCTTGTTAGGTGGTCATGGGAAACAAAACATGTCACTCATGGAGGTGGTATTCCACACACATGCACGATTATGTTTTCATTTTTCACATTGATTTTAGAAGAAATTATAAAAAGAATATTAAATTGATATAATAACACTTTAAAGTATCAAAAATTCAATATCTATCATAATTTCATTGATAGATGATATTTTAGGGGTGAAGAAGAAGAAATGAGATAGAGAATTTAGGTTGAGAATATTACTTCTCCCTTGGATGTTCTCCCTTGGGTAAGTCCATAAGACTCATGAGCATGGTATTTTGGTTATATCAAGGCTTATAAAAAATAGACAAGTTTGTTTGGGATGATACGGTAGAGTTTTTATGAACCATGGATTTGTAATGGGTAGAGAAATTGGGAGGAGTTGGTCTCCTTTCATAAGTGAATAAAAGGTCACTTTTGTAGAGATTTAGTTTTTCTCAGTAATATTGCTCCATTATTAAATAAAAAGGACTAAAAAATAGCCAATAAAGGTATGAAGAAAGTTATGAGGATTATATTACCTTTATCATCCAATATCTCACATGTGATACACATGTTTTAACAACATTCAATTTTATAAACCGCTTTTACCCTAATTTAATCTTGCTACGATAAATCCAATTTCACCATTGAAAACTAATTTAAATAAACAAAATAATAATTGTAAATATTTAGTAATATTAAAATATTGATTTTAAATCTAGAAATTATTTTATCAAATAGTATTTCCATCCATTATAGAAATTAATTTTAGTATTATTGCATATAATTTGTACATGTCTGTTTTAAGAAGAAAGTGTATTTCAAACATATAATATTTTTTAGGATAAAATTATGAATTTTATTAATTATATTAAAAATAAAAAAATTATTATCATTCAAATATAATTTAAATAACATTAAAATAAGTTGAAACCTAAATTCAGTTAGGTTAATTTCATTAAAATAAGTATATGAAAAATAGTTTGTATTAAAAATTTACCAAAATTTTACAATATGTTATGTGTGAATTTTCTAACAATATTTTAGCTGAGTTGTACGTGATCCTTCATTGAATCCAAAATTCATAGGTTCACATCTTGGAAGGGGTTATAATTCAACGTTAATGTTGTTGTTACAAAAGCTATTACTCTTTTTATGAAACTATTCACTTGATTTGGGCATACAGTCCACTAAATTGGGTCTTAGGCCACTAGTTGACTTTAGACCATTTTTCATCTTGTTCTCCATAGATAAATAAGTGACACATGGTGAAACTTTTACTACTGCATCATATCGAGTTGGAAGTGAAGATTAGATTCAAGATGAATTTCTGGGTAGGAAGCTTGAAAGAGTGATAGGGTAGTTGGAACCTATCAATTGGACCTCTAAAGGCTTGGTATAAATGGGTGATCTTATAAATCATTTAAATGGAAAGATCAATATGATTTTTATTTATAGAGGAGGAAACATATTGAGCTAATGGAGATAAATAGATAGGGGAAGAGATTCATTTTGGTAGTCAGTGTGGTATGGAGCGCTATAGATGTTTCTAGGAGGGAATCTAGCAGGAGTGATGGGTGAGTTGACACATGTCATTTTCCCCTATAACCAAATGCGGTTCAAATAAGGTTTATCTTCCATGTCTTCATAAAGGTTATGTTCAATAAAACAGTTTATGGTAAGGGGAATCGTTGTGAGAATACAAGTATCATGATGCAATGTTTGGCTGTTCAACTTGGGCCTTCATGTCACGGGGCCTTCAGGCCATCAAATTATAATGGCCCTTTGATCCACTAATCCTTTTTGACATGTAAGGGTCGCCTATAAAACCTACTAAAATGGGGGAATTATTTTTTAAATATTAAAATTTAGTGTTTCCCCTACCTTCTAAAAAAGTGTATGCTTTATATATCAATATTTTATTTTTAAATACATAATCTATCCTTATAAAATATATATTTTTATTTTAGAAAGGTTTTCAAAAACATTCAATTCTTTATTGCAAAATAATTTCCTAAAAGTGGCACTATTATTAAAATTAAAATTATTTTATGTTTATATTTCTATGATAAATCTAAAAATAAATTTATTATTTTAAAATATCATATATTAAAATATATTAAACTTATTTTTATTTAAAAATATAAAATATTTTGAAAAAACGTTTTTATAGGAAAAATTATTTTCATACGAAAACAATTCATTTTCATATAAATTACTAATTATTCTATTTTTAACTAATTATTAATGACATAAATATAACTTTTAAACCTTAAATATTAATAAACATATTTCATTTAAATAAAACACTAATTTTAAAAAAATGATTATTTTAAAAATAATGTGAATTGATTAAATATTATTTTCTGAAAAGAAAAAAAATATATTATATATATAAATTAATGTTTTATTACATGTTTAAATAATACTAATTTGTACTTTCATAACCCCTTATGATCTCCTTGTAAAACCTAATCATCATATAAGATATTACTAAAATTCTAGGTTTGGGTTCATCTATCATATATCTTGTGGGAATTTATATTAGATTGAACTTCTCTCATACAATGTTTTATTAAAATAGTAATTTCTCATGTTTGTCTTGGTATTTATCCATAGAAACCCCTATAGAAGATACAACCTTTTTGAGCTTAGGAAAATGGGCCTTATATGGAATACTTCCACTTCAAGATGACATTTCTTCTTAACTTATTTATTGATTTTTTGATATGGATACTTCAGTTTACACTAGCTAATTTTACTGCTATGTTTTAAAGGTTATATGTTATTTCAAAAACACACCAAGGGTTCCTTTTTTGAATTTTTGTTTGTTATGGATTGAGAAACACAATTTTTAATTTATTATTAATTTAAGGAAAAAATAATATAAAATCTTATAAAATTACAAATAATGCAAGTGATTGGAAGAATTTTGGTTTCTTGTTTTATAAAAATGTTTGAATTTAATTTTTGTTTTGAAAATACTTAGACAAACTACACTTTTAATTTATTTTTTCTTCCAAACTTCTCTATCTCTACATGTTTAACAGACACTCAAATTTTAGAATACAAAATAATAATTGAAATGTGAATATATGAATGTGTTTAATAATTAAAAGGGAGCATAAATAACTCATCCAACCATTTTAACCTAAAAAACTTAGAAATTTTACCGTGATTAGGTTATAATTTCATAAATAATTTAAATATAAATCTTGTAAGTTTAATTCCTATAAAAAAAGATTATAATTGGTTAATATTGTAAACCTTAATACCAATATTTCATTAAAATTTATTTTTTAAAATAACGGAATTTGAATTATGTTATAATATTGAATCAATGGTATAAAATGATAACTCACACAAAAAGGAAAACCTTCAATAATTCCAACAAAAAATTTATATCATTAAAAAAAATTGAATATTTGAAATTATCAATTTTTAAAAAATAAAAATAATATTTTTTTATGTGTATTAAGAGAAATAAAATTTGGCATAGTAAAAGACCACTAACCCACTCATAATGTGACACCACATGTTTTTGGAACCATTATTATTATTATTATTTATGTCTGTAATTTTAAATAATTTTTTTATTCTTTCAAAAGAATTGAAAAATTATTAGAAAATGTTCCCAACAAGTTATGAAATAAACGAAAGACACTTTATTCATTCCTAATTTTGAAATTAAAATTTAAAGAACATAAAACTAAAAATTTTTCACAACTAATTATTACTCATCGTGGATGAATTACATCCACTAAAAGTATATAAATAACGAGAGAACAATATATATAAAGGATTAAAATCTTTATGGAAAAGATTTATTATGGATCATCATCTACATTAAGGATCACCAATATCCATACAAAAACTATAATCTCGAACAAAACCATTAAATTAAAAGTCATTATGAAAAATATACGATATGAAATATGAACTATTCCTTATGAACTGATAGTGGAATGAACGAATTATTTTTTAATTTTAAATATAGGAATTAAATATTGTCGTTATAAATATAGCCATTGAAAATATGGTCATTGAAAATATGATCATTTAAAATATGGTAATTGAAAATATAATCATTGTTCATATATGAAATATGTATACTAATTTCATCCAATATTATGTAGTAAATTAAAAATAATATAAAAAACAATTATATAAAAATATAACATTAATATATTATAATTATGTATATACAAAAGTTTATGTGTTCCATAAAATATTAATATTAATGTTATTAAAATATTATATGAATTATTTATAAAATAAAAATAGTAATATTAATATAAATTTATAACTAAATTTAAATTTTATAATATAAATAATTAATTTTAATTTTATGTTTTAAAACATATTTAGTATAAAATTAATATTTATTTTTTAAAACAAATACTTTCTTTAGTTTTTTATATTTTATCCTAATAAATTAAAACAAAATAATTTAAAATATTATTTATGAACTAAAAAATATATTTTTTTAAATTATAAATTAATATGATGCAATATTAAGAACACTTAATGTTAAAAAATGTCATGTTTCGATTAAAGTGGTTATCTTAATATCTTTTATTTTCACTTCAAAACTAAAATTGTAAACATTAGAATTTAAATTTGATAAATATAAATTAATTTTTTTATATATCAAGGTAATATAAAACTTATATGAAATTTTCATATTATTCTATAAATATTGATTTTTAGTTGAATACTGTAAAATACTATCTAATGAATAGCATGACCTCTATGAATTATTTGCAATATATGTTTGAATTGTGAATTTAAGAAACCTTTTTCTAATTCAAAATATGTATATTTTATTTTATTTTATAGTTAAAAAAATTTGGTTTTAATTTATAAATCCATACATGAAATTTTAGAATTTAAGATATATTTTTCAAAAAAATGTTTTTAATACAATATACATTTTTTAATTTAAAATTCATTTTTATCAATTATAAAAATTGAATAAAAAAAAATTTAAAATTTTCAATCCTTACATAAAATTATATAATATGCTCCATTTCATTTTTTGGAATAAAGATGAATTATCTAGTTAAAAACCAGTTACCTTGGTGACCACCAAAATGGTAAAAATAAGTAACCTAAGAGGTAAATGGACAAATATGCTAAAAACATATTTTAATTGAATTTTTGTGGTGTGGATAGAAATTATATCTTCTAATATATTATATTTCTCAATTTCATATAAAATTTACATGATAGATAATTTCCATTATTGAAACTATTTGTGTATTTAGAAAAATGTTACTCCTTTTAACTTATAAAAGGGGATCTTCTCTTCTCACTATACCTCACAAAAAACCTCCTTATTTTGAGCCATACTATTCCCATACCTATAATATATACTCTTAGACACCTTGATGGGGATCTTTTCTTCTCAAAATATTTTCCTTGAAAGGTTTTACCCCTTTTCACAAAGCTGGCAACCCATGTAGTGATATATATATTTCTAAATGCTTCTTCCACTTTTCATTTTCCATTTTGTGAATTTAACCTTTCTCAAATTTATTTTACTTATATAAAAATGGTAAAATATTTATAATTATTATAATATTATTTAATTATTATTTTGGTATAACATTTAAACACCCTTCCCATTTTCATTAATAAAATAAAAAATGAAATTTGTGTGTCTATGGACTATAACTTCTAAAAAACATCATTTTTATTTTTCCTCAGGCACATTACATGGATGGTGAAAATTTTGACTTTAATAAATAAGAATTATATTTATAATATATTTTTTATTCTTATATGATAAAAAATATTTCACATTTCTCGTGTTCTACGAAAAATGAAATTGTCAACCATGCATACATGTTGACTACCACCTCAATGGAACGATTGATTTTTGTTATTATTATCATCACCGACATACATGTATGGTATTTATAATTAGTTAAATGGTTAAATTTTCAGTTTATTATATAAATATCATTATTTTACTAAAAATTATAAAACCTATTAACGATATGATCAATAAATGATTATTGTTAATTTAATCATTTAAAACAAGTGTATTAAGAGGAAAATATTTAAATCAAAATAATTAATATTATAATATCCATTTTCCCCATAAAAATCATTTATAATCCTGATATATCACACTAGAAATAATAAATTAAAACATTACACTTCTATTTTACGGTTATTTCAACTAAATCACCTCTTAATTGTCGATAATCATGCTATGTTCATTTTCTTGGAAAGTTTGACCACCTACTTAATTAGTGTTATGAAATTATATCATTGATGATTGAGAAAAAATATTTATTGGTGTATAATTATATATAAATATATATTTAATTTGTTTTTGGTTTTTGGTTTTTGGAAAATATACATCAATATCTCACACATTAATTAATAAAACACCCCTCGTAGGTAAAAAAATCTCAAAATATGTTAGTAATGTATTTCTTATTCTATGAAAAAGAATAAAAGACTCATGAAAGGAAATTTAAACATTATAAATAATTATAATTCATAAATTAAAGTTACTTTAATTAAATATTAATGAACTTTGTTAAAATAACTAACGACAACACCAAAATTATGAAACTAGTTCAAAACGATCAACATTATACACACCACACAACAAAAATAGGTAATAATAAACTAATATAAATATAGTTTTAATTATAAATAGTGTTTATGAAATTTTATTTATATGAAAAAGAATTAATACACAATTTTGTTATTTAGTTATGTTAATAGGAGCTTATATTTCATTGGACTATATGGAGAAACATGGTATGGAGTTCTTTGTCTCAAATTTTATTTTTTGAGTCTTATTTCATAATGTAAACTGTGATACCTTTTTTGAGACCTGATTAATGACAAATGAATTTATTTTAACATATTCATGGGGTTAGAATATCCATATCATGTCTTTCATTTAAATTTATATTGATTAAATAGATATCAAAGTTGGAATGGGTTTTGATTAAAATTTCCCTCAGACCATAAGGGTTTCGATTTCAAATATTATTTTAAAATTAAAATGGTTTTAAAATTATAATCAATTTATATAATTTTTTTTAATTTATGAAAACAATCAGCTTTTTCATTGGATATCAATGGGGTTTTACATATCCCCTTAAAATTTCATTTCCTCTTGACTCATATTTTTCTAAATTGTTTCATGTATGAGAAATTGGCTAAGTAACTCATTTTAGACTAGGAAGCAATTTTTTCATGAATTAATTCATCTTATTCATTCAAAAATGACCTTATAAATATCTAAATAAATTATTTATGTTATTTTATAATAATTTATATTATTCTAAAAGTTTGAAATAAAATTTTAACATTTTTCAAAAGGTTTTTTTCATAAAATTGTTAAAAGAACCCATTTTTAATTTTTACAATTTGAAAACATCCTCCTACCATATTTTTAATTTTTAAAGATACATAGTTTATAATATTTATTTTTTTATAAAATAAAACAATATTATCCTTTATTTTAAAAAATTTATCTAAACTATTTCCAAAAATATCCTAGATGTTTGTTAATTTAAATGTGATTATTCTTAATGTATTTAAAAATTGTCCTCATAAAAATCTACATCCTTAGAAATAAGTTATTCTTGGTGAAATATATTATTCTATGGTTACCATATTATGTTTTTTTATAGATAAAATATTTAATTTTGTTCTATTTTTGAAGTAATGATCTATCATCATAATTGTTTTTTATAATCATCTACTATGTATAATTACTAGTAATCTTCCAACATATTTTCTCTATGATAACTCTGTATTACCTTCCTCTAATTGATGGTTGTTTACCTAGATTCTATATATCGATTGATTATGGAAATTAAAAACATATCTTTACTCCCTTTATCAATATAGAATATTTAACGCGTTCTTTATTATTTTAATTGAATGGAATTTACCTAGAAAGTTTCTTAATTTCATTGGATGCCCATTTATTATCCCAGTTTTTATCATGTTATGATTGTTGGTTGAATTATTAATGATTTCATTTTTTAAATACATATGTAACCCATTTTTATTTTTATTGGTTCTTTATAATGTGTCGAATGAATCCCATTTTCTTTATATTGTTTCTTTATTATATAAAAATTAATGATTTTCATTTGTATTGTGTTATGACAACAGATTTTTTTATATAGATTCTTTGTGACGGATAAATGATTGTTTTTAAGTTAAACTCATAAGTTTTGATGATGACTGGTGGGGTCCTATATTTCCCTCAAATGAATTGTTTTAATGTATATATCTCATGACATAATTTATTCTAAGTACATTTTAGCTACTCATATATATAGGAAATGATGGTGTAGCTCATGAAAGTATTGTTCCATATAATAATGTGGGTGCCAATGTTGAAATATGTTTCATAATTTTATGCTTACTATCAAGACTGGGTTAATCTCTCATGGATGATGATTATTGTTTCATGTTTCTACACTATTTTGATTCAAGTATTATGTTATTCCAATACATATTCTATGAATTATGATCTATAATTTTTTGGATATGAGTTTTGGTCATGACCCATCCTCAGGGCCCATACCGTGACTACCCCCTAGTCCACCTTCCATAGGCCAGGGGCTGGCGACTAGCACCAAAGGAGATTCCCAGATAAAAAGGGAAGGCTTTTCCTTTAAACTTGTAACACACACAGTCTGAACACAAGAAGTAGAAGAAAGAAGAACTAATATAAAAAATAAAAGTGTGATGAAAGTAAGTGGGACAGAATACAAACCCAATAGAACAACAAGTACAAGTAAAAAGGAAAAAACAGCTCCTGGATTGTCCACCGGGGAATCCTACCTGAAGGGTAGGTATAGAACTTGAACAACTCATCCCTGAGGTACGTCCCATCTAGTCCAGCTCCGAGCAGCCTCTCATCTGTCACTCTCAGCCTCGTTCACTGCTGACTGTCGTCTACAATGAACACAACAAAGTGTGGGTGAAGCCCGTGCAGAGGTGAGTATAACAATACTCAGTAGGGGACCCTGAGACCCCTGAAGTTCTCCCAGAATACCCAAATGACAAACCACAGAAGAAAGATACAATAACGAAGTATCAACCAACCCTACTTAGGTATATTCCCATACATATACCTATGTTACCAGTCACAGTCCGACTCCAACTCTCAAGCCCAAGCACAACCCAGTACACAAAGGAAGTGAAGTCAATCACCTCAATGATAATGATTGAAAGATAAGACTCAACTCACATAGGTATACAACACATGAGGAGGGATAGAGATTATTAGATTTAGCCTCTGAATCATCTCCTCTGTCAAACCCATGTATGATACTGGGACAATATCAGCACTGTCGAACCCACGTAGGATCCTGGTACATAAGTCTTCATTGTCGAACCCACAGAGGATCCCGGTATAGAAGTCATCGCTATCGAACCCACGGAGGATCCTAGTCCAATAGTGTCCTTGTCTAACCCATGTAGGATCCTAGTACAGAAGTTGTCACTGTCGAACCCACAGAGGATCCAGGAACAGAAGTCACCGCTGTCGAACCCATGGAGGATCCCGGTACAGAAGTCATTGCTGTCGAACCCACGGAGGATCCTGGTACAGTATTTTCACTGTGGAACCGACGAAGGATCCTATCATCTCTGTTGCAGCCAACCCTAGGGTCCCCGCACACAGCACAATTGATTCCGGGAGGGTATGCTCCTTGAGAAAAGTTTCAATACATCAACTACCACGAAGTCTTGAGTTTATGTATCTTGTAGTTCTGTCTCATCATAAGGAACCCAACACAACAGACAGTGCGTCAATCGAACACCCGATCTGTGAGTTATTGGCATTTCTGTTCTAGGGGCCCGGTTGGTTTTTAGGATCAAACCAACACATCCATACCCCAATTTCATCCAAACCTCAAGTGGATTATAACAAAATAATCATCTCACTCCAAGAATTCCATCACAGCAGGTGGTTCATCAATCGGACACCCGTAGCCCAAAATAGGGACGAAAAGGGGTAAAATGGCCAAACGGGTCCAGGTCCGGTCCGACCCAGTCAGACTGACATGGCCTAACCCGGTCTATACCAGAGTCCGAATCTTTCCCCAAAAGCATCTTGATATGATGGAACGATCTGGCATAAAGAGGAGGCTCGGCCCGACGGGTGGCCTGACCCGAGGCGGCCTGGCAAAAGGCAGCCCGGCCTAGGGCGGCACGGCTGAAGGCGGCCCAGCTGACTGGCTGGCCCGCGTGGACGCCGGTTGGCCCATGTGGCTAGCGGTTGGCTAGCATGGCAGGCGGCTAGCCGCGTGGTGGGCTGCAGGCCCACGTGGCTGGCTGGCCACGCATGGGAGGTTACACCCCTATCTTCTGAAACGGCCGACCCATGGTGTGCTAACCTGGTAACCGCGAGACCTGAAGGGTCCCGCCTTGTCTGGCTAGCTGAGCAGCCATCCGGTTCTGGCTCTAGCGCGCCGCGACGGCGCCACACTCCTTCATTGCAGCCCTCCCTGGCCGCGATTCCACATCACCAGTGCGGTGCGACGGCACCGCGCCCCTCCCCCGCAGCCCGCCCAGGCCGCAGCTTCCCAGCTTCGCTGGCGCAGTGAGACTGTGTCACGCCCCTCTTCCATGACCCGACTGGCCTCGCCCCTCTGCTAGCCTCCGCGCGGTGCGACGGCGCCATGCGCCTCCACCACGACCCATCGTGGTCGTGATTCCCTTCCACATGGCATGACGGTGCCACACCCTCTTAGCATCCCAGCGACCTTGCGTCGTCGGTCTTCTTCGTGGTCGCCCCGATGTCGGCCACCATTACTCCGCATCCTTCATCAACACAACATGAAAAACAACAAGGGGGGATGGTCAGACCGTGTTCGTGCGGTCCGATCCCTCCTCATTACATTGTTAAAATCGGCATCAAGAAGCACAACATACGTTGAGGAAAAGAGGGTTTACTTTAATCACACCAAACCCCTACCTTGCTTGACGGTGTCGTTTGATGGATTCACAGGAAGGCGACGTCATTCCGTCAACTTCGGAAGAGGAATAGTGGTACTCTTCGTTGGAGAACGACGTTCGAAGGTGACGTTGTCATTGGAGACGTTCTTCACGGGTGGCGTCTTCTCCTTTGACACGGATGAAGGTCATCGGAGATGTCGTGGGCGTCTCTTCCCTTTCCTTGTCTCCGTTGAAGAATGATGAAGAAGGAAGAAGATGGTGTCGTCGTGCTTCGATGGTGGAAGAGACTTTCTTCGTGTTCTTTGTTGGAAGAATGCTCTCTCTATTTCTCCAAGGCTCCACCAATGTATTATGTGCCAACCAAAATAATAGCATTGTCTATTATTTTATTCTTGAGATGAATTCAAAAGAATTCAAATTGTGCCAGTTAATTAAGAGGAGTTCAATTAATTAATTTCTTGGGTTGGCACAAAATTAATGGGGAATGTGGAGAGGCTCAATTAATGAGAGAGAGTTTCATCTACATAAATGGGGAGTTCAAGAGTTAAGGGGGGTTAAGAAGCTCGTGTGGGCCCCACCTTATAACATCCTCCCAAGGGAGGTTATGTGTGGGTGGGACCCATCACTAAACTCCCCTTTGAGGTTCTAACTACCACCTCAAATAAAAATATGGCTAACACATATTTTTATTTAGTTTAATTAAAAACCCCTAAAAACTAACTCCCAATCTCGGTATAACGAAACTACAATAAAGGTCTTCTTAAGCGATTACCGGTGCTGCAAGTTCAACGGTGCCCTTAGATTTCAATTCCAAGAACCGGTTCAAGGGATATAAAATCCAGATCGTATGTTTACTGAACGTACCCGAACAAAATGTCAGAAACTGATTCCGGGCACACCGGGCCTCAGAATCAGATGCCGTCAGAAACCGCAGACTCGTAAAATTCCCATGTATTTAAAAATATTCCACAAAATTTCTGGGTCTTTACATTCTTCCCACATCAGGTATTTACATCCCCATAAGCTACAACTCACCCAAAAGAAACATAAGGGGGTACTGAGCACGCATTTGAGCCTCCCGCTCCCATGTGCTCTCCTGGTGGTTCCGATACTGCCAGCGAACGCGCACCAGAGATATCGACTGTCCACGTAGGACCTGCTCCTATCAATCCTCAATCTACATTGGAACCTCCATGAAAGTCGCCCTGTCATCGATGTTCAGCTCCCCGTGGTTGATGGTGTGGGATGGGAGTGCATGTATCTCCTCAGTTGAGATACGTAGAAGATGTCATGAACCCGGTGCAACTGAGGTAGAAGAGGCAAGTGGTAATCCACCTCGCCTACCCTGCTGATGACTTGGAAAGGTATGATGGATCGCAGAGATAACTTTCCACCTCAGCCAAATCTCCATAGACCACGTCGAGCTGAGACCCGTAGAAAGATGTGGTCACCATCCTCAAACTCCAGTGTACTCCGTATCCTATCAGCATAGGACTTCTGCCTGCTCTGTGTTGTCTTCATCCACTCCTGGATGATCTGCACCTTCTCCGTCATAGCATGCACCATCTCTGGTCCTACAAGTGCCGACTCCCCTGGATCAGTCTAGCATAGAGGCAATCTATAGGGTCGGCCATAAAGTACCTTGAAAGGTTCCATCCCGATGGTGGAGTGGTTGCTGTTGTTATACGCAAACTCTACCAACGGTAAATGATCATCCCAGATGTGACCAAAGTCAAGGACACTTGCACGGAGCATGTCCTAGAGAGTCTGAATAGTCCTCTCAGTCTGACCATCCATCTAAGGATATAAGGCGATGCTCAAGCGAATCTGCATCCCAAAAGCCTCATGCTACCCCTTCCATAGCCGGGAAGTGAAACATGCATCTCGATTGGAGACGATCGTCGATGTCACACAATGAAGCCGTATGATCTCTTGCACGTAGGGGTGTCCCAAGCTCTCTATTGAGCCCTGCTCTCTGATCGGTAGGATGTGGGATGACATGGTGAGTCGGTCAATAATCACCCAGATAGAGTCGTGTCCCCTAGATGTACATGGAAGTCCCATCACAAAATCCATGGATATCTTATCCCACTTCAACTCTGGGACCTCTAAGGGATGAACTAATCCTGCTGGAACCTGGTGCTCTGCTGTCACTTGCTGAAAAGTGAGGCATCATGATACAAACTCTACTACTGACTTCTTCATACCTAGACACCAGTGCTATTGTCAGAGGTCTTTATACATATTCATCACTCCTGGATTTACCGCTAAAGGAGATGTGTGAAACTCCCTTAACACTTCCTCATGAAGTGAAACTGGTACCATAGTACATCCTTTGAAGAGAATGATGTGCTCCCCACATTTAAAAAATCTATCAGGTTCTTGCGTTGTGGATATCTGAGTACGTCACATCTCATAGTCAATGTCCCCACGCTGTGTGTCCCTGACTCGCTGTAGAAGTGAAGGGGTGACTGTGAGAGACTTTAGAAAGGCTGATCCATCTCTATCAAAAAAGGATATCTGCAATGCGGCCAACTGCTCTGTCGCCTCTCCTAGCAGCTGAATTCCTGATCTCTTGATAAGATCATCTTCTACAGTGTTTCCCTTCCCAAGAGTATAGACTATCTTGAAGTCATAGTCCTGGAGGAACTCAAGCCATCTTCACTATCTCAGGTTCAGGTCATTCTGCGAGAAGATGTAACAGAGACTCTGGTGGTCAGAGTAGGCTACAAAATGTTCATCCATAAGATAGTTTTTCCACATATTCAAGGCAAAGACCATTGCTGCTAACTATAGGTCATATGTAGCATAGTCATGCTCATGCTGTCTCAACTGCCGAGAACCATAAAAGATCACTGCTCGCTCCTGCATCAGAACACACCCAAGTACGGTCCCTGATGCATCACAATAGACTACGTACCCAACACCCTCCTCTAGTAGCCTCAAGATGGGTGCACTAGTTATCCTCTGCCTCAACTCATGAAAGATCTACTGGCATCCCTCCGACCACACGATGGGTTGCCCCTTCTTTGTCAAGGCTGGCAGTGGTGCTATAAATCTGGAGATGTCTAGAATGATCTTTCGGTAGTATCCATCCAAAGCATACGTACCTCCCCCCTTGGGGTGGGGGGGATAATCCTAGAAACATCTTTTGAAAAGATGTCCCCATGTATTGTCACTCCTGTTTGGAACTGAAAAGTCAGAGTTCCTGCTGCCACGAGGGTAAGGTTGGCCGATTCTAGAGTGATCGGTTGCACCCTCCTATGCATGAGTTTAACATGTGCTGCCTGGGTTTCCTTTTTCGCTGACTAAGGAAAAACTCATCCCAACGTTGTAGATAAACCATAATAGTTTTGCCTAATATAGTCAATCTGTGTATGAACTGTGGTTGCCCAGTCCATACCCAAACAAACGTCGTAAGGCCTAGACACTGGCACCAAGAGGTTCCAACCAAAACTCACACCTCAAGGGTCACATCACACCATCGTCGTAAGTGTGATTATAGAGTCTCCTCCCAAAGGTAACTCCAGACATGAGGGTAAAGTCAAAGTCTTAACCGAGGACTCTAGGTCTAGGACAAGATTCTTGGAAGGAAGGACTGATTCATATCTATGTATATTGATACAACCACTAGTAGTAGACACATATCGAACCTAGAATCATTTATAGAGCCCTTGGGTCAGACTCCTTGACTGCATGTAGCTACTCTCTTCCCCTACCCTATAGATCCCTGAGCCTGATGGGGGCTACAAGATGGGTGGTTGTAATATGTCAAAATGTTCACCACCTCATGCTGCTCTCCTAGCTCTGCTTCCACATTTTCTTCCCTGCATATTCATCTGTCCTTAAAACTTCCTCTTCGCGAAACATTTTAAATGCTCAAGTATCTAAGACTGGAGCCGGTTTCATTCTTTCCAACTGACACCATTCACTGGCTATATCCTCTCATCCAATGAACATTCAACCACTAGATTTCTCTCTAGCACCCTAACATAAGTAGGAATGCATAGAGGAAAAAGTGTTGTCTCAGATATCCTTAAACACACCTCGCTCTGAGGTCCAAGCTCTAAATCACTGATCATATCATATTCATCGAGTACCAGGAAAGATCAGTATGCCTTGATGAATACTCAGCTACTTACTCATAGTCCTGTCGAAGCTGTATAAGCTCTAAAAAACTCACAACCACCTCCTCAAGCCAGTCCTCAGCCGCCTATGGTTCAGGATCACCACGGAACATGAGGGATATCTGGTTCTCAAACACATGTAAGGAACTAAGAATAAAGTGTCCTCTACCAGTACCACCGGTAGTGTCTACTGACCAACAAGAAGTGATATAGTTGGCACACTGCTCGAAGGTACCATCTCGGAAAATGGTCCAAGTACCGAAACCTCATAACTATGTGGACTATCCTCATGGTCACTCACTGAAAAATATTAGTATCTAAGATCAAAATATTCTATACTAGTGTCTCAACTAAGAAAAAAACTCCAGTAATTACCTCCATCCATTCCTCTACTTCCTGTGAATCCATCTCGCCTCAAAACCTCAGAGGCCTCTACTGCTGGAACTCGTGCAACGCGCTCAATTGGTGTGCACCATCCTCCAATGCAGCTAGTGGTATATACCTCCCAATAGGTGGTGGCGTTTCTGGAACACCACTCGAAGGTGCCAACATAGTAAGAAGGACATAAACCGGAGCCTCGTCTCTTAGTGGGCCATCATCGTGTACTCTCTCAAAAGCCATAGCTGGCTGTCTACACAACAGCATCCTGATAAGGAAAAGATGTGCCACAGTCAATAAGTTATACCTGGTGAGCTGACTCAATGAGTTCACAAAGAAGACTCTTAAAAACACACTTACAATCGGTGTTTTCATGAATTGAGTAGGAAATTAGAAGTCAGGGTCCTGGTGTATGGATATGTCGGCCGCCACACCAACACTAGATTCCCTGGACAGAAAAATACACTCAATACTCTTACCACTATTGCTTCATAATAAGAAAGATCAGAGTCCTAAGTTTTGCGGTAGAACAGACTCCTCTAATACCAATTTGTCATGACCCGTCCTTAGGGCTCGTGCTGTGACTACCCCAAGCCTGCCTTCCATAGGCCAAGGGGTGGCGACTAGCACCAAAGGCAAATTCCCGATAAAACGGGAAGGCTTTGTCTTTAAACCTGTAACACACATAGTCTGAACACAAGAAGTAGAAGCAACAAGCACTAATATAGAAAAGAAAAGTGTTCTGAAACTAAGTGTGCCAGAATACAAACCCAACCGAACAACAAGTACAAGTAAAAAGTGAAAAAACAGCTCCTGGATCATCCACCGGGGAATCCTACCTGAAGGTTTGGTACAAGAACTCGAAAAACTCGTCCCTGAGGTACGTCCCATCTAGTCTAGCTCTAACCAGCCTCCCGTATGTCACTCTCAGCCTTGTTCACTACTAATCGTCATCTGAACAGAACACAAAAAGGTGTGGGCAAAGCCCGTGAAAAGGTGAGTATAACAATACTCAGTACGGGACATCGAGACCCCCGAAGGTCTCCCAGAATCCACTAAGGATAAACCAAAAAAGAAAGATACAATTACAAAGTATCAACCAACCATACTTAGGTATATGCCCATACATATACCCAAGTTACCAGTCACAGTCTTGCTCCAACTCTCGAGCCCAAGAATAACCCAGTCCACAAAGGAAGTAAAGTCAATCACCTCGATGATAATGATTGAAATACAAGACTCAGCTCACATAGGTATAAAACACAGGAAGAGGGATAGAGATGATTAGATGTAGCCTCTGAATCATCTACTCTGTCGAACCCACGTAGGATCCTGGAACAATATTAGCGTCGTCGAACCCACGTAGGATCCTGGTACATAAGTCGTCACTTTTGAACCCACGGAGGATCCCGATATAGAAGTCATCGTTGTCGAACCCATAGAGGATCCTGGAACAATATCGTCGCTGTCGAACCCATGTAGGATCCTGGTACAGAAGTCATCACTATCGAACCCACAGAGGATCCCAGTACAGAAGTCACCGCTTTCAAATCCATGGAGTATCCCAGTACAGAAGTCATCGTTGTCGAACCCACGGAGGATCCTGGATCAGTATTGTCGCTATAGAACCCACGGAGGATCCTGTCATCTCAGTCAAAGCTGGCCCTAGGGTTCCCGCACATAGCACACTCGATTCCGGGAGGGTTCTCTCCTCAAGCCAAGTGTCAATACATCCACTGCCACGAAGTCTCGAGTTGATATATCTCATAGTTCCGTCTCATCATAAAGAACCCAAAGTGACAGACGACGCGTCAATCAGATGCCCGGTCTGTGAGTTATTTGCATTTCCATTCCAGGGGCCCGGTTTGTTTTTAGGCTCAAACCAACCTGGACATACCCTAATTTCATCTAAACCTCAAGTGGAGTATTCCAAAATAATCATCTTGCTCCAAGAATTCTATCGCAGTAGGCGGTTCATCAATCGGACACCCGTAGCCCAAAATATGGACGAAAGAGTTGTAAACTGGACAAATGGGTTCGGTTTTGGTCTGACCCAGTCGGAACGACCCTGCTCAACCCGGTCTATACTAGAGCCCGACTCGGTCTGTAGAACCAGCCTGAGCCGAGGGAACGATCCGACCCAAAGAGGCGGCCCGACTGAAGGCGGCCCGGCCTTGGGCGGCCCGGCCGAGGGCGGCTTCGCCTAATGTGGCCTAGCCAAGGGCGGCCTGGTCGAGGGAGGCCCAACTTAATGTGGCTCGGCCAAGGGCGACCGACCTGCGTGGCTGGCGGCGAGCCGCGTGGTAGGCGGACGGCCCGTGTGGCGGGAGGCCGGCCCGCGGGGCTGGCGGTGGGCCTCGTGGCTGGCGACCGGTCCTCGAGGTCGGCTGGCCACGCCTGGAGGGTTACACCCCCTGCCTTCCGAAATTGATGGTGAATGGTGTGCCAGCCTGGTAACCACGGGACCCAAAGGGTCCCGCCTTGTCCGGCTGGCCGAGCGGCCAGCCGGTTCTGGCTCTGGCGTGGCACAATGGCACCACGCCCCTTCACTGCGGCCTACCCTGGCCATGGTTTCGCATCACCAGCCCAGTGCGACGGTGTCGTGCCCCTCTGCTGCGGCCCGCCCTGGCCGTGGATTCACAGCTTCATCGGTGCGGTGCGACGATGCCACTCCCCTCTGCCACAACCCGACTGGCTGTGGCCCTCTGCTGGCCTCCGCGCGGCGTGACTGCATCATGCACCTCTGTCACGGCCCGTCGTGGCCGCGGCTCCCCTTCTGCATGGTACGACGGTGCCACACCCTCTTGGAAACCCACTGGACTTTCGCTGCCGATCTTTTTCATGGTCGGTCCGATGCCGGCTACCATTTCTCCACCTCCATCATCAACACAACATGAACAACAACAAGGGGGTGGGAGGGTCGGACCGTGTTTTTATGGTCCAATCCATCCTCATTACATTGTTAACAATCGGCATCAATAAGAACAACATACGACAAGGAATAGAGGGTTCAATTTAATTACACAAAACCCCTACCTTGCTTTATGGTGTCGTTTGATGGAGTCACGGGAAGGCGACGTCATTCCGTCAATGTTGGTAGAGGAAGAGTGGTACTCGTCATTGCGAATGACATTCAAAGGTGACGTCGTCGTTGGTGATGTTCTTCATGGCTGATGTATTATCTTTTGACGTGGATGAAGGTCATTGGAGATGTCGTGGGCATCACTTCCCTTTCCTTGCCTTGGTTGAAGAACGATGGAGATAGAAGAAGATAGAGTCCTCATGCTTCGGTGGTGGAAGAGACGTTCTTGGGGTTCTTTGTGGGAAGAATGCTCTCTCTATTTGTCCAAGGCTCCACCAAAGTATTATTTTCCAACCATAATAATAGATTTGTCTATTATTTTATTCTTGACGTTAATTAAAAAGAATTGAAATTGTGCCAATTAATTAAGAGGAGTTCTATTAATTAATTCCTTGGGTTGGAACAAAATTAATGCAGAAGTTGGAGAGTCTCAATTAATGAGAGAGAGTTTCATCTACATAACTAAGAAGTTCAAGAGTAAAGGGGGGTTAAGAAGCTTGTGTGCGCCCCACATTATAACATCCTCCCATGGGAGGTTATGTGAGGGTGGGCCCCACCAATAACCTCCACTTGGATGTTATAAATACCACCTCAAATAAAAATATGGCTAAAACATATTTTTATTTAGTTTAATTAAAACCCCCCCAAAACTAACTCCCAATATCGATAAAACGCAATTGCGGTAAAGGTCTCCTTAAGCGATTACAGGCATTGCGAGTTCAACGGTGCCCTCAGATTTCAATTCTGAGCACTGGTTTATAAGATATAAAATCCTGCTCATACATTTACAGAACGTACCTGAAAAAAACTTCAAAAATTGATTTCAGGCACCCCAAGCCTTGCAATCAGGTGCCATCAGAAATTGTGGACTAGTAAAATCCCCATGTATTTAAAAAAAATTCCACAAAGTTTCCGAGTCTTTACAGTTTTTTTGTGTATTCTTATTTCACCAATATTCTCATCTTATGTTCACTTATGATTTTTGATTTTTAATGATTATGTTTACGCTTATTGGGCAATTGATCCCATCCCTTTATTAGGTTTCCATTTACCTAGGTTATATAGATTATTTGAACATATA
The DNA here is from genome assembly GCA_963277665.1 of Viscum album. Taxonomy (NCBI): domain Eukaryota; kingdom Viridiplantae; phylum Streptophyta; class Magnoliopsida; order Santalales; family Viscaceae; genus Viscum; species Viscum album. Next base: position 694,804,804 of record OY728119.1, on the reverse strand, counting down.
TAAAGTATATAAGGGTGTCTATTAGAAATAAATTATAGATAAATGTTTAAAAGGTTTCTAAAATAAGTTGATTATATTGTTAGTTTTCAAAGACATTGAACATTATGTTCTTGGGATTGTGTGATTATTTGTGAGATGTAATTTTTACCTTATATAAATGTTATAAAATAGAGGAATCACTAGCCTAGGTCACTATATTTAGTATCCAAGAAGTGTTTAATTTTTTTATAGATCAGTTTAGTTATTCTAGAGAATTATATGAGATAACCATATTAAAAACCCAAGGGATAAGTCTAAGTGATAATTCAATGTATATGATAACATCTTCAATTTTTGGGAAAGTAGAGGTTGTGTATTGTTTTATAAAATGAATCCCAGTTTAGATAATGGAAAGTGGATGAAGGAAATGGAATAGTTGTATATAGGGGAAATAACTCTGAATATGGTGTGTTGGAAATTAAATCAACCATGAACTGGTGCATGAAGAAGTGTCCTAACTATACACCTTTTTATACACTCATGGGGTATATTATTTATTGATCAAATTATAATTATGAATCACTCTAAAGGATTTATGTTTTAGTTATTTTAAGTGTTTATAATGAAAATTATAACAAAAACCAACTTAATATAGCCAATGTTAATCAAAGATCAATATAGCTTGAACTGAATGAACTATATGCCAATATGATAATATAAAAGAAAAAGGTGTTTTAAGGTTGAACATCTATTAATATCCATACAAATTTTCTTGTATGATTTTTTTTCACTCTTGTCAACCCTTTTTGTTTTATTAATAACTGTAACTATCTGGATCTATGGGTGAAAGGGTAATTTTCGAGATTACATCGATGAAAAACACTTCAACATTGAAGCTGGAATGAGAAACCTTGAAATTATGTCAAACCATCTATCATGAAATGTGATTAACAATGTGAACATAGTTCAAGTCCCAAATACAAAAAATAAGATAATGAATAAGTCTTATGAAATGTCAAGTGATGAAGATAATGATAAAAAGAAATTTCAATTTCTTATATGTAAAAATTGTGGAAAGAAACACCAATGGAATTGCCTCAAGGGGATGGTAAGATTCCAAAATTATCGAAGAGGGAGCCACTAGGAATCAAACCACCAGGGAAAAATGAATAATTAGGTTAATATGAATGAAAAAAATATAGTTCATCCTAAGGAACCTTTGTTAATTCATTTTATTATGTATGCGAAACATGGGAATTATGAAGTTCAATACCTTAATTCAAGGACTAATCATGATAATGGGAGTCACAAACCTCCATGACCTAGAGGAAAATGAATTTCCTATAAAAATAAAAAATTATAAAGTGAATCCAAATATTTTAGTTATGTATGTAATTAAATCCAGAGTTTTAAATTTCATTTTAGAACTTGATTCTTAGAACTCAATAATTTCCAATAAGTTTTATTAGATCATTAAATCACCTAACTATTGATTTTAATGTTGAAGAAATATTCTATTAGTATGATTATTGTATTCCTAGGTGAAATTTATTTGGATTTTCCATGGGTAAATATTATTATCCTTTATATACATAAATTTAATGTGGTTTTAGTGAGTTATTGGTTCCCTCAACATAGAGTAAAAGTTATATTGAATATGGAAACAAATTTCATATTAACCTATGATATTTTATCAATAAAAATATTATAACAAACACCCCAAGAAAACAAATTATATAGTGTGGGTATATTTAGAAAATAACAGTATGTTATTAGACCATATAGTTGGAGAGAAACTTAGTGTTAGGGATAATATTATTTTAGAGGGAATTTTTTTTAAAGGGTTACCTTTGTAAAATATTCCAAATAACCAATAAAATGAAATATAAAAGAGTTAAAGAGTTACAAAAATATGGAAGTGGGAATTTTGTTATAATATTTTCATGAAAATGGATTAAATACATAATGAGGTTCTCCAAAAACATGATGTAATTATTGACACCTTTACTGGAAATACCATCTTGCATCGAGTTCTCCTCTCGATAAAAATGTGTGATTATGTGATTGATCAACGAAAGTAGTCGTTGGCAGTCCGTTGATTGGATAGTGAGGGGCCATGTAAGGTAAACCATGCCATTTTGGATGGATTGTAAAATGGTGGTGGACTCACATTCTAGCCATATGTTTTTCCAACCGCTTTTCATAATGAGATCAATCAAAATAATGATACTAAACATCTAAACTTCATGATCGGAGGAAAAAATAGAAGTACCATAAAAGCAACCAATAATTTTTCCATTTTCACCTCTGTATACCGATCTATAGCCTAAGGGACTAGGGTTTCCTTTTTAGGAACTTTACACATTGATTTTCATCCATAATAGGAGAGGGGGATTCCATAAAACCCTAAGCATTCTTCTTGGTTGGCAAAACCTTAGATGAATTTCTTGCCAGTGCTGAATTATAAAAGCATTGAGAGGGTTGTGATAGGTATCAATTTTCATCACCCTTGATTCTTTGATTGTAGTAAATATCATCACATGAGTTGCATGAATATTAAAGGTTTTATTATTATTATTAATAAAATTTCTATTATACCATATGACATGAAGAAACTCATCTATTGCAGCTATGAAGAGCTTTAAGATCTGTTGAGAAAATTCTACAGTAGTGCAATGGGGAAGATGTAGTCTAATAGAGTCCAAATTATTCCCTCAATGATAAAAAATGTCAAATATTTATCACTCTAAAGTAGATAAAATATCAAAAGATAAAAATGTGTGGAACATCTTCTCTATGTTGGTAGTATATCCAAAATATTGAGGATAGATGGATACCAAAAAAATTTATACAGAATTCAATGATAATTCCGTTATGGGATGTTCTCCAGATAAGGTCCATCTAGTGGTGTTTAATCCATTGATTTTTAAATCTCTTTATCTAAGAAAATAAAAAAAATTTCTATAAAATTGTTACTGTAAAAAATTGGTGTCCATTTTCTGATTTTTTATAGGATCACAAATTAAAAAATCATTATTATTAACAAAATGATAGTTATAAACTATTTTACTAATTTCAGTGGGTATGTCTAGGTCCTGGGAGTTCAAAAGGTCCTTTATGTAAATATTAATTTCCAAAGGAAGTTTCAACAGTTATCCAAAGATATATAGGGAATTTCATACGAATTAGAAAACTAAAAATTCCAAGAAGAGTCTCTATTATCCAACCACCTATATTTGGACATAATTTTAGTGAAAGAATGTTTAATGGATGGACAGATTGAAGAGCCCATAAATAAGGTTTAATTTTTGAATATTTTTGAAATATATACCACACGTGAAATTAAAAAATCCATGAATTATTTATTGAAAGGATTACAAGTCAGCCTATCCTGATGGGAATCCTTAAAAATATTGAGGTTCTTAATACCGATCCCACCATTAGTAATGGTCCTATAAAAATTAAACTAATGAACAATGATAATATTTATTTCAATAATAATTCCTCTCCAAAAAATGTTTTTGATACATAAATTATGTTTTTTAATCAAACCAGTTTTCCATTTATAGATTATCAAATTATAGACCATTTTAGCAACTATAATGTGTTTCACTAGGAAAATTCTCTGAGCCATAGATAATTATTTTTTTTCTAACAAGATTGTTTATTTTTTAGTTGGTAAACTATATTATAAAAATATTTATTTTTTTAGCTTTCCCCAAAATATGGGGACTCTAAGATAGGTAAAGGGGAATGATCCTTCTTTTATACTATGGTCATTTATAATTACGATTTTTCTAGAAATTTGAAATCTTTTTTCAAATAAAACGAATGATTTATTCGAGTTTATGGATTAGACATATATCTCTTCATAATGAGATATGGAATCTTGGAGGTTTTGGATACTAATTTTGTCTCCTTGTAGAAATATAATGATTTTCTTCCCATAAAACAGATGGGATGGAAAATCAGGTTCCTATAGGTAATAATGGGAGTAATTTTACTTCTATCTGACAAACATGTGAGAATTCTTCTTAATAAATCATCTTTAATGGATAAAGGAATTACAAAGAGTAAGTTACCTTGATTAACACCTTTATTTAAGTTGAAATAACCTTTTGTGGAACCATTAATTAGAATATAAATTCGATCAGATCCAAAAATAGTTTTTATTTTTTTGAAAAATGTTTTATTGAAACTAATTTTTCAGAGAACCTTATATAAAAATCACTAATACATAGTGTCAAAATACTTCTTAGTGTATATCATGATATAAATTATTCCTCCCTAATTATATTTCTTTAAAAAAGTCACTTAGAGGCTTGGAAAATGAAATCTTGTATGGTTATTCCTTTTATGAAACCAAATTGGTTCCAATAAACAATTTTATTCTCAAAAGGAGAAGGTATGTTAGCTAGAAGTTTAGATATGTTTTATAGATAGTTTTAAAAAGGTAAATGGGTCCAAAAACGTGACTTTTAGTGGAATTATCCACTTAATTAATATATCATAATTGTTTTATTTAATTTATGTACTTATTGATAAGTTATCATATTTAATCTTGTCATTCTGGAGTGCTTGTTTTCTTGATTTTCATAATCAGTTCACTTGTTTTAAAGTAATGGAGTTCAGTTGGAATAGATGTAAATATCCAGAATTGAATTTAAATATTATTTGTGAACATAAATATTTATTAATGATAATTTATATCATTTGGTTACATGTAATGAGAATTAATCATTAGATTAAATATTTATGACAATCACTTAGATTATTTTAGCTATATTTTGGTTATTCAGAACTAGTTTGGTCATATGATTTAATATTATGTACATATATTGGTTTATGATTATTAAATAGGTTATAATAAATATATTATATCACGTTTCAAAAATAAAAATGTTATCATGACTAGTAATGAAGTGTAAATTGAAGAGTGAAACTTCATCGTCTATGAAGGTTGTAAATTTGCACCTCACAGACGATGATTTCGTTTATAAAATAAAATAGAGATAGTAAGAATACTGTTGATGGTTATTCCATTCACATGATATAATTCCATTATATATAAAATAAGGGAGTTATCATGGTAATTTTTACAAAGGAGGTGAGTATAGAGTAACAATAAAAACGAACTTGAAATGAAATTGAATAAAATAGAATGTGAATTTACCTCTTGAATCCCCCTCCTTGAGAATCTCTTTAATAGAAGGGTTTTGGTCTTTTATCAAGACAAAGAGCTCATAGACATGGGGAGTGACTAGGGAAGGGTATTTGGGCAGAAAATTGGGGAGAATCAAGGCATAGAGTATTGAAGAGAAGAGGGAAAGAGGGGGTCATATTTGAGGAGAGGAAAGGTTTCCCATTATATTACTCAGTATTTTATTATTTTCCCAAAGATAACCAATATAATTGATTATTATGACATTGAACAGTAATATGTTCATGTTAGTTAGAAGAAAGTGTGATTTCATCATACATGATGCTAGGAATAGATAATTTAACTGATAACATATATATATATGGTAAATTACTATATTTTATTATTCCTCAAAAATTTGAGTATTTCTAACAAATTGAAAAAAATAACCCTGACCATTTTTTGATGTGTGGAATTAAAAAATGAACTCCTTTTTTTTAAAATAATTTTAAAAATATTATTAATTTAATTTTTAAATGAAAACATAATTTATTCGAAAAATAACTGATTTAAATCTATATTTCATTTTATATCACTGAGAAATTTTAATCAAGATCTCATTATCTTCTAAACATAAGTCAATAAAATAATAATATGATTTATTATTCATAAGGGTTACATTACTATTCTTATTACTATTTATAATGGTATGTTACTATTCATAAAAAATTATGTTTGTCTTATCAAACTCTTAATATCTTACTAAACACAACCGTGTATGTCAGTTTTTCGAAATTCAATTCACAGAGGTGGAAAAAATAAAGTTTACTAACTAGGTTATAACAAAGTGGTGTTTTGTAGAGACTTATTTTTTCATGCATTCAATATTAAATTTATGTGTTGAATCTTGGGGTGTTACATTATCACCTCCTAACAAAAATTTTTTCCACGAAATTACCAGAATTTTACCTCACAAAAATATTTGGGTAGTTCTTCATCAGAACCTACTTAGGCTCCAAAGTTGCCTCTTCTATTTTATGATTTTTCCAAAGTATATTTACCAGTATAGTTTTTTGATTCCTTAACACTTGTTATTTAGTGTTAAGGATTTGGATAGGATCTTCTCTGTAAGATAGGTCGGGTTCCAATTCTATTCCTTTAGAAGTGAGGACATGTGTTGGGTATGGAATGTACTTTCACAACAATGAGACGTGGAACACATTGTGTAATTTAGACATGCTAGGTGGAATAGAAAAACAATATGAAACTGCTCCAATTCTCTCCATAATTTCAAAAGGGCCTATATACCTAGGACTCAATTTCCCTTTATTCAAAAATCTTATAACACCCATCCATGGAGATACTTTCAAGAAAACATAATCTCCCACATGATGTTCCAAATCATTCCATAGATTATCAGGATAGCTTTTTTTCTACTTTGTTCTTCTTTGATATGACTTGAGATAGTCATTACCTTAATTGTTGTTACCTCCACAAGCACTAGGACAACTATCTTCCTTTCACCAACTTCATCTCAACATATTGTTGTAATACATCTCTTTCTGTAAAATTCTTCATATGGTGAAATTTGAATACTTAAATTGAAACTATTATGGTAGGAAAACTCCACCAATGGTAAATACAAATCCCACATACCTTGAAATTAGAGCAATCATGATCTCAACATGTCTTCTAAAGTTTGGATCAGGCTTTCTGATTTCCGATCATTTTGAAGATGATAACAAGTACTCAAACAAAGCTCAATACCAAAATCTTTCAAAATAATTTTCCAAAATTTTAATGTAAATCGAGGATAGGAATCAGACACTATGGAAATATTTGCTCCCTGAAGTCTTAAAACATCATTTATATAGTGTCATTATAGGTGCTCCAGTGTCAAATCCTACCTTATAGCGAGGCAATGCGAACATTTTGTAAGTCAACCAAGTATTACCCATATTGAATTAGTCTTTCATAGAGTTTTGTGTAATCCATTGACAATATCCATGGTGATGTAATCCAATTTCCATATAATAAAAGTTATTTTTTTTATGACTCCTCTAGGATGTTTTCATTCGGCCATCACTTGTTGACAGACTAAACATATTGATACATAATCAGAAAATTCCAACTTCATGTTGTCCCATCAGGAATTTTCTTTCATATCTCTATACATTTTAGTGCTACCAGAGTGTATAGAGAAATTAGAGCTATGGGAATCATCAAATAACTCCTTTTTATATTGGGTAAAGAAAGATCAAGTATCCTCTTCCCAAATTTCAGAATTCCATCTTCACATATGAAGTCATCCAACTTCTCCTCTTTTACTACATTAATTTTCTTTTACAGGATCTCATCATTAGACTGGGAGTTTTTAATCCTTTATAATAAATATTGATCTGAAACCAAATAAAAAATTATCGATGTTTCACCTTCTTTGATAATTCTTATATCTATCCTCACTATATCCATGTTCAAAGGATCATTGTCGATCCACATTTTGTTGAAAACACCATGATCCTTTTTGCTCAATGCCTTAGCTTCCTTATTTTCTTTTCCTAGATGGTAGTATTTCATAAAATCATAATATTTGTGTATTTTGAGCCATCACCTTTGCCTCTTGTTGACTTCTTTTTACGAGAACATATACTTTAGACTCTTGTGATCAATATATATCTCATATATTTCAACTTATAGATAGTGTATCGATATTTTTAGAGAAATGTTTACATCAGCTAACTCAATATCATGAGTAGTATTGTTTTGTTCATTAATTTTTAACTTCCTTAATTCATAGGAAATAACTCTATCATTCTTCATAAGGAAACAACCATTTCCTTTATTTGATGCATCACTGTATATCACAAACTCATCATTCCTCGATTTTAGAGTTAGGATTGGTTCATTCACTAATATCATCTTCAATTTTTCGAAAAAAATACTCACATTCTTTTTTTCCATACAAATTTAACCCCTTTATGTGTATGCTTTGTCATCGGGTAGGCTAAATGGGTGAGGTTATCAATGAAATGCAGATAATAACCTACCAAACCAATAAAACTATGTATCTTAGTTATGTTTGTTGGAGTAGGAAATTCTTGCACAACCTTTATCTTCACAGGATCAAAATATAGTCCATCCTTAGAGACAATGTGTCCAATAAAGGAAACTGATTGAAGCTAAAACTAACATGTTTTAAACATCCTGTATAATTTATTTCTTATAAGAGTCTTTAGAATAGTGTGCAAGTGTTTTTCATGATATTCGTAGATTTAAGAGTATACCAAGATATCATCAATAAATTCCACCACTAATTAATCTAAATATTCCTTGAAAGCTCTATTAATTTGATCCATGAATGCAAAGGGTTCATTAGTCACTTCAAAAGGCATTACTGTAAATTCATAAGGCCCATACCAAGTTCTAAATGTTGTTTTTGGAATGTCTTCCTTCCATAGAAGCAACTAATGATTTCCATATCAAAGGTCAATCTTAAAAAAATTGATCTCCATGAATTTTGTCAAATAAATCATCAATGTGAGGTAGGGGATACATGATATTTATTGTAATATCATTGATCTCTCGTTTTTCAACGCACAACCTCACATACCCATATTTCTTTTTAACAAAAAGAATAGGGTATCCCTATAAATAAACACAAGGGTGAATAGATCCATTATCACTCAATTCCTCTAGTTATTTTTTTGGTTCCCTTAATTCCACAAGATCCATTCTATAAGGGGTCTTGGATATGGGCCTTGAATCTGGAATTAATCAATGTAAAACTCAATTTTCTGGTCATGATGATGTCAAGGTAAATCTTCTGGAAACACATCAACATATTTTTTTACAATAGTTACTTCCTCTATTTGAACATCCTTTCCTCACCCATATTTATTGTATTCCCTTCATCCCCAATAATTGAATTCGGTAGAGCTACTAGGGTGGTTTTTGATGAAAATCAGATGGTGATGTCTCTTCCTTAAAGATAATGGATTCCACATCGTCCTTAAAAAATGTAAACTCCTTCTTGAAATAAATTTTCACATCATGTTTCAAAATACATTCCATACTGAGGATTATATAAAATTCAATCATGGGTATTACAATAAAATAATTATATAAATCATGTTTATATTACATAATGGGGAATTCTTGGCACAACTTTGATTCAATGATACTTCCCTTTGGAGTTCTGACTAACAACTCCCTTATCAAATCAAAATGGAAATATCAAATTTTCATAGTAAACTGTGATGTTATGAAAGAATGTGATTATCCAGATTCAAATAAAGAATTGGATAAGTTTGAGGAAATGATTAAAGATCCTACCACCATGTCATTAAGAACTTAAATATCTTCATTTGTGATCGCATAAGTGTGTACCTTCTCCCTTGGCCTTTTTTGAGGCACATTTCATTGACGCTTTGTAATATCATTAGCATAGTGTCCCATATCCCTACAATTATTGCATTGAACATTAAGAGGGATATAGATGATTAGATGTATCCTCTGAATCATCTACTCTGTCGAACCCACATAGGATCCTGGAACAATATTAGCACCGTCGAACCCACGTAGTATCCTGGTACATAAGTCGTCACTGTCGAACCCATGGAGGATCCCGGTATAGAAGTCACCATTGTCGAACCCACGGAGGATCCTGGTACAGTATCGTCGCTTTCGAACCCATGTAGGATCCTAGTACAGAAGTCATCACTGTCGAACCCACGGAGGATCCCAGTACAGAAGTCACTGCTGTCAAACCCATGGAGTATCCCAGTACAGAAGTCATCGCTGTCGAACCCAAGGAGGATACTGGATCAGTATTGTCGCTATCGAACCCACGGAGGATCCTGTCATCTCAGTCGCAGCTAGCCCTAGGGTTATCACACATAGTACACTCGATTCCAGGAGGGTGATCTCCTCAAGCCAAATGTCAATACATCAACTACCATGAAGTCTCGAGTTGATGAATCTCGTAGTTCCGTCTCATCATAAGGAACCCAAAGTGATAGATGGCACATCAATCAGATGCCCGGTCTATGAGTTATTTGCATTTCCATTCCAGGGGCCCGGTTTGTTTTTAGGCTAAATCCAACCCGGTCATACCCTAATTGCATACAAACCTCAAGTGGAGTATTCTAAAAGAATCATCTCGCTCCAAAAATTCCATCGCAGCAGGCGGTTCGTCAATCGGACACCCGTAGCCCAAATTAGGGACGAAAGAGTTGTAAACTAGACAAACGTGTCCAGATTCAGTCTGACCCAGTCGGACCGACCCCACTCAACCCGATCTATACTGGAGTCCGACTCGGTCCGTAGAAGAGGCTTGAGCAAAGGGAATTATCCAGCCCAAAGAGGCGGCCCGACCAAGGGTGGCCTGGCCGAGGGCGGCCTGGCTTAATGGGGCCCGACCAAGGGCGGTCGGGCTGTGTGGCTGGCGGCGAGCCGCGTGGCAGGCGGCCGGCCCGCGGGGCTAGCGGTGGGCCTCATGGATGGTGGATGGTCCGCGGGGCTAGCTGGCCACGCATGGGGGGTTACACCCCTGCCTTCTAAAATGCCTGGTGCATGGTGTGTTGGCCTGGTAACTGCGGGACACAACCTTGTCTAGCTGGCAGGGTGGCCAGCCGGTTCTGGCTCTGGCGTGGCGCAAAGGCGCCGTGCCCCTTCACTTTGGCCTACCCTGGCCGTGGTTCTGCATCACTGGCACAGTGCGACGGTGTCATGCCCCTCCGCTGCGGCCCGCCCTAGTTGTGGATTCACAGCTTCACCGGGGCGGCGCGAAGGCGCCGCACCCCTCCGCCACAGCCCGTCTAGCTGCAGCCCTCTACTGGCCTCCGTGGGGCATGACTGCACCATGAACCTCCGCCGCATCCCGTCATTGCCACAGATCCCCTTCTGCGTGGCACGACGGTTCCACTCCCTCTTGGAAACCCACTAGCCTTGCGCCGCCGGTCCTCTTCATGGTTGGCCCGATGCCAGATACCATTTCTCCGCCTCCATCATCAACACAACAGGAACAACAACAAGGGGGTGGGAGGGTCAGACCGTGTTTGTATGGTCCTATCCATCCTTGTTACGTTGTTAACAATCGGCATCAAGAAGAACAACATATGGCAAGGAATAGAGGGTTTAATTTAATTACAAAAAACCCCTACCTTGCATGATGGTGTCATTTGACGGAGTCACGGGAAGGCGACGTCGTTCCATCAACATCGGAAGAGGAAGAGTGGTACTCGTCGTTGGCGAACGAAATTCAAAGGTGACTTCATTGTTGGAGACGTTCTTCACGGCCGACATCTTCTCCTTTCACGTGGATAAAGGTTGTTGGAGATGTCGTGGGAATCACTTCCCTTTCCTTGCCTCGGTTGAAGAATGATAGAGAAGGAAGAAGATGGAGTCTTCATGCTTCGGTGGTGGAAGAGACGTTCTTGGTGTTCTTTGTTGGAAGAATTCTCTCTCTATTTTTCCAAAGCTCCACCAAATTATTATGTGCCAACCAGAATAATAGCTTTGTCTATTATTTTATTTTTGACATGAATTCAAAAGAATTCAAATTATGCCAATTAATTAAGAGGAGTTCAATTAATTAATTCCTTGGGTTGGAACAAAATTAATGTGGAAGGTGGAGAGTCTCCATTAATGAGAGAGAGTTTCATCCACATAAATAGGGAGTTCAAGAGTAAAGGGGGGTTAAGAAGCTTGTGTGGGCCCTACATTATAACATCCTCCCATGGGAGGTTAGGTGAGGGTAGGCCCCACCACTAACCTCCCCTTGGATGTTATAACTACCACCTCGAATAAAAATATGGCCAAAACATATTTTTGTTTAGTTTAATTAAAAACCCCTAAAAACTAACTCCCAATATCGACAAAACGCAAATGTGGTAAAGGTCTCCTTAAGCGACTACAGGCGCTGTGAGTTCAACAATGCCCTCAGATTTCAATTTCGAGCACCGATTTAAAAGATATAAAATCATTCTCATATATTTATAGAATGTAACTCAAAAAAACATCAAAAATTGATTTTGGGTACCCTGAGCCTCACAATCAGGTGCCATTAGAAATCGCGGACTCGTAAAATCCCCATGTATTTAAAAAAAATCCAATGAATTTCCGAGTCTTTACAGCTTTTTTGTGTATTCTTATTTCACCAATATTCTCATATTATGTTCACTTATGATTTTTTGATTTTTAATTCTTATGTTTACTCTTATTGGGCATTTGATCCCATCCCTTTATTAGGTTTCCATTTACCTAGGTTATATGGATTATTTGAACATATATAAAGTATATAAAGGTGTCTATTAGAAATAAATTATAGAGAAATGTTTAAAAGGTTTCTAAAATAAGTTGATTATGTAGTTAGTTTTCATAGACACTGAGCATTATGTTCTTGGGATTATGTGATTATTTGTGAGATGTAATTTTTACCTTATATAAATGTTATAAAATAAAGGAATCACTAGCCTAGGTCACCATATTTAGTATCCAAGAAGTGTTTAATTTATTTTATATATTAGTTTAGTTATTCTAGAAAATTATATGAGATAACCATATTAAAAACCCAAGGGATAAGTCTAAGTGATAATTCAATGTATATGATAACATATTGATTTTTTGGGAAAGTAGAGGTTGTGTATTTTTTATTAAAATGAATCCCATTTTATATAATGAAAAGTGGATGAAGGAAATGGAATAGTTTTATATAGGGGTAATAAATCTGAATATGGTGTGTTGGATATTAAATCAACCATGAACTGGTTCCTGAAAAAGTGTCCTAACTATACACCTTTTTATACACTCATGGGGGATATTATTTTTTGATCATATGATCATTATGAATAACTATAAAGGATTTATTTATTTGTTATTTTAAGTGTTTATAATGAAAAGTATAACAAAAAAACTTAATATAGCCAAAGTTAATCAAATATCAATATATGTTGAACTGAGTGAACTATATGACAATATGATAATATAAAAGAAAAAGGTGTTTTAAGGTTGAAAATCTATTAATATTTATAGAAATTACCTTGTATCATTAATTTTTTTTCACTCTTGTCACCCCTTTTTGTTTTATTAATAACTGTAACTATCTGTATCTATGGGTGAAAGGGTAATTTTGGAGATTACATTGATGAAAAAACGTCATCATTGAAGTTGGAATGAGAAACGTTGTAATTATGTCAAACCATCTATCATGAAATGTGATTAACAATGTGAACATAGTTGAAGTCCAAAATACACAAAATAAGATAATGAATAAGTCTTATGAAATTTCAAGTGATGAAGATAATGATAGAAAGAATTTTCAATTTCTTATATGTAAAAATTGTGGAAGGAAACACCAATGGAATTGCCTCATGGGGATGGTAAGCTTCCTAATTTTTTGAAGAGAGAGCCACTAGGAATCAAACTACTAGGGAAAAATGAATAATTCAGTTAATATGAATGAACAAAATATAGTTCATCCTAAGGAACCTTTGTTAATTAATTTTATTATGTATGCGAAACATGGGAATTATGAAGTTCAATTCCTTAATTCAAGGACTAATCATGATGATGGGAATCAAAAACCTCCATGACCTAGAGGAAAATGAGTTGCCTATAAAAATAAAAAATTATAAAGTGAATCCAAATATTTTAGTTATGTATATAATCCAATCTAGAGTTTCAAATTTCATTATAGAACTTGATTCTTAGAACTCAATAATTTCCAATAAGTATTATTAGATCATTAAATTACCTAACTATTGATTTTAATGTTGAAGAAATATTCTATTAGTATGATTATTGTATTCCTAGGTGAAATTTATTATGATTTTCCATGGTTAAATATTATTATCCCATATATACATAAGTTTAATGTGGTTTTAGTGAGTTATTGGTTCCCTCAACATAGAGTAAAAGTTATATTGACTAAGGAAACAAATTTCATATTAACCTATGATATTTTATCAATAAAAATAATATAACAAACACCCTCAAGAAAACAAATTATATAGTGTGGGTATTGAAAGAAAATAACAGTATGTTATGTGACCATATAGTTGGAGAGAAACTTAGTGTTAGGGATAATATTATTTTAGAGGGAAAATATTTTTTTAAAGGGTTACCTTTTTCAAAAATTCCAAATAACCAATAAAATGAAATATAAAAGAGTTAAAGAGTTACAAAAATATGAAAGTGGGAATTTTGTTATAATATTTTCACTAAAAGGGATTAAATACATAACGAGGTTCTCAAAAAACATGACGTAATTATTGACACCTTTACTATAAATACCATCTTGAATCGAGTTCTCCTCTCGATAAAAATGTGTGATTATGTGATTGATCAACGAAAGTAGTTGTTGGAAGTCCATTGATTGGATAGTGAGGGGACATGTGAGGTAAACCATGCCATTTTGGATGGATTGTAAAATGGTGGTGGAATCACATTCTAGCCATATGTTTCTACAACCACTTTTCATAATGAGATCAATCACAATAATGATACTAAACATCTAAACTTCATGATCGGAGGAAAAAACAGAAGTACCGTAAAATAAACCAATAATTTTTCCATTTTCATCTCTGTATACCGATCTATAGCCTAAGGGACTATGGTTTCCTTTATAGGAACTTTCCACATTGATTTTCATCTATAAGAGGAGAGGGGGATTCCATAAAACCCTAAACATTCTCCCTGGTTGGCTAAACCTTAGATGAATTTATAGCCAGTGCTGAATTATAAAAGCATTGAGAGGGTTGTGATAGGTACTGATTTTCATCACTCTTGATTCTTTGATTGTATTAAATATCATCACATGAGTTTCATAAATATTAATGGTTTTACTATTATTAATAATAAAATTTCTATTATACCACATGAAATGAAGAAAATCATCTATTTCAACTATGAAGAGATTTACGATCTGTTGAGAAAAGTCTACAGTAGTGCAATGGTGAAGATGCAGTCTAATAGAGTCCAAATTATTCCATCAATGATAAAAACTCTCAAATATTTATCACTATAAAGTAGATACAATATCACAAGATAAAAAGGTGTGCAACATCTTCTCTGTGTTGGTAGTATATCCAAAATATTGAGGATAGATGGATACCAAAAAAATTTACACATGATCCTATGAGAATTCGGTTATGGGCTATTCTCCAGATAAGGTCTATCTAGTGGTGTTTAATCAATGGATTTCCAAATATATTTATCTAAGAAAATCATAATTTTTTTATATAAAATTGTTACTATAAAAACATTGGTGTCCATTTTGTGATTTTTGATACAATCACAAATTAAAAAATCATTATTATTAACAAAAGGATAGTTGTAAACTAAGTTACTAATTTCAGTGGGTATGTCCAGGTCCTGGGAGTTCAAAAGGTCCTTTATGTAAATATTAATTTCTGAAGGAAGTTTCAACAGTTATCCATAGATATATAGGGAATTCCATACGAATTAGAAAACTGAAAATTCAAAGAAGAGTCTCTATTATCCAACCACCTATAGTTGGACATAATTTTAGTGAAAGAATGTTTAATGGATGGCCAGATTGAAGAGCCCATAAATAAGGTTTACTTTTTTAATATTTTTGAAAAATATACCACATGTGAAATTAAAAAATCCATGAATTATTTATTGAAATGATTACAAGTGAGCCTATCCTGATGGGAATCCTTAAAAATATTGAGGTTCTTAATACCGATCCCACAATTAGCAATGGTCCTATAAAAATTAAACCAATGAACAATGGTAATATTTCTTTCAATAATAATTCCTCTCCAAAAAATGTTTTTGATACATACATTATGTTTTTAATCAAACCAATTTTCAATTTATAGATTATAATATTATAGACCATTTTAGCAACTATAATGTGTTTGACTAGGAAAATTCATTGAACCATAGATAATGATTTTTCTTTCTAACAATATTTTTTATTTTTTAGTTGGTAAACTATATTATAAAAATATGTATTTTTTTAGCTTTCCCCAAAATATGGGGACTCCAAGATAGGTAAAGGGTAATGATCATTCTTTCATACTAAGGTCATTTATAATTATGGTTTTTCTAGAAATTTGAAATCTTTTCTCAAATAAAACGAATGATTTATTCGAGTTTATGGATTAGACAGATATCTCTTCATAATGAGATAGGGAATCTTGGAGGTTTTGGATACTAATTTTGTCTCCTTGTAGAAATATAATTATTTTATTCCTATAAAACAGATTGGATGGAAAATCAGGTTCCTATAGGTAATAATGGGAGTAATTTTACTTCTATCTGACAAACATGTGAGAATTATGCTTAATAAATCCTCTTCAATGGATAGAGGAATTACAGAGAGTATGTTACCTTGATTAACACCTTTAGTGAAGTTGAAATAACCTTTTTGGGAACCATTAATTAGAATAGAAATGCGATCAGATCCAAAAATAGTTTTAATTTTTTGAAAAATGTTTTATTGAAACTAATTTTACTCAGAACCTTATATAAAAATAACTAATACATAGTGCAAAAATATTTCCTAGTGTAGATCTTGATATAAATTAATACTCCCTAATTATATTTCTTTAAAAAAATAACTTAGAGGCTTGAAAAATGAAATCTTTTATGGTTATGATTTTTATGAAACCAAATTGGTTCCAATAAACAATTTCATTCTCAAAAGGAGAAGGTATGTTAGATAGAAGTTTAGATATGTTTTATAGATAGTTTTTAAATGGTAAATGGGTCCAAATAGGTGAATTTTTGTGGAATTATCCACTTAATTAATATATCATAATTTTTTTATTTCATTTATGTACTTTTTGATAAGTTATCATATTTAATCTTTTCATTCCAGAGTGCTTGTTTTCTTGATTTTCATAATCAGTTCACTTGTTTTTAAGTAATGGAGTTCAGGTGGAATGGATGTAAATATCCAGAATTGAATTTAAATATTATTTATGAACATAAATATTTTTTAATGATAATATATATCATTTGGTTACATGTAATGAGAATTAATCATTAGATGAAATATTTATGATAATCACTTAGATTATTTTAGCAATATTTTGGTTATTCAAAACTAGTTTGGTCATATGATTTAATATTATGTATATATATTGGTTTCTGATTATTAAATAGGTTATAATACATATATTATATCATGTTTCAATAATAAAAATGTTATCATGACCAGTAATGAAGTGTAAATTGAAGAGTGAAACTTCATCGTCTATGAAGGTTGTAAATTTGCACCTCACAGACAATGATTTCGTTTATAAAATAAAATAGAGATAGTAAGGATTATGATGATGGTTATTCCATTCACATGATATAATTCCATTATATATAAAATAAGGGAGTTTAGATGGTATGTTTTACAAAGGAGGTGAGTATAGAGTAACAACAAAAAGGAACTTGAAATGAAATTGAATGAAATAGAATGTGAATTTACCTCTTGAATCCCCCTCCTTGAGAATCTCTTTAATAAAAGGGTTTTTGTCTTTTATCAAGACAAAGAGCTCCTTGACATGGGAAGTGACTAGGGAAGGGTATTTGGGTAGAACATTTAGGATAATCAAGGCATAGAGTATTGAAGAGAAGAGGGAAATAGGGGGTCATATTTGAGTAGAGGAGGGGTTTCCCATTATTTTACACATTATTTTATTATTTTCCCAAAGATAACCAATAGAATTTATTATTGTGACAATGAACAGTAATATGTTCATGTTAGTTAGAAGAAAGTGTGATTTCATCATACATGATTCTAGGAATATATAATATAACTGATAACATATATATATGGTAAATTACTGTATTTTATTATTCCTCAAAAATTTTATTATTTCTGACAAAGAGAAAAAAATAACCCTAACCATTTTTTGATGTGTAGAATTAAAAAATGAACTCCATTTTTTTAAAATAATTTTAAAAATATGATTAATTTAATTTTTAAATAAAAACATAATTTATTCGAAAAATAATAGTTTTAAACCTATAGTTCATTTTATATCACCGGGAAATTTTAATCAAGATCTCATTATCTTTTAACCATAAGTCAATAAAATAATAATATGATTTTATTCATAAGGGTTACATTACTATTCTTATTACTATTTATAAGGGTATGTTACTATTCATCAAAAATTATGTTTGTCTGATCAAACTCTTAATATCTTACTAAACACAACTGTGTATGTCAGGTTTTTGAAATTCAATTCACAGAGGTGGAAAAAATAAAGTTTACTAACTAGGTTATAAAAAATTGGTGTTTGGTAGAGACTTATTTTTTCATGCATTCCATATTAAATTTATGTGTTGAATCTTGGGGTGGTAAATTATCACCTCCTTACAAAAATTTTGCCCACGAAATTCCAAGAATGTTACCTCACAAAAATATTTGGGTATTACTTCATCAGAACCTACTCAGGCTCCAATGTTGCCTCTTCTATTTTATGATTTTTCCAAAGTATCTTTACCAGTAGAGTTTTTTTTATTCCTTAAAACTTGTTATTTAGTGTCAAGGATTTTTATAGGATCTTCTATATAAGATAGGTCAGGTTCCAATTCTATTCCTTCAGAAGTGAGGACATGTGTTGGGTATGGAATGTACTTTCACAACAATGAGACGTGGAACACATTGTTTACTTTAGACAGGCTAGGTGTCATAGAAAAAAAATATGAAACTGCTCCAATTCTCTCCATAATTTCAAAAGGGCCTATGTAACTAGGACTCAGTTTCCCTTTATTCAAAAAACTTATAACACCCATCCATGGAGATACTTTTAAGAAAACATAATCTCCCACATGATGTTCCAAATCATTCCATAGATTATCAGGATATCTTTTTTTCTACTTTGATCTTCTTTGATATGACTTGGAATAGTCATTACCTTAATTGTTCTTTCCTCCACAAGCACTGAGAAAACTAGATTCCTTTCACCAACTTCATCTCAACATGTTGTTGTAAGACATCTCTTTCTGTAAAATGCTTCATATGGTGATATTTGAATACTGAAATTGAAACTATTATGGTAGGAAAACTCCACCAATGGTAAATACAAATCCCACATACCTTGAAATTTGAGCAATCATGATCTCAACATGTATTCTAAATTTTAGACCAGGCTTTCTGATTTCCAATCATTTTGAGTATGATAAAAAGTACTCAAACAAAGCTCAATATCAAAATCTTTCTAAATAATTTTCCAACATTTTGATGTAAATAGAGGATAGTAATCAGACACTATGGAAGGAGTTTCTCCCTTAAGTCTTACAACATCATTGATATAGTGTCATTCTAGGTGCTCCAGTGTCAAATCCTACCTTATAGTGAGGTAATGCGAACATTTTGTAAGTCAACCAAGTATTACCCATATTGAATTAGTCTTTCTTAGAGTTTTGTGTAATCCATTGACAATACCCATGGTGATGTAATCTAATTTAAATATAATAATAGTTATTTGTTTCATGACTCCTCTAGTATTTTTTCATTTGGCCATCAATTGTTGAAAGACTAAACATATTGATACATAATCAGAAAATTCGAACTTCATGTTGTCCCACCAGGAATTTTCTTCCATATCTCTATACATTTTAGTGCTACCAGGGTGTATAGAGAAATTAGAGCTATGGGAATCATAAAATAAATCCCTTTTTAGATTGGGTATAGAAAGATCAAGTATCCTCTTCCCAAATTTCAGAATTCCATCTTCACAAATGAAGTCATCCAACTTCCCCTCTTTTACTACATTAATTTTCTTTTACAGGATCTCATCATTAGACTGGGAGTTTTTAGTCCTTTATAAAAAATATTGATCTGAAACCAAATTAAAAATTACTGATGTTTCACCTTCTTTGATAATTCATATATCATTCCTCCCTATATCCATGTCCAAATGATCCTTGTCCATCCACATTTTGTTGAAAACTCCATGATCCTTTTTGCTCAATTCCTTATCTTCCTTATTTTCCTTTCCTATATGGTAGTCTTTCATAAAATCATAATATTCGTGTATTTTGAGCCATCACCTTTGCCTATTGTTGACTTCTTTTTATGAGAAGATATACTTCAGACTCTTGTGATCAATATATATCTCACATATTTCACCTTAGAGATAGTGTATCCATGTTTTTAGAGAAAATTTTACAGCAGCTAACTCAATATCATGAGTAGTATTGTATTGTTCATTATTTTTTAACTTCCTTAACTTATAGGAAATAACTCTGTCATTCGTCATAAGGAAACAACCATTTCCTTTATTTGATGCATCACTATAGATCACAAACCCATCATTCCTCGATTGTAGAGTTAGGATTGGTTCATTCACTAATCTCTTCTTTAATTCTTAAAAAAATACTCACAATCTTTTGTCCATACAAATTTAACCCCTTTACATGTATGATTTGTCATCGGGTAGTCTAAATGGGTGAGGTTATGAATGAAATGCAGATAATAACCTTCTAAACCAATAAAACTATGTAGATTAGTTATGTTTGTTGGAGTAAGAAATTCTTGCACAATCTTTATCTTCACAGGATCAAAATATAGTCCATCCTTAGAGACAATGTGGCCAAGAAAGGAGACTGATTGAAGCTAAAACTCACATGTTTTAAACATCCCATATAATTTATTTCTTCTAAGAGTCTTTAGAACAGTGTGTAAGTGTTTTTCATGATATTCGTATATTTAAGAGTATACCAAGATATCATCAATAAATTCCACCACTAATTAATCTAGATATTACTTGAAAACTCTATTCATTTGATCCATGAATGCAAAGGGTTCATTAGTCATTTAAAAAGGCATTAATGTAAATTCATAAGGCCCATACCAAGTTCTAAATGTTGTTTTGGGAATTTCTTCCTTCCTTAGAAGCAACTGATGATTTCCATATCAAAGGTCAATCTTAAAAAAAAATTGATCTCCATGAAGTTTATCAAATGAATCACAAATGTGAGGTAGGGGATACAAGATATTTATTGTTATATCATGATCTCCCATTTTTCAATGCACAACCTCATATACCCATATTTCTTTTTAACAAAAAGAATAGGGTATCCCTATAAAGAAACACAAGGGTGAATAGATCCATCATCACTCAATTCCTCTAGTTGTTTCTTTGGTTCCACTAATTCCACAATGTTCATTCTATAAGGGTTCCTGGATATGGGCCTTGAATCTGGAATTAAGTCAATATAAAACTCAATTTCCTGCTCATGATGATGTCCAGGTAAATCTTATGGAAACACATCAACATATATTTTTACAATAGGTACTTCCTCCATTTGAATATCCTTTCCGCACCCATATTTATTGTATTACCTTCATCCCCAATAATTGAATTAGGTAGAGATACTGGGGGTGGTTTTAGATGAAAATCAGATGGTGATGTTTCTTCTTTAAAGATAAGTGATTCCACATCATCTTTAAAAAATGTAACCTCCTTCTTGAAATACATTTTCACATCATTTTTTGAAATACATTCCATACCGAGGATTATATCAAATTCAATCATGGGTATTATAATAAAATAAGTAGATAAATCATGTTTATATTACATAACGGAGAATTCCTGTCACAACTTTGATTCAATGATACTTCCCTTTTGATTTTTGACTGACAACTCCCTTATCAAATCAAAATGGACATATCAAATTTTCTTAGTAAACTGTGATGTTATGAAAGAATGTGATTATCCAGATTCAAATAAACAATTGGATAAGATTGAGGAAATGATTAAATATCATGCCACCATGTCATTAGGAACTTAAATATCTTCATTTGTGATCACATAAGCGTGTCCCTTCTCCCTTGGCCTTTTTGAGGAAAATTTCATTGATGCTTTGGAATATCATTAGCATAGTGTCCCATATCCCTACAATTATTGCATTGAACATTAATATCTTCTTTATTCCCCTTGAATACACAAGTATGGTAGCCTTTCTATCCATAACTTTTGCATGCCTCTTTTCCTCTTATGCAGGAACTGAGATGTTTCCTTCCACAATTTTCATAGGGTAGAAATTCAACTCCTCCCTTCTTTCCCATTTCTTTATTTCCTTTTCCATAGTTTTCAATAGCCCCTTTATTCACTTTCTTTCCTTTAAAGTCATTAGACAAAGAGAACCCCTTTTCCATTCTGATATCACATGAGATGACATCTTCATATGATAAGGATTTTTGGAAGAATAGTTCTCATCGTATGAATGTATTTAGGACATAAAATAATCAATAAATCTTTCCCCATGGATTATGTATATAGTCCACATCATTGCTTGATAACCTCAAGGAGTTAGATTCATAATTTGAAAAATTCTCAACTTCCTTTTTCCTTAAATTTAGATATTTCCATTCCATATCTGATCGATGTTCAGTAGGAAATCATTTCCCTATGAAATGTTTGTTAAATAAACTCCATTCAATGTTTCTAATCTCTTCCACATAATTTGTGTTTTGAATTAGTGACAACCATTGATCAACCTCTTCCAAAAGATGATAAACAACAATGAAAACCTTCTGCCTTTCATCGCCTCCCAATTAGAGAAATATCATCAGAATGTAAATTATCCACAATTCAACTAAGAATGGTTTTATAGACCCATTAAATGATGGAGGTTGTTGTCACATAAAGTGATCAAACATATCTCATCATCATTATGGATTTGTATTCTCCATACGGGTAAGGTTACTATTCATAACCTGAGTAACTTTTCCCAAAATAGTTATAAGTTTCTCTGTAGTAGTCAAAGATTCAGAGCCAACATCATTAGCTTACATAGGAGGAAAATTCTTACATTGGATATGCATGTTCATACAGTTTCCATTCCTTCTACTAGGATCCACTTATAAATAATGGAATACACTAGATTAGGTTATGAATAATAATTTATTATCTCTACATCAAAAAAATAATTAACATAAATAGAAATTATATGCATGCTTAATCCTATAATCACAAAAATGGTTTCATTGATGAAACATTTACCATTAAATCCTTCAAAATGGCTTGTAAAAAAACATGAATTATCCTAAGAATATCCCCCAAGAGTGTCAAACTAGGTGCACAATAAGGCACGTTCTCATGTACCATGATACCCTAGGTCATTCCCAAAACACTTTGTCAGAGTTCTCACTCATAGATACATCTTTTCTAGAACCACGCCCACTGGTAGTATCCAGACAGGGATGAATTTTCTAGAAAGATCCACATAATCTATTTCTTAACAAAAAAATCAAGGATGTTCTTGTATGTCTATCCTCAAATACTATGTTAGGGTTTTGTTCCCTAATATACATATTCTAAATAAAGTTTCCAAGTTTTCTACTAAACCTCCTTTGATACCAACTGTAAAGACTCAACCCCAGTTTCTTGAAGCCGGTAACTTATTATATTACACTGGAAATATTACAAGAAGGTATTGTACCGAAGGAACGAAAATTTTAGTAGATTTAAAAACAAGATATGTATAAAATTTAAACATTGAAACTTTAAATGAAATACCCTATATAAGTTTTATTGGGAGTATCCACAACTATAAGTTTAGCCATGCAGGTCATCCATAATAATCATCTTCATGTCATGAGAAAATGAAACACAATAAAGGTGTGAGCTCAAAAACATAGTAAGAGTGTGAAATACAGTGGAATATATCATAAAAATAAACATTAGGCATAGTTAATAGCTAAAAAAATATTCCTTTAAAATGAACTAGTACACATTATGGCAGGAATAAGCGTCGAATAAATAATACCATAATAAAGCATAATAATGTGTATTCAAATAGTTTAATAACCTTATCAACATTCAATTTCTAGTTTCATAATGAGGGAAATGAATATTCTAGTCATTCTTAAACATACCATCGTGGCCTCATCTAGGACATCTAAAAATGATTGACACCTCAGCGAAAACCATATCTAAAAATGGGAAAGTCCTCCACAAAGTCCATATCTATTTGTCTCATGAGACCTACTGATGCTTAGAGGGTATATAGTAGGACTCACTCATCTCATAATATTTCCAATTAATTTTTCATATGAATGAGGATTAACATAAACAATATATACCTTATTAATGAAAATCATACAAAAAATGTTAATATCTTTCCATGAACATTAAGAGTAAACATTTAACATTCAGAGTAAATTAGTGAATGGTTTTAAGATAGAACATCCAGAGTAAAAGTAATCACAAACCATTAAATTAAATATGGTATATGAAATCATACATAATAATCAACAAGATTTTTGAAATAGATGAAGATACTCTTATAAAATCTTCGAGTAATTCTTGTGATAAATTCTCGTTTTACTTTAAAAAGAAGAGTTATTTTGGGAAATATATCTAATTAAAACCAGAAGAGAATTAGGATTTTATTTTCCAAAAAAAATTAGTGTTTTTATATAGATAATGGTATCTAAAAGAATATTATATATTTCCCTTGAAAATAGGTAATAATTTGAGAAATTCCCTTTAATCAGGCTTGTATTTTGGAAATAATTTTTAAAAGATACTTTTAAAACATATAACTCCCCGTAAATGAGGGTATAATTATGGTTAATACATATATATTTAATATTAACACATAATCTAATAGATATACATATGAGTAACTAATAATTCAATTGTAGTAAGTAGAGAATAAGAGTAACCTGAATTAAAATAGATGTTCGGGTTGAAAACTCTTACCTTAAGTCTGAATGTTCCGCTCTTGAACTTATGGTCCTGGAATATAAAATTATACCCATTAATAACTTAATTAAAAAAAATTAGATATGTATTTAGTCTATCATTATTTTTTTAGTTCATTTATTTCTTTATTGATAAGTTATCATATTGACTTTCGTTATTCCAGGTTATTTGTTTTCTTGATTTTCATAATCAGTCCCCTTGTTTTTAAGTAATGGAGTTCATGTGGAATGGATATAAATATCCAGAATTGAATTTACATATTATTTATGAACATAAATAGGATTTAATGGTCATTTATATCATTTTGTTACATTTAATTTGGGTGAATCTTTAGATGAAATATTAATGACAATCAATTAGATTATTTTACCGACATTTTGATTATTAGGAAATAGTTCGGTCATAGGATTTAATATTATGTAAATATATTGGTTCCTGAATATTAAATTGGTTATAATAAATATGTTATATATTTTTTCAACCATAAAAATGGGTTCATGACCACTATTTAAGGGGAAATTGGAGGACGAAACTTCATCATCCATGAAGGTTGTAAATTGTCACCTCACAGATGATGATTTCGTTTATTAAATAAAAGAGAGAGAGAGAGAGAGTAAGGATATTGATGATGGTTCTTCCATTCACATAATATATGTCTATTGTATAGATAATACTAGATTTATCATTGTAATTTTTATAGAGGAGGTGAGGAGAGGATAATAATAGAAAGGAACTTGAAATGAAATGGAATGAAATAGAAAGTGAATTTACCTCTTGAATCCACCTACTTGAGGATCTCCTTAAGGGAAGGGGTTTTGGTATTTTGGAAAGACCAAGATCTCCTAGATTTGGGTATTGACTAGGGAAGGGTATTTAGGATGAAATTTGAGGATATTGAAGGCTTAGAGGTGTGAGAAAAAGAGGGTGTGAGGGGGGGGGGTTATAGTGGAGGAGAGGAGAGTTTTCCAGTTATTTTACTCATTATTTTATTATTTTTCAAAGAAAGCAACAATATTGATTCATTGGACCAAGAATAGTAATATATTCATGTGAGTTCGAACCAAGTGTTCTTACAATGTCCACTATGATTTTAATAGTGAATTTCACTTATAATGTACATATATATTGGAAATTATCATACTTTACTATTCATAAATGTTTTTTTTATTTCCTAAAAATCCAAAAAATTCACCCTAAACATTTTTCGATGTGTGGAACTGAAAAATGAATTCCAGTTTTTGAAATATGTATCTAAATATTATTAATTTAATTTTTAAATAAAATTATAATTTATTCAAAAAGTAGCAATTTTAAATCAATATATCATTTAATATCACCATGAAAAATTAATCAAGATCTCATTATCTTATAACATTAAGAAAATAAAAAAAATATTATTTACAATTAATAAGGTTCATATGACTATTCATATTATTATTCATAAGGTCATGTTACTATTAACCTAAAATTATGTTTGTCTTATCAAACTCTAAATATATTACTGAATGCAATGGTGTATATCAGTTTTTCAAAATTCAAATCAAAGAGGTGGAAAAATTAAGTTTACTATATTGGTTATGAAAAAGTGGAATTTTGTAGGGACATATTTTTTCATACGTTCAATATTAAATTTATCTCTTGAATATTCGGGTGTTACAATCCACATCTTTAAAACTCAACTTACATGAGTCACCATGTTCCCCAATCTGAAAATGATTTATACTGCTTCTTTCTACTCTTATATCATGTTCTACACCATCCACACTTCTAATGACTCAAGAATATTTTATGAATAACACTTATTTTCCATCATCACAAATTTGAATCACACTAAGAAGGATATTTTTTTACCCAGCTAATAAATATAACTTCCTTAGATTTTAGTTTTTGATGTTATATCTTATTAATTCATATTCGTATGATTTTTAAGGAACTATAATTTATAAAAGTAACTAATCCACCATATATATATATTTAATATCATTATAGATTTTATATCTCTTATCATGTGTGATGAAAATTTATAATCAATAATCTATGGTTTGTTATATTTTTCATTATTTTAGATCTTTATCAATAATAAAAACTCTTTCTTCCACATTCTTCATTCCATCCACCTTTTATTTTCTATCATTGAATCATTTACCAAGAATTATTATTATAGATTGTTTATAAAAGTGACCACATTTATCACCTCTTCAACAAACTTCCTTTAGGTAGTAAAACTGAATTTTCATAAAATATTTTCTAAAATCTTGATATTTCAATTTTCATTCTTTCTGTGGCTTAAGAAAGTTACTCATTTTTTTTCACTATTACTTTCTCTCTATCGTGACGATTTTTTATAAGTCACATGTTATTCCAATAGTTGTAGGCTCTATGCCAATAAATTACATAGGACTAGAAAATACCAACATATCTTGGTTTTCTAGAAAATTATGATTTATCTCTATTGAAATTTTATTGAGGTTTATTACTTATTTTAATTCAGAATTTCTCTGCAAATGGCCAACCTTTCCTGTTCAGTAAATTTTAAAATTTCATTTATATAATGAGTTTCTCATATAAATTTTCAACCCAAGTATTCCTAAAAGGAATTAACAAAAAAATGTTAGAGAAATCATATGAACGTTTCAATTTGGTGTGTGATGATTTCAGTTGATTATTTGAGTGAGGTTTTTCTAAAGATTTTACTAATTAATAATTTACATATAAATCCTTATTGAAATTTTCATTCAATTTTATTATGGTACATTCATCCTCAATGAGTTTTGATTGTGTTTTTTAATATTATATTCCTTTTATTTCAACATATTATTATAGTATTCATCCATCCTTCCATGTTCCTAAATTCTTAGTATGTAGTTTAAGATTTCATGGATTTACTAATCTTATTATATAAGAAAATCAATTCTTACATCAAAAAATTTCCATCCTTATTTCTTTATCTTTTTGATTTCTTCTATGAGAGTTTATTTTTTATCAAGATAAGATTCAAGTTCATATCTAAGTAGATACTCTTGATAAGATTCTATGACTACTGCTTCTTAACTATTTTATGAGTATTATATTTTTATAATCAATTGAAAATAGTATTCTAATTTTTTTTTAACATTAATCTTTTGATAAAAAAATACCATATAATTCATGTTAAACTCTATTACTTAGCATGTATATTCTGTTTCTAGTGATCTTTTTCTGTCCACCGGTATACTTCTTTTCTTCCTTATATGTTTTTCCTGGCTTCTTTCATCAAGACTTTTCTTTTGGATGATATTAAAATTATCTATATTTATTCTTACGAAATTCAAATCAATGTTCTCAATTCCACTAAACTCAGAACATTTGATTGGAATTTTTCCTCCATTCATTCCACTTCCTATTAAATATTTCTTTAAGATAGGATACATAGTTGTTTCATTAAACTTAGAATCCTCCTTATCTTCAGAATCATAGGGGTCAATATGTTTAGCTTCTGGAATTTTCATGTTTCTCATTGCTTCAAAATCCATTTAATTTTTTATGTTATTTTTTAGTTTTGTAGATTCTCTCATTTCACAATCAATAAGATATTTATAAAATTCATCATGTGATAAATCTTATTTATCTTATAATGAAGAAATTTTAGAATCAAACATGATCTAAAAGTTTCTTAGGAGTTTCATAACAATTTTATAATATTGCAATACATTTATGAAATCTATAATGTTTCTTACAACTTAATTCTCTCTAATGAAGTACACATTATTAATCTCCAAATATATTATTATACTTTCATTAACATTATACGCCATATATTTAGCTTCACTTCCTTATAAAAATTATTTTTATCTTGTCCCACAATAGATTTTTCATTTTGAGACCCATCTTATTCATGCAATTATTTTCTAATATAGAAATTAAAATAGAATTTCCAGCCTTTCCAATGACATCAGTGCTTCTATTATCATTGAATGTTATGGAACCATCTTTCTAAATGGTGGGAAACCCAATAGTTATTTAATATACTCCATCCATTAAAATAGATAGAAATAGGGTATCATTCTATTTTTTAGACATTATAATTCTTCCACAAAATGTAGGAATACCTATTATATTGATGGAATTGAGATTTTACATGATAATGATTTGTAATTGATATATTTTATATGATATAACGTAAAGTTCTTAAGGATCATGGAACAATATATAGGGATTGGGGGTTCAAATCAGTTATTATCTTTTTACTAATTTATATCTTTAATAAAATTAATCCCTAAAACATTTAGAGTTATTTCCTTATCACCTTTTAGTAAAATAAAATGATATAAAAATTATGGAATTAATAAATTCTCACAAGATTTATAAGGTTTTTTCTCAGTGTGAGAACTTATATCCTTATCATGGTCACTCCCATGGGTCCATTAAAATTCACTATTAGAAATAAGTGAATATAAATATTGAGCTAACTACCATTGGCCTCCATATATATCTTGATAGGTATGATTATACTGAATCCTATTAGTTTAAAAAAAATGCTTACAAAACTTTTTCCACAATAAAGAATTATCTTTATTAATTATACTCTAGAAATGTTTTTTTAGAAAGTATGTCTGATTCCTCTATCTAATTTATCCTTCTAGTGTTCCTGCATCCTATAGTCTCTATCTGATGTACATTTTATAAACATTTTATTGATAAAAAAATTGGTTCTATCTAATTTTACAAAACACAACACCTGAAAAAGTTTGTTCATGAAAATTATATCCATTTCAATATGTAGGATAAACTGAACTGCCCACTATCTGATTCTTATAGTCAATAAATTTTTTATGGAACACTTCTTCAACAGGGAACTAATATTTTTTTTGGAAACTCACTCTTACTTGAACTCTGCAACACTTTCAACATTTTTATGAGTGAACATTATCAAATATGATGTACTTTTTCACTACAATTTATTAGTTCTCTATAAATTGACAGGGTGGGAAAGGAATTTCATTTTCTGACAAACAGAAATCCATAAATATGAATTTCATGTACTTTTAAATATCATCGGTACACTTATAAACTCTTTAATATTATTTTCATATCTTCTTTATTATTATA
The DNA here is from genome assembly GCA_963277665.1 of Viscum album. NCBI lineage: Eukaryota > Viridiplantae > Streptophyta > Magnoliopsida > Santalales > Viscaceae > Viscum > Viscum album. The sequence continues at coordinate 694,774,909 of OY728119.1, read as the reverse complement.
AAATTCATCATTTTTCTAACCTTCTCCAATTTCATTAAATTTAGATTTTATGTAATTTTTCAATATTTCTCAACAAAACTTGATAAAAAACCAATTGAATATCATTTCATAGATTCATCAGGATAATGGGTTTAAAAAATCTATGTAAAAAATTATTGACCCTATGTGTAGTAAAAAAAATTAATGAAAATAATTTGAGAAGTTCATCTATCCAGCGAAAGGATTGTATTTTTTTATTTATTTGATGTGTTTCTCATATCATACTTTATTAACTATTTAAATATGTTTTCCCCATATAATTTCTTTAACAATATTTGTGTGGTTGACATTCTTACAAAGTGATTTTTTGAATGGACATTCTTCACACGTTTAACTTCATCTCTATTTATCATATTTACTTATCTCATTTGAAGAATAATCACTCAAGAAAACATAGAAAAAATTTATATATCCATTCCTCTAATCCAACTAAAGATGGTTGAATACATTTTTGAATCTTATGAAGACTCTAGAAACCTGTAATGTTTTTCTCAGTAGAAACATCAACATATCTTATGCAACTTTATTTTTATTCCTTTTGTGTATTCACACATAACTCAACATTTTTCAAAACCCACAATTTTATATTTTGGATGTTTCTTTTCTTATCTAAGACTGATCTACTATGTCTGGTAATTTTTATTTAATTATAAAGTTGATTTATTCAATATTTTAGAGAATTTCTTTATCCAATCAAGTTTTTTCTTCTGAACCAACTTAAAACATCCTCACATATCTCTTTATAAACAGGTTTATTGAGTGGTCTATGTTTGGAACTCTATATCTGATTACAAAGATGGCCTCTCATTTTTCAATTCCATGATATTCAAATATTAATTCTTCAGCCACATCTCATTTCTTATTCATTTTAAAAACCCATAAAAACTCATTAATAGAAACTTTATAAATTCTTGTAAAGTTTCTATATGAAGATTTATATCTTATTATTATTCTATATTCCATCATATAGTTATTGTTCAGTCGGGTCTGTTCGATGATATGTGACTGATGCCTTTTCCCAAAACATTAAATTTTCCAAAACATTATTTTCACAAACATCAATATCGGTTCATAAAATTTGTAAATTTTCAATAAAAAATCTACATGAAAAAAAATTATCAAGAATTCTATTTCTGGAAAACATTAACTTATTTTCAACAAAATCCTGTATCATGCGATTTTTTGTGATCTAAAGAACCTTGACATATTCATAGAACCACCTAACTCACCTTGGAATTTTATTATCTATAAAACATTACAAACGTTATGACTTTACAACTTTCTCTATATTCAACAACTTAGAAAACTTTCTTAACATGGTTTCCTTCCACTATTATTTTCCAATTTTACAAAACTATACTTTTAGAAAAGATATTTTCAATAATATTCATAACTTTGCTAAAATAATCCAAAATCATATTTTGTTAAAATAAATAATATTCAAATATTATTGAAATTCATTGATTAGAATTTATATATTTATATTCATTATAGGAATATTAAGTAATCTTTCAGTCAAATGGAAAAGGCCTTATCTCTAACTAAATTATGATTTCATTTACTATATAGTTTTGCTTAAATACTGAATTTCCAAACAATACCATTTTAAGGTTCAAAAAATTAACTTAATTTTTGAATTCATGTTGAAGACATTATCTTACGAATAAATTTTAATAATTTTTTGAATAGTTTGATTTTTGGAATGAATAGTGAAAAATACTATTTGTTTTTGGAAAATATATTTTAATTTCAATAATTTAAAAAATAAATCAATATTTATGATTATTTTTTTAATATAATTATTTAATTTTGATAAGATAAATCTAACTGTGGTCATTTTAATGAATTTTAAAATTTAATTTGGTATAAAAATTTATGCTTAAGAGGCCTTTTTCAAAAAAAAATGTTTTTCCTCACATTTTATGGATCAGTTTTAAATTAAACACTATCAATTTTATAAAATGAATATTGATAAATTATTTCCATATTTGAAATTACTAGGTTAAAAAAATTAATATTTCCATTTTATTTTGTGTTTATTATGAGTAGAAACCATTGTAGATTTTTGTTACCATGGTAAAGTTAAATTGAGTTAATTATTGTTAAAACTATTGTGATAAGTCTTAAAATTAAATAAAACACATAAATTGTTTCATTTTATGATTCTATTTAATCCATAATCATAAAAAATTTAAAATTTTTAATATTTATTTCCATTTAACATTTATTTTTTACATTGAATATTTATGTAAAAGATAACTACCAAAATATCAGTTTCTTGATTTTAATATCTATAATATTTTGTTATAGGGATAAAAAATTGTGTTCAGTTATTAATGGTTATTTGAAATTTTAATGAATATTTTTTATCTTGGTCATTTATTTTTAAATTTTTATTAAGGAAATAATTTCATTAAATTCTTACGCTAAGACGAAACAATGTTTGTGAAAGCATTAGAAAACATGAATAAATGATTTTCAAAACACTAAATGTAATATTGGTTGGTTGATATATAATGTCCCATTAATGTTTTGGGAATATATAACATATTAACAATATTTAAGAGGTTTATATTTTAGTTTCTTTACTTTTATGTTGTTTTCAATGTCAAATCAAATTAATTATTCCAAAAATGACATTAATGATATTTTATAATAAAAATTATTTTTTTAAATAATTGAAATTCCATAATAATATGATATATATCTAAGTGAATTGGATATTTTTGAAAATAACAACCATATTCTATTTATGGATCATATTTCCTTTAATAGTAAATTTCATGACCCCTAAAGAGTAATACCCATTAATATCACTATAATTGCCAAAAGTGTTAATGGGGGCGTTTAAACAAAGAGATATGGGTAAACACATAATTTAATATTATAAAAATATTATATAATAAGAGTATTATGACCCAAAAACATAATATACAACAATTATATCAATTTTAATTCATTTGAACATGAAAATTAATTTATATTAGTTTAATACATTAAGAAAATTTCAAGAATGTCCCTCAAACACTTATAAAATGGAACCTCATCTCCACTTATACCTACACAATTTGAAAACTCTATCTTGGAAAATACCTATCCAATTCCCTTACTAAAATATCTCCCACATTCTACTTGTATTATTTTGGGTAGGATAACAACCTTAGTGGGCATAAGGTTTAAGGAAAATGAGGTTGTTTGGAGAAGAGGTATAGTTTTTAAACTAATGTTTTAGTTTTCATTATTCTACCACCAAATTGTTATCTTATTCAAACAATATAAAATAATAACACCAGTTTCTTCCATATAATGATATTTTTTATGTCAATTTCATAACCTATATCTATCTTTGTTTCCATTAGATGGGGAATGAATACATCATTCTTGTGTATGGTAGAAAACCATCTTGAGAACCGTTGTAATTTTACTTCCATCACGGCATCATAAAGATAGTTATAATGATGGAATTATAGTTTATATATGATATTCATAAAATATTTATCATTTTTAAAATATAATTTAACATCTAATTTCTTAATTTTACATCCATTTAAAAAGGATATTGTCATTTTTACATACATTTGGATTACCATTATAATCTTATCAGTTTCCTTTAAATAAAACCCTCCAACTATGTATTATAGGATTTTTTATTTTGGAAATTTTGTTCTAAAGGTTAATAATATATCAACATCTAAAAATGTTATAATTTTTTGTTTAAAGAGATATTTTTATGAGTTCAATGATATAAATTAATACTTTTATGTATTTTATTCATGTTATGGTGTTTATAAATTGTTCAGTATGATGGGTGAGACTGATATATCTTATGATGATGGGAGAGCCTAATATATCTTATGATGATGGGTGAGCCTAATATAGATCATGATGATGTGTGATCCTGATATATCTCTTAAATGTATTTGGTAATAATTATGTTCTCTAGAGAACTATTTTAGAGGTTTACTATAATGGGTTTTCCAATTATAAGGGTTCTTATAAGGGTTATTATGAGTGTTGTATACAAATGATGTCCCAAGGCACCAACGTGAATTTTCTATTCTTATTAAACAATTTTTAGGAAAATTGTTTTATTTTAAAAATATAAGATAATGATATTTTATTTTAAATGAAATATTATTCATATGACGTCCTAGACCAAACTACCACGTTTCTCGTTCCCTGATCCTGGTTGACCATAGGATAGCTGGCGCATCTCCCCATAATCAAGGGGATACCGACTAGCAGCAGAGGTTTAATGGTGAAATTAGTGGGGAGGATTTTCCCCCATTTCAGAGTGCACAAATAATATAGAAACAATAAGTAATAGCAGTAGCATAATAAAAAGAAAGAATAAGTAAAAAATATAAGACTATAAAAAATAGCAGAAGACTAAAGGATAAATACAAGGTCTTCACAGGCAGTGTCTAATACAGATATGCATGCATGGAATGTTAGTACAAAACGGGAACAAAAAAAGGAAACAAGCATACATGGTACAGTTATAAAAAATTGAAACAAAATCCAGATGATATTCCATAGCATCTCAAGCCTAAGAATGGTCCTCTTCTCCTAAGATCTATCTATGTAAATAGAGTCAACATCCAGATGATTGGTGCTTGCCTCTATCCATACCTATAGTAATACAATCTGCTCAGGTGTCAAAGGCATCCCAAATAGGGTGTGAGATAAATCTTAGTAGGCCACCACCAATGGTATCTACGTGTAATCCAAGTGGCTCTCATAAGTAAATAATGTGAATTTAATAGAAGGAATTTAAATCTATATAGAATTACACAATTACCCTCTCGATCAGGTTTTAAGGAACACTTAGCATGTCTACCTGCTTCAGATTAGTGTTGGAATGTATCAACAAAACACTAGGTATATATATAGAGAGGATATCACTGGAACAAGGTAAGAATACCTATCATCCATAAACATATATATATAATAGCTTGAATTGTATATAAATGCCTCCCACCCATAGAAGATACTATAATGGTGTAATAATTCCTCCCATCTTAACAGATGTTATAACTAGAATGAGGTAAGAATGTCTCCTGCCCAGACAGAGATTATAATTGTCATGGGTAAGAATGCATCCCGTCCATAAATATTAGATGGTAGAAATGGAGTGGTGTAATAATACCTACAACCTACCAATCTATAAAGATTCATGAGTGTAATAAATATATAATAATTTACAATAAACTATGCAAGGCAAACCCACTTACATTATTTCATGTTTAACAAAATAAACCATTTAATCAATGCCTTTATAATAGAACTAAAGTGAGGATAATATCATTTCCTCCCTTAATATCTTTCCATTTATGGCCTTTCATTTTTTTATGTTTAAGTTGTATCAACCCAGCTAACCCATTATATCAACCACTCCCTTTTTCCCAAACCTAGAAAACCAATTACAATTTCACAAGCCAATGAAAAGTCCATATCATTAAATTCATGAGGTCAAATAATGAATTCCATTCCTAAGAGAACAAAACACCCATGGGGTGTCTTGGATTATTAAAAATACACAAGGAACCATGGTCAAATCAATTTGAAACCAAGTGGGGCAATATAAATCATGATTTTAAATATTGGAAATCTTACCTAAAATGGACAAATTTTGTGTAACACCCCACAGAAGCCCATAATAAACAAGTGAAATATCTAAACCACAGACCATGAGTCCATTAATCTATGTAATCACAGTAGGGTCAATTAGCATGAATATTTCAACACAAAAGAAGAGCTCAAAAAAGTATGGCTCACAGCACAACGTGTTTAAGTACGAGATGGAAAAACTCAAATGGAAAATGATGTGACAACCTACCTTAGGTTCGTCGATGATGACTCACTAAGTATGGACCTCATATTCGAAGTATGTTGGACTAGATTAGAGTTTTCATCCAACAACCTAAAATGTGGTGAAAGTGTAACGACCCAAAAATTCATTAATGAAAATTTATCTTGATCGAATAAAATGTCTCATTATGTAAAATTTTTCTATAAAATGTGAACTTCATTGATTTTATGTTTTTGTATTTTAAAATATCATTAATAATTGTGACCACTGATAATATAGTCATTGAACAGTGATCAAATTATTAGTATAAATATAGGGCTTTAACAAATCCAATTTACCCAGAAAAAAGAAGTGATGGACTCATCTAGTAGACTTTCCCCATATGAAGCCCATTTTGTGGAGCACGTAAATGATGTGACATCATTGGGATTTGTTCTTGTCCAAGGCCAAGCCGATCTTCAACATGTTAAGCTCGAACAGAACCGCCTACGATATAAGTGGAAGTTGATAGAGATTGCTACTGGAGCAATGTTATCCAAGCCACCCCAACAGTTTTTCACCATCGCACACCTTACCCTTTAATCTTATGCGAGTGTTATAAGGGGTTATGTAACAAGACCTTATCACTATGATTATGGGAATTATTTTTGTATATAATAAATAACATACTTTCATTTCATTAAAGTTACTTTGTAAATAGTTTTTGAAACACAAATAGTATTTTTAGGTAATACTCAAATAAGAAATCTATTTTGGGGAATTAATGGATTTTTTAATTAAATAATATTTTAATAAAATATTATTGTTATTATTAAATAAATTTTATTAAATAAAAATGATCGTATAATTTTAGGAATGCAATAGTAATTTTTTATTAAGGTTTGGAAGTTGTTTTTGTCAAAACCCATGAATTTTTTATAAATGTCAGTTTTTATTTTTAAAGTAAAAATTCACATATTTAAAAAATTATTAAATAAAATGAATTTTATTTTTGGAATGAAGACATTGAAATTATCCAACTGTAAATTTTTCATAATTTTCTGACACAGTCAAATTTTTGGGTAAAAATTAAATACTGTTTAAATATATAATGTGTTTTATGACATCATAATGACCTAATAGTGATGTAATAAAATACTATAAAAGATATATTCATCCAATATATGTTTTACCATTAAAATAATGTGATTTTAGGTTAGTTTTGTTTATTTTACCAAACTTTACTGGACCCTCCAAGAGTTATAAAACAATTTCACTTTTTAAATGAATTTCCTTGATAGTGTGACTCACCTCCACATAACCAACCCTATTTTTTTAATACGTTCGGCCATTGACCTTATAAAATATTTTTTTCCACTCCCATTTTGAAAAAACCATGGTCTGTTTTGTGTTATTGATTAGTTTATTGTGTGGGGACCCAAACCTAAATAATAAAGAATTCTCTCTCTTTTCCAATATTAACCCACCCAATCCCCCAATTCCTCTTCACTCAAAGAATTTGGAGTTCGTCCAACCTCTTCCCTCCTCTCTATAGAATCCTCCCAAGGCACACCAATCTCCCAAGAATCCTCTCTCAAGCCTTTCTCAACCCTTTGGGATCACACTTCCAAGGGATTTCCTTTTTTCTCATTTTTGTCTCAATTTCATTATGTTGTTATACCCTTTTAATTTCAATTACAAATTTTGGGGTATGATTTCGCACCTCACTCATACTCTCCCCTTTATTTTTGAATTATGAGATACCCCTTTCACTCTCATTTAATTCCTCCCATGCACACCTGTTACCATGCCGAAATTCCGTAAGTAATTTCTCTCTCCTCATTTACATTCAAGCCATTACTTTGTATTATGAATCCAAATTTCATTACGTATGTCGGGACATGTTTATATATGAACCCCTTACTATATATTTCATGTAATTATGATGATACACCCCTTTATCTCTTGTCAACCATTTTTACGAATTTTTATGTCATGTCGTTATGCTGCTGAAATTGCACCGTGACTCTCCAAGACAAAATCATTGTGTAGGGAATACCATACCCATGTCTCTATCAAGGGTATTAACTTTATGCATATATACATATTGAATGGTAATTTAATGTGTGTATTCCACATTTCTTTATCGTGGAACAACTTATTATTTTGAATGATTCCATGATATATGATCCATGTGGTACACTTATGCATGAAATGAAATGTTTAAGAAGGGTGCGCCCTGATAGTGCTCCAACGCATTAGGTAAAGATTAGTATCATGATACGTCATGTGAAATGAGGGTTTAATCATGCTAATTCAAGTGTAATGAGGGTTTACGCATGCTCCATGTTCTATGATCCTTGGCTCATGCTAAAATCATGTTAAATGTTGTTGCCACATTTCCATGTTATGTTAATCATGTTATATCATGTATTTATGTTCATGTTTATATTATGCTCCATTGATATGCCTATTTCTGAACATGTATTATATATTCCATGTTATGCCTCGTTAACTCCCTTACTGGGCTTTATAGATCACCATTTTCTTATGCATGTCCTCAAGTTATCCTATACAATGCTAAGTACGAGGGAATATAGTTGTCATGTAAAGGAAGTTTTCAATAAGACGTTGTGTCCTATGTTTTAATTTGATATGTAATGTTACTAAGCCCCAAAGTCACTAGAACCCTATATCTTCTATGTTGTATCAAGTGGATTTTTCTATGTAATAAATCAGATTTATGTTTGTAACAAATAGCAGGGTTGTCATAGTTGGTATCATAGGATAGGATTAGTTAATTTTGGTATTACGATTATAAAACCAAATTAAAGCCTTAGAGACAGTATTAATTATAATAAAAACTTCTCTATGTTTTGGTGAGTATTGAGTAAGTGTTTTATCAAGAAAATTCATCCCTATATGAATATGAGAAAGTAGATGCGGCTATGGAACAGATGTACCTAGGGGTGAAAACCCCGAAAAGGAGTTTCAGGCTTGATCGGGGGTATCCTTCTACATGACAATGGGTCTTGCTGCACTCTTGGTTATGACACTTCTGGGAGATATGCTTTGGTAAATTCACAAGCTTAGTATGAACCATTATTAAGGGAATTAAAAAAATTCCCTAAGAATATATGTTAGAAAGTAGATCATGAATTGCATAGATTATAGCCTATGGATTCATAAGTTAAGGAAATAAAAGTTATTTATAAGTCATCAGTTTTGTCCTTGGATTACCATTTATGTGTTACACCTAAATTTTCTTTTATTCCAGCTAATGGTCCGTAGTAGGAGGACTCGGGCTAACAACCGATGTGAAGATCAACGTGATGATTGTTCTAATGATATGCCCAATTCGATGGGAACGAGAATCACCAAATTTTTCATGCTTCTCTATCAGTTAACTCAAGAATTGAATAGAAACATGGTTCAAGAGGAACATTCAACCCCTCCAAAGAAACAACAAGCCTCTATCAATAGTTTTATGAGACAAAGGCCTCCTACTTTTAATGCATCATCTAATCCATAAATCTCTAAACAATGGATCATCTTCATTGAAAATATCTTCTACATCCTTCAATGTTCTGAACAAGGGAAGGTTATCCTAGATTCTTATCATATGGAGGGTGAAACTGATCAATGGTTGATGTTGATAAAAAATAAAAATCCTGAGGAGGAGATCGAGGTGTTAAAATGGATGGATTTATGGAAGATGTTTTTTGATAAATATTTTCCGTGCACCCTCCGACTTAAGATAGAAAGGGACTTCCTCTCCTTCAAGAAAAAAAACGATGAATTTGTCCGTGCATATGAGGAAAACATCATAAGTATTTCATGATAGGCCTATGGATTTGTCGTTACCCACAAATGGAAGGTTGACCGCTTCTTTGGTGGGATAAAACCTAGCCCGCGGAAGGCTCTAGTGATCCGTGACATCGACAACTATGAGAAAATTACCCGATGTGCCTTTAAGGTCGAAATGGAGATCGAATAATCTCAGGGGTATCATGGGGATAAAAATTATAAGGTGGACTTCAATTCTAGTAGTCCGATGGATAAATCAAATAGTGCTATGAAAATACATCACCCCACTTGCCAAAGGTGTGGAAAGAAGCACCCCAGGAATTTCGTGAATGGGAAGAGGGAATGGTTTAGGTGTGGAATAGAAGGATAGCTAGTTGTTAACTACTGACAAGAAAAACCCATGACTGTTAAAGAGGATAAGAATGCTCCATTCGACTCTCGACACGTTGTTCATTTCTTCAACTACAAAGAAAAAAGGTATCTTGAAAACTAGTGCCCTAAGATAAGGGTCTTGAGAGGCATCCAACAACCTCCAAGGCAGAAAAGGCGAGATTTTTCTATCACTACTACTGAAGTTAACACTGAAAACGAAGTGCTGATAGGTACTCTAGTTATTCATTAAAGAATAGTGAAAGTAATTTTTTATTTTGGTTGTACACATTCTTTTATATCCTAAATGTTTATTAGAACAATCCCAACACAACCAAAAATCATGGAAGTAAAGATGCTGGTGAGTATGGAAAATGGGGAAATTATTGCATCCCATGAATATAACTCCTACCCTATCATAATTTGTGGAGTTATCTTCTCAGAAAACCTCATCATACTCCCTCTGGTGGAATTTGATGCAATTCTCATAATGGATTGTCTTTCATTATATATATCCAATGTTAATTAACCTGATAGGAAAATCACTCTTCATATAGAGAATTGACACCCGATTCTATACAATTGCAAGGAGGAAGATGAATTATCTTTAGATCCATCATGTCAAGCATGGATATTACTGCACTATGAGCACACATATTTGGATCAGATGAGGGGGTCCAAGGAATAAACAATCCTTGAAGACATTCCTATTGTGAGGGAATTTGCTGAAGTGTTTCCCGAATAATTTCCTGGTCTTACTCCTATAATATATGTTGAATTCTTAATTGACCTTATACCTGGGGAATTTCCAATATCCAAGACTCCATATAGAATAGTTGTTGTGGAACTTGAGGAGATGAAGAAACAGCTACAGGAGAATCTGGATAAAGGATTTATACACCCAAGTGATTCACCATGGGGTGTACCAACCATCTTTGTCAAGAATAAGGATGTGTTAATGTGCCTTTTCATTGATTATTGCGATCTTAACAAAATCACGATAAATAACAAGTATCCTCTCCCATGAATTGATGAATTTTTCAATCAGCTGTGTGGGTAACAACACTTCTCCAAGGTCGATTTGTGGTCATGATATTATCAAGTAAGGGTGAATAAGGAATATATCCCCAAGACTACTTTTCATACAAGATATAGGCACTATGAATTCATTGTATTGCCTTTCGGACTCTCTAATGCTCCAAAAATATTCATGTACTTGATTAATAGAGTCTTTAGAGATAACCTAGACAAATTTTTGGTAGTATTTATAGATGATATTCTAATATACTCTAAAACCAATTAGGATTATGAGTATCATCTAAGAACTATACTAGAGAACTTGCGAAAGGAGAATCTCTATTCAAAGTACAACAAATGTGAGTTCGAGTTGAAGGAGGTATAATTCTTGGTCTATATCATCAAAAGCAATGGGATATCAATGGATCCATCTAAGATAGTTGCAATAGAGGGATAACCGAGTCCAACATTGGTAATGAATATCCATATCTTTTTAGGGTTAGCTGGATATTATCGGCGATTTGTGAGAAATTTCTCACAATTTTCCAACCCTCTTACCATGATAACTTGGAAGGGAGTAATGTTTTCTTGGAGTGATGAATGAAAAAGAAAGCTTCAAAAAGTTGAAAAGGAGGCTTATCAATGCACTCGTTATCACTTTACCCACAAGTGGATAACTTTTGGTGGTATTCATGGATGCTTCAAATAAGGTTTTAGGTTGTGTGTTGAGGAAAAATGACAAATTAATTACCTATACTTCAAGGAAATTTAATGTTCATGAGCAGAATTATCCAAAACATGATTTGGAGTTCTCTATAGTGATCTTCACTATAAAAATTTTGTGGCATTACCTCTTTGGAGAGAAGTGTGAAATATACACGGATCACAAAATACTAAAGTTTATATTGACACAGAAAGAGTTGAACATGCGCCAAAAAATACGGTTACAGCTGATCAAGGACTATGACTGCTCAATCCATTACCATCCTGGGAAAGCGAAAAAGGTCATGGATGATCTAAGAAGAAATGACTGAGTGATTCAATCATTGATGAAAATTGAGAAGGATATAATCTTCTTATATTTGTTGAATATGGACATGGAAATCATAAATAAGTTAACATCATCAATCCTTTCACAAATGATTTCTCAACCATCTCTCTTGAAAAGGTTAAAGGATGCTCAAAAGGATGATGTGGGAATTCAAAAGAAAGTGTATGCTATTAGAAAAGGGAAATCGATGAAGTTCAGTGTTAATGAAGAAGGAATTGTGAGATTTGGGAAAAGACTATGTTTTTCATCAAGTCTGGAGATGAAGATGGAACTTTTGGATGATGCACATAGTTTAAATTTCTCTATTCACCCAGGAAACAAAAAGATGTATCGAGATCTCATAGAGCATTATTAGTGGGATAATATGAATAATGATATCACTGGGTATATATAAAAGTTCCTGGTGTGTCAGAAAGTGAAGGCATAGAGGCAGAAGTCTAAGGGCATGATTCAACCATTGCCGATACCAGAATGGAAATGAAAAAACATCACCATAGACTTTGTCATCTGACATCTAAATACATCCAAATTCTACAATGAAATCTTGGTTGTTGTGGATCATCTTACAAATTCTGCACAATTCATTTCAATTCTCTAGGATTTGTCTTTGGATCAACTGGCATAGATATATATTAAGGAAGTGGTAAGGCTTAATGGAGTACCACTATATATTATATCCGATAGAGAACCAAGATTCACCTCTATGTTTTGGAAGAGTCTTAAACATGCTCTAGATACTGAGCTAAACATCAGTACAACTTATCATCCTCATACTGATGGCCAGTCTGATTGGACGATCAAAACACTTGAGGACATGTTGAGAGGATGCTCAATGGAATTTAAAAGAGGATGGGATCAACATCTTACTCTCGTTGAATTCTCCTATAATAACAGTTTCCACTCAAGCATCTGAATGACACCTTATGAAGCCATGTATGGAAGAGGTTCATAACATCGACATGTTGGGATGAAGTCGGTGAGAGTAAGCAGCTAGGACAAGAAATGGTCAATGAAATGGTGGAGAAGGTAAAAACCATTCAACAACATATCAAGTCAGCCCAGAGTCGATAGAAGAGTTATGCAGATAACCGTCGATGAGACCTTGAGTTTAAATATAGAGACATGGTATTTTTATGCATATCTCCATGGAATAAGGTTATGAGGTTTGGAAATAAGGGTAATTTAAGTCCTAGGTACATCGGCCCCTTCGAGATTCTTGACCATGTCAGGGATGTGGCCTATCGACTAGAACTTCCTCCTACCATGGCCAAAGTACATGATGTCTTTCTTGTATCACTCTTAAAGATGTACATACCAGACCCTTCACATGTACTCTCTTCAGAGGTATTACAACTAGAGGATGAACTTTCTTACGAGGAGAAACCAGTGAAGATCATAGATCATAGAGAAAAAGTTCTAGGAAATAAGACAATTCCCATCGTCAAGGTGTTGTGGAGAAACCATAAGATTGAAGAAGCTGTGTTGGAATTAGAGGAAATTATGAAGCAGATTTACCCACATCTATTTTAGTGTGGGAAAAGAAAATTTTGAGGGTGAAATTTCTTAAGTGGGGGAAGATTGTAACAACCCAAACTTTCATTAAGGTAAATTCATCATGATCTAATTAAATTTCTCATTATATAAAATGTTTATATAAAATGTGAACTTCATTGGTTTTATGTTTTTGGATTTTAAAATATCATTAAGAATTGTGACCGTTGCTAATATAGTCATTGAACAATGATCACCTAATTAGTATAAATATAGGGCTTTAGCAAATCCAATTTACTCTGACAAAGGGAGCAATGGTATCATCCAGTAGAATTTCCCCATATGAAGCCCATTTTTCGGATCTCATAAAGGAGGTGGCATCATTGGGCTTTATTCTTGACCAAACCCAAGCCGAGATTCAACATTTTAAGCTCGAACAGAACCGCCTATGAAAGAAGTGGAAGTTGATAGAGATTGCCACTCGAGTACTGTTATTGGAGCCACCCCAAGAGTATGTCACCATCGCAAACCTTACCCTTCAGTCTTATGTGGGTATTATAAGGGTTTATGTAATAAGACCTTATCACTATGATCATGTTCATTATTTTTATATATAATAAAGAATATACTTTCATTTAATTATTGGTACTTTATAAATAGTTTTTGAAGCACAAATAGTATTCTTTGTTAACATTCAACTAAGAAATCTATTTTGATAAATTAATGGATTATTGAATTAAATAATATTTAAATAAAATATTATTATTATTATTATATTGCTTTTATCAAATAAAAATGATCGTATAATTTTATGAATGAAATTGTAATTTATTATTAAGGCTTGAAAGCTATTTTTGTCAAAACCTGTGAATTTTCAATAAATATCAATTTTTATTTTAAAAGTAAAAATTCAGATATATAAAAAATTATTTAGATAAAATGAATATTATTTTTTGAATCAGGACATCAAAATTATCCAATGGTGAATTTTTCATAATTTTCTGAGACAATCGATTTTTTGGGTAAAAATTAAATAATGTTTAAATATATAATGTGTTTTATAACATCATAATGACACAATGGTGATGTAATAAAATACTATAAATTATATATCCGTAAAATATATGTTTTACCATTAAAATAATGTGATTTTATATTTTTTTGATTTATTTTACAAAACTTTAGTGGACCCTCCAAGAGTTATAAAACATTTTCACTTTTTAAATGAATTTTATTGAGAGTGTGACTCACCTCCACATAAGCAACCCTATTATTTTAAGAATTTAGGCCATTGGACTTAAAAAATATTATTTTCCACTCCCCTTTTCCAAAAACATTGGGCAAAAATCATGGTTTGTTTTGTGGTATTTATTAGTTTAATTTGTGGGGACCCAAACCTAAATAACAAGGAATTCCCTCTCATTTCTTATATAAACTCACCCTATCTCCCACTTCCTATTCACTAAAATACTTTTTAGTTTGTCAAACCTCTTCCATACCCTCTATAAAATCCTCCCATGGAGCCCCAAGATCTCAATAATCCCCTCTCAAGCTTCTCCCATGACTTTGAGATCACACTTCCAAGTAAGGGATTTCCTCTTTTCCAATTTTTGTCTCAATTTCATTATGTCTTTATACCATTTGAATTTAAATTAAAAATGTTGGGGTATGATTTTTAACATCACAAATACCTTCCTATTTATGTATTAATTATGATATACCCCTTTTAATTTCATTTAATGCTTCCCATGCACACCTGTTACCATGCCGAAATTCCGTAATGAATTTCTCTCTCCTCATTCACATTCAACCAATTCCTTTGTATTACAAATCTAAATTCCTTTACATATATTGGAACATGTTTCTATATGAACCCCTTAATTTCCATTACATGTAAATATGATGATATACCCCGTTCTCTCTCATCAACCATTTTTATGAATATTTATGTTATGTCATTATGCTGCCGAAATTTCACTACGACTCTCCAAGCCAAAATCATTGTGTAGTGAATATCATACCCATGTATCTATCAAGGGTATTCACCTTTATGCACATATAAATATTTAATGGTACTTTCATGTGTGTATTCAAAATTTCTTAATCATGGAATAACTTATGATGTTGAATGATTCCATGGTATATGATCCATGCGGCACACATATGCATGAAATGAAATGTTTACGAAGGGTGCGCCCTGATAGCACTCTAATGCATTGGGTAAAGATTAGTATTATGATAAATCTAGTGAAATGAGGGTTTAATCATGCTAATTCTTGTTCAATGATGTTTTACTCATGCTTGATGTTCAATTAACCTTATCTCATTCTAAAATCATCTTAAATATTGTTTACACATTTACATGTTATGTTAATCATGTTATATAAAGCATTTATGATCATGTTTATCTTATGCTCCATTGATATGCCTATTTCCTAACATGTATTGTATATTTTATGTTAGGCCTCAATAAATCCCTTACTGGTCTTTATAGATCAAAATTTTATTATTCATTTCCTCAGGTTATCCCACACAATTCTAAGTACTAGGGAATTTAGTGGTCATGTAAATGAAGTTTTCAATAAGACATTATGTCCTATGTTTTAAGTTGTTATGTAATGTTTGTAATCCACAAAGAAAATAGACCTCTCGATCTTCTATGTTGTATCAATTAATTTCTTATATGTAATAAATTATGTTTAAGTGTGTAATAATGAGCAGAGTTGTCACAGAAAGAGCCCTCTAAATAGTGCAACCGATGGAATAATTTAATAAAGAAAGAAGGGAGGATGAGGCTTGCCATAACTGTACGCAACCAATTCCATTAACGGGTTAAAGATCGATCATCGGATAGAGGATCCATGGATGATTAAAAGAGGAGGTAATCATGGGATCTTAAGAGGTGCACAGGGCATACTGAATGCATAAGGGATAAGAAAAGAAAAAATAGAACTTAACCGTAATTAAGGGAAAGTGGTAATTTTTCCCTAAAATCGGGCTTGTATAGTTTCTACGCATGGTTTGGGAAACCATGTGCAAACCATGAACAAGGTTTTTTCCCCTTACATAAAGTCAACACGGTCTCTATTCACGGTTTCCCAAACTATGTGCGAACCGTGTGAAACAGTTCTTCAACATTCAATAATAGTATGTAGTAGGTCAAACTATCATGCACCTGGGATCTCACTGTTTCTCCTAACCATGCAGCCTAGCCTGCTTTCCCCTTTTTCAGAGATATGGGATATGAAAGTGTCTTGAATGCTTATTTAACCTCCTTATCTATACTAACAAACTTCATTTGGACTGTTTAATACATTTAAAAATAAATACTAATGATTTGTACCTTGGTCAATGAGTTGGGTCATTACAAAATCCCCTATTTAAAGTAACTCGTCCGTGAGTTTCCCTCTCGAGGGTAAATAGGTAATGTCAGCAAATAGTTTCTTATACTATGATCGTACATCGATTTCTCTCCCCCTGGTCTCTTACTATACTCTTTTGTGCTTCCATTACACTCATACAAGAGGAACATGATTTCTTTAGAGTGTCTTCACGCCCCAAGAAATAATACGAACTGGATACTCCTTGAAAGAATCATTTATATCTAGATCAACCTAATCATGCTTAAAGACATGATATGGGACTGGATAATACCAGTGTTGTTGAGATACATGAAATACATCATGCAAGGAAAGATATTTATGAGGAAGTTCCAACTGGTAATCCACTATTCTAATTCACTTCACAACATCGAAGGGTCCAAAAAATATCATTGATATCTTACCCTACTACTGAATACATCTATTCCCAAACCTGGGAGAGATGTTCAATAAAATACAATCTTTGACCTTTAAATCAAGAGGCTGTCGATGATCGTTTTCCTCATACTATTGGCTTATACAAAGCTATTAGCATACATTTTTGAAATAGCTTGACCTGCTCTGATGTCTCATGTGTGAGATGAAGCCCAAGAATAGATGTTTCCCCTACCACCAACCGGCACTGAGGTGGGAGAAATGGCCTACCATATAAGGTTTCTTATAGATCTTTCTCAATGGTATCCTAGAAGATGTTGTTATAAGAAAACATGATGAGGGGAATTTGGTTCTCCTATGAAACCACAATGTTCGGAATGCATTCACAAAGAATATTCTCTAGCACCTGAATTATATGCTCCATATTCCCATCGGTCTAAGGGTGATATGCCATGCTCAAAAGTACTTGCGTACCCAAGGCCTTCAACAATCCCTATGAGAACATTGATGTAAAATGAGAATCTTCATAAAAAACAATAGAAAAAGGTTCTCTATGAAGACACGCCACCTCATTGACATACAACATTCTGAACTCATCACTAGAAAATTCCTCTAGTATAGGTAATAAATGTGCAATGTTAGTCAGATGATCAATGAAAACCCACACTATGTCATCGCCATGAGGTGATCTGGGTAGTCTGGATACAAATTCCATCGAAACATCATCCCATTTCAACATATTAATGGAAAATGGATGAAGAATAACTACTAGACATTGATGTTCTATCTTCAATTATTGATTAGTAGAACATCGCGTAAGGAGACTAGAAATCTCATGCTTCATGATAGTCCACTAATATTGACGTTGTATATATCGATATGTTTTGGTGACACCAAGGTGAACCAGCCATGTTGAGGCATCGAAAAATTTCATCATCTCCTATCTGATGGCTGTAGGGACCCATAAATTCCCATATAATATAAGAGTATCATCCCTATCGACCATCCATCAAGAAGATGTATCATAATTTAAGAAACTCTCTCATAGGACAAGACCTTCAAGATCAAATAGTTGTCTCAACCTTACTCATTAGAGAAGAGAATATTTCAATTCTAAGGATGAGAGGATAGTATGTCCATTGTTTGGTTGAATCTCAACATTCATCTTTGAGAATAAGGTTATAATCTTCCATTCATCACTAGACTCTTGAACAGCCTATGTCTGACTCTTTCGGCATGGAACATCGGCTACTGAATTTCCTTTTCCTAACATGTAGGCATGTTTGAAATCAAAATATTGTTGGTAATTAAACCACCTATACTGCCTAATATTTAGATCTCGCAATGTGATGATGTATTTGAAGATATTTTGGTCTGTAAACACCACAAATCACTCTCCTAGTAAATAGTGTCTCCAACAACGTAAGGCATGAAAAACTATAGTGAGCTTGAGGTCATGTGTCGGGTAATTCCACATGTGAGGCCTCACTAATGAGAACCATATGAAATGATTCACTCATTCTGTATCAGAACAGCTCCTAGAATGATACTTGATACATCATAATAAAATGTATAATCCCAAACTAGCATTGGAAAAATCAGTATCAACACTGAAGTAAGTCTTCCCTTCAACCCTTGAAAGGCTAATTCATAGGATTCTGACCATTTCAATTTCACACCTTTTTTTTTTCAAACATATAAGAAGCACTTCAAGACATGAGAAATCCTAAATAAAGAGTCTATAGTATCCAAAAAACCCTAAGAAACTCTAGATATCAAATTCATTATTGGTATTCCCCCAATTAACCAATACCCTCACTTTCTCTGAGTCAAAAATAAAAAATTACTCTGAGATTATATGACCCAAGAAGTGGACTTTATCAATCCAGAAGTGAAATTTAATACACTTAGCATATAAATGATTCTCTCTCAATGTATTCAGCACAATATCAATATGGGTTACATGGTTCTGTACTAGGTGAGATTACACCAAGATATCATCTATGAAGACAATCATAAATCTATCTATATATGGGAAAAAAACCTGGTTCATGAGAGACATAAAGATAGTGGGTGTGTTTGTAAGTCTGAAAGGCATAACTAGGTACTCATAATGACCATAACTGCTTCTGAAAGTTGTGATAGGTATGTCTGAATTCTTGAAACACACTTGATGGTATCCCAACCTAATATCTATCATTGGAAACACCTTCTCTCCTTGAAGATGATTAAATTGGTTGTCTATTATAGGAAAAGGGTACCGGTTCATGATTTTTAGCTGATTCCACTACAGTAATCCACACAAATCCTAAGGGTACTATCTTCCTTCTTGGAAAAGATAACTGGTGAACCCTAAGGATAAGTGATGAGGTTTATAAAACCATTTTCCACCAGATCCTCTAACTAATTTTTGAGTTCTAGAATATCCTTAGGTTCCATCCTATAGAGAGGAATGGGCACAAGTGTTTTTCCTAGTATAAGATCAATGGTAAACTCTACCTCATATATAATTGCTAGAGCATAGAATTCTTAAGGAGAAACATTTTTGTAATGCTCCACTAGAGGAGGAAATATTCTAGGTTTCAACCCCTGTCCATCAAAGAAAATACTAAAAACTTGTGTCGTAACACTACCCATACTTTTTTGCTCGGGTCATACTTGTGTCTCACAAATATCCCATTCTTCTATATGCAAATTTTTAATGTCCTTTAGTAATGTAAAAGTCACCCTTCATTGATAACAGTCAATAAGAGATCTGTAGGAAACAAATTATTCCATTCCAAGGATTATATCAATACCCATCATATCAAGAACATACCGGTTCCATTTGAAAAGGTAACCAAATATCTCAAATGGACAATTATGACAATGAAGAACTCCATCTAAACAGATAACAAAGAGTATACCTAGAATCATGACGCCATGATAATACTCAATGTCGAGGCCTAGACTCTTAGTGATAGACTCAAATAAGAACGAGTGAGAAGCACATGTATCAAAAAAGAATATACTAAATTAGAGGCTACTAGAATAGTACCTCATATAGTAGAAGGTATGGTTCTCTACTCTTACAGTGTAAGTTGGACTGTATGTAACAGGAATGTACTGCATCCCTGAGTCACTTCATGACTTCCTTGAAATGTCCTGCTCTTCTGGCACTATGAATCGTAAAATTTATTGCCTTTACCTCAACCACCAACTCAGGTTGATAGACTGGTGGTATTCTAGCTACTTGATTATCATGATCCTGATAACCCTACTCCTAGATGAGGATTAGGTGTAGATAATTTCTCACTAGGACCTAGATGGAATGATCTATAGAACTAGTGAAGATGACCGAACATGTCAAAGCCTCCGCACTACACTGGATTCTACATACACTGACTCTTGAAATTTCCTATTAAGCAGCACTGGTGACAAATAGGAGAACCACCAGATGAAGGAGCATGAGCACTGTTACTCCCAGAAGACTTTCCCAAACATTGAATTTTCCTTGATGATGATCCACCAAATTCTTTCAATGCTGAACTTCTCAGGCTTTCACCCTCATCATTTCTCAGATTACACTCTGTAATAATGGCATAATTAATGATTTGAGAAATATTTTCTATCCTGAAAAACATTGACCTATGGCAGGATGGCGGAACACATACCATCCTCAAATCACATAGGTTCCATAATGTCATTAGTGTATATAGAAGGAGAAAAATGGTGTTGCTCAGTGAAACTGTATGAGTACTCCATGAATTAAATGGCCCTTGATTCATATTTATGAACTTTCTATCTTGGTCATCCCGTTGAGTTTGGGGAAAGAAGTTGTCATATAACATAGTCTGGAATTCATCCCAAACCATCTTTTAATGTGGCCTAACTGGGTGATGACATCCGAACACCTCTTAGCTGAGTCATGTATCATTTAGGCAGGTAGCTTGACCCTCATCTCTATAGGAATCTTAAGGTTTTAGAAGATAAAAATGATTTATTCAATCAAGGATTCTATAGAAAAATGCCTGCCATCCCCTGAGAATGTTGGAGGATGATTCTATTGAAACTCACAAGTCCACTCTACCATTCTTGGGTCATGTCTCACTCCACATTGTATTTTCTATATCATATGAAAGAATCCCTCGCAAAATTGGGTATCATCACCCAATTCGGGTATATGAGGAGGAACAATAGGTGGATCAACTAGAAGAACAATCGACAGCCCAAGGCCCACAACCTCATGAAGATGGTCTTCACTGTCTCCAGGGTGAATGACTGGAGGACATCATGGAGGCATAATTCTACAATGTCAAATGAATGTCTCTGAATAGATTTAGCACATTATATAAAATCATTTAAGAAACTAGGGCAGGCCCGAAATACTTCCTAAAATAAAGGACATGCCTCTCTAACTTCTTCTAAATAGAGGTATAAACATTGAAACAGGTGGTAGTGGGCTATAATAATGAATAAAACCTCATACCCACTACTAATGTCGGGTTTGGATTAAGATTCTAAGTTAGGCATGTGTAAAAATGTTGTTCTCAAATTACACGTGTTTTTAAGTAGTTGAATCCAATGATATGTCATTTTCCGGACCATAAGGTCCCATAGAACTTATGAGTCAAAAGATGACACTCACTTGAATGTCATATTCATTTTAAATTATTCTTATACATGTGATTATATCATTCTCTAAATGGTTGATCTAGTTAGAATTCCATTTTCTGATCCATGTGGGTCCATACACCTAATGAATCAAAGAGTGGAACCCACTCAACTCACACTATAAAATGATAAAATACCAATAGAAAGATGTTAGCACAATTATATCCATGTAAAAAGGAACAAAAATATGAAACAGGCAATGCTCATTGAAAATTTAAACGTGACGTGGAAAAATTCATGGCCAACTCAAATTGTGCCTATTGTGATGCATGTTCAAACTCATAACCCTCATTTCCTCAGGTTGAACAATGAAATCGCAATTCTAATATAATCAATATCAATGATATCACAAAACATTTTAAGCACCCAATAGTGAAATGATATCAATAGTAACAATAGAATAAACAATAGCAATAACTCAACCAACTTGGCCTTTACCCCATACATGGGTTCTCGATGCCCAAAACAGCTTGTGACTAAGTCCCAGGTGTTCTTAATATTCAATATATCATATTCAAATAGTAATAGAAGAAATGTAACACCATTTGATACCACTTTTGGATGTCCTAGACCCAACTTCCACATGTCCTAGACCCCTAGCCTGGTTGGCCACATGACCCCTGGCAGGTCTCCCCATAAGCCAGGGGCTGCCGAATAATAGCAGGGGTTTAATGGTGAAATCAGTGGGGAGACATCACCCCCTTGTCAAAGTGAACATTGAATGTAGAAACAATATGAAATATAGGAAGCATAATCAAAAGTTAGAATATGTAAACCATATAAGAATAGATAACAAATATAGTAGAAGAATGAAGATTAAATACAAGGGCCCTAGTTTTAGTGTGTGATACAGATATGCATGCATGGAATTCTAGTAAAAAATGGGAACAAAAATAAGAAATGGGAATACATAGTATTATGCTAAAAAGTGAAACAAAATATATAAGTTTGTCCATAGAATCTCTAACCGATGTCAATTCATTTGGTCCTTAGTTCCATCAATGAAAATAGATTCAACAATATGATTAGTGGTGCTTGTCTCTATCTATACCTACAGGAAACCAGTCTACTCGGGTGCCAAAGGAGACCTGAATGGGGTGTGAGATAAATCTCAGTAGGCCACCACAAATGATGTATATGTGTAATATGAGTGGATATCTTATGTAAATAGTGTAAAACTCATATTAGGATATTAAAGCAATATATAATTAAATAATTACCCTCCCGCTCAGGTTTGAAGGGAGACCTGATGGGTCTACCTGCATCAACTTAATACTGGAATGTCTAAACAAAGCACTAGGTATATATATATATAGAGGTTATCACTAAAATGAGGTAAGAATGAATCTCATCCATAAAGGTATATATATATATATATATAACAGATGGCATGGGGTAATAATGCATCCCTCCCATAGAAGATACTATCATGGGGTAAGAATGCCTCCCATCCAAACTGAGTTTATAACAGTCAATGGGTAATAATTTATCTCATCTATAAATACAAGATAGTATAAATGGTGTAGGGTAAGAATTAGTCCCAAACATCTATATATAAAGATTTATGAGGGTAATGAATACATAATAATTTACAATAAATCATGCAAGGAAAACCCACTTGTATCATTTCATGTTTAACAAACTAAACTGTTCAAGAAATTATTTTATAATATAAATAAAGTAAAGAAAAATCAATGAAATCCCTTAAGATGTTTCCATTTGTGGCCTATAATTTTATGGGGTTCAGTACATCTCAACCCAGATAAACCATTCTATCATTCATTCCCTTGTTCCCTAACATAGAAAAACAATTACAAAGGCACCATCCAATGAAAAAGGCCACATCAAAAAGTCATAGTGTCAAATTGGAAATTCCATGCCTAAGAGGTCCAAACACCAATGGGTTGTCTTGGATTATTAAAAATACATAAGTAAACATGGTCAAAATAATTTACAACCAAGCCAAGAAATATAAATCATGATTTTATATTTTGAAAAATTGTCCTAAAATGGACAATTTAGGTGTAATACCCCTTGAGAGTCCATAAAAACAAGGGAAATATATAAACCCCTAAAAATGAGTCCACTAAAATATGTCATCTCACAAGGGTAAATTAGACATGAATAATTAAGCACAAATTAGGAGCTTGGAAAAGGCTAGCTCCTGGCACAATGTGTTTAATAATGATCCAGCTAAAGGTCAAATGGAATACAACGCGACCACCTACCTTAGGGTCATAGACAATGAATTGTTGAGTATTAACCTTAGATTCATAGTAAGATGGATTATATCTAAGTTTCCATAAATTCCCTAAAAATATGGTGAAATATATTGCTCTTAAATAGCGCAACTAATTTCATAATTTAATAAAGAAAAAGGGGAGCATGAGGTTAGCCTTACCTCTAGGAATCCAATGCCCATAACAGACTGAAGGTCGGACACCGAACGGAGGAGAAACAGACTATTTAAGGAGGAGGGAAACTTGTAATATCATGAGGTGGATAGGTAATATTGTGAACATAAGGGATAATAATATAAAAAAATTACAAATTAAGATGAATTATGGGAAAAATTGTAATTTTTTCCTAAAATCTGTTTTGTACGATTTCTATGCACAGTGTGGGAAACCATGAACAAACCATGTGAAAGGTTATATCTCCCTACACCAAGCCCACATGGTATTTGTTCATGGTTTTCCATACTATGTATAAACCATGTGAAATAGTTCTTCAACATTTTTTAACCCTATGAAGCATGTCGCATGTCCATGCGCTTGGACCCAAAAAGTATATCCTAACCATGGAGCCCATCCTAATTTCCAATTTTTCAGATCTTTAGGCGCCAAAAGTGCCCCCCAAAACTCCTATAACATCTTTTTCTAGATTATTAGATTTCATTAAGACCATTTAATACATTCAAAGAAAAACTAATGATTTATACCATGGTCAAAGAGTCGGTTTGTTACAATTCCCTTTTAGGGTAAAAAGAATTGATTTTCTAGAACATGTTATTATGTGTTCTCAAATTTTCTACAAAAAACACATGATTATAATTTTTTATTTATGTTTTCTTATAAAGTGTTTTTGGAAATGGTTTAGGATTTATAGCTGATTTCATGTGTAAGTAAACGATTATTTGAGTTCAAATTTTAATATGTCAAAGGAGAACTCTATTTTAAGATTTGTTGGTTTTAAAATAGTCTAACTAGTTTATTTTTTTTAATGTCGCTTACTATTATTTTTGTGATCATCCTCTATTTTCAAATATTTTTCATTGGTCTTAATCATGAGTATGAATACAGAATAATTCAAGTTGAAAATCATAAATATTTTTCGTGAAAAGAAAATGGGTTTTACTTTAAAAGTATTATATTTTATAAAAAAGGATACTACGAGGAAGTGATCAATTTTTAATGTATGGGTTTTCTATGAAATTTTATAAAGTAATTATCTAAAGCACTAAACCTAAAAATATATTTGGGAATTCAAGAAAATTAATTCTTGTTTTAAAAATTAAATAAAGGATTGAATAGGGATCAGATATTTATAGACGGTTTTAGAGAAAAAAGATTAGGAAATTTTAGGGGATATGATAATATAGGTAAGTACCCTTAATATATTATAATTTATAGTTATCAAGATATATAATTTAAATTTTACCATATTTCTTCATCTAATAAATGCCTATTAAGAATGGTTTTTCACTAAGGAAATAGGGAATATAAAGTAAAAAAGAACCAATAGGATAATATCCTTTTGAATCAGAAACCTGGAATGTTTGGAATTAAAATATATCATTTTATTATTGTGTTAAATTAGTAAAAGGGATATAAATGGTAATGTTATCCAAGTGAGATAGAAACCATGTTCATTGATGAGGAACATATCTATAGTGAGGCATTTCATGAAACAACACCATCGAACATTTAGTGAATCATTTAAACATGTGATATCAAAGGGACGAATCAAATACCTAAAACGATATTTGATGTCATGGGTTGTTTGGAGCACAAAAGGTAACTCATTCTATTTATCAGTTTGAGGGTGAATCCATAAAATGGTGTTCAATGGTTAATAATATTAGATAAATAGAAGAGATTGATACTATAAAACATGATAAATATAATATTATTTTACTTGAGATATATTTTCTTAAGGTTAATTGATATATTATAGAAAAGAAATACTTATAATTGAGAACAAATGTGGAAGATTCAGGGACTGTGTACAATATATTGTTTAAATGATCGTCAATTTTCACACAAAAGTTTATCTAGTAAATTGATAGTAAAATTAATTGGTTTCACTCAGTATTGAATCCAATATATCGAAGGAAATTTTAATCCAATGACTACAAAATTTATGATAAACTTGTTCGATGTGATGGAAGGGTATAAATAGAGATTGATGATGATCATGTCTTCTATAACAATAAGAAAAAGAAAATTTTGATATGGTAGGAAATGAGGAAGTATATACAAATGAAATTCGAAGGTAATAAAATCGTATTTCAATCTTATGATAAGTGTGGTAAAAATAACCCTAAGAAATGCCTTATAAAATATGAGTGGTGTTTCTGATGTGGAAGTTTTGGAAATGTGGATTTGTGATTACAAAAATAAATGATCAAGAAATAATGAAAATATGATGGTATGATGCTTTAATTATAATGATATGGCTCATTATGTAAGTAATTATCCAAATATTAGAATATAGTAAATCATCAATATCAAAAACAAATAGGTGTAAAAAAATAATTTGATACTACTATGAATGATGTTGGGAAGTATAATTAAGTGGTAATAAGTATGTCACTTGTTTATTTAAATTATTTTAATGCATTATTGGACTTTGGATCTTTACATTACTCCATATTTGAGAAATTTGGAAGTTAAATTGGGAAATCACCTCGTTAAAAAATATATAAATTTTATTAAAAGCTCAAGAGGAAATATAAAAGATACCAAGATTTAGAGAAATAGTCCAATTATTTTCAGGGGGATAGTAAATCATTTAAATATTATTGAACTACCCATGGTATAATTTGAAATTATTTTTGGTATGGATCATTTTTTAGTTTATCAGAATAACATAGATTGTACTGATAACATAGTTATATCAAATGATTTTATACCTATCATAACATATCAAGAAGATAAGAAATTGATTATAGGTATAGTTAAAGATACCTAACTCATATTTTTGAAATAAAACTATCCAAATTAGTAATTTCCAATAGTTAATTAATATATGGATTTATTTATTGAAAAGTTTCTTGTTTTTATTCCAACTTGAATGTTTAAGATTACTATTTATAATGTTTCAATGATAATCTTATTTTAAAACCCCCTTATTGAATGGATCATGTAGAAATGTTTGATTATAAAAAGAAGTTATATTATTTTATTGATAAAGGACACAAAATTTACCATGGAGTTATATTATTTTATTTTTAAAAAATAAACAATGCTCAATGATACTTTTTATTGATTAGGGATCATAAAATAACATTATTTTTAAGAACATTTATCATTTTCATCATACCAATATGTTATTTGATCACCACTTCAGTGCATATTTTTTTCTAAGATTAATCTTAGTTTAGGGTACCATCAATTGAAGTTGAGGGTGGAAGATATTCTGAATGTCGTGTTTATAACTATATACAGACATTATGAATGTGTAGTTATACCCTTTAAGTTTCTTAATTAACCTTTTGTATTTATGGATCTTATGAATAAAATTTTCTATGACTATTTAGATATTTCTTGTTTTTATTGATAATATATTTGTATATTATTAAATTCATGAGGAATTTAAAAGATGCGTAAGTATTTTATTCAAAACCATAATAGAAAAGAGATTATTTCTAAAATTTAGTAAGTGAAAATTTTTGTTTCAATATATTAATTTACTTAGACAAATTTCTTCAAAATAATACATAGTTATTGAAACATACAAAAATAAAGTTGTTGGAGAATATCCAAGACCTAAAAATTTCATAGATACTCATAGTTTTATTAAATTATTGGGTTACCACCAATGGTTTGTTGAAAACATTTCTTGGTTATCTAGTCCACTGAATAAGTTAAATTAAAATAGAGGTAAATTTATATAAATGAAAGAGTGTTATGATTTTTATAGAAATTAAAAATAATATTATTGATTTCCCTAGTTTTTTTATTCACTATAGAAATAATTAATTTTTTATCTATAATAATGCTTTATTCAAAGGACATTGTTGTGTTTTTATGCAGAATGATCAGGTAATTTATTATGATTTATGGAAATTAAAACCTCAAGAGTTAAATTATCTTACACATGAACTATAATTATATATTTTTTTATTTAAAAAAATTTACCCATCATTTATATGGAGTAAAATGTAAAATATATGCTAAAAATATATGTTTTAATTTTATATTCACATAAAATAAGTTGAAGATGAGGTAGAGAATATGGTTGGAATTGATTAAGTGTTATGAATGCATGATTCATTAAAATCTTAGAAAATAAAACAAAGTATATGATTTGTTGAGTCAGAATGATAATGTTTCATTAAACATGTTATGTTTAGAACATGATTTTATGAATTTTGGAATTGAAATTTTTCATGAAGAAAGTCCCTCTACTTTTTCAAGTTACAGAACAATCATTTATGCCATAAATAATTAATAAATATGACAAGGAGGATCATGTTTTATAGGAATATGTATATCCTAATAATAAAGGAATGTTTCTAGAGTTTATTCTTAATTTCGAAGGATTTATTAGATTGGGATAGATATTACGTGTTCCATGTGATTCCTAGTTAAATATATAATTTTTGAGTTAAGCTCATAGTTACCGATTTTCAATTCTCCTTGTAATTACTATGATGTACAAAAACCTTTATAAGTATTACTAGTCGGAGGGAATGAAAAGATATATTGGATAATTTTCTATGAAAATTTTAAATTTTCAACAGGTTAAATAAGAAACATAATTACTAGAGGGTATGTTTTGGTCTTTTCCAATTATAGAGTGGAAATGTGAAAATATATAGATAGATTTCATGGTGGAATTTTCAAAGACATCTCAATGTAATAATGAAATTTGGGTTATTGTTTTTTGATTAACTAAATCTATTAATTTCCTTTATATTAAAGATATTATTTATTCATATCAAATTTCATGAATATATCACTAGGATATAATAAAGTTATATAGATTTACTCTCTCCATTGTATATGACGATGATCCTTGGTTTTATTTTAATTTTTTTAAAAAGTCTTCAAAAGTCATTGGGTATTCAATTAAATTTTTGTACAAATTTTTAAACATTGGAATATATGATTATATATTTTTAATAGATTTATAATAAATTTGGGTTCAATATCATTCATTATTTGAATATTATTAAAATAAAAAAATTACATTCCTGTATACAGATAGAACCTTTTGAGTATTTATACGAAAAGTGGGTTTGGAATGTCTCTTGTTGGGATGAACTATGTGAAGGAATTTATTTTACTAGAATTGGTAGAATTAATATTTGAGAGGATAAATATGTTTATAAAATATATGAGGATGGTTTAGAGTATCATAAAAATTTATACAGATAACCAGATGAGAAAACATTCCTTGGAAGCAGGGTATTATGTTTTTCTTAATGTATCTCCCTAGAAAAGTATTATGAATTTTGGTAAAAAGGTAAAGTTAAGTCTCTGGTTCATTATACCATATGAAATCCTGGATAAAGTTGGATTAATTTATTATCGAGTGGCCTTTCCTATTAGTTTATCTCAGTTACATGAAATATTTCGTGTTTTATTTCCATGAAAATATGTGTTATATGCATCTCATGTTTTGATCCCTAATGTAGTATTGTAAGAAGAGAATATTTCTAATGAGGAGTATTTGGTAAAAATTATTAATCGTAGAGAAAATTATTTGGTCAATAAATTAATTCACTGAGATAATGTTTTGAGTAAAACCCTTATTGTTGAACAAGAAACATGTGAATCTAAAAATTATATAAAAGAAAATATCTTCAATTTTTTATGTAACCTTTAAAATAGTGAGGATACAATTTTTAAATAGTTGGAAGAATGTAATGACTCATTTAATGATATAATAAATAATTTTCATGTATTATTAATATTCATAGGTCAGATTATGATTTATATACACTAGAAGAATATTATGTATTTGTAAGACCCTGGAACACCCTCAGAGGGGAGGGTGAATCAAGGTGTTAACTTTTTATTCAAATGATATGTATATTTTTCACATATTAGTAGGAACCTATTAAACATATATGATGAAATTTTTTAGTCATATAATACCCAGATGAAAAAATAGAGACACGTCACATCAATTTTACATAGTTCACCACTAAGGACTCATTTAAGGAACATATAAAGATAATGCTTCAATCGTACCTAAATCTCCTAAGATTCCATATAAATTGTGGATTACAATAGATCATGAATATTTAATTTATACTAATAAAATTACATTTATAATAATTTTAGGGATAACACAATGCCTCCCTCGAATAACTTTCATCAACTCCCCATTACTTACTTCCTTAGGTGAAGTCTAAATCAGTTTATATTCTTGGAGGCCTCTTCAATGGATTGGGAATTTATGTCTTTGTACCAGATTAGTACAAAACTCTTCTTACACCGTAGTCCTCAATTGATTCACTTTGAATCACTATTCACTAAGACTAGATGTTCAACATAACTATTCCAAATGATATTAGCCTTCATGAAATGCACTAATTATTTCCAATAAACTTCATCCTTCACAAAACCAATACCTTTCATGATTATCCAAACCTTCATGAAGCTCCTAGTCTTCATGAAGATCCAAAAAATGATGAAACTCTAAGTCACTGTGAATCCCCATTTTTTTAATTCGTTAATGTTAATTATTTATAGACTACAATTTTCATGAAGCATGAGTTTAATAAGAGATCCAGATTTCAAAAAATGAGTTTTTCGCAAAACACATATGTGAAAATAGATTATTTCACCCTTTCTCTCAATTATCTATATTTTAAAATGTTTTGTGTGGCCACCAATTTATCGATTTCTCCTTTAGTGAATCTTTTGATCTTACAATTGTATTTTCCCATACCATTATAATCATGATTGTGAAGCTTCTAGTCTTCATGAAGGCCTAGTGAAATTTACCCTTTTGTGATGTTTCTCATAGTCATGTATATTACTATAAAATAATCATGACTAAGCCGTTTTCATGAATCCATTTGCATGAAACAATAATGCTTTGTGATAATATATTCCTTCATGAAGCTTGACATGTTCATGAAACTCCAATATTCATAAAACCTATGCCTTTACCATATATTTTAAGAGTCTATTATAAAAAACTATATTTCACTAACATTACCCCTTCCTTCATATTTTGAGCTCCTAAAATTTGAAATCCACTAGGAAATGAAACCACATTCAAAACTAAATCTACCTACACTAGAAGAAACCATTTATTAATACATCCTTTATCAACCCAATGTGGATTTAAAAAAATATACACTCTGTTTCCTGCTATAAAATCCTTCATTATAACAATATCCCCCTTTGGGTTTGTTGTCAATATGGAGAAGAATTAAATAAATCACTATCTTTGATAAAAAACCGGATACGCATGAAATCACTCATATGTAACTCTATGTATACATTAGAAAATCATGATGTAGGAAAAAGGAAAAAGATAATTTCATTACTTTATAGATCACCGAACACCAATCCTATAATCCTACAATTCATTGAATTCAATATATCACTAATTTGTCAATAATCTCAAATAACATGTATTTAGATTTTTTTAGTTCTCAAAAAAATCTCCTAGATCATATCTCCTCCATATACCTACATCAAATCCAAACATAGATCAATTATTTAACACAAATGTGGATAGGGTAACAACTCGAACCTCTTTATACAGTGGGTGGTGGATGAACATTGAGGTTCAGCTGATGTTTCTCGAAAATTTGTATTTACATTGTAATAGTAAAACTTTCATCCCCATGACCATTAGTCCCAAAATTTTACATTTTAATCACACCTTTTTGAAAAAATATATTTGATAATGTGATATTTGATCTCGATATGTTTGGACAAAGATTATTTTACGAGATTCTTTGTAATATTGATCGCACCATTGTTGTCATTGTGTATCACAATCAGATGTTTCACCTAGTAACCAATATCAATAAGTTGTTTCTTCATCCATAATACATGAGTGTATTAATTTTTGATAAATATATTCTCTCATTAATCTATATTAGGATAATTTCATTCCAATTTCTTACAGAACTAACCCAAACCTTTGTTTCATTTGAATAATGAACCACCACTTGTGAAATTTTTATCCACCATATCTCCAGCCCAGTCAGCATTAAATTTTTTTATAATTAATTATTCATTACTTATAAAAATTATAAGATAAAATTTATAGTACCTTGAATATACTTCATGATTATTTTAATAGCGGAAAAATTATATTCCTTCAGATTACTTCGAAAGGGAGTCACTATACAAGTTTAAAAGAAAATATCTGATTGTGTTTAATTAAAATATAATAATCTTACAATGATCCTTCTATACAAGGTGGAATCCAAATATTTTATATCCTCATGATTTTCACATTTTCCCTAACCATAATGGTATTTTTCATTAGTTTGGATTCATGCATTTGGAAATTTATTATAGTTTCTCCTGTACAGCTTTTATAAGAAATGAATGTACAATCCTTCTTTTAAGTCACCTAAAACCCCAAAAACTTAGGTGGGTTCCCCAATCACGGAAATTTAAAATTCTAATTTCATGTGATTAAAAAATTATTCATATGATCCCTACCTTCTTCCGATAAAAATAATATCATCCATAAAAAAAGAACCGTGAATTTATCTTATTGAGATATTAACACATAGATATTCATGTCAGCAGCTCCTATTTTAAATTATAGAATCATTATATTAGAATTAATTTGATAATAAAACACTTGGGGTTCCTTATTTATACTATAGATATCCTTATATAATCTATAAACCTATGTTTCATCATTTACAATAAATAACCCCACTAGTTGTTCAATATAGACATCTTATTCAAGAAATCCATATAAGAATTTCATTTTGACATCCATTCGATAAATGTTTTACCCTCTTTGAATTTCCATGGAAAATAATTTCCATATCAACTCTAGTCAATCAATTGAAGAAAATGTTTCTACAACATATATTCCTTAAATATTTGTATAGCCTTTACACACCAATTATTCCTTGTTTCTGATCAATGTTCCATTCTAATCAAAATAAAATGAAGATCCACTTTGTTATAATAATTTTTAATTTTTTTGGTGTCTTAATAATATCCCATTTCTATTTCATGTCAATCTGATCGAGTTCTTTTTTTCATGGACTTAATCCATGATGCATCGTTCACTTGTTCTTAATTCGAGGTTGGTTCCACAATAGAAAAGAAGGTAGAATATGCTTTATTCCCCATTATACTTATATTTGTAGATGTGATATCACCCAAAACAATGTTTATTTAAATATTCCTGGGGCAACAGAAGTGTGCAATGGGTCATTCACAACTTTAATTTTTTTCATGATTAATTATTAATCCATGATTTTACACAATGATGAACGTTTTATTCAACAAAACCGAATCGAAGAAAATAGACAAGGGATAGAATGATGGAACCAAGAGTAGGATCATCACATATTATTTATAATTAATTTAATTAATTAAATAATTACCATGTTTGAACTCCATTTCCATTTGGAGGTATAATAATGGATCTACATTGTACCATCATTTGAATCCAAGAACCAAGAGTAGACTCCCTCAAGTGGTGATAGAAATATCTTCTACAAATCATTGAACATCATTGTAGGAATCTTCAGGATATATCATAGAATATCATATTGCTTGATTCATCCACATTTAAAAATCATGAGAATTGCTTTAAAATCATTATCAAAGATCTCTATAGAATTGATAGTGGGAGGTAGAATAATATTACTCTATATTCTTGGGAGGGTTATTATATGGGGATCTATTTAGGGATTGAGAGTATTCCATCTAGATAACATTGTGCACAATGTAAAATGAATTGGATCTAATGAAAAATAATATATTTTGGTTTATATACCACTAAAATTAAAAATAAATAATTTTAAAAAATTTCCTTGTTTTGTATTTAATCTTTACAAAAAAACATGTCAATAATAATAATAATAATATTGTTGTTATTTATCCACTTGCGCTAAACTCACAAATTACAAATTAAATATTATTTATTCAAATAATATTCAAAATATATTATTTCTCACCAGACCATTAAACATGGTTCTACATTCCTTGACAATTTTTATTAGTCCATAGAGAATTATTATTTATTTAATAAATAAATATCAATTCATTATTTGATAATAAATAAATATTGTATTCACTACATAGAAAATAATTATTTATTAAATATTTTTCTCACATAATATTCTCTCGAATAACTAGTGATGGAATATATATGACCAAGCATACAAAAATATTTATTATACCACATGCATGAATAGTATTTATTCAACTTAAATAATATAGAATAATATATTTTTTGACTAATATTCTAGATACACTCAGTGTGTGACCCTCTAGGAGTTGTTTTTAGTGGAATTAGGAGAAGAAACATAAAGTTCAAGGTTAGCATCTCGTAACTATTCAAGGCACCCACATAGAAAGAAGTTAATGTCACAATGACACAATATCTCATACAGATGTTTACTGTGTAGTATAATCCCTTTAAAATGGTATCTTTATTCAAGATGGTTTCATATCAGTGCCCTCAACCTATGTTATTGATATCTCTTTCTTTAAATTACCATAAATTGAACTTTCCTATAGAACATAATTTCCATGGATTTATTTAGGCTATATCATTTACATCAATGGTCCTGAGATATATAATTTTTTTAAAGGAACAAAAGGAAAAATCTTTTCTCACATTATTCATTAATGAAATATTACACATAACACACCCGATATATCCTACCTCACCATGATAATATGTCATCAAAATTTTATTCAATACATAAAAGTAAAAATCTTAAAATATTCATTAATAATAATCATAAAGTAAAAGTAACAATATAAATTTTCAAAGATAGAAACTTTTAATGGAACATATATATTTAGATTTCCTATTGGCTGGTCTCATTATCATAATATCTTACACAAGATATTACTAATGGAATACACCATGAGAAGGGACATCAAATTCCTATGAGTATCCACCCCTAATATCCTGTTTCAATTGTGTTCCTAAAATGATATAATTTGGCTATAGAATATATAATTAATAGCAGTGTCATAACACTTCTCGGTTCTCATCATGGAAGGGAACTACAATGACCTTTTAGCATGATAGTTACTCTTAAAACATTATCACATACTATCTTACGTAGAAGTTTAATCATGATGTGATAATGAGTTCATTAATAATGAAAAAATTGAATAAATATTATCATAAAGTACAATGAAGTTTGTTTTAGGGAGCCAACTCTAATAGAATCACACTTGAACTATATTCAACTGTTAACAACCTTCCATCTTCTATCTCCCACATGATACTCATGATTCTTTTGAGATATTTTTTTAGTTAATGGGTACACCTCATTCTCTTCTATGGGTACTCTACTTACTAGAAATTAAACCTTTTGATAAAAATTCACTTAGGGGTGATACTTACATAGTATATTCTTTGTCTAGTGGTGTGACCATGACTCTTTTACAAGATCCACCACTATATTATAATCACAATACAATGTGATAGGGTCTTTACTACTAGGTACCACATCATGCTCTTTGAAAAAATTTATTATCCAAATGGATTCCATAGATACATCAAAAGCTACTATATACTCATACTCCACTTTTTAATCAGTTATAAGTTGATTCTTAGAACTCTTATAAATCATAGCACCTCCATTAAAAAAACATATCCTCAATATGACATCAAATCATTTTGATCTATTTGAAAACTAGCATCGGTATGACCTCTAATGACCTGCTCCTCCTTTCCTCCATAAACCATAAGAATATCTTTAGTTATTCTAAAATAATTAATAATATCATTAATAGTAGACCAATGACGTTCTCCATGATCATCTTGATATATTCCAACCATGCTCAATGCATTGAAAATATCAAGTTCCGTGCATGACATGAAATACATAATTGATCATATTACTTAAGTGTATGGGATATTACTCATTATCTCTTTCTCCAAATGGGTATCATGACACATTTTTTTTAGAAATATGTAAACCATGTGACATTGTAACCAATCCCCTCTTGGATTGTCTCACAATAAATCTATTTATTATCTGGTCAATGTATGTACTTTGAAATAGTCTAAACAACCTCTTGGATCTATCATGAATGATCTTGATCCCTATAATATAGAATTATTCACCTAAGTCCTTCATGGAGAAACATTAATTTAACTTGTCCTTCATAGACTATAAGATTGGTATTTTTTTCCAATAAGTAATAAATCATTAACATATATTAATTTGATAAAAACTGTATTCTCGGTAAACCTATTGTAATGACATGTCTCACATTCATTCTTAATGAAACCAAACTCTTTTATAGCTTCATAAAATCTAATGTTCTATGACCTAGATGCTTCCTTAAATCCGTAAATAGATCTAAAAAACATGAAAATCTATTTTTTTGGCATCACCTGGAGACACAAACCCTTATGGTTGTGTCCAATAGACATCTTACTAAAGGTTACCATTTAGGAAAGAATTTTTTACATCCATCTTCAATGTTTTATAATCATGGAAACTTTCTAGATAAAGTATAATTCTAATGGATTTAAACCTATAAACTAGTGAAAACATTTCAATATAGTCAATTACATGATATTTTTTTACTATTTGGACATTATCCTTGCTTTATAGGTATTTAAATTTCCTTCCATGTTTATTTTTCTCTTGAGAAACCATTTACACCATATGGGATATAAATCATCAGTCTCATTAACCAAAAAATTCATGGTTCTGATACATGGAATCCATTTATGAATTAATGGCTTGTTTCTATCTTGTAGTGTATGAGGTCTCTACTACCTATTTTTAGTAGAGATGTTAATCATTTTTAGCCAATAATGAGTCACTATCTTTAGTGACAAGAAAACTATATCTCTTTATTTCTCTTACCTCTTTTGGGCTCTAATATGTTGGATTAGTATTATAGAACTGATACTGATTATGATTGTAAGAATATGATTATATGTTTATTCTTACAAGAGAGAGGTGGAATGTAGTTTAATAAAGATGGTTTAAAAGAATTAAAATAAATAATACATATAGCCTCTTAAAGTAGGTTATCAGGCTTTTCCCTTGGTTTTATAATGTTAATCACATAATCATAGTCAAATTTCGATTCAATTAAATCAAAGTAAAATATTGAAGTCACTATGGATTCATTTATGAGAGTATTGTAATACTGATGGATATAATTAAATCAAATATATAGTGTTTATAATTATCATACTAAAAATTAAAACAAATTATAAAATAATGATGAATCTGATGTTTTACCTTCTATTATATGTGAAGAAGAAAATAAAACTTATAAGAATCATGTTATAAAATAGCTAAATAATATAGAAATGAATTATAATATATTTAAAATAATGAAACTATTTTAACATTAAGTTAATAGAAGTTTATAACCCAAAGTAAAGGTATACATTGTTTTATGCAAATAAGAAAGTATGTCTTCCGTTACCACATAATACCTTAATACAATGATCATATCGACTATACCTTTCTATCCTTGAAGGCCCTCGATACGATGATCAGATTCTCTAAAACCTATCTCAGGTAGCCCTCTATCCTCTGGATTGGATTCTCTGTCTTTCTATCCTCAAAATCCCTCAATTAATATAATTATTTGATGTATATTAGAATAAGAATTTTTTTAAAGGGAAAACCTTAAATGATTACCTTAGAATTACAAAACACTACAACAATTACAAATACTAAGAATAAGATGCTCATGCTATGAAATATCTAGATCTCTCATGAAATGAGACAATACAAATGAATCATATAGTTCACAAAATCAGCTCAAAACTCTTTGAATGACCTGGTATTTATAGTCAACTTCCCAATGGTCATCTTGATCTACCAATAGTCAAAATTTCTCTAGTTTTTTCATAACTAAATGGAAACCTAACAATTAAATGGCTCTATTGTAACTAATTTTATGAAATATTATTGTTTCACACTATTATAATGTAAAAAGTATTCCTTAAATTATAAATATTCCTTCAGAATATGATTATAAACATTTGTATTTCTGATATACTTCCTTAAAATTGTCATTGTGATAATCTTCATGAGTGTTAGTCTAATTTTTGTCATTACTGGTATCAATTCAATTTTTTGAAATTTTTCATTTTAATCGTCACGATAAAAAGTCTAACATTTGACCAGAAAAGGGTGAATCTAATGTTTATTGGACATAGTCTCGTTACTATAATTATAATGATATATTATATATATTATTTTTTTAATTAATTTAATATTTTAAAAATTATAGTAGGAGAATATGATTCTTAAGAAAACATTCTAAAACAAATTTAAATCAAAAAGTTAGTAACTATGTTTTTAAGATTGTTTTTTTGATTGAAAACGCTAAAGGGATGGAAAATTGAGATGTAGAACTTCTTGCACAAAAAATTACTCCTTTTTAGAAATCACAAATCCGAAAACATAAATAAGAGAAAACTTTGAATACATATAGTGATTTTTCTTTTATTTACATCATATTTATAGTTATTAATTAAACAATAACATCCCATTAGTGCATAAGTCATCTGGACACGATTGATAGATATATTTTTAATATGATTAACTCCCCCTTAGGATAACATAATCCCCTAATAATTGGACTATTCCCATTAATATAACATTATCCTCCTTTTTCAAATATTCTCCCCCTTTGTTAAGAAATATTCATTTGAAAAAAAATCTCCCCCTTTGTGTAAAAAAATCCTCCATAAATATTTTTTCCACTTACTATAAAATTATCCCTCTTTTTTATTTTAAAAATAGAATGGGTAATGAATTTGAAGTTTCCTAAAAAATTATAAAAAACAAACAA
Source organism: Viscum album (assembly GCA_963277665.1). NCBI lineage: Eukaryota > Viridiplantae > Streptophyta > Magnoliopsida > Santalales > Viscaceae > Viscum > Viscum album. The sequence goes on along the minus strand of OY728119.1, from coordinate 694,735,741 downwards.
AATAATATAATGAAGTAACTTAGTCATTGACAAGAAAATATGAATGAATAATTCTCTAATAGAAATTTAAAAATATTCATAAAATTCTTAATTGGATGGAAAAGTCATTAATTATTAAAAATACTTTTAAATGTTTTCCAAAATTAGTAAAATAATATATCAAAATAAAAAAAATATTTTTTCATGAGGGTCCTCACAAAATACTTTAACAACTTGAACTCTTTTTCATCCACCTCCCCCCTTTACTAATCTTTCTTATTATGTGTGGAATTTATCAGTAAATTATCTTTTATCATCGCTAAGATCAATAATTTCAAACACATGATATTTGATTATTGTTATCTCCAACTGCATATATCAGATCTATATTTTTTGATATTTAATTCCTCAGTGTGATTTTTAATTGAATCAGTGAACTTTTCTACAAACATTACCCTTTCTTCCATGCCTTTAGTAAACTGATTAAAACTATTAGTGGAATCATTAAAAAGATTCATCACATCATAAAAAGTTTTATAATTGAGCTTAAGATTTGTATCAACATGGAAACAAAACATCACCATTTTATTACAAAACTTTATATGAGTTTGAGAGCTTTCCGGATGAAATTTCGATTAATCTACGAGCTAGATAACTTTCTCAATCAACATCCTGATAGATTTATATTTTTCATTGATAATTTATTGAATGAGTTTACAATGAGATTTAATATTTGGAATATCTAGTATTTTCCATTAAATCCTGTTCAAGTTATGAAAAATGTAATATAGTCCTTCTAACACAATATTTCTACGTGAATTTGATTATTACGGTTGAATTTTAGGATATTTGATCTCGCTTGTTTCAACTTCCATTTCTTTGATTTTATTATTTTCCTTCTTTGAAACCTATATATGAAGTTTCTTTGAAACTTTTCCATCAACTTCCTTATCAGCATATAATTCAAAAAACCATCATCATAATTAGTTCCAAATTTTTCATCAACTTCAGTATTTTAATTTTAGTCATCTACTTTCCTTGATAATGACTTAGAGTCCTTTAATGATGAATTTTATTCTTTTGAATATTCTATTTTACTTCCTTTATTGGTTTTATATGGAAACTCTTATTATGATTCCTCTGATGATTTTTTGGATTGGTTTTTATTATTTTATTCGTTCTCTTCATTATCATCTTCTTTACATTAAACATCTTTCTCATTTTCTCCTTCTTTATCCAAATATTCTTCAATCTCTTCTTCTTAAAAAACATCTTCATATTGACCTTCTTCAGTTAATTATTACTTTAATACTTATTTTTATTAACTTTAATATTTGTCTATATATTTAAATTCTTCTGTAACAGTCTTATTTAGCTCCTCGTAGATATATTTGGTTGTTTATAAATCTCCATTTCTAGCTGGTTCTGGTCCCAATTGATTTTTAGGAAGGACCCATACTGATTCATCATCAAGAAGTTTTCCCATTACCCTGTCTATGACATAGGTAATTTCATCTCTTGTAATGGATTTTTCTTGAAAAAAACATTACATCAATGTTATCTTTATTGGTTTAAGAAGTAGTTATAACTACATTCTCAAAATATATTTCAACAACCTTTGAAAACAAATCACATAGTTGAGCATCTAGTAATATCTTCTTTTGTTTCATTTTATTTTCTTATTTTTCTTAAGTATCTGAAGAATGAATATTTAAATATTTGTCCTCAATAGGACCTATTCCAATTATGGTACCTCTTAGTTCTCTTTCCTCATTTTTCTTTAACAACTTGTTATAGACATCAACAAGGACTTTCTTTTGTTTCATTGCTTTATTTAGTAGAGAGGTATCAATTATCCTTTTCTTATTCTTACCAAACATCTATACTTTCCCAGATGGTTTCCTTCTAATGCAGCATCACCATGTTTCTGAAAAAATATATTTTATTTTCAATCAAAGAAAAACCTCATCTAGTTTATCATATAATCACTAATGAAAGATATATTTTCCCTCATCAGAGTAGAATTGATGGAAATCTTAAATAATTACATACATTTTTCAATCAATTTCCTAACGAATGTTAGAAACATAATGATTTGAGATTTTATAGAACTGTTCATGATGTAGTTGATGGTAAGAAACATGAATCTAACAATATATATCTTACTGACATTGATGAGAAACTCCAAACAAGATCTAGATAAAACAAATAAAAATCCACATCTTATTTTTCTTCACAGAATGACTCCCAACCTTGAAAATAAGTTAAATTATTTAAATTAGACTCATAATTTACATAGAGATATCTTTTAGCTAATTTGTCCTAGAATATGAACCATTTCTTGTTATATTTACTAGTTTCTATCAAGTTGAGACTTAGATCGGTAAATCGAACAAAAATATGTTCTTTCATACTAGGAATCTTAAGCAGGTCGAAAACATGAAAAAAAACTAAAGCAAGTAATGTGGGACAAAGGGGGTTCCACTATATATATGCACTATATTTGAAGATTCATCTTAAAAAAATAAATCAGTGGTTGATATTTAACCCATTCTGATATGATGATTAATATACATCTGAAGAAAGATTAATGAAATTTTGGACATGTGAGGTTTTTAAATTTTTATCACATTGAGAAAAAATATGATATGCGACAAAATTGAAAAAAAAGAAATGTTTTATAAAAAAATAATAACAACAAAGTAATAAAAATAATAATAATAATTACATTGTGTAAAATATAAAAAGATATAATAATGCATTTTTGATGGGAAAGAATCATTGGTTGGATTACCTTTTTTTCTTAGTTTTTATAATATTGGTATGTTATGATAGTTTTTATTATGAAATGCCATGTTTTTTATAGAAAAAAATTTAAATAGTTTTTAAATAAAACAAATTATGATTCTTTTATTTAAAAATTCTAATTATAATAGTTTTTTTAGAAAAACTTATTATGATATTTGTTTTGAATATGAAATATTTGAAACAAATATTGAGTCTGGAAAATATTTATATCATTTTTAGAGTTCGAAAATATTTTTAATAATTCTGAGTCTTTACATTTTATAAATAAATATGAGTTTGTAAAAATAATTACAGAAAAATAAATTAATAAAAACTAAATATTTCGAAAAAAATTGTTTTAGAAAAACAAAAAAAATATGTAATCCCATGATGAAAAAAGTATATTAATGTAGGGGATGGGTAAACTAGAATTCAGTATGAATTATTACTTTACATTGATCATTCCTAGATTCTATTTAATGCATTAAAATTTATCTGAAGAAAGAGGTTTTATAAAAATATTATCAAGTTGGTCTTGCATTCTAATGGATTAGAAAATTTTATATCCTTTAATTATTTGATAACTAAGGAAATGGTGTCTTATATCTATGTATTTAGAATTTCAGTGATGTTCTATGTTTTAACTTAAAGCAATGAAACTTTTTTTCACAAAGTATTTGATTTTTAGAAAAAGTCAAGCCATAGTCAGTGAGTGCGTGTTGTATCCACAACACATGAGCATAACAATTCCAGCTTCCACATACACTTCTTCAGTAGTGGAAAGTGAAACTGAGTGTTTTTTATTTAAAGAACATGAAACTAATGAATCTATTATGAAATGACAAGTTCCAGATGACGTTTTTATATTGATTTTACAACCACCAAAGTCTACATCTGAAAAAACTTCTTACTACAAAAATACATCTGTAATAATTGAAAATTCCTAAATCCGCAGTTCCCTTAATATAGTGAATATTTTTTAGAAAATTTATGATTGGAATTCCATTGATTTTTTTTAATATCATGCATACAATATTACATAAAAAATTAAATCTTTCTGACTATAAGTTAAGTAAATTAAACTTCTTTTCATACCTCTATAAGTATTTTGATCTACTAGTTTACCAAATTAATCAAAATCTTAAGTATTTTAGGTAATGATGGGAGTACTAATACTTTTATTATAGTCATATCCAAATTTTTTAAGAGTATTTTTTATATAATAATGTTGAGATATAAAAGTTTCTTCTCGTTTTTTTTTTGAAATTTTAAAATCAAGAAAATATGTTAACTCACCCAAAAAACTCATCTCAAACTAAAATTTCATAATATCCTCAAATAATTTGTTAATTATTATTGATTTGATACGAATATAATGTCATCAAAATATATATGTAAAATAATAATGTTTTTATTTACTCTTTTGATAAAAATTGTTGGATCAGTATAATAGAACTAATTCTTATTAGGATCATAAGAATATGATTAGATAGATATACTGAAAAGAGGGAGGATAATTGTAGTTTAATTAACATAATTTAAAATAATTAAAAAAAATAAACTAAACCCCATGATGTTTTTTATTAGACGTGGCCCTCAGTATGATGATCATAATCATATAATCGATGTTATGCTATGATCTGGCTAAATTAGAGTAAAATGTTTGAGTCACTATGGGTATGATTATCAGAGTGTCATAATCAAGATGGATACGATTAAATAAAATATTTTTTTACCATTATCAGATAAAAACAAATAAAACAATTAAAATTGAAATACGAATACTATGTTTCACATTATTTTATATGTACAATAGAATATAAATTTTGTAAGAAACAAGTTATACAATAGATAACAAATATACCAACGAAATATAATCTATTCGAAATAAAAAACCCCCCTTTAACCTTAACAGAATGGTATTATATAACCCATACTAAATGTATCCTTTGTTTATACATACAAGAATTCCAGTCTTTCCTTACTAGGGAAGACCTAAATACAATTATCAGATTGGATCTCTCTTCATCTCTTTGATAGCCCTCAATATTATGATATTATTCTCTGTTTACCAATCCTCGGTAGCCCTCGATCTGATGGATCAGATTATCTATTTTTTAATCCTTAAAAGCTCATGGTGGATATGATGATTGGATGCATTTTACAACACAACAGTTCATAAGGAGAAAACATGACAATATTTCCTTATAACTACAAAACTATATAACAATTATATAGACTAAGAATAAAATTTTCAAGATGTAAAATATCTAGAGCTATTTCAAAATGAGACAACGTAATTGAATCATAAAGTTCGAAAAAATCAACTCCAAACTCATTGAATGAGATGATTTTTATAAGAAACTTCCCAATGATCATATTTATCTCCCAATGATCATATACTCTGTGATATTTTTTCAATGACATGGACACCTGAATCATCAATGGATCTATTGTAACTAAATACCAGAATTCATATTATTTTACACCATTATAGTGAAATAACTATTCCATACATTATAAATATGTCTCTAAAATATTATTATAAACTTAAGTCAATATGATGTAATTACTTACAATTATCTATAAGATAAGCTTCATGAGGGTTATTTGGTTGTTTATCAGTACTGATATCACTCTAATTGTTATGAAATTATCATTATTATAGTCATGATAGAAAATCTAACATCTGACCTAATAAGGTCAAATATAATTTTTATCAGACAAATTCGTATTACAATAATGATAATGAAGAATTATAAGTTGGTTTTTTTAATTCATTATAACTTATTATAAGTATAGTAGAAGAATATGTTTTCTAAAAATCTTTTTAAAACACCTTGTAAATGAAAATTTAGTAACTATGTTTCTAGGAAGGTGTTTCTCACTTCCAAAACTAAGGAATACAAAAGTTAGAATTAGAAATTCTAAATCAATACTATGTCACACATGTGTATCAGGACCTACTTCTTCCACATGGACCTATGGAATATATTCCAATACTAACTATTATATATCTTGAGCATCAACATCATCAAATTCAACCTTTCTCCCACAATCCTTTTTGATAATATTATCCCTCTCATGAAATATATGTTATATAGTGATTGTCACTTTCTTGTGTTAGGGGTTATACAGTTAGTATCCCTTTGTTTCCATAGGATACCCTCTAAAGATACACGTTGTTCCTAGGGGTGCTAGTTTATTCCCTGATATAGCCTCCATATATTCCTCACAACCATATACAAGTTTATGTGATAATATTGGTTTATTTCGACTCCATAACGTGAATGGAATTCCATTTTCCACTTTAGTTGGTACTCAATTTAATGTGTGTGTTTTATTTTTTAATAGACATCCCCAAATGGATAATGGATGATTTTCATGACTCATTATCAACCTTATCATTTTTAACAAGTTACAATACCTCCTTTAACTAACACTAATACATTATGGTGTGTAAGGTGGTGTGACTTGAGATAGAATCCAAAACTCCTATAGAATGTTGATAGACTTTTGGTTAAGATTTTCACCACCTCTATCTAGTAGAAAATTATTTTTCTTCATTTCCATATTTATTATATAATTAATTATTGAATTATTAGAATTTTTCAAAGGACCCTGACTTATTCCACATCAAGTAGATAAAATCAAATCTACTCAAGTCAATAGTAAAAGTTATAAATTACAAATAACATACTCTAGCTTCTACTAGAAATTTTATTCATACATAAGTTGTACCAATCCTAGAAGATATATGACCTTTTCACCCTTTTCACCAACTAGTAGTTTTTTATTTTTCCTAGCAAACAATCATAACAACTTTCATGTGGTTTTAACTCAGATGAGTATAAATAACCATATTTTCATAGAATTTTCAAACACGTCTCATTTAAATAACCAAGATAGTGATTCCAAAGATGTGTGTTATATGAGTCATGTGAACATGATTCATTATCAATTTCCAATGCATTTTTTCATTATTTATTACATAAATACAATTTTTTAAATTATTTATAACTTAACATACGTTTTCATTATAAAATAAAAAACTGTTTTTCCAAAATTGAAAACAAACCCATCTGCATCATTGAATGATATAGAAATTATGTTCTCTATAACAGTTGGTACACAATAATAATATTTTAAATCTAAAATCATTCCTATTGAAATTTAAATGTGGTAGTCACCAATGGATAGAGTAGCGAGCCTCAAAACAAAGAAAGTTCACAGATCCACCTCTCCTCTATAAATCTTTCGAAATCTACATTGTTCCTAAATTTCGGTACAGATGTGAGCACCACAAGCTATATCAATTACCCAATGATTAGATATTGAGATATTGCTCTCAATAATGAACATTCCATTAGCTTCCCCTCTCTTTTCGGTTCAATTATTCTTCATGTAACCTTTCTTTCCACATGAAAAACGTATTTCCTCCTTTTCTTTCCATTTCCTATGGATCTTCCTATTCTTAGAAGGATGGTTCTTGGGAGCCAAGACTTTTTGTGAGTCTTGGGCCCCTTTTCTTTGTTCTTCCTTTTTATTATTCACCATAAATACCATGGGTTTTTCACACCCCATTTCCTTATCCACTTGGAGAATAAAATTAAAAACGTCCAAAAGACTCTTATAATTATTGATCATATTGTAATTAACAATAAAACATGATCAGGTTATGGGAAGTGATGAAACTATGAGATATATACACAAATTATACATTAATTTAATCCGTAAGATGTCTAGGAATTTAATTTTTCCATTAATATTCTTTACAATAGGCCCATATGTTGTAGAATATCTAATATTAGTTATAAAAAAGCATTTGATATCTCATATCTCTCTAGTCTCTCCATCTCTTGATATATATCCCGAAGGTGTGACATTATGTTATATGAATCCATGTATTCATGTTGATCCAAAATCTCATTGGTCATGAATGATAGCATGAAACAAGAGTATATTTGGAATTTTCAAAGAAAATCTCATAGAGAGACAACTCTTCATCACTAGCCTCAATTCCAGATGCTTTAGGAACTGGTTCTTCTAACACATAAAATTCCCTTTCATGGAGAAGGATATCATGTAAGCACCTTTTCTACACTACTAAATTTTTGTCAATGGTAAGGTTATCCTTTTCATGTACGGATCGTTATGGTTTTTTTTATGTCATTTTACTGTTGTTTCTATGAATATGATGAGAATAATTTTAGTACTTTTTCAGATAAATATTAAAAAAATAAATATATATTATATTTATTAATCTCCCACAATTTTATCCAAACCCAACAGTCATCACCCATGGAATAGAAATATCGTTTTTTGGAAATTATAGTTGAAATATCTAGATTCCTCTAATCATTAACCAAATTCTGGTTTTTTAATCAACGTCAATGGTTCTAGGTATGCATTAAAAATGTGAACTACTTAAACTCATAATTCCTTGATCTGTTTAGTGGACTCCCCAATCATGAAATACTTAAATCAGATTTCCTCAAACCTTGACTCCCAATTATATTTTTTCCTGCTTTATTAGTCATCCATTGAGGTGAACTAAGTTAACTCAACCCAAAACATCATGTTATAATTCCCCAATAATTAAAATCACCCCAAATTTAGATGGTTAGGCACTTTGAACTATAGTTCAATTTTAAATGAAGTAGTGGATGTCTATACCGACTTAATATATATTATTAATAGATTTTATCTTTTTATGAACAAATTTAAAATTTTAATATTTATTAAAATGTTTCTAATATTAAGTGTATTTACTTAAATTATTAACTAAGTCATATATAATATTTTAGAATAAGTGAATTTATTTTTGTTCTATCTTGTATGCTTATTAACTCAATAATTCATGTGATTGTGAGAAAACATTCATAATGATTTAACCATGAAACTTAATAGAAATATACTAATAAATTGGTATAATCATGTGCATTTACTAATGGTTAGTTTTTCTAGTGGATGATAAACTAACTGTTAACCTGTATGAAAACACCATGAACCAATTATGGATCATGTCACATCTTTCCACCTATCCACATATGTATCTCTCTTGGATTGGTTTTTCCTCGGCTCCAAACTTGAATAGAACCCACTAACATGGTATCTCCATCCATTACATATAATTTTACTCACATTTAGGTGAGGGTAAGGTGTCTAAATTAAAGAAACCAAGGTCATGTAGGACCTTACCTAATAAGAGAAGATATAGAACATAGGCCAAAAATTTAATTTTGTAATAAATTAAATGAAACAAGTCCCATAAAATGGTTTGGTTTATACTAATGATCATCCACATGCATGAATAAAATTATACATTTAACAAAACAATAATTTATTTCTTAATCATTCTTATTTAAGATAAATCTCACTCAAATCAATTAATTACCTTCTCTAATTATTCATTTATTTTATGTTAATCCTCATCCAAATTTCAATGAAATTATCATCCATAATAATTTTAAACCAATTACATAATTTTATTTAAAATAAATTGTGTATGTAAATATACCTTGGAAGAAACATAGTTAATACTTGTTATAATCTACCCAACATTTATTGTACTCATGTATTTTTTTTTCTCTTATAGAATATGGAATACATTGCATTGCATGTATTTTCATAACATGTACTATCAACTTAATGATTACATGAATCATTTTATTTTAGTTTCACATGTTATAATTTAATGAACCTAGATTAATAATTGTAATATAACTTCCATGTGATATGTAGATCAGAACATTACATATATATTAATTAAAATTATATATATATATATATATAAATATATATATTAAAATCGAACACATGGAATGTCATTCCAACTTAATGATCACACACAATCACACGTTGATATGGTTTACATTATATAATAAATTAATTTTAATTGTGTATAATTTGGTATAAGTACATGGTGTGTATAAATGAGATAAACAGTGTGTACATTTCAAAGAATCTATCTGATTCACATGCCTCGAGACTTGTCACATAAACAATGCCTCAAAAAATTGGAGTACACAACATGTAAAAGAGCTATATTGAATGATCTCTCCGAGTTACATGGTCACCAGTCAGGTAGGCCATGTAAACTGATTCATAGGATGTCTATAACTAAAAGAATACACACCATGCTTGTGGGATACATCGTATGTACTCTGGCTCACCATATTCCAGGTTGGTCTAATAAACATGGAATGTAAAATTAAATTCACCCTATGTATTCAATGTATATGATTTAAATTAATTATGAATTAATTACTTGTGTGTTAGACACAAGTACAAGGAGTGTAGTTATGGATACATGTTGTGTACTCTTGTTTTATCTGTTCAGAATACATGGAACCCCCAGATGAGTTATTTGATTCAATTTTATCCATAAAAATAATTTATTTTTTTAGATTAATGAGAAAATAAAGAGGAATAAGTAGATATAACAATTCTATTAAAAGAAAAATTAAAAATGAATTGAAAACTAATTATAATTTCATATATCACTCAATGATATTTAAATAATTTTGTGACCCCTCTAGTAACACTTGAAGGTTAAGGGTGTATTGGAATCATGTGATGGGTCATTCCTAGATTTTATTTTTCATGATTAATGATTAATCAGATATTTTTCATGATGATGAATGTTGTAATCAACAGAGTGGAATTAATGAAAATAGAAAAGGGATAGAATAAAGAAGACAATATCCCGATCATCACATATTATTTATAATTATTTTAATTAATTAAAGAATTATGTTGTATGAATTCTTCATTCATTGACAGATCTATGAATATATACTCATTGTATAATCATTGCATTATAGGAATCAAGAATAGATTCCCTCTAGTGGTGATCCAAACGTGTTCCAAAAAACTGTGAACATCGTCGTAGGAATCATCATGTGACGTGATGGTAGATCCTATCACTTATGTCTTATGTGTTTGATCTCCTTGGTAATCCACTCCAAATCATCCTCATTGATCTCTCTAGTCTTGGGAGTGGGAGGTGGAGAAAGATTGCTCTCTGTTCCTGAATGTGTTCTTGGAGAGTGATCTCTCTAGGTATTTAGAGGATTATCTCTAGTTTTCTTTGTTCACCTCACAAAATGAATTGGATCAAATGAAAACTAATATAATTGTTGTTCTTTACCAATCTGGTTAAAAATAAATTATTCCAAAAGTACCCATTATTATTTATTTAATCCCTATGGAACCCCATGTCAATGATAATATTGTTGATATTTTTAAGTGTCGACATGCACATAACTCAAAAATTAAATATTATTTATTTAAATAATATTTAATATATATTATTTATAAATGGATCATTATACTTGGTATAGAATTCCTCCACACTATTTATCAGGCCATGAATAATTACTATATATTTAATAAATAAGTATCCCTGCATTATTCTATAATATATAAATATTATATTCACTAAATAAAAAATAAATATTAGTTAAATATTTTGTCACGTAATATTCTCTAAAATAACTCATGACATCATATATATGATAAAGTATACATGAATAATTATGAAAACATGTGCATAAATAATATTTCTTCCACTTGTTAAATAATAAATAATAATATAATTTTTAACTAAGATTCTAGACATACATTTTGTATGGCCCTTTAGGCCTCTTTCCAAGTGGTATTTGAAAAAACAGCCAAAAGTACATGGTTATAATCTAGTAACACTCCGTGGAACCCATAAATAAATAATTTAATGTTTTAATGACATAATACCTCATAAATATTCTTATTTTATAGTATAATTCTTTTAGAATGATATCTCTAATCAATACAGTTGAATGTTAATTTCATCAAATTATGGGTTTAATGTCTCTTCCTTTGACTTACTATAAATCGAACATGCCTATAGATCACCATGACATTGGATTTATTTATGGTCAATTTCTATAAAAGGGTCTGGGATATCAAATTTTGGTAATGAAAAAAAGGAAAAAATCCTTTCTAACATTATTCATTAATCCAATATTACTCATGGCATACCAAACATATCTTACCTCACCGCAAACATATGCCAATATTATTCTCTTCAATGAATCAAAGTATGTGAATTATAGTATTCATTAATAATAATATTAAAATATAAATATCAATACACATGTCTATAGATATGAACATATAGTGACACATATAAATGTGGATTTACTACTAGCGGGTATCTTTCTCATAATATATGACATTGGATATTACCGTTTAGATACACTATGAGAATGCACCTCAAAGTCCTATGAGTATCCACCCCATATATACTATATAATCTGTGTACCTATAATGATATTATCTATATATATAAAATATATTTAAAAATAGCTTTGTAGAACTTATGGGTTCTCATCATAGCAGTGAACTGCTATGACCTTTTAGTGTGGTAACTACTCTTAGGATATCATCACATACTATGTTACACAAAAGAACAATCATGATGTGATAAAGAGTTTATTACTATTAAAACCTATGAATACGAGTTACCATAAAGAATACAAAATATGGTTTTATGGAACAAAATCTGATAATATTGTTCTACTTCTACTCTTCTATTACTCATGGGAGGTTCTGATAATGTTTCTTTATCAATGGTTGTATCATCCGATTATTCTTATGAATCATAAAAATTTTGAGAGCCCCAAATATTTTTTAGGCCTTCCACTATTTCTATACTTGAATATATCCCTTTCTACTTTATTCTTAATATTCAATAATTTTAGAAAATGAGGAACTCTTGGTATATATGGTTTTACCCTTCATGTTATTGATATAATTTATTTCTAAAATATTTCTAAGATTATTATTGTAACATTTTTATTCTTTACTCTTCATTGAATATCCTAGGAATATTCCCTCATATGTAGCATTTTCAAAATTTCCTTGATTTACTTCTTTGTTTCAGATGAAACATTAACTTCTAACTATATGAAAATACTTTATAAGGTGATTACATCCATTCCATATCTCATATGGTGTCCTGGTATCTCCTATAAAAATACATGTTTGTTTTTGGGTGTACATAATTACTTGAACAACCTAATTCCAGTAATGATGATAAACACACATCTCAATTAGTATAGTCATATCAATTTTATTTAGCTATTAATTTTTTCATTCAATAACCCAACTTCATTGAGGGGTTCTCACTAAGGATTCATCGTGATTTATCCCTTGTTTTTTAGGAAATTTACAAATTTGATGGATTTAAATTCTATTCCATTATTAGATCATAAAACTTTGATTATATTTATAGTTTCATTCTCAATTATTTGATAATAACTCTTCTTTAAATCAATCACTTGTCGTTTATTCTGTATAAGCATCACACAACACATTATTTTATAATCATCAATAAAAATAGTGAAGTACCTATCTCATTATGTTCTATCTACATTTATTAGACTACACACAGCTGTGTAGATGAGGTCAAGATGATTCAATACCATTTTTTTTATTTTACTGATGTGAACTCTGGACTATCCTTCTTCATATGTAAGCATCACATATCTTTTCTTGAACATTATTCAGATTTGGAATGTTGATAGCAATTTTTTTCATTTATATTTATTTCATTCTCTATTTATTATTTTTCCCTATCTTCTAATACAATAAGTTTTTTTCTTCTTTAATTATTATTAAACAATTTTTTTATAATTTAATCCTTGTATAAATTGACTTTTATTATACATTATTTCTTGATATAATTAATTTTCTTTTCCTTGATAGTGTGCCCCTTCAGATTTAACTTCACTACCAATCCAAAGTCAGAAAAATGACTTAACTATGCATATTTTAAGGCAAACCATCCATGTATCTAACTTCTTGTTCCATTATCTCATCATTTTTTAGTACTGTATTTCAATTTCCTTTGATCTTTAAATAACTATCATTACCAAATATCATTATTCCATCAACCCTTTTCTCAATTTTTTTTAAAAAATCTTCATTCATTGTCTTGTGGGATGAGCATCCACTCTAAAGAATCTAACTACTACTATTATTTTTTTCTTTGAGATAAATTTCTATAAGGTTGGATTTCTCAAACTTATAATTTTCCTTCTATAAGATACCTAATTGAATAAAGGAAACATATGGATTTTCCAATCTCTTTTGAATATTCATGGGTTCATCATTCTCATATTAATCTTCTTCTTGGGGAGAATACCTATTTTTAAGAGTAATTCTATTTGGTTTTTTTATTGAATTTTCTCAAATTTATGTAGTTATTGTTCACACATTTCATCTACCTACAATGAACTTCTTTATGATGATTGATAAAATAGTGAAAAAATATACATAGAAACTATTTATTTTATATAATGAAGGGTATGGTCTCATTCTACTTTGTTGACTTCTAGAATATTCTGCATTTAGATATCTCCTTGTATCATCATAGTAAGACATGGTATAGACCATAAAGACAAGTAATTTACATTTTGTAAGGTAAAATAAATTATCAATTCAATTATTCTACATATACCCTTCTTTTGTAAAGGTATGTTACTAGTGTTCCTCTCTAGATACTAGACTATTATTTTCTCATCTCTTTTTAGATTAGTTCAAATATGTTTCTACTTTGACATTAGGCACATTTGTGATACCTCGAAATATCTAATTCACTTTTATAATATCCTAGAACCCACTCTTCTAGATACAATGCTGAAATCCATAATGTTACATTTCCAGCTATTATTCTTATAATTGTGACCCAATTTTTATCCATCGAAACCAAAAAACAACAAATGGAAAATTTGGATCACTTACATTCTGGAGGACCTTTTAGGTTTACAGTTTCATTTAATTAAGAAAAACTACTAAATAAACAATTCACATAAATATGGACTCATAATCAATAGTTTCAAAATTTTGAATAATGTATCCTGTTGTAAAACTATTTTTCTTATTTCACATTTGGTAATTAACATAATCCTTTTGAAGTTTTCTATAGAGATTAATCATTCAACATTATTCATTAAAACCTGGATAAAAGGAAACATAGGAAGGGTTGTCTCTGATTCTCAATAAGGATAAACATGAGCATTAACAAATGAATATCAACAATGATCATAAGAGTGCATAAGGGTATGATAAAATAATTAAATTTCATGATCTAATCATAAACGAATTCATGACCATCAAAACAAGGACCATCAAATATGAAAACATGGAGAGGAAAGTGTCATTAGAATCAATAATCATGAGCCATGTAATATCAATCTTGATCATTTGAAACATTATAAACCTATATAAATCATAAAGAAAAACATAAAGGAATTTTTGGTCATCATTAAACTTTTTATTCTTATAAATGGAATGACCATGAAGTCAAATTCCATACATGTCTCTATTAAAAATGGAATAGACATATGGAAATCATTCATAACCAATGAAATAGAGGGCTATCACAGATCCACCTATTGATGGTCTATAATGGGGCCACTCATCATCATTTTATCAAGGAACGACTAGTTTTTGGTTTATCACAAATACACCCATGAAACTTCCAAGTACCGTTACATAATCACAACAGCTAAAAGATTTCATTTAATCAAAACCACATATGAACAACCATTATAACTTTTCTAACTTGATTTTCCCATGGAAAGGAAATGGGTTCAATAAAAATCTCTTTGAAACATGATTAACCCATGCAAAATAAATGGGTTCTATAAAAATATCTTCAAAAATGATTATCCCACGTAAATAGAATAGGTTCCATAATAATATCATTGAAACATGATTAACCCATGAAACATAAGTGGGCTCTATCAAATTATGTTAGGATATAATCAAAAAATGTAAAAGAAATGGGTTTTATAAAAATAAATTTGAAACATGATTATCTCATGGAAAAGAAATGGGTCTCAAAATAATCTCAATAAAAGAATATTAAACCATGAAAAATGAATGGATTTCATAACAATCTCCTTGAAACATGGTTATATCATGTAAAATAAATAGTTTCCATGACAATCTCATTGAAATAGGATTAAACAATTGTTTCTCATCTTCCACTAGAACATGTGTTTTGGTTAGGAGTCACTATTTCCAGGCGGTTTCTATTGGATTTATTTATGGAACTAGAAACATCCAAAAGTTCTTTATCCAAAGAGAACTTCTTTCCATAGGCAGGTGTTCATTAGGTTTGGACCTATGATACCTAAGAACATACATTCTGAGAGAGGATGGGTGGTCAGACTCATCACACCCTTTTTGGGGGGAATTATGTCCTACTTTGGGACTCTCTGATATATTTCATATATCTTCATGAATCCTTATTAATTTACCAAGTATAACGTATGTATCCATTTGAATTTTCAATCAATTCTTACCATGTGTGAAATTTAGAATCATCAGTATGTATTCAGGGTTCTTCATTAATGGATATATCAGTATGTATTTGAGGTTCTCCATCAATTTTATTCTCTTATGTACTTTTAGAAATTATTTTAATCATTGTTATGATGATAATGGTTTCTGAGCCACTTAGTGGGGAAATATGGAATTTATTATCGACCAAGGAGATAAAATATTGTTTTGATGTTGGGATCATACCCATAAATGGGCTACCTACGTATGCCTGTGAAAGGAATCATAAACCTCATAGTTCTATTCCGCTTAATGGGAAACATCATACCTTTTAAGGTCATGTGATAAGGATTTAACCATACAATTTAATTTCTTGTGATAAGGGCATCTAAGTGGAATGTGCATAGTCAAATCATGGTGTGGGACTTTTTCTTATGTAGCCCAAGGAACCTGCAAGGGATATGAATTTCCAAATTTAATTAGAAACTACTTGGAATGTGGCCCATAAAGGACAAGGTTGATTTAGATTATTGGGTTTGAACCTCAGGGATGATTCCTACGTATGTCATTTGGATGATAATCAAATCCCATGTAGTTGAGGTAGTCCCATGGTGGTGTATGATCCTTTTAGATAGATATTTTGGCGATTACTCCTAAATAGGATGTCTATTTATCGACGATATGATATGGAGCTCCAGCCATAGGAAGGCTTCCTATATATCCCTTTTTTATAGGGGTTATAGTTCTTGTAGTTAATTTAATGAGGTGTTTGTGAAAATTTTGTGATCATCACAAATCTCTAATCCCACATGATTCATGATCGGTGTGCGAAAAAAGAGGATATGAAATATTCAACAAATTCACACACACATTTCCTCCTCTACAAGTGGAAGAGAATGGGCATATGGTGGCGAAAGTTAACAAGGGAATGAAACGATAAACCTTTCAATGTGGTATGAAAATGGAGGTCATTGAATCTGGTGCAAAAGACTAGGGACTTACTCCATGATGGATTCTCTATAATGTTTCCTGGTAGGGTAGGGAGACTTTTCCTTTTTTCAAAAGTAAAATTTGATGCGATCCTTACCTTTCCTACCAGGGACATGAGGCTCTTTGTTTTAAAGACGATATGGTACAACCATAGGACAAACCCTAATCCTATGAACATGGAACTCCCCAACACTATTATTGGGATACAATTACATGTGAATACGGAGATAGAAACCCACATACACTCCATGAATACTAAATCCATTATAAAACAATTATGGGAAACCTCTGACTGTAGATATACAAACCCAAATGGGAAATATGCTGGTCTTCCATTCTTAATGGTTTGTTAAGTCATGAGGTTTTAGTGGATGTTTCAATATAATCCGTTTCAAACAGGGGACCCAGTGGATAATAATCCTTTATATGAATTACTTTGAAGATGAAATTATGAAAGGATTTTATAGGTTGAAGGGATAAGGTAAATCAAAGAGGGGCACCCAAGTATGTATCTATCACAAAGGTAAAGGCGCACAGGTAGGCTTCAATGACCTGATGTTTACATAAGTGATGAACAATATGGATGTTAAATCATGGGAGAGACATGAATCAAGTCTTCAATATTATTCACAAGTATTTCCAAAATTGGGGTGATGAAGTTCCTTTGAGAGGAATGGGTGGTGCACAAGTGTTTCTGATTTAGGGAGGATGGGCTACTTAGGTCTGAAATGTTTATTTATTTCAAACACTAAAGGGACGTAAGTCCAATGATCCCCCTTTAATTCCTCTTCCCTATGTGTTAAATAATTACCTTGAGGGTTTCATAAGACTTTGGTGAAGCACTAGGGAGACTAGAGTAGAAATGGGGTATCAAAGAAATTTTTCCATTCAAATGAAAACTCCAAGTATCTATTTATCAGAAAAAATGTGACAATGGGTGAAAGGAGTTTTGGTCGCAAAAGTGGGTTGCATGCCAACATTGTGGTGCACAGGTGGCTACACACCAATGTTAAATTGGATCAACTGAGGTGATTTCAAACTTGAAACTTTTCAAATCTTGAAATTTACCATGTATTATCTCCCTTATTTCTAAGGAATATCCCATTGTAACTTTTTCATTGATGTTGTGGAACACAGTTTTAACATGTAATTAGTAGAAATATTTGCTTCATACCATGGGGGTTGCTCCCTCGCACCCCTTCTTGAGATCAGTGATGAGCTATGGTATTGTCTCTTCAGACCAATTCATTTTCTAGCTTCACTGACCCCAATGAAAAATTCATAGTCGCACTATGAACTTTTCAAGCCCTATTGTAACATACCATGTAAATAAGGAATATAAAATTTTCATATTTATTAATATTTTTGAATTAAATATTAATTTTACTTTAAAGGGGATGTTATGTTCGATGGCGTACCTGATATGCAACGGGTTTCTTTGAAATCGTACGCAGGACACAACGTTGGGTCATACTGAAAAATAATAATATAATATTATTTTAATTAGTAGTTAATTTATAGTCATTTTATTTGTGAAAATTAACAGAACTAACTAAAATATGATTATACATGTTTGTTAAATGTTTTTACAATAAAATTCAAAGACTTAAAATGTGAATGAATCTAATTTTAAGCATAAATACTCTAATATTCTTTAAAAGGCTGATTTACTACCTTTTGATGGAAACCCCTCTTTAAATATAGTTTTGGTATATTTTATATGTTATTTTTGAAAAAAAAAATATTTATAATTGGGACATCAAAATTTACTTTCAGTAAATTTTTGGTATTTTTCTGATAAAATTCATTTTTAATGAATTGTGAAAAATACTGTATTTTAATTCAAAACTACCTTTTAATCTAATTTATTTATATGGATATATTATCTTTTTAATTGGTTTTAAAGTTTAATTAGATTATATTTTTACCATTCAATCCAATGTTATTCATTGGAAGTAATTTCACTTTGAAATTGGACATAAACAAGTGTCAATCTTTTGATAGTAATTATTTCTTAAAAACACGCTTTTTGTTTTGACAACGGGAATTAATTTTAAATTAATTAATGCAACTTATATGTTTTGAATTTTTTAAAATAGAAATTATTTTTGAATTCGGAATATCACATATATATTAGGCTGATTTTTTGGTACATTTCTGAAAACCTTCAATTTTTGATGAATAGTGAAAAAATGAAGTAGTTGTTAAAAACCCAAATTATTCATTTAAATGAAATTTTACCTCTTTTGTGAATTGAATATAGAAAATTTGATATAAATTTTTGTTATTAGTAAGTAAAATTTTGTTCAATAAGATGAAAATAGTTTTTGGTGAAAAGTAACTTTTGACATTTATTTACCGCACTTAAAGGTAAATATAGAAATTCAAGTTAAATACAATATTATTATTATATAAAATTACCTTAATAATTGTTATAAACTTATTGGATGTGTAATGGAAGACCAATAAAATTTTTGGGTGAGACTTTTGGCCTTTGTAATCAACTTGGGTAAGATAATGACGTTAATAACTTGTTATTTAATGTAAAAATAAAAATAGCCTTAACATGTATTATTTTACTAAAATAATATTACTGTGGGTTATATAATTGATTTATTTGAATATAAATATTCATTATAAATATTTAAAGACTTTATACATCATGGTATTTTTTTTATAATTTTTATACATCAAATAAATGAAATTATTTATGACACAATAATGATGCAATGTTTACCTCATTAATGAATGATTTAAATAAATTAGATTTTAAAAATAAACACCATATCCAAAACATGTCAAATTATTATTGGATGATTTTATTTCAAACATGAGTCATATTATCTTTGACTTTAATGGTTTTTTTATCTTTATAAACTGAACATCATTATATAAAAAACAATATTTTCAAACAATCCTAAAGAGCCCCTCCTCCCCCTTATAAAAATCCCTCACTTCTAACCCTTACTCACACCTCTCAAGCCCCTTTTCTTGTCCAAAATCTACCCAAATAATTTCTTAAGGTCCCTATATTCCATATATAATCCTTAACATAAGAAAAATCAACTTCAAGAAATCATTTTTGTTCAAACCAAAGGGAGTTACCCGATTTAATGGTAACGTCATCTCTTAAGTTATTTAATTTTTTTTTCCTTATCCAACCCCTTAAATTATATTTATTTACTTATTTTATAAAAAAAAGTGTATTAAATATACTTGGATTTTTTTATGATATGTATTTTAACTACACTTACACACACCTCCATATAATGGGTAAATAACATACTGTTTCTATGGACAGAGAACTATTGTCTCACGAAACGATGATTGTTCAATCTTCACCTACCGCCTCTCATGGTTGCCACTATGATGGGACTGTATTTATATGTGATATATATTATATTTATATTGTCTATATGGTTATTTATTTTTCATTTATATCAAATCTTTATGGTTTCCAAAATGGGTAAACGTGACATTTTCATTTGAGGAAGTGCGGACTACCGCCCCCACAAATTGATATGACTCGTTCATGCCATACGTAGAACGTATAAATGATGGAGTTACTAAAATTATATATATGATATTATATAGGAATTATAATATACCTATGTATCATTATGTTTTCATTCCATTAAATGTGAAATAAAAATGAAATTAGCGTTCATGCCTACGTACGGCTTACCATCTCCATGAACGGTGCTTTTCATTTCTTATATCCAAATGTTATGTACTATTATAAATACATATATATATACTGGATATATATGATATATATATATATGATATATAAATCCTTAAAATCATTCTGGAGATAATGAAAAATTGACCACATAGAAAACTTGTAAATATAAGAAGTTCATTTTTGACTTAAGTACAAAATATCGACAAAATGACCATTATGACTGCATAATGCTTATAACATGGTAATAAGTGATATAAAAGGAATAATAAACTTGAAAAAAGTTATTAATAAAGTATAAATTAACTTTATTTTATTATTTATGATATTAAATATAGAACGGTGCAAGTCAGACACGGGGTAAGGGACTTCGTCTCAATCTTTTTACATTGAGGCATCCTTTGATTTATACACGACGTTATTTTATACGGTGTATAAACCCATTTTACTTTTAGTTTTATTAAAAAGGAATATTTTATCTATGAAGAGTTTTTCTAAATGACAAAAAATAATGTCTCTTTTAACGTAAGTGGTGACAACGACCTTTCCACCACCACGAGTATTATTTGATCTTTGTCTTCCTTAACAAGACATAATGTTTTTAAAAGGAAAATAATTACCCTATAATCTTTTACATATTTTGGTATTGAAAATGGTTTTGATAATGGATTTGTTATGTCAATATATCTAGATGTTATATTGTGATTGAAACGTGGCAATTTTTTCTTTCCTCTATGTTTTTTTATGTGTTATGATTATGTTATGGTTCTTGGGAATTGTTTACGTATACGGGTGGTTCGATGACAAACTTATTTTACGTGAGCCTGATATAGATCTCTAATGAATTGTCTAACATGATGGCGGTAAATGTGAATGATTATCCTAAGATATTTAGAGAATATACTATGATTGGTATTCCAAATGTAACCCCCTACATACCTGTAAAAACTACAACGTAAGTATATTACGGATTCCACAAGTTACATTAATTATTTGTGATTACTATATATTATTCATAAATATTATGATTTCATGAAATAAGTAAAAGAGTTTATGTTTTTTATGTATTTATGGACTAATTATTTCTTTCTTTATTTTATAACCCTTACTGAGATTTTTATGCTCATCCCATGTTTTTGAAATGTTTTTAACAGTACTTAAAGATTAATAGGGTCAATGATGGGATCAAGGAAAACTCATGTTGTCTAAAACATGGAACTAGACATGAATATTTTTTTTCAATAGTTTTTATTTTATTAAAAAATTAGAAACTGAGTAGAAGTGTCTATATTGTAATTTTTGAGATGTAATGTAATAGTTATTTCCTAATTCAATAAAACTCTAAACCTAAAAAGATCCTAAATTTTAATTATCCATTAAATTCAAAATTCTTTATTGTTTTAAGGCTTGGTCCTTATATGTATTGACTCATTTTGGTAGATGTTCGTGGAACATATTTCATGGTGTCTATAACAGTGTCAAAGAAACAGGTTCCTTAACAATTTCTTTAACAAAATCATAATCCATCCAAATAAATAATGAGTATGGTATAAATAAAAAATATCCCTAGTGAAGGATAATTAACAACAAGAGTTTTTTATTTTTATGAATGGGAATTCCTAGGAAATATCATTAGAAATATTCTCGAGGAAAATAATCTTTAAACATTCCAAAGTGTCAAATACCATAAAGAAACATTTAAACTACAACCCCCATAAAGGAATAAAATTAAATAAAAATTATAATATAATTACAATAATGACATTCATGATATAACATCTCAATAGATATGTATATTAATCTTATAAAAGAATATAGGTTTGTAACATAACAAACGTCTCAAAGGAAAAAAATTGTGACAAAAATCCATTATCGCTTTGATAACATTTAGACCATAAATTCCATGAAAGAGAGATCATAAATTTGATTTGTAAATCCCCTTAAATACATGTATAAATAAAATAAAATAAATTTATGTTGTGTATAAACACAACATAAAAAATAAGTGGGCAATTTGGTATAATTCTCTCGGAAATTAAAGGGAGACTAGAAATCCCCTTACAACTTTGGTATCATCTAAATCAGAAACTGTAAAAATAATAATCATCATATGAAACATTTAAATTACCTGAAGATAAGAAAACCTGATTATATAATATATCAGAATGGTTATTAGATACACCACAAAAAATACGTAATTGGTGAATATTAAATTTATCTCATAGAAGTAAAAAAGTGAGATAAAAATAACTTAGAAAGATAGAATCATTGGATTGAGAATAATTCAATGAAATTATTATGTATGATAAATAACTAACAAAATTGAATTGGAAATAATGAATAATACAATAAAAGTTCATTTTACACATATTATTGTCATAACAAAACCAATGACAAATGAGTTTAACCCAGTTAATGGAAATTGAGTTAAGAAATACCTTACCTTGAGTCAGATTTTTCATGCATGTCATATATATTAGAAAATATTAAACATATTTAAATGATTTAAATTCTTAATAAAATTTAAAAATATTATTTATTTTATTTTACATATAAAAAATTTATATAAAATTACATAATAAAAAATGTTCATGTTGGATGTTTTGACCATATTCATCTTATATATCAAAATCGGCATTGAACGCTCGACAATGGTCAATGAGGTAATTATTTAAAAATATACATAATAATAACCCTTAAATAACTATCATATTTATACATAAATTATAATTTTAAAACCAATCATTAATTATGGTTATAAAAAATGAATCGGTGTTACAATCATGGAGACGATAGGTCGTGTGTACGCATGAGTAACATTCCAATTTTTCAATGATCATTTTGGGAAGATGAAAAGTAATGTTTAACTTTATATAATTAACATTATATAAGAAATACCAAACTATTTAACTATATATACATTTATATATCATTATTTTCATGTGGTGATGAAAAAGGAAGAATCGCATCCCTTCAAGGAGACGGTAGTCCGAACATCCACAAATGACGTTATCACTTTTTCAGTGTGTGAAATGGAAAGAATAAAAGGATATTTTATATATACAGATATATAATTATGTCATTAATATCATAAATATTATATTTATATTACATTCCATGTAAAGGGTGAATTTATCACATCGCTTTGAGGAGGCGGTATTCCACACGTCCATATACGATGTTATCATATTCCCCCAAAATCTAAAGCATGGTGGTATTTGTTATATAATAATTTTGGAAGTATTAATACATTATAAATATCATATATATAAATTATAAACATTAAATAAATAATAATTTCCAACCATAACAGTTGTTAATGGAAAAAATGAATGACATCGTTTGTGAGGCGGTAGTCCATCGCATGCACAAATGCTAAGTTCATTACCCATTTAATTTAAATTTGTTTAGGTGTAGGTAAAACCATTATAATGAAAATATTGGAAAATATTTAGGATACTAATATTATTATATAATAATTTATTAATAATAATTTAATGGTTGGTGAAAGAAATAATACAGAAATGCATGTTGAAGAATGTAACCTCTTTCTCGGGTAACTCCTTTTGGTTTGTACCAAATGGATTCCTTTGTTGGATTTCTACCCAAAGTGAAGATTATAATATGATAGTATTTATTTTTTTAGCTTATTTGGACTTGTTTTGTAAGAGAAAATGGGCTTGATATGTGTTAAGAAGAGGGGAGGGTGAGTGCCTTTTTATAGTGGAGGGGGAGTGACATTCTTGTAAATATAAATAGGTAAACACTACCGGGAGGCTCCCCTTAAATAATGTGCATCCAATATTGATCAAAATTTTATAAAAGATGTAATATAGTATTATAATGTCCATATATGGTTTTTTTACATATTTATATGTCATTTTGGAACTTAATATCAAATTTTTACAGCTATGTAAACTCATTTTTCCCTTAATAGTTGTAATTATTTTAATTACATTCAATAACATTTTTCATAAAAAATTAATTTTACATTATTAGAAGTTATAAATTATACAGATTCTAAATATGGAATATATTTTTACAATTTATAATTGTTTGATCTGAATCTACATATTATACATAAGAGGGGGGTGAATTGTGTCTTTTGAAATTTTTTGGTAACTCTTTGATTGAACGAGTTCTGTCCTCTATGCTTTATCAGATTTGATCATGCAGAGGAAATAAATAGAATCAGGGACACACAGATGTATAGTGGTTCGTAGAACAGAAGGACCCTATTCCACTCCACCAACGCTCAACTCCACGAGCTTGGTGATTTTCACTATATGTTCCTCTTTTCCACAGACCGGTTCACAACTGAGTACATGCAGTTGACACCTTTACAATCCAAGGAAAAACAAAGCCTTCTGGTTCAAACATGAACCTACATAGCTTAGAACGAGAATCTGGTTACCCAAGAATAAAAAAAATTCAGAAAGAAGTTATCCATTTGATCTTCACAATTCCAACAGAATGCAACTGACACCAGATGGATCGTCGTCTCTAGAAATATTTATTTTCAAGTTGAAGCAGTTCTGAGTCGATCCGGTTGCAGTAGATATAGAGATATAGTTCATAACCTCAGCAGTAGTAGATCCATAGTATATATTCGATAAAGAACAAGTGAATCTTCTATCGAGTTTCTTCTTCTTAAACAAAGAGAGCTTTGACGCTCCTTTTTGAATCAGCAGATCAATCGTGAATTTCTGCAGTCTCTGTTTTTCACCTTTTTAATAATAGATCGATCACCATGCACATAATTACCTGGTGTTTCAGAGTGAACATATATAATAAAGCTGAGCATATCTACTACACATTTAGATCCATAAAAGTCGCCTTACAATTCACGATATTCAAAAATTTGAATTTACAGAGAAGTCGTAACATCCCTTAAGACTCAGCATAAAAAGATCCATTTAATTAGATCTTAAATCCATTAATAAAACGGCTTTGAATCAGTCAAAGTAGTATTTTAAAAACGACATTAAATCCATCTTGAAATCCACCCAGAAATCAGCTTGCTGATCGCTGTATAAAAATAACATCTGTCAAAATTTCCGACGCCAAACGTAAGGTTGATGATGTGGCCTCAAAACGTAGGGTTGATAACATAGTCTTCAAACATAAGGTTGAATCATAAACGTAGGGTTGATCATCCATACTTTTTCTTCAACTCTCAAACGTACGGCAAAATATCCATACTTTTACTTGATCCATAGTTTTCCAAGAATGCATGGTTGTTTACAAATGTAAGGTTGATGAACCATACTTTTGAGAAACAAATGTAACGTTTAGAATTTACGTACGGTTCTTTTTCCATACTTTGCTGATAACCAAAAACGTAAGGTTCTTCTTTCATATTTTTTCTGAAAACCAAAACGTACGGTTCTTCTTCCATACTTTTCTGAAAACCAAAATGTAAGGTTCTTTCCTAACGTAAGGTTCTTCTTCCATGCTTTTCTGAAAAACATATGGTTGTTTAACCATACATTTCTCTTATTTCAAAAATTATACACGCTTTTCATCCTTACGTTTCGTTTATCCACCTAGGGTATGAACAGTGATTCCAGGATGTGCTAAAACAGATTCCACGCTATATTTATCCACATAAGGTATGAACAGTTATTCTAGGATGCGCTAAATAAGATTCCGCACAAGTAATAAATTCTCGTTATTTCAAGAGTAAAATAAATTAATAAATTCCTACAAAATACTAAATAAAATAATTATAAAATAACTAAGGGTATTTGTGAGCATCAAAATTATTGTAAAGAGACAGAGTATTATTCTCAATAACCTCCCCATTTAAATAACATTATTATGTATCGTTGAAAACAATACTTTTCTCAACAATCTCCCCCTTTTTGATGATCACAAAAACCCATCAAATAATTAATGAAATCAACTTTATGAAATTTAATTACATATAGTTTTGAATATAAAAAAAAATTTGTTCCTTAAATTTATCCACTTTTAACTTCTCCACCAAAAAAATAATTATAAACCCAAATTTCTCATTTAATTCTCCCCCTAAATAAAATGAATTCTACCCCTAAATAAAATGTTGATGTTTTGATGTTGTGTTTATCCAAATTCTCCTCCTTTTTGTGATATCAAAAAGAATGAAAAATCATGGATTTTAACACTTTTAATATTGCACTGAACTATTGGTAAATACTATTATGATCTATTTAATAGTAAATGTATCTGATATATTGGCATATGTTAATGTAAAACAGTAATAAACAAATAGATAAATAAACAAATATATAATGAGGGAAATTTTTATTCAAAAACAGTAGTATATACATGAAAATGATATATATAGGAATCAAGGTTTGGATAAGATTGGAAACAGGTTCTATCTCCTCTGGATTGCAGACTTGATTTCTATAAACTATTCCCGAAGTCTCTTCATTATCCCATATCCAAGTTTTATAATGAGATCTCTGTTCTCTTGAGTCATATGAATATCCTCGATTAAATTGACTCTGAAAAACTCATGTATCCTTTCCTCTTTTTCAACAAATACTGACATCTTCTCTGACAACCGATTTAACAGAATTCTGACCGATGTCTCACTAGATGTTAGTTGATCCACTAAAAACTTCTGATTGTCCAGAAACACTGACAAAGGAGCACTGTTACATTGAATATCATGTAACCTATCATTCATGTTTCTCATCACAATTGTGATAGCTTGAAACCTTCTGATTAAATCAGGAGAAGTACCCGATCCACTAACATCACTATTTGCAACTGATGCAAATTGGTTCTCCATAAACAACTTCAGATCTGATAAATCTGACTTCATAACCATTTCATATTTAAATTGTGTAACAGTAGTCGGCATATCCTTTTTAAACATTTCAACTTCTTTCCTTGAAACTGTAGACTCCTTTAGATTTTGAAATTTCAAATGTTCTAAGTCTAAGGAATTTCTCAGAGATACATTCTCAGATTCCAACTGAGAATATGTTCTGTACAGTTCTTTAATTTCTTCTTTTCTTGAATCAGAGGCACCCTGTGCTTGATTCATATTCACTTTCTTAGGTTGATGCAGCAGTACCAAATGTAATGATTGAGCATCATATTTTTCTTTTTCTCTATCCTGAGAAGGTTTGTCCACAGATTTTTCCTTAGAGTTCTCAAACTCCTCCACAGAAAAATCCTCTTGAAGTACCTCTATTGGAGCTTCAGAAGCATGCTCATCACATTCATCTGTATCTTTGTCATCCACTAGAGTTTCAAGAACAATATTTTCAGTAGTTTCCTAAGGTCTGACCACTTCTTCACCAGGAACTGCCTCCGTCTCTTGTTCCTGTTGAAGTGCAACTTCAACATCATCTATAATTTGTTGATGAGTCTCCCTTTTAGCTTCTTATGGAACTCCTGATGCCTCTACTGATGCTGTTCTTTTAGTAACATCTTCCATGGTCTTATCAACAACAATTTACCTTAGAAAAGAATAAGAAAATAAAGCTTCTGTTGTTGTTTCCAAAGTAGGGGAAGTAATTTCCTCATTGACAGGTCTCTTTCTTTTTGATTGAAGTCCTTCCTGAATTTTGTCTTCCTCAACATCTTCCACATCGAAGTGAATCCTTCTTTCTACATTGCTAACTCTTGATTCAGCTTGTCCCTCCTTGGACTTTACAGGTTGAGCCTGAGCACTCTCTGAATCTTCCTCAGCTCCTACTGGAAAAAGTTTTCCTTTAATTGTGCTCAAGAAATATCCAACCTTCCTTAAAGTTCCAACATTAAACGTATTAATGTGATGACAGTTTACTCGAGCATCCACTAATCTCACCATGTCTTTCTTAAATAGAAGATTAGAAATAAATCGACTGAAAGGGTAGAAATTCATCTGGGACTCGCTTTGACAGCAGTAACTGAGATACCTTATCATGTATCTTGGAAAGTTTAACTTAATATCTCTTAATAGAAGAAAAATTATATACATATTAGGGTACAAAATCTTTTCCATTTCTGCCATTATTGGAGCTATTCCAGTATGAATAAATTTGACCAAAATCTTCTGATCAGGCTCCAAATCCTTGACAAACATTTTCTTTATTGTCTTAGTACCAAAAAGAAAAGACATGATGTCCTCGGATTTATACAAAGAAACTCCAATATTTTTTAAATTGAAATGAAAAACTCCCTCATGAGGGTAGTTAAGAATCTGACCAATCTCTACTGATGAGATATAGAAATCCTTATCCTCTATCTTAGACATCATACTGTCCTCGGTATCTCCCAGACTAAACTGTACAGATTTGAATAAGTATCTAAGTTCTACTTCATACAGAAATTCCAAATTTTCACAGTTGAACAGTTGTTCAAGATTCTAAAATGACAGTGCTTGCTTCAACAATAGATTTGTCTGAAATAACCAGCCGAGATCGATTACCTTGCCCTGTAAAATTTTTCTTCCCTCGGAGCATTGTCTCTTGGAATTGCTTGGCTGGGCTTCGCTGGATCTTTTAGTTCTTACCATCTCTGCAAGAATCTATTAAGGTTTGAAGGTTAGGGTTTCAGAGGTTCGAATATTAGGGTTTAGGTGTAGAAGTGATATTTTCGAATTTCTAAAGGGTTTTGATAGAAGTGAAACAGTTTAAAAGTCGAAAATGCTCTGACAGCCTTGATTACCTTGTAATCACTAATCATTACATATATTTAAAACAAATAAAATTTTCATATGGCGAAAGAAAGAAAATCTTAAACAGTATTCAATAAACAAAATAAAATTTTCAAAAATAAAAAAAATAAAAAAAATATATTTAAAATTAAATAAACCTAGATCCCACTTAATAAAATCAAACCTTGCAGTGGGAAGTGGTTTAGTAAAAATATATGCTAATTGAATTTCAGTATTTATAAATTCTAAAAATATATCTTTTTTAATAACATGATCTCTAAAAAAGTTATGTCTTATATCAATGTGATTAGTTCTAGAATGACTAATAGGATTTTTTGAAATATTAATTGCACTTGTATTATCACATAAAATAGGTGTATTATTAAAATTCAATCCAAAGTCCATAAGATTATTTTTCATCCACAACACTTGTGCACAACAACTACTAGCAGAAACATATTCTACCTCACCTGTTGAAAGGGCAACTGAATGTTGTTTCTTACTAGACCATGATTCAAAAGACTTTCCTAAAAAGTGACATGTACCTGATGTACTTTTTCTATCTAATCTATATCTTCCAAAGTCAGCATCTGAATATGAAATAAAATTTAAATCATAAGTTTTAAGATAAAGAAGATATTGAAAAACAGTTCTTTTTAAATATCTAAAAATTCTTTTAACAGTAGTCAGATGGGATTCTTTAGGATTTTATTGAAATCTAGCACAAAGACATACTGAATATATTATATCTGGCCTACTAGCAGTAAGATATAACAAACTACCAATCATACCTCTATATAACTTTTTGTCAACTGATTTCCCAGTTTCATCCAAATCAATTTTTATATTAGTACACATAGGAGTTGTAAATGAATTGCTGTTTTCAAGTCCAAATTTCTTAAGTAAATCAGTAATGTATTTGCTTTGATTTAAAACATTTCCAAAATCTTTTTGAATTATTCGAAGACCCAGAAAGAAATTTAATTCTCCCATCATACTCATTTCAAATTCTTCTTTCATTAATTTTAAAAATTCATGAAAAAGGGTTTAATTTGTTGATAAAAAGATTACATCATCAAAATAAATTTGAACCAATAAAATATTATTTTTCACAGTTTTCTTAAAGAGTGTTGGGTCTACCATTCCAACAGTAAAATCATTTTTCAAAAGAAAAGAACTTAATCTTTCATACCTAGCTCTAGGTGCTTGTTTAAGGCCATAAATATCTTTAGTAAGTTTAAAAATAGAATCTGGTTTTTGATAATTTTCAAAACCAGGAGGTTTCTCAACATAAACTTCATCCATTAAATAACCATTTAAAAAGGAAGATTTAACATCCATCTGAAATAATTTAAAATTCATATAAGATGCATAGGGTAAAAGGATTCTTATGAATTCTAACCTCGCTATAGGTGAAAAAGTCTCATCATAATCTATTCCTTCTTCTTGATTATATACTTTAGCTACTAATCTTTCTTTATTTCTAGTTATTGTGCCTTGGTCATCTTGTTTATTTATAAAGACACATTTGGTTCCTATTACAGGATAATTCTTAGGTCTTTCCACTAATTCCCAAACTTCATTTCTTTTAAACTAGTTTAGTTCAGATTGCATTTCTATTACCCATATTTCATTATCTAAAGCTTCTTCTATAGTCTTGGGTTCTTATTGAGATAGAAAGGTAGATAATTCCACTAGGTTTCCGAAGTTTCTTCTAGTTTAAATTTCTGTATCTAAGTCACCTATCGTAGTTTATAAAGGGTGATTCTTTAGGGTCCTAGAATTTCTAGGTAATATATTTAAAGGTTCTTCAATATCATGTTCCTCTGAACTGGACTGAATTTCTTTTATATCATTTTTAAAATCATTCTTTAAGTTCTCAAGTCTCATGTTATCATTAGATTCATGTTCATCCATTTGATTTGTCATTTCCTCAAAGGGATCAGATTCATAAAATTTCACATGAACTGATTCTTCAACAATCCTTGACTTCTTATTATAAACTCTATAAGATTTGGAGGTAGAAGAATATCCTAAGAAAATACCTTTATCATATTTTGGATCGAACTTAACGATATTATCCTTGGTGTTTAAGATGTAAACCATGCATCCAAAAACTTTAAAGTAATTTACTTTAGGATTTATGTTATTCCATAGTTCGTAGGGTGTATTTTTCAAAATATGTCTAATTAAAACTCTATTAATGATATATCAAGTTGTATTCATAGCTTCTGCCCAAAAATATATTGGTAGACTATATCCATTTAACATAGTTCTAGCCATTTCTTGAATTGTTCTATTTCTCCTTTCTAAAATCCCATTCTGTTGAGGTGTTCTGGGTGCAGAAAAGGTGTGTTTAATACCCATGTTTGAGCAAAAGGAATTAAATTACTGATTCTCAAATTCTCCACCATGATCACTTCTCAATGAGATTATATTAAAACCATTTTCATTTTGAACATATTTTTAGAAAATTTCAAATAAAGTAAAAGCTTCGTTTTTGAATTTTAAAAAGAAAATCCATGTAAATCTTGAATAGTCATCAACTAAAACATATACATATAATTTACCAGCTAAGCTTGCTACTCTTGAGGGTACAAAAAAATCCATATGAATAAGTTCTAGAGGTTTAGATGTATCAACCTTATTAACAGATTTGAAGGATGATTTGTGTTTCTTACCAAGTTGACATGCATCACAAAATCTGTCACTTTCAAATTTGAGACTTGGTAAATCAAAAAATATATGTTTCTTAGATAATTTATGTAAAACATATACATTTCAATGCCCAAGTCTCCTAATCCAGATCCAAGATTCACTTACTTTAGCAGTCAAGCAGTTTACTTGCTATTTACACAAGGAATTTAAATCCAAAGTATAGACATTATCAGTTATTGGTGCTTTAAATTTAAATAGTTTTTCTTTAGAAACAGTACAACAATTGTTAGTAAGATCAACAGTATATACATATTAACAGATTTGAGAGATACCTATTAGGTTGTGTTTTAATCCCTGTACATAAAGCACTTTGTTGATTGAGACTATTTTTGGATCTCCAACAGTTCTAAAGCCAATGATTTTTCCTTTGGAATTGTCACCAAATGTGACAAGTCCTCCTTCCTTTTGAGTGAGTGAAGAAAAATTTAATGAGTTTCCACTCATATGTCTTGAGCATCCACTATGCATATACCATATATCTTTTCTTCTCTGGTGGCCTACTACCTGCAAAGACATTCAAACAAATTTCTTTGGTACCCATATTCTGTTTGGACCTGGTGTGTTAGCTAGCAATGATCTGGGTATCCAGATTTGCTTTGTTCTTTTAAAATTATCTGAATCATACAAGTCTTTTGAAACATAGGCTTTCTTAATACCACAAATTTGAGGTTGTCTAAAGAAATAGTTTTTAGCTATATGTCCCTTTGTCCCACAAAAATTACAATTAAACATTTTAGATCTAGGAACAAAATAATTTTTATATAGCTTAGTTTTTTCTCCTTTACTGCCAATTCCAAATCTCTCATTTTTAATGACAATTTTTCCAAGAATTTCATTTAATTAATTTTCTCTTTTTTTAAAACCCAATGCATCCTGTTTGTAAGATTATACTTCATCCTGTAGTGTTTTTATTCTTGATTCAAAATTAATATAGTTAGTGTTAATCAAATTGTATTTATCATTTAATTCCTTATGTTGTTTCAGCATTGTATCTCTTTCATCTGAAACAGCTTTATGTATGTTATTTAGTGATTTATGTTTCTTAAAAAGTGAGTCATATCTTTCTTCAAGCATATTGCAGTAGGCTGCAAGTTTTTCATTTGTGTATATTGATTCAGAATTTGATTCAGAGGAGTAGTATGAGTGTACCTCATCAGTTTCAGCCATAAAACACATGTTTGCTTTTAGATTGACTTGTTCTTTCTCTGAGATTGATTCAGGAAAGCTATTGGAGTCTTTAGATACACTTCAAGTGGCTTTAATAGCTTTCTTTTCTTTCTGCTCATATTCATTTCTTTTGAATAATTTCTTCTTCTTTGCATATTTTAATTGTGGGAAATCTGGTCTGATATGCCCCATCTTCTTACATTCATAACATCTTACTTCCTGATTATCTCCCTTAAAGGATTTTTGAAGCCTCTTTTATTGCTGTAGAACTGTCTAAATTTTTTGGCCAGCTGAGCCAGTTCTTCATCTGAGTTTGATGAGTCAAAGCTTTCTGATTTAGCTTTGACATCTCTGTTCTTCATCTTTCTATTTTTTTGTAGTGAAGTTACCTTCAAGGTAGTATCTTATCTTTTAATAAGCACTTTATGTTCATTAGCCTCATCTTGCATTTTAGATTCATACATCATCAGTGTACCAATCAGCTCTCTCATGGTTAGATCTTTGACAGGAGTTGATTTTATGATTGCAGTAGAGATACAATTTTATCGAGTAGGAAGTACCCTCAGTACTTTTAATGCTTGATCAGTCTGCTTGATAGGTTCTCCTAGAGCTATTATATTATTGATAATTTCTCTCAATACCTCATTCGTTTGGGTAATGCTTTCACATTCAAACATTCTGAAAGTATCAAATTTCAGTTTAGCAGTTGCATATCTCATTTGTCTCACATTGTCTGTTCCTTCATATGCCACAACTATTGTTTTCCCCATCTCATATGTTGTTGGGCACTGAGGTACTCTGTTAAATTCATCTGGTCCTAGACCACAGATGATTGCATTCATAGACTTCAAATTCATATCATACTCTACCTCTGTAGCAGCACTCCATGTCTCAGGATTTTCAAGAATTTCATAAACAGTCAAAATCTTTGAATAGACTTTATATCCGAGGTTTTTCAGATATATTATCATGCGCGATTTCCAGAAACCATAGTTGTCTCCATTAAAATATGGTTCTGTGACCATTGACATCCCTTCTATTGTATCAGTCACGATTCTCTGTTTGTATAATCTTTAAATTCTTCTAGCTTGCTAAGGCTCTATCAGATTCTCCACCTCTGATACCAATTTGTTGGATCTGAATCTACAGATTATACAGAAGAGGGGGGTGAATTGTGTCTTTTGCAATTTTTCGGTAACTCTTTGATTGAATGAGTTCTGTCCTCTATGCTTTATCAGATTTGATCATGCAGCAGAAATAAATAAAAGCAGGGACGCAAAGATGTATAGTGGTTCGGGGAACAGAAGGTCCCTAGTCCACTCTACCAACGCTCAACTCCACGAGCTTGGTGATTTTTACTATCGGGTCCTCTTTTCCACAGACCGGTTCACAACTGAGTAGAGGCAGTTGACACCTTTACAATCCAAGGAAAAACAAAGCCTTCTGGTTCAAACACGAACCTACACAGCTTAGAATGAGAAGTTGTTTACCTAAGAATAATTTTTTTTTCAGAAAGCAGTTCTCCAGTTGATCTTCACAATTGCAATAGAATGCAATTGACAGCAGATGGATCGTCGTCTCTAGAAATATTGATTTTCAAGTTGAAGCAGTTCTTAGTTGATTCGGTTGTAGTAGATATAGATATATAGTTCACAACTACAGCAGTAGTAGATCCACAGTAGATATTTGATACAGAACAAGCGAATCTTCTATCAAGTTCCTTCTTCTTAAACAAACAGATCTTTGACGCTCCTTTTTGAATCAGCAGATCAATCGTGAATTTTTGAAATCTCTGTTTTTTAACTTTTTCATAATAGATTGATCACCATACATATACGTACCTGGTGTTTCAGAGAGAACATATATAATAAATCTGCACATAACTCCTGCACATTTAGATCCATAAAAGTCGCCTTCTAATTCGCTATATTCAAAAATTTGAATTTACAGAGAAGTCCTAACTTCACTTAAGACTCGGCATAAAAATCTATTTTTAATTCGATCTTAAATCCATTAATAAAATGTCTTTGAATCATTCAAAGTCGTATTTTAAAAACGACTTTAAATACGGCTTGAAATCCACCCAGAAATCAGCTTGCTGATCGCTGTATAAAAATAACATCTGTCAAAATTTTCGATGCCAAACGTAAGGTTGATGACGTGGCCTCCAAACGTATGGTTGGTAACATAGTCTTCAAACGTAAGGTTGACAATGTAAGGTTGAATCAGAAACGTAGGGTTGATCATCCATACTTTTTCTTCAACTCTCAAACGTACGAAAAAAGATCCATACTTTTACTTGATCCATACTTTTCCAAGAACGCATGGTTGTTTACAAAAGTAAGGTTGATGAACCATACTTTTGAGAAACAAATTTATCGTTTAGAATTTCTGTACGGTTCTTTTTCCATACTTTGCTGATAACTAAAAACGTAAGTTTCTTCTTCCATACTTTGCTGAAAACCAAAACGTAAGGTTCTTTCTCCATACATTGCTGAAAACCAAAACGTAATGTTTCTTCCTAATGTAAGGTTCTTCTTCCATACTTTGCTGAAAAATGTATGGTTGTTTAACCATAATTTTCTCTTATTTCAAAAAGTATACACGCTTTTCATCCTTACGCTACGTTTATCCACGTAGGTTATGAACAGTGATTCCGGGATGCGCTAAAACAGATTTCACTCAACATTTATCCACGTAAGGTATGGACAGTGATTCCAGGACACGCTAAAGAAGATTCCACACAAGTAATAAATTCTCGTTATTTAAAGAGTAAAATAAATTAATAAATTCCTATAAAATACTAAATAAAATCATTATAAAATAACTAAGGGTATTTGTGAGCATCAAAATTATTGTAAAGAGATAGAGTATTATTCTCAATAACCTCCCCCTTTAAATAACATTATTATGTATTGTTGAAAACAATACTTCTCTCAACACTAATCAGATTAGGAATAAACATTAATTTAAAATTATTCTCATATATGGGCAGACAAAGCGGGATTTTAAAGAGAAAAGTTCAAATGATTGAAATGTTTTTATATACATTTTCAATGTAAAATTGATTCCAATGACATAAATTGGATTAAATATTAAAAAATTGATCTAATTATAATTAAAACAAATTCAAATATAACTTAACAACCTAAATTATTTATATGGAAAAATTGTTTCCAATTAAACTTCAGTGTCATTCACTTTTCATCCAAATTTTAAAGTTCTAATAAAAATACAAAAAACTGTCCAAAAGTAAATTTTAAAATTTTAATTTCAAAATTGAAGATTAATTTTTCATATAAAATTTATAAATGTTTAAAATTTTATTTTTAAAATAATTCAACCATTAAAAGTTAGAAAAATCACCTTTTAAAAAAATACATCATTTTATGCATAAAATTGGATTTATTCTTATTTTGTGATTATAAAAAATTAATAAATTGAAAAAAAGTTTACTGAATATGTAAAATATAAATTCCATTAATATTATTCACAAATAGTGATTAATTTAATTTATTAATATAAAATACCTTTGTTGGCATAATTTTTTTATCATAAAATAAAATTATTTTTTTCAATTTGTTTTTATTTTAATTTATAAGTAATTTGTCACCAAAGGGTTAACAATATAAAAATTTCTAAACAAAATATTCATAATTTAGTTAATTTTATTCTTTCTCATCATTCCAATTCATAGGTGATAATTATGCTATTAAATATTAATATTATATTATTGTTCTTTAAAACATGTGCTTGTGTGTAGAATAAGTCATCATAGAACTCAATATTTAATGTAATAAAATATAAACATGGAACTGTATGTGATGTAAGATAAAATATTTATTTAATCTAATGAAATATATTAAATATTTTAAATTAATGTGAAAGATTATATTTTTTAAAATATTCGGATGTTGCATTTAACACCCGTAAAATGAATTTCTCCATGGAAATTCATATTGGTTATCAAAATTTTGACATTTCTAGAATTACATAATTAAAACCCACATGTTACATAGGGATGATAAAACATCCTCTTAAAAAGTAAAAGTAATCAACATAAAGGTTAAATAATGTGATTCATAAAAAGGATTACGCATATAGAGAACATTGGATTGAAATTAAAATATTTATTTGGAAATAAATACTAATTCCTATGGAATAATAGAGAGTGATAGAGATCATGGCAAAGAGGAGTATAATTAAAAAACAAACCACAAGAAAAATAGGTGTGTAAAAGGTCATTAATAACATCAACATATGGTAATATGATAATATTTTATTTCAAGATCCTTTTATTGGACTTTAAGGAGTCAGTTAATATCTATACTATGAGAATAAGGAAATATACTAACTTTATTATTATATATTAATATATTATTTAATTTCAACCACAATCTCATCTTTTCTCCAAATAATGAGTATTTAGGAAGATTTTTTCAATCTTGAAGAACTAAAATAAAAATTTTAATATCACATATTAAAAAAAATGGATAACATGTTATTCCTCATATTTTTAAACATTAACAAAACCTGAAATGGTAAGAACAGAATTAGATAATCCCAAAAATGAATAAATATTCATAAAATAGTCTCAAAAATCAATAGTAATACAAAAGATGAAAATAAATCATTTTTAACCGTATATACCAAATAAGCTCAATAACCTAAAATTAAAGTGTTTTTTTACTCAAGTATTATCTCTTACCATCAAAATTTCATGAAAAAAATATGGATATCTTCTTTTGAAATAAAATTAGTCACTTAGTCACCAAATCACTTTTTCTTCATGTGCATGTCCATACGATAATACTTGTGTTCCCATAATTACCTCAACATCCAAGATCATATAAATAATAATTATTATCAAAAACCTTAAAAATTATTACTGTATAAATTAATGGAATAATTAACATTAAAACAAATTTTTACATATACTTCAACCTAATAAAATGTCTCCTAAAATTTCATTGATAACCTAAAAAATTTTACTACTTAAAAAACTAAAATGGGGTGTCTTAAGACTTTGAACTTATGATTATCCTTAAACATATAGTCTTATTTAAGTATCCATAACTATTTATATAAACTCATATTAAGAAATCCTAAACTCCAAAATTATCTAAATCATCCTTTGATACCAACTATAATTTCCCACAACATGCACTCCCGAATCTTATGCTAAAATCCATAAATTTACATTTGTATCTATAATACCGATAATTATCACTTATTTTTTCTCCATAAAAACCTTTAAAAATAAAAATGAAACATTTAATGAATTAAATTATAGAAGATCTTTTAGAATCATAGTTTTATGGAATTAAGAGAAACTGCTACATAAACAATTCACAACAACTTGGACTCATAAACAATTGGTTCATAATGTTGAACATCATCTCATGTCATTACCATCATTTATTATTTCCTATTATTTCATCAACATCATAATTTTGAAATGATTTATAGATATAAATAATTCAACATTATTATTTAAAACCACTATAAAATTAAACATAAGAAGGGGGATCTCAGATGCTTGGTAAGGGTGAACATAAGAATTAATAATTGAATATCATCAAAGATCATAATAGTGTGAATAAGGGTATGATGAAATATTCAAAGTGAATGAGACAATATTAAAATAACTCATACCCATAAATACCTTTTTCATCAAATATGAAAACATGGAAAAGATATGAGTTATCAGAATCAATAA
This sequence comes from Viscum album, assembly GCA_963277665.1. Taxonomy (NCBI): domain Eukaryota; kingdom Viridiplantae; phylum Streptophyta; class Magnoliopsida; order Santalales; family Viscaceae; genus Viscum; species Viscum album. The sequence continues at coordinate 694,696,729 of OY728119.1, read as the reverse complement.
TATTGAGCCATGTGATGCTAATATTGATCATTAGAAACATTATAATCCAATATAAAGAATAGAGAAACTCATAATGGTATTTTGGAACATAATTATAATTTTAAATATTATAAATGGAATTCTCATGGGGTTTACATCCATACATGTCACTCTTGAAAATATAATATCCATATGGATGACTTTCATACACAATGCATTGGAGGGATATCAAATACCCACTTGTCAATGGCCTATCACAGGACTACACATGATTAGTTTATCATGGGACCACCCTTCATTAGTTTATCACAGAACCACCCATCAAATTTTCAAGTATCATTACATAATCATAACTCATAAATTTTTTCATTTCATCAAAAATCATAGGAATAACCATTATCCCTTTCAAAAATCGATTGATCCATGGAAAGGAAATGAGTTCTATAACAATCTATTTGACACCTGATTAACCTATGGAAAAGAAATGGGTTCCATAAAAATATACTCAAAACATGACTAAATCATGTAAAATTATTGGGTTCCATAATAATACCTTTGAAACATGATTAACCCTTGTAAAATATGTGGGTTCCATAAAAATCTTTTTAGGATATAATCAACTCATGGAAATGATATGAGTTTCATTACAATCTCTTTGATATATGATTAATCTATTGAAAAGAAATGGGTTACAAAACAATATATTTAAAACATTATTAACCTATGGAAAATAAATGGGTTTCATAACAATCTCACATTAAAATGGTTATCACATGGAAAAGAGAAGGGTTACATAACAATCTCATTGAAACAAGATTGACCCCTGGAAAAAATGGGCACCTTAACAATCTCTCTGAAACAATCATAATCCATCAAAATAAATAATGAGGATGGTATAAATAAAATTATCCCCATTTTATGAAAATAAAAACATGTATTATTGATTTTAATTAATGGAAATTCCATTAGAGGATCATTACAAACAATCTTGAGGAAAATAATCATTAAACATTCCAAAGTGTCTCATACCACATTGAAACATTTTAATTATAAGACCTATGAAGGAATATTATTAAATAAAACCTATAATTTTCTAATAATAATTATATTAATGATATATAATGTTAATTTCTAAGAATATAGATATTAAAAAATAATATAGGTGAATAACATAACAAATGTCTCAAAGAAGGAAAATTGTGACAAAAATCCATTACTGCTTTGGTAACATTAAAACTATAAATCAAATGATACAGATACAATAAAATGGATAGGTAAATCCCCATAAATTCATGTATTATAATCATAAAATAAATTCTTGGGAAGTATATACACCATAAAATAAAATAATTGGTGAATTTAGTATAAGTATCACAGAAATAATAATGAGAATAGAAATCCACTTACAACTGTGGTAACATCCGAATTAGAAACCCCAAAAGTAATATTAATCAAATTAAACATATAAATAACATGAATGTTAAATAATTAATGATATAATATATATAAATGGTCATTATATTCACCAAAAAAATAATTAAGTGGTGAATATGACTTTTATCTCACAGATGTAAAAAGTGAGAGGAAAATCCCTTACAAATATAATATCATTGGAGTGAGAATAAATAAATAAAATAATTATGTGTGAAAAATAAAAATATACAAAAATAAATTTAAAATAAATAATAATACAATAAAATTTAATGTCACACATATATTTGGCATAACAAAACCAATGACATAGAAGTTTAACCCAATTAGTGGAAATTGAGTTAAGAAGTCTCTTACCTTGAGTCTAATTTTCACGTTTTCCCTCTATATTCCTGAAAAAAAAACTTGTTTTGTTTTTTTATTTTACTAATATCTTTATTAAAGTTTACTATTACTATTATTTCACTAGTAATAATGTTATATACAATTACTTAATAAATAATGATAATGTCAAATTTTTTGACCCTATTCAACTTTTGTTTCAAAACTGACTTTGATTGGTCAAATATGATCTATGAGGTCATTTTTTAAACAAATCCAAAATAATTACCATGAGAAAATTATCATGATTTTAAATAAATTATGATTTTAAAATCATTAATTAAATATTTTTAGGAAAAATTAACCATTGTTACAACAATGGAGATGGTGGCTCGTAAGTACGCATGAGTAACCTTCCAATTTTTCAATAATAATTATGAAAAGAAGGTAAGTAAATTTTAATGTCAAATAATAAAAATTATATCATAAATAACATATTATTACATTATATATACTTATATATATATAATTATTGTGATGTGGTGATTAAAAAGTAATAATCATGTCACCTAGAGGAGGCAGCAGTCCACACATCCACAAACGACATTATCACCTTTTCAGTGTGTGAAACGGAAATAAGAAAATTATATGTTATATAAAAAGAAAAATAATTATATCAATAATATAATTAATATTTAATTTATATCATAAATATTTTTTAAAACCATATTTAATACATTCCAGGTAAATGGTGAAAGTATCACATCGCTTTGAGGAGGTGGAAGTCCATACGTCCACAAACGATGTTATCATATTACCAAAAAATATAAAGCATGAAGGTACATGTTATATAATTATTAAATAATTATTTATAAATTATAAATATCTTATATATAATATAAATATATTATGTACACCATAATAGGTGTAAAATATAAAACAACAACATCGTTTCAAGAGGTGGCAGTCCGTCATACAGACAAACGGTAAGTTCGTTGCCCATTTGATGGAATTGTGTGTAGGTGTAGGTATAAAAATTACAATACACAAATATTAGTATATTTAATATACTAATGTTATTATATAATTATGTAATAAAAAAAATTTAATGGGTGGTTAAGGAAACAAAACAAAAATTTATGTGGAAGTATGTTACTTCTTTTTTGGGTAACTACTTTTGGTTTGTACCAAAGGGATTCCTTGGAAGGATTTCATCCAAATGTGAGGTTTAAAGGATGAGAGTGGAGATGTTGGGAGATTATTTTTTATGCTTTTTAAAGATCCAATTTCCTAGATATGTATTAATAAGTGTGAAGTTTTAGTTTCTATTTATAGTAGAGGGAGAGTGTCATTCTTGTAAATATAAAAAGGTAATATCTATTGGGAGGACTCCCTTACATAATGTGCCCCAAAAAAAATAATAATTTTATACAATAAAACATATGGTCAAAAAAATTACATAAAATGGGTTTTATACATGTTTCTATACCGATTGGACACTTAATATTAAATATTAACCACTAAGTAAACTCATTTTTATCTCAATCTCTATAATTAAAAATAATTACATTCACTAATATTTTTGGTAAAAAAATATTTGACCTTATTATAAATTTTAAATTATTATTATTCCCAATATTGATTAAAATTTTCAAAATCCAAATGACATAAGTTCTATAAATTAATTTAAAATTAATCCTACAAGCAGGACGATAAGGCTGGTTTTTAAAAAGAACAGTTTAAAAGTTTGAAATGATTTCATATCCAATTACAATGTGAAATTGATTCCAATGAACTAAAATGGTTTAAAATATTAAAAATTTATCTATTTATAATTTAAAATCAATTAAAAATATAATTTTATTCTATAAATTATTTAGACAAAAATTAATTTTTTAATTAAAATTTGGAGTCATTCACTATTCCCAAAAATATGAAAGTTCTCAGAAAAATAAAAAAATTAACCCAAAGAATATTTTTATATTCTACTATAAAAAATAAAGTTTATTTTTTCATATATAAATTATAATAAAAATTTAAAAAAATAGGTCTTCCATTAAAAGGGGGAAAATGCTTTTTAGAAAAATACTATTTTTATGCTTAAAATTGGATTTATTTTTATTTTATGACTATAAAACTTATTAAATGATTTTAAAAAAAAATATTTAATATAAAACATATAAATTTATTTAACATTGTTTAGTAATAAAGAATAATTTAATTTAATAATATAAACTCCTCTATGGTCATAAAAATAGTTATTTAGAAAATCGCATCCCTTATAATCAATTGGTTTTTCTTTTCATTTATAATTAATTGTTTTCCAAATAAGTCACTATATAAAAAGTTATAAACTGAATATTAATAAGTTATTTAATATTATTCATTCATGTCATTCTAATGGATAGGTTATAATTATCATATTAAAAATTAATAATATATTGTTCCATAAAACACATACTTATATATAACATAAGTCATCAAATGAATTCGATGTTTCATGAAATTCAAGATTAACATGGTGTTTAATATGATGTAAGATAAACTATGTATTCTATTTAACCCAATCTATTAATTAATTAAAATTAATTTTAGATAATATAATATGACAAATCTTAATATGTTACACCTTCACTTTGACACATCTCGTTTCTATCCTTTGATGTTTCTACATCACAACCAATTTCAATTTTTCCAAAAATGTGGATATTTTAGTATTCAAGGCCTTCTCAACTCATTAAAAACCATTTTTATCTCTTTCCAATAGCTCTACATTTAAAAACATTCCAAGAATTAATTTTTTATTTTTTTCCCTTGATTTTGATTCAATTTTTTATTTACTACATAAATTATTGACTTCTTCTTCAAGTCTCTCTACTATCATAGCATTTTTCTCCAAAATTAATGTAAGGTAGTTGATTAAATTTTAATTCTCTTAAATATTGGGTTTAAATTTAATAATATCTTCCTAGATTTCAATAGATATTAAATTTTCTATTGTCTCTCCATCTAAGTAATCAATTTTTTCTTTAAGATGATCTATTTACGCTAATGACTCTTTCAACAAGGATATTATTTTCTTATTTTTATTTTTTTGAATATTAATCCCATCAATAGAACCCTCAAGTTATAACTTAGTATAAACCACACCAATTGACTTTTTATATTTATTTTTGTAGGTTTCCACGTTTTCAACAGTAGCAATCATAGATGCTTCGAGATCAGGTTAAACTATTGTTTTAAATGCTCTAAAAAGTTACAATATCTTGTTCATTTTGAAAGATTAATTTGTTTCTCTCTATTTTTTTATGATATGATGGATACCTTATGAGGGAACCATTTATAAATCTTCTTACAAGACTTCTATTTCACTTTCTATATCGTTAAATTTTCAATTAGAACCTAGGGTAAATGTTCTTTACTCTACCACATTGAAAACATTCCAATAAAATATTTCCTTAAAATATCTCATTTCCTCTCTTGAGTGTAAGGGAGAAAATGGAAATAATTTCATATTCATTGTCATTAATAACTCTATAAATAGCATTTTTCATGGATTTGAATGAAATTTATTTTCTTACTCGATTTCTTGTATCTTCTAATTTGACTCTCATTTCATAGGTCACCATACTCCTTAGTAGATCATCATAAAAAAGCTTAGATAGATATCTTTCCGCAAGGGCTAACACTTATGAATTATATAGATGTGGAAACCTTATTATAATTTTATTCACAATTTCAATGTCCTATATTTTTTCCACAAGTCCTTAAAAATATCCGACAACTTCAGTTATATGATTGATGAAAATATCCATCTTTTCATCTGGATGCATTTTCAGATCATTGAACTGATTGTGAAAGACTTGAAGTTTTTCCTCCATTATATTATTATCACCTTAATATATATTTTTTATTATCTCAAACATGTAATTGGATGAAGTGAAACTCAACACCTTCAAATAGAATTTATCAGATAGTGTTTTATAATATAATTTTGAACATTGGAATCTGCATGAATCATTTTTCTATTTTTTCAGTCATACAAATACCTTTCACATCACTAACATTAATCCCCTAAATTTTGGCATAGTTAACATCCATATCAAGTGATTTTAGAAAATATGTCACTCTATTCCTTGAAATATGGAAGTTTATTCCATAAAAGAGGGGGACACCAAACCATTCACTGAATTCCCCGAGAAAAGAATAGAGAACACATTTAACACCTATAACCTATAAGCTCTTATACCCCTCGTAAGAACCCAAAACACAATGATAAGGGAGGGGTAAATCATGGTGTTAACTTTCTCATCAAATGATACAAGTATTGTCCCAAAATTGTAAGGGTCCTAATAAACCTATCTTATTGAATATTTTAGTTTTCTAACACCCAGGTGAACAAATATAATTATTACACAACATTTTAATTGGTTCACTACTAAGGGATATTCTGAGTAGATTACATTGATTTTTTATTGGTCATGTCTAAATCCACTAAGAATCCCTAGGTTTTATGGATTATAATTGTTTATTCATGTTTACTTTATACCATACACAGTGCTTTTAAAATACTTTTAGGGATAGAAAACTACATCCCTCATATCACATCCATCAAACCCCCCTTGCTCACTTCCTTGGTTTAAGTACTACTTAGTTTATCAATATGAAGTCCTATTCAAAATATTGTTCATTTAATTATTTTTCAATGACTGGCATGCGACTATTCTTGCACCATAGTACTGAATTGAGACACATGGAAGAAATATTCACTATGACCAGATATTCAACACAACCTTTCCAGAGATATTATCCTCTGCGAATCTGACTTCTTATTTCAATGAAACTTTAGCCTTCATGAAACAAGTACCCTTTGAGAAGATCTTAGTCTTCATGAAGCTCCTAGACCCCACTAATATCCAAAAAATCACGAATCTACATGTCTATACGAAACCCCCTTTTCTACTATTCTTTAATGGAAATTTTTTCAACACCATGCATTTTGATAAGAATGAGTTTGTGAAGAGTTATAGATTATCAAAAGGACTTTCTTCATAAATAACCCTAAAGAAAATATAGTGTTTCACCCTTTCTCTAAATTTTATTTATTTTCAAAGGATGTTTATGGCCTCCTATTTATATATTTTCCCCTTCATGAAGCTTTTGAGATCATCACTACATTTTTTAAAACCTAGAAATTAATTTTCACAAAGAATCTAGTATTTGGGAATCCCCTATGAAATTCACTCATTCAAAAATCTTCTCGTAGTTGCATAGATTGCAATCAACTCATCGCAACCCAACCATATTTAGGAATTCTTTTTAATGATCCTTCAATCCAATGTGATAATAGATTCTTTAATAGATCTCCACATATTCATGAAAATAAAATCATAATGAAACATATTCCTTCACCACTTATGTTAAGATTTTATTCTAAAAAAATATATTTCATGAAGTTTTCCCCTTCCCCTATATTTTGAGCTTCAAAAATTTGAAAGACACTAGGAAGTTACACAACCTTAAACACTAAACCTTACTACACAATAATAACCATTTATTTGAAACCACTCTAATCAACCCATTGTGGTTTAACACCAAACACAAGACACATTCCATTTTTAGATGTGAAAATCCTTAGTTCCACTAGTATTTTTCCAATTAAAAGGAAAAAAAATCCTTATAAAACCAAATTGGTTTATCATGCATTATATGGTTTTATTTAAAAAATTTATTTCCAAATAATGGGATTTTAATATGAAAAAAATAACTTTATATTTTAATTAAATATTTAATTATTATCCTCAGATGAATTTTTATGAATTTTCAAAAAAGATGGAATTTTTAATAAATAGTGAAAAATACATATTTTTAGAGGAAACTGTATTTTCTTTTCAATTAAATACAATGTAAAATTATAATTTTTGTTAGTTTTAAAATTTTATTATTTAATTTTCATTAAAAAATCAATTAATGTATTTTTAATAAATCTTATACTTGAATTTCATATAAGAATATTTTTATATTTAAAATTAATTTTTCTAGAAAACATTTTTTCATTATATTTTGTGGTTTAATTTTAAATTATATTCTAACACATATAGAAATAGATTCTTCAAAAGGTGATTAAAAATTTTAAATTTTTATGTTAAAATTTATTAAATAGGACACTTATATTTTTAGTTATCTTGAATAGAAACCAAAGTGAACTTTGTTTCCCACGGAAAAGGTAAAATGAGTTAATTATGGTTAAACATAATGTGATAAAGCATAAACTTCATTAAAACTGTTTACATTATTTCATTTTATTATTATATTTTATAAATAGTCAAAAAAACATTGTAATTGTGACCTTTAATTCTATTTATCTTTGAATTTTAATTTTAATTTTTTTTACTAAATTTAAAGTCAAAACTTACACTTTATTAATTTTAATATATATAATATTATTTGATAGGGGATAAAAACAATGATTAGTTATAAATGGTTTTTTGAAATATTAATTTTTTTAACGTGGTTATTTTTTTTATTTTTTAGTGATGAAATAATACCCTCAAATGTTTATACAACGTTGACAGGTGCTTATTCAAGTAATAGGAAAATCAAGTAACTTATTCGAAAACACTACAAGAAATATTTTTTGGGAGATTTATAATTCCCCAAGAATTTTTTATATAAATATTATATATTAATTATATTTTAAAGTTTTATATTATAATTACATTTACTTTGTTTTGTTTTAAAATTCAAATTCAATAAATAATTCCAAAAAAGTTATTAATAATATTTTATAATAAAAATATATTATATTATTTAAAGTTAATAAAAACTAATACATATACAAGCGAATATTTTATGGTTGTAAATATCATACATGTTATAGTAAAGGGTCATTTTTTTATATAAATTAAAATTATTGACCCCTACAAAGTAAAAAACGTTGATATCATCATAATTTTCAAAAGGGTTAACATGTGTTAAAAAATGAGATAAAGGAAAAAACCTAATAAAAAAATCTCCAATTTTTATTGGATGATATTAATTTATCCCATAATAATCCTATATTTATATTATATCAATTTTGAACATATTTTAATTTAAAATTAATTTATATTAAATTAATACTGTATTAAATTCAAAGAATTACCTCCCATCACTTATCAAAGGGTTCCTACTCTACTCTTATCCACGTAACATTTTAGAATTATATTTTAAAAAATACACAACCAAATAACTTTTAAAAACCCCTAAAAAAGTTCAATTGGTCTTTAATAATGTATAATACCAACCTTATATGGCTTAATGTGTAATCAAAATGTGGTTGTTTGTAGAAGAAGTATCATTTTTAATCGAATGTTTTTATACCTTCTTTAAATCTTCTTAAAACATTATGAAATAATAAAACCATTATATTCCTTATACATGTATGTTTTATGTTAATTTCATAAACAATAACCATTTCATTCTTCCATCAAATGGTGAATTAAGCCATCGTTCATGTGTACGGTGGACTATCACCTCCCAAACTAATATAATTTCTTTCCATCACCGCATCACATGGATGGTTCTAATGATGTATTTTATGTTTATGTATGATATTCATGAAATATTTATAATTTTTAAAAGATAATAAATCATAAAATATTTTACCTTTTGTTCTATTTAAATGTGATAATGTCGTTTATGTATATGTGTGAATTACTACCTCCACAAAGCAATGTGATTTATTTTTCATGAACACATCACATGGAAAATATATTTAAATGTATTTAAATATATAATATGATATTTATGATATAATAATATTTATTTAAATATTAAATAATATTTACCTTCTTTCAATTATGTTAATCGAAAAATGGAAACATTACTCAAGCGTATGTATGACCTATCATCATTATGATTATAACATAATTAATTTCTCATAACCATATTTCATGGTTAGAATTAAAATTATAATGCATGTATAAAAATGAAAATTATTTAAGGATTTTTATTATTTAGGTTATGGAATAATTAAATCTTTTCCCATAGTTAACCTACTAAAGTCAATTTAGACATATGATCTAAATATTACCTAAATGAAAGATGTGAACTTAATTGATTATGTAATTAAATATAACATAGAAATAAGTAAAATTAAATTAAAAATAAAAATGATTTTTTTTTCTTAAAATAAAATAATTAATATAAGTTTATTATTCAGGAAGATAAATGACATATGTTTGGGTTCGAACTTAATTTAAGATAAATCATACATTAAAACCCACTTTTTATTTTTTAAATACCATTTTTTTTTAAAAAAAATTCCTTCAATTTCTATATCATTAAAATTATTTTACTAATGTATTTATATAGACGTCAATGATTAAATAAGTAAACTTTTAAATTCATATAAATTTTTTAAAAGGAATTTTTATACAGAATTTTTTGACTTTCTTTACAAAGGAAAAAAAAGAATGCTCTATTTTAACCTATATGGTGTTAATAGATTATACTACAACTATAAATATTATATGATGTTTCATAATTCTATATAATATTCAATATTTTCTTCAAATAAAAAATAATTTTTCATTTTTTTATTTGAATTTTATTTTTGATAATTGTATTTTAATGGAAATGGATATATCAATATCTCTAATTTTTTTAATGATTGGTTAAAGAAAATATTTTTTTGAATTTCATGATAGAAAGTAATATTTTATGATGTTCATTCATGTTTTTGTCCTTGTATATTTTTTATGATGTTGGTTGAGCCTAATATGGTTCATTATGATAGGGGTGACCAATATAGTTATCCAATTCATTAGGTAATGATCATATTCTATAGATAATAATGTTATAAGTTGAATGTAATGGTTATTCCAATTTTAAGGGTTCTTATAAGGTTTATATGAATATAATTTCCCATGGAACATATATTATTTTTTTATTACTAATGATTTTTCATGGAATTATTTTAACATTAATAAGGTAAGGTAATGAAATTTTATTTTAGAGGAAATATTATGCCCATTTAAGTTTAAAAGGTGTATTTTGAAGAAAATGTATTTAATAAGTTCTCATGTTTTCTATGAAACCCTGATGATTATGATTTTTCCTTATTTTATTGTAATGTGTTTCAAGAAAACATTTAGGTAGTAAACCAGATTTCATGTGTAATTAAATGATTATTTGAGCTGAAATTTATTTATTTTAAAGGGAAACTCTCTTTTATTATCCCATGGTTTTAAAATGGTCTAATGAGTTTTTTTTATTTTTGTGTGCCTCTTACTGATATTTTTTTCCCCATAAATCATTTTCAAAAAAATTAAAATGTTTTAAGGATGGTTAGGAATAAATAATAAGTATATTTTAAAATATTAAATATTTTTCATGAAAATAAAACATGCTTTATTTAAAATGTGTTGCATTGTGGGAAAAACAGTTACAAATATGAAGTATAAAATTTTCAATGAATGGGTTATCGATGTATGTATTATGTCCTAACTCTTTAAATATCTAAAACTGAAAATATTATTTGAAATATAAGAAAATTAATTCTTATTCTAAAAATTAATTTATGGATTGAACAAATACATGGTTCTTATAATCCTTCATTATGTTAGCTCTTGATATTTATTTAAGAATATAGATAAGTTTATAACTCATATTTAGTTTGTATTTCATAAAAATAATAAATTATTATTGATCATAACTAGAAATAGAAACCACTTTTCCTATAGAAACATCTATAATAACACCACATGTAGCTAATAATGGCCTACCTAAAATGATTTAAACCCTTTTTCCACACTCCATGTAAATATCAAGGAAATTATTTTTCAATTTATGATTCTCTACATTAACTAATAGGTCATCCACCCTTAAAAGTAGATGATTTGTCAACCTATTTCCAACTAAAGAGACACTGATATTGATTACAGCTCTCCTAGACATATATTTTGAAATAATGATTATCTAATAAAGTTACTATTTTAACATAAGTTGTGCAATCAATTATACTCCTCGCATTATTCTATATTAAAATTTATAATAAATATTCTAGGGTCCTTAAATTTTTGAGAAAACCATTTTTGTATGATATTACTACATTATTCAGTTAAACATATGGTATTCATCTCGTCTGAATATATTTCATTTTCTAAAAACCTATTGAAACATTTCACGTAATATATTATTTTTTTAAGGATTCAAATTTTGGTATGATCATGTTAAATTTTTTAATCGTCTCAAGGAATTATAAAGAGATAGGTTCATTATTATTTTTATATTCTCATTGGGGAAAATTAATGGTACTGGAATCATGACTTAAAATGTTTTAGGTTTTCTCCTTATTATTAATCTTGACCTTTTTCTTCCCATCCTTGATCAGTTACCATTTATTATTCGTTTCATACATTACCATATTAAAGTTAAGATTCATCAATTGACTCAGTTTGGACATTGTTTTACACTTTTCTGGATTAAGTGTTTTCCATATCTCCATCATTAGTTTCAGATAAAATGTCATGATCATCATCCCTAGACCTCTCCCTAAAATCCTATTATGTTTTAAAGATTTATCATATTTTATAATCCATTTAATTTAAATCATTATTCATCTCTAAAAAACTACTCATTTTACCCTTTTCTCCTCTACCAAGGACTCCTTCCACATAGACCATTTAAATTTCTTGGTTATTAAATCTAGGTTTTAATGACCCAAAATTCTGTTAATGTAATTTAACCACTCATTAAATTAGTGTTTCATAATTAGTAACATAATATTATATAATGAAAATTCATCACATGATAAAACCAACTAAGGAGTGCATTCCCACAACCCTAGATGGAAACAGTCGGCATGACTTCTCCCCCCCACCCTTTGTGGGGGAGGGATCTTATTCAACCTCAAAGGGTGTCCACACCCATTATTTTCCCCCTTTTCTAACCTTGGTCTTCTCCAATAATTTCCTTAGATCTCAATTTTCCCAAAAGTTCTTTATTTTCAAAACGTTCTCCAACAATTTTCGCTCTAGATTTATTAATTTAGTGAGGCTTCTTCTCTTCTCAAATGGATGTTGATCACACTGTTCAATCACCATCTCCCATCAGTGGATGATTTTGATAGATTTTTTTTTTCAGATATTGGGGTCTATAGGAAATATTGGTAGTGGGGCTTTGGGACAATAGAAACATCGTGATAATTTTTTCATCAGAGGAAGACCTTATTTAGGTGTGGTCCTCCACTCCCCATATATGTAAAGACTTCAGATTATTTACTTTCATATCGAACTATGAATTCCACATGAATTGGGATTATCCGACTACCGTTATCTGGATTATTTTCCCTCACCTACTACTACCCTTTCAAAACACCAAAATTGTTCATATATTGGGGAAACTAGTTGGTAGATTCTTATGTTCTAATAGTATAAATTGATCTATTTTCCACTACATTTATCCTCGAATTTGTGTAGAAGTGGATGTGTATAAAGGGAATCCTGAATTCATTTGTTTTTCTATTGGATAAGAGTTTCGGTATAATAAATTTGTTTTTTATGAATCATGGTTGAATATTTGCTCATTCTGTAAGAATATGGGTCATTCCAAGAAAGTGTTTAGGTGTGGGGGCAGGACTGAGTACTAGGAGCTAGAGGCTGTATTGGACAGTAGGATATCTATTCCAGGTGTAGTTTCTAAGGAGTTGGTATTTTTAGGTGACACAAGCTATCGACTCAAGAAATTTTGAGTTTTTGAAAGTTAATTGTCTTGAATAAGAGAAATTGGTTAGGTCTAATTTCAAATGGTTATTTCAGCAGAACAACAGATTTTCTATAGTGCATCAAAGCATTTTAGAATCCATAAGAAGTTATTGGGAATTATTTCACATCCAAATGGGTCTTTTAATGGTTTTGAAGGATATTTTCAAGGTTCTAGAAAGAATTCTAGTATTTTTTTTCGGGAGAAGCAATGAAGCAAAAACCTGTTATGGTTTTACCTCCTGAACTGAGGGTTTCAAATATTTTTAAAAGGATGAGGAGCAATCTGGAATGTCCTTTAGGAAACAATTCGATTTTAGGGGTTCATATTTCAGTACAATTGTTAAAGTTAATTTGAATATGCATACTTCTAATTCATAGGCTACGATGGATTTTTTTGAAGGTGATGGTCTAAAATCTAGGTGACATTTCATCCCAAACCCTTTCTATTATGCTATGGATGTCTATACAGGATGTATTAACAAATCTGAAAGGGTGATCCAATCTAATGGCATAATTAATTATATGGTTGGACATGTGTGGGAGCAGATATCACATGGTGTAAGTAGGCATACCAATACGAGGATTACTTTGGCCAGTTTCAACTTAAACAACTGAATTGATTGTTTGAGTAATGAGGGATGGATTGAAAGTAACTCTATTTGTCCCTCAAAAGTTTAGTATGATGAAGATGGAAAACCCTCATATGTTTATTCTACAGTAGGGGTAATAAAATGCATGCAAAATACATGAAAAAATAAGGGAAATAATACAAATAGAGACTCAGGGAGTTTCATTGTTTCCAAGAAGCATAAACTAAAGGAGAAGAAAGACTAATCTAACCTTTCTAGGACAATGGATACTCAGTCAGCCAAAAAATATGGTAATATCAAGGAACAAGAGGTCTAGATAGTGGAATGATAAGAGGCTCAACATATCGGAGATATCAGGTATCAAGAGCATGACAACATGGACTCAGAGGCATAAGTTACCTTGGTTGTTTTGGAAACCCCTCATGGGGATGCAGACAAGATCTTGGAGGATCAACAAGGGGAGATACATCTATGATCCTAGGGGGTGATGATGGTGAAGGGTGCTACTCTCCCACTTGGATAGCAGTGTGTGGTAGGGAATCCCGATGGCTCGTAGCGACCGAAGGTGACGGATCTGAAACATAATATGGATTTACTCATGCACTCTATTGAAGAAATGGTGGAGGCCATTATTATGATTAAGGTGATGAAGGAATATGTAGATCAAATGATGTAAATATTACTACAAGTGGATAATACGAGGAAGAAATGTGTGTGGATTGATAAGAAACACCACATATTGGTCAGAGGCTTCAGTATTGGGATGATTAGTAAAGCATAGTACATGCACGCCTGCGACTATATAGTGTATCATTATGAGGATATCTTAATGGATGATCTAGACACCCAATAAAATTCATTTCCCTAGAAATTTTTTAGGTAATGTGATTCCAACCTTCTTAAAATTGTCTTTAATAAGTCAATTGTCTCTTTTGCTACTTGATCTATTTTAAATGTGGGGTTTCTCACATTCCCCTTAAAAGTGTTTGAGAATAAAAAAGTTGATTTGGAGATCATAATAACTATATTTTATTTTATTTATCTAAACATTACATTTTGAGAATAACTATTCCCATAATAATTTAATGTATTATGATGGGATAAAAACAGAATATAAGATATCAGTAATAGGAAATTTTAGATCTATATTCTCCCCTAGAATAATCACACTCACAAATAAAACTGTATAAATGAATTATAATATTAGTAATGAAATATGAATTTTCAAATTGAATATATATATATATATAACTTGGATATAAAAATAAACAGATGAATAATGAATGAAATATAAGTTATTTATTGAAAGTAGGGATCTTATATGTCTATTAAAAATATGACTCATGTAATAGTAATCTATCCATTAGGAATAGTAACAACACAATTATAATAGAAAAATCCCTTGTGGGAGAGTAAATAATATTTAGTTATCTTATTACATAAGAAAGTATTATATTTTAACTATGGTATAATGAAAAAAAATAATTAAGATAAAATACGTTTTTGTGTTTTTAAAAACAAAAAATGTTTTATTTTAATCTTCATAAATAATTAAAAAGAAAGTTTATTTTCAAAAAATAAGTTCATAAATCAATATTTTGATTTATTATAATGATAATAAATGTTTATGACACCTTATGTAGATTTCCAAAGGGTTGGAAAATTGAGAAAAATATTAAAATTTATAATTTTCATATAAATGAGTATTTTAGTTAAAATTAAATTTAAAATATTTAGAAAACTATTTTAATAAAATTTCTCACAAATTTAGAATATAAACAATGAAAACTATATAGGTTTTTTTCTGGTATTTTTATAAAATAATTTACTTTCTTGTGGACGAGGAAATATGGTATAATGCGGTATTTAACATTATAAGCCAAATACACAAATTGTTTAATCATGGATGTTGTAAAAACACATTAAATCCAACTCACATGAACCATTTACTTTATATAGTCACAATAATCAACACTATAAGTAGTCTTTATCCAAAATTATAAAGTACTGAATACAATATTAAAAAACACCCCTCTCCCCCTTATAAATACAACCCCTAAAACCCCTTATCCTCACACATTATAAGCTTGGGATATATCAAAAATTCTACCCAATTCCCTACTAATCCTCTAAATATTTTCCTAGTTCTTCTATTTTAATCTAAACACTATTCCAAGTATCCTTAATGGGTATCCTAAATGAAAACAACCAAATAGAGAGGTAAACTCTAAACAAATTTTCCTATAGATTTTTTTCTTATACCACCCTCGTATTATATCCATACAACTAGAATATTAGAATAATTATAATAAATATACTAATATGTTATTATTATTATTATTTTATCATATTCCTCACATTCCCTTCTTCATTTTATTTCTAAAACGAAAATATTGTTCACAATATAGTTGGTCCACCACCAAGATAAACAACAACCTTTTTCTCCACCACCCTCAAGTAAATTTATATAAATAATATTATGGTTAAATATTATTATGATAATTATATTAAAAGTTATTTAATTTTCAATAATTTTTTTATAATTATTTAATTAAATAAAAACAAATCATTTTTTTGATGGTCGGTAAAATAGCCAAAATGAACTAACCATTTAATGATAACATTTTTACAGATTTAATCCCCCCTATTTTAGAAGAAAAAAGGAAATTTGGGAAATTTAAAATTTATTAAAGGAAATTAATATCATTTAATTTAATTCTTGGAGTTATATTACCATTTTAAAATAACTTCCATAATTATACACAAGTGATTCAACCATGGAACCATGAAATAAACTCCTTCAAAAAAATAAAAAAAAAATTATTTCTTAGTAAAATGGTTATAAATAAATTTAATAAAATTATAATGAATGAATTATAGATATAAAAAATTCTTATTTTAATAATTAATTAATCTAATTTAATTTTTTAGGACATTAAGTGAAAGTGTATAATGATTATAGAGTATAAGTTAAGGTATCTCTCTAAACCACCCTTTTCTTTTAAGTTATGTCATTTCTCCCTCTAATATGCTTTTTATATCTATTTTATGTTTTTTAATTTCTATAAATTATATATATATATATATATATATATATATTTCTCCTAATAATATAACTTGGATATTCTTCCATCCTTAGATAGGGTAATACATTCCTTAAGTTCATTTATCATATGCCTTCTTTAAAATCAAACCTACTTATGTGCAAATTTTATAAACATTATTCCTTTCATGTATTGATCATCTTAAGTATTTATTCCCATCATGATTTCAATAAATTAATTAATATTTTAGTTATAACCATTATGGTTTTCTTTTAGTTCCCAAATAATATTCCATTCAAATTCTCTCTACAAAATTCCTTAACCGACTCCTTAAAACATCATTTTGAATGTTAATTTATATAACTAATTATCTGCCCTTTCTCATGAAATTAATTCCAAATGAACACCATATTTTGAGATATATTCTTATGTACTCATTTAGGAATTTAGAAAATATTTAATTATTTTTATATTGGTATATTTTATGAAATATTATTTTATTATCAGTTTAGGGAAGATTATGAAACCTATTTATTTCCATGGGTATTTTTTTATGCCTTGTGATCGATTTACAATTAAGGAACACATAAGCATGTACATGTTATGATGGATGAATCTATATACCAATACACTGTGTTGGGTAATTTTTTTTCTCATGGGATGGTGTATATGGGATTAGGGAGTAATCCTAATCCACGATGGGACTCCCCTACCATGTGTTGTTACCATTGATGTTAGCCTTGACTTATATTTATGTAATGTTTTATATTGCTATTAATTTACTATGTTTCTATGATTATATGATTCCATGTTCATTTATTTTATGATCTCATGTTATTATTCATCAGCCTTATAATTTATGATATCATTTTATGTTTTTTGACTCACATTTTATGCCTCATTATCATGTTTATTCCCTTACTATGATTTATATATCACCTATTTATTTTTTATGTAATCCTAAAATTATCCTATGTTGTTTTATGATCTCAGATATATTTAGGATCTCATTATGTAGATTAAAATAATGAATTTTTGTAGATTCTTCTTGATGTATTATGAACCTAGTCTTCCAAATACAATATCCCTCATGATCTTTAGTTTTTTTGTTGTATGTTTATGTTAAAAATCATGTAATAATATGTGTAAATGGAATTGGGTATAAATTTTGTGTAATAAAGAAATTTCTAGTTGTTTTTTTGGATTGGGAAGATAATGCTATGTAGATAACCCTATGGATAAGTATACATATAGGGGAATAACCTGAAATATTTGTTAAATATAGAGTTAGTTGTTTCTAAACCATTGCATCCATATCTAGATACTACAAGTTGATGTGGATCTGGATTAGTTTTACCCATATATAATAAACATGAAAAGGGTTGATTGGTCATTAAGCCAATCATCACCTAGTACATGATAAAGAGGCCTTACTTTCCACCTAGTATAACACTCCAGGGGATATTCTTTGGAAAATTAACACTATTCTAAATCCCTTAGGAATGAATTGATTAAATTTTTAATTAATAAAATAAAATAATAAAATTTTGATTTATAACCAAGATTTAATCCTAGAGACTCATATGTTGTTATTTACTTGTCATTTATATGTTATTCCTTTTAATTTAAATTTACCATTTTATATGATTCTTATTCTGAGTATTCCCCTATATAAGTTTATTTTGTATACAGTATATGACTAGAACCCGAAAAGAGTAGTTAAATGTGAACTCTTTATCCTTTCATGAGATTTAATTTTAATATATGATTATGGTTCTAAACCTCATTTCAAAACATATATGTTTAGTAGAACTATTCAAACACAACCTAAAAACATTGGGGTCGAGCTAACTGTGAGAACAGTTAATAGAGCAATTATGGGATCCCATGTTTATAACTCCTCCCTGAATAATGTTTATGGATTGTACCTCCTATAAAATAATTTCTTTCTTAATTTAGTAAATTTTGATTCTATATTGGGAATGGGATTTATGTCCTTATAGAAATCCAACATCAACTGTTAGAAGTGGGTGATCATTCTTCATATCATGAGTCTTTATATGACTCATTACAAGATTAAGAAAGATGATCAATCTATTTGAAATCTTATTCAAAAGTGTTGATATTATTTCCACGTAAATAATAATATATTGATAAAATGATTGAGAAAAATAAGATAACCATTATTGATTAAATTCCCACTATGAAGGATTATAATGATGTTTTCCCTAAATAATGACATGGTCTTCCTCATCATTGGAGGTTGATTTATCAATCAGAATTACACCCAAATCACTGACCATATCCAATAATCCCTATATAATGGCCATTATTTAGTAGGAAGAACTAAAGAATTAGTTAAAAGAGAATTTATATAAGGGTTTTAAATTTCAGACTGCTTCAATGTGGGGTGCACTGGTCCTCTTCATCGAGAAGGAGGATGGGTCAATGTGCCTCTTCATTGATTATCAGTAACTCATTAAAATATTGAAAAAGGAAAATTACACCCTACCATGGATAGATTACTTGTATGATTAACTATATGGGGTTCAGTATTTCTCTAAAGAGTAAATTGGGTTGGGATATCACCAATTAAAAGTGAAGAATGAAGATATCCCCATGATTGAATTTCGAATAAGTATAGACACGATGAGTTTATGGTGATTCCCTTCAGACTCACTACTGCTCCAGTGATATTTTATTCAATTAATGAAAAGATTCTTTAAAGATTGCCTGAACAATTTTATAGAAGTATTTTTAGATGATATTTGGATATACCTTAAAATAAAAAAGAAGTATTATGAAAATTTGAATATTGTAAAGAATAATTTTTAAAAGGATAAGTTAAATGCAAAGTATACTAAATGTGAGTTCTGAATGGAGGAAGTATCTTTATTGGGGAATGTTATCACCAATAATGGGATTTCTTAGGACCCTTCAAAGATAAATTAAATTGACGATTGGCCCAGACAAATATTTATAATAGATATCTATAGTTTCATTACACTACCTAGGTAGTAATGATGATTTGTGAGGCTTATCATTCCACTAGTACACATTCTTCCCTTAATTGGGTAATTTTTTATGGAATACTGAAATGCTTCAAAGATGTTCATCAGAAATATGCTGTTGAAAAATGTTAAATTATTAGCTTATACATCAAGGAAGATTAATTTTTATTTATATAACCATCTAATGTATGATCTTGAGTTATCAATAGGGATATTCCAATTGAATATTTGGAATATCATTCTTTATGAGGGGAAGTTTGAAATATATTCAAATCAGAGGATCCTCAAACGAATATTCACAAAGAATGAGATTAATATACCCCAATAAATATGGATAGAGCTAATCAATGATTTTTTTTCTCAATCTAGTACCATCCTAGTAAAAATTAAAGTGGAAGATTCTCTAAGAAGAAAGGATCCAGAAACCTTATCAATGATGATAATTGAGAACGATACAATCTTATTAGGATTGCAAAGGATGGAATTGGGGATCATGATAGAAGGATCATAATAATTCATTTCTCAAGTAATTTTTCAAACATCCAATATAGAGGCGATAAATGATGATTAATTATATTATGTTGAAATAAAGAAAAAATTAAAATCTAATGGAAAATGGAAATCCAAAGAGTTCAAAATTTATAAAGGAGTGATATTATTTAGGTCATGAATATATGCACTATAAAATCATCAGATAAAGAGGGAGTTGAAGAATGATGTAGATAACTAAACCTTTTTCATCCGCCCAAGGACCATAAAGATGAATCAATATATTATAGAGAACAATTAGTTGGAAAATATGAATAAGTAGATGGAAGAATATACAAAAAAATTCTTAGTATGCAAGAAATTGAAGGCTGAAAGTAAAAAAGTCCAAAGAGATGATAAAACCATTACCCATACCTACATGGAAATGGTAAAAAATCACTATAGATATTCTCATTATTCCTTATAGTATATAAATTGAAAATAATTATCTATGGGTTATGGTGGATCTTCTTACAAAGATAGACCGTTTTATTTCAATTCAAAGGGACTTCTCACTCGATCAATTTTCAAGGGAATATATCAGAGAAATTGGGAGGATTTATGGTATATAATAATATATTGTATCCAATATAAATATGATATTTATATAAGTGTTCTAGAAGATCCCCCGACATTCCCTAAACAATGAGTTAAACATATATATGGATTATCCCCCCAAATGATGTCCAATCTGAGTGGGCTATCTCAAAACATGTGGACATGTAGAGAGAATGGTCAATGAACATTAAATGAGGATAGGATAAACATCTTCCTCTGTTTGAGTTATAATATAACAATAGTATCCCCTCAAACATCCAAATAGATCTGTATTAATCCCTCTATGGGAATATATGTAAAAAAATTGTGCTCTTGGATGAATTTGGAAAACAGAAGTTGTTGGGCCCTAAAATGCTTGAGGAAATGGAAGAAAATTTCAACACTAATCATTGGTTCATAAAGGATACAAAAAGTCGATAGAATATATACGGTGATATTCACTGATGAGACCTATAGTATGGGGTTATAGGTAAGTTTTTCATCTTCATGTCTCTATGGAATAGAGTCAAAAAATTTGGGAATAAAGAAAAATATGTGTCCTTGATATGTCTACCCTTTTGAGATTGTTGATCACATTAGAGTTTTGACCCATCGAATAGAACTCCAACCAACCCTTTATAAAGTACGCGAGGTATTACCCATATCCCACTTAATGAAGTACATATCATATACCTAATATGTTCTAAATTCATAGGTGGTACAACTGGAAAATGACAACTCTTATGAGAAGGAGTCGGTGATGGTCTTGGCCTATATAGATAAAGTTCTACATAATAATATAACTCACTGATTCAAAGTACTATGGACATACCATATGTATGAGGAGGTAACATGGGAACCAGAGGAAGGGATAAAGTATAAGTAAGCTCACCATTTTTCATATTAGAATATAAAATGAAATTTTGAAGGTAAAATTTATTATGGGTGGAAGAATGTAATGACCCATAATTTTATCAATATAATTTTCCCTTGGATTATATAGTTGGTCCATACATAGTGATGTGGTATTATTTAAAAGCACACTCACCACATATTAAAACCGTCTATATTTTATTATGATAATTTAAATATTATATATAGATAATGGATATGGCCTTAAAAATGAAAATTTTTATAATTGGACAAAAATAAAAAATAAGGTAACAATAATAGGAAAATTTGGATCTGCTTGATCCCATAATTTAATCCACTCACTAATAACACTATAGACACAAAGTTAAAAATTAGTAGGGAAATTTTTAATTTAAAAAATAATATATATATATATATATATATCACTTGGATAAAAATATAATTAAATATAGAATGAATGAAATTTGAGGTATTTATAGGAGGTTGGGATCCCATATTCCAGTTGCAAATATGACAATTGGAATGGTAATTAGATAGTAAGGAATAGTAAAATGACTATTAAAACAGTAAACTCACCTATGAAAGTGTAAATAATATTTATGAATCTTATAAAATTAAAATATAACATATTTATACCATGGTTCAACTAAATAAATGTTTTAAAATTGAAAAAATAAGTGTTTTATTTTTCAAAAACCAAATATGTTTTATTTTAAATTTTATAATGAATATAATAATTAAAAAAATATTTTTTCCATAAAATGGTTTTATAAAAAAATATTGATATGTATTATAATGGTAATATAATTTTATGAGACCTTAAAATTGATCATAATATTAAAATTAATATTTTTCAAATAAATGTTGATTTTATTTAAAAATTAAATTTATAATAATGATATAATTATTTTTTTAAAATGGATTTAATTTTTGGAATCTAGATGTAAAAAATTTCAAGGATAATGTTTTTTTATTTTTAAATTAGTGGATTTTTTTTTGAATGGTGATATACGATAAAAACTGTATTTTAAATTATAAGTTAAATACATGAAATTTGGAGTCATTGATGATATAAGAACCCATTATTTTAAACTCACATACACAATTTAGTTATTATATTCTTAATAATAAATAATATTTTTATAATTCATCTAAAATAATAAAATAATGAATATAATATTAATAAACACCCCTCTAAATCCCTTTTAAATACTACACCTGACAACCCATTCTCCACACACCACTGAATCCTTATAGTTTCCCTAAATTATACCCAATTCTCTTCCAAATCCACTCCCAAACATCCATGTTCTACTATTTTCATCCAAATACCATTTTAATGATCCTAAAGGGGTAGCCTAAAAGGAGATAACTAAATAGAGTGGTAAACTCCAAACTAAATTTCCTTTAATATTATACTTATTCTACCACCTCCATATAATCTCCATAAAAATAAAAATAAAAACCTAATTATCATAAATATACTGGTATTTTTTTATTATATTTTAATATTCATCTTACATCCTCCTTTATTTTGTTTCTAAAATAAAATCTTTGTCCATAATATGGTCAGTTCGCCACCTCCATAAACAACATACTTCATTTTCTCCACCTCTATCATGGCCAGTTATAAAAAATATTATAGTTAAATATTATTTTAATAATTATATTATAACTTATTTTACATTTTTTATTGTTTTAATTTTCATAAAATTGAATAAAATTAATCTTGTCTATGACAATCAATAAAATAGACTAAATAAACTAACCACATAACATTAACATTTTTACTAAGTGAATTTTCTATTTATCAGAACATAAAATAATATTTGCGACCATTAAAATTTATTGAATGAGATGAATATAATTTAATTTTTAGAGTGTTATTCCCATTTTAGAAAATATGTTCTGAAGTTATATGAAAGTGATCCAACCATAGAACCATGAAATAAAGGGCCCCAAAAATGAGAAGCTAAACTGTATATCTCATTTAAATTATTATCAATTATCGTAATAAAATTATAATAAATAAAAAATTTATTTAAATGGATCAAAATTAATTATTTTATTTATTTTATTTTATTAGTCATGAAATTAAGAAAAATTTCAGAACAATTATAGAGTATATGGTAAGGAATCTCTCTGAACCACCATTTTTCTTTTCGTTGTGACCTTTCTAGCTCAAACTCACTTTTTTCTCAATCTATCTATTTGGTGTTATTAAATTCTTCAAAATTATTTATCTATGTCTGTTAAATATATACCTAGATTATTCTCCCTTCCTTTAATGGGGTAATACATTCCATAAGTTCATTTATCAAATGACATCTTTAAAATCTAACCTGATTGGAGAGAACTTTTCTATCCCTTAATAATTTTTTATAAATCTTATTGAACAAAATCAAATTAATTATTTAATTAAATAAATTAATATTTTTAGTATAAATATTCTCAATTTCTACTATTTTTAAATAAAAATTCTATAAATAATGTTCCACCAAATGTATTTTACTAACTCGTTAAAACACTATTGTGAATGTTCATTTTTATACCGAATTACCTACAATTTCTCATGAAATTCATTCCCAATGAAAACCATATTTTGAGAGCTTTTATTATATAATCATATATGAATTTAAAAATTATTTAATTCTTTTTATCTTTTGAATCATTATTAAATCACATTTTATTATTATATGATACAAGATTTTGCAACCCATTTCTTTCCTTGGGTAATTATTAAAATTAATCCTTATGATTGATTTCCTTTTATGGAACACATAATAATTTACATGTTGTGATTGGTGAACCTGAATAGCACTCAAATGAATTAGGTAATGTTTTTATCTCATGATATGGAATGTATGTGAATATGGAGTAAACCTAATCCATAATGGCACTCTTTCCACCATGTGATGTTATCTAGGTAATTAGCCTTGACTTGTTCATATTTCATGTTTTATGTTGCTGTAAATTTTCTATATAAACATGAACATATGATACCATTTTCTGTATTACATTCTCATGTTTTTTTTAATAATGATCCTACCCTTTCATTATATCATGTTATGTCATTTGACTCACATGTTATGCCTCGTTATTATGTTTCTTCCATTATTGGGCTTTATATCTCACTCATTTATTTTAGATATTATCATGGTTATATAATGTAGTATTAAGAGATAAATGGGATTTGAGAGCCTGTTATTAATATTAGAATAAAAAAATTTATTTTTTTGTTTCTTTTTAAGTATTGTGAACCTTTCCTACTAAAAACCCTTATCCTCACTAACTTTGGGTTGTGTTTATTGGATATTTATATTAAGAAACATGTTATAATATGTGTAAAAGGATATTGGTATCTATATATATTTATGGGAATATACCATAATAATAATCCCCCTAACCAGACCCTCTAAATCAATTAAATAATTAGAAGGTACATTCATGTTTTGAAAATTATTTATTAGATGATTTGAGCATGAAGTAGAATCGGATTGTATAAAACACCCTTTGTATATCCAGAACAATTGTTTTGCTTAATATAGCTAGGTTTTAAGTGTTTTAAAAATAAGACATTATTACCCTAACCTAATTCTCTAAAATTTCAAATTTGGGCTCTCTCATCCTGTTAAAATAATAGAAAAAATTAATATTTAAATTCCTAGTATGCTTGAATATTCCACATTAATTACATTGTTTCCTTAGATAACTATAATTCTTAACATTATGAATTTAAAAGAACTAAGAAATTGGATCGCTCTAATGGATAGTATTTTTAATATATATTTTGGAGTTTTGGGTCATTTTATTAAAAATCTATTTCAGCTCTATGGCTATTAAAAATAAAAAATCACCATCAGATAATTGATAAAATTAGGTTTGGTGGTAGGGTATGGACTATTGTAGAATGTTTCGATCAAGATGAGGGGATAATGTTATTTATTTCAATACTACCAAAGAAGGGCTCTAAACTTATCCCAAGTATCCTAAAATATGTCTCCCTTATCTTGGGCAAAAATAATGATTTTATGTCTCAACTCAGTTTTCATGTTCTTTTTTCATCAACAAGGATTAAAAAACGTGGTCCAAAGTGTCATAAATTTCTTCATATATTCGTCTTAACAATATATTATCCCAAATTTTCAAATATAATAGAAATAATCTCAACCTATTTACCTATTTACTAAACCCATGCAAGGGTAATTAATAAACTATACAATAAAAGTCTCTAATAAAATAATTTATCCTCATTATCATTATAATTAATGTAAGATAGCATGTATAGGTATTATTATTTTATCCTATAGTTTCTATTACTATGTTATAACTATATAGAATATGGGTTACTAGAAATTATGGGAATTTTGAAATCCTAGAGTCCAAGCCCCTCATTATTTTGATTCCTAGGTTGAAGTGAAATATTTTTCTCATTTAACTTCTAAGATCTAAACTTTTATAGATTATCCATAAATATTTTGATGTATTTTTTTAGAAGGTTAAATGTTATTAAATATATTGAATTAATGATTTCAGTTCTATTTTATATTATTATTATGTGTGCATTAAAACTCAGTAATAAAGTTAAAAAAATTACATGTTGCTGAGAAAAAGAAGAATATTTTGTCATTTTTTTGAACTATATTTTTTAAATATATATATATATATATATTTAATATTTTGTTTTGTTTTTATGGAAACACCATCCTTCCCTGGAAATAACACCAATTATATATGAGGTTATCATCAAACCTCTTAAAAAATAAATTTTAAAACCAACTTAGAACTAGTATTATGGTATGATGGGTAAAACATAAAATAAGTAAAATTGTGTGTAGAAAACAATGTAAAAAAATAAAAAACAAAAAAACAAGATGAAATTAAATGGTGGAGAAATATTATGATGAAATGAAATATAAAGTGTTGAGAAACTGTGATGAAGTCAAGATAACTATGAAAATTCGAGGAAAGTGAACAAAGGTGAACATTGAATGAATTAAAGTTAAAGCTTGATAAATTAAATTGATAGAGGAAAATATTGTTTCATAAAGAATTTAATAGTGATTCTAAATGCCTGTGTATGAATATATTTATAACACCTAACTAATATCATGAACAACTCTTCTAGTACTCACTCTAAAGGCCATTCTGTCAATTAAAAACTCATGATAGTTATGATTCATAATAGATAAATTCAATCCCCAAACTTTTCTAACAAAAGTGATTCATTTGAATCTCTAGAAGGATTAAGGTTTAATACTCTTCCCCCGTCAATTCCAAAACTATTAAAAAATTGATTCTTTGGTAGAATAGATTTTTATAACACTTATTAAAAGAAGACACTACAGAGATCCTAGTTAAACCATACCTAGATTTTTCAATTTTTAGTGAAGAGTGAATTTATATTATATCTCAATGATTTTTCCTTACTATAATTTCAATTTTAATTTACTCATTAGATAAACCAAAAAATAGAGTAGAGAAATCAACCAAATAAATATAGTAACCCATCATGAAATAATTAAATAATTAAAGAAAAAAATAATTCAATCCAATCCATCCTATCACTCAAAATTAATTTAGTTATATATTTTCATATAAATGGTAACAAAAATATTCAATAAATAAATCAAACCACATAGAATAATAAGAAAACAGTAAGAAAGACGTGTCTCATTTTATTTAGCCCAATCATTTTTATCCAACTACAGTCTTTCGAACTACTATCTCGAATGTTACCCCATGCCTCTGGTTCGGGTCATTCTTCCAAAAAAAATTATAAGTCACTGAGTATTGAATTCCCCACTACTCCATAGGCTCTAGTATTTTAAAATTTAGCAGGTGCCAACACACAGCATAAGATCACATACAGCACTACTGACCTAGAATCACTCAACTCCATGTTTTGTGGGTTACTATTGATGATATTATTTATATGAAATTTTAAAAAACATTAAAACCATGTAATATAGTATTTTTTATTAGTCTAAATATTCACCAAAATAGGATCTATGGTCCATAGAATTGGACATTTAGACCACCACGTGACATAAGGCCACGGGGACTTCAAACCACTACAAGACTTTAAGGAAAGTTAATTATGAATATTTGGGACTTCATCGCCATAAATGGTGGACTATGACTTTGGGTTTCTATAATCCCTAATTATAGAAGAATCATAAGGTAAAAGGTAGAATTTGATGATCATTTTCATATACATGTTTCGTCATAGAGTGGCTAAAATGAAATATTTAAAGACCCCTAGAATGAAAAAGAGTGATTGCATACCATGAATGTCAATTCAATACTAAAAACTAGAGTGATAGATATATAATACAATGAAAATGGGCTCCTTCATTGTGGATTCTTGGGCTTGGGGCTTCTGGTAATGTATTGGCCCCGTGTCACTAGGACTATGGAATTTGTAATGGATTTATTCCAATTGGATTTTGAGCCATATAAGGGTTCCCCCTAAAACTAGTTTAAAAAAATGATTATCTAAAAATAAAATATAAATTTGTGGCCTATATAATATTAGCATCATATTTTATGTATTCACATTCATTATAAGAATATTATATTATTTTTTCCAAAAAATTGTTTTTCATTAAATTTTGAATTATTATATTAAAATTAATTTAGTCGAATTATAAAAATTTAATATTGAAAATTTTATTTCATATTTTTAATATGGTGGTTAAAATTAAATAATTATTTCAATCTTATTTGTGGCCATAATGAATAGTTACCATGGTAAAAATTAGTTACCACGATAATGGGTAAATGATGATAATTAGGGTAAGAATGATGTGTAACGTCACCAAATATTATCTTAATTGTTATTATAAGAGATTTTGTTGACACTTATCATCTTATATTTGAAATTTGATTGATATATTATCACATTACCATGAATAATAAAATTATATAATATAAAACCTAAGGATAATTATAATATTTTCAGTCCCCTCAGTTATACAATGGAACCTCCTCTCCTCAATTTTCCACAACCCTTGAGCACTTTATCATAATGAAACTCTACCATAATTTCTACTTAAACATTCTCCCTACATCCTATAGTTTTTGGAATCAGAAATATATTAACCTAGAAGGCTTAAAGAGTAATCTAATTGTGGTTTTTGAAAGAAGAGGTATAACACTTAAATGAGTTCTTCGATGTTTATTCATTGTTATACCCCCTGAAAACCTGTCATGAACATAATGATATAATAAAATAATTATATAAATTATACTAAAATTTTATTAAGTTTATGGTTCAACTTTTTCCATCTCCTTTTATATCCTATGAAAAATGAAAACATCACTCATTCTTATTTGTAGGCTACCACCACCACGAAGCGATGTGTTTCATTTTTCATTACTATATTAAATGGATAGTAATTATAATGGATTTAATAAATATATATGGTATCGAGGATATATTTTTTATTTTATAAAGATAATATATTACTCACTTTATAACCCTTCCATTCATTATATAATGATAATGTCATGGGTGCAAACGTGTACACTACCACCTCAACAAAAGAGTGTGATTTGTTTTTCATGTCCAAATTTCATGGAAGGAATTAAAATTTTATTTAATATATATACATGAAAATAATTTCATAATTAATGTTTCATAAAATATGGAGAAATGAAACCTTTTACCATTATCAACCTACTGATGCTTTCTCAATTATGAATTAAATGTCCTCAAAAAATCAGTTATGAAATTAATTTATTTTGTAACAATATAAGAAATTATAATAAAAAAAGGACAATAATATGGTAATAAATATAAAATAAGTAATTAATAATGTAAATATTTAATATTATTTCATCACATTGGATTTTAAATACATGTTTAATGATTCAGGCTTAAGTAAATAGGTTTTTCTTTAAAAACATGTTTCAATCGTTTTAATGTTTTGATTCTCTTTTTACTATATATATATGTTCATTAAAATGGTTTAGTTATGTAATTAGTATAATAAAATTTATGTTTAAAGTATTTTTAAACAATATTTTTCTTTATTCTTGAAGTTTTAAAAAGATGTTTTATAAAAATTTTCCAAATTGGTTATTTTTTATATTTTTATAAAATTTTGAAACAATTATTTTTTTTAACATATATGGAATGGGATAAATTTCCTTCCATCACGACCATTATTCTATAAGAATAAGTTTATACATTTTTTCATGTTTTTTTCAAATAATATTTTATTATTTATTATTCTGGTAATTTTAAATTTCAAGAGTTTTCGAAGGAAAAAATAATTTTATGATGATCCTTCTTTTTGTTTGTGTTGTATTTGTTCAATGACTTAGTGAGTGATGAATTACTTTATGTTAATAGGTATTGAAGAATAATAATGGATTAGAAGTCTATTTTTGTTCCTAATCATGTTTGTTAATGATCTAAATAGATATCCCAAACTAAGGAAATATTCATGGAAATCTAAGTGAAGCCTTGAATATTAAATGTTGAAGGTACGTGTCTTAATTATTGGGAAAAATTGAAGGATGGGAAAGATGTCTGAATAATTTCCCATGAAATTATGTGAATTACATTGTGAATTTATATATATGGATCAAATATTCCTCAATAATGCTTGGAATTAGTTGAAGTGAATAATAAGAACCATCCATGATAACTTCAAATGTTATATACTATATTTTGGGTGAAGGGGATTTTAAGTGAGATGATTATTAAACCAAACTAAATTCTTAAGGACTTGTTTTAATAGTGTTTGGTGTATGAACACTATCTAATATAATGATTAATTAATACGATCCATCCAATTGTGTTTCTCATTGTATGAGGCTTAAGGAGGTTGAATAAATTCAATGTGTAACGTCCCAACCTGGAGGCAACGAAAACGGTTCCCTGAGCCGGTTGGTCACGTGCCCTTAAGCACACCTCCTCGTACGCTAGAGGCTGGTGACTAGAATAAAGGGGTCTAAGGTGGTATAGTGGAGATACTATACCCACTATTTGAATAATAAATACAGTTTTTGTGAAGATAAATAATTATCACAATATGCAGTTAAAGATAAATTATAACTAAAAATCAATAATAAATAAATAAATAACCATATATGTAACACCTCGAGCTTTTGTGAATTATTTTTTTTCAAATACATTTTATGTTTTCCAGATTTTATGAGACATGAAACACTATTTTTTTAAATACAAGT
Organism: Viscum album; assembly: GCA_963277665.1. Lineage (NCBI taxonomy): Eukaryota > Viridiplantae > Streptophyta > Magnoliopsida > Santalales > Viscaceae > Viscum > Viscum album. Next base: position 694,665,467 of record OY728119.1, on the reverse strand, counting down.
AATTCTATGTTTATCTTTCATTACACACAACACTAAGTTTGACTTCTATTACACAAAATAATGATTTTATCTTGTGTTACACAAAACACTGAGTTTAAATGAAACATCTCATATAAATAAAATATCATTATTTAACATTATTTTTATCACATAGTATTTGGAATCGATGATATGAATATTATTGAATAAATTATTAAAATATTGTTTCAATATGTATATACAAAGAATTATTTTGAGACCAATTAGTTGGAAATGAAAATAAAAACTATTTTAAAATAAAGTACAACTTTCTCTAAAGAAACTATCTTTTTTTGCAGGAAACTGTATTCTACCTTGATTAAATATAAAAACTAATTTTTTTTAATGGTTTTAATGAAATTTATACAGTATATATATCTAATAATATTTTTAACATTCATCATATGTGTTTTCAAGACAATATATAAGAATAAATCCAATTTTAAGCTTAAAAACATCATTTTTCTAAAAAGTTTGTTTCTTTTTATGGTGAATATAATTTAAAACTAAAATTTTCTAGTTTTAAAAAAATTGTTTTATAAAATAAACATAATTTATTAAATTTAATATAAAATTTGTTTTAGGTTCAATTTTTGGTATTTTTCTGAAATGTTTCATTTTTTATGAATAGTGAAAATACTGAATTTTAATTGAAAACTATAACACCCTAAGATTTTATGGTATGTATATTTTTAAATAAATATATTATATCTCACACAACACTGAAGTTAAATTAATAGTAATATACTATTAAATAGTAACTTAACCTTTTTAATAGTAATGTGGCACTTAGGAATAATAATTCGGCCAACAGAACAGTAACCTCTCCAATGAAAGTAAAAATAAAATTTACCCATCTTATAAATGGTAATATCACAGAATTATATAATAGTAAAATTAAATAATGTTCTCTAAATTATTAATTAAGTGTTCAAATTTTTTTATTGAGATAAATAATTATTTTCAATTTTATAATTAATATAATGATTTAAAATGAAATTTACTTTTATACAATGTATTCATAAATTAATATTTTTTTCCTTATGATTATATGATAATTTTATTAGTCCTTAATTAATATTTAAAAGTGTTATAAAATCAATTATAATTTTAAATTTGGTATGTTTTGAGTAAATGATGATTTTAACTAAATTGAAAATTTCTCATATAAAGGAAATAATTTTCATAAAATGGAGTTCATTTTTGAATTCTACATGTTGAAAAATGGTTATGGAATTTTTTTTATTTTTCATGAATTGTTAAATTTTTATGGAATAGTGAAATATAGTAATTTATGATGTCATCAAAATACATGAATTATTGATTCATAGATGATTTATGGCTGATTTAATCCCATAATCCTGAAATTAACTTCATTATTTAATATATTTAGTGAAAATTATGAAACTATTGATATTTTTGATGAAAAATAATATACTAATGAATAAAATAATCATAAAACACCCCTCTCTCCCACTATAAATACCACCTCTTCTTCTAAACCCTTTTAAGACATGAATCCTGTCCAATTTCTACCAAATCCTCTTATAAGTTCTCTCCCACATGTCCATGATCACTTTTTATCACCAAAAGACCAATCCCAATCCCTTAATGAGGTTATCAAGGAGAAGATATTCAAGAGGTAAAATCCTTTTTCCTTTTCGTTTATTTTATTTTTAATTTCATTTATTTTTTAATCCTTTTATCATCTCCTCGATATAAAGAATCATGATAAATCCACTATAAAATATATATACTATAATTTTATAATTTTAATGTAAAATATATCATCAATCCCCTTATCCTCCCCCATTTATTCTAAAAATAAAAATATTGTATGTGATGTGATGATATACCTCCATCGTGGACGATGCCTTTTCATTTTCCATTACCACCTTCATGGCTGGTCATAAGGCATTATTATGGTTAATTAATACATTAATATACATATTATAATTCATATAATGTTCTGGAACCAATATATCTACATAATATTAATTAATAAAACAAAACTAGTTTGTGATAATCGAAAATTAAAAAAAAATAATGCTCATCATTATCCTCCAATGGCCTGAAGGACTTCATTTTTTTATTGATTTTTGATATTCCACCTTTCAAGTGGTGAGTTGGAACACTTATAAATCCCGTAGGCGTAAGTATTACATGGCTCGTAGGCCTTAGATGAATACTAGTAGACCGATCATGGAAACAAACGAAATAAACGCTGAAGAATGATAAAATTGTATGTTATAACTAATAAAAAATTCTATAATTTATATTTATAAATTTATATTAAATAAAATAAATTTATAAAAGGTTATTAATAATTTAATTAATTTTTTAGTCTCATTATTTATTACATTCAGATCAATTTCACAACACCTTCGGACTTAAGGTAAGGGATTCTCCCCAAACCTCGATTTTTCATTCAGGTTATTTTTTCTATCTCTTTACCCTAATAAAATCCTTAATTATTTTTATATAATTATTCTAAATTATTTTTATATTCTATAAAACCATGTATTCATATTATTTAATTTTTCATTGATGGGTGATACAAGTTTTATAAGGTCTTTTTTCAATTCCTCCTGATGAGCTAGCCCAGTTTAGGGGAAATTCTGAATTTTTTACCCATTTTCAAGTACCATCCTTTATCTATTTTAATATAAAAATATTTTACATAAACTACTCATTTTTTCATGACAAATAATCTTTTTAATTTCTATTTTATGCAAAAAAATTATGCCTTTTTTTAATTAATCTTTAATATTTTCTTTAAACTTCACTAAAGAGGCTCATTCCTAGTGTTTCTCAAACACTCCTTTTACATGTTTTCTCTTCAGTTGAACATTATTTATCATGATCTATGCCTATTTAGTCTCATTAATGTTTTATTATTGTTTAAAACTATTTTTTCAAGGATTCTATTATGATATTTCCTTTGGTTATTCCTTATTTGACACTTATTTCTTATGTGTGTTGTATGTATACATGCATTTCATTTGGGATAATAATTCAATAAATATCCATAATTATTGTATAATGGATATTATTATTTCCATATCCGTGAAATTTTATATATATATATTTTCTTTAAATGATGTTATAATTGGGAAAATATTGACGAATTTATATCCTCTACTCAATACAGATATTTTAAGCCATATTGTTCATGAATTAAATATATGCATAAAGAAAGATTTAGACATACAGTGATGGGTGGGGATCGGTTATAGATAACCCATCAATGAATAGACATTTCTCATGAGACAAAATATTTGGTGAAAAACCCCTTTGTTTTTATTTCCAAGAAGAATAATATAGGTTTTTACCCACAAACAAAAATTTTCTTGAAAGTATAGTGGTTCATGTTCTAGATACATGACGTCCAATAAATAATAATTTTCTTAATTTATTATTTAGTTGATACATTCCATGATATTTTTAGTATAAAAAATATATAGATTCATTCATTTTCCCGATTTATTTATGGCATTTGTTTTTCAAATTATTTACCTTACCATAATTTCTATGAATTATTAACTTTACTTCACTTATTATTCTTCCATATAACACTTTCTGAGTTTTTGATCTCACCCTTTTATTTTTTTTCCATCCATGGGTTGTGTAGAAAGCATATTTTAATAATTAATATGAATAATTTTATTTTATTTTGATTATATACTCTGTTTAATTACTAGGGTAATAAGGGAACCATTTATGTATCTAGTTTCTTTAAAAATATTAAACCGATCTATCCATGGTGATTTGATCTCTTGTATCTATGAAATTGTAATAAAATTATTTCTGACTCAATTCTATTGGGGTTGGTGGTATTACAGTTGGTATTAGAGTAATTTTAATAGAAACCTTGGAAACTAAATTAGGTAAGATAACCCTATGATATTAGTTGATGATAATTATTGAAGAATATCCTATAATTTGGGAAAGGTAGAGATTATATGGGAATTTCTATAAATTCATCCATTTTTATATAATATAAGTGAATATGGTTATGGAATAAATAAACCTAGGAGTAATAATGCTGACAAGGTGTGTTGGTCCTGACATGGTGTATCTTGGTACATAACAACGAACCTTACTATGCACCATGTCTGACACTCCTGGGGGATATACTAAGGATAATTAAAACTCTTTTTGCCAACCATTATGAAGGATTTAAAAGTAAATATGTACACAAAGAAACCATGTTTTTGATTATGAGATTAGATATGAATAAATCTTCAATTTATGTTAAGTGTTTTTCTACAGTGGAATTATGAATTATGATTCAAAACCTAATTTAGTTTATTAAATTTTTAGAAATGGGTCCTAATAGAAGGAAGGGAATCAATACCCATTGAAAATGTAGGGAATTGCCTTCTGATAAATTTAATGCAATTAGTGTTGTATATGATAATTTCATTAACATATTAGGATATATTACTCTTGTTATAATGAATAACCATAATTTATGTATGTTGGATTGTTTCATATGGAAGAAGCCCTCATATTTTAGTTGGACTACTAATCCATTGGTAGCTGAGTAGTGGATCAACTCCCTAGAAAAGATATTTGTGTTATTAGGATAATGTAGAAATGAAAATGTTGTGCTGTAAATATATTTACTAAATGTAAATTTTGATCAATATTGGTATTTGATCAATAATATTGAATAGGATGATGAAATAGAAGATATGGAATGGAGAAATTTTAAGTAATCATTATTAAAAAAATACTTCCGTTGTGAGCAATGAACAGAAATGAAGATAAAATTTCTTACCTAAAATAAAATAGAAGAATAGAGTTTTTTAGAGTAAGTGGCTACCATCATAAGACTATCCAAGTATTCTATAGATTACATACATGATTTATCATACAAGATTGATCTTTTTTTTGAATGTCTTAAACCAAGTCTCTAGAGGGAATTGGCTTCTCAAACATTTTCATCATATGATGAAATAGTATTAAGTGCCATCAAAACGGGGAGGAAATTTTGTAGATCCTATTTTTTCAAGGATTATTAAAAGATGAATAGGTCTTATAATAACCATGGAAAAATGTGGAATCAAAAAATAATATGGGAATGAAGAAATTTACATTATGTGGGAATTGTGGAAAAAATCATCCTGGGAAATGATTTAAAGGAAAGGAAGATTGCTATAAGTGTGAAGAAAAAGTCATTGAGCTAATGACTATAAGGGTAAGAATAAAATCAATTATGTTCAATTATTTATCTATAAGTAATTAGGGAATTATTCAAATCAATGTCCCAAGAATCAGGGTAATCTACCATAAAAGAGGCCAAGGTGAGAAAGCTAAACTAATGTGACCGCCACAACTAAAGTAGAAGTACCTAATAATGTGGTAGAAGGTACACTAATATTATGTTAAAATCTTTATAATTATTTAGTTTATTCTGTATCATCACACTCTTTTATATCTTCCAAGTATTCTTTGAAAATTATACATTTCCCTTTTAATTTAACAAGGTATTTCTCTATAAAAACTCCCAATGGCAGTATCATTGTAACAAAAATGTGTCATTCATCCCCCTTTATAAGACATTAACATGATTTATTTGATAAAATTATCTTAAAACCTATGATTGACCTTAATATAATCTTTATTATGGACTATATTTTAGAATATGACATGATATTTAATTAAAAAAAGAAAGAAATTAAAATTTGTGAGGAAGATATAGAATTTGTTATCATTAGAGCAGAAAATTCATCATCTAATTCTTATCTAGATCCACCCCCAGTAGCACTAATGAATTACATTCTTGGGGAGGAATGGAAAAAAGGGATAAGAAAATTCATATTCAAATTGATAATATAGAACCTATACATGAATACATTGATATATTTCCTGAGAAATTACCTTGATAACCCATAGAGTCTGAAGTCTAGTTTACAATAAATTTAATCCCTAATAAACGACCAATATAAAATATTTTTTATACAATGGAAACTGTGAAATTAGTGGAATTGAAGAAACAACTAGAGTATTTGAGTAATAAGGGCCTTATTTTCCCTAGGGTTTCCCTATGGGGAGACATCATTCTCTTTATTAATAAGAAAGATATATCCTTGAGTGAGGTTATTGGATATTGATAAATCAATGTTGTTACAGTAAAGAATATGTTACATCTTCCTCGCATTGATGATTTATTTGATCAACTTCAGGGAGCATAATATTTCTCAAAGATTAACCTTCACTCTTAAAATCATCCATTACATATAAATAAGGAATATATTCTAAAGAAAACATTTCAAACCATGTATGGACATTAAAAGTTCAGTTTAATTCTGTTATGAATTACTAATACATCTTCTATTTTCATTGGTCTAATGAAAAGAGTGTGAAAGGAATATCTTTATTATTCTTCTGGGGTATTTATTGATGATATCTTATTGTACACCAAAAGCTATGAGGACCATGATAACAACTTACATATTTTTTTGAAGACTCTTAGATGAAAAGTGTTATACATAAAGTTTAGAAAGTGTGAATTATGTCTTAAAAAAGATTCTTTTCTTGTCTATATTATCTATAAGGATAAAATATTAGTTGGTCCCACAAATACAAATTCAATCCAAGAATTATCTATGCCAAAAAAAATAACTGAGGTATGTAGTTTCATTGGTTTAGTAAGATACTACTAGAGTTTTGTTAAAAACAATTCCCGATTAGTGAACTTGTTAACCAAAATCACATGTAAATGGGTTAAGTTTGTATGGATAAAATAATGTTCATTATGTTTTGAATAATTGAATACAATATTATTCAACACTTCAATTTTGACTCTTCTATCAAGAAATTATGGGTTTGTGATTTATAGTGATTCATCAAAGAATGGACTGGGTTGTGTCCTCAAGAAAAATGATAAAGTTATTTCATATGTGTCAAGGTAGTTGAATAATCATGAACTAAATTATCCAACTCATGTTATTTAGTTTTTATCTATAATATTTTCTTTGAATATATGTAGACAGTATCTTTATGGTAAAATATGTGAGATATATATGGATCAAAAGAGTTTGAAATACATCTTTACATAGAAAGAAATCGACATGGGAAAAATTATATGGCTTGAGTTACTCAAATATAATGATTTCTCAATACAATACCTACCAAGATAGGTAAATAAGTTAGAATATGAATTAAGAATAAAATATCATTGACTTATAACCCAAATGACTATTGATGAAGATCATATATTCCTATATTATGTAAAAATGGATATGAGAATTCTTAAGGAAATGGAAACATCACTTTTTTTCAAATTATTGTTACACCATCATTACTAGAGAAGATAAAAATAAATCAATCTAATAATGAGAGTATTAAAAAGAAAATTATAGATGTTAAGGATGGAGGATTGGTAGACTTCATGTATGAGGATGGAATTCTAAAATTTTGAAAGAGGCTTTGTGTCCCATAAATACTGAAGCTAAAAGGGGATTATTGGATGATGAACATAGCTTAATCTTCTTTATACACGCTGGTAGTACCAAGATGTATTGATATGAAAAGGATCATTTTTTGTGTGATAACATAAAGCAATAAATATTTGACTATGTGTCAACGCATCATGTTTTTCAAAAAGTGATATCTGAGAGACAACATCCTATAAGATTCATTTAACCTATAACTATTCTAATATGGAAGTCGGATAAACTTTTGATGGAATTTTTCACAAGATTATGAAGGAAACCTAGAAGGAATGATGAAATATTTGTTATTTTTGACCACCTTACAAAATTTTAATGTTTTCCAGCTATAATATAAGATTTATATCTTGAGTGTCTATTAATAATTTGTATTAATGATGTTATAATACTGCATGGTGCACCTCTATCGATTGTGTATGATCATGATCCCATATATACATCAGAATTTTAGAAGATTATTTATAAGGAATTAGATCTTGAGCTTCATATGACTTCTTCTTATCAACATCAAACCAACGGATAGTCTGAAAGGACTATGCAAACATTGGAAAAGAAGTTTAGATCATGCTCATATGAGTTTCAAGGTATGTGGGATCAGAATTATCTTATATGGTATTTTAATAAAATATTAGTTTCCATCATAGTATTCAAATGGAATCAGATGAATAATTATGTGGAATTTTTCTCAGACACATAAATTCTTCTAATAGGTGATGGTTCTGTTTTCTCTTGGAGATCTTGCTCGAGGTCTCCCCTCCTCCGAGGTTTTCCCACTGGGAATAGAGGTACCTTTTATCTCACTTCTTAGAATCATGATTTTCTACTTCCTGCTTTCTAATCTCGTTTCACCCTTCTCGGTTTGATATCTCTCCTTTGGTTGACATAGGGTTTCCTCATTTTCACCTCATTCTTCCTCTCCCTCTATGATGTTGATTTCCCCACACTTTGTTGTCCTATCTTGCAATGATCTCAGTTTTCTTCTTTTCACCTCCTTTGAAATTTCCCTTTCCCCAGTTCTATTTCATCTTTTTACTGTCTGATCAATTGGTTCTGTTTAGAGTGATGTTTGTTGTTTAATATGATTTCTTAACTCATCATTTTATAGATTTTCAATAGATTTTTATTCTATTTAAATCGAACTAGTTCGACGAAGCAGTTTTCTAGGAAATTCCAGTACTAACTTCATCGTGGCTCACTTTAGAGGCCCTCACCACCATTACTCTTCTCTGGCATCCAGGTCTACTTCTACATCACAGTTCGGGTGGGTGAGATGGATTCCGAAGAGGTTTTGGGATGTGTTTGTGGGGGTGGTAGTGTGTTCCAGGAGGTGTGACATACAGTTGTTTTTATCCTTTCTTCAGGTTCTTTCGGTAATGGTTCTTCATTTTTGCTATTTCGATTTTTGATGAAGATGGTGGTGTGACTATTCTTCATGGTTTGTGGGTTCTTCTTCATTTCTCGAGTATTTCTTTGGTATTCTGATTATTCCATTATGGAGGAGTCGATGTTGGCCGGCGTTCGTGTCGGTCACTGTGTTCTGGATGGATTTGAGGGACGATCTGTTTGGCTCGGGGCTCGAGGTTCCTAATGCACGTGAGGATCAAAACATTCAGTGGATAGAGGTGGTGTTTAAAAATTTATATCTATATCTTGAAAGGTTCACATTATGTTATACATTAATGTAGCTCAGAAATAAATGATTCATGGCGGTGATTGTAGAAGATCCATTCGAGGTGGTGAATGAGTGTGATGGGCTCAAGGATTGATCAACGTGCATGATGGTCATTCCATTTTCAAATTTAAAATTTGATTATCATTTTTAAATTTGAATTCTTCTTTTCCAATTTGGTGGTTGTTTGTAATGGAATGGTTTGATTGTGCGGGTTCCCACATCCCATTTTAAAAGTGGTTTGAAAATAACAAAAAAAATTGGAGATGATCATGTATTTCTAAATGTTTCTCTATGGAAGGGTGTCGTAAGGATTGTTAAAAATGGAAACTGATCTCCTAGTACATTAGACCATTTGAAATTATCGAATGAATTGGAGCTATTACAAATCGATTCGAAATGCCTCTAATTCTCTCCAAATATCAGGATGTCTTCCACATATCATCATTAAAGAAGTACATGCTAGACCCAATGCATGTACTCAATTATGAATAAATATAAATAGAACATGATTTTTCTTACTATAAAGATCCTATTGAGATTCTTTACCTAAGAGATAAATTATTGAGAAATCAAATGACTTGACTGGTAATGGTTTTGGAATAGTAATCTCACTGTTTGGAAGAGTAATTCGGCCAGTAGAATAGTAACCTCACCTATAAAAGTATAAATAAAATTTATTAATCTTATAAATGGTAATATTATATAATTATATCATAGTACAGGTAAATAAATGTTTTTGAAATTATTAAGTGTTGATATTTTTTATAAACATAATTCTTTATTTCTAATTTTATAATTAAAGTAATAATTTAAAATAAAATTTATTTTCTACAAATGTATCTATAAATTAATAAAATTTTTTATACTTATTATATGATAATTTTATGATACCTTAATTAATTTTTTAAAGTGTAATAAAATTAGTTATAATTTTAAATTCGGTATTTTTTTGAGTAAATGATGATTTTAATTAAAAAAATATTTTTAAAATTTTGAAAATTATTTTCAAAAAATAGACTTAATTTTTTAATTATACCTAATAAAAAATATTTAGGTATTATTTTTTTTATTTTTAAAAAAATAGTTCAATTTTTGGTGAATAGTAAAATACGTTAATTTACAATATAAGCTAAATACATGAATTATTGAGTTATGGATGATGTATGAATTATGTAAGACTATAATATAGAACTACAATTCATTATTTTAATATATTTATTAATAATTATAAATCTATTCATAGTCTTTGGGAAAATAATAAACTAATAAATAAAATATTGACAAACACTCCTCTTCGCCACTATAAATACCACCCCTCACTACCTCTTCTCATCACACCTCTTAATAATTTAATCTTGTCCAATTTATACCAAATCATAATACCAAGTCTCACCCCCATGTCTAGGAAACTTTGGTCTTACCAAAAGACCAATCTCAAGACCCTTAAGGAGATTCTAAAGAAGAATAAATTCCAGAGGAAAAATCCTCTTTCCTTTTCCTTTATTTTCTTTTTAATTCCACATATTTTCTTATCCTTATCTCACCTCATCTATCCAAATATTCCAGATAAATCTGTTAACTTATATAAACTTTAATTTTATTTTGTTAATGTAAAATCCATCATCAATACTCTTCTCCAATCCCTTTTATTCTAAAAATAAAAATACTGTTTGTGATAGGCTAATTTACTACCATCGTAGACGATGCATTTTAATTTTACATTACCCACTTAAAGGATGGTCATAAAACCATTATTATAGTTCAATAATATTTTTTATACATATTATAAATCATATAATGTCTTGTAACTAGTATATATATATACATAATATTAATAAATAAAACAAAAAAAGTTCATGATATTCAAAAATTCACTGAAATAAACTAACATTCATCATAAACATTTTATCTTATGATTCATACTCATAACATATAACCAAATTAAATATATAAAAATTTCATATTTTTTAATTTCATTCATAAAATATAATTTCTTATTGGGGAAACTATTCTAATTTTACTCGATTTTACATACATGTATATTGTAAAATGATCATGGAAACAACAGAAACGAATGCTCTTGAACTATAAAAAAGTATCTTATAACTCATAAAAAATCCATAAAGAAACATAATAAAATTATAATATGTCAAATAATTGTATAAAATTTTCTGAATTAAATAATTAATGGATTTAATCTGATTATCTAGCACATTAAGATCATGTGTAGAACAGATTCATACATAAGGTAAAGAAATTCTCCCAGAACCTCCATTTTCTATTTGTGTTACACATTCTCTCTCATTACTATAATTTAATCCTTAATTCATTTTATATACTTCTTATAAATGTTTTTAATATTTTCTATGCTCATTTTTCCAAATTATTTTATTTTTCTTTTATGGGTATTGAATGTTTTATATTATCTTAATTTAAATTCTTCCCGATGAGGAAACCTGATTTAAGGGAACATCATAATTTATTAAATATTTTAAATTACAATACCTAATACTTTTTAAGATATTAATGTTTTTTCTAAAATTTCCCATTTTTTCATGAAAAACTATATTTTTTCAATTATGGTTTTATCCAAACAATTATGCCTTTTCAGTTTTAAAGACTCTTTAATATTTTCCTTAAATCTCACAAAATATGTTCATTTCAAATGTTTCTTAATAACTACTTTTAAATGTTTTAACTTCAATTGGACATAATTTATCATTATCTATTCCTATTTTCCCTCATGAATGTCCATGTATGATTTAAATACATTCATTCATGGACTCCATTATGATATTCCCATTGGTTATTCCTTACTATCCATTTATTTCTTTTATCATGGTTATGTATACTTCCATTTCATTTTTGATCATCATTCATTGAATATTTCATTAAATATCTATATTTATTTAATCATGGGTATTATTATTTTATTATCGATTTAAAATTTTTACATATGGGGTTTTCTTTGAATGATATTTTAATTGGGGAAATAGTGATGAATCTATATACTCTACTAAATATGGAGTTTTTAAGTCATAGTGTGCATGAATTTAATCAATATATGAATAATTATTTGTAACTGTAATGATGGGTGGAGCCCCGTTATAGATATCCCCTCGATGCATCGATATGTCTCATGAGAAAAAATAGTTGGCAATGAACCCTTTGTGTTTGTTTCTATATAGAATCATATGTATTTTGACCCAAAAACTTAAGTCATATTGATGGTATAATAATTTATGCGTCAGATACATGACATCTAATAAATGATAATTTTTATTATTTGGTATTTATTTATTAATTTCCAAGATATTTTCATTATCAAAAAATCGATGTATTAATTCGTATTCTCAGATTAATTATGGAATTTATTTTTCAGATTATTTAACATACCATAATATCTATTCCTTATTGAATCTTCACTTATTATTGTTCTATATAACCATTATTTCATGTTTGAGCTCACCCTTTTATTTTTTTCCTTCCCTAATTTGTTAAGAAGGAATCTTTGAATGTGTGAAAAGAAGTAGTTTATTTTCTTTTAAATATGTACTTTATTTAATTACCAATGTAATAAAAGGACCGTGTATGTATCTAGTTTGTTAAATAATACTAAAATGATTAATACTTTGTGATGTGATATCTTGTATCTTTTCCATTTAAATAAGATGATCACCAACTCTAGGTTATTGGGATTGGGGTTGTTACAAAAACTTTTTTTTATTTAATTTTTTATGTATAATGTTAAATTATATTTTAAATTGGTTTTAATTTAACATTAGTTAAAAAATTTATCAATTAACCCAATTTCGATAACTGGAATCAATTTCATATATAATTTTTATATAAAAACATTGTAAACTTTTAATCTTTTTCTCTTTAAAAAACACGCTGTATCATCAGTCCTATAGGATTAATTTCAGATTAAAATTTTCTATTTTTGTGAATGAAATTTAGAAAAATTACTTCTATATATGGACAAATAATAATTTAAATTATCTTATAAATTCAACATAATTTTTTACCAAAATTAATAGTGAGTATAGTAAAAAATAACTACCACAGTTAAGCTAAAGTTGTTTATTATGGTGTTAAGATAAAAAGATATGTGTAGAATGACCTATAATCTTGTCTAAAAACAATTTTAAGGATATATTTAGAACCTTAAACGTATAATCTTAGATAATGGTCCATTTGTTTACCCTTGTGACATATAAAAAACGTGGGATCACTTATTTATTTTCAAAAATACAATGTTTGTCCTCCCCCCACTAACAAAAGTTCACCCCTCCCCTCTATTCCTAACACCTTATAACCTTTTTCATTTATCCAATACCTAGTAAAATAAATTAAAAACTTCAATCCCCTCATCCTATAATCCATATTTTTTCATAAATCCATACTAGGAAGGCTTTTAGTTCAAACCTAAGGAGTATACCCAAACAAGAGGTAATATCTATCAAAGATATTTTTTTGTATTATTTCTTCCTATATCCCATTAAATTATTATTATAACATTATTATATAATAAAAATAATATATTCAATATACTGAGATTTTTTTATGTTTATTTTATTATAAGGACCCAGCCTTAAACATTACATAATATTGAATTAAATAAATAATTCACACTGAAAATCTTTTCAGGTTTAGAGTTTTAGGGAATTAGGACATAACTATTACATCTCAAAATATTACAAAGTAGGCACTTCTACCCAGAATCCACTTTTTTTCATAAAATAAAAACTCTTGAAAAAAAATTCATGTCCAATTCCATGTTAAAGAGAGCATGGCTTTTCTTTGATCCCATCCTTAACCCTATTCATCTTTAAGTCCTGTGAAAAACATTTCAAAACTTGGGATGAGCATAAAAGGCTCAGTATGGGTTATAAAATAGTGAATGAAAACATTTGTTCATAAATACATACAAAACATGAACTCTTTTACTTACCTAATGAAATCATAAGATTTATAAAAGACACATAGAAATCATAAATCATAAAGGTAACTTGCGACATCCATACCATACTTACATTATAGCTATCACAACTACATAGAGGGTTACTTTGGATTACCCATCACAGTATATTCCCTAAATCTCTTAGGAGAAAAAATCACATTTACCTTCGTCACGTTACCCAATGCATTGGAGAGCTATCTCGGGCTCACCCTCCCTATGTTTATCACTGAACCACCCATATACGTAAATAATTCCCAAGAACCATAACATGATATTAACATATAACATAAGCATAAAGGAAAGATAGCATTTCCACATTGCAATAATAAAATATCATTTCAAGATATTGAAATAATTAATCCATTATCAAAATCATTTTCAATACCAAAATACATAAAAAGAGTATTTGGTATTTCTTTTTCCTTTTAAAAACATTCTGGCTTGTTAAGCAAGCCAAAGATCAAATAATACTCGCGGGGGTGGAAAGGTCATTGTCACCACTTACATTAAAGAAACATTCATTTTGGTCATTTATTAAAATGATTTGTAGAGAAAATATTCCTTTTGAATAGAAGTAAAAGTCAAAGGGTTTTATACATCGTATAAAAGAAAACTAAAAATTCCTCAATGAAAGGAGATTGAGACGAAGTCCCTTACCTCATGTCCGACTTGACCCGTTCGTTCTTTAATATCCTGAATAATAAACTAAAGTTAATTTCTAATTTCTTAATAACCTTTTTCAAGTTTATTATTACTTTTATATCACTTATTACCATCTTATAATCAATATGTAATGATTTAAGTTAATAATGTTCATTTTGTCGATATTTGGTACTTGAGTCAAAAATAGACTTCTTATAATTACATGTTGTTCACGTGGTAAAAGGTTAATTATATCCAAAAATATATTCATGATTTGGGTATCATATATATCATATATATCCATCATTTACATGTATTTATAATAGTATATAACATTTGGAGGTACGAAATGAAATGCACCGTTCATGGAGACGGTAATCCGTATGTACGCATGAACGCTACTTTCATTTCTATTTCTTATTTTAATGGAATTAAAAAATAATGATACAAAAGTATATTATAATTCCAGTATGATATCATATATAATATCATTAACTCTATCCTTTATACATCCCACTTAGGGCATTAACGTGTCACATCACTTTGAGGGGGCGGTAGTCCGCACTTTCTCAAATGAGATTATCGTATTTACCCACCATGGAAACCATAAAGGTTTGATATAATTGGGAAGTACAGAAGTATAAAGAAATCATAAACATAATATATATCATATATAAATACATTTCCATCATAATGGACACCATGAGAGGCGGTAAGATGTAATTGAACAATCATCGTTTCGTGAGGTGTTAGTTTTCCATCCACAGAAACATTATGTTATTCATCCATTAGATGGAGGTTTTTGTAAGTGTAGTTAGAATACATATCATAACAACATCCTAGTATAATTGGGATACTATTGTTGTTACAAAATAGTGGAAATAAAAAGAGTTTAGGGGTTGGAGAAGCAAAATAAAAGAAAACAATTTAAGAGAAATTGTTACCTTTAATTTGGGTAACTCACTTTGGTTTGAACCAAATGACTTCTTTAAGTACCATATTCCTAAGTTAAGGTTTCTAGGAGGAGGATAGGGATGTAGGGAGCTTAATGGGGCAGAGTTTGGACGAGCCAAATGGCTTTAGAGGTGTGATGAATTGCATAGAAGTGGTCTCTTTTTATAAGGGAGAGGAGGGGCTCTTTAGGAAAAAGTGAAAATATTATTTTATAATATAATTATATTCGGTTTATAATGGTTCAAAAATCATTATGGTAGAATATAAGATGACTCATAATCGAAATAAAATCATCCAATTAGAATTGGACATGTTTTGGATAATATTTTAATCATTACAATCTTATTTAATTAAATCATTTATTAATGAGGTAAAAACATCACCATTATTGTGTCATAAATAATTTAATTTATATGATGTCTAAAAATTGTAAAACAAATACCATCATGTATTAAATCATTTTATCTTTCCAATGAATATTTATAGTCAAAAATAGGACTTATATAACACCATATAAAAATTAATTACTAAACGATTTTTGTTAATGTCACTTTTGTCTTCACATTAAATTAAATAATCTAAATTGTCAGTATCACTCCCAAGTGGCTCAATGGGGTCCCAAAATCTACCCAAAGATTCCCATGGTCGGAAATGACTCATCCAATATGATTAGGACACATTTAAGGGTAATTTTATATTATTATAATATTATTTCTTTACCCTTATTTACCTGATTTACCCTTTAACCACGGTAAATAAAATATTTACTGAAGTAAATATTTAAAATGTCTAAAAACATAAGTTACCTATTTAAAAAATTTGAACCTCCTGATTCCAAATATTGAATCCATTTATCCAAATTTAAAACACAGAAGTGGAAAAAATTAATTGAAAATTAATTCCCACTGTCAAAACAAAAGACGTGTTTTTAAGAAATATTAACTATCAAAAGATTGACAGTTGATTATATACAAATTAAATGTGAAATTGCTTCTAATGACAAAAATTAGATTAAATAGTAAAAATATAATCTATTTAAACTTTAAAACCAATTAAAAGGATAATATAACCATATAAATAAATTAGATTAAAATATAGTTTTTAATTAAAATACAATATTTTCACTATTCCTTAAAAAATGAACTTTATCAGAAAAATACAAGACAACAACCCAAAGTAAATTCTGATTTCATTATTATAAAGAAAGATTTTTTTTGGTCATATAGAATATATTAAAGTGACCAAAACTAGATTTAAAAAGGGTTCACCATTAAAAGGCGCTAAATCGGCATTTTAATGTAAAATATGCTTAAAATTAGATTCATTCATATATTAAGCCTCTAACTTTTATTGGATAAATATAAATACATGTATAATAATTTCATGGTTAGTTTTATTCATTCCCACCAATACAACAGCTAGGAGATAACTACCATTTAAAATAATAATATTATATTATTAGTGTGCAAAGTAAGATTCTAAAGAAACCTGTTGTTGCGTATCGGGTACGCTATCGAACATAGAAACCCCTTTAAGCTAAAATTAATATTTAATTTAAACATATTAATAAATATGAAAATATCTTATTCCTCATTTACCTGGGGTGTTACATCTTTCCCCCCTTTTGGAAATTGTGTCCTCACAATTTTTTATCCACTTATCAAAATATGTGGGGGTATTTATCCCTCATAGCATTTTCAGATTCCCACGTTGCCTCTTCAACCATATGGTTTTTCCACAAAACCTTTACCTGGTGAATTACCTTATTCCACAACACTTTCTCTCTACGGTCCAGAATCTAGACTAGTTTTTCTTCATAAGATAGATTCTCTTCCAACTAAACTACCTCTGGGATCAAAACATGAGATGGATCTGACATATACTTTCTCCACATCAAAACATGAAAAACACTGTGTACCTAGGATAAACTTGTAGGTAAAGCTACTCTGTACGCAACCGATCCAACTTTTTCTAGAATTTCATAAGGTCCAATGAACCTTGGACTCAACTTTCTCTTCCTACCAAAACACATCACACTTTTCCAAGGAGAAACTTTGAGAAAGACATGATCACCTACCTCAAAAGAAATATCATTCCTCCGGTTATCCGCATAACTTTTCTGTCTGCTCTGAGCTATTCTCATGTGCTTCTGAATCAACTGATCTTTCTCTGCCATCTCTTCTACCAATTCTAGTCCCATAAACTTTCTTTCACCTACTTCATCCC
The DNA here is from genome assembly GCA_963277665.1 of Viscum album. Lineage (NCBI taxonomy): Eukaryota > Viridiplantae > Streptophyta > Magnoliopsida > Santalales > Viscaceae > Viscum > Viscum album. The sequence goes on along the minus strand of OY728119.1, from coordinate 694,647,532 downwards.
CAAAAGCGGGAGTTCGACAATGCTTTCCATACAATACCTCAAATGGAGCCATCTGTATACTGGAATGAAAACTGTTATTATAAGAAAATTCAACCAAAGAAAGATGTTGGTCCCAACTTCCCTGGTAGTCCATCGAGAAAGTACGTAACATATCCTCCAAGGTCTAAATTGTTCGTTCTGACTGCCCATCTGATTGAGGATGAAAAGTTGTACTAAAGTTTAATTCAGTACCCAATGACATCTGAAGGCCTTTCCAAAAGTTAGAAGTGAACCTGAGATCACGATCAGATACAATAGAGAGGGGAACTCCATGAAAACTTCCTATCTCTTTAACATACAACCGATCAAGTTGATCTAGAGACAAATTATCTCTAATAAGAAGGAAATGAGCAGATTTAGTCAATCGGTCAACTATAACCCAGATTGCATTATTACCTCGAGATGTCTTTGGTAATCCCATAACAAAGTCCATGGATATATTTTCCCATTTCCACTCTGGCACCGGTAAAGGATGAAGTATTCCTTTCGGTAACTATCTCTCTGATTTAACCTGTTTACAAGTCAAACACTTCACAGTAAAATGAGAAATATCTCTTTTCATTCCATCCCACCAGTAATACTCCCGAAGATCTCTGTACATCTTAGTACTTCCAGGATGAACTGAAAATGGAGAACTATGAGCTTCACATAACAACTCATTCTTCAACTATGAATCACAATGAACACATAATCTATTTACAAACCTCAAAACACAATCATTATCAATGTTAAATTCAGGCAACTTACCCTTCTGAACCAACTCTAACTTTTTCTGCAACTCACTGTCTTCCTTCTGTGCTTTCTTTATTCTGTCTGATAGAGATGATCTCACTGACACCTAAAACAAAACAGAATAATTTCCTGCACCAAAAACTTCTATGCCAAGTTTCATCAAATCAAAAACCAAAGGATCTTGTTCCAAACGTATCATAGATAATGAGACATTACTTTTCTGAATCAAAGCATCAGCCACTTTATTTGCTTTTCTAGGATGGTAATGGATTGTGCAATCATAATACTTGATTAATTCCAACCATCTTTTCTGTCTCATCTTCAATTCTTTCTGAGTGAATATATACTTCAAAATTGTGTGATCAGTATATATATCACACTTCACTCTATAAAAATTATGTCTCCAAATTTTTAAAGCAAAAACAACAGCAACTAATTCCAAATCATGTGTAGGGTAATTTAACTCATGTGGTTTCAACTGACATGAAGCATAAGAAATTACCAGATCATTTTGCATTAGTACGCAACCCAGTTCTTTCAACGAAGCATCCCTGTAGATAACAAACTCACCATTTCTGGAAGGCAGTTCCAAAATTGGAGCATTCACCAATCTCCTTTTCAATTCCTGAAAACAATCATCACATTATATTGTCAAGATGAAATTAACACCTTTTGGAGTTAACATAGTCATTAGACTAGATAACCATGAAATGTTTTCAACAAACCTCTGGTAATAAACTTCCAAACCAAGAAAACTACGAATCTCGGTTATATTTGTGGGTCTTGGCCATTCTTCAACAACTTTTGTTTTTTCAGGATCAATAGTTATGCCATTTTTTGAAACAATGTGACCAAGGAAAGAAATTTGTTGTAACCAAAACTCACACTTGCTGAATTTTCCATAAAGTTTCTGTTCTTTTAAGGTTTTCAAGACAACCTTTAAATGACTTTCATGTTTCTCTTTACTTTTTGAATAAACCAAAATATTATCAATGAACACAACCACAAACTTATCCAAAAACTCACGGAAAATTCTATTCATAATATCCATGAATACAGTAGGTGAATTGGTTAAACCAAAAGGCATAACTAAAAATTCATAATGGCCATATCTAGTACGAAAAGCGGTCTTCGGAATGTCGGCTTCTTTTACTTTCAACTGATGGTACCCCGACCTCAAGTCAATCATCGAAAAATACTGATCTCGCTGGAGCTGATCAAACAAATCATCGATATGAGGCAAATGATACTTATTCTTAACAGTGATGTTATTCAATGATCTATAATCAGTGCAAAGTCTCATTGAACCATCTTTCTTTTTAATAAACAAGAAAGGAGCACCCCAGTGTGATGTGCTAGGTCGAATGAAATTTTTATCTAATAACTCATGAAATTGCTTCTTTAACTCTAAAAGTTCAATTTGAGCCATTCGATAAGGGGGTTTTGAAATTGGCTTTGCATCAGGAACTAAGTCAACAGTAAATTCAACTTCCCGATCAGGTATAATACCAGGAAACTCATCAGGGAAAACATCAAGGTACTCATTTACCACTGGAACATAATTAATCTGAATAGTTCCTTTGTTTTCAACAATATTTGAAAGGTAACATTCATTTCCATCTTTTACCAATTTTTCAACTTCCTGATATGTTATAAAAAGCAATGGTTCATTCTTGTACGCAAACTGAAAATCATTCTGAAAATAAACCTCTTTAGCTCTGCAGTCAATCTTAGCATGATAAACATAAAGCCAATCCATGCCGTATATAACATCTAACTCTACTAGAGGCAAAACAATAAGGTTTTCAGGTAGATTCTTTCCACACAAAAGGATAGGAATGTTCTTATGTTTTCTTTTTGTCTCAACATTTCCTCCAGGTGTTTTTACCATAAGTTTAGTATTCATATCATGAGATGGAATTCCCAATTTACTAGAAAACTTTTCAGAAATGAAAGAGTGTGTAGACCCTGAATCAAACAACACATTGGTATAATCTGAACAAACAAACAATGTACCTAAAACAACTTCATTTGATGGCCCAACATCTGCTGAAGTAGTCGAAAAGGATTTTGCCACCACTTTCAGTTTGTAGTCTGGCTGCTTTCCTTCGGTTCAGTTCCTTGTTGGACACTCATTTGCACAATGACCCATTTCATTGCACTTAAAACGTTTCACTGACTGTAAATTAGATTTTGTCTTACCATTACCCTGATCTTTTTCAGTGCAATTACGAGCCTTATGACCCATTTTACCACATCGGTAGCACTTACCAGAATTCAAAAGACATTCCCCAGCATGCTTTTTACCACAATTTTCACAAACTGTAAACTTAAGATTATTACCATCAGAATTTTTTTAAGAGTTCTTTCCTTTCACATTCCATCTTGACCTCTTATTTTGTTGTTTGTCAAAGAATACATGATCATCGGCAAACTCCATTTCCACCTTCTCCGCACAACGAACAAGTTTTTCATAACTTTTGAACTCACGAGAAGCTAAAGACCTTGGATACCTTGGATTTAATCCTAAGTAAAAATGGTTGATTTTACTATCAAGATCTCATATGAAGTTTGGAGCATATCTTGCCAGTCGAGTGAATTTTTCTTCATAAGCAGCCACTGAGTCATCCTCCTGCCTCAATTCCAGGAATTGTTTTTTCATCCTAAGATGAACCACCTTTGGAAAATATTTCTCCAGAAACATACCTTTGAATTCATCCCAATCAAGAGCATTAATCTCCTCACTATCCCTGATATTTTTCACCATCGACCACCACTGATCAGCTTCACCTTCAAAATGGTAAACAGCGAGACTAACCTTTTGAAGTTCTGAACAACCCATGACATCAAAAATCTTTTCCAGTGCTTTAATCCACCCTTCAGCTAGCATCGGATCAGATGATCCTCTGAATGATGGGGGATGTTGCCTCATGAAATGCTCCACTACTGACATCTTCCTCTGTGGTTGATCTGGCTGATCTCGTACATGGATACCACCACCATTTATATCCTGAGTCAACTGTGCCATCACTTAAACAAACTGTTTAGTTCTGATTCCGACCATCTCAGGTTGCTGATTTGGAAGGTTGCCTTCCTCCTGATGTCATCCCAACATAGCTTCCCTGTTTCCTCTACGGAAAACCATTTTAAACAATGAAATATCTTAGGCGAAGCAACACGGTAATCTGGAAATGCTATATGATGTCAATATTAACATAAATTACTTTATGGATATTAATTTAACAATATCCTAACTCTTAAAGTTATCTAAACCAACCTATGATACCAACTATAAGGACCCGGCCTTAAACATTACATAATATTGAATTAAATGAATAATTCATATTGAGGATATTTTCAGGTTTAGAGTTTTAGGGAATTCGGACATAACTATTACATCTCAAAATATTACAAAGTAGGCACTTCAACCCAGAATCCACTTTTTTTTCATAAAATAAAAACTCTTGAAAAGCAATTCATGTCTAATTCCATGTTAAAGAGAGCATGGCTTTTCCTTGATCTCATCCTTGACCCTATTCATCTTTAAGTCCCATGAAAAACATTTCAATACTTGGGATGAGCATAAAAGGCTCAGTAAGGGTTATAAAATAGTGAATGAAAACATTTGTTCATAAATACATAAAAAACATGAACTCTTTTACTTACCTCATGAAATCATAAGATTTATGAAAGACACATAGAAATCATAAATCATAAAGGTAACTTGCAGCATCCATACCATACTTACATTGTAGCTATCACATCTACATAGGGAGTTCCTTTGGAATACCCATCACAGTATATTCCCTAAATCTCTTAGGAGAAACATTCACGTTTACCTCCGTCACGTTACCCAATGCATTGGAGAGCTATCTCGGGCTCACCCACCCAAGGTTTATCACGGAAGAACCCGTATACATAAATAATTCCCAAGAACCATAACATGATCTTAGCACATAACATAAGAATAAAGGAAAGATAACATTTCCATATTGAAATAATAAAATATCATTTCAAGATATTGAAATAATAAATCCATTATCAAAATCATTTTCAATACCAAAATACGTAAAAAGAGTATTTGGTATTTATTTTTCCTTTTAAAAACATTCCGGCTTGTTAAGAAAGCCAAAGATCAAATAATACTCGCGGTGGCGGAAAGGTCGTTGTCACTGCTTACATTAAAGAAACATTCCTTTTTGTCGTTTAGTAAAATGCTTTGTAGAGAAAATATTCCTTTTGAATAGAAGTAAAAGTCAAAGGGTTTTATACATCGTATAAAAGAAAACTAAAAATGCCTCAATAAAAGGAGATTGAGACGAAGTCCCTCACCTCGTGTCCGACATGACCTGTTTGTTCTTTAATCTCCTGAATAATAAAATAAATTTAATTTCTACTTGATTAAGAACCTTTTTCAAGTTTATTATTCCTTTTATATCACTTATTACCATGTTATAATCATTATGTAATCATTTATGTTAATAGTGTTCATTTTGTCGATATTTGGTACTTGAGTCAAAAATGGACTTCTTATAATTACATGTTGTTCACATGGTAAAAGTTTCATTATATCCAAAATGATATTCATGATTTGGGTATCATATATATCATATATATCCAGCATGTACATGTATTTATAATAGTACATAACATTTGGAGGTACAAAATGAAATGCACCGTTCATGGAGACGGTAAGTCGTACGTACGCATGAACACTACTTTCATTTATATTTCTTATTTTAATGGAATTAAAACATAATGATACATAGGTATATTATAATTCCATTATGATATAATATATAATATGATTAACTATATCCTTTATACATCCCACATAGGGCATTAACGAGTCACATCACTTTGAGGGGGCGGTAGTCCGCACATCCTCAAATGAGATTATCATATTTACCCACCATGGAAACCATAAAGGTTTGATATAATTGGGAAGTACAGAAGCATAAAGAAATCATAAACATAATATATATCATATAGAAATACAGTTCCATCATAATGGACACCATGAGAAGCGGTAAGATGTAATTGAACAATCATCGTTTCGGGAGGCGTTAGTTTTCCATCCATAGAAACATTATGTTCTTCATCCATTAGATGGAGGTGTGTGTAAGGTTAGTTAGAATACAAATCATAAAAACATCCTAGTATATTAAGGATACTGGTGTTGTTACAAAATAAAGGAAATAAAAAGAGTTTAGGGGTTGGAGAAGCAAAATAAAAGAAAACAATTTAAGAGAAACTGTTACCTTTAATTTGGTTAACTCACTTTGGTTTGAACCGAAGGACTTCTTGAAGTGCCTTATTCCTAAGTTAAGGATTCTAGTAGTATGATAGGAATGTGGCGAGATTAATTGGGAAGAGTTTGGACGATCCAAATGGCTTGCGAGGTTTGAGGAATTGCATAGAAGTGGTCTCTTTTTATAGGGGAGAGGAGGGTCTCTTTAGGAAAGAGTGAAAATATTATTTTATATTATAATGATATTCGGTTTATAATGGTCCAAAAATCATTATTGTCGAAGATAAGATGAATAATAATCTAAATAAAATCATCCAATCAGAATTGGACATGTTTTGGATAATATTTTAATCATTACAATCTTATTTAATTAAATCATTTATTAATGAGGTAAAAACTGCATCATTATTGTGTCATAAATAATTTAATTTATTTGATATCTAAAAATTATAAAACAAATACCTTGATTTAGGAAATATTTTTAGATTTCTAATGAATATTTATAGTCAAAATAGGACTTATATAACACCATATAAAAATTAATTACTATAGACTTTTTGTTAATGTCACTTTTGTCTTCACATTAAATTAATTAATCTAAATTATCTTTATCACTCCCAAGTGGCTCAATGGGGTCCCAAAATCGACCCAAAGATGCCCATGGTCGGAAATGACTCATCCAATATTATTAGAACACGTTTAAGTGTAATTTTATATTATTATAATATTATTTATTTACCCTTATTTACCTGATTTACCCTTTAACCCTGGTAAATTAAATATTTACTGAAGTAAATATTTAAAATATCTAAAAATAAAAGTTACCTATTTAAACAATTTGAACATCATGATTCAAAATATGGAATCCATTTATCCAAATTCAAAACACAGAAGTGGAAGAAATTAATTTAAAATTAATTCCTGCTGTCAAAACAAAAGGCATTTTTTAAAAAAATATTAACTATCAAAAGATTGACAGTTGATTATATACAATTTAAATGTGAAATTGCTTCTAATGACCAAAATTAGATTAAATGGTAAAAATATAATATATTTACACTTTAAAACCAATTAAAAGTATAATCTAACCATATAAATAAATTATATTAAAACATAGTTTTGAATTAAAATACAATATTTTCACTATTCCTTAATAAAATTGAACTTTATCAGAAAAATACCAAAAAATTACCCTAAGTAAATTCTGATGTACTTATTATAAATAAAGATTTAATTTGGTCATATAGAATGTATTAAAGTGACCAAAACTAGATTTAAAAAGGGTTCTCCATTAAAAGGCGGTAAATCGGCCTTTTAATGTAAATTATGCTTAAAATTAGATTCATTCATATATTAGGCCTCTAACTTTTATTGGATAAATATAAATACATTTATAATCATATTATAGTTAGTTTTTTTCATAACCACCAATACAATGGCTAGGATATAACTACCATTTAAAAGAATAATATTATATTATTAGTGCGCAACGTAAGATTCCAAAGAAACCTGTTGTTGCGTATCGGGTACGCTATCGAACATAGCAACCCCTTTAAGCTAAAATTAATATTTAATTCACAAATATTAATAAATATGAAAATCTATTATTCCTCATTCACCTGGGATGTTACATTTATTGTTTAAAAATATCTCAACTTTCATCAAATAGGTTACAACGTCATCATTCGTGTGTTCGGAGGAATACCGCCTCGCGAACCGATGTCATTCGTTTTTCCACTACCACCTATCAAGATTAGACTTATTGATGGATTAATTAATTATATATGATATTTATGGTATTAAATATGTTATTATGATTCTTTAATTTTAATATCACACACACTTTCATGCTTTCCATTTTGTGATAATATGATAACGTCGATCATGTGTACGACGAACTACCACCACACGAAGCGATGTGATTCGTTCACTATTTACATTGAATAAATCGAGGATGGGTTTAAAAAAATATATTATATATATGAAACAATAATGATTCTATAATTATAATATTTATGATTTCATTCTTTTTCTTTCAAACCAACAGGAAAATGAAGAAAATTATGTTCATGCATACGTACCGCCTACCATCTTTATGAATGGTGTATTTCATTTCCTATCACTAAATTTATGGATCACTAAAATTATATATATATATATATATTTATTTATATAGAATATATGTGATACTAATATCATTTTTAAAACTTTGTATATTATTGAACCATGATCAAAGTAAGAGGACCATAAATATAACAAATAAAAACATATAAAATAATAAAGCGGTTATTACTCAAAAAATAAATTTAACAAAGATTTTTTGATAAATGGGTGAGAAAATGTAATAATGAAATTATATATTTTATGATATATATTAATATGGATATATAATATATTTATAAAAACCGGTAATTATTATATATGATTTATGAATGACAATGAAAGATATCAAGACTTAAGGTAAGGGATTTCAATTCCACTTTTACTTTTTATGAGACAAATGCCATATTCACTACATGTCTCTATTAATTGTGTATATAATTCCCATGAATGTATTTTATTATGACTCTAAATAATATTATTTATATTTAGGTATCCATTTTATGATCTATCATTAATGTATTTTACATTTCAAAAGCTAAAAAATCGATAATGTATGTTTACCTCAATTTTCCTTCTATGAGACATACGTTATGTTATGCACCAGTATTCTTTTACAAGGTGGATATAAAGACCCTTTAACATGTAATATAATTAATTTATTAATAATAATGATATTTTATGTTTCATTTTATTTTATTCATTTAGGGGTATTTTAATTTAATGTTACCAAAGTGGTAAATATTTTGTTTTACAATCTCATCATTTAGTGAGGTTAATGATGATTAAGTCTCCAATATTTAAATTTCAGGCTCTACCTCTCAAAAATTCTAATGAATTTTCTTATCATATATTTTTTAATTATATCTCAATGTAATGTTACATTTTTTTAACTATATAGTTATTAAGATAACTAATAAAATGTCTTTTAAAACACCTAAATTCATTTATCGCTTCGGTCATAAATATTTTTTCTTCCAAATACATGTTTTTTCAAAATGTTTCCAAAATCATTTAATAATATTTTATTATTTTTAAAATACATTTTAAACCATGATTTTATTTTTAAAAAAAATATTTAAAGGATTCTTCATGAAATTTTCTAAATAATTCCAATTTGTATTTAACCAAAAATGTGTCAAGAATATTTGTCTTTAACAAACAAAACATGAATAGTACTTCCTACTTTCATGACTACATGATTATTTATATTTTACTTTAAATGTTTTCAAATTTATTTTCAATGAAAATTATTTCCTTGATATTTTTGAAATTTTAGTATTTTAAATAAATTATTTCAAAGTAAAAAGGATTTTAAAAGTGTTTTATGTTTTAAAAATTATTTTATAAAGCAAAAAGCTTATTTTCTCACTAAATTTCTTAAATATTTTTTTAAAGATTATTTTATAATTTTTTAATGTAATATTCAAAGAAAATTATTTTCAAAATGTTTTATTCTTTCAAAATTTTATTTTTAAAGAAAATACATTTTCTTTAAAAAAATGTCTCAAGTAGTGTTTAAAAAATATCTTCCATCTAATATGACATTATTTGAGGTTAATTATTCTTCACTAGGGATTTGATCCAAGAATATCATTCTTATTATTTCTCTGAATGGTTTATGCATTATATGGAATGATTTTATGAAACAAAATTCCTCTCCCATGGGATATACATTGATACAAATCCTATGAAATTTTCTTCTATTCCTAGGTTATTCGATGATGAAATGATTATGAAACCTATCACTTTTCAATAGGTTATGATATTATGAAATGGTTATGATACCCATTTCATTTCATGAGTTATGATATGATTAATTATTGTGATATTATGTGTAAAGACCCATAAAATCCAAGGGAAATTTTTTCTTAATTTTCTTTGAAATTTTACGAGAACGCAGTTTCTGACGGCACCTGATTCCGAGGCCCGGTGTGTCCGGAATCAATTTCTGAAGTTTAGATTGGGTACGTTCAGTGAACGAACGAGCGGGTTTTTCTAACTTTTGGGCTGTTGCTCAGAATCAAAATCTGAGGGCACCGATGAAACCGCAGTGCCGGTATTTTCTTAGGAACACCTATTTCGGAGTTTCTTTTGCTAGAGTGTTGATGGGGAATAAAAATATAATTGTTTTATATTTTTATTTCTTCACTAAGCGGTTTAAGTGAAAATTAAGTTGTGTCTCACCTTAATTTCTCTCTTCTAAGTGGTTTAGCCCATGTGAGGGAGTTGGGGTGGGACCCACTGATGTTATAACTTCCCTTGAGAGGATTTAAGATAAGTTGGGGCCCACACGAGCCCCCACCTTTTCATCTTCCCTTAACTCTCTTAAACCCCTTTTTCAAAAACCCTTGTTAATTTTTTGATAACTCACCTCATTTATGGAACCTCTTCACATTCTTCTCTTCCATTAATTCATGACGCCACCTTAATTAATAATTGAATCCTCAAATTTAATTAGGGTGGTGTATGAATTTGAAATGGATGAGTTAATGAAAATATTAGTCAAGTGTAATATTTTTTTATTAAGGGAGGAGCCTTTAATGAGAGGGGGGTCCATTGGAGAACTTCCTCTCCTTCCTCCATTGTTGCACCACCACCGAGGATCCATCTTCTCCGACGAGACACCGATGAATGAGGAGGTATCGGTGGCGTGGTGCGGACACAACGATCTATGTTGACTTCGACGTCTTCCCAGCGTCAGATCCAACGAACGATGCTCGATCCGGGATCAAAGGCACTTTACGGAAGCGACGAACGCCAACGGCCGTCGTCACCTTCATCTATTTCCTTACGATGAAATCAACGAGCCGACGTCCGCCCTTTCACGACACCGTTATCCACGATGCTCGGCTACCGAGGATCTTTCTCGAGGTAGGGAATTGTTTTTTGAATGTTAATGAACCCCATGTTACTTCCTTCTAAATCAAAGAACACATATCAACTAAACATCAAGTTGATCCACGAAGAATATGTTGCGGGTTGGGAATTATTGTTTGCGGGAAAACTGTTGGGGTTTGATTCATTTAAATCTTTGTGATTTATACCCACGGCGTTTGATTAAACTTTTGTTGTGAAATATTTAAAACCGCTAACACTGTGGGTGCGGACCAATGAACAAGTCCGAACCCACCGCCCCTTTCGTTCTTGGTGTGCGAAACGGTGGACGTTGACAAAACTAGCCACACAGGAAATGTGAGGTCCTCGAAGTGAAGGAAAGATCATGGGAGGGCCTTTGGCGAAGACGACATGAATTTCCGACCACCGGAACTCGTCTGGTGGTCCGCGGAGCAACCCGCTGGCGTGCCACCCCGGCACGGCGGCGCCGGCGGCGGAAGGCGGCGGCGCCCGGTGTGCCGCCGTGGATAACCGCCACGGCTGAAGCCGTGGCGGTGGGTTGTCCGTCCCGCGACCACGCGGGACCAATGAAGCACGGGATGCGGCTGGCTGCCGCGTCCGCTGGCAAGAGCGGCCCCACGCGGGGCCGCGGGTGCTTCACGCGGGGGCAGCACGCGCCCCCGCTCCGCTCGGCCGTAACCGGCCCAGCTGACCCGCCTGGCGACCGGGCCGGGCCACCCAAGTGGGGTCGGGCCGCACCGGCCCGGTCGGACCCGGACCCGGGTCGGGTCGACCCGATTCGTGCTGACCGAGGGGGGGTTGGGCCGGGTCAGTCCGGGCCCAGACCCCCCGTTTTCGGACCCCTTACGGTATTTTTCCCATATCTTGGGCTACAGGCCTCCGATCAATGAACCGTCAGAGGTGATGTGATCCTTCGGTTGAGACGGTCAGTTCGACATATTACACGCAAAGTTTCGAAGAACTTTGGGTTCTGCCGGGTTTGTTCGGATACGAAACCAACCGGGCCCTCGGAGCAGAAACGCCTATATCTTGAGTGTCGGACGTCCGATTGATGTGCCGTCGACTTCGTTGAATTACTCTTGATGAGACGGAACTTTTGGCTTACTCCGCTTGAGGTTCGGAAGCCGTCGGAGTGCGGTCGGGTTGGTTCGATCATGAAACCAACCGGGCCCCTGAAACGAAAAAGCCAATAACTCACAGACCGGGCGTCCGATTGACGCGTCGTCTTTCTCGTTGTTTTCCTCTTGATGAGACGGAACTATTGGCATACTTCTCTTGAGTTTTGGATGCAGTTGGATAGTGGTCGGGTTGGATTGAACCCGAAATCCAACCGAGCCCCTAGAATGGAAAAGCAGATATCTTTCAGACCGGACGTCCGTTTGACGAACCGTCAGCGGCGTTGGTGATCATGTTGAGAAACGGTCCCTATGAGTATACCCTATGAGAGTTCGGGGTACAGTTGAGATACGGCCGTGTTGGGTCACAAACGAAACCAACCGGGCCCCTGGGACAAAAAAGGCTAATAACTCACAGACCGGGCGTCCGATTGACGCGCCGTCTGTTGTGTTGAGACCCCTATGACGAGGCAGTCCTTTGAGATACTTCTTCGTGGGATTTTGTGATACTTGGAGTATCGACCAGTAGCTCATGGAGCAGACCCTCCTAGAGACGAGCGTACGGAGTACTGAGACCATGTAGTTGGCTAAGACCTGACGACTACTTGACCGATCGACTCGGTGTGTTTCGGAGAGCCTAGTGGGGAGCGCTTGGTTGTAGCGGCAGACCCACAGCAGATGATCGCTTGGTTGTAGCAGCAGACCCGCAGTACTCAATAGAAGAAGTACCTCTGGAGGCTATGAGGGGGAGCGCTTGGTTGTAGCAGCAGACCCACGGCAGATGAGCACTTGGTTGTAGCGGCAGACCCGTGGTTCTCAATAGAAGGAGTACCTCTGGAGGCTATGAGGGGGGGCGCTTGGTTGTAGCGGCAGTCCCATGGTGGGAGGCGCTTGGTTGTAGTAGTAGGCCCACAGTACTCGACAGGAGGAGTACCTCAGCAGTATTAGTTTAGTTAGTAGTACCTCAGAGTCGTGACATGACCATTGTACACTCCAGAGACGGGTCTCTTCAGCAGTTAGGGTTTCGACAATGAAAATCCTGGTTTGAGCTAAGTCTAGGACCTTTGTGTTTACCTCATGATTGAGATGGGTCACTTGATAACTTAGGTATATGTATGGGCATATACTTGGGTATAGGTTATCCGTTGTTTTCATAACCTTTGTGTTCCCTCATGAATGAGATGGGTTACTTGATAACTTAGGTATAAGTATGGGATTATACCTAAGTAAGGGTTATCTGTTGAGTTTCTTCATTGTGTTTATCCTTGTTGGATTTAGAGAGACCTTGAGGGTCTTGGGGTCCCTACTGAGTATCGTTATACTCACCCCTGCACGGGCTATGCCCGCACCTCTTTGTATTGTTTGCAGACGACAGAAAGTGCTGATGGAGATCGAGTGTATGAGAACTGGACGACACTTGGTGGTGGACCTCACGACGAGTCAGTACCCGGAGGTGGACCTCACAACTAGTCGGTACCCGGAGGAGGTTGACGGATGAGGACACTGAGGAGGCTATCTGTACCTACCCTTCAGGTAGGATCTGTGGTGGACGATCCAGGAGCTGCGCTATCTATACCTACCCTTCAGGTAGGATCCTTGGTGGATCATCTAGGAGCTGCTTGTCACCTTTCAGCTGTTTTATCTTTTTCCTTGTACTTTACAGTTGGGCTTGTATTTCCGACCCCTTTACTTTCAGCACAGCTTGTTTCAGTTTTACTTAGTTTTTTACTTCCACTTGTACTCTGTGATGTTTTGTTTACTTTTATAAAGGGAATGCCTTCCCAGTTATCAGAATTTATGCCTTTGGTGCTAATCACCATCACCTGTCCTATGGAAGGCAGGCTTGGGGTAGTCATGACACGGGCCCCGAGGAAGGGTTGTGACAAATTGGTATCAGAGGAGTTCGGTTCTACTGCAGAACTCAAGACTCTGATCGTTTTCTATGTGAAGCAATAGTGTTAAGGGTACTGAGTGTGGTCTTTAGTTCAGGGAGTCCAGTGTTGGTGCGGCGGCCGACGTATCCATACAACTGGACCCTGACTACTGATTTCTGACTTTGTGCACGAAAAAACTGATTGCGTGTGTATTTCCAAAAGTTTTAAAGTCATCTCAAACCAGGTCAGCTCTCCAGGTAAAATAGTTGACAGTGTCGCATCTGTTCAGGATGTCTCCATGCAGACAGTCGGTTGGAGTTCCGAGAGAGTACTCGATGACGGCTCACCGAGCGACGAGGCTCTGGTGCAGGGCCCTTTTTACTATGTTGGCACCCTCGGGTGGTGTACTAGCAGCACCACCACCTATTGGGCAGCGGATTCCAATAGCTATACTAGAAAACTTTGCACGCTGCCAGAGCGCGTTGCACGAGTTCCAGCAATAGAGGCCTCTGAGGTTACAATGCGTGAAAAATTCCCAGACAGCAGAGCCCTGGCTGGAGGCGATTGCTATAGATTTCCGCCTAGCTGAGACATCAATAGGGTGGATGGTGGACTTGGCCACTAGTTTTGTTTTTCATTGAATGACCATGATGAGGGTCCGCATAGTGATGAGGCTTCGGTACGTGGACCGATGCCTGAGATAGTGCATTCGGGTAGTGTGTCAGCTATACTTCACTACCTGTTGGTCAGCAGTTACAACCGGTGGTACCAGTAAGTGACACGTGTAGGGTTACTTCCTTATACGTGTTCCAACATCAGATAACCTCAAGTTCCGAGGTGAACCTGACTCACAGGCGGCTGTGGACTGACTTGAGGAGGTGGCAGAGAGTTTTCTAGAGCATATACAGCTTCGGCAGGACGACATGTCGGTAGTTGAGAATTCATCGAGGCATACCGAACATACTGGGTACTCGATGAATTCGTTTTGATCAGTTCTATAGAGCTCGGACCTCTGAGCGTGGTGTGTTTATGGATATTCGAGCCAGCACTTTTTCCTCTATGCATACCTACTCACGTTAGGGTACTAGAGAGAACCTTGAGGTTGAATGTTCTTTGGCTGAACGAATACAGCTAGAGAATGTTAGAAGTTGGAACGCAGCGAGCTCGCGCCAGTCTCAGAGACTTGGGCGTGCGAATGTTTCAAGAAGATGAAATGTTAAGGATGGATAAATATGCAGAGCAGCAGACGTGGATGCAGAGCTAGGAGAGCAGCATGAGGTGGTGTACATTTCAACATGTTACAACCACCCTCCTTTGTTGTCCCCTCCAGGCTCAGGGAGCTGGAGGGCAGGGGAAAAGAGTAGCTGCATGCGGTCAAGGAGTGCGACCGGAAGGGATCTAAGGATGATTCAAAGTTCGGACTTTGTCTTCTACTAGCTTTCATAGCCACATACATCGATACAAATCATCCCTTCCTTCCATGAATCTAGTCCCAAACCTAGAGTTTCCAGTTAAGCCGTTGACTTGACCCTCACGTTTGGAGATACCTTTGGGAGGAGACTCGATAGTCACACTTATGCCGATGGTGTGATTTGGACCTTAAGGTGAGAGTCTCGGTTGGGACCTCTTGGTGGTAGCGTCAATTCCTTACGACGTTATTTTGAGTATGGATTTGGCAATCACTATTCACACTCAAATTGACGGTATTAGGCAAACGTCGGGATGGGTTTTCCTTGGTCAGTGAAAAGGAAACCCCAGGCAGCACAGGTTAAACTCATGCATGGGAGGGTGTAGCCGATCATTCTTAGGTCGGCCAACCTTACCCTCAAGGTAGCAGGAGTTTTGAGTTTCAGTTTTAATCAGGAAAGGGAGACCTCTAGAGTTCAAGGATGGCGACCACGTTCTTATATGGGTCTCACCTCGACGAGGTTTACGGAGATGTAGCCGAGGCGGCGAGATATCTCTGAGGTTCAGTGGACCTTTTCAGGTCCTCAGTAGGGTAAGCGAGGTGGCTTACCGCTTGGCCAATCCACCTCAGTTGCACCAGGTGCACGACGACTTCCACGTATCTCAACTGAGAAGATACGTGCTTGACCCAACACACATCATCGACCATGGGGAGCTGGAAGTTAGCGATGAGGTGACTTTTGCAGAGTTCTAGTAGAGGTTGAGGATCGACAAGAGCGAGTCCTATGAGGACGGCCGATTCCTCTTGTTTGTTTTCGTAGGCAGCACAGAAACCTCCAGGTGATCACATGGGAGCGGAAGGCTCAGGTGCCTGCTCAGTACCACTTTTGTTTCCCTAGTTTGTGTTAAATCTTTACGAGGACGTAAAGCCCTATGGTGGGAGTAATGTAAAGACCCGTAAAATCCAAGGGATATTTTTTCTTAATTTTCTTTGGAATTTTACAAGAACGCAGTTTCTAACAGCACCTGATTCCGAGGCCCGGTGTGTCTGGAATCAATTTACGAAGTTTAGCTTGGGTAAGTTCAGTGAACAAACGAGCGGGTTTTTCTAACTTTTGAACCGTTTCTTGGAATCAAAATCTGAGGGCACCGATGAAACTGCAGTGTCGGTATTTTCTTAGGAACACCTATTCCGGAGTTGCGTTTTCTCATGTGTTTATGGGGAATAAAAATATAATTATTTTATATTTTTATTTCTTCACTAAGTGGTTTAAGTGAAAATTAAGTTGTGTCTCAACTTAATTTCTCTCTTCTAAGTGGTTTAGCCCGTGTGAGGGAGTTGGGGTGGGACCAACTAATGTTCTAACTTCCCTTGAGAGGATTTAAGATGAGTTGGGGCCCACATGAGCCCCCAACTTTTCATCTTCCCTTAACTCTCTTAAACCCCCTTTTCAAAACCCCTTGTTAATTTTTTGATAACTCGCCTCATTTATGGGACCTCTTCACATTCTTCTCTTCCATTAATTCATGACACCACCATAATTAATAATTGAATCCTCCAATTTAATGAGGGTGGTGTATGAATTTGAAACGGATGAGTTAATGAAAATATTAGTCAAGTCTAATATTTTTTATTAAGGGAGGAGCCTTTTAATGAGAGAGGGGTCCATTGGAGAACTTCCTCTCCTTCCTCCATTGTTGCACCACCACCGAGGATCCATCTTCTCCGACGAGACACCGATGAATGAGGAGGGATCAGTGGCGTGGTGCGGACACAACGATCTATGTTGACTTCGACGTCTTCCCTGCGTCGGATCCAATGAATGACGCTCGAGCCGGGATCAAAGGCACTTTACGGAAGCGACGAACGCCAACGGTCGTCGTCACCTTCATCTATTTCCTTACGACGATGTCAACGAGCCGAAGTCCGCCCTTTCACGACACCGTCATCCACGATGCTCGGCTACCGCGGATCTTTCTCGAGGTATGGAATTGTTTTGTGAATGTAATGAACCCCATGTTACTTCCTTCTAAATCAAAGAACGTGGATCAACTAAACATCAAGTTGATCCGCGAAGAATATGTTGCGGGTTGGGAATTCTTGTTTGCGGGAAAACTGTTGGGGTTTGATTCATTTAAATCATTGTGATTTATACCTGCGGCGTTTGATTAAACTTTTTTTGTGAAATATTTAAAACCGCTAATGCGGTGGGTGCGGACCAATGAAAAAGTCCGAACCCACTGCCCCTTTCGTTCTTGGTGTGCGAAACGGAGGACGTCGACAAAACTAGCCGCACAGGCGATGTGAGGTCCTCGCAGTGAAGTACGGATCACGGGAGGGCCTTTGGCGAAGATAACGTGAATTTTCGACCACCAGAACTCGTCCGGTGGTCTGCGGAGCAACCCGCTGGCGCGCCACGATGGCACAGCGGCGGGCCGGCCGTCCCGCGACCGCGCGGGACCGGCGAAGCACGGGACGTGGCCGGCTGCCACGTCCGCTGGCAAGAGCGGCCCCACGCGGGGCCGCAGATCCTTCACGCGGGGGCAGCCCCCCCCCCCCCCCCCCCCCCGCTCTGCTCGGCTGTAACCGGCCGAGCTGACCCGCCTGGTGACCGGGCCGCGCCCACGCCAGCCGGTCCGGGTCGCGCCCAGGCCGGGCCACCCTGGCAGGGCCGCGCCACGCCGGTCGGGTCAGACCTGGACCCGGGTCGGGTTGACCCGGGGGGGTTGGGCCGGGTCAGTCCGGGCCCAGACCCCCCGTTTTCAGACCCCTTACAGTCTTTTGCCCATATATTGGGCTACGGGCCTCCGATCAATGAACCGTCAGCGGAGATGTGATCCTAGGGTCGAGACGGTCGTTTCGACATATTACACTCAAGGTTTCGGAGAAATTTGGGTTCGGCCGGGATGGTTTGGATACGAAACCAACCGGGCCCTCGGAGTGGAAACACTTATATCTTGAGCTTCGAACGTCTGATTGACGTGCCGTCGACTTTGTTGAATTACACTTGATGAGACGGAACTTTTGGCCTACTCCGATCTAGGTTTGGATGTCATCAGAGTACGGTCGGGTTGGTTCGCTCACGAAACCAACTGGGCCCCTGAAACGAAAAAACGAATAACTCACAGACTGTGCGTCCGATTGACGCACCGTCTGTCTCGTTGTTTTCCTCTTGATGAGACAGAACTTTTGGCATAATTCACTTGAGTTTTGGATTCAGTTGGATAGTGGCCAGGTTGGATTGCACCCGAAATCCAACCGGGCCCCTGGAACGGAAAAGATGATATCTTTCAGACCGGACGTCCGTTTGACGAACCGTTAGCGGCGTTGGTGATCACGTTGAGAAACGGTCCCTATGATTATACCCTATGAGATTTCGGGGTGCAGTTGAGATACGGCCGTGTTGGGTTGCACACGAAACCAACCGGGCCCCTGGGACAAAAAAGGCTAATAACTCACAGACCGGGCGTCCGATTGACGCGCCGTCTGTTGTGTTGAGACCCCTATGACGAGGCGGTCCTTTGAGATACTTCTTCATGGGATTTTTTGATACTTGGAGTATCGAACAGTAGCTCATGGAGTGGACCCTCCGGGAGACGAGCGTGCAGAGTACGAAGACCGTGTAGCCGGCTGAGACCTGACGACTGCTTGACCGATCGACTCGGTGTGTTTCGGATAGCCCAGTGGGGAGTGTTTGGTTGTAGCGGCAGACCCACGGCGGATGAGCGCTTGGTTGTAGCGGCAGACCCGCGGTACTCAACAGAAGGAGTACCTCTGGAGGCTATGATGGGGAGCGCTTGGTTGTATCGGAAGACCCACGACGGATGAGCGCTTGGTTGTAGTGGCAAACCCGCGGTACTCAACAGAAGGAGTACCTCTGGAGGTTATGAGGGAGAGCGCTTGGTTGTAGCGGAATACCCATGGTGGGAGGCGCTTGGTTGTAGCAGCAGGCCCACATTACTCAACAGGAGGAGTACCTTAGCAGTCTTAGGTTAGTGAGCAGTACCTCGGAGTCGTGACATGACCACTGTACACTCCAGAGACGGGGCTCTTCAGCAGTTAGGGTTTCGACAATGAAAATCATGGTTTGAGCTGAGTCTATGACCTTTGTGTTTACCTCATGATTGAGATGGGTCACTTGATTACTTAGGTATATGTATGGGAATATACCTGGGTTGAGGTTATCCGTTGTCTTCATAACCATTATGATCCCTCTTGAATGAGACGGGTTACTTGATAACTTAGGTATAAGTATGGTCTTATACCTAAGTAAGGGTTATCTGTTGAGTTTCTTCTTTGTGGTTATCCTTGTTGGATTTATAGATACCTTTAGGGTCTCAGGGTCCCTACTGAGTATCATTATACTCACCCCTGCACGGGCTACGCCCGCACCTCGTTGTGTTGGTTTCCGACGACGGACAACACTGGCGGAGATCGAGTGTACGAGAACTGGATGGAACCTGGTGGTGGACCTCACGACAAGTATAAGGCCCCAGCCTTAAACCTTACTTAATCTTGAGTTATTACAAGATTACACATCGAGGATCTTTTCGGGTTTAGAGTTTTTGAGAATTAGATCATAAAACTTGCATTACATTCCACATATAAACAAAGTGGTTACATAAAGATAGTATTCTTCATTCCCATCAATGGAAACATATTTAAAATAAAACATGGATTCTTTCTTGACACTTCCTTGACACTATCATCATATCATGTACCTTTCCCTTGACCTGTGAAAAACATTTCAAAAAACTTGGGATGAGCATAAAAAGCTCAGTAAGGGATATAAAAATATGGAAAGGAAACATGGGTACATATATACATAAGAATGAAATCATTCTTTACCCATAAAACATAATCACTTTAACATACCTCATCAAATCATGAATAAATCATAGAAATCATAAGACATAAAGGTAACTTGAGGCGTTCATAACATTCTTTCGTAGGGAGTAACCCTCTTGGTTACGTTTGGAATACCCATCACAATATATTCCCTAAATCTCTTCGGAGAAACCTTAACATTTCACTCCTTCGCATTACCCAATGCATTGGAGAGCTATATCGGGCTCACATGCCCTTAGTTTATCACGGAACCACCCGTCTTCATAATAATCCCCAAGAACCTCAACATAATCGTATCGCATAAAACATGCCTAAAGGAAACATAACATTCCCACCTTTCAATCACAAGATATCAATACAACACATTGATATAAAAACATTATGAAAACCATTTTCAATACCAAAATAAAAGAAAAGTAAAACATGGTATTTATTTTTCTTTTAAAAAAAGGCAGGGCTTGTAGAGGAATCTGAAACTCAAATAATGGTCACGACGGCGGAGAAGTCGTTGTCGCCGCATACGTACGACAAAAAATTCTCTTTTTTCATTTAGTAAACATTTCGTTTAAAAAATATTCCTTTTGAATAAACCTAAAATTCAAAGGGGTTTATACACCGTATAAAATAAGGTTGTGTATAAAACAAAATATTCCTCAATGAAAGGAGATTGAGACGAAGTCCCATACCTCGGGTACGACTTGACTCGATCGTTCTTTAATGTCCTGAATAATAAACTTCAGTTAATTTCCACTTGCTTAAGAACCTTTTTCAAGTTCATTATTCCTTTTATATCACTTATTTCCATGTCATGAACACTATGTAATTATTTAAGTTAATAACGGTCGTTTTAACGATCATTGGTACTTGAGTAAAAAATAAACCCTTTATAATTACAAGTTGTTCATGTATCCATTATATCCAGAATTATAATCATGATGTATATATCATATATATCCAGTATATACATGCATTTATAATATTACATAATCATTTAGAGGTAAGAAATGAAATGCACCGTTCATGGAGACGGTAAGCCGTACGTACGCATGGACGCTACTTTCATTTCTATTTCGTATTTTATAGAATGGAATCATAATGATATAAAGGTATATTATAATTCCAGTATAATATCATATATAATATCATAGTTCCATCCTTTATACGTCCCACATATGGTATTTAACGAATCAAATCACTTTGAGGGGGCGGTAGTCCGCACTTCCTTAAATGAAGATATCACATTTACTCATAATGGAAACCATAAATGTATGCCCAAAATGAAAAATAAATAATCTTAAGGAAAACATAAACATATTATATATCATATATAAATATAGTGACATCTTAATGGACACCTTTGAAGGTGTTAAAAGAATGTTGAACAATCATCGTTTCAGGAGGCATAAATTCACCATCCACGGAAACAGCTTATCCTTTAACCATTAGATGTAGGTGTGTGTAAGTGTAACTCGAATACTTCTTATAACAACATCCTAGTATATTGAATATACTGTATTTATTACAAAATAAATTAATAAAAAGAGTTTATGGGGTTGGAGAAGCAAAATAAAACAAAAGGACTCAAGTGAAGACATTACCTTAAAATCGGGTAACTCCCTTTGGTTTGAGCTCAAAGGCTTCCTTGGGAAGACTTCTGCCCAAAGTGAGGCTTCAAGGAGTAAGATAGGGATGTGGAGAGACAAAATGGGGAGGGTTTGTCCGAGCCAAAGGCTTTGGAAGTGTGGGTAAGGAGGTAGAGGTGGGGGCCTTTTATAAGAGGAGAGGAGGGGCACTCTTGGAAAGTAAAGAAATGTTACTTTATTTGAATATGATTTTCATCTTCAAAAGGTACCACATTGATATAATTCGAGGGTAAGGTGATAAGAGTTCGAAATCCACCCATACAATAGTTTTTGGACATGTTTAGGTCATATATTTCACATTATCATTTCATTTTATTTAAATACTTTATTAATGAGGTAATCGCTGCATCATCATGATGTCATAAATAATTTAATAAATTTAATGTCTAAAAATTAGAAAAAAAATATAATGATGTAGGAAATCATTTTATCTTTCTAAATAAAATTTATAGTCCAAAATATCATTTATGTAGACAAAATTAAAAATATTTTACTTAGGTGATACATTCTTTGTCACATTTAACATTCTTTAAAAATAAAATGATAAAAAGTCACTTTCTCACAAAAGTGATTCCATGGGGCCCCCATGTTTGGCACAAGGTATCCCATGGTCGGAGATGAGATAACCAGTAGACTTAGGACATATGTTGTGGTCTTTTTTTATTATTATGATATCATTTTTATTATCCTAAACTACCTGATTACTCATTAATCAAGATAATTAAAGATAATTACCGTCATTACTATTAATAATGTCCAAAAACAAAAGAGTCTTGATTACATAATTTGGACCTTCTGATTCCAAATATGTAATCCATTTTACAAAATTCCAAACACATAAATTTCAATAATTTATTTAAAAATAATTCCCGTTGTCAAAACAAATAGCGGGTTTTTTTTTTGAAACAATATCTATGAAAAGTTTGGCATTAGTTTATGCTCAATTCCAAAGTGAAATTAATCCTAATGACCACCATTGGATTAAATGGTAAAAATATATTCTAATTTAACTGTAAAACCAATTCAAAATATAATCTAATCATATAAATAGAGTAGATTAAAAAGCAATTTTGATGTAAAATACAGTATTTGTCACTATTCATAAGAAAATGAACATTGTCCGAAAAATACCAAAAATTCCCACAAAGTAAATTTTGATGTCCCAATCATAAAAAATAAGTTTATTTTGACAAACATATCTTATAAAATTGTCAAAAGATATATTTAAAAATGGTTTTCCATCAAAAGGCAGTAAAACAATCCTTTAAAAAATATTAGTGTATTCCATGCTTAAGATTGGATTTATTTTCATTTTAAGCCTCTAAAACACTATCTAATTCATTAATAGACATAGATAAAAATATCTATTATTCATTACTTACTTGGGATGTTACATCCTTCCCCCCTTTAGAAAATTGTGTCCCCGCAATTTATTTACTTATCGAATAAATGGGGGTACTTATCCCTCATTGCATTTTCAGATTCCCATGTTGCCTCTTCCATCATGTGGTTTTTCCACAAAACCTTTACCTAATTAATCACCTTATTTTGTAACACTTGCTCCCTGGGGTCAAGAATCTGGACTGGTTGTTCCTCATAAGATAGGTTCTCTTCAAGCTAAACTACCTCTGGACTCAAAGCATGAGATGGATCTGGCATATACTTTCTCAACATCGAAACATGAAAAACATTGTGTGCCTGAGATAAACTCGGAGGTAAAGCCACCCGGTATGCAACTGATCCAACTCTCTCCAGAATTTCATATGGTCCAATGAACCTTGGACTCAGCTTTACTTTCATACCAAATCTCATCACACTTTTCCATGGTGAGACTTTGAGAAAAACCGGATCACCTACCTCAAAAGTTAGATCCTTCCTCCTGTTGTCTGCATAACTCTTCTGCCTACTCTGAGCTATTCTCATGTGTTTCTGAATCAGCTGAACTTTTTCTGCCAACTCTTCTACCAATTCTGGCCCATCAACTTCCTTTCACCCACTTCATCCCAGAAAGCTGGAGTTTGACACTGCTTCCCATATAATTCCTGAAATGGTGCCATCTGTATACTGGAATGAAAACTGTTATTATATGAAAATTCAACCAAAGAAAGATGTTGGTCCCAACTTCCCTGATAATCCATCGAACAAGCTCGTAGCATATCCTCCAAGGTCTGAATTGTTCGTTCTGACTTCACATATGACTGAGGATGAAATGTTGTACTAAAATTTAATTCAGTACCCAATGACTTCTGTAGGCCTTTCCAAAAGTTAGAAGTGAACCTGGGATCACGATCAGATACAATGGAGAGGGGAACTCCATGTAACCTGAATATCTCTTTAAGATACAAACGATAAAGTTTATCTAGGGAAAAAGTATCTCTTATAGAAAGGAAATGAGTAGATTTAGTCAAGTGATCAACAATGACCCAGATTGCATTATTACCTCAAGATGTTTTCGGTAATCCCACAACAAAGTCCATGGATATATTCTCTGATTCCCACTCTAGAACTGGTAAAGGTTGAAGCATCCCTTTCGGTAACTGCCGCTCTGCTTTAACCTGTTGACATGTCAAACACTTCACAGTAAAATCAGCAATTTCTCTTTTCATTCCATCCCACCAGTAATACTCTCGCAGATCTCTGTACAACTTAGTACTGCCAGGATGAACTGAAAATGGAGAACTACGAGCTTCACATAACAACTCTCTCTTCAACTATGAATCACAAGGCACACACAATCTCTTCCCAAATCTCAAAACTAAATCATTATCAATGTTGAATTCAGGCAACTTACCCTTCTGAACCAACTCTACCTTTTTCTGCAACTCACTGTCTTGCTTTTGTACTTTCTTGATTCTATCTGATAGAGATGATCTCACTGATACCTGAAACAAAACAGAAGAACTTCCTTCACCAACAACTTCTATGCCAAAGTTCATCAAATCCTTAACCAAAGGATCATGTTCCAAATGCAACATTTATAATGAAGCATTACTTTTTCGACTCAAAGCATCAGCCACTTTATTTGCTTTTCCCGAATGGTAATGAATTGTACAATCATAATCCTTGATTAATTCCAGCCATCTCCTCTATCTCATGTTTAACTCTTTCTGAGTGAATATATACTTTAAACATTTGTGATCAGTATATATTTCACACTTTACTCCATATAAATGATGCCTCCAAATTTTTAAAGCGAAAACAACAGCAGCTAATTCCAAATCATGTGTAGGGTAATTTACATCACGAGTTCTCAACTGTCATGAAGCATAAGCAATTACCTGATCATTCTTCATTAGGACGCAACCAAGTCCTTTCAATGAAGCATCATTGTATATAACAAACTCAACATTCCTAGAAGGTAGTGCCAAAACTGGAGCATTCACCAATCTTCTTTTCAATTCCTGAAAACAATCATCACATTCTTTTGTCCAAATAAACTTAACACCCTTCCGAGTTAGCTTAGTCGTTGGACTAGATAACCGTGAAAAATTTCTTACAAACCTTCGGTAATAGCCTTCCAAACCATGGAAGCTACGAATCTCAGTTACATTTGTGGGTCTTGGCCAGTCTTCCACAACTTTTGTTTTTGCAGGATCAACAGTTATCCCATCTTTAGAAACAATGTGACCACGGAATGAAATTTGTTGCAACCAAAACTCCCACTTGCTGAATTTTCCATACAGTTTCTTTTCTTTTAAGGTTTTCAAGATAACCCTTAAATGTCTTTCATGCTCCTCTTTACTTTTAGAAAACCCAAAAATATCATCAATGAAAATCACTACAAACTTATACAAGAACTCATGGAAAATTCTATTCATTAAGTCCATGAATACAGCAGGTGCATTGGTTATCCCAAAAGGCATTACTACAAATTCATAATGGCCATATCTTGTACGGAACGCGGTCTTCAGAACATCTGCTTCCTCTACCTTCAGCTGATGGTACCCTAATCTCAAGTCAATCTTTGAAAAGTATTGAGCTTCCTGGAGCTGATCAAACAAATCATCGATATGAGGCAAAGGATATTTGTTCTTAACAGTGATGTTATTCAAGGATCTATAATCAATGCAAAGTCTCATTGAACCATCTTTCTTTTTAATAAATAAAACAGGAGAACCCCATGGTGATGTGCTAGGTCGAATGAAACCTTTCTCTAATAAATCATGCAATTTCTCCTTCAACTCTAAAAGTTCAATTTGAGCCATTCGATAAGGGGGTTTTGAAATTGGATTAGCATCAGGAACAAAGTCAACAGTAAACTCAACTTCCCGATCTGGTATTATTCCAGGCAACTCATCAGGAAAAACATCAGGATACTCATTTACCACTGGCACATCATTAATCTGAACAGTTCCCTTGTTTTCAACAATGTGTGCATGGTAACATTCATCTCCATCTTTTAAAAGTTTCTTGGCCTCTTGATAAGTTATCAACAATAAGGGTTCATTATTGTACACAAACTGAAAGTCTTTCTGAAAAGAAACTTCATTAGCTCTACAGTCAATCTTAGCATGGTAAATAGAGAGTCAATCCATACACAGGATAACATCAAACTCTACTAGAGGTAGAACAATAAGGTTTGCAAGTAGGTTCTTTCCACAGATAAGGATAGGAAGATTCTTATAAATTCTTTTTGCCTCAACATTTCCCCCATGTGTTTTTACCAAAATTTCAGTTGTCATTTCTTGAGATGGTATTCCCATTTTACTAGAAAAGTTTTCAGAGATGAAAGAATGTGTGGACCCCGAATCAAACAACACACTGGCATAATCTGAAAAACAAACAAAGTACCTGATACAACTTCATTTGATGGCCCGACATCTGCTGAATTAGTTGCAAAGGATTTCACCACCCATTTCTTCTTGTAGTCTAACTACTTCCCATCACTCAAACTCTTTGTCGGACAATCGTTTGCATAGTGACCCATCTCATTGCACTTAAAACATTTCACTAACTGTAAATCAAATTTGGTCTTACCTTCACCTTGATCTTTTTCAGTTCAATCACGAGCCTTATGTCCCATCTTACCACATCGGTAGCACTTTCCAGAATTCAGAAGACATTCCCCAGCATGCCTTTTGCCACATTTATCACAAACTGGAAACTTAGATTTCTTACCATCAGACTTTTTTGAAGAATTCTTCCCTTTCTCCTGCCACCTTGGTCTCTTCTTCTGTTAGTTGTTATAGAACACTTGATCATCAGAAAACTCCATTTCCACCTTCTCAGCACATCAAAAAATCTCTTCATAACTTTTAAACTCACGAGAAGCTAATGCCCTTCGATATTTTGGCTTTCATCCTGAGTAAAAACGATTGATTTTACTATCAAGGTCTCAGATAAAATTTGGAGCATACCTTGCCAATCGAGTGAACCTTTCTTCATAGGTAGCCACTGAGTCTTCCTCTTTCCTCAATTACAAGAATTGTTTTTCCATCCTAAGTCGAACATCCTTAGGAAAATACTATTCAAGAAACATACCTTTGAATTCATCCCAGTCGAGAGCATCAATCTCATCAGCATCCCTGATATTTTTAACCATCGACCACCACTGATCTGCTTCACCCTCCAAACGGTAAATAACAAGACTAACCTTTTGATTGTCTGAACAACCCATGACATTGAAAATCTTCTCCAGTGATTTAATCCTCCCTTCAGCTAGCATAGGGTCAGATGATCCTCTGAATGATGGGGGATGTTGCCTCATTAAATGTTCCACCACTGACATGTTCTTCTGCGGTTGATCTGGCTGATCTCGTGCATGGATACCACCACCATTTATCGCTTGAGTCAACTGTGCCATTATTGCAATAAACTGTTCAGTTCCAATTCTGACAATCTCAAGATGCTGAATCAGAAGGTTATTTCCTTCTGCATGACTTCCTAGCACTACTTCCCTGTTTCCTCTTCGGAAAACCATTCTGAACAAACATGTCTTAGATAAAGAAACATGGTAATCTTAAAAGACTATATCACTTCAATTTGACCCTAAAAAAATATTTTTGGATAATCATTTAATAGAATTCTAACTCCTAAAGTTATCTAAACCGACCTATGATACCAACTATAAGGCCCCATCCTTAAAACTTACTTAATCTTGAGTTATTACAAGATTACACATTGAGGATCTTTTCGGGTTTAGAGTTTTTGAGAATTAGATCATAAAACTTGCATTACATTCCACATATAAAAAAAGTGGTTACATAAAGATAGTATTCTTCTTTACCATCAATGGAAACATATTTAAAATAAAACATGGATTCTTTCTTGACACCTCCTTGACACTATCATCATATCATGTACCTTTCCCTTGACCTGTGAAAAACATTTCAAAAAACTTGGGATGAGCATAAAAAGCTCAGTAAGGGATATAAAAATATGGAAAGGAAACATGGGTACATATATACATAAGAATGAAATCATACTTTACCCATAAAACGTAAGCACTTTAACATACCTCATCAAATCATGAATAAATCATAGAAATCATAAGACATAAAGGTAACTTGAGGCATTCATAACATTCTTACGTAGGGAGTAACCCTCTTGGTTACGTCTGGAATACCCATCACAGTATATTCCCTAAATCTCTTCGGAGAAAACTTAACGTTTCACTCCTTCGCGTTACCCAATGCATTGGAGAGCTATATCGGGCTCACCCGCCGTTAGTTTATCACGGAACCACCCGTCTTCATAATAATTCCCAAGAACCTCAACATAATCATATCCCATAAAACATGCCTAAAGGAAACATAAAATTTCCACCTTTCAATCACAAGATATCAATACAACACATTGACATAAAAACATTATGAAAACCATTTTCAATACCAAAATAAAAGAAAAGTAAAACATGGTATTTATTTTTCTTTTAAAAAAAAGGTAGGGCTTTTAGAGGAATCCGAAACTCAAATAATGGTCACGGCGGCGGAGAAGTCATTGTCGCCACATACGTACGACAAAAACATTATCTTTTGTCATTTAGTAAATGTTTCGTTTAAAAAATATTCCTTTTTAATAAATGTAAAATTCAAAGGGGTTTATACACTGTATAAAAGAAGGTTGTGTGTAAAACAATGTATGCCTCAATGAAAGGAGATTGAGACGAAGTCCCATACCTCGGGTCCGACATGACTCGATCGTTCTTTAATGTACTGAATAATAAACTTGAGTTAATTTATACTTGCTTAAGAACCTTTTTCAAGTTCATTATTCCTTTTATATCACTTATTTCCATGTCATGAACACTATGTAATTTTTTAATTTAATAACGGTCGTTTTAACGATCATTGGTACTTGAGTCAAAAATAAACCCTTTATAATTACAAGTTTTTTGTGTATCCATTATATACATAATTATAATCATGATGTATATATCATATATATCCAGTATATACATGCATTTATAATATTACATAATCATTTAGAGGTATGAAATGAAATGCACCGTTCATGGAGACGGTAAGCCGTACGTACGCATGAACGCTACTTTCATTTCTATTTCGTATTTTATAGAATGGAATCATAATGATATAAAGGTATATTATAATTCCATTATAATATCATATATAATATCATAGTTCCATCCTTTATACGTCCCACAAATGGTATTTAACAAATCAAATCACTTTGATGGGGCGGTAGTCCGCACTTCCTTAAATGAAGATATCGCGTTTACCCATAATGGAAACCATAAAAGTATGCCCAAAATGAAAAATACAGAAGCATAAGGAAAACATAAACATATTATATATCATATATAAATATAGTGACATCTTAATGGCCACCTTTGAAGGTGTTAAAAGAATTTTGAACAATCATCGTTTCGGGAGTCATAAATTCACCATCCACGGAAACAGTATGTCCTTTAACCATTAGATGTAGGTGTGTGTAAGTGTAGCTCGAATCCTTCTTATAACAACATCCTAGTATATTGACGATACTGTAGTTGTTACAAAAGAAATGAATAAAAAGATTTTATGGGGTTGGAGAAGCAAAATAAAACAAAAGGACTCAAGTGAAGACATTACCTTAAAATTGGGTAACTCCCTTTGGTTTGAGATCAAAGGCTTCCTTGGGAAGACTTCTACCCAAAGTGAGGATTCAAGGAGTAAGAGAGGGATGTGGAGAGACAAAATGGGCAGGGTTTGGCCGAGCCAAAGGCTTTGTAAGTGTGGGTAAGGAGGTAGATGTGGGGGCCTTTTATAAGAGGAGGGGAGGGGCACTCTTGGAAATTAAAGAAATGTTATTTTATTTGAAAATGATTTTCGGATTAAAAAGCTCCCACAATGATATAATTCGAGGTTAAGGTGATAAGGGTTCTAAATCCACCCATCCAATAGGTTTTGGACATGTGTAGGTCATAGATGTCACATTATCACATCATTTTATTTAAATCCTTTATTAATGAGGTAATCGCTGCATCATCATGATGTCATAAATAATTTAATAAATTTAATGTCTAAAAATTTTAAAACAAATATCATGATGTATGAAAACTTTTTAGCTTTCTAATGAATATTTATAGTCCAAAATATCATTTATGTAGACAAAAGAAAAAATATTTTACTTAGTTGATACATTCTTTGTCACATTTAACATTCTTTAAAAATAAAAAGATAAAAAGTCACTTTCTCACAAAAGTGATTGCATGGGGCCCCCAAGTTTGGCACAAGGCATCCCATGGTAGGACATGAGACAACAAGTAGCCTTAGGACACATTTTTTGGTCTTTTTGTATTATTATGATATCATTTTATTATCCTTAACTACCTGATTACTCATTAATCAAGATAATTAAAGATAATTACCGTCGTTACTATTCATAATGTCCAAAAACAAAAGAGTCTTGATTACATAATTTGTACCTTCTGATTAAAAATATGTAATCCATTTTACCAAATTCTAAACACAGAAATTGCAATAATTTATTTAAAAATAATTCCCGTTGTCAAAACAAATAGCGGGGTTTTTTTAAACAATATCTATGAATGGTTTAGCATTAGTTTATGCCCAATTCCAAAGTGAAATTAATCCTAATAACCACCATTGGATTAAATGGTAAAAATATATTCTAATATAGCTTTAAAAACAATTCAAAAGATAATCTAATCATATAAATAGAGTAGATTAAAAAGCAGTTTTGATGTAAAATACAGTATTTTTCACTATTAATAAAAAAATGAACATTGTCAGAAAAATACCAAAAATTCACACAAAGTAAATTTTGATGTCCCAATCATAAATAATAAGTTTAATTTGACAAACATAGCTTATAAAATTGTCAATAGATAGATTTAAAAATGGTTTTCCATCAAAAGGCAGTAAAACAATCCTTTAAAAAATATTAGTGTATTCCATGCTTAAGATTGGATTTATTTTCATTTTTAGCCTCTAAAACACTATATAATTCATTAATATACATAGATAAAAATATATATTATTCATTACTTACTTGGGATGTTACAAAAATTCAGTACCTGGAGGTGGACCTCACGTCGAGTCGGTACTCGGAGGAGGTTGATGGACAAGGACACTGAGGAGGCTATCTATACCTACCCTTCAGGTAGGATGCATGGTGGACGATCCAGGAGATGCGCTATCTGTACCTACCCTTCAGGTAAGATCCTTGGTGGACGATCCAGGAGATGCTTGTCACCTTTCGGTTGTTTTATCATTTTCCTTGTACTTTACAGTTGGGCTTGTATTTCCGGCCCCTTTACTTTCAGCACAGCTTGTTTCAGTTTTACTTAGTGTTTAATTCTGCTTGTACTTTGTGGTGTTTTGTTTACTTTTATAAAGGAAATTCCTTCCAAGTTATGGGAATTTATGCCTTTGGTGCTAGTCGCCAGCCCCTGGCCTATGGAAGACGGGCTTGGGGTAGTCACGACACGGGCCCCGAGGATGGGTCATAACATTATGGCACAAAAATATATGGTTTTCATTCGTGTGATGGGTGGGACCTATATCTCCCTCTAGCGTATTGGGAAAAAATTTATATCTCATGTCATAGATAAGAATGTAATAGGGATTGAACCTGATTCAGTAAGATATGATTGGAATAAAGGTGAATGTAGTTTATAAATATTTAACTAAATGGGGAGTAAAACAAGTTCAGTATGATAGGACTAGAATGGGGAGTAAATCTGGTTTAGTAAGACGTGACTGGAATGGTGAGTGATCACAATTTAGTTGGATGGGAATGTAATGGGGATTGAACATAATTTAGTAGGGGAATTTGTCCACTATGATCGTCTTGAGAGTAAACCATGGATAATTTCATGGTTTTGGGATTGAATCCATTCTAATATTATTACCTTACTAATGATCCTTGATTAATTTGGAAATGATTTTTATATGATTATATATATGCCAAAAAAAACTATGTCTTATGAAAATATTATTCTCTCATGTCTCGTGTTCTTTGTATTCTTTATGATTCAAATCTTATGAACATCCAATATTTATTCCATGACTGGAGATTATGATCTTTGGTACACAAGGTATGGTAATAAAAAATTTTCCCTTGTTTTCATACCCTTAGGTTCAAGTTATAGTTACATATCTGCCTTGTTTACCCTTACTAAGCATCTGAGCTCACCATTTCTTATGTTTGATTCTCCAATTTATGACGAATGATTATATATAGGGAATACTAATGAATATTACTTAATGTTAATATATTTATGGTTCACATTGATGATCTTTCATTAGAGTATAATATTGTGTTCCATGTTTTCAAATGCACTAAACAATTATGGTCCTCATGCGTGTGTTTATGTACTCTAATGAATATTCATAAAAAAATTATATAATATACATGAATGAGAATCTTGGGTTGATATAGTTGGTATTAAATTAATGTTTTGGTTTACCATTAATAACTATGGTGAAAAAATTTAGTGAGTTCATTATGGATATTTAAAAGGATATTTCTAGGAATGTCTCTAAGGGTAAGTATAAGGATGAGAAATTTGTTTTGAAAATGTCATGGAATTTTTGTAAATGATGGATAGAGTGGTTTCCAAGTGATTACATCCATGTCGATATACTACATGTATATGTGCCTGTAGAAGATATTCACCTAGGGGTAACAACCCTAAAAACACCATATTGAGCTAAACTCAATCAGGAACTAGTGCACGATAAGGGGCTTTGATGCACACCTGGGTTTACAGTATTAGGGGATATGGATTGCAAATTCAAAAACTCTTTATGAACCCTCATTAAGGTTTTGAAAAAAAATATGACTATTAATGACATAGTATAAACCAAATTTGATATATATTAAAGAAGGCGTAATTATTTAGAAATCCAATAAGCGATTTTTTATAAGAATGTTTTTCCACTATGATTAGTGTTTATCACGCTATGATTTTTTGTTTTATTAAATGGTGGGAACATAAAGGAACTAGGTTAAAATTGAATGTAATGGAAAATTTTATTATTATAATCCAAATTGGATGATGAATGGAGTGAAGGATATTGTGTTTATTCCCACTTAGTTATCCCAGAAGATGATTAACAACATATAACTTAACCAAATCTCAGACTCAAAAAATAAGAGAATGATTGAGTTTACTATGATTTTGGGTAATGGAGGCCATGTATGAAAGAAGATTTAGATTCTTATATGGAAAAATATTTCCAATAATCCTTAATTAAATTTATTGAATGGGACTGAGAGGTGATTTAAATGTGGAAGGGTGGGTCATAGATATCGAGAATGTTTAAATTTCATTAATTGGATGGTAAATTCAATAGAGGTGAATGAGACACCGACTAATGCACCACCTATACTCTCATATTTTAAGTTCAAGCAGTTTTTTAAATATAAAAATTGTTGTTATAAGGGGAATTCTCATTAATAGAATCTGCAAGTTTATAAAAGTAATGGTTTTATAATTCATGATGAAGTGACAATTAATAACATATTAAAGGAAAGAGGAATTAAAGAATAATATTATTATTCTTAGTTAATAGTTTGAGATAAAAAGTGGTAGTATTGAATTATTTTTATATTTGTATTAATGAATTCTGAAATATATAAGGATTATTTAGTATACATTTAATATTAAGGATTTATAAGAGTATCTTGAATAGTGTTGATGACTAAGAACATTGATTTAATGGAAAGGTTATATTTTATGTAAAACACATGATTAAGGAAAGTTGGACCTTAATATGTTTGTGATGTTAAGAAAATGGTGTTTATTTTGGATAATGTGATGATGGATAAGAATAAAGTAAATTGGATACTACTGATTACAATGGAGCAGATTAATGATTTCTTAAAAAATTGATTTATGATATCATGTACGAAGCTTTCAACATTTTTGGATTTAAGGAACATTTCAAAAAAATTAAGTTCGATTTAAGGAATGGGGAAAATGTATGTTTTAAATATGGTTTTATTGTAATTAGGGTTACTACCATGTTTTAATAGAATATATGATGATGGTATTATCATGTTTGGTATGTGAAAAAAAATATCTAATTTATGATATATGGGGGATCAATGTTAAAATGATTTTGAGAAGTTTAATCTCCTTATTTATCATGTTTTGGATTTTAATATTTCAAAATATTCATAAGTTTAACTATTTATAAAATGGTCTATGTTGAACTTTGAATGATATTTTAGATACTAACGTATTATTTCTCTATATGAAGATTCATTCATATTGGATAACATGTTCTAAATAATTTTTTTCTTACAACTAAATATAGTAGTAAATAATTATCATTTTTTATGGATCTTATGATCCATTGTTGCTTCAGGAAATAAAAATTCATGTTCTATTCTTGGAGTAAGATGTGAAGTGGAAATTGATCATGGAATGAAAAAATTGTGATATTGTAAATATGAATTGGAATGAAATCAAGAATATCTTCTCACTAAAATCCATCAACATTAAGAAAAGGATCTTGAAATAAAATGTTATCCTATTATCATCATTTTTATGATATAAATGGCCATTTTCATGAATATTTTTATTTATGGATTTGTGATCATTAACCTTCTCTGTATCACCTACTTTCTTATGAAAAGTCATCTTTATCACTCACTACAATTATTTTCACTTTTCACCCATGTCCAATTATTCACTTCCCATCTATGTTCTCTTATGTGGAAACCTAGTTATGAATTATATTGGGTAATAGTTATGTTTCTAACTTTAACATTTAAAAGTAATTTTAATAATTCATTTATACAATGTGGGTTTCTATGAATTAATTTTATAATGTCAAACCTTTGATGATGGAGATGAATTTTGATGCATAAATTCATTTTAAGACGGTAGAGTATAACACTGCATAACTTCTAAAAAATCAATGTTATTTTTTCTTTTCAATATATTGTATGAAATTAAATAGTGATTTTGGATTAGGTTTCATGTATCACAGATTTTATCATTCATTAGACACAATACTAAATTTCTCTTATGTTATATATAATACCGTGTTTAGTTTTTGCTACACACAACACTGAGTTTAAATGAAATGTTTCATACAATTAAAATATTATTATTTAATATGATAGTTATCACCTATCCATTGGAATTGTGGGTATGAATGGGATTAAATAAATGATGAAAATAGGGTTTACACATATAAATATATTGAATTTTTTGGTGGAAATTTAATTAGAAATAAAAATAAAAAACTATTTAAAAAAGGAAATATGTTTCTAATGGAACTATTATATATGAAAACAAATGTGTTCTACCTAAATAAAATAAAAAAAATTATTTTAATTAAGTAGTTTAATTATATTTATCTGTTATATAAATTCAATCAACTATTTAACATTCATCTTATATTTTTTCTAGATAAAAGATTAGAATAAATCCAATTTTATTCTTTAAAACTATATTTTCCTAACAAGTGGGTTTGTCGCCTTTTATAGAAAACATATTTAAAAAATAAACTTTTACACTTTTATAAAATTATTTTAATATATATATATATATATTTAATATTAATATAAAAATTATGTTTGGGATGATTTAGTATATTTTTATTAAAAGTTTCATTTTTTGATGAAAAGTTTCAAATACTAAATTTTATTTGAAAATGACTCTTCAATTTAAATTATTTAAAATGTTAAATTATATTATGAATTTGGATTAATGTAAAATTAGTTAAATTTTATACTAGTTATTATAATTTAGGTCATTCTAATCAATTTCATATTTAATTTTGATATAAAAACTCTATAAAGTTTTGAAAATTTTCTCTTTAAAAACTTGATTTCTCATCTCATTTGTTGGATTAATTTTAATTTTAATTTTACCAATTATGTGAATGGAATTTTAAAAAAAATTATTATATATTTTTAATCACTATAATGTATATTATATAATATTTTCAAATTAATTTTTAACCGGAATGAAAAGTGAATGCAGTAAAAATTAATTACCACGGTTAAGGTAAAAATGGGATTATAGGGGTGTTAAACTAAAATGATAAGGGTACAAGTAAACTATAAACATGTATAAATATGATTTTATAGCCATATTTCTGCCATTAAACCTATAATGTTCAATAATGGTCCATTTTGGACCCCAGTGAGATATTATGAACAAGGGAGCACTTATTTCTTTTCCAAAATA
This sequence comes from Viscum album, assembly GCA_963277665.1. NCBI lineage: Eukaryota > Viridiplantae > Streptophyta > Magnoliopsida > Santalales > Viscaceae > Viscum > Viscum album. The sequence continues at coordinate 694,611,049 of OY728119.1, read as the reverse complement.
CCATGTGTGTCATCTACCCCACTTATAAAAGGCCACCCACTCTTCTCTCTTCCTCATATGTTCTAACCTATTTGGTTCAGAACATTCCTCTCCAAATAACATACCAACATAGCTCTATACATCATATCAACCATATTTTGGTATAAATTTTTATGATGAAGTATTTTAGTGCAAACATAAGGTGGATACCTGAAGAATATATAACATTCATCAATGAGCATTTTTGTTTTATTTCTTACTCCACCACATTAAATTATGATTATATAATGATTACATCATAAAGAAATATATTAAATATATTTAGATGTTTTTATGTTAAGGGAGTGACCTAAAACTGTCACCAATAAATCTAATGGTTTATAAAATCATCGTTTGTGTGTACGACAAACTACCACTTGATGAATCTATGTTTTTAGTTTATCCATTACCACCTATCAATGTTGAAATTAATGATTTACATATTTTTTATACATGATATATATTATATTTATGATTTTATTATTATTTTTTATTTTTCATATCACACACACATTCCTAATTTCCATTTTGTGGGAATACGATAACGTCGTTAATGTGTACGACAGACTAGCACCTCACGAAGCATTGTGATTCATTCAAATTTTACATGTAATTTATTAAGTATAGTTTTAAAAAAATTGTCATGTCTGATAAATAATCATTATTATATAATTAAAATATATAACATTTACTTTTAGTTGTTTCAATGTGATAAGAATATGAAAAAATAGTGTTCATGTGTACCTATGACCCACCGTCTCCATGAATGGTGTATTTAATTTCCCATACATAAATTTCAGTGATTACTATAAATAAATATATACTGAATATATATGATATTCATATCATGGTTATCATTATGGAGATTATGGGACAATGATCAAAGTAAGAGGACCAAAAATCAAAACATTTACAAAAAACAAAGTGGTTATTACCCGAAACGCATCTTAACATGGAATTGTTAATAAATGGGTAATAAAAGGTAATACGAAAATAATATATGGTATTATATATATGAATATGGTTTTTTAATAGATGTATTATAAAATTATATTTATTATATAGGAGGTTTGAATGAGTACAATAGACGTTAAGACTGAAGCTAAGTGATTTTCATGTCACTTTTACTTTTCATGAGACAAATTTCAAATTAGCCACATGTTTATTTAATGTGGTGTATATAATTCCCACAAATTTATTTTTTAATTATGCTACAAAAAAATTATATTTTTTTACCTATCCATTTTAGTATCTCTCTTTTATGGGGTTTATAGTTTATAATTTAACAAAACTGTAAGGAATTTGTGTCTTAATTTTCCTTCTTTTGAGACGTACAATGTATTATTCTCCTAAATTATTTAAAGAGGTGAATATAAAACACATTTGAAAAGTAATATCATCAGTTTATTGATACTAATGATGTTTTATTTTTTATTTTATGTAATTCATTCATGGGGCTTTTGATTCCAAGTTACAAAAGTGGTAAATATTTTCTGTTAAAACCTCATCATTTATTGGGGTTGTATTTGATTAAGTCTCCAATATTGAAATATCATGATATTCCTCTCAAACATTATTATAAACCTTTAAAATTATATTTATTCTGGACATATTCAATTAATTATAACATTTTTTCAATATTTGGTATTTAATATAAATAAGAAAATGTTTTTATGAAAATCCAAATTTATTTCTCTCTTTAGTTAGAAATCTCTTTTCATCCAAAACCATGTTTCCTACAAATTTTTTCTAAAATGTTTTTTTACTATATTATAATTTTTAAGAGAAATTTTTACCCATGTATTAATTTTTTCTAATTTTTTTTGGAATATTCATGTAATTTTCCAAACAATACATGTTTGGATTTTACAGAAAATGTGAAAGGAATATTTTTTTTAACATACATGGTATGAATAGTATTTACTCCAGATAAGAACACTCAATTATTAAAATATTACTTTATAAATTTTAAATTTTATTTTAAAATAAAATCATTTCCTTATTATTGGGTAAATTTAGATTTTAAATAAATGGTTTCAAATTAAAAATGATTTTGAAAGTATTTTATATTTTAAAAATTATTTTCTAATGAGGATTATATATTTTCCTCAAAAAATGTTTTAAATGATTTTTTAAAAGTATTCATTTATAATATTTCGATGATATTTTCAAAAAAGATGGTTTTCATAATGTTTTATTTTTAAAAAATTAGTTTTCAATGAAATCCATTTTCCACAAGAAATGACCCATGTAGTCTTCAAATATTATTTTCATCTAAGATGAAATTATTTAAGGTTACGTATACTTTATAGGTGGTGTAATCCAAGGATACTGTAGGACCCCAAAATACCCTAATAGGGTAGGGTTGAATCAAGGTGTCAACATATTCCCTTAAAGAACAACTCTTATTCTCACACTAGTAGGGACTTGTAATACCTGTCTGATGGAATCGTTTATTTATTAAACATTCAAATGTAGGTAAACAATATATAAATTTTTCTTGGTTCACTGTCGATGGATAGTCTAACAAGAATATACCAAATTTGTGTTTTTCGTACCAAAATCCACTAAGCTTCAAAAGATATTTGTGGAGTAAAAAAGATCATACACAGTAACATTATTCTAGACACGTTGCCTTAAAAAAATTTAGGGATAACACACTACCTCCCATGGAACAGTTCCATCAACTCCCCCTAGCTCACATACTTCTGTGAAGTCTTACTCAGTTTTACAACTTGAAGGACACAACTATATATTGGGAATTTAAGTATTTTCCACTAATTACAACTAGTCTTTTCTTTCACCATATACCTGAGTTGATGCACTTGGAAGAACTACTCACTTTAACTAGATGTTAAACACTGTTTTTTGTGAATCTCCCAAAATTCACAAAACCCCCTTTATGTTTCATATAAATTAAATAATTTTACAACCCAAACACTTTCATGAAGTCCCTTCTCGAAGCTCACAACATTCATTAAGGAAACTAACATTGCAAAAACTATGTCATCATATAACACATAGCCATCATGAAACTCCTTTTTCCATGATACATAAGCATATTTCAATACTATAATTTTCTTTTAATTATTCTCAAACTCACAAATAATTCATGATTTTTGAATCTCTTAGACTTCATGAATTCAAAATGTTTAATACTTTTCTCCAATTCTCTTCCTACCAAATGAAGTTGGTATGAAAACATAATTATAGGCTTATAACTTTGTGAATCCCCAAACTCTTTATGGTCTTTTCATGAACCTCCATATTCATGTTCATGATGATCATTTTCTTTTCTAAGCTCTAGTGAAATTTAACCAATTCACGAAGCTTTTTGTAGTCCTGAGGATTCACCATCATCTCATTGTGTATTCATGAAACTTCTCACAGTAACTAAGAATCATTTTATTTCCATTGAATAATCAGGATTCTCATTTATAATGGTTATAATTGATGCTCCACATCTTTAAAAATCTCATCCTTCTTGAAGCCCATCATTTGAAAAACACATTCCTTTACCATATTTGAGAAGATTCGCTCATCAAAATCCACCCATCGTAAATCTTGTTCATGATTCTCCATACCTTTATAAAGCTTTCCTCTTCTTCCTTCTAATTTTGAGTTCCAAAAAATTGTAAAACAAAGGAAATGATGAAATCGTTAATTTTAATTCCATTTTCAGCATAATATAACTTTCCTTGAAAACTCCCTGATCAACCCTATTATGAATTGACATAAAAATTAAAATTCACATTGTTTCTAGTAATTAAAACCCTTTTTGAAATAGATTCCATTATTATTATTTCAATATATGATTTATGTTTATGATGTAATTATGTTTATGAAACCCATTACTCTTTTATGTGTTATACCATGAAAAATGCTTATAAAACATCTTATATGCACATGTTATTCTTTGATGAAATTATTAAGAGACACACATATTTTTCATTGATTATGATATCATGAAATATTTATGATACCCATTTCATTTCATGAATTATGACATTATGAATGTTTACGTCCTTTTTCAACATGTAAATATAGTTTCCATTATGTTACGGGAGGGACTTATATATCCCTCCAATGCATTGGGTAAATATTTATATCTCCTGAGATAAATAGGAATAGAATGAAGAGTGATCCCAATTCAGCATGATAGTAATGGAATAAAGAGTGAAACTGGTTTAGTAAGATATGAATAGATTAGGGAGTGAACCGGATTTTGTATGAAAAAACTTTAATAAGGAGTTAATCAAGTTCAATAAGATATGACTGTAATGGAGAATGAACATGCTTTAGAATGTCATGGATGGAAAGGGGAGTGAACCTTATTTAGTAGGGGAGTTTGTCTACTATGATGGTCTTGGGAGTGAAAATTGACTTTTATGATGGTTTTGAGAGTGAAATCATTATAATATTATATCCTTTGCAATGATCCCTGACTAATATAGAAATAACTATTTATACATTGGTTTATACCACAAATCTATGTCTTATGCTGATTTTATGCCCTCATGGATCTTGTTTTTTTTTGTTTCCTTATAACTAATGTCTTTTAAAATGCCAATATTTATTCAGTGAATCAAGATTGTGATCTTTGATATTCTGGGTATGATTATAAAATGGCGTACTCAGGTTATCATACCATTATGTCCATGTTATGCTTATGTATATCCCTTATTTACCATTACTGAGCATCTAAGCACAACATTTATAACATTTTCTTCCCTGTGGTTTTGAATAAAGGTTCTATGTAGGGTATACCTTTGAAGAGTAATTAATAAGAAGATATTTATGGGTAAAATTGAATATATTTCTTTAGATTAGAAGATTGTGCTCCCTGTTTCCAATGGAACTAATCTATTACGGTCTTCAAGGGTGTATTAGTGTACTATGATGAATATTCATAAAAAATGATGTAATATCCATATTTGAGAATCCTATGTTACTATAATGCATGATTATGATACAATGTACAAGAGAAAGGCATAAAATAGGTAATAAAATATACATCAATGAACTATTGAAAAGGAATAAATAAATAAAAGACAACAACTTCGGAGGGGAAGCCTGATTAAATGATTAGCCACTACTCCCAAGCACTCATGTCCATAAGAAAAATAATAGAGAACACAGACCATGATCCTAAACCAACAACCATAAGTTATTTTTAAGTGAACAAAAGAGGCTCAAACAGGGTGTGAGATATACTTAGTATTCTACCACTAATGGTGTCTAATGAAATCCATACCAGGTATATAAAATAAATCAATTTGAATATATATCAAAAGTAAGTAGTGTAGTAGTGATAAAAGTAAATGAGATAGGATCGGGTTCCCCAGGGACACCTGGTCAACTATACTGCCTTCTACCTAAGTCAGAGTGTCTCGAATGAAGTTTCACCATGTACATACACACACAAACACACAAACACACACACACACATATGTATGTATGTTTATATGTACGTATGGATGTATGTATGTATGTACGTAGGTACGTATGTATGTATGTATGTATGT